>JARWLC010000006.1:67626666-70110000 GCA_033318265.1 Phyllotis vaccarum
GATAAGACAATTACATGGAGAAATTGAACTCTTTTCAACAATGCTAGGATTGGGCAACCACAGGCGAAACAAAACAAGGAACTTCAACATAAGACTCATGTCTTTTTTTCAGGACTGATTTATTTTGTGTGTGGTTGTTCTGCCTGCATGTGTCTGTATACCAAGTGTGTGAAGTTCCTGAAGAGGCCAGAAGAGGGCACTAGAAAGCATGCGGAGGTCCCAGGACAACTGTCCTTCTACTACATGGGTTCTTGGGAATGAACTCAAGTCATTCAACTTGATGGCAGACACCTTTACTTCCTGAACCTTCTTGCCCACCCAACAGGGGGTGAGGCATCTTCTAAGACAAGAAGGTAACTACCATAGTAATGCAGGAAATGAAGGATGATAGTTCTCAGGCATCCAGAAACAAATAGTGAGGGCTGCGGGTATAGCTCGGTTTAGAGTGTCCAAGGATGTGTGCATCCCGGGGTTTCGTTCCAGCACAGGAAACGAAAGACAGAAGGAAAGAAAACAGCAAGATAGCAGAACTAAGTTTCCTCTCATTACTGATGGGAGTTTAAATGCAGGGAGTAAATAAACTCTCCAGTCCAAAGACAGATCAGCCAAAATGGATAAGAAAACCCATGGTTCAGCTACATGTCACTTAAAAGGGACTCATTTTAGATCCAAAGACACAAACAGATTCCTCAAGGGCTAAAGACATGAGGCTCTGGATTCAATCTCCAGTACCAACAAACAACAGAAAAAAGAGAAAGAAAACAGAGCAGACAGACTTTAAAAGGTGGGCTGGCAAGAAGGCTCACCATCTGACAACCTGAGTTCAGTCCTGAGGGCTGTCCTCTCTCTCTCTCACACACACAGATAACATAGTAATTTAAAAATTAACAATTTCTCATGTTTGAATGTAATGTCTAGAATATTAACAGGTTATAGGAGACTAGAACATTATATATTAATAAAATATTCAAAACAATAAGATAAACATTTGTTAATAGCACAATTTAAAAATATCCAACTTCTAGATGAAAGCAGTTTTTTTTTTTCTTTTTTACCAGAACCAAGGCTTGAGCCTATGGCTTCACACCTGTGTTAGATACCCCCTCTGCCACTCACACCTGTGCCAAGTGTGTCCCCTGCCACTGAGCTCTATTCCTAGCCCTTTAGTTTGACTTTTTGCTGAGTTATCCAGGAAGGCTTGAGTTTGGTCCTCAATTCTATTTTGTGTGACCAGGCTTGGCAAAAACAAGATCTCAATGACTTGGGTTGGAGAGTACTCAGCTACGACCCCAAAAGCATGAGTCACAAGAGATAAAACTGATAAGTCAAAATTCACTAAAGTTAAAAATCATTTCCCCCTTCTGAAGACAACTCTGTTAAAGGATGAAAAGGTGAGGATCAGGCTTGAGAAATCTGTGCAAATCGCGCCTGACAAAGGAGCTGCATCTAGAATATAGGAAGAACCAAATCTCAATAGAAAGAAAAGACCCAGTTAAAGATATGCTAAAGATGTGAATAGAGGATGCACAGGTGGCAGTTAATGGATGGAACCAGTGTGGTTAGCTATTAGAGAAATGTGAATTGAATCATAATGGGAAAAAAAGAAACAAGCATTGGCTTAAAAAGAGGGTGAGGCAGGAGACAATACAAGGTCAACTGAGATTGCTTAGTGAATTCTAGACTAGTCTGGGTACAGTAAGCCCTTGTCTTCATTCAAACCAAACCAGATGCATGATGGCACATCACTGTATCTCTTAGGATAATTAAAATACATTTACAGCCTCAGTAAAGCAGCTGGAGACTCATACATACACCTGCCAGAGATGTAAAATTGTAAAAAACCACTCTGCAAAATGGCTTGGTAGAGCTGGGTGTGGTGGTGCACACCTTTAACCCCTATACCTGGGGGGTTGTGGCAGGTGATCTCTTTCAGGTCCATGACAGCCAGGGTTATGTGGAAACTGTCTCAAAAACCAAACAGAAGGCTTGGTAGCTTAAAATTTAATTTTAATGTACAACTACAATATGGCCCTAGAAATCTCACCCCAGGGAAGAACTCCATTTACACACACATTTGTATATGAATGTTTATTGCAGCTCTATTTTAAGGCCAAGCTGAAAATAACCCAATGTCCTTAAGTTCATGGTATACCCATGCTTCAGGATGCTATTTATCAATAGCAGGGAATGAACTATCAGTATTCAACATGGGTAAATCACAAAGGCATCATAGTGTGCAATATGTATTGTCTGGCTTTATTTACATGGCATTCTAGAAAGACAATGTTACTGTGATTGAGAACGCAATAATGATTGCTAGGAAATAGGGATAGAGCAAGGTGTGACCACAAACAGACAGTACCAGGTAGTCTTGAGGTGATGGGACTGCTGTGGACCTGACTGTGATAGCCATTCCATGAATCTATTCTTCATAGATATGTATACCAAATAAAAATCAATTTTATTGTATGTTAAAAAAAATATACAAGGGCTGGAGAGATGGCTCAGCGGTTAAGAGCACTTGACTGCTCTTCCAGAGGTCCTGAGTTTCCAGCAACCACATGGTGGCTCACAACCACCTGTAATGGGATCAGATTCCTTCTTCTCATGTACATGAAGACAGAGTAGTCATTTATATATACAATATACTAATAAATAAATCTTTGAGCTAGGTTTTAAACAGTGATTAGGAACTTTGTTAAGCATAATCCTGGCACCTGGCTAGAGTTCAAGGTCATCCTCAGCTTTATAAATTGAGTTTGAGGTTAGTCTGATACATGAAACTGTCTTAAAAATGACAAAAAAAAAAAAAAAAACCAGGTGCAGTGGTAGAGTGGTAGACAGTAGGGCCTCTTTGAGTTTGAGGCAGCCTGGTCTAAATAATAACTTCCAGAATAGCCAGAACTATAATAATAATAATAATAATTCCTGGGTCAACGATTTCAGGCCCAGAGGTAGGAGGAAGACGTCTTGACTTTAAGAGCTCAGGAGAATGCCCTGGGGGTGTGGAAGTGACTGGGAAAGTGAAGGTCTTCAGGCCAGGTTGGACCAGGGTTCTTCTTTTGTTCAACTGTTATTCCAGGGCTGCGAGGTACTAACCAAGGGAACTACAATTTAATTGGAGAGTTTCCAACTTCTCTTCAGGGAGCTGAAACAATTAACCTAAGAATGGAGGTTTAAATATCCCACTTAGGAACCAGCAGGGCATTCTCTCGGCCAGAACTGGGGGCTGGACTCTGTTAGTCCTGGTAGGAGTTATTTTAAATTAACTTTCATATCTTCACCTCTTCTTAAGGACGAAGATCCAAGGCAATAATGCATTAACAGTAGGATCTAGACAGGCCATCTCCTCAGGGACTCTGCCTGGTTTTGGGGGACATGACAGCTGAGTGATGTTCATTAACTGCTTTGAGGTCCTTAGGATTTGGAAACCTCTCTTCTAAGACCCCTAACGTCTAGTGTTTGCAAAAATACTTGTGGCAAAAATCAGAATATTCAGAAAAGTTACACAACAGATTCCCATGCCACAGCCTAAGCAACATAGCAAGACCTTGGGTGTCAATAATAAACAAATCGCAGCTAGAAAAGGCAGAATCAAGATTTGAATCCTGAACTGCTCAGTGTCCATGTCTTGGACCCACGAAGGGAAAAAATGCAGATTCCTAGGCTCACCCTAGAGGGTCTGAATCATTGTGCCTGGCGAGTCCACAAACCTGACAGGTCATCCAGGTGGCTTCACTCGGCCAGATCTCCTTTTCCCCTTTAACCCCACCCAGGTCTCAGGTAGCAAAGGGCCTGGAAGGGATCAGATTTCAATCCGAAGATTTGGGGAGATTTCGCGCGCAAATGACCTGATGCCTAGGAGGAACCGCGGCCCCTCTAGCCGCTGAGAGGTGTCGCCTGGCGCTGCTGGCCGGTCCCGCAGTCTGGGGGTCCGAAACCCGGCGCTGTCGTCCTCCCTCCGCAAGGTCGCCTGGTTCGGCCCAGGCTCGGCGGACGCACACAGCTTCGGCACCTCCCCGCCTCCGAGGACTTTCACTCCTCCCCCATCCCCCCCTCCAGTCTACAAACCTCGTCGCCCCGCACCCACTCCAAGCCAAAATACCTGCACAGCCAGGGCGCGCGAACCGGAAGTCGGCGGCAGAGCGCCCCCCCTCCCCAGGCGGAAGCGGCGGCGCAGGTGGAGGCCGCGGCATGGAGGGCCCGGCGCGGGAGGCCTGGGCCGGTGTCCCTTGAGCCTCGCGGCTTGGCTGGGGCTGGCCCGGTACCTGCCGCCCACCTGCGGGTCTCCGCGCGGGCCGTGCGTCCCAGGCGCAGGGTCAGCGAAGGGTTAAGGGGCGCGCGCTCCCTTCCTCCCCCCGCTTCCCCCCTCCCGGAAAGTCCCCTAAATGACGTTGCAACCCGACAATTAGAAAAAAGAGTTTAATTATAGAGACGGGCTCTGGGAGCAGGAACAAACCCGGGCGGTCGGCGGGGCGGGTAAACAACCCGGGAGCGCGCCGCCCGCGGAGCCCGCGCCCCGGGGAGCGGGGGAGGGGAGGCCCTGGGGAGCTGGGAAGGCGCAGGAAATTCGAGGAATCACTTTTTTTTTTTCCTTTTAGAGGGGAGGCGAAAAAAGACAAAATTATTTAGGCAGCTCCGGGTGCCCCAAGCCAGGTCCTCCGCCTCGGAGGGACAGCACTGCCCCAGAAGGCCGCCCCGCCCGGCCCCGGACTCTCCAGCTGAGCTTCGCAAACACTCGAGAGTTTAGATCAGGCCGGGCGGGTGGTGTGGAATGAAAAGCTGAAATAGCTTCACATCAGGACTCAGACTAACCTTGTGGTTTTAACGCACCCTGTTCTGTCCCGAAATCTGGAACTCATTACCTCATCACCGAGAAACTGCACGAAATCCGCACACACACCCCAACCCCCTTTGGAGCTGGGGAGGGGAACGAGCAAACATCCCTTTAAAAAGAAACCTACACATCCGAATGATTTAAATTAAGGTGGACGGAAGTTATTTCCCTTCCCAGCGTTTGCCAGATTTCAAGAAATGATGAAAAATGGGAACGGGGGGGGGGGGAAGCAACAGGCGGCTGGACAGCAGCAAGTAGAAAAAAGGCAGGAGCAGCACCCGGGTTAAAAATGGGGGCCATCAACTTAAGTTGTTGGGAGACAAGTCAAGCAGAGACCCCGCTGGGAGTTACGTTAGGTTCGTGGGCTGCAACATAAGTCGTGTGTTTCGGAAAGTTGAAGAAAAGACCAAATAAACCAACAACTGGTTTCTAAAACAGTTGTGATTTGGAAGGTTTCCCTGGGTATGCCCAGGGGTTGGCGATAAATGCAGTTTTTTTTTTTTAATGTGCCCCCCCTCTCGTGTGTGTGTGTGAGTGTGTGTGCGCGCGCGTGTGTAAGGGGTGGTGCGGCTCGAACGCTCTGCTCCGCCCGCTCCGTCCTTTCCAGAGAAACGTACTCGTAATGGGGTGACCTAATTACATCGCAATGGAACTCGCTCGCAGCCACTCGGCGCACCGGGTTTCATAACAGACCCGGCGGCCTCGAGTGCTGGGAAGAAACGTGCGAGGCCCGGGCGGTGCGGCCCGCGATTTCCGCCCCGGTCTCCACTCCAGCACGCGAGCGGGTGAGGGTGGGAAGCAGCCAAACCTAATAGTAAATAAACACATAGTTCGCGGTTTTAATGGGCGGAATAATTCATTGAAGGCCATTGGGTTCCGTGGGTACCCATTGCTTGGCACCCCCAAACAAGGCGTAGTGACAAGCCATATGTTCCGTTCGTGTGGGGGCGGGCGAGCAGCAAGAAGTTACAAGTGTCGCTCCCCCCACCTCTACCTTCCTTCTTACCAAAGTCACTTTTTTTCTTGTTTTTTAACCCTCGGGGATGTGTGGAGGAGGTAGCCCAGATTCAAAGCGCGCGTGGAAAGTGACTCGTTGCTCTTTTATTTTTGTGAGCCGGAGGAAAAAAGTCTGGGTTTTTCTGTAGTAAGTTTAAACAAAGATCGGATGTGTGAACGAAACGCCCCATCTAAGTCTGCCTAAACGAGGTCTGCCCAGGCAGTGAGTGGTCTTTTTTAGCAATGCCCCCCCCCCCCCCCAGCCTACCCGGAGAGCGCAGGCTGCAGGCCCAGCACGCGTGTACACGCGCGCGGTGCGCTAAATCTTACTGCGCTCGCCCCCGCTAGGCCAGGCTCTCCCGTAGGGGGGAGAATGTTTTCCTGAACGCCCCTACACGTCCGCACACTGGTGGGAAACAAACATAAAACTTTTGGCTTGAACGGTTGGGGTGCTCTGAATTCCTAAACTCCTCGCCCAGCTCGTTTTGCGGTGCACAGCAGGGTGTGGACAGGGAAGTCAGGGAAAAGTAAGGAGTGCGGACACTTGGAGAAGTTTCAAGGGACACCAGCTCAAGATGGAAACCGCAGCCCTGGCCCGCTCAGGACCAGCTTCAGCTCCAACTAGTAAAAAAAAAAAAGAGAAAGTCGAGCCCGCCTTCCTGCCGACCAAAACACACACACACACACCATACACACTCACACACCCCACCACCAGCAGCAGCACCCCCCACACACACACACACAAAACAACCCAACAACCAGAACTCTGAGGGGTGGAATGAGTGATGTCACAGAGCCAGGCATCGAAGCTGACAAAGGGTGGGCGCCCCTCCCCCTCCGCCCCGCCCGGCCCCAGGGAGGGGCGCCCCCAACGCCCGGGAGCGGGGCCCGCCGACTCGAAACTTTTCCTCTTTAAGAAAAAAAAGTTGTGTGCCGTTCCGAATGGTTTTTTTTTTTCCGCCTTCTTTCCTCGTCTCCCCTCCCCCTTCTTCCTTTTGAAAGTTTCTTTCCTCCCCGTTTACCCCTCCCTCCCGCTTGACCGCATGGCTGATTCAACCTCAGTGTCAATCAACTTTTTTTCCGCCTCCTCTTCTTCATTTAAATAAGTTTAAACTCCTCCTCTGCCCCCACCCCCTCAAGCCACCAAATCTTATAAATTGGGCTTTGCGCGGCAGCCCGGGAGAGTCAGAAAGGCGAGGGGCGCCGGGAGCAGGCGTGTGGGACTCCAGACCGGAGAGCCGGAGGCTGCGCCTTCCCCGCACCGGGACCTTCGCTACACACCAGATCCTATCCCTAGCCCCGTGCGAACGCCCACGATGACCACCACTCTCGTGTCTGCCACCATCTTCGATTTGAGCGAAGTTTTATGCAAGGTAAAGTAGGGCGGAGGTTTCGCTTTTCGAAAAGTTTCTCTTGTGCTTAAAAGAAACCCTCAAAGTTCGGGTTTGGGAAAACGTTGCGGAGCAAGTGGGGGGCTTTCACTGTCTGCGTTTCTCTCCACGTTGAAGGAATTTGGCCATATCCTCCCTTCTCGGATTTTCAGGTCCCAGGTGGTGGTCCATGTGAATTTGGGAGCGAAGTTCTGGGCAACTGCTCAAGTTTGCGGGATAAGGGCCGGCCCAGGGATGTGGAAGAGAGGCTAGGACTGGGATAAGTTTGGAAGGATTTTTTTTTTTTCCCTGCACGATGTGCCACTGGAGCTGGAGTTCGGAGGTCCCCTGGTGTGCGCTCCGTGTTTCCGTGCCTGCTGCAGGAGTTCGAGTCTACCCAACAACTTTGCTAGCCTGTGGCGAAGTCTCAGAACGATTCTTGACTGGGAGAATTTCCCTGTCTGCCTTGGAGAACTTAGAATTATGCGGCGAGGAAAAGGGGCTGAATTTAAGGTTTGAAAAAGATGTAGGCAAGGCGAGTTTGTAGTGGAGTTTGTGCCCGCCCCAGCCGGGCTAGGTTTCCTCCGCGAGCGCTGGTCAATCATGCTGCAAACTTTTGGCCGAAAGTGGCTGCTTACCTGTGTTGTAGTAAGGCACTACGGCTCGTTGATTGAGGAATGGGGTGGGGGGGCGGCGGCAAGATGTTGCCAGAACTTATGTTCCCGCCAGTTAGGATTTAAGATGGGGGTAGTTTGCCAGTCGAGTTTTCGAGCAAAAAGAAAAAGTTTGTAAACCGGAATGTACCAGGAGTGCGGTTGAAATGTACAACTCCATGGAGGTTGTTAATTCCCCCCCACACTCTACTCCCCCCAACCCCCCAATTTGAAAGGATGAAGTTGCTAGGCTACTTTTAATTGCCGAACTGTTTTTTGCCTTCCCTTAAACACGTCAGGTCATGCTGTTCTCTTCCTAGCTTGCTGTTCCTCTGGGTGCAGCTGCCAAGGCCCCGGGGCTGCAGGGTTGGGGCGCAGGGGAGTGCTGGAGCTGAACAGCAACATCAAAAACTTTTAAATTTTCAGCTTTTTCTTCCTCCCTGCGTTTTCCCAAGTCTATTTGCTCTGGCGACTGCCTGAGCTCCTGGGCAACTCCATCCTTCTCGTCCTGGCTGCCCGCTCTTTGATCTATTTCTCTTTCTTTTGCCCCCTCCCCCCGCAGGACTTTTTAAATGAGCCTCATTGTTGGGAACCGGCTCTCCACTGGGTTCCTGTAATCCGCTCGGTGGGGTGGTTGCGGTTACAGGGTTACTGATTCCCGATCCCCCGCTGCTGATCCTAAGGGACTAACTTTAGAATTTGCACAATGACACCCACATGTGTCGGGAGCCTGACGATAACTTCCAAAGTCTCCCACACCCACTCTTTCTAAGTCTTAGGTAGTTTGAGCAGGTGACTAGGGCTTGTGGCTGCTGTGTCCCTGCTCAAGCGCCCCCCCCATTGACTGAGAGGTGCGCGCGCGCGCGGGGGGGGGGGTGCTTTCTTTTCCATCTGCAGCTTTGGTTCAAGATTAAACACTGGTGCTCTTATCCAGACCTCTCTTGCAGCCAAGAGACCAAGTGCAAAGGCATCTTCCCAGTGGAGGGGGTGGGGACTGGTGGGGAAATCCCTCTCGGGGTACTCTTCCAGAAGCTTGGGTATTGGGGGCCGTGCATACCCTCTCCCCACATTCCCAGACTAGACCCTTCCTCAAGTGAAAAAAAAATGCGCAGTTTGAAAACCTGTTGCCAAAGGAAGAGTACACTTTTAAGAGGAAGTGGAGAGATTGGGGCCAGATTGGATGGGGGGTTGGGGAGGGCTGATTGTGTGGAGTGGGCTAGCGGGAACCGATTGGGAGTATTTAGCTAATGCTTAATCTTCTGCCAGGAGTTTACCTGGTTCTATTAGGAGGGAGGGAATTAGAGAGAACTGCCTTGTGTGAAATATTCTGAGTTGAGGAATGTATAAACAGGACCTGGATTTTAGAGGGGAAAAAGTAACTTTAGGGACAAGAGGCTATGAAGCTACATTTCGGGTCATCGTGGAGCTGGATGCGTACATAACTTTTTTTTTTCCACACAGGGAAGGATTTTGTGGTTTCTCATGAGCAGTGCCAAAATAAACCCAGGTGGAGAGAGAGAGAGAGAGAGAGAGAGAGAGAGAGAGAGAGAGAGAGAGAGAGAGAGAGAGAGAGAGAGAGAGGAGACTGGTCTATCTAGTGAAGGGGTGCTGTCCTTTGTGGACACCATGTCTTGGCCTCGTGGGTGTCTTCGGTCACTCACCGGTCCTTTTCTTTCTCCTTTCCCGCAGGGTAACAAAATGCTCACCTACAGCACTCCCAGTGCTGGGGGCTGCCTGCTGGACAGGAAGGCAGTGGGCACCCCTGCTGGCGGGGGCTTCCCTCGGAGGCACTCGGTCACTCTGCCCAGCTCCAAGTTCCATCAGAACCAACTTCTCAGCCTTAAGGGTGAACCCGCCCCGTCCCTGAGCTCCCGCGACAGCCGATTTCGAGACCGCTCTTTCTCCGAAGGGGGCGAGCGTCTGCTGCCCACCCAGAAGCAGCCCGGGAGCGGCCAGGTCAACTCCAGCCGCTACAAGACGGAGCTGTGCCGCCCCTTCGAAGAAAACGGTGCCTGTAAGTACGGGGACAAGTGCCAGTTCGCGCACGGCATCCACGAGCTCCGCAGCCTGACCCGCCACCCCAAGTACAAGACGGAGCTGTGCCGCACGTTCCACACCATCGGCTTTTGCCCCTACGGGCCCCGCTGCCACTTCATTCACAACGCCGAGGAGCGCCGCGCCCTGGCCGGGGGCCGGGACCTCTCTGCTGACCGTCCCCGCCTCCAGCATAGCTTTAGCTTTGCTGGGTTTCCCAGCGCCGCTGCCACCGCCGCTGCCACGGGGCTGCTGGACAGCCCCACGTCCATCACCCCACCCCCCATCCTGAGCGCGGATGACCTCCTGGGCTCACCTACCCTGCCCGATGGCACCAATAACCCATTCGCCTTTTCCAGCCAGGAGCTGGCCAGCCTCTTTGCTCCTAGCATGGGGCTGCCCGGGGGAGGCTCCCCCACCACCTTCCTCTTCAGGCCCATGTCCGAGTCCCCTCACATGTTTGACTCTCCCCCCAGCCCTCAGGATTCTCTCTCGGACCAGGAGGGCTACCTGAGCAGCTCCAGCAGCAGCCACAGTGGCTCAGATTCCCCTACCTTGGACAACTCAAGACGCCTGCCCATTTTCAGCAGACTCTCCATCTCAGATGACTAAGCCAGGGTAGGGAGGGACACCCTGCCTCCTTCACCCCTCCACCCTGCACCCCATCCCATACCTTCACCTCCCCACCCCGTAACTTCCCCTCAGTTCCTACATTGATACATTTAAGCTCAACCCCTTCCCCAGAACCTTGGTATGTCCCCCCCCCCCCCAACATAAGAACAAGTCAATTTGTTGGTAGGTTCTTCTGGCTTGAAACACCCTCCCTCCATTTCATAGCCCACTTAACCACGCATAACAGAGTCCCATATTTGTCAGTAGATGCCTTTTCCCGGCTTAAGCCTTAAGTGCCAAATCACAAAAGAAAAGCAGTAACCGTTTACAGAAGCAACTTAGTGCCTTGTTATCTAACTTTGTCACTGTGACTACATTACCTCTTCAACGCCAGGGGGCACCCGTGGGCCTCCCAGAGCCTCTGCCCGTGGGGTTGGGGGGTGACCCGCAACCAGCAGCTCCCCCAGCTGGCGACACAAGTGCACCTTCCTGTCAGTCTCCCGCACACTTCTTCCTTGTAGTTACCCGCCTCCCTCAGAATTGTTGCTGGACTTGGGGTTTGGGGGAAACCTATTTTGACATTCAAAACCTTTTACTTCCCAGCCGGAACCCCTGTTGACTAATCTTGCCCGGGTTTGTGTTGGTCTTCAGGGAGGAAGGTTGTACTAGTTGGACTAAGGTTTTGACATAAGTGGGACTTTGTGATTTAATTTTTTTCTTTTTCTTTTTTTTTTAAGTGGGGAGGAAGGGGAAACTAGATGGACAATGAGAGACTTGATTTTGGTGCTAAAGTTCCCCAATTCATATGTGACATCTTAAAAATGACAAGAGAGAAAAGCTATAAAAAAAAAAAAAGTAAGGGGTGAGCAGTTAATGGTATTCATTCCACATACAATATCGGTAAAACGATTTCCTGTAGATGTAGCTTTAATGGATTTTGCTCTAGAATACCTTAGGTCTCCCTTAGAGCCCTCACGCCACGCTTTTTTCCCTGGGTTTAAACTTCATCTACTTTCAGAAATTGGAGAGCAAAAATTTTGCTTGTCACTGCACATCAATATAAAAAAGCTTATTTAACTTATCAAAACGTATTTATTGCCAAACTATGCTTTTTTTTGTTAATTTTGTTCATATTTATCGGGATGACAAATCCATAGAATATATTCTTTTATGTTAAATTATGATCTTCATATTAATCTTAAAATTTTGTGACGTGTCTTTCCTTTTTTCCACAGTTTTAATATATTATTCTTCAACAACATTTTTGTAACTTTACACTTTTTTTGGTTATTTTATTTTAAAAAAATGAAAAATTAATTTAAAAAAATGCAAAAAACTGTTGGATTATTTATTTTAGAAATTCTCCCCTTTGTGTTGGACTGCAAATTGAGTTTTTTCTCCTTAGGTCTTTCACAGGTAGGACTGAGAATGTATGTACAAGTTCTGTGACAGTACAGAAGGAAACCACCTTTTATGTATAGCTTCTAAAAGGGAAAACAAAAAAGAGAGACCCTTTTGACTCACGTGCCCATCTCAAGACATTCCGCTGGCAGATGGAGGTTCTGGATTCCAGTTGGAGTTTTCCAATGCTGACACACAGCAGGCACACACATAAAGATGAATGTAATTACTCCTCTTGCTGGTCACTACCGTTGCTTTCTTACTTCTCTTTCTTTGTGTGAATTTATTTAAAAGAAAAAAAAACTTTTTGTAACGACTATTTGCAGTTTAAAAATCAATAAACCCCGTTTTTCAAGAAATGATTTGTCTGTAGGCTTTTCCTTCCTGTGTCTGACCGGTTGGTTCATTCTTAAAGCACTGGGTGTGGATGCTGGAAGTTCACTCAGCTTGGGTAGGGTGGAGGTTTGGGTTTTTTGTTTGTTTTTAAAGAAGCCTGCAGAGAGCAAGTCCAGGGTAACCTTGCTCACCTGTGTGGCTTTCCCTACTTTGGCATCTGTAATCCAGGTCCATTTAGTTTTCTCCTGTGGTCTTTGGGGGCATTGTCAGGGAGCTACTGAGAAAGGGGTGTGACCTATCCCATACTGGCAGGCCTGGATCGGATGTTCTGGTAGGCAATTACAAAGGTCTAGATTCTCAGTACCGTCCTGAAAGGGTATGAGGAAGCACTGCATACCTGGAGAGGAATCACAAATCTGGGAAAGGAAAAATAGTCTGTACCTGGATTTGACAGGAGGGCTCTAAGGGAAGAAAGGAATGACATACACTAATAGGAAGTCAGCAGTTCCCACCACTGTAACAGATCTCAGGTGCCATGAAAAAATGTGGTAGGGTCTCCTTGGTTAGAAATCCAGCCAGACCTGGATCTGTAATTGTGCACACAGGATTTGTTAAATGCAATTGAGGCAGGAGGATCACGAGAAATGACAGAATCAGGTAGCCACTGGAAAGTGATAGTTTTATTTTATATGTAAGAGTATTTTGCCTGCATGCATATATTTCTATGCCACATGCATGCTTGGTGCCATGGATCCCCTGGAACTGGAGTTACAGACAGTTGTGAGCTGCCATGTGGGTGCTGGGAGTTAAACCTGGGCCTTCCAGTGCCCCTACCACTGAGCCATTTCTCCAGCCCCATGATTCTTAACTTGTGAGAGAGGAATTGGATCTTTGTAAAGATCTCAAGGGATTGGGTAGATAGAGATTTGAGTCACTGGCTCCTCAAGTTTAGAAAGTTTGAGGGTTGAACAGTCTTCACCTTCACACTGGCCTCCATACACGCCCATCTGCAGCAGATAGTGTTCAATACCGAATGAACTATCAGTATCTGGACATTTCACTTTCCCAGAAGATGTTAGTGAGTGTCCAGGCTATGGGGACTATTTCCTTTCCCAGGGCTGATGATTCAAGAAGGAAAAAGGCTGTTCTTGAGTCTGGTGGCTGAATGAACTCAGGCCTCTTGTTCCTTAAGAGGGGCAATAAGGGGTGGGGGTGGATTAGTATTTGGATGGGTAGGGTGATCTTCCATTTTGACTAAAAGCAAAGACATTCATTCACCTTAAGCTCATTCTCTGTAGATACAGAGAGCTATGGTGGGTATCTAATCCCTTTCACCATGTCACAAGTTGGGTTCAGAGGGGTCCCACAGCTACCCTGATTACCCTCCTTTGAAGTCAGTCTCTGGAGTTAGATAATGAAGAAGGGCATTGAATCCAGGAGGCCCTGGAAGGGTGGAAAGGCAAAGGGAGGCTCCATGTCGCCTAGGGAAACTTGCTGTTTACAGACCCTAACCCCATTTCCCATTTAAGTGTCTCAAGGCATTGGTCTGTCCAGGCCACTAGCCTGATTTCCTACTAACTAGATCTAGAAAGGGCCTTGGCAGTTGGCCCTAAGCACTAGGCTACCAGGACATCCAGGAAATGTGTTTTCACAGTTGGGGGTGGGTGGGTGGGGGGATCTCTGCAGTGAGAGCTGAAGATAAGGCCCACACAAGGGGGATTCATGGACCAAGAGACTTGCTTCTGCTTTGCCTGGGACCAGGTCTTTTTTTCCTAGTCCTGCCCAGGACTCTGACCTGTCTTTGTGTGACTTTTACAAGATTTTCTTTGCTGGGTAAGGCCCCAGGGCTGCTCTGCTGGCCTTCCTTTGGAGCAGCTCAATGCAGTGAGCTTCTTAGGCTACTGTTCATTCTCGGCCTTGATGCCTCATTATCCAGAAAAAGGTAGGGCCCACTGGGCCTCAGGGATCTGGGTTGCTCTGAGTTTTGCTCTGGCATTTCAGGAGCTAGGTTTGTATATGTGACATGGCAAGAAGAGCACACCATGGCACCAAGAAAGAAGGAAAGGAGCTGTCTCTTTGTCTGGTTTTCTTTTTTTTCTTTTCAACACAGGGTTACTCTGTGCAGCCCTAGCTATTCTAGAACTCATTCTGTAGCCCAAGCTGGCCTTAAACTCAGATCTGCCTGCCTCTGCCTCTTGAGTGCTGGGATTAAAGGTGTGCACTACCACAACTCAGCTGTAATTATTTTAGTTCTCTTGGGTATTCAATCTTCTAAGAGAACACTGCTAATCACTAAAGCAATAGGAAGGATTTTTATTATTCATTTATTTATTTACAGGCTCTGGCTGTCCTGGAACTCACTATATAGACCAGAAGGCTATCCCTGCCTGCCTCTGCCTCCCAAGTGATGGGATTAATTGGTGTGCCACCACACCTGCCCTTTGTTTATTTTTTTTAAATAAAGGCATACGTGTGCCTGAGTGCTGCAACTTACACACAGATGTCAGGACAACTTGTGGGAACTGGTTCACTCTTTCCACCATGTGGGTCCTTCCAACTGAATTCAATTCATTAGAGTTGACCAAAAGCCCCTTTATCCACTGAGCATCAATGAGGGAACATTAAGTAGCAGCGGTTTCCATGGATACCACGTAGTATTTTAATATCTCAGTGTACTAACTAGGGTGCTCATAATGATGTTTTGGAGGAAGTTCCACAGCATCCCTGTATTCCTTTCTGTTACTACGATAAGATACCCCAACAAAAAGGCAATTTAGAGAGAAAAGGTTTGCTTTAGCTCACAGTTCTGAGTTATAATCTGTCGCAGCAAGGAAGTCAAGATAGCTGGTCCTTAAAACACTGGTCACATCAGAGCCACAGTCAAGAGCATACATGCATGCTAGTGTTCAGCTAGCTTTCTCTACTTCCACAATGCCCAGGATCCCAAACCAGGCAACAGCACCTCCCTCTTTCAGCCTGAGTCTTCTAGTTGCAGTCAGGGCAGTCCAGACAATCCCTCATAGGCCAACTGATTAGATAATCCCTTACTGAGACTCCTTTCAAAAACCATGAGAGTCTAAGTTGTTACCAAGTTGACAATTAAACTGACCAGCACACACCGTGCCCCGCCTTTACCCGGAAAAGACAGAGGAGCCCATCAACTTGTGCAGTGAAAGTCTCAGGACCTGACATTAGCCCATTAGCAACATCAATGGCATTTTACCACTGTCCTATGGAGTACCATAGGCTGGCACACTGAGGCCATTGGGCACAATCCCTGGCACACAGTAACTACAGATCTCTCAGGGTCAGGTTCCTGTCTCCCTAGCTCTCGATGGTGATCTGCAGAAGCTGAGAGACACCAGCTGGATTGGATGACTCTGCACACACCTTCCCCCAGGGTCATGAGCTCATGGCCCATGAAGCTCTGGATTGGCATGTTTGGAGGAGGGTGCTGGGAGGAGGGAGCAGGCCATCCCCTTGGACTTTCCCCTTTCTGTCTGCTATGAGGTGGCTTCTGTTAATGATCAACAGACCAAAGGGTGCCCTGGGTGCCTCAGGGAGTTGGCTCTGAGCCCTTCTTCTCCCGGGGTCTCCCACCCCTGCACGTAGCCAAGCATTTAATCATGTCTGGCTGGACTGACTGGAATGCTACCTGAGTTCAGGAGGTGAAGTGGCAGGGAGGTCAACAGGGCTTCTGCTGCCTGTGGCTGTCTTGCAGATGGTCCCAACGAGGCCTGCAGGTTCAGATTGCTGGGAACAGGGCAAATACCTTGGCTTGTTCTTAAGGTCAGGGCAGTTCTGGGGGCTCCACTCTTCGATGGGTAATGCTTAGGTTACAGAGAAACCTGGCCTTAGGGCCTCAGAGCTTATTTCAGGGGTTCCAAATGGGCCCATCTGAATGCCTACCTGAGAAATTACTCTCTGGGGAGCCAGAGCAAAGGGTTACCTATAGGTCACTGCTGATCAGTGGACGAGGGTATCTCTTCCTTGTGTAGCCTGTTTGTACTTGTCGTAAAATGTTGGCAAAGCCCAGGTCTCAAGGTACAGGGCTGTGAGTGACGGCCATACCTGTGCTATCAGCTTGTAGAGCAACAAAATAAATATTGGCAATCGCCAAACCTTGGCTGTTTTCTTCTCATCTGTTTCTCATTCATATTTCAAGAGGCAAGAATATGGCCACAGGGGGCAGATTTTATTTCTCCTGTCCCAAGACCTGCAAAGGAGAAAGGAAGTGCCTTTGGAGTCAAAAGAACCTGGGTTGGATTCAGCCTCAGTGTCAGTCTGTGACCTTAAGCCACAAAGTTAGAAAACAATTTAGAGCACTGTTTGCTGCATCTACAAAATAAGGCAGTCACGATGATGATGTTATTAATCAGCCCTGCTTCAATGGGCCACCAAACTGTATAATCCCACAGTGGGATACCACGTAAGTGTGTAAAAGAGCAAGTGATAATGCATAACACAGATGAGTTACACAAAGCTGAGGAAGGAAATCAGACACAATTGAACATGTGTTAGGGCTGAGTTGGTGGAGTGCTTCCCTAGAGTGCATGAAGTCCTTGGTTTGATTCCCAGCCCTGCAGAAACCAGACTGGCTGGCATGGTGGTACACACTCGTAAATCCATCCTTGGATATGTGACAAGTTTGAGGTCAGAGTGGGCTGCAGGAGACCCCATGATAAAAAGAAGAAAGAACAAAGTGCATACAGTGTGATTTCTATGAAGTTTGAAGCTAGACACAACTGGTCTTTGATGACACAGTAGAATTCATTGAGCTGTGGCCTGATGACACGAATACTTTACTGTATTTAAGTTATACTTCAAAACAAAAAAAGAGGCTGGAGCAATAGCTCTGAGGTTAAGAACATTTATCGCTCTTGTGAAGAATGAATTCAATTCCCAACACCCTCATGGTGGCTCATAACCATCTGTAACCCCAGTTCTGGGGGATTCAATAGATATGCACATAGTGCATACATGCATGTAGGAAAGCATTTCATATACATAAAGTAAAATAAATCTTAAAAATCTATACTCCAAAACAAAAAACCTGTAAGCTTGGTGTGAGTGTTAAATAGTATATATAAAAAATAAACAAACATTCAATACCCAACTATAGGAAACTAAAAAAATTGTGGCTATTTTTGTGACAGTAACAACCACAAAATGTTAGTAGCTCTGTGGTCCCCCTTTCATAGGAAGAAGGAATGGGTTCTGAGTGGGAGAGTGACCTGGCTTGGGAGGGAGATTTGCATCCTCCTACCCATCATGTGTTGCTTTTTCAAGAGCATCGACAGCAGTGTGGGAACAAGTGAGCTGATTAGTAAATGCAATCATCTATAGCTGAAATGAATTTTCCTCTTGGCAGACTCAAAATAAGTCTCCTGTAGCTACTTGGTACCTCTTATGATTTATAGGCAGGGCAAAAGGAGGCCTAGCTAGGGATGAAGAGAGGAGAGCTTCCATTCAACACTGAGGAACCGTCCTATGAACCATCCATATGGGCTGCTTGCCTGCAGGGCTTGACCAGTCCTTTCCTAGGACAGGTGAGGCTGTGGGGCCTTAGAAGTCTACCTGGCTTAGGTGGGTCTTGGACCTGTCTTCCCTGGCCCTCAGGTTTAAAGGTACACAGAACTTCACCTTTTTCCCCCAGTCACCTTCTGAGATTATTAAATCCCTCCACCACTTTCATCCTTGGCAACTGGATCCTGAGACAGATACCTGCATAGCTGTGAGACCAGCCGCTGCAAGGCTCAGGGGTAGATTCCTACAGGGCTGACCTCTTTTGTGGGGTGTCACAAGACTCAGTCCTGATGCTTGGGGAAGGGCCAAGGGCCTGGGGAGAGATAGCACAGAAGAACAGAAGATGTCTCCACTTGGGGTTGTGCTATTGACTGGCTCCTTAAATCTTGTACCTGGAGTCTCCAACTTGTCTTAGTCCATAGTACCAGGCAGTCCTGAATTTGTGACCCTGCTGATGGCATTGGGCAAGTGACTTAATCTCTCTGAGATGGGAAGCATATTCACCTTGGCCACATGACTGGACTATGGGGAAGGGCAGATAGGATGGAGGGAGGCCTCTGGTAAAGAAACGATCTGGTACAGAGGTGAACGTGGAGTGTAGGTGTGTGCAGTCCTTAGGACAGTGCCTTCCTTCAGGGATTCCTGGGAGTTCAGAACCTGGCTTATCCACTGGGTTTCCTGCACTGAACTCACAAGTGGTAGGTGATACTTTAAAATTTACATACTTAACAGTAACAAGAGCCAGCACTGTGGAGACTTACTATGCAGGCCTTTCTCATGTGATTATGTTTGATAGCATCTTTGAACACTATTATCATTTGCCCCATTTACAGAGGGGGAAAGTCAAGCTCAGGAAGACCACTATTCCCAAATGCACACCAGTCTGTCAACACCCAGGCTCTCAGTCCCCACATGGTAGAGGAGACAGATGTCAAATGGTAGCACTCTTCCCTAGGGACTGACTCACAGTCACGGGGTCTTCTCCCAAGTCACCTTTTTCTCATCCTCCATCCCGTCTGATTCTCTCTGCAGCCCAGGAGGCCCATGTAGGGAATAGGTACAGGCCTTGCTTTCAGCTTCTTTGGCAAATGGAGACTCTGAGGTGTGATATGGTGATGGCTGCTGTGTCAGGAATAGTCCACAGAGAACCAAACCTATGTCTGAGCTGAGCCATGGCGTGGCTGGTGGGGTGTGTGCCATATTTTCTTTCTCAGGGGGAAAGTACTTGCTCTGAGAACTGGTCTGGAATCCGGAGGCAGAGAGAAAACTTTGTAGCACTTAGCTGATTCCTATCATCCACCACCAGTGTTGTGGGCACTCTGAAACTCAGGGCCTCCCCTGAGTTCTCTTCTGATGCCCTGCTGAGAGATACGGTTCATAATTATTAAACCGTTCCTACAGTCGTCCTTCACCAAATGAAGCTGTTCTTGTTAGTGTAGGGATTGAAAGGGGGAGAAAGATGAGGTTCTTAGAGCTCCCTCCAACAGCATCCCTCAGGGAGGGAAGAAGAAGGTGTTCCTGTGGTGTCACCACAGCCACCACTCAGGTCTCCCCCAAGCCCCACCCCCATGGCTGCCAGCTGGGGCAGGGATGACAGGGTTCTGGTTTGATAAATGATAAAAAGAAATCCTATTTCCTTAAGGACTTTCTTTTTTCTTGACTTCCCTTAATCCAGATGAGGTCTGATTGGAGGGATGGAGACAGCAAGCAATTGGCCAGTCACATTTATGGGCTCAGGTAAAGTAGAAATATTTTTGGTATCTGTATGAACTTTGACCTCTGCTTCTCTCTCATCCTGCAGCATCTTCCAGTGGGGTTGGGAGCAGAAGCTGCCTGTTGTCACACACAAGATGGTACATAAGATAGAAACAGTGTACATCAGACTCACTCTCACTTCCTTCAGGGAGTGGCGTATATTCTAGGGAAATTTAGACTATTTTGGTCCTAGTGAGAAGGAGCAAAAGAGCTAGGTTTTTTCCACATGCATGTACTAAGAACCCCTGAGAAGTTGGAGACCCACCCCCATAGAGAGGCAAATTCAGGAGTTACACAGTGGTGTACCTATTGAACCATGCACACCCTGATTTGGAGCACGTAGGGAGGCATGTTGGGTCCTGGAGATCACTTCCTGTAGTTGGATTTTTCTTTGGGCTAGCAGCTCCCAAATAGCAACATGGAGACTTATTAATTATGAAAGCTTGTTCCACTAGCTCAAATTAACTTAAATTAACTCATACTTTTATCAATCTCCATTCTACCACATGGCTTACCTCTCTCCCAAGTAGTGTGTCTAACTCGGTCCACTTTTTGGTGGTGTCTCCTACTTTCTTTCTTCCCGGAAGTCCCTCCTATGCCTCCTGCCTAGCTATTGGCTGTTCAGTTCTTTACTGAACCAGTCACAACAATGTATCTTCACACTGTGTACAAATATCTCACAAAACTTCCTACTTCGAGGCCTCCTTGCTTTTGTCTATAAAATACTAGGGCTGAACCAAAAAAGGGCTTTTCAATGATTCCACGAATATCTTAGAAAGCAAAATACACAGACTTTCCTTTTTGGAAAAGCTGAATTTCCTTTACCCGTGCTGAGGGGCAGGAAGCCAGCAGTGTGGGTGTTATAAAATCCTGACTAGAGTTATAGACGGAAGGGAGTTGGTGTGACCTGCTGAGGTCAGTTGACTCACATACAGTCAGAGATTCTAGAAGTGTGCACATCCTTTGAAGTCATGCTTTGCATTACTTTTATGAACTGTATGTTGAATGAGAACACAGAAGTCATCCCCTTGGTATGTTGTATTTTCCCAGACGTGTTATTTCAAATTAAAACACTGAAGCACGGTGCCTTATTTCAGGTGCATTTGAACATCCTGTCCAGGAGCTGACTGGGTTCTCTGACATTTGGAGTTTAAGTTACTAAAGGCTAAAATCTCAGGGAAGTAGAATGTGGCTCTGTCTACAGAAGAGCTTTTTAGCAGGCCGGCCATCAGTAGCAGCCTGTTCCTCTCGTTGGTGATGTTTAAACAGAAGGTAGGTCTATCAGGCCGGGGCTCTGCAGAAAGATTCCCAACATCTGCCCAAAGCAGCCTCCCCTCTTCCCTGTCATACAGGACTCTCACAGTATTTTAATACTGTATTTATGCTGTTTTTACATATATAATATATATTTGAACATGCATTTATTATATAAAAGAATATCTATATTACAAATATATCAAATATAAATATATCAAATATATTGTAAGTATATTATAAATATTATATCTAACATAATATATAATACTACATTTATATTATACTACTTAATACTACAGGACATACAGTATTAAAATATTATAGCTCTCTGAAAGAGCAGCGTTCATTCTTCACTTTCATCTTTGCTAACATAAGGCAGAACCTTGGAGGGAAGTAGGTGTCTGGGGCTCTTTCTCTGCCTCCCCTGCAGAGACAGCCCTCAGTAGACCCTCAGCCCAACCAAATAAATGGTGTTTCATCAGCAGAGGCTTTGATAGGATCCCACCTTATGCAGGAATTTGGCCTTTAAATGTCCAGCCATGAGTGTTTGAGGGGCACCGCAGTGATCGCCAGTTCACGAGTTGTAGAGCATGCACAGGAATGGCATATGTGGTCTCTCGATGGCTCTGTGTCCTTGAGTGAGTCACTCAAGCTCTTTGGGTCTCATTTACTTCATTTGTGAGAGGAGTTTTGGATGGCATTGTCTTCCTGCCCTTTCCAGTCAGGCTGCCTTATGACTCAAGTGCTCTGTATTTGCACTCACTCCTCTGTTCTCAAGCTGTCTGTTCAGCTTTCTTCTATTGGGAGTTCTAGGCCCTATCAGACACAAACAAAACAAAACAAAAAACCAAGTAGCCTCAGGAGGCAAACAATAAAACATGTGCAGACAAAATACTGTATTTTTTTATAACAAAGTATAAGGACTACAAGTAGACTTAAGAAAGCTGACTGGGTTTTTTGTCTGTTTGTTTTGAGAGAGTTTCTCTATGTAGCCCTGGCTGTCCTGGAACTCACTGTAGACCAGCCTGGCTTCAAACTCACAGAGATCTGCATGCTTCTGTCTCCTGAGTGCTGGGATTAAAGGTATGCACCACCATACCTGGAGAAAAACTGACTATTTAAAAATAGCAGTAAAAATATGTTGTTTTCAACTCAGGTATAAATCAACAGTTTTTATTTTCCCTGAGACAAGTTTTTATATAGCCCAGGATAGCCTTGAATTTGCTATGTAACCCAGGTTAGCCTTGAATTCTTTATCCCTCCTGCCTCTACGCCCTGAGTGCTGGGACTACCACCACACCTGCTTTATGCTGTGCTGGGGGAGTGAACCAGGGCTTCGTGAATATTAGGCAATCATTCTACCAATGGAGTTTCATCCCCAGCCCAACCAATTGTTAAAAAAGATATATGATAGCCACCTAGCAGAATACTCAGCCACAACAAAGGTAATATACTTGTCCCTCACAACTCTTGGAGATTGCTTTCAGGACCTGGTTGTGGGTACCAACATCTGAAGATGCCCAGGAAGCTTACAACATCCTCTTAGAGATTTTTATTTATTCATTCTTTGTGTGTGTCTCACAGGGGATTGAATCCTGAACCAGTGTGTGTTAGGCAAGTACTTGGCCACTGGCTGACCTCTACTTCCAGCCTTCTCTTTCATACTTTAAATATTCTCTAGTTGACTTCTAATTCCAAATACAACACTAAGTAAATAGTTGTTACACTCTTGTTATTTTGGGAATAGTGACAAAAAAGGTCTGTTTGTGTTCAGT
Source organism: Phyllotis vaccarum (assembly GCA_033318265.1). Taxonomy (NCBI): domain Eukaryota; kingdom Metazoa; phylum Chordata; class Mammalia; order Rodentia; family Cricetidae; genus Phyllotis; species Phyllotis vaccarum. Next base: position 67,649,219 of record JARWLC010000006.1, read on the forward strand.
ATAGGGGCAACTAAAAATATTTCCATACACAACTGGTTGAATCTGAAGACTCAGAACTCAAGAATATGAACCACCTACTATACATACTTTTTCATTTAAAATATACTTTATAAGTGGAGTTCCTTCGCTTTTTTTTCTTTCTTTCTAGGCACTCTAGAGATCCGAGCCTGAACGAATCCGTTTTATTTTCCATGAGAAAGTTCAAGTGGTGACAACATTCAGTCCACTGTCATTGCAGGATTGTCCTGTGCAGGTGGCACATGCTGATGTGGGTTGTACAGAGAGGGTTCATTCTCATTCTCAAGTCCCTTCTGTTAAATGCACATTCCTCTTTCTGCAATCCTAGGGAAGAGGTCTCCCTGTCTGTATCCTAAAGGTTACTCAAATGCCATTCAGAATATCACATAAACCGATGTTCCTGTTGGGTTCTGTTTAGTGAAGAAAGCTCTCTGTGGTTTAAAGACGCATGTGAAGCTGGGCACATGTCTGTAATCCTAGCACTTGGGAATCTGAGGCAGGAGGATTGACATGAGTTTGAGGCCAACCTGGACTTCAGCATGAGTACTGTGCCAGACAGGGCTACAAAATAAGACTCTGTCTTCAAAGAGCAAAATAAAACAGACAACACCCCCCAAAAAAGTATGATGGTGAGTCTTCATTGTCAACCAAGTGTGTCTGTAATGATGTTTCCAGAAAGGCTTAATCAAGGAGGAAAACCCACCCTGAATGTGGGGAAAGTGAGCGGGGCATCAATGTCTGTCTCTCTGCTCCCCAATTGTAAGTCATTACTTACAATGTAAGCTGACTCCTGCTCACAGTTTCTTGCCTCCATGAAACAGTGTATCTCTAAACCATGAGGCAAAATAAGCGCTTCCTTCTTTAAGTGCTTTTGCCAAGTATTTGGCCAAACCAATGGAAAAATAAGGATTTTGAAAAGGCGTGGAAGGTGATCCTCATAATGAATTTATATCCAGGAAGGTAAGACACAGTACGGTTTAGGGACTGACTGGATTGGAGTGAAAACCGCAGACACACATGCAGGAAGGCTGGGGCCAGGAGAAGCACTGGCTGCCTGGAAATTCAGGGCTTTTTAAATGCACAGGTCTAAGAGGAGGCAGGATAGCCAAGTGGCAGGGAGTCTTCTCTAGGGAAGCAGTTTCAGGGGTAGTCACCATGAAGGAGAAAGCTGTGGCTGACGCTTTCTACACACAGTTAATATCCCTAGTCTGAACGGGGGAAGAAGGCCTTGCTTTTTTCTTGGATCTGAGGCATTTTGGACATGGCAGTGTTCCTGTCCTGAATATCATCCATGCAGGGTACATTTGCTCCCCACAGAAACTATTAAGCAGACAGCATGGTGTTTCTTGAGTAACTAAATAATCGTTTAGTATATTAATGATTCCAAAAAGACTGACTTGGGGAAGCCACAGAAAGATAGCTGAGTTCTGGCTTTGATGTCTTACACTTTCTCAAAAGCTTTCACTTTCTGGTGTCTCTTGGGGAGGTGGGGGATCAGATATCTAGTCACAAAAGGCTCACATGGAGTCGGCCATATGAGCTAGGTAACCTTCATTTCTTTTAAGATGGACCGTGCTTTCCAGGGTTCTCTCACCCCACCATTCCGGTGATTCCCAGGAACTCCGGAGCTTTTCCTCAAATAATAAAGAAATGTTTTTCTGGACTCTTATCTTTAGCAAAATAAAAGTAAGTACCCAAGAGGGCTGTGTGCTTTTAAAATGAGGCAATAGAGCTGGGCGTGGTAGTGTGTGCCTCTGGTCCTGGGAGGTAGGACTAAGAGGAGCAGGAAGATAAAGTTATCATCAATCTTATCAGAGGTTTAAGGCTAGCCCAGACCATGTGAGACTCCTGCCTCAAAAAACATCAATCAACCAATCAATAAGCACCGAAGCAGAAAAAAAAAAAATCAAAAAGAGGGGGCTGCAGAGGTGGTTCAGTGGTTAACTGGCTCCTCCTCTAGATATCCAGCACTCTCTTCTGGCCTCTGTGGATATCCAGCATGCATGTGATGTACAGATATACATGCAGCCCAAACACCCACACGTATAAAATAAATTAATTAAAAATTAAAGGAAAAGATAACAGTAAAAAGTCAAAAAGAGGCATACCAGGAAAAAGCCCATTGTCTCGTACGTTTGCCAGCAGAGAGTGTCTGCTGAAGGGGTTTAGTCTACAGCCTTTCTCATGTATGTTCCCTGCTAGGTTATGCTTAGTGTGCTTGTGGGTAACACCATAGACTGTCTAACCGAGAAATACCACCTTAAACATAATCCAGATAGCTGAGATTTACTAAGGGCTAAAACATGCCAGGTAACATTATCTTTGCAGTATTTGATGCTTTGCAGATAAGAAAAAAGACACAGAGAGATTAGTCAGCAAAACCAAGATCACACAGGCACTTGAGGGCCCAGACAGGGTTTGAAAGCAAGCCTGCCTGACTCCAAGAGCCATGCTCATTGTTGTGACCTCTGTGTCATGAGGCTCTTAGTGTGACACACACCTGCAGTGTTTGTGTATTCTCTGTGTCTCTCCTCAAGAATATAATTGACACAGAACAAGGTTTTGGTCCATTTAATCCCTGTTAACACACAGACCGAAGAAGAGTTTGGCCTGTGACGAGCACTCAGTGAATAACTTTGAATGTGTATGTTGCAGAGGAGCCTGTAGTTAGTTGCTCAGCTTGGGCCTCTGAGCAGGTCAGCCTGCTGAGGACTCAGGTTGGACAGTTTATGTATGTAAGCAGGACGAAGGCAGCAGGTGCATCAGCCCAGTTGGCTCCACACCTTCCTGATCCAAGTCTGATTCTTCCTTTTGTTCTGTTTCCTCCTCCACCCTCCAGAGCATGAGATGAAGCAGTTGATGGGCTGGAAAGTAAAGAAAAATAAAAACCCAACCCTGTTTACAAAGCCAGGAAATCACCGTTTCAACCACGTGATGGGCTAAGTAGGGTGTTTGTGCCTGGGGCAGGGGCCAGTGGTTAGTGGGCAGTGTTTGTCCAGTTGACTCCTGAATGGAGCAGAAATAGTGGAAGCCTATGGGGAGGGGCTCGATGATGCAAGAAATCTACTTCTGGTGTCCACTTGCTTTAGGTGTTTAGAAGAAAAGAAAACTTCCTATAAGGACTAGGGTGTGAGTTTGAGAGCTGATTCCAAGAAGTGCCAGTAGGTTTGGAGGAGCTGAGCCGGAGAAGAGAAGGTGGCCAATAAAAAATGCCTTATCAAGACAGCTGTCAGCAGAGTGGCCCTGGGCCTTGATGCTGTTGGGAACAACTAGAAACTGGTGAAGGACATGTGCCTTAGACTACAGCATGTCAGGGCCGGGGGAGCTGTGGTACTGATGCTCTGCAGCCCTCAGTCATGGCTTGAAGGCTGTTTGGCACTTTTAGCTGGCTGGAAAGGTGGACAGACATGGGGACTGGCAATTAGAACTGGACAGATGTACGCCAAAATGATGAGAATGAAGGGGTTGGGATGTGGGTTGTATGACTGCATCTGTACCCCTCATGTTAATACAGGGTGGTCGTCACCATTGGAGTCCACAGCTTTTACAGAGGTGCAATCCCTGCTCCGTGTCAGTTAGCCTTTGCTTTGTAATAGAAGAGCTCCCCAGATTTGAACTTAAAATAACCATTTATCTAGCTTTCTATTCAGTGAACAACTTGAGCAGGGCTAAGTTGGATGGTGCTGGGCTCAGCTGAGCTTATTTGTGTTTCTGTGGTCAGCGGGCCAGCGGCTGGGAGTTGGCAAATTTAACCAGGCTTTGGTGGGACAGCTCTCTCTGTTCACATGATCTCTCAGGCTAGCTGGGACTTGTTGGGTGGCAGCAGGACACCAAGAGTATAAGGGTGGGTAAGGGCTCTGGAGTGCTGGGCTTGGAACTGGCACACCTCCTCAATCAACTTCTGTTAGCCAAAGTCACAAGGCAAGCCCAGAGTCATGGGGTACCGAAAGAGTTTGCTTCCTAATGGGAGCAATTGCAAAGTCATGTTCAGGAGGGCAAATCAGGAAGAGGAACACAGGCAACTACTTTTGCAAATAATCTACCATGGCCTATGCCCTTCGGCATCTTCTGATCACGGGTGAACAAAACCAGTGTATGTTCTGCTATTTTAGACATAGCAGGAGTCGGGGGACCTTCTGGCTCAAGCAGGGGAAAGTATCCTGTGTTATCTCCTTTGAGATTTCTTTTAGATCTTATTTCCTTTGGTTGCTTTCTGAAAGCAGCCATTTCTGAGGGGTAGCATGTAATGTGTCTGCTTACAGAGGCAGAGCCGTGCAGGCAGAGAGTAGAAAAGAGCTGGGTCAGTTAGTTGTTAGGTCTAAGGACTCTATTGGCAACTTAATTTGTTGTCATTTCTTTTGACTGAACCTAGGACCCTCCTCGGTGTTAGGCACTCCATTAGGGAACTCCACCTCCAGATCCTTTATCTTCAACTTTAAAGAAAGCCCCTCCTCCCAAGCCAGGAGGTATTTTTGGATTATCTCTACCTGGGAAGTCAAGTGTGAACTAAGCAGGCAGAATGCCTGAGGGGTTCCCACCTGTGGTGCTCCCAATCTGCCTGGGAATCCAAAGAGACCTTCTTCCTGGTTCTGGTTACCATTTTCTGAAAATCTTCAAATGGTCATTCATAGCCATTGTGAGCATTTTGTGGAAGCTCTTTCCAGCTAGGCTTTCCTGTCTTTACTGATTCTAGTGGGCCACATTTCGCATATGATGAGAAGTCAGGCTCTGGAGAAATTGGCCATAAACCCAACACACTTATTTAACGTCAGATCTCCTTATTAATCTATTGGTCCGTGCACTGAAAGGAAATGGTTTTGAGGCTTGACAGCTGTCATTTGCCACACGCCTTTTCCAGCTATGCTTTGCAAGGACTCAGCCTCAATCCCCCTGCCTCAGTACATCAAATCTCCCCACCCCTCCAGCCTATACAGCACCTACTCTGATCAGTGTGTAAGCATCTTAACCCTCCCCCATCACTGCTGGAAGTTTGGACAACCACCACAGGATTGACAGATCCATCTCTCTCTACTGTCCATTTCTAAGAAAGAACCAGAGTCGGGAGAATAATCCTACACCGTGCACCTGTCTCCTGGGCAGCAGAAGGCCCAACGGAAGAGTCATGCTTTTCCACCTTTCAAATTAATGCAGAAAACTCATTTATAGCAGCTGCTTCCAGAAGCAGTCCGGATCTTCTAGAGCTGGATCAGCTCCCTCGGCAGGCAGGTGAGGCTATTTGCTGAAATTCAACTCTCATTATCTGAATGGCTCACTGGGCATCTCCCATATGCCCCCAGGGACAACAGGCTTTGGTGTTGTTTCACTCACACACTGACTCCTAGATAATTTTTCTCCTGTTTGTCACTACTGTGACAAGCTTGAAGTTCCCGGAATAATCTCAGCAATTGCATAGACAAGAGTTGGGGGGGGGGGATCAGATGAAGCAAGGGAAATGCCTCACATACCAGTCTCCTATAGGCAGGGGTAGCATGGGACTGTGCCTGGACCTCTGTGAGCACTGAAGTGCTTCATATACACATTCACTTATAATCCTGCAATAGCCTCGCTTTAGAGAAGGCTCAAACCTCAAGCACAGGATGGTTAGGAAATTTGCCCAAGGTGGCACAGCTGGTTCCAGCGCTGGGCTAGAGGACACAGACATTATCCTAGTTAGTTTTACAACAGTCTTCAGAAGTAATTGGTTCTTTATTGTATTGGCTCATGAGCACTGATTGCTAAACGTCCAGGTATTTTGTGAGTCAGCCATCACTAAGCGTGAACTCACACAAATGTGAAATCATACAATTAGTTAAATCAATTATACTAAAAGCAAATGTAATAACTCCCCCAAGCTCATCTTTTCCTGACTCTCCCTGTTCAAGGGCAAAGCTAAGCAGTTGCTACTTTGGATTTAAAAAAAAAAAAAAAAAAAAAAATCCCTTTTTTTCCTGTAGGGTGGGAAGAGACTGGCTTCTCCCTGCCTTGCCGGAAGCCACTTCTTCCGGCCATTCTCCAGGGCAGATCACAGTAGGAAACAGCCACCCAGGCCTCGAGGAAAAAAAACACCCACTTCCCATGCTACCAATACAGGCAGTAGAAAGCTCTATGCTTGAGTTCTGAGACCTCTATCTGGGTCCTAGAAGAAACAGACTTCTCTAGTTAGATGAGGTGGAAAAGTGTGTGTGTGTGTGTGTGTGTGTGTGTGTGTGAGAGAGAGAGAGAGAGAGAGAGAGAGAGAGAGAGAGAGAGAGAGAGAGAGAGAGAGAGAGAGAGAGAGAGAGAGAGAGCGCGCACACACACACACACACACACACACACACACACACACACACACACACACACACGGGGGTCTCTAGCCCCTGACCCAGGATTTTCCTGTGTCACATGCTCTCTGAGGTTTCGGATGCAGCTGGTGTAGAAGAGCCCATGACTTTGGGCACCAGTAGATGTTGCCCTTATCTCTTAGCTCTCTCTGCCTTCTGTAAGGTGGGTGATCTTAGTCAAGGCATCTAACTTCTCTGAGCCTCAAATTTTCCATCTGTAGTATTAGAGAACATCACTTGGACTCTGAAAGGGGTGTGTATAAAAACAAGCCAAGCAGGAAACATGTAAAGCATCAAGTCTAAAGAGTGTCCGAGTCACTGTGCTATCCTAGGGAAATTATCACTCTGATGGCAATAGTCCTTGATGCAGGAATTGATGCAGAAAATCAAGTGGCTGTAGATGCGGGGTGCTGAGATCACGGTAAATGGACAGGCTGGGAACACAGGAACCGGATCCTAACTTGTCTTCTTCAGGCATTGAACAAATGTTTCCTGAGACATATTTGTGCCTCTGGGAGATACAATTATGGAAAATAGGAAAGAGCTTCTTCCCTCTTAGAACCAACACCAAGACTAATGACAAGATAAAAAAATTTTTTTTACCAGCAAAAAAATCCAGAAGAAACAAAGGTAGCCTTTGCTATTATAAGAAATGAGGTCCGAGGAGGAGCCATTTCTGGAGGTTGGCTGGAGATCTTCTCATGGGAGGGGCTTCCTGAGAGGCTCCTGGTTCTTCACTTTGTTTCAGCAAAGTGAGGAGGGGGAGGGGGTGCATGCCGTTGACCTTATGCACCGTGAAGGTTTGTGGCTCAGTGTGTCCCCTTGCACACTGCTGCAAAAGACTGCATCTGTCTGCCACTGCTTAGGCTCGGGGCTAATGCACATCCATGCCTATTTCCATGGGCCCTTTCAAATGTCACCAATAATACCCACAAGGCATGCTGGGGACATAGGGAGGGTGTAGCTCTTAAACCCTTTTCTTGGCTAGGGAATCTTTGGTCACAGACTTTGTGACCCTTCACCTTCAGCTCAGGGGTTCCTCTCAGTCTCTCAGGTGAGCAAAATTGATTTTCCTGTTTGAAGGAACAATTCCAAGAAGGATCTGGTGCTAGTGACTGACAAGCCAGAGAGGAAGGTTCTCCTCAAACCTCTGCCACTGGAGGCTGGGCCCCAGTGGGCCATCAGGCCCTTTCTCTCGGAGATTGGCTTCTCTCCTGTGATTCCCTGGCTTCTCTTGGAGTTGGGAGCATCTCCAGCAGACTACTGTGTGAACTGAGGAAGTTAGGTTCGCAGGCTGTGCCAGGTATGGTGTTTAGGGGATCCAGGCTCTTGGCAGATTGTCATTGCACTTTACCAAAAGTCACCTTGTCTTTTGACCCAGGTGGAATCAACCCGTGGTAAGTAGTAAGAGACCACACATCATTCCTCAGCTGTATTCAGTGGTTCTGATTTTAACCTTAGCAGAGGTAAAAAGAGTGGATAAATGCCAGGCTCACTTCACAGGGTGAAATCACACATAGCTTCACTTCCCTTCTCCATACTTATCCTCCAGTTGTCTACATGCCCTGATCACTTCTCAGTAGAAGTCAATGGAGACATAGACAGAAAGTAGATTCAATTTTACTCGGCCACATCTCGTCAACAAACGTGAAGTCAAGATGTGTTATGGAGATGGAAGATTATTTTTCATCATTGTTTTTAGTCCATTGTGAGCTGGAAACAGCCCAATGGCTTTCTTTACTGTTATTATTTATTTATTTCATGTGTATGGCTGTATGGCCTGCATGTTTGTTTATCTGTAGTGTGTGTGCCTGGTACCCATGGAGGTCAGAAGAGGGTGTTGGATCCCCTAGAACTGGAGCTGCAGATGACTGTAAACCACCATGTGGGTGCTGGAAGTTAAACCAGCCTCCTGAAAGAACAACCAGTGCCCTTTTTTGGTTGTATTTTTTGAGGCAGGGTTTTTTTTTTTTTTTTTCTCTCTGTATAGCACTGGCTGACCCGGAGCTCTGTTGACCAGGTTGGGTTTAAACTCAGAGATCTGCCTGCCTCTGTCTCCCAAGTGCTGGGATTGAAGGCCTGTGCCACCACCACCTGGCATCTATCAGTGCTCTTAACTGCTGAGCTGTTTCTAGAGTCCAACTTAATGGTTTTCACAATGGATTAATGGAGTGACAATGGGACACGTCATTTTGGAATATACAATTCCATAACAGTAGGGAAAAGAGATTGATAAGCTGAGACACTCATTAATATTTAAAATGCCACCATAGGTATGGCATCTGTCACTTCATTGGTCGTATTTCATTGGTCAAAGCATATCATATGGATACACTTATTCTATCTGAAACGGGGTCCAATACTCTTCCAAATAGCCAGTAACAAAGTCTGTAACATGGAAGGCTTTTCTTTGTTGTTGAGCTCAGCCTGGTCTTGCTATGTACTTTTTATGTAGCTGAGGATGACCTTGAACTCCTAATCTGCCAAGTGCTTGAGCTATAGAAGTGTTTGAGGTCTTTGCAATCTAACTCACAGTTTTGTGCATGCTGAATATACACTACCAACTGAACTACATCCCTAGCCCAACCATGTGGAAGGTCTTTGAGTAAGTTCTGCTTTAGACAGTGAGGTTCAATCTTATGGATATTTAAAAGGCATCTATTTTATTTGCTTTTGAATCAGCATATATCAAGTGTGTATACTGATGGGTGTTAATGCTCTTATTTCTATACACACTTAAGTAAAAACTTGTCACACCCAACCTACTTTTATTCACCTTCTCCTGTCAACTTCTTCCAACCTCTCTATTCATTTCTATTCTACATTCAGATCTACCCTCCCCCCTCCACCTGATGTCACACTTGAGAACACATAGTACTTATCTTTCTGAGTTTGCTTAATTTTACTTAGCAACATGCTCTAGTTTTGTCTAGTTTTGCTGTAAATGACATGATTTCACTTTTCCATATGGCTAAACAACACTCCACTGTGTGTACATGCCACTATTTATGAACTTTTTTGTGGGGATTATCCTCTAATATTCCAGACATGTTTTTATTAAATTTGAAATATATCCCCACACTTATTCATCCACTGGTGGATACCTACCTAGGCTGAGTCCATATCTCCTCTACTATAACAGAGTCGAAGTTAACATCAATACAAAGGTGGCTCTTTCTGTTTGACTTAATTTCTTTGGATTCACACACAAACACAGGATAGATGGATCATATGGTAGTTGTATTTTTACTTTTTGAGGAACTCCATAACAGCTGACCAATTCACATCCTTTTCATAAGAGTTCTCCTATCTTCATATTCTTGCTAGCATTTGTTATTTCTGGTGTTTGTTTATGTATCATACACATTCTAGTTTGGGTGAAATGGTTTCTCATTGAAGTTATGATTTGTTCCTATTGATGCTGGTGATACTAGCCATTTTTTCATATATTTGTTAACTATGTATTTTGCATCGAGAAGTGTATGTTCAGATCATTAGCCCAGCTTGAAAGATTTGTTTTTTAGCTTTTTGAGACAGGGGCTTTCTGTGTAGTCTTGGCTTTTCTGGAACTCATCACATAGATGAGGGCTGGCCTTGAACTCACAGAGACCTGCCTGTCTCTGCTTCCTAGGTGCTGGGATTAAAGGCATGCACCACCATACCTGAACTGTATTTTAAATTATGTGCCTGTGTATGGCTGTGTGCATGTGAGTATAGGTGCCAGAGGACGGATATATCAGATCCTCTGGAGCTGGAGTTCCAGGGCCAGCCAGCATGGGTTCTGGGAATTGAACTTGAACTTGGGTCTTCTGCAAGTACAAGTACAGTGTGTACTGTTCATTGCTGCACCACCTTTCCAACCTCCATCTGTGTGCTCTTTAGAACTGCATTGTTGTGGTTTTTAAGTGTTTTGAGTTCCTTATATATTCAGGACTTCCTTCAACAGTTGCACAGTTGGCAAATATTTTCTCCGTTCTGCAGGCTGCCTCTCCCTTGTCCCCTTTGGGGTGCGGATGCGTCTGGCTCTGTTGCTGTCCCATTTGTCAATGTTTTGCTCCTTTGTTTCCTGTGTTTTTGGGGTCGTGTCTTAAAAAGCATTGCCTGTTCCAACACCTTGAAGCATTTCTCTCATCTTTTTTCTTCCAAGTTTCTCCAGTTGATTTTGAGTTGAGTTTTGTACAAGATGAGAGATAAGGGTTAAATGTCCATTTTCTGCACAGGACTAGTCATTTCCCCAGCACCATCAGTTAGAGAATTCTCTTTTCTAAGATGCTAAGGTGCTTTGAGCATCTGTATGGAGAAGCAGCTGGTAATGGACGTGTGGGTTTATTGCTGGGGTTTCTACTCTCTTCCATCACTCCACGTGCCAGCTTTTTTTATCTTTCTCCCTATATCATGTTGTTTCTGTTACTATTCTAGCCTTATCAGTTCTTGGGCAACAGACCTCAGAAACCGGAACCCAGTTGGTGAACTTGGGAAAGAATTACAAATAAACGTGAATAGAAATGTTTCGGTTTCATTTGTTCACAGGTGGAGCTCAACGCCCCCCCCCCAACATACCCTTCAACATACATTTGTTTCAGAAAGTTATAAATGGGTTTGAGAAGTGATCTGATCCTTTTGCCTGAGGCCAGGAGTATGTACGCCATCCCCTGAAGCTACCTCTCGGTCTGTATTGGAGGCAAGCTGACTACACCTCACCTCTGCCTGGGATTGCTGTTTCTGGCCATTGTTTCAGACTAGATATGGAATTCAAATCGACGGTAGTCTGAGAGCATCCCGGAAAGCTATCCAAGCAAATGAGTGTCACCATGTTTCAAAACCAGACAGTGCTGAACTGGGGGACAGGCTGTGGTCTGTTACCTTCTAGTTCAGTTAAAGGGCTGGCTTCTAAGCTCTTTATTTCTCCAATGTCCCTTTCAAGACAACTTTTGGTGTACACACACACACACACACACACACACACTTCTCTGTGTCATATAGTGTTACTCTCCAGGCATCTGATCTACATATTTAGAGTTTGTGTTTCTTTTAGTCTTGACAAACATTTCTGCCTCCACAGGTCTCTGACCTGGTCAGCTTTTAAATCTTGCTGTGCTATACACTTAAAAAAAAAAAAAAAATGCTACCTCACCCTTGACCTTCTCCAGGAAGCACCTTTGGTATGGCTGTGTGAGGGATAAAGCACATGCCTCTCCCCTCTGTTCACTGTTCAGTTTTTCTGGGAAGCTTGGGAATCTATTTTTTTAGGCAATGTGGCTCAGATATTTTTATTTCATGGAACCCAGCACCTCAGATTTCTAGATTTATTTTCAGTCTGGAATCCCTCCAGTGCATTGTGACAGCCTGGGTAACATTCATCAGCTGCCCCCACTCTCTGGGTCAGTACCAGGCTTATGCAATTAGAAGTCCAAACAGAGACAGGCAGTCGGACTCATCCAGGCCACGTCCTTTGCAGCTTTCTATCTCCACATAGATTTTTTTAGAGCAGAAGGAGACCTTGTCCTGAGGATCCACAAGCAAACCTCCTGGACCAGACGTCTAAGCCAGAGTGTAGGACCCGTAGTCTGCCCACCTTCTCTCGCAAGATGAACCCATCTTGCCTCCCATTCTGATAGAAGGAAGAGGGAAGTGGGGGAAGGGCGTCAGGAGGCTTTCCAGCATTGACAGAGACTCAGCCTTGACAAGGGTTGTTTTTTAAGATAGCCTTGGCCTCCCTTCTCCAGCTGGTAGGGATCAGTGACCTGGGAGCGCAGCCACCATTGGGGGAGGAGGAGCCGACAAAAGAGGATAAAGGAGAGAGGGGAGGAGTCTGGGTGGCTCCCTCCTCCTGGCGTTCCGGCCAAGTGGCTGCGAAGGAGGGCTGATAACAGATAAGCGCCTGGTTTTCCTGTGGCCTTGTTTATACAAGCTTAGGTTCTTGTTGGCTGGTTCCGGAGGTGGGGGCGGAAGGCAATGTGGGGTTCCTGGCCGAGGTTTGCTTTCAGCTAGCCAAGGACTTCAGTCATAGAACCCACTCCCTTCGGCCCCCCAAATTCCATCCAGAAGCTGGCCAGCTGGAGGCTTGAACTGCCAGGCCAGGATCTCCACCCCTGGAGTGGGGGAGGGGCTCCTTAACCAAGGAAATGGCTGGCGTAGCAACTGCCTCTTCCCTGGTCTGTGGATCTGTGGCTCTCAGGGCAATTGAGAAAGGATTTCCAGCTACAATAAAGCCAGTGATAACACGTTTACACTAATTCAAGAATTCCAGAAGCTGCGGTCCTTTGCCTCCCGGAAACAAGCTGACTTTGCAGTGTACTATGTCTGAGAACCTGGAAGGTTGTGTAAAGCAAGTACCATATGTTGTGCTAGGGCTCAGCCTGGAGTCAGCAGCACAGGCTGTCCCTTGTGGAGATCAAAAGCCCGTGGTGTTATTATAGGACTCATGGCCCGGGCAGGGGATGCCATGGAAGCCTTGGCAGGGTTCTAACCCTGAGAAAGATTATTTAGCTGGATAGAAATGGAAAGAGAATTTTGAAAGCAGAGAGCACAGGGAAGGAAGGAACAGGCAGCAGTTGGAACAGGAGATGAGGGACCCCTGGAACAGAAGTGGGAGCACAGCTACGGGGTGCTCTTCTCATGTGGGGACTCCTTGAGCAGGGGCTTGTCGGCTTCATCCGGTGGTCCTTCCTTGCCAAAGCTTAGCAATCGGTGTGTTGGGTGTTCATCCATCTCAGCTCCATCTCAGACAGGTGTTTGCGTGGCTTTGTGGTGACTTGGGTTTGGAGATGTCCTAAGAGGTCTACTCTCCAGAGCAGGACGGGTGGGAGGCAAGATGGGCACTGAGAGACAGTGCCTGCTTCCGCAGAAACTCTCTGCTTCTGCCCACCAACCCTGTCTTACCCTCTATGAGGGAGAAGGCCCTCGATCCTCACAGATGACGAACTCTACACCTCCGTGTGGGCAAAACATCCTCACTACTGACTGGCTTCCTTCCGTTCATCTTTTTTCTCCTTTTCCACTGTGTTCAACAGTTATTGACCCTCGCTCTGTTGATGGACACCTTCACTCGGTCGGTCCCTTCACTGAGTTAGACGTCAAGAATAATGGGCATAATATCAGATTATTGGGATTAAATTTCTACCTAGCTCAGTGATCTGCAGCCAATCTCTCCACCTTGGTTTCCACACCCATGAAGCAGATAACAGCACCTACTACACAGGCTGTCGGTGGATGTTGGGTGGGAACACTCTTGTAAAAAGGCTTTGTGGCCTAGTCAGTGGTCTGTGAGTATTAGTTGCTGCTGTTTATGTGCATTGGTTGTTCATTCTGGAAAAAATTTTGGTTTTTCAAGACAGGGATTTCCTGTGTAGCCTTGGCTGTCCTGGAACTTGCTCTTTAAACCAGCCTGGCCTCAAACTCACAGAGATCCATCTGACTCTGCCTCCCTAGTGATAGGATTTAAAGTGTTCATCACCACTGCCAGGCAAGGGAAAAAATAAATTGTTAGAAAGAATTTTTTTTTTGAGAAAATAATGCAACAATATTAAAGATATCTACTCCAATAGCAACTCCCCCCCCTAGCCTCGATTCCAGTACTTACTGAGATCCTAATCTTAGAATCCAGAAGTTTAGAGAACCTTGTTTTCTTTGACCTGTGAGTAGACTTAGCAAATGACTGTGAATGTGGGATCCACTGTTATACCTAAGCTGAGGGCAAGAGCCCAGGATCTCTGTTTCTTCCCACTCCTCCGTGCCTTGCCTGCAGCACCTCTGGGAACCTGTTCTCCTCATCTGTTAAACGGGGAACAGTAGTGCTAAGAGAATCAGGAAACACTAGTTCTCAGCCTCTCCCTTGGATTTAGGGTGTGGAAGGCAGAGAATGGGAGGAACCCAGGTATGGGGGCCACCCAGCTGACCCAAGCCCACCAACTTCCAGCCTCCCCACAGTGAAACTCGACACATGAGTGAACTGGAGACCTGATTCTGTTCTAGAACAGGGGTCAGCCAGCCTGTGCTTTACCTTGCTCATACTTCAATGTAAAAGGAGAGGTTATGGGAACCCCCAGAGTTTCACACTGGATGGGAAAAGGAGGAGGCCCGGGGAAGCCTGTCCTGGGAGCTGCTGAGGGCTCTCTTTTTGAGGTGGGCTGACATCTGTTGGGGAGAGGGATCATGGACATGTGTAGGTAGGGTGAGCCAGGGACTGCAAGGTTCATGAAGAGTTCAGAAAGAGCCAGGCACTGGGGGAGCAGCCACGATGATTAAGAGGCTCTTATTAAAGCAGGTTAGTGGGAGCTTCCTGGCTAACCTGACTGAGTTACCTAAGTAACTACCCTTTATTCCCTGACCCCTACAGACTGTGTCTCTCAAATACCAGAGGAACATTATGTGAATAATGAATAATTGCCTAGGCTTGTAGAGCATTTTAGAAACCAGGGCACTTTAAAAAATTATTTTAATTTTATACGTATGAATGTTTGCCTGAACATGTATCTGTGAACCACATGTATGCAGTGTCTGTGGAGGCCAGAAGTGGATATTAGATCTCCTGGGCCTGGTGTTAGAGACAGTTGTGAACCTCTGTGTGGGTGCTGGGAATTATATACTGTCTTCTGGAAGAGCAGCCAGTGCTCTTAACTGCAGAACCATCTCTCCAACTCCAACCAGGACATTTTATAAAAATTTTATAAAAATTCCCATTTTATAATTTCAGTCTTATAAGAAGGCAGGTAGAGAGAGGTAATAGTGCTGTCTCACAGGCAGCAAAACTGGAAATTGAAAGGGCTGAGAAATGACAGGCCTTCCGGCATCAAGGAGCTTGTAACTGATGGGTGAGTGGGAATTCCTCAGAAACTGGGGAGTTGGCCCTAGAATAACTTAGGAGTTTTCTTCATTATTATTGGGAGTCACAGGTAACCTAGCTGATCTTGATTTCTCTATGTAACTGGGGCTAGCCTTGAACTTCTGACCATTTTGCCTCTAATTTTTGGGTACTGGGACTGCCTGTGTGTGATGTGTGCTACCTCTTGATATTTTTGGTTACTCCCCTCCCCTCTTTTTTTGAGGTTGGGTTTGAGTCTTGTCTTATAGCCTAGGCAGATCTAGAACTCACTACATATCCAGGCCTAGCCTTGAATTTGCTTCAGTTATCCAGTCTTAGCCCCCTGAATGCTAGGATTTCAGGCATTGGTCACCATGCCTGGCTTCCATTATTCTTTTTAAAAATAGAAGTACTCTTTGGTTTTATTCCTTTGTAGAATCATTGGTTTTGCTCTTGCTGTCTTGGGAAATGAATTTCCATGTGACAGGGCACCCATGGGTGCCAGGACCTCTTAGAGGAAGAGCAGGGGTGCAAACAGAACCTGTGGATGAAGGGCATAGGGCAGTGCCATAGGGGTTAGAGTTGCTTGTTAATACGTGACTAAGTGAAGCTTACAAGATCACAGCATCTGGGCATCAGCTGTCACCAACAGGATTAGGGGCCTCTCAGCCCTTGAGTTTATATCTAAGAGATCATGCTGACAGTGAGCATGGGGCCTTGGGAAGACTCCCTCATCCCTGGGGCCTTGGTTGACTCATTTATAAATGGATGAAATTGTTCTGTACCCTCCCCCACCTGCTATTCCAATTACCTTTGTTGACTTTCTGTGTACCATTTGTTGGAGCAAACATTTCCCCAATTCCCAGAAACCCATCCAGCTCTGCTAGTATCAAACAGTGGCCCTGAATCAGTCAGTTGTGTTGCTGGGTCCCGATCTTCTCTGTTACATGTATCATGTTGCTCTTCAAGGACCTTCTAGTTCATTCTCTGAAAAGTGAGGCCTAGGGGCTCATTTGAGTGGAGCTGAATGAAGAGCCAATGAGTAGGCTGTAGCTATAAAGGCCAACAAAGAAGAAGGCTCAGGAGACCCTGTAGGGTAGAGTAGGGGCCTGGGTTGGTGAGGAGGGAATCAGCTCACCAGGCTAACCTGTCAGGCTTGCTTTTCCTTCTGGCCTATCTTATAAAAGGTTTCCATGACTTTGCGGCCAGCCTCTGAGGAGGCTGGGGTTAACTGCTCCTCTTCCCTTGCAGGCTTATGGGCCATATGGTCTGTTAAGGCAGTGGAACCCTGCTGTGGAGGACAGTAGCCAACAGAACCTGTCCTGGGTTAACCTGAGCTCTCCTAGTCCACGGGTTTTTGTTATCTGATGTTTGGATCCAAAAATGGAGGAGACAGGCAGCCAGTTGTCTTTGAGTGGTCTCTGGTGCTGTAGAGTAGCAAAGTGGAAAGGGACACAGTAGGCTGGCCAGAGTGGCCGAAGTATTTCCTCTGTGGTCTGTGTTCTTTCCACTGGGGCCATCATCTTTACTGGCTGAACTATCTCCCCAGACTGGGCCACTGCCTTTCTTTAAACAAGGTACAAAGCTAACTTCAGCCTAGATGCTTCAGGAGACCCACAAACAAATCCTTTGATGGCCCAGGGCAAGGAGGAGTGAACGAGTGAACGGGACTTATCTCCTGGCAGATAACTGGGCCTGTTTCAGTCCTTCCTATTCACTGTTGGTGACTCCATTTCCTGACATGATTCAGGGTCTCCAGCTTGAAGAAAAGGGCCCCTCCGGCTGCTCTTTCCCCTTGAGCTCAGGAGGATGTTGTTGGGATATATGAGGTCATGCCTGTCACAGAACTGTGTGAAATAAGCCCCAGGAATATGCTAACTGCCTTACTTGCTTGTGGATATTTAAGAAGAGCCTGGTGGGGATATTATCACTCATAGGTCCCAGTTACTATGCTGACCCCAGACAGGACATGGTTAGCCAGGCCCAGGCTGAGCAGGAAGCCAAAAGAACAAGCGAACTTCCTTTTGTATTTAACTTTTGAAATAGTACACTTTCAGAAACTCAGGGTTCCCAGCTCTCAGAGGCAGTTCACATCCCTTATCCGGTAGCGGGGATGTTAGTGGGGATATTGGTTTCTGACCATTGAGTTCTCTTGGGAAATGTCCTTAGACGTTTCCATGGGCCTTAAGTATTGTTAAAAACTGTGACCGTGAGCCATTTGCTCCCCTCCGCTCCTCTCCAAGTTTAGTGCCTTCTGATTTGGAGGGGTCAGGGGTGAGGAAGGGTGAGAATGGAACTTCCCACAGCTGGAGGCCAAAGTATTGGACACAGAGTCTAAAGGCCAGTCCAGCTGTGTGATCAAGAAAAGCCACAAAGCACCTGTCTTAGTTTCTCTCTCTGTCAAACCAGTACCACAGAAATATCTATTTCTCTGTATCACCATCACGAGGATTAACCCTGATCTAGAATGTGAAGGGCCTTGGGGAATGATCGGTACCTGGGCAGATGTTCACTATATATTCAAAAGGGCCAGAGATGGGGTGTGAGGGTAAGTTATGAGGACAGAGGGCACTACATGAACTTCCCTGAACATAGCCCCGGGGTGAAGGTCCCCAACCATAGACTCAACGACTTGGCTGTTGGCATCAGGCCAGGGTGTCTGGCCCAGGCAACAGTATTCTTTGCATTTTGAGAATAGGAGTTTTGAGTAAGAATAGATTCCCAGAGGAATAAGCCCGCCTCCCTTTGCATCCCATAAACTCTTCAGCTGTGGATGCCCGGAACCCAAAGGCCTTGGAGTCAAGGATGAGGAGGACTGTTTCTGAGGTCGGTGCCCAACTCTGGACTTGAGATTTCTATTCTTCTTGAAGCTATTGGTTACACGGCCAAGGACACATTTCTTAGCCAGTCATCTCCAATAAAGGGTGGACCTGCAGACCACAGGCTTGTGGTACTTGTAGCCCTGTGAACTTGGGCATGTCCTGGAGCCATGGTTACTCCATGAAGGAGTGGCCGTGAGAACGAAAGGTGCATTTTCACTGGCAAATGGACAGAAGGGGTATCTGAGAAGACCCACTCACACTTCTGTCAAGGGGGCAGGGACAAATCACCACCTAGAGTGGGTGGAGAGAGAATCTAGGGTCCTTGCCATTCTAAACATGGACTTTGGGTGCTTGGGTAAGAGTGGACGGGAGAACCATCTTGGGGACATCAGGTGGGGCAAGACTAAAGCTGCGTCTAGTTCACAGTTACATTTTTAAAATAACTTTAAAAAATTACATTTAATTATTTGGGTGTGTGTGGATGCATGTAGAGGTCAGAAGAAAACTGGTGGGAACTGGTTCTCCCACCACGTGGGCCCAAAGGTTCTCACTCAGTCCTCAGGCTTCATGGCCACTGAGTCATCTAGCTGGCCCTCCAGTAATTTTTGGTGCCATTGTGAGAAAGATGGTTTTGAGACTTCTAGTCATCCGGGAGGCAAACCTTATCCCTATTCTTAACAGAAGGGACAGATGAGGATTAATTAGTAAGCCATGAGTGTCAAATGTTGTTGACATTATTATTAACTTAATATGTTTGTTTAAACGGGGGAGGCTGGTGGGAGCTGCCTGCTGGCCCTCGGGTCTGATTGGAAAGCCTGGAGATTATTTCCACATGCAAGTTTATGACACAAAGAATTAGTTGTGGTGGTGGAAGGGCCTTAGGGCCATGGGGGGATGGATTCTGATGGAGGCTTTTGCATCCTTCAGATCAAATGCAGAGATGTTCCCTCAAGGGAAGAGTTATGGTATAAGAAACCCCTCAGCCCTCCCTTTTCCCCAGGGCTCAGACACTATAGTATAAAACTGCAGCTTCACCAAACAGGTTCCCTCTGCTGTTCTGAGGGTCTCAGCTGACGAGGAAGCATGGAGGGTGCTGTGAACAGAGTGGAAAGGGTCTTGGGACATGCATACTTATATGTACCTCTGGGGTATGTATGAAATGGATCTGAGACTTTGGAAGACATAGGACACCCAGGCAGACATTGCACACTGCTCTGAAGAGTGTACACAAAGAGCTTGGACAGACTGGAACTAAATGTGGGTTTGTAACAAATAGCCGAATGTGACTAAAATGTGCTAGTTGTGAGGTTCTATAGTGTCTCTGCTCTGAAAACCACTTCTGTTGACTTGGTGACTTCAGCTTTATCCATTGATCTTTCCACATATTAAGTTCTTATATGTCTTATTCCTTGCAAACCTAAAAAGCATGAACACCAGAGTAGCGATACTTAGATATAAGTATTGACTCTGCCACTCAATAGCTGTATGATTTGGTGACTTAATCTCTCTTTCTCTGTGTTTGGCATATGTATGTGTGTATAGTCTCTCTTGTCTCTCTCTGTGTCTGTCTCTGTCTCTCTCCCTCTCTCTGTGTGTATGCATGCAACGTCTCTTGTTGAATAGGAACTCACAAACTGTAGCTAGTCTGACTAGCGGGCTTGCTCCTGGAGCCTTGTCCCTGTCTTCCACCCACTGGTTGTCATGCCCATTTACCTGAGTTCTGAGGCTCTGATCCCTGGTCCTTACAGTAATGTGGCAAGTGCTTTACCCACTGAGCCATCTCCACCCTTTACTTAATGAACTCTCTGTGTTTCAGTTTCCTCCGTAGAATGGAGGTGATGCCACCCCATAGATGTAGTTTGAGAATTAGGTTACTGTTTTATAAAGCTTCTAGATGAATGCCTCGGACACCACAGATAACTTTAGGTTGCTAGTGTCTCCAAGTCCTTCTCTTTTCCCTGAGTCATTTCAGCATCAGTCTATGGACAATGCATGATATATTTTAACATTTTATTCCACAAGATAAAAGGTTCTCCCTGACCCCTTGACAGCTCTTAGGCTCCATGTGTAAAGACGCTGTCCTGATCTGAGTACATGATGGGTCCCTGAACCAATCTGAGAGGTACTTAAACCTGACTGCCGATGTGGCTGTTCCCAGAGAGGTGAGTCTTCTCAGGCAGGTGGGCCCAGCCCTACCCCTACCTGCCTGCACATCCTTGTTGTATATCTGCCTTGAAACGCATTGGCTTGAGTTGAGAAGTGCTCTGTTCCTGTGGAACAGGAGGCAGAAGCTCTTTGGAGAATGGCTGGGATGTTTTGGGTTGTGGCTAGTGTCTGGAAGCTTTGGAGTGCCATGACTATCATCTGCTGCTCAGTATGTGTCAATCAAGGATCTGTCAGCGAGCATCTTCTCATTCCTTGACTATTTTATTGTGACCTGTCAGTAATAAAGGTGGAAAACAGAGATGTATAAATAGAAATAGAGATCAGTTATTACAGCAGCTATCTTCCTGAAACTTGAGTAGACGGTGCACCCCCATCTGAAAGTGTGTTGTGTGTTTACCAAGCATCTTCAAAAGGTTCACATCTTGGGTATCATCAGATCAGTTCTTAAAAACCATACTAAGGAAATGCTATAAGATTTTTTCATATAAGATTATATTGAAACTATAGGCATGTCAGTTCTGGCAGTTTCCATTCTTCTATAAGTTTGTGAGTGCCTTGAAAAGTTAGGAGAATGATGATTCCCAGCCTCTGCCACTAGAGATTCTGGTTTAATGGGTCTGGGATGGGGTCCAGAAATCTGTATTTTTAACATGCTCTATGTAAAGACATGATTCTACTACAGATGTTCTGTAGATCAACATTTGGAAAGTTGATCGACTTGATGGGACTTTGCCCTCATTTAAAATGATGTTTATAGAAAGATTATAATAGTGTGGAAGAATGTTTTATAAATAAAAAAGTATGTAAAATTGTATATGTTACTCTGTATCCAATTATGAAATAGTTGTATAAAGCAAAGTAAAAATAAACAAAAGTATAAACAGTGGCGGCCTCAGGGAGGTTGATATATTGGAGATTTCTTTCTACATTCTCTAAAATTTCCAAAAGTAAATTAAAAAAAAAAAAACCTCAATCTGTAGGGTTGGAGAAATAACTTAGCTAGTAAAATGTTGCATGAAGACAAGAATTTAACCCCCAGAACCCACATAAAAAGACTATGTATGTTAGCACAGGCTGGTGAGCCAAGAGATGGAGACAAGGGCATTCCTGTGAATGCTAGCCAGTTAACATAACCTAAATGATCCTGTCTCAAAAAATAACACACACACACACACACACACACACACACACACACACACACACACACACACACAAGCACACACCCTAAAATAAAATGGGTCTGGTGTAAACTCCTGCTATCCCCTTGGGCAATAGAGACAGGAGGAACAGAACTTCTAGATTATTCTCAAATTTGAGTCAGCCTAGGTTACATGAATCCCTGTTTTGAAACAAAAAGAAAGTCATAAATCTGTTACTTTTAAAACATAAGCTGTTCTTGAAGCAAATTAAAGGATGTTTGTTACCCTATTTCCTGAATTTGTATGGGGTGTGGAGGGGTTTCATTTTCTTTGTAAACAGTCTGAAACTAGTCAACATTGGAACATCTTCAGTTGGGTCCCAAGTCTCCATGGAAATGCTTCTGCATGCAGCTGTACCTCAGATATTTCATAAGTTTTATAGAGTTATACAAGGTACAATCATCTCTTTAGTTTTCAATCAAATAAAAAGAACTCCTAGGAGCTGGGGGTCATAGCTCAGCAGTAAAGTGAAAGCTTAGCATGTACAAAGTCCTGGGTTCAGTTTCTACCAACAATAAACAAAGAGTAAACAAAATAATACATACACATATATACACAAATAGTAGGTAAAATTCTTAAACTGGGACAGTAGTGCTTTGTATTTTGTAGAGTTGAATTAGTCATAGTATTAAAGATTCTTTGTTTTTGTTGTTTTGTTTTGTTTTTCAAGACAAGGTCTCTCTGTGTAGCCTTGACTATTCCAGAACTCACTTTGTAGACCAGGCTGGCCTTAAACTCGGAGATCTGTCTGCCTCTGCCTTCTGAGTGCTGGGATTAAAAGCATGCACCACAACTGCCCCACTTGAAGATTCTCTAGAAATTATAACTTTTATAGACCAGGGAGACCTTGTCTTAAGAAGTTGGAAATAAAAACAATCATTTTCTGCAAAAAGCATGGACTGCCAGTGCCACCATACAAAGCTCTGACTACGGCTTCAAAACCAGAGCTGTGTTGGACTGGAGGGCAGAGGTCTGAGATGGCAGATCAATGGCTTGTCTCTGTCTGCTGGCTGTGAGGGCCTCTGTCCTTGGCTGGTCTTCACTTTGTACAGGGTAATGTTTAAATCTCTTCTTAGGAGGTTTTTACCATGTTGACCTCATGTTAATTACCCCATTAAAGAAAGACCATACTAGTCAGTAAACTGCTGTGCACTTTTGAGGACCTGAGTTTGGATCTCCAGCACTTTCATAAAAATTAAGTCATGATGGCTAGTGTCTGGGATCAGTTGCAGGATGTGGAAAGGGGTGGAGGCACAGGAGTGCTGTGAAATAATCCTTCTGAACACTGTGAAAATGTGTTGTTTTCACTGTTAATAAAAAGCTTTATGGCCAATAGCTAGTCAGAATTTTTGGAACAGAGATAATGCTGGAAAGAAGGGGGGGGGCCTGAGGAGTCTCAAGCCAGAAGAGGAAGAAACAACACAGAAAGTTCATAAATATGACAAACAAGCCTTGGAGCAGCACATAGGTGAATAAAATTGGTTAATTTAAGTCTAAGCACTGACTGGAAACAAGCCTAAGCTATCAGATAAGCATTTATAATTAATAATAAGTCTCTGAGTGGTTATATGGGAGCATCAGCTAGGACACAGAGAAACTCTGCCTACAAATGGCGCCTACATGGCCAGCCTCTACATCCATATAAAACCAGAAAAAGCTTTAAAAAGTTTCTAAACACACACAAAAAAATGAAGCCAAGCTCTGCTTTCTAGTCTTGTGTCTCTTGTGCTTCCAATAGCACTGAAACATCTCCCAGCTACTGCTCCCAGGCTTGAACCACCAGAGGAAGCCCAGCCAACACACAATGAACAAAGCCACATAGGGGATTTAAATGTTGCTCATGCAGACAGAAGAGAGTTCAAGATATGCAGTAAAGACAGATTCAGACAGAAAAATTAAAAAAAAACTTTAAATGGATTATAGTGTGTTTAAAAATATACATAGACTTGAGAAAGAAAAGAGAAATGGTACAGTCATATAAAGTAAATAGTTTAAAAACAATAAAGTCTTTAAAGAAAGAATAAAAACATAAAGGAAAAAAGAAACAAAAAGATGGAAAATACATGAGGAGTCTGGATCCTGTGTGTTATTGTGTTGTCTTTAAATTTTCTGACTGTAACAAAGGAACAACAGCTGCTAAAACACACTGGATTATGAAAACTGCTAGATTAATTTACCCTATATATTTAAAAAATGTCTTGACTTAAAAACAAAAGTCAAAAGATATGTTACTTTGGGGAAGAGGTTATATTTTTATTTCCACAGGAAATGTGAATTCATTTCAGGTTAATATAGATCAGGTTTGATCGGGGAAGAGCCCCAAAAATCCTAACTACAGACATAGAGAAATAAACCTAGAAAAACTTTAGAATAGGTAACATATATTTTACATGTTCAAACATAAAACAAAAATCATCTTTGACTAACATATATAACATATAGCCATTACTTGTATTAATATAAAAATGTGGGTTACCTTTTAAAGTTTATGTATTTTCAGAACAAGGAGACCAGACACCCATAAAAACTGATGTCCCAGGTGATTCAGCATCTCAAAATGCCTCTGTTAGTCTCCTCATAATTTTGCATCCAAAACAGTGTCAAGGGTGCTGGTGGAGAGGGTCCAACCTCACAAACTACTCTAGTCGATACCCAACAATTATCCTGATTTTCTCAAGCTTCTTCCAAAGACACCAATTGCTTTATTGCCCACAAACAATAAGAAGTAGTCTAGAGAATGACTCCTGCATTCCTAAGAGGTGGGGTCTGGGTGTGTTTTGGTTGTTCAATGGATTATGTATATTTGTCATTGTTTAGAGGGGTTAGTTGTAAGTTGTTATTGGCCCTGGTCAGGAAAAAGTTAAACAAAAGAGTTAAATTCAAAGATCTCTTTCTAAAGGAAAAAAGGGCATATGATATAGTAAAATAGGGTAGATTATTGAATATACTTTAATTCAAAAAACAGTTTGGTTTATTCATACAAGCTATGTTTGCTATATTATGTGTATGTTTCTACTCTTGTTTGGGGTATTATGCTTATGCAGCTCATTTAAAAATGTAATGTATAATTAAGAAATTCGGGTTATTAGTCATCTATAATAATCAAACTTGTAGTTATATTAGGTATGATTTCAATGTTAAACAGTTATATATAGAAAGGTAGATGTTCTTTAAACACTTCAAAGACTCATAGAATATGACATTTAAAATGTTTTAATAATTTAAGGCTTTTCTTGACAGTGAAACACTTCTGTTCTTGGAAGAACCAATTTACTTCAGAGAAGATAACAGGCATTAAGGAAACTCCATACAGAGTTTGCTTTCTTTGTGGCAAAATCTAGCCACTGGGTAAAGAAACTGTCTTTGCCTCAATTGTTGACAGTACACTGTCTAAATTGGACCAGTAAGGTAACTGCCAAACTTTGTCAATATAAGACAGTTCTTCAAAATTCCCTGTTTCTCAGAAATGTCTGTCAGATAGCCTGTAGGCCAAAGTTGGATGCACCAACATTCCAGAAGAACTTTGGGTGAGTGTCCAAGCAGCCAGATGTTCTTGTTGTTAGGTAACATTATACCCTTCTTGGGTCTTTAAGGGAATTAAAGACTAAACAACTAGACTTAAAGTTTTCTTTATTGTAATAAAAAATGTAAATTAGGCATAAAACTTTAGATTCACAAGGATAAGATAGAATATTTTCTCTAAATTTGCTGAATACAAATGGACTGGACATTGTAACTGTAACTCTTACTTGATAACTATTTTGTTGTATATAATTTTATTATGTTAAAGCTAAAACATTATTTTTTATTTAGACAAAAAGGGGGAAATGCTGAGGAATAATCCTTCTATACATTGTAAAAATGTGTTGCTCTCATTGTTAATAAAAAGCTGATTGGCCTATAGCTAGGAAAGCTTTTGGGGACAGAGAGAATGCTGGTAAGAAGAAAAGCATAGTCTGAGCAGTCTGGAACCGATGTGGAAGAAGCAACATGGGAAGTTCATAGATGAGGTAAACAAGCATTGGAGTAGCATATAGATGAACAAATATGGGTTAATTTAAGTTGTAAGAGCTGACTGTAAACAAGCCTAAGCTATAGTCTGGGCATTTATAATTAATATTAAGTCTTTGTGTAGTTATCTGGGAACTGGCTGGCATGATAGAAAAGTTTGTCTACACAGAGGAGCATAGAAACAGGAGGATCTGGGGGGCTTTCTGGCCAGTAAAGCTAGCCAATTAGTGAGCTCCAGATTTAGTGAGAAACTCTACTTCAAAAGTAAGGTGGAGGATGAGGAAAAGGCCAACTTACATTGACCTCTGCCTCTATATATTCATCCTGACACATGTGCACCCGACTTTTTCTCTAAATATGATTATTTTTTCAGGTTATGAGCATCAGGACTTCAACATATAAATGGGGAGGGGGGGCACTCATTAGCCCTGTAATGATACATTACAGCACCAGATGGTAGGACTCAGAGCTATGCAGACATCGAGGTCCCAGAAATGTCAGACTTAATTTGATTATCTTCCTACCAATTGCATAACTTCATTCTTTATATGACTGAAAATATTTCATTGTGTACATATATTACAAGTCACGCCATACTGATTAAGGGAACAAGAATATGATATACATACAGTTCTTAAACATAATTATTTATTCTTTTTAAAATGTTTTTTATTAACTATTGAAGAATTTCATACAATATGCTTTAATCATATTTGTTTCCTGACTCCTCCAAGATCCATTCCTACCCTTATAACCACCTGATTTTGCATTATTTCTCTTTTTAGAAAAAAAAAGTTATTTAGGGCTGGAGTGATAGCTTAGTACTTAAGAGCACTTATTGGTCTTGTAGAAGACCCAGATTCAATTCCCAGTACTCACATCCTGGCTTACAACTGTCTGTAACTCCAGTCCCAGCGGATCCAATGCCTGCTTCTGGTCTCCATGGGCATTAAGTAGTCATGTGGTGCACATACTTCCATGTCTGCAAAACACTAATATGTGCAAAATAATAAAATGAATGTGTTTAAATTGAAAATATATTTTTTTTATTTTTCTTCTTTCCATGTGTTTTTATGTGTATGTGATATGTATGTGTATGGAGGTTGATGTCAAGAATCTCCTGTGTCATTTTGCTACCTTATTCTTTTGAGACAGGGTGCCTTAATTACCCTAGACTCTCTGATGCATTTAGTTTCACTACTTAGCTTGCTCCAGGGATGCTCTGTCTCTGCCTTCTGAGATTGTAACTATAGGGAGATGGTTGTGCCCTCCAGTGTGTATCTGGGTTTTAGGAACCAAAACTTTTACTTGTGGGTCAAATGCTGTAGCCTCTGAACTGTCTCCCAACACTATTTCAGTTTTTGAGACAGTGTTTTATGTATCCCAGACTGGCCCCAAACTCGCTATTTATCTAGCCCTTTGAACTTATTGCTTTAAACACTTGCATACTTTTCTTAGAATATACATATGGTTGGCATATCACTTAGTTATTCTCTCACTGATTGATATTTATGTCTCTTGTTTCTCAAACTATGATAAGTATGACCACAATTAATATATCAGATTGTTTACCTTTGAGAGCCTGTGTGAATGGATATCTATAAAATAATTTTCCATGCATGAAATAACCAGGACAAAGGGGATTTCTGTACATTTAAAATATTGATGAATTGTGTAAACGGCTCTAAAAAGTGACTGTTGGTTTACATGCCAGATTATATGTCTGTCATTTTTTAAATTTATTACAGTGCTAAGTAAGGCCTGTCATTTAGAGCCCAGGAGTGGATACAGAAGGATAAAGAAGCCTCTGTGCTTGTCATGGGAGCTGCAACTTTTATGACCCTCCCCCTCCCATGGTTCAGGCTCTCCAGGATATCCAGACTCTAATGTGTGGGCCACACCCTAGTCAAGAACTCCCGGGCCAGAGTAAGCCATCTTGACGCTCATCCATTCATACTGCCATTGTTCATTCATCCAGTAGGACTGAGGCTTCATGTTAAGGATAGAGGAAGGATGAAGGCAGGTCTTGCCCTTGATCTCTCAGATAGCAGGGAAACAGATCAACAGTCGCCAGCTAAAGGCCACAGTTCTAAGAGTGTGACTCACTGGTAAAGTGTCACAGAAATCTAGAGGTCCCATTCACAGCCAGGCCTGAAGGGTAAAGTGGAGAAAGGTATTTAATACACCTACTAGCCATTGGTTTAGGGCTGTGTACACTCTACCTTGTTCAATCCTCGTCATGACCTTCTAATCGGATACCATTACCACCCTCACGTTATAGACTTAACTCAGGTACGGAAAATGAATGGACGGCTTGTCCAAGGTCACCCAGGTAGGAGTGTGATAACTATAGTGCAGATTTATCAGCACATGAATGATATTTACAGCAGCAGGGATGGAGGGAGACCTCCTCTATTTCACCTCTGCTAGGGAAGGGACCCTAGGATGTTCCCACCTTCAGGATAGCCTTGTCAAGGAGACAGAACATAATCACCAGGGAGGCTGGAGTGTTAAGAAGCAGAAGGAAATTCTTCCCAGGTTAGGGAGATAGGGACCATTTAAGAATGAACCATGAGGCATCACTGTGGCCTGGACAAAGTGATGAGAACAAAGTCAATTACAAAGACTTCACAGAAAACTGGGAGGGGACGATGTGGCAACTCAGAATAAAAGTCATCTGAGTGACTGTATTCTGAAAGGAAGAAGAAAAGCAGAATGCTTGCTGGCTGAAGGGCGGTACACTTTTAAAGGCTTTTGTGCTTTGGGTAGGGAATTGTGGGACATTCCTCTGCAGAATGCTTCAGCCGGGGAAGGGAAGTTGAGGAAGGAGTGTGAAACAGGACTATGCTGGGTAGAGGGCTTTAGGCCCAGGGAGAAGGCTGGCCTTAAATAGGAGGGCTGTTTGGCACACTTCCTCCAGAGCCCACTGCATGGACTTGTGCCTCATCTTCTTGGAGATCTTAGCAGAGCTGTGAAGAGCATTCTCTGACTACTACTAGGGTTGTAGAACATCTTTGGGAATCTGTCCCCTGGGTGTCTCAGCCTTTGTTGATGGTACAGACTGAGAAGGGAGGTTACCCCTGTTTCTCTGGAGCTGTGAGCTGCGACAGGAAGATAATATAAGGTAACTAAGGGAAGATACCTAGAAGCTTGGAGGACACAGGCTGTCTGGGTAATGGACACTATCAATTTTTTCAACTAACAAAATGGTTATGAACCAAATTCCAGGTATTAACTTAAACATGCTTCACAGAACTTTTATGCACAAAATAGGCCAGTCCAAGCTGTGGATGAAAAATCTTTCTCTCTCTCTTTCTTTCTCTCTCTCTCTCTGTTTGGGCCCAAGAAATGTATAGCTCACAACTAGCCTACCCCAGGACATCTTCAGCCCAGCTGTGTTCAAAGATAAATACACAAACAAAAAGAATCGGGGAACTGAATTTGGAGAGCTTTGAATACAGAATCAGGGGATCCCCCTTTAGGGAAAAATTCCTTTGGTTACCCAAAAAGAATTGGGTAAATGAGGCAGAAACACCAGTGAAGTAAGACAACTAGTAACACAAACCTCCTTATGTCATTAACTATTTCCTTATTAAAGTGTTTTTAAAATAATATATAAGTTTAACTACTCCCCTCCCAGGAAAATGGTCAATTTTCTTTTCCCTCAGTTTATTACAGGCTGTCCTAGAATGGTTTTCTTACAAAGTAATAAAATGTAAATGTGGGTTTTAGGTATGCTAATGTTTTAGGTTGGCTGAGTACCAATTCCCAGCCAGCTCCAAGGGGCCTAAAGAAGGCTATGAGAACAGAGTGGGCAGTGGGGAGGAGAGGGGAGATCCGAGTTCTCTGTTCTGGTTTGAGAAAGCTGGGATCCCCAGGGGGGAAGCTATACATTCCCTGTCCTGAGGGCACTTGTCCTAGGAAGCAGCAGCAAGCAACCAGGTTGTGAAAGTTCCTAAAGTCGCAGAGTCTAAGAGGCAGGCTTTCCCACCTCATGGGTCAGGAGGCTGAACTTCACTCTCACTGGGGGATCACTGCAGAAAGGAGGTCAGAAAGGGGTAAAGGGGAGCAGGCACAGCTCCCTACACAACAATGCAGGTGCTTAGGATGGGACCCTCATTGCCTATGCAGGATGCTACGATGTCTTGTCTCTTTCAGACTCATTTTTCATTTTAAAGTAGTCATCAGTGGGTGGTTAGGGTCTCAACAGAAACTTGTAAATGGAGAGTACCATGCAGAAACTTCTGGGATGGAGAGGACCACACTCTCCAGGGTGGAAAGCTTTTGTGGAAAAAGCTGACTTAGGTTTCATAGTTTTGGATGATACATTAGAAGGAAGGCAGGGATTCCAGGGTTGAAGAGATGCATGGATGCAGAAATGAATGAAGGAAGAACGGTTCATGAGAATGCCTGAAAGTTCAGATTAGAAGACCAGTGAGAGGTGAGAGGTTAGTAGTCTTTGATTAGCAAGCTAGAGTTTCATCTTAGTCAAGGGCTTCTGCAAGCTGCAGAGAAAGTGGCTTAGTTCAAAGAGGCCAAGGAAGGCTGAGAAGACACTTCAAGTCTGAAGGTGTGGCAAGACATTTTAGAACTGTGATGGGGGAGATGACTATGAGAGGAGACAGGCCCCTCAGAGTGGTGGAGGTAGGTCCCTCCAAAGAACATTTCATTATTACCAGGTGAGGCCAACTCAGTATGGGACACAGCACAGAGATTTGACATTTTTGCTGTTTGCCCAGGTCGGTCCTAGAACACTGTTTAACTGACTTCCCCATGTGTCTCTAGAACCTAGGACAGTGTCTATGCATGGCTGGCATTAATTATTTGCTGAGTCAGTGACTTAAGAAAGAATAACTGAAATGTTGCAAAAAACCAGTGTGTCCACTCCTGGAACAATGAAGGAGGATTATCATATAACCTAGAAATTCCTCACCTAATATACACATAAAGAGATTGACATTGGAACCGGAATGGGCATTTATACTTCTATGTGTGTGTCAGCAATAGGTACAACAGACAAAAAGACAACTCAACAGCCCATCAGTAGATGGATGAATAAATGAATGTGGTACATCTATACAAGAGGATATTACTTAGCCTTGAAAAGGGAGGGAATTCTGATACATATTACTATATGGAAAAACTTTGAAAGCGTTATGCAGAAGAATCTGGTCACGAAGGGAGAAATACTATGTAAATCCACTTACATAAAATATCTGGAATGGTCTAATTCAAAAAAGACAAAGCAGACTGATCACTAGGACTGGCAGGGGGAGAATGGGGAGTTGTTAGCAGATACAGAGCTTCATTGGGGAAAGATGAAAAGGTTCTGGAGATGGATGATAGGGATATGTGGACAACAGTGGGCATGTCCTTCCTGCCACTGAACACTTAAAGTAGATAAAATTGCTTTTTCACCATAAAAAAGCAAACATAATATAGCACAAATTAAATGTAGCACAAACAAAACTATGGAGCATACAACATGGTTGTGTCTTTCTTAAGTCTTGTAACAGCTTCGCAAAGAGTTCTCCATGAAGCAAGGACATCCCTGTCGCCTCCTATCCCAGGCTCTGTGTTCTACACTCAGCTTCTTACAGCGAGACTCTGCCATGAACGTTCTGGTGCTCCTCTTGCGGATGCTTAGTAGAGCTTTAGAGACATACACAGCCAGTAAAGGGCCTGGGCAGGCTAACATCTCAGGCTTCTGTACCACCGGAAGCCTCATGCTTTCCTCACACCCTCTCACTCAAGTCTAGCCCCAAGTAGGAAAGTCAGAATGGTTCTCCAGGAGGTGTCTACTCAGCATCTTGTCATCAGCCTTGTTCTGAATGACTGAAGTCGAAATGAGATGACCCTCAAGGCCATCTAAAGTACAAAGTGCACATATCTATATAAAATGAGGGTGTTCAGTCTATAAGGAGGAATTTAGAGTAAGGATAACATAAATAAGGAAGACTTTCAGGGTCAGGGCCTTCTAGAAGGGAGTCAGAGACTGTATAGTAGGTGTTCTAGCTGGCAAAACAATTATTGTGTGAATTGCTGCCAATGTACATTTAACTTTATCTGCAAGCCTGAAATCCAAGACATCAGCAGAGAGGCCATGCCCAAAAGGCTGGCTCTCCAAAGCTATTGGCAGAACGAATACCCACTACAACTGAGTCTCTAGACAGGAAGGTTGCAGGACAAGAGCCTGACCCAAGGGGGAGGGAGGGAGGGAAAGAGAGAGAGAGAACTAACTCTGATTTGTGGTCCCAGAGAGTTAGACTGTGAGAGGCTGTTAACATCGCTGTTGGGAGACATTAGTCAAGTACTTTTCAAACCACTTCCTATAATCTTTACAGTCACCCTTCAGGACATGGTACATTATCATTCCCATTATATAGATGAGGAAACTGAGACACCTCCTCCGACCCCGAATAAGTAAGGTTGTCTGTCATTAAGGCTGGACCTGGATGAGTAATTAAGGCTGAACCTGGGTGAGTAATTGCAGTAATGACCTTGGTGTGAATGCCTTAAAAATCAAGCTGAAAGGCTGGATATGGTGGCACATGCCTTTAATCCTAATACTGGAGCAAGTCTGTGAGTTACGGGCCAGTCTGATATACACAGCCACATCCAAGCTGGGTAGGGTTACATAGTCAGACCCTGTCTCAAATCAAACAACAAAAATCCCTAAATAACCAGCGTAACCAAAGGACAAGAAGACAGTGAAAAGCACACCCTAGCTGAAGATGGAGGTCAGATGCAGAGGCTTAAGGTGAAGACAGGGATTAAAAGGGCAGGCAGAGATAGATGGGGTCAGAAGTGACGTCACAGATCAGATAGGTGACCAGGGTTGGAGGCTAGAAAGAGCCTAGACTTCTCTGGGAGTGTAGAGTTCTGGAGAGGAGGTTCCAGTTTGGACAGCACAGCCTGGCTCACTGACCTGCCCTTTAACCTTTCTTGGCCTTTAGGCATTCACTCTGCTTTCTGTTGAAAGAGGAACAGCCTCCGAAGAAAGATCCCCTTCCCTTACTCTGGGTGGCAGGAAGAGGAACTGGAGGAACTGCTTGTGATTTGGATTTTTTTTTTTTTTTTTTTAAGAAAGAAATCTTGCTTTGGTGTGGTCTGATGGTGACCACAGGTCGCTGCACCTCTGAGGGGGATCAACTAAGGGGACTCTCAGCCAGGGACCTCTGAGGGTGGCTTTCCCAACTTCAGCCTTTCGACTCCCCAGGTTATCTTAGGGGAACTGGAGACTTCTCCAGGCAAAATTGAAATACAGATACAAACATTGCACAAAAGTAAAACCAGGGGTAAAACAAGCCTAGCCAACAAGTATTTTTCAGACACTGGAAGACAGATAAACCATCTTTAAAAACACATCAGCATTCTAACTGGGCGGTGGTGGCAGTGACCAATGGCATCCTTTAATCCCAGCACTCCAGAGGCAGAGGCAGACAGATCTCTGAGTTCTAGGACAGCCTGGTCTAGAGAGAGAGTTCTAGGACAGCTAGGGCTACACAGAGAAACCCTGTCTTGAAAAAACAAAACAAAGAAACAAAATCATTCTAAAAACATGGATCACTAGTCAGTCTTGGCTCCCTACTTAGAATCAATCTCTCTCTCTCTCTCTCTCTCTCTCTCTCTCTCTCTCTCTCTCTCTCTCTCTCTCTCTCTCTCTCTCTAGGTTGTTTTTACCCTGTTACTCTCTTACAACCACCCCCTTCTTCTCAACAAGTCCCTTTTACTTTTGTGCCTGTGAATGACCTTAATTAGGGCTATTTGCATATGCATGGGTGGGAGGTGATTTACTGGAGCAAAGGCAATCTATCAGTGACTCCATCACAGAAAAAGTGACACCCCCCCATGTCATTAACTGTCAATAACCCCTCAGGGGAGGGTTGGGGCCTCATGATCTCCCTTCCCTTTCATGAAGAAAAGTTGCTGGACAGTGTTGTGTGGATCTTTTATGTAACCGTATCTGTGGCTGGCTAGTTCGTATTCATGTCATGTCCAAAAGACGTCTTTCTGCAGCACACGCCCTTATCCTCCGGCTTACATTCTCTTCACCCTCTCTTCTGAGATATTTTCTGCTGTGTTTGGGGTCAAGCTCTCTCCAGCTACTTTTGAAGCCCTAATGGAGTGGGGCTGAAGATGGGCGGGCGGGTCATGGTTGTTGAGAGGACTATGTCCGTGAGCAGGTTTTGTTTGTTATCAAGCATTACAGGTGAGAAGATGCTACTGTCTGCTCCTCACACTAGCATGGAATAGCCCCCTTCTTTACCTTCTTTGATTCTGTTTTATGGATGGAGAGGATTTGCTGTATATCCAGGTTCCTTATTCTCATACTTTTCTGCTCTAGACTGTTTGAGTCAGGCTGAGTCACCTCAAACTTCTGTGACAAAGAAATGCCAAGTTTCAGTAGCATAAACAGTGAATTCTTGTCCTGATGGTGGTGGATAATAAATATCTCTTCCCTCTGGTCATCATGCTATTCTGAATGTATCATCTGCAAGGCAGGAGATCCTGTATCTCTTACCTTTTAGGCTCAGGACAACTTACAGTAGGTACATTGGTCCGAGTCATTTGGACAATCCTCTCCTAACTGTAAAGCAGACTGGGAAGTTCAGGGACTCCAACATATATTTGGCTGGTGAAGCTGCTATAGTTTTCTCTTTTCTAAAATGTATAGTTGAACTGGATAACCTCCAAGAAGGCATTACTTAGTCTAGTGTGCCAGGACTGTGTGATTCAGTTGTCTGATTGAATGCTGGATACCCTAGGCCGGTGTTAGTGTCCCAGGTGACTACTTGCCTTTTTTTAGACAGCAATTTTATCTCCCCATTTTTCCTCAGATTATCTCTGAGCTCTTTACCTTCTATACTATCCTCTTGAGCTCTAAAGTCCTAAATATTTATAGCCCACGAGGTCAAACGGCCTCAAGTAATACCAGATCAATGCTTTTTCTTTTTTCTTTTTTTCTGAATGAATATAATGGACTTTTCTTGGAGCAGGACAGTAATGAAGTGTTGACAGCCAGGTTACTGCAGGTTGGGTCCACTTGGAACCACCTGGCCTAGGGCTCCACTTCTTTACTTCTGGTAGCTCTAAAAGGAAAGAAGAAACAATTCTAAGAGATTCTCTCCTTTGATTTTCCCCCTTCTTTGTTTCAATCCATTTCTCTAGTGTGGCAAGATCCACACTGATCACTGAAAAAAGTATCACCCAAGACAAAGATGTGTGTACAGCCGAGCGCAGTGGTGCAAGCCTGTGATCCTGGCTAAGTGGGAGGGTAAAGCAGAAAGATCATGATGAATTGAAGGCCAGTCTAGATGACTTACTGAGACCCTCCTTCCAGATAAAAGTCTAAAGGGATAGGATATCTCAGTGGTAGCCTACTTGCCAGGCTTGTATGAGACTCCAGACTCAGTCGTCAGTATACATATGTGTAACTAATGAGCATTTGAAAAACAATGTCTTATTTGGAAGATCAGGGATGTGTCATAGGCTCAATATTCGTGTTCCTGCAAGGACATTTGACAAACTGTCTTGCCATTTCAGGAGGAAGGATTGAGACCCAGCCTTGTCTGTGACAGCATCATGTCACATGCCATTACTCTGACCTTGGGCATACTCCAGTTGTGATATCTGGGCTTCTGCCTTCCCCAGGAGTCTGTATTATCCCCCTGAATCTCTGTGCTTTTAGAAGAGATCCTTCTTGGGTCACTACAGCCATACTCA
The DNA here is from genome assembly GCA_033318265.1 of Phyllotis vaccarum. NCBI lineage: Eukaryota > Metazoa > Chordata > Mammalia > Rodentia > Cricetidae > Phyllotis > Phyllotis vaccarum. The sequence goes on from JARWLC010000006.1 coordinate 67,684,287, forward strand.
TGTCCTCTGCAGGAGTGCCTGAGGCTTCTGGGTATAGTCTTTTTTAAAAAATTCATCCTAGCCTATCATGCCAGCTGGGCACCACCTCAACTGGGTCAGAGGCTATGGAGTCCAAGTGTTTCGGTAGGCTCTCAGTGTTACTCAGTTGCTAGAAATTCTTAGATATTCCCTATATTGAGAGGTAGCATCTAAGTCCCTCCCCCTGAGTAGGACTGTGTTGCTTTGATAAGGAAAGTATGCAGAAGGTGATGCTCTGTGACTTTTGGGGCCTGGTCACACAAGATCCCACAGCTTCTTCTGTCTCTCTGGAATGCATATGGAGAGCCCATATCTTATGCAACAAGAAGCCTTAGTCACAAGGACAGGCTGCATGTAGTTCTCCTCATGGTAGACCTTGGAGAAACCAAGCTTCTGGCCCTTTTTCGTGGAGGTACCAGACAGTGCATGAGAAAGTCTATAGATAAACCGAGGATTCTGCTGTTATTTTATCCTTCCCTGCCAGGATGGAGGGAGAAGGGCCTATCCCTGCAGGGACCTGTCTAAATTTCTGACTCTGGAATCCATGAAGAGGACAAGATGGTTTTCAACAGCACCAAGAAAGTCATTTATTACATAGTCATTGATAACTGGAAAACTGTTTTGTTTTCTGGCCATTGATACACATGTGGATAGAGTCAATTGCAGCCCTTCAGCGACAACCACACCCACAAGAAAGACAGCAGAAAAATTGTGGGTGTTATAAATGGAGCTAGGGAAACAGGACAAGAGGAGCTGGGTCGGCCAGGTGGTCAGAACCTAGGTTCTGACCCAACTCTTCTGGCCAAGTCAAGGCTGTTTTTAACCTTGCCTCTCACCCCACTCTTCAGGAGATTCCATGCTTATTATTCTACTGTGTTCTCCTGGACCCTCTGAGCATCTCACACCCATGGAGTCTTGACATTCTGTAGCCAGTTGACATGGAAACACATCTCTGTTGTTCTCCATAAAAATCAAGTTCTTACTAACTTTTAAGTTCCTTGTTATCCTGTGGTCTCCTCTGAAGGCTCAGTAATCCTCCTTGGCACAATTACGGTTTACAACCCAGCCATCATGACTGCTCTTGAAATCACTTCAAGCATCTCTCCTAATTTTTAGGGCCCCTTCTTTTATAACTAGAGCCTAAGCCCTAAGTATATAGAGACCAAGACCATGATTGCCTGATGGCTTTACTCCGCCTCTCTGCTGGGATCCCTGCTTATCAATCATCTACACGTCTCACGTGGCCGGCCCTGTTACTTGCTGTTTATAGAGCCACCATATTCCTATCTCTGACCATCAGTTGTCCTCGGTGATCTTGCTATTTCCACTGATTCAGGTGAAGCCAGGCCTGCTGTGGGCCTCATTTAGATCATCTTTATTATACCTGTGGGTAGATGTTGTATGCAGGCCTTAGCACAGGTCGACTTGTGGGTTTCCTTTTAAAAGGTCAGTGTGAAGCAGGAAGTGTGACTAAGAGTCTTCTTCCTCCATGAAACCTCATTTTATTAGCTGGAAAAGGCATCTGTCCCCACACCCCCTTGCACTTACTCATGGCTCAAACAGACACATTTGAAGACAGCACATAGTTCCCAAAACACCGGAATGTGCAAACGGAGTCTCACGTGTAGAATGAGTAGTTACTTGTCAGGCTTGCTCTGTCTGTGAGCCCGTTTTTCTCGTCAACTCCTGCTCTTGTCATCACATTCTTCATAAAATCCAAGGACAAGCTGGCACTCAAGAGATCTGGGGAACCTATGGCTGGACAACGATGGCTGTGGAGCTCCACAAAGACCTCTGCATATTTCTCCTCTTGCAACAGCAGAGCCGGGATCCTGGGCAATTTAGTCTAAGGTTCCCTGTTGGGGTCTCTCTGGAAGACAGTAGTTTCTGCCCTTGATTCCCTGGTCTGTCTGTCTTTCTCTCTCTCTTTCTCTCTTTCTCTCTTTCTCTCTTTCTCTCTTTCTCTCTTTCTCTCTTTCTCTCTTTCTTTCTTTCTTTCTTTCTTTCTTTCTTTCTTTCTTTCTTTCTTTCTTTCTTTCTTTCTTTCTTTCTCTCTCTCATAAAATATAATGCTAATACTTATCTCGCAGGGTTAGTATGAAGTGAAAAAAATCAATGAAAACACACAAAGCCCAGAGAGCAGCCTTCCTGTGAAGTGGCACCGTCAGTGTTAGATATTATTATTCTGGTGGGTTCGTTAGCTTTCTTCCATTCTACTCAACTTGAAAAGAATCTGGCACCAGGCACTGCCTTTGCTCTGAAAGTAGCCCATTGAAGTTCCACCTTAGCTCTGGCCAGTCTCTCAACAGTCAGCTCTTTCTTCAGGGCTAAAAGAAATTATGTAGATGGTCCAATGCAGAGTCGACACTTATGTGTGCTTGTGTGGGGGTGGGGGATCTTTCAGCTGTGACTCACAGCAGCAAGCCCACCTCTGACATGGCCTATTTCAGAGTTGTGTGTAAGACCCATTCCTCAAAGACTTTTTCAGGGTCTGTTCTGGCTGCTGAAGCTCTTAATGGGGGTATGAATAGAGGATCTGAAACCAGAGCTTCATGTGCTTGGATATCTGCATGTAGGGAGTATGAGATGCTGGGAATAGGGGCCACAGCCCAGTTTAAGGGATCTGAGTGCCAGCTTGACTTTCCTTTCCTTCAATATCTTTGCTGGGAAGTTTCTTGGGTTTAACATGAACCCTAAAAGACTCACAGACTTTTTTGTGCTTTGAGTTGCTTCATTTTGCACAACAGTTTCCTGGGGGTGGGGGGCGGGAGGGAGACATAACCTTGCCATGGCAGAGGAAGGCTAGACCGCTGCAGGACAAGGCCTTGGGTCAGCAGGATCTGCTACTAGAGGGTGAACCAGACATGTGGCTGTGAGCATGAAAGACTCAACAGGGCTGAGGTCTCCCTATCGTATGTTCCAATCTGTGCACTCCCAGGGCCAGTGTGAGCCTTCGGGTTCTGAGTTAAACCTCAACTGTCTGTGTATCTGGATCAGAACTCTCCTCCTGGGCCAAGGAGGTGTTTCTCAGGTGCAGAAGTAATGTTTGCAGTATTGTCTCCATGCAGGAGTACTTTTTTTTTTTTTTTTTTTTTTTTTTTTTTTTTTTTTTATCTCTCCCTCAAATGTTCTTGATCAGTGGTTAAACAGTTCTTACCTGCATGGGCAGAGGCCATGATTGACTAGCTGTGTAAATGGAGGGGTTAATGGCTGCTTAGAAATCCATTCTGTTTCTAAAGGGGTCAAAATAATGTTTCCATTTCTCATGAATCTCTACTTAGAAGTCATTCTATCTTAAGACAAATACCAGTGGACCAAACTTTTTGATTCCTAGCTGATATTCAATGCAGTAAGATTCCTGAACAACCTCCCCCCCCCCCCCCCCGTTTTTAGAGGGTAAGTTTTGACGTGGGGTTGCTAAATGTTTCTCCTTCATCAGCCTAGTATTTTGAAATATGATACCTTGGTCCTTACAGTTCTTATTTTGTTCTAGAGTTTCTTGTGCAGATCTTGGAAGAAACAGCAGGGGGAGAAAAGCAGGTGTTAGCTTAGGACCTTGAGGTGGGAAAATGTAGCCCTTTGCAGCTTTCCACATCTCCTCTACCCCCAACATCTTCTGAGCTTGAGAAAAATGGCTGTAAGCTGCTTGGGCAGCCATCAACTGCTTCTGGTTCCAGTGAAGATGTGCAGAGGTGGGTGGTAGCCTTCCTCCTGTAGTTCACACAGCTTTCCCAATTAGTTCCCCCAGGGAACAAAGCCTTACTTCTTTCCTTCCTTAGTTCCCAGGCACTGTCTGGTGGGGAAGACAGCCTCTTGGCAGCTCAGGGGTTAAACAGAAAACGCAGTGGGGGGGGGGGGGAAGCCAGACAGCTGCAGAGGCTCCTCTGAGCCCACTCTAGGCTAAACAGAAGCCCCAGCAACTCCTTGGAGACTTGAACCCTGGGCGATGGAATTTTCCCTTGCGTGGAGGCTATTGTCCTCTTGGAAGGGCCGGGGCCAGAGATGGGCTGGGGAGCACTGATTTCCCGAAATGGAGCCAGGGAACTCCAGAGAGCCCAAGGGCTCTGTCTCACCCAGCTGGGCTTGGGTGAAAAGGCAACTGGGGTGCAACCCACCCCCTCCTTTGGGAAAAAGGGGGGCATTGAGGGAGGGGCGCTCCAAAGGTCTGGACACCAGTTGTTGCTTGACTCTTCAGCCCTAACCAGCCAGCCACTGGAACAGAATAAAAGGCTTGGTTCCCTTGGCAACCAAAGGGTCTATGGTTTTTCACAGGAGTACAAGATGGGCTTGGGGGAAAGAAGGGAGGTGGAGTTGGGGTGGGGGGTGGAGAAGGGGGAAGACAGGGAGGGACGGCCTGTTTACCATAGATGTTTGAGTTCGACTCTCAGGAGAGGCTTTTGTAGGTTTTTGCCTGGGAAATACAGGATGCCCGAATTATCGAATTACCGTGAGTACTCTCAATGGTGGCCCAGTTCTGAGGCATAATAGTAATGGATGTACGCAGACCTCTTGTGGACCTCAGGAGAAGCCTGGAGGAGTTAATACAGAGCTCATCTTTAGAGGTAACCAGGCAGGCACTCTGTTATAACCGGAGCCCCTGAAGGTGTTGAGCGAGGCTCAAGCCCATCAAGAACTATTTGTGAGGCCGAGATTAGAATAGCAGGCGCCTGTCTCCTGGTCTGATCTTACTGGACCAGACGGAGCTATTTTTAATATCAGGCAGAGGAGTTGTTGAAACCCGGACAAAGTGCAGAACCTGGCTAACTTTGTCTTAAGCACTAGGCTTTGTGAGATGGCTTAAAAGCTGTCCACATAGTGAACACAAGCATTTAGGATCAGTGAAAAAAAAAGGACAGAAGAGCTTATCTTGGGACTTGGGGATAAGAGGTCCCAGCACATCATCAGGAGCACAGAGGGAGGTACCTGGGACTCTCATGTGACCTTCACCTATAGAGGCTCCATTGACAGACACACCTTCTACAGTATCTCTGGGAGGGTGGCATCTGCCAAAGGAGACAAAGGATTGAGTCCATAAGAGGATGCATGAGCAGTGTAAACTAGAACACTGTTTAGGATGGGGGACACAGCTCAGGAGGCAGAGTACTAGCTAGCATGGAGGAAGCCCTGGATTTGATCTCCAGTACCACATACACTGTACATGATGACACAAACCTGCAATCCCAGTACTCTGGCAGTGGTCAGTCAAGGTCATCCCTGGCTCAACACCAGCCTGGGATATATGAGAACCTGTCTTAAAAAGATTAAAAAAAAAAAAAAAGTTAAAACCAAAATCAAACTTTCTATTTTAGGCAGCCAGATCTTAGAGACAACCCACTGGGCTTCTGGCTGCTTCTGTAAGCTTCTGCTTCTATCTGAGGCCCTGGAAATGGAGGGTGTGTGTGGAAGGTCACTGTTTTCCTGAGAGGTGGCTGGGGTCATCACTGTGAAGTGCTTCCTCTCACACACCAGGTCAGGGTGGGTAGCATTTGAAAGGCACAATTTGAGGAAACCTAGAGGGTGGATTCTAAGATGAGGAAACACCTGGGTGGCAGGGTCCTGATAAGGAAGCAGTCCTGAGAGGCCATTGTAGCTGCTGTGTGTGTGTGTGACCTACGGTCAATAAGACTGCAACCTGCTTTAATGACAGTCATCAAATAATAATAACCATAGGAAGATCAAGGGCTCACATATCACCTAGTTAATGTACTTGTCTATTTGGGAAATACACAGAATGACATCCTAGAGGAAAGAAATTAGCAGGAGGAAAAAGGTCATTTTTGGCTCTCTCAAGTACACGTGCCTCGTAACTTTTGTGTGCGGATGAGAAGTCTGGGTGGGTTAACTAATTTGAGCAAGATCACGTAGCTAAAGAACTGGGTTTGGAATTCTTCCTGATTATCTTAGATCTGTACAACAGCCTATTGTCAATCACAAAGAGCTTTTAGATGTGAAATCGCCCTTGTTACTCCAAACTGCTTATTAAGTCAAGATATTCCCATCTACAGCCACAGCAGCTGAAGGTCACGGGGTATAGATCACAAGACCAGTGTGTGGTAAAGTTCTGTCTGCTCTGGGGCTTGGTTCCTGGATTCTGGTTCTACGCTTATAGAAAGGTTGCTTATCCCCAACCCCTCACTTGTGAGTTCATCCAGACATCCAGATAGCATTAGGAACCTAACACAAACAAAACATCGGAGTAAGAAAAACTAGTTGAGTCTACGTTCCAATAAGTAGAAGTTTTCTGAAGCCAGTGTGTCAGCTGACATGGTTCACTCCCAGAAACTGTTATGCTTTTAATCTGAGGATGAATACATTAAGTTCAACACAAATGTCTCAGGTCACTTTATTCTTTAAAATTTACAGAGTAATTTAGCAAGCTTTGGGTGAACTTATGATGACCCCTAAGTGGGACACTTTTCACACCTGGAGGCCAAGGCTTCCTTTGGTTGTCCACATTTGCACACCACACCCCAAGGCCAGCTTGCATGCCTGTCTCCCTGCCTCCTCACAGTCTCAATTGTGAGGGCCCTCCCATGGACCAACTTCCTCCCCATATCTGATTGCATGACCCAGCTACTTCCTGGACAGGACTAAAGCAGTTTATCTGATGCCTAGGTTCATGCGGGCCAGGGTTGGTGAATATGCTGGTCATGTTCCTGCTCACCCATCTGTACCATTTTTTTTTTTTTTTTTTTTTTTTTTTTTTTGCCTCTAGCTCACAAGAACGGCATGATGGCATACAGACTTATTATTAACTATAACCTTGGCCTATAGTGTAGGCTTGTCTTCTAGCTCTTATAACTTAAATTAACGCATTTCTATTCATCTACATGCTGCCATGTGACTCCCAGCATTTACTTCTCTTGCGTGTTTTGCTTCCTCTGCAACCAGCTGGTGACCCTGCCTTGCTTCTTCCCTGAGACCTCTCTGCCCCAGAAGTCTCACCTAACCGCTTCCTGCCTAGCTATTGGCCCTTTACACAGTGTAAAGGGCTATTCTGCAACACAGGATGGTGGGCTAAAAATGATTTTTCCCCCCACATGGAAGATTTTTTCCCCCCTAGGGAAGAACTGTGATGACAAAATCACAATTTGTACAGGGGTAAGAAGCTCTTGAAAGCAGGAAGACATGGTTGCTGTCCTAGGAAAGCCGACAGGCTGGTCAGTTGTCTTCATCACCATCCATAAGACCCAAGACTCATGAAGTTCTGGGGTCCAGCTGTAGGGTGTATGGAGGCTGGGGGTCCTTACAAGAAAAATGGAGACGATAAAGGAATGCTGGGGCCAGGCCTTTCTGGAGGACTGAATAGACAAGCATCTATTCAGCAAAGTCATGTGTGTTTTCCTGCGCTGTGGAACACTTTCTTTATGTGGAGCAGATGGGGACCAGGATAAGGCTCTCTCAAGTTGGAGGAGATGCTCTGGGAGAGATAGTTTTCATTTCAAAAATTAAGTTATGAGCAAGAAAGGCTTTTGATTGATCAGCAATTAAAATTCAGTGGAATGTCTCTTTGTGCCCTGACTGACAAACCTACCCTCTAGTCACCCATATCCCAAGCTCTGTGAATTTATTTACATTTTCTGCCAGCAGGAGTTATCTTGGCAGAGAGTTTTAAGGATGATTATCTTCTGTTTACAGCACCATGGCTGGTTTTTACTTCTCTCCTTTCTCACACATTTCAGAAAACGGGGTTGTTTGACGATTTGTCTTCTATTTAATTCTAAGGAGGCCAACGCTTGCTATTTGCACTCTTAAATAGGAACATGCTAAGCACACCAGACAACTTTTCCGCCATAGCCAACTTACACGTACCTCTCATATTTTTGGTTGCCTTCCCTCAGGCCTATTGATGACTATTTCTGGGTATAGTGACCACTGACACCATGAATTCAGGCGTGAAAATCTAAGGAAATCACACATTGTTGAGGAAAGTAGGCGACCCAGTTCCCCTCCTGCTGATGCTCACTCATATCAGTTTCCACGTCTACCCAGCACACACAAGGTCAATAAAGGCCACAGGACAGCCTATGCGCATGCAATAGACTCTCCGAAGTCTATTTTGCTTTTCCTATCTTGATTTGTATGTGTGTGATTTTCTTTATTAGTTTAATGACAAACCAGTAGAGAAACTGAGAGATGAGGGAGGGAGTTCCAGGGAGAAAAATCGTAATATGGGCTGGATAATGCTTTCATTACCAGAGGAAACACAGTGAAGGCAAGTGGCTGTGTGAGCAGGTGAAGTTATGGTTTTTGATTTTTATTTGTTTTTCTTAGTTTTTTTTTTTTTTTTTTTTTTTTTAAGATTTTAAAAGTATGTGTATGTGCACTTCTGTGTGAGTTTATATGTATCATGTGTAGTCCTCAGAGGCCACAAGATAACTTGGGATCCCTGGAAAGTGGAATTGTGAGCCACCTGATGTGGATTCTGAGAAATGAACCCTGGTTCTCTGCAAGAGAGGTAGGCACCCTTAACTGCTGAGTCACTTCCCACTGATCTGTTAAAACTATTTTTGGGACAAGGTTTCACCTCCAACTCCAGAGCCTCCTCTCTCAGTCTATGAAGAGCTGGGATCACAGGCCTGCACCACCATATATTTCAGAATGACAGCTTTCATTGATATTGTTAGTTGCCAGACTTTATTGGTATAGTTGTCTAATTTAAAATACAACAAAAAGTTTTAAAGAGCTTTATTTTATTTTTTGTTAAATGTGAGTTTCTGTCCTTACATAGTGCTGCAGAGAAATAGTACCAGCTGTCTCAGGCCTACTACACAGGAGGACCACCTGAACTCATGGGTTTGGGGACAGCCTAGGCACCATCTTGAAATAAAATAATAATATTAAAAATTAAAAAGAAAATACAGCATCCAAATGTGTTATGGCTTTTCAAATTTCTTATTTCTGTTTTCTGATCATCTATATAGGAATCTGGTTGGATGGAAGTGTTGCCTGAATTGAGCCGTATCTGCAAGAATCCTAACTCTTTCCTATAGCACAGCAATGTTTAACAGTTACACTGTATAGGAATGTAACCTGTTCAGAATACTCAATACAGGATCCTATCACTCTATCACTGAGCTGTTCCTATGCTAAGAAATCTAATCCTGCCTACCTGCAGAATCCCTGATTTTTATGATACCCTTTCTTCTATACAAAATCCCTGGCAAGGAGACATAGATTTCACAATAATAGACAGAGTTCCCTGGAACCCTGTGCCGGGTACTAAGATGAAATATGAACATTGTCGGGCTAATCCTGGCAGTCATTCTGCATTCTGAGGTGGGTTGCAGCCCCATTTTAGAGATGAGAAAACAGAGATGTGGGGACATTCAGATCCCATAGTCCATAAGTACGGAGAAGGTGGAGATTAGAAGGCTAGTGAGGTGTAAGGTTTTACTGTAGGCTGACGTCAGCCCCTCTTGAGGGCTGCAACTCCAGCATTCTCAACCTGTCTCTGTAGAAGCCTTAAAGAAGACCAAGTCAATGAGTGCTTAGGCTGAATCATTCTTAGATTTGACCTCACCCTTCCAAAGCCCACAATTAAATAGAGAGACAGCTTTCTGAAGGAGCAACACATTCCAGTTCTTTCCAATATACCTGAGTAACCTGCTCCTTCTCTGGCAGTCCTTGTGGAACCTTGTAGCGTAGTTTGTATTGTGAAGGCTGCAGAGGAATCTTCATATCTCCCTTCCTCTTGGGAGGACCTTTTTCCCTATTAAACAGGGCAGCTAGCACGCATTCCTGAGAATGCTTCTCCCACAACCTTGTTATGACAGCTAGGAGGGAGGAGAGCCAGGAGGAACGGACTCCACCATAACCGAGGAGCTTCCAGGGAAGACACTTTTTTATTTTTTTTAAAACAAGGGTTGATCATTTCTAGTCCCAGCTGGAGACTGGCTTCTCTGGGAACACACCCAATGAAGGGATTACCTGACTCTCTAACAACCTCCTTTTCAGAGGTGTGTTCCAAGTTTTTATCATATTCACAGGGACCTTCTACTTCAGTGGGGCTTCTGGTTGAAGGTTAGTGTTTATGGTTCATTAACTAGGTTTATCAGTAGTTAATGGCATTTCATAACTATTCCCTTGGTGTTGTGACTGGATGTCTGTTGTAGCCTGAAATTACTTTAATGTGCGATTTAAAAAGAAATAGAATAGTTTGGCTCTATAATGTAGTGTTATCCTTTGTACCTTTTCACACCAATATAAAAAGAAGCCCTCTTTTGAAAAACCAAAATAAAACCCCAAAAACCAAAAACCAAAACCAAAACCAATTCCAAACAAGAAGGAAGAAGGATGTCTATGGTATATCAACTCACTATGCCTTTTCTCAGAGACTCCCATTATTATTCTTATTAAATTTATGACTAATAATTATAAATAATAAAAGTAAATACGAATAAATATTATTAATATTTGTTGGTTTTTTTGAGACAGGGTCTCTCTCTAACAGTCCTGGCTGTCCTAAAACTCACTTTTTAGAGAAGGCTGACCTTGAACTCACAGAGATCTACCTGCCTCTGCCTCCCAAGTGCAGGGCTAAAGCTGAGATTAATGGCTGCCGATATATTTGATAATTAGTTTTAGCATGACATAGAGTTCCCTTCAAGGAATTAAAAATTGGGGCAAGAGTATTATTGAGCTCTGGGCCAGCCTAGGCTATACAGTGAGACCTTAACTTAGAAAAAAAAAATAAAGATTACATATATCTATGGCTCTGTGACAAGCATCAGCTCGTTTAATAGATAAGGAAAAATCTTCGCATAACATCTTAGTGATTTTTTTTTCTTCTCCATCAGAAAGCACTTGTAACCATCATGAAGAAAGAATACCTTCACAAATGTATTTAATAAAATAACTCTTTAAATCTTCTAGCACTGATTAACGTTGATTCGCTGACTGAACAATGAGCATAAATTGGGGCTGACAAACCAAATAAGGCCTTTGCCTTATTTTGCTGGCTTCTTGCAACCTGCCTCTATCATAAAATCATTCAGCCTGCAAGGAGAACTCGAGGGTCTTCTTGTGAAGACCTGTTTTTTTAATTCTTATGCCTGAATGTAAATGGGGTGACTAGTAGGCAAGACCTTGAGTGAGTGTGTGTGTTCACGTGCATACACATGTGTTTATGAGTGTGTGTGTGTCTACACATGAGTATGCCCACATGCCCCTAGGTGGTGAGCTGTAGGGTATGGAATGGTGAGTTGGTAAGTGTCACAGTACATCAATAAAGATTGGAACATGATTGTGCCCAGCTCTTATCTTCTTCCCATGATGGCCTGGATCACTTGGCCCAGGTAGATAGAATCAGGACCATGGTTATCTGAACAAATTGTTCTGCCATCCTCCCTGGTGACTGGAAAATACATAAAGTAAATTAAAATATATGGTTAGAAGTACAGCCCTGTTTTGGTTAAAAAAAAAAAAAAAGGCTGGGATTGTTAATGATCAGAGTCGATAATGTGCCTTATTTTCTAAAAATACTCAAACTTAAAAAAAAACAAAAAACCCTTAAAAAATCCTCCTATTCATTGACAGTGTTTGACTGTTATCCCTCCTCTGTTGAGAGAACTCATAAAGGTGACCTGAAAGCACCCTGTGTGCTGTTTGGCCTTACTCAAGAGGAATGAGTTCCTTGACCCCTGATCTGGGGGTCTTCTTTTTCAGACAAAAGAAAGACCTTGAAGAAGACTCCAGGTCACTGTGTGATGATGTCTATGGCCAAGCCTTACAGTTTAGTTATATTTGGAGAGAGCAGGACTACTTAGCTTGAGGAAGATGATCCAGAGATTAGACACACTTAGTACACTGGTATGGAGCAGAGAGAATAAATTTCAAACTATGGCTGAAGGTTAGAAGTTTCCCAAATGAGTATTTGGTTTGACCTATCACTTTCGACCAACTGGCCAAGCATGGGTGGGAAAGTTCCTTGGAGGTGCTGAGAAAGGGCACAGTCTCAGGACCGTCCAAGCAGAAGACAGCAGGGGTGTTGCAATGCCAACTTCAGAAGTAGGCGTGAGGTTCTGCTGATGACCTCTGAGGTCCGGCTAAGATGATATGGTTCTATATCTGTAGTTTTCCGTTTCCTATTAAGAAAAAAAATTCCACATTGAATTTTCTTTTTTCAGTGTTTGATTGAGGCTATAGGATAATTTCTTCTGCTTGCTCTAGTGTGAGGCTTATTCTTTTGCCCGAGTGTTTTAGTAAGAAGTAAACACATTGGTGATATTTATTGGGCGGGGGCTATGGAGGTTTGTTGCTGCGTGGTAAGGTCCTGTTCTATTGAACAAGACTGGGAACTCTGCATTTTTGCCTTACTCTTAGAGTTTGAAATCCTTCCACCCAAAGTCCCAGGCATTTTTTGCTTGTCTGTTTTAATTGTTGGTTTTAATTTAGTTTAGTTTTGTTTTCTGACAAAGTCTCAAGTAGAACAATCTGGTATTGAACTTACTATGTAGCAAGGTTGGCCTGGGATCCTGTGTGGTCACCTCCCACTGCACTGAACAAACCCAAGGCATTTTCATTTTAGTAGCTCTAGACAGTGGACACAGCACTAGGGATCTGAAGCTTCATTGTCCCTCACTGGTGGCCCCTCAGTTCCCATAGTTCCCTCTCCTCACATGGTCTCTCCCATTGGCCCAAGTGGTCTTCTGCAACTTCCCAGTTTTCTCCTCCCCTTCCCCTGAATGGAAGACAGAGCATGTGTTCTTGGACAAATAACTGTTTATCTTTTAACTATTCTATTAAGCTTTCAAAGAAACATTTTCTGTTTAAAAAAAAAAAAAAAAGAAGCAGTAACTTAAAGACCCATTCAACGCTGGATTGTGATTCTCAACATGTGGGTTGAGACCCTTTTGGCAAACCTCTATTTCCAAAAAATATTTACATTAAGATTCATAACAGAAGCAGAATTATAGTTATGAAGTAGTAATGAAAATAATTTTATGGTGGGGATCACCACAACATAAGGAACTGTATTAAAGTTCACAGCATTGGAAGGTTGAGAACCACTGCTCTAACATCACCTGACTTTTAATTGTGGGGTGTGTGTGTGTGTGTGTGTGTGTGTGTGTGTGTGTGTGGCGAATATGTGGTGCATGCATCTGAATGTTCATATCCATGCTCCCATGCATGTACATGCATAAGCCAGAGCAAGACATCAGGTACAGGTTTCTGTCACTCTGCCTTATGGACTTGAGATAGGGTCTCTCAGCGAGCTGGAAACTCATCATTTCTGCTAGGCTGGCTATCCAGAGAGCTTGCAGGCTCTTCCTATCTCAGCTTTCCAATACTGAGGCTTCAGGCATGCACAGCCACTCCTGCCTTTTTATGTAGGTGCTAGAAATTTAAACACAGGTCTTCATCAGAGCAGGTGCTCTACCCAACAGCCCTCTAATTTTAACTTTTAACTAGATGATTGCTCTGTGCCTGGAAGATTGACCTCTTTGCTGTCATTTGCTTTACAGTTATTTGAGAGCACACTTTCTCCCTTTGGGAGTTAAAAATGTGTTAAAAAGAGTGGTTTAGGAGTTGGAACACACACAACAGGAAAACAAATTTAGACTTAATGATTCTGTATCAGGCAGCCTTTTGATGACCACAGTGTGATCCCAGATCCAGGACAAGGATTCTTAGGATAGGGACCCTAGTTCTCAGACTCCAAAATAACCCCTCAGTAAAGAAAATAAAGATTCTCTTCAGCTAAGTTTCAGACCAAAATGGAAGAACAAGGTGCTCAGCATGAACTATTTGAATGTAAAGTCCCCTGAAGTCTAGGAGTCTAGTAGCTATAAAACAAAATTCCTAAGAGGTACAGGACCTGAACTTGACTCCGGAACTGCAAAATAAAATCAAATAAGAAACAAGCAGAAAACAAAGACAAAACCACCATTAACAACCAAAAATAAGAATGAATCTAACATCAGTATTTTTTTTTTTAACTCCACATCTTCATGTGATAAGGATGTTATGGTACATTGGCCTGAAACACACTGGTGTGGGTGTGAACTGGTGTAACCGCTTCAGAAAACCTGACATCTAAAGCTTCGAGATACCCAGCAATCCTGATATATACCTAAGGGAATTGAGTTCACATGTCTTCCCAAGAAAAGTATGAGAGTGTTATTGCAACGTTCCTTGTGATTACCCAACCTGTAGTCAACACAATTGTCTATCATCAAGATAGTCAGCATGGGGGCTGGAGAGATGGCTCAGCAGTTAAGAGCACTGACTGCTCTTCCAGAGGACCTGGGTTCAATTCCCAGTAGCCACGTGGCAGCTCATAACTGTCTGTGACTCCAAGATCTAACATCCTCACCCAGACATACATGCAGATAAAACATTAATGTACATAAAAGATAATGAATATTTAGATTGTTGCATTATTGTGCGATGGGCTAGTCCATGGGAATAATAAAGAAAAAACAACTGAGATGATTAATAGAATAATTCTAAAAGTAGAAAGAATATCACTCAAGGAGGTAGGTGTAAAAGGGTATCCACTCGATGATTACATTTGAGAACAGGAAGATAAGAGGCAGGTGATAATCTGGAAGGGAAATTGTTGCCAGTTCTGGAGCACGGATCCATATAATGAGAGGAAGGGGACCAATGACACCCTCAAGCTGTCCTCTGACCTCCACGTGTGCTATGATACACTCCTGCACACACACATATGTGTACACACACACGTACACTCATACACACATACATACATTCAAAAATAAAAAACAGAAAGCTAGTTTATGAGAATGCCGAGCGGTCACTCTCTTGGGTAGAAAGGGGGCGGGCTGAAGAAAAGTTCTCTCTCAACTGTGATTATTTCATAGTATATACATCATCAGAAATGCATCAAGTTCAGCACAAGATCTGTGTGCGTTTCAAAACCACAAGGCAATATCTCTTTACATCCACTAGACTAGAGAATGGAGCTAATACCAAGTACTCGAAAAGATGAAGAGAAACTCGAGCCTTTATATCTGCTTGTAAAGTGTTTGTGTGTGCTTTTTTTAAAAAATAAATTTGGCAGTTCCTTACAAAGTTAAGAATATGGCTAGCACATGCTATTCCTGGGCATATCTCTCAGGGAATAGAAAACATATGTCGACCCAAAATCCATGAACATCCATAGAAGCTTTAATCATAATAAATCACAAGTGGTAACAGTCTAAACATGAATCAGCCGTGAAGGGTAAACAAAATGCAGTGTGTCCATAGAGTTGAATGTCATTCATCAATATAAAGTACGAAGAGCAGATACACACTATGCATGTATGAACCTTAAAAGTGTATGAAGTGAACGAGTTATTTTCAAAAGGCTACATATCGAATGAATCCAATTATAATATATATGCATATATATGATATATATGATAGTGGACAGAAAGTAGATGAATGGTTGCCTGGGAGTGGGAAATGGGGAGCAACTGCTAAAGGCAGTTGTTATGTTAAAGAGTCATGGTGACTGCACAGCTCTATGAACATAACAGAAACTACTGAACTATATTCGAGAAGAGTATGAATTTTATGATACGGGATTATCTCAAGTCTATTGGGGATAAAGAATAGGAACACCTTACTGGATACATACCTTTACAATGAAGCCTGGGAGTGAAGGAGGTGAGAACTGACAGTTTCTTCAACTGTCTCTCCAGGTACTTTACACGCTCAGTTTTCATTCAAAAAATGAAATGTGAGCGGTCAGAGCACTCTCTTTCAAATGCTTTCCCAAGGGGAAGGTGAGGGCCTGCTCTTTCTTCAGGCTTACAAAGCCATCACTTGGGATTTAGGGCTGTTTCTCCCCCATCACTCTACTGACCTTGAACCAACCTTGACTAACATATTCATCTGATAGAAGACGAGAGACTTAGGCCCATGACATGACTTATATGAGCCACAGCCATCACATGGCAGAGCTGGGCCAAACTCTATACTGACCCCAGTGTAAATGTTCCTGGAGAGAGCTGGTAAGGCCCTACCAAGCATACTCCTTATCAGATCTGCTTGGTCAGAGAGAAATCTGAAAGAGTTCAGTTTGTAAGGATGTGTCCACTTGAGGCCCAGAAGCTCCCAGGATGCTAGCACAATGGTTCTTGTGTTGGTCCTAAGGCATTGGCTTCAGTCTGGCTTAGGATAGTCTAGCTGTCTGTAGCCAGTGCCTGGAAAGGTAACTGCTGAGCACTATAAAATACAGCTCTTAGAAGCAGGGGGTTGTATGCTCTTCCTCAAACTAGCAATATCTTACAGCTGGAAACCAAAACCAAAACAAGGGAGAAATGAACCAGAAAGCAAATGTTATCTAGAGCAGACCATCTGCAAATTGAAACTTCAAATCCCTATGAAATGACATCACATACCCACAAGGATATATCTATATTAAAGTCTGCCTAAAAACACATGTAGTGACCTTTGGACTGAGGGGAACACGGCAGTATCCTAAATCAAATACAACATTACGATCGTTCTTTAACCCCAAGGCCCAAAAATTAATTGGGGAGGGAAAAGAAAGAAAAGCAACATGGAATTTCCCTTCTCTCTCCCCCTTTCTCTACCTCCTCCCCCTCCTTCCCCTTCTCTATTTCTCTCTCTCTCTCTCTCTCTCTCTCTCTCTCTCTCTCTCTCTCTCTCTCTCTCTTTTTCTTTGAGATAGGCTCTGGGTGTCCTGAAACTCACTATGAAAACCAGGTTGGCCCCAAACTCTGAGTTCTGCCTGTCTCTGCTTTCCAAACACTGGATTAAAGGCATGCCCTGCACCCAGCTATTACTGGGTATTTGTGGAGTCTTCTGTATTAACAGACAGGGGCCTGAATTTACCTGAAAATGTCTACGTCCAAATCTATATGCCTGCCTTGGGAAGGAAGGAGAACTCTTAAGGGTAAGGTCTCTAGTTGGATGGTGTCTATTGGTCTCCTAAAGGCGTTACTGGCTTTTCAAGGACACCTCAAAGCAGATTCCCCGTTGTTTCTTCCTCTGATCTTGTCATTTGTCACAACAGACTTTTTCTTTTAATTGAAAATAAATTTATTTATATGATACATTCTGATAATGGTTTATTCTTCCTAATCTCCTCCCAGATATCTCTCTCTTCACCCATCTAACACCATGCCTTTTTTTTTCTCTTTGGAAAACACACAGGTGGTGGCAAGTCCTTTAATGCCTCAAAGCAGAGGCATCGGGTCTCTGTGAGTTTGAGACCAGCCTGGTCTTCAGAGCTAGTTCCAGAGCAGCCAGGATTATGCAAAGAAACCCTGTTTCAAAAAACAAAACACAAACAAAAACCAGAATAAAATAAAGCAAACATAAAAACAAAGAAAAAGCAGAAGAAATATCACACACATGTGCACATACAAAATTCATAAAAACACAAAATAAGAAACCAAAGTATATAAGCAAAAGACTATTAGTAAGCCCCCTCCCCCCAAAAAATGCCCAAACAAAGCATTAAGAGATGAAAACATTTCCAAAAAAAAAAAAAAAAAAAAAATACCATTGAGCTTATTTACACAGACTTTAAAGCCCCATGACATGTATTCTTCAGGAAGTGGTCTCCAGTGAAGAAAATAAAGGCAAGGAATGAGAAATGGTTTGGCCAAGGCAGGGGCTAAGGGCTACACTGTGTTGAATTGTAGTACCCCTCTCCCATGGTGACTGTATTTGGAGAATACAGTATTGAAGGGCCTTGAAGGAGCTGATTGAGTGAAAGCTTGCTAGAGTAGGCTTTGACCCCATGTGACTAGTCCTTATACACTAGTGTGTGCACATAAAGTCAAGACCATGTGAGGATACTTAGAATAAACCAGCCCTGCTGACAACTTGACCTTGGGCCTCCAGGACTGGGAGACTGGATGAATGTATTGTTTGAACCACCTGATCTTTGAGATTTGATTATGACCATCCTGAAAAGTAAGATAGCAGGTATTGGCTGAGCAGGATGAGGCTTCCAAAGGTAAGAACAAGTCTTTAGTCCTGGATTTTCTCAGTAAAGTCACCTGGTAGGCCTTGTGTGAATGAAGTCTATTTTTCTGTTGACTGGGGGACTGTGTGGGTCCATAGTAAGGACAAGGGTACTCAGAAACTCAATACCAGCACTCTACCTCAGGAATGAGTTAGGGAAGCCAGGAGCAGTTATCAGGGTCCAGGGGAGGGGGGTCACTGAATCCTGAGATTTGGGTTCACCTGCAAGTGCCTCTCAACTGTCAAAAAATTCCTTTGCCAGTGCCAAGGGCTTGAGTCAATATGTACTTCTCCCTGTGAGCCCTTTTTAAAGATTGCTACTCAAACAAGACCTATTGTAGTACTCTGAAAGCCCTAGTTCCTTCAGACCAGAGATTATTGTTCCTATATCAAAGGACTAATGAAGGTCAACAGAGCTCAGAAAATGAATGGAAGGGTTGACTGTGGGTCAGTTCTTGGGACCAGGGGAGCCACACCAACAAGAAATGTAGGAAAAAAAACCCCCAAACCTACTTCCTATACTGTTGAGTTTCAGCAATGCTGAGGCAAAGTGCTCTCCGTGTTCATTAAGTAATTTATATTATCCATGGACTTGCCTGTTAATTCTTATCTGTTTCCTAGAAGCTGAGGAGCCTTACTAGTAATGAACAGACACTGTGTGACTGTATATTTATATTTGTGGGGAGACCTTGTGGCAGGGACTTTGTGTCTATATATGTGATGCAGGCTGGGTGCTGGAGGAAGAAGGGGTGGGCAGGGGTGGGGGTGGCGGTTCGATGTGGGGAGCAGCCCAGCTCTTTGGAAAGTTATAAGAATCTTCTGCAGTCTGAACTTTCTCATTCAGCAACTCCTACCCAGGGCCCCCCCCTCTCTCCTTCCCTCTCTTCCTCCCTCCCTTCCTCCCTCCCTCTCTTTCCCATCCTTTCTTCTCTTCTTCTTTTTAAAATAGTTTGTTTTGCTTTCAAGACAAGGTTTCTCTGTGCAGCCTTGGCTGTTTGTTTGGGAATTTCTTCTGTAGACCAGGCTGGCCTGGGACTCACAGAGACCCGTCTGCCTCTGCTTCTGCCTCTGCCTCCAGAGTGTTTATCTTTTTTGTTGTTGTTTGTTTGTTTGTTTTTTGTTATGTGTGTGTCCCAGTGCTGTACATACGGAAGTCAGAAGTTGAAACTGGGTACCTCTGTTGCTCTCCATCATAGTTTTGAGACAGGGCCTCTCATTGAAGCTGGAACTTACTAGTTCAGCTCAAGTGGCTCACCAGCACATTATGGGAGTTCTATTGCTTTCCCTCATCCAAGGCTGGGGTTACAGATGTGTCCTGCTTTCCCCTTTTTATATGCATGTTGGGGATCTGAACTCAGGTCCTTATGCTTATACAATAAACATTTTACCCACTGAGATAACTCTTAAGTGTTTCGTTTATTGGGATCTCCATATTGTTCCCAAGAATCTTTCTTGTACTCTCCTTCTGTTAGAATCATCTACTGAAGATGATCAGCTTATGCTAGCTCATGGGGTTTGTCTTCTTATATTAAAGGCATTGTGGCTAGGGTCCCATCAGACAAGTTTGGGTTCGAATTCTTATAGTATAAGGTATTGGTGGTTATTTACATGTGCTAGCCTCAGTTTGCTTGCTCATAAAATACAGAAATGATGCTGATTTCATAGGGCTGTTGAGTTGAATAAATAAAATAAAGAGTTTGTAGCACCTTTTTGTGAGGCGAACATTGAAAAATGTTAGTTTCTGCCTAAACAGTAGCTAGGCAGTGTTCCATTCAACAAATGCTTGTTGTCAATTAGATGGTGGTAGATGGCGCCCCCTTCAGTTGTGCAACTAGATGTCCCCTAGATTTGTGGCCTAGGTGTTTCCACCATGATGAAATTACAGTCTAGTAGATAAGAAAAATGGAAGCCGGTGCTAGGCTGGTTGTGACAGCGTATTTCTTAGCCTTGTTTTCTGATGTCGCCTCAATTGGCTGTGTAGCTAAATAGGAATATACGCTCAGGGGAATTCTTTTAACACAACCTTGGGAAGAAGACCGTAGTGACTCACAGCAGACTAAGTTCTATCAGCAGCAAATAAAGGGCTGGGGAACAGCTAAGAGAGTCAAGCAGCTGTGACAACAACCACCGTCGCCTTCTGTTTATGTGGGACTGTTCTCTTGCAAGCTAAGTGCTTTGAAGACATTACTCAGTGAATTCTCACAGCTTCCTTCTGGTGCAGGGAGGAGGCAGAGATTATTAGAAATGAGGAAACAGGCTTGGCAACAGGATAACCATCATGTCTGAAGTCATATAGCCAGTTCTTGATCTGGTCCACAGATTGGGTTGCTCAACTTGTAGTCCATTGACTTATGCTGTATCCATAGGTCAATGAGGTTGGGAAGCTGTGTGACTGGGAAGCAATACTTACAGGTGACAGGAAAGCTTTATAATGATGCTTCCCAGACACTACTAATTCTTCATTCTGTTTTGCATGACTGGACCTAAACATCCTGTGTGGAGAGATCACTGGCTGGTCCCTTCTCTATTTATTGAAGCTGTCCTTGAGATATTCAGGTGATGGGATCTTAAAGGTACAGTGGTATTGTGAATTTGCTTTCTGTAGCTCTGGCTACCTGGACCAGCCAACTGTGGCCTACAAATATTACATGGAAAATTCCAGAAACAGAAAGTTTAAGATTGTTTGCTGTAATGAGTGGCATGATAAAATCTTGCTCCAAATGGAGCAGATGACCCTCCCTCTGATGTGTCTTAGAATTCCAGTTGTAGCCTAATACTACATCACAATGTGGACATCACCTCATTTCATTTTATTATACCAGCCTTATATTATATTTCATCATCACAAGAAGTACTAGAACATTATAATAAGATAAGAGAGAAAGAGCATGTTCATATACCTTCCATTACAGTGTCTTGTTATAATAGTCTGTTTTGTTATTAGTTACTACTGTCATCTCTTACTATGTCTAACTTAGAAATTAAATCTTATCATAGGTATATATGTAAAAATAGCGTGTGTAGAGTTTGCTGCTACATATGATTTCAAGAATCCACTTCGGGTCTTGTAAAGTTTCTCCTAAGGATCGAGGGGAATTACTGTAATTCGCGCCAACCCATTCACATTACAGATGGGAAAGCTAGGCAGAAGAAAGAGGGACTGTGATTCACTACAGGTCATATAGGCAGTAAGCATTAAGGTCTTTGGTCACGAGTTGTGACTCTCCTCTCAGAAGTTCCCAGTCACCCCCCTGTTTTCCAGGCCTGACTTCTTTCAGTTCTCAGCCCTGTGACTCCTGATATTGGCTTCAGAGACCCAGGACTCCAATTCAGCACTCCTTGGAGGCTTGGTTTCTGGATCTCCTCTGTGGAATATTTCTCAGAGCCATCTACCTCCAGGGCTGTCTTGAACACTAGGCACAGAATGCTGGGTACCAGAGCTAGGAGTTAATTAATCCATGAGATGGAGGATGGAAGCTGAGTTGCTCCTGGTTGCTCCCTGCTTTCTGACTTCAGCCTCAGCATGCTGAGTCATCTCTCTGGCAGGAGCATGGAAGGCATTCAGCATACAAGGGACAGCTTCTAAAGACAGTCACTTCTCTTCAACAGATGATATCTGTGCTGGTAAACTCTTTGACCTTGTGAGCTTGGTGTTTTCTTCAGCTCCAATGTCATATTGCTTTGGAGGTTTCCACTGGTCCAGTAAAGCGACACTGTCTCGGGCTAAGAATGGGTCTGCTGCCTCTGCCCTCGGACTGTCCCCCCTCCCACATGCTTTCTTAAGCGCCAGGGTAAGATAGACAGATGTGACAACTTTGTCCTTCCTGATTTCCAAGCTTGAAGTCCCCTGGTGTGAGTGTGTCTCACGTGGGAATTATTTGCTTTTAATTTTATTTTTCTGCCCAGTTTTTTGTTCTCAGTTTTGTCTCTATCGTTATTCCCAGGAACAGAGAATCTTAACAGCAGATTTCACTGACTGTTTACTTGGCATAGGGTTGCTACCACTGTAAGCTGGGTGCCTCTGAGGTAGCGTGCTAGCAAATGAACTTCCTTTCTTTCCATTTCTTTGTGACTTCTGAGGAGCCTGCTCTGTGGATATTGTGGTGGAGGGGTTCCTATGTGGACAGCATGGCTCTGACGCACAGAAAGTCAGGAAAGGAGACAGGAAGGCCTGATGAAAAACTGCCCATTTCACGTATTCAACAAGTCTCCCCAAGGCCAGAGGGAGATGTTGAGATCCAGTAACCATTGATGGGATCCTTCAGCTGATGAGGTGCACACGCTGGCGTAAGGCATTGGGCGTAAGAAGGGGAACACCCTCAGCATGCCCTTTCTCATTGAAAGAAGTCCACAAGATCTGCCTGTTGCTGCTACATGCACTACTTTCTGGCTTGGGTTTACACATTGCCTTGTTTCCCAGATGCTCCAAGAACGTCTTGTTTATCTTACTTATCTGCACACTCATAAATGGGGAAGCAATGGGTATTATAATTGCCATTGACAGAGAAACTGGGACACAAAACAGGTGCAGTGTGGGGGTGGAGCCCAGGCTGAAGACACAGGTCTGACCCCAACTTGCAGGGCATAGTGATGGCGAACCTCAGACAGATTGACTGTAAACAATCAGGTGGTCACCAAGATTGGAAGACAGGTTTCTCTGCAAGGGCTGGAAGGGGACCTTGCTGTTTTGGTGTTAGCATAGTCTGGGGGTTCAGTAGTCATGGTAATAACGCTTTTGGCTTTTGTTCCTCTTTCCATGTTGGGTAATGAGTAGAAGGTTGTTGTTATACTTTGCTTTTTAGCACACATCTTAAATATTGGTCTCTGAAGTGATTCAATTAACAGAAAAAAGCGTAAGACGATTGTTCATAATTCAGGCATTTTAATATCTACTTCAGAGAACAGGGGTATGAAGGGTAGGAAGAAGCACATGGGGCAACAAAAGGTGTGCTGAGAGAATCAGTTGACAAAGAACCAATCACAGAATTCCTTAGTCGTTCTACTTTTAATTTACATTTAATATTTTCACATTTAATATTTTGCACACACACACACACATACACACACACACACACACACACACACACACACACACACACAGAGAGAGAGAGAGAGAGAGAGAGAGAGAGAGAGAGAGAGAGAGGACAACTTCAGGAGCCATTTCTCTCCTTTCATCATGTGAATGCTAGAGAATGAACTCAGTTTGTATAAGCTAAAGACATTAGGAAGGGCTTCCTAAGACTGAGTTCCTAAGAACAGATCTCGGGAGGACCTTGGAGAAGCAGTCCCCAGTGAATCCATCTCTCAACTTCAAAGAACTCCTATGGGTCATTTCCCACTACACAGATTTGAGGAGCAGCTTTGCCTGCTCAGGAGGAGACCGGGCTAGTGTGATAGGCTAAAAGCTGACCAGGATGCTAGTCCCACCCTGGGTGTGCCCAGAGCCTGTGTGTTCTATAATGAGGGGTTGGGCCAATAGTGACGTGATTTTCTTCTTCTTCTTCTTTTTTTTTTTTAATGAGGTGCTGTTTTGCATAGATAAATACTATGATTGTAATGTGGGAACCAAATGGTAGGTCATTATGCACCAGCAGCCTCAGAGGTGAGATTACAGATTATGAAACCCTTCTGCTTCAGGCCTGCTGCCGGACCGTGGGAACTAGGAGGTGTCTGGTTGTCTGGGCTCTCAACCTGGGCCAACTGGCTTGAGGACCTCCTCCCAGGTCATCACCTGACAGCGGGCAGGGAGAGGAAGCTCTCCTCTCTGTGGTTTATCTGAGATTCAGAATCCCAGGCAGGGCAAGTGGGAAGGGAGAAAATGGCTTCCTCTCCTGTTATCCCACCTGGATACATGATCTGTCATTAGTGGGACCAACTCTGCCCTTAGCATTGGACGGAGCTGACTGACTGATATGAGATATGGGGTTTCTAGTGCTGTAGAACAGGGGTCTTCAGCAGTTCCATGTATGCTAAGGGAGATGGTATGGTGGAAGGAGACAGAACACTGGAAAAAAAAAGAAAAGAAAAGAAAAATGGTTGGTTCCGGATTTGTCAGTAGACACCTCGCTAGGATAGCCAATCTCAGAAACAGGGAGTGGAGGTGGATGCGTGGGTCCTGAGGGAACCTTCTGTTATAATAGCCTTGGAGCGAATTAGAGCAAAGCTATAAAGAAACTGAGGAGGCTTGGAGCTAGCACCAGCTTTCCAATCTATAGAGGATGCTCCACTGTGCCCGCTAAAGCGGGAATTCATAGTTGCTGGAGGCCAGCCTGCGAAGAAACACACACAGCATACAGCGTGTGCTTTGAAATCCCTAGTCTTCTTTCAGGTTCTGCTCAGCTTCCAAGAGGTCAGATCTTAGAGATAAATACAGCCAAAGTCAGCACTGAGAACACGGGGAGACATGGGTGGGGAGTGGGAGGGGCTGTGTCCCAGCTGCTAAGATAAGATGTGCACTCCTTACAGAGCACAGCAGGGACCAGCAGTCTTTGGGACAGTGTCTAGAAGCCTAGGCTGTCACTCACTCACTTAGTCAGTTTATAACTGCTTGTTAAGCACCTTAAGGGTATAGATAGCATCAGCTCCAGGAAGTAGCACTCAGCTATAGAACTCCATCACTTCCTTGCCTCCATTTCCCACATTCTTTCTGTTATTTTTGGAGACAGGATTTATCTGTGTAGCCCTGACTGTCCTGGAACTCACTCTGTAGACCAGGCTGGCCTTCAACTCACAGAGATCTACCTGCCTCTGCCTCCTGAGTGCAGGGATCAAAGGTGTGGGTCACTGCCACTTGGCGAACTTCTCACCTTCAAGTAGAGCAGCTGGAGCAGAAGCAAGATGGAATGGAGAGAGTCAATGTGCTCTTTCCAAAGTCTTGAGACTCAATGGGCCACCTTTGGGTAGGACCCAGACATATTTCATGGTGTGGTAAGAAGCAGTCATGATGCAATCTAATCATGCTGAGCTGTTAATGAGCTAAGTGCTCTATCTTTATTATGCATCAGATACGGGAACACATGAGGAGGTGCCTACTGGATCTCAGGTCTTCCTTGCAGGTGATGCATTAAAATCACAATTCTAGTGAAGCTCATAACCCCAATTTACCAGCTTCCTCAATGACTTGACCTTAATTGATCTGTAAAACCAAACATGACTCTTATACCAGAGTTCCATCAGAATGACTTAGGGGAGGGTTATAATACTTGTGTTTCATAGCATCCAGGAATTGCCTTTTGTCCTTTTTCTATTTATTCTCCCTGTACAGAACTTCTACAGATGCTCATCACACCAACTAATTCTAATATTCAATAGGAATTTGAAGGAAATTATTCAATAGAAATGAAAACTACATTTTTGTGTGCTTGATGCTTTTATTAAGTTCTATTTTAAACTGTTTTATTAAATTTTTTATTTAATGTTCATATACACTAATAGGATTGGAGCCTACCTACCATCTACTCACTCCCCTCCAATTCTTCTCCTATCTCTACCTCACTTTCACTTCCAAACTTCATGAACTCTTGCTCTCTCATACCCACTGAGTCCATTTATTGCTGCTTGCATGTGCTTCCAAGTGGTACAATCTCAAGGTTTGAATCCCTGAAGGAAGTGACTCTTTTTCTCCCAGAAGCTAACAATTGCCAATAACTCCTTAGATAGGGGTGGACTTCATGAATCCTTCTCTCATTTATTCTGGAACTTTGGATGGCTAGATCTTGTGCAGGTCTTGTGCACACAGCCCCGGCTATTACAATTCATGTAAGCAACTGCTCTGTTATTTCTGGCAAGTGCTGCTTTCTTACAGGCACCCACCTTTTCTGTCTCTTAGAATCTTTGCATCTCTTCTGTGATGACCTCTGAGCCTTGGAGGAAGAGCTTGTGTGATATAGATGTTTCATTTATAGCTGAGGACTCTCTTATAGTTCTTATTCTCTGCATGTTAATTGTTGGCTCATAACCATCTCCTGAAAAAATGAAGCTTCTCTGGTGAAGGTAAAAGATGTAGCTATAAAGATAAGAACTCAGGAGACATTTTTTTACTAGGTCCATTTAGCAGAATAATAGTATTAGGTTCTCCCCCTGGGGTCTAGTACCCAGCCAGCCTTGTGTTTCTGGCCCAATTAACAGTGACAGGCATGGGGTTCACACTGTGGAGCAGGTTTTAAATCTGGGTAGCATGACTAGCTATATAGTCAACTTCTGAGTTTGACTGAGAGACCCTGCCTTGGTGAGTGAAGTGGAAAAGTAATGAGAAAGATTCCTGATACCAACCTTGTATCTCCAAATATACATGAATTGCTGCACACACAGGTATACCCACCCAAATGGGAACATGTGCAGGTTCGTGAACACACACACACACACACACACACACACACACACACACACACCTCATACACATGAAACAAATAAAACAAGGCTCTTTCTGAAAAGGATCATTTGTGGGATAATACTCTTGTACACTGTAAAGATTTGTTACTCGTATTGGTTTAATAAAACACTGACTAGCCAGTAGCTAGGCAGGAAATAGAGGCGGGGCTACCAAACTAGGAGAATGCTGGGAAGAGGAAAGGCAGAGAAGGAGTTGCCAGCCAGATGCAGAAGAAGCAGGATGAGAATGCTGACTGACTGAGAAAGGTACTGAGCCACGTGGCTAACCAAACATATATAATGATGTGGATTAATTTAAATGTAAGAGCTAGTCAGTAACATGCCTGAACCACTGGCTCAGCAGTTACTATTATTTGGAGAGCAGCTGCCAGGTATTTGAGAGTTTCTGGTGGGACAGAAACTATGACCACAATCATTTAAAATTTTGGGATAATTTTTACTTATTTAAAAATTAGCAGTCTAGCAATACAACCCAGTGGGTAAGATGTTTACCTAGTACTCACCAAGTCCCAGCAAGGTGCTTTCACTTGGAGGTAGAAGTGGGAGAATCAGAAGTTCAAGGTCATTCTTGACTACAATAGTGATTTGCAGACCACCATGGGATAAATTAGAGCCTGTATCTAAATAAAACATAATAAAACAAAAAAATGAGGGCCATGTGGCGGTGGCGGTGCCGCATGACTTTAATCCCAGCACTCAAGGCAGACACAGGTAGACTCTGTGAGTTTAAGGCCAGCCTGGTCTATAGAAGTGAGTTCTACAACAACCAGGTCTACCCAGAGAAACTTCGTCTTGAAACAACAGACAATCAAAACATAAGAAAGAAAGAGAGAGAGAGAGAGAGAGAGAGAGAGAGAGAGAGAGAGAGAGAGAGAGAGAGAGAGAGAGAGAGAGAGAAAGAGAGAGAGAGAAAGAAAGAAAGAAGGAAGGAAGGAAGGGAGAAAGAAAGAAAGAAAGAAAGAAAGAGAAAAACCCTAACCTTCCTCTAAATTAGCGTAATACTGTCTGAAATTTTAGAGCACGCTAAGATAGGAAAACAAACCTTTTAGAGATTGGGATAATTCTTCACCATGAACAATATTCCCCATTACAGTAAATGATTCCTTAGGGCCTCGAGCTTTTGATGAATTGACCTAGGGTCCTCTCAAGAAGCCCAAGGTATTACTGCCCCACTGGGTCTCAAGAGGAGGAAGAAGTGTTGGAAGGGTGCAAATGACTCTGTCTCCTCCGAGATGTTCATCCACAGGGTTCTAAGAAGGCCTGTGGCATTTTTCTCTGTTACCAACCAGTCAGGTCTGGAGCCTGCCAATCATTTCATCATAGGAAAGGGCAGTTCATACCAGGTTTTAAAAGATGTGCTGTTTACTCTTGAAAAGAAAGGTATTGGCTTGCATTCAGCCAAAAAAAGGTAAGGACAGACTGTGCCCTCTGAGAAACCATGGACCTCTAACTGTGTCACTTAGAGATGTGAGCTTCTCACAATGTTTCCTCTCGGTCCTGGGCAATCTCTTTGTGGCTGCCATAACTTTGTTTCTGTGCAAAGTACACACCGTCACCACACTGGTGAGCAGCTAGTGAAAAAGCCTTCCAAAGGAGACTGTGTCGATGCCACCAGTCACTGCCAGCTTCAGATCATCACTGACCTTATCTTGTCACATTCACTGAGTGCTTTCCACTGACGTCAGTTTCTTCGCCAATGTTGCTGTCCTGTTTGATTCACATAGCAGCCCTATAGAATAGGTATCACTGAGATGCTGAAGTAATCTGGGCCTTCAGCGACACTGCAGTTGGAATGAACTTTGAAATTGGTCAGCCTGCCTTCAGTGCCCTTGCCTTAGCCAGAAGCATTCGGTTTACTGCCCAAAGCCTACCTACCACTAGTGGATGGATGTCCAGGCATTAAGGATACTTATAGGCCAGGAGCTTGTTAACGGATGCTCAGAGTGGACCAGCGTTTTGGAGATCTCAGGAGATAAGAGCTAGTTGGGTGTAGTGCAGTGGTAGACTGCTTATCTAGTACGGTAAGGTTCTGGGTTCAATACCAGCACCCAAAACCAGACAGACAACCAGGCAAGCAAAACCAAACAAGTCCCAAGGAACTCATCTGAGTACAAGACCCTGAGATGGGTGGAAAATGTTAGATTCAAGCATGACTTTTTCTCTTTAAGGTTGCCAGGGAGATTTAAATCTGAGTTTTAGGTAAACAACAGAATTTTAATATGTATGTGAGCCACATAATGTTTTATAGTTGTTTAAGTTGAACCAAATTTGATCAAGAGTCTGGTGTCTTCATGTGCTGAATCTAGCTGTTCAGTGTCTTTGGTGAGATACCCTGGAACTCAGGCTGCGAGTGTAATAGGAAATGTCGAATGGAAAGTATAGAAGAGGCAACTCTGAACTTAAACCAAGGGACATCATTCGATCTTCATGTTAGGGGCATTCTCAGAGGTCTTCTGAGGCAGAACGGCTCTCTCACCCACTGCAGTTTCCACCCCTATTAGGTTTGTACGGGTTTCCACTAGAATTGAGCTCCTGTTTCAAGTTCAGATCCAATGCATTCAAACTACAGTGTTCGCCTTTGGCTTTTGTCTCCTGGGGAAGTTGTCTTTTAACTTAGCGTTACCTCAATGGCCAAAGCTGTCACTCTCCTGGCTATAATTCTGTTTCTCTGGTCCTCTCTCACTCACCTCAGTCACCTCCATTTCTGGTAAAAGTTTTGAGATTCTCTAGGGAAAAGCCCTTTATCAGCTCTGGATTATCCTGAAAAGCTGGCTCAGCTGTTCTAGGGTTCCCAGCAGAACCACCAGACAAGAAAGGTACGGCCCAGGCATGTCCAGCCATTTCCTGGGACTGGAAGGGATGGGGCAGGTCTATGAGGTGGGGCCATAAGGGGAGGAGTCTCCTCCACCTCAGGCTCAATCTGGTTCTGTGGCTATGTCAGATCTACCTGCCCTGAAGGACAGGGTGCTGTTTACAGCCAGAGAACCTTCCGGAATAGCCTGGAGGGAAGGTGGGCCTGGGTAGTCCAGGCCCTGTGAACAGGGAACATACTGACCCTCATTGGGTGTGAGTCCTTAGTGAAAGCAAGGGTATTTAGAACCTGTGTTACTGAAGGTCTTGGACTAGGTGAGTGCCTCTTAAGGCCACCTTGCAAAGAGACAGGGAAATTTATGGAACTGACCAAGATTAATGGGTACTTGGTGTCTTACAGGAGAGGCAGCTGCGTGGCTTATACCAGCTGCTTGTTGACCTCTGCTTCAAGGTGACTTGAACTTCATGAGTGAGAGTGGGGAGGCATTACACACCTCCCATTTATTCTCATGCTGCCAGCCAGCCAGGCTTTCCCATGAAAAACCGACCCACTGAATCCCCACTCACCTTTTCCCAAGGGCAAATCTATATCATCCAGTGAAGGTCCTATACCAGCCACAAAGTCCTGTCAGCCTTTCCCCAACCTTTAGGTCCTTTGCCTATGCATGCCCTGCTGCCTCCATCAACAATTTCTTAGTTCTCTCCTTTTCCTTTGCTGGGAGCACTTATATAATTTATTTACAAGGAAGCTGTATGCCCCAAACCCTGTGTGAAGCTTTGTATTTAGTCTCTTATTCAGCTTGGGCCTCGTGAGCACTCGGAGTCTACCCAGAGCCTGGACTTTCTAGGGAAGCCA
Organism: Phyllotis vaccarum; assembly: GCA_033318265.1. Taxonomy (NCBI): domain Eukaryota; kingdom Metazoa; phylum Chordata; class Mammalia; order Rodentia; family Cricetidae; genus Phyllotis; species Phyllotis vaccarum. Next base: position 67,714,315 of record JARWLC010000006.1, read on the forward strand.
AGACCCACTTCACTGATCTTTCTACAAATGCCTCGTGAGTGGGCTGCTGACCAAGCAAGTGTGGCCAAGCCAAGGCACACACAGCACCATCTGTGTCCAGCTCTAGATTCTTTATGAGGGCTTAGGTTCCTTCCTCATCTCTGGAGATCTCTCTGGCTCAGAGCTGGAGTTATTTGCTCAGTCAATGTATTGTTTCTATTTGCTAACAGCTTGGCCATGCTGCCCTCCTGAGAGGCAGTGGGCTGCTTGGAGCTGGTTCTTCCTATGAATGTCGGGGAGATGTCCCAGTGGTATAAAAAGAGTTGGGGAAGAGTTGGCCCAGCAGAAGGTGGAGAAGTAGGAGGTAGATGAGGAACTATGCAATTGCTCACAGCCGGTTCTCAATGAGGGGCAGGCATCCTTTGCTAATGTCTATAAGAGAAGTGGTTTGTTTTTGTGGGTTTTTTTTCCCCCATACCTGTCAGGGGGAGGGAGTGCTGTATCATCCAGTGTTGACTCTCAGTGCCACAACAGGAAGTTTTCAGCCCAAAGTCTCAAGCCCTGAGGTTAGGAATTCCTGCTTTAGAAATGAAGGGCTGGCGTCAGGTAGGACAGGATGCTCAGTCTGATAAAAGCAGAGGGCTCATCTGCAGCCTTCCATACACCTCCTGGTTCCTCATATGGAGCCAACATTCTTTGCATTGACATTCTTCACTCTCCCTTCCCATTTCCACCCAGCTTCCCAGTGGGTGCAGGAAGGAGTGACAGGATGATGATTGGATATCAGGTATTGAAAAAAAGTTCCTTCTACCTTTTGTTATTTTTTCCCAGGTCAACTCACAGTTCTAGAGGGACAAGGAGGCAAGGGACTTGTAGTCTTTATTTTAAAATAAGTTTTGTATAATGGAACATTCTTTTTCTCTACATAGTTATAGAATAATGACATAGGCCACTTGTTATGAACCAGGAGTTCTCACATACATTATATGCTCTCTGTCATTTAATCTTGCCAGATAGTTATTCCCTGAGAAAAACAAAACCAAACAAAACCAGACTTAGATAATGATATAATTTTCCAAAGTCACAAGGGTAGACATAAGCACAGTTGAAACTGGAACCAAGATTTTCACCCTCATAGCTGTTGTTAGAAAACCCCCATGCATTGCTCACACAGGAAGTTGTGTCATAGAGGAACCTTTAAGTGACCGGGAACTCATGAGCTCCGGTGCCTGCCTGAGTGGGGCTGGTTGGGGTGGGGGGGGGGTGAAGTGAGGATGAAGCTTTACCTGGACAGGTAGAGTTGGGAACAGAGCTCCTGGGAGAGTGGGGCTTACAAGAACCTGCTTCTTATGCTTCCCTCCCCCTTTGTCTTATTTTGGGGTCACCTGCCTAAGCATCCTACCCCTGACACACATCTACACACATACAGAATACCTGTAAACAGGAAATGGTTAAGCAGGAGCAGGTGGAGCACTCTATGCTGAAGCAGGGCAGGAAATAGCTGAGCTGATGAACGGACTCACAAGAATGATCACCTCCTCTCCAACGCACTGGCAAAGACAGGGCCACCTTCTTCTACCAGCCCTCTATGAGCTATGCCCACCCTAGCATGGTCTGGCCTTCAACTGGCCTCCTCAGTTCCACCTGAGGGAGTTCCAGGAGCCCAAGTTAGGAGCCATATGGTAAGGAGAAGGGAGTTCCTACCAGGAGGGCTATGGGGTCAGGCCTCCTCCCGGCCCAGGGTGTGAGAGGCTGCAGGATTCAAGCTGACGTGGTTTTCCTTTCTAGTTTCTTGTTTCCTAGAGAGCATTTCACAGGGGTGGAGATTCTCTGGAACATTCTTCCCTACCTGGAAGGAACATACAGGAGTCCTGTGTACTGGATGTGGGCAGCACCAACAGGGCAGGCTTCTTTTTAAGCTCTCTCATTTACACCTTGAAGCTCAACCACGCTCTGAGGGCTGTTGTGATCTTCTCGTGAGAGCTGAAGAGTCTACTGGTCAGAGAAGGGAAGTAGCTCCCTAGTGAGGGCGTGTTTGGCTGTGTGCCCTTCTCCCTTCCCATCTCAATGAATCCAACATTCATTAAGTCTTCTCTACTCTGGATCAAACCTGTGGTATTCTTGGCCATCTCTGGACTCCTTTCTCCTGGGGACTTAGGGACTTCCATAGCCCTCTGTGAATGGACTTTGTCTCTGAGGAGAAGGCATCTGGTATCCTTGATAGTCGCTAAGGGTCCTGGAGTATCCAAGTATGTACCTCAGTTCAGATCTCATCAGCAGGTGCCCTGCATTGGGCACTGGATGATATACAGGGACACAGAAGCAGAAGCTGCCTGTGTCTGGTGTTGTTACTTGCTGCCTACCACCTACCTGTTCCCTAGCACTAGGCTCTTGGAAGCAGCAACTGCGCAAGTGTCCCCGACTCTTATCTGAGCATGGCAACAATCTGAGGGGGAGCAGCTTGGATCCCAGGTTTCTCCATGTACATCACATGTATTTCAATCACCAAGCACTGATAGCGACAGAATTGTATTGAATATTATTCTGTGTGCAGTAGGCATTGAAGTAAAAGTGGATTTTTATCCATGTGTGGGCCTGATTTATACCAATCCAACCCCCAAAAGACGTACTTGATTATTTCTGCTTCAGAGGCAAGGAATTAAGGCCCAATTAATGGAAATCAGTATCCTACTTATAATCATAATAGTAGGTTCCTGTTCTCTGAATTGAAGCTTGGACGGTCTGGCTCACTCTGTATGGCCACTATACTGTACTATTTTTGTGAGGGGGCTTCTGAGGAGGCTCTGGGGGGCAGAGACTTCCAGTAAAGGCCAGGTAAAAGCTGAGCACTGTAAACATGCTGGTATTCCTGGAAGGTAAGCAGTACATCACAGGGATCTTCAAGATTTTAGGGGGCCCTTAAACTTTGTTCACTCTATGCCCCTGGCCTGAAAGTCCATAGGAGAGAATATGGACTTGGAGACGAGGGAAGGCCTTCAAAATAATGCTGATAGGAAGATGTGGTGATATATTTTATATTTAATAAAACCAGTCTGGAATATCAGAGAACAGATCCATCCACGGTCAAGCCAGGAGGGTCTCACACCGTTAATACCAGCACAGGGGAAAGAGCGTAAAATGACCTATGACTTTAATCCCATCACTCAGGAAACAGAGATCTGTCTGTATTTCTGTGAGTTCAAGGCCTAACTACCAAACAGTAGTAGCTCAACTTTACTCTTAACTCTAGGAGTAAGATGCAGAGTTGAACCCGGAAGTGAAACAACTGGGCAAAGAAGATATTTAATTCAGGCACAGGAAGACAGAGATTTATGATGTAGAAGTGATGAACCAGGCTGAGGAAGCTGGAAGGTTGCTTTTACCTTGAGAAATTCGCTGGGTGAGAATTGACTGTGGTCTGTTTCCTCTCTCTGATAATTCAACTTTCCCCTAATATCTGGCTTTGTGTTTTCATTTAATAACAACTAGAATTTGTGCTACAGGAAGATTTGAACTATCTAATTTCAGGGTTTGCTGGACAGAGGGAGAATGTGACACATCTACACACGCAAGGCCAGGGAAGGTCTCTCTGTGTGTGTGTGGACCAGAGTTGGTGTTAGATATCTTTTCCAGTCTTTCTATACCTTACTTTTCTAAGACAGGGTCTCTCACTGAACCTGGAGCTTACTAATTCGGCTCTACTGTTTGGCTAGCAAACCCCCCACTCCTGGTCCTCCTAGATCCTTTACCTCCGAACCTCAGCACTGGGAGTTACTGTTCCAGCGGTGCTGGGGGGCTCAAACTCAGGTGCTCAAGCTTTTGTGAGAAGCACTTTACCAACGGAGTCCTCCCCCGGCCTCCTCAGCTGTTTCAACAAAGTGAAAAAGAGTTTAGTGAAGAGCTTTGGGAAATTTGGATGTCTATATGTGAAAAAGAAATGAAGAAGGAAAGGAGGAGGAGGGGAGGCAAAGATAAAAGGAAGGAGGAAGGGAAGGAGGAGGAGGGGGAGGAGGAACAGGAGGATCAGGTAGAGGAGAAGGAGGAGGAGGGGGAGGAGGAACAGGAGGATCAGATAGAGGAGAAGGAGGAGGGGGAGGAGGGGGAGGAGGAGGATCAGGTAGAGGAGAAGGAGGAGGGGGAGGAGGGGGAGGAGGAGGATCAGGTAGAGGAGAAGGAGGAGGGGGAGGAGGGGGAGGAGGAGGATCAGGTAGAGGAGAAGGAGGAGGGGGAGGAGGGGGAGGAGGAGGATCAGGTAGAGGAGAAGGAGGAGGGGGAGGAGGGGGAGGAGGAGGGAGAGGAGGAGGAGGAAGGGGAGGAGGAGGGGAGGAAAACAGTACCAATACCCACATTGGCCTACAGTTAAAATGAATAACAGATCAAAATGCTAACCTTATGATATAGAAAGACAAAGGCACAGAGAAAGTCTAAAAGGGCAAAATCTCTGAAAGTATAAATGAAAAATAGAGGGGATGAACTTTGTGATTTGAGTTAGGAAAGAATTCTTAGGTATCACACTGAAAGCATAATCCATAAATTTGATAAATTTGATTTCTATCAAAGTTTAGAATCTACATTAAAAAGATAAAAAAGACAAGCTACAAACTGAGAGAAAATATTTGTAAAAACTTGATCTTGACAGTGGATGTGAATATAAAGTACACAATGTCCTCAAAACTCTGTAAAAAGTTTTAAATTATTAGATATTTGTACATAACCCTTCATGAAAGAAGAAATAAACACAGAATAAGAAGTTTAACATCCTTAATCATAAAATTGAAATTATAGCAAAAAGCCAGTAGGTATCTTTTCAAGCAGTAAAAACAGCAACACCACACAAACACACAGACACACACACACAGACAGACACACACACACAAACACACAGACACACACACATACATACACACATTTGCACACACAGAGACATACAGACACACACACACAAACATACATACACACACAGACATACACACACAGAGACATACACACACAGAGACACATACACATACACACACACACAGATACATACACACGGACACACGCATGCACACAGCACTGGGCTGGTGAGGTTGCTCAGCAGATAGAGATCCTTGTCTCCAAGGCTTTCTCCTGAGTGTGACCTCTGGAACTCAGTAGTAGGAGGAGAGAAAACTGCAAATCACCCTCTGATCTTCACGCATGTGCTGTGACTTCCCCATCAGTAATGTTTATACAAAAAAAGAAATCATGACATCAGGAGCTGGGGAATATATAAAACTACTGGAATTCTTGTACATTGCTTATGGGAGTTCAAAATAGTACCCCCACTTTGGAAAATGGCTTAACAGTTTAATATAAAAACAAAAGCATAGTTAATGCACCATCTAGAAATACTGTTCCAGTATTTGCCAAGGGGAATGAAAACTTAGATTCCTACAAAAACCTTGTAAACAGATGCTTATAACAGCTTTCATCATACTGGTCCATAGCTAAGAGGGTCTCCACTTACTGACTGAACAAACCACAAGATGGAACAGTCCTCATATGAATGGAATGCATGCCTGATATGTAGGATAAAACAAACCAGTGGTGCATTAGGAAAAGCAAACACAGCCGAGTGAATAAATACCATACAGCTTCATTGAAATGGTATTTAGGAAAAGACAAAACTAGGTGGACGGGAATTCCTGAGGAATTGTTTGGGGGTCTGTGTTGGGAAGAGCTTGGCTGACAAGAAGAACTTGGGGTGAAAGCCATTGTAATGGTCACATGACTGCATGCATTTTTGTGAAGACCCTTAGGACAAGAGTTAACTTATTTATTTGCTTAAGCTTATTTTCAATTATGTGCCTATGTGTGCATGTGCGTTTGGGTGCGTGCAAAGTCCAGAAGAAGGCATTGGACACTTCTGAAGCTGGGGTTGCAGGTGGTAGTGAGTCACCTGACATGGATTCTGAGAACAGATTCAGGCCCTCTGCAAGAACAGTATGTGTTCTTAACCACTAGGCTATCTCTCCAGACCCAGAACTAGAGTTTAAAAGTGGGTAAATTTTAGTGTGTGCAAATTCTGTCTCAACAAATGAGTTCACACACACACACACACACACACACACACACACACACACACACACACACACACCCCACCATACAAATACATATGAGGCATGAAAAGGAGTTTAATATCATTAATCTCTGAATTAAATTTCCAAGTTAATATCATAGTGAGGATCCACTGGACCCATTCCCAATTACTACCTCTTTCTCTTTTCAAGTCCTCAGCCAGCTCCTATAGAACCTTATTTATGGGTCTCTAGGGAGAGCCAAGAAGGGAACTAGTAATAATTAGCCCCTCTTTGGGTGTTGAGACCCTGTTTTCATTGACTTTAAATGCCCTGAATGACCACCAGTTTAAGGGGAGGGGTCTCTGGCCGAATGCGAGGCAGGGAGGTCATGGGGAGGAAGAATTTTCTAGGAGGCTGGGGAAGAACAGGGAAGGATTAAACCTTAAGTCTGGTTCCTGGCTCATCTTGATACTTGAGGACAGGTTAGGTGCTCCACAGAAGGCACATGCCCTTAGTTTTTTCTGTCTTTGCTTTTGACCTGATCCTCAAACCTTCCCTCCCAACCGGGCAGGTCCTCCTGGACTTCCTTCCCCAGTGCCTCCTCCCCACCTCTAGACTCAATACCCAGACAGGCTTTGGGGTTCTATTAAAAAGGCAATTAAACATACATGGACTTTGGATTTCCAGCTTTGTCCATTTCCAATTCTCTGAGCCTTTTCGGGTCAGAGTACCCCAGGTATTTCTGTCTTGCCAGAGGCTTCCTAGTTGGTAAGAACACCACACTGGTTCTGTTTGAGTAAGCATCATGGCGTGGGCTTCGGTGGTCTTGTCATGTAGATAAAAAAGGAGAAGATTGGCTGGGGTCATCTGCTTGTATCCCATTGCTAAGAATTTCCCCATTCACTGCATTTCTAACATTTTCCTGAAGGTGTGAAATGCTGAACAACCTTTGCTTCGTGTGACCAGATGATCTGGGAAGACACTCTGAGCCCTGAGAGTCTCTCTGATTCAGTCTTCTTACACTGTATTCACCACTCATCAAGGGAAGGCGCCCACAACTGCCTATAAATCATCCTCAGGCTCCCACCATTCTGCCTGAGTGCTCTGTTGTTTAGTAAACCAAGGACAGTAACTCATGAATAGTGTGGGTGTGACACTATGTGACAGCAATGGTTGACATACTGGGAGCTGACTCACCTCTTCAGGCTTTGAATCAGACTCATGTTATTTCCTTTGGTCTCTAGTGGGCCAGATTCCTCAGATTACTTGTTGCTGAACTGGGGTTTTGATGGACTATGGTGACTTGACTGTGAGTGATTAGTGAAAATCACTATCCATGAGCTGAGGATTTACAGAAGGGCTGCTGTGACAGAGGGACAGAAGAGGCTCATCCAGGTGTGAGGGCTATGAAGCCCAAGAAGAGGTGGGAACACGCAGTGTTAATAAGTGCAAATAAGTTTTGGTGGAGGCCCAGGCAGTGTAGAGAGAAAAGATATAAACAGGAAGATGGTGGATTTCTCTCTTGCCTCTCCAAGCTGAATGACTGCATAAAGGGAGTCCCTGGAAAGGCTGGTATTGGATGTCCTCATTGCCGTTGTCTTGAAAGTGACCTGGAGTGAGACTTGAGCAGGCTGGCAGATGGCAGACTCTCTGTGCAGGGCTATCTGTCTACACAGGCTACCAGTGAGCTGGGGCTTCCTAGGCCCAAAGGCTCTGCGGATTCCCCAGAGAGAATGCTAGAACAGCACTCCTGGGAATGCCCTTGAAGGTATCATGGAGTCTTCTCTTTCTTCCTGTACCCCTGCCAGTATCTTGAGCTTTACCTGTTCAAAAGAGGATGGGGAGGACCAGCGTCCCCGTCTTTAATCCCGGCACTCAGGAGTCAGAGGCAGGTGGATCTCTCAGTTCGAGGCCAGCCTGGTCTACAGAGTGAGTTCCAGGGCAGCCTGGGCTACACAGAGAAACCTTGTCTCAGAAAACAAAATAAACTGAACAAACAATAAAACAAACCGAAAAGGGGAGGAGCTTGTGGAGGCGATACTATGAGGGACATGACTCTGGGGACACGCCAAGATGTCAGTGAAGAGAAGTGGTGAGACCTTTGACAAACTGCAGGTTTCAGGCATGGGGACTCCTGAGTACACCGCCAGGCCTCGTGGGATTGCTCAATACTTTCCTTGGAGAAACTCCTCTGCTATTCTTATAGGGTAGAGAAGTGAGTGATTCTTGTGGCAAGAACTCTGGGGCAGAGCCTGTGCTATTCAGTGCTTCCTTAGAGAGGAGAGGGGTGCTAAACAGAGACTGAATATGTGAGGCCACCATGCTGGAGACTTGTCTGTGGTTTCCTGTGGCCCTGCCACATTTCCTATGCTATATCATCTACCTTCTCTCTCCCTTTTATGTGTTTCTTTTGGTTGTTTAATGATTTGACACTGAAATGTTTTCTGTGTAGTTCTGGACCAGCTGGCCACTCCACCACCACATCATGGTTGATGTCACCGGTAAAGTTGTGGGGGCTGCGCTATTGCCATTGCGTCCTCTGGAGGGGACAAACCCCGGAACCTCTCTAATGGTTCGGGAGTGTTCTCCAGCTAAAGATAACCACTGGGCAGTGCTGAGGGCCTCATGACTAGTTCTGTCTCCATTGCTCTTCGCCTTTCCCAAGTGTCTCCTTGAGGGCTTGGTGATCATAACAGAGGCAGAGGGTGTCACCTTACTGTAGACTGTCTATTCTGAACGCTCAATGTCATTGTCCTCTTCAGGTTTTATTGCTCTTGGTGATGTTACCAACAACCTTTCTTGGTGACACTCAGAGCATTGATCTCGGCATAGCTCAGGAATACAACTCGGATCTTAGGGTGAAGTTTAGGTACTAGCATGGCAGAAAATGGTGGATTTTTGAGGCTTGGCATTACAATCTCACCCATAACCCTGACCTTCCAGTTGCTCTCCACATACTTCCACCCACATTCCTGAGTGTTGGATACGCTGGTCTGTGGAACACCAGCATTACCTTTGCCCTACTGTTTCCTCTCCTCAGAATACACTTGTCTATCTGTTAAGTCCCTGTCCAGTTTCCAGGTTCAAATTAAGTTTCCTGAAGTCATCCCTGGATCCTCATGTAGAGGTTATCCACGCTTGTGCACACTATCAGTCTATTTATGGGTGATGGGTTTTTTATCTTGTTTCACTGTAGCTCATCGTAGGCTCTCTGATCTCACCCCCCCCACACACATACAAAAGGTGTTAGGAAGTTCTACAAGTGTATGACTCTATGTGTGACTACAGGAATGAATTAGTTGGTGGCAAGGTGAGAAGAGAAAACACAAGTGTGACTGTTAAAGGGAAACCACCCCTCTGTCTCCCTCTCTGTCCTCTCAATGATGGTTAAGATGGTCCTCAAGGATGCTGTACCATCTGTCTGGCCCCTCTCAAGGACTGCTTCCTTGGCTGCTTGCTTATGGCTTTTTGGGGGAAGCCAACAGCAGCGCTTACATGCTTGGCTGGGACTTAAGGACAGCAGAAGCTTGAGAATGGGGGTCTGTGTTAAATCACAGTAAGAGCTTCACATTTGTGGTGAGATCAGAATCTCTCAAGACTCTTCACAGAGGAAGGAGCTCTTCTAGGATGGGATGGTAGGAAAGGGTCTCAAGGATCAGAAAATCACCCTGTAAGGACTGAATTGAGGTGGGGTGGGAGTGTACATGAGATGTGATGGCAGAGGCCGTGGAGAGAAAGAATGTATGCGGTGAGGTGGAGTTTCTTTGTCAGAGTGAGAGAGAGAGAGCTGGAATTCAGAGAGTTCAGGACTACGGTGGCTGAATACTAAGTGTGGAAGGCTTTGCGGTTAGAAGGAAATAGAAAAGGAGGAAAGGAACGAGCACAAAGTAGCTGGGGCAGACACCCTTCCTGGCTAACAGACTTGGGAATGCCTTGGGTCACAGCTACCCTCCCCGCCCCTCCCCCAGGGAAGATGTTAAGGAAGCAGTGACAGACTTTAGAATTTGGCTAGTGCTAGTCATATAGGCCAGTAGCAGTAGGGAGGACCCACGGTGCCTCTCCCATTCCTAACAGCAAAAGTCCCCCAAACAGGAGTGATGTGAGTCCTGGCTTTTGAGCAGCCTTTCCCCCACCTTCCTTGTGGGCAGTTTATATACTAATAGCCCACCGCACCCCAGGAGGGGGTGAATGGGGATCCATTTGTTTTTCCAGAGTTTGACCTCTCAGGAAAACTCTTACCCCAAAAAGTGTGGGTTTAAGTGAAAGCATAAATCAGCCCCTTTGAAATGCAGAAGCAGCTTGGGGAAGCCCTCTTTGATATGCAACTTGGAACCCGGGCACTTAAAACCTAGGTTAATTCCCCCACTTTATTGGAGGCAGAGAAAGGGAAGAGGAGGAAACCCAGGGCGGGTCATTAAGTCTGGGGACTTGAAAAGCTTGGAGCAGGAGCCCGAGGCTGCAAAGACATCAGGGAAGCAAAGCGGGCCTGGGAAAAGAGACCCAGTCCCAAAGCCCTCTAATCCTGGTTCCCACCCAGACAGATGAGACGCAGAGAGTGGAGAAGAGAGGAGGGGGCAGGCAGCAAGGGGTGGGGCTCCCGAGGATGAGGGGTGGTTGCTACGGAAACGGGGTGGGGGGGGAGCGCGGGGTAGGAGAAAGCCAAGGGCTAAGTTGGCAATTTCCTGAAAAGAGCTGAGAATTCGAGAGAGTGTGGGTCTCATTCACTGGGCAGCGTGTGTTTTCAGAGGTCTGGGGGCTGTGGCCCCTCGTGGGATCCCGGGCTACGTAGCTTGCCTGTTACCTCCGGGCAGGGTCTGAGACCTTCATTAGAAACATCTGTGGCTTCCTGACCTCTGTCACAGGGTGGGTGGGTGAATGAAGTCCGGGAGGACTTCGTAAGTTTTTCAGACAGTGGTGCTGGTCCTGAAGATGTAAAGCTTTCCCTTTCGGGACTCCCCGGGAGGGAGAGAGAGGTAGGATCTCTGGTTTGGGGAACCCACATTCTGAATTTTCCAAGATGTTTACCCCTGTCGTCCCTACAAACCGATAGCTCAAATCTTAGGCATCTCATCTGGGACAAGCAGCTGCAGAAATTCTATAGGAGAGTTGCTGAGTGTGCTGGCAGCCAGCCCTAAAATCTCCACACCATAGCTCTCCAAGGCTGGCTGAGGGCAGAAGGGGGTAGGGGAGTTGGGGGTGAGGGGGTATGAGCTGATCTGATTGCCATTTCTCCTCTCTGCTGACTCCAGTTTATTTTGGTAGATAGGAAGGGTGGAGGATGGGAGTTGGGTAAGTAAAAAGCTCCGAGTTGGTCTCTTACTTCAGTTAGGCTTGGGGAGAGGGTTGCTGATGACTTTTTACCAGCAACCCCGCCCCCATCCCCCTCTGACCTCTGGGGTCTGAATTCTGGAGAACACATTAGTCCTATCCTTGGCATGAGCCCTGATTCTGTGGGCTGGGGGTTTCACACACACACACACCTATGTTCAAGGCCAGTTTAGGATCAGCAGAAATAAGAGAGTCCTAAGCCTTTCAACACATGTCCTGTCTCTGGCCCTTTCTCCTTATGGACTCAGGAAACCACCTCCATATACTATAACTCCACTGTGACTTCTACTCACTTACCATCTGGGACCCAGCCCCTTTCTGGTGTCATAACTATATTCTCAGTGGATTTCAGACCAAACAACAAAACCCACAGGAATAATCAGCTTCCTTTGCCAAGGAAAAACTGAGAGCAAACCCCCAGAAGTCAGGAGTTGGCTGGCACTTCCCTCATCCCTAAGACATGTGGAGGAGGAAGTCAGAGGGACCATAGTAGAATCCAGCTCCCTTTGAAGCTCCGGCCTGAGTCTCAGTCAGATCACCTCTGTACGTCTTGGGGGTCAAGGCATAGCTCTCTCACCAGCTTTCTCACACTCCAGCATGTGAATTGTGGTTCCTGGAGCCTTTGCCCACACTAAAACGACAGAAGAAGGGTGACCACTGGGGGTATAGAAACCAGGGCTTCTCTTCTGCTATGGCCACAAGAAATGGGCTCTGGAGGCAGAGAGAGTGAGGCTCCTAAAGTCTTGTTTGAGGGCGGAGGAGTAAGGAAGACACAGGAGGCTGACTCCATGGAGAAACGGATGCTGGAAAGCCCCAGAGGGAAAGGGTGGGCAACGCTGCAAAGTCCAGAGGAAGGGACAGAGTAATGGTGGCCCCTAGGCAGTGTCTGTCATAACTGATCTTGGGTCACAATGAATAAAGGCTAAATTCAAGATGTCTGAGGTGTTTCTGGAAAAAGACCAATTGTGATAGTATATATTTATGAGAACAGAATCCTGTCTGTATGCATACATGCAGGGGCACCACACACACACACACACACACACACACACACACACACACACACACACACACACACACACACACGGAGCTAGCTACAGGGTATGCTTGTGCCAGCAATCACTGCATTCCTCATCACTCAAATCCAGCCCACTTTGCAAAATGCTTTCTCATGACTTGCCTGCACATTCTCCTCTACCATTCTGCTCATTTCTATATGCTTCCTGCCACTGAGACTTTTTCTTCCCCGCTCCCTTCTAAAACAACTGTATAAACACCTGCATTTTATTAATGCTGCCTGGAGCTGGGGCTGGGCTGGGCCCCCTTGGCTTTCACCCCCACCCCATGCTCAATGAAGCACAGCACAAGGGTTAACCCTGTGTGGTTGGGTTTCTGTCCCTGAGAAGTAGGTCCTCATGAGTTCAGAAAAGTGTCAGAGCCATGGGGGGAGAGGCGAAGGTCCCGATAGTTGTTCAGACCTTCTGATAGCCTAGGTACCCCACTTCCCTTGCTTAAGCCTTTGGCCCTGTTTCCCCTGTCATTGTCCCCAGTGTCTCTTGCTGGAAGACAAGAGCATCATTCTGTCTTGAAAGGCATCCTTCTTAGAGACAGTCCTCCAGACTGGCCCTTTAACTCTACTGCATTGTTCTGTCATTAGAGTCCAATCAAGACTAAACAATTCCAGAAAGAAAAGAGAAAGAAAGAAAGAAAGAAGCTGCTTTCCCCTTTAAAATATTTTAAATAAGGAAAACATAAAGAATACAAAAATGTCTCATAATCCTAACCCCCAGAGATCCCCACTAACATTTCTTTTAATGCTATACAGGAATTTCCTTTTAAAAAGAAGCATTAGGGGGTGGGACAGATGGCTCATGGGTAGCAGTCATGAGGATTTCAGTTCAGAGCCCCAGCACCCAGTTAAAATAGAACCCGGGTGTGGTACTATATGCTGGTAACCCTGGCACTAGTGAGGGGAGACAGGCAGACTAGAGGTGAAGGTACCTAGCTAGCCAGTCTAGCAGAAATAGAAAGGGTCAGTGAGAAAGACGCCATCTCAAAAAAATGAGGTAGGGAGAATAAAGAAGACATCTTAGCAGCAACCTCTGGCTTCCATAAGTGCCCATACGTGCAAGTGTGTCTGCATCCCAGCACGCACGCATGTACGCACACACACACCATTAAAGTTATTATATGAATCTTCAGTGTGTGCTCCCCTCCCCAGAATAATTACTCAGAGAAATGATTTGCTCATAATTAACAATAAGCCCAAGAATGGCATTTCAACATAAGGAGACCCAGCCATTCTTGTGGATGGTTTTTATATGAGTCTATAAGACAACTGTGCTATCATTTATTTGACTAATGGGAAAATAGGTAACTTATAGTTTATTCTTCTTTTCCTTCTTCTTTTTACTATGAAGGTTTATTTTTAGCCATACTTGGTGGTGCACGACTTCTATCCCAGGACTCAGGGGGCTGAGGTGGCAGGTTTCTGTGAAATCAAGGAGAGCCTGGTTTATACATCAAGCTCCAGGCCAACCATCACTACATAGTGAAACCTTGCTCAATAGCAACCAAAAAAGCACACAAAAGGATTTTTTATTTTTTTTATTTTTTTAAGTGTGTGTGTGTGTGTGTGTGTGTGTGTGTGTGTGTGTGTGTGTGTGTGTGTGTGTGTGTATGTGTATGTTCTGTAGAGGCCAAAAGAGGGCACTGGCTCACTTAGAGCTGAAGTTATAGGCAGTTGTGTACGGGATAATGCTCTTGTACATAGACCTGTAAAGATTTGTGACTGGTATTGGTTTAATAAGATGCTGATTGGCCAGTAGAGGCAGGAAGTAGAGGCAGGAAAACCAGACTTGGAGACTTCTGTAAAGAAGAGAGGCAGAGGAGCAGATGCCAGCCAGACGCAGAAGGAAAATGGAAACACTCCACTGAAGCAAAGGAACCAAGGCACGTGGCTAACCATAAATAAAATCATGGGTAAATTTAAGTGTAAGAACTAGTCAGTAATATACCTGAACCACTGGCCCAGAATTTACTATAATATTAAGCCTTTGAATAATTATTTCATAAGCAGCAGCAGGACCAGATGGGAGGGACAGAGAAACTTCTGAATACATCGTGAGCCATCAGTGTGGGTACTGGGTACTGTACTCTGCTCCTTGGCAAGAACAGTATGCGCTCTTAACTACTGAGCCTTCTCTCTGGCCCTCCAGCTCAGATTTCATTTCTTCTGTGATATCATCTTTGACCGATTCAGGAGCCCACCCATTCTTCCCATTTCCTTAGTCCTTTTTATAAATGTCATTGAATTCAGACTTTTTAGTTATTTGTTTTATATATTAAAAATTTTGAGATGGTCCCATATATTCCAGGCTGGACCTCAAACTTACTATGTAGCTGAGAAAAACATTGACTTTTGACCCTCTTGCTCCTAAGTCAAGAGTGCTGGGATTTTAGGCATGCACCATCATGCTTACTTTATGGGATGCTGAGGACTGAATTCAGAGCTTTGTGTATGCAAGACAAACACTCTGTCCACTGAACTTCATTCCAACTTCAGCCACTCCAAATAGTATATCTTAAAAAAAAAAAAAAAGTTTTTCCTAAGATAAGCTCACACTGGCTAAGTAGACCCAAGCTGGCATTGAACTCACAGAGATCTACCTGCCTTGGCATCCCCAGACCTAGGATTAGAGGTGTATTGTATCATGCCCAGTCTCCACATTTGGTCTTGATATGAGGATGCAGCCAATTGTTATTCTGAGGCAGTACTTTTCTCTTAAATTTCCTTTCCTTGTGCAATTAGACTTCTAGGTGTAAACCCCAGAGAATTGAAAGCAGAGGTAAAGGTTTGTACAACCAAACTCTTGGCAGCATTATTCGGAATAACTGAAAGGTAGAAACAAGCCAAGTGTCTTTCTGTAGGAGGCTGGACCTAGTCAAGCATGGCACACACAAAGAAAAAGTAATTCAACCTTAAAAAGAAGAGAGATTCACCTTGAGAACATAATAAATGAAAAAATCAGTCACAAAGCGACAAATTCTACATGACTCCGTATGAGATGGTCTGTGAGGTCAAAATCACGCAGACAAAGAACAAAATGTTGATTGCCAAAGGTGGGGATGAGAGGGGCACACAGAGCACCTTATGGGCTTTGGAAAGACAAAGATGTTCATTCCAGAGATGAACACGCCATGGATCCCACATAATGCTACCAAACCATGTACTTCAAAATGGTTTAAAATGTTTTTAAAATGGTCCTATGTATTTTACCACAATAAACATCTTTTTTCTTCTTATGAAAACGTGTTGCGCCTGTGTGCAGGACTGCTGGCGAGACCTTTCCCTGGCTTGCTACAGCTACCTCCTCACCTGATGTTAGTGCAGCCAATACCAGAGAGTCCTTACCCTACTTCCAGATATTTCCAGGGCAGGAGCCCATGACAATTATTAGGCAATCTTTTCCAGTGTCTCAAAACCCCAGACATTCTGCTAGCATGCCTTTCCCATTGCACCTGAGGTGGATTTTCCTTGGTCAGGAAGTGCTGGGTTAGGCCAGAGGCCCTCATCATACCTCCTGCAGAGTGGATCTGGCAGTATCCAGAAATAAGCTCACAAGTGGGCTCTGGGGTCCAATAAGAATTCTCCTCAGCAGGAAGAATAATGTTGCAGTGTTGCCAGTCCCAAGCAGAGCCTTGGACTCCGGCCCTCTTGGGCCCTAGAAGGTGGTAGAGCCCACCAGTGCCATCATTGTACACCATTGTACACAGAAATTTGTCGTCTATGTCTCGTTCTGACTTCCCTGAAGGCCTCTTGCTGACAGGCTAGCTTCTCCAAAACCCAGGGGCAAAGCTAGCAGGTTATTTCAGCAACTCCTTAAACTCTTGTTTGATTGGAACTCACAACATATTAATCAAATACTTGAAAAGTGTACCTGACAGGCATGTTCCTGCACCTGGAAAATGCTGACCTCGTCAGCTTTAAAACATCAAAGGACTACAGGGAACAAGGGGTTGAGAAAGATCTTGTCACCCAGGTACCTGTGGGGCCTGGAATGATAGATTTGTTTGGTCTTGGATGAAGTGACTTTCTCTGTGGTGGGGTCTGTTTCAGCCCTCCTCCAGGGCCCAGGGGAGAGAGTGTAAAGGGACCTAACATGACTGGAGGCTCCATGAGCTGACTTAGATGTCCCTGTTGTCACATATGGGTGCGGATGCCCTGGTGACCTCCTTCCCCAAATCAGAGCCAGCCGCAGGGCTTTGAATGTTTGTCAAAGTGCTGGCCATTGTTGATTTCAACTAGAAAGTCAGATGGATGTCTGAACTAGAAAAGAGCCTAGCCAAAGGATAACAGCAGCCCTCAGATGCTGCAGACAGTGAGAGCCAAGGTGAAGAGTAGCCTCATGGCTCACTTTCATGCCTGGGGCTTGGCATGATCAGGTGATAGGAGGGGTTAGCAGAGTCTGCATATTAAAAGTCCGTCCTGGACCTTTTCCTGTCCCGATCATCTGGAATGTCTGGCAAAGTAAATTCCAGATGCTCTGGTGGAATTTTCATCATCTTCAGGCTGCAAAGGGACCACTCACTACCTATAACATTTGGAAAATGCTAGTATAGCACAGGGTTTGGGGTCTTTTTGTTTCTGTTCATATCCATATTTTGATACCTTTCTACCCTTTTCCCATCCTTGGCATATGTATCCAAGAAGCTGCTATCAGGAAACTCAAGAGAGAAAGAATGAATATGGGAGGAATGGAAAAGACTGCCCTGGCTTTCCACACAGAAAGGCACCATGCCTGCATTATTTGCCACTGCATTCTGGAACCTTGTATGTGGAAGGCATATAGAGGCTGCAGTTAAATTGGTCACATCGTGTGTGACAGGTTTTGGTCTGTCATACTTAACATATACAACAGTGGGCCCGTTAAATTATAATGAAGCTGACCAGTTCCTCTTGTCTAGCAATACAGCAGCTATCCTAAGACTGTAGCACATGTATTACTCACATGTGTGGTAATATTGATGTTTAAAAAAACACCACTATGCAGCCAGTTGTGTAAAAGTATAGCAATATGATTATATATAGTACGTAATGTTTGATAATGATGATCAACAACTGTTCTGGCTTATTATTTACTATATACTACCTATTTATAGATATTACGTGTGTATTCTTTCTAGTCACAAAAAAATATCAATGGTGAAATAGCATGCCATCCCACACTAGAGCAGCCTCATACAACTTGTGTTTACTGTGTGTCCGGATTGCATCGAAGGGCTATTGACTGCCCTTAGCCATCTAGGTTGTGGTGAATGCATTCTATTATGCTCATACAGCAACAAGGTCATGCAAAGATGTATTCCTCAGAACTGGTCTCCAATGTTAAGTGACAGAAGACTATTAGCTGACAAATCTTAAAGGGGGAAAATAGTTATAGAGTCCAGTGAATTGTCTGAACTTCCATAGCAGATCTGTGAATGAGGGGAAGGAGTGTTGCTTCTTAACCTGCAGGCCTGCTCCCTTTAGGAGGCTGTAACCAAACCCGAAGTGTCCCCATATACTCTTTCTGAACAGGCTTTGGTTTTAAGCTCAGAAGTGGATGAGACTGTATCTCATACAAGATTCGAGACATTGAAGGGCTGAAGAAAATCCTGATTCAGATTAAACTGCTTAGTTTTTTTTTTTTTTTGTTTTTTTTTGTTTGTTTGTTTTTTTTTTTTCCTACTGCAGTCTACAGGGGCCTGACTTGGCCTTTGAACTGAGAAGAGAATTCCCTTGAGCAATAGTGACTACATAGCCAAATGCTAGGACTTCAGTCCCTGGAGATGTCCCTATAAAAGTCTCCTATGCTACTCCTGCAGAGTGTGTGTGTGTGTGTGTGTGTGTGTGTGTGTGTGTGTGTGTGTGTGTGTCTGGGGATGCTTTCTTCTCTAGGATGAATCCAGAAAGTCCAGAAAAAGCATCACGATCTGCTGTAGCTTCTTTCTTCTATTTACATTTTAGTAAGTATATAAAATAGTGTATTTTAGTAGAGCATTTTTCATACATAATTTTATTTTTCTTAATACTTCCCATCCTTAAGAAGAAAGCTTTCTGCTACAGATGCAGCAGGCCCCACTTCTTGGGGACAGCTCTGACTGGATCAGTCTTAACAGGAAGGAAAGTATGACTTTTTGAGAGTTGTTTGTACTTGGACTGCTCAGCGCCCCAGCACCCCCGGCACGCCCCCCCCCCCCCCCAGTCCTGAGGACAATTGACTAAGACCATGGAACCAAGGCAGTGACTGGATGACATTTCAGAGCATCTTTGCTGTGGTTTGGTCTCCTCACCAGGCGCTTACCATGTAAGCATTTTGGAAAGCTGATCAGGACACAGCTGAAGGCTGCTTCGATTAAAGTAACCTATCTCTAGAGTCCATTCTCCACTCTCTTTAATTTTCTTCTCTCTTAAAAATTTAAAAATCACATACATTTCAAGATGTTTTGGTGTTTGAGCATGTGTGGGGGCCAGAGGATGATGTGGGAGTTTCGTTTTCTCCCTTCCACCACGTGGATCCTGGGGATTGAACTCAGGTTGCCAGCTTTGGTGCTTCGCATCGTCTACTTACTGAACCACCGTGCAGAACGCCTGCCCTTTTGAACCTTGAATTCATAGGCTCAACTAATCCTTCTTCAGGAGCTGAGATCAGATACATGCATTCCTGCTGCATTTTGAGCCCCAATTCCCCAGCCTGCCCCACCCTCCAAGTCATATCCTTCTGTCTGTTCTCATTCAGTCTGTAGCCCAAACATCACAAGTGCCTCAGACCTGAGCCAAAGCCGGTTTTGCTGAGCCCATCAAAAAAACTGACTGTGGACGATGAGGCAGGCATGGTTGCTGGACCGAAGTCAATGGTCCCTGCAGGACTCATCAGGGCTCGTGGACCCGGTGTTGACTGCCACAGGTTCACTATGGAGCCCTGAGGTCTCTCACATAATGATCTTCAGAGGACTTATTCACTCTCTGGGCGCCCTTTCTCCGATGACAAAATCTGGGCGCCTCGTGACAGCAAGGACTCTGGGAGAGGGTGTTCTAGGAGCCAGCTATCCTGCAGCCCCACAGGCTCCATCATATGAGCAGTTTGAACTTTTTCTTGCAAAGACAAGTTACGGAGAAGGTTGGAAGAACACTCCCAAGCCGCGCCTGTTTCTTCTTTATTTTCTTCCCCGCTCTGGGGCTGAAAGACCAGATTCTCTCTCTCTCTCTCTCTCTCTCTCTCTCTCTCTCTCTCTCTCTCTCTCTCTCTCTCTCTCTCTCTCTCTCTCTCTCTCTCTCTCTTACAGTACATTTTGGCAGGCCCCGTTTTTTTTTTTTTTTTTTTTTTCTGACAGAAAAAAAAATAACAGGCATATTTTTGGGCGATTACTCAACTGGGGTCCTTTGTGACAGGATATGCAGCTGCGTGACTAATGGAGCTGGCTTTCTCCTGGCTTCCTTCCCCTTTCAAAGCTCTTGTTTACTGCCCTATACCAAAAAGAAAAAAAAAGAGAGAAGATTTTTATAAGTTAAGAAAAGCTTTGTGAGACACTCAAAGGCAATAAATCCCATGGATATTCCATTTCCAGAACTGCAAAGTCTCCACCCCTCTCCCCAACTTCTTTAAAGCACTCAAGCTCTTGACTCAGGACATGTGAATCTTCTTCCCCACCCCCACATCCCTGCTTTCCTCTGAACATATGTCCAGCAGACCGTGTGAGTGAGTATGTGAGTGTGTGAGTGTGTGTGTGTGTGTTGGAGAACAGAGCAGGATGGGAACCATATTTATAATGCTTAATTCAGCGACTGTTAAAGGAAAGAGTAATGTCTTCCAGGGCTCAGGGTCTTCCCCCAGCAAGGCCTTTGTGTTTCTATAGTCTACAACACTTTTGCGGTATAAGCAAAAGTTATTAGAAAGCATAAAACTGGCTTAATGAGGAAGGGTATCTTCTCAGCGGGGAAGTTCCACTGACTGGCTTTGGGATTCTGAAATCCCAAAGATGCTTTGAAAGAGATTCTCTTTAGCTTGTTTTGTCTGACAACTGGAACCAGAGTTTTGGGGTTTGGAGAGACCACAAAATGGCTTTCTGGAGATTCATGGCTTTCTAATTTCCAAAGGTGCCTGACCTCTGGGTGAGAAAAGGAGACCAGCTAGTTAGCTTTCACGGAAATAGAGCCTGTGTAGACACAGCACAGGACCCGTGGCTTTGGGATGGGCTTGGGTTTTACCTGTGAACTGGGTGGTACTACTCATTTAATAGCTGTAGGTTCTGGTTGCTCGGATGTTGATATTGGGGAGGGTCTTCTCTTCAATCTGCTGCAGAAGCACAATGCATGGTGGGAAGTAAGACCTTCTAATCTCCTTCATCCAAAGTCCTGGTTCATATTTTCAGCAGAGGACAGTGAGGCTGTAGCAGACTGAGAGGCCCAGCACATGTTATTATCTGGGTGTCTGGATTGTCTCCAACTTTTCTTTCCCTAGTCATCATTCACACAGCTCTCAGAATCATTACTGATCACAAGCTTTTCTTACTTGAGAAACTCCCCTTCTTGTCCAACCCAGATACAAGGTACTGCCCGACTTCATTCTGCCTGCCTCTTCTTCTGCAATTAACTCATCTTTGCAGATACTCTTGGTCCTGTGAGGTGAGCTCTAGACACAGATTAGACACTCTTCTTCCTGCCTCTCCTGTTCTCTTTCCTTGGCCTCTCTGATAAACCTTCTTTGTTTGCCATTGTTTTAAAAATAAGGTTTTATGTATAGTTGGCTCTTGCCAGACTTTCTCCACTTGGAGACTATACTATGAAGAAATGACGCATTGAAATACTGTCTTTCCTTTGACCCCTTGAGTAACTCTATAGCAGTTCTAACTTTAAAAGAGTTCTTCTTTTGAGTCTAATATTCTTAGTAAGGTCAGGTTAACTTGATTCGGGGAGAAGGTAAATTGAGGCTGGTGTTGGGAAGCAAATTGATTGGCTTACTGAGCATGTCAGTGACACAGACGGAAATAGAACCCTACAGCCCGACTCCCCTTTGCCTGGGGGTTTACAGAGACATTTTAGCTTGGCTATCCCCGAATAGCGTCTCCCAGGCTGACCAGCTGTGAAGCGATATGTTGCAAGGGTTATTTTTGCCTTGGCTTAACTCTTTTAAAAAACACCCCAAACTTCTAAACTCAGCTTAAGAAAGCCTATTTCTCACAAAGCTATCCAGTCTCCAAGTTTAAAGAGAGTCTACATTATGAGCACCTTCAGGCCATATTCTCCACTCAGGATGGCACTCCAGCACCTGAATTGAGTTTAGAAATTAGTTTATCAAAGGAAACAGATCACTATGTGACTCCAATGGACTAAAGCTGTTGACATTGCTTATTTGGAGATGATGAGCATTGACTAATGTTCTTTCAGTCATATGGACCCACACTAGCTTCATCTATATAAAAAAGGGTGTGGTCATCAAAGGCTCAGGGCTGAAGGAGCTCATGGAAAGAGGGACAGGTTTGTGAAAACCGATTTCTGAGTTTTCAGGAATTTTTCCAGAGTTCATTGCTAAAGACAGCCGTTATTAAGTAACATATCCAAACCAAAAGTGTAAACGCTACAACCTAATCACACCCTGGTTATTCTTATCACAGTTTTTTCTATGCCTCTTGAGTTCCACAGCTTTTATTATATATATGAACATGAATTGATGCTGTGAACCTCTGCAATTCCACACTCAGTATCATTACACTAGCAATTCTAACTCAGCCATCGTGTGAGTATATACACCAGAGAAGTTGGTACTGTACTGAGTGCCTGATGTTTTCTCATTGTCGATTGTCTAGAGTTAAGAAAACAAGAGATTCAAGGAAGTGAGTGAGGACTAATAAGGTAGATTTAATGCGGCCGTGTGCTGGGTCTACAGCACTGA
The DNA here is from genome assembly GCA_033318265.1 of Phyllotis vaccarum. Classification (NCBI taxonomy): domain Eukaryota; kingdom Metazoa; phylum Chordata; class Mammalia; order Rodentia; family Cricetidae; genus Phyllotis; species Phyllotis vaccarum. The sequence goes on from JARWLC010000006.1 coordinate 67,736,597, forward strand.
CATTGTAAATAACATGAGACATTGGGGCAATATTATTCCAGTTTTTAAAAAATATTACCCTGTTAGGCAGAGTCATGTATACTATGAGGAAATGAGGTTTTGAAATACTGTTGTATGTAGCATAATGATGGATACATTCTGAGAAATGTATTGGGCAACTTCATTGTTGTATGACAATGGAGTATGTGTAGGCAAACCAAGATGGTTACAATGTCACTAGGAAATACACTCTTATAGGACTTCTCTTGTGTATGTAGTGTTTTCTGCCCAAACACTGTTATGTGGCTTATAACCAGGAGTTTTTTTTTTTTTGATTCCTGTTCTTCTTACTCATTATTTTAATAAATTATGGAGTAACACATGTGCCTGATTCATGCACATTTGCTAGCACACTACTGGGAATGTATGGACCACTGTCTTGGGGTTCTAGATGGAAGAACGTTATAGAACACCTATAATTCAGCAATAAGGAGTGTGTTTGAAGGCTGGCTGCGAGAGGCAGATACTAACTGCAATGCGGATGAGGCAGCCAGCACCTTCCATGAAGGTGGATGTGTGTGGGAATTAAGACAGACATGATGGCAGGGGCAGAAAAACCAAAAGGACTTCTCAAATTCACAGCAAGGATCTAATAGTGCACTCACAGTGCCATCAAGTTGTAAAGGCCTTCATTCAGCATGAGCTCATGCGTTCACAACTGTGGGGCAGATGATGGAGCTAGAGAACACATCAAACCCATTTCGCAGATGGGAAATGGAGGCATTGGGAAGTTACAGAGTTCAGTTGAGGTTAGTCTTTCTACAGAGATGGCTAAAGTGATACTTGATAGAGATGTAGGATGATCATAGATTTGGGGACAGACATACCAGACATAAACCTAACCCTGATGCTTAGGTAGCTTTGGTAAAATTACTATTTGAAGTGTTGGTTCTTTGAAAAAATGTTTTGAAAATTATATTTATTTGTTTATTAAGCATGAGTGTGAGTGTATACTTGAGTGTGTGTGTGTGGTGTGTGTGTATGTGTGTGAGTATGTATATGTGTGTATGTATATATGTATGTGTGCATGAGTGTGTATGTATGTGTGTGCATGAGTGTGTGTATGTGTGTGTGTATATGTCTGCATATGTGTATGTGTGTGGTGTATGTGTGTGTGGTATATGCGTGTGTATGTGTGTGTGTATATGTATGTATGTGTATGGGTGTGTATGTGTGTATATATGTGTGTGTATGTGTGTATATGTATGTATGTGTGTATGTGTGTGTGTGGTATATATCTGTGCACCTGTGTGCTGTGGTGCATATGTGGAGGTTAGAGGACAATTTTCAGGAGTCAGTTTTCTCTTTCTACCTCCTGGGTCCCAGAAATAGAATTCAGGTTGTCAGACTGGGCAGCAGGTGCCTGCTGAGCCGCCTCACCAGCACCCTGCCAACACACACACACCTAAGTTCTTTTTTAATACACAAAACAGAGATGATCGTGCCTTGGTCACAAGTTTGCCATGAAGTTTGGGTGAAATTAGAAGAATAGAAGTAGAGAGTTAGTATTTAGGAAGCTACACATAAAAGTTTCTTTTCTTTTCCTTCCTGCATAGTTTCAAAATTACTTACATTGGTTATGAGTCTCTAGACTAACATACTTACATTTTAGTTGTATTTTTAGGGGTTTAGATAAAATTACTTACATAGTTTTGAGGAGCTAGAAGCCCAAGCAGGGAGGAAGGAGGAAGGGGCCAAGAAAGGGCAGTAACCAAGAACAACATGTACTGTACTCCTGCCCTTGTGAGTAACAGCAGTGAATCCACATACAGGGCACCCCCTGCAACTGCAGCTAGTATCCCATATGGGTGCCCCTGGTCACAGCTAAAGTCTATCTCACCACCAGTGAAGGAAGGGTCCTCAGAAACACTTCTGCTCTCTAAACTGTTCTGCCTCATGGTGAGACTGAGCATTTCAGGGAGCAGAAGCAGAGGACTTGTGCCATTTCTTCCATTCTCTCTCCTTTTCTTCCTGGATGGATCTTTGTTCTAAGCGTCCACCACCATGTGGTATGCTCGGTCATTTTCACGATTGTCAGTTCCATGAGGGAAGACGGTTGCTGTTCTTTTGAGACAGGATCTCACTCTGGCCTTGGGTGTCCTGGGACTCACTCTGTAGACCAGGCTGGTTTCAGACTCACAGAGATCTGCCTGCCTCTGCCTCCTGAGCGCTGGGATGAAAAACATGTGCCATTTTTTACTCCATTCAGAATCTAGGCCAGTGCTGAGACAGAGATATCATGTAGACAAGTATGAATATGGCACAATGAAACTCCCTACTTGGTATAATTAATATATAGTGATGAAAATATGGACCTAAAGAAGATATTAAAATCATCACCCCACTCCCTCCTATTTAAAAACAATCATCAAGTTATATAGACTCAGATTTGGCTCAATTCTCTTAAGTGTGAGCCATACAGTGAGGGTGTTGTCAGAGGCCCAAGGTAGACTCACTGAAGAAACAGATGTCCTTGAGGATGATCTGGACCTGAGGCCATGACACAAAAGAGGGTACTGAGTTTAGTGGTAAATGGCATGCAGATTTAAACCACTGAATAGCCCTGTAAACTTGGGTAATTTCTTGTATCATTCTGAGTCTGATGTTCTTTATTTGTAAAAGGTAGATTTAAAAAGAAACTACACCATGAGTGTTGGGGGTGGGGTGGGGGGAGGATTCATGAAATAAAGTACAAGCTCTTAGCAGAGTAAGGTCTGGGGAAAGGGCCTCGGCTCTGCTGTCGTGTGAAGGTAGAGAATTCTGAAGGGAGAAAGAGCATAGTTGGAGGAGACAGGGAAAGACAGACATATGGAAGAGCTAGGCTTCCTATACACAGGCAGCATTCTGCCAGCCTGGCATGGGGCCCTCACAGAACTGACACGGAAGATTCTAACTGAGGCTTGGTGTTTTTGCTTTCTTGGCCCTTTATACTGGATCTTGAAGTTGCTGGAGTGATCCAGTGCCTTTGACGTCTCCTATAGGCCTCTCCCCTTGGGCCACAAATGTACTCTGCATGTAGAAAAGTAGAAAGGAGGGAGGGAACCAGAGCTGGAGCCATAACCAAGAATAAAAGACCTAGGATTTATAGGACAGAGGACATAGAGCCAACACGGAACAATGAGGCTCACAGAGAGGGCTGCCTAATTTCCCTCACATGAAGACAGCTTGGGAAGGGATGGAAGAAGCATGGCAGTCCTGTATTGAAGAGGACAGCGAAGGTGGTATAGTTTAAATGTCAAACGTCTCCCACAGCTGCATACGCTCAAACACTTGGTCCCCAGATGGTGATGCTGTTTTGGGAAGTTGTTGAACCTTTTGGTCATGGGGTCTTACTGGCAGACAGAGGCCTTAGGGGCAGGGCTTAAGGGTCATGTGCTGGTTCCAACACTGGCTTCAGCTCTCTGCTTCCTGATTAGGGCTTGGATTTAATCAACCGCTCCACGCTTCCAGTGCTCCAGCCATATTTTCCCAGCCACGTCAGACTACACAGTCTCACATCATGAGCTAAAATAAATCTTCCCTCCCTTCAGTTGTCCCTGTCAGTCACTCTGTCGCCGCCGCATGAGAAAGGTAACTGGCTCAGGAGGGGAAGATGGGCAAGTGACAGTCAGTTTGGACTGACTCTGAGCTGTCCACACACACACACACACACACACACACACACACACACACACACACACACACAAACCAGACTATGAGACAGGCTGTGTGTCCAGGGACAGGTTGCCCAAGAGAAGCCCAGTTCAGGATCAAGTGTCCTTGTTCTGTGTGATATTTTAAATGCTGTAGTACTCACTACATTACGTGGAAGACCTGAAGTAGAGGCTAAGAAATTGGGCATAAGGTTCCAAAAATCTCTTTCTAGTTTTAACCTTAAGCCTCAGTTTTCTCAACTATGGCACAAGGGGAAACATCCTTGACTGCTCTGCTGGGCCCCTGTCAAGGCCTAATGAAAGGGGAAAAAAATCTCACAGGCTCCCCTGTTATTCATCTCTGAGGATTATGGCTCTGGAGAGTTCATGCTGTGCTTCCAAGGGCCTCTCACTTCTTCAGGTTCCCCACACCATCCTCCTCGGTCTAGTGTGGCCCCATGAGAAGAATATACCACTTCTGTGGTTGGTACTGCCCTCCTGCTGGTCCTGCCTGCATGTAGAGACATAGTCCCTGGATGCTGGGCCAACAGGCCTGTCACTGTCAGTGAGCTCCGGCGCCAAGCGCATGAATGAATGCCTGCAAAGAGCTTCACCTGAAAGTCACCAGGGCGAGACAAAGGTACCTTCCCTTGATGCATTCTTTAGCAGGAGGCTTGACATGCCTGGCTCCTCAAAGGCCTGTGCAGGTACAGGCATGTATCTTTTTCTGAATGCAGGCACTGCCTGGCAGAGTGCCCTTGTACAAATTCCACTGTCCTATAGCTAGCTCTGAATCCCCTAGGCCCAGTAGCAAAGCAGAAATCATAGGCACTCTGAAACCCCTGCCTCCTGAGACATCATTTAAAGATTGTTAAGCATAAGTTTAGATTCTCTGGTGCCTCTATGCATCAGCCTGCTTTTTCAAACCCAATGCAGACACCTGCTTTGGTCCATCTCTAGAGTGCTTGAGCTACCTGCTATCTCCAGTGAGAATGAAGAGTCAGATGATGGGAATGGGAGTGCTGGCTTCCATCTTGTGGCTACATAGCTCCAGAAGAGCCTTCCCACGCCTAGCTTTTCTTACTGTGAAAAGAGGTTCGTAGTGGCACCTGCCACATAGGTTACTTCATACAGACTATGAAGTCATGCATTTGAATTAGAAAATTAGAAGCTTACACTGAATATGCACAGTAAGGACAAAGCACAAGTGATAACAGTGATAACAATTAGTATTATTATCAGACACCACCAGATTATCCTAATGATCCATTTTTTTAAAGGACTTTCTTACCATAAGCATGACCTTATCTCCCAGTACTCACAGGAGTAAGATATGGAAGAGAGGGTGTGTGCGGCAGGTGGATTGAAGGATGCACAAGTGGATACGGCAGGCCGGAGATGGAGGATGAAGTTAAACTCTTTAGGTTTTGAGATCACTGAGGATGGAGCTTCTTTATCTTTGAATTAACTGAGTTGAGTTAAATCAGCCTTGGAGATCTGAGGAATAACTGGTCTCTGAATCCAGACTGCAGGCTGGGCCTTTGTTTACCACTTCTGTTGCCAAGCAGAGTCCATAAGGAACCAGGCCCAATTTAGCTGTCTCATGCCTAGATGCCTAGACATCAAGCCACTTTCTCTGGTCACTCCCGACCTATCTTGTGACACTCCAATGGCTCTGGTTGATGTTTAGTCCTTGATGTAATGTCCAGAAACGGGGCTTTGGGGAATGGACTGGGTAATGAGGGTTCTCAATGGATTAATCCATAGGCAGAGTTAAAATTTCATTGGGAGACATTAGAGCGTAGGAGGTAGTACCTGCTTGGGAGAAGGGCATGAGTCACTCAAGAGCATCCTTTGAAGAAACTAGAAGACAACACTGATGATTGTATCCTGTGAAATTTGTAGTGAAATGTATGCACCAGTATATATTTGCAAGTATGCATGAAAAGTGATTCTACGTATGATAAATAACATAATATTGATTGCACATTAGAACATAGATTATTAGATATTAGATCATAGAACGTTAGATTTGGTATTAAATACCTGGAGGAAATGCAGCAAAACCACTATCAAAAGTTTTCTGCTTGTGGTTTTATGTATCCCCCTAAGTTTTTGGACTGAGTATTTATTATTTTTACAATTGGGAGGAGGGCCGTGTGTGTGTGTGTGTGTGTGTGTGTGTGTGTGTGTGTGTGTGTGTGTGTGTGTGTGGGTGGGTGGGTGTGTCTGTCACTTTGTATGCTCCCTTATCGAAAAAAAATTCTAGTTCAGCTTGTTATTTTTGTTTGATTTCTTGGTACAGATTATCTATCTGCTTTTTTTTTTTTTCCATGAAAATAGGCCCAACATTTTCTTGTACTGATAGCTTCTAGAAGTTTGTCCATAGTCACTACATTAATCAGTGCATGTTTAAGCTTGGCCAGGTCTGGATAAATATTTAGAGTTGCTTACAAACAGTGAAAAAAACATGCCTTGTAGAGAATGTTCTGGACTTAATTCCCTTACATGAGGCACATGTTTTGTAGTTGCTGCCTGGCTTTGGAAATGCATGGAAGATTAATCAGAAGTGTTGTTCACAGTGCAGAGCGAGAGAATCGATGGCCAGGACACTTTCAGATGGGGGTTATGTGGCCGTGCCCTGGCCGTCCAGTCTCCAGAGGAGATGGGTGTGATGATCTCATGGTTATTTTCCATCCCTTATGATCTGTGGGACTTCCCTGATACTTGTGTAGCTGTTTGTAATTTCTTCTTTGGCTAGTTCTTCTCACATTGCTCCGAAGGAAAACAGTGATTTTTCTTATTTTTTTCTGGGTCATAATGGCAGAGGTTTAGGTTTCTATCCTCATAGATTTGCCTCAGTTTATATTATTCAACATATTTTTAAAAAGAGGCATAAGGGGGAAGAGTTCTTTTTACAAAAATTTAGTTTTATTTTATGAATATGAATATTTGCATATACACTATGTATATGCAACAGTTGTTGAGTTGTGAACTGCCATGTGGGAACTGGGAATTGAACTTGGGTCCTCTGGAAAAGCAGTCAGTGCTCTTAACCACTGAGACATCTCTCCAGCCCCCTTAAAATAAAAATTCTTTAGCAGGTGAGCCTGGCCTCAAGATGTCTTCGTCTTCCAATAAAGACTCCCCACTGATACTAGTCCTGGTGTTCCTGGAAGTCTCTGAGGGCAGAAGAATGACCTCTGTCTCCACCTAGAATTTTGAAATTTTCTGATGGAGGTTTTGATGTAATGACAAATGTCATTTTGAGGCATTTGAATGTTTCCATTCATCACGAACCACCAGTCTACAAAGCAGTTTTAAATCCTTCCCTAGTATGAGTAAGAGTTGAGGAACAATAGATGGTTTCTCCTTTCATCCGAATTACATGGAAAGTGCCAGAAGCTCCAGGAGGGGAGAACAAAAGCAGAACACTGGGGTCTCAGGATGTCCAGCTTAAAATATTAGCCTCTGGGACTCAGCACTTCAAACATGTCACCGAGTCTATAAATACCACTCTCTTCACCTGGAGTTGTAAAACTAACATTGTTTAGCTTGCCTGGATCTGCATTTATGGTCTTGTTTGATTGCAGAGTACGATTCACCCAACTACCTCCTTCCTTAGGCCTCTGTGGGATTCTAAGGCTATCAGGGGACTGCCTAGAGTGAAAAACCCATGATACTAAATGCTCCCAAGAAGGGACCACCTGGTCCCAGGTTTACAGTTCCATTTAACTTTTCCATAGTTCTTTATGGCTATGAATCATTTTGTTCACTCAAAATCTGTTTTGGATAACCAGTCAAAGGTCTAGCAGTGTTCAGAGCATCAGAGACACCCTGAGGTGTACAAAATAGTTGAAGACAAGGTTGGGGACACAGATGGTTCAGAGAGTCATGACCTTGTACATCTGTATGAGAGACCATAGAGGGTGACCATCAATGTAGAAGTGACCTGAGGGATAGATAGGATGTGCAGAGAGCAGGGGAAAGAGGCAATGGATCTCCAGCCCCCTAAAGGTGAGGAGTGGGATGAGATTCCACAGAGGACAGGGTTGGGGACTGACCTCTCAGAAGATGGGTGAAATTAATGAAGGATACAGTAGGAGTCAAGGTGGGTTTGTAAGCCTGGAAAATGTGAATTCAGGCAGATGAGGGGCATGGCATGGCAGGCTGGAGAGGCAAGAGAGTTGCATCATGGGGAGCTTTAAATTTTATTTTTCATTTTAAGTTCCTATGTGCATTTTCTTCCTTCTGCAATAACAATTGTTTTATGTTTATCTTTGCATCTTGGCCCCTTATGTGCTGCTTTCTAGAATAAGATTGTGCTGCAAACACTGTCTTGTCAGAAACCTGGAGTTTACCTTGGGCATCTTTCTTTTGTTCCCCTCTTTACAGTAAGTAGCCCACCAAGTGTGGAAGTCTCCAAGTGTCCTGGACATCTCAGTATGGGTGAACTGCCAGGTATCATGAGTGCCTCGTGGACAAGACAGACTGGCTCTCTCTTGACAGGGAGTTTCATTTTGCCAATGAAACTAGCTTTGGAAAAGGCTGGATCAAGTGTCTGGACTATGTCCCTACAGACTGCCATCTTGGGAGGGCCAGCGGCAGACGCCAGGAGCTGGCCAGCATCAGGGTACAATCTGGTAGCCACAGAAGAGACCCTCATCCTTGGAGAGTCTGAGTGTACACTGACACCTGTTTGGCTTGGCTGGCCTTGGCTGGTAAGATTTCTAACAGAGATGAGCAGGAGATGTGTGAGTGGATGAAAACTGGCAGAAAAAAACCCATTCAGGGGTATCCGCCTGTCAGTGTGAACCCCATTTTCCTGTAACTGTCTGAAGCATTCCAATGGAAGACAGGGTTGAATGAAATTTTGTTTATATTTTCTGCATACAAGAAACATTAAAAGGAACAAGTGTCCAGAAGGGCAAAGATGGACTCTGAGACAGGATGTGATGGGTAAGAAGAGAAGCTGCTGCTGGCAATTATGTGTGACAGGAGGATTATGGTCTGGGGTTGGGGATAGGGGACTGTGGTAGGAGTTCTTGGGTCCTCTCTTTATCTGTGCTCTTGGCTTACTGTTGTGAACATGGGTGGACCAAGAGGCAAACACAGGCAAAAAAGGCTTTGCAGGAGATACCCCATAAAGAAAGACTCCCACCAACGTAGCTGCTGCAGGAGGCTTGCTACATCTCCCTGCCTTACAGCCGTGGCTTTTTCACTCAAAGATTGTCCATCTGTCCAGCCATTTCGCCAAGCCCAACAGCCCCATGCTGATTTCCTTTGGAAGAGCCCCAGCTCCCAGGGTGACCTCAGTAACAGCCGGGCACATGGACGGCTTCAATCCCAAACTCCCCGTTACTAGGAAGGCTTGGCCCAGGCTATGGAAGTTATAATAACACAGTGGCTGTTTCTGAGCAGGAGCCTTCAGTTAAGTCATCAGGATGGTTCTCTCAGCAGCGTGTCTAATTTTTCCTGGCTGCTTTTCTGGGAGTTGGGCACCCAACTTAATTTGGTTTTCCCCACTTTGGCTCATTCCTAGACTCCATGCCATAAATCTGAGTCCCCCCATCCCACCCCCTAGTGCCTGATCCCACCAGCAGGCAGACAGTTCAGAATTAGCTGTCGTCATGGTTGTCCAAACTGACAGGCAGGGAAACTGAGGCACAGCAGGCCACAGGGCCTCATCTTGCCTCCCACAGTGACCCAGTGACACAGCTGCCAGCAAGGCCCAGGGTTCTGGCTGGAACTTGAACTATGGAGCTCTTCTGGAAGGCCAGGGGCCATGTGAATGGTTTCAAAGCTTTTACTGGACTCTTACTTGGCTCCAGATCCCAGAGCTGTGTGCAAGGGGATTCTGATGGGAATGTTGTGTGGTAGCAAGTGTGTGTGTGTGTGTGTGTGTGTGTGTGTGTGTGTGTGTGTGTGTGTGTTGGTGGTGCTGTTTGAAATCTTTTTATCCTGGAATTTGACAAGCACCAGAGCAGAAAAAAACCAGAAACCCCCAAAACAATGGGAGCGGGAGAAGCTCCTCAAAGCCATGGTGCAGGCTACAGGCTGTGGGCAAATGCCTCTCTTCCACCACCCAGAACCCCTGCCCTCAGGCACAGTGGGCTAGCTGGCTGGGCTGGTTTGGCCAGTCCAAGGCCAAGGTTGGACTCCTGACTGCAAACTCTCTTGCAGCCCCAGGCCTCCAAGGTGAGGCCTAGTGCTCTGGAAAGGGGTGTGGGGGAGGCAAGAGGGGCAGTTGGGTTTCAGACAATTTCTAGGTGCCTCGGGGACCTACATATTTCCTATGTAACGTTCAGTCTGTTCGCAATTAGACTTCTCTTTCTTTGCTTATTTCCGGAGAGATTAAAAATAGAGAAATCAGATTAATCCAGGAGTGTCTGAGATCAGCCAGGCCACTGTCTCCACAAGGGTGAAAATACCCAGCAGTCTCACCCATGGTCACAGGTCATGCGTAGCAGGCCCGGTGGCTCTGTGGGAAGGAATTTTAGATTGCACTCATTCTTAACAATTAAGATTCTGTTTCTAGACACCCCCACCCCTCAGCAAAGACATCTTTTCAATTTCAACTAAAAAAGAATAGATCATCAGTGTTGAGGTCTTCAAACCCTTTGCTGTGGTTCATGGTTTTTGATAAATTTACATCACAGGCTCTGTCAGTTATAGTGGGGTAAGGAGGTGGGTATCCTCTCTCCTGGGGATGCTCTTCGTGTTTCATAGCTGGTAGCTGATGATACCAGGTCACAACCTCTGACGATGCCAGTTCATGCAAAAATAGAGAAAGGGACACAGAAATCTGGCTTGGATGTCCTGGCATAGACCAATAATCATAGCACTCAGGAGGCGAAGGCCAGAGGATAGTTGTAGGCCAGCCTGAGATACATAGGAATTGAGGCTAGCCTGGATTGCATAATGAGCCCCTGTCTCAAACCAAACAAACAGATGAACAAAATAAAGGATGTTTGGTATACACACAGTGGAGTTTGGACTCAAAAGAAAAATAAACTGTCATTTGCCAGAAAATGGATAGGCTAGAATTGGAGTCCATACTCTCTCTCTTTCCCTGCCCCCCTCTCTCTGCTTCTTTTTTCTCTCTGTGTGAATGTGAGCAAACTCCAATAATACACGTGTTTGAAATGTCACAATAAAATCCGTTATTTCGCATAATAACAAAAACTTAAAAAAAATAATGTTGAAAATACCAAATCAAAACAAAACAGAGATCCAGTTGGCTTTATGCTCCGGAGGACACACTGGAGAGAAACGAGATAACGTTGGTGAAGTCATTTTGTGATTATAGGCATTAACTGACGGGGAAGGGAGTAAACTGAAGTTAGCACCACATCATTGTGACGGGAAGAGAGTTTTACCACAGCACAAAGTGGAATGTCACAGAGACGAAACCCAAGAATTCGTCAGGTGATCTTGGCTAGTGGAGCTTCCTGCTTGGAATTCTCCCATTTCCTGTCTGGGGACCTTTGGGTACAGCTCTTTGGCATAAAGGTACATGAGCATGTCTGAGTGTGAGCACCTGAGTTTGCACAGTATAGGCCTAGTGCTGGCCAGGCTAGTTAGTTCTACTTAACTACCATCGGTCTTTTAAACAACTTCTGCAAATGAGGATTCTTTGGTTACTAAGGACTAAAAAATCGGTCTCAACTTCCATTAGCAAAAGAAACCCAATGGTCCATGCAGTCGAAAGATCAAGAATTAAAGTTACCATCAGACACACTGGATTCAGAGCTGAAACAATGTTACAGAACTCGGCAACTCTCCATCTCTCCACGCTTCTCTCTGATGGCTTCAAACCTAGGTTTCCTGGGACCGTAATGGACATCAGCCCCAAACTTTTAACCTTTCACAATTAAGTTGAAGGCAAATAGTCTCCTCTCAAGGGAGTCCTGGGTGAAAAAATCTCAAGATATCTCATTGGCTCCAAAGGATCTGATATCTGCTGCTTGACCAATCACTACACCCACGAGAATGTAGCACCCACTGACTTAAGCCTGCATCATATGTGTCCTTAAAGTTGTGGGATTGCTGTAGAGTAACTTTGGGCTGAGGGCAACAGAAAGGGTGGGACTTTCCAAGAAGGAGCAGCAGCTAGGTACCAGGAGAAGGCAGATGAGTGCCGAATAGCGAAGATGATAAATAGCAAAACTTTAGTACTTATAATCTACTTACTGACAGCAAAACATCTTCAGAGTAGCACCTTTTTCTAATGGCCCAGGATCCTCTCCACACATGTTAGGTGAAATGACTCTGTTGTCAAACTTCCCTTGCATCCCTCTCCCAGAACCCTAATCCATTATCTAGATCTGCCGTCTAGAACTTGCTTTTTGACACTGGAACTAGGGAGGCAGGGTATCTGTAATAAAGCTGATGTTTCCATTTCCCACATGTGACCAGCAAGGAACTGATCCAGAAATAATTCTTAGAACAGCTTTGGAAAGCCTTGGCTAGGCTATAAATCATGGAGTGAAGTTCTAGCAACATCTTTTCATCTCAAGCTCAGTTTCTACCCCCTCAGTGTCCTGCCTGTGAAGCAGAGCAGCAGAGAAGCCCAACACCGAGGACAACCCCCAGCCTGATACGAGGTCACCTTCCCATGGCATTGCTTTCAGCAGGCAATCTGGGGTCAGGCCTCAAAACTCTGTGCTTGGCCCCTCACTCTCTTCTCTTTGCTATATTGCCAAAAGAGCCTTAAAAGTCATGGAAACATCTCTGGTTCTGTAACTCAGGGGATTCAGGCAATGGAGGTCAGGGAGTTGAGGGTCACATAGGAGCATGTTGAAAGGCAGATATGGCTGGACAGAAAGATGCTTGTCCTTGGTACAGTTATGTGGGCAGGAGCAGGGACAGAAAGTACGGAAGGAGCATGGCTAGCCTTGGGCTCTCAGGAGACACTGTGTGGGGGGCATTGGTAAAGGGGCTGGGAAAAGAGTTTGTCCAGGCTGAGAATCCGGATGCTTCATCATGCATTTCCAGGAACCTACCAAGCTTCTGCCACAGGAGACAGGTGGTCCAGGGGATGAGTGGACACACTGGAGTTCACTAGTATGTCTCCAAAGTAAGGATGGAAGAAGCAAGCACACCACCACCTCGCTTCGGGATCAGGAGCAAGCCAGGCAGAGCTGGTGGAAGATTCATCAGCAGCAAATGCCCCTGAAGCAATAAAGGAAGGGCACCGATCTCCCTTCCACAAGAAATGACCGTATTCCTCCATATTGGCAGACTTTTCAGCTTTCACAGGGCCTGACTCTTTGGAGGAATCTTGTTTTCTTTGCCATACACTGGTTAAAAATAGTTGGGTGAAATGTGACTGGCCAGAGAGTCTTTGACCTCTTTCATATTTAGCTTTTGGACCAAGAGCGTCCATTCTAATCTTATTTTGTGAAGAACATCACTTGGAAGGAGGGCGTGGTGGGAGACGCTCTGGATGTGCAGAGGAAGAGGGTTGCACTTCTTTAGCTTAAGTGAGTAAGAATCACGCTTCATGATAGAGGTGCCAGCCTGGGGGAGGGATTTTAAAATCAGTCAGAAAACCATTGTATTATAAGAAAGGAATTTCCATTGAAACGAAATCATAAACCTGACTACAAATTTAAAATGTTTGTCTTTGCCTTTATCTTACAGCATGTGTGGGGGATAACATGCTGTCCAAATTCCCTAGGAGCCAGGAATAGCCAAACCTTATTGCTTACCACTAGTGTGCTCTAGCATCAAAGAAATATCCTCCATGGCTAGATTTTCTGCTGATGATAACCTATGATATCTCACATACATCAAGTCTTTACCAAATCAAAATGAAACGTGCCAATTCATTCCTCACAAATAGAATCTCATCAGTTCCTGACAATGGACTTGTAAGGAAGGGTTATTGTTCTCATTTTATAGAAGAAAAAATAAGAGTTTTCAGAACTTAAGTAGCCCTAGCTAGACAGTGGTAGAGATTTCTTCAACTCTGGTCATTGAGACCACAGATTCTCTTCACGTAAGCCCTACTCTGCCCTTATCAGTGCCTGCCCACACAGCTTCCTTCATCCCTGAGCTTTGTTGAGCTTATGTTTAGGAAGGTGTGACTCAAAATATGAGTAAATTGGTCCTCATCCAAGCAGAAGAGAGATAGTACACTCCAACAGGGTGATTAAGGACAACTTAGAATGGGCCTACTCACAAGTCATGGCAACGGATGCTGATGAGGCCAGATGAGGTCCGCCAGGGCTGGCAAGGGTGGGGAGCCTGGGAGCAAGGCATAGAGGCATGAGAGAAAGGATCTGTAGGTGTCACTCCAGAGACAGTGGCATTAGATGGAGCCATGATACACAGGCAAGGGAATATCCCAGTAGAGTGGAAACAGGGAGATGGATTCACCCCGTGTCTCTGGTTGGCATCTTGTGGATAAACATTGCTGAAACCAGAAGGCAGGGGTGCTGTGCCCACCACATCAGTCTCCTGGGGTGCAATGAATGGTAAGAAGCTTCAGAAGCGGGGTGAGGCCAAATGGACAGGTTCAAATAACAGATGAACAAGCCTACCATGTTAAGGTTTGGCTTGGGATTCAGAGGCAATTCCTTAAGAAGTGAAGGAATGGCTTCTGAAGACAAGATTGTTAGGAGTCGGTATAGATTCACCAAGAAGAGAAACAACCTCACAGGTGCCCTTTATTAGATTCTGGCTGTACTCTTAAGCTGAGGTCCAAGGCATCATATGCCTTTGCCTGTGAAGGGCACAAAGAAAGCAGAAAAGACCAGTAACTATCAGTTAAAAGCAGGCTGACTGGAACATACTCTGTGGACAGACGAGCAGCCTGTGATGGCATGACTCGGGTTGCCTGGGAGGTTGGAGAAAAGAGCTGTTAGAGAGGAACCAGTATCATTACGTGAACAGGAGGGCCCTGGGCTGGAAGGATCTCTGTGGACTCTACATATCAAATATACGAGAAATGCTTGCTTTCTGTACACGGCTGTCGAAAGAGGGTGGTGGACCACTTGGGTCATCTGGCACTCAGAGCAGGGTATTTTTCTTCAAGGAACCTTTGGGAATCTTTGAAAAAGCAAGTTTCTCAAGCAGAGAGGCAGATCTTGGTCTTGGGGTGCAAGAAAACCAGGGTGTGAAGCTTTTTTTAGTCACTTTGACAGCAGCCCCAACAGGTCCCTTGAATCAAGTGTCATCACTCCAAGGAGAGTCTGAGAGGCCTCTGTTAGAGGAACTTACTGTGTTGATCTGTTTCTTGTACTGTGCTGTGCTATGTAAATAATGATGACTGCTATGCAGCATGTTGTGAGGAATGTGTGGATTAGTATGTGAGAATCCTGGGACCAAGCTATAATGGGCACTCACTCATGGAGCTCAGAATGATAGCCGTGTATATGAAATCTTGGGTATGAGATACCTATGAGGGCTTTTGTGTGAAATATGAGTCCTTCTTTCCTTTAGGTTTCCTGACTACCAGACTTGCTGGGCAGTTCTTCCTGAATGGATGGATGCCTTGATAGCCCCAACAATGCTGTCCCACCCACCCACTAATACTGTAGAGGAGTATCTACTGGACACATTCCATACAATGTAGTGGCAGTGGAGGTGTGGGAATGAAAGGAGGCTAGGACTCCTTTCCTGAGGTCCCAGATCCTGATTTTGTTGTCAATGTCTTAAGTTCAATGAGAAGCCTTTCAGAATTCTCATTCAATTCAAAATTTTAGAATTCATTGCTAGCCTACAACGAATGTCTCCCCCATCTGGTTCCCAGGGCTTCAGCCTCACCAGGCCTCCTCAGAGAAGCCTGGTGTCTCTTTCTCCTCGACATTCTGTGCTACATAACCAATCTCCATCCTAGTGCCTTGCTCTATCTCTCAACCACCGACACAAACACACGCCGGAGTTCTGGGACAAGGCTCTGCTCTGAACTCAACTGAATATTTATCTCCATTTTGAGGAAAGAGTAGACACCCAATAAAAGCTTACTGTTTAGGCTTTCAACCTTGTTGCAGATCCCTGTGTGACATCAGGAGCAGGAGAGTAAACATCAAGTTAGCATTTACTCAACTGACCCGGCACCATTTCGTAACTATTTGTGGTTCACAAACTAAAACTTTCCACAGGCTCCCCTCATGTGGCTGACACAGTGTTTTTGTTTCAGTGATTGCAAATATTGTTAAGAATGGGAGATTTTATGAAAAGCTATGGATTTTGGGGCTCTCTTTAAAATCCAACAGAAACTGAGCTATGACTGTCCACTATGGATGGGATGGGATTGTCTTCTTCCAGTTACACATGTTCCCTGTCTTCACTGCTTTGGGCTCCAGCTAGCTCTCATAGGCATCTGAATGTGCAGCCCATGTTTTGTTCATTTAAAAGCTTTTGGTAGGAGCAGGAATCTCTGGGAACATTGAATTTGGAGACATTATTTCCTAACTCGCTTTTTTAACTTCCTTCCACTCCAGGGTTCTCTTTCCTGTGCTCCAACCAAAGCCTATTTATTAATAATGCCTACAGCTCTTTAAGGTCCCCCCCCCCAGCCCCGCCCTGCTTTAGGTGTGCTAAATTAGGCAAGGGGGGCTCAGGCAGGGCTTTACTCCAGGTTATATCAAAGGCCTCAGTAGTTCCCAGGCATTGTGAGTTTGCCTGGGGAGAGAGGTCTGCTTCTCTAGAGTCCCTTTTCAGAGCAGTGATAGTCGGCTTGGCCCACAGCAGTGGTACAGAGATTGCCCATGCCCTCAGGGCAGGAGGGACCCTGCTGAGGTCCCGTTTCCTGCCCTCTGCAGGAGCAGATTTCAAAGCTGGGAGTTCACAGCTTCTCTTGCCCCCTCCCACACTCCTTCTTCTCCCCAGCATTCCTTGTTTCTTGTTTATATTGCAGAAAACATCTGTGAGAGTCAATGACTGAGATGAAAGATCTTGGCAAAGGGCTATTTTTCTTTGCTTAGCTTCAAGGGGCCCAGATGAAGACTTCAGCCTCACCCAGCCTTCCCCCAACCTCCTGCTCCATAGTGGAGAGAACCAGATCTGAATGAAGACAGACCAGAAGGTGGTCAAGCCAGGCTTCCAAGGCAGGGAGGTTGTTTTTCCAGTAAAACTGGCTGGCCTGGAGGAAAGTGGATCCCCATACATCCCCAGATGGTTCTGTGGGGGTTTCCTCTCTACTCTATCCCCACTGCTCCTCACAGCCTGTTTTGCAGTGGAGCCCCCCCCCCCCATGCCTCTCCTCTCTCTTACCTTTTTCTTAGTTATATAGTGCAGGGAATGACAGCCTAGGCACTGCATCCTCATCAAGATAATGGCTTCTCTGGTTCTTAGTTTCTCTACCTAGGAGATGAGGATCATGGTGTTTGCTTCAAAGACTTGTCCTAAGGAAGGAACAGGAAAGAGCAATTAAAACCGGTGCTCAGACTCATGGTGTTGATGATGGGATGGGGTGCACCTAAGGAGGGACAACACTCTCACAGAAGCTCTAGGTAGATTTCGGAACCCAGAACTTACCTTCTGGAGACAGGGCTGAGTTCTCCCTCTTCTTGTAGAAGGACAGCGCATAGCACTGAGTGGTGGGTGATACCTGTGACCTGGAGATGAAGGAGCAATGGGGAAACCAAGCTTCCCCGTTCTCGCCTCTGTGGACACTGGCTTATATGTTGACTTTTCTGGAACTCACCAACTCTTCTGTCGGCCACATTCATGAAAGGAGACCCTTGTCGCCAGATGAAGCCTTTATGCCATATACCATGATGACAGTCCTGAGGGTACTGGCTTGGGCTGACTTCCTTGGCCTAGATTTTTAATTCAGGTTGCTACCACTTATCTCTGAGAGGGCTGCAGAAACACCTGGAGAGCAAAGCAGGGGATGTGCCTGTTCTTAGTAGCCCAGGGAGCTGCCGGTTGATTTGACCAGACCCTCTTTCCTCTGTTAGGTGTCTGGCACTTCTCAGAAAGACCAGGGCCAGGTCTTAGGAATACATTAGTGTCTGGGACTGTGGTGGAAGCTGTTGTCCTTTGGGAAGATAACAAACAGATTCTCTCCAGGGTGGGATGTATGGGAGATGATCTTTGATTAAGGCAGGGGAGGAAGAAGAGACAGCACACTCAGGAGTCATAGTTCAGGTAGAAGGCAGCTGGCCACTGAGAAGTGGGGTGGGACTTTCTTCAGTCACCTCACTGGCTGGCATGGGACTGTCAGAATCACCAACTGGATTCAGGAACATTTGTTCATAGAAGATGAATCTGGGGGGCACAGGAGAGAAGGCCCGCCCTGACAGCCTGCCTTACAGCTTCTGAGTTTGTCCGTCAAATTTTCCATGCACCAGAGAGATGTGATTTCCACAGAGTATAGCCTGTTTGAGGAGAAGCCAGGGAAAACACAGCATCCCTAGCCCTCAGACCAACTCTGCAGGGAATGTGCCCAATGGAGGTAACGCCAGTAGAATGGACCTCGAGTCTAGGGACTCAGTGCCAGCTACCCGAAGCATCCTCATGCTCTCACAGTATTATTCACTGACACCCAAGAGATCAAGCCATGCATCCTAGTCACACACTCAGT
This sequence comes from Phyllotis vaccarum, assembly GCA_033318265.1. Classification (NCBI taxonomy): domain Eukaryota; kingdom Metazoa; phylum Chordata; class Mammalia; order Rodentia; family Cricetidae; genus Phyllotis; species Phyllotis vaccarum. The sequence continues at coordinate 67,754,807 of JARWLC010000006.1, forward strand.
GACGAGTATATGCTGCAGAGTCAGGATTTGAATTTGAGTCACTTGTGGCCTCAGGGTCTCAGGGACTCTTTTCCACTAAGTTTGTGCTGTCACATCATTGGTTGTCACTAGCCACATGTGGCTCTTTGAACCTAACTAAAGAAAATGAAAGGTTTGGGTTTTTGTTGTTTTCTGACTGCAGCTTTCCTGCGGGGCAGTACAGCATGGAACATTACTCCATCTTCACAGAAAGTGCCATTAGCGTGGTGACTAGAATGTACCCAGGCATGAACTTGTTTTAAAACACTGGTTAAACCCTTTTATTCAGCTGCTGAACACCTATAGTCCCACCCCACTTTCTTCAGTCTACCCAGAGATTGGGGGTGGGGGCGGGGCATTATTTATCCTGTTTTGTGAATGAGACCTTGGAAAGAAGACAAGTAATTCACTGGGGCTGGGAGTCAGCACCTCAGGCCAGTCTTCTTTGCCTCCAGGTATCCTCCTAGCTGTGTTTGTGCAGAATCAAAGCTCAGATGGTCCTCTTAGGGCCTGGGGGTCTTCGGGGTGAGGGTGTCTAATTTCTCTCCCACCGTGGCAGACCCAAAGGTCACCCTGCCGGCCTGTAGCCTCCTTTCAATCACGAAGCTTTCTGAATGGGTGACTGTGAGCAAGCTTTGTACAAGAACACAGGAGAATAGAGCTCTGTGTGGGAGCCAGGAGACTCTCTGAACCCCACATAGAAGCCAGCTCTGTGCAGTACTGCCTGGGTTGGGAGGGGTAGCCAACCCCATCAGCTCATCAACCTCCCTGTTCTAATCCTGGCTTCCATGGGATGGTCCTTGATCCTTAGGCACCCATGGAGAGAGGAGAGACAAGAACAATGTAAGGATCTGAAATTGCCAAGGGATGGTGTCTTACTCAAGTCCCGAAGCCATCCTGGCAGATAGGTGGGCCACTTTCAACCATCCACATTGCCAGGCTGAGATGAATGAGGGAACACAAAGAAACCTGCCCGGGTTACTCAGATAGTCAGCAAGTGTGGAAGAAGCCACCTGCAGCATGATGAGCAAGCCATAGGAGGTAGTGTTTCAGATCTGGTTTTGTTGTGCCAAAGTCCTCTTGGTGCTAAAGATGCTTGGCCATTCCTTTGGATTCTCTAACTGGAAGGCAGGAACTCTATTTTTGCTAATCTCTAGCACTTGAACTATATTTGGCTTTTGGAAAAATTCATTAGGTGATTGATAAATGATTGTGGTTGGATGTGGGTAAAATGTAAGAGGTGATGGTACCATTTGGCCTCTGCCTGTGATGAGGCACTTTCCTCGGGAAAAGAGAGAGAGAGAGAGAGAGAGAGAGAGAGAGAGAGAGAGAGAGAGAGAGAGAGAGAGAGAGAGAGAGAGAGAGAGAGAGAGAGAGGAGAAAGGAAGGAAAGACAAAAAGAGAAAAGCAAAGGTGGAGTCTATCTTTGTCCTCTATCAAGCAGCTGGAGGAGAAAGAAACACCATTTTGGTGAGATGGGACCCAAGTTCCTGTCTGCACCCTTGGCCCTGGCTGTTGGGAGTCCACCCCATGAGTGACTTCTGCTGTGGGCTGGAGTGCTCCCGGGAGGCTGAGGAGCTGCTAGTGAGAGAGGACCTTGTCAGGATGGATGAGATCCGCCCATCTCTCCTCACGCCCTTGCCTGCCCTCTTCCCCCAACCTGCACAGGTTTGCAATTCATCCACCAGTCCTCACATGCTGTTCCTGCTATCAGATGGTGAAAATGGAGATTGGTCTTAAAGAAAGAAGGCGCTTTCTTCCCCCTTCCTCGTCTATTTGAGCTCCCTTCCCTCCCCCACCACCATGTGTTTCTCAAAACTGGGACGGTTCCAAGTCCTAAATGTGTTGGAAAGTGTATCCCTGAGCAGCTGTGAACCTGCTCAGGCTGCAGTGGCCCGGGGTGAATGAGAAACCAAGAGATAGGCTGCTAACAATGCAGCCCTTGTTCTTGCCTGGAGAGAGAGAGAAAGAGAGAGATCACCATTGACATATCACACACACACACACACACACACACACACACACACACACACACACACACACACACACACACACACACACAATTTGCCTCTTGGTGCCATCTATCCACCTTGCCCACCCAAGAGCCCAAGTGTTCCCTAGTAAGCCTAAGGTAATCACGACTAGTCCACCTGGCCAGCATCTGTAGGTATAGCCTCCTCCGCTTTCACTTTAATTTAGCTGGGAAGGCTGAGGGAGGGCTAAGGGCCTGCCTGAAGCCAAATGGAGTAGCTTTGTCTCGTGACTTCCCACTGAGCTTGGACCATGAAAGACAGTCGGATGCACAGCCAAGGGGGCTTTGCTGGAGCCTGAGAAGGTTTTGGAAAGTCTATTTGCAGGAAGCAGACGTCCTGGAAAAAAACCTTGCAGGCAAGTTTTGAAGCATGCCTGGTTGTGGAGTTGGCAGCTGCTCAAGGCCGCGGTGGAGTCAGGGGGCCTTTCCATCAGGCCTGATTACAACCACTCATGAGCCTTGCCAACTGCAGGCATTCCATGCCAAGTCCCCATGGGGGTCTGAACCACCCACCAAAACAGCCATATTTACCCCCACCACATCCTTCTAGGTTGGGAGCAGGGCTCTCTTCCATCACAATGTGTGAACTGGGGTGCAAAGCTACCTGGCTGTTGTTGGCTGGCAATGGTAAGGTCTGGTTCTTTAAGTTCCTTGTGGTTGGGTCTGCCAACCTGGTGTGCTCCATGAGCCTGATTATAAGGCAGGATGATGGGCACAAATATAGTGGACTCTGCCTCAGAGTCTGGTCTTCCTAGTTAAGGTGGGCTCAACCCAGACTCTGGAACAAGATCTTTGTGTGAAAGCTACCACTGAGATACTGTCAGTTCTGAGGCACCTGGGCCATTCCCAGCTTTATTCTGTGTCCTCTTCCTCACTTCTACTGAGTTCTAGGATTTCTGTGTCCAAGACAGCCTTCAAATACTGTCTCCTACTACCTTGGTGTCCACGGATCAAAGTGCAAATGTCCTTCACATTCCTCAGCTTAAAAGTGTTTCTTATGTTCAGGATCACATAGGCATCCCACCCAACAATGCTAACCCTAGTTCATCCTCTATTTTATCAGACATGCCACGGCAAGGAGCCGGTCTGACCTTTGACACCCTAGTGTTGTTCATGCCGTTCCTTCTCCCTCCAACATCACTGCTATATTGAAAACATGTCTCCATCCTTTAGAACATGACTCAAATCCTTGAACTCCAGAACCGCCAACCTGCTAGGTTCATGGCTCTCAACTTGTGATGATTTTGCCTTCAGGGGACATTTGGCCATATGTGTAGATGCTTTTGGTCAGTAAAGCTCTGGTGTATAGTATTAGTGAATAGAGGCCTGGAGTGCTACTAAACTTACAAAATGCATGGGGAAGTCTCTCTAGAAAGTGTGTGACCCCAGATGTAAACTATGCTGAGTGTAAGCCCTGAGTAGGTTCCTTGGATTCCTGTTGGCACCTTTTAATCTCCAATGTTTGACCTAAAGAGATGTCCAAGGAGCATTTGTGTAACAAGTGAGTGATCAGATTGACTTAATAGTTATATATTTTCTCATTGATTATCTTTGAGATTGTTGACGATTGCGCACAAGCACATGGAAAAGAATGGAATAAAAAAATTCCTCTGAATCAAATGCTTTGCTTCTAGGGTAGAAAAAGACAAATATCTTACTAGAGTATACCTCAAGTTGGGTGTGAACACACATCATTTCTTTTTAAAGTAGGGGCTCTTGATAAAGTTTTAGGGAAATTGCTCCCATACACTCACACAGCAGGAATCCAATCCTCATTAGCTGAGGGGGATGAGGGCCCAGCCCTACATCCTACACAGAATGTAGCCAACTTGGAGGCTGTACAGAAAGAATCATGAAAATGATTAAATTCTGAACACCTCTTCTAATGAAGAAAGGCAAAAGGAATTGATATTACTTAACCCAACGGAAATGGTGGTTTCGAGTATCCTCCAATCACTGTCATCCAGAAACTGGTTGTCAATTGGAGAGAGCTGTCAGCCACTTGGGCACTGAAATAGAAATAGACAAGCAGATCCACCGGCTTCTGCACCAAGTAAGTATGTGTGGGGTTGAGCACACATAGGAAAGTTGACTGGCAGGGGATCCAAGAGAGACTCCCTGTCACTTGCCTCTTTCCTGTTGTCTGTAGACAGGGCTGTCAGGCATTGGATCTCAATTCTAGAACTTACCTTTGAACTGGAAGGCAGGAAAGACTCACAATTCTGGGAAGGGTAAAGGGGAGGGAGATAAAGAAGGTGAGGCAGAGCAGAGAGGAAAGCCAGAGCAGAGAGTCAGCTGGAGCCACATCAGGAAAATGTCGAGGCTGGCTGGCGAGCCAGCATCTGGAAAACAGACTGGGGGCTATATTTAGACTGCCATGACTTGCAATAATTTGTGTGAGGGGGGAAAGAGGAAAATGTGAAGTTGGCGTTGTCTTTTCTGGAGGGAATGAATTATAAGAAATGAACGGCTGGAGGGGGCAGGCTGTACATGAGGCATTGGCCCCTGGCCTCTAGGAGAGGGTTGTCCGAGCAGGGCAGCCTGTCAGGAGTGAGGGATGGTGTTTACTGAGCCTAATCCAGTTCATGCCTGAGCCTCAGATGTGCCCTGTGCTCCCCACCAAGAATGTGGGGTGCATTCCTGGGCATGCCAGGCCATTTGTCTCCCACAGCACCCAGATGCTTCCGGGATGGTTCAGGGGTGTTCTCTAGGGGGAGAGGGCCAGGCAGGGCTCTGGATGCGGGGATTTCTTGAAGAGCACTCTGTAAATTCTAGGAATGTGTATACATTGCAGAGGCCTTTCTCCAGCTGGATTATAAATAGAGGATTAGTTCAAAGGCAGGCAGGCTTTTAAAGTGACGGTGCCAAGCAAAGCCTACAAACCAAATACAGTAAAACCTTCTTAAGCCCCTGTTCTTTGGCTGATTTCAAATAGCATATAAGTCAAAGTCACAGCATTTTCCTGGCTGACGAGGTACCTTGCTGTCCCTTAGGAAGTTTCCTAAGGGGTCTGCAGTTATCTATGCCAGCACACATCTCTTTAGATGGTAGACTATCCCAGTGAGCTTAGTTTGTCTTTGTGACACACTTTCAAAACGCAATCATTTGGGATCAAAGCTTGTCTTTAAAAATGTCACCTGTGTAATAGATTTTAGTATAGATTATGCTGGGATCTGCTCTGTTTTGAGACAGAATCTCACACTGTTGCCCAGGCTGATTGTGAATCTATAAGCTCCAGCAATTGATCCTCCTGCCTCAACCTCCTGAGTAGATGGGGCTACAGGTATGTGCTGTCATATCCAGCTGGAATATTTTTATCTTAATTTAGTATTTAAAAATTCTTCCTAGGGTCATTTTAATAGCTATTAGTCAATATATTTCTGTAGTATACAATTCCAGTCATACCCAAATCTTCAGATATGTTTATTTATGTTCTTTTGGGGGACTCTTTATATTGAAAAATATTTAATTTTAAATTATGTATAAATATGAGTGTCTATGTGAGGTTGTGTTCATGAGAGTATGGGTACCTGTGGAAGCCAGAAGCATCAGATTCCCTGAAGTTGAACTTATAGGCAGTTGTGACATATCTGATGTGGGTGCTGGGAATTGAACTTAGGTCCTCTGGAAGAGCAGTGTATGCTCTCTCTTTGTTTCTTTTTTAAAAAAAGCCATTTTCTTATTTTTATTTTATTTTATTTTTTTGTAAGCCAGAAGTGACTCCCTTGATGTCAGGTAAAAACTTTATCACCTGCCACAAGCTCTCAAACCTATCCTTTTTAGTCTAATACATTTCTTTTAGTCTGTTCTGGATTGAGAAACCATCTATACAAACTTGTTAAACTTTATGTGACCAGAAAGATTCTGACACACCAGGCTTTCCTGTTCCACAGGACACACCCAGTCAGTCTTAAGGGTCAGGGATCATCAGGCCTCCAGGGGCAGTTGATTTGGTTTTTAAACAATCCAGTGTGAGCATAGCTGGATACACTTGACTGCTTAGACACCGCCTGGCTCATCTCCAGGCACTGGTCTGATTTCAGATAGTCAGGTATGTATGTACCTGTGTTCTGGGTAGAGGAAACTTTCTTTTGACTTGAAATCTATATTCGTCAAACCTTTTGAATTTGAAGTCATTGAGGGTTTTTTTTTTTTTTTTTCCCCCTCCTAAACTTAATCATGTCAGTGGTGAAGGTACTGAGTTGAAAACTGGCTCAGAAGAAATGATGAAAACTGGATATTCAGGGTAGGTGAACATAGGCTAAGCCAATGCAGAGAGGTCCAGAGGTGTTTACATTGTTTTCTGGTGTCCTCTGGCTAGTAGTGATCAGAACCAGTGCTTTACAGAGTCCTCAACCAGATAACTTCCCCTCAGCAAAGACCAGACATTTTTGATAGAGAAATCAGACTCTTAAGAGGGGGTGTCTATACTCAACACCAGTGGTCCTCAACCTTCCTAAGCTGTGACCCTTCAATACAGTTCCTAATGTGGTGATGAGCCCCACAACCATAAAATTATTTTTGATGCTACCCTATAACTATAATTTTGCACTGTTGTGAATTATAATATAAATAATATCTGAGATTTGACCCCCCAAGGAGGTTGAGACCCACAAATTGAAAATTGTTGCTCTTTACTCTGCAAGGCTAAGAAACAAAGAGGTAATGTTAAGAATCCCTGAAACCAGGCGAGCCCCAGCTGGAGGCAGCTTCCTCAGCATGCCTCAAAGAAACAGGAATCTCACAGGATTTCAGAGGCTGTTCTGAGCAGTTCTTACAACGCCTTCCAGTATAAAAAAGTTCAAGGTCAGACTTACTTTGTTCTCATATGGTGTCATGTTAAGACACTGGCCTCTTTGCTGAGCTTGTCCATCATGGCCAGTCTGCCCACAAACTGCCCTAATCTGTTCTAATGCCCTACACAGTCATGACCTAAGGCACAGCCTCCCCTCTCTTCTTCGCCCTGATTGAGTCAGGACACTTGGAGTGTGACCCATTCGCTAACTGGCGATTGTCAGTGACTGATGTGGCTTGACCCTGAAAAATAAGCTAGGCTAAATAAATCCACTCTGGGGAATCTGGAATTGAAATGGAAAGATCGTGCCAATGGGCCACAGACACAGCAACTGGGAAGTCATGCAGAGTGTAGAGTGGGGTCCATCTGGAAGCTGACCTTACGATGAAGTGCCAACTGGCGGTGAGACATCAATGGAGACCAGAGCAGAAGTTTAGTGAAGGACCACTTGTGAGAGCAGGAGCTGAGTCCCCCACAGCTTTTCTCTTCCTGTGAATTCCTCTTATGCTCATGTGCCTAGCTTGAACCACTTAAGAGCTGGCCTGAGTGGGTTCCTGTTTCTACTGCAACCGAACTGCCATGTTCTCTTCTCTATAAAGCAGTTGCTGTAACCCTCGGGACTCAAAGCTAAATCCATCAAAATATGTCCTTCTCTAGCCTAAGGAGTTCTTTCTTTAACATTTTCCTCCAAGGACCCTCTTCCTGAGGCTTTAATCCTTATGCTCGTGTTCTCTGATCTAAAGGTCCAGAACCTCTGTCTTCCATTGCGATGCCTGGTGCCAGGGTTGCCCCTGGAGACCTCCAGACTGCTTTGGTTCACAGTTTCCTGGTCATCAATCCTAGGACTGTTCTGCTTGGTTTTCTAATGACAGAGCTGCCTGCTGACTGACACACAGATCTGCTTCTCACATAACCTGATATTCCCCGCAGGGGCATCACTGTCAGTAAATGTCAATGCAGGAAGAGCCTTGGCCATCAGCTAGCCCAACCCTGTCATTTTAACATGAGGAACCCACGAGTCCTAGAGAGATTACATAACTTAGGCAAGGTTAGGCAAAGCTGAACCATGTGTCCGGTGTGCTGCTTTTCTCCCTCTGAATGCTTTTTGCCATTTTTGAACTCAATCTCCCTGTTTAAAGTGTTTATTTCTGACCTTGGAGGGCATTTTGCACTGTTAGTATTCAAATTCAAACATTTATTTGTGTTTTTCTGTGGCATATAGAAATGACTGTTGACAGCTCAGAAAGCTGAAGTGGGAAGATTGTTTGAGTCCAGAATTTTTGGGATGAGCCTGGGAAGCACAAGGAGATCTAATCCCTTAAAACAAAACAGAAGTGATGTGCAATTATTCCTCAGAATTTTGACTTTGCTTAAGGTAGAATGAAGCCAAAAGTATTGTATTTTGTTATTATCACAGTGTATCCTCATTTTATAGAATACTAAATGTAATAAATGAGGTCATAAATAAACTCCCTCTGTAGACCAGGCTGGCCTCAGACTCATAGAGACCCATTGGCCCCTGTCTCCTAAATTCTGGGATTAAAGGTGTGTGCTACTATGACCAACTTGGAATTTTTATTTTTTAATGTATAAGATTAAAGAGAAACCATGCCATGTGCCATTGAAAAGGGATTGTGTGTGTGAGGAAGGGGTTCACTGTGTAGCCCTGTAGCCCTGTCTGTCCTGGAACTCACTCTGTAGACCAGGCTGGCCTCGAACTCAGAGATCTGCCTGTCTCTGCCTTCTGAGTGCTGGGATTAAAGGAGTGCCACACAACCTGAGAAGGATTTTATTTAAACAAAGCTGAGCCACATTAGAGATTTGAAGGGAAAGATGAATTTAGAATCTTACTGTGTACCATTTCCAGAAAAACCTTTGAGTTTAATGAGCTAAATGAGAAACACATTAAGAAAAAGAAAATAACCGATATAGAGTCTCAAAGAAAATGTAAGTGAATGGTATGCTAGTCTGCAAGAAAACTATTGCAGGCTACAAACAATGGAGACACTACGAAAGACACAGGAATTGAATGCATAAAATGTTTAAATGGCTTTAATTTGGAAAATAATGTAAACCAAATTGGAAGGCAAGATAAAAAAATGGAAAAATAAAGACATAAGACCAGTAGTCTTTAAAAGTTCATACAGAGAGCTAGGAAGATGGCCTCGCTGGTAGTCTTTGCTGCATAGCCATGAGGGTGTGGGTTCAAATCTGCAACACGCATGTTAAAAGCCAAGTGATTGGTTTATATCTGAGACTAGTGCTGAGGAGGCAGACACAAGCAGCTGACTGGACAGCATGGACAGCATGGTCATCCAGTCCATCTAAAGTGAATTCAACTTCAGTAAGAAGTCCCAATCTCAAAAAATGAGGTAGAGATGTCAATCCCAGACCGTTGCACACACAAACACACGTGTGTATCTGCATACCCATACCCACATGTGAACACACCCACAGGAACACATGCATACACACGCAAACACAAGAGTTCAGATGATTTGACAAAGAAAATAAAAAGGCCAATGAACAGAGAGAGCAACACAGTATTCACAAACACCAAAGACTATTTGTGATGATTCAAGCTTTGTGAATGACCATTTCCTACCTATTATAAGAGAAATAAAGTTTTGTTTATTAATATTTTTTATATTTATTTAATTCTTGAGAGAGAGAGAGCGCCACGGTACATGTGTGGAGGTCAGAGGTCAAGTTGTGGGAGTTGGTTATTTTTCCACAGAGCGGGTTCTAGGGATCAAACTCAAGTCGTTGGGTTTGGCAGCACCCACAGAGTCATTTTTCTGTAGCCTTTGTTTATTTTTAAAAGAAACACTTGAAAGTTGCCATTCTTGTGGGAATTCGGGCCTTTTCACTTGCTGCTTGAGCAGAGAAGACCTGCCCTACTTTTCTGAACACAGTGCTCTTGGCCATATGCACTGAGAACCTGAAGATGGCCATCAGTTTTGACTCACTTCTGGGAACTGTACCTGTGATGTGGTTCTTAGATTTAGCAAATAAAAGATAAGGTTCCCAGTTGAATTTGAATCACATACACACAATGAATACTGTTCTTATTTATTATTTTTTTAGAGGCTAAATTGACTCCAGGCAATGTCTTTGGAAATACTTACGATAAGAAAAGTTTCATTGCTTATCTGAAATTCAAATTTATCTAGGCATTCTGTATTTTATCTGGCAGCTCTTGTCTTAAAATTTTAATGTTGGGAGTTTCTAGAGATGGCTCAGTGGTTAGGAGTGCTTGGTGCTCTTGCAGAGGGCCAGAGCTCAGTTCCAAGCACCCATGTTTGGCAGACCACAACTGTCTGTAACTCCATCTCCAGGGGACTAAGCACCCTTTTCTGGCTTCCTTAAGTACCTGTACACACATATTACACACATTAAAAAACAAACTTATAAATTAAAAAGGAATTTTAATGCTGAAATATTTTATGCATACACTTAACCCACAGATGTTTCATAAATATTTGCTGAATAGTTTAGATACAATATAAACTACTTACCACTACCTACCAGTAGAAATATCTAGAACATAACAAAGATTTATGCAAGAATCTTTGTAGCAGTTTCTTTTCCTGTTTCTGAGATAGATAAAGTGAGATTCAGGAGTTCTGTACCAGATGCATACCAGTTCCTAGGTGACTCCACCTCCTCAAGCTAAAGATGGAAGAGGCCCCTTCTCTTAGGATCCTTGAACTACTGCCTCAGTCTCATTTCACACTGGCTTTAGGCGATCAAGAGAAACATATCTACTGTATCATGTCCCTGAGACTTGAGGGTCTGGTATGCTAGCTAGCCTCACTGGGCTTAATGAAGTCTCTTTCACTTGTGCATTTTTGGGCTTTTTTCATGCCCCTGGGAAGCTCTATCCTATACCTTATTGCCAAATTATCCTTTCTTCAATCGATCTGGTTGTGCAGGCACCTTCCCATGCTGTAACCTCTTCATGGCTTCCTTTTACCTACAGACTCAAAGACATGCTTTAGTGATACATGGAGCCCTGGAGCTTCCATCTTCTACCTCCTGCTCACTCTCACATCCTTGCACCCTGTGTACTCTCTAGAGTCCCCTCAAAGCGTCCTTCTGTCTCCTGTTATTTTTTCTCCTTTTAGGTCCTTTAAGGTCCAATATGAATTCTTCCTTTACTCAGACAGATTTTCCAGGTGTCTCTGCTCACAGCCTTCCATTTGAACTCCTATCAGTTGTGGCCTTGCATATTCCATCCAGGCTTGCACAGCCCTCCTCCCCTCCCACTGGACTGTTGGCTGAGTGCAAGCCTGGTCCTTCTATTCCTTACCATGCCAAGCATACTCTAGATATAAAGTGGGGCTGGCTCCCTTCCTCCACTGCTTAGCAGTCGTCAATCTTTCTTGAGTGTGAAGCCAGGGGGAATGTAGCGTGTCCGAAACCAGCTCATCCATTCCCTTCCCCCAGCACACCCAGAGGGCTAACTGTGTGACCTTTTCCATCTGTGGATCTCCCTCGCTCTCTCTCTCTCTTTCATTTTTCTCTTCAAATGCACAGTCTTGGAGATTATTCCGAAAACAGGCCTGGCTGGGAAGAAGGCCGCTCAGTTATATTTAGGCTAGCAGAGACATCCATTTTAGGCTCTTTAAAAATAAAGTCCCATTTCATCTGGATGCCCAAGCATGTTCCCACCCACTCCTTGCAAGAAGCTCATCTGCCTCCCGCATACAGGAGTGTCTCAAATACAGACCCTTCACGTGGCCCACACATGTGTGAGCATGCCAGTTAGGATGTCAGCTAACAGTTGCTCTCCGTGCCCAATTCGAAGGATTCTTCTATCTCCAGGTTTTTCTTCAACACCCTTCCTTCACCCTGTTCTCTCCTTTCCCTCCCAGAGGGCTTTAGTGACTCTTCTGAGGTCTTTTCTCTCTCCAGAGGCCAGAATCGGACCTGTTACCAGAGAAGGTACCGCTCCCTCCACTTTCTCTTCCCCGCACACTTCATCCCTACACTCTGGGGTCAGAAGCAAACAAGACAACGGTGGAAAGCTTGAAGCAGATTGTGGGACTTGCAACTGGCCTAGAATGTGACCTGTGGCTTTGTGTGCATGTTCCCAGTGGGTGGCCTGTGTGTGAAGGTGCGCATTTGGGAGACCAACTCAGGATTCGTGAGGAGAGGCCCGTGTGGATGCCAGGCTGACCCTTCCTACCCCCTCTCTCTGCCCCACAGCCCTAGTTCTTTTTCATCCCCCCTGATGAAACACTTCTTTATGTCTTATTCACATCCTGTCTTGACTACTGCAATTGTGCCCTTGCTGGGTCCACATGTCTCTCGTCACCAATGGGATCCAAATGTTGCTGACAAAATAATCTCACTGTCTTTGTGCTGCAATCACATTCGTCCACTTCCGAAAAGTCTTCTCTCGTCTGCTCACTACAGGAATCACACAGGGCCCTGCATCTCTCACAGCCTCCCTGCACCCTTCTCTCTGACATCACGGGACATCTGAACATGCCAGCACCATCCGAGGCAGCGTTGCTTCTGGAGCCAGCAAATGCACACTCCTGGGTACTGGAGAAGCACCGGGAACCATAGTTGAGGGCAGCAGTCAACACAACAAATCAATAGTGTCGGGGATCAGAAATGCTTGGAAGAAAAACGGAAGCTCTTCTATGGATAGTCTGGGACGGTCTCCCTTAGCCTGGGGTCCCCTCTCTGCTTTCCTTCTTTTTGGGGCTCAGGGCTGGCACCTGGCACAGAGGGCCTCTGTCCTCTTTCTCTCTTTGTTTCTTTTGTGTGTGTCTGGACTGTAAGGTCAGGGAGGCAGTGGCCCGGCTCTGCTTCAACAGGAGACTCATTACATTCTCAACTCACTGAAGACTCCCTAGGGCTGGAAGAAATCAAGGGTACACACGCCTCCCCTATTTCCACCTCCTACCCAGAACACAAGTGCTCATTTAAATGTGATTAAATATGGCTGAGCAGTGGGTACTCTGCCTGACCATCCTGTCATCTACCGTCTCTTCCTACGGAGTACAGGCCATAGTGGCCCAAAGCTGACTCCATCTACTCACATAGGTTCTCTTTTTTCTACAGAGAGCAGCAGGACCCCATACCATGGATTCTTGGAGATAATGGACACCATAGTTACTTTTAAACAAGACAGAAAATAAGCGTCCAGTGATGGAGGCTTCAGCGATAATTATATTAGCAGGTGAAATAACTAACCTGAAATTGTTAGTAATAAAAGCTGTTACCTTTAAAAAATAATGTTGTGTGTGTGTGCTTTTCTGCTGAGAGCAGACAGGAGGGGAGCAATAGGCAGTCAGGGGTGAGTCAGGCTGACCATAAAGTGGGAGTGGCTTTATCTCCCCACTCGAGCTCTCTCTGGCACCCAGTTGCCCACACAGGTCCTTTCTCCAAGTTTCTTAGTTCGGCCTAGTGCAGATCTGCCCTAATCAGCCCAATAATTGTTACCCGTAAGGAGCTGATGGGCATGATATATAAAGCAAATTATACAGAAATGTACAAAAAATGAATATTAACTATTTTGAAAGTTTTAAAAATTTCAGTTGCAGGTTGAAATGGTGTTTTGAGGTCAAATAAAATGTATTAGTTATTAACTGTAATAAATACATGATAAATATAAAATGATACAAAAATATTACTTTAAAGATATTTTTATAGTGTGTGTGTGTATGCACACATACAGAAGCCTGAAGTTGACCTCTGGTGTCTTCCTCAGTTGCTCTCCATGTTATACTTTTTGAGTTAAAAAAAAAAAAAAAAGTAAAAGGACTGAAGGAGGGCTCAGTGGTTAAAAAAGCACTGGCTGCTCTTCCAGAGGACCTGAGTTCAAATCCCAGCACCTACATGGTGGCTCACAACCAGTTAAACTACAGTTTCGGGGGATATGATGTCCTCATCTGGCCTCCAAAGGCACCATGCATGCACACGGTATACACATACAGGCAAACCATGCATACACATAGAAACAAAAACAAAACAATGTTTGTGTGCAAGCAAGCATGTGTGTTGCTCATGGAGACAAGAAAAGATCATTACACCTTCAGCCATTTGAGCTGAACTCAGGTCTTCTAGAAAAACAATACATTCTCTTAACTGCGGACCATCTCTCTAGTGCCTTGACTTTCATTTTTGAGACAGTATCTCTCATTGAACCTGGAGCTCACTGATCAGACTCGATGGGCTGACTAGTGAGTTCCAGCACACCTCCAGTCTCTGCCTTCAACAGCACTGAGTGTATAGATTCTCCATGCAAGTGTGGCTTCATGTGGTTTTTGGGAAATCCAGACTCAGGTCCTTATGCTAAACACTGGTCACAAATCATCTTTCCAATCCTTAAGATAAATTCTTAAAATTAATTTTACCTGTTTATTTATTTTTCCTTTTCATTGTGACAAGTAGAAAATTTTAAGTTGTGTGAACAGCTTACTTTGGGGGCTTGCTTGCTTTCCATTTATATCAGCAGCCCTATCACTTAAGTATCAGAACTCCGGTTTAGAAACAATGGAGTGAAGAGTTGTTCTATGTGCTGGGCATGCTGTCCAGAACTCCCTCTCCTGTGTAAAGCAGGCAAAAGCAGAGTTTCCTAAGAGAAATAAGGACCATGAGGGTGAAGGGGCTGGGGGGGGGGGGGGAATCTAAGAGGGCGGGGATATAGGAGGAGCTTCATCCATTAGCAAGCCTTGTTCTACTCAGCTATGATTGGATCAGATCGCCCATTCATCTGAAATTGCAGGGAGGCTCTCATTCAATCACCCTAAGTGGAATCTGATCTTTATCTTGGGATAAACATTCCAAATGGAAGGTGAGTGCTAGGAGATAAAGGAGATAAGGAAACCATATGGCCCTGTCACCGGAGGCTCCCCGGGGCTTGTTCCTGTAAGGATTAATGAGTCTAGGGGAGATCCTCATAAAGTCCTGTCTCTTGAGAAGGCAGAGGCTCCCAAATCCCCATTTGGGGATGTGAACTGTCAGCAGACATAGAAGACTAGAATTCTGACCCTGCTATTCCAGCTCTCTGGTCTCAGTGGGGATCTCTGTTTGCTCTATCCATCTCCCTTCATTTCAAAAGATTCAGTATTATCAATATTTATACTTGTGTATCCCAAGCCTGGATCTCCATCTTGATCTAGTAATTCCCTCTGCCCACCTGCACCTTCTGTTCTTGGATCTGACTAGTGGTGTTTGCCAGGATGGTATTGCTGGGAGAGGAGCGTTTTCCAGGCTGAGGTTTTTCTCTGGGTCTCTTAGGACTTGGAGACACATGGCAGCCTGAAATCCCAGGCATGGGGGAGGGCAGGTAATATGAACTCCCAAGAGAAAGGGATCTGGGACAGAGAGAAGAGGGAGGGGAGAAAGCTGGCTTTTGAGCATGTTCTCTCTTTCCTGGTGTCACTAGACACTCCATCCTTCATCTTCTGACGTTGCTCCTGCACAACTGTTCTGACCCACAGTGGACACCTAGGTTTACAAGTGAACGCTCCCAGCATTGGGGCAACCTCTGACCAGGCTTGCAGTAACCAATGATATCAGGAAGAACAGCCTATAGAGATTGAGGGCCTACTTTATCTGGGTGCTCTACTATGTTTATCTCAAGTCTCAATAGCTCTATAAAGTAAGTAAAATTTTACCAAGAGGGAAACTGATACTCCGAGAGGCTAAGTTTGTTCCCGGAGTCTGCATACCCAGACACTACCAGCCCTCATGTTTGAGAGCCCTAAGTTAAAGTGGGCAGCTGTGCCTCGCTGCCAAGCAAGCCAGTCTGAGCTGGAGTCCACACTTTACTTGCTGAACATCCCAAGCCCACTAACGTTCGAACAACCCTGGTCACGAAGAGGCCTCCTCCTGGACCCTCACTTCCAACACTGGACAGGGAAGCAGGAGTCACTGAGGAGAGAGTTTAGGGCCCCAGAGTTCCAGCCCTGGGTTTCACTGCCTCAGATTTGCCCTGAGCACATCTAAACATTTGGAGAAAAACAAGAATGTGAACAATAGGCGCTTGTGGGCTGGAGAACAGGACTGACTTCCCCCTGGGACTCCAGTGCTGTTCATAAGCTACCCCAGCTGTACTCTCACGGTGGGATGTCATGGGGCCTGGCTGAATTACAGCCTTGTCCTCCATGGCCTGCTACTGATTCCTTTCATACTCAGGGAATGCAAACGTTGGTAGGGAGAGCTGAGGCTGTGCAGAGGGGAAGGCATGTTTTCCTGCCTGGAATTTGGGAAATTAGACCAAAAAAAAAAAAAAAAAAAAACCAAAAAACAAAAACAAAAACAAAAAGACATACACACATCTGAGACGTGGCATCTTGGCATGGTAGCCCTGCAGGCCACCGCCTGACAGACATGTCCTTACCAGAGATGTTTGCCCACAGGAAAAGAATAAGCTTTCTATCAAGTGGATTCTGGGCACAGAGTCTGCAGGACCTTGAGAGCAGATGTGGCTGATGTGTGCCAGAGATGTTTCACCAGGAGGTGGTAGCACAGGTACCCATTGGTAATCACACAAAGGCAGAAGGTGGGCCAGAGGTGACTCCTGTGAGCTGGCCTCTCTCAGGCTTCTTTAGACTGTGGCTTCCCATTGTCAGCCCAGGGCAGCAGGGACAGAGTATGTAGTCAAGCTACAAGGATTAGACAAGAGAAGTATGGAACAAAGGCCAGACCCCTCCTCACTCAGGGCTGACCAGTGACACCATCATTACCCAGTAGGCTAAGTTTTCTTGTAAGAGCTCCTCACCTCTGTTCTCAGAACCAGAGGCAGCTTTGAGCAGTGTCTGTCTGGGTGGCATCCCTGGAACAGGCCCTCATGTTTCTGAAGTGGCTGCTCAGACATCACATCATACTCTCAGGAGGGTGACCAGTCCTCATGCTTCCTTGACCACCCTCCCTGGGCAATGTTTTGGATCTGAGAGCTCTTCTGGGTTGTTTGTGCCTGAGGAGAGTGGGGAAAAATTTAGCAAGAAGTCCACGGTTGGAGAACAGTGGATTTACTTACTGAAGAGCAGTGTTGTAATAGCTGGGATGGAGAGATTAGAGTGGACAAGAGGATTCCCAAGAAGGATGTGGGTAATCAAGTGGGGAACTCAGAACAAATGGAGAGTAACGGCAAGGATTTAGCATATGAGAACTTCAAAATGACTGTTAGGGCCCACTCAATCAGTGGTCTCAACCTGTGAGTCTTGACTCCTTTGAGGGTCAAATGATGCTTTCACAGAGGTCACCTAGGACTATTGGAAAACACAATATTTATATTATAATTCGTAACAGCAGAAAAATTACAGTTATGAAGTAGTAATGAAAATAATTTTATGGTGGGGGGGTCAACACAGCACGAGGAACTATATTAAAGGGTCTGCTGGTAGGAAGGCTAAGAACCACTGCTCTAGATAGACAGTTAGTGATGAAAGGGCATTCTGGGAGCTTTCTCTTCCTTCCTGCTCTGCTCCACCTAGAACACATCTACAGAGATTACTGAAGGTAAGCAGGGAATCTTACCTGCTATATTCTTATAGGTAAGGTAGTGATGGCTATTATGTTATGATAACACATATACACATGTGGTCGATGACAGCAATGGATGGGGGCAGCATGGCAGGAGAGACTTAGACTAGTCCACATGGAGAGACTTTATTATATATATAGAGGGGGGGGGGGGAGAGAAGGGATAGATGGATATATAGAGAGAGAAAAGAGAGAAGGAGGGGGTTAGGAATTAGAGTAAGCCTCTGGCAGCTTGGATAGAAGGAAAACCAAAAAGGGGAGGGGTCAACAATGGGAATCTTTCTAAAACGGAGCTTGATGTCAGAACTCAGGCTAATTGCCATTGGCCAGGTGTGGCTTCAGGGGCGAGGACAGAATCCTAACAATGGCTACATGATGTGGTAAGAGCGGGGAGAAGAGACCTGGGATCATTTAGTGTTCAGATGGAAACTGCATCAAGGCAAGCAAAAGCCTGAGAAATGGGCCATGATCAGTCAGGGAGATGGTTGTTAGCCCAGGCAGAAGGAACAGAGCAGGCAAACCTGCTGAGACACGAAGAAGCTCATGCCCAAAGAGGAAGAAGGTGCATCCAAAATTCATTGTTATTCTCCCTCTCTCCTGCCCCAAATACTGCTGGAGACAGAATATTTTTTATTTTAATTTTTATGAATATGATTGTTTTGATTGTATGTATGTATGTACCCTGCATGAGTGCCTGTGGAGATCAGGAGGACCCTTTGGAATTGGCGGTATGGATGGGTGTGAACTGCCATGCGACTGCTGGGAACCCAATCTAGGTCCTCTGCAAGAGCAGCAGTGCTCTGAACTACTGAGCCATTGCTCCATCAGCAAGACAAGACCTTTTCTTTTCTTTTTTTTTCTTTTTTTTTTTTTTTAATGTAGTCCAGGCTGACCTCTAACACTTATTCTCCTGCCTCGCCTCCAGAGCCCTGAGATTGATGGAGTGCATTCCCACACCTGGCTCTTATTCTTTGCACTTGACACATGATTTTCTATTTGTTGGGCTCAGCCATAGTCTCCATGCTTCTCTTGAACTGTGTTCCATTCCATCCCACACACTAATGGGAGGGCTTGTTCCTTGCTATGGTGAGGAGTCCCACAGGTGCTGTGTCTCTAGGCTTCCTGCGTATCTCATACTGAAGGGGCTCTTAAAAGTTCACTCATCTAACATGCAGATGGCAAGTGAACACCCAGCATGCGTGTTTGAAGGGGACACTCTGTTCCTAAGAAATAAAACAACATTACCGCTTCATTTCTTGAATAGAAGTCTCCCGATCTCTTTTCCACTGAGCCTCCCAAAACTTCTATTAAATCAACACAGCCTTAGAATTGAGTGAATATAGTAAATGCCTAATTTTACTTGCCTTTGAGACACAATCTTTGACCGTGTATGTCCACAATTTGATGCGGACTTTCCAAGTGTATTCTTTGCCCTCACAATTGAACACACAGTTGTCTGGGTTAGATCAAGTGAGCATCTGAGTTAGGCTAAATATTCTCCACTTTTGGCGTGCCTAATGACTTCCATCTTTGTTTAAATTATATTAGGTTTGTGAGACCTGCCCTTCTTATCACCAACATCAGCACTTCGGTGCTGCATTTTCACTCATTCTCAGAAAAGAACGAAGGTCAAAATGGAAAAAAATATTCACATACTTGCACAACCACCTGATGAACAGTTAACAGGTGATGCTGCAAAACTTGAGCTGTTGCCTAGCAGGATCCTGTACCATGGGTGCCTTAAGCCTTGGTTAACTGACCAACCTGGAATAGCCTGAAACCAGAGATTGGTTGGAGAACTTGGAGAGTACAGTCAAGGGAAAATGCAGTATTGCCAGAGTCAAAGTCTGAAGCCAAAGGTGACCTAAATTGATTTTATCCTATGGAGCTTGACCAATGTAAATCCTGGCACCTACTTGGGCAAACACTGCCACACAAGAAAGCTGTGGGTGAATGTTGCTATTTAACCAGAGTGTCCCACTGACATGCCTATAAACCTTCTAGCATTCCTGAATTTGGGGATGCATGACAAAAGAGAGTCCTGGGACCCACTAGAGAGATTGTGTGTGTTTATCGGGGAGGTCAGTCAAAGTGGCCAAGTTCTAGGTTGCCTTTTCCTAAAGCACAGTGGCTGCAGGCTACTCTGCTCACAGGGTGACAGGGAGGGGAGCAAGTTACTTGCTATCATCTCCAGAGATAGGGGGCTTAGGGCCAGCTGAGTGGTGAAAAGATGCTTAGTATTCCTTGAAGACATTCCTCAGGAGACCAACAAGTGCCTGGAAACAGATACCCAGGAACCCTCCCCTTGCCACTTAGTAATCTGAGCAGGAATTGTCCAGTATGGTCTTTATAAATTATAGTTACTAGAACACATACTGAGACCTTTTCTCCTCAGAGCTCCCTGATTACCAAGACCCTTTCATCAAAGCTTTACTCTTGAGACAGAATTCTCTTCACTCAAGAAACATGTGAGAGTGACAGAATTCCATCACAGGCAGAAGGCTGGACCTCCAGGCTGTCTCTGCCTGGTCTTTCTGAGTGACTCAGGACAAGTTCTGTCATTGTCAAAGAGGGTTGATCTCCGACAGATCATCCCTATATTCAGGTATTGATTGGAATATTTGCAAAATATGACAGTATGTCACATGGGAAAAACAAACTCTGATTTTAAATAACCTAATAAGATATTTATGTTCTTCCTAGCTGGGAAACGTGCTTTAATTTTTCCATTTCTTTTGGTGTACATTATGTTTGTGGTGGTGTGTTATGCAGCTACACATGAGGAGGTCCAAGTTTGAAGTTAGATATCTTTCTGAGCTGCTCTTCACCACATTTAGTGAAACAGTGGTTCTCACAGACCCTGGAGCTCACATATTCTAGATTGGTGAGTTGGAAAAGTCTGCTTTCTGACTTGGCTTTCACAGTATCTGGATTACAGACACCTACCTCACTTTGTACAAACTCAGGGCCTCATTTTAGGACAACAAGCGCTTTATCAACTGAGCCCCTCAGCGTCCAGAGAAATGTAAGTCTGACGATGGCGTTTATGAGAAATGAGGAGGAGGATCTGGGTCTCCCATTAGGACTAGAGGGGGATAGCAAAACTAGCAAACCATTTTCTAAATCGAATAGTTCCAAGCCTTCTTCACTTGCAAGTGAAATGACGCAGGCATTATTCACAGGTGGGATATAAAAACAGCCTTTTAATTAAATTCAAGACCAAACATAGTTTTTTTGGTTTTTCTTTCTCCCCCTCGGAGTCTCAAAGGCCCATATTTTGAGCTTGAGTTTACAAAACCTAGTTTGGAAGGCAGTTTTTCCTTGACCTTAAAATAAGATGCCAGGTAGACAGGTGGGGTTTGTGATTCCTGATTAGCAAGCCTCCCTAGAGACAATGCAAGAGCTCCTTCACCCTCAGCTGCAGGAAACCAAACACCTGAGCTGTGGTCCACAGTCTGGCCAGCCAGACCAGGGAAGAGAGAGGCTGGGCAACTCCAAGGCAGCTGAACTGAAAGCTCACTTTTGTTTGCTCCACATCCCAATCACCCTTTATCTCTCAGGAGGGAGAGGCTGTACCACGGAAGGTATGGTTTTCCCTAAGAGGCCACGGTGGGCCAGCTACAGGAAGTTAGCCCTGGTCTCTTGAGCCTTGAGCTAGGGAAGGAAGGAACGCCTTGCCCTCCACCTCCCCCCATTCGAGTTGGTTTGCACTGGAATGCCACGCTTTTAAAAGTGTCCGAGTGATAAGCACTTTCTAAATATGTACAGTGATGGTCAGATAAGAAACCAAGCGTGGGGCTTTGTGGGTCAATGCCTCCAGCTCTGCTGGTACTGCCCGCTGCTGCCCAGGCTCAGGATAGGGTGGCATCCCCCCTGCAAACTTCCGCATCTCCTTACAGAATCTGCTCCCTGCCAGGGCCCCCGATTTTCCGATTTTTACTTCTGGAATTAGAAAAAAGAAAGAAAATAAGATTCCATCCACCATCTTCCGGCGTCTCTATCCTCAAGTCTCACCACCTAAACCAGGTGACCCTAATGGCCAAGGCGATTCGGATACGGTGTATGTGTGTGTGGGGGGGGGGGAGTCCTTATCCCCACCTCCAGCCCCCTCGCGCCTCGCTCGGCCCCACAATGCACCCTTGTACCGGGCCTGCAGCCAGGCCGGGGGATTTGAAGCAGAGATGGGGACAATATTCGTCATATATCTAAAACAGAGCCTAGAGAACAAAGCAGGCCTTTGTCCTGCAGGGCAGCGGGAGCTTGGAGCAACAGGGCCACGCAGGGAGCTTGGCTGCCATGCGTGGTGCGCTCCACGCGGTTCCAGACCCGGTTCCCTGTGCTCTCCCAGATCAAGTCTTTCATATGCTCGCATAACATGCTTAATTGAAAAGAAGGAGGAGAAGGAGGAGGAGGAACAATCATTTTCCATGTTTCTATAGGAAATATAGGTCATTAAAATAAAATGATAGGCCAATTGGGATCTCAGATTTTAAATGACCTGGACTAATCGGACACTTGGGTCATTTAAAAACCAGAGCATTTGGATGCTGAAGTGAAGTCTTTTTGAGGCAATGGGGCCCCTTTTGTATTGTTTATGCTGGATGACCACTCTTTTGGTTTCCTGTTTATTGTCACTTGGGATTTGGGAGCAATGATCGTTATTGTCAAGGTGCTGGCTTTTGTTTCGGGGCTGTGGGCTGGCCAGGGTTAATTTATTTATTTTAGTTTTAAAGAACTTTTCACGGTACAAAGTTGAGATTTTGTCATGAACTAAGGAATCCTTGAGGGAGGGGTGTGGTAAATAAATTTTGCTCTTATTGAAGAAAGTTGAAGAGCTCTCGAATAGGGTGGATTAAAAGCAACTTTGTGGGAGATATATGACATACAAAATACCCTGTTCTGCTTTGCAATAATAAAGATGGTCTCATCATGCGATGGAGAGGCAGTCAGAGGCTGGCGGAATCCAGCTTCAGGGCTAGGATGAGATCCGATGTTTGACTTATTCAGAGTGGGAAAGATAGTCTCAAACATCCACATGCTTCTACAGCCTTCAAAACAAGGCTCCAGGACCAAAGTCCGAAGCTGTTAACTAGACAACCCTTACAGGGGGTGGGGTGGGGAGTATAGGAAGAGTATAGAGAGGAGACTGCTGTGCTCTACCCTGCTCTACCTGTGTGCACATACATGAGGAATTTATGGCGCTTTCCCTTCATAGCTCAATTGACAGGTGGTCTGTTGGTCACAAGGGAAGTGAAGAGATATTCCACCGTTTCTGGGCACTGGACAGAAAGCTTTGTGTAAGCTAAGTGTATACTCTGCTGCTGGACTGCAGACCCACAAAGGGATTTTTTTTTTTTTTTTTTTTTTTTTTTAATGTGAGGCCATCCTGGCACTTCCAGATCTCCAGGGCAACTGCTGTTGGGATGTCATAGGCAACAGATCATGATTCTTAAAGGTCATGCTTCAGCAAGGGCAGATAAACAATTTCACAGCGATGGTCACACAGCAGTCTCATTCTTAAATGTGGGCTGGTTAGTTAGGATGAGGTAAGTGGTCGTGTCCCCTGCCCCCACACTCTTCTGCATTCTGGTTCTAGAATCCTGGATCCCTGCATAGTCTAGAAATGTATCTTGGGATGTGAGGTAAAGGAACAGTGGGGTGGTACTTGAGAGAAGTCCCTTCTTTTGAGTACTAAGTTAAGGCCCAAGCATACCCAAAGCAGAGCCCTTTCCATTTCTCTCTCATTCTTACACTCTCCTGGTCTTCTCCCATCCCTCTTCTCTCCCTTAGGTCATTTTATCAAAGGCAGTTGTTGTAGAGAGGTCCCAAGATGGCAGCCTTGCATGTTCCTTCTCCTCCTTGAACCTGGGTGAGCCATGGTGATATGTTTGACCAAAAGACTGGCTATCACAGAGATTCTAGACCTCCCATAACTGGGATCCAGCTGTGTGGAATGTCTGGTCATCTGGCTCATAGACCTTAGCAATGGCTCTAGCCTTCAAAGCGGTTGGGTTGTGGCAGCAGGTTCTCCCTGGAACTGACTCAACATGACAATTGTGTTACATTACTGGGTCTGATCCAGTGTGTTATGTAGTGATGGGTAATTGAACAGGAAGGAAATGGAGATTGGAAAAAGAGGATCTTCCAAGATCTCAGACACATTGAAGAACTCTAATTTCTTAGCCTCCTTGTCCTTGTGTTCCCAAAATAACCCTTCTTTTTGGAACTATTTCTGGCACTCAGATCCAAACAACCTTAAATGCTCACTTGTAACTCAATGCACCTTGGTTTCAACACAAATTCTGAAGTGTAGGGTCTTGCCTTGCTTGGTTCCTTCCCTCCTCAGTATCCCCCTTAGTGTGGGTCAGTGTGGGGATTATCAGTGGCGGCAGCATTTCCAGATTTCTGAACTGTTTGGCTTTTGATCTGAGAGATTAGATACTTGCTGTTAGATGGTTCTTGCTTGGGCTCACCCGGGATTCAGCCATACCATGAACCTCACAGAGTAAGGTTCACATACTTTCATATTACTCGTGGAAAGAGACCTGAGCCAAGGGGGCATTGCTAGACTGTTCAGATTTGTCACCAATAAAGCACCTCAGGGACATTAAGGGAGCCAAAACTGGGTGGGTGGGAGAAAAACCATATGTGGGTGTGAGCTCTAGTATGCACTCATGGACCTTCCAGAACCAGCCAAAAACACATCCCGTGAAGGTTCCTTCCATACATCCAAGATCTCTTCTGACTGTCCATCTATGGGAGTGTGTAGTAGACTATGCTAGGGTGAACAGTGAGGATACAGGTCAACCTAGGTAGAAACCAGAACCCACTGAAGAGTCCTGTGATCCCAGGGCATGCTCAGAGCTGGGGAGAGGGCAAGTGGAGGAATGGCAGATCATGGCAGCTCAGGAAGGGTCCCTTTATTTTCCCAGCAGTCACTCTTCTCTGAGCCAGACTTGGCTGGAGCACTGGAAGATGTGGTGAAGAATGAAGCAGACGAAGATCCTGCTCTTGTACAAAACACTTGGTGTCTGGCATATCTGTCATTAGGTAGAGCTTGGCTGATGGCAGGATGAGAGGAATTGTGACGTCCCTGCATTATATCATCTCTTGACTTCAATAATGACCTAGAATAGAACTCTATGCTAAGAAGTGAGAATGAATGTGGGCACTAGAGTCACATTGTATGGATTCAGCTCTGTCACTATTGGCTGTGTGACTTTGGGCGTATTAGCCTATCTCTGTAGGTCTCTAGTTTCTCATCTCTAGTCAAACAGCACCTCACTGGGGGCTAGAGGGAGATTCCACAGGATCTCACTGCCCAGTTTTCACTTAGCCTGGGTACCAGGCTTCCCACAAGGCAGAGAAGATTTGTGTCTGGCATGTTCTGACATCACAATGGCTCGTGCTTAGGAAAAAATAAGAGATAACAGAGGAAGAAGGAGCAGGGAATTTAGGTCAAGGGGCCCTAGAGCCTCAGGAAGGATTCCAGGTCTGCCTTAATCCTACCTCAAGCTCCAGCCTGTGGCAGTCCCAGAGGCCTCAGGAGAGCTGCCACTGTCAGCCCAGCTTCTGTCTTTCCTCAGTTTCCCATAGCCATAGTTCTTCTTTTACTTGAGGGAGACTGGGTAGAAGGGGAGACAGCATCTCACTGGGGACATGCTTCTGAGAAGAAGCCGGGGCCCACCCATGGATCTTCGTTGTCTTTGCCATGGGCATGATGAAAGCATTTCCTTCTGCACAGGAAAACATGGGTTAGAACCTTAGCTCTGTCCCAAGCATCACATCCACACTACACTAGCATCCAGATGGCGTGAGAGCAGCTCACTCTGGGATGGAATTTATCCTCTGTCAAAGTGCTTGGATGTCTGTGGGGAGAGTCATTTTCTAGAGAAAGTGTTCCCTACACTTCATCTTCTAGGGCCCATTTCCTGCTCAACAGGCTCCAGGTAAGTGAAGCCCCAGCACCACATCTGGGCTAGATTCCAAAACCCCTGGTGTTTCCAACTCAGAGGAGGCAAGTCTGTTGTAAATCTTGCTTCTCTTTAAACTGGTTCAATAGAAGGAAGACCTTGGCATCTTCCTTGGTACACCCCAGTCATTTACTTTTCATTGTTGGCTAACATTGGGACCCCAAAGTAAACACAGAGTCCCACTGCTCCAACCAATTCATCCACCACTTTCTATTCCCTTCTGAGGAGTCTGCTTTATTAGCATATCTGATCGACCCCGGAACAATGGGTTAGAATGTGTAGGAAGGGATGGCTTACTTTTCTCTCTAGATGTAATGCTTTGGACTCTCCACCCAGGGTCACTACATGCTCATATGGCACTGGTGTTTACATTTATCAAAGGCACCCCCCTTCTGTGTGGACACAGACATGCCAGGACACAGCCTACCTAGAAGAACTTCTGACCCCATCTGTGCTCTGTGCAAACAAGGCCTGTATGGCTAGACATGGTGTGACTCCACCCTGTCACTATCTCTTACTTTTCTTCTTGGGAAGGTACTTACTGGAGAGAGAGGAGGCAAAGGAGCCTTTGTGGACATTTGACACAGGTTTCTGGAAGCCGAAGTGTGGGAATGTCATAAGGTCTGGGGGAATTTGGAAACATTTTATGGTAAGGCTCAATTTTCCTGGGACAGAAGGCCAGCTTTTTGAAGTTAAGGTAATTGAGGGGGATGAAACAGCTGGCCAGTCTGCCATAATCCTGCCTAGAAACTTGACAGCAAACACCTTTGGATTTGTTCATTTGGGTGCTTTCAGGGAATTTGCAAGAACTGTCACCCTCTTTTGAGAAAAAAAGTTAGATGCTCTCTCTTCCTTCTCAGGAGCCAGCCTGTGGTTAGGACATCTGGGCCCAAGGAGTTTGAACACATCTCTTCTTTCAGGTCTAAATCTAGTCACCTGTCAAGAGGCTCTCCTTGCCTGCTTTGATGAATCCATTTACAGAGTACTTCATGGTGTGGTCTGGGGGCCACAGGGGGCAAGCCTGGAAGGTTCCTTGCAGGATCTCAGGGGTATCATCTTCCCCAGCTGTGACCCAGCATAAGCACCTCTAAAACCAAGGAACCACACACAGCACACGCACATGTACAGGCTTCAGGGGGAATGATGACTTCCAGTTTGGTTTAGCATTTTCTAAATGGACACTTAAGAGACCCAGGTTCTGCCAGGAGGTGCAGAGATCCATGTCCATCCTTCACCCAGATATTTACTGAGTGGCTACCACATGCCAGCTGTGAGTCAGGCTCTGGGTGAACAGCAAGTTAACAAAAGATCCTCTGCCTACCATTAAAATGCCATTCCTAATCACTTCAGCTCCTTGTCAGATCTGAAGCCTATGTGCATTCCGTTTTAAGAAGCAGCATCCATCCTAGCAGCTCAATGCATTCAGTTTCCCCCACTAAACCCAGCTTAGGATGAGAGGTACCTGGACCACAGAATGGCTGCTTTTATCGGCACTGCGGCCTTCACTGTTGTGGGAGGGCTACAGTCAGAAAGATATCCCTCTAGTCATGGAAATCCAGCCTCCATGGAGGGTATCCCTCTAGTGATGGAAATCCAGCCTCTGTGGAGGGTATCTCTCTAGCGATGGAAATCCAGCCTCTGTGGAGGGCATCCCTCTAGTGATGGAAATCCAGCCTCCGTGGAGGGGCTCTTGCCAAGTGAAAGTCAGAGCTAGATGGCCAGTGATTCTAGTGGGCCCTGGAGGTCACAATGGCAAAGCAATAACCAGAGCACAGCAGGTGAGGCCGTGCTTATCATGGCCTCTCTCTCTCTCTCTCTCTCTCTCTCTCTCTCTCTCTCTCTCTCTCTCTCTCTCTCCTGTCCATGCTTTGGTTATAGTGTTTCATCCCAGCAATAATAATAATAACCCTAAGTAGGACAACTGATAACTTCAGATAATGCACAGGAGGCTGTGTAGAACTGGAAGGAGGGGGGGGAGTAAAGAAGTGAGGGAGCGAGGCGGTCTCTATCATTATCCATTTTAGAACGGGACACCTTGGTCTTGGTGAATTCAAAGAGACATTGCCAGGTATAGTGTCACATGCCTGTCATCCCAGCTCTTTGAGAGGGAAAGGCAAGATGGCCACAAATTCAAGGTCAGTTTGGGCTACATAGCAAGACTCTCTCAAAAACAAAAACAGATCAAAAGACTTTAGGTGGGAGTTGTTGGCTGGAGAACCAGAAAAGAAAGGACCATGTGGGGAAATCTGCCTAAGGGAAAATGTGTTTCCCTGCGAGATGTGCACACCTAGAGTGTAGCTCTGCGATAGTGGGCAAAGTGACCAAAAACTATAAAATGAGGAAGTCAGTTCATACAGGACAATAACTCATACAGATGCCATCTAGCCTGCAAATTGTAGTTCCAAACTAGTCATGGTTGGGGAGTTTTAGAATCCTCATTCTAATTAAGCTTTAAACAAATCCGTAAGGGTAAAGTCACATCCACAAGTTACAAATGATCGGATAAAAACTCTATGCTCTCTAAAGAAATGCCTATATGCTCAACAAGAGAATCTTTAAAATATCCATCATTCAGTAGAAACAGCTAAAGGAGAAGGAGAATGTGACCCTCCCAAGAGGAACACACCTGACATGACGGGTTCATTAGTCCGAGGGATAGTCACATGGAAGAAAACATAAGGCTGTAGACTGTACTCAAGAATTTAGAGAAAGATGTGAATGAGTAAGGAAAGAATCGAGGCTACAGAATAAGAACCAAAAGCAACTTCTAGTTACAGAATTAAAAGTAAAATGGAAGCTTCAAGAGAAAAAGAAGTGAGCTGAAAACATAAGATAGAAGTTCCAGACAGAGGAGACGGAAGACTTAAGGAAATAGTCTAAGTGGAGAGAAGGGAGAGTGAATGGACTGTGGACAAAATGATGGCCAAAATTTTTTCTAATTTGATGATAAAATGATTAAGTACCATTGATCAGATCTGAGAATTACAGTGGGTCCCAGTCATAAGAGACAAAACCACATTAAGGTATATTATAATCAAATTGCTGGGCTGCAGTTAATACTGCATCACTGGCTTAGTTGATAGCATGCGGAAAGCTTTGTGCTTAGTTTCCAGTATGAAATAAAACTGGATATGATGGATCACACCTTTAATCCAAACATTTGAGAGGCAGAAGTGGATGGATCTCTGTAGTAGGAGGTTTCTATCCCAGACTTTCGGGCCTAACCTCAAGGTTTAGACCCACAGACCCACAGATCGGCAGAGACACACAGATACTTACAATAGTTTTAGGCTGATTGGCCTAAGGCACAGGCATACAACTTGCTAACTCTTTACCCTTAAACTAACCCATGTCTCTTATCTTGTTCAGCCATGTGGCTCGGTACCTTTTCTTAGAGCAGCATAGTTGTCCTTTGCTTCTTCCGGCTTCTCTCTGGCCTTCTCTCTGTGCTTCCTGTTCTCAGAGTTTTCTTAGTCTGGTAGCCCCGCCCACACTTCCTGCCTGCCTTTGGCCAATCAGCGCTTTTTATTAAACCAGTGGGTGGGACAATTATTTACAATGTAACAACATAATCTCCCACAGATCTCTTCAATTTCAAGGCCAGCCTGGTCTACAAAGCTAGTTCCAAGACAGACAGGGCTGTTACACAGAGAAACCCTATCTCAGAAAAAAAAAGAAAGACCAAATAATAAATAAAAATAAAGTAACTAAAAATTAGCAATAAAGAAAACTCTTATTAAATGTAAACTTAGGAAAAAATATTATGTTCTAGAAAGAAAGAAATATTGCAGACTTTTGACCAAAGTTATACAAACTAGAAGACAATGGAACAATGCCTACATTTGCAGAAAGAAAACAAGAACCCAACCTAGCATTCTGTATCCAGTGAAAATGCTCTTTACAAAAGGCAAAAGCATAATAGAGACTTTTCAAAGCAAAACTGCCGAGCTTCGCCTCAAGCAGATCTGCATTGTAAGGAATATTAAAGGAAGCATTTTAGGCAGACTGCTTAGGTCTACACAAAAGAGTGAAAAGTGGCAGATATGGTTAATGTGAGAGCCAAGCATGAATGCTAAAGTGAATGGCATAGGTAAGATGCAATCCAAAAGGAATGCTCAGCCCATAGGAAGAAAGGGATAGTGAGGAGCAGAGGGCAATAGGAAAGCAAACCGTAGGCTGCTCTATCTACATATGCTTCTAAGAGAGACACCTTCAGGAATAAAAATGTAATAGTTTCAGAGTAAAGGAATAAGTTACTGAACCATACAACATTTACTAGAAATCTAGAATGGTTTAATTACTGCAAAAGAAGGCTACAGAACAAAGGATATCCCTAGAGATAGCGGGACAGTCTTATGAAGATAGAAAAATGTAAAGAGACATAATAAAACTCAATGTTTGTATCCACAAACAGAATTTTGCAGCACATGAAAGAAAAAAGGATGAAATATAAAGATAATCTAGCCACACAAATATAGCTTGAAAAAATTATAATTTTGGGGAATCAATAGAACATATAGAAAAATAGAAATCTAGAAAATGTGACTGTATGGTCATTTGACTCAAGCCGAGACTTAGAGAACCCTCCATTTAACAATGGGACATCATTTCTTTTCAAGTTTGCATAAGATAGTCACTAAGCTAAGTTATAGTTTCGGCATAAAAACATTTAAAAAAAAAAAAAAAAAAGACTGCATTTGAGCTGCGGATGTTGCTCAGTGGTAGAGCTAGCATGTGTCAGGGCCTGGGTTCAGTGTCCGGCCCTGCAAAGAAAAAAGGAAAAAGACTATTTTTTTTTAAATTAAAATTTAATCACAAGGTAATTAAATTAGAAGTAAAACCTGGAAGATATTTAGAAAATACCCAAATATTTGCAAGATAAATGAAGGAAATGTAAGAACAATTGAGAATTTTCGTTTTGAAGTGAGTGAAATTAAGACAATTTTTGTTGTTCTGTTTTTAAAGACAGAGTCTTACTATGTATCCCTGGATTTGCTACATTGACCAGGCTAGCCTCAACTCTCAGAGATCCACCTGCCTCTACCTTCTCAGTGCTGTGATTAACGGCGCCTAGGACCCACCGGGCCAGTCTAAGACATGATTTTAAAGTGTGAAATTCACTGGTTTTAATTATTCATCATGTTGTACAGCAATACCCACTATTTAATTCTAGAACATTTCCAGTATCCACACCTATTAGCAGTTAGTATATACTTCCTCTTTCCAGTATCTCCCAGAATCATTAATCTACCACAGACAGGCCAATTCTGTCTTAAATTCTGTCTGTGCTCTAGACCCTTCATAATCAGGCTTGATTAAAAATATGAAAGATGATAGAAAAGCTCTTTGCAACTCCCAGAAAGCATTTCTACACTCTTGTTCTTAAAATGCTCAAATGGGCCATACAATGGCAGGCTCTGAGCTCTGCCCCAGGTTCTCTAGCTCCAAAAATAGGGTCTCACTGAGAACAGCTAAATTGTGTGTTTGAGCAGGTTATGGAGAGATGGCCTCCTATCATAGCCTGAAACGATATTACAGAGATTTATAGGCTTCTAAAGAATAACTTCCCATGAAAAGCTTCCATTGGTCTGTGGTGTGCACAGTTACCTCAGTTATTAGTCATGGGGAGGGTCCAGGGGTTACATGGCTTGGCCTCATATGTTCCCCACTTTTATCATGTTGTGTGTGAATCTATTTTATCCTGCAGATATGCGAGTACCCAGACACATTACCCTCTTTTGAGTCAGGGCTCGAGTCAACCTGCTACCTTCCACCAGCTGTGCTGTGATCAGAACTGAGTTCCTTTGTCACCCGCCTACCCTCCCTTCTTACCTTTCACCTTCACCCCCAGTTATTGACACACACACACACACACACACACACACACACACACACACACACACACACACACACCACATAAACACCATTTCAGCCTATGGGTGTGCATGCACATATATATGTATGTATGCATGTATGGAGAAGGGAGCAGCCTTAGGTGTTGATTCTCAGGATCCACCTACCTTGTTTCTTTGGGAGATTCTTACTGGTTTGTCCTGATCTGGCTTGGGAGTTCTAGGGTTTGCCTGTTTCTGTCTCCTCGGTACAGAGATTACAAACTCAAGCCCCTAAATCTGACTTTCACTTGAGTTCCGAGGACTGATGTCAGGTCTGCATGCTTGCATTGGAAGTGTGTCACCAAATGGACCATCTCACTGGTCTGTATTTCAGCCATTTTAAAGTTGTTTGCTAGTAACACTCCCATTGATCTCCAAAATTTTTCATCTTGAAAAACATAAAACTCTATTCCCACGAACCAATAATTTTCTCCTAACTCTTAGCAACCACCATTATACTTGTCTCCATGAATTTAAATAAGCTAGATACCTCACATAAGAGGAGCCACATGACATCGATTCATTTCTAACTCTCCTTTCTCTCCCTACAACTGGGGATTGAAGGGTCATGTACCTTCTAGGCAAGTAAGTGCTCTATCGCTGTACTATATAATGTGTAATATGTCATACATACTTTATAATTTATAGTATTATACCATTAGAATATGAGTCTATGCATATTTTCCCCCACTCCCATTTTACCTCTGCTAAATTGTCCAGACTAGCTTTAAACTTGGGATTCTCCTGTTTCAGCCTCTTGAGCTCTGTAATTACCAAGCCTGGCTTGTTTGCCTTTTTTGACAGCTGGGGTCATGTGGCCCTGGAGCTGACCCCTTTGAGAAATTGATGTGGTAGCCATACCAGGAGGAAGAGGAGCAGGAGAGTCTGCAATACACACACACACACACACACACACACACACACACACACACACACAGAGAGAGAGAGAGAGTCCCAGACAGAATCGGGAGGACTTTCTGCGCCATGATGACAGCTGGAAATTCTTTCTGCTCTCCTGTGAGTGTTACAAACAGGGGACTTTTAAGCCCAATTCCAAACACAGGAATTCTTCCCGAGTCAGCCTGTCTCCTGGGCCCCACTGAGACAGCTGGCCTTCCCACGCAAGCTGATGCACTCAGCTGTGTCGGCCCGTTCCTGGGTCAGCCTGCTCCAGCTCACCCCTGACGAAGAACACCAGCTCCCTGACAGCTTGAGCTGTTTTCTGTTCCAAGTTGCAGAGTATCGTGGAGCCTTTCGAAACGTAGGTCAGCTCTCACAGCAGTTCCTGCAGCCTCAGCTGCTGTGACCTTTTTTATTTATTTAGCTAGTTCTTTGAGACCCAGGGCAGGGTTTGAGCCTCGTGCAACATCCTTCTGGCTTTGGTGGAGGTGATTAAACCAATTTCTTCTTCAGAGTGTGTGTGGGGGTCTTCATTGGCAAAAGAGCACAGCTAGCCTAGAAATGGGGAGACTAGAAAACAGAGGTGAGCCCAGAGGGCCCTGGGGTGTCCCATGTCAAATTAAGTGATGGAAAGATTGTATTGTGTGCACCCAGGCATGAGGACACACATGTGAGAATGCCGTGTGGACAATCACAGACAGGTTGTTTCCCGTTCACCTTTTACAAAGCTGTGTTTTATTTCTTTCTTTCTAGGAGTTACAAGCTTCAAAATCCTCTCCACTAAAGAGGATGCTGACAGGAAGGTGAGAAAACCTCATGGGAAAAAGGGTGAGCATGAGGTGGGTGGTCTAGAGACTAGGAAAGAGACTGTAAGAGGGTGACATCCGGTGCTGAAAGTCAGAGTAGGCAATTGCCCTGAAGGTTCTGTGGACATGCTCTCTGGAGATGACTGTGGAAAAAGGCCAGGAGAGCCCTGGCTGCACATCCATAGTCTCTCTATTCTAATTCCACCTGGTTGGTAGAAGAAAGATCCTAAGAATTGTCAGCACACCTGCAGAGGGCATGTGCAAAACTTTGGGCCACTGAGTCCGGGATCCCTTAATGTCCTGGGTACTGAATTGGATTAGAGGCTGCTGCTTTTATCCACTGTGACTCTGCCCACAGCTCTAACAACTAAGAAATAATGCCAAATCTGAGAATAAGGCCCGATTACAAAATCACTTGGCTTTAATTAAATATGTATGACATTGAGAACTGTTCTCTGGGCAGGTGGTGGTGATATATACCTTTAATCCAGCACTTAGGAGGTAGAGGCAGGTGGTCCTAAGTAAGTTGGAGGCCAGCCTGGTCTACAATGTGAGTTCTAGGACAGCCAAGACTGTTATACAGAGAAAACTCTGTCTCAAAAATAACCCCCCTCAAAAAAACCAAACCAAACCGAAACCCTCCAAAATACCAAAAATAAAACAAAAAAAACCCAAAAAACAAAAAATAAAGCCAAACAAACAAACAAAACTCAAAAAGAACTGTTGTCTAGTTGGCCGGTGCTGTGCAACCAAGGAGATGTCAAATGTTCCAATGTTGTTGTCATGGGGGTGAAGAAGGTCAGTTGGTTGTTCCTTTGGAAGCTTGCACGTTTCTTAGAAGAGCCAGGCCTTAAGCAGGACTGGGAAATATACACAGCAAACCAGAAAGAGGAGGCATCAACTGTGGCCAAAATGGCTGAAGAGAAAACCTGGCATGTGAGGGAGTGGCTAGCTTTGCAAGTGGGAAGTAGCTGCTACTGTCTAGACCCAGGTACTCGTATAGTAGTAGATCCTGAGCCAACAGCTGCTGGCAACAGGTGGTGAGAACTGGCCTAACAGCAAGGCAAGGTCCTATCTGGGTTTCTGAAAGGGAGACAGGTTGCTGTTAAGAGCCCTGTGTCCAAAGACAAGTAGACGGTAAGAGAAACGGCTCAGAGGCTGTGTGAAAAGCCAAGAAAGGTGGAAAGACTTGAATTTAGATAATAACATTCAGAGTATGTGGGATATACACACACACACACATATACATAAATACATACACACACAGACACATACACAATACATATATACATACACACACAGACACACATACACACATGCATATATACATATACACACATACATATATACATACACACAGACATATATACATATATACATACACACACATATACACACATACATATATACATACACACACAGACACACATACACACATGCATATATACATAAACACATACATATATACATATATACACACACACACATACACACATAAATATATACATACACACATATACACACATACATATATACATACACACACAGACACATACATATATACATATATACATACACACACATACATATATACACACACACACACACACATTGGAGAAGATCATTCGACTTTCTGGAAGCTTATACTAACTTCAGGAGGAAGATTTCAGACTTGTCAGTGGGAAGCTGGGAATATAACACGGTCAAGCAATCTTGAGACTTGAGTCTAAGACAATCAGTTTGTTTTTGTGCAGTTCTCCACGGTGTCTGTACAGAAGTTGCCAACAACAGGCAGACACATGGGCATTTCAGTGGCTAGAGATTTGGGGTTTATGGAAGTAGTGGCGGGAGACAGGACTCTGGATGACAAAGATGGGGAGGGAAGGAGGCCAAGTTGGCAAGGGGTAGCTGAAGAGCATGTGGACAAGGAGGAAAGCAGAAGTGTGGCAGAGAGAAGCCATGAGAACCTAAGGAGAGAGTCCACGTGTTGGTCCTGAGGTCCAGCACCCCAAGGAAGCAGCTGTGAGAACTACTGAGTTACCATTGTGAGGAAGGTGAGTGGGGCGGTTCTTAGGAAAGAAACAAATGCAGGTGTGCAGGCCCCTCTGGGAGGTGTGTAACAAAGGGAGAAAGGGGTGGTTAGCAGAGGAAAGCAGATCTGAGGGAAGCCATTGCTGCTCAAGCGTGAATGTGCCTCTGAGTCCCAGCAGAGACTGAATGTGCAGCTTTTGATCCAGGAAAAAAGCCGGATGTGATGACATGGCATGAAAGTAACAGGGACTATATTATTGGTCCAGGTCTGTAAGTTAGTTTGCAGAGAATGTGGGAACATCTGCTGCCCTGGCATGGAAGAAAAATGGTAATATGAAGGGAACTTGAGGTGAGCAAGCAGAAACTAGAACGGGCCTGAGAAAGGACCAGAACCCTAGCAAAGGGGCCTTGAAGTGTTCTGCAGATTGTAGCTAGAGGCTGGCTGGGGTTGGAGAATCTCAGGGACAGTAGCCCAGTTGTTGAATCTTCCACCAACATGGTACTTAATTTCTCCCTACAAGGCCAGACAGCTGCAGGTGCAGGGAGAATGGAATGGTTGGTTTAGGTGGGTCCTTCAGGACAGCCCAGGGAAAGTTAGGGACAGAAGGATGTAGAGGACAGGTCAGGCTGGCAAGGGGACACACAGAGAGAAGCAGAGAATCGGGGAAGCACAGAGGGCTACTGAAACTGGTGGCGGTGAATGTCAGAGGTGAAGGCTAAAGGTTAACTGTTAGAGGTATGTCGAGGCTCCTGGCTATTACAGGGCTGTGTCCTGAGTCTGGAGAGATGCAGATGATGCAGGAGGAGAGGCAGAGGCTGGGCTAACGGCTCAGCTGATTTGAGACTGGGGAAGAATCAGGTCCTGACAGCCCATGGGAATGGAGCCCTGTGCCTTCTGTGGTGAAACGGCTGTGGGAAGTGCTTCTCACAAGCAGCCCCACCTACTTTGCAATCAGGGTGCTCTCAGAGGCAATGGGTGGGCAGGCGCTCTGCTGGCTCTCACTAACTCTGTCTCCTGGGGTCCTTGGCTGAGAGGTTAAAGCTCTAGTTTTGTGTCTTGGGTGATGCCCAGGGGAAGATGTGGAAGGATGACTCTTACCCCAACCTGCTCCAGAGCATTCTGCAGCCACATAACTCTGGTCCATTCTCCTGGATGGAGGGTGGGGGTGAGGGTGGTTATCAACCTATGCCCCACTTCGGGTTGTCTTGGAGTCCTCTAGTATCTCTTGCATGCTCTGGAGCCCGGGAACTCTTGAAAGGAACAGACAGGACCTCAGCACTTCCTGTCTTGGATCGACAAGCCAAGAGCACAGTGGGACTTCCTGTTCCCAATTTGTTCGACTCAGTTTGATTCTTTCTTTCCCTAGTGAGCTTCATGTAGAGTTGTTTGCTCCTCACCAGCAGTTTATGGATATGATGGGGTTTGGAGGGAGCTGGGATACCTAGGAGAAGGTGGGGGCTCTCAGAGGCTGTGCTATTCCAGCAAGGCCATGGGCCCAACTCTCAGGCCCTCAGCCCTTGTTAGATCACCTCCAGGGAGGTTCCTTTCCAGGCCTCCTAGGACCCTTGGCCTCACACTACTTCCAGCTAAGAACTGCCACAGGCCTCTTCCCTCCAAACCAGAGCCTTCTTTTGTTTATTCTAGCCCCTCAGAACTAGGATTTTTTTGGGCCTGGCTCTTTCCTATTAAGGTCTATGAAAAAGAGGTCTGAGATGGGATGGCAGGCAGGCTGCTGAGGCCTGTCCTCCTTGGGTGATGTGTACTTCTCTTGTGCTACCAGCCTGGGGACAACTCTGGCCCTTATAGTGCCTTCTCCATATCTGTGCACACCTATCCTTTCCTGTGTCAATGGACGTTTGTCTTCAGTGGGGAGAGAGGCCCTAAAGGATTTGTGCTGAGACCCTGGGCAGAGGGAGATAAATGGAATTTGCAATAAATCTGGGAGCAAAGTCGTAACTTGACTTCAAAACAAACAAAAGGGCCAGCACTGCACTTAAGCTCCGCAGAGGCTCATCTCCCAGTGTAAACAGAAAAGGGCAACAGGGCTCCCAGGGCCTGGGACAGTAGAGAGACTGGCCGACTTCCTCTAGAGGGGAGGCAGGGTTTCTGTGCCCTTGCTAAGGCTGAGGGAAGATGCACCACTGCTGCTGCCTCCCTCTTTTCCTGTAACTGCTGTCAGGAAAAGTGCCCCTAGGATCAGGTCTAGAAAGTCTTTTTAGAAGAAATGCATCTGCGGTCTGTTGCTAGGACAGGGCTGGGCATTCTGCCCATCTATTCCATAGCTCCTGGGCTAGATTCCCAAAGGGCTGACTCTGTCCTGTCATAGAGATACCTGCACAACTTGTGTTTATGGCTACACAGCTCAAGCAATGGGGACCTAGAACAAGCCTAGATAGTCATCAGTAGATGAATGGATGGTAAACATGTGGTACATACACGTGATGGAATTCTATTCAGCTGTGAAGAAAAACAAAATTATCAAACCTGTAGGAAGATGGATGGACCTGGAATTTATTTATATTAAACGAGGTGGCCCAGACTCAGAAAGACAAAATGGTACGTTCTCTCTCAGAGGCAGATCTCAGCCTCTAATGTTCATATATGTATATATGTGGGTGTGAGTGGGATATATATAGGCCATAAAATGAGGACCATGAGAGGGGAAAAGAGGTACCAAAGAGGGCAAACACTTGTGTAAAATGCAGAAGGGAGAGCTGGGGACATGGCTTAGCAGATAAAAATGCTTATCTATGCAAGCCTAAGGACCAGGGTTCCGTCCCCTAATCCCATATAAAAAGCTTGATGTGTGCATCTGTAGTCTCAGGTTATGGGCCCATTGGGGGCATTCTCATTCAAAGCATCACTCTTAACTGAGCATGTGCCCAGGGATTGCATGCAACAAGAAGTTACAGAGAGGCCTGTACCAGTATCTCCTTAGGGTCCCTGCTACCAGGACCTTGTCTACAGAGGAGAATTTCTATTATTTAAGCCAAGCTCCCTGAGTTTGTAGAAACAAGCCCAAGACTGTCCTCAGTATACTTGAATTTGGATGCTCTTTCCTTGGGGTTCTAAGAAGGACTGTGGCCTGACCCTGACACACAACAAGGCTGTCTGAGGAGCCAGGGTCTCTATTTGATTCTGCTGGCACTAGTGACTTCATGCTCTAGGGAGCATAGAGAACTGGTGCGACCCATCTGGTGTCACTCTGAAGAAAAGATAAGAACAAGGGAATTACTCACTCCTTTATTCACTCATCACCAGTCTATGGAGCCTACCACAAGCCAGGCTCTCAGAACACGAACGCACCCAAGAGTAGAGCCAGTCCTGTCCCCATCCCAGGGAGCTTAAGCCCTGAGGTCCACTTTTATATCACTAAAGGGGC
This sequence comes from Phyllotis vaccarum, assembly GCA_033318265.1. NCBI lineage: Eukaryota > Metazoa > Chordata > Mammalia > Rodentia > Cricetidae > Phyllotis > Phyllotis vaccarum. Next base: position 67,793,148 of record JARWLC010000006.1, read on the forward strand.
TGGGTCGATGTACCTGGGATTCTTACAGCTCTGAGATTTAATGACTTGAAAGAAGAAAGGAAAGGCTAGGTCATAGATGTTGAGAGTCAGGGCTGCCGGGGCCATGAGGTAATGAGGAAGCGACCCTGTGCGGATGAGGCATCCTTCATTGGAGGAACCTTGCAAGACACTGTAGGAAGTGAAAAGGGCCTCCTTGGCCATCAATAACCATATAAAATCCAAAGTCTCCAAAATAATTGCAGCTGACTTAAGCTTATCAAATATCAGGCTGGAAACACCAACAGTTTGTGGAGAAGCCTTTTCCAGAGCATGGGGATTTCACAAACTTGGCTGCATGAAGCACAAGCTTTCTGGAACTCTGGCCTCCTTGTTCTGATCTCCCACCTTCTCATAGGCCCCCTGGCCTTTTCACACACCTGATGTCTTGGTGAAAGGCCACTTTCTAGATGGCCTCTCCAGCCGCAGGACATCTGTGTTCCTCAGCTCTTTGGTTTCTTCTTCACATTTGTTTGGGAGTTACATGACACAGTGGCGAGTGATGCTGGCAGTCTAAGAAATACAAAGTGCAGAGCCTGAGGCCACTGTGGTTTCTCTGAAGCTTCATTTCATCTGGGCCAGAGGTGACTGCTTCCCTCCGGAGACCCCAGCAGGCGGGCGCTGTAGCAAAGTTCAAAGAACAGTCGCTTCTACCATGGCTGAGTGTTTGGCACACATAGCCTGATAACAAGCTAAAAGTCAGTCTAGGACTAGTGGGCAGGGCAAGGCAGACTAAAGGAGTAGCCTGAGATCCTAGATCCTTTGCTTCTTCCTAATGATGGCTTACAGTGGCATCATTAACCCTCCAAATGCTGTCCTGTAAGTTCTTTTTATGACCTTTTTATGGCTGCAAGCTCTCTATCCCAGATCATCTTATTTTCAAAGAGAAACAGAGATGCTAGAAGCCTGAGAGAGACCTGAGGATGAAGCCCCAGACTCTTCCGATTCAGACGTGGAAAAATGAGGAAAAGGAGCATAGGCTACATTTTATGATCTTAAAGTAACTTGTTGAGGCAGGACCCAGCCATCACTCTCACCCCCCAAGGCTGAGAAAGGTATCCCTCTATTGGAGCTAGCTCACGCACTAGGGATAAATCCTGGTCCCACTGTCAGAGGCCTATTTAAGGAGTGGATGGTAGGGTGGGGTAAATTGGAGGAGAGGAGGGAAGGGGAACTTTGTTTGGCATATTAAAAACTTTAAAATAAAAATAAATTAAAAAAAAAAAACCACCCCTGGTTAAGAGCTACTGATAAAATAGCTTGTAAGCACTGAGTTCCCATCCCAGATCCATGACTAATTGAAACCCTAGGCAAGTGGTTTAAGCTTTCAGGGATACCATTTCCTGGAGTTCAAAATAACCAACTGTAGACATTTAAGAAATAAAAGATAACTCATTTTTTAAAAAAGTAACTTGTAGCCATAGAGGACAAGTTTAAACACACACATAGACACACACACACAGCAGACAATTAAAATAGATGCTACTCTGATCCATTCCTATGACTTCCATCAATGTTCTGAGGTCCAAATACTCTTTCTGATTCTGAAAATGTTCCCATATTTGTGTCTTCAAAATAAAAGTGGACAGCTAGCTAGATGGTTCAGCAGGTAAAAGTGCTTATGTCAGCCTGGTGGCCAAGTTCTCAGGACTTTCATAGTCATAAGAGAGAATTGATATCTATATGTTAGCCTCTAGCCAACCAACCCACCCCCCCCACATGCATATAAAGAAATGTAACTTAAAAATGGAAAGAGATTTTAGTATTATAGTTCATAACTTTAGAGGATTTCATAATTCTCAGACCTTAATATCTCAGGTAAATTTGATACATATATCAGTTTAAAAAACAACAACTAAAACCAAACCAAAACAACCCCCCCAAAAAAACTAAACAAAAAAACCCCCACCACATTAAATCCTGAGTGGGGAGGTCCCTTGGTTCATAGAGTGCTTGCCATGTAAACCTGAGGATTCGACCCCCAACACCAAAGTAAAAAACTGGGCAAGATGACCAGCACCTGTAATCCTACTGCTTGGGAGGTGGAGGAGATAGATGGATAAGGGATGAAGCCTTGCTGGCTGGCTAGTCTAGCCAATCAGTGAGCTCCAGGCTCAGGGAGAGATGTTGTTTCAAAACACATTATGGAGAAGAGATTGAAGAAGACGTACATGTGTATCCATGTGCATGCACACATGAACATATATATGCACATATGTACACCTCCTTCTCCAGTAAATAAATAACACAAATAATTGAAGGCCTTTGTCAAAGACCATCCTAAAGATGGTCATTTAGTGCTAAGGCGTGGGAAAATCAGGGACACTATCTCAAAGAAATATGAAAATGAGCTCATAATACAGCTCAGCCAATGAAGTGCTTGCTCTGCATTAGGACCTGAGCTTGGTTCCTAGCACTCATATAAAGCCCAGGCATGTGCCCCATATTGTGGCACATGCCTTAAACCCCACACTTGGGAGACAGAGGCAGGTGGATCTCTCTAAGTTCAAGGCCAGTCTGGTCTACATAGTGGGTTCCAGGACGGCCAGAGCTACACAGAGAAATCCTGTCTCAAAAGCCAAACCAAACCAAGCAAACAAAGTCAGGTATAGTCTTGTGTGGATACAAGAACACTTGTGCAGACAGAAAGGTGCATGGACCTCTGAAGCTTGATGGTGAGTCAGCAAGCCTCAAATCCCAGTAAGAGACCCTGACTCAGAAGAACAGGTTAAATAGCTATGGAGAAGTGAAACCAGAGGTTGACCTCTGGCTTCCACATACAGGCAAACATACACGCACACATAAAATACACACAAATAATATACTTGCACCCATGTGCACATGCACACTCACACACACACACACACACACAAAATATAAAAAGAGCTGAGTATATACTCAATGGCAGGGCATTTACCTAACATGTAAGTCCCTGGATTCAATCCCCAGTACTACCAAAATAAAAGGACATTTAAGTTTGAAGAAACCATAGAACTATACTGCTTAGGGTAAAGAGAAGCTAATTACCAAATGCATAAAGGACAGAAGAAATAAGAATAGACAAAAGTCACTAGGTTTAACAACCCAGGGGGAAGGAAGACAATGGGAGGCAATGTTTGTTAGGCCCCCATTACTATTATATGGAAATGGAGAAAGAGCCTAAGACCCGCTTGAATGGGCAGAAGAGTTGAGTGTTGGGAGCTCTGTGCATATTTGAATAATGAATTAAACTCAGTCATGAAGATATTGAGGCTTGATTCCATTAAATATTTTTTCTGAGAGCTAGCCAACTGATTGCCTTTAATCATGCTTTATACATATAAGGGCCTTTCTCCAAAGAACTTGAAGTGCTCAATGAATGTTAATTAATTCATTTTCCCAGGATCTTTTTGGGGAAAGTTGGTGGCAGATATTATGTTTATTGGCATGAAAACTGTTGAAGGGTGAGAATGATACTATCAACTAAACTGAGCAGGCGTCTGTAGTGGGGATACCTACCTGGAAGGAAAAGATGATGAGAAGCAATTTGAGTGGACACTGTCATGGAGTTTATGCCTTTTCTTTCCTCCCTTCATTCAGCTTCTTACAGTCAAGGCACAGTAGATCAGTTCCAGGATGGGCAATCACTGTACAGACACCATCTGAGTCATGGGTGAGAGGACCATCTCCGTAGGTGATGGAAAAACGGTCTCAAGACAGGGAGGAGGGAGAGAATGCCTCTTGCTTCCTCAGCTTTCTCTCTTCACTTGAAGAGGATGAGATTAAGTCCTCTGGTGCTGGAGTCTGATGGCTTCAGTATGTAGCCTGGAAGAGAGAGTAGGACCACCCTGCCTCTCCTTTCTCCTGGGCCTAGGAAGTAGCACCATTACCTCGTGGGCATTGATAAGTGGCGTTGCTATAAACATCATCAGAATGCACCCAGCATATAGCATGCTGTATAGAGCAGACCTCTCATCCCATCTTCCCTCCTCCTGCACCTAGGGAAGGTTAGATGTGTTCATCTGTCCACTCTGCTTATACCCCTGGCAGTCTCAGTGTGTTCGAGAGTGTGGGAATCGGGCACTGGCCTGAGTTCTACAGTGGGCCATAAAACAGCTGGGCAAAGGGAGCCACTGGTGCAGATAGGCCTGGAGATGAAAGGCGGTGTGTTTTCCTTTCCAAAGTGTGGCTGTGTTCCTGAAGCCTTCAGCTTCCTCTGCCCTGCTGGCTTTTTTTTTTTTTTTTTTCTCTTCCCAGTTTCCCTCAGTGATATCTTAAGAGGCAAACTTCCAGCACTAACAAGAGGTCCTTTGTTCTCCTTTTCTCAAAGTGGACTTTAACCTAGTTACTACAGACTGAGTCACTGTAAAAACAAACAAATAATAATACTTGGTTTTCTTAAAGGCTCTTCCATTCCTGTTGACTAAAAAGAGGGGAAACTGACTATCTTGGGTCTATGGGGCTCTTCTCCACCCCAACCTTTTAGAGGCACAACCTTGGAGATGCTTCCAGAACATGCTGGAGCTTGGCCCTATGGCTTGTTTAGACTTCCATTTCTTTGGGGGTGGCCTGTGGACTGTGAGGAATTTGGGGTCTCAGCATTGCCCTTGAAGGATTTATTCCAGTCTGACAGAGTACTTGTTACACTCCTGGGCTGGACATACACGCAGTTCTGAACTAGCCTCCCTTGTCCACACTTTAGATTCTTCATATGTGAAACTAGGGTATGAAGACATTCTTTTTTATCAGGAAAGACTTTGCAGTTGACCCTGCTCTGTTAGAAGACCAGGAAAAATTAAAGTTCTGTTCATTGTAGCCTCAGTTCAGTCAACAAAACGGTTTATGGGCCCATAGAGTGGGGTGGTGATGTGGGAATGTCTTTCTGTATGCTGTGAATATCAATCTTTAAATAAAGGAGCTGTTTTGGCCCATGACAGGCACCATAGAAAAAATAGGCAGGGGAATCAGAATAGGTAGGAAAGGGTGGAGTCAGAGACAGACTGAGCCAGCTGCCCAAAGAAGAAACATGTAAGAAACACAGGCCAGCCACGGGACATATGGCAGACAGATTAATGGAAATGGGTTGAGTTAAGATTAAGGAGATAGCTAGCAATGTGCCTGAGCCATAGGCCAAACAGCATTAACTTAATATAAGCATCTGAATCATTTGGGGGCCTGAGCAGTGGTAGGTGGCTAAGGGGTCTGGGGCAGCAGGTCTGTGGGTCTGGACCTCTAGCTGTCCTAGGCCAGGAAATCATATTGTAACAGGGTGGGGTCAGAGATGATTTCTGCCCCAGAAAAACACACAGGTAAGTAGGTAAATGCAATCTTCTTAATAGGATAGAATGATTTTCTGCAAAGGGGAGGGAATGGCCATTTCTCTGAGAAGTGCATTGACCCCTCTCTGCAAGAGGACATGGCATTTGAGTGAGATGCTCAGAAAAAGCTAGGGTATTCATAACATGTAGTAGGAACAAAAGGAGGGTTCATGGCAAGATTGGACCCATCATTATACAGATGCTCTTAAATATTTCTTCAAGAATTTTTGATTACATGTTTATTGTTTGGCAAGGTGAGAAGTCTCTGGAAGAGCGTGCTACTGGCTTTGAAACTCTGTGCGAAGATGTTTGACTACACCAAACATTAAGACATGCTTTAGGCCACTAGCCCACTAGACATACTGTCCCAGGGCATAGTCGGGGTTTCACATTCCCTAAGAGCTTATCACCCCCTGTGTTTTTCACTCCCTAGAACTCAAGGGCGTTCCTTGTGTAACACACTCATGCCTACCACAAAAAGCCAGCTCAGGTGTTTGGAAAACTGGCTTGCATTAGCGCAGTGTCTAAGCCTCCCACTGTGAACCATCCCCAGAATGGACTAACAGCCCTCCTCTGTATTCTACAGCTCATTCTTTACACTGTGATTTAAGCTCCATTCTTGAACACCCCTCCTCCTGGGCTGGGAATTCCCTAGAGGGGCTGTACTAATGTACTTTTGGAGGGGGAGTTGTTTGCTTTGTTTGTTTGAGTCAGGGTCTCTCTATCTAGCTCTAGATATGCTGGAACTCATTCTGCAGACCAGGCTGGCCTCACACTCACAGAGATCCTCTCGCCTCTGCCTCCCAAATACTGGGATCAAAGGTATATGCCAGTACACACAGCCAGCACTTTTGAATGGTCAATTTTTCCCAATATTTGTTTCATAGACACATAAAGTGATCAAGGGATATTTGTTAAGTGGACACATGCTTGAGAGAATGATGGTAGAGTGGGTGTGTTTTGTCTAGTCTGACAAATACCATCAACAAGAAACCTCACCTTCATCATGACAGATGATGAAATGGCCATGCCTAAGAATCCCCACCAACCACAACTTGTGTTGGAACAGATTTCTTCCAAGAAGGTACTTGCACTTGATCATTTATTATTTAAAACCCAACTGATATGGCAATGGGAATCCAAGGCAAAGAAACTCATGATTTGTTTCTTTTTCAAACTGATTTCTTCACTTTCGTGAACCCCAACAACACTGAAGAAGTCAGCATCAGACCACCCTTCTGGGTCCAGACCGTTGTCTTCTTGCCTAGACCCAGCCTAGCCAGTCAGCTTCTGTGCCGGGGAATACCAGCCATGCTCTTAGCCTGCCTTTCTTGGACTGGCTCTGTGAGGATGAGTAAAAAAATTCCAGGAGCAGACTTGCTCTTAGTGACGGTAGCTGGATGATTTCTTCTGAGAAAATGGAAACCTTGGTCTTCTGATGTGTGCAGTGACAGGCACAAGAGGAATTTTCCAATATAACCAGGGAGTGAATTTTCCAAGGACAAGCTGACCAAGGAAAGCCATCATTTGAATGAGCTCCAGAATTAGGTAACGTGGCATCCCTGGAGTAAAAGAGGTGACTACACCAGGAGGAAGCTGTGCTCTGTCCACTTTCTGGTATGTCTGGTGATCTGCCACCAGAGGGATTAGTAGCTTCAAGACAGCTGGATCATCTCAGTGCTGTTTCCTGGCGGTGAGAAGAGACGTGATGTTGATTGTGTTTGGGAAGGAGGTGGCGGTGAGGAGCAGCTGAGAGATGACTCTCTAAGATCTGTGACAGAAATGGTGTGCAGAGGCCTATCTAGGCTGCAGTCGATTTCACAGTGGCCCAGCTGTACCCCTCCATGAACTCATTCATTATTCCATATGCTTACCGGGCTCCACTCTATGGCTAAGCCTGTCCTATGAACTAGGCAAACAAAGCCGAATTGTTCCCTGCCCTGGTTGGTTCTCTCTAGTTCTCTTCATCATCCTCTGCAAGAGGAGAGAGGCCATTGTTTTCCTTGGCCCCTTTCTTTCTCACAGCCACGGCAGATTTTTCAAAGGTCTCTGGGAATAGATGTGTGAAAAGACCTGGGAGAGAGGATGAATCACATTCACATTTGAAAACCCACAGAGGAGCTGTCAGGGTTTGCGATTGTCCTCTTGGAATCCCTGGAAATACACTTAAGATTCCTTGGAGATGCTCATTACTGGCTGGGAGAAAACATGGCTGGGGTCTGGTCAATTCCCAGTGTCAGGTGAAATTCTCGAAACCTTCCAGAACTCTTATGGTTTGGAACTTCCACCTTTGTAATGCTGAAGGTGCTGGCACAGTGTTCATAGTGGGAAGGGCTGGGGAATCCAAGGAAAGATGTGGGATAAAAAGCTGGGGACACATCTGCCTGTGCCTCACGTAATCACTCTTTAATGATTTCCCCCACTGATTTTGGAAAATGCATGTTCATGGGATAAAACTGGAAAAATAGAGTTAATGCCTTTAAAGAAATAAAAGTAAAGTAGAAACCGATTCCCCAGAGACAGTACTGTGACCATTTTCGACAGGATTTTGCACTTTTAGGAAAAAAATGTACATGATGCTTTCCTTAAAAACCGTTCTGTTCCGTGTAGGGCCCTTCATAATTCACTTTCCCCTTTAATGATATGTTATGTGAACATTTCCCCACTGGCTTAAGCTTTTCTTCTGATACAGTTTTAATGACTACCTAGTATTCCATCTCACAGATGTTTTATTTAACTCACACCATATACTTGTGTCTGTTTTTAGTCTGTGTATCTTTTTCTTTACCACTATAAATTACATGATGTAGACACTGGGGAGACTGACTTGGACTGCTCTATTGTTCTGGTCATAAGTCACTTATTTCTTCCTCAAAAGCCACTGGTCTCTTTGGAGGCCAGAGACCCTTCACAGCCCTTTCTAAGAACAGAAGGGCAAATTTAATCTATTCAAAGCTAGACGCAGCCAGAATGTGCTTATAAACCCACAGAAACACCCACCAATGTAAAAAGACAGTGGACTCAATTCAGCACAATTTTATTCATAGATGTGTTAGTTCAGACAAGACTGGTCCCTTGACTGATCTCAAACCCTGGCTGTCTTTTAGGCAGGAAATACAAACTCAGTATTAGGTAGCAATGGAAGCTGAATCACCTGCATGGTCTGCTTATAGAAACAACTGGAAGCACAGCTTGCAAGTTGGGGTGTTTTCATGTTTAAAATTTTCAGTGTTTCTCTTGCTCCATCAGAGGAGATAATCAGAAGGGGGCTAGAATAAAAATGTCCAGGCTCTGAGCATGTTCAGAAGTTGTGGCTCACCCAGGCAGGGCTGGTGGGAAGGCATGGGCTTCCAGAAGTGGGAAAACTCACACCAGAGAATCTGGGGTAAAGTCTAGATTGTTGGTCACCAATGCAGCTCACATGCAAGAACTCTAGCTGCGCGTGGCATGGGCCTCAGGACACTGTGTTTCTGTGTCTCATGGAAACCAGAGAAGTATGCTCTCTGTTGGAGTGGCAGGAGCTGAGTGGAAAGGTTTTAGAAGTCACCTCCTGTTTGTTCTGTTGCCTTCTCCTTCCCAACCCTGTTAACATTGTTAGCAAGATGTTAAATGAAAAAAAAAAATGGGAGAAATTCTGCTTTGTGAGGACATGTCCTTTGTCCTCTGCTGAGGCATGGAAGCTTATAGAAGAGATGATGAGGGGAAGGCCCAATGGAGGGAATGAGCCAAGGGAATGTATACAATGGCTGAGTGCAAAGACCAGCGGGCAAGGAAGACATGGTGGCATGTGGGTGTGCACACACATTGCTCACTCACAGTTTAATGGAGTTCTGAGAGAGGAAATTGTAGGCTCAACTGCTTACGAAAAGCCAAAGCAAGTGGGGGTAGGGGAGCCAGAGATCACAAGCTTCCCTTTAGGCCAAGATTTTTGTCTGGACTCCAAATGGTCTTCTCTGCTGTTCTAATATGTCATCAGACACCCCTGCTCAGACTGACAGTCTCATATACACAAACCCAGAACCCAAATGAACTGTTTTTCCCAAGCTGCTGAGGGTCTTCTGGGGGTTGGGAAGAATTCATTCTGAGCAGATCCAGAGCTGGCTGAAGAGCTCAGCCTGTCTGGTCTCCTGGGAAAGATTTATTGTGCCAGAACGTGGCTGCCTTCTGCAGCCCCACCCACCACCCTCATCTCCTCTTCCAAGCCTGAGGCTGGGGTTGGGGAAGTTTACAGAGAGGCTGGGAATGGATCAATATTCCTGTCCTGAGTGACAAGAAGGAACTGTTCAGAGACAGAGGAAGCCTCTCTTCTTGCCTGTAATTGGGGATGACAGTGATACTATGATCAAACCAGACTGGAGAAATTCCCACCTTTAACCAGCCCAGGTGCACAGGACCTCCCAATTGGCCTCTGGTGATGAAGAAGGGAGAGCTTGTGCCTGGTTGGCAAACATTTGCACCAAGGATGTGAGTTCCCACTCTGTCTCATTAGAAATCATCTTTTCCTCTCTTCTGAGCCTTAGGGACAGGCTCTGATTCCTGCTGTAACTTTCTCTACTGCAGCGCTGAGCTAACTTCTGTCTTCAGCTTTGTTCTTCAGTGTGATACCTTTATTGCAATGAGAGGGTAATGTGAGATTGAGAGACATCCGGACAGCTGACTGCAGCGACACTCTGGGCGGCATTAGATGTACTATTGTTTTTAGTAGCTCAGGGTGGGCACTTGCCTTTCCTGCTTTGTAGATAAGGCTATTGATATTTAGAAAAGTTCAGAAACTTGCCACAGATAAGGAATGGTGGAATGAGAATTTGAGTCTGGCAGCCTGGTTTTACACTGTAGGTAGAAAAACAAAATGGTTCCAGTCTTGTCAAGCCTTGCTGCTGGCTCGATTCCGATCTCAGTCTGGTGACAAGATTCTGTCTTGTTCCTTCTCTGGAGACCACCTGGGATTCTCATGTTCTCAGCTACCACCAAGATGCATTAATTTTACATATACTTCCATCTCTAGCCCACCATTGCATATGTCCCCATTCTATCCCACTATAGACTCATCATGACGGCATGGCCAGGATCCCACATAATAACAGCAGCTTCTTCAACTTTGTATCCACACAGAGCCCTAGTGAAGCTCCTGATAAGAAAGTGTCCCTTGCTGCAGGAAGTCAATGCTAACACATTGAGCAGCCTTATTTCTACAATGAGGTAGCAATAACAAATACAGAGGTTTGTGACAGCTGAGTGGATCTATGTAAGGCACTTAGGATTGTGCCTGGCACATTGCACATGCTTGGTACAGGCCAGCAGTTCTTAATATTGTTAAGGGTGCCCTTATTAACACTGCTCACAGGCAGGAGAGCCTCGTGGTGAAGACTTTGGGCTCCGGTTCTTCCCCTGCTCAACTGATCTAGGTTTTAGTACTTGTGGCTCAAAGAGTTTTTGGAGAATCAAACAAAATAATATATGCCTAGCATGGAAAGAGATCTCTCCCCGCCCCCTCATCCAGGGTCTCTAGGCCTGACTGGCCTAGAACTCACTAGGTAGACCATAATGCTTTCAAATTTTCACCCTCCTTCTGCCTCTGCCTCCCAAATGCTAGGATCAGAAGCATGGCTGGTTCAGTTTTCTCCTTCCCTTCTTTTTTTTTTTTTTTTTTTTTTTTTTTGCAGTACTGGGGATTGAACTTAGGGCCTTGTGCGTAATAGATAAGCTTTCTACCTCTGGACTATATTTCTAGCCATAGTGTTCCTATTTTAAAACTGGAATACATTATCTTTAAAGCATCGTAGGCCATTGTGTACTTATCCTGTGACAGATTCATTCTTCTCTCTGTGTGTCTCACTCTGTTTCTCTCTCTCACACACACACACCTCTACACCTCCTCTCACATTGGCAGTGTAGACTGCCATCCTTCTACAGGGTCTCCTCCTAATAGAGGTTTTGGTACTTTGACTGTTCCTTTGCTCCTGACCTGAGGAATATAGACTGGTCACTTGGAAAGTCTCAAGGCCTTTAGAGAAAAGAGCGCTTTTTTTCTTCATCAGAACCTTACTTGTCACCAGGGCCTGTGCCTGGCTTCACATAGTCTAGGCAGCAAGGCAGTACCCATGGTTCCTTCAGCAGGCTCCAGTGATGATGAGACAGAAGGCAAGTGATGCAGGATAGCAGGAGGCATGAAGGTGGCTGAATCACATACTATGGACTCAGACCTGCAAGTCCAGTAGTGGCTTTGGGTCTCTAAGGACCTGTTCACCATCTGGCAGCAGGAGCCCATCATCCCTCAGCAACAGAATGAACAATACCTGATAATGGCTGGTTTAAGGAGCCACCCATGCCACTGCTACACCCTGGCACTGGCATATGCCCAGGGAAGAGATGTGTTAGACCCTGAGGGCTCCTGGGGCTGGCATGATTTTGGCCATCCATAGGATCTCTGATTAGGATATCAATAGAGGTTTCTGGGGAAGTGTCCGTGTTGTAGGTTGGGGGATTTTGAAAGGATTTATTTGCTGATGGAAAAACTAAAAGGTAGCTTTCCTGTGTCTTCCCTAATAGACAAGTATGAAGTAAAGTAAAAAAAAAAAAACAAAACAAAACAAAAAAAAATCAGGGCTCCTTCAGACTCCAGGCATGGCTGTTGCTCAGCACACCCATCATCTCTGGTAGATCATCATGCTTCTCCTGCTTTCTGCATTTTATTCCAACATCTATTACCCACTGTCTTTATGTGTGACATCAGGCTATGGGGACTCTGATCCATTTGACTGTGGCTGCCTTCACTAAACAGACTCCTCTGTGAAGAAGGGTGCTGCAGTTCTGCTTCCAAACATGGACAAACAAAAAGAAGAGTTATGAGTTAAAGGGGATGAGTGAGGTGTGTGTGGTGATAGCAAGGGAAAAAGCAAGGGATGGGAGGGTGGCCCGTCAGGTGGTGCAGCCATCAGAGGAAGGCACTGAAGATGATCATCCAAAAGATTTTTCTGCCTGTGGCCAACATCAAGGTGGGCAACCCAGGACAGTTAGCTTCAAAACGACAATATCTGGGAAGTGAGTCTTATACACAGGACTAACCCCAACTAAGAAGTCAAGTGAGTCATCACTTAGAACTCCAGGTAGATCAGCTTAGACCCCTGTGGGAGCCTAGACGAGAAATTCTGGTCTGCTCATCAATCTTGGCAGGTAATAAACAGGCCTCAATCCCAGGCATACACAAACCATAAGCTGAGGTCCTGGGATAGGTCACCCTAAGCCCTGCGGGGGAGGTGACTGACTGGGAACACCTAGTCATGCCAGTAAGCAAGAGGGAATTACAGGTGTGATCTGAAGTGTTGCTGGACTAGTTTCAAGCCTGTGACCTGCCCATGGAAAACCAGTTCCATTTTTCACAACTGTCAGCTTGGCCCCACTTGAGCTCAGAGAGGCAGACTGGCTAGACAGAGTTTGGGGAGAGCTGTTCATCAGAGAAAGCCTCCACAGACACCCACAGACAGCAGGGCTCTTTATGCTTCATTGGAAGAACAGGCTGGAGGCTGAGGTCCATATGAGCCTTCAAATCACCATCATGGCAGACACCCCAATAATCCTGTGGTAACCTGTGTGGGATGGACAGGAAAGAATATGAGATGTGGGCAGAGGTGGCAAGGGAGGCTTTGAAACAGAAAACAAAGTGTTGCTTCAATATTAACATACAATATGAGCATAGGCCTTTGTGTGTACGAAAGTGTGTGTGTGTGTGTGTGTGTGTGTGTGTGTGTGTGTGTGACTTAAAAAGCTAAGAAAAAAAGGGAAAATCAAAGAAAAGAAGAGACAAAATAACAAACCAAAAACTACACTCCAGCCTTTTCTATCTGTAACCATTAGAAAGAAAATGAAGTCTAAATTGTGTTCAGGGTTGCTGGGACAGAGGAAGAGACGCAAGAATGGAAAAAACAGGCCATAAAGATGCCAGGACTCCTTAAGCAGAAACATCTGTTGAAGTCATAAGACTCGGGGCCAGTCAGGCTCCTAACAAACCCAGGAAACAGAGAGTCTGTACTGCATCAGGATGCCCCTTGTGTCCAGCACAGACCCCTGGGACAGCATACGTGCGTGGAGAGGAGATACCTTCTCCAGAGCTCCTCCAGGCCTGGCAAGAGAGAAAAGAAGGGGGAGGAGCCTGGGCAGCCATGGGGCAGGGATGTGACAGCAGTTTTGACTGTGTATTTACTTAAAGCTTTAACTTACTGAGGTAGCCTGGAGAGCCCCATGTGAGACAGCTAAAGAAATGGGGGAGGGGGTGGAGGCTTGCTGACCTGTGCTCCCCTGAGCTGGGAGCTCTGTTTGATTCTTGCAAATTGCAGTCCATTCTCTAATTTGTGCCTTCAATCTGAGCCAACTATTTAAGGCTTGCCCCCTCTGGCAGCTTCCAAAATGGCAGGGACCGTTTCTCAATCAGAAAATACTCTCGGTACCACATTCCTGCCAAGTATCACCTCATTTAACGCTACAGCAAATGTATTGTTGCTGTTGGGTAGAAATATATATGTCTGTCTTCAGGAAGGTTCTGAGATGAGCATTACGGTCCAGAAGAAAACTGAGGTCAACCCACGCCAAAGGATGCTCTAGTCACCCAACTGAATACTCGAAGGAGCATCCAGGAGCTGTCTTCTTCCTCTCTCATAATAGGCCAAGCACTGTGCAAAACCACCCCAGCATCCACGAAGACCTCAAGGGATCCCCCTCCCCCACCTCCAGGAACATTCATCCCTATACTCATGTCATCAGCCCAGGTACACAGATGAAACCATAGCTACAGGACATGCCACCCCAAAGGGACACTGGCTGATCCCCACAACCGGTGTCAAGGAACAGATCCTGCTGTCTCTCAAGGAAACACAGGTAGCGAAAGAGATGAAAACAGACCCCATTTTACTTCCTTGTGGGAAATGGGGAAGGTTCTAGAAGACTCCTTGTGAAGGCTACTTTTGTCTCCTAAGAACTCCTCCTTAAGCCTGGCCAGGCCTGGAAATTTCATTGACCTAGCTATCTGGTTTACAGTAGACAGCTCCATTCTTTCCTGGACCTGGAATCCTTATTTCACATAGGTGATGAAGGTGACCACTGTTGGCAGCAGGGCTCATGGTTAGGGGAGATAAAATGACACCCAGAAAATACAAAAGTGAGACAGCCAGGGGACAGGTGAAGTCCCAACATCAGAGTAGCAAAGGCTATTAATGGTTCCTGAGCAATGTCCAGGCTGTTATCAACCACAAGATTGGGGGCTGCTAGTGTGGGGACCCTGCCTCACACCATCCCCTTGTGATAGATAAGGAGAAGGAGAAAACCTGAGATAGAGGGTGGTTTTTTCTTCTACTAATTGCTTAGTGCAAAATTGGAATCAGAATCCATAAGGCTCTTGCCTGGGCTCCACTGTCTCACAGACTCTAGTGTGCATCCTGTTACCTAGTGAGGGCTTAAAAACTCAGTCCCTGATTAGGTAGGGCCTGAGGTTCTGCATGGAATTAACAGGCTGCAGGCCTGGGGACTCTACTGTCCTCTTTAATGCTCTCCCCCTAGAGACATTTGGGTTGGAGTCGCTTGCCTCTCAAGTTTTCCACCAGGGTGCTAGGGTTGACCAAGATGCCACACTATACAGCTACTGACATGCTGTGTCACTTGGCTGCCTGTTTAATTCCAACACCAGTACTGAGTCACAAAGGCCAGCAGGGGCCTCTTCAGTGACATCAGAAGCCCATGACAGGAGACAGCTGCTCCCCTGGGGGCTGGCTCCAATAAGACTTTGATATGATTTTGGAATCTCAGGGGATGGCTTCTCCCACAAGCTGCAGGGGTGGGGTGGGGACTGAGTTTCTTCCGCCTGCTCTGACCAGCAGAGGAATTAAGAGTCCACCCTCTAGTCTTGATGAAAGCAAGACCCGAGCCATTTAGAGGTCTACTGTGAGCTCAGCACATGGAAGGCTGAGGCAGGAGCTTTTCTGAGAGTTTAAGGCTAGCCTGGGCTACATTATGAGCCCCTGTTGTGTTTGTGTGTGTAGTGTGTGTGTGTGTGTAGTGTGTGTGTGTGTTTAAGGCAAGTGGCTGCTTTGTGAGTGCCAATGACTAAAGTTCTTGGTTCTACTCCATTTAAGAGAAATGGAAAGAGAGAGAGAGAGAGACAGTATCTTCTGGCCTTTTAGTTCTAGTTTAGAGTCTTCTTTCCTCGGGGTTAGCTCTGGGTTTCAGACTCAACTATTTCGAGAGGACTAGGGTGGTCTTCATTCCACAGTTAGGAGAGGCTAGGAGAGGCCTGGGGTCCAATTTCTCCAAAGCACAAAGCCTGGCTTCTAAGATGACCCAGAAAACTCTGGCCCAGGCCCAGAAGCATCTTGGTGACTCTCTTCTCTCCTTTGATACTGCAGAAGGGTCCCTTCTGACAACCCATGCTAAGAGGAGTCTCCTGGGTACCGGCACCTTGATGGGTGCTAGCATGCAGCCCATGAGGGGGACTCCCTGGATACTGGCCCTATGGAGCTCACAATAGAGAGAGCTGGCTTTTCATCCAGTATTAAGCAATCCTCAGAGGTTATAAACCATGGGCACACATTCTCTAAGGGGCCTCAGGTTGTCTTCTTCTTGGGGTTGACTTACTTATTCAAATACTGCTTTGCTGGCTTTAGTCTCTTCTGAACCCTGACACCATCCTTCTACAACCCACTGAATGCCTAGGTTCAAACCTGAGTCACATGTAGATTCATACTGGAATAGGCATCTGAAACCAGGAAGGAACATTGTGTTTGCCTTAGTAAAAAAACCAAATCAAAGTGTGTGCAGAGGAGAAAGATTGGTTGTATGGGATGTGTGTGTGTGAATAAAGAGTGGGGTACACAAGAGGAGATGCGGGACCCAGAATGTTGCTACAAGGCCTTGTATTTTTATCCAAGGCTCCTGCTTCTAGTTTTCAATAATGAATGCTAGGGCAAATTACTACCCTGGAAACAAGGCCATCACAGCTCTGCCTGTCCATTCCAGCTTCAGAAAGCTACCATAGCACTTCACACACACACACACACACACACACACACACACACACACACACACACACACACACACACACACACGCAACACTCCCATTTAGGTTTAGTGATTTTCTTTTGCCCAGGGTAGGTGCTGATGAGCTGAAGGACAGAGTCCTGGGGGAAGGTGGATTTGCTATGAAGATTCCCTGCCTCACAGGAAGCAGACTGTGCTGAGGATGCTTTGCAGGCCGTGAAGAGCTCTGCAGCAGAAGAGCCGTTGTCTTGGCAACACTAATGAAAAACAGGCCTCAGAAAGAGAGCCAAGAACCCCCAGGGACCGAGTTATCTCCCCCTCCATGGCTCTCCTTGCCTCCCCACCAAAAATCTCAGACCAAACTCCCCGAATATTTATAAAATCTCTACCAGAAACAGAGAAAGTCAGTGGCCTGGCCAGGAAGCTACCCACATCTTTCCTGCTGCTTGGGTGACATTGTCCAACGTGGCTCATCATTCTGTTTTAGTTCTTTGCATGGGTAGGACAATGAGGAAGGGGATGGTGAGTGGGGGATGGGAGGGGTATCTGCCCCGCCCCATTAGGCTGACTTTGAGTTGGGGAATTTGGTTCAAGTCAGAGAGCCTCAGTGCTCTGCCCCCTCCTGCTCTTCAGTTCTACTCCTGAAGGACCTGGGTTGCTTCCTTTCCCTATCCCCACCAGCCTCTGCCTGGAGCTTTGTGGCAGTTTCTGAGGGAGAGTAATGTTGGGAAGCTAAAAATGCAAAGGACTGCTGGGCAAAAGGAGCTGGCCTCCCTGCCATGGGGAGCAGGCGTGGGGCTTATTCACTTTGAAGAAAAGGGTGGTCCTAGCATGCAGCCAGCAGGGAATTAAAGCTGGTCTGAGAAAATCCAAGTGACCTCTGTTCATTTCTTGCTTTGCCTGGTGGATATTAAAATGCAAAGAAGTTGAGAAACCTACAGTGCAGAGAGGGGCAGAGGCGGGGTGCAGCAGCAGGTTATGTCCTGCTAGTAAATGGAAAGGCACCATTTGCCCAGTTGATGAGAATGTCATGTGGTTGCCCTTCGTGACAGCCTGGTCCCCTGGGGGTAGTATAGCTCCATGTAGGGAAACAGCGGGGGTTGTTGGCAGGTCCCACATTGGAGAGGTTGAGTGTAATTTGAGTGTAATGCCCAGCTCTGCCAGACTCAGACCTCCAGCCTGGGGAAGTTATGAAACTTTCCTATCATCTTCGCAAAATAAGGGCTAGAGTAGGTGTTCTTTTAAGGTCTCTTCTGTGAGTTTTATTTAGCAAGGACGGATTACAAATGCTATACAAAGGCACATGAATGTCATCCCTGGGTCAAATGCAGAGTGCAAGAGGTTAACAGCATGGGACATAAAGTGTGATAGGGACTCATGGATGTGCTAGGAAACTTTCATGGAGGGAGGGAGGCTTCAAACACAACCTCAAGGATGAAAGGATCGGACAGAAATGAGAACAGTTGAGCAGGGACAAAGAAGCAGATATGGGAGGGAGAGGCAGAGCCCATGGGGGAGGCCAGCTTGTGAGAGCTGAGAAGCTGCTGGGAACCATAGTAAAGGCTGTCTCAGGCTATGAGGAGTGTCTGTGTAAGAGGAGAGAGGCTTGCTCTAAGTAGTGTCAAGGCTCTGGGTTTTTAAATGAATGAACTTGCTTTGAGTGACATCTGCCAACATCCCAGCCAGAAGAGGTGAAAGGAAGCCAGGTCAGTGATGAGAGAGTAGGACTCTTGCCCTTAGTTCATGTGGCCTCAAGGAAACTTGGGTTTTGATGGCTGAGGGATCTGAACCTCCAGAGACACATCCTTTTGTCACCTCTTTGCCAAGGAAGTCGGCCAAGTGGCACAGGATGGTGGAAATTAGAGTTAAGGAGTGAGAAAGGAAACCAGCTTTACTGTGTTGGGAGCCTGAGATGGTGACACCTGTGTGACACCCATGGGACCTGTGTGGAGGCATGAGGATGTGGGCAGACACCTAGTCTTAGCACAGGAGGCACAGGGCACTATGAGGACCCTTCATTTCAAAATTCCTTTTCCGAGTTCCCACTGTCCTACCTTATGCCTGTCAGGTTCTGGTCTGGTTAAAAGACTGGCCCAGACTGTGGTGAACATGTTAGGATTTTGCTCCAGCCATAGTTAGAGAATTCTTGAGATAAAGAAACAGATTCAATAAGAACACACCACTGGACCTTGCTTTTGGATTCTGAAATTCCCTGAGTTTCTGGGCCTAAATCAGTCAGTGTAGGGCTCTACTTAATTGACATCTGGTCTACCAGCACGGGTGGGTTATAGCACTGCTGCGTATACCCACAGGCCTTCAGGGTGACCAAGGGGTGGGGTGGTTTGGTAGGAGGGCAAGGACTCATAGTCTAAGGGTTTACATTTTTGTGCTTAAGACCCCTTTAGGACCGATGAGATGGCTCATCAGGTAAGGGAGCCTGTTGCCAAGACTGAGTTCTATGTCTAGTACACACATGATGGAAGGAAAGAATTAGCCCTTAAGCTGTCCTCTGACCTCTACATATGCACCACAGCTTGTAGACACACACACACACACACACACACACACACACACACACACACACACACAGCACACACACACACACACACACACACACACACACACATCTCTTCTAGTACTGGGTGTGGTCAGAGGGCTGAGACCAGCCTATGATCAGCTCTCCCTGGACCACCACATTCTATCTGGAATTCTCGTGACATGTGGAAGCTGGCATTCCCTGGACTCATGTCTGTGCTTCAAAATGTTCCTGGGTGGGTTTGCAGCCCCTAGTCCATCGATGCCTTACTCACATGTACATCACTATTAAGCTGTGTCTTGTCTCTAAATAGCTCACCTCTCGCAGCTGGTCTGCAGATGCCAATAGACAGACTTAATGGGTGGTAAAGCCAATGGACTCAAGACCTTGATGATTCCCAAGATCTGCCTATGCCTTAAAACCATCCCCTTACCTCCAGGCAGGCTCAACAGGCCATCTGAGAGCCCTGAATTCTCCCAAACATTTCCTTTGGGCTTTATATCTTGAGGCTTGGGATCTCTAGGACAGTGTTTCTCAACCTTCCTAATGCTGTGACTCTTTAATACAGGTCTTCATGTTGTGGTGACCCCCTAACCATAAAATTATTTCATTTGCTACTTTGTGACTGTAATTTTGCTACTGTTATGAACTGTAATGTAATTATCTATGTTTTCTGATGATCTTAGGTGACCACTGTGAAAGAATTGCTTGATCTCCAAAGGGGTCATGGCCTACAGGCTGAGAACTGCTGCGCTGTGGGCATACAGGTCAGGCCTTACAGAGAGAGGCAGGGTGAATTTCTGAAAAAGTGAAGGAACTTGGAAAAATCCCATAGTCTTCCAAAATAACGGATCCCTACCACATCCTCTGCTTTCTGAGCTGAGGTCTGAGACGTCTTCACAGGCGCCAAAGCCTCTTGCTCCTTCGAATCCTCCTGTGCCCGCTTTGCTGTTGCTGTACTCAAGACAGACCACAGCTGGCTTGGGAGCAGATCAGCAGGGCTTTCAGACTTCTACACTGAAGTAGCTTCTAGAATATCCAGGAGACTAACAGAGAAGTACTGCATTACACACACACACACACACACACACACACACACGCACACGCACACGCACACGCACACGCACACGCACACGCACACGCACACGCACACGCACACACAGAGGCAGACACACACACACACAGGCAGATACACATACACACAGAGACACACACACATACAGAGAGACACAAGCACACAGATACATATATACACTCTCACAGATACATATATACACACAGGTACACACACTCACACGGGGTGGGGGATGGCAGAGAGAGAGAGGCACCACTGTATACCTTCCATTTTCTTTCCCTGATGCTCCGACAGTGGAACCACCTGCCTTCCGAGGAAGGGGTGTGGGTGAGGGTGCAAGCTAACTTGTAAGTCCCTGGTGTATTTAGAAACCATAGAAATAAGGTTGTTTAGTAAAAACAGAATACCCAGTGACATTAGGATTTCAGACATGTTAGTTATCAGAGGAATCTCTCTCTCTCTCTCTCTCTCTCTCTCTCTCTCTCTCTCTCTCTCTCTCTCTCTCTCTCTCACACACACACACACACACACACACACATACACGATGGAGGATACTTTCACTAAAACATATATGATGGAGGATATTAATAGTAAAAAACAAAGCTACATCGCCTGAAATTGTTTTCAATTTTCGTGACATCTGAGGATCCTTAAATTAAACACCTTGAGCTGGTGTCCCCAAGATATGGTCAGGGAGAAGCCAGGCCAGGTGATACTCCTTTGGTCCAGAGGACCTAAAGTCCTGATCATCAGGAACGGAAGCTCTCTCTGAGCTGTCTCAGTTCACTGCCTGCGAAGAAGAAGCCCCTCCTTAGCCTGCTCTGGCACGGCCTCTGTCTTTGAGGGTGGCAGGGGCCTAGGAGGGGTAAAGTGAGCCGGGTCATTTAGAATTAGCTGGACAGGGAACCTGTGGGAGATGTAGAGGTAACTTGTCATCAGACCTTTGCATTTCAGGTGAGGGAGGCCACATGTCACAGGGAAATTGATGTTGTCTCACTACAAGGAAAATGATGCCAGGCTGGACTTCTATATTTTACTCTCCCAGAGCCATGGAAGGGGCCAGAGAGCTACTAAATTTGGGAGGATGAGGCTAAGTGTATTATCAACTTAGGGAAGCAGTCTGGGCCACAGGCTCAATCTAGAAGCCAGAAGGGAGATGTCATATAAAGCTACTTGGCAGCAGAATTAGAGACAGAGAGAAGATCAGCAGCTGGGCCTTAAGTGCGTCTCCTGCCACGTAGTAGGAGTTCAGGGTGAGTTGGGTGGTCCCAGCAAAGGCTGGTTCCTTTAGGGCACAGACTTTCTAAAGTAGGAAGAGGCTTGAAGTGTGCAGGCTCTAAGAGGTCCTGACAACTGTTCCACTTCCCTGGACGAGAAAAGCGGGGAGACAGGCAGATCTTGGTATTCTTTTATTTTAAGAAATACGTATTTGGATTTCGCCCAGGATTACTGGCATCAAGCTTCTAAAATCCATGATAATCCTGAGGCTGGGGGTTGTAGGTAGCTTCAAAATGGAGGCTGATAGGAAGTCCAAAGGGATATATTAGGAGTTTAATCTGAAATTCCCTCAGTAGGCTCATGTTTTTGAAGGCCTGGTGGCATTTTGAAAGATATGGAGCTATTGGGAGATGAGAGCTGGTTGGTAGAAGTAGGTCACTGGGACAAGCCTTTGAAGCTTAATTTAAGCTTTTGGTCCTCTGAATCATTAACTGCAAAAAAGAAGTAGGAATTTTCAATTTTATAATTTATGGAGGTCAGAAGTATTCATAGCATCTTGAGATTTGGGAACGACATCTGAAGTGGATTGAATCTTTGGTCTAGAACTGTTAAACCTGTGTCCTAGAACCTTTAAACCCATGGTCTGGGACTCTTAAACCTATGGTCTGGAACCCTTAAACCCATGGTCTGGAACCCTTAAATCAGTGGCATCAGTTGGGACTTCTAAACAGTGAGTGTTAGGATTGAATTGAGTTGTTAAAATATTGAGCTGGAGCCATGCATAATGATGTGCTCCTTTAATTTCAGCACTTGAGAAGCAGAGGCAGGCAGATCTCTGTGAATGCAGTCCCAGTGTGATCTACATAGTGAGTTCTAGGACAGCCAAAGCTACATAATGAGACCCAATCTTGGAAAAACAAAACAAAATAAGATTTCCAGTTGGAATTCAGAGAGTTTGACAGTTGGTTGGGATGAGAGGAACCCCCACACTTGGTGCCAGTGCCCTGAATACAAGCCTGCCTTAGGTATCTAGTTCCACATAGGAAGACAGTCCAACTGAGTGAAAGCCAGGTTGAGGTAGGGGTCCTCAGACATATGACAATGGCAAATGAACCTTTACCCGTGATCAGTTAGGACCCAGAGGTAAGGAGAAGGAAGTGGATCCTAAAGGGCTGAATCTGTTCAGGTGAGAAGCCGTTATAGCAAAGTTCACAGGCAGATGAAATGACCCTGACAACATAGGGCTACGAAAATTAATCAGAAAGTCATTGAATCACACAGTAAGTTAATAAACTTAGCTGATAGTAGGACCCCTTCAGTAGGACCATTGCGTACAAAAAGGTAGGTTCCCAGGTTGTGCCTGAGATCAAAGAAAATATGGCAATGACTCGCCAGGATTTTACTTTCTTTTCAAATGTAAAAGATTTTACTTTTCTTTACTTATATACATGCATGTGCCTGTCAGTGAGTGTGCACATGTATATGCAGGTACCTACAAAGACCAGACAAAGCCACTGAATCCCCTAGAGCGAGCTACAGGCAATTCTAAGCCACTCTATGTGGGCGCTAGGAACAGATCTCAGGCCCTTGAGAGAAGCAAGAAGAACACTTGAATCCTATACCTTCTCTCTCTCTCTCTCTTCCTTTTCAGGTAAAAATCAGAAGGGCATGGAATAAAAATCACACCCACAATCATTTCCCATTTCATCTCAGGAGCAACTAGATTATAGGAGATTTTCTTTCATTTATCCCTTTTTGAGGCTGGGCCTTCATCTCCAAAGTGATGAGAATCGAGAATAATGCCACGGGACAAGGGGGACCCTGGGGATCTGCAGACGTTACCTTGTGAAAGAGGCAACAGGTGCCATGGCAACCTATCTGTATCCCTCATCTCTCTCTACCCATTGTGTCTCCTTGCGGGTTATAGTAAATGCAGAGATCGGCTCAGCTCTGCTTCTAAAGGTCAAGGCTAGACAGGACTTGGAACCAAACTGAAAATCCTGCCTCCCCCCATAACTCCTGTCAGTTTGTTAAGCATTTCTGTTTATACAAGCCCTGGAGTGAGCACTGGTTTCTCATGCTCTGACACAGACCCTGGCCTTCTAAACTTGCTTTCCAGGGAATCTCAGCAAACCACAAAAAGATTCACTCAGTTTCTTCTTTGTTTTACCCAATTTTTTTTTTTTTAATACAAGACAATAACTGTTTCTCTTGATGTTGAAATATCTTCTCCTGCAGCTCCTCCAGCAGCAGCAGAGCCTAGCAGAGAACACAGGCTTCAGGACAAGTGGAAGCACACCCAGCCGGGCCAACCTGTGCCCTTTTCTGAACTCAGTCTTACCGTTGGCCAAATCTAGGTCTAACCCAGTTCTCATCATAAGCACAATAGCACCCAGCGAAGGCTGCTGGTTTGACTGCTCAGAAGCCCTCAAGGCTCTCAAGTACCAAAGCCTGAACCCTTCCCTAGAAACATCTACCTGTCTCAGGCCGCCATCATGCCCACTGCTGAGAGCAGAGCCGGTTGCTCATTTCCAGTGCCACAGAGAAGATGAATCCTAGGAGACTCGCGAGGGCTTTGATTTCACTTGTCTCTAGCCTTCTTGTGTTAGGCATGACTTTCACTCCCCAGAGTCTTGTAGTCCACTGAGATGTGGGTGTGTGGGAGGTGGGCAGGGACAGATGCCCCTATACCTGTCCTTTCTATTTGGCTTCTCCATTCAGACCATTTTCCTGTCTTTGTTACATGACTCTGAGTTCCCTGAGGATGACTGTTAGATATCTAGCCACCAGCTTCCTTTGCTTCCTGGATTCCTTTCTTGCTTGGCCAGTGAGGCAGGAATAGAAGGTCAGAGGTTAGAGGGGCATCTATTTTCTTTACTGCCTTGGTGTGTGCTTTGTCCCCAACAGGGACCATGTCCCCCCCCCCCCCCCATCCCTCAGCTCTCCCAGGTGACCAGAGAGGGTCCCAGCTCTCACCAGGCCCAGCCATATTATTTCTTCCTTAGGCTCTTCTTAGCAGCTTCCTACTGTTGCTGGTCCCGGGGCATGAGTGTGTGTGTGTGTGTGTGTGTGTGTGTGTGTGTGTGTGTGAGAGAGAGAGAGAGAGAGAGAGAGAGAGAGAGAGAGAGAGAGAGAGAGCAAGCATTCCTGCCATTTCCCAACCATTTGTAAGCTGTCCCCTCACTTTTCTCCACCTCCCCTGCCCCGAATTAAACCACTGTGAAAATAATTCTGTTTCTTGCTGAGACCTCATTTAATATGTCTTTCTATTTAACTTGGGAATTAAGAAAGAAAAAGGAAGGAAGGAAGGAAGGAAGGAAGGAAGGAAGGAAGGAAGGAAGGAAGGAAGGGAAAAAGAAAGTCTTTCAGGACTGCTGACTCAATGCTTTGAGAGAATACCAGTGGCTGAACAGCTCCCAGTGGAGAGATGAAGAGATGCCTCTAAAAGCTTGGCACAATGTTGGGCACATCACAGATGCTTAATAAAGGTACAGTGTGTTAGCTAAACCCACCTCCTTGGCTTCTTACTAGGGAAAGAGTCATTCTGGAGAACTTTCTTGGAAGCTGAGGTAGGCAGTGATCTTATTAAAGTGGCCAGCAGACCAAAGAGACCAAAGACATTGTGTCCTCCCCCCCTCCGTCTCTCTCCCCTCCCTTTCTAAATGTCAGAGTAGATTTGGATAAGCAGGCTTCATTTTCTCCTTGTATCTCTTCACTTTTGGCCCATTTCCCAGAAGCCTCCTCTCCCAGCACATACCCGAGACAAACCCTAGCAAAAATCATCAGACTTCCCTTGCCCAGGAGCTCTTGGAACTATAGCAAGTTCTGCTTTGCTGCAGTCACAAAAACATAAAAGCCAACCACTCTTTGTTGGAGCAGTAACCAAGGGACACATGCCCGGGGCTGCTGCTGCTTCCATTGGCTCTGACCAACCAGGCTCCTTGACACTGGACCAGTAGGATCGCCATGCCGTGAGGTCTGAGAGCCTTTAAGGGGATAGGGTGAAGCTCTGGGTGCCCTACTTGGTAGGAGAGCAGGAACAGTGACATCAGGAAGGCTGGAGAGGGTTTGAGGGCTGAGAAGATTGTGTGGACAGCAGCATTGTCACCATAGCTTTAGAAGGATAACACACACACACCCTGGTGAGGATGGAAATTGAGCTCAGTCAGAGATGTGTGTTGTACATTCTTGCTTGGCAGGCTACATGGTGTGACCAAGACACTCAAAGCTTTTCTACAGGCTCAGCTCCCTCTACCTTAGTGATCAGGAACAGACATAGTGGGTGGTAGCCTGGGTCAGCCCAGAGCCTCCAGGTCCTCAGGTGACCCCAGGTCTCCTCTAGTCATTCATTAAGTGCATACAATGTGCCCTTTAAGGGATTGGATGCAGAATAGGCTACAGGTGGTGCCCCCATGGAACCTTATTCCCAGTGGGAGAGAGGACCTTGAATCATGAGACACAGCTTGGTTATTGGATGACATATAGATGGAGAAAAGTACATCCAGAATAGCAGGTGCACTGTCTATTTTTCTCATATCTGTAACAAAAACTGACTAAGCACCCTACAAAGAGAAAGATACATTTGGGCTCAGTTTGGTTCAGTCTCTATGGCAGGTGTCTTGGTCGGTGTCTTGGTCGGTGTCTTGGTCAGTGTCCTATTGCTGTGAAGAGACACCATGGCTATGGCAACTCTTAGCTGCAGAGGTTTTAGTCCATTGTTGCCATGGTGGGGAGCATGGCAGAACTCAGGCAGGTACAGTGCTGGAGAAGTAGCTGAGAGTTCTACATCTTAGCAGTTACATTGTTGCTAACGATGTTGCTGCCCACGCAATCCTCTCAGCCCTCAAACCCTCTCCAGGTGCAGGAAGAGAAAGGCACTGGGACTGAGCTGTGGAAACCTCAAAGCCCACCTCCAGTGAAACACTTCCTCCAACAAGACCACACCTACTCCAATATAGCCACACCTTCTAATCCTTCTCAAATAGTTTGCTCCAGGATGACTAAGCATTTAAATACACCGGCCTCCGGGGTCATTCTTATTCAAACCACCACAGCAGGGGAGGTGTGTTGGCAGTAAAATGAGAGAGCTGGTCACATGTCATCCAGGTGGAAAAGCAAAGCAGTGAATACTGGTTCTCACTGTCTTCCTCCTCTCTATGCTGCGGACACCTCAACCCATGCAAGGGTGTTGTCTACACTACAGCAGTGGTCCTGCCCACCTAAGTTAAACCTCGTGGAAATGACTCTGAATCCCATTAAATTGGAAATCCTGATTAATTATAGCAGCAGTGTAGGGAGTACTTAGGAAGGGATATTAGCAAAAGTAAGTGTTTTAAGTGACAGCAAACACATCCCCAGGAAGAGAATGGGACAAACAGCCAGGTATGGTGTGTGAGGAGTGTAGAGAAGTCTATGCAGATCAAAGACGGCAAACAGGAACACTGAGTCAGGAGCGCTGTGGGGTTTCTTGAGGAAGTGAAGAGTTCTATGTACCTGAACAGAGGGAGAGGGAGGTGACAGACAGGAGATGAAGACTGGGAAGGAGCAGGCCTGGAACATGGGGCTTAAGATCACTCTGGCTTCCTATGTGTAAGATGAAAGTCTCTTGGGGGGTGCGAAGCAGATTTGAAGCCAGGAGAGAGGGGTGGTGGAGTACTCCCAGTCACCCTGGCTGCTAAGAATTAACTTTCAATAGTACAGAATAGAAAGAAGACAATGGAGGTAATAATCCAGGTTAGCACAATAGCACCTTACAGTCCGGGCTTGAGTCCGTGCGCCATCATATATGACCTGAATCACCTGGAGTAAGTGAATCTCAGGTCCTCATTCTTAAAATGAGTCTATAGAACTTTCCATAGGATGGAATGAGTGATGGGCCTCCCATCACAAGTGCTACCTTGTCTCTGCTGTTGTGGCTTTATCAAAGATGACTGGAGAGCAGTCAACGCCATAAGGGGGAAATGACATCACAACTGATGTCATCATAGTTAAGAATGGTGACTTGTAATCCCTGTGCTTGGGGGCCAGAGGCAGGAACCTCAACTATACTTCAAGTTCAAGGCCAGCCTGGACTGACTATACTAGACCCAGTTTTGAAACAAAAGAAAAAAAAAAAAGCCATTGATGCCTCAAATGGTAAATTCATTAATAGAGTCCAGGAGACACCGTGGGGACTGGGGAGAGGTGTCAGGAACAGCTGAAGGTCCTGGATGAGCAGGTAGTCTACAGGAAGAGTGACCATGGAAATCCATCCCAAGGCCAGGCTGCAGGAGAGCAGTAGCTGGTAGTGAAGTTCCTCAGGCAAGGAAACTAGGAAATAAGGAGTTGGAATCCAGGCAGACCAAAGATCAAGAGATCAAACTCAGGAAGCAGGGAACAAGAGAAGGCAGCTTGAAGCAAGTACCCGGAGCCCACATCTTATTTCAAATGTGTGGTGGGCAGCTTTGGCTTCCAACAAGGTCAAAAGCAGAGCAGCTACTGGAATTTTCCAGCTTTGAGATATGAGGTCTGGGACTCAGTGGACAGGGCTTATGTTGCAGGCACTGGGACTGTTGCAAGAGGGAGAGACAAACCCACCGCATTCTGGGGAGGTTCCAGGGACTGAGAGATACTTAGCAAAACCCACTAGTATATTTGGATTAGAGATAGCATTTTTAAAAGTTGGCCAGACATCCCCGCGTCTAAGCCAGAGACACTGGACTTGAGGACAAGTTCTTGTGTGAAATATGAAATAGCAGAGCCCCGGGAGTCGGTACAGCCTGTGGGCCACAGTCTCTCCAGAATGGCATGCTTGTTAGTCATTACAATGTGTGACTTTTGCTGATTCCGATAGACAGACCAGATCTATGCCTACTTTCCTGTGTCCACCTCAGAGGCTCATTGTTCATGTTTAGGGATGTTCACTCTTATTTTTCTTCTTCCACTATACCTGATTATCTGGTGCTTGGATGAGGAAAAAGGAAGCAGGATCTCAAAACACAGCGATCAAGAGCTAAGTAAACAATGGAGAAGTGACCAGTCACCCAACCAAACACATTAAGAAGAGTAATAACCCCCCGAAGATGTTTGATTCTAGTGTATGGACCCATGAGTGTGCTCCCTTCCAGGGAGATTTACAGTTGCTAGTTAGCTGACCCTAAAATAGATCTGGTTGGTCAGAAGGAGACGTGCTTGGAGAACAGACGGTCGAGGCTACAATGCTGGTAGCGTTGAAGACACAGGAAGAGACTATGAATCAAAGAATGTGGGCAACCTCAAGAAACTGCAAACGGCAAAGAAACAGAATCTCCCTTGAAGCCTCCCAAAGGAAATAAGACTCTGGCATCACTGATTTTTAGCTCAGTGAGATCCAATACAGACTCCTGACCTCCAAATTGTAGGAGAATGAATGGGCATCGTCAAATCTATTAAGTTTGTAGTAGTTTGATGAAAAAGTGACAGAAAATGAATATCCCAAGCTGGATCCATGCTCTGCGTGGAGAGCCAGTGCACACGATGTGTCTGTTAGCCTCTAAAGCCATGTCCTCTGAGCTCTGATGTCCAGCCTCATTAAAAGCGAGATTTCTACTTCTGAATGTCTCTGCCTTTGTCCTCTCTTGGAAGCACACCTATCCCCTCCCCCTTCTCTGCTTATTATAACTATCTTTGCTATCATAACCTTATCTCTATTAATCATAACCACTCCTATTTGACAATAAAGTTCTTTTCTACACAGAAACAGCTTTAAGTGTCTCTTGCTATCAGCCACTGCCTTCTGCCAACTTCCCATGTGCATCCACAGAAATCTGCCACCAGATAACTGGGTAAATTTGTGCCACACCAAAATACACACAAAATCTTAACAGTGTCGTCTTTACCCTTATTGTTCTCGTGTTTCAGACGACCAGAAGATTCACCATTATTTTGACAGACCCTGTACCCAACCTCTGCCAATGTTCCAGATGCTGCTTGGAAAGGTCATTGGATCCTATATCAGGAGGTTCAGGCTTTCAGATGGTGGATAGGATGTTCAAAGACTATACCAAGCAGGCTGGTGATGTGAAAGCTGGGAAACTAGAGCAGACATGAACTAGTCTGTGATTGCATGTGCATGTGTGGTTCTCTAGACTTGGAGCCAAGGAATCTGCATGCCTGCAGGGCTTCTCCTCTCAGGGAATTTTACCATAGTCTTCAATTATAGCTTTATATATGCAAATGCCTCACTGGATCTGAAGCTTCCTTGAGGCAAGGATTGTGCACTTATATGTTTGTCCTAAGGAGCAGAAACTGGTTCTCAAGACTAGAGTGTAGGGGGTTACCACAGGCTGCCAAGAGCTCTGACTCCACAGACTGGCTCACCCCAGACATATGCTCTCTGGTGGCAGACTGACCATATCCTGTTCCTTTAAAGACACTTACTGTAGCGATCACTTACTGGAGACATATTTGCCACAGTCTTCCAGGTTACCCATGACTTCTAGATCCTTCCAGTCTCGGGTTTCACTGGCCTACCTTACATGAGCTGACAAGAATAGTTGCCCATAGTCTTGAGGGACCTACCTGCCCTATGTCAGAGGACCTCTTGGAGTCTTCTTTCTGGGCCCTCTGCTAATTCTAGCTCCTACACAGGTGCAGCATGTCTGCGCCCTGCTCCAAGCAGGACACTCTCTGGAAACTTGCTGTTTTCACCTGTGGGTCAACAGAGTCAGGACAAAGAACTATAGCGCAGAGATACTTGGGTGTGATGACCCAACAGAGCTAGGGCAGGCTCTCCTCTCTCGTTGGCAGTAACTAGCCTGCCCTATTGCTCTGGGCCACTTTAGGTAAACAAGGCAAAGAAAACAATGTCTACAGGCTACAAAATGAACCTGTCAGGAAAGGAATGTTATTGCCAAGTGTTCTCAGAGGGCAGGACAAAGAAGGTGAAACCTGACTTTAACATCAGGACTCTGGTTCTCAGCCAAGGTCCCCATTAGACCTGCGAGCACAGGCCTAGAGCCCCACCGCCGGGAAGCCTTTCTCCCTGCCCCCCCTCTCCCCCCCCCCCCCCCCCCCCGCCTTTTCCAGGGTTAGCTTGGCTTGTGTCCTCAGACTGGGTGAGGGGCTTCCTAGGAAACAGCCAGTGGGGGGCAGAGGCTGCTAGGATTCAGGATGCTGGCAGGCCAGGCTCCATCCAGGCTGCTGGCCAGTCCTTTTCAGCAGTGACATTCCCATCTCCACGGAGGCAATCACGTCAATAAGGGGCGTTCGGCATCTTGCCCCCTCTCGGCTGGCAGAGGTGGTCCCATGGTAACTAGGACTGTGATCTCCATATGACAGCACATGGCTGCTATTCAGGACTTTTCTTCTCCTGCTTTCTTTGAAACAAGCTTGCCCTATATCCAAGTTCCCTGTGAGCCTCATACAATGAAAACAGAAGTTGACAGGTTCCCTGTAACTTGTGAAATCTGAGTGCATCCAAGGGGAGACAGAGTGCTCATTACTGAAACAAAAAACGAGCCCCTTTCAAGGCACAGCTAGTTGGTCCTTCGGTTTGCTGCCGCTGACCCTCGATGCCCTCCCTAGCACAATGAGCAGGGAGGGGAAAGGAGAGAGAGGTCTTTACTCCTCAGGTTGCCAATTGATCACCCCCTAACCCCTATGGAGGCTTCGTGGCCCAAACAATTCGGGTGACAGAGGTCAGGGCTCCAGCCCCTTCCTCTGGGAGATCTTAGCTCTCCCTACAGGGACTTTCCCAGGTGAAACAAAGGCAAACCCCTGGAGTCTTAAACATGCTCCAGCTGATGACGCAGAGTGGAAACAGAGAAGGGAAATGAAAGGTGCCCAGAACCACAACACTGGACCTCCACCCTCTTATCCAATCAGACCCAAGCACTGTTTGTACACTCTGGGATGGGGCCATGTGTTGCAGAGACCCAGCTGCATCCAAGCTCCAACATGGCAGCCAATACCTGGCAGCTGGGTTAGGGAAAGGAAGCCCTGTGGAGGAAGGAAATAACTATGTTGCTCACACTATGCCCCCCCCCATTGTGAAATTAACCACACTTCTAATATGTAGTGTATTAAAAGATGAGGAGGGGGAAGGAGAAGAAGGGGGAGGGCAGAGAAAGAAGAAATGTAGAGGACTAAGAATGAGAATTGTTACTTTATGAGGTTTCAAAGAGAAGCCTGTGGCGAATGGCTGCCCATTCCAATGAGGGCGCCAGAGAGATCCAACTCCACCTCCCACAATTTCCACTCGGCTGTTCACAAGCATCGCAGAGTATTTCTGTGTGAGAATAGCACATGGTCCAGCTTTCCGAAGAGGAAGGGATGTTTGAGAGGATGGGCCACTACTTATAGAAACAGCATTGGAAGATACCACACAGTCTTGTTGTGTCAATGATCTGGAATAGGTTTACTGGAGGCTAGCAGGCAATCTTCTAATACTGGGCTTCTTGTTCTTAGCCTCAGAAAATAAACGGTGTCACTTACAACTCTACTTGCATGTTGCCAATACCAACCCTTTTTGCTGGAATATTCTCCACCCACTCACTGATTCCTGCCGAACCCTTCAGCTATGTCAAGTTCTGTAGCTGTTCTACATATCCATGTCTTAGTACTTTTCACTGTGTTGTCATGGTCTGTTTGCCTAAACAATTTAAAAACAGTCTTTGTGTATATGGTGTGTGTGTGTGTGTGTGTGTGTGTGTGTGTGTGTGTGTGTAAAAAGCAGAGGTCAAAACATGTTTTTCTCTATCATTCTCTGCTTTGTTTTTGAAACAAGGTCTTTCACTGAGCCCAGACCACACTTGTTGACTGGACAGGTTACTGTATAGAGATTTCTAGGGATCTCCCTGTCTCTGTCTCTGGCCCTGTCTCCCATTGTTAGCTTTATATGGGGCTGGGTCTCTGATCTCAGGTCCCCATGCTTGTGTGGCAGACACTTTGCCCATTGACTCAGCTCCTCAGTCTCATGGTTACCTACTTTTTGTGTCACAAGACTGTGGTGTCTTAGAGTATAGGATGAACCACTTGGCTCATCCTGATGTCATTAGGGGTTAGCTGTTAAATAATTGTCCAAAGAACTGAATTCAAAGAATCACCATCAGCATGATCTTCTTCTTCTTGTTTTCTTGTTTCCAGTTCCTGGACTGGGTTTTATTCAATCACCAAAGCCTATGACATTGCATAACTCCATTCACATCATGTAAATGGAACCCCTGGGGCAAAGCAACACTACAGCTCTATATATGAAATGCCTACAAATGGCCAAGCACAATGGCGAAATCCAAGGATCAAAACCAACATTAAAAAAATGATGACATCTCTCAAGGATGTTCTGGAAGAGAGAGGTATTGGATGACAACCATTAGAAGAGAAGGAAGGCAGAGCTTGAGATATACATGATGCCCATGGCCAACAATGGAAATGTTAAAAAAAAAAAAAAAAAGTATGCAGGGCACAGAGACTATGTAGGACAATGAAGTTACTCTGTATGATACTGTAAAGGTGAATACATATCCTTATGCATTGTCCAAATCCACAGAATTATAACTTCAAGTCCAAGTAAACTGTGAATGTCAAGTGACAGGTTGGGTCAATGTAGGCTCAGTGATTTAAAAAAAAAAAAAAAAAAAAAAAAAAAAAAAGCACCACTCTTGCAGGCAATATTGATACAGTTTACCAGAGAATGGAATGGAGTATGGGAACTCTTTATTTGATGCTCAATTTTACTGTGAGTCTAAAATGTCTCTTTAAAAGAGTATATTAAAATATGGAGGAAGTATGAGTTGACTGGGAATATTAATTAGAAATGTATGTTGGAAAGAAGTAAGAACTTTTATCAGCAGTAACAGTGGCTTGTGCCAAGGTACTACTAGAAGAGGGCAGAGTGGCCAACATCTCCAGAGGGAAGAGACCCAGGTCCACTCCCCACTACTGAGAATACTATGGTGTAAAGCATCATTATCCAAACTGGTTTTTTCTTTATTTTTATTTTTTGGTGTGTGTTTGTGTGTGTGTGTGTGTGTGTGTGTGTGTATGTGTGCGTGTGCATGTGCATGTGCGTGTGTGTTGTCTGGTCTCTGAAACGCTGGAGTCACAGGCATGTGGCCATATTCAGATTTTAATGCTGGTATTGGAGATTCAAACTCAGGTCCTCAAAGAGTTCTCATCCACAGAGCCATCTCCCAGCCCCTACAGCACACATCTTTTAAGCAATCTTTATAACGTAATAAAATAAATTGTTTTAAAACAGAATATTACTATGGAGACCTGATTGGGCTCTAATTTACAGAGATCTTCCTGTCTCTGCATTCTGAGTGCTGAGATTAAAAGCACACACACTCCATTTGGCTTTTGGTAATATTCTAAGAGTTAATACTGACACTGGCATGTCAAGCCATCATGAAAGTACTTAGGGTGGAAGCATGAATCAGTTCATCCAACACGTATGCATGACATGAATGAGTAGGTTTGTGATGTAAATAGCAGTAGGATCAGGGAAAAAGATAGTGGGGCTTCTCTCCTTGGCATGGGAAGTCTGCCACAGGGCTGTTCTTGTGGGGTAGAGGCAGCCAGAAAGGCAGATTCCACCTTAGTGTGAGAAAGAACTTGCTGAAGGTACAGATTTTCCAACAGTAGCCCAGATGTGTTTATGGAGTAGTGAGCCTCCTGTCCCAGAATCCAGGCCCTGGAAGTTGAATTTCATGACTAAAGCCCCCAAGGTCTCTCAGATCCTACTATTAGGGAGTAGAGACCGAAGAGGAGGCAGAACACGAGTCTCACTCTCATACACACAGTCATGGTAGCTCATATCTGATCTTTAAAATTTATTGGCACTGTCCCCTGAGTCTTCATTACCCCCCCCCCCAGGCCTTTTTGTTTATCTCATTTGTTAAATTACAAGCATTTTAAAGATGGCCAAAATCAATTTATGAGAAAATAGAAGGCATAGTTCAAGGGCAAGACTTGCCTGGAGTTAGAAGACTGTAGTTTACTCTCAAGGACAGTGCAGAAACTCCCCAAGAGAAAGGCCTTGACAGAGCAAGATCACTGTGATCTCTGGGTTATAATGAGTCTTTCTCAGACTTCTGAACAAATGGCTCTGAAGTCACCTTTTGCCAGAGGAAGCATGGTCCTTACAGGAGGGAATTAGATTGGCCCCTGATAAGGCAGCGCATCCTGTCTGACTCCTGGGCCACACCCTCACAGCTGGGCCAACTGTGGTCTTCGCTGACTTCAAAGAAACGGCTTCCCTTGGATCCACATCAAGGGCCTAAATGAGAAAAGGGTCCTCTGACCTTTCTAGTGGAGGATGGGACCACCTTTGTGGGGTGTGTGTGTGCGTGTGTGTATTTTTCCGGTCACTATTATATTTTCACACACTGGATATAAAATATCTGAAAACAATCATCGGAAATAGTCTTTCACCTATGGCCAGAGACTGGAGTCTGGCCCAGTGTGGGAGAGGCTGTGCGCTCGCTCCCTGTTGGACCCAGTGGACATGGGAAGCATACTAGCAAAGGTAGAACACTGGGCTGCCATCCTGGGTTTCACACTGGTGTTCCTCCAAACAAGAGCACATGGACATAACTTCTACCCACTTTTGTCATGTCCTTGGGAAGGATCCACCTGGAAGACATATTCTCAGTCCCATAATCTGCTCTGTTCTCAGGGTTTTCCCCTTCAGCTGCAACCCAACCTGACAATCATTCCAGACCTGAAATCCAGCCCCGTCCTGGGATCTTGGTAAGGAGATCTGTGGTCAGCCATGTGGGGAGACAGTGGGATTTCCACCCATTCTGAGGTTAAGACTGCTTGGTGCTGACCGTGGGAAGCTAACAACCTCTGTGGCTGTAAGGGGTGGAGATGCTTCTCCAGCCCACACTCCCATCAAGCCTTTAGGAATGAGAACTCTGCTTTGTAGGCCTGAGTTGCAACACCAGGCTACAGGGGCCGTCCAGGCCTCTGCGATGTGACCTCTGCTGAAAGGAACCTGAACAGTCCTTGGGCCGATAGCACAGGCTGAAAGACAGAGAACGTTGATGAAGGAAAAGTGAGAAGTCTGAAGACTTATAGCGGGGGATATTTGGCCTTAGCTGCCCCCACCCCCCTGCAGGCTTTTTCAGCCACTATTTGTATCACTTGAGGTTTAGAAAGTCCAGAGAAAGGAGAACAGACCTCAAACTGATTAGGGCCCAACTTTCTAAACAGCCACAGGTCACCCCCATCTTGCTCCAAACACCGGGCAGAGCAAATGCTATTAATAACCACGGCCTCCCTCCAGGCCATGAGGGCTGAGCCTTGCTCCTCCAGCGAGGCCAGCTGTTCTGAAACAGGTTTGGGAAAAGTGATTTTTGGCACATAATGAAAAGGGTGTGTAAGGGAGGGGGGTGCCCAAGAGTTCTCTATCAGGGCCAATATTATTTTTAATTGCAGAGAATCAACCCGTGGCCGTTACTCAAGGCCGCAGAGCCCAGATTTGCCAGGGATCGAAAACCAACTTCAAGAGGAGTTAAATAGCTCGTTCCAAAGACTGTTCATTACTGAGCTGTGGCTTCTTGTGGAAAATCAGGTTATGCCTCAACATTTATACAATCACTTCTCCACGGCACCCCCCCCCCCCCTTCACCCTGTCTGGAGAGAGAGCAGTGAATCTGAGCAATCTGGGAATTTCGGTTCTGCCCTCCCCTCCCCCACTCCACCCGAAGCATGACCGATGGCCCATTTTTCAAGCCAAATCTCACCCCTTGTAGGCAGCTGTCAGGAAACCACAGAAGGTACTTGAAGGAGCACAAGCAATGGCTGGTTCTAATCTGGAGGGGAAAAAAATGAATTAACAAGGCAGCTACTTATGGAAGAATGTTTTCTTTTCTTCGCCCCGGCCTGTATATTTTCACAACATGTGTACTCTGTTACCTTGTCACTTCCATGTTTTCTTTGGGTAAATAACTAGGCTCTGGACTTAAGGAAGAAAAAAAGAAACCCAGCCCAGGAGTGTCACTAGGCAGGCCTGGCTAGCTGAACTGGCAAGGAGGAAGACTCACGGTGAGTGAAGTGGGCCAGCCTGCTGCAGACAGTCTGGCCTGGCTGGCAGGGCCTGTTCACTGATGTCTGCAGGTACTAGTGTGGGAGTAAGACAATCAGGCACTGCTCTGCCCAGCCCCGTCCTGTGCTTTGGCAGACCTCAAGGCTGGGGAAATAAACAAGTCTTCTCCTTTGCCGAGTCAACTGTGAAGCCCTCCCTGACACCCGGAGAGTGAAGAAGGCATGCAAAGGCGCCTCAGCCAGCTCTGCCTTCCACTGGCCAGTGAGGCAGCCAGGATAAGAGAGTGAATCCCAGCAGTGAACCCTGAAGGGATTGGCAGGAGCCAAGCCTTCCATTAAACACAGGGTAGGTTCTCAGACCGCACTGGATGTGCTGGCGAAGGGTTCCATGCAGATGTCTGAAGGCCTCTGAGTTGCTGTCTTCTAGGGATGCTGGCCTTTTTATGTATCCTACCTGAAACCTCTCCTGTGGTATCTATAGCCTTTTCCAGGAAAGCACAAAAGAGCCCTGGGCCACTAACACTGCATCTTTCAGAGAAACACATTGAGCAAGGCATGGGGTGACCCATTTGTGGGTTGTGTTGACCAGTCAAGATCTTTTCATTATAGAATATCAACAACCCTTTTTAAAAAAAATCAGGTACATTTTTATTTATTCATTTGTGTATGTATGAGTACAAATGTGGCATGGAACATATGGGAAGGTCAGGAGTAAGTTCTCTCCTTCCATGACATAGGTCCCAGAGAGTCAAATCCAAGTGGTCAGGCTTTGTACTAACCACTTAACTCACCCAGTTATTTCACAGGCTGAATAACAGCAAACTCTTATTTGCTCAGCTTCTCACAGCTGGTGGTCAGAGGAGAAAAATCCGAATTGGAAATGATGACTCATATGACCATAATTTCAGCACTTGAGGGGCTGAGGCCAGAGGATTATGACTTTCAATCCAATCTGGGCTACATGGGAAAGATCCTATATCTCCCCACCAAAAAAAAAAAAAAAAAAAAAAAAAAAAAAAGAACAGAGAACCAGTAGTAATAATAATGCTTTATTATTGCTCTTGACATTATATAGCTTGTAAAAGGAGTTACGTTTACCATGTGCCACAATATGACTGCAAGAGAAACTGAGGCATAAGCATTTAGAAGCTGAGACCCTCACAAAGCCCCTTGGAAAAGGCAGGGTTAACTAGACGATGTCTGCGAATCTGCAAACCTACATTTCTCTTTTTCATCTGCTCAGGAGCCTTTGATTCTAATCTTCAAACTCTCTGTCTCACCTTGTAGATCACACAGACCCATAGTCTTCCTGGGACAAAGCTTTGGAATTTAAAAGTAGGATTTTCATTTGTGAAGGTCTGGCTCCCATCTGTTGAGCAGCTCCTTCTGTATCCCCGGAGTGACACACATGTCCACAAGGAGGGGTCACCTGGAGAATGGTCAGTACAATGCCTTCAGAAGCCTTGCGTATTCTAGGCTGCAGTCTGACAAGGGCCTTTGGAAGAGGCAGAAAGGAGAGACAGGCAGACGGGACAGAGAGTGACAGACACACAG
The DNA here is from genome assembly GCA_033318265.1 of Phyllotis vaccarum. Lineage (NCBI taxonomy): Eukaryota > Metazoa > Chordata > Mammalia > Rodentia > Cricetidae > Phyllotis > Phyllotis vaccarum. The sequence goes on from JARWLC010000006.1 coordinate 67,830,895, forward strand.
AAAGACAGAGAGAAACAGAGAGACAGAGAGAGACCAGTGAGAGTCAGAGAGACAGAGAACCAAAAACTTTCTGGGAGCAGGTGATGAGGACATTTATGGTTTAACCAAATTCTTTGTGTGCTTCAATTGTACAAAGACAGCTTCTGAATGTGTCTGTGAGGAGGATGGGAGCACACATGATAACTAAGATCATGGCTAATGTACAAAGGGCCTCATCCACCAGGTCAGGGTGAATCCTTTGCAGGAGCTACTAAATGTAACCCTCGTAAGAACCCTCTGTAGTAGGCATGTTGTCTACCCTTTTCAGGTGAGAAAACCGAAGCACGGAGTAATTATCTAGCTTCCTCACAGTCACTCAGAGAGACCCCTAAAGTTGGGCCTAAGCCTAATGCTGTGATATACCAAAAGTGCTGTTTGTATTCAGCATGTGCTGCCTCTGATAGAATGCAGGACTTCCTGCCACAGAATGAAGACATCCATGTTGGGTGGTTTGCTCTCTGTGGCTCTCTCATTCCCACATGAAGACTCTCCTTGCTCTGACAGAATACTTAGGCATTAGCTAGTGTGCCCACCCAGAGCTCATTGCTGTGATTTGCTGAACAGCCACCCCAGAAGTCTCCTTTGTGAACCTCCATCCTGTCCATATCCCAGCCCCAGCCTATCTGGTTTATTTGTATCTTTGCCTGTACCTGCACACTTCTAGATTTTGCTTCCTTTTATGTATTTTCTCTAAATGCCCTTGGCAGGCTTTTTTGTTACATTGTTGTAGCTTCTTGGTCCCTGGCAGCCAGAGGTCCAGACCCACAGACCTTCAGCCCCAGACCCCTTAGCCGCCCACTGCTCCTCAGGCCCCCAGAAATGACTCAGACACTTATATTAACTTCATGCTGTTTGGCCTATGGCTCAGGCACATTGCTAGCTTGCTCTTACATCTTAAATCAACCCATTTCTATTAATCTTTCTTGCCATGTGGTCTGTGGCTCACCTGTGTTCCTACATGTTGCTCCTTTGGGCTTCTGGCTCCTTCTGTCTGTCTCCGCCCCTGCTCCTCCTACCTATTCTGATTCCTCCTCCTACTTTTTCTATGGTGCCTGTCATGGGCCAAAACAGCTCCTTTATTTAAAGATTGCTATTCACAGCATATAGAAAGACATTCCCACATCACTTTTTGGAGTTGAGGCCTGTGTAAGCATGGCCTATCTAATCCCTGCTTTGTTTTGTTTGCCTCTAGACAACCCACATTTAGCTGCTTTATTAATACAGATTCTCGGGTTCTGCCAGAGGCCTTCAGCAGTGGAACTAGTTGTCTGCATTTTGTGACATCTCTTCAAGTGATTCTGGTATGTTGATGACAAGCCAGACTGAGTCATTTGGACACCAGCTACCCTCTGGTGGCTTCGAGGATGTAGAAGGATGAGCACTGTAAGAATTTACTGAGAGATAGGCACCAACACTGGTGTTCTACAGCAGGGAGGCTGGGATGTGTAGCAGAGAAAGAGGTGGGAAGCTGGGCAACACTTCTGCCAGCCGTATGGAACTCCAGGGTAGCCAAAGACCATGGCAAGAAAACTCTCCAGAAAGGTTCCAAGCAAGGCCTCCAGAGTCTTTTCAAGTATCCAGAAAGCTGGTCCATTTCCTGCTGGGAAGCAGTATCCCCTTTTGGTCTCTATAGGAGATCCCAGCAAGCAGGATGGAGGAAGAAAGATGCAGAGTCATCCAGATAGGACGACAAGTGTTCTCAGAAGATAGAGAGATGAAGGGAACGGGGGCGGGTAGTGAGTGTATGTGTGTGTTGGATACATTTTCGTTTCCAAAGCTCACTTCTGAGTCCCCAGATTCATCATTGGAAGACACCCAGGCATCCTACTATATGCAGAAAATAAAGTTAAGTTTTGAGTCGGTCAGCTTGGAATTGAGCAAATGGAACAAACAAAAACCTTCAAATTGAAAACTGAAAGATCCCCCCTCCCCGCCTCTTCCAATAACTCCAAAACAACTGGCCTCAAAGTGCTATAATCTTGGCTGCATCAAGGCCTCCACGAAAAGCCATGGCCTTGCTCATCTGAAGAGAAACTACTGTTCTTTTTGGGATTACCTAGAACATCTGTTCAGTGGAGTAACTTGGAGAAAAATCTGACTATTAACTGGAAAGGCAGAGCAAGGAGGAGCTGGGAGAGAGAGGCTGGAGTGGACAGAGCCTTACTGGGTGAGTAGAAACATAACTTCCTCAAGAAGAACTGTTTGTGGCTCTGGACTTGGTCATGACTCTCAGAATTCTAGGGCCTGGATTTCCCATTCAAAAGAAGCAAGAAGCTGAACTTGGTAGTTTATACCTATAACTCCTTGGGAGACTGAGGCATGAGAATTGCCATCAGTTAGAGATAAGCCTGGTCTATAGAGTGAGTTCCAGGCCTATCTGAACTATAAAATGAGTCTTCTGTCTCAAAAAAACAAAAAAGCAGAAAATCAAGAAGCTAAAACAGTACAAGAACTCCTTCCTCCCAAAACAAAACAAAACTGGGGTCAGGAGTAAGTGCTTGCCTTGCAAACCCAAGGTCATGAGCAGAAGCCATGCTAATGTTTAAAAAAGAAGAAGAAGGAAGGAAGAAAGAAAGAAGGAAGGAAGGAAGGAAGGAAGGAAGGAAAGAAAGAAAGAAAGAAAGAAAGAAAGAGAGAAAGAAAGAAAGAAAGAGAGAAAGAAAGAGAGAAAGAAAGAATGTACCCTGGCTGCCCCTTCAGAAGACCTGGGTTTGATTCCAGCATCCCATGGTAGCTGCTGTCTATAACTTTAGTTCTAGAAAATACAACATCCTTTTCTGGCTTATATGGGTACCAGGCATGTCCATGGTACTCAGATAAACATGCATGCAAAACACTCATAAACATAAAGTAAAACCAATTAAGAAAAAGAAAAGAAAATCTGGGTGTGGTAGCATGTGCTTATAATCCCAGCACTAAGGAGACAAAAGCAGATGGATCCCTGGGGGTGTGCTGGTCAGTCAGCTTAGTTTACCTCTCAAATTCCAGGCTGGTGAGAGATCCTTAAAAAACAAACAACCAAAATAACCAGACTCCCAAGGAACAACACTCAAACACTGTATACACACACACACACACACACACACACACACACACACACACACACACACACACACACACACACAGGGAAGATGGCTACCTCACTGACAGAGCTGTTATCCCATGGTCTAGATGTCTAAACAGGCAGGCAGAGACTTTGTCTAATGCTTGAGACCTCTTCTGAGGTCCAGCCCTTGGGTCTGTGGCAAAAACAGATCCCTCTTTTTTTCAACATGAAAACCACAGAGAAAATTCTATCATCTACTTTCAAGTAATAAAATTTGTTATTGCTCAGAATTGCTTTTGTGATTTTTACCTATATTATCATACATATATTTATATAGTATTATATACTTCTCATTAAATATGTCATATGTTTATATAACATATTTCATGTCTATATTACATATAGCCTATATAGTTATTAGTATAATGTATATTTATGATACTTTTAAAATACAAATCACAGACATTTATATAAGAATTTAAATAATGTCATAGTTATATGTAGATTTTTTGTGTGAATAATATAGTTGTAGATAGATATTTGTGTTTGCACATATAAAACACTATAAATCATAGGAAAATATATTACACATACATACATCACGTGAACAAAATAACTGACTTACTAACCTAATAATCGTTTGGTTCCTGTGATGAGCTGAATTGTGTCTGCCTAAGAGATATTCTGAAGCCTAAACTCCTTTCTGTCTGTAGCTATGGTCTTAGGTGTTTTTGGATTTTTTTTGGTAATAGATTCTTCTCTCATCTAATACATTTCAACCACAGTTTCCTCTCTCCAAGCCTCACAACTACCTCCCACCGCCTATTCCTCCATCTCCTTTCAGAGAAGAGCAACCAAACACCCAAACACGACAAAAAAATACAATAAGATAAGGCGAAGCCCTCATACCAAGGCTGAACGAGGCAGCCCAACAAGAAGGGGAAGAGTCTCAAGAGCAGGCAAAGAGTCAAAGACTAACCTGCTCCCACAGTTCAGGAGTTCCACAAAGACATCAAGCTAACAGCTGCAACACACCGCAGAGGAACCGGTGCAGACCTGTTCAGGCTGGTGCTTGCTGCTTTAGTCTCTGTGAGCCCCTGTGAGTCCAGCTTAGCAGATTCCGTGGGGCATGTTCTCCTGGTGTCCTTCCTCTTCTTAATTCCTACAATCTTCCCTTTCCTTCTTCTGTGTGGTTCTCTGAACTCCAAGGGGAGGGACCAGATAGAGACCCCCAATTTAGACTCTCTCCACTTAATGTCTGGCTCATTTTTAATGACGACCGGACAAGGTACAGATATCTATCTATGAGTATAGCAAAATATCGTTAGTAAATCATTTCACTGAAGTTTTTAAGACTAGTTGTATTTGGTTCTACTGTAGGTCTCTGGGCTATCCAGACATAAGATATAAGTATGGAAGAGGACATGTGGGGGTTGACCAGCTCTTAATCCAATACAGTTACTGACCCTAGAAGAGAAAAGACATAGAGACAGATCCCCAGGGAGGGAAGAGCATGTGATAACAGGGATGAGGTCACAGGCTAGTGGAGACTGAGATGAACCTAGAGCATGAGCAAGTCAAGGATGGTCAAGGATGGTGGGGCCATCTTCCCTAAGCCTGCCAGGAGAAGCCTAGCTGTTCTGAAACCTTGATTTCCAGTTTCTAACTTTTAGATCCATGATGTATTAAATATCAAGCCACCTAATCTGTGTGCGGTCCTTTGTCAGGGCAGCCCTTGGAAATAAATATGTTTCATTGCAGAATGTAACGGAGCAGAGCACCACTGAAGGGGGGAACGGGGCTCATCAGCTGCTTAACGTCCCTTTTTTGGCCTTTTCCCTGGCACCCTCTCAAGGGCAGTAAATGGGGTGCAGATATCAGTTTCCAATGCAGACCAAAAGGTTAAAGGTCGCCCCCACCATCTCCCCAAGCTTGCACTCTTAGAGCAAAGAGAGAGAGAGGCCAAAATGTCACAGCTTTACCAGCCTTGCCTGACAACCTCTCAGCCAGACCCTGGGTGCTTTGAGCTCTCAAAGGGAGACACTAATTTATAGTCAGTATGCCCTGGATCAGAGGTCCTGCTGTAAGAGATTTCTTTCTTTTACTTTAATGGTACAGAAGAATTCCTCTCCAGTCCCCTAAAACATTCGCACATCTTTTTAAAATTTGCACCTTTTTTTTTTTTTTTTTTTTTTTTTTTTTTTTAAAAAGGCTGGTTTCCTATGGTGAGGAGGAGGCTAGGAAATGCCCAATAAATCATCTATCTGTCCTCACTCAATTGAAAGCAGGAAATGCAAAGAACACCAGGTACCTTTCCCGTTGTTTGGCATTTAACAAGTATGGGAGGGGCAGCGTCTGCTGATTCAGCAAGGCTGCTTGTATTGGGGTGTATGCTCAAAGGAGTGGACATTCAGATTGGCCAGCTCCTCTCCCAGCTCTGTCCATGGGCAGCCTCTGGGGGTCGTGCTCCAGAGAGTCTGTTCCCTCAGCAACCATTTAGAAACTCCACGTGCACAGCATTGTAGTAATCTGTACAGGTTCCAAGGAATTTTAATCTCAAATCCTCATTTTAAAAAGGAATTTGCATCTAGTTGATTCTACCGCAAACTGTCTTATATCAAGGTGATGCCCCTAGGCAGGGAACTGCATTTTAATAAAGTCCCAAGGGAGAGAGAAGACCAGCAAAGGCCTCATGGAGGTGATAAAGGCTCTGGGTGGAAGTTTGGAAGCATAGGAGGAAGAGAAGAGACAGATGCTGGGGACACCTAAGAATGGCACAGATTAGAAGCCTAGAAAATGCCCAATAAACCATCTGTCTGTCCTGTATGTGGCTTCTCTGGGGAACAGTGAGAAGCCCAGTGGATATAGACTATGTGACTCAAAGTTAATGATAAACCCTTATACAGGACATCTCTAGAGCCTGGCCCATAACTGTTGTTGATAACATCATTGCGACTTTGACAGTGACATTGACAATGTGCTTACAATCTGCATAAATGGAGTCAGCCCTAACTAGAGGATGACCTCTAGTCAGATTTGCATTCAAAAATAGCATGTGCCTGCAAAAGCCACCAGTCTTCCTGTGTTCTGAGGATAGGGGGAGGGGGCCCAGGAAGGGAGAGGGGGAGGTGGGGAAGGGGTGGTGCCTATGGAGTGCTTCACAGCAAAACCATTCTCCTAGACTTTCTGGAACTTTTGCTTTTCAGTTGTTACCACCCCACCCCCCCCACACACACACTTTTGCTTCCTGGCCACCTGCTCTTCTCCACGGTCTGTGGGTCCCCTCTTTGTTAAGAGCTCTCCCTTCACTTCTGACACCCTCTGCCTACACCTGACACTCAGCACAGAGTACCTTCCCTACCTCCCCTTGCTCTTGGGGACCCTTGCTCCCTGGGATGATCCACACACCCTGAAGTGAAATCCTCCCAACTGACTGACTGTAGCTTTTAGGAACCATCTAGAAGAAATCCTTGGTGGGGGAGGAGATCACAGTGAGTAATTAGGAGATCTTATGCTCCAAGGAGGAGCCAGAGCAAGCCCCAAGAAGGAAGAGACCACATTAAGTAGGAACAGAAAGTCTCTGGGGGCATTGAGGGTGTCCAAGGTGGCTCTAGTGTGGATAGAATTTTATTTTTGAAATCTGTGTAAATGTGAACACTGGGCACACTAGGCATCAACCCAGTGGACTTTCTACTATAGATACACCAAATAACTGAAGGGTGTGATGTGCTAATAAATAACTAGGTAGCACACAATTGAAGAGAAAGATCCCATGACAGCTAAGCATTGTCCTGCAAAGGGTCTTGTCCAGCTCACTTACTCTAAAGCATGGAAATGGAGGCTACTGTAAATGCTAAAATGGAAATGGAATTCCGGACTTAACCTCAGGTTAGGTCAGTAGAGGGAGCTATTCTGAAACCTGTTTCCACAGCCTGCAACCTGCCTCAGATGGGTAGGAATCACCCTTTCTTGGCCTTAGTTTTCCCTTCAGCAAAATGGGATGATATCTTGGATACCATCCATGCCAGGAAACCGGACTTTCTGTAAAGCATTGGTGAACTCTGATCTGTATAGAAAGCATCCATCTTTTTCATAGTAGCATAAACATAACTCAGGGATGGGTCCTGCTTACATTGAGTCTGTAAGACCAAGTTCAGGGCCAAAGTTAATTTCTCTGGTAGGCCTGAGGCTCTGTACTGAGGTGTACAGTGATCTGATTTGAGGTGGGGAAGGATTTCATGAGGCACATCCCTGCCAACTCCTCTGACCTTTGGCTGTCTATGTCAAGGCCATTTCCCAAGTCTGAAATAATCTTACTCTCCTGTTTCCACTCACCTCTGCTTTTGTCTAGCCTCACAGGAGAGTCTGTGGCAGTGTGCGACCTGGCCTGGGCTCCCAAAGCTGCCGGAGACTCATCCTTTGGTTAAGTACTTGCTTTCCTTCATCCTGCATAGTGAGTGTGGAACCTCTCTACCTCTCAAGCCTCCATATTCTTCCCCCTGCTCTTGACACATTGCTGTCTTCAGCTACACAAGGAAGGGTACGTTTAGCAATATGAGACTTCTCTGCCTGGACATTCCTTTTTCAACCTCACCACTGTGTACCCCACCTCTCTCTTCAGGGGCAGAGCCAATGCTACATCTCCAGTGGGGATGACTCTTCCTGTGCTGGCTGCTAAATTATACTTTCTAAAGAAATGATCAGAATGACCTAAAAAGATTTATGAATAAGGAATTTGATCACTGTACAGTCTGTAAAAGCATAAACTAGGAAGTAAGCAGTTTGTCCAAGAGAAGAAGACAATTGGTCAAATAGACTGGGGAGAGCCATGAGGTAGCCTGAGTGATTTTGGGGTGCAGTATGACTCCAATTTTTTTAGAAGCAAAAATAGAATCTGCAACAATGATCATGAATATGCATTTATAAAAATAGAAAAGACAGAAGAAATAAGCCAAAATTAAACCTTGTTCATCTTTTTACTTATTCTTCGTACTTTGCCATCATACAGATTTTCTACTGTTGGACTGTGTAGTAGAACATAATTAAACCAAGAGCGAAAAAATACCAGCTAGGCATTTCTCCATGGGAAAGCCACATGTAATTCTATTTCTCTCGTGTTCGTTTAAATGAAGTCTTCCTTGGGATGACGTTGGAGAGACAGCTACACAGTAACTCTCATTCTGTATAAGAACAAGAGGTAAAGAAAGCCATGATCAATTAACATCATGGTGGGAACGGAGGCATGAAGAATGGAAGTGAGCACATTATTACTAACTTCCCCCAATTTGGAACAGGTGTTTAAGGTAAAGCACTAAAATTGCTTCAGATAATTTAGTTTTGAGAGTACTATGATTGTTGCATTTTCCTGTCTTTGTTTTCCTGGGAACTTTTGACAAGCAGAAACTATTCAGCAATGGATGTTACATTTTGGCCCTTTGGATCTATGTTAATTTAATCTACTGTGTACCTTAACTGGGGACACACGTGGTTATCAGCTTTCTGCTTTCAACGGTAGATACAATGATGCCCTAGAACTTGGGGACTTGGGAAATGTTTGGAACGTGTTTGATTGTCTGGTGACTGAAGGAATAGAGCTATTGATTGAAGGGTGGAGCAGTAGGGCAGAGTAGGGTTGCTAGCTCCTCTGTAACACGTAGGGCAATCCTAGAAAGTGAAGAACCAACTTACCCCAGATGCCAACACCTGGGAAGGGGTGTTCATCTGGATTGTAGACTAGAGAAGAGGCAACCCCCAAGGCTCCAACTTTTCCCTGGTCACAGGAGAAAGGGATGTGGTGAAGCCAGACATATGTTTCTCAGCAACAGCTCAGCATCACCAAGCTTAGACTCAGGGTAACTGGACCTCTCAGACTTTCCAAAACAGCTATAAATCTACAAGATGATGCGCAATTTCCTGAGGGGGGCGGGGAACTGTACCAGTCAAACTAAACATATACATGGGACAGAATTGGCCCTAGAGTGGTTTATTCACAACTACTACTTAGAAAAAGACTCGGTCCTTGTCTTTATGAACAGTATAACAGGGCTCTTATGAGTTCAAAGTCTGGAGCAGACAGACCTGGGTTCAAATCATGGTTCCATTACTCATTAGCCATGTCTCTGTCCACTGATAATTCTTCAATCTCCGCTTCTTACTCCATAAAATTGGAACTAAGGATAGCACTGATTGGCTTGTCAAGATGCACCTGGCACACAGGAAATGCTTATGAAGTAGAGCAACCATTAGCATGATGCTTATTAAGGATCTCACAGTTTGACATAAGCAGTTGCTAAATACATACAGGTACTCAGAGGTTATTAAATATGTGTGAGATGAAGCTCTTAGCTTGGAGATTGATGTGGGATGTCTTTCTGTATGCTGTGAGTGTGCTTTATTACCAATGGTTAATAAAGGGACTGGTTTGGCCCATTGTAAGGCAGCTTAGAGGCAGGTGGGTAATCCCAGCATAGATAAAAGATGAAGAAGGGCAGAATCAAGGAGATGCTGCAGCCTGGCACTGAGAAAGCAAAATGTAATGGAACACAGATAAAACATAAATTAATAGAAACAGGTTAAGTTGTAAGAGCTAGTTGGTAATGAGCCTGAGCCATAAGCTAAACAGTTTGTAATAAGCATTAGCCTCATGATTATTTTATAAGCAGCTTCTAGATCGTGGGTGGGAGAGATTTGCTCAGATCGCAGGATAGGCTGAGCTCGAAACTTCAGGCTACAGGAGATATTTTCATTCTGGAAAGAGATCAATCTTGAACATAAATATTATAGGTTGGTTGGATAGAAGGCTGTAACTGACATCAGACACATGGGAAACTGAGGCAGTCAGGCTTGTGTAAGAGGTAGGGTATGGGATCTAGCCCGGCAGAAATGGAGGAGGAGAAGTGGCCTAAGAAAAGAACAGGAAGTAGATGATAAAATACTAATGGAGATGGCAAGAACCCCCTGAGCACTCCATGGAGCAGCAGATTTACAACTTGAGTTTCATGAAAAGAACAAGACTGGGATAGTCTTGTGGAAGTGGGCCGTGGGGAAGGGGGCCGTGGGGAAGGGGGCTGTGGGGAAGCGGGCCGTGGGGAAGCGGGCCGTGGGCACTGCCAGGCCAGAGCATGAGTGTTTAACTTGGAAGAATGAAAACAAAGAATTGACTTGGTAAAACAGCGATCTGGGATCAAGAACAAGGAAGGGCAGAAGCAGGTCTGTGGGCAGAACCAGCATAGCACAAGGAGGGTTTGGGGATGGGTGGGTGGGGATGCAGGGAAAGATATTCTACCAGGCCACCTATGCAGAGTAGTGGGTGTACTGTCAAAAGCGATCACAAGCGGAAACAAACTTTGCTTAGGAGAAGCAATTGTTTGAATCATATCGACTTATGTCGTTATATGACCAGTAAGGTGGAAGATAGCATGTAGCAGCAGCAGCCTCCAGGGACCCACGAAGGTCTCTGCATTTCTTTGATGACACAAAGATCAGTGTGGAAGTGGTGTAGGAGGTGATGAAAACCACGCATGCATTGAGACAGTAAGAGGCTTCGGAACTTCTGTTGTATATAGTCTCCGTGACAACTTGCTTTCTCCATCACCACAAACATACTCTCAATAACATAGTCATTGTCTCTATCAACTGTTTATCTCAATTATCAATGGCTCTTTGGCATGAGTTTTGAAAAATGTTTTAGCTAATTGACTGTTATTCTCCCATCTCTCCAGAAACACCCCCCCCATCCCGACCTTTGTCTCTTTAGAGCACTCATCTCTGCTGGGTCACTGATGGATTGGGCATGAACAATCCCAGCTGGCTGAGAGGGAATCCCGTATCACAATAGAGAGAGGTGCTTAGCAAATACTGAGGAACAATATTTCCAGGGGAAGTTGCAAATCCTCTAGAAGAACAAACTGTCTCCAAACATTACAACAACATCCATTTTCACTCCGAAAGGCCAAGTGCTGTTTATGCTGGAAGGCGCATTCATTTTTAAAAGTAGAACTGGCACACCTCTGCTAGGAAAGATTTCATTGGCGGGGGCTCTGATGGCTTCTTTAGGGTGGAGGTGCTAAGACTATCTTTCTGGAGTGCCCTGGGCTCCAAAGAATGTCATCCAAATTAATCCCATCAGTGAAGCCTCACTATCTCACAGCCTTAGTATAAAAGAATCCATGAATAATCACTTGCATTCACCCTCCAGATAATTGCTGCGGACAATTGCTTGAAGGGCTCATACACTGCAGTCCTGTTAATGCCATGGGGAAGGGTTGCTTGTTTTTAAAAATGAGTAAAATATTCCTGTGTGCATATTTTTAGGAGAGAAAGAGAGAGGGAGCAAGTTTTTATATACCTATACCCTTAGGACCAGAAGGGAGCATCCTGTGGTTGTACAAGCAAGGAAACTTCTGTGACTGTGAATGGGAGGGAGCACCCTGTGTCTGTGAATGGAAGGGAACACCCTGTGTCTGTGAATGGAAGGGAGCACCCTGTGTCTGTGAATGGAAGGGAGCACCCTGTGTCTGTGAACGGAAGGGAACACCCTGTGACTGTGAACAGAAGGGAGCACCCTGTGACTGTGCAACTGGAGTAGCCTCACATTTGACAGGAGGTGTAGGTTCCTCCTTCGCCCTCAGAAGAGTTCTATTCTCTTCCTGCAGCAGAACGATCCCTGCATTCTATCGGAGTCCCCCTGTTCCCTCCCCAGATCGAAAACAGAAGCTGGTGACAGCAGGGGAATGCACAGCAATAAAGTGTTATTAGATAATAGTCAGAGCCAGCCAAAGTCTGACTCAGAAACAAGCAAACATAAGCCCAACATCTCTCAGCAGGAAGAAGAGTAGGATCCCACCCTAGTTTTCCCCAAGACTTAGGAGCAAAGATATAACTATTAGATCTCTCTTTTCTTCTGGATCCTTCTACAAAAATGTGACTCCCACGTAGATTAAGCCACAGATATAGACTAAACTCTTCATAAGGACTCATGATTCAACACAAACCACTTCTCATTGGTCCGATGAGGGTTTGGATTCAAATATCAGAGTTGCTCTTCCCTCAGTGTTCACGGTTCCAAGTCTAACCAAGTCATGGGTTTGAATTTAGTACAGATTCTGAGGAGATGGCACAGGTGGCCAGATGCATCTCTGGTGGCACTTTGAAGGACCTGATAACTCTGGAGCTCAAACTTCCCAGTTCCCCAAACTTCTGTGGCCTGAATCCTTAGCCTGAAAGCTTGCCAGAGATTTGAATTTTTAGACAGCTCAGAAGCTCTGGAACCAAATGCAAGTGGGGTCTTTAAGCACTGGAAGAAGTGTAGGGACAGGTAACTGATAATTCCCAGAAGTGACAGCCTCATATTGGGGGGCTCAGGAGAGAAAAAACAGAAAGAGAAGCAATCTCAGAGGGGCTAGGAGGTCTCAGGCATCTCCCCTTCATCCCCAGCATACCCCCACTATGGCCCCGGTAGGGAGGATAGTCCAGGCTATCTCTTGCTCCTTCACCTCTGGCTTCTCAGCTGTCTTGCAGTATTAGCCAACCTAGTACCTAAACACACTGCCCACTCCCTCTCTCTTCTCCGTTCTAGACACATGATGGGACCTGAGGAGGGCACAGCTTGGAGAAGAAAGGGGGGGGGGTGTAGAACCAGCTCAAAGCTTCAGGGAGTAAATCAAAGTGCTTTTTACCTCGGCTGTCTGCTTGGCCTTGCAATCCTTTCCCATCAGGGAGTCTAAAGTTACCATATTGACAGCATCCATGGCCAAACCCAGCTCTAAAGAGCTGAATAGCAGTGACGCAGGAACCTGAGTGGAAGCATGCAGCAGGGCTGGGCTGGGCTGGGCTGGGCTGGGCAGTGAGGGAGAGGGAAGCCCAGAGGAAGAGCAGGACAGTCCCAGAAGGAGTTCTGGGTGCTGGAGAAGTGCCCCCAAGTTGGAAAGTAGGCCAGCAGCCTCCTAGGCCGAGAGAAGCAACAGGGAGAGAGAAAAACACTTCTGGCTTCAGAGTTGTTCAGGACTTCTCAAAAAGCTGCTCCAGGCGTCTCTAGGAGGAGCCTCCAAAGCAGGACCCCTAAGTAGAGGTTCTTGTATGTATTTAGTGGTGGGGTCTCCACTGGAGCTTTGCTTTGGATTTGTTTGGTAGCATGGCTGTGTCTTGTATACCCCGTTCCTAAGATGTCCTGGCCAGCCCAGGCAATGTAAAGAACCCCATCCATAATAATGGCCTGAAGGTCAGAGTGATTTTGTTTTGGACACTGAGACCAGGGAGTGTTCTATGTCAGGGTGTCTCAATATGCTTTGCTCCCTCCAGCATGGCCTGTTCTTTCTGAGGGAGGAAGAAGACTCAGTTGAAGTGTATGGTTGGTGACTGGCTTCCTGTCCCTCAGAAAGTGTCAGCAAGGAGGGACCCACATATACCAAGGAGGAAGAAGATTAGGGGGTCAGGCTATTTCCCCTCTTTTTGGCATTTACTACAGATATTTGGCTTCAGGGTTCTTCGGAGAGGATACCTGGATGCTAGCTCTCACCGCTTAAGCTATAAAACATCTCCTCTGTGCTATGTTTTCTGTACCATCTCCTCTGTAAGTTTTCTTGCCATTTCTATGTCTATTTCAGTGACTACAGTAAGTGTAAAAATCATTTTGTCTGGTGGTGAATGGACAGAATGTGGAGGGTGTTAGCATGTGGCAAGAAGGAGGGCAGATGGAACATCTCTAGAGATGCGTGGATTGTAGCAGGCCATGTTGAGGAGAGAGGTTAACCTAAGGAGAAGCCTGGATCAGCACTAATGTGAGGACCAGCCCCAGAAGCATCTAATATCCCTGAAACCTGGACCCAGATCTCCACAAACGGGCTGTTCACCAAGCTCCTATGTAGTTCTTGAGGGCTGGTAGGAGGCAAATAGAAGCATGAGCTGCCTCTGTTGTCAAGCTGAAGACTTCCTTACAGAGGTAGAATATTCAGCATTCAGCCACATCTGGGCATGGCAGATAGAGCAGTTCTAATAAACTCGACACAGTTAGGTTCTGCTCAGAATTGCTAAGTGCTCCTCAGTAACAAACTAAGAACTGGGCACACTGCTCAGCTGGAGTTGCAGCTCCTATACCCACTGACCTTTGCTCTGACCTGGAGGTCCTTCTTTCTCCTCCTCCAGCCTCTCAGATCCCTCCCTCCTTTTCCTCCCTAGCATCTCTTACTGCGGCCTCATCAAAGAATGCTTTCTGTAGGTTTGGGCTTCTGTTTTCTCTTTCAAATGTTTGCTCTCCTTGAGTGACCTCATTACCCTCTCCTGGCTTTACTATTACCCAAACTCCATGACCTCAGGCCCAGCCATCTTTCTGAACTTCCCACAGATATTTCCAGATGTTTACTGGACAGCTCCAGCTGGGCATTCTGTGGCCCCCTACAATCCTGCATGTCCAAAGCAGACTGACTATCATGATGTTTACTTCCCATGATGGGCTGGCTCCTCATCACACCTTTGCCCTATCTTTTCTATCTCAGTCAACAAAATTGCCACCTGGCAGACACACAAGTGGAAACCTTAAAGCTTCTCTGACCATCCCTCTCCTTTGCTAACATCTGTCCTTTTCACGTGTGCCACTGTAGATCTGGATTTGGCTTTTAACACCTCTCTGCTATGACAGATCGCTCCTCCAGGATCCCCCTGTCTTGGCTCTCCCTCCACTCCACAAACTGGAGACAATTGTTTCAACACAGAGGCTGTTTGTGTTAAAACTGGTGATCTGAAGGTGCCTATGACCAAAAGAGCAGAAACAAACATATGCATAAATAAAATAAGAAAATAATAGAGTATGGTGGGCGTCTATCTATAGATAGATGGGTGGGAAAGACCCAAAGAAACTATTTGTTATCTAGAGGACAAAGTTCATACTTGGATCAATAAGTAATGCCTAATAACATGACACACGTGATCTCATCTGTTTTCAGCCCCCTTTCACATTGCTACTTTCCTGCCCATAATCCCTTTACTCTTTTTCTTCCTTGTGTGTGTGCACGTGTGCGTGTGTGTGTGTGTAGGGGGTGGTTGGTGCTTTGTTTGCATTATGCCTGTGAACCATGTGTATGGCTGGATAGTGCTCACAAAACCAGAAGAGGGTGTTGGATTCCATGGAACTGGAGTTACAGGCAGTTGTAAGCCACCAAGTGGGTGCTGGGAATCAAACTCAGGTCCTCTTGAAAAATGGACAGTGTGCTTAACCTCTGAACCATCTCTCTAGCTCTGTTTTTGGTTTGAGACAGAGTTTGATGCATCCCAGGTGCTGACCTCAGACCCACTGTGCAGCCAAGGATGACCTTTGAATTTCTGACCATCTTGTTTCTATCCCCTTCCAAATCCTGGGTCACACATGCGCTTGCACATGGTTTCTGCAGTGCTGGGGGATCTAACCCAGGGCCTCACTTATGCTAGCAAGCACTCTACCCAATAAGATACACTAATCCTCTGCCCACAATCCTTTCCTAGATTCCATAATCTATTTCATGTTGAACCCCAAGCCTTTGTAAATAACAAATGGATAGCAAATATTTGGGAAATTAACAGGGGGCCCTAAATGAGGACTAACAATGTTAGGCATGGCTTCCTCCACCCTCAGACCTATTCTGCCGGCTCCTTCTCTCTAGTGCTTTTTCCATCCTTTCTCCCAAGATGCCTCCAATACCACCTTTCCAGATTTGTAGACAAGACACCATGGCCAAGGACAGTCTGGCTCCATTCTGAGACAATGACAATAGGGCCCTGAAACAGGCTAGCAGACTATCCAGGGCAAGAGGCAAAGCTGTTTGCTACCACCATATCCAATGGTCACACTGTTCAGGTGGAAAGAGGGCTTATAGAGGTTCCACTGCCCAGTGGGTAGCCAGAGGCACACACTTCTTGCTCAAGAAAAACAACTCCATTACACTATACCTTTGCCTTTGGAAATACCTCTGTACAGCTAGAGAAGAGAACAGAGAACCAGACACATGCTCGTGGAATGTATCAAAGATCTGCTCTCATCATTCTGAGCAGAAGGTCACTGGGCTAGGAGCTAGCCCTATGGTTTGGCTTCTCCTTCCAGATGATCTATGCAGAGCTAATTCTATTTTCATCCCAATAACAGGGTATTTATTTCTTTTCAAGGATCTTAAATGAAGCTTTACTTCTCAGTTGTTCCCACATCCCGTTCATGAAATTCCCTAATTTCTATTCCCTGAGACAAGAATAATTGAATGCAGGGCTTTGTTGCTTCTTGGCAAATGCACTTAGAATCACTGCTGGCTTTGGCAGGAGAGGGGCAAGGTGGACAGGTAACCAACCACAAGAAATTCCAATAAAAGTTCTGACTAAACGTAAAATTCAAATTAAGAGTGAGTGTGCGTGCATGCATGAGAGAGAGACAGAGAGAGAGAGACAGAGAGAGAGAGAGACAGAGAGAGAGAGGTTTCAGGCTGGGTGCCTGCTCTTGGGAAAGTTCTGGTCATGTGCCAGTGTGCCTGGCTTCCCCCATCATTGTTGACTCTTGCAAATTTCACACATGGTCACCTCATCTTCCTTTCTTTTTACAATCTCCCCAGAAAGCACCCCACCTCTGACCTAAGTATTTCATTAGTCCCCTCTCCTTAGAGGCCATTTGGGATTTTTCTTGACAGTCACGTTATTCATTCTGGCTCAGACCTGCCAGCCTGACTATTCTCAGCCAAGCTTCCAAAGGAAACATGATCTGCTTGCTGCGTCAGTTCACTTGGAAATAGATATGACTGGCTTGGAGTCACTCCATGTGGGCCTGTAAAATTGTTCTCCTTCTTCTAAGTGGGTTGGGTCAAGCCCAAACTGAGGCAAGACGTTTCCAAAGAACACAGAGCGTGAAGGAGTCAGTGGCTGTCTTGCTTCGAAGTCAGTTAACCTTTCCACTGGCAACAGGCGTGTGAAGGCAGCCTCCATGGTCAAGCAAAACAGTCAGGTCTTCACTGGGGAGCCTGAAACAATTTTACAGGAGTGGTGGGGATTCAAGCTTGGTGTGAATCTCTTCATTCAAGCCAAGTTCTAAAGTTTTTTATTTCCAAGATAAATGAAGGTTAGTTGAGATGATTTTGAGATATATATACCTTGTACAAAGCTTGTTAAGGAGTCTATTTTTCTACTGGGCTACACTAACAAATACCACCCAAATTCTCATATACATTCCAAGGTCTCCTTAGAACATTCCAAATGGGATTA
This sequence comes from Phyllotis vaccarum, assembly GCA_033318265.1. NCBI lineage: Eukaryota > Metazoa > Chordata > Mammalia > Rodentia > Cricetidae > Phyllotis > Phyllotis vaccarum. The sequence goes on from JARWLC010000006.1 coordinate 67,848,188, forward strand.
ATTTATTGTTTTGGTTTCTTTTTCTTTTTAATTTAAAATGTTATGTATGTGTATAGATGTTTTGCCTGTGTGTATGCCTGTCACCATGCACACAGGATATACATAAGTAGGCTAAAGATATCATCAGATCTCCAGGCACTGGAGGTATAGGTGTTGTGAGCCTCCATGTGGGTGCTGGGAATTGAACCTAGGTTGCTGGACGAAAAATAAGTACTCTTAGCCAACAAGCCATCTCTCCAGCTCCTGGTTTCATTTATCAATTTGCTATTTCATTCTGATGCTGGGGAGTCTGCCTGGTCGAGTGAAAAGAGTTCTTAGATGGGAGTCAGAAGTCCCAGAAATGTCAATCAAAGCATGTCCTTCAATGTGCATTCATTGCTTTGTCTATGATGTAAGAGTGGTGCCATTTTCTTTGACTATCAAAAAGCATTCTATGACTACAGGGAAGGATTGTCCTCACCTGTAGCTATGGGATTGAAAGTGAAGTGATTCTGGGGGGCTCTGTGGAAGCTGTGTGCAGACAAACATGGTAAGCAGAGAGGCAGGACACTGATCTCCCCATTAGAAACACATTCTGAACTCTCTAAACTCATCTCTCAGGATTTTCATATCCTTCGTTTTAGACAATAGCACTAAGCTGCTCAATCTCATACCTGGTAGGAAAACTTTTGTTCACTTTTGTATTTTTCTGCCAGAGTCACAATGACAATTCTGATTGCTTTACTTTGTCTGGACAGATCACAGAGATAATTCCATCCAGGTCTTCTAGCCTGCTGAACCAAGGTGTGTACTGGGACTATAAGAGCTGTGAAGTGGCTCTGTGCAAAGGGAAGGATCTTAAACAGGCATTCAAAGTTGGGGGCATGTGGAGCGGGGAGTTAGAGACAGAGGAGAGTGGTAGACAGAATCTCAGGGGATGGTCTGGTGACCTACCTCGTCCTCTCCTGAGAATGTTTTTTTTTAACAGCTTTATTCTTGTTTCCATAGACTGGCTACTGCTATACTACTTCACTCTTCTTTACCATGACTGCAGGGCCAAGGTGTTCTGTACATCACCACATCATCTGCTCCACCGTGTGAGATGACCATGTCAGGTCCAAAGGAAACGGCTTCACTGTGAGTGTCCCGATTTCAACCACTGCCTTTATTGAACTGCTTCTCAGTCCTAGAGATCTGGGGATATCTAGGAGCAAAGATCCTTAACTTCAGTACAGTCAGCCTTTCAGGACATATGAGCTTATTGTCAGGATTCTGCTCTAACTTTGAAAGCCATGTCGTTCTGACATCAAGTTCCATTTAAAAAGAATTCCCTTTATTGCTTCTGTCCTCTCAGGAGTGCTCTCTCTCTCTCTCTCTCTCTCTCTCTCTCTCTCTCTCTCTCTCTCTCATTAATATAATTGTTTATAATAAAGCTCTTCTACATAGAAACAGCCTACGTGTCCCCTGCCCACCACTGCCTCTCATCCATCATCCCGCATCTATGGTGCACAAAGCTTCTCCATTCACAGACACCTGCTGCCAGCTAACGGGGTATCATGCTAGATCAAATATAAACACTTATAAACAGATAACCATGGAGAAGGAGATGGGAAGTATGGGAGTCACAATAGGGCAGTGCTTAGTTTGGGAAATTAGTTAAAACTTGGAGGTGCTTCCCTCTGTGAGGGTGGCTCCAGAGAATAGTAGATTAGGAGGCAGACTTGCTATGAATGTGGGTGGCCACCATCTCAGCCTGGGTGCTCCCATGGAATAAAAGAAGGGAGAGACCCAGGAGGCAGACATTTGGAGTCTCATCTTAGGTTTTAGGACAACATATTCTACACTCCAAATTCCAGCCAGGGAATCATAAAACTTTGTCTCAAAACAAAACAAAATAAAACAAACCAACAAAACAGAGTCTGGGTGTGACAGCTTACACCCAAAGCCCAGCACTTCGGAGGCAGAGGCAGAAGGATATCTGTAAGCTCCAGGCAAGACTGGTCTACATAATAAATTCCAGGGCAGCCAGAGTTGCATGTTAAGATCCTGTCTCAAAAACAAACAAAATAAGACAATATATAAAACAAGTAAGAGGTTGGGGCAGGGAAGGTAATTCTCTGTCTCAGCTTCCTGGCAGCCTCGAGGCAAGCTGCTACCCTCTGTCCTGTCTTTAGGGCCATGACGGACTGAAACTTCTTAAACGGAGAATAAGATAAGATAAGTTTGTTAGTTTGAAAGGATGAGAAAATTCATCTAGAGATGCTACATATCATCTAGATCCAACTTTCCCCTCTGACCTACATCAGTTCTAGAAGCAAAGGAGTCTGTCTTCAGCAAGCAGGGACGCAGCACTGTTGCAGTCACAGAGACCATGCCCATCCCTACCAAGCTCAATAAGTCTGATGGGTCTGCACGTTCTCAGAACATTGGCTGTGCAGAATACAGCTGAGGAGGAGGAGGAGGAGGAGGAGGCTGGTATTTCTCTTTGGAAAGGAGCCAGGAGGACAATTTAACTGGTTTGTCTGTTTCTTCAGACATCCATTCCTTGCCCACTGTCAGATGTAAAGAACTTTACCTATTTTTTTTTTTCAAGTCTTCAAGGAAAAGAGGCCAGGTATGGTGGGTGTGCCTGCAATCCTAGCCCACGGGGGTGTTCCTGACCAGCCTGGGCTACACAGTGAGGCCCTGTTCCTAAACAAAAGGAAGCTAGAGCCTATATGAAGAATAAGGATGATCTGCATAATTTCCAGGGGGAAGAGCTGAGCAGTCCCAAAGAATACATGAACACTGGTCTGGAGGCCAGGCCTGAAAACCTGGCCTCATCAAAGCCCGATTCCCTTTGTGCGCTCCACCACGAAGGAGCATAGGCGATTCTTTTCCATCTATCTCTTTGAAGAACATGGGGGGGGGGGTGAAAACAAAAACAAATGATAGAAACCACAATCACTTTTTATGAGCACAGATGGAGCAGAGGAGGGGAACTCTGCCTGGCTTTCACAATCCCACATCATCTGGTCTCACTCTGAGGGAATCTTATTCCCCACACGGATTCCTCATTCTGACCATGTTTCCCTCTCTCAAGCACGCCCCCCCCCCCATTTCCATTTTTTTGCTCTTGGTTGAAATTCTCCCCAACCTTGGCCCTCGCAAGCCTTCATCAGTTTTTTGTTTTGTTTTTTGGGGGGTTTTGTTTTTATTTTTTACCAAGTGTTCTTCACTGCTATCAAACCCCACCCCAAATTTCTTCACATTAAGTTAGGGGGCCTCTGGTTTGCTTTTCTGTTTCAGGTCCCCCACGATGACTTTTTTGGGAAGATGTGTCCTTACGGAAATAAGCAAACAAGTGACCGAGTAGGAGAGTAGATAACTCTCCATGTGATGGGAAAGATTTTGGGCGAGAGAACCAAGCTGAATGGTGGTGACCAATTACTAACTTTCCCGCTTTTTGGGAGCCAGAGATTTTTCTAGCTCGCTGCTCTTAGTTTTCAGTTTTGTCTTGTTCCTTTCATTGTGTGAAGCTGGGGGTTGAACCCGGGGTTTTGTGCGTGGTGGGCGAGTTCTCAAGTTCTGACCAACCCTGAGGTCTGGGGTCCTCCTGTACTTGAATTCAATCTTTTATTGAGAAAGGAAGGGAGGAAGGAAGGGAAAGGCAAGGGAAGGGAAGAGAAGGAAAGGAAGGAAAGAAGGAAGGAAGAAAGAAAAGAAAGTTAAGTTAAATTGAACTAAAAGAGAGCTGTAGGGTGGCTCAGTGGGTAGGGGCACTTGCCACCAAGTTTGATGACCAGAGTTTCATCCCTGAAACACATCTGGTGGACAGAGAGAACTGACTTCTGTAAGTCATTCATTGACCTCTGCATGTGCACTGTGAAATGTATGTGCATGCACGCATGCGCGCGCGCACACACACACACACACACACACACACACACACTATATATTTTTTTTAAATAAAAAGATCAAAGGCACAGGTATACATCTACTCATGGCTGGAAGCATCAGGTAGGGGCAGAGCCTAGTCAGGTTTGCCCTGTGGATTCTATGCCCATGCTGCCTTGGTGCAACTGCTGGGGACAGACACCAGCACAGACATGCTGTTCTGAGGACATATCCCATCAGGATCACAGGGCCCAGAGAAAGAACCAGCAAGAACTTGGTGTCCACACTATTTTTACTCTGGTGACAAAAGCAGCAAACCCGGGCCTTAGTCAACAGCAGTGTAGAAGATGTGGGACTTGGAGGCCACAGTTTAACGTCTTTTCACCCAGAGGGGGAAAAGTTCCTTTTTTCTCACCCCTTCCCTCAAATTAAAACAATGAAAATGGGTTCTCATTATCCCGATGATTAAGTCCCATTCAGCCAGTTGACAGCACCCAAAGAATGATTTTCCTGTGCTGCACAGCGAGCTGCCCTCCATGGCCCCATTCATAGACCACTGTGTGCATTTAATCACCCTGGGCCAGGCCGAGCTAATGAAATGCTGGGGCCTTGCCCTGCCCTGACCCTGCTGCTATTTCTGTCTGAGCTCAGCACGTCCTTTGCTTGACAGTTGCAACGGAACAAGCGTATTTTTCTCTCCATCTACAGAGTGTAAAGAGCCTATTTTGCAGCCAGTGGGGCTGGGGACCCTGTTGGAAAGCCAGTGAATACCCCTGGAGGTTAACTTGCAAAGCTGTTTTCCAGACTAAGAGGCTGGTGGAGGAGGGGGTGTGGGGTGCTAGGGATTGGAGGGAGGGCTGAGAGCTCATTTGGGAGCAGAAAGGGAAGATGAGCCTAGAAGTGAGGGGTCACGAAATGGGGGAGAGCTGATCCAGCCTGACGCAAACATGAACAAAAACTCTTTGTTGGTTATCAAAAATCTGCCTCCCTTTCTGGGGTCAAAGTGAGGAATCCATACTGCTGGGTTTTCACTTCACATGATTTGGTGAAAGGAGAGGGTCCCTGTGGAGAGGCTGCTCTCTTGAAATTCCAGGTTGCTGTTTTAATGAGTCCCCAAGAATCAGAAGTTAGCAACTAGGTTGCCAAAAACTCTAGGCGTCTACCCCATCCTGAAGCTTAGAAACTTATGCTTAGCTAATGGGAAAACCAGCCTCCAACTTTCTTTGAGACCTGCTGGAGAGAAGAGGTTGCAAAGCAGGTGTTAAATGTGGCAGTTCAGTGGCTTCATATAGAAAGGACACATCTCAATGGAGGCCTTAAATCAGAGGTTACAAACTCTAGTGACCCAGTGGCCAGAATGGCTAGAGGTCACCAAAATGAGTGAAGGGATACAGGTGGGAACTGTGACCAATTAGGAGACAGTCTGCCCCTGGTTACAGCAGGTAATTGATGCTCAAATCCAGCCCTTTCTGTGTTTGGGTAGGTAGACCCAGAATTGCTGGATTCATTAGGATTCACGGGTCTGTCCTTCCTCTCTTTGTAGAAGATCATCCTATTGTTAATTCTGGAGACTAATTCAAGATGTATATCAAGAAAACCAATGTGTTAGCTCAATAGAATCTCTCCGTACACTGCATGCTCACTCTTAATATTTGTAGGGCCTGGGCAAAAAGACAAACGGAGGTCTGAATATCATTTAAATATTTAACAGATATAAATGAACTTCATGAACTGGTAAGCTAAGTAGGTCCTGTCTGCCTACAGTGGGGAAAAAAAATGCCTTCCTATAACCAAGAAGTCAGGTGTGACATCAGCTGGGGGTTTCTGGGAGAGCCTGGGCATTGCCATTCTGACTAGCGTAGGGGAGGGTGCTGATAACTGAGTCCTGGGCCTTTGGTCCTTCTTTCCTTGTTCCCAGCTCTGTCCTCTGTCACCTTGTACACCCGGTGGAAGGCCTCACCTACTGTCTGTCCCCTTACACCAGTAAATAGCCTCCTGTATTTACAAAAACGTGCCGGCTGCTCTGAAAGGAAGGCGCAGATGGTCTTGACCACAGATGAGGGCTCAGAAAGAAGAATATGTGCCTGGTCAGTCATTTCTCTCTGGTTCATGGCACCAGAGAGGACCACTCTGGGGTCTTCTGAGGTTGGGTTTTAAGTCACCAAGATCTAGTTCATAATTGGCCCCAAGTTGAAGAAATCTCTAATGTCCCTGATTAAATGCCTAGAAGTGACCGCATCTTGACCCTTGGCCTGGCATTATGACTAAGCTGTGTATTCTTGGGGAAAGTGCAATTTTTTTTTAATGAATAAATTTCTATTTGATAAAATGGGATAAGGTGATTTCTTCAGCCAATCCAATTGAGAAGCAGGATGCAATTATATATCTGAAAATATCTTTAAAAAATATTGACAGAGAAATAAAGTGGATGCCCAAGAAGACAACTGCTACGGGGCAGATTGTATCAAAGGAGTTATAGATGAAGAACTCACTGAAATGATCTCCTCAACAGCCTTTCTTTAATCCCAGGTATGGGGCGAGTCTAGAAGATCTGCAATGGCCTGGCCTCTTTCCCTTCTTCCCATCTTCCCTGGTGTGGGAATCAAACCATGGTCTTGCATATAATAGTAGACATTCTGTCATTAACCTACATCTCTACTCCCAACAGTATCTTTCATTGAGAGTTTTTCTTGCCTTCCGTTAGTTTCTTAGGCTATGGCTTCTCTCAAATCGGGTTTAAAAGGCTGTTGCAAAAGTAACAAAATGAGGGCTGGAGAGATGGCTGCCCTTCCAGAAGTCCTGAATTCAATTCCTGGCAACCACATGGTGGCTCACTCTGTAATGAGATCTGGTGCCCTCTTTTGGATGCAGGTATACATGTAGATGGAACATTGTATACATAATAAATAAGTCTTTGTTACTTTAAGAAAAGTAACAAAACAAAAGCCAAGATCTAGGATTGAGGGGATGGCTAACTGAGTACAGTGTTTGCTGCTCAACCATGGAAATCTGGGTTCAGACCCCCAGCACCTTGTCTGTAATGTCAGCTCTGGGGTGAAGGGCAGAGGCAGGCAGATCCTGGGGCTTCATTGGCCTGCTGAGGCAACCAAAATGGTGAGGTTTAGTGAGACAATCTTTCTCAAATGATAAGGTGGAAGCCTCCTGTGGTAGAGCACCGGCCTACATATGCATGTGCATACACAAGCACAAACCAAGATCCTACAGATTTCAGAGATTTGTGCCTCTTTTCCACAGGTAACATCCCACAGTCGCCATTACAAAGGGACCTGGGCTATGATTGTGAGGGTCACTGTAGAAAGACTAGGTCTAGGTTTCTCTTTGTAGTCCTGGCTGTCCTGGAATTCGCTTTGTAGACCAGGCTGGCCTCGAACTAAGATAATCACCTGCCTCTGCCTCCTGAGTGCTGGATTAAAGGCCTGTGCCACCACTGCTTGGCTAGGCCTCGGTTTTAAATGAATGAAGATTAATGAGCAAAGGGGGGAATCTATTTAAAAGAGGAAAGAAATACCAGAACTTTCCATAGGGTCTAGGTTAGTGACAAGGCAGGACTGAAGAAACAGTAACTGCTCACTACAGAAGAAGAGCACGTTTTGTGAAGGGAAAAGTGAATGACCAGAAACACTGGGGTGATACTGAATTTAAGAGTTTCTTCTGAAGGAGTGTTGTTTAGGATAGGAGGTCCTACATAAACATGCCTGACTCGGTACTCAAAAATACCTTTTAATCTACACCAATCTAGACCAGACTCTAAAAGTGAAGCTGCATAGGAAATGAGTTTAAAAAAGATTTCTTAAATATTGAATGTATTTTTTGAAACTTAGATGTTTACATGTATGCATATTTTGCCTGCATGGATGTCTGTGTACCACAGGCATGCATTGCTCATGGAGGGCAGAAGAGGGTTTCAGATTCCCTGGAATTAGAGTTAGAAGTGGTTGTAAGCCACCATGTGGATGCTGGGAATTAAACCTGAGTCCTCTGAAAGTGCAGCTGGTGCTTTTAATGGCTGAGTTATCTCCTTAGCCTCCTCTTGTTTAAAGTATATGTTCAGATGTTGCATGTATGTGGGTGCCTCCAGACGTAAAAAAGTAGTATTGAATCCTTGGAGCTGAGACTCATGGGGTGGTTATGAACTGCCTGGCATGTGTTCTGGAAGCTGAATTGGGTTCTCTGGAAGAACAGGAAGTGCTCCAACCACTGCTCCATCCTTCCAGTCTGAAAATGAGTTATTTCAATGCCTTAAATCTCCAGTGAAGAACTGGACACTGGGGATGGTTGTCTTTTTTTTTTTTTTTTTTTTTTTTTTGCCTGTAGGATCAGAAGGCTTGTGATCCAAGATAATCAGATGCCCTCTCAGTGGAGAATGAACTCTAAGGAGAGAAGTAAAGGAATGGATGATGGATGTGCTGAGAATTCCATCATGCTCAAGTGGGTTATCCTAACCAGACTTCTGTGGTTCTAATTAGAGTTCTTGATTCCTGGCTTCTAAAAGTTTGCTTGTCTCCCACTTCTCTCCTCTCCCCTCCCCTCCCCTTCCCTTTTCCCCTCATCTCCTGTTCCTTCCATTACTTTCTTTATAGTGCTGGGGATTGAATTCAAAGCCTCATGAATACTAGGTAAGCAGTGCTATGGAATAATCTTTTTGTACATGGAAGATTGTGGTTCTCATTGGTTAAAAAAATAGCTAAATGGCTAATAGCTAGATAGGAAGAAGCTAGGTGGGACTTGTGGACAGACAGAGAGCTCTGGGATAGAGGGTAGAGTCACCAGAAGACACAGGGAGAAGATGCCATGTTAAAGACAGGTGCCAAGCTATGTGATAGAATGTAGATAAGGAATATAGTTAATTTAAGTTTTAAGAGCTAGTTAGTAACAAGCCTAAGCTATCAGCTGAGCATTTATAATTAATACTATGTCTTTGTATGGTTATTTGGGAGCTTGCTGGTGGGACAGAAAATTCTGACTACAAAGTAGTCTATCACTGAGATATGCACCCAGTTTCTACTTGTTACCCATCTCTAAGACAGGTTCTCTAGCTTCCCCTTAGTCCTATCAACCTTCTTGTGGAGGGTATGTCTATCGTGCTGACCCCAAAAACTGTCTCTTAAGAGCAAGCACTGACCTCCAGTGCAGCTTACCAAGTGTTGGTAACTGTTCATGCACCCAGCCCTAGTGTGAGCATATCTCACTGAGGACACATGATGCAGAGTTTTAACAAAGGCAGTGACATCATCCCAGGCTTCCTCCACCCAGTCACACATATTCATTTCCTTTCTTCATTTTCCTGGAATGTTGAGACATTCATTTCATTCTTTACTTCATCCTATGAGCTGTTCATAAAAATGGCCAGAAGAGTCACAACACTTCAAAGTGCACTCCCAGGATGAGTTTGTAGTTGGAACTCTATCTCTATGAGAGTGAATAAGCCTGGAGCTCCCAAGGCCTGCTGTCAAGTCGTTGTATCAAAACCACATGTTTGGAAAACATGCTCCAGGGCTGGAGAGATGGTTAGGAACACTTGCTCTTGCAGAGGAACCAGGTTCATTTTCCGACACTCATATGGTGGTGCACAACCATCTGGAACGCCAGTTACAGGGGATCCAATGCACTCTTCTGACCTCCTCAGAATGTGGTTCACATACATATCTGCAGGCAAAACACTCATACACATAAAATAAATAATCTTTAAAATAAAGGAAATAGCTCTAATGTTCCCAACTTTCCTTGAGAGAAGTTTGTGGAAAAGGCAGAGTTTTCCAGGTGTCAAAGGTGATTAGGAACAAAAAATAATGAAAAGAGAAGTGGGGGGAGAGAAGAAAATCTGGGAACTGATGCCAGAAAGTCATTGGAACAGATAAACCAGAATATATGCATAGCAGCCAGCAAAGGGTCTTAGGGTCTGAGGCGAACCTGAAGTTCAGGAAACCCAGTCACAGACAGACAAACGCTTCCTGGACCTCAGTGGTTTGGAGGACAGGGGATGGGGAAGGACTGAGAGTTACCAGAAGCCCCGTGTGGGGGCTCACACCTGTAATACCAGCATTTGGAAGGCTGAAAACAGAAAGATTGTACTAAAATTCAGGTCAGCGTGCTACACAAAAACAAAAATGAAGACGTAAAAGTTGGCAGGTGACATCGGGTATAGCCTGCTAGTGTCTGGGGAAATTCTTCAGGGACGGTGAAAGAATAAAAACACAACAAAACAACAAAAACCCCAGCTATTAGAAGGGTAGGTGATGCCTGCATATTTCTCCTTGATCGGAAAAATATAAAACGATGAGCTTTACAAAGCAAATCAGAAGCCAGGCATGGCGGTGCATGCCTTTAAACCCAGTGCTCAGGAAGCAAAGGCAGGTGGATCTATGTAAATTCTAGGCCAGCTTGGGTTACATAATGAAACTGTCTTTAAAAAAAAGAAAGAAAGAAAGAAGGAAGGAAAGAGAGAAAAGAAAAAGAAAAAAAGAAAGAAAAAGAGAAAAGGGGAGTGTAGTGGGATTCAGGTGTCAGCTGATAAGGTCCTAAGATGCTTATCCAGGGTCCCAAGCTCCTGGAGGTGGTGTGGCCAACCTGGAGGGGGTGTGGCCAACCCCATTGATAAGGGGCTTCTGGGACACGAGGAGGTCTCTTCCTGGTTCCTGGCTGTTGGAGAGACAGGATCGGAATCCATCGTCCGTCCATCGCTCGTCCATCGCTCGGATACTCCAGTCCCTGTTCAGGTGCTATTATAAGCTGTTACTAATATCGTGAGTGTTGATTTATATTCTAATAAATATTTATCTTGGACTGGTGCCTTGTAAGTAAAACTCCGCCTACAGGGGGGTGTTTTGCTAAGTCCACATCTAGAGCGGCATTAGCAGAAGGTGTGGGGGGGGGGCAACTACTCTCTTTAGTGCTGGACACTCAACACCCATTGGAAGAGAAATGAGACATTTCAAAAAGGCCCCAACTGCACTGGTAGCCTGAGACTTTGAACTGTTAGACCATTTAAGCAAGTGGCCTGGGACTGGATGCTGAAAGGTGTGGTATTCAGAGAGCTAAAAATCTAAAGGAAACCATAGTCAACAGGGGAATGAACATTCACACAGTCTTCACGAAGCAAGAGGGACATCGGACGGATAGTAAAGGAGCGGAACCAGAATTTGTAACATGAACTCTGAGGGAATGAACAGGTGACCGGTATCTGAGACTCTACCACATACAGACTGGACCCATCTGTCATCCAACCAACCAAAGGAAGACCTGGAGGGGAGAACAAGACTGCTCTTCACAAAGGAACTCCCAGGAGAGCTGGAGAAGACCGTGGAAATACGGAATAGCGAATCCAGCTGTCAGGCTGCACAGTGTTCATGTTCTGTATTGCCCAGCCCCCAGCACGCTCTCCCCTGTATAGCCAGATCTCCCTGGTTTAATTCTTTGCCAGTGCCATGCTAGCAGGCCAGCTTACCCCGCTCTGTTTTTGCCTCATTCTGCTCCCTCTTTCTTTTAAAACTCTTCTTGTTTCAGAAACATAGACTGGCCTAATTTGCAGGTCTCTGTGGCTCAGTCTCCTGCGATAGGGAGCCTTCTACATTATCTGATTACCCATCCTTACCTGTTTTTGGTCTCCAGTTAGCTAGAGTAAGTCTCACACTTTGTTTCCACACCCCCCTCTATTTATACTCCTCTCTTACGCTTCCTACCAGCTCATCACCAATCCGTTCTCTTTCCCTTTCTCTTCTTTCCCACTTTGTGCTGAGTGTCAGCTTCACACAGGTTGAAGTCATCTGAGAGGAAGGAACCTTCATTCAGAAAGTGCTTTCTAAAGATCAGGCTGTAGGGCATTTTCTTAATTAGTGATTGATGGGGGAGGGCCCAGGCCTTTGTGGGTGGTGCCGCTCTTGGGCTGGTGTTCCTGGGTTCTATAACAAAGCAGGCTAAACAAGCTATAAGGAACAAACCAGTAAGCAGCACCCCTCCATGGCTTCTGCATCAGCTCCTGCCTCCAGATCCCTTCCTTGAGTTCCTCTCCTGACTTCCTTTGATGATAAACTAGGATATAAAAGTGTAAGCCAAATAAACCCCTTCCCTCCCAACTTGCCTGCTGGCCATGTTGTTTCATTGCAGTAATAGCAGCCCTAAGAAAGACACAGACACACAGTAACTAATATATTAACACACACAGTACAAATGGTGCTTAAGGGACCATGGTGTTTTAGTAATTTCATAGTGGGTGTACTCCTGTGAAAGCGAGTGTTACAACTCTGGGAAGGGGTGAGAGTATCCTGACTGTTGAGGAAGTCAGGCTGTATCTGGAGCTGTTGGGAAGCTCTATGGCTGGAGCTGCAATGGGACAGCTCAGCTCTGGAGGGAAAGGTGTCCTGACTGTTTAGGAAGTCAGTCTGTACCTGAAGCTGGGGTGTGGTGGGGGAATGGTCTCCCCACAGGTTATAGCAATCCTGTCCTCTCCCGGAGAGCCACTACAGCTGAGCTTTGCTCCACCCCACCCCCCAAGGGGGCTTCCCAGCAGAGCTCTGCTGCTTCTTCCCAGTCCAAGATGTTAGCTCTTTTGCTTTCACCCTGATAAAGGGGAGACCCCTGCAGAAATGTAGCAATCTCTTCGGGCTCAGGAGAAAAGTTGTTGCTTTCCTGCTTTACCTTGCCAATTCCCCCTAAGGGGACGTCTCTGTAACGTTTTTCTGCTCAGTCCCCTAAGGGATGTCTCAGCAAGTTCTTCTCTGTGCTGTCAAATGAAGATCTTCACCCAAGACTCTTTTGAGAAAGAGATTTGGGAAGGAGGAGTCCATGAGAGTGGCTGCCTCTACAGGGTGGGAAAGAACAGCCCACAACCGAACAGGCAGAGGGGTTTATATAGGGGCTCCAAAGGACAGAGTTTCTCCAGGGACACTCAAGGATTGGTTAGTTTCGTTGGTCAGGGCCAGAGATGGCTCTGATTTCAGGGCCCAAGTGTGTTTCTTCCACTGGCCTTTTTTAGCTTTGGGCTTTAATTCCTAGGCCAGGGCATATTTCTTTCACTGGTTATGATTTTGGGGACCAAGTGTGTCCCTTTGGTACTAGTTTCAGAGTCAGGGCATGTTTCTTTGGTTCTGGGTTAAGGGGTAAATTGTTTCTTTCACTGGCTCAGGTCCCAGATCCAGACTGTTTCTTTCACTGGCTCTGGGTTCAGAGTCAGAGTACTTAGGGATTGTTTGGTTTCCTGATCAGAGATTGGTTGGTTTTGTTGGTCAGTTGGTCAGGGGCAGAGACAGCTGATTTCAGGGCCCAACTGTGTTTTTTTTTTTTTGTTGTTTTGCTTTGTTTTATTTTGCATTTGGACTCTAATTCTAAGGCCAGGGACTTATTTTTTTCACTTGCTCTGATTCTAGGAACCAAGTGTGTCCTTTTGGTACTAGTTTCAGAGTCAGGGCATGTTTCTTTGGTTCTGGGTTAAGGGATAAAGTGTTTCTTTCACTGGCTAGGGTCCCAGATCCAGGCTGTTTCTTTCACTAGCTCCGGTTTCAGGCCCAGGGTGGATTTCTTTGGATAGCCCCCTTTCCCAGCTCCCTGGATACAGACTGTTGTTGCAGACAGAATTATGCTCTCAGGAGAAGACTGCAGCTCAAACCTGGAGCCCTGAATGTCAGTGTAATAGATGAAAACACCCCATCCTTACCACAGCCTGTCCCTACCACTGAAAAGAATTTTATAAAGCAACTTAAATGTTAATAATTCAACTAATGATCTAACTGTAGATGTACACATTCTAGTGCAAATATGTGAAAAATCACAACAGCACATCTCCTCCCCAAATTATCAGCCTTGTAATAGTAGAAGACCCCAATGAGGGTGATGGGCAAAATTTAGAGACAAAAGTTCAAACTAATGATTATAAATATGTCCAAAGAATCAAAGTGGTCAAAAGACAAACCCAACCCAAAGCCTACTGAATGAGGTCAAAGAGAACACAAAATAGCTGAATGAAATAAAGAAGCCAATACAGGACAGGAAAAAAAAGGATTCAAAAAGAGAATACTGGAGACATCCCAGACTAGGCTGAGCACAGTGGCACGCTTCTTTAATCTCAGGACTTCGGAGGTAAAGGTAGGTGAAGCCCTGTGATTTCAGCACAACTTGATCTACATAGTCAGTTCCAGGTCAGCTAGGGCTACATAGTAATAACATCTCGGAAAGAAAGAAGACAAGCTGAGAATCTAGAAATGAAGCTTAAATACATCAAAGAAAGAGTTTAATGGAAAACCTCACAAATAAAGTGGACCTTGGAGTAGACAGAGTAGCCAGGCTTGACACAAGGTAGAAGAACTGGAACAGTCAGCCAAGGACAAATATAAATTAATAAACACATGTAAGTGGAACATGCAAGTTTTGGAGGGAGCACAATGACAAAGCCAACTTCCTGAATTATGGACATAGAAGGAGAGAATGGCCATGTCAGGGGCACAGAAAGCATTTTCAATAAAATTATAGCAGAGAACTCCCCAAATCTGAGGAAAAAGAGGCTCATCCAACTTCTAGAGGCATTTAGAACACCAAGTACATAAGACTAGAAATCTCCCATATTATATTATAGTTTAAGTACCAAATACACAGAACAAAGTAAGATTATTGAAACTGCAAGAGAAAAACATCAAATTATCCCATATCACCAGAACAGCAGTCAATTTTTCATCTGAAACTGTAAAGGCCAGAAGAACCTGGGACGATGTATTTCAAGTTTTGGAAGATCACTTCTGCTGACCCAGAATGCTGTTCACAGCAGAGATAATGGTCATATTCTAAGGAGAAAGAAAAACTACCCACGATAAAAGCAGACTAAAGGAATTTATGAGCACTAAGCCACCTCCACAGAAGACAGCAAAAGGAATTCTTCAGACTGAAGGGAAAAAATGCATCCAAAAGGCTCCAGGAAAGAATAAACCATGCTAGTTGAACAAATGAGGGGAAAATACAAACTCCACAAAATCAACAACAGGACAGAAATTAATAAAAACATTTAATGATAATTCTGAATATTAATGGCCCCAATTCCACAACCAAAAGGCACGGGCTGGCAGATTGGATTAAAAAAGCAGGATCTGTCTATTGTTGTTTCCAAGCGATCTGCTAGATTATAAAGGAAAGATGCACCTTACCGTGAGGGGATGGGAAATGGATTCCAAGTAATTGGAATGAGGAAACAGTCAGACGTCACTATTATAATAGATGACAGAAATCAACCTCAAACTAAAACCTGTCAGAGGATATAGAGCAGGTAACATGACACTAATTAAAGGTCAAAGTATCAAGAGGAAATTCCCACTGTCAACAAATACACACCAAACAAGTACACTTCATGTCATAAACCAAATACTGCCAAATGGAAAGTCACAGATTAACTCCAACTTAGCAGGTCACCAAGGTCACCAAGGACAACAAGATAAACAGAGACATTTGAGTTAAATAATACACTCAAACAGAACATGGAGTTTTCCCTAGATAGGAAAAAAAATGAAACAACTTCTTGTATTCTACACCAATGAGTTAACATGAGGAGTCAAAAGCAAGGAGAGCTATAAAAAAACATACAAACGTACCGAGATTAAACTACCAATAACAAAGGAGTCATTGAGGGAATCATGAAGGAAAGCAAAAGATTTATAGACTCAAACAAATTCAAACACAACATATCAATACCTATGGGATACAGTGAAAGCAGATGTAAGAGGGAGTTTATATCTACAAATACCTACACTAAAAACGTCAGAGAGCTCAAAAATAAATATCTTAATGATGCACCTTGGGGCCTTGGAAAAACAAGAGCAAGCCAAAACCCACAAGAAGTAATTTCAGTACATAAATTAATAAAATACAAACACACACAAAACAACAATGCAAGCTGGAGAGGTGGTTCAGTTGACGAAAGTACCTATCATGCAAGCATGGGGGCCTGACTTTGGATACCACAGCAAACATAAAATTCAGGGGTGCTATTGTACATAAGCCCATTGCTATGGAAGAAGCAGGAACAGGCAGACACCTAGAGCTCATTGGCCAATCAGTGTAGATGAACTGATGAGCTCCTGGCTTAGTGAGAGACCGTGTCCAAAATACATAAGTAACTAATTAAGAAAATAAGTATAGAAAACAGTTGATTGAGATACCTGATATCAACCTCTGACCTCTACAAATATTTACTTATGTGCACCTGCATCCATATGCATATGAGCATACACATAGAAACATATTTACTTATACATTACTTTATATAGACACAAATACAATATAAAGAAAGAATCGAGGAAATGAAGAGTTGATTGCTTGACAAAATATGTGCACAAATCCTTAATAAAAATAATCAAAGAAAATAATAGACTTATTAAGAAAATTAGAGATGAAAAAGGAGAAGACATAATAGATACCAATGGAATTCAAAAAATCATAATAAACCTTAAATATACAAAATATGGCTGAATTTCTATAAATATATAATTCGTGAAAATTAAATGAAGATAAGATAAACAACTTAAATATTTATAACAAGCAATAAACTTGAGGCAGTAATTTAAAAATTTTCCCATCTGAAAAGATGGATTCCTGCTTAACTCTATCAGGCATGTAAAGAAGTTGATTCAAGGTCAAGTTAAACATCAAGATTAATCATCACAAGTTCCCGCTTGTCAAATTGACACCCAACCATATCTCCTAATATCATGCTTAATTTCCTAATGAAGGACCATAATAAGGTTTCAATTCTCCATAACAAGACATAACTATCCCATGCTCAGCTGAAAATAAGCTTTTCTTCCCCCCACTTAGTATTTTAGTGTCCCTGAACTTAAATATGATCATATAGATTTACAGCACTCAGCCACTGATATACCTCAGTTGATGTTACTTTACAAGGTAAAGTAATAGAAGAAAGAAAACAGACACCTGCTTAGGATATGTGCGCATATGCGTACATCAAACACACTTGTTGTGAAATATTAGGTGAAGATGTGTTATATTTGCTTATGCTGTGGAATATTTAATGATGCAAAGATGTGTTACATCCTTTTATGTTGCATTGTTTAACTCTGTGAAGCTGTGTTACTTGGCCTGCCTCAAACACCTGATTGGTCTAAAAAAGCTGAACGGCCAGTAGCCAGGCAGGAGAGGAATAGGCGGGGCAGGCAGGCAGAGAGAATAGATAGGAGAGAAAGAGAAGATTGAGGATTGAGAAAAGGGGGGGAGGTTGTCAGGGCCAGCCAGCCCGGAGTAAGAAGTAAGGAAGAGCTGGCTCGAAACAAGCCAAGCTAAGGCCAGCATGCACGAGATAGGATGAGCTTTTGTATATTAATTTAGGGTCAGGACAGGAGGCCCCCAAGAGCCAAAGAGTAAAATAACCGACAACTACATTTGGGCATACCAACGTGGGGCTCAAATATCTATCTAGAGCTGGAAAAGCCAAAACAAACAACAAAACCAGCAGCACAAACTCTTAACAAAAGAGGGCAGAAAACCACACGGGAATGCCAATTCTCATTTCTGTAACTGGTCACGTGGCCTCCCCTCGTGTACTTTCTCCACCCTCAGAAGGCACCTTGGCAGATCTTAGCTCTTTACTGGAAGAATGCTTCACACCTTCATTTCTGAAGGATCTCGCCATTTACCATCCTGCCAGCAGAGCACAAGTCATGGAAACATAAAGTAACATCAAATAGGCAACTAGGGGTGAGGCTAAGTAATACCATCCCTAGTTCCATCCCTTGATTCCTGGACCTGGGAATCCTGACTATGGGAGAAATAGTACCACGTATTGGGCATCGATTCAGAACCCTGCTGTTGGCACCTCGTTGGCCCTGTAACTCCGTCTTTAAAAGGCCATTCCAGTTCACACACAGGAAGTTCTTTCTGCATGAGCCACCTCCTTAGCCCCCCCCCCCACCTGTCCTGGACTGAATGTATACTAAGACAAATAACAAGAAAGAACACAGCACTAAGTGGTAATGACAACAATTAAGATTCAACTAGAGAAACCTTTTCGCCATCCTAGAATCGGCTGTTAACGCTCCCTCTTCTAATTTACCCACCAGCTTATTTATTATTGACCTTTGGACTAATCAATGCATCTATGTAGAACTATGAAAGCCTTTTAGAAACCTTTCAGTTTTCTTGAGGCTTATGTGACGCTATTAATGTAGTTTATGATGAGGGATGAGATGAGGAGGAGACTTAGAACTCCTGGGAAGTATTCTATAAGAACATGTGTTATTTAGTAAATATTTTAAAATAACTTTGCTTCTACAATAAAAGTTAACTTTTTAAAGGGGAGAGTCTGGAGAGATATTCCTAAGCATGTCACCTTGGGTTTGGATGCCAGCATCCCTGTAAAAAGATGGGTGTGCCTGTAGACCTGTGCTAAGCAGGCAGAGGCAGGAGGATCACTAGGATTTGCTGGCCAAAGTTCTAACTCTAGGTTCAGGGAAAGATCCTGTCTCAAAGAACCAAGACAGAGGGTAATAGAGGACAGAACATCCTCCTTCTGGCCTCTACGCATGGCTACAGACATTCCCTCCTCTTTCTCTACACATACACACACACACACACACACACACACACACACACACACACACACGATATATATATCAGAGAGAAATAAGGAGAAAGAGAGAAAGGGATAAAGCCCAGAAAGTAGCCATAAAAGTTACTTAGAATGACATCTATAATAAGGAACATTTACAATGTATTCCAGAGGAGTATGGAAGTATCTTTAAAGATCCAAGGAAATAAATCTTCTAATCTAGAAGGAATAGATTATACCACAGTGTTATATCCAGGTAAAACAGAAGCATTTTTTAAAAACTTTTTTAGTGAAGATTTTTCTTTTTTCTGAGACAGGGCTTCTCAATGTAGCCCTGGCTGTACTGGAACTCCGCTCTGTAGACCAGGCTGGCTTTGAACTCAGAGATCCACCTGCCTCTGCCTCCTGAGTGCGATTAAAGGTGTGTGCCACCACTTAGCAAAGATTTCTTTAAAAAATCAATCATGAATCTTCACAAAATGAATCATTAAAAGCTGAATAACAGGAAGAAAAAGTCTCAAGGCAAGGGACAGAAGTGACTGACAGAAGGCTCACAGATCTGACATCGGCAGACTGGAAAAATCAAAGCTGAAGTCGAAAACAAAGATTGAGAGAGTCTGAAGAGAGAGGTAATCTCCACCGGGTGGTATAAGTGTGCTTGCCTTTTTCATCAAAAATCTTTAGACTCTGAAAACAATTTATTGCTGATTTGCATTTTCCCCCACAGAACTTTGTCTCTTCTAGATGCCCATCATGCCTCCCTTTCTCCACTTACTGGTCGAGGTGTTCAGTCATTGGGATTTTAGCAGCCTGCCCATGAGCTCTTATAAGAAATCAGGTAAAGCTTCACACACATATGTTTATTCTTTTGATCTACATCCAATTTTCAAAGTGTACTTGAGACAATTTACAATAAAAGACATATGTACAATAAGTTGGTTGAATAAGAAGAGAAATTTAAATCATAGAGGAGGAAAAGAAAATAATTATGCCAAAAACCTGAGTTAATTGCTATTGTAATTGAGCATTAAATTTGTTCAAGGCTTTCTGGCAGCTAAAGGGGAAAAGGAGGAAATGCAGAGGGAACTATGGCGGCAGTTTGCCCTTAACTACTTTACCAGCCCAACCGGCTAGAGAATACTTGATTTACCCCCTTCCCAGAAGCACAAAGCAGGCAGAAGTCTGCAGATTGCTACAGTGTGTCCCATCCATGTCCCACCCTGCTTTCTCCCAACTTTAACAGCATGCTGGACAACTTCGGTTTGAAATGGCTTAGTGCAAACCTGATTGGAACCAGCATGCAGACTGGAGACCTAAATCAAAATGCCTTTTAGGGGTTGGGGAGATCATGGCGCAGCAGTTAAAAATACGCACTGTTCTAGCAGCGAAGCCAAATTTGGTTCCCAGCACCTATATCAGGCAACTCATGACAGCCTGGCCCGTAACTCCACCTCCAAGAGGATCCTGTACCATATGCCAGCCTCTGCAGATACCTGCACTCAGTCATGTATAGTTGAACATAAGATAAAATCTTAGGAAAACTGTTTTTGAAATGTTCGTGTATGAAAATACATATTTGGGCAGGGGTGATGGTTCAGTCCCCAAGAGGCCAAGAAGCTAAACTGCCTAGACTGTAGGTGAGTTGGTAGGTACCCAGTGGCTCTCATAAGAGCTAGTGTGAGAACTTAGTTCACATCCCTGGCATTTAAGTAAGTGCCAGGTGTTGTGGCATCAACCTGAAACCCTAGCACTGATGGAGCAGAGACAGGTAGGTCCCACTGCAGCCAAAAGGAAAGTTCTGGATTCAGAGAGAAACCGTCTCAAAAAATAAAATGACAGCAGTCAAAGAAAACACCAGACATTACCTTCTGGCCTCCACACATGTGAACCCATACTCATACCTACACACACACACACACACACACACACACACACGCACACGCACACGCACACGCACACGCACACGCACACGCACGCGCACGCGCACGCGCACGCACATGCACATGATCACACACACACAAAAGTAACATTGAAACACATATTTACTAAGGATTTGGAAAACATAGAGTATAAAGGAGAAGCTACCTACAAGTATTTGACAATCCTATTCAGAAATAATTGTGATTATTAATAAATGAACTTTGAGGTTTTATAAAATGTAAACTTATATTAGCTCATTTCTTATAATCGTCTATCTAGATAATTCTATAAGTTTATGATCTTTGACACAAGTGGGTTTTTTTTTTATTTATAATAAAAATACTTCTACCCATTGACCTCCTTGTGAGACGTAGCTCCTAGCTCAGTCTTTCTGTGTCTTTTCCAACAAACAGGCAAGAGGACATCTTCCCTGTGTGCAAGGAGTTATGTAATTTGTCTAAATCACACAGGCTAAAGGAAGAACAAGCCCACAAATTTGAGTGTGTCGTCTGTGCAGCACATTCCCTTCAGCAGATGTTCAGTTCTCAGACATGCAGGCAGCTCCCTCTGGCCAGCTGTGACCACTGGAGGAAGAGTGTCTGATGAAGGCTGAACAGTAGTGGGGGGGGGGGCAGGCGGCCAGTGCAGACAGAGAAGGAAGGATCTCTCTTTCTCCCTTTCTCCCCCCCCCCCCAGTTCCTTTCTCCTCCCTACTTTCTCCCCATGCAAGAGGCCAAGCAGTCAAACTGCCTAGGATCCAGGTTAGCTCAAAGGTACCTGGTGGGGTTTGGCTTTCATTAAATAATGTAATTCAAACCTTTTCCATGGGGATCAAATTAAAAGAAGGTCGAAAAACCCAACTGCTGTTCTCAGTTCCAACAGCGCCAGGGAGAGTGTCGGATTTTGTTGTTGCTCATACTGTGGTTTGAACTTGGTACAGACACGGTTTACTTATCTTCCGAGTGTTATGATCTTTGTAGAAACTTCCCTCTTGAACAAGTCCCGACTGAAACACCCTGAGCAGCTCTCCAGCAGCCTCTGACAGAGACACTTCCTCAGGCAGAACCAGACCCAAGGTCGCTGGGGAACATTGGCTGCTATTCCTTAAGGGACAGCCTGTTGTCAGTGCCTCTGTTCAACACGAACATAACCCAGAAGTCAGGGCCACCCCTGGCTGACAGGAGGGGCGTCTGTCCCCTGTCCTTTACCACTCAAGGGCCTTTGGGCTAAGTCCTGAGACGCCAAGAGGCCTAACAACCACATGCTCTAAGTTGCAGAGAGCTTAAAACAAGGCAAATGTTTTCCCATTCAAGGCTCTCCGCCACAGTTGACATGAGACAGGCTAGGGTGCCACCAGATGAGTCAGCAACCAAAATGCCCTCTCTTCATGGTATTTGCATAACTCTAAACATGGGCTTTGCCTTCCTAACAATCACTCATCCGGTGGTGGCACACCAGAGCCTATTTCCTGAAGAAGATGTGTGTGGGGAAAAAAAAAAAAAGTTTCCCGAGTGACTTAGGCACCCAGGATACTGCACTGTAGGCAACAGTGCTTCCTCTCTCGTACTGTGGTCTTTCAAAGGGTGAAGGTGGCTTTCCTGGTGTGCCAAATGGCAGCTGATTCCCCACTTGTGAACCCAGCATTCCAGAGAATGGGACAGAAGGACCATGTGTTTGAGTCTAGCTAGGGCTACATCTCAAGACCTTGTCTCAAAACAAACTGATCAACCTGCACACAAATACCAAGAATGAAGAACAAGTGTAGTCAGAGCCAGCGCATAAGGCACTGAATACTGGGTATATCCTTCACTATACCTGGCTATAATGACTTTCAGATTTACCCATTACACAG
The DNA here is from genome assembly GCA_033318265.1 of Phyllotis vaccarum. Taxonomy (NCBI): domain Eukaryota; kingdom Metazoa; phylum Chordata; class Mammalia; order Rodentia; family Cricetidae; genus Phyllotis; species Phyllotis vaccarum. Next base: position 67,870,372 of record JARWLC010000006.1, read on the forward strand.
GTGAGAAAACTGAAGCATGAGGGTAAATGATATTCTTTCTCTCTCTTACACTACCAAGGTTTGTAGTAATATATTTTTAATAAAATTAGTCTGGAATATCAGAGGACAGAGCCATCTCTCCAGCCTTTTGTTTTGTATTTTGAGACAGGGATTTCTATGTAGCAGTCCTGGCTGCCCTGGAACTTGCTTTGTGCACCAGGCTGGCATTGAACTCACAGAGATCCTCCTGCCTCTGCTGGGACTAATGGCTTTCGCCACCACTGCCTGAATGGAATCTTGGACCTCATGCTTGCTAGGCAAGAACTCTGTCCCTGAGCTGTATCCACAGTCCCAAATGACTTCTCCAATGTTACAGAGCTTATAAGGGTTTGAGCCAAAACTCCAAGACTCCTAGTCTCCAACAGCTTGAAAAGTTCATGTGACAGATGATATAATTGGGAGAAATCGCAAAGTCCCAAGTATTCTCATCAGATTGCTTGTCAGACCCCAGGATGATTCCTCTTAGAGATAGACACTTAACCCTGTCACACTTCCACCTGCTGACTCCACAGAAGCCATAGCTGGCCTCTCTGTACTGTCCAGAACTATTTGGTATTTGGGGTGGATGCGAACAGGTCATTGTGATGCCCTAGGGTTTAGGGACTGCCTGTAGAGAGGCCCTGACACACTGTCCAGACAAGAAGAAGCCCCAGTTGAGCAGGTCCTGGGGGGCTGAATGGCTCATGTTCAGGTGTGTCTTGGTCAGAAGACCTCAAGGACATCCCGATTACCAACAGGTGCCACGGTAGTGTTTGCTGTCAATAAAGCAGGATTGTCTCAAGTCAATCACTTTGAGAATTCATTTCATCTCCTACCTTGATTATTTCTCATCATATAACATAAGAATTAGGGTGTCAACACTGTTAGGAAGCCATTACTCTGCCTGGTGGAAAGCAAAGATCCCATTATGAAACTCTTAATCTGGTAGAGTAGGCTAAGAAGCAGGTGGTTTTTGCAGCACATACGAAGAACCTGCTTTAGAAAAAAACATTGGGAAAGTATGTTTCAGACACTGTCTCCCTGTGGTCAGTTCATAATCCTCCTGCCTCAGTATCCAAGTGCAGGTATTACAGGTGTATGCCACCACACTTGCTACATGATTTGTTCCAAGAAGCTACAACTTCATTCTCCCCCCCCCCCCCCCCCCCCCCGTGTGTGTGGATCTAACCCAGGCTCCCATGCTTGGTAGGCAGGCACTGTACTACTAATGGCATCTCTAGTCTTTGGACTTGTACCTTGGAAACACCCCAAGACTACAACAGCAATGTGTTTGGTCCTCATTAGGTCCTGGGAAGAAGGGCCTTCCACATGGCCTGGCTGACAGGCCGAATATTCCTCCTGAACAACCACATGGTTTGGAGGAAAAGATGAATGAGCTAACTCACTTCTAAAATCTAGAGCATTTCCCTAACCATGTGTCCTGGATCAGTTAGGAACTCTTCATTTAAAACTATCTTTAGCCTGTGGGCCCATTCTTCTTCAAACTGGAGCCCTGAGGGTCTCTCAGCCTTCTAGCTTTATCTTGACACCACCCTGTGAGGAGTAAGAAGTGTCCCCCTCCCCTTCCTAACTTCATCCCAATTAGGGCTTACTTACAGGGTCTGTATGTTTTTATTTCTACTCTGCTTTGGTCATCTATCAATGGTGTTCCATGGCAGCCTTAAAAAGTTTAATTTTAAAACTGAAGCATATTTTAAAACTTTGGTATGCCTAAGTCCCTTCCAAATGGTGACGGCTGCTCTTCTGTGGACCCCTCACTCCATGTTTCCTCAGGAGTGCTGTTGACCTTTCTGTGCCTGCCCCTTCCCCATCTGCAACAAGGCTGACAACACTTCCCATTTAGGGCTAGGGTGAGGAGAGGGTGCACCAGGCAATAGCCCACCAATAGCAAAGCTGTAAATATTTTTAGCTGCTATTCTTACCGAACAGGAGGTACAGCATGAATCTCTCACTCCCAACCACAAAACCAGCCTACTTTAAAAAAAATTATTTTGTTTAATTTAGTTTTGAGATAAGGATTCATTATATAGCCTCGGCAGGCTCAGAACCTCCCCTATGGACCAGGTTGGCCTCAAACTCACAGAGATCCACCTGCCTCTGCCTCCCAAGCACTGAAACTAAAGGTATGGGCCACCATGCTGGACAGAGCCAGCCTTTGAGGTCACCAGAATGTTGCATTCACACCATTTGAGTAAACACATTTCAAAGCAACATCTCTTCTTGTTCTTTTTATAGAAATATTATTCCTTTAAGGGCCATTTCTTATAGTAGAGAGCAGACATGAAGCCATGGCAAGTGAGTAGATAACAGGCAGAGGCGCTCACATCAGGGACAAAATAAAGCCCTTCTGTACAGCTTGAGTTGGGGACATTCGGCAGCGTGGTTCTCTGTGGGCTATTTGGTACCCACTATTTACTCAGATCCTGACCCAAACTCACACTGGAACTTCCTGGATGGCGCCACCTTGCCCTGACAGGCAATCTGAATTTACTAATTCTAAACGCTTCCCAGGCAGTCCATCTCATGACCAGATCCTGGCCAAGACCTCCTAACCTTGCTTTCAACCCTCTGTGCCCCAACTCACCAGTCTGCATTTTGGGTCACAGCTTTCAATGCCATGGGACTGTCCTTGAGTTCTATAAATAAGTGCTTGCCCCAGATCCCTCCCCATGCCAAGGCCATTTACAGCCCTCAGGGATTGGGTCCCCGTTCCACACCCATCAATGGTTACTCAGGCTGCCTCCCAAATGCCAGGAGAGATCCAAGGGCCTTGGCTTTCTGTGGCACACACATTCACAGATTCCTCTAAGGTACACCCCTACATGAGAGCTCTTCGAGATTCAGTTTCTTGAGCTGGGTTTTTGTGGAGGAAAAGCCTTGGATGGTGAGCTAGGAAAGCTGTCAGAGACTGTTTTGCAGAACTTCAAACACATTCCAGGCCTTATCTAATCAGAGAGCCTTCTTCAACAGCGGGTGCAGAGGCTGTTCCTGCAAAACATTCCCCAGCCAGGGGGAGGGCCTTGATTCTGAAGGCAAAGTAATGGCTCTTTTGGCACAGGCAATGTTGGTTGGCAGCTGGAGCTTTGAGTTGACCTCTGACCCTCTCCCACAGTTCCTCCCAAGTCCCATTGCACCATTCTAAGCTACCCTCAAATCCCAGGCTCTAATTGGCTCTGGTTTGTTTTTGCGTTTTCTCTTCTATCCAGTGCATCAAAAGGCACTTCAATAATTGTTTGAGGCATGAAAAAGGCAGGGTTCAGCTTTCCAAACTGGAATTGGAGGTAATTACTGTCTTCCATCCACGAGCTGGTACATGTTGCAAATCACGTGGCTCTGAGCTGCTTTACAGACAGTGGCCAGGCCTCCGAGCTGGATGATAGCTCTCACAAAGGCTCTGCCCTAGAGAGAATCCACACATCTCAGATGCTAAAGGAGTCTGCCATGTTCTTCTGCGTCCGTCCCCCCCCCCAGACTGCCTTAGAGGTTTGGCCTGAAGAGTCTATAACTTCAACTCCATCTTGGAAGTTTGGGTTTTGCTTTTATGCTTCATTTTCTCTCAAGAGACAGGAGCTGACCTGACACATAACTACCTTCTTGTTTGAAATTAGTAACCATATACTTGACCTCGACTGCCGAAACAAAGAACATGGTTCAACCCAGCCAGGCTAAGACCCACCTCAAAGAATCAGAATAAGGATTCATTTTGTGCTTTTAAAACAGTAAACCCTAATGCAGGGAGTCTCTGTATTACTTCCCTTATGCTCCACATGCAGGCCTGGAGGACCTTGTTTAAATCTCATCCTGTTTTTGTTCAGCTGATTCACAGAACCTCCCTATGGAGTATGAGTGGTAGCTGACCCAACCTCAGAGAGTGTGTGGGGTTCACACAGAGTTATCACATGTGAAGTGCCTGGGACCTGGATATACAATATAGTTCAATACACTAACATTAACTATAAAGGCAGGGCTCCTTGCTGCCAGAGGAGCCAGACTGAACAGTTTGGAGAAAGAAGCCATTGTGAGAACAACGTAAGGAAATAGGAAGGGGAGGGTACCAGCTCTCAACTCAGATGTCTTCCCTCCCAAGAGAACTGTCTTTACCACAGTTTCCTGAGACTCTAGTCTGGCCCTGCTCCACTGGACATCTCAAGGAATGAGAACTAGCTGTGTCTGACCAAATACCTCCCCACTCAGAAGTAAGGAGAAGCAATGAGCTTGGATTGAGGTAGAGACCCAGAAATTGCTGGCCTGCTTTATGGTAAGGCAAGAGACAGGACTCAAGTGTCTCCTGGGGGCCTGGGTGAGCCAAGAAAGAGCTTAGTCTCACCCCTGCCCTGACTCACCATCCTGAATGATGTCATCAGGTGGAGGGTGCTGTTGTCAATGGCTGCTGACCCTTCTCTTTCCAACATCCTACTTAGAACACTCAATGTCCTCTAACCTTGACCAACCAATGAAGCCCATTCCAGCAAGGACTCCATGGAAATTCTCTCAGAGCAGATGACCTTTCAAGGCTGTTGGCCTTTCTGTTTGTGACACACACTTTTCATGGTCCTAAAGACAATGTGTGAACACATGCTCATTACATATTTATTTGTTTACTATCCACTTCTCGATAAACTAAAGTTCGTGTGGATGAGGCCAAGTTTCTCTGTCGTTTCTTCTCCAACACAGGTGACGGCTTGCCTATGCAGATCTGAGCGATCTGAATGAATAATCTCTCTCTCCCCTTTTCTGTGTGATTATAGTACTGGGAATTGAACTCAGGACCTTTAGCACCTTAGGAAAATGTTCTACCAAGAAGCTATATCCCCAAGGCCTGAATTCATGGTTGCAAAGCAGACACAGTTCCTGTAGTGAAGAAGAGTCTCTGGGGCACAAAGAAAGACTAAAAAACACTTGAAATTACATCTTGTTTTCCTCAAGTGGGCCATTTGGCCTTGCTGTCTCCCAGTTGATGAAGTCTCGTGTTTAATAACAGCCTCGAATTGTTAGGATAAACACAGCAGGCACAGTCACCAACTACTGCAAATGTAATGGCTGAATCAGGGCGTGCCTACAGATCATGCATAAACATGGCTTTCAGATATTCACTCCGGCGCATAATCTAATAGCCACTAATCTAATAGTTTACAATTTAATATTGTACAGCCCCGAAAGTTTTACATCTGGTTTTGAACTATGTTTCTGAATTTGCTTTGGATCTAGGTGGTTCTGATAGTTTAAGAATCCATTTGATCCCCTATGTCCAGTAATTGGCCTCGGGGGACTGGTAAAGGCGCTCCTGAACTCCCAGTAAATGCAGAAGAAATACTGCATTGTGCTTGGATATGTACCTGTCAGTCATAGGAGCTCTTACACATGTCAGCTCTGTCTTTGTTTTGTGTTTGTTTGGTTAGTTTTGTTTTTCGTTACTATCTACCTTCCAAGACTACTTCGAAACACAGTTAAGCGTTCAGAAAAAAATGAATCTGAACTGCCTGCCCAGCTGATGTACAACCAGTCTACAGTAGAGTCCCCTCCCCTTTCTGTTTCACAGTTGGGGAAAGAATTTGTTTTTTTCTTTTTCTTTTTAAACATTTTTTATTGTGTGTGTGTGTATTTGTGTGTGTGTGTATTTGTGTGGGTGTGTATGCATACATGTACACATTTGCACATATGTATGCGCCAGAGACCCTTCTCTCTTCCCTCCACATGCATCTGGGAAACTGACTTTAGGTCTTCAGGCCTGGCAGAAAGCGCTCCTCCTGGCTGAGCTAGCTGTCCTGCCATCCCTTGTCTTCCATTCCCCCCTTCTGCTTTGATGTACCTTCTTTTCCTGGCTCAATGAGAGGAAGTCAACAGGTTTTTGCTTTGCAGAGCCTGCCTGGCTTGAAAGTTCTTCATTCTGCCTGTGCACTTCTGAAAGATCCATTGTTCTCAGATGTTCAGTGTCAGGCTCGCTGAGGGCTCCCTATGCCACACTGGCTGCGCTGTTGCATGGAACTTGAGGGCTTCCTTCTTGATGGAGTGTGTATCTATCTGATGCTTGTACTGGGTCAAGATCTCAAGACTGCAAAGTGGAAACATCCTGAGATCCAATGCAGAGCTAAATGTGTTGTCAGTGAGTAGCTGGAACCCCAGAATTCCCACCTCTTTTTCCTGTCACGAAGTTATATCTCGAGGTAAAACAGCTGCTGGTTCTCAGGCCAAGTGGGACTGACGCCAGCTGTTTATTCCAGATGCCAAAAGCCAGATGCACACCCACCCCCTAAGCTGAAGTCTCAGATTTTATTGAATTTATTAATAGCCTTAGGGGTTTTCTAAAGGAGCGTTCCTACAGGCTCTGCCTCCAGAGAAACAGACCTCCTTAGTTCAGACCGGCCAGAAAATCTACATGTTAAAAAACAACACTCCCATCCCATCTCATCTCTTTAGAATTCCAGTGCAAACCCCACCCCCCACCCCCCACCACCCCTCACCCCCCGGCCAAGGGTTATATCTGGACAGATAGATGATTGCTGTGGTGGAGGCCCTGCTGGGTTGGTAACTGCATGGCAATCAGCAAGGGAGTTTGATTTGCAACTTGCCAATACCTGTGGTGTAAATATTCGCCATTGCTGTCACCTCAGGCTACCATGTCCCTGAGATTGGTCCCAGCTGTGAAGTTATGGGTGTATGCAAGCCCACGGTTCCAGCATACCATAGGGTGGTGGCATACCATGGAAGCTTCTGGATAGCTCTGGATGCTGGTCCCTGGGCTCTTAGTGCAGAAGGATGCACTATAGCATGCGTGTCGTCTAAATCTTTCCCTAGACCCTAGGTCTTCTCATGGTTTGCTTTGCTGACTGGTTTCCAGTGATCTCATGGGGTTCCAAACCAGAAAAAGAGGAAGAAGGAAAAGAAAAAAGGAGGGGAGGTTGGAAATACAGTTAGCATGGGATGCTGGCCTCAGCTCTATGGCTCATCTTACTCAGCTGGCTTCTAGCAGGAAAGGCATCTCAAACACCTGCTTATGCCTTCATCTGAGAAGCTGTCTGCTCAGCTCCCATCAACCCAATCCTGTTGACCTGGAGGATGATGAAAAAACTGAGTGTTGGGGACCCGAAAGGACAAAAGGGGATGGAGGAGGTCCGCGGGGAGCTGACTGCTTCAGACTTCCCCTTAGTTTCCCAGCTATGGCCTCATGAAGACTTTGATAACTTTCTCCTGCCCTCAGCCAGGCAAACAGATGTGTAAAGGTCTCTCCAGTTCCCAGGGCTCAGGGTAGTATTTGCCTTCTTCTCCTGCCAGCAGACCTGGGCCACCCTCAGACAGAAGAGCCACACAGTCACTAACCATAGAGGGGACCCAGTGAGGTGTAGGGTTCAAACCTATTCTGCACTTCTGCCCGCTAAACTGGGCAAAATTGAGAAAAACAACTCCCCCTGCTCTGTGGTAGGAAGGTCTGGGCACTGTGGAAGAGGTAAGGCCCCAGGCCTTCCACACAGCCTGTGGCCCACTACACTCCAGGCATACCTTGCAGGTACAGCTGGCATGAGAACCTTGCCAGCTCTGGCCTGGTGTAAGAAGAAAAACTACTGATCCAAAATAAGGTCTTTCTTGCATCCACCGAGCTTCAGATGGAGAGGAGCAGAAAGACTGTACTGGAAGGGAACAGGGATTAGCTTCCTTGTCTGCTATATTTATTCAGCATTGATCATCTGAAGAATTTCTCCGATCTACAAGTGGGGCAAACAGAAGCGGAGGATTACCCTAATTGACCTTAAATAAAGAACCGGTTTCATATCCAATCTAACCATTGGAATATGCTGCTCTTTAGAGACACACTTTCTAGCTTAGAGAAGAGGAGGCTGTTACAGTTGTGTGCAAAGGCTTAGTACATGCATGTCTTATCACATAGTACAGTCACCTTGAAATGGGACATGTAATGCATGGCACATGTTTCTAAAAGCAGTGACAGGAGACACTTGTCAGTCCATGAGACACTCTCAGGGTGTCTGCAAGGACACAGGTATTTCATAATAAAGCAAGATGCTATTTCCTTTATTACCATGTTGACATTTGGTTAAAATTTCTGGTGCCAGACTGTTCTGGCCATCATAGTAGTCTTCATTGCTACAAACTTTTGGAGTAGGTGAATGGAGGCCAGTTTCATTTCAGAATGTTCTAGATGAAGCAGTTTATAAAGGTGTGCCCACAGCTTACTTGTTCACTACTCTGTGTAATGACTTGAGTTAAAAGTGTGGGGCCCAGCTAGCACATCTTGCTGTAAACTGACTGTCTTAGAGAAGTACATGGGGGTGCTGTGAACAGAATGAGCCACTTTCACAGAAGGCAAAAAGCCAGAGCCATGGGCAGTCAGAGTAGGCTATTTGGTAGACATATTTTGAGAATAAAAACAACCAACCAACCACCAGAGATTACCATACAAAAATAATTGACAGTATATGAGGCCAACATAGAATCTTTGAGCAAAACTTAGAAAACTTTGGAAACTTCTATGTACCACAGTGAACTTGACATTTCCCCTATCCCATCCCACTTACAGATCTTTCTGATTAATTCAATTGTGTTATTAACAAACACAAAGTTTTAGTTTTCATCACCAAAAGAGCTGCATAGTTTAATGAAGCAATATTTTCCAAATGACCCAGGCATACCCCAAAAACCTATTCAAAGGATAAACTGGACCCAGTGGTTTTATGTACTCAGGTACACAGTGTTCACTGCCTTGGTTTCAGATTCCACATTGTAAATAACCTTCAGAAACTGCTATTAGTTGCCTTCAGAATCATGTCAAAGAAGATCTGTAATTATCTGGAAAGGCCATTAAAGGATTCATCTCCTTTTCCAACAAGATGTCTGTGGGGGAGGCTTGGTTTCCTTCCCATACTGCAACCAAAACAACATCCGTACAGCTGATTGGCTGCAGAAGTAGATATGAGAACCCAGCTGTCATCTATTAAGCCAGGTATTAGAGTTGCAAATAATGTACAAGGCTACCGCTCTTCTCTCCAAGTTTTGTTTTCTTTTAGTAAATAGTTTTTTTGCAATGAAAGGTTATTTTAATTTTAAAATGAATTATTTTTTTAACAAATGACTAAATATTAAATTTATTCATTTAAAGGAATAAAGATAAATGCACTAACATTATTTTCTGTTTAATTTATAATATAATAAAAATCATTTAATTATTTATTGTTGCATAACAAAGTACCCGCCCCCACCCAGCCATTTGAATAAAGCAACAATAGTCTTTGGTTGTTTCCCATAGTTGCTGAATTGCCTTGGGTGGGTCAGGGGCTCAAGAGGGTGTAGCTATCAGAAAGCTGTGCAGGAGTTAGAGGGGGTGATTTTCAGAGTCACAAGCCCTTCATGTCCCATATTGGATATTTACATTACAATTCATAACAGTAGCAGCAACATTATTAAGTATCAACAGAAATAACTTTTGGTTGGGGGGTCATAACAACATGAGGAATTGTATCAAAGGGTCTCAGCATTGGGAAGGTTGAGGACCACTGAAGTACAGGATCTGCCCTGAGATGGCTAACTCACACCCGGACAGTTGCTGGCTGTTGGTGGCGGGTCTTGGTTTTTCTCCAGGAGTTTCCAGTGTACTCAAATCATGGTGACTGGCCTTCTTCAGAGTGAGCAGAAGAGACTGGTTAGACCCTGTAGGCCTTTGTGTGACCCTGCCTCTGACCTGCACACCATCACTCCTGTCACTGTTTATTTGTGACATGGAGCACACAGACGCATGAGTTCTAGTTGATGAGAATCAGAGACTGTCACTCTAGGATTTACCAATAGACTCGATCCACATAAACAAAGACTCTTTGGGGGTCTTCAGTAAAACTTGAGAGCATGATGCAGTTTGATAGAACTACCCTAAAGGAAGTGGGCTATAGCTTTAAGGTTTTTGCTACTTATTATTTCCTGTTGTTGATAGTTAATACCATCATTTCAGCAACTTCTCATTCACAAGCCCTAGCTTAGGCCCTGCTTCTTTGAATTAAAAAATAACCATTTGTTGTAAAAATAGGTGCATATACTTACTTATTGAAACAAAACTTGAGGAGAAAGAATAACAGCACTGTACATTTAAAAAAAATCTCTTTAATGTCTGGCTGAATAGCAGGTTATTGAATACTCCCTTGTGAGTCTTCAAAGATTTTTTTTTTAAAATTATGTGTGTGTGCCTGTGTGCATTTTATGTGTACCATATGTGTGCAGGTACCTTCTGAAGCCAGAAGAGGGCATCAGGTCTCCTGAAATTGGAGTTACAGGTGGTTGTGAGCTGTCAAATATGGTTGCTGTTAATTGATGCCAGACCCTGTGTCCTAACTGATAAGGCATCTCTCCAGTCCCAAAGAAGGAACATTTCCTTACTATGCCATTGTTCCCGCAACGCCACACTCTGATTAAAACTCAGGTCTCTGTAGCCACAATGCGGAGTATTAACCACTATGTGATCATAGTGAGCTATCTGGACCTCCCTTGTGTCTTGTGAGTTTCATCTCTTCCCTTCACCCTACTTGGGGTTTGTTGTTTTGTTTTGCTTTGTTTTTTCTGTTTTTAAATTTTGTTTGGTTTTTGCATGGCAATAGCTAGGTTTGCGGCATCGTTAGTCCTTCTGAGGGCAGGCTCCCTGGATGGTCATGGTCTCCAAGTGTTGGTCACTGATGGACAAACCAGAGAAGTGCTTGTAGACACTGGAGAGTGTGTGAACAGTGATCTAAACAGCCCAAGTGAGGTCACTGCCCTGTCAGAGTTGACGATTCTAGAAGCTGCCCCATACAGAAGCAAAAGACGTCACAACAAGCAGGCTCTGCGCTCTTTTAGGAAGTTTCAAGACAGAAAACTGAATAATGAAGACAGGGAAATGAGATGCCTTGTGGAACATTATTAAGGTTAACACGGATGATCAGGGCCCCGTCAGCCTCACTAAAGAAGGGAAATTTGAATGAGGACACATAAAGGTGAGAAAGCTAACCAGAGGAAGCCTTTGCAATCAGTGTTCTGGGGTGGGCACACATCTGCTGCCTTCTGAAAGAAGCAAGGAGGCCAGTTTAGCCAGAGTGGAATCACCGAGGCCAGGGAAAGGTCTGGGCACTGATAGTGGCAAATTATTTATTGTCTTGGTACAAGATTGTATTGTCTGAGGTAGAAACCAGTGATAGGAACATCTTGAGCCTGTTTGGAAGGGTCTGGGGGATGCAGTATAAATCTGACTATTGTGCTGAGAAGATATTCTGGGGCAACTGGAAGGAAGGAGGGAGATTTATGAAAATGAAGGAGGGAGATTGTTAGAAGATTTCTGCAGCTGTCTTCCAGGATGGAGAACAGGATATGCCAACTAGGGTGGCTGAGGCCAGAATGTACCAGTGGGACTGTGAGGCCTGGCAGGATTCTGGTGGATTCTGGGTGAATTTTGACAATGGAGCCAACAGAGCTTATTGGAAGTTTGAAAGTGGGAACAGAGAGGTCAAGGATGACTCTAAGGTTTTGATCTGAACAGTTAGAAGTCTGGAAGACCCATGTGACATTTGCTTCCCCAGTCCTAGCCATGCCTCCCCAGGACAGAGGCTCTCTATTGCCTACCTGCTTCATAGAAAACCAAAGAAAGACACTGACTATGTGAAATTAACTGTGTTTCAGGGAGTGTTCGAATGTTAGTCCTGGGCCTCTGTTCCTTCCCCTCGTCTTTCTTATCGGAAATGAAAGAAAAGCAGTGGAAATAGGATCCCCGTTGAACAATTCTGGAAGGTAATTGGGAGTTGGAAACAAATCTCCCCTGAAATGCATGAAGCAGGTGGGGAGAATTTCGGCTCCAGCTCTTAAGCTGCATATTATCCTGCCCAGCAAATGACTTCCTCCAAGTCCCAGGCAAACCCTAACTTCTACCCTCCACATGCCTGTAGTCAAAGGAGCTCTCACAGCAAAAACCCAACATGAGAAAAAGAAGGCTGATCTGCACAGGTACCAGAAGGCTGCTTGAGACCCTCTTTCTATAATGGCACTCCCCAGAGGGACACAAGACATGGGACTTCAGGGTTTTGGGGTGTGTGTGTGTGTGAGTGTGTGCGTGCGTGTGCAATGCTGGGAACCGAACCCAGGGCTTTGTGCATGCAACTGCTCTACTGCTGAGCTGCATTCTTGGCCCTTTGGGGTTGTTTTTATTTTGAGCCTCGGTCTTACTAAGTTGTTCCAACAGGCTTTGAACTTTCAATCTTCCTGCCTTCACTTCCTGAGTAGCTTGGATCGTAGTCCCGTGCCATCATGTGGCATCAAAAAACATTTTCATGATTAGAACTGTCTACTTGTTTTATCAAGACTTTATACATTAACCATGGTCAAACCCTTTGAAACAACTAAAATCTCCAGACCTCTTTATTAAACCACAATATGTTAACCTTTCCACTAAATAAAGCAGGACCAGAGCTTCTGATTCTGGCTTAGATCAATCAGTCAGCAGAGGGCTGACAGGGCAGTTCTCAAGGGTCTGGGATTACTAAGAAAAATAAGGATCATGTTATACTGTGGGGAATATACCCTGAGTGCCTCTTATCCCCATTTCACATGTCGGAACACAGAGGCATGAGGATAGTGACTTGTCACACGTCTAGCCAGTAACAGGGTCATGTACGGAGAGACACAAAAGCCTCAGAGGCTACCATTTTCTGGCACCTTCCATGAGCTAGGCACATACTCTGTACTTTCTGTTAGACTGTTCAGTGCCTGTGGAAGTACATGCTTTGTAAAGAACTGAAGCTGTTCAACGAAAGTTCTTATCCTGAAGGATAAATTCTGTGTCTTCATTGTCCAATCAAGAGCCACCAGCCCTGTGCAGCCATTAATTCTCTGGAATACAGGGAGTGAGCCCAAGGAGCTAATTTTTAAACTTTATTTTAATCTCAATTTACATACAGTTACACGTGGTTAGTGGTTATTTTATTGGCCAATGGTGTTCTAGGGGCCTCGTTTGACCGAAAAGCTCATGAACCGACAAGGTGAGGCGATCTCAGGCCTGGCTGAGCTCCAAGTGCCCACCTTCCCTTTCCCCGGCCTCCTCTGGGGTACAGTGCCTGGCATTGTGCAAAGGGAAGGTACAGGAAGGAAGCTGACTAGACAATGTGCAATCAGCCAAAAATAAAGCCAGATCCTAAAAGGTGGGTCATTGTTTGTGCTGGAGGCCCTGAGGGACATCAGATAGAGGATGAGACCCTGTACCAGAGCCTGTCATGGCTCTGTTGGCTGAGGGTTCTGTGACTCACCAGTTCCTATCCTTACTGTTCAAACAGAAGCATTTCCTTTTTCCAGGCTTACTCCTAATCAACTAATTGGTAGCAAGGTAGTGAGCTCCAAAGCCCAGCTTCACCCCATCAAAATGTGCAGCCTCCCCCTAAGGCTTCCATTTGAGACACTGCCCACATGCTATGTGCAAATGTTGAACCAAGCCAGAGGTCACTGCTTGGTTACCAATCTTTCCATGACCTTCCAGTGTTCATCTCTGCTTCATCAGCCTTGCTCCAAGGCCTCTGAGGATGTCAGTGATGCTGAGAACAAACCCAGAGTTGCTATTTCCATGGCCAGGTCCTGCCGTCTGCTCTGACCCATGCACCATGGCTGCTCAATCTTTCTTTCTGCTCCAGTTCCTTGATTCCAAACAAGACAAACCTACCAGGGCCAGATTTTTATAGAGAGCTCTTCCTTTCTGAGTGGAATGTTCTTCCTGCTCTGGACCTGACCTACTCTCTTCACTCGGTTTCCATTCACAGGCTATATCTCTCTTCAGAGGAGTCTTTGAGGTCGCAATATGTGCAAAACAGTTCATGTATACCACCATCTCTTAGCCTGTTTAACTTGCCAAGGCACTTAGCACTAACATAGAGTCAGTCTCCTATCTTCAGGTCATAAATCTGAACTCAACCAATTGTGGGTGGAAAATATTCCTTGTCTCTATTCTGTAGCGTGCCGAAGAGCAGCCATTTATTAGCAGTGTGCTTGCATTGTGTCCAGCATTACAAATAATGTCGGGTGACACAAAGTACATGACAGCTTATCCATAGCTTAAGTGGAAGCATTGTTGCACCATGTGTTTTTTTTTTTTTTCACTGAGGTCCTCCTGCCTCTGCTTCCAGAGTGCCACCATGGCCCTGCAGCCTCACCATGCCCGGCAAGATTTTTTTCCCCCTGTATGTTCAGCATCTAGAATGGAGTCTATGGTCACATGACTATTCACTGGATACTTATTAAATGAATAACTGAAGGTATGTATGATCAACTGCCTCAAGCACAGGGGTGGAGGCAGAGGTTAGACATGGCTCACTCTATATAGATCAGCACTTCAGTGATTTGGATCCTGAACTACGAAAAACAAAGAGATTTGCTGCTTAAATTTCTTCTTGCCTGGGAAAGTTAAAGACCACAGATAATCCAAAACTCAGTGCCAAGTCCCTTGATTTATAATCAGGGAACTATTCACACAGAGGTAAACAAGAGCAAAGGACTGACAACCGAGCGTGGGAGGAGAATGATGTGAAGCAGACGGAGGGCGCTGTGCTTGCCCTCGGAGGCTCCAGGTTCCCACCCCATCTCACTCAAACTTGTATCCAGAGAACCTCCACCACTTTCTACAATCCTTTGAGCCTAACTGCCCTGGTGGCTGCTTGGAGTAGGAGGCCGAAGCAAATGGTAGAAGCATCGGTTAAGGCCCATCTTTACAATACGGTACCCCATACTCCTCTGAAAGGCACAACCAGAAACAATGTTTTCCAAAGATGCCAATATTTCCTAAATCCGGACTGAGGCATGAAGGGGTCTCTTTCCCGCTCTAATGTGCAGAACTTATTTCCTCCATTTAATAACTTCAAAGTAGCAAAGGTTAGCAATGCAAAGAAACATTGAACACTCAGGAGGGGCAGTAAATATTGAATGAATCACTGAGAATGCCAAGCCGAAGGAGAATGTTCACCAGGTGAGGAATAATGTAGAAAAGCAAATCCTGCATCAGAGGTCAGGAATTGGGAACAGGGCTCCCTATGTTAGCTGTGTGATTTTGTGCATGCCTCAATTTCCCTATTCATGTTGGCTAAGTCCACTCTTCTCCCAGCTCTAATGCTGTGTGACATTCTGGACATACTTTCACAGCTTTGCTGTTGACTCTTATATGTGTCTCATTAAGAGAAAGAGCAGCCGCTCTGGATGGAACATAGCATCATTAGTTAACATCATTTCCCCAGAATATTTCCCACATTCTCCACTCAAGAAGGTTCTGGAAGAGAGTCATCATCAGAGTTGGAAGTAGAACCAGATTGGTGCCAAATTATCCGACGATGCCACCTTAACTTAGGAAGTCCCGGTGGCCGCTCGCTCCTCAAGTGAGTCCTTGACTGCGTTGCAGGAAAAAAAAAAAAAAAAAAAAAGCCTTTTATCTGAAGCCAGAAGAAAACAACACCCCCGTAGTATGAAGAAATTGCTATCTGCATTTCTCCCTCTCCATAGCTCAGCTTGGGGCTCTGTGTGCCAAGTAAAAGCTTCAGCATCAGAGGGCCGCTCCTTCCTGGGCCTTTAGATACCTGTGCTGGATGGGTCCTCTGGCCACTTCAGCATTTGAATTTGGCATTTCCACCCACACAGAAGGACCCCAAAGCTCCAGGTCAGCAGAATCCAGAACTCTTTTCCACCTTTATCAACTTTCCACAGCCTGGAGTCACCAGAAAGAGAAACAGCACCCACTGGGGGGTCTCAGCCAGTGCAGGACTCCAGACCTGCTTCGCTCCAAACAAGGACTCCTGTGGCCTCAGTTTTCCCAGATGGGTTGTCAGGACTGCCTGTCATAGCCTCATGGCCCTTTTCCCATGACAAGAATATATGAGGCAGGGGCTTTCTCTTTTAGTGATCATAGATGCGCTCTAGGAAGAGAGAAGCAGTTTTATGGTTCCAGTAACCAAACAACGTAATAAAAATCATTTCACTCACCAGCCCTATGCAAACCAGGCAATAGCCTTCATGTTCTAAAAGGGGACCCCCAGAACTCCAAGCTCTCTGAAGTGGCAAGGACCTTGCTGAAGGCCTTGGGACACCAGCTGATGGCTGATGGAAGGATTTTAACACCCCACTGAAATTCTCTTTTCCAAAATAACCACTTTGAAACTTGTTAATTACAGACACACAACTGGCCCCAGCTCCCAACAGGACCAGGTTCTTCTACCAGGGAGAGCAGGGCTCTGAGGCTAGAGGCTGCCATAGTGCTGCACATGCTTTGTATTGGGTGAATTAGCTTTAGGAAGAGAATCCAAATTAATTAAAACCACATGGCTACTCCCTCCACCCCCAGCCTTGTGCACTCCACCTCCCTCCCCTGGAGACAGGGGCTGGTTCGATCTAATTTGGTCCAGTGTTTTTGTTTCCTAAAATCTGTCTTGGGCTCTAGGCCATTAATAGGTTGCAGCTGATTTTAATCTACATGAATCAGAAACCTCGATTCTTTGGTTTTAAGGAGATTACAAATTGTGTGTCCCACAAAGTTGGGATGGAAGGGGAAAGGCCCTGGGTGTGGAGGGGGAGGGGAGAAGGAGTGGGAGAATGCATCCTGGAAGGTACAGAATCTCTGCTCTCCATTAAGCAGCCAGTTTGAATGAGCCTGTGGGTTCTCAAAGCTGGGGGAGGGGAACTAAGAGGCAGGCAGGGTCTTGTTTCGCTGACCCTGTGGCAGGCACACAGGACTTGGGCCTGTGTAAACAGAGTTAAAACCAAGATCTGGACAAGCAGAGGTTTCTACTCACTAGTCTTCAACAGATTTATTCCCTAAGCTCTTGCTGGGCATTGACCATAAGTTAATGCTGAGAGCAGCAAACCATGGTCAACTGGTTTAATCAGGCCCCCAACCTGACTTTGTAAATAAAGTTTTGTTAGAACACGGCAGTGGCAACTTCCTTAGGCATTGTCTATGGCTGCTTTAATAGTTGTGGCAGAAAAAGCTGAAAACGTCTACTGCCCTGGGGCAGTGAAAGTTTGCCACCCTGAGTTACAGAACTATGCCGAATCTTCCCCGGGCACTCTGCATATAGGACAACAAAGGAAAGATTTAGAATTCCTTCAGTTCCCACAACATACAGGGCTCAATTCCTTCCAGACATTTTCCTGCAGGAAAGCGTCTCTGTATTCATCTAGTCAATGGCAATGAAAAACAGTGCCACTGAGGTAAGAAGGCCAAGTCCTCGGCCTCACAGCTCTCCTCCCCCATTCACAGAGAGAAGAGCAGTTTCTGAGACATAGTCACCCTTTAAACCTCTGAACAGTGTTCATGTGGGAAACAGTACTTAGGAAGAGCTGGGTGCCTGAGTTACACAACTCTCCTGTGTGTTAGATGATCTAACACAGGGACTAGGGTACACCAGCCCTGATATGTCACACCCACCAGCACACAAAGAGCCAGGTGCTGGTGCCAGCCTTGGGCAAGCATGCCTCCATTTCAGAAGCAAGGAAAACAGCTCTGGATACTTGGGGGATGGGAGTTAGGGATAAGAATGAGATGAGCCAGATCTCACTCCTATAAACCATCTCTATAAGGCCTATCAGTGAGAGAGTGCAGGGCATTCCCCTCTCAGATCTGTAGGGTCCTCTGCTGATCTTCCAGCAGATCCCAGGGAACAGCTGGATTCTCCTATGAAACAGGGAGATTTTAATTCTGGAATGGACATGGAGACAAAGGTACACTTTGGGGTACTAAGGGCAGACGGATCAGGCGAGTCTTACCCTTTCTTGAAAGCAGAGCCTCTAGTGAGGAGACTCCCCAGGCTTGTGGGGCCAAATGATTCATGGAATCATTTTTAGGACAAACAGAAAGGAAAGAGTTAACCCGCACCCTCCCAGGTCTAGTCAAGCAGATGGACATGTGACACCAAGAAATGTCTGACTGGCATGCACAAATCTGCCCTGGAGCCCATTTCTGCAGGATAGAGCCCAGCCTGGACTGCATGCTATCATCATTGTGGTTTTCAGTACCCTGCTCATGTCTGGGCCTGGAATCATAGATCAACAGAGAACTGCATTGCTCTGCATGGCTTGTTGACTCTGTAGGGGCCTGATCTAACAGGAGCTGGAAGTTACTAAAAAGGACATTATTCTAGACCTCACTGTCCATTTCCACTCGTGCCCCCAGGCTCCTTGCAAACTCCTCCATGGACTTTAGGCATCAGCTCAGAAGAGTTCCAGCAGTTAATAAAGAGTTCCGTCTTTAGAGTTTTGTTATTGCTTGATGGCCTCTATGTGACTAGTGACTGTGAATTGCCCAAGGGTGACAGAAGAACTCCATCTGGGCAGGGACTGAGGAAGCCCTCATCACCATAAACAACAGAAGCTTTGTAGCAGGTCAGGGCAAAACCTGGGAAATGACCCCATCAGAATATCTGAGTCCCCTATCTTGGGACTCTGCTTAGATGGAGCCTTATGCAGACTTTTGCGTTTGGCACATTGGAGAATATACCACAATGCTTCCAGATTCTGCCTCCGAATGATCCTTGGGGCCTTCCCTAGAACGGAGCTTCCAGGAACATCAAGGAGACATGCGCAGTCTTCAAAATTACTTTGTCTACTACTTGTTTGAGGCTGTTTCACTGAACCCAGTGTATAGGAAATCTTTGCTGTTGCTTTCTAGACTGAGAAGAGCAGAGGAAGAACCAGGGACCCAGGAAGGCATTTAGGCCACCTGATTTAACTAGGTCCAGAGCAATGCCAAAGCAGTGGGGGTACTGTGTACAGCTGGTAATGCTGCCATGGCCCTTGCATGGAATGCAGTGCACCGAGGCTAAATAGGGGCCATCTCATGTGCCCTGGGAACTGGGCACTACCTGGATGAGCACAGCAGCAAGGCAGGCTCTGAAGAGGCTGCATGTCAATGAGCTTTTTCAAAGAATGCAGTTTCTCACTCTTTTGAGGTGGTCAGAAATTCCTGTCCCGTGTCCCTGCCACATTTGGCCAAGCTTCCCTACTTATTCAATGTGGGCTACCAGGCTCAGGATCCTGAGCCCTCACACGAAGGACAAGGTATTTAAGCCAAGCTCTACTCTCCCCTTCTGTGCCTACCAAACAAAGCAAAACAGTATGAAACAGAGAAAAGGTCCATAAACGTTTCCTGGGGCTGGGCTGACAAACTTCACCTCTAAGCAGAGCAAGCCAGATGAGTTTAAAAGCACATAAATGCACCCACAAATGCTTGAACTGTCACGGAGGAGTAGACGGGTGCTTTGGATGACTCCGGAGCAATGAGGAGGGCTTGATTGTAAAAAGGGCTGGGGAAGGGGCTCAGAGCCTGAGTTCCAGGCCCACACTCCCCCGCCCCTGGGGCACAGATGGGTGGGAATTGTAGATTCATGTTGCAAATTGATTTCATGTGCCTTTCAAAAGAAGCAAGGCAAGGACCCCGCCCTCCCCCTCCCCCCCTTCCCCCAGCAGTGTCCTGCCCTGCTGAGTCACCTATACTCCAGGGGATGAGACCTGGAGTTTCTGCTATCCACCGCAGTTTGTGTCCTGTGTAAACAAAAGGCTGGTAATTAGCACAGGAAATGAGCTTCACCAGCAGCACTGAGTGTGGACCAGCCTGTGGGATAGGGAGCTGCCAGGCTTCTACCTGAAAATATTCACAAGCTCCCAAGTCATTCTTCCAGCGCCTTCCTGGAACACTTGAACAGAGGCGCTGCCATGTGTATACACTCACAAACTCAAAATTTCCCTGTTCTCCTGCTCCCATCACAGAGACAACTGCCTCTAACCAGGACACACATCCTTCCCCAAAACTTCCTTCCCTCAATTCCCACGTCTAACTGCTATTCCATGTGTGCATGTGCAGGATCGAGTGTGCACACACCCTCCCGTTCTCCTTGGACACACAGAATTTCTTCCCCTACTGAGCACCTTGTCCAAGTGCAAAGGAACTCACACAGGAGCCAGGAGTGTTTATATTCCCATGTACACACACACACACACAGCCACATCCTGCCTGGCTCCCGCACAGTCATGACAGGCCTGGGATTGGTTGCTCTTGTTTTGCACTGGTCTCTACCAGGTGTGCGCTCACAGAGGAGGTCAAGAGGTGTCTGTCAACCTGGCTTTGGCACTTCCCTTGACTCTGAGAAGATGACTTTCTGAAGCTGTGCAGGGTCACATGGCATCATACCCCATCTCCACAGACTGATGTGCCCTCCTTTAGCTGTTGGGAAGATTTATTTTGCCCTGTGTGAGACTAGGCTGGAAGGGCAGGGGTCAGCTAAAACAACTCTGATATTAGATACTTCATGGCCTCTCTTAATTCTGGTTTTTATAGGTCCAGACTTCTTGGAGAAATCCTGAAAGCGTGGGTGTGGGCAGGCACCAGATAGACAAGGGTGATTTGGGGTAGAAACTGGAAGAGTTAATAATGGGCTCTGAGCGACAACTGCCACCCTGGGAATATGGACCCACCCCGGAAACTGATACACAGGAAATCCTCCCCCCACCCCCCAATAGCTGCAGATACTATGCATGCTGTGTTCCATACACATGAGATTTTACTCTCAGGTCCTGAGGGATGTAATGTGTCCAAGTTCTTGCCGCATCCATCTGGATGAGAGATAACAGCTTGTGTTGTATCATACACCGCACAGTGCAGGGGCTGGGCTGCTGACAGATTTTCTTCCCCATACACCCCTGAGCTATGGTAAGAGACTGGCTAGAAGTGCATGGACTCTGCCCACAGCCTTTGCTTGTAAATTTCTCCCTACTCTCCATCCCGGCAGAGGCCAAAGAAAATCTTGCAAAAATTGTAGTGTACAGGATTGGTAAAAAGCAGGGTTAGGAAATGTTTGTGCATCTGTGTGTATGTCTGTGTGTGTGTGTGTGTGTGTGTGTGTATGTGTGTGTGTGTGTAAGTGTGAGTCTTTGTATGTCTCTCTGTGTGTCTTGTGCATCTCTCTCTGTAGTCCCATTTGCTCCTGGTCCATGATAATTCTCCCCTCATACATTAAGGAATCTCTGAGGTTCCTTGGACCCTAGTTTGAAAACTACACAGAAGGTTATTGCTTGACTGCTGAGTTCCAGTGACAAAGGCTGTGGGAGGCTTGATGGCCCTTTCAAATCAGATTGGCTCAGGCTGCACTTGTGTGGAAGTGGCATATAGTTAGGGACTTCTCGGTGACCCACCCTTGGCCTTCCATGGGTCTGCAGCTCCCCAGGAGAGAGTAACTAGAGAGAAATAAGAAACAAAACTCTGAACTCCCATTAGGGAAGCAGGCCACAACTGGATTCCCGTGTGATGTGGCAATGAAGAACCACTAAAATATATGTTTATATTCTCTCTCTCCCTTCCTCCCTCCCTCCTTCTTCTTCCCGCTCCAAACAGGAAATGACATAATCGAAATCAAACCAGAATTTGCCAAAATAAGGTTTTGGTCCCCTTTTCCATCTCTAGCCTCCTTATCCTATGGTCAGAGTCTTCCTAACCTTCATGATGGACACCTACCAAGCCAGGTTCCTCCAGCTTCTATCAAAGAAGGTGCCTCCTTAGTGTAGCATCATATAAATTGAGTGACTCAACCTGGGCCTCAGCACTGGTGTGACTGAGCAAATCCACTGAAGAACACAGAAGAACATACCCAAATGAAAGAATACACATGTGGGCACTTACGCTGTGTGTGGTCAAACTCAATAACTACTCACTTCTGCCCACATTCATTTCTAACTCCGCTCCCAAACATCTTAACAAAGAACATGGTTTCCTATGCTAGGGGTAGCATTCCGCCAGGTTTGCAGAACAGGGCTGTGCTTCCAGGTCCAGCTCTGGATTCTGCCTGCCTTGTGGAAGACCACCAGAGCTTTTGGTACTGCAATATGCCATGCCTAAAGTTAGGGGTATCACAACCTAAGTTGGACCAGCAACTTCAGAAGGGCAGGGATGAAGATATAATTAGAGCCTGTGATGGCTTTGCATTTCCTGGATGCTAGTCTACTCGGCTGTCCTTCCTTGGGGGGGAGAGAGGGGGCTCTACATATATTTTACTAAGTATTTAAAAGAAAAAGAAAAGAAAAGAAAGATCTCCTTGCATCTCAGCAGAATCTTATTTGCTTGCCTCAGAGCATGCCCTTCCAGAACCTAGACCTAAAAGGATGCCTCTTTCTCTCTGGGGAAGAGGCCTATGTGTGTTCGGCCACTCCCACCAGCTGCACTTAATTTTATTTATAAAGCATCTACTAATATCTCCCTAATCCCAAGAGATGAGGCAACCAGGATGGGAAAAGAGGTTGTGAGCCTTGGAGTCAGGTTGCTTATGAGCTAAGTCTGTGGTGCCCCACATGTCACGGGAGACCCTGCCACCTCTGAATCTGTTTTGTCACCTGTAAGAGTGAGATAACCTTACTCACCTCACAAGGTCAAATGACATAAAGATACAGATTTTGTGGGTCGTGAGTAGTGAGTGGTTTCTGGCTTCTCTTTCCTTTCAGTTCCCAGAGGAAGAGGGGAGAGGAGATGCCTCTTACTGGTTCTTGCTCCTCCTTCCAGAAGTCCGCTGCCTACCCTCGAACTTGTTTTGGTAAGAACACCATTTGGTTGGGTCTGGGCTATTTTGCCTCAGTTTCTCTCAAATACTCATCCCATCATGTCTTGCCTGTTTTCCCTCCCCCAATAAACAATTCCAGGGTCTCCAGGTGCTATTCCTCCTCTGCCCTCCCCTTGAGCTCAATCCTAAGAAAGACAAGCACAGGGCTCTTGCATCCTTTTGAGCAGGAGAAAGTCCATTTGAAGTGGCTTTGCTTTGTTGTACTTACTTTAGAGAAAGATCAAACTGCAACCTCCATGAAGAGTCAGTCTAAAGGAGACTTCAGGCAGCAGGAGGAGGGGCTGGTCTAAGCAGGGTGTATGGAGGCTCTCACAGAGCTGGAGGAGCAAGATCTGTACAACTAGCCAAGATACGGCCCATTCACAAGTGGCCTCATTACCCTGGACCAGCCTGAATGGTGCATCTAGACAGTCCCCTGGCAGATAGACAGGGCAAACATCTAGTCTGGGGAGCCAAGTTACCAGTAGCCACATAGGGCCCCTTCCTTCCCTGACTGAGGTCATTCAGGTTCCCAGGGAGGGGAGCAAAGTTGATGCAAGGAAGTCCTTGAATAGGCACTTTAGGCTTGGAGGGGGGGGGGGCTCAGCATCCCACAAATCACCCAGTGCACAGAGCTTTGGGGTGAGTGTTCAACACGTTTGTTCTTTTAGAAATAGGCCTTGGAAGCCGGTTATTTGTTTCCGAAAGGTAGGCGCACATCAGGTGGGTGGTCTTTGCCGGTTTTTATGCTTTGAATCCCTGCTTTTCTTTTCAGGACCACTGAGGGGTTTATTTTCCCTCTCCCAGCAGTGCTCTGGGGCTCTGCAGCACATTGCATCTGTGTTTTCCCACAGGCCCCTGCACAAGCAGTCCAGTTGCCTTCAGAAAGCCCTGGGCGGCTCCGTGCGGGGAGCGGGTTGCAGCTGTGTGCCCCCTCCCTTCTGCAGCAGGCTTTGATCAGTTTTTATTTTTTGTGGGGGCTGTGTGCAGCCTGACCTCCCATCTCCAGCGTCTTCCAGGTGGAAAGTTCTGTTCAGCCTGTCTGTGGCTTCAAAGGCTCTGCCCCTTTAGGCTGGGACAAGTCTGATAATGGTTCCCATTTTGCTGTTGTGTGATCTCCCGGCAGCCCTATCTTTCAGTTGACAGGCTTTTGCGTGTTTGGTCGGGCTGCTGCGGCCAAAGTGAAATCACCTTTCTGGTTGAGGAAGCACATTGACATCCGTCTTCTCCCATTGAGGCCCCTTTGATGGCTCAGACATGGCCTTCTAGCCCAGACAAAGGTGACCCGGCCAACGGCAGCCAGGCACCTATCCAGTAAGAGGCTGGACATTGGGTAGGGCAGACATCTGCTTGAGCTTGCCACTCAAGAGGGACACTCAGTTTGGTGCTTTTAACCTCTGAAGCACACAGCTTAACAAAAGCCAAGACTTTCTGCTCCAGTTCCTTGAAGAAGTTCAGCCATGGCGGCTGAAGTGGCATTCTGTTCATCCTGTGCTTGTACTTGAACCTAGGACACAAGCCAAACTCCTAAAGTTGACTACACTTCTCGGGAACTTGAGCTGCTAACCTGAGAGCAGGCAGTGGGTCAGCGTTACTTGGGCTATATATCCCTTTTTTGGGTCTATTATTTCTAACAGTTGTGACTCAATTCTTAGCCCAGGGCATGGAAAACAGCTAGCCCGGCCCCTCCAAAGTCTATTTCTAGTTCCTGCCCCAAACTGTTTCATCCACCAGTCCCCAGGGTTGAGTCAAAGGACAAAGGCTGGGCCACCAATGTGCTGTCCCTGGTCTGCAGAGAGGCTGCCGCTTCCCTGCAAGGCTGGCTGGCTGCTCCTCCCCAGCAGATGCGGGAAGGCTGCACTGTGCCCTCTGGTTTCCTCACATTTAAAATGAGGGTAGCCAAGGGCAGCAGGAGCGCACCCTTCTTCCTCAGCCTGATAGCACAGTGCTCTTCCTTTGGACTGTACTCAAAACAACCAGGCCAGAACAATGAGCACAGGAGGAGGGCCCAGGGGGATTTATCATGTGGTTGTCCCCTCTTGGCCTTTATCTCCTACAGAGGTCTGTGTGGGAGGAAATCTGGCAGGCTGCATTTGTCTCCCTGGAGTGGACAGGAGCGGCCATATCGGCCTCACCCCAGCCTCATCCATGGCTGAACTGTCTCCCAAGACTCTGAAAATGTGCCCAGCCCTCTTTAGAGGGGTCTCCAAAGAGTGTTAGTGTACCCAGTGTTAGTGTACCTAATCCTAACCCTAACCCTACGCTTTTCTCTATCATTCTCTCACTGGGTGACAGAGCTTTATAGAGATATGCTGTCTGTTAGTGGGAAAGCAGGGGACAGACACAGCAGAGGAAACTCCAGTTTTTCACACCAGAGGTTACTTGCCTAGAGAGTACATCCTTTTCCCCAGAAGGCTGGGAAAAAGGAAAAGGACCTCAGAGCATTGCAGTTAAAAGGAACTTGCCTGGTTCCAGTTGGGGCTATTACCTTACGAAAGCAGATGCTTTGCCACCATGCGCTGTTATTTATTTGTGTGTGTACATGCATGCATGCACATGGACATGTAAGTATATACACCTGTGTGTACAGATCTGTGTGCCAACTGCACGTATATGCAGAGGCCACAGGAAGAAGCCCAGTCTCCTACTGTAGTGTTCTCTACCTTATTCCTGTGAGCCAGGGTCCCTCATTGACCTGGAATTTGCAGTGTTTTGGCTAGCAAGCCCATTGATCATCCTGTCTCTGACCTTTGCTAGTCCAGAGCATAGAGGTATATGTGGCCACATGGCCTTGACATAGCTGTTGGGATCTGAACTGAGGGTCTCATGTTTGCAGAGGAAGAGCTCTTACCCACTAAGCCATCATCACCTCAGCTTTCCGTGCCAGCATTTTTAATGTCATTCAATCCAGACCCCAGCCCTCACTACCAAGGAGAAAGTCCAATGCCATCACTGCCAGTATTCAGACACCACAGAAAGCAGTCTCCATGCAGCAGCTGGGCACTGTGGGATGGTAAAGCTTGAGTTTGAGCTATAAATTGAGTAGGATGATAACCTGAGTTCAATGCCTGGGTCTTCACCAGAGACATGTGGGCTTAGGAGGGTATAACTGCAAGTCTTTTAACTTGATTACAGTTACAATGACTTTTTCTATAAAGAGGCCACAGTTACAAGTTATTTAAGGTGGGGACACATCTTTTGGGAGAATCACTCATTAAATGAGTTAATCACCAACCCTGAAAAATATCTAGGAACATTAAGGCTAAAAGGTCAGAGCAAGTGTTCTTCACCCTACATTATCCCTGGACCTCCACTTGGCTCCAAAAAGGGAGTTTCTTATCACCCTCATGGTGAAACCTGGCTTTTCATCTACTGTCTATTAGCAGGGAGTAAAAAGAAATGCTTTTCAACCTATGAAAGGGGGCAGAAACCCTAGCATCCAAGAGTGGGTTTCAGGCTGGTGCTGCATCCTGGAGTCTCCTTTCTTAGCCAGATACACTGGGGTTTTGAACTCTGCTTTGCCCCTGCGGCTGACAGACACATTGTGAGGACTTGCTGTTGTTCTGTCTTCTTGCTGGGCTCTAGGAAGCACCGATTGCCTGGTGTTCAAACCCTTTCCCCTCTTTCCACTGTCTGCCATCCTCCCTAACCCCTGTGCTTAGAAGAGGCCTGAACATCCAGGATCCCTCTCTTTTTGCAGACGCCTCTTCCACCTTTGCTCTGGCCTGGTCATTCATTTATTTATACTTCCTCCTTTAGTCTTTCACTCAATCTCAGAGATTCATGTGCCCTAGAACTGACTGTCTCACAGAGGTTCCCTGGACCCTCTTAGAACTTGTTAGAGTTCTGTAGAATAGTATTTGACTGGAAGTCTATGATTATATTATAGTCTTGGTAGCTGCAGAATCATCATGGTGTGTGGGGGGGGCGCTAGGGTTTTTTTTGTTGTTGTTTTTTTGTTTTTTTTGTTTTTTTTTTTGGCAACTTGACACAAGCTAGAGTCATCAGAGGAAAAAAAGTTTACAAGCATGTAGGGCATTTCTTAATTAGTGATTGATGCGGGAAGGCTCGGCCCATTGTGGGTGGTGCCACCTCTGGGCTAGTGGTTCTGGCTTCTACAAGAAAGCAGGCTGAGCAAGCCATGAAGAACAAGCCAGTAAGCAGCACCCTCCATGGTTTCTGCATCAGCCCCTGTCTCCAGCCCCTGCCTGAATTCCTGCTCTGACTTCCTTTAATGATAAACTGTGATGTGAAAGCATAAGATGAATAAGCCTGACACTCTGCTGCTTCACCAAAGAAATAAAATCCCCAGGGTAATAACTTTTCCAATGGTTTTTGTTTGTCTGTTTTTTGACATCCCTCATATTTCTGGCTTGCAGATGTCAACAAGTTCTATATAGAATTCAGTCTTCACACACATTTGGTATCCCTGGATCATACACTAACGGAGTCGTCCCCTACCCCTGCCCTCTGCCACCACATGTTCACCGGGATCTGGCTAAGGGTAAGAAGGTTACTATGACCTTACAGTCCTGAACAGGTGGTATTGGTGACTAACTGAAAAATCATAACAGCAACATAGAACACATTGACAATGACATCTCAGGTCTGTCCCCTGCTTAGCACAGAATGGAGATGTGAAAGGTTGTTACAGCTCTAAACTACTGTGACACTTCTTGATGAAGGACACATTCTCTCTCTTTTTTCTCTTTTTTTTATACACATATTGTGTGTTCTACATGTATGGAAGCTAGCTCTTTTGAGAGAGTCACTATAGAAAGTGGTTCCTGGAAGCCTAAGAACTGACCTATGTTCTTTCCTTGCTGGTAGAAATGTAAAATGGTCCCATCACTGTGAAGAACACTAAACTGACTGATTGCTTACCAACTGAAGAAACCAAATCACCACATGACCTAGTAAGTCAACTCCTAGGTATACATCCCAAAAAACCTGAAACAGGGGCTTAAATAAAAATACCTCTATAAACTCATAACAGCTTCATCCCTCAAGAGCCCAAAGCTAGAAACAGCCCCATAATGTCCACTCATGGATGAATGGTTAAGTGCAATATACCTCACAGTGGAGTAATATCAGTTGTAAAAGGAATGACACTTGGATCAATGCTACAGTATGGAAAGATCTTTTTAAAACATTTTAATTTATTCCTTGAGAATTTCATACACACATATAGTATATTTTGATCATATTCATCCCACACTCCTGGTCTAATTCTTTCCAGATACCCCATTTATATTCCATTTTATGTCCTCTTAAAAATAATTTATTTTGTTTTTAATTGTCTATGTATGTGCATGCATGCATGAAAATGAGAGTTGGTGCCTCAAAGGGCACACGTTCCCTGGGAACTGGGGTTATGGGTTGTTGTGAGCTGCCTGCTGTAGAACCAAGCTTGAGTTCTCTTCAGGAGCATCAAGCTCTCTTAACTATTGAACCATCTCTCTCTATCTCTCTCAATTCCTTCCTTCCTTCCTCCCTTCCTTCTTTCCTTCCTTCCTTCCTCCCTCCCTCCCTCCCTCCCTTCCTTCCTTCCAAACTAATCCACAGAGTTCAATTAGTGTTGCCCATATTCTCATGGGTATGAGAGCATCAGAGATCATACCCCTAGAGATAATTTACTCCTTTTCCTAGCAGCCATGACTATCAGCAGTCATCTGCTAGGAGGTGGGGCTTGTGTGCCTCTCCCTAGTGATGAATCTTGTTAGTAGAAGAACCCATACACAAAATGTCAGCTGCTGGACCTGCTCTACTTACATGAAACATCAAGAACAGGTAACCCAAAAAGACAAAGTAGACTTTGTCTTTCTTAGAGCTGGGAGGAGTGTGATGGTTAGGGGTGGTGAGAGCATTCTAGAAGTAGATTGAGGAAGTACTTACACTAAATGCCATCAAACTATGCTCTTTCAAATGACTGATTTCACAATACGTGAATTCCAAGGGATTTGTGTGTTTTCTATAGACACCTTTCACATTTCGAACTAGGGTGCCTGTGTGTTCATTTTCAATACCATGCACAAAACCAGTTCAGAGTGAAGATTACCATCCCACCCTTAAGATTAGCACCACTAAACCACATTCCCTGAAGTTCAGTGACTAAAGATGAATCTCCACTGTGGCAGGCCGCCGCCCTAGCTGAGAACAATGAGTGTGGGTAAGAACACCTGAACCAGATTGCTCTTTCTCAGCAGTTTGCTCTATGGCAGGAAAGTGGGTTTTGGGGGGCCGGGAATAAGTACAGATCTAAGCAGCAACTGAACAGAGCAGCTAGGGGAAAAAGTAACTGGTCCATATCACACCACCCAGGGTGTTCTTTGAAATGATTGTTGCAGTTAGTTTGGTAGGAAGAAAGTTTACATGCAGGCTCTCTGCTCCCATTCCTGATTCGTTTGAGGAGTTTTGAGACATTTTAGTTTAGAAGACTCGAGACTTCAATAAACAAAATGCCCAGAATAAGAACCAGAGTATGGAGAGTGTCCCATTAGCTAGGGCTGAAAGTTGGAGTCTAGTAACAGAATTCACCAACACACTCATTCATTAACTTACTGGAGAGAGGCCAGCTAGCTGGAGATCCGCATCTCACCATTAAGGCAGCTCACTGCAAAGCCAACAGCCAGGGCAGAGGCATGTGGCCACACTGCAATTTCAAACAAAGGTATTCTGGCTGTGGGAGCTTTGAGGCATGGGAGAGGCCTCTCAGAGTTGGGGCTGATTGAGCCCAGTGTTGAAGCAGATGGATTTAGTGGGCCAGCCATACAGGGGATGATCTCAGTACCCATACCAGCCCAGAGGCCTGAAGACTTGGGGAGCCCTTTTAGGAAGGGCTTTGCAGTCAACCTAATTCTTGTGTTGATTTTTTCCTTGTCGTAGGAACAACAGTTGTATATTTATTAAGCATCACTTCCTATGATCCTTTTAGTGATGCATCTTCATACACGTGAGGAAAATGGGATTCCAAAAAGTTGAGTAAATTACCACAATGAAAGTCATGACACTAGAAGTATAAACCCCTAGGCAAGGTTTTCTAGAACCAAATGGTTCCTTTCTGGGGATGTACAAGAAAGAACGTGAGTGTGACCTGGCTTTGTGTCCTCAGGAACAGTTTATATGCCCTTTGACAGCTGGTTCTGATTCCTTTTCAAGTAAACTTCCCTTCGGTTTCAGTTAGCTTTTTGGGCTAGAGCATCCTGTCCCCTCCAGTGCAGCCTGGAGGAGGAGACCCAACCCCTGGCCTTCCTGGCCCCCAGAGCTTAAAACAAGAGCTCCCTGCCATCGGACATCCTTGCCATTTCCAGCTATTGAGCCTAATCAGGTGGGCCAGGATCTGATTTCAAAGCCAAGAGCAAAGGACTCAGAGGCATCCTTTCCCATTGCTTCAGTGGAAGACAAAGGCTTTCAACAAACAGGATGCCAGAGCCACAGAGAGCACTCTCCAGCAAGAGAAGCAGGCAGGATGCTGGGCTGGAGAGAGGACCTGGGAGCCTGGGTATTGGCACGTATAGCAATCGTGCCCCCGAGAAACAAGAGCAGGACAGAAAGATAGACGGAGGCTCAGCCGACAGCCTATCTCGAGGGTTCCTACACTTCCTCGAGTGTGAGGATTCTGGCCATTGACCTTTCAGAGAGTGACATTTCTAGATATCACAGAGAACCCACTCTGTCTGTAGGACAGAAAAACAGACTCGGGAATCTAGAGGCATGCCCCAAGTGATAGAATGAAGGTTAAAAAGAAGTCTTTTGATTCCTGGCTGCAGCCTCATCATGGGTCTTGGGGAATATATTTATGTCTTCATTTCTTTATTTTTGTCCTTTTGAGAGACAGGGTCTCACTGTATGGGACTAGCTGGCATGGAACTGATGTACATGAGGTTGGCTTTTGAACTTTGGACTTGTGATATTCCTGTCCAAGCTTCCTCAGTAGTGGAAAACAAACAAACAAACAAAAAACAAAACAATAAAAAATGTGCCACCACGCCTTGCTATTTTTGCCCTTTTCTATCCCTTATCCCAAATTTTGATCATTGGGCTTGGGAATCTATATGTAGTTAGCCCTCCTAAATATTGATCTGTGGAGAGTTCAGAGTCATTCATAGAACAAGGCTCTCTTAGGAGTATCTGTGCCTAGGGAATGTGTCTATATTCCTTCTTCTCCTCCCACTGTCCATTGTATGTGACAGAAATGAGTGATGAAAATAAATGTTCATTAGGACAAAAACTGACAGGAAGCAAAGGTAATTGAGGACCAGCAAGGACAGAAGATAGCTCTCAGGAGGAGAAGGGGTGCCTCCGGGTGGCCGACTCTTGCTGATGGCAGATCTTAGGGGCCCCAATTCACCATCTACCAGTGAAGGAGACTTGAAATATTGTCTACTGACATTTCTGGCTATTACAGTGATTGGCGTGTGTAGCTAATGTTTCTGGAAGGATGGTTGTTGTTCCCTATACTGTACAATTGCATTCTACTGAAGAAAAAACCCAGCTTTTTACTAATAAAGCAATCTGGATGTAACTAGTCATTTCAGACTCAAATGCTATGGGATAATGCTCTTGTAGACCATAAAGATTTGTCACTTGTATTGATTTAGTAAAATGCTGATTGGCCAGTATAACCAGGGAGGAAATAAAGGTGGGGTGACCAGACTAAGAGGAAAGGCAATGACAGTCGCCAGCCAGGTGCAGAGGAAGTAGATGAGAATTCTGGACTGAGAAAAGGTACCAAGCCATGTGGCTAAACATAGATAAGAATTATGGGATAATTTAAGTGTAAGAGCTAGGTAGTAGTATGCTTGAGCTACTGGCCCAGGATTTACTATAATATTAAGCTTCTGAGTCAATTATTTTGGAAGTGGCTGCTGGGTATTTGGGAGTTGTAGGCAGGACAGAAACTTTCGACCACACTCAAGCATCTTAACTCAGAAACCTTAAAAAAGATATGTTTGGTGTGTGTGTGTGTGTCTGTGTCTGTGTGTCTCTGTGTGTATGTGTGTCTATGTGTATCTCTCTGTGTATATGTGTCTGTGTGAGTTCATGTGTGAACATGTGTTAACATGTGTATGAACTGATACCATTTTTTAGCATCTTTTTTTTATTGTTTGTTTCTTGAGACAGAGACTCTCACTGGCCTAGAACTTGCCAAGTTGCCAAGTCCATGCTAGAACGGACAGCTAGCCAGAGGGATTCATTTACCTGTCTCCACCTTCCAAGAACTGGGATCACAGACTTGCTATACCACAATCACCTCAGTGCTTAATGTAGGTTCTGCAGCTTGAACTCAGTCCCCAGCTGAATCATCTCCCCAGCTTATCTGGAGAAATTTGAGCACAGAGCTACAAGGGCTTTCAGAACTTGATTTATGACTCAAGACGAACTGCTCTAACTTCAGGGTTATCCTGCCTAGGAGGGGTTAGAGAAGGGACAGCCATTAATCAAAAGGTGACTGGCGATCCACTCCAGGTAGCTGAAAGCACAGAGGGAGGTGGTGGGCCGAGGTGAAGAAAGAATGTTTTCCGTGTGTCCTGAGGCTAAGAGATGGATCTGCTTGGAGGAACCTCCAAGAGATGATCTAACTTATTCACCTCTTCCCTCTACCCCAAATCCTGAATGACAAGACGGATTTGCACAAAATTGAACAAGCAGCCTAAATGTAAACCTTGGGGCTGCGGAGACAGAACTAATTCCTGCCTCAGAGACATTAGCTAGGGTGATAAGTACACACTGGCTAGCACCTAACATTTGTTAGAACTGGCAAAAGATACTGAGGAGACAGAGACAATTTTGTGAGCTCACGTATAATACACTGGGGACAGTGCTACATCATAGCTGCTCAACACTTATCCCTTCCCTTTAATCTGTGCCACCTGTAAGTCTCCTGTGTGCACTTCCCTGCTCCAGGCCTTCAAACGTCATATTATATAGAACTTCATAGTCTCAAAAGTAGCATCCCACAGAAGGACGATGTCTGGAGTTTTCACATTTGCTCGTTAGAATTACAGGCATTCTGTGGAGAGCATGCAGTCATGGTGTGAGGGATCTGGAGCTCACATGACCCTTTATTAGGGTGATGATTTTATATCCTGCATTCTAAGACAGATCCAGCTTATTTGCTGAAGTCCTTAACATACCTGATAAGGCTGCTGGGCCCTAGGACACATCAGCAAATGAATCAAAGGTGGCTGCCATCCAGAGCCTGTATCATAGCATGGGAGACACCCAATAAAGGCTAAACGCAGCAAGCTATTTATTACCTTGTGTGCAATAAGTGTTCCAGAAACATACTCGTGGAGACAGGAGGGCTGAGTGTAAGCATGAAATGAATAAAGAAGATAACAGAGGTGAGACGGCCACACAGTGTCTGTGGAGAGAGAGAGAAATGTTGAGGAGACTGGGGGTGGGGAGCAAGCAGCCATTTGGCTGAAGCATGGAGCGTCTGGACAGGAGAAAGTAAAGACAAGCAGAAGGTACTGGTCTGTGACTTTTGGGGGGCTGAGTATGAAGGCAGCCACTTTAGTGTTTGGGACAGAGGAACAAGACCTTTGGATTCACATCACAAGACAGAATGGGCTGCTGCGCAAAGCCAGGCTCAGACCTCCAGGGAGGTTGGGGAAGCCTTGAGAAGCTTCACTCTTCTGTGGTCATCTGGGGTGTCTTGGCAGAAGAGGAAGGTGATTTCTGCCCTGTGTCTCTGAGAACTGTTCCTTGGGGGAGGGTTCGGTATTATGTGAGGGCCCAGAGCTAAGAGATAAAATATCCTTATAGTGCCTGCACTTGGCCACAGATATGTAGCTGGACACCAAGGAAGCAACTTCTCTGTGCCCTTGAGGATTATTTTCACGAAGGAAAAAATAAAAAGAGTATCTGGAGAGACTTTGGCTTGGGAAATACTTTATTTATAGGTTATATATAAATTTTTTTCCCACTGAGGGGAAAAAAAGCTTCCCTTAGACTCAAATCACTTTCAGAATCTTACTGTGTGCAATTATAAATCACAGCTGGTCAGTGAAAGTGTGTGCATGTGGACCACATCTTCACTTTTCAAAAGATTCTCCCCTGCCTTGTGCCTCACAAAGGACCAATGTACTCTGCTTAGCATGCCCCACACCATATATTCCACATCCAGTCACCCAGGGAAAGAGGATATACCTGAAGAGGGTCTGGATAGAGTTGCAACTTGGCCAGACACTGACCAGACACAGACAGACCCTCAGCCAGGTCTGGGGCTCAGGCCCGAGGGCCTCTGGGGATGGGCTTCCTGGCAGGGCCCCGGCCAGGGGAAAGGAGATTCCTGAGGCAGCTCCAGGAAGGAAGAGAGTGGACTTTGCCTTTCCCTGATCACTAGCTGTTTTTTGTTTTTTTTGTTTTGTTTTGTTTTGTTTTTTTCTTTTTTTCTACTCTGGAGAAAACTTGTCAGGCTCTGATGAAACTTGGGTGACAGGTTTCCAACTCACGACTCCGCGCTGCCCTTCCCCTTCAGTGGAAGGCTTGCTGCACTTCTGCCTGTCTTCACAATGCACACACCTTCATGTCTCCTTCTGTGGTCCTTCCAGCATCCCTCCTTCCCTGGCCCCCTCTAGCCCTGGGAGCATGGTGCCCTCCCTCTGTACCTTGTTTCCCTCCATACCCCACACTCTTTGTGCTGAATTTGAGGTTCTCAGTACAATAGAGCTTTGATGATCTGCTCCAGTTGAGAAGGGATGTCAGCTGAAATTAATGAGGAGTCTGAATAATAGCGTTTTAAGGCTGAGTTTAGTTGCTCTCACCCTCTGTTCCTGGGAGAAGTGTGAACATTTCCATTCAGTGGTAGCTGATGTTGAGAAATGGGCAGTGGGATTAGAACAGAGACCCCTTTACGTGCTTTACCAGGAAGCAACTGCTGACAGTGGGTGTATATTTTCTTTGAATAGTAGTTTGTTTGTACCTCTAAAGCTGTTCCTTTGTTACTTCTATCACCCTGACCTTACCAGAGTCTTCACGATCCTCCAGTATTAGTTGAGATCTTCCAAAGTCCCCAGAAATTCCATAACAGTAAAGTAAAGTATGGGGGAGGCGCTTTTTGTGACAGGGTTTCATTTCATATAGTCCACTCTAACCTTAACCCATGCAGCTGAGGCTGGCCTAGACCTGCTGATATCCCTGCCTCTTCCTCCTAAGTGCTATAACTATAGGCATATGCCTCTATGTCCAGCCTAAAGTCTTCAAAATAATAAAGCCAGTTCTTGTCCTGTCTATACTTTATCGAAAGCAGTAACGATGTATGATTTCTAACAATCTCTTCTCGAAACAAATTCTTTCATGTTTCACTCCATTTGTTCTTGGCTTCTTTTTAAAAAGGACGTAGTAGATGAGGAAGTTAGTGGCCGGCTCTCTGCTTCAATAACTTTATATCTCTCTTCAGTGCACTTCTTTACCATGCCCCTGTCATATTCTAACCCATCTATCTGCCAGGAAAATTCACCAGGTGAAACATACACAGGCAAATATTTATAGTAATTAAATCTAGGTAAGGCTATTTGGGTGTTTATTACACTGTTTTTCTCTTTAAAATTTTCACAGTAAATTAAAGCAAGAAAAGAAAAACCCTCCAACTTCGGGGTAGGGGTGGGGGAGAGAAGGTCTCTCTTTGTATCTCTGGCTGTCCTCTGGAACTATCTCTAAGTAGATCAAGCGGCTTCAAACTCATATAGATCCACTTGTATCTGCCTCCCAAATTTTGAGATTAGAGGTGTGTGCCACCATTCAAGGCCCTCACCGACTTTTAGAAGACATTCTAAGAGTCCAGCTCTAGGCAGAGTCTCAGGTATAATGCAACTCCTGTCTTCCTAGGGTTTCCCAGCCCTGCACTGGAGAAGGCTATTCCCCACTCACAGGAACAGTGACAAATCTAATGACTGACAGAGTAGGAAACAGTAGGGGTGTGGTGGGGATGATGGTGAGGAGTGGGTGCACGGGTCAGTGGAAAAGCATTTTCTTAGACTATGTGGAGCCTTGGGTCCCATTCCCACCAGAGAAGCAACAGCTGGAGAACATTATCTCTCATACACATTCTTCTTCACCCTCACAACAGTCTCATAGGAAAGATAAATGTTCTCATTTTAGGGATGAGGACATCAAGAGGTCCGTGGTACCAGCCACTAATTGCTGACTGACCCGGGGCCCAGGCATATAACTTACTAATGCTTTATCCTTAAACTAACCCATGATTCTTATCCTGTTCAGCCATGTGGTCTCAGTACCTTTTCTCAGAGCAGCATGGTTGTCCTCTGCGTCTGTGGCATTTCTGGCATCTCTGCTCTGTGCTTCCTGTTCCCAGAGTTTTCCTAGTCTGGTAGCTCCACCCACACTTCTTGTCTGCCTTCAGCCAATCAGTGCTTTTATTCAGCTAGTAGGCAGGACAATTATTTACAATGGAACACAATCCCCCTACAACCAATACTTTCAGTTCTGACTTTCTCACCAGGCAAAGAGACTGTTCTAGATGCCAGCATTAATCAAACTCTTCCAATAACTCTGAGTGACATAGATAATGGCCAAAGATACACAAATAGTCAGTAGTGGACTAGATTAGGAACCCAGGGTGTCTCCTCAGGACCTGAATCCATCCATCCTCACATGATAATGTTATAATTACCTTCCAAGAGGAAAAAACAAAACTGGTTCCCTCCAAGGTGCATTCAGACAGAGAATAGGTCTATTTGTCTTCACTGTATCCTTTGTTTGCTTGTTATATTGTTGTTTTGGGAGACAGGGTTTCTGTGTAACAGCCCCAGCTGTCCTAAAACTCAGTCAGTAGATCAGGCTGGCCCTGAACCCACAGAGATCCGTCTGCCTCTGCTTTCAAAGTGCTGGGATTAAAAAGCCATATCCAGCTTGCATCTTATAAAGTTTGAATTTCAAGATTTACTTAAGACTTAAGAGATATTTTATCTAACATTCAGCTCTCTGAATTTTTTCATAAAATCAGACATTTGGGCAACTGGGAGTCAGCATCCCACAAGGTGTGTGTGGCTTTGTTCTGTTACAGGCTTTTCTAGTCACATGCGGTAATGACTTTAAGGAAGGCCTTATTCAAGAAAGAGTGTAGTGAGGTTTGTAAGAAAGAGGAGAGGGAATCTGCAGCCAAGGGGTGGGGTCAGTTGGTGAAAAGTTAACAAGAAGAGACACCGTGCGTGTGTGCGTGTGTGTGTGTGTGTGTGTGTGTGTGTGTGTGTGTGTGTGTGTGTGTGTAGGGGGTGTGTATGCTTCCTCCTGAAAACAGTAGGCATAGGATTCCTACCGAGGCAGGGAAACAGGGAGTTTGATTAGATAGCCAGGATAGCAAGGGTAGGGATTTATTGATTTATCTGTTGAAAACAGGTTTATTGAGAACTATAGGGGTAACAATGAGAGTATCACCTGCAACTTAGAAAAAAAAAAAGGTAAGATTTATTCTGTAGTCCAGGTTAGCCTAGACCTTACAATTTAGACCAGTCTGATCTCAAACTCACCCTAATCCTCTTGTCTCAGAAGAACCAACAAGGAAACTTCTAATAAATGGACTCTGCATTATTCTTAGTAAAACAGAGAATCAAACGAAGGACAGAGGACCTAGTTATCAAGAAAGCTCAGATAAGTGTGACTTGGTTTGGTGGAACAATCCTTTTGTACACTATGAATATCTATTATTCTCATTGGCTAATAAAAGCTGACTGGCCAATAGCGAAGCAAAAGGTATAAGAAGGATGGTCAAATGGAGGATACAGGGAGAAAGAAGGGCTGAGTCAGAGGGTCAAGAGGAGAAACTCAGAGAAAAGCGAGATGAGTGTGCCATACTAATAAAGGTACTACCACATGGCAGAGTATAAATAAGAAATATGAGTTAATTTAAAATGCAGGAGCTAGTAAGTAATAAGCCTGAGCTATTGGCCAAGCATTTACAATTAATGTAAGCCTCTATGTGGTAATTTGGAAATGACTCCCCTGACAGGAAAACGCTACCTTCAGGCATGCTCTCTGCACTGTCAGACCTCACCATTCTGTTTGCAACAGCTCTATGACCTGCTTCTCATAGGTATTTCAGCCACAATGCCAAAGCAGCAGCAGATAACTTCTGCCCTGCTACCATCCATAAAGCACCAAAGTCACCCATCACTGAATATACTTTATCTAATCATTCACCATCCATCTTTTCATTCCTTATCCACACATCCCTCGCTCCCTAACCAGTTTTCAAATGGCACAGTCCCACCTTCATGTCTTAGGTAAGGGCAATGCCAAAGGATAGGATAATCTGTTAAAGAGAATAGCTAATGGTCTTAGAAACCAAACTACATCACCTCAGAACTCATATGTTGACACACTAATATCGTGTGTGACTATATTTGAAGTTACACCTTTAAAAGTAGATAAATTAACTAGGACTGTGACCTCGGTGCTTTGGGATGCTGAGGCAGGAAGATTCACACAAGTTTGAGACCTGGGTAGGGCATATAGTATGAGACTCACATTTTAAAAAGGGAGATAATGAAAGCTAAATGGATCAGAAGGGTCGGGCTCTAATCCATCGGGACTGATGTCTTTTTCAATGGAGGCAATAAAAACTTCACAGCAGGGCTGGAGAAATGGCTCAGTGTTAAGAGCACCGGTTGCCCTTCCAGAGGTCTTGAGTTCAATTCCCAGCACCCACATGCCACAGCTACATGGTGGCCCACAATCATCTGTACTGAGATATGATGCCCTCTTCTGGCATGCAGTCATACATGAAGGCTGAACACTGTATACTTAAATAATAATAAATAAATCTAAACAAACAAACAAAAAAAACTTAACAGCCGAGTTATGTGAAGAGAAGAAATATATATGCAAACTAAGGTTAAAGGCCTCCGGAGATGCCTTCATCTGTCTGCAAACCATGGTCACAGGCTTCAGGAGACTGCCATCATCTTGGAATTCCAGTCCCCAGAGTTCTGCAAAAGTTCATCTCCAGTGTTTAAACCACACAGCCTGTGGCACTCACCCAGGCTAGCCTGAGTGAACTACAGCAGGCAGCACAGTTCCTGTGTTCCCCACTTAACCCTTTCTCTAAATAAGTAATTCCCCAATGCAGAAGGCCATTTGAATTAGCTACTAAAAGAAATTGTTGATTGTACCAGTTTGGAGAAAGGACTGAGATGCCAATAAGGAGACATGAACTCAGACACCGAACATGGAAGTTTCAAAACCCAAAGTATCAAAGGAATACTATAAGCTATAGGTCTACTGAGGGTTAAACAGGTTTTTTTCTTAATCCAGAGATTTGGAGTCTAGCTTAAACAGTGATGGTCAGAAAACTGCTCCAACACTCACTTCATCCTCGGCCTTCCTGTGGGTCTTCCCAGGTGCTGAAGTAGGCTTATACTGTCAGTACAAAGATAGGTGGTTGTTGATTAACCCCAGAGGGACCTAGAAGACTGGAAGAAAGCCAAGCTGCTTCTGCTCTGTCTCCGAATCAACCTCCAGCTGTTGGATTGGAAACGACCGTGGAGTGTAGATGGTAGTCCTGGCATGAGAGGCTTGACAAAGCCCAGATGGGTTCCTTGGTCCCCAAGGACAGCCAATGGCAATAGACATCAACCTGAGACTCTAAATGGAATGAGCAGGGATCTGGAAGTGGTCCAGAGGACTGGCTTTATGGGTCCAGAGCAGCAGGTTTCAAATTGAAGCTTGTTACCTTCCCTGTCACCATACTCCAAGAGAAGAATGATAAAAGTACCAGTCACATTGGCTGATGATCAATGCTGACACACCCAGGCTTCAGGGCAGGGCTTGGCTGGGTTGACTTCTACTTGGCTGGGTTAATTCCATGGCCACACCGAAAGCATAGGGACATACTAGCATTTGAAGGCAGACTGCAGTGGACTTTCAGGGATCTGCTGAGGCACAAAAGATGGTCCTGCCTAGTGCCTGAGCAGAAAAACCAAGGGTTTACAATTAAGTTTTCCCTTAGTCCTTGGGTGTCTGAATTCACAAAGAGAACAATTTATAACAGTTGAAAGAGGGTAGTGTACACACATGGCTAGTCTTCTAAATTCATGAAGATGTGTGAAAAACTTCAAAGAGTTTGGGGGCATTTTGGGAGAACACAATTGGCAAAAAACTTTATCCAAAGAGTCCTTCAATTGTGTTCCAGACTTCAATCTGAAAGCAAATTGCTTGGGTGTTTTCAGTTAAGAACCTGGCACCAGGTATCCAGGAGATGAATGGAGACAAGGATATCCCCCACTTGGTCAGATTGGGCTCCTGAGTGGAAGCTTTGGGGAATGGGAAGTCATTCTAAGGACGAGGAGAGAAAGGTACAGGGTCTCAGAAGGGAAACAGAAAGGGTTTTATTCTCATCTCGACTCCCTTATTCTCTTATATAACTTATATTAACAGAGCCCATGCCAACATGGATGTCAGAAGTTAGGAGATGGAGAAAGGATAAACTTTTTTTTTTTTTTTTTTTTGGCTGTGACAGGGTGTGAGGGACAGGAAGAGGAAGAAGAAGCGAGTGAGAGAAGGGCTAGCCCTGCAGAATTCTGTTAAGGGATACAAGGTGGACTAGAGTTCACCTTGGTCTCTCTCAATCCCTCTGACGGGAGTGGCCTTGCCCACACCTTCTGCTGTGTAGGCAGTCAAGTTTTCAATTACTTCTCCAGCCCACAACTGAGATTAGCTGGTGGCCAGTGGTGCTGAGACACAGTAAGAGTTCATCCTTAGGAATGTTAGCCAAGGCAAAGAGTTTGGAGGGAGGGATGTAGCTGAAAGGCTGAAGTAAACAGAAGTCCCAGGAAAGCTGAACCACACACTGCAGGACACTTAGGCAGGACAGTGAGTTCTCAGGCTGCCTCCCATCCCGAAGGTGTCACTCATATCCTTAACAAGACAGCATTTTTTTTTTTTTACCTGAGGTAATTTATACTTGTTTTCTGAATGAAAACAAACCATCTTATCTCAACAAGTGTACCGTGGTCTATGTGGGTAGACTGCTTTGGGAAGAACGCATAGGCTGGTTGTCGTAACAAACACAGCCAACACCATAGCATACTTGGAAGCTGTTTATGTACTCGAGAGGTGGCCTAATTTCTCCCTTTGCTTCCAAGATGTCAGAGTAAACCAGGATTGTTCTTAGATTCTAAAGAAAGGAAGTGTTGGCCTCTACAAAAAATAATTTACTCTTAATAAGTCTTTCTTAAGTTACTAGCCTCCAGATCCATGACTCTGGGGGGTGGCGGGTGTGTGTGTGGGGATCCTGAAACCATGTGTTTACCCAAAGGATACAAAGGGGTGTGGCGACCCTGGTGGTTCATCATTTTTCATCTCTGATTTCAGGGATCAGGAAGGCTGAACTGGATAGAAAGCTAAGGACAGCTCTTGTCAGTACAAGGCCTCATCTATTAGGTCTGCAGCCTCTTGGAAATGTCCCCCGGCAAGGCTGCCATCGGCACTTGACTGAAAACACATGGATGGAATCCACTCAGAGCAGGGATTCATTATTGGAATAAGGGAAAGTTTTACCCCCACCCTCCACTGACCGCCCCTGCAGGGAGAGCTGGTTTTTGGAAGTCACAGGGTTTAGAGAGGGAATCTGAATCATGTCTGGTAAGAAGGGAGGAATGGAGGCAGGCTTCCAGAAGCCTTTTTCACACAAAGTAAGATTGTCCCAGCAGCTCAGAGTTAGCTGTTTATCTTCAGAATAGCAGGGGGAGCAGGCCACGACTCTTTTAACTCACCCTTCTTTCCCAGTAGCTAAAAGCAGGGAGAGAAAAGTACTGAGTTAATTGGTCCTCTTTGGTTATGACTCTTTTCCAAAGAGGTCTCCTTCAGGGATCCACTACTCCACAGAGATCCTTCATGTATGCCAGGCGATCCAAGGGGAGGGTGTACACAAGGAGTGAGCTTGAAACCTAAGTCAGTACAGCACAGCAGATGTTTTGTGGTCACTGGTACGACATTTGTCCTTCCCTGCTCACTTCTGGTGGGGCTGCCTGAGTGTGAAGTCTGGGAGAAATGGGGTGTGTCATTTCTTCAGGGGGAGAACTTAATTGCCTCTGGAGGCTGGAGAGATTGGAAGGTTCCTTGGACGCCTGCTGTGGGTGCTGGGACCTGAGCTTGTGTCCCTCTGGGAGAGCAGCAAGCATTCTTGGTCACTCACTAGGCCATTCTCTAAATATCTTGATTACTTTTTAAAATCCCCATCCCCCATCCAAGTGGCAACATGGGCAGGCATGGTGATACAGACGTGCAACATGGAGTCGCTACATGGATGAGAGCACGTCCAGAGTCTCTCAGGCTCACACAGACTTTAACTCACTAGTATTTGGGCAGCAAAATCAAATCTCTCATGACTTATACTTGGTGACTTGTTGAGTTTTTTTTCCTCCTGGTTCTGTATGGAGTGATAGAAAATGTTTCATCTGATCTCTGTCTTTGTTCAGAGATGCAGGCATTGTTTTCTCTCACTGTTAGTATATTCGACTGAGAATTATGATGGGTCCTTCCTTATACCCGAAAAGAGACCTCTAGGTGTGAAGTATGAACTCTCTAGAGGAGTAAGGTGGTCCTTCACAGCTATGGACCAAAGTGATGTCCATGAGACTGAAACCTCCTGGGTGGTGCTAATACCCACGGTCAGTGCCCAGAATCAGATGTTCTGTCTTTGTTTCTTCCCCATCTTTATCCTCTGTTTCTAGAATTATCTTTGAGCAATCTGAGGTGTTGACAGACAAACTTTTGCAATCCTGACTAAGCACCTTTGCTTTGTTTGCAGCACACAATTTAAACCACAGTGTGTTGGGCTGGAGAGATGGCTCAGTGGTTAAGAGCTCCAGCTGCTCTGGAAACAGAGGTTCTGAGTTCAATTCCCAGCAACCACATGGTGGCTCA
Organism: Phyllotis vaccarum; assembly: GCA_033318265.1. Taxonomy (NCBI): domain Eukaryota; kingdom Metazoa; phylum Chordata; class Mammalia; order Rodentia; family Cricetidae; genus Phyllotis; species Phyllotis vaccarum. The sequence continues at coordinate 67,912,860 of JARWLC010000006.1, forward strand.
CAACCATCTGTAATGAGATCTGGTGCCCTCTTCTGGTCTGCATGCATATGTGTGCAGGCAGAACACTATATAATAAATAAAAATTTCTTCTAAAAAAGAAAAAGACAGTGTGCAAAGTGTGTAGAATTTATGGGTTAATCTAGATCTTCGGAATCTTCCCCAGGACTGAAGTACCTCAACAGGACAGATGAAAGTATACCTCCCCACACAGAGGTATACATAAAAGAATGGCATCATCAGTAAAAGTAGCACTAATACGAGATATCCTGCTAGGACATCACCAGCCTGGCAGGTCCTCAGCTCTGCTTTCTCTCCTGTGCATCTTTCCTGCACGTGTCTCCTAGTATTTAAACAGTCATGGGCACGTAGAAGGCAATGCTTCCTCTGTGTGTCTGTATCTCTCTATATGAGTCTGTCTCGGAGAAAATGTGTCCTCAAGAGAGAGACAAAAAGATGCAGCTCTTGTGAGAGCCAAGACCACCCCCAAAAAAGGGCAGAAGGAAGGAAGGAGGGAAGACAGGGAGCCCCTCTTGGAAGCTGTCAGCACTAGGTGCCAGTTTGTGTAGCCATATTCTCATGGCTCTCCAGCCTGAAGATGGCTGCCTGCATATGCAAAAATCATTGACTCGGGTGTCCTGAGATGAGGAAGGGAAGCCAAGTACCGAGGACATGAAAAGTGAGGAGCAGAGAAGAAAGGGCCAGCATGACTAGGTAGCCTCCCAGCTCGCTTTGGCCAGACAGTCCATCCAAACACATGGTGTTGTCCTGCTAATACCAATCTGGGGAAACATAAGAAGAGATCTCTACCTCCTTCTCAACCAGGCATTGCAGACAGATCTGGGAGAGCCAGCCCTGATAAGAATTCCTATGCAACTGTTTTTTTTTTTTTTTTTGTCAGTTATCCCAAGGATCTTACCTACAGGCTCCAGTAAAGTATCTCAGCCTCCCTATGCTGGGTGCCAGAAACTTAGGCAAAAAACACTGGTACCTTTTCCTTCCCCATGACAAGACCTCTATGGTAAAAGAAAGGTTAATGAGAGAAAAGCATACACATTTATCTAATGTTTTACGAGGCATGGACTCCTCAGAAATGGAGACCCAAAGAAACAGGAAAACATGTGGATTTTTTTTCTTCTTTTCAAAGGGAGTGGGCAAAGGTCTGGTGGGAGGGTAAGCAGGAATGTTCCAAAGGCAGTAAGCCAGGGGGCAGATACGGTTGGCCTGTGGGCTCAAGGTCTTTGGGAGATAAGAACATTCTTTTCCTTTCCTAGAGGCACCTCTAGGATGAAGTCTTTATGACTTACTTCAGGGGAAAGCTGGCTAGGTTTTATGACATGTTCAGGGGAAAGGGAGACAGGGGAAGACATTAATCTTCCTTCTGCTGTTTCCTTATATGTGGGGCTATCGTACACTAAATCTCATCGCCATCTTCCCAAATACTCCTTTGTTGTCTTAAGTTAGCCAATTTGTGTCATAAGAATGCACAAGAAATTTACATTTAATGAGCTAGCTTTGCACAGTCTGTGGAAAACCACAAGTTCTCATAATACCCCTTCACCTGGAGGAAGCACAGGCTTCAGACTGGAGCAGCTGGCTCGGCAGATTCTTCCAGACCTTCACAAATTCTCCTGGCTCCCTCATGCCTGACATGCCTGCTGGCTCCTCAGCCCAGCAAGACGCCCTTCCATTTCCCCTGCAGCATGGGGCTTCAACATTATCTACCATGATACTTCATTCTGTTTTGCAGTATAGTTATTAGAATGAGTTTTCTTGTAATTCATTTACTGAGGGGAGCATATGTGCTATTGCTTTATATTGTCATATACTCTGTAATTACTAAGTTCTTAGCAGAGCCAGTCTCTCATCACCCTCACCTTATGTTCTGCACGGCACTCTGTGGGGTTCAATAGGAAGCAGGGAGTGAGATATAATGTTCACTGTACTCCTAGGACATTTCTAAAGGGGACCAGGCAGTGATTCTTCAGTTTGGTCACCAATAATTTTGATGACAGTTTACCAGTGGCTGGAAAGATTATTAAAAATAGTTTTATTGTTGGGCATAGTGGTGTATGTCTTTAATCCCAGTAATCAGAAAATAGAGGTTGAGATCAGCCTGGTCAATATAGCAAGTCCTAGGCCAGCCAAGGTTGCATAGTGAGACCATGTCTCAATAAAAATAAAATAACTTTACATTTATTCTTTATTTTTTCCTTTCCCTCCTCTCTCTTTTGTTCTTTTGTGTGTGACATGTATGTGCAGAGGTCACATGACAACTTTGGGGAGTTGGTTCTTCCCTTTTGACAGGTGGGTTCTGGAGATCAAACTCAGGTCATACACTTAGTGGCACATATCCTTACCCTCTGAGACACTTTACTAGCCCTGGGAAGATCCAATACTTGGATTTGAAGGGGCTTAAGTACTGAACCAGCTCAATCTGATACTTTGCCTAAGAGCTTCAGGACAGTGGGAACTGGTGGGCTGGGCACCCAAAGGAAAGAAGAATTATCCCAAGGGTCACCAATTGATTTATTTGCTAATTGAGTGGTCCAGCTTTTGGCTTCGACTCTAAAGAAATCACTTCATCCTTTACCAAATACTGCAGAAATCTCACTGTTTGTTCTGCAAGGCTACATACAATATACCAGTGAACGTGAATTTACACTTGGAACCGTTAAGTGATGATCTTCCAAACAACACAAATACCATGCATGCATGCTCTGCTTCAAAGTTGGATAGGAGCCTGTCAGTGAGTTCTGGGGCCATAGACCTCCCTCTGACACAAGAATAGACCCCTACATCCATGCCCGCCTCTAGCTTCTCCCATGGTTTCATGATTTCATTTGTGAATCAGTTACTCTTTGGAGACCTCAATTCTTCTACACCTCTTCTTTTGATTTGCTGGACAATACTTTATTTGAAAGTGTTTCCTTCTGTAATTACAAACTTGTTAGTCTCCTCCTCCTCTCCCCAGGGAGATCGTGGGGTTTAATTAATTACTGTGGTTAAGCCTCTTGGAGGTGCATGGTTGAACGGTACTACGTAAGCACAAATTATTATTATGGCTGCTGATATCCCATGGTGGTAAAGCCCCTCGCCCCTCCACATCTAGAGACTGGACAAAGGTTTCTTCGTCTTCACCTTCCCTTCCGGGTCTGAAATCAGTTACCATCTCAACAGCAATCAGCCAATTAATTCTCATTATGTTGGCTTCCGGTTCCTTTTTCCAGGCAACCCCCATCTTGGTCTTATTCCATTTCACAAATCACACCCCATGAGCTCTAGACAAAGGTCACAGGATCCCTATGGTCTCGCTTGGTCTAAAAGGAAAAAGAGAGGAGAAGAAGAGGAAAGTTAAAAAGAAAACGTCGACATCAAATATACTAGCTTCCCATTAGTAATCTAAATAAAGCTTTTCCTGCAGCAGCTTCCCCTCCCACAGAGCCAACCATGGCATGCCCCAGAGACACCCAGAGACTGCCCTGTCAGGGTTAAGGTCCAGCAACTCTGGCTTCACTGCCAGGATCTACATACAAAAGGGGAAGTCTATCTGTACTGGATGGGAAAGGATTATCCAAAGACACAGGAGCCTCTCTTTGGGTTTCTGACCCCCAAGTTTCCTCTGAGAAAGCCAGCTGCCATCTGTAGCCTCAGAAAACCCCTACAAAGACCAGGAGCGATGATTTAGATGTTTTATGCTACACCCAGCACACCACAAACCTTAACAAATGCCCAAGACTTCCACTATGGCCATTGAAAGCAGCCCTGTGGGGGAGACTTGGCCTCTCATAGGGACGCTGCTGACCAAAACACTCCTTACAAGGTTGTGCCTCAGGCCCTTTGTTAGAGTGGATGTGGGCAGGCCTGGGGGGCCATGTCTTCATCTGCCTTCATTTATCCTCTCTATTGAAGGGCTCCTTCAGGACATTGGTCAGTCTCTGTGGGAAATGATTTGAAGTGCAACAAAAGAATTTGGGCCCTTTGGGGGGCCTTCAGAATTCAGTAAACATCTGGACATGGAAGGCCGGGTTCTCAAGCAGTCTAGCTGGGGAGATGTCAAAGAGAGAAAGAACTATGTGCGCAATGCAATGCTTAGTTTTGTGGTGACATTTGTTGTCCAGAGGCACAGGCGCCCCAGTAGGTAGATGGGAGATTTTTCAAAAGCTCTTCTATTTGTCAGGTTTTGTGAGTGTAGCTCACTCTTTGTTGGTTCTCATGGCATATGTACGGAAATGGAAGTTTCGCATGGCTAGGGAGCAGCGTGTGATGGACGGTCTGCTTCAGCATGGCTTACAGGAGGGTATGAACTAAGGAGGGTTGTATAAGCCTTCGTGGGAACTGCTCAGCATCTCTGTCACCCTTGAGGTTTGTAAAGCACTTGCTAGTCAAGGTAACTTACTGGATTCCCAGGACGAAAATATTTGAACTGACCGGAATCAACAAACAAACAAACAAAAACCACAAAGAAAAAAAATAAAAACAAAACAAACAATAACCAAAAAAAAAAAAAAAAACCAGAAAGATAGAAAAAAAAGAGATGTGATTTGCATTTCATCACATGCCTGAGATTCACGACCTGAACTCTTGACTCTGATGCCCCCTTTATTGTTGGTCAATCCATTTAGAGCCCATTAGTCAAGCAATGGTTCAACATTTGTCACTAATCAGCATTCCCTGTGGCCCCAAATCTATCCTCAAATAGCAAAAGAAATTGGCCCCTGTCAAGAGACAATGGGATACGGTTTTTGCCAGTGTTCCCTAGTTGAATCCAGTTCAAGTCCCCCATGTCCAGGCACCTCGCCTAGACATCCCAAGTTGGAATGAATCTATCTCTCGATCCCTTTCAAGCCTTACTCTTCAAACCTCTGTAACAGCTGTTAGTTTATTTTGATTAAGCTTAACTAACTACATCTTCTTTTGAGCTAAAAGGGACCTCCCCTTACGTCCTCTGAATCCAGAGCACCTAGTTTTGCAAAAAGTAGATGTTCGACTAGTTTGTTCTGAATTGAACTAACCATCATGGAGCTCTAGAAAGAATGCCAAGTCCTTTTGGAAGCAATTTTCAAAGAAAAATCCACAACCTGAATTGATTTAACATCTTTTGGTATGGGCATTTTAACAAATGCAAATTATTACCTCTGCCAATGGCTTCCAGGTTCTATAGGAGGAGGCAGCCTTACAACAGTCCAGGTCTTAGAAGAAAGGTTTTTCTTCTCTAACTTTATTTCAACTGATACTGTTCAATGTTTACAGAAAAAATAAATTTGGAGAAAAAGTAAATGTGTCTAGTGTGTGTCTTTGGACTGTTCCATACCCCACATACTAGAACACATACTAAAGAAAGGTTTTGTTCTGGATCGGGGTGGGGTTGGGACATGAGTTTTGACTGCTGGGCATTTTTTTAATACATTCAATATTTATGCCGCATTTTGAGGCTGTAACAGCCCTAAGGGCTGTGCCACTGCACCCACAAGCTCTGTATCTGGCCTTGGAAGGGGATGTATCATTGAAATACCTTCCTGCGATGGTAGTAGAGTGGTCACCTTGTTTATGTGGGGACATGGACACTCAGATTAGTAACATTTTCAACTTGTCATGTATTTCACCCACAGCTTGCCAAAATCATAGAAGCATAAAGTGTGTAACTTCTGGGTAACTGTCTCTAAAGGAAGGAAAATGCTTTCCCTCTCTCCATTATTCTCTAGCAAAGATAAATCCTGCTGCCTGGATGTAGGACATGATGCTGAGCCATTCTGCAATATGGAGATATCCGAGGTGTGATAGAGAGGTAAGCAGTTAGGCAAGGCCAACAGGCCAACTCTGAGAAGCATTCCTCCATAGTGCTGTGTGAGAAAGCAGGAGTTCCCAGCACTGTGTGACACTGTTTACCTCAGAGTTAAACATAGCAAAGTTACAACCTAGCTACCCTCAGGGCATTTCTCTGAGGATCATTGTGTCAGAATGACTAATGCATCTTTTAGCTTAGAATACTGAGATTCAAGATTGGGGACTGGCTTGGAGTTTGTCAACAGAGGCCCAGCAATTCTGAGAAATAAGTGGCCATAGGGCTTGCCACAGCAGGGGAGTTTCTTGAACCTCAGACCCAGGCTGGATGCTTTGAAAGGGCTCTAAACCCACCCTGGGGGCAGTGAACGTGACTTTCTTTACTTGAAGATGAAAGTGGAGGATAAGACTACAAACTTCTTACAGGAAATGTGTGTTAGCTAACTCTAGGGGCAGAGAGAGAATCTCATCAGTGACCAGCAAGCTCCTAAGAAGCAGGCGCTCGCTGTGCAGACCTCACTAGGGGACACAAAGCTTATAGTCTAAAGGCAGAGTGGACAGAGGCACACAAAGTGTCTGGGGACACCAGCAAGACCCTCACAGTTTTACATGACTGCACAGAAATCGGTTCACTACCTTCAGAGGGAGAGGAAGTTGAAGTGAAACAGTAAAGACACCATGCAGAGCCTCAGGAAGCCATTGCCCTCTCATGCATTCCCAGAGAAGCCCCATACCTGCCTATCAAGAGATATGTAAAGAGATTATTTGCTCTAAATAATTGAAATCCCCTCCCCCAAAGGGTGGGGTGGGAGAGACTAAAGAAAATGGTTCAGCGGTCAGCAGATAAGAGTACTTACTGCTTTTGCAGAGGACCCAGGTTCGGTTCCTAGCACCCATCTGGTCACTCACAATCAGATGAAACTCCAATTCTAAGGGATCTGCCACCCTCTGGCCACCTCAGGCAGCAAGCATACATGCAGTATACAGATTTATTCACATAAGATAAAAATAAATAAACCTTGATAAAAATGTCCATAAATAGGGGAGTTGGATTGCATCAGTGGATGGTTACCTGAAGTAAAAGAACATGACTTATGTGTGCCAATGTAGATATATCACATAAGCAAGATAAATAACAAAAAAGTTGTGAAATATATAAATGATAAAACACTTATGAAACTTCTAAAATGTGCCCTGGAAGAAATCATTCCGTGTGGATCCATATCTAGACAGAAAAGTATTCAAGCATGTCAGGAAAGGAGGTATGACACTGGAGAGCTTTGACCCTGTGAATGGTGATGATGTGTTGAAGATGCTGGCTTAGGGCTAGCTTAGAGACTTGAGCTTTGTCAAGTTTTAGTTCAATAATAATAATAATAATAATAATAATAATAATAATAATAAATTGAAACCATTGGGAATTTAAAAACCTGATTCTAGGTACTGCATACATGTAAAATTCATGTTTTATGACATCTGTATTGTTCTGTATTAAAAATGCTTTTGAACTGAGGTCAGTAATAGAGTACTGGCCTACAGTGTGCTGGGCACTGAGTTCTACATTGACAAAGGGCGAGCTCCTTGAAACTAATGGCCAGAGGAAAGTAAGTGAACGAGCTAAGGGTGTGCGCTGAGAGGCAGCATGGGTGTGTGTGAAGAAAAAGCAGAGAACAGACTCTGCCACCAAGAGGCCTGGGGGAGCACAGGGGATGGAAGGGAGGGTGCGGTGACAGGCCAACTCTGCTTTCCTCTCTATGACCTTTGAGTTGGAAATAGATTGAGAATTTTCTGGGTCACTTTGAGTCCAGGAGGCCAAAAGGGGGGGGGGTAGATGGATTATGGATTCCAAATGAAGGGTAATGAGCCCACATGGTATTATCTGAGGGAAAAGAATTCTTCAAAATTATCTTCCAAATGGCTTAGGACAAATAAAATAAAATAAAATAAAAAATGGGGCTGGAGAATGTAACCCAAGTTTACGACAAACACACAGAGCACATTAATGTCTTTTCCCATGAGCTCGCAAAGGTGTGCAAACAAGGCATTTTGTTGCTAAAAGCAGAGCGAGAAAGCAGGGACACACAGCTGTCCAGCTCTCTAGGGAGAAAGATTCCTCATTTCCTAGTTTCATCGGAGTCTGTGAAGTAAATGGCTGAAGCTAGTTTTGTATCTAGCACTTCCTCATGGCTTATGTTGGGACAGTTCAGTCTCCTCTCGGCTCCCCATCCCACCTCACGCCCTTTAGACCTGAACTAGTACAGGACAACACTGCCAGCATATCGTGCTCGACCCTGGTGTTGTAAAAAACAGTGGAAGACACACATATTTCTGTCTGCTTGGCAATGAAACTCTCCTGTCCTGCTTAAACAACTTGGGTTTCTGTTTTCCCAACCACTTCCCGGATTCCCGAGGAAAGGAAAATGAAAAGCAGAAACAGTGGGCTTCTCTATCCATCCTCTCCACTCTCTTCACCAGTTTCCTCCTTGGAAGCTCCCTCACTCAGTCACAGGCTCCAAGAAAACAGGGCTGGCTCCAGGAGGGCCAGATGAGACCTCCCCCACCCCCACGCCCCACCCCCGCATCAGCAACACACCAGGCTGCTTCCCACCCATTCCTGTTCTGTTCTTGGTGGCACATTTGGAGCTCACTGAGCCAACAGGCATGAGCAGAGAGACTTTCCTGCAAATTCTTCCTTTCCTTTTTGCAGTCAGGGGCAGGGGGAAGGAGCCCCCCTCAATAAAACCCTCCCCCAAAGTTCAGCTGCTTTTCCCGGGCCATAAGTCCCGGGGCCTCTCCGCCTCACTTAGCCTTTTGCAAGCTCTTCCACTTGGTGGGTACCGAGGCTAATTTGGAGGGAAAAAGAAAATTAAATTCCTAGTTCTTTTCCATTCTTAACTTTCGCATTTTAGTTGTACAAAGGGCTGAATCCCCCTCTAACTCCACCTGGAGGCCAGGTCACTTGGAAGCTGGTGGCCATGCGATTTGCCCCCTCTCTATTAGGGCCTAAGTATTGGGCCAAAGCACTAGGAGGGGAATCCCAGACAAACGCTGGGCAGACAAAGATGCAAACAGGATGGTATTACCATGTTAATGGCTTCACTCCAGCAGCCTACTGAAGATGCCTAGGAGGGTGGTTTTCTTTCTTTAACTTTTTCTTTCTTTCTTCTTCTTCTTCTTTTTTTTTTTTTTTTTTTAAAAGGAGAATAGTTCCGCTTTCTATTTCACTACAACAATAGCATGGACTGGATCCTTCAAGTGTTTCAAAAAGCAGCTTGAGAAATCTCAACCCGGCCCCTTGGTCTTTCCAGCCTGCCCTTTCATTGTCCCTCCCATCCCAGTGAACAAAGGGGAGGGACCAGTGTCAGGCCCCCAGTTGCTGCAGGCTCTCAGCAGCCTAATCCTTGAGAACCAGTGAGGGGAATGGCCTGTGGAGCTGGTCAATCACATTTTGCCTTCACCTTTCATTCTGTCCCTCTGCTGTGCGCTCAGAGGGCTTCAGGTATTAGGAATCTTGGGGTTTGCAGAGAATAAAAGACACCTAGGGACCATTCCCACGGTCACTAAGAGCCCCACCCCCAGAGCAGCCTGCACGAGCTAACTGCATTTTCTCACTACTCTAGCCCGGCTCTCTCCTAGACACCAAATCAAGCTACAATGGCACCGGCTTGCCTTTGGTAGCCCAAGGACCTGCCCCAGCCTCCTAATCTTCCTACCACCCTTCTCTGTGCCCCGCAGGCATGAGCTGTGGGTCCTACCAGGAGCCTCATTCTCACTTTGGCTGTGAGAGAAGGCCCTCCCACCAGGACAGGTTTGAGGCTGATCTGTTGGGAACAAGGCTTCTCTGCTTTAATTCTGGGGTATTGCAGATCGTTCAGCATACTCACATGCTAAGAATGGGGGGAAGTAGGCTTGTGTTTCAGCCAGTTATGATCTCAAGAGAACAATTGAGAGAGGAGAGAGATAAAGGGTAAGTATGTGGCCTGCCGGGAGAAGCAGAGAAGTGGAGTCTGGAGGCCTTTCGAAATCATCCAGGCTGTTTGCTTCAGTCCAAGCCACAGTCCACATGATCTACATACACAAACTGACCATGTACATATATGCACACACAAGGACTAAATATCACATGGAAGGATCCAATGCATGTGATCTAACCTGATATTTTCCTGTTCCTTCCTCCCCTCTCTCCCACCTCCCTTCCTTCCTCAGTGTTGGCTATGCTCAGTTTCATTACAGCCTGCTAACAGGTTCCTGTATGGTTCTTAAAACTAGGGCCCAGAGACCTCTCAAAATCACAGCAGAGTCAGAACTGAGGCTCTTGATTTTCTGGAGAGAACAGCTCCCATCATCACACTCTTCCCCCTGAAACACACACTCCCCAGAAGACCCAGGAGCACACGGCAGGATAGCAGGGCCTGGGAGGTTGTGTTCCAAGGCACTGCTGCTGGGAAGCAGGGTTCCCTAGAGAGAAAAGTGCTTCTGGGGGAGCAGAACTGAGATGACAGCCTAGAAATCGGTCTGTGAGGTTTGGAGCGCCTCCCCTGGGCATGTTTCTATTGGTTGGGGAATCTTGCATCATGACATTTTTTTCTTTCCTGAACACATTGCTCAGGTCCACCCCTTCAGTAACATATTTGTTTTGCTGATTTCTAGCCTTCTCTGTATTTATTCTTTGCTTTATCATCACCATATCATATTATTATTATTATTATTATTATTATTATTATTGTGTGTGCATGCACACTTCCATGTTCATACTTGACAGCATGCATGTGGAGGTCAGAGGATAGCTTTTGACAGTTCTTTTCTTCCAACTTGGTTTTTTTCTTTCTTTTAAGATTCTATTTTGTGTATAAGAGGGTTTTGCCTGAATATATGTATGTGTACCACATGTGTGCCTGGTGTCTACAGAAGCCACATGAAGCATTGGATCCCCTGGAGCTGCCAGTGAATGCTGGGAATCACAATTGGGTCTTCTGGAAGAACCGCAGCCATTTGTAACTGCCAAGCCATATTTCCAGCTTCTTTCCACTTTGTTTTTGAGAGACAGGGTCTCTCTTGTTATTTCCGCCATGCCATGTGCTCTAGGCTAGTCCAGCTTTGCGGTGACTCTCCTGCCTCTGCCTCTCATCTCTTCAGAAGGCTGCTGGTTAATGATGTGTACCTGCATCTGGTTTTTGTTATTTAATGTGGAACCATCCAGATTGTTGGGCTCATGAGACCCTTACTGCTGGTCTTTACCTCTGCCCACCAAGTGTATATCAGTTTCTACCCTTCTTTAAATAATCCCCTTTTCTCTGTCTGAATCATGATCTTAGGGATGAACGAGGTGTGGCAAGAAATCCTGTCCCTGCTCTCTCCCTGTTATATCCACTTTAGACAAGCTTAGAAATGCTCCACAGCAAGTCTTTCAGTATAAGCTATCTGGGCAGAACAGATTCTTTCCCTCCTGAACTGAGCCTGCAATCTTTCTTAGGCTTTCTGAAATCTTCACCTTAACTTTCTATTTACTAGGCCACTAATCTTCTAAGACAGCCTCTAAAAATGGAGCACTCCAATCCCACACTGTGCCCTGGGTAAATACAAACCCAGCTTTCTGATCGCTTATTAGTTATACACCCTTAGAGAGTATGTAACAAAGGGGCCTGCTGTTTGCTTTGCTTAATCTGGTCTTAAAATCTCTGCTTCTTTGTCAGAAAACAATATTTGCAATTGTTAAAAAAAAATATTTACCAAGGAACTTGGATAGCATAAGTCAAAGGCTAAGAGCCAAAGGTCAGTGGTTCTTACCCCAAATTTCTGTGGACCTGAGAGTCTCCCGCTGGGGAGCTCAGCTGCATGGAACAAACACACTGCTTGAGAGTCCATTAAGAAGCAGACATTTTAGAGAGGAGCAGGAAGGGAGGGCTGCAGCCTATTCCTCATCCAGAAGCAGGAACTCTCCAACCTGCCCCGGCTGGCTCTCTGCAAAGGAGTGACCTCCTTGGGGACACTGAAGCAACTACCCTGTTTTACAGACCTGGGGGAAAACCCAAGTTCATAAAACCCTGCAGGGAAGACATTCCCCCATGCAAGGCAATGGCAAAGACTCTCTGGTTCAGGGCAGATGTTCACCTATGCATCCCTCTGGGTGGGCTCTCTGGCCTGACAGTGGGGGACAAATGTGAATCCTGAATACTTCTTAATCCAAAGAGCAGTTTTAGACATTTTACTCTAGAGGCCGAATTGTCTAAGTCTTAAATTTGCCCTTGCATGTTAACTATTTTTCTGGAAAGACCTGGCAATGTCAGGAGCCTCTCCTGACTAGGGTACTGTGCACCTAGTATTGTGAATTTCAGGTCATGGCCTACTGGATTCTATTTTGAGCAAGAACCCAGCTTTTTTCAAGTAGAGAACCATGATGACACACAGTACAAATTAGAAGTGTCTTTGGGACTTCAGCAAGAGAAGTAGGATTCCAGAAATCCCATACAGAGCCCTCCAGGTTGGGGGGTAAGAGGGAGATCTTTGCCAGGCTGGCACTGACAGCTTTGTGCACAGTTTACACCAAAAATTTGCAAAGGATATTGTGAAGGCAAGTTCTCACAAGCAATCAGAGCTGTCCTTTAAAGGAGACTGTCATTTGGCTATTTACAAGATCTTTATGGGCTGTGGAGAAAACTCAGAAAGCCAAGTGCTTTCTGGGAAAGTGTGAAAAGAATTCAGAACTCCAGGCTCCACATGAAAAGTTGTGACATTCACCACCAATCCCAACACGGGAGGCTCAGACAGTAGATTCCCTGAAGGGAGTTGGTGGGCCTTCAGGGAAGAACTCCAAGTTCAGCAGACAGTAACTGAGGAAGACACCTGTCAGCCTCAGGTTTGACACTCATAGGCACCAGACCATACACACACACACACACACACACACACACACACACACACACACACACACACACACAACATATATATATATATATACACACATATATATATATGTATGTATATATGAAGAGTCTATGTATGGTTGTAGTACTTCATATTTGTCCACAGATTCTCTTAACAGATTCAGACCTCATTATTTGGTTATTGTTGTCCCATTTGGAGGTTTCTTGTTTGTTTTTCATTTTGTTTTGTTTGTTAAAATGAAACAATGCAAGTGGGCACTCTACCACTGAAGAACAGCCCAGCCCTTCCATCCTGTTATTAATCCTGGAGTTCTTCCTTCCTCCTGTCAAATTCTCGTTACAACTTGCAAAATCTCTTGATCTTATCAGGGTTAAAAAAAAAATCACAGTTAGTTCGCTTTGGCCTTTGGATTGTCCTGAAATAGCATTTAAAAGGATCCAAGCAGTGCTTGCCACTGGCTATGGGCAGCATTGAGAAGGACATGCTTACAGAGAATGTTTAGGCAGGGGAGGGATCTTACCTTGGAGAACCAGGCCTTCCCCCTTGATGGTGTAGACAAAGGAGGTGAAGGGAGCCAGGGGGGACTTGGCGATGAGAACCTGCACAGAAAGCATATTTTCCAGAATTAGACAAAAATCTAGCAGGAGGCTCCGCTAGCTCACTTCTTAGACAGCACATGATACAATGCATTGCATTTATTATTAGAAATATTTTAGAACGAGGGCATGACTGTACACTTTGTTTGTTTGTTTGTTTGAGACAGGCCCTGTGTAGCCCTGGCTGTCCTGGAACTTTATCTATAGACCAAGCTGGCTTTGAACTCACAAAGATCCACCTGCCCCTGTCTCCTGAGTACTGGGATTAAGGGCAAGGCTAGAATACACATCTTTAATCCTAGCTCTCAAAAGAAAGAGACATGCAGAACTCTACAAATTCAAGGCCATCATGGTCTACATAGTAAGTTCTGGGATAGCCAAGGCTATACAGAGAGATTTTTTTCTCAAAAAAGCAACAACAACAACAAAAATTTGTTTTAAAACTAAGTGTTTAAACAAGTCTTGATCATGTGGAAGTGATGCACTAGGAAAGACATTTATCTGAAATGGTATGCCACTAAACCAGTGGTTCTCAACTTGAGGGTTGAGATCCCTTTGGGGGTTGAATGCCCTTTCACAGAGGTCATTTCACACAAGACAATTGGAAAACACAGATATTTACATTAAAATTCATAACAGTAGCAAAATTACAGTGATGAAGTAGTAACATAATAAATTTGGTGGGAGGGTCACCACAACATGAGGAGCTGCGTGTTAAAGGGTCACAGCATTAGGAAAGCTGCGAACCACTGTACCAAATACTAGATTCTTAAATTCTTCCAAAAATAAGATTTATTTCTCCTTCTTTCCTTTTTTCCTTCTTTCCTCCTTCCTTCTTTCCTCCCTCCTTCCTTCCTTCCTTCCTTCCTTCCTTCCTTCCTTCCTTCCTTCCTTCCTTCCTTCCTTTATTTCTTTCATTTTTTCAAGACAGGGTTTCTCTGTATAACAGTCCTGGCTGTCCTGGAACTCACTCTGTAGACCAGGCTGGCCTCAAACTCACAGAGATCCTCTTGCTTCTGCCTCCTGGGTTCTGGGATTAAAAGATGTGCTCCACCATAGCCTGATAAAAATAAGATTATCTTATGTGACATGGTTAAATAGTTACCTCTCTGCTCAGTGATAGATCTACCCTGATTTTCTAATTTTATCCATAATTTAGCTATTAAAAAACAAAGCTACCCTTAAAATAGTTACTATCATGACAAATATTCAGAATAACTTGCTAAGGCAAAGCAATGGTGAGCTATTTATTGACCCTGGCCTTGATTCCTTATGTGCTTCCACCCTTTATCTTGTGGCTGTATTTTCTCTAAATGAAAGGCTTGTCGTCATTGTGCATTTTTGTTGGATTTTGAGTGTGGGTTTGGCTACATGGTTTGTTTTGGCTTATGCCAGTTCCCAGACTAGGCCTCAAGTATTTCCATCTGTTCTCTTATACTCCTGCCGTAGCCAGACGAAAACAGGTTCAGGCTAGTCAGGCTAGTCAGCTACCCCAGGACAGTCAGAGATGCCTGGGACAGAGCTAGCCACTCAGGCCCAGCTGCAGGGCACCTACATTCACGAAAGATAAATAGTGCTACATGCCTCTGAATGCTTAAGGCTGCTTATGAAGCATTATTGCACACAAGTTGGCCTGCACTCCAGCAAAAACAAAATTCCAGAAGTGTTTGGAACAATGACATTCTCCTAAGACAAATGTCTCTTATAAAGAAGGTGATTATTTTGTAAAAATTATTTAGATAGACTCATCTTGCAGAATATGTATGCATGCATATACACACTATCAACGTATATATCTAGGAGATATATATGTCAAGTGCTGCATGCATACACCACACACACACACAAACTGCTTATTAGTGGGTATGTGAACTAGTTAGTTATCTAAGCACAAAACACTTAGCATGCATATATTTGGAATAAAATAAAAATTTCAGAATGGCAAAATGGCTCAGTGGGTGAAGGCAGCTGCTGTTAAGCCTGTGGCACCACCATTTGATCCTCAAGACCCAGATGGTAAAAGGAAAAAAAAAAATCAACTCTTACAAGAATTTCAAAGAATCAGATCTTCATCTGACCTTTACATGCAAACACACACCCACACACACACAATACAAACACACACACACTACAAACATACACACACACACATTACAAACATACACACACACCAGCACACAATACAAACACACACACACACTGCGCGCACACACACACACACACAATATAAACACACACATACCCCTAAATGTAAAAAATAAAGTGTCATTAAAAAGTCTAGAAAATAATTGGTGGATTATATTACGATAATATTTCTGCTCAACAGAGATGACAAGTGTCTTGTTTAATAAGTAAAAATAACTTTATTAAAAATTGTGACAGTTTATCACAGAATCACTTTGGGGGGTCAAAGAAGCAAGGAAATGAAATAAATGATTCCAAACCATAAAAAAGCTTACACATATATCTCAGTCTATCTCAACTGAACATCTAACAACAGCCAATTATATAAAAGGATTATAGATTTTGGTGACAGGGTTTGAATTTCATCCTTCACTTAGGTGCCTGGGTAGAACCTCTGGGTTCTCTTATTCATAATTTCCCCTTTTCTTTCTAGTAAATATCTTCCAAGTTCCTACATTTCTTTGTCCCTCCCATGCGCACAAGTTTTGATTGACAGAATGTAAGTAGAAAGGATAGGTAAAACTTTAGATTATGTTTTCATAGGAAAACAAATGCCCTCTCCTTCCCCTTCCTCTAAGCACAGGGACACTGGTGATGATGAAGCCACTGTGGAAAGAAAACTAGATGATCCAAGAGAGTATCAGGGCTCCCACCCAGGCCCCCGGCCTCAGCTTTTGTATTCCAGATGTATTTGTTACTTCCACGCTATAGTTTGAACCACCAATGTTGTGACTCTGGAAAGCCCGAATGTTTTGAGCCTTAGTTTTTTGTTTTTTGTTTTTTTTCATATATTAAAGAAAGATAAAAAATACCTGTCTAAATAGATTATGGTAAAAATTAAATTTAGAAAATGCTTGTCACCATATTCAACACACAATAAGTCCAAATTGAGCAAGAGGAATGTAGTTGTCACACATGCTTCCCAAATGCCCTCCCACCACTGAGAAACAATACACTCTATTTTTTACTAGGAGTCTCCAACTGAATCTTGATCATTTTTATAGCTGCTCTAAAGTTACTTGACACACTTGCTCATCGTCCTTAGAATCAATGACATCAAAAGCATCTCATCTGAAAGTTAGGGTGCTTCCTCTCCTGGCTGGGGATGGTTCATGTGAAGTTTAAGGACTCTCCTGCACTGGGGAGTGGTGTGGCATAAGAGAGTGTGTTTCAAACTTTAATGTAATCACTTGCAGGCCCCATGGACATGTGGATTTTGATTTGGTAGATTTGAAAGGGGCCTGAGAAGTCTAGATGTGATTCTCACAGGCTCAATTAATCATGCATGAGACTGAAGAGTCTAAACTGGAAAAGCATGGCATGAGAGGGCCTGGAGCCAGTTAGGAGGCTACTTGGGTAAATCTGGGATGAGAATGAAGTGTACCTATACTAAAATTAAAGAAAATAAACAAAATTCCAAACTAGGATCCTTATGGTCTATGTGTAGCAACAACATGCAAAGCCAAAATGATATAATCAAATAGCAATAAATAGTATCATATTTTGAATGTTACATAATCATTATTTTATGGAGTACAGAATTTGAGAACTAGGAAAAATGATATTCTAATACTTGAAGCATTATTGCCTTTGAATATAAGCTGTCTGGCTCTTGATGCCATCCATGTTTGTTACCTAAAGAACAAGGTCCTGACCGGAACTGAAGAAGTAGTGGCTAGAAGGACTTCCCCCAGGCAGTCACAGGGCTGGACAGGCCACTGGCTAAAATATTCTGTCTTGGAGCAGAATTTCAGATGAGACATCACAAAGATAGTCTGTATGCAGTTAGTAAAAGGCAGTGAGATAACACATGTCATATGGAGTCCATTTCCTTTTGGGGAGGGAAAGTAGGGGAATGTACTGACTGACTGAAGAGAGGGCTATCTCCAACATGAAATTATCTAATTGTAACAAACAATGTAATCAACTTTCTTGATGTCCCACTAGATAAAGTGAAGATAAGTTAGGCTGGATGCTGACAACATTAAGTGGTGTGTAAGTGGTCACAGGATCCTTAGCAACCTCTAGCGGGTGGCACTGAATCAAGCCTTGGCCCTGGCAGCTTTGACATTTGTACCGAGCTAGGCGAGGATGTTGTTGTATTCGGTCACACCCTTTAACAAGCATGGAGCCCAGCAGGAAAGGAAGTGACAGGAACTGCTGCCTCAGCACACCTTCCGTCCAAAAGCACTAAAGTGACTGTGGTTGCCAGGTGATGATGTATGATCCAAAGGGAATCACAGCAAAGAGCATAGGAAACGAATTGTGAGCAGGGACATGATCAGTCTTAACTAGAAGAACAGTAAAAGGACTGATGGTCATGTAACTAAATGCACTGAAGAGATGCTGAGTGGATGGGAGTAACAAAGGACAAAGACGAGGAGCCTACGCATTACATCAGGTAACTAAGATACAAATGAACCTCAATTTGGCTAAACATCGAGACATGTATCTTTTAGTAAAAGGTGAAAGACATATATTAAGAGGTAACCAGAAAATCCTATATCTCTTGTAGAATAAAATTTCACTGAAATAAATATCAGGTCTCCTTTTGGGGACCAGAGCATTGGTTATCAGTTACAGGGTAGGAGAGATGAGATCTGGCATTCAGAAAATGAACTACAAGTATTAGTCAAATGAATCAGTGACCCAAAAGCCTAGCGTGGTCTCAGGTTGTGAGCTTAGCATCGGCTATGGGAGGTTGTGAATGTAGGGTGTATGAATAGGCCAAAATCCACAAGGCAAACGGACAAATAGGAGGACCTCTTAAGGAGAACAAACACAGGTGTTAGATGTCCAAAGAATTCACGATCACAGACACTGAGATGCAGTCACAAGGTCAGAGGTTGAGGTGAAGGCCCACGTCACTTCTGAGTTTTCATATGTATGTTTCACACATACTAGGGAGGGGAAATTCAAATCATATTTTCACCACATAGATTTTAGGGAACATAGTGATGCACGCTGTACATCTGCAAATGTGCAAAGATTCCTCTCTTAAAAAATGACCCAATATCCCATACCTTTGCTCTTTTGGCCATTCAATAATCATAAACTAGCTCCTGTGTAAGTGTGTGTGTATGTGATATAGACTTTGAGTGTCTTCTATTACTATTCTCAACCATAATTTTTTGAGACCATGTCTGTAATTGAAGCTGGGGTTCACTGTTTTGGCTTGACTGGCTGGTTATCAGTCCCTCCCCCTGGATCCTCCTGTCTCTGAAGCCTGCCTCTGCGAACTGGGGTGACAGGTTCATACCTGCCATGCTTGGCTTTCTACAGAGGGTCTAGGGATCTGAACTCAGCAGTTGTTCATTCACAGCAAGTTTTTCCCACTGAGCCATTCCCTCAACAGAAGAGATCCTCTGAAGCTGTTAAGTCAGGTTGTTGTGTTGGGGTGTTCTAGTGTGTGCGTGTGGTCTGTCATCAAGTGCTGTTGGTATCTTCACTAGCACATGCCTGCAAGGAGGCCTCAAAACTAATAAAACCTTGAATCCTTTGTGGAAAAAACTGTGATCACATGCAGTCCTGCATGCAACATGTGAAGTGGGCTCTACTTTTGGGGATTCCAAAGTCTATACTTGCAACGCCAAATGTCAACCCCCAATCTGGCACATCCAGACTAACATACTTCTGGGGGGGGGGAAGGAGTAATACCAGCCAAGGTAAAATACATAATAGCAAATAAGGAAATAAGGGCTTACTTCATATAGTAAGGGTATTATATGATTCAGGACAAAGAGAGAAAGAGCAAGAAAGAAAGAGGATGGGGCTCTATATGGTGGCTCCAGTTGTTCATGGGTTCACAGTGGCATTCTTCTTTCTGCCTTTCATCTTTGAATGTACAAACTTGTCATCCCCCACTGTTCTTTAAAATAAATAAATAAATGACGTGTTATTTTATTTCATGTGTGGGTATTTTGTCTGCATGTGTGTTTGAGTACCATGGTGTGTGTGTGGTGCCTGCAGAGCCCTGGAACTGGAGTTGTGAGCTTCCATGTGGGTGATGGGAACTGACCCTGGTTCCTAGGTAAGAACAGCGGAACCAGTGCTCACTGCTGCTGCACACTGTGATTACAGGGAACAAATCTACAGTACTTAATGGCAGCCATTGTCACAATCAGGTGGCTCCCACATATTCTAGTATGCTCTTGATATAAACCAGGTTCTCTGAAGCACAAGATTGAATAAACAAATGTACAAAGTAGTGGCCTACCAGAGCTCTACTGACTTGGACCTACTTAAAAACTTACCTGTAGTTTCTCTCCCAGTTAGGAGACTTGGAACATGTCATAGAAAAGAGAAGGCTATCTCATTGATTCCTGCCAAGAGACTCAGCTTGGGCAGGACCCAAAGTCAAGCCCTTGGTTCCAGCTTGCTATAGCATCATATGTTTTTCCTGGCCTGATCTGAATTCTATGAGGCTCTAAAGTGGAAACGGAGCCATAGGATAGAAAGTGCTGGGCACAGGAAGCCTTCTCCAGGACGAAGACACCTTCCAGGAATAGTGCCTGTATCCTCTGTTGTGATACAGGTATGCCATCATCTGGAGGAGGCCAGCCTGGCCCTTCTCCATGGTTGACCAGGACACACAATGGGGAGCAGGGCCTTGGAGTGTTGGGTACAGACTATTCTGGAGGCTGCTTTTGGACAGATCTGGTCCTGGCAGGCTCCACCAGTTCCTGCAATACAGCCCAGCCTCAGGAAACAGTGAGTCTTGTCTTTGTGGCCCAGGAAAGCAAGTTTGAATAGGCAGCCATGCAGGGAGGCAGGCTGGTACCAGTTCCTCCACTTTCTCTTCCCCATCTCCCATGCCAGGAAGGCTTCTTTAACCCTGGTGATGAACACTTCCTCTTTTCTCTCTTCTTCCTCTTCCCACCCACACCCCAGAGCCTACAATGGTGGAGGGTGACGGCCAGAGTGACAAGCAGCTGGCCGGGTTAAAGTGTACACAAAACATTTTCTTCCAGCAGATGCAGGTGTCTGGTTAGGCTGGCTTTCTGCTCTCTGTTGTATGATGACAATGTAGTGTGTTTAGCCGAGGAGACAGTGGCAAGAAGCCACTGAGAGCCAGTTCAGCGGTAACACCTTGTAACCACCCACGTTTTCCGGTCCTGCTAACTTTTTAATTTTCTCAGTCTTTCCGTTGAGCAGCGAGATTATATGGTTGTTGATGACTTGAGCTGTGATGTGCTTGTTGGATGTGTCTGAGCCTTTCATTTGTATGCATGGTCCTACTAAAGAGCTTGGGAGAAACCCATAGACTCTGTCTTTCAACATGGACCCTATTATCTCATTTCATCTGGAGTCTGGGCTAATAAAACCCATTGCTAAGTTAAACTTTTTTTCTAACCCTGACAAATAATTGTGACAATAACCCTGCATGCCAGGACTTTTCATCCTTGTTGAAGACTTAGAAAAAGTTTTCCTCAAATGCTTGGAAGCCCAGGAAGGGTGCTCAGTCTTACATCAAATAATCTAAGAGGTTTTGATAACTTCAAGTCTTGATCCCCAGGTTGAGCTGAGTCCTCCAAGCTAAGAGACAGGAGGGTGGGAAATGCTTCAGACAGGAAGGTCTGCAACTCAAGAAGGCTGCAAGATGGGGGTGGGGAGGTGTTGGAGCACACTCAGAGATCCACATAGGAATTCCCTGTCATTGTGTTGAAGGAAGTACAGGAAAGGCGGTGGGGGCAGCAGCTGTGTATATCTGGATCTTTCTCTGATTAAAATCTGCTTCATCACTAGGAAAATCACTCTCCACGGAACACAAAAGCCTCAGCACCAATGCGGAAGCCGGAGGAGAGCAAGGAATGAGTTTAATGCATCTGCGTTGTCTTTTCAAAGCAGCCGTACATAGGCTGCAGGAGCAATCCCCGCTGGAAATGGCATGGTGGGAACGGAATGTATCTCAGCAAGTGTGACTTTATTAGTTTATTTTTAGTGGGCCAGCTTCTCTTTCTTCCATAGGCATTGGGTAACGGAAAGCAAACTGGTCTGAGTCCCTAGTAAATGTAATTTTAGGTTCTAGGAAGAATCCCCTAGCATATTTGCCCCTGAGGCTATAAGATCATACCCCGTTACAGAATACGATTATGTTTTTCTGATAGCCCCTCTCTCTAGTGGCTATCCAAAGTGGTTTTTGGTTTTTTGTTTGTTTGTTTTTCCTAACACATTGGATTCTGGAAGTATTCTCTAGAAAAGAACATGTTCCTTGAGGAAAACAGTTTCCTGGTCAGTGGAACACTAACTTGGTAAATTACAGGACCAAGCCAGAATGAGATTTTTCAACTCACTTCTTTTATATTTCATTCTTAAAAATTTCAAGTGCACAACAAAATTAAAAACTTTTATAATGAATACCTATATACCAATCATCTTGCTTTGTAGTTAACATTATCTTTGCTTTGGTTACACCATAGTCATGCATCAACTCATCTGCATTTGTTACATTTCAAAGTAAACTGCAAACATTAGCTCATTTTTGCCTAATACTTTCATATGCGTGTAAGGAATCATAAGACTAAGATTTGTCCATATATCTTATCAACCATGTTGGGTTTTTTCTTAAGTGTACCTTATGTGACTTGAAAGTATTAGTGATCTTTCCCAAATATAACAGAACTAGAGAGAACGCAGTGTCTATACACGTGGTGGTATTATATGTACTCAATCAGTAAAGCTGGGGATCATTAATCTTTCAACAGTAGCATCTCTTATTGAGATATACTTTACACACAATGGTTATTCTTAATATAGGTATTTAATATACAGATTTCCCTTTGAATTCCACTTCAACTACATCATGGACACTTTAGGAATACTATACATTGCTTCCATTTTCTCACTTTTCTGATTTCCACTCTGACTTATTCTTTGTTCTGCTGTCTATTTTGGAGCATGTTTCTATGTGGTTTAAACTGTGCAAGCATTTAAGAATTTTCTTAATTTCCACCTGTTATTGGTTCCTATCTTCATGCCATTGTAATTGGGGAAATTTGTATAATAGCAGTTCTTTTAAATGCTCTGAAACTCATTTTATTCCCCCATATACAGTTTATGCTAGAGAGTGCTCCATTGATACTAGAGGGGAAGGAGAAAGCATATCTGCTGCCACCTCAGAAGTGATGCACAGACACCTGCTGAGCATCTTACTAAGTTCACATAATTCTTCAAAGCTTCTTTGCTGAAATTCTGCTTACCCAATCTCTCCATAATTGAAAATATCATCTGTGAGTCTCCTAATATTACTGTTAAATTATCAATATATTTCTCCATTCTTCAAATTTGTGTTTATTTCACATATTATTTGGGGCCTAGCTTTTAGATACATATATAATAACAGCCAAGTACTCCTGATGGAGAGAATTTTTAATTAAATTTTTTCATACAATATATTTTGATTATGTTTCCTTTTCCCTCAGCTCCTCCTAGACTCTCCCCATCTCCCTACCTATTAAATTGTATGTGTTCTCTTTTTCAAAAAACAAAACAAAACAGCATCCCCCCCCAACACACAAAACCCCAAACCCCCAAACCATGGATTTTGTTTTGGCCAATTACCCTTGGCCATGGGGCCTGTTGTGGAGTTAATTGATATACCCAGTGACACTCTACTGAAGAGAATTGCCTTTCCCTTTGTCCCCCACCCCCTATCAATTGCAAGTAACTTCTTGGTTAGGGGTGGAACCCTGGGTCCACTTCCCCTTTCAGCCAGGTGTGGTGGCTCATGCCTTAATAAACAGAAGGTTCATAAATTTGAGGCTAGCCTGCACTATGTCTCAAACATTAACAACATGTTCACTGTTGTTTCTGGTAGTACGATTTTTTTTTTGTTTTTGGGTGGGGAGGCTTAAGATTTATTTTCTGAAATATTCACTTTTTTCTCTCTTTAAAAATTGTGTCTGCCTATAGGAACCACACTTTAGAATCAAAGACACAAATAGGTTGAAAGTACAACCAATTTCAACTTACAAGGAAGCATGAACTATTTCAGCATCATCTAAAGTGAGGGGTTGGTTGCACTTTGCTGTAATATTTTGTAGGGACAACTTCAATGAGCAAAAACTACCCTATTTCTCTCCCTTATAGAAGATGAATAAAACTGACCAAATAAGCAAGGCACCAGAAAAACAGGAGCACCAACACATGGAACGTTCTGGACACCCAGCTCCTCCACAGACCGGGAGGAAGCACAGCTGGATCCTCCAGTCCAGGCTTGCTAGAAAACATCGCCAAGGCAAGGGTCACAGAGTAAGCTGTGGTTGTGTGATAATTATGGTAAAAAGATGCCAGGAACTCAGAGGGTGTGTCTTGAATTCTGAAGCACATAACCCTATTACATCATGCTTGGGCCATATGGGACTTTCTTTAGTCTCACAGGAATCGATTCAAGGAAGGCAACATGTTTCTGTGTAAAGAGGCTGAAATCTGGGCTTGACACATCCAAAAACAGCTGGTCAAGTGGGACTGGCTTGTGTAATGTCCCACATCCCTGGCCATGCTGTGATGGGTGGAGGACCAATGTAAAGGGGTCAATATGCTCTTCTTCAGATTTATTTCTTATTATTTCCCAAAGCCCTCTTTCCGGGAAGAAAAGGTCAAAGGACAGGAAGGGAACAAGACAGTTCAGAGGAAGAGGGAGAGAGAGGGTGCCCATTCTTTCTTTATAAGATGGAGGAGAGCTGGACCCTCATCTCCATGTAGTCAGTGTAACCAGAAACCTATCCATGAAGCATTATGGGAAACTCACAGTACTTTTAGCCCACAGAACTAAACTCTCATGCTAAAACAAATCAAGAAAGGGGATCTGCATGAGAAGGCCTTAAAAGGAATTCAGAAGTGCTCCACAGGACCTGACTGGATACATACGGAGGTTACCATACTGTAAAACCACCAGATTGCCATCTGGCAGCTTACTCTGAGCACCATAGCTATAGGCAGAGTTTGGATAATCAGTAATGAGAGGCAATGTGAATTCATTAATCTCTCTTCCTGTGTGCCCAGAACTAGGACATATCATCCTCATATCAACCTGAGTAGTAAGTATTGTCCTCATTTTACTAATGAGGGAATAGGCGTTGCTTAAACAATTCTACTGATCAACAGAGGGAAGGATTGGCTCTTCATGCCTAGGGCATTTACTTATAGAGCCCACCAGCCACTTAGAAGAGCTGACTTAAGGGGTCCTAGTGTCTATTCAAACACCCCCATGCCACTGCCAATGACCCTGATGTTAGCATTGTTCATTAGAATACTACTTTGGACTTAAGCTGTACAAACTGGCATCCCACCTACTTGATTCACATGTACCACCAGCAGACTATGTTCTCTTGAGTCAGTTAGCAGATTCCCTTGCCTGGAACATAAAGTCTTGAAAATGAAAGTTAAAATAAGCCAGGCAATGGTGGTGTACACCTTTAAGACAGGCAGATCTCTAAATTTGAGACTAGCCTGGTTTAGAAAGTAAGTCTCAGGACAGCCAGGGCTACATAGAGAAACTCTGTCTTAAAAAGACAAAAATGAATAATAAATATATAAAAATAGGAGAATATGGGGTGGGATTTGTAGAAAGGTCTCACGTGGGGTTCTGCACAGTGTGTCATTCAGCTCACAAAGGAGAAGTGAGAAGTAAAATGCTCTTATATTGTGTCATGATTTTATAAGCCCTTCTATAGTCAATGTTGATATGATGACACTATTGGACTATATGTCCTTGTCTTATGGACATGGCTTTAGGTCTTTGCATTTACATAAATACCACATGTTCAAGATAGAGAGCTGGGTGAACAAAGCAAACCAGCCCTTTCTCAGCAAACCTGTGAGGAAAACTTCATGTCTAAACTAAAGAACCTAGTAGCACAGCATGGCTATGCACTGCCTCTTACTTGAGCTTCTTGGGAGCTCAGATGGTCTAAGCATATTGACCTCGAGGGCAGGGGTTGTCTTTCTGAGGTCAGACTCACTCCATAATCCCCCAGTCCAGACAGGCACTTGCCATCTGGAATGGCACACAGCATGGCAACCCGAGGCCCTGCTTAAAAGAGGAGGCTGACAAGATGGAATGGCAAGCCCCTCTTTGTTCCCTAGAGCCTCTGTCTTAAATAACTTGACTTTTCCTCTCTCTCAACCAATGAATCATATTTTGGAAGCAAATCAGAGCTCTGCTTAATCAGCACAGGAAAAAATTCCACCCGAGACAGGAGTGTACAGTAGGAGGAAGGATGAGTGGGGGAAATGACCCCGCTGACACCTCAGATTCCTATGTACAGGCAGGTAGACAGGTTTCTGGGGAACCATTCAGTACTCCGAAGGGGAACACAGTCCTTAGAGGACAATGGGACAGGACACAAGCAGAAAGGAGCTGGGACAGCACAGCCTTCTTGAGGCTCAACTGTGTAATCTGTATATGAGTACAGGATGAGGGAGTTTGAGCCTGAGCCTGGAGACAAATGGGGGTAGGGGTTAGGAGTGGGAACAGGCTTTAAGCACTTCATTGTTCTGAATTTGGATTTATTTGGTCATCTGTCATTTCCTGAGCCATCCCCCCTTTATTATGTATGTGTGTGTGTGTGTGTGTGTATGTATATATGTGTATATATAGATATGTGTATGTGTGTGTTATTGTTGAGTATAATCTAGGACCATGAACACTCTGGGCAAACACTGTACCCCCTATTCTCATCTCTCCTTTCAAAATCTATTGTATGAGAGGCTCAATTAAGGTAGTCCCAACTAAAAGACACTTAAAACAGTAAGAAGTATATCTAAAGACCTGTTCAGTTCAAATTGGGTTGGAACACTTGCTATAGAGTCACTGATAAAAGAACAGTAGACTTTGTCTGTGTCCCAAAGTGTAAGGGCTTGGCTAGAAGAAACTGAGCTGTTTCTGAAGTGAACTTGTATTATTCCTTGTAATAAAAGTTTTGCTGTCAGTGATATATTCTTTCCTTGTTTATGACAGGCTCTCTTGTAGCACAGACTGGCTTTAATTTTGCTATGCAGCTGAGGATAGACGAGCTGAGATTATAGGTGTGTACGCCAAACCCAGTTTATGGAATACCATGGAATAAAAATGATTACACACACACAGCAGGGTTATCTGCAATATCCAAATACTTTAAAAGAACAGGACACACAACATTATATGTAGTTAGTACAAACAGAGAATGTCCGTATTATATACTTGTCCCCTCTTGCTCTACATGATCCTGTATTGCCTGATTCTCTTTCCATATCTCATATGCATCGCATTTTGTTTCCCATGTCAGAAAAAGCAAACAAAAACCTCATCTCCCTTCCTCAGGTAGGGAAAAGACAGGTGGAAGGAACTGAGAACACTGCCATATTTGGTCAGTAGTCAGGCCAGGATACTCAATTTGCTCTTGCTAAAGCTTTCCTGTGGAGCAGGCAGACTCTTGCACAGTGCCACTGACAGCTCTCAGGCCACAATGAAAATACAAGACCTAAAAAGGACTGACACACTTTGCAATTATATAAACCCATATTTACAAGAAGTATAAGCAATGGCTACTTAGGACTGAATGACTTATTTAATGTTATATTCATTCAACAAATATTTACTGAGTACCTCCTATGTCCCAGGTACTGAGCTAGACATTAAAGAAAACAAAGATGAATATGATGCCGCCTCTGCCCATGAGCAGTCAAAAGGCCCAGCTTTGAAGTAACCCAGAAGGCTTCGGGAATCCAGAGATGACACATGCTTTAAAAAAAAAACCCACTGGATTCTTGTTTCATTGCATAGGGTGAGCAGCAGTCTAGGGATATAGTGGTTTATATGCCTGTACTTCTGGTCTTTTTAGATTAATGTGAACAATATATCAAAGATGCCCTGGTAGTGTGTTTGGATCATATATCTAACTGACATCAAAGTCACACAAGCAAGGCCCTTGCATAGAAAGCAAAAGTTGATGGGTTACCATGTTTATTCTGTTGTTGTTTTAAGACAGGGTCTTTCTATGTAGCCCTGGCTGTCTTGGAACGCTCTATGTAGATCAGACTGGCCACAAACACTCAGAAGCTCACCTGCCTCTGCTTTCTAAGCACTGGGATTAAAGGTGTGTACACCACCATGCCCAGCCCTATTACCATACTTTTAACATTTTGAACAGCACCACTGGCTCCCCTGAAGTGATTTTTTTTCACATCCTCCAGCAGGTCCTTCTCCCTTGGGGGCTGACTTGCTGCCCCAATGCCCCCCACCATCATTCCTAAATCTGATCCTGTGGGATAAACTCCAGGAGGGTACCTTCACTTGGACAGTTAGTTCTCTCTGGATTCTGAATATGGTCTGTTAGAGCCCATTTCTGAGGCTTCACTCAGCCTCAGGCACAATAAGGGATCCATTATATGCTTTTAGGAGATCTTGAATGCAGCACAGTTTGTGGGCTCTTGGGTTCTTGCTCAGTTTGATGTACTAGGTCCGCCATTCTAGTTATAATACTGAAGTCATGCCATTTCATTTGGCAAATAGCTGCTATTTCTAAGTCTATAAATGCCCACATTATAGCCTCAGTCCTAGAACAATCCGACACAACCCAGAAGTAGTGTGTATGAATGAGGTGACACCAGAATCTACCTCCTTTCTCCAAATCCTGGCATCTGCTCTGAATGGTTCCTTCCATGCAGTCATTCTCCTTTGCTACCTTCCTGCCTACTACCACACTGTATTATGGTCAGTGGTTCTGAGACTTAACCTTGCCAGACTTTGCCTTTTCCATAACCTAGCCTGGTAGATGGCTACTAAGTGTTGATTTGCTGTATGACCTCATTTCCCAAGCCATTACTAGTTTCATCTTATTTACTTGATGCTACTTTTGAACTGGAAAGAATATTTTACACCCCATCATTCATTGATGATTAGGTGAGACCAGCTCAGAAAAGGCTGTATTCTGTAGTAGAAGCGATGACACAAAGGGCTTTCATCAGGTTTAATATGTGACAAAGAAGCCATGGAGAGAATGGCTAACCGAAATCCCAGGATTTTTTTTAAAAATTGCTTTTAAATAAGTATGTTTTTAGATATTTTATTTATTTGCTTAAGAATGTATGTACATGAGCGCTTATGGGAACTAAATATGGGTTCTCTGAAAGAGCAGCGTAGGCTCTTAGACACTGAGCCTTCTCTACAGCCTCTTAAGTCAGTATTTTTAACTCACTTTTCACCTGACCCTCTGCAGTGCACCAGCAAGGCTGCCTGATGTAAGTTTCCAGCCTTTTCCCTTGCTACTGTGGTCACGGCATAGAGAAAAGGCCAAAAGGAAAACAGGAAGAGGTGCAAATGCACCGGGGGGGGGGGGGGGGGGGGGGGAGCAGACCGGGAGGATTAGAACTTGGCTCCGCCCAGTGGGAGGAATCACCAGTTCAGTGATAACATTTTTAGTGTCCAATCCAGATGCAGAACAGGTGGGGAACAACATGGACAGCCTTATAAATGCTTCTCTCCAGGCTACAGTCCTTAGTATCTCTCCTTTTCCCTTATTTTTCTGGATGGACTTTTTAGTCATTCTCAAGGGGTTGGTTGCCTTCCATATTGTGGCAAAGATGGCCCCCAGTAGCTCCATGATTGCATAATTCTACCCACTTAGCCATCCTTCTTCAGCTAAGTCTTGAGTTTACTTTAATTGGCTTAGTTTGTGCTAAGCAATTACTGCAAACCAATCTCTGTAGAAGAGGAATGTGATCCTTTTGCTGGTCAGACATGGAGCCAGTGGTTCAACCAGCCCTGCCTAGACACACAGGTTGAAAATTGAGGAAGGGTGTTTCCTTACAGGAAAACCATGGAGCATGCATTCAAAGGAAGGGTAAGAAGTCAAGGACAAAAAAACAAAAAAAAACAAAACAAAAAAACAAAAAAAAAACCCAGGTTCCCATTGCATTGCTTATGGAGCAAGACAACCTACAGGCAAAATGGATCTCTGGGACTCTGACTCCTTGTCCTACCATATACTAATTGTTTTTGCTTTAGGACACATCTTCATCCTGCAGTCCGTTTTCCCATTGTAAGTGAGGATCTCATGGTACCCACTTGCAAGTGTTATTGTGAAAACCATCTTGTAGTATATTCAAGGGATCTGCTCCCACCGCTCTTACATGTCTGACACAAAACCAGCAGCTGTGATTGTTGACATCACTGTTTCTTGGGGATAGCATTAGAAAGCATGAAAGCAAGAGTGTGAATAACCAGAAAAAAAGTCGCGGTACCCTAATCCCGATGCAAAACGCTCTAGAGTCTACTAGCACTTGAACAACACCCTTGACTCTAATTCTCTAACTCTTCCTAGTCTGACCCCACATCCCTCTGCATGTACATGCATTTGATAGGATGGATGCCCCATCATAGGTCAATCACCTTCTTTACACTTCTGTGTGAGCTGAGGAAAATCATATTAGGTCTCTTGAATGATATTGCCTGAAAATGGCCCATGTCCATTATAATTTAAAGGAGGTAATTAAGAAGGCTAACTAACTTCAATTACTTTATTATGTCTGGCCTGGCGGTTAAGACCAAAGGAGGTAGGGATTCAGGAAAGTCAGTTAATGTCTGAACGTATTTATAGAATTGAGTCTGAAGTTGGGGAGTACAAGATCACAGTCACTAGCTATTCTGCCACTGGGTTTCTTCATGTGTGAATGGAGGGGATGTAACAGTCCTTCCCTTACAACATGTGATGACTGGGTGCTTATCCATGTAAATCATTCCAGTATCTCACAAACATCTACATACTCAATAAACATTGCCCATTATTAAGCATTATGGCACTAGAGAACAGTGATTTAGTAATTTTACTGATCCTTTCCAAGTGAGAGATCCATTTTTTTTTTTTCCTGAAGGAAGGGAGCTTTAAAGGGATCTGGTCAATCTTCTGCATAGAGCAGTATATAACTAGAAAGAGAACTCTGTAGTTTCCTAGCTCCACTTGCCCCTTGGTGGTAGGCTGTGAGCCATCCTTTAAGGCTCTGAGTAGAGTATAACTATGGGAACACATCCTGTAATCTTCTGCTGTTGCCTCTGGTCTCCACAATAAGTTCTTTGCCCAGCTCTGGACTTCATAAACAGCCATGAGAGGAAACATTAGCCAAAGTTCGTTTTGCGTATCAAAGAAACCATGGAGCCAGAGAGCTCTCCCAGGACCTACACAGATGCTTTGTCTATTGCCAAGCCATGGGCCTAATGCATGGACATGCCTGTCAGCCAAGAGCCAAGCCACAGAGCTCTACCAGTCCAGTCAGCCTCGGCCTTCTGATATACCAAGGGGTCTGTTATTTGGGTGGTTGTGTCATTGTCAGCAGTAAAGACAGAAATACCAACCCCATCCATAAACCATCCTAAAATCACTGCCACTCCCTTCCAACTCTCCCTCTACCCTACTGTGAGAGCAGGCCGATTGCCTTGTGTGATAGAATGGAAAAAACACCAGTTTCCCCACGCACGGATTCTGGATCCCTTTGTGATCATCCTTTCCTATGAGCCTGATTTGGATCGTTCAGTTCCTACATCCATGTGAGGAATAGCCCTGGGTTCCACACCAGAAGTGGAGTCTATCTCAATCTGTCTGTAAAGAGAAACAGGCCTCTCGTTCAAGTGCTATTTCTACCTCAGAACACAGACAAAGGAACTCACAGTTCTTTCTATCGGTGAGATTTGCTTGTTTCTACACATGGTGGCTCCAAATCCAGTGACCACAACTTTCCTTTCTAGAAGTCATGATGCTTTGCGCTCTAAATGTGCTTCCAATTGGAATGCTGAAGTTACAGACAGTAGCTTGTCATCCCTAGACTAGTTCATTTCATGCAAGTCAGCCAATGTTTACTGGACATTTGTTCTGTGTCAGGCACTGGGATTCCACTTAAAAGCAGGAGCAATGGGAACAGAGAAAGCTGCTTCTCCTCTTCCTCTTCTTTTGTGGTGGTTGATAAGAATGTAGGGGAAGAGAACCACTAAGTAAGCCTAGGCCATGAGGTCAACATTGAAAAGTTCTAGGAAAGACTACATACTGAAAATTTTCAGTCAGAATAAAAAAATATAAATAAAGAGCAAATTATGAGGATTGCTAGAATGTTCTAAACCCATCCTTTCAAAAGCACATTTATTCTTAAAAACACAAAACTTAAAAAATAATTTTAAGTAAAAAAAATTTTTTTTTTGACAGGGAAATGCAATCTTTACAAAGTGACTTATCTAGAGCTGGGTAAAGATTATTGTACTGAATCCTAAAAGTGGCTACACTGGAGGTTGATACCTCAAAATCCCCACTTTGTGAACTACCATCAGACCACCCTGCCATCTAATAAAACCAATGCCATGCTTTAGATCTGAGCATATGAAAACAGAAAAAAAAATGTGACAGGTCAAAATTTCACATTCCCTAGCTTTTTGATTACTTGCAAATCCACACAGGGTTCATATATCACTCTCCCCTCATTCTGTCAGTGTTTAAGCCTGTTTGGTTGTCATGTAAGTGGTGAAAATGCAGACGTTATGCTGATATGTCCAGCATGTGGAAAAGCACTCCCAGCTTCTCTGTGCCCTGAAACATCCAGAGGCTCATGTACAGGCTCTTAGACACCCAAACAGACTAATCCGTCCACTCATGCACATATCCAACACCATTAAACACTCCTTTGAAAAACAGTGTGCTATGTACAGACTTGCTGGGAAGCCACAAGCTGAGTTCTCGGTCACTAGCCAAGGAGAGATGGGATCCAGCCCATCCCTAGACCACAGGGAAAAAATGCTTTCAACCACAAAGCTGGCTGCAAAAAATATGCTTTTCATAGGAAACAAAATGTTTCCAGCCTTGGGATTTTTTTTTTTTTTTTTGGTCCTTTTATTGCTATTGAGTAGAAAAGGAAAATGCTTAAGCAAGAGGCCAAGTAAACATCGGAGAAAACCCAAACCAGGTTCCTCTGCTGGAGAGTGCAACAGGCAGAGAGTGAGCAGCTTACTGGGTGAGGCCCGGGCCTTCAGGCAGCTCACTTGGGCTATTCTTCACCTGTCTATGGTTTGCCCCTGCTTCACTATAGCTCTATTCACTAATCATAGACAAGCCAAGCCTCGGTCTAATATCAAGTGTGACTACTAAGTATAGCTTGTGTTACTAAAGATGTGGGGCGGAGGTTATAGCTTTATGGTAGTGAATGTTTACATGAAGCTCTTGGTTTGATCTTGAGTGTAAGATAAAAAGGAGAAGATGATGATGATAATAATGGTGATGATAATACACATAAAAGTTATGGGGACTGGGGAGATGGTTCAGTGGGTAAAGAGCCCAGATGTAAAAAGCTGGCACATGTAATAATGTGTGCCTATGAGTCTAGTGTCTGCGAAACAGAGACAGAAGTTCATGGGGCTACTAGTTAGTCAGTGAGCGCTAGGTTTAGTGAGAGACCTTGTCTAAAAAACCAAGATGGAAAGTGATTGAGAATGATATCTGGAACTGACCTTTGACCTCCACAGGCATGCGTGCGCACGCATGCACACACAGTCACACAATGCCTAGGACACAGTTGGCACTTAGGTATGATTTATTAAGATCGGTTCAGTAACTCTTATAGGTCACTAGGGAACTATTTTTTCACAGACCAATGGAACCCAAAGGTTCCTTAGAGATGAATACTCTAACTCCAGTATTATGTAAATGAGGAAGCATCCCAGAGAGATGAAAAGGTCTGATGAAGTCATCCAGGTAGCAGAAGGCTTCCAGACAAGAAACAAAAGGTAAAGAGAGATAAAGTTACTTTATCACAAAATATGCATATGCTATCAGCCAGCCATGGACCTCAGACTTTGTTTGCCTAAAACCCACCTAGACATTCAAACTTTTGTGGGGTGGGAGGTGGGAGGGGGAACACCTTCACATTTGCTGACTTTAGCTTGGACAGGCCCAGGAGGGTGACTTGTCACATGCTGTGCACACAGAGTCTCAGCTGGGCTCCTTTGATCACCTGTCCAGAAACTACACAAGGAAGTCATCAGCCAAATAAACAGCTAAAGCATAGCATTGCCTGATATGGCTTTGCACAAATAAGCCTTCTGGCAAGTTCCAAAGATAGGGAAAAATAATTCTTTGTATAAAACATTGTATAAAGCAAGATGGGAGGCAGAGTGTGGTGCTGCGTCTTTGTCGAGGAACCAGGAAAAGCAATCACCTTCAAGACCATTTCTCTCTTACAGAAGAGTAGTAAGATAGCTGGGAAGTAGTAAGATAGCTGGGAAGATAGCTCGGTGGTGAAGAGTGCAGCTGCTTTTGCAGAGGACCCGAGTTCAGTTCCCAGCACCCACACTGGATACCTCACAGCTATCTTAACTCCTGCTCCAGGAGACCCAGTGCCCTCTTCTGGATTCTCTGACACACATATGCATAAACCCATCTGCACACACATACACATAATTAAAAATAAAAACTAAAACTCCTTAAAATTTTAGAAGAACCTATGATCCTCTGTTATAGAAGATTTATCTGTTTAAGATCATGTATCTCATTAGAGACAAAGCTAAAAAATTAATTTTAAACTATCATCTTTTGGGCAATGAAGATTTTTTTTCCATGGTACCTAGAGAGTATCTTTGCTGCACAGCCATCTTTCTAACCCCTATTTTTTAAAATTGTTGTATTATATGAGCTTGTGTGAGTTTATGTGTACCACATGAGTGCAGGTGCCTACAGAGGCCAGGGCATTAGATTTGCTGGAACTGGTGCTACCTGATGTGGTGCTGGGAACTGAACCTGGGTCCTCTGCAAGAGCAGTCAGCACTCTGAATCACTGACCCATCTTTTCAGCTTCAAGAAAGGTGCGTATTTTCTTAGTATGGTGCTGAAGGAGCTCAGCAAGTATGTTAGATAGCTCCTTCATGCTTTCCCACAAAGGGTACTTTGAAGTAGCAGTGATCTGCATTCCTCAACAGAGTCCCTTCTGAGAACTGTTATGAAGTCAGTGATGTAGCAATGTGAAAGTCATGGCCTGCTTGAAAACCAAGTGTTTCCTACAGCTGGGTCACGCCTGTCTTCCCAAAAATCTCAAAACACTTGAATTCATTAGGTTAGTAACTATGGCTTTAGAAAGTATTTATTATGATCTAGGCCAACTTAGAGTTATTAACATGGGACAAATGCCCCCCCCCCCCCCCATTTAATGTAGTGGTCTTATTGTAGAATACGAGATTGCCCCTGAGTTAGAATCAAAAGCCAGACTAACCACTTAACAATCCCTTCTTCCTGCAGAGAACAATGCAGAATTGTTCTTCTCTGTGTCATCAGGGCAGTTAGAGAATGTCAGAGCCTCCTCCACAGTGAACCCACTAAAGCACTGAAGCCTGCCATGCTTTCACCAAGGGAGGGGGAGAGTTTGAACATGTGCATACAGATCCCTGAAATACTTCACTGCATCCTTTTCAGAGGAGGTCCTGTTAGTTTCAACACACCCCTCCACCACCCACCTTCACAAGACACAATTTCCAGTTATTAAAATGTTTCCTGAACTTAGATGCATTTGGAAAGTTCTGGAAAATCCTACAGGAAGGAGCTGAGGTCAAAAGAGCTCCTCTTCTCATGTCCTTCAGGAAGTGCTGCACAGACACTCTGCTCCCCAAGACAGCCAGCTCAGCAGCCCAACATGTTGAGCGAGGGAACAGGAGTTCTTTGGGGATTGGGGTCTTACACAAACCATTAATCACGAGCAGATATTCTAGATCTGTGTCTGTCTCTGTCGACTGGAGAAACAGGGCTCATCCTGGGAGATTCAAGAGAGAGGGAGGCCTAAAGGAGAAGAGCGACAAGACACTGTCTCCATCACTAGCACTGGAGAAATCAAGAAAGAGGGTCCCAGAGACTAAAGGAGCTCCCCAACTGGTCCTTGAATAGCTGTGGAGCCCATACAACTGCCTGAGATACTGCTGCAGGCAGGAAGTTGGGGAGGAAAAGCTCAGACATAGTTCCTTTACGCTCATCCGGGGAGTCTTGGAGAACTGAGTCAGGGATCAGTTCTCTTGTGATTACTAAGTTGAGCCTAAGATGGTCAGGGAACGCATCTGTGAAGAAATGCTGCTGCCTGGAGTGATGCGCTAGGCGGATTCCTGATTGCCAAGTTGTAGAGAGCTGCTTTACACAATCCTTAAAGCTGCAAGCACTCCAGTTTTGTGGCTTACCATAGCCCTGACCTGAAATTTGCCAGACTTGCCTGGGGAAGGAGGCATGGTTACCCACAGGAGGGGGTCATATGCAGTCTCCTCTTCTCCTTCCCCTAGGAGTCTCTAAGCACTTCATTCTGATGATCCCTATTTCTCTGATTGACAGAAAGGGTTCTAACTGAAGAAAATGGCCTTGAGGGCAGAGAGATGATGGGTGGAAAGCAGTGGGCATGGACAGAGATGATTCAGTGCAATTGTAAGAAACCCCTTTAGATCTCTAAAATAATTCCTGATGGGAGTCGCTAAGGCGGGGTAGAAATGGAAGCGACCACCCTGTCACATAAGTATGAATGTTTCACGCGGTGCCAGCTCTTGCCCCAACCCCAATCTGTCCTTTCTCTGGTGCTAGCTCACTTCAGTGGGTGGTAGCTGCATCCACTCACCATGGCATCAGACCCCTCCTCCGAAGGGCTTTTTTTCGTGCTTATTTGGGGTTGATCCTGCCTTCTTCCCCACTCCTATAGCTCCTACCTCCTTAGCCCATAGACACTGCCTGGGTTTAGGCTCTCATTTCTTTGCATCCTATTTCCAATCTCTCCAAATCCAAATGGCAAACTCCTGTCCAAGGAATCCTTGCGAAGTACAAATCTGATATCACAGCCTCGAGGGGGCTCCTACCCTTAGTCTTCAGCCAAGGCCTACCTGTCCCTCTTGTCTACATACTGCACAGACATGGCATTTTCCCCAGGAGCACTAGAGAAGCGCCCTTTGCAGTTCCTGCCTCGCTGCCTTTACTCATGGCTTCTTCCATATACTTGTCAAATACCAACACAACTTCTAAGTTTTGTCTCAAGTAACAAAGCTTCCCCTCGACTTCTGATCATCCCCTCCTGATGAGTTTAAGCAGCTCATCACTGAACCTGCACAAATTCACTGCAGTCACCTTGGCACCTGCTTCTACTGGACATATGTCTACTTCCTTCTCTTAGGAGTTTTCCTTCACTAAGATGGTTCTCTGGTCAAGAAAAGGGGCTTTATTTGACCTCATATTCTCAGTGGGCATATATATCTACATGGAAAATATGAAGCACAGAAGGAGGAGGCACCCAACAAGAATGGTTATAGCCCTGTCTAAATAAAGATAGAGCATTATGGGAGGATCTGTGTTTATGGCTAGACATACACAAAGGACTATTATAACAGTTACTAACATTTTCATAGTGTGTTACCAAAGGCTTTATGTGCACTGCATACCACTTTAGTTTAGATATAATTTTGCTACTATATCTGAATACCACAGACCGGGTAGTTGATAATGTACAGAAATGCATTTCAGTTCTAGGACCTCAGACATCTGAGATGAAGGACCTGTGTCTAGTGGGAGCCTTTTTAAATCATTATACAACGGAAGGACAAAGAGAGGGCAAGAAATAAATGAAATGGGGCCAAACTTACATTTTTTTTAATAAGGGATACATTCCGACCATAATGACATTAACCTAGTCACAAAACCTTACGGGGCAGCCATCTCTTAAATACCTTGTCTTTACATATACATATAATATATATGTGTTCTATGCACAGGTGTGCACGTATGCTGGTGTGCACATGCCATGTAGACAACTGTCTCGTGTTTGTCCTCACCTTCCATTTCATTGAAGCAGAATCTCTCATTTCTGTGATTGCACTGCATAATCTGGGCTTGCTGGCCTTTGAGCCTTGCGGGTATTCCCACTTCCATTTGCTGACGGAGTGCTGGGATTGCAGGCAAACTCTGCATCTGGCTTTTTTATGTGAGTTCCAGGGACAAACCTGGCTTATCAGGCTTTCATGTTGTCTAGTGCTCTTACTGTGTCATCTCCCTATCATGTCCCTGTCCCAACTCCTAACACTGTAACTTAGAGGAACCATCAACTTTTCTGCATACGCTTGGAGAGATGCACATTAAGACTGTAGAGTATGTTTGTTTGTTTTTTTAACTTAGAGGGGAAAAACACATTTTAATATGTTTTAATAAACAAAAAAATGATCAAGGCCTTACCAGTGTTATGTCAGTCACTCATTTAACTTATCTCTGTGAAGTTTCTCAGGAAATACTTGGCCTCTGGACAGTCACAGCATGTAGCAAGAGCCTTGCTCTGGAGAGGTTGATGTGGGAATGCCTTTCTGTGTGCTGTGAATCTCAATCTTTAAATAAAGGAGCTGTTTTGGTCCATGACAGGCACCATAGAAGTAGGCAGAGGAATCAGAATAGGTAGGAAAGGAAGGGCGGAGTCAGAATCAGATCAAGCAAGCAGCCCAAGGAGAAACATGTAGGAACACAGGTGAGCCACGGGCCACGTGGCAGACAGATTAATAGAAATGGGTTGATTTAAGATGTAAGAGCTAGCTAGCAATATGCCTGAGCCATAGGCCAAACAGCATGAAGTTAATATAAGCGTCTGAGTCATTTCTGGGGACCTGAGCAGCAGCGGCTGGTGGTGGGTGGCTAAGGGGTCTTGGGTGGCAGGTCTGTGGGTCTGGATCACTGGCCGCTCGAGACTAAGAAACCGCACCATTGCAACAAGAGGTCCCAAAGACTAAGATTATGAACAGTGTATTAGAAGCCTTGGCCTTTTCAAATCAATAGGATGAAATGCTGACAGCTGTTAGCTGAGCCAGTCACAAGGATCTCGGAGCAGGTGGGCGGGGAATAAAAGGGCAAGGCCAGTACCAGAATAGAGTAACACTAAGAAATAAAGATCATTTACAAAGAAGAGCCCAACATCCTGGAGTGGCCAATACAGATCAGTATATTCAGAGAGAACATTGTATAAATGACTATTAATAAAGGCAAACCACTTGGTATCAGAACAGCTGTTGAAGGGTTGGAGGCCATGTTGAATCTGTTAAACCTTTCATTTTCAAGGAAGTATCAATAAAAGAACACAGGATGGCCAGTTGTCTCATTCTGTAAACACTGAATTCTTAGTAGGGTGCTGGGATGAGACTTTCAGAGAACAGATACCTCAGAATTTAAAGGTAAACCATGAAGTTGTTTACTATGTGGGGAAATGACTTTTTAGGGGGAAAGTACAGGTTCAGGTATACTTTATATATCATTCTGTGTCAACCATGAAGAGTTGCACTATAGGGTATACCACGGTCCCTGCCCATTTTCACTGGAGGACATCCTGGGAAGATGAGCAAAGTTTTGTCATAAAGATGGGCAAGACTCCCCTGGGACACCCTTTCTTTTTGCATTGACAGTGAGGGGCACAGCACTGATACTGAAGACAGTCCATGGAGACGATGCTGCAGTGCCAAGATCATAGCTTGGAAGCTGAAAGAGGAAAAGGCGAGGGTTTCTTTGATGAAATGGTAAGATTCAGGGGTGATGCCCGAGAGCCCCTTCTCTCCCAGAACTGTTTTTCAGCATACGGAGCCATGGAGAGATGGGAAAGAGCTCAGGGTTGCTAGACAGAGATCAAAATAGTGTTCTGAAGGTAATAGGAAGCATTCTAATTTCAGATGGTCACCCTGCAGGGGTTAACAGAGAAATTAACTCCAAGTATATCCACGAAGAACCTTAAATCAACATGGGATATAATGCTGGATGAAGGTAAAGAACCCAGAGTGTAGATGAGGCTTTACATATGTATAATTGGAACAGGGTGCAAAAGAGAAGGAAAATTCTGGGCCAGAAGTCATGTGATTTAGAGTCAGAAGTTAAAGCTCTATAAACCTCAGTGTATTCATACCTAGAAATGCCTACCCTATACAGTTATTATGAGGCTTGAACAAGAGGATGCCCACAAAGAACTCAGAAAAGTAACCGGCCCAAAAGAAGCCCAATAAATAGCTGGTATAATAAAGAAAGTAACCCTGAAGCAGGTCTGAGGGGGCCTTAGGTGGACAGCTCCTGATCTCCCCCCAAATACCTAGGACCTCAGCTCTATTTTCTGAACTTTGGAAAGATGTCTCTTCTGCAGTTCTGACAGGCAGTGAAGAACTCAGTTGGAAAGTGTTGTACTAAGCAAGAGAGTAGGCAGTGGGGTACAACCACCACAGTCTGGTTGCCCAAAAGTGTTCTCAAAATCAGTCCATTTGTGACAATAAAGCAAGAGCCTAGGAGCTAAGTACACACCATCTTTGTCCAAGATGTTGACTCTTATGCCCTACCATGCCCAAAAGGGAGATTTCCAGAAGGAGACCTTAAGAGGAAAAACTGCGGACAGGGGGAGGGGCCATAAATGAATAAAGGAGCATGTCAACTGAAAACTCCAATTTTATAAAGCAACAGAAATCGGGAAAAAAAACCAATGACGTATATTGCTCCTGACAACCAATCATTCATTTGATAATGTGTAACGTATCATAAAATGTTATGGTAACATAAGACTTCATAAATTCAAAACAAATGCCAGAGACACATTCATTTACCCTCACACTTCCATCATGTAACTTCATCCTTGTCTGTATCCTTATCCCTAACTTTGTGAGATGTGTGGATGCTGGAGAGACTCACTCCAGCCACTGCTCCACCCAGTGACCTCAGGAAGGATGAGAAATGCAAACTAGCACTGTACCTTACTTTGTTCTCCCAGCCACAGCCACTCCAGGGAAACAGCAGAGGTTACAGGCCCAGGTAGCCTATGGAGCACTCTATGGATTCTCTCCGGCAATGGCACCCAGACAGCAGTGTTGAGACCTGGACCTGCTTCAATGCAGCAAGCTGTCTGGAATCTAGACAGAACAGGGAGCTTCTTCACTAGCCATTGCCAGGAGTATTTTGAAGCTAAACAGTGCTAAGAACAAGGGAAGAAAACAGAAAACTATCACCCATACATGTCCCTGCTCCTGAGTTCCAGGTGCTGTTCTCCTGGGTAACTCTTTGAAGGTAAGTTAAATGCCATTCTAGATCCAGCTGTCTTTTGGAGAAAAAATCGGAGCAAAAGAGGGACAGGCAACTTCCACTCTCATTTTACTGGTTAAAGCTAGTCACATGGGCTGACTTAATTTCAGGTAGGTGGGGAAATGTAATACAATGGGATATTCAAAAAAAGAGAGCAAAGCTGGATTGTGATAGTATTTGACTTTAATCCCAGCACTCAGGAGACAGATGGAAGTGGATCTCTCTGAGTTTGAGGCCAGCCTGGTATACATGGTGAGTTCTAGGACAGCCAGAGCTACACAGAAAAAAACCCTATCTTGAAAGAGAGAGACAGAGAAAGAGAGAGACACACACAGAGAGAACAAAAGCTATTAACTGTTATCCAAAAGAATCATTAAGACAGACTTTACTCTCCAGTCTCTCATTTAATTCCTACACTTAAAAACTAAAACAACAGAAACACCAACAAAACCTCTCATATCTCAGACAACATGGTACATAGCAAAAAGAACATGGGCTCTGGAGTGGTAAACTGTGTTTCCGCATCTTGAAGCTACCATTAAATATAGCGTATTATCTTACTAGCTCAGCTTTCCTTTGTAAGACTGGAGATGACAAGATCTGTATTGAAGAACTGTTGTGGGCATTAATGAAAACCATGCATGTGAGATAGTCACACCTGAAGCCTATCAGTCTGTAGGTACTGTGCACAGGTTAACTCTTTCCATCCTAGAAGGTAAGAGGCTTTTAGTTCTGCCTGGAGCTCTGGTACCAAGTGTGAGGCCCTGAGATGGCAGAAAATGTCTTGCAATGCCTATTTACAATCAGACTCAAAAACTGTATAACCACAAACTTCTTCCACCTTGGGAAAACCAAGAAAAAGGCCAGGATTGTAGAAGGCTAGCAACAGGAAGCTTGGGGCTTAAGGGTGTCCTTCCAAGAACACAAATTGTGTATGTAGGAGATTGTCTATAAGCACAGATCCTCCACTGGAAATACAATGCTCACTCCAAAGTTCAACCAGGAAAAAAACACCAGTCCCCTATGGGAGCCCAAGATTCAAAGATAGGCTTTCTAATTCATTGTAATGTAAAGTGAGACAGTGCTTGTAAAAATATTTTTTTCTGCAGAGTTCTGCAGAATTTTTTTTCAACTACTAAAAATCATAGGGGATATAAATAGCATATCACCTATTAGCCTAGGAATTTGGCTGGGTTTGGAAACATTTTTTTTAACTCAGAGTCTATCTTAAAAGAGTCATCAGAGAAAATGAAAACAGCAATA
Organism: Phyllotis vaccarum; assembly: GCA_033318265.1. Classification (NCBI taxonomy): domain Eukaryota; kingdom Metazoa; phylum Chordata; class Mammalia; order Rodentia; family Cricetidae; genus Phyllotis; species Phyllotis vaccarum. The sequence goes on from JARWLC010000006.1 coordinate 67,954,612, forward strand.
TGTCAGGAACTAGAAGTGAATTTGAATTTCATGTTCATTTCTTTTGCTCAAGACACTTAGCAAACTATGTAAAAAAAGGGGGGGGGGGTTAATATGAGTTGCTATTGTGAGGGTCACCAACAACTTGCTAAAGACTTCAGACCCCATCTCTGGTATGCATTAACTGAATCCATTAGTAGAGAGGGGGCCCAGGACCTCATGGGTCACAGGCACCTTAACTTACCCAGTGATCACTATATTAGGGTCACTGGATAAACTAGGAAGAATTTCAAATGAGACACTGTCATGCTTAGAGAAGTGCTGATTCAACTGTCAATCGATTCACAGTTCATGCAGATACGGAACCCATCTTTCTCCAGTCAAAAACCTGCTTGGTTTCTTCACCCATAACCAAGGCTAAAATGCAGCATCCTGTCCAACCTTCTTTCTCAAATGAGCCAAATATATTTCAGCGTCCTTGACTCACAGGTCACTGCCTTGTCCAAGAGATCTCATAGCTGTTTCCTTTGTTGCGTCTCAACTGAGAGCATTTTTTTTTTTTTTTAAGCTAGACAAACAGGGTCTTCAGCCTGGTGTCCCTTTTACTTCCTGCAAATACTTGGATTTCTCTTTAAAAAAAAAAAAAAAAAAAAACCAAAAAAAAAAAAAAAAACCAAAAAAAAAAAAAAACAAAAAAAACCTCACCCAGCTATTTGGCCTAGTTTCCTGTGCAAGTTAGAGCTGGGAGGGTCCCTGCACCAGGGGATTTGGAACTAGACAATAGAATGTAAAAATAAAACTTCTCAGAGCTGGTGGAGAATGAAGGAGAAGGAGGCTTATTACAGGGGGTTCACCTTTCTGAGCTCTGTCAGTAGACTGGGCCTCTGACGATTGGAGATGAGGATACTCAAAAAGAGAAATAAGGACATGTAAAAATAAGTCTGCCACAAAAATAAAGGCATATGATTTAAACGCATTAATAAATATATTCTTTATTCACACATATAATCTGTACTTTTTTGAAATGTAGTAGCAACCATTTTACAGCTCTACTTGATTTAAGAAAATGCTTTTTTTTTTTTTTTTTTTTTAAATTTAAATGTTCAGTCTCTAAGGTGTTCAAAATCTCCTAGGAAAGACCCACTTTGAGTGAAGGTCCAAGGTCCATGATCTGACAGAGCTGAAGACTATAAGACACCTTCAGCAGAAGTTGTGAACTGGAAATGCCCAAGTCTTCAAGAGTGAACCCCCTTTACTGGGGTCCATTAAGAAATAGTAATGGTGACTATACTGACCATTTTATTCCCCTTTTAAAATTCTTTACTGTTGTTATTTTTTATGTGTAGGGGGTTTTGCCTGAATGCAGGTCTGTGTATCACATGCACGCAGTACCTGTGGGGTCAGAAGAAGATATCGGGTCCCTAGAACTGGAGTTACAGACTGTTGTAAGCCACCATGTGGGTGCTGGGTACCAAACCTGGGTCCTCTGGAAGAGCAGCCAGTGCTCTTAATAGCTGAGCCAACTCTCTAGTTTCTAGACACTGATTTTTTTCAAAGGAGCCGTATCAAGTTTGTGTGTGTGTGTTCTTTATGTGGTAATGATATGGATACTTAAGCATATCTTAACTGAACTTATATTTTAACTTAAGTGGAGAAAGGAATAGGAGTTGTTGGCTTGGTAACTATGCTGTCGTTTTCTTCACTAGGCCTGAACTTATGCTCCGGGACACAATTCAACATAACTATTTGTGGTCACAGCATCCTTTCAAGTAGAATTTCTTTCGGATTTTTTTTTTTTTTTTACTTTACTAACCCTACCTGGGTGGCCTGAAATAACAACAAAAAAGAATCCTTTAAAAGCCACCATTCTCCTAGTTCAAAACTTTTTAGAGTATCTCTGATTGGAGAGTTTGGGCCGGGGTTCAGGTTTCACACTTGAGCAGTCTGAAAAGGGAGGAAGCACTGATACTCAAGGCAATGTACTTGGCCGAAATTCCACGTTCTCTTGGCTATTTCTACAGATATTTATGCTTAAAAAAATTTCTTCCCACCCAGTAGCATGGCCAAACTCTCTTTTGCACATGTGAGCTGTGAGCCTCCTCTCTCTACTCCTCCACTGCCCCTCTCTCTCCTTGTTCCTCCCTCCCCCTCCTTCTCTTCCTTCCCCTCTCTTTCTGCCTAAAAACAGCAGGTGAGCAGATGTGCTGCAAAATACTATGATCACCTGGCAGCTGTCTATGGTGAGGATTTATGTTTGAGTCTGATCTCTCTAGCGCTTCAGAACATCTTCAGAGAAACATGGAAGCAAAGAGGCACAAAACTATGGTTTTAGTGTCTAAAACATCACCTAATGTGGAATTAAGGTTTAATTTTGGGTGAATATGGGCTTAAGACTCATATTATGCCCAAATTGATTTTAAGGACTTCTGTTCACCTTCAAGTGCTCTAGCCACCTGCCCCTGAAGGTGGTTGTAGGATCCTTCACGCTGGCTTAGCTATAGAAAGGAACTCCTGTGAGCATTCTGGGATGGACTAGACTGGCTCCCATTCTTCCACAGCTCTCAGAAGCCTGCTTCTAGACTGTCATGGTCAGAAGCCCTCTAACATTGTCATACAGATGTTTGCGTGCAGTGTCACGGTCTGATGGGAAACTGTAGCTGACTACCAATGCTATAAGGGACTACTAAGCTGCAACATTCCCTATGGGGAAGAGTGATTCAAAACTGGTTTCACATATTAGTCAAAGAATGTTTCTTGTATCCTCATTTGTTTGATGACAATGGCTCACAATTAGCCCAAGCTGGCCTGGAACTCACTTCCTGTTGCTTTAGTCCACTAAGAAGGATTTGTTTGTCTCTTTCTTCTTCACTTTCTTTCAGAACAAAAGCATTACCTGAGTGTCAAACAATGTCCTTAGCTTTGAAGCCTGCACCTTCAATGGGCTCCTAACCAGGGCTTGTGATTACCACGAGAGACATAAATGCCTGGTACAACTGTGATCCAGAGGGAAGTGGGGTCAATGGCAGCTTGTGCCTTTACAGCGATGACGCCTGAGTCTTTGAAAAGGACAAAATGGATTCTGAGAGACAGGAAACACTGGATACCAAGTCCAAGACCCCAAACCACTTGTAGCCTTGAGGAAAACCACAGCTCTAAATCAGGGTTAGGGCCTTGAGCAACAGTGTTGGTCCCGTCAGCAACATGTTGCCTCCTCCCTCAAGTGTTCAATAACTTTAGGGTGCCTTCTGAGTAGAAGATGAAAATATTATAAAGTTTATTCAAATAAACTGCCTATATGAAAAGGTCACCTAATTCTAATCTGTTGAAATAAGAGAGTCATAATATTTATTTCATCAAGAGGGTGTGAGGCTTAGCCAGAATTAATTTATTTCATTACTTCTTCTAGGGCACTTCAAAATTTATATAACGCCATATGTGGTTTGTAGGAACAGATTTCATGAGGATTGGTGAAAAATACTCTGAATGTTTCATCGGCTTTGCATCATTTTCAAGCATAGCCACCCACACTAGAACTTTCTGAGTCATCACAAGGAACCTGGTACTTCAACAACTTCCCAAACGTTGGTCTTGGCCAATTCACTGTGTATATTGCTGCCTCTCTAATTATCCCAGAACCTTTATTAGTGGTATGTAGGGGGATTATGTTGTTCCATTGTAAATAATTGTCCCTGCCTATGAGTTTAATAAAAAGCGCTGATTGGCCAAAGGCAGACAGGAAGTGTGGGCGGGCTACCAGACTAAGAAAACTCTGGGAACAAGAAGAATAGAGCAGAATGCCAGGGAGATGCCAGAAGAAGCAGAGGACAACTATGCTGCTCTGAGAAAAGGTACAGAGCCCCGTGGGTGAACAGGATGAATCATGGGTTAGATTAAGGGTAAATAGCAAGTTATATGCCTGGGCCTTAGGCCTATCAGCCTAAAACTATTGTAAGCATCTGTGTGTCTCTGCAGGTCTATGGGTCTGTGGGTCTAAACCTTGAGGCTAGGCCTGAAAGTCCAGGACAGAAACCTCTTACTACAGTGGTAGGGCCTTCTATCACCTCTACATATACTAATTATTGATGCTTTTGTAGAACATACCATTCCCATGGTTGTCTTTCCAAATAAACTAAGCAATGAGGGGTATTGGCTTCCTTTCTTAATTCTTTGATTCCAGCATCTTCCACAGCAATGAGCAAACGTGATGATAATTCAATAAAGATTTGTCAAATAAATTGATTGACCCTGCCAGGTGATGGAGCTTCGGGACCCCTTACTCTGGACTCCCTGATTGACCCTGCCAGGTGATGGAGCTTCAGCGTCCCTTACTATGGACTCCCTCTTGATTATTCATGAGTGCATACATGCACAAATCTAAAATCTTCCATCTTTGACTGGAAGGCATCACAATCAGAACTATGCCTTCTTCCTGGCATCTCTGTGCCATGCATATGGTGAGCTCAAATGCATTTTTGGATGATTTAAAATGACAAAGACAACAGTAAACCCAGTAGAGGCCACTTTAATTCTACTCTAAAGACAAGTCTTTGGGTAGAAGAAACATATTGTAAAATGGGTAGAACTGGATTGAGGCAGCACAGGGAAGAAGAAAACAGAAGGCAAGTGGAAAAGAACCCTGAATTAGTTCAAAAGAGAATGTATTCCCGTGTCTTAAGAAGGTTTTTTGCAAACACTGAAGCAGAATAAACAAGGGCTAAACTTGGCTTATGCCCTGATAAGAAGATTTCTTTCTTAGTTATATAATTTTACAAAGTTTCCAGGGTGTAAAGAAAATATTCAGCCAAGGGGACTCCTTCCCTTGGACAATATAATTTAGCTCTTGGGCTGTTCAGCTTGACCTTTCGGCCCTGTGATCCCAGACTAAGCCTTATATTCAAGAGCCCTGGTGCAGGATAAAACATAATCTTCATTCCTTAAGCTTGGCCCCTTGATGGAGTGGTCCCTGTTTGCAGACTGAAAATAAAACAAAAACCAAGAAATGATAATTTTATCTTCTATCTTCAAATTAGTATCGCAGAGTTATGCCTATCCTAGAGTGTCCCTAGACATTCTCCTGTTGAGAAGAACCATAAGAAAGTATTTCTAGACTAAAATTAGGATTGTTTTGCTACCCGTATCACCAAAAAGCCTCATCTTCATACAGCTTCAATACTTTGTCATGAGCTAAAACCACAGGAAAGACTGAATCACTAAGCTTACTATCTGCTAAGGCAAGATAAGGTCATCAGATCGAGATGTGTTTCCTATATTGAACATTATCCTAGGTATTAGGTCATAAATTAAACAATTTATTTCTACAGAGAAATTAAATGTATGTCTAGATTGGTAGTCTGGTCATATTTTCATTAGTAGTTCATTTTTCTTTGAAAACCAGACTTGAAGGCATTCAAGCCTGCTACTGATTGATTAGTAACCAAGGCAACACATTTTTCCTTTTGAGATCATACCAATGACCCATCTAATAGGATATAAGTTCATAGACAGCCACTGATCTATCCACACTTTATTCCTGGTGCTTTTTTGTGATCTGTGGCCCATATTTGACCATATTAGCCAAGAGCCACCCAAATCCTCAAGTCACCAAAGATATAAAACCCAGCATTTGTTCTATCAAGAACTTCCTGTTGTCTATGACAAAATAAGCATGGATGAACACGTTATCATAAGGAAACTAAAATATGGTTTTAACTTTATTTATAAATTCTATTTAGAATTTAAAAAAACTAAAATCTGGAAGCCTGAATTTTACAATAGTATATGCAAAGGGTCACAGATCAGTATATTATAGAAAAAAAAGCCATCTCAAATTGAAGGCAGAGATATTGTGGGTTTTTAACAAGTAAGTTCTAGGGTCCATGAAGCAAAAGAATCAGCACTAATGTTGGGAGCACAAAGGTTCTTGTATTCACAGATAAGCACTAGGAATGTTATACACACAGGCTGGTCTCTTCACGGAAGGATGTGTACCGGTTCTCTACTCAGAAGGCTGGGAGTGGATATGATTAATAACCTGGTGACCTTTGCTATCTATAGGGCCAGACCTCACCCAAATCCCCCAGAATGTTTATTCCAGACCCTTTCTCCCTAGACCTTTATCTTTGTTTTTCAGTTAAAAGAACACATCCTTAGGAAAGATGTCATATGTACTTTATAGACTGGCAACCTCTATGCTATCTGTATGACTAAGATCACACCAGATCCTAGGGCCTTTAGCTATAGAACCCTTCTTTATGGAAGAGGTCACATGAATTTTGCAAAAGAGTTTCAATGTAGTCATGCCTTAAGCTTTACTGTGCATATGGAATTGAGGTAACTGTTACCAGAGCTACACTTTATTTAGAATGTCTAAAATAAACTGCCCAGGGTTAGACTCTAGAAGTTTGAACCAACACTAGCTAACTAAGTCATGTTGAACTTGATTTTTTTTTTTTTTTTTTTGCCTCATGCGGATCATTACTCTGCTGGCCCTGGTGGTTGCAGAGACCTCCATACTAATTAGTCTCAAAGAATGCTACTATTATCAGTGTTCTATATGATAACCACTAACAATGTTTACTTATCAACATTTACCACCTAAGTGACACACCAAAGATCATTAGGTTCTCCAAAAATCTTTTGGATGTATTCATTCCATCAAGAAAAATATTGGACAGAGCACCCGGATACTGGAATCACCAGTGAAAATGTGTCTCTGAGGTAACAGATGTGCTGGAGTCTGAAAACACAAGAAAACTTCCTTGCATGGAAATAATCTGTTTTATCTTCTCAAAACAGGGCTGACCCAGTGACCAGGCTGGAATGTTACTTACACAGGCCCAAGAAAACCAAGAAGAATCCTCTGGTCTGAAACCAAGGACATCCATAAAGTTGTCTGGAAAAGGCAAATGCTCCTATCTATAGCAGATGATTCCCGACTCCTTGCTAGAAAGAGTCAGTTTATCTCCTCCTGGTAAAAGCAACACCATCCTGGCCCATCTCCTCTGGAAACAGCCCCCAGTGCCACCCCTTCTTATTAACCTAGATTCGCCATGTATTTAGTCACCACATCTGGCTTTGAATTCTGTCCCACTCAAAACATCAGGCTATCCACCCAGTCTTTTCCTTTGTCCTCTTTCATGAGAGATGCCAACCTAGTCTGGTCAAAAAGTGGAATGAAATTGAGAGTTAGAAACTTGCTGATTTTTGAGATCAGACTATAGAGTTCTTTTCTCTGGAGTTGGGAGAGAAGATTAAGGCGGGAGTGGACAGTGTTTGTTTCCGAGAGGAGGGATTTTTCCCTGAGGAAGTCATCAAAGTTTCCGAGGACCCTCGGACATCACTTAGTACCTTATGTAAATCACTAGCTTATGTGGTAATGTAAAAGTATTCAGAATCTGGGTTTATGCACTTAAAGCACATATGCTAAGAAAAAGCATGACAATTATTTAATTTACTCACAAATTAGCTAGTCTTCACCAAATACCTACTCAAATAATCATTTAGAGATGGAAGATTTAAAAATCCCCCTAAGTGTGGTCCCAGGTCACTCACAAATGTTAAAGAGGTGCCAGCTCTGCAGATCCACTCCTTCACTGTTTTCCTGGGTGTGGCTAGCTCCCCTCCTCTTTACCCCCACCCTCTCATATCTTACTTTAGTTGCTGTAAGGACAAGCAAAGTTTCTTTGTGATCCTCTAGCCAATCAGTACGGGCCCAGGACAGGGATAGTGACAAACACTTTTAGACACTCTGGTTTCTAGTTCATCTTTTTGTCTGCTCTTCACCCTCGAAGAACTCTGTGGGAGCAATCACTCACCTGCCTTCTTTCTGAATCAAGGTACTGGAATATCAGCCGGGTGTTCACACAGTGACTCCATGTGTTTCCTAGTGCAGCTACCACACAGCTGGATCCAGAAGAGCCTGGAAGGAGACAGGGCAAAATTAGTTTTCAGAGGCCCTTCCTTATATGGCATTTTAGCTAAGCTCAGTCATTACTCATACTCAGCAAGTACTCAAGGCTCGGTGCATCACTACAGAAGTAGATGAATTAGAGGAGAATGGCATTAAGAAACTGGAAACTAAATAAAAACTAACATGGAGTCCTTCAGCCTTAATGAAAATGACCACCAGTGGGCAAACAAGCAGTTACACATTAACAAGAATATGCCTAAGGAGGTAACCACAATACTGCTGATAAAGAACCACACCTCTACCCATCCCTGGCAGAAGGGTACAGCACTGTTTATGAGCATTCTTAGCTTAGTTGAATTAGCAGATCTTAATTTAGATCAGTAAGTGTCTTAACTCAGTTTTCCTTATCAATCCCGTGGCATATACATATAGCACTTCTTTGCCTTCCCTCTCCCACGTAGATTCACACCCTGAAGGGGAACCTGGAAGAGCTCAGCCTTTTGTACTCAGTCTGATTCAGCTTGCTCTGTTTCAAAAGAAACATTCCTTTACCTCTTATGACTCTTGTAAGGAGGATCTGAACTGGACCTACATCTGAGTTCCAAGCTTACTCAAGTTGCACATGGGCAGCTATCTTCTATGTCCAAAGCTTAGCTGATCACTGTTGACATGGCCAGGAGAAAAATCATCCCTGCTTCTCAGCTCCTCTCCTTCTTTTGAGAGGCAAGCTGCCAAGCCCTGCTTCAGGGAATCCAGTTCCCTGTAATCACATCTGACATATCCCGAGGTTTTTCTTCCCTAGTCATGTGCCCTCTTTGACTCCAGACCATGGCAGGGATAATGGCCTGAGGAGGCCCCAATGAACACTTTGCCTCCAATCACTGAGATGGCATCTCTTTTCAATGAGGATACTGAAGACACAGATGTTCACTAAATTAGCTGAAACAAAATAAGGCATCAAGCTTCTCCTCATTGTATTATCTCATCTGCACCCCTCACGGTCAAGGAGTAACTGGTCCCCTTTCCCAGGACAGACAAGCGTTAACATCGTACTGGCTCCATCAAGCTAGTAACCCTCCCACTAGCCATCAGCCAACAAAATCACTTCCAGTTAGGACCTTCCAGTTGAACACCATCTCAGTTGTGGTAGATAGTCCCAAGAACCTATGGCTTTATGGAGTCAGTACTACCTTAACGTTTGTCTGTCCTGGCCAGTGTTGCTGCTGAACATTCTGGAATGACCAGAACAGGACTAGGGCAGAGTACAGCACATTCTGGAACCCCAAAGTCAGATAATGAATGAATCAGATGGAAACCAATAACAGGCTTCAATGAGGGGATTTAAAGAATTTAGCACAGGACAGAAAAGAGTAAAATTTAGAGTAACCCTGGTTCATTGTGTACACAATTCAAAACGTGAACAGAAGAAAGTAAAAATAAATAATCTGGCTGTGGGAATCTGATGACCTTGCTCCCTCCCCCAATTTAATCTTTACTGGTCCTCCATGACTGAAGATAAGGTGTTAATGCCTGAACAACGTATTCTGGGGTCTCTGTCTTCTGCTCCTGCCTGTCCCCCTGACTTTATCTCTCTGAGCTCCCTCATGGAATGGCTTGCTGTGACCTTTTGACTCCTCTGTCCTCATCCTCCTTGACCTCTTGTCAGCAGCTGATAAAGCTCCCCGCTTCTTCCCAGAGAGTCTCCTGGCCTCCTCTGTTGACCTTTACCATAGGGAAGGCGTCTTTGCCCTCTCTGCCTTTCATCTCCCTGGGCTTTCTTTGGATGGACCCCAGGGAACTGGGCTGTTTTGTTTTTCTCTATCTAATACCAACTGCTGAAGAGCCATTGAGTGGCCGTGAAATTAAGGTCCATTAGTAAGAGGCCAGGTCTTTATTACATCAGAGATGAACTCAGTTCCAGTTTTCTTGAGATACCTAACTGCTCAGTCTGCCTTCCACCATCCCCTGCCATGGTGCATCCTCTTTGCTCACGGTACCGGGTTACATAAAGACATTTCCCTACAGGTGTGTAATACACTTACAGAACATTCTCCAGTCTCCCTCTCTCTTCGCCTTTCTTTCCCCTCCCTCTTCATTACTACTCACCTTTGTTTTACTGTTTCCCTTCTATTTGCCTTCTGTACATGTACGATTTTATGGCTCTATAAAATCTAGGAACCGTGAGTAAGAGAAATTATGTGTTATTTGCCTTTTGGGGACTCAATTTACTTAATTCAAATATCTCCGGTTGCATCTGTTTTACTGATATAACTTTTTCTTCATGGCTGAAAAAGAATTCCATGTGTCTGTATATACACCATGTTTTCTTTACCCATTCTTCTGTTAACAGACATTAACAGAAGACCAATTCCACAACTTAGCTATTGTTTTCTATGTGTATGAGTCTTTTGTCTGCATGTGTGTATGTGCACCGTGTGTGTGCATGGTGCCCACTGAGGTCAGAAGAGGAGTTATAGACAGTTAGAGTCAGCATGTGGGTACTGGAAACTAAATCCAGGCCCTCTGCATGAGCAGAAAATGCTCTTAACTGCTGGGCCACCATCTCTTCAGCTCCTCTGCTGACTTTTAAAAAGAAAAGCCAAAAATAAATATTTTGAGTTAATGTTCATGTTTTAAAAGTGCTTGCTTGGGCTCAGAATATTGCTCAGCGGTAGAGTGTTTGCTTAGCATGTACAAGGCCCTGGGTTCAATTCCACAGCACCACACATAAAAGTTGTCCTAATATTTATACTTTAAGTTTTTAAAGACTTGAGAACCAGATGGGTTCATGCCCATCAGGTGTTTTTATCTGCTCATGTGGCATGACCACATGTCTACCCTATGTCCAGGGCTGCCTCTCAAATGCCAACTTCTCTTACCATTACAGAAACAGTGTCTTCCTCCTCTAAAGTTCCATATTACTTTTAAAAATTCTCTCATTTACCTCCATTTATATTGTGGTATGTTGTTTGTATGACTTTTGATTAATATGCATTATAAAAGAGCCAGAGGCATGTCTGGTTTGTGCCAGCAGGCCTGAATCACTTAACACAAGGATGCTTACACGGATTAAATGACTAATAAGCTATTTCCACTGAATGCCGAACCATGTTAGAGACTTGTTTTAACAGCATATTTACATTCTTAATTCTACCTTAAGCTAAAATTAATAGGTTTGAATTTTTTTCAAGCAAACTGTAGAAGCTAGCTGTTTATATGTCTGCTAAGTGAGAGGATTAAGTGAGGCTGAACTTTACAGTTTGCCAAGAAAAAGCCACATGTGAATAATTAGAAGTTACTAATTGGTTACGAATTTAAAACTTTTTTTTTTTTTTGTTTGGTGGTTGATAAAACTGGAGGAGTGTCCCAGTTCTAAATGAAGGCAAAGGATGTTTTTAGAGACCATAGCCACATTCAGGGCAGAAAAAACTATTTTAAAAATTCCATAAAAGGAAATAAATAAGTAAATGATTAAAACACAAAAAAACACAACAAACTAATAAACTCTAGGCCAGCAAGAATGAGAAAGATCCATAGCAGACACTTGACTGTTTTTGGGACAGGCAAACCTGGGTCCTAATCAAGGGTCACAAGAGCAAGTGACAGAAAAACCCTGAAAAAGTAACCTTGAGAACTATGTCTCAACATAAGAGTCACCCTAGCAAGGCCTTAAAAGTTAATAATAATGAAGACAATACTCTTAGAGTACTATATGCTAGGCACTACATAAGCCTCTCAAATAGAGAGGGCTTACACTGTTTGAATTTCATATCTTAGTACACCTTTTTATTCTCACAATACCCTAGGAGATAGGCAACATTATCAGTCTATTGAGACTTAAACTATGAGAGATTAAGTCACTTCCTCAAAGTCACATGATTGATTAATGGCAGAGCTAGGGCTCAAAACTAAGCTGTTAACCCCTACTTTGATTAGCCTTCTCTGGGCTTATCACATCTCGAAGATCAACTATCTAGTTATTGTTCTGTCCACAGTGGTCCAAGGAAGGTCCTGGATTGCCTAAGGTCCACCTCAGGAACAGTATCTTATCACTCATCTGAACTCCCATGTCACTCAGGCTCCACATTCTGCTTCCTTTGTTCTGATGTTCAGTGATAACCCAGGGCAAGAGGGTTCCACAGACAGTACATGCCCCGGCTTGGCAAGTTATCTAGCCTTGTTCAACTGGATTAGCAGCTGGAGTCAAACAAGTCAGGTGGCCTAGAACTGAGCCTCCCTGGTTAAAGGCTTAAAACTCTAAGCAAGAGAAGAACCTGAGGTGACTGTGGGAGTCACTTGAGAAAGGTCGCCAGGGAAGCCATCAGTTACTGAACATTCCTAGCCTTATAACTTCCTGACTTCTGAGTGTCTAACATTCCCGCGAGAGGGCTTTCCTAAGGGACCATTAATGCTGTGATGAGAAATTTAAAGTAGGAAGAATCTGACTACTGGCTCTTTGTACAGGGTGATTTCCTGCCCAGTGACCTAATTGGTCAGGAAACTGATAAGTGAGTCTTCTCGCTGTTTGTTTGAAGCGGCAGCCCTCAGAACTGGGGCACGCTTTCTCACTGTGAAATAGACCTGCCTTGCTGCATGACTTCACTGTCTGGAATTTGGTGGATTCTAATACAAATTTTTTTTTAAAAAAAAAAACAAATAAGTGAACTGAGATTTGAAAATATTTGCATTAGTTGGGATTGTCCATCATCAATGGTTGAGCCTGCAGAAGTGTGTGAGTAAGATCCCTAGAACAGCCTAGTTCATTCCCACAGCATCAAGGCTCTCTAAAAAGACTCTGGGAGCACTCATTCCCCCTCTCAGAGGCTTGCTTAGGTGAGTCACATCCTGCTGTTCTCCTTCTGTGTGATTGCTTATCCATCTGTAAAATTCAAATCATTCTTGCCTCCAGGCAACCAAAGGTTCTTGGTGACCCTAGATGGAGATACGTGATACAGGTAAATGGCAGGAATAACCATCAAACAGAAGATGAAAGTTGAGGAAGAAAAAGTTGAATTGCTCTGCTCTGCTTTTCCTTCTAATCATTCCTCAAGATAGCAAAGCTCAGGAATGAGGTGGTAAGGAATAGGGTGTGCATTCTGAAACTTCTCCCAGAACTGCTATCTTTTGGATCCAGTTCCTAACCTCTGGTGGGAGCTGGATATGAAGACACATCTCTCACATGGTCTCCCTGGGCAATACTGGCGTGTAGCCCTCATGATTTCAGGCTGGAGGAGGACAGCTAAGGTGCTATGGAGCCAGCCTGGTTTTTAGAAGCTGATGGGCAGCCGGTACCACTCCGTGTCAGTATTCAGAGGGAGCCTGCTGTATGTGTGTGTGTGGGGGGGGGGGGGAGGGACTGTGATGAAAAAGTTTCTTTTCTGAAAACATTTGAATTTATGACTTCTCAACTAAACATTTCTGAGAGGTCAGACTAAATTGCTAGTGAATGACACAAACATGTTTGCCCTGTAGCAGTGAGTTCAACCTGAAAATAATTGACTTTTGCATGTTTAAAATTAAGCAGAAAAACCCCACCCCCAAACAAACAAACAACAACAACCCTCACAAAACAAACAAAGCAGTGAGTCCCAGAATAGGGACAGAAGGGAAGGAGATGTTCACAGTCTTAAAGGACTGAGTATTTTGAATACTTGGTTCTTCGTATCCTGTTGGATAAAAAGCAACTTACTGAGACAAGAAGTGGGACATTAGGAATAGCACTTTTGGAGGCTGCAAACTGAGGTCAGTGTAGGGAAGGGTGGTGGGTTACCATGGGAACTCTATCATGCTTGATGGGTCTAACCCTGTGGTTCTATTTCTGGTTTACTGCAGGCTTTCAATGAGACCACAAGGGATAGGGAGCATCTATAACAGAGAACACAAGAGTGATCTTCAGGACTGACCAGCCAGGTTACTTTTCCAAGTCACAGTACCTTCTTCACCCATGGTCAGAAGGAGTTATTTAAAATGGCTCCAAAAGCTCTTGGTTTTACTTAAAACAACAACAACCCCCCCCCCCCAAACCCCTCTGAGTCTGAGGTATTTTGACAACAAAAAATTGGAATCTTATTTAGAGCCTCACCTTTTCTAGGAAGTTTATGCACACAGTGCTTCCATATTGTTTATAAATGGCCAGGTCCCACTCAGCAACCAATTTACACCTGAAGACAGTGTAACTGTGTGGTTGGTCCCTTTTCTGATAACAGATTGCTCTCTAATCAGAGACTTTTTTCTTAGTCTGTTCTACCTACTACAACCCATGAGGACCAACTTCTAGCAAACACAATTTCAAATCAACAAAGCTTAGACGCGGGAGTCTGGGGATCACCATCTACCTGATCCATTTCTTCTAATTCAGACTAGGCCAGGGGAGCTGCTGAGCTGTGGTAGACATTTTCTCACTGGATCTTCCATTTGATCAAGGGAAAGAACTGCAGAACCTTGGTTATCTCAGTGAGGAGATGCAACAGGGGAAATTTTCAGATTGCTTCCCCTCCTACACTGCCTCTGTTGGAGGCCCATCGGTTTTCACTGTCCGATGCAGAAAGAGAATTTCAACAGCCACAGTTGAAGAAGATGGATGGGACACTGGCTGGAACAGTAGTTTTAGAACAAAGATTCAAGGTGACCTACACGTTCCATGAGGCCACAGGGCAAGAATATCAAATACAGAGATTGGGAAGGGCTTAGACGTTTATTCTCCAGCGAAATTAATTTCCTTGGGGGCTTGTAGTTCACTAGCTGAACCTGTGAACCAGCTGTCTTTAGTGTACACTCTGCTTTCTTGGGTCTCTAAAATTGACAACTGTCTGTAGGTCAAGTTCCAACGGAAGTGACATTTTTGACCCAGCTCTATAAATAGAGTACTGGAAAAAACCATCAGCTGCACCGACTGGCCCAGGAACCACATGCTGTCTGTCAAGCAACCATAGTATCTGTGCTGCGATTTTAGACAAGAAAAAAATATCGTGTTATTTATACTCTTCTGAGTTTTGAGATTCTTAAAATAGTTGGAAGCTATCAGTCTTTCAGATTCACAAATAAAGGAGCTGGGGCATAAAACCATGTAACAACTGCCTTATCCAATTCTGTTCACAGCTCAGTACCCTGCTAGAGGACCAGGCTGCTCCATTTAGCGAAAGGGGAAATTCATCTCCAGGGTTTCTTAGCTGGAGAAGAGAGGGATGACTGGTGTCCGTGTTTGCTCACATCACATACTCAGACTAACTCAAGTCTCAGTAAAAATTATTACTGGGGAAACTAAGAAATGTGAAGCAGAAGCCATAAAAAGTCAGGATAATCAGCACCTTAGGAATGCAAGATTTAGAGGTGGATTAATCTCCCATAGCAGCAGGTGGAGTGGAAGCAGGGTAGGGGTGGATGGGTAGGGGTGAGCTAATCGCTAGAACAGATTTGTACCCGGTATGCAGTGGTACAAATCACTCAAACAGTTCCACTGACTTGTATGGGGAGAATCTTGGAATGGGGAGTCTTGGAATGGTCATGTAAGTTATTATCCAATCAGGATGCTTTTGAAATTGAGATGGGGTCATTTTAGTTGTAATAGGACAGAGATAAACTGAGGCTGTTTTGAGTGAACACAGGTGGTCATCTTATAGGCACACCAAGTAGGAACTGTCTGAAATTAGATGGAGGAGGCTCACTCTTAGAAAAGGTCAGTCTGAAAACCATTCCATTTGGCAGCCAAACTGTTCTGACTATGAAGGGCTTCTCTGCTGTGCTTACGACAGACATCAATGCCTTTAAATAGAGCTAGGAAAAATATAGCAGAAGAATAGTCCCAGCATCTTTATAAAAAGAAGAAATCTCCCACTGGTTCAGCTGGTAACATCCCCAGTTACTTTCTATATATGAAAGTCCTGAAGAATGGCCTGCAACTAAGTGTCTCTACTCTGAAACTTGTGTGTGCAGGTGTACACATCCATGGCCATGTATAGAAGCCAGAGGGTAACATCAGGTGACCTACTGTGTATTACTGTACCATTCCACTGAGATGGGGTTTTACATTGAACCTGGGCTAGGTTGCTAGTCCCAGTGATCTGTCTCCACCTCCCTCAGTGCTGCGGTACAGGCAGGTCCAGCCATGCCAAGGATTTTATGAGGGTGCTGGAGATCTAAACTTGGGTCCTCATGCCTGCACAGCAAGTGTTCTTATCAGCTGAACCATCTTTTCAGCCCCAGGAACTTTTTGTTAACAATGAATTCACTTATGAGAGTGAACACACACACACACACACACACACACACACACACACACACACACACACACACACACACACACACACCATCCTTAAGCTAACACTAGTGAGAACTGAACTAAAGAAACTTGAGGTACATTTAAAATTTTTTTTCATGTTCATTTAAAATAACCAGGATGTTTTTGTTTTTGCCCCCAGATATGTTTCTATCTCCTTGCTGTAAATTTTTCAAATTATATTTAACAACTGCCTCAGTCTGAGATTTGTTTTTCTGATCCCATCATGATATCTGAGGTGGCAGTGAGATGCCAGAGTTGCATTCTCAGTAAATCTGTTTTATGCATGGTCATCATCTCAGTTTTTGACCATCTGATATTTGTTTCAGGAAATGTTGGCCGATGGGGAAGGAACACAGCTGTTTAGTCTGACAGATTGGTTAGAACCCTTACTGCTGGTGAGAGAGAAATTACCCTCAGACATGTGCATCCATAGAACTGCCTTTGAAGAGAGCTGAGAAAGGTTAAAACAAAATTGGCATATCGTTTATCAGTTCCTCTTCCTGGGAAGACTTGAGCTGCAGAGGAGAATGTCTAGAAGCTGTACATATCTCAGGACTTGGTTTGCAGTCAGAGAGTCACATGACAGTCAAATTAACTAAAAAGCAAGAGGATTCTCCGAAATACTTTGACTTTGGGACCTCAGCTCACAAGGAGATGAAAAATCCCAGGTCCGGAGCCAATCCCTTCATGTTTAGCTGATGCAAACCCAGACCTGCGTCAGCAGCTCCTGCTTCATGCCTGTATGAGCTTATTAGCTCTGCACACAGCAAGGACAGAAGGTAAAAAGAAATGGGATTTATCAGGAAGTATATCCTTGAAGAAAAATATTTCTGTGAAACTGGTTTCAAGTGACTAAAAGATCTTAATAGACAATGACATTTCAGCTAAACACAGTGTCTAATCCTGGACTGAACCCTGGAAAAACCTGCCACAGGAGCATTACTGGGACACCTGTAAAAGCTTAAATGTTGCCTGTGTATTAGATCACAGTACTGTATCAATGCTAATTTCTTGGGCAAAAGAATAAATGTATTTTTATATAAGGTAAATTGTTGTTCTTAGACAACAAATGAAAGTCTCTGGGGATGGACGATCATGACCTCTAGACTTACTGTCAAATGTGTCACAAGACAATAACAACTTAATGTCATTAAAAAAAATAGATGAATAAGGACAATAAGCAAGAAAGACAGAACTGGTGAGGCAGAATGCTAGCAGCCTAGAAGGTGAGTACTCTAGTCCACTGTGGTTTTCTTGGAACTTTCCTGCATGAAAAGTTAGCTGTGAGAGATGGACTGGGTTATAGCAGCAGGATGTGTGAGTGGGTCAAATATGTTTTTCATATCAGAACCATCTGGTTAACTCTTTAAGGTGTTGAATCCTGGGTCCACTCAAATCTAAGACACCCAAATTTCTACAGGCACTGCATGAGCACTCCCCCCCCCACACACATTACACACATACTACACACACACAAACGCACACACTACACACACATTACACACATACTACACACACACAAATGCACTCATGCTACACACACTACACACACACAAACACATACACACAAGTGTGCACACTACACACAAACACTATACACACACAAATGCACACACACACCACACACACACTACACACACACACACACACATTTCATCACGGGAGTTCGCATTTCTGTTTTCAATGGCCCAGGTGTGTTTGCATTGGGAAAGCTTCAGTGTCTTGTGACATGGCTCTGTATCATTTCCATCTTGGAGACACAGGTCTGGAGAATGCCCTTTGGCCCAGTTTAAACATCATCTTCTGACTTTACCCTCATCTTAGCTCCCAAGGGAAAAAGAGAGAGGAGAGATGTATGTGCTTCTCAGAGCGGCCATAACTCATGTGTCTGGGGCTGCTGTCAGAGGCGCCACCCAAAACATCCAGCAAGAGTCTAGGAAGGACAGCTGACAGCTTGTGGCACAAAATAGGGCAGGGCTAGAAGGGACCAGTTCCCTTACTTAGAGACCCTCATTAAGGTCATACTTATGCTCCTTGGCCTAAAGTTTTTCAAGTGGTTCAGCTTTCAAGAGGTCTGGCTTCTGTTGTCACTCAGAAAGGAACAGTGTTACTTGGAGTCAGGATAACTAACAGGGACAGGAGACAGATGCTCCCAGGTACCTCTGCCTCTAAGGTCATAAGGATAGCTGATAAAGTCAACTGAAGTTTCTTTCCTTTGATCTCAAGACAATCATTACTCCTGTTGTGTGTGCGTGTGTGTGCGTGCACGTGTGTATGTGTGTGCGCGTGTGTGCATGTGTGCACGCGCGTGTGCGTGGGGGGGTGTGAGAGAGAGAGAGAACACACAAGCGTGCACTACTGAAGCCCACCTTGCTGCAGGCAGATCTGCTGCCCCAGCTGCCCTCCCTTTGGGCATCTGAGAGCACACTGTTATGGAGAATGCTTTTAATTATCACCTAGCATGAATGTGAGGATTTATTGTTACGCTTTCCTCCCGCCCATCTCAATTGCCCCTTTGGGAAGTGGGGGACTGATAGGAATCAGTTTATACTCTTGCATGGAGAGAATGGAATGTGGGTGTCATACATGTCTGCTGCCCCTGAAGGCACTGGGAAGGGGTGAGGGGTAAAGCAGCCCCATGAAGAGTCCCATGAAGGCCCCCCAGTTTCCTTGCCAGAGCATTTTCACCTCCCATGCTGCCCTATCTATAAGACTGCCCAGTTTCCTCAGCGTGCCCCCCCCCACACCTTTTAACATCTGGAAAAGGTTTCCTTGATCCAAGGCTAGGAGAAGCTGCCAGGCTTCTCTTTTGTAGGCTTGTGCACACACATGAGGGGTCACATACATGTGAGGGGTGTCTCCCTCCTATCAACACAAGACTCACAAGAAAGTAGGAACACAGAAGAGAGAAAACCTCTTATTTGTAACAAGCATTCACAGTGAACTCCAGGTGTAGTATTCTAATAATGTGTAGATTGCTAGTGTATGGGTGTGTGTGAGGGGGGGTGAGGAAGGGAGGGAGGGAGAGGAGTGAAGATAGTTTTAGGCAATGAAGTCAATATTCTCTACTTCCCTGAGGTATCCCAATCTCCAAGGTTTAGTCAAATAGTTTGAGAAAGCTGCCTCATGGCAGAAAGAAAACAGACAAAGGAAATATGCAGCAGCAGGATTATTTTAACTGGGGGAACTGGTTTCATTGGGTAGTAGGCAGTCAGGGCACATCTGCAAAATATGAATTCTTAAGCAAAGCAATTTCCTTCTTCCTTACAGCCACTGTTTATCCAGAAATAGGCTGAAACTTTGGGCTTTCTAAAAATGACCAGCATTTAGGATCAAGACCACCAACCTGTGTAATGTGTCCCACATCTCAGACATCGGTTGACATTACAGTAAAGACTTATGAGGTACCATTTTAGGATAACAAGTATGTTCTGGGTGCTGGGTTAAACACCTCAACTTATATTGTCTCTGTGAGGGAGGTACCACCATCATACCAATTTTCTAAGGGAGGAAGCTGCGCTGCCAAGAAAGTCATTTGCCCAAGGCCACGAGGCAAGTGGCAGAACCCGGATGTGGGCTCTATGGTCTAACTCATTATTTATTTTTTCTTTATTTCCTCCTGGGAGAGAAAAGTTACAGCCCACCCCATTTTTCCATATATCCTCTTTTCCTCAATAAACTGTAATATATAATTTCTCATTTGGAGTTCTCTGTGCCTTTCTAGAAAAGCATGTTTTAGTAATATTCTCTATTGTTGGGGAATTGAGTCAAGAAACTGATACCAAAGAAAAATAAATCTCCAGGTTTTTTTCAACTGGAAATATGTAAAATAACCCCAGCTGCTAAAATCATGGCTGGCTTTCTCGATCATAATCTACACATCTGGATCACCTTCCTTGCCAGAAATATGTGATTATGTATCTCTTTATGTCTTTGGACATGCCTGCATTTTATGATATTTCTAAGTAGAAGAGTTACGTTAGTTATCATTTCAATTTCCATTGGTAATTTCATGACTTATTTTCATCAGTGCTAACTCTACACTAAAAAGCTGTAGAAGACACATGGAATAGAATTAAGAGCCCTGAAAAAAAAGGTAGCTTTGGGTAAGGGCACATGTCACCAAGACTGACAACCTGATTTTAGGGTTCCTTAGAACTCATGATGGAAGAAGACCAACTCCCATGGCATCATGTAGCAATGGGGGTTTCTTGGTCCCAGGCAGCCAGAGGCCCAGACCCACAGACTTGTGTACCAGACCCCTTAGCCACTTGCCGCAGACCCCTTAGCTGCCCGCTGCTGCTGCTCAGGCCCCCAGAAATGACTCTGACACTTATATTAACTTTATGCTGTTTGGCCTATGGCTCAGGCATATTGCTAGCTAGCTCTTACATCTTAAATCAACCCATTTCTATTAATCTGTCTGCCACGTGGCCCGTGGCTCACCTGTGTTCCTTACATGTTGCTCCTTGGGCGGCTTGCTCGATCTGCCTCTGACTCCACACTTCCTTTCCTACCTATTCTGATTCCTCTACCTACTTTTTCTACAGTGCCTGTCAAGGGCCAAAACAGCTCCTTTATTTAAAGATTGAGATTCACAGCATACAGAAAGGCATTTCCATATCAGCATCATCCACCACTAGCCTACCCCACCCCTACCTCCAAAAATATTGTGAAAGCTAGTTATCTTATTTATTCCATACTATTTATTCTTGTGGGATAAGAAGATGGACAATAGTCATATCTCATACTTACTTATAAACAACTGAACATACTAGAAACTGTTTCAAAAGTAAAAAGCTCTTAGTCATGCTTTTATAATATAAAGTAGACACTACCATTGTTTTCATTTTAGAGAGGATAAAACTTTATCTTTATTTGTCTAGCTGGCAAATGGTGGAGTCAGGACTCAAACTCCTGCTGTCTTGCTCCAGGGCCTGTGTGCCAGCCTTATGTTCAATTCTACAGGCAGGGAGGCTAGAAACCTGGGCCTGGATACTTCCTATCATAGTAGCTGAGTTTAGTCCTAACAGTGGGACATTACAGCTGCGGAAGCAATGGTGTTCATGAACTTTCCATGACATTACCACAGGTTCATCATATTTATAAGACAGCAATGACACAGACAAAAGGCTCATGTGTTAAGAATTATTTCAAATAAATGATTCGTGCTATACAACCTGGTCAGGAATGGGGCAGATGATACCCCTTTATATCCACCCCTTGAACCGCAGTTACTGCCTACACCTAGGGCCTTTGGGAGCTGGCTGTGGTTGTGTTCAAGATGAAAGTCCATGGCGGCTCTAGCTCTAAATTAAAAACAGCACAACAGGGCTGGTGAGATGGTTCATTGGGTAAAGAGGCTTGCCCCCAAGCCGAATGACCTGAATTTGATCCCTGGGACACCCATGGTGGAAGGAGAGAATCAACTCCAGCAAGTTGTCCTTTGATCTCCACACACAACACAACACACACACTCACATACACACATACTCACACTCTCCCACTCACACATATACTCACACACATTCTCTCACACACACTCTCTCACACACATACTCGCTCACACAGACACTCTCTCACACACACTCTCACACACATACACACACACATATTCACACCCCCCACACTCATACATATACTCACACACATTCTCTCACACACTCACACACACACACACACTCTCACACACTCACATACACTCTCTCACACACACTCACACACATATTCTCTCACACATACTCTTTCACACACACACACATACACTCACACACATACTCTCTCACACAAACAGTAGTACTATACATAGCAGGAAGGACAAAATAATAAGATAAACAATAAAAAGATTTCAAAGGCATAAAACTTTCCTTAAACTGGCCACCAAAAGGAGATTCTTTCAAGAGGCGAACATCTGCCAGAAGGAATCTAAATTCATTATTTTGTGCTTTTCTTCAGAACTGAAAAGTCTTCTGTCTTCTCCCCTGCCCTTTTCAAAAGCATACTCCTAAAGTTTAAAAGTAGACGCTCTTATTTCAAAAAAAGAATTTTAAATAAAAACTCAAACCCACAGTGGTCACAACTGCTTTGGGGTCCGGGCTGGAGTGGGGGCTATCTTAGAAGATGCTACTTTCATAGGGTGGGGAAGGTGAGGCATGGGAGGGGGGTGGAAATAAAGAGAAAGAATCACTGGCTTTAAAAAGCAACACTGTCCAGAGAGGTGAAAGGGAACAGATGGCTGTGGAGGATGTGGCCCTCAAATACCCAGAGGAAAGGCGATGTGGGCAGATCTTGCTGCTTCTCATTGATGTCTGTATGTTCTGTGTTGGAGAGTTGAGGCCAGCATACCAGCAGACCTCTGCTTCCAGCAGCTCCCTGGGGCAGCGGTGCTAAGACTCATGGGGAAAAAAAATGAAGTGGGCATCAGCTGTCAGCAGCAGCATTTATAGTACTGGAGACCACAGCTTCTCTTCAGGCATAGCCAGGGAAAGTCACCCTTGCTCTTGACTTTGTGCTGGCGGACATGAAAGACAGGACAGAAGTCCAGACTGAAGTCCCTGCTTCCCCCAGAGAACCTGGTGGGAAAGGCATGTTGGGGATTAAATAGATACACTTTAGGAGAGGGAAATGAAGTCCAGGCATTTTTGTAAGAAAAGTGAACCATTCAAACAACAAACAAGAAACCTGAGGCTTTGAGAGACAGAACAAAAGAGTAACTTGTTGAAGAAAATGAAAACATGGGTTATAAGGGAGCCTGGGTCAGTTTCAGAGGCCAGACAGCTCTGTAGAAGTGCAGGCATCAAAGTGCAACCATGAGACAGAGGAGGAGGAGCAGGCATGTCCCTGCGTGCCTATCTAGCATGAAGACAGGATGCCAGTATACGCAGTTGTACCACCCTGGGGATTGCCCCCGGAGACTCACAAGTCATTTCAAAGTATAGCTAACGCGGGTGAACTCAGCCTTCTAGAAGGAGAACTTCTAGCAGCCTCTGCAGACAGAGGCCTGGGAGAGAGGGACCGGTTTGTAGAAGTAGTAATCACAAAGAGGCTTATAAACTTCAGGAGACTAAGATGTAATCAGTGTAATTTCCTCAACATTACTTCAATCAGAAAAATCATTGTTCCAAGTGCCCCCATGACCTCTTTGTACCCTTTCCAGGGGAATACATTCAGCCCTTGTCTTCCCAGCTAAGAGTGAGCTTCCCACTCAATGTACCGTCAACCCAGAGAGCTACATGAGCTCAAAACATTTTCCCAGTTCTACATTCTCTCTCTTCGCTGGCCCTGAAAATGGCAACAATCTGTTGGGGGCCGTGAGTCCTGAGGCAGTGGAGTATGGGTTTGTCGAAACTGGTCCCTCATCAGAACATTTGGAAACATGCCCATATATGTCAAGCCTCATAAACCTTTTTCTTTTGACTCTCGGTGGTGAAGGAGGGATTAAAAGAAGGCTCTGACTAACTTTCATGACTTGGTAAGCTCACCTTAGCCCGGAGCCAGGCCTCCATTTTGACGTGGATAAGGATGCCACAGTGGCCATCAAATCCCACATTTCATTCTGTATGTAGACTGATCTGAATTGCTGAGAAAATTCTCATGAAGCAGCATACCAAAAAGGACTGACCATGATAAAGGCTTGCCTTTTGCTTCTCTACTTCAGCAAAATTGCTCTGCAGGCACTTTAGACTTAGAAGTTCCACTAATCAGCCACGTAACCGAGAGCCTGTCCTCTGCATAGAAATGACTTTGTATAGTTCCTAACTGAAATCCCCTGGGGGCCAGAAGATGCCCAAGGATTTAACAATCGGGACATAACAGCCTCAGTATGAGAATAGAAGACAAGCATGCTCTGACATCCCAATTGAAACTACAGGCTGAATCGGACATAGAAGAATGTAATTACCTTTTCTAATCTGATGGTACACTATAGAAACTGGAGAAGTGGGACACCTATTAGGTCCCCACTAATCCTCCTCCTAAATTCAAAGCAGAGCTAGTCCCTGGGATTCCTTTCTGAGTATTCTTACTCCTTGCCATTGTTCAGCAGCTCAATTGGTAAGTGCTCCCAGCTCATAATGCTTTCTGCTTAGCTCGCCCTTCTTGGTTCCCAGCAGCTCAAAGCACTTTACAAATATCACCTCATTATCCTTTACAGCACTCCAGCCAGCCTGATAGGTGGAAAGGCTCATTATCTTCTCCTTAGCAATAGGCAAAGGAAGAAGTGACTGGCTGAAGCAGTAAAGCAGAGACTGGACTGGAAGATCATCTCAGCCCCTCTCCTGACTCCAAATGTGCGTGTCCCATGCCAGCCTGTAAAACTGATTCTGCTGACAGGGTGGGGTTTTTGCCTGAGCACTGTTTTGTAATCCGCATGTCTGGAGGGAGGCTAGGCACTGGGGTGGAGGGGAAAGGGTAGGAGTTGAGGAAGAGGCTGCACTCAGATGGCAATTTTTAGGTCAGACAAGGCTCTTCACTGGAGTCTGAGCGTGTTCCTCAGGAAAGGCGGTGCTTAGGTTGAGGCTTCTTGCTCTTACATGATAGGTGAGGAAAGTTTCTGAAGACTGCTTTTAGAGCTCCCCAGTCCCCGTGACCACCTAGGCTCATTCCTTTTGTAAATCTGTCTCTTACACCCTGTCTCTTTATAGAGTGCTTCACATCATCCACCATCAGATCAGCCAGTGTGGCATGGCAAAGCAGAAAGGTGGCCAAAAGAGATGGAGAGATGCTGGGAGCAGGGAGCTGAGAGGGTCATACGGAGAGGACTGACAAACTAGATGGTGAGCTGAGCCTCTGAACCGGGAACACACCCTATATTTCATGGAACTTAGAGTCACTCAAAGTATCGGGAGGCCCTGCAACAATAGAACTTGATTTGGCTTTTCCAGATAGAGGATTTACCAGCCCCTCTAAACCATGTGAACAATGGCCCAGTGTACCCTGCAGTGGCAGTTTTCCATTTACACAGAATTTCATTTTAATGAAAAAGCACTGATCTCCAAGTTAATTAAAATTGGATTATACAGGTTTCATAGTTGATAATTTGGTACGTGAGCTCCATAAGCCTGAGCCTTTAGAAAATCTGCCACATCTCATCTCTCTGGTCTTCAGCACTTACTTTCCTAACTGATACACTGCTTCTCATCCGACCAGGAGTGGAGAGGCAAGACAGTAACATCAACATTTGTTTGTAGAAGCAGCGTCCTGCCACAGGAATAACGGCCTTGGATAATAATAAAGAATAATGGTTCGGGATGACAGGGTGATTATAGGGACCAGAGATAAAGGACTGACTATGCAGCCCCCAGAAGCAGCACATCTTAGGAGTAATCAGGTTGTTTCTGTTGTCCTGATCTTTGCATTCACCATGGGAACTGGGTCAAGTCTGCTTGCTTTTCCCGCAGAGTAAAAGGAATAAAGAATAAATATCTCCTGAAAGTCAGAAGCATGGGGGGGGGGGGGTAGGGAGTGGGATGCATTGTATTTATATCCACGTCCAGCTGTAAGGGCCACCGTCTGCCAGCTCTGCTCCAGCTGCTCTCTCTGAGGACCTCAGCCTGACCTTGTGAAAACTTCTTTCTGGGAAGTTAAGGAATTTCCAGGATTAGCTCAAATCTTGAGGCTGCCAACTGTGACAATCTACAAAGCTCTCTTGTAATGATTCAGACCCCATTTCTGCTTGAAGCCAAGACAGTCCCCAGTGAACTGAGAACATTCTTATTTCCTGGATGCAGACTGTAATGGGTGGGAGTTGACCCCGGAAAAACTTCCAAAGGGCAAGCCTCTGCATTTCTGCATACTACAGATTAAACAGCTGATACCAGAGACAACTGAAATGTAATAAAACCTGAAAAGCAGGGTAAAGAGGTCACCAGAAACAAGTCTGAAAAAGAACACCACATGGAAAGGGAGGTATGGTAACAACAGTGGTTAATCTCACACATTTAACACCAGGACTGCCTATTTAGGGAGGAAGAACCTGGTGAATCTCTTCTGAACTAAATTTCTGAACACTCCAGCGGAAGTCCAAGTTTCTAAGGATGATAAGACAAAATGCCAGGTTGCCCTCACAATCTGAAACTGGAAAGGAATGAATAGGTACTTTGAGCTAGCCCAGATAAGAGCAAACCCTCAGATCCAACCAGGAACAGCACTAGTACAAGAGGCCCATCATCTTTCACACTGAGTGGTTGGTGAGACATCAAAATAACTCCCTCTGTGGCCCCCTCAGACTTTAGTTCCACCTGGAAAATGAAGGGACAGGGCTAGAGAGCCTCTGACATCCATTCTCTGAGACTCCCTGTAACAACTGTTTCTCTGCAGGGTTGGCTCCAGCACTTTCTGGCCACAGTATACTCTGTACTTTTTGGACTTCACTGAATCCTAGCCCCCAAGCATGCCTAACACTGTCTGGGGAGTCTCAGCTGAAGTTTTACTGGACAATACAGTGAAATGCTTCACCCACCCCTTCAAGGCAGAATTTACCAGGAATCTACTGACCCAGTTGACCTCAGGAACCAAGGATACTCAAGAGCTCTAATCGAAAACATAAGGATGAAGAGCCCAAATGTCAAGGCTTAGCAAGAAACACGCACACGAACAAACACGTCCGCAGGTTAAATTCATAGGGTAAGCACTTATGACATTAAGAAGGTAACTTTTTAAAAGCATAAATAGCCAGATATTTTTTTACCATCCAACATTCTCAATTAATTTAGTAAACCAGCTCAGCAATTCTATCCATAACAATGTTTCCACAATGCTGGTTGAGGAAGATTTAAGAATAGTCAGCAACTCCAAGGAACTTTTCATTCAAGGACCTCAAAATGTTAAATAAGGATTATTTCTTATGATCCCAAACAGATATGGGAAGAAGCTGTTCTTCTGAGAAGGACCATTTTACAGAGTTGTTTTAAATTATAGAGTAAGCCAGGCTTGAACAGAGATTCCAACAGTCACTTTCAGAATTAAGCAGTTCCTAATCTCTAACACATTAGCAGATACCTTAGTAAGCAACTGAAAAAGGAGTCTCACGTACCTGAGTTCCCTAATAACTCTGGGGTCTATCTTGGAACCTTCTGGAAATCTAAGTACAGTAGGCCAAATCTAACTTGCTAAGATGATAAATATAAATACTGACTTGTGTTCTTAGCTTAGCAAATTGCTCCCCCCTTTTCTATATTATTTTTTGGTTCAAGTCTAAATGCATTCCCTTTCAAATGACTAATATTTAGAGCATGTTGGTTTAATAAGCACAGTTGAAAATCATAAATATTATGTATGGTCTAAATTTAGAGAAAAAAAACTTCTTCACTAAAAGTGAAGTTTATACCTACAGATTTTGAGTTTGCAACTTACTATGCAATAAGTAAAGAGAAGTCCTTTGCTTCTAGCTGGTCTTGAATACCTAACCCTTCTGTCTTAGCTTCCCTTGTGTTCAGATTACACATGTGGGTCACTGAAGTGGGATCATAATCTTCATTTTCCTTTTCAGCCATCTATAATTTTCTTGTTTTACTTATTTTTTATTATATGGAGTTATATATGTTTTCATGTAAGCATAATTTATATCAATATACAAAACATGGATAAACAATGTGGAGCATAAAAACCAATACCAGAGACAGAGAGAGAGTCTGTTATGTGACAAAGTATAGAGTTCAAACATGGACAAACTAGTTTGTGGATGCAGACGTCTGTGGGCAGGTGGGTGGTTACTGTGGCAATGAGAGGGGTAGGTGGGACAGGATAGTGCCAGGAAGTGGAGCCTCCTGGAGACCACTGATGCTCTGCTTCATCCCCTGGGTGTTGGTTGCACATGTGTGTTCATGGAGAAATGGTGCTGTAACTATACAATGTATGCCCATTTCTGGTTGTATATAACACTTTTTAAAGGTTACTTAGAACAAGGAAGGTACTAATGAAGAGGGCTCACCATACTGTACTTCTAGGAAGTCTACGGAATGGCTCTTCATGGACAAGGGAGAGAAAATGCAAACAATTGTGCAGCTGGTTTTTTTGAGAGGTATTCATGATAAGGAAGAGACAATTCTACCTTCACAGCTCTGGGAAAGGAGCTATGCAATCTGCTTCCATTAACTAGGAAGAAAAACACGAACTGACATCAGCAAAGGGTCATAGCACACAGAGGTCAGCAGCATTTGAATCTTCCTGACAACACAGGATTGATGGTGTCTCTGAAAGTCTGTGTTTTCATTCTGCTCAGGCTCTCCAGAAAGGTTGATGCTGAATCAGATACATTAAACAGAGAGCTTTATTTCTAAAACTAAGCCTGAATTTTTGAAAACAAGGGGCTGAATCTTCTATAACGGAACTCCCAAGAAGCCAGGGACCTTGTATCCTCCATTCCTAATGCAAGTTCTTCTTATTAACAGAACAAGAGCCCAAGAAATAGTTTTGACATGTGTGAATGTTTAAATCTCTGTTCAAAAGGAAATCTGGAATGTTCCAGCCCAAGTAGAAGTTACTGTGAATGGAAAGGAGGATATACTAGGTTAACACATACCGGATTGATGATAGACTATTCAGCATTCCTCAAGGAAGCTGAGGAACTAACCAAGGCAGGGGGTTCTAGTGGCTGTGTGCATTTGGGAAGACTGTCTGGAAGAACACCACTATCCAACAAAAATATAATTCAGGGCACATATGCCATCTAAAATTTTTATTAGCCAATTGAAAACAAGCAAAATAAATGATAAGGTTTTATTTCTGTTAGCACAATATGCCCAAACCATTATCAGAGAAGTGTGTGTAATCAATACAGAAGTTAATATATTTCACACCATTTCCCCCTTATGATGTCTCTAAAGTCCAGTGTGCATTACACTTAGAACAGAGTTCAAATACTCATCAGCCTTGCGTGGTAGTGCAAGTCTAGGAGGCTTCCATTTGGTGGTGGGGATGCCTCTTTTGTGACTGAGGGTACGCAGAAGAATGAGCTTCGTATTTAACAATGTTTCCATCTGCTCCTGCAGTCAACTGCATCCAGATCCTCCACTTTTCTAGAGACCCAGTGTCCTAGAGTCCTTGTGGCAATTTCCCTTCTTGCTTTCATACTTTGAGCATGGTTTCTGTAGTATGCAATAAAATCAGACAGAGACAGAGAAGGCATGCCTATGGGTACATCCTGTTTAAGTGGTGGCATGCCTGTCAAATAGCAGGCATTAAATCAGCACAGTTAATTTATAAACGAAGAAAGTTATTAAGAAAAATGTACCACCATTTTATTCTTGGCTTTCTGGGGTATGTGCCTGAGGTTACGCAATCATTTGTCAGTCTCCTTTGTGGACAAACGAACCAAAGTCTAATTCCTATTTGAAGAATTCCAGGTGCGTTTGCTGTAAATTCTGAATCAAACAGGAGTTTAATTAGGTGCAGGCCTATGAGATACCTGGATACTATCCATCTGAGACGGCTACAATGTAAAAGAAATTAAAATAACAGCCTTTCTATCCACCAGCATACTCCTGCTTCATCTCGGCTCTCGTCTTGCCGCCAGCACACATTTATTTCTGTGTCTCTAATTAAACACGGAATTGGAGTCTGAGAGGAAACTGGTCACTGGTTGATGTCTCCTGTGGGAAAAGCCACGGAGATTCCTGACAACTGGACCAAGTCCTTAGCGATTTCATGATGAAGTGTGGCTATTTCAGGACCAGTATATTTTTCCCTCTGAGAGAACCAGATCTACAGGGAGGAGGTGAAGGAAGAATGTCTTCTCTCACCTACACGCTAATCAGTCATAGAGAAAACTTTGGGCATTTTAGGTTGCAAGGGCTACTACCCTAGGTTCTAGACTGTCCTTGGAAGTGATATAGGGTCAGCAACTTGAAAGTCCGTATCAAATGAGAGGCAGAAACAATTTCCTTCTCACTGGTGGACAAGAATCCTCTTGGGACCACGAATGCCAATGCTAATGGACGTGTGCAATTTGGTGGTTTTGGAGGAGTTGAGAAGGGCCTAGAGGAAGGTACTAGGCATTGTGAGGTCTGGAAAAAGAACCAGAATGAGCAAATTGTCACCATGTCCTATAAAATGTTTGCAATGGGTCCGTGTGCTGGGTGTGGGAAGGAATGTACAGAATTTACTATAACTCTAGTTATCTAGAGAGGTATTAGACATTCAGTGGGTGTCTTTCAGCCAAAAAGGGAAGCAGGAATGGCATGCTATTGCTTCAAGTGCATGAGTCAGGGCCTTGTAAATGTCTTTATCTTGTATAGATCATTCACCATTTAAGTGGGAAATGTAATGCAGTTGCCTATGAGGATAGACTGTAGGCAGTTCTTGGTTGGAAGGCTTAAGTGAGTCAAAGAAAACTTACCCACTAACATCCAAATGCTCCGTTCTACTCATCCTAATTATGAATGAGACACACACCCACATGCATGCACACCATGGCACAAAAGCAGGACCTTTGAGTTCTGCTAGCCTGTGTGTGGCTTTTCTAAGTCCCCACTTTTATCTCAGGGTGCCATTTGTAGGGAAGGAGGATATTGTTGATAAGTTCCTGCCTGAGAATCCTAAAACTTTGGAAAGGACACAGGGAAAGGGGCAATGATTTCCTTATTTTCATAAGTTTCTTGCCTCAGGGTCAGTGCTGGGCCTGCAAGTGTGGACTACCACACACTGCCAGACCTTTACTGTTAAAGCTGGAAAAGACTATACAAATGTCTAGTCTTGCTTAGAAAATATCCTTTCACATTAAAAAATAAGGCCAAAATGAGTCAATGAAAATGATTTGTGTATTCTAGCTCATAAGGGAAGACAGTATATCTTTAATATTTTTTTTTAGTTTTACTTGTGTATATGAATGTGTTACAGATGGTTATGAGCTATCATGTGATGCTGGGACTAAAGCTTAGGTCCTGGTAAGAGCAATAAGTGCTCTTAACTTCTGAGCCATCTCTCTGGCCCCCAACATTTCTGAAGAAATATTCTCACAATTATTGGATGCCCTTAACACTAGACTGGAGTCTTACCTCTGGGGAAAGTTCTAGGAAACAAATTGAGCCTTGCTTATTGGTTCTTAGCTGTGGGATGGGCTCTGTTGAGAGATACAGAAAGCATGCAAGAATCTGCTGGCTGGGCCTCGAAGAGGTGATACAAGGGACCAGACTGCTGAGAAGGGTTGATATGTATCACACTGCCCAGAAGAACAGTTACACCTATGAGCTTCCATTTCAATTGCAATGGAGGAGACTGGGAAGTATGCTTCATTTCCATGTGAGGTAGCAGGGAAGGGTGGCAGGCCTGGCATGATGCCCATGTGGAGAAGTTGCCACCCACCTGAGGGGAGAGTCAGGTTGAGCAGTCCCTGTGTTCCCTGGAGACTTGGATCAAGTTCACAGCCAGGGGAAGTGGGGATTAACACAATGTGGTGTCCGAGCTAATGAGTTAGCAAAGCAGAGACAGATGGTAACTGAGTCACTTAGGGCCCATCTCTGTTTGCAATGTTCTCCCCACAGCGGCTCCCCTATCCTTGTGCTGTCTAACTGGCCCTCTCTTTCATCCATCCCAGAAGGTCATGGCCACTGAGTAATCATCCTGCATGGAAAACAGCGACAAGTCCACTCTCTAAATCCAATTGTGGCCCATGATTGGTGTATAGTGGAATGGAATTCTTACTGATGGCCTTGGAGAGGTATCCCTGCTTCTAGAGCAGAAACAAAGTGATTTTTATTAAATTCTTGTCATTTTATATTTAAGATGTAATTCCTTTTTTACTAGTAGACAGTATGTATAGGATACTAGAAAATAACAATGTGATATTATTTGGGGGAAACTTTTATTCTGACTCTAAAACAAATTTCCTTTAGCCAGAGCTATAGAGTGTTCCACAGTTGGGAGAGGAGTGCTGGCCAGAGGACACAGCAAGTGTGCAACACTGACACCAGGCATGTGGAGACTCATCTGGGGCAAATGACTGCTTTGCAAGTTTGTATGTCCCCCCACCCCACCCTAGTGTGTGTGCATGGTGCATACTGGGTAGAGGATGAGCTGTAAGGCTTAGTTCTCTCCTTTTATAAGGAGGGATCTGGAGATCAGACCCAGGTTGTCAGGTTTGGTGGTAAATGCCTTTACCTGATGAGTCATTTCATTTGCCCATCCTGTGCATCTTTTAAAGTCTTTTTGTTGTGGTAGCTTTGTCTTTTTACTAAAAAAGAAACCAAACAAACATGTTTTCCAATGGTGATCGTTTCCAGGTTACCTGGAATTAAAGGCAGCTGCCAACTCTGGGGCTTGCATGGTGCCGACATCACTAAGTCAGTCAGTTGGAAGATCTTTCTCTTTTGAGTATTGGTTCATTTTTAAAGTATTTTCTGTAATAGTATAATTCTCATTATGCAAACAATAGAAGAATATTTTCAGAAGAAGGGAATGTTTAAAAATTAACTCATCCCCTATGGTTATTTCATTCAAGGAGGTGATCAGAAACTTAAAAAAAAAAAAAAAAAAAAAAGACATCTTTTTTTCCAGGGTCTAGCTCTGTAAGTGCAGTCTTTACCCCTCATCAAGGACACTTCTCCATACAACAGATAGAGACCGTTAGAGAAACCACAACCAATCAAATGGTAGGGCTGGGAGCTCAGTCCCAAATGGTACATCTACAATCCAACTTCTGTACCCAAGGCTCAGGGATCATTGCAGAAGAGAGGGTGGAAATATTGTAAGAACCAGAAACACAGGACCTTGATGTGAGATTTTATCTCCTAGGAAAGTCAGAAGCTACACCTATAGAGTCTCAACAACATGGCTGCCTAGACTTGATCTGAGTAAGAATGACAACAATGCTAACGTGGATGAGGGAAGACTCAGGAGGCCTCAACCCTCCACACAGAACTACTGAGATCAGGAGAGTCTTTCCTGGGAAGAGCACAACCATTGGATATCCAATACCAAGTGGTCGGCCTGAAATAGTAACATTACATAGACTGAGCAGGTTGTATGTATGCATTTAGGAATACACACACACACACACACACCAATGACAACAGTTAATGAGAAAGGAGGCCATGTGTTGGAAAGAGAACAAGAAGAAATCTATGGGAGGATTTGGAGGGAGGAAGGGAAGGGGAAAATGACATAATTATATTGTAATCTCAAAAATTAAAGTAAATTAAGTAAAACTTAATTCCTACAAATGGATTTTGCCTTTGAAGAGTAGAAAGCTCACTTAGTAGAAGAAACTTTCAGTGGTCACTGAATTATTCAATAGGATCGTATCTAAATAGGGGCGCTGATGTACAAGTTACACACTAAAAGACTACTCACGGCCCACCTACTCCCTCAATTCCTTACCCATCCACTCTCTCAGGAGTTACCTGTTCACATCTAGTTCCTTAGAGTGGAGCCTTGGGATTGACTATGACAAAAAGTGATCAAAGAATATTGAGCTCGATAGCTGCATTCAGACCACAGAGCAAGGGTAGAGCGCACCTCCCCAACACTGTTTGGTTTGAAGTTGAGCATGCCAGCTATTGAGTTGGAAGTTCTTTAAACTGATCACTTAGTTGAACTGGCTCTTGGTGGCACTGCAGGATGCTTAGCAGATCCTTGGGGTCATGTCAGGAGCATCTCCTGAGCCTTCTTGCCAGGTTTCACAGATAAAATGGCCTCATGGATGGGAATTAGCAACAAATTACAAGCTGCATGAACTTCTTCTAAGGAGGGTGAAGCTAAGAGTGAATTAAGAAGTCTTCGTGTCCGTACCCCCCCCCCCAGGTATAATTTTTCATCTAGAAAGAAGGTCTGAGGAAACGAAAGGAATACCGTACATAAGGGTAGGTGAAATCATGAAGCCAGTGTCTGAGCTCCAGTCTGGGTCCAGCTGAGCCAGAAAAAAACAAAAAAACAAAAAACAAAAAACAAAAAAACAAACCAAACCAAAACACCAAACATAACAAACAAAAAACTCAAACCAGCCAAACACACAAACATTTAATGAAAGCCTTTAGTGAAAGGTTTTCACTGGACTCTGAGCCTTTCAGTTTTCCTGATGTTACCTTCACATCCCAGGGATCTTCCAACAGAACTCAAAGTAGTCAATGTGGCTGATCCAAGTTAAAGCAACTTCAAAACTTTAAGTTCATTAGTCCTGATGATAACTCAACTCTCCCAAGCAGCATTTTAATAGTACTAAATTCTAAGATGGTGGGAGAAGCTTTGTGTCTAAACTTAGTGGAGTGAAGTCATTTGTAATAGCTGCTTTTGGATGAATGAGGAACAACAAAATAATGTGCATTTGTACCAGATAAGAAATGTCTAAAGTTCTAAATTTTGAGGTTATAATTAGGAAGGCCATTCTATCCTCTCACAAAGTGCCTTCTGATGTGGCTTTCAAAGACAATATATCTAGGTAAGATGAATGAATCTCCATGGACAATTTTCCTGTGGCCCTGACTCACGGTTATTTGGTAATGTCGAGAGGTATATTTTGGTTGTCACAAATGGGAAGGAGGGAGGGTGCCGCTGGTATCTCCAGAGTGGGAAAAGGCAGTGGTGCAGCTATCACAGAACAATACACAGGACAGCCTTACACAACCATGGGGTATCTGGCCCAGATGTCAATAATAGTCCTGCTGAGAAATCTGGGGCCAGATAATCCACTGGCCAGGGTCAAAGAACTAGACATATTTCTCTATGATCTTTGTGTCAGCTCCCATTTTTTTCTTCCTATGTCTTTGTTTCTTTTAAAATATTTATTTTATTTTACCTGTTTGGGCATTTTTGTCTACATATCATATATGTGCCTGTTAGAAGAGGGTGTCAAAGCCCTTGGAACTGGAGTTTCAGATGGTTGTGAGCCACCATGTGGGTGCTAGGAATTGAACCTGGGTCCTCTGCAAAAACAGCAAGTGCTCTGAGCCCCTGAGCCATCTCTCCAGCCCAATCTTTTCTGTATTTATCTATCACTTTCAAGCCTCCTGATGCCAATATTGTATATATTTTCATCCACTAGTATTGTATCTGATTGTTTCAAAGATCCTCTGAGTTAACTATAGGATGGGGTGACAGAAACAATAATCAAGGTCCCATAAAGGACAGAAATAGAACACAAATTGTTTCTTCTCTCCATAAAGAACAGCCTGAAAGAATTATGATTAGAGGCTCAGCTGAGGCCTTTCACTCTATGCTTGTCTATTTAACATCACACTCTTATTACTCAGGGATGTAGGTGGTGTCAGAGCCTAATCATGGAGGAAACTACAGCCTTTTAACAGAAGTTCATCACAAAGGATACTGCTCTGAGCCAGGCTCATATTACTCAATTCTTCCAAGAAACAGGTTAAAACATATATACGTATATATTTATAGAAGACTACTTGGTAAAGTAGAAAGATTGGAATTCTGACAAACTTGTTTCTAACTAGCTAACTAGCTATATGGTTACAAAAAGTCTCTGTTGTTGGACTTGCTTCTCTCATAATAAGAGATCATGACCTAATTTTGATGATTGATGAGAAAAGAAAAAGAATATACATAGAAATTGGCAAGAGTGGAGGATTTGGATTAAACATGAACATGGCTTCTTGGCTTGAACTGATGGGTCTATATTTTGTTCTCTTAATTTAGAAGTCTATTAACAGGTGTCGATTATCCCGTAGTCATTGATCAGATCTAACTCCAGATTATTGGAATGCCAACCTCTTTTTTTTTTTTAAAAGACTGAAACTATCATTCTTTGAAGCCAAGGGGTTCTTTGTGTAAAAGCATATAAATTACAGCCTTGATGAAGATGGAATTAAAACAGAGCTTTCCTTCTATAATCCAAATGTTGAGCCTAACACTAAAACAGTTAGGGGTTCAGGAACTTCTCAAGTGGAACCTCAACAATTATCACAGAAGTTAATGAACTCAAATAGAATGAAATAAGGCAACTTGGGAGGCAGAGGCAGATGGATCTCTGTGAGTTAGAGACCAGCCCAGTCTACAGAGAGAGTTCCAGGACAGCTGGGTCTGTTACACAAAAGGTAGACTTCTGGGTGAGTTATTACATAGCTTCAGCCAATGACTGGTCTTTTTGCTGTATTGTTTTGGAGCTTGTACTGGATAGTTATATGTCAACTTGATATAAGCTAGATCATCTGTATAGTGGGATTATGGTACAGTTGTGGTCCTTCCCTATGTCAGTTAAAGAGCATTTAGGTACTAGATTCATATTATTCAAGACAGACAACTTTGAAGAATCTCCGTATCTTGCCACACATCAGTATTCTGGACATTTAGTATGTTTTGTGTTTGTTATTCTTGTTAGTTGTACTCTGATTTTGTTTATGGCACTGCCCTTTCTCTTTCCTGGACATTACTTGATAATTGTTTCTATTATACATAGTTTTATAGATAGGTTTAGAACTTCCTTATTAAGACAAAAAAGGGGAGATGTAGTGGGGAGCAAGTATATCACTCCGACCTAGAGTGTGGCCTATTGGCCAGCATATGTATGGGATTCACCTATGACCATCAAGTTGAACATTGAGGCATGGCTGAAGGTGGTTCAAGAGTTAGATTCATGTTTGTTTACTTGTTCTCACTGCTTCCCCTTCTCTTGGAAGAAAGACCAGTTTTGTTCCATTGAACGGATCGTTTCAGCTTAATCTTGGTACTGTAAGTTGCCATTAATCTCTTTAATAAATATTAACCTTTTAATCAATTGCCAGTGATTAATTACTGGCTGCACATCTGAGAGGAGGGAACTTCAATTAAGAAAATACTTCCATAAGATCAGGCTGGAGGCTATTATGTTTTGTTTGGTTTTTGTTTTCTTGAGACAGGGTTTCTCTGCGTAGCCTTGGCTATCCTGGAACTAGCTTTATAGACCAGTCTGTCCTCAAACTCACAAAGATCTACCTGCCTCCACGTAGGTGTACATTAGCTTTAACAATCTGACTTTGTTGGGGCATTAACCACAATCCAGAAGGGAGGTGTCATCTAAAGTCTGTGTGTGTGTCCAGTTAATCATGTGTGTTTCAGTTTGGCTGTGTGAATATGTTCCTGAAATTTCACTTTGGTCCTTTCCAACATTCTTAGCTTTTCAAGATGACCAACAGCTTCTGTCAACTGGAAGGGAAAGTCACCTTCTCATTGGCCAAGCAAAACTAGGCTATCTTATGAAGTTCTCAGAGGCAAGTCAGGCATGATTTAAGTGTAAGAACCTCTCTAGAATCCCTAGGCTTCCACAGAAAGGCAACTTAGAAGAATAGTAACAAAATAAAAGCCTAGGATTTCAGGACATGGTTCCAGGAACAATGAGTACAGAAAAGTGAAATAGAGTCACTTTTTCCAGGCAAGTCACTTCCATAGACAATGTAGTCACATGGCAATAAGCAACATTTATGAGTATGTGAAGATACTGCATGTTTATAGACACCACAGCTGCCGCCAACAGTGGAAGGGAGTGAGTAGATCCATTTGTGAGCATCAGCTTCCCTCTTTGCTGCTACAACTACACTGTAACCATGGGACCCTAGCTTACCAGTCCAGCTAGAACTGTCTTGATTAAAATATGATGTCTTTGGCCACTAAGAGTTCTCTTGGGAAATAATGGGAAAGCAGCCAAACCACACTATGTGAGCAGACTGTTTCTCTCTCCTTTCCATGCAGACATGTTCGGCCACAGCCACTGTCTTCCCAACATCTCCTCTGTTCTCTCACCCATCTTCCTATGGGGCATACCTAGATGCCTTCTACTTACTCTTCACACTTGGTCATCTGGTCATACCTGCCCCCTCTCCATGGGAGCGACAGTTTTGATCAACCCCCAGCAAAAAGATGCTGTTTACCATGGCCCTTTGGAAGCCTAAGAAATCAGCACTGGACAGAAAGATAGAGACAGCCAGAAAGGGGGTTTCTGTTGGTCTGTCCGTTTCCCATTTCTTATTAGTTACCTCCTTTCCCCTCAAAGCACTTGGACTGTGAGCAAACCCTGGTGACTTAGTACCTGGAAAAATTCATGTGGTAAAAATGGCCTCCAATTTACAAACTTTAATCAGGAAGATTTTGTTGGTTTGGGTTTTAAAACAGAGTCTCACTGACCTTGCCTCCTGAGTGACAGCAGGCATTCACTACCATACCTACCCAGAAGGATCTTAATTAATTCATTCGTTTACTCACTCACCATTCAATAAATACTGAGTACCTGTATACACCAGGAATTGGGCTGAGACTGTCTAAATCAGTACTGGAGGCGCACGATTGACACCTGGCAATGTTAATCTATCCTTGAATAAGAAACTCCATTTACCATTTCCTGAAACAAGTAACCCTGGAACGGTGCAGTTGAGTAAATAACAGGCACCCAGGCTACCCTCTTGCTGTTCCTAGACACTGTTGATGAGCAGAGTGTCCTCCTTCATATAATGGGCATCACGCTACCTGATTCATTTACCAGACAATGTCATGCTGAAATCAAAGGGGATAAAGTCAGTAAGATGCCTCAGTAGTAGAGTCTCTTTCTGCCAAACCCAAGGACCTGGGTTTGATTCCCAGGACCCATATTATGGGATATGATAATGAACTCCCGTAAGCTGTCATCTGACCTCCACACATGCACACACACAAAATAAATAGATGATATACACAAATGCATTTTGTAAACTATGAAGTAAAAGGCATAACATGTAAAACATAAATTCGATCTTGGGTTTAATGAACCTTTATAGGGGTTGAAAAATAAAAGAAAGGTCTCAGCTAACAAGGTTGGTCAAAAAAACTTAAATGCTCCTATTCTTTTTAAATGTACATAGATGTTTTTCTATGTATGTCTATAAATTATGTGCGTAGGGTACATGGAGAGGGTGGAAGCGGCATTGCATCCCTCAAAAATGAAATTATCATTTAGCTGTAAACTACCATGTGGGTGCTAAGAACTGAACCTAGGTCCTCTCAGAAAGCAACCAGTGGTCTTAATCACTGAACCATCTCTCTAGCCCTTTGAATTTGTATGTTCATGCATGCATGTGAGTGTGTGTGTGTATCTGTCTATCTGTCTGTCTATCTATCTCTCTGCGTGAGTGTGTTTAGTGTCTATGCTTGGGTGTGTGAAGGTACATGTGTTGTTAAGGCACAAGTGGAGACCAGAAGACCACCTGTCCTTCCTTGCCTGCCACCTTGTTTGAGGCAGGGTCTCTGTTCTTCTCTGCTTCAAATACCAGGTTCAGCAGTCCATGAGTTTCCAAAGATTGTTGTTTCCCATCTCCCTATAGGAGCATTGGGATCACAGACATGTGCCACAGTAACAGCTTTACATGGGTTCTAGAGATGAGTTCCTCATGCCTGTGTGGCAATACTTTACCCACTGAGTTATCTCCCCAGACCAGGGCTCCAAATCTTAAAGGGAAAAGGAGCTTTTGTAAGTAACACTCTTTTTGCAATTTAATATAAAGTTCTGTGAAAGAGAAATATCTTGGTTATAAAAGGAAAAGAAGTCCGTGTACTAAAGTAGTTAAAATACTATAGTGGGAATAAATAAAAAAAATAAAAACAACAACAACAACAAAAAAAAAACCTTAAAAATTAAGATTTTTGTCTCTATCTCAAACTTGATTAATACATAGAGTTCTTTTAAAAGTTGAATAATTATTTGAGAATCCGGCAATACACCCTGAAATCTCCAGGAAATCATAAACAAGTTTCAGAATCACCAACTCAAAAACTTAATATTTTCTTTTTGAAATGTCTTTCAACGATATTATATTGTCTTTATAATTAAAAAAAAACTTTGATGGTAAGAGCATAAAAATTAAAAAAATCTCGTAGAACTTGAAGATCCCAAGAATCCAAAGCTGACAATGTGAGAAATACTGATTTTTGTCTCACCCTTGCTTTATATGGGTGAAGAAACAAATGACCCCCTAACCACACAGATGGCTCTTAGCACAACCCAGCCAGAAAGCCAGGCCGCTTGGTTTCCAGAACAGTACTTTTTCCTCCTTTAGACAAGGCCTCCTCTGTCTACCGCACAGCTCACTATCTGTCCCAGACAGATACTGGCTTTGTACTAGTCCAGAGACAGGGAAACAGATGGAGGCAGCAGGTTTGAGGGGAAGTGCTGTGGGTGTGGTTACCATCTCTGCAGCTGGGCCAGTATTTGAGGGGAAGGGACTCATTCTTTTTTGAAACAAAGAAAAGATGGGCGGGAAAACACAAGCAGCTTTAAAGTGGAGCATTTCTACCTAACAAGTTTGGACAGAAAGTTTGTGGACCATGGTACTAAGTTAAAGTTTGGAGAGGAGCTCCAGAGGTATGAGGTTATAATTCAGGGTGGCCAATTTAATCAGCTCATATTCATTAAACACCCACATACACATGGTGCTTACAGCTTACCCTTCCCTCACGCAGAAGCATCCATGGGCCTGTTTTAAACGGGCCACCCTGTTCAGTTTGGGAATCTAGCCAGGATGTTAAAGCAACTGCTCCCCTTCCTAAGAAAAATATGGTAGACTTATTACCTAAGTAAAGGTTAAAGCCTCTAGTTTTACTTCCCATCTGAAAGTTGGGAGAGACACAGAGAATTTGTTTTCTGAGGATTGTTGGTAAAACTCAGTGATACATTGAACCTTTCTATTTCAGACTAGCAATATCCTATGCCATCTACATGCCAGACTTTCCCTGCAGTTTCTTTGGGTGAGTTCCCTCTCTTTTATCTGAGCTGAACTTGAGTGCTTATAAATATTCCCACAGAGGGACTGGAGCATTATGGCCCTTGAGTTACTTATAATTAGCCAATCAATGATTTTGAGCACTTCTGGCCCTTGGATAATGAACTCATTGCAAGTAGAGAAAAAGCATGTACTTACCACTGGCTGTTTAAACTGCCAGGAATGTTTTCAGTTTGAGTGATTTACCAAGCAACTTTTGGTTACCATCTGATGAGAGGACTGGCTGAGGCTGTCAGCTAAATCTCACCAAGAGTTGGGTTGGGCAAACTTCTGGTAATAGGTGGTGTCTGAACACTGGGGAGTCATGCAGCACATCATTCCACTCCCTGTTCAAGGTGTTGGCAGGTGTGGTGACTTTTCTAAGAAATCTCTAATACTTCTGCACGTTGTATCCCCAACAAAGAACAATCAGATCATTAGGACAGACTGAAAAACTGCCCTGACACCAGATTCTTCTATGATGCTATTCACTGGTAGCATCCACCAGAAGTAAAGACTTCATGAAGCTGAGTGTCAGACTCCAGGTATTCAAATTATAGCTTATAACACAAAGCACAAGGTCAACACTCAGTCAAATGCTCTTGTGTGCTGTGTGGTTTAGGGAGTAAGGTAGATTCAAGGGGTAGTGGACACACAAAAGAGGTAGGATGGCTGATAGGAAGGGGTTCTGATAGCTCCGAAGATATGATGTGGTGTGGGGGGAGATGGCTGTTGCCAAAACAGGTAGGTGAGCAACCACATGAGCTATAAAATGAAACACCTTCAGAGTCTGTAAAATCTTTAGGTATCTCCATTAGTTCT
Organism: Phyllotis vaccarum; assembly: GCA_033318265.1. Lineage (NCBI taxonomy): Eukaryota > Metazoa > Chordata > Mammalia > Rodentia > Cricetidae > Phyllotis > Phyllotis vaccarum. Next base: position 67,996,250 of record JARWLC010000006.1, read on the forward strand.
GCCATGGGCATACATAAAATGAGCAGGTTTATGTCTCTTTGGCTCAGGAGTAGCCAGGAATCTTGCTTATTAAGAACTGGAACCCCACCTGTGTGCTTGAAGCACCCCCCCCATACCACACACACCCAAAGTTAATGTTATTTTAAACTTGGTGACTTTGATTTAAGCTCGTATCAACACTTCAGAAAACCTCCCAACTTCATATAGATTCAGACTCTCCAAGCCAATAGAGGGCCCACAATTCTTTTATCTCTCTTTTGGTTCTGGCATCTACTTCCTTAATTCATTCAACAAATGTTTACCAAGTGCCAATTACATATGCCAAACAAAGACAGAGGTTTAGACAAGTAGTCACGAGTGAGACAGACCTGTATTCATAAGTGATGGGTGCTGAACTGTTAAAGGACCTCTGTGGGTGAAATGGAAGGTATCCTGCACTTATGACTGGTGGTCACATTCAAGGCCAAGCATAAGGTTTGGGAAGGTGTCCCTAAGAAGGCACTTCGGAGAGGAGCAGAGGCAGAGATAAAGCATTTGACACAACGACAGGAGTTGTCAATGAGGAAACAAAATTATTATTTAATTATAGTTTGTTTACTAGACCCAAACCTTCCAAATGTTTGTGTGTTGGGGGTGGGGGAGCCTACAAAGAGAAATGTAAACTACAATGAAAGTCTAAAAAGCACCACCCCAGCCAGTGTGGCCCTGGAAGTAGAAAGGGGTCTTTAGTGTGTTAACCATCGCTCATGCACATCAGAGAACATTCTTGAATCAGACAAAGTGATACCCTCTGATTTCTTCTCAGCCTCCGAGCAAAGATAGGATCATCATGCAAACTTCAGGATTCATGGTAAAACATTATCTCAAAAAAAAAAAAAAAAAAAGGGAAAGAAAAGACCCCTGCATGCTGCCTCTTGAAGGAAAGACCCCTGCGTCCTGCTGAAGTGCTGCTTCCTGCCATCAGTCACAGCTCTGCCCCATGGTTAATCAGGGAGTGCTAATTTCGAAGCAGCTTCATCCCCACTAACCTTTACACATCATGACTATGTCAATTTTTCCAAGCAGGAGAAATGGATGGAAAGCCAGGCCACATCTTAATAAGGCCCTGGTGAGCTAATGGGTGTGATTATTTCATTGTCTCGGATTCATGCCAGCCCAGGCTCATCAGATAGAGGCACAATCCAGGATAAACATGACCTCACTTTTGACATGGGCTGTGCGCACAGATGCCAGCAGGAATTTAGCGATCCCTCAGCGCAGGTAAAGCTCAACTCTTTATGGTTCCAGCTAATGAGAAGCACACCAAAGTTACCTAAAACAGTAAAGCTAATATTGACATTAGCGTGCTAGATATGTTAGGGTAAGGGGAGCCAGAAAAAACTGCTGAGACCATCTGTGCTAAGTGTACTGCATCCATAATGAGGCACATATTTAAGATGAACTGCCATCTCTTTAAATGATTAAGTACCATATTTATGAAAAGCTATAGCCGTACCAGGACCACAGGGTTGTTAAGTGGCTAAGGCTATAAAGGTGAGAATCTCAAAATTCTGGTTGTGTCACCAACTGATCACTGACTTGCAAAGCCTTTGCCAAGGTAACTTCTGTGTCTCAGTTTCCCCAGCCACAGAAAAGCAATCCCATTACTTAAACTGCACAGCTGTGAGAACAGTAGAGTTTTGTAAATCAGGAGCACATGTGTTTTCAGACTCTTCTCAGAGTACCATCTCAACATTACTGGAAGACGCGAGGAAGTACAACCCAGGGCTCCATGCATTCCAATTGCAACTCAAAGCATGTTTACCCACTCTTCATTCAACATTTCCCCCGAGCATCTCATATGTACCAGAACCAGACCCTGATGTAGGCATGAGAGATATAATATTCTGAAATCAGACTGCCTGGGATCTGGGATTTAGCCCACTGGTATAAACAAAACAAACAAACCCAAGGAAAAAAGAGACTTCTTCCCTGCTCTAATGGAGCCTAGAGTTTGTTGAGGGGCAGCACTAAGGTTGAGATTTACTCCCTTTAAGAGGGATATGGCATTGGGCAACTTCATTTCCCTGTCTGCAAAATGAAGACAACAGATACAACCTGTTTGGCATGTGAATGTGACTAAAATTATCTCTGATGTGTAAATTAGCCAATACATGTTTCTTCTTTCTTTCCTCTCAAGGAAGAAAATGATTCTCTCAGTTTCAGTTCTTCAAATGAAAGCTGCTTCACACATGCAAATAAATGGCCAAATGACTATGACTGCTTTCCCACAACAGGCAGCGTGGTAGGAGAGCTGGAGTCCTGGGGACACAGAAGCTGAGCTCTCCTAAGTACTGGATGTGAGGCTTCGAACAGACTCTCTGGGTCTCTGAGTCTTCATTTATGAAATGTCAACAAAATCATAGTCTTGAGAATTAACTATGACAAATACAACCTGCCAGGACAACCAGGAAGCAGCCGCAACTGTTTAGCATGCAATGGGGGCAGAGGTATACTGCCTTAAGGGTGCTGGTGTGGTGTAGCTCTAACAGTCAATACTTTTATTTACTTATGAGATTCCCAGAGATGCAAAGTGAATATCATAACTATGAACAGAGCATCACAGTAGAGCTTCTGTTGAGAACCAGTGAAAAGGATCCATCAAAAAGCAATGTTACTGCTTTAAAGGGGGAGGAAAGTTGAGCATTTGGATCAACACTCTTTGAGATATTCCAGAAGAAAAAAACATGTCATCGGCCTTAATGTCACTATTTCTTAACTACCCACAAGTCCCATGTTTTCTAGTTCCCAAATACGAACCAAAGACCTAAAAATATCAGAATCCTAATTAATACCAGCAAACGCATAGAATTGGGGTGGAATCTAAACATGTTCTGGGCTGTGCTCCAGTTAACAATGATCTTCCACTGCCTTCATTGTTGGGTCTGTAGTACATGCAGATGGGCAAGCCAAGAGCACTTCCACAGCTGAGACAGGCACAATTTGGATCAGTCTCATCCTCTCAAGCCCACCTCCCCTTAATGCCACCAGGATTGGTGCTATGTTTCCTGGTTTATTTCCCAGATTCTATCTGCTTACAGTCCCAGTGAAGTCTATGTAAATTTCTAAAACTGTAAGTTAAGTCATGTCTATCTCTGTTTTAAAATCTGTACCATGTTTACAATAAAATTCCAAGTTTTCCCCTGGCTTTACATACTCCAACTCAGGTTCTACAGGTCTTAGCCTTTTAAAGTCAACTTATTAGCCATACTAAGCTGTTATAAATATAAAGCTAGATCTCTAAAGGAGCTTTAAAGCTGTTGGGTGTCATAAGTAGATGTTCTTATATTGTTTTTTTTTTTTTTTTTTTGACTGGGAGATCAGTTACTCCTTGAAATGGAGTTTAAATATTTTTTCTAAGCATAAACTATAATTCCTGTCCATGGCTATATATCTTTACAGATAGATTCTGTTACAGGCAAATCCTTTCATTCTTGTTAATATGTTCAAGCATTATTTTCCTGCTATATATTTAACTTTGTCTTTCCCCCTTCTGGATGTACATGTCCTTTGCAGGAAATAGCAGCTGTGCCACTAACCCTGAACCTCATCCAAGGTCATTTCCATATCCTGTGAGAGAATCATCCTCTCAAAGTTTGTTTTTGCAGCAAAAAGAATAAAGATTATTTTTAAAAATATATATTATATATTTTTGTGTAATCCAGAGAGATGACCAGGTCACAGTCTCCAATTCTTCAGCTTGCACCACGCTAGTAATTATGATCATTTCATCTATCATCTAAATGCAAGAGGCTCTAGATGATACCCAGTTGTCAGAAATGGTATACCATGTGCTGGGGGGGGGGGAGGGAAAGACACAAGATCCCTTTTTAAAAACAGAAGTTTATGAAGGGGATTTCATCAACTAACTCACACCCAAACTCAAAGCTAAGTAGCTATAAGTAACCCCGGAGAAAGGCAGAACCTCCATCTCACATCTCACCCAAGTGGTGCAATGAATTGAAAGCATGAAGTGGCACAATGGTGCTCTGAAGATCATTAAAGCTATCTCCCGAACGTCCTTGGCTTCTAAGGGAAAGTGTGGGTCTCCATAACTCAGTTCCATGACCCCAATCTATGCAAGAATTTGTGTGCTAAAAGGGCATTTCTCCCTAGCTGATGAAATGCTAAGAACATCCTGATGGAGGCTTTCCAAATGGCTTCCTAAACTTTACAAGTAGCCAGATCCACTAGCACTACACTAGTGACTTAAATAACTTTAGTTTTTGATTAAAAAGCCAGCAAACACTAGAACAATCTGTGGATTCATGCCATAAACTCAATGGGTGATATCAATATGGAACCATTCCTCATCTCCCCAGAGAGACGAATCATTGGGTTCTTCAGGACGAGCAAAGTACAAGCTGTAGGGAAAAGTGTTGGGTAAAAACTAAGCTGCCTAAGCAAGGGACATTACAGCTCAGACTATTACGTGTGTGTGTGTATGTGTGTGTGTGTGTGTGTATGTGCATGTGTGGATATGTGTGTGTGTGGTGTGTGTATGTGTATGCATATGTGTATGTGTGTGATGAGGCATGTGTATGCATGTGTGTGTATGTATGTATATGTGTGTATGGTGAGTATGTGTGTGTATGTGTGTATGGTATGTATATGTGTGTATGGTGTGTATGTGTGTGTATGTGTGTATGGTGTGTATGTGTGTGTATGTGTGTGTATGTGTGTGTATGTGTGTGTATGTGTGTATATGTGTGTGTGTTTTCCATCTCATTCCATACAGAGAAGAAAAATACAATGGTCCATAAGAAGAGGAGGAAGGGGAGGAGGAAGAGGAGGGCCATTAATCAAAGCAAACAGATTCTAGCAGCTAGCCTCCAAAATAAGCTATCAAAACAAACTTGAATTTGTCGTCACATTTAAGATACACATTTAAGGTATAAACCTACTTTAGTTACACTTAACTTCCCTTTTAAGTCTTAGTGAATAGCTCTCATAAATCTACTGGCCTATTTTATTCATGCAACAATATAGTGTTTTCCACTTTGGCAGGCAGGCACAACTTTCTGGTGACTTTCAGATGACTTCTCTCAACTTCTACCTAAGTAAACATTCGGAAGCTCTCTCTCAAGCTCTCTCTTTGACAAGAGACACGCAGGGCACACATCACTACTACCCGTCTGGAGCAGGTGGGGGCAGTTGTATTAAAATTTCAACACAGTGATCCAAACACATTATCTAGCATGGGGCAATCCTTTTGTCATCTTTGGCTAGAAACTATTGCTGAAGAAAAAAATAAAAAATAATAATAAAGTGGTCTGCCTTTAATCTAGCAAGTTACTTAACTTTTCTGAGACCATTTATTCTTTTGTTACAATATAGGCAAAACATTTGTTTCATGGATTTTCTATAAAAGATAAAGTGGGGAGGGCAGGAATAAATAATTGGTTCATGGCCAACGTTAATTCCATTCCTGACTAGTTTTCTGGTACTCTAGTTCTCGGAAGCAACTCCCCTGTGATGGCTGCTCTCGGTTGTCAACCTGACTACATCCAGAATTTAATAGCTAAACCCCAAGTGGTTAGGCACACTTGTGAGAGACCTTCCTTAATTAAATCATTTGAAGTGAAAATACCCCTTTTGGGAAGATCCACCTTTAATCTGAGCTTGCTCTCTTTGCCTGCTTGTTCTGGTTCTCACTGGCATTAGAGCCTGCTTCTTGGAGATTCTGGCATAAACTGAGGGAAAAAATGAGACCTGTGGCCTCCTGGACTGAACAACTACTGAATTCTGGACTTTCCATTGGTAGACAGTCATTGTTGAACCAGCTAGATCACAGCCTGCAAGTTACTCTAATGAACCTCCTTTCTATATCTACATAAGTTCTGGTACTCTAGAGAACCCCGAATAACATATCTACCTAGCTTTAGCAACATTTAATTAGTAATAAAAAAAATTCTACCTCTAAACTAAAATACCAATAAATAATAAGATGCTGCTCTTCTTGGACTTTGAAATGATCTATAGCCATTAAAACAAGAATTGCTTCTAGAATGTTTCTTAAGAGCTCTTCTGTGTGTTCGCCAGAAGTATTAGAATGACCATACCTGTAAAGGTTTCATAAATGTTCCCCAACCCCTTTTATTCAGCAAAGCATCTCTACCACTGGTGACCCCATGTTATAGGACCCAGTACAACAGTCTCCATGAGAAAAATGACTGTGGTTCTTCTATCCAGCCCAGACTAATCCCAGAGCTGCTTTTAAAAAATTCTTCTTTTAAGTGCTGTGCTTTCAACTTGGAATGTTCTTCTCTGCAGCTTCATAAACTCATCTGCCAACTCCTTTGGTTCACTCTGTACCTGTAAAGGTTCCCTTCATGTGTGTCCCTCCAACCTCCACAAACCTGCTTTTCAGATGCCTTTAACTACCTTTGCTCTATCCCATACTATTTATACCCTGCTGCTTGCTATATAGCAGGCATTCAATACTGACTGAGGACCCCATCACCTAATTAAAATACATTAAAGTATTTATGTATACATAAAGTATACATAAAAAGTTCTGACGACTCCTTACAATTTGCATATAAGGTTATGTGCCTGTGGAAAGTCTTGAGATCCCCAAAGTTCTCTGTAAGAAACAGGACTATGATCAGCTTTCCATTTAAGAAACACATTTAATTTAGTCTGGATTATAAAGTCACGACTAAGGAGTATCAGCACAACTCAGAATAGCATTATTGTCATTGTTTTGAAGTGGCCGTCTGGCAGAGGCTTCCAGGTTGCCTGCCTGCCTGTCAAGTCGGTCAATCCACAATGACAAGGACTCCATACTAGTCTGTAGACCCCTCCTGTATTTTATAAAGAACACTTCAAATGCTCTAAAGAAAGTCTGCTAGTGTCCCAAAGCTCCTGAGAGTGAAATGCTAGCATGAGAAGCTGCCTAAAGCTCACTTACACACTGAAGTTATTAATCCCTCTTCTTATATGTTTGATATAAGCCGTAGGGCACTTGGGAGGGTGATCCAATTACCCAATTCAGAGAATTGCCCTTTTCTTTCAACCAAGTTCAGAGCCCTGAATTTTTGTTCCACCAATGACTTTTTGTTTCAGTCAAACAAGGTCAAGGAAGAGGCCAATATCTGCCAAGGCCAACAGGGGTTTCATTTACATGCCCACTAGTTTGAGCAACATAAGAACCCCTTGAGAGCATTAACTGGGGTGTGGGACAACAGGCCTGTTATTTATTTACCAGCTTTCAATGCCACGACTGACATTTCCTTGCAGTTCAACATTTTTGGTTACCATTTTGGATTTGACGAAACTTTTGTATATCTGGAAGCTATGGTGGGATGTGTCAACAGGCGAAAAGCACTGGGGGTGTGGGGAGATGACCCCCAACGGAAGGCTCCTGAGTCTAGGATCACAAGGCAAATTATGCACAGTCTGCACTTCTTAAAGCAAGACATTTCCAAACCGGACTAGAGCTCAGGGGCTTTCTTTCTCTATATATCATCTGCCACAGATTATATTATCTTGGTAATTTTTTACTTATTTGTTTTGTGTGTTGTTTCTTTTAGAATACAATGCCCTTTGAGTCAGTCTATATTTTTGATTCCATCATGACCAGAAAGGGGACAGTTGGGCCAATGTCATGTCACTGTTAGAAAGAAACATAGACTATGTTTGGAATCTACTGTAGGGTGTTTGTTACTTGAAGCTGATGAACATTACTTCAGTTTAGAATAATCATTAAACTGATAGGGCCGGAGCTGAATTGATGGTTCAGCAGTGAAGCGTGCTGGCTGTTCTTCCAGAGGACCTGGGTTCGATTCTTCCCACATGGCAGCTCATAGCTGTCTGTGACTTCAGTCTCAGGGGACTTATCACTCTCACATAGGCATATATGCAGGCAAAACACCAATGCGCATAAAATAAATAATAAATTAAAAAATAAACCGATAGTTGTGGGGGGGGGGGGACCAAACAGTACATCAATCTATTTGCCAAAACTTCCAAAGACCTGCTTCAGAATCTGTGAAGAATTAAAATGATATAGAAGTTAAGAGGGTTCATTAAATTCAAGAACAACTCATCTTTTAATGTACCACAAAATGACATCAGCCTTTGAATTGTTATATGTTATAAGAGCATAATCAATAGATACATCTGTAAAACTCACTTTCCTGAGTATTTCACAAAAATAGTCAAAATGTTATTGAAAAAAAAGCCAGGAAATTAAGAGGCATTAAAAAATGTAAAATATATATATATATATATATATATATATATATATATATATATATATTACTTCCTAGTGTCCAGATCTGAAAGCCAATAGTATTTGAACTAGGTAGAAGTAATAAAATTTTATACACAGGAATATAATTTATAGGAATTAAAAAGAAGAGATGGCCTTAAAGCAAAACTTACCAAAACAGTTAAACAAGAGACAATTTTTTGGTTCTGTTGTTTTGTTTCATGTGTATTAGTGGTTTTGCCTGTGTACATGTCTGTATGAGGCTGTCGGATCCTCTGGAATTGGAGTTACAGACAGTTGTAAGCTGCCATGTGGGTGCTGGGAGTTGAACCCTGGTCCTCTGGAAGAGCAGCCCGTGCTTTTAATCACTGAGGCATCTCCTCAGCCCACAAGAGATGATTGTCAATGGAACTACTGATGGCTCAAATCAGAGATTGTCTTAATTGCCCCCCCCCCAAACAAAGAGAAAGAATTTCTAGACAGACCACACTGGTTAGCTAATGGCCTGGAAAGTAAGGTCCTTAGATGTGATCTAGAGTGTAACCTTAGCTGATCTCATCACAGGTCCTGGGAATGACTTTAATCTGTCTATCCTCAGTTTATTTAAATGAAGTATCAAGATTGCATGGCACAGCCTGGAACACTGGACAGAACACCATAGGACAAACGGACAGCTTTCTCTCTTAGTGAGGCTATCAGAGTGTGGGTAGAGCACTCTTTTATCGTTCCTCAGCACACAGCTGGACGAGGCACAAGCCTCCTTCTTCTTGGCCATTCCCCAGCAGCTTTGGTGTGTTCTTAGGTGGCATACAGGGCCTGCCTTCCTCTCTCTTCAGTTTCTACATCTGTGCTAGGAATCCCAGCCCCCCCCCCCCATCCCTTTCCAAGCACTTTCTTCAGACTCAGGATGAGGTTAAAAAAAAAAGTGAAGGAACACATTTCCAAATTCTTGCTGAGCTCCCTTAGCCAAGAGGGCAACTGGAGGGGATGTAGGCATCAATGGATGCTCTGCCCCCAGCACCTGCCAGTTCCTGCCTCAAACCATCCTAAGAATGCTGGGGTCCAGGGATCGTGAGTGCAGAAAGGGTAAGTGAGAGAAGAGAAAACACAGTTCTGGTCTCAACGTGGCAATAAAAATAAAATTAAACCCTCTCTCACACACATAGGATTCTTTATGTCCTCAATTGAAGTTGCCTGAGTACTTCACACTGGAACTATGGGCAAGAGGATTTTCTGAAAAAACAAACCACACACACAACAGACCTTACTGCTCCCTTGAAGGGGCTTATTTAAGGCAAAACAAGGCCTCCCATCATTCCTGTGAGAGACCATTGTCCCCCTTGTTGCCACAGCGCCCTGTGAGGCTGTGGGAAACAAATGACCTCAGAGGCACTGCAGTGTGTGTCACTGCAAAAGAAAAGAGAATCTAGGGGGTTGGAGGGTGGGGGAAGGGCTCTGGGGGCTAGCAGAACCCTCCACAGCCCTTCAGTCCTCCAATGATATCCCTCCAGACACAGCGGGAAGGAGGCTTGTGGGCCCCAGGAGTCTCTATCCAGCCTGTAACGGGATTAGACTCCACTCCTCAGTAGCAAAGCCCTTCTAGATGTCCTGCTGCTCACACTGGTCACTCTGGCCTCTAATTGGGGTGGTTGCCAGTGGCGCACTCTGTTTCATGCATGTCCTCCGTCAGGAGAAGGCTCTTCTGAGGCCATAGAGAGCAATTGGGAAGAAAGGGGGGTAGGCTGGGGATGGGGTAAGGAATATGTAGACAAGGGCAATTCAGAGACCAGGAAGATGGGGGTGGGGATAGAGGGATAGCAAAGCTAAGATACACAGTCAGCAGGCCTTGGGTTTGCCACACAGGCTGCTAGCTAGAGAAGGCAGTTCATTGTAGCCTTGCTGTCCCTTGGAACATGTATGAAAAAGCAAGCGTGCAGCCTAGTCAGAAGTGTACCTTCCCGTGTACAAGTCTCTCTCATGGATTCAAGCATACAATATTCTATTTGTGTCTTCTCCCTGTGAAGCGGGGCAATACCTGAGGTTCCCAGTTCACATCAGGGCACATAGACACGATGGTTTATGTGCACACACTCCCCACGAGACTTGCGTTCAGGGTTCCCTCAGAGGAGAAACTGTATTTGAGTATTACACTTCAATTGCAGAGGTGATGCTAGCCCCAGTCCTACTGTTTGAACCACAAGGTGACATCAGCCACTGGGTGGAAGGACAGCACCAGGGAGAAGCCAGAGTGCACACAGGGAGTACAGCAATCTCACGCCTGAAGATACTTCTGATTCTATTTGTGGCCTAATCCAGAATATGCAAACAATAAAAAATCAACACATATATGGTTTATATATGAAATTCTTCTATACATGCATTTTCTGTGGACATACATACTTGTACAGGTTTGTGTATTTTTCCTAACTATTGATTATTGTGTTACCTCATCAGACATTTATTCTATATACAATGCCAGTTTCCTAAGTATTAAGAGTTAGAAACATTTTGTTTCATTCATAGTTTGTCTTGGCCTCTCTGAAACATGGAGATATGGTGTTCTTCAGTGAAGAGTAACAAAGGTGCTCAGTTTGTTGACTAGGAAAAAACTGTTATGTGCTAAAAAAAAAAAACCAGTCTCAACTGTGGTAATGTAAGTTTTTAGGTTAAATTGGCAACTTGGAAATACTAGTTTGAGAGAAACAAGGTTTGGTGTAAAAAGGTTTGGCCCGGACAGTGCAGAACACCACTGGCCTCCTCCCAGATAGACATTCATTCCCTGAAAAAAAAAGGCCCGAGGCAATGCTGAGAACCGGTATGTGTGTTACATTTCCATCATGCGTCCATGGGGTAACAGTGAAACACGTGTGCCAGAAACATGACCCCAACCTCCTGTTCTTATCCTGTGTGCCTCCACTTGCTCACCTGAAATAGGTTATAAAGTGACCTGGGGTGGGCAGAAATAATGTAGATGGCTCGTGTATAAGGTTCATAAAAAAATAAAATAAGAAGAAGCACATTTTACAAAGGAGAAAAGGAAGTTAATGTAAATAAATTGTATTTGAAAAATCCTGTAACAATGCTTGGAAAATAGTAGAAATATTAATAATTGCTGATTTAACATAGTTCTTATGCCCATTTAGGAATTTGGGTCCTCGAGTCATGGATTAATAATCATGATAAAAGCTAACATGTGTGTGTGGTGTATGTGTTTGTTTGTTTTTTTCCTTTGAAAGCTCATGTGTCAGGCTCTGGTAGTCCTTTCTATATATTCTGGATTCCCACTCCTGGCCCCCATATTCCATGGGGGACCATTTATAGGCATCTTCTTAGGAGCTTTCAATTAATTTCAGGCTGATATTTGTTTGCTGTGGATTTACAAAAGCAGTTATTTTATTTTGTTTAGCTTAATGTCTTTGGAGGTAACTATAAAGACGGAGAAGTAACAGAACCAGACAGAACCAGATCAAGGGAAGAAGCAAAATATCAACAGTCTTTCTTCTTTACTCTACCACTACGCCCACCAAATGAAGATGTATATGTGTGTGTGTGTGTATATGTGTGTGTGTGTTTGTGTGTGTGTGGTGTGTATGTGTGAGTGTGAGGTGTGTGTGTGTATATGCGTGTGTTCGTGTGTGTGTGTGGTGTGTGCGTATGTGTGTGGTGTGTATGTGTGAGTGTATATATGTGTGTGTGTGTTTGTGTGTGTGTTTGTGTGTATATGCGTGTGTGTGCATGTGTGTGTGGTGTATATGTGTCTGTGTCTGGTATATGTGTGCGTATGTATGTATGTGTGTGTAGTGTGTGTGTATATGTGTATGTGGTGTGTGTATGGTATGTATGTGTGTGTATATGCGTGTGTGTGGTGTGTGTCTGTGTGTGTTTATGGTGTATGTGTGTATATGTGTGTGTGTGCATGTGTGTGTTTGTGGTGTGTGTATGTGGTGTATATGTGTGTGTGTGGTGTGTGGTGTGTATGTGTGTGTATATGTGTGTGTGGTATATATGTGTGGTATGTATGTGTGTGTGGTGTATGTGTATATGTGTGTGTGTATATGTGTGTGTTTGCACATGCATGTGTGTGGTGCATGTGTCTGTGTGTGTGGTGTGTGTGGTGTGTATATGTGTGTGTGGTGTGTATGGTGTATATATGTATATGTGGTGTATATGTGTGTGTGGTATGTGTCTGTGTGTGTGGTGTGTGTGGTACGTGTCTGTGTGGTATGTGTCTGTGTGTGTGGTGTGTATATGTGTATATGGTGTATATGTGTGCGCGTGCGCACGCGTGTGATACGAGGCGCTGAAGAAGAGGGACTGAAGCTCTAAGGGACAAAACTACTGGACCAAGCACAAGACCGAAGCTCCTTAAATTCTTGGCAAAGGTTCCCCAGGTGCAAAACCTATTTCAGTTCATCATTTAACATGTCTTATCTCAAGCATCTAATACAAGGTTCTGAAATGGAGATGAGTAAGCTCTGGGTCTAGCCACTTATTAGTTATATGAGCTCAATTTCAAACATTTAAGCTTCAATTTCATCTGTAAATGGAGATACCATCTATGACAATGGGGTTGTTGGAAAGACTGCAAATATTGCTTATAAAAACAGAGCATAGTGCCTGACACATGGAAAAACAATAGTCATCATGGATACTGCTGTCCCCTCAGGCTGGACACCCATGGCTGGCTCTACTTTCCAACTTTCAGCTAAGGAAAGCAAGAGATAGAAATCAAGATGCTATGGGTTGCCTGGGGAGGTGGGAAAGGCCTTACAGGAGTGAAGGGGGGAACAGCATGGGCCAGGAGGATGGAGCAGCAAGAGGAAGTCTGGAAGAGGCTGGGCAGGGTTGGGGGAAGGAACAAGCTATGTCTGCCTTTGCCAGCAGTTCAAAGGCAGCAGAGACCAGACACATTTCAGGAGATTCTTCTTGAAACTGCCAAATAAGTTGTTTTGATTGTTTTAAGTGTTTGCTGTTGGGGACCCAGGAGCTCAGCCCAGATGGAACAGGCCCAGTTCCCCTACCCTGCAAACACTGCAAAAGGTCAAAAGCAAACACATAAAAAAAGGACCCACACCAAGGCAGACTGGAGAAGATTCTCCTTTCTTTCTCATTTTTTCCACTGCCTGAAAGGACTGATCTCCAGTCTTTATTTCAAACAAAAAGAATGGACAGCCCTAACAGCAGCACAGAACAGTCACTTTTTCATAGAGCGACACTCAGCCTTCAAATGATGCCCGAAGTCTGCCAGCGGGACAGAGGTGAACCCTCACCTCTCTAGGCTGGCCAGAGGTGCCTGCCTGGGTCAAGCTGGTCCCTCCCTCCACAGCTGTTTGTATTTACAGTTCAGTACCTTGAACTAGGCAGGAGATTTCACTCCCCAGTGATAGCCTGTCTTCTTGCCCAGGCTCCAAGCCCTTTCCTTAAACAACAAAAGCCTGCCTGGCCGGAGCTAAAGGAATCCAGTCACCCAGAAAGGGAGACTTTATGAGCTCTCTGGGAGCTCTGGGCAGACGAAGGATTAAAGTGAGGTGTGCTTTATATCTTTTGTACTTTCCTCTCTGCTGCCTTCTGGAGTAGCCAATTCCCCACCTCGGACAGCTCTGCCTGTTCCCCTCGATAAGGGGGTGGGAGGGGGTGGGGGTGGGAGGGTGGGGGTGGGGGTCCTTTCAACCCCCTGTGGTTTTGGGGGGAGGTGGAAAGAGAATTCAGTAAAAATTTCATCTCAGATGCACTGCCCATAAAACTAGAGAGGCAGCTTCTTCAGATAGGTGGGGTGGGCTGCACCAGAAGAGGCTGGTTCAAAGCAGCTTCAGGCAGATGGGGTGGGCTGTACCATCCACAGCATATCCTCTCCTGGCAGGGTGTGTTTGGGGAGGTTTTTATTTTATTTTATTTTTAGCATTTCTATGGCACTTACTTGGGCCGAAAAACAAGGCCCCAACTCAGTCCCATCCTGTCTAGGATTGGCGCATCTTTAACAGGTATTATGAATTTCTCAATTTATAAGGACACTCAGCCCGATAGAATATTTAATCATAAAATAATATTCTCAAGATTCTTTATCATGGGTTGGCACACCATATAATTTAACAAAAGGGTAATTTATAGCCCAGATTCTGCCTTCCATGGACCACAACCTTCACAGAGTGTTCACACAGGTTCAACAAGCACATCATCACAAGAAAAATACAAATGGACAACAAATATTTTCTTTAAAAAGACACACATTGCCTCTAGTAATCAATCAAAGCAAAGCAAACATGACGCTAGTGTGAGGTCACTTATACCCTCAAGAGTCACTGAGGTTGACAAACAAATACCTGTCCAGCAACAGTATGCAGGACTGAGAATTCACAGGCACTCCTGATGGCATGCAAGCAATGTGCTGCCAACAGGCCATTTGAGAAGACGAGAGAATAAAAACAGATAGGACCCATCAGTGCTACTCAGGGATACATTCTAGAGACACAGAAAGACAAGTACAAAAATCTGGATATAAAAGAATGGTCATCAGACTTTTAATGATAATAAAAATTGGTTAAAAAACGACCAACAATTGAGAAATGTAAATGGATTATGGCAGAGCTATTTAGTGGAATATTATGCTCTGCCAACATAATTGAATGTGTCACTTCTTAGACATAAGGCTGCTCATAATAGACTTGCACAATAAAAAGGATCACAAACAACCAGTTTAGTATGACTGTTTTCTGATGAGGGCATGTGCGGATATAACATGCAAAAGTGCTGAGGTCCTTGTTCACCAAATTCTTATTTCTCTCAGGAGAATGACCTTAGTTGACTTTTCCATTTATACATCTAGTGGTTTTTTTCCCCACCCCAGCACTTAAAACCCATTAACATTTCCTCTTTATTTGATCTTTTATTATTTGAATATTTTAACTTTAAATATATTTTGGTCATACCTACCCTCCCCAGTGTTTTGTTTTTAATTAGAAAAAAACAATAATAATTGATCTGTTATCACTGAGATTAAAAAACAAAATGAAACAAAGTCTTAGAACAATCACAACAGCAAAACTGTTAGAGAACCAGAAAGAGAGTCAGGGGCAGTTGACACTAGAGAGTCTGTTAATGTTGGGGAAAAGAGTGTAGATAAAATACCCAGGATACAGGAGAGCAGATGAAATCAGAGAAGCCACAAGACTCACAACCCAACTTTACCTTCTGGTAACAAAATGAGGAGCTAAGCTTCTTAGGCAAAATATCTAAGTTTTGGATAATATGAAGATGACTTTTAAATGCTCAAGTTACTTGGAGGATACTGGAGATAACTGGGCGCTTGATAAATTTGCAGTCATATTTGTTAAATATAATGCAGATAATTAAAGGAATAAAATGGGTTACGTCCTGAAAAATAGGTATACAGACAATGAGGCTGTTATGATTTGAGTCTGACTGTCCCAGGCACTGTGTTGGGAAGTCATGAGAACGTTAGAGGATGGGACTTGCTGGAAGTGGGTCAGTGGGAGGCGGGCCTTATGGGTTAGCCCAGTCCCTCCCTCTGTCTTCCTCCCTTCCTCACTCCCTTCTCCTTTTCTCTGATTTATTATAGTCCACTGAGATAAACAGAAAAAGTCTCATGCTCCTGCCACCACATCACAGGTTACTTTCATAACTATGCCCTCTCCACTGTGATAGGGTGTCCCTTAAACCCTGAGCTGGGATAAATTCTTCATCCCTTTGGCCTGCCTTTGATCAGATATTTAGTGGCAAATACAGATGACTGGAGCAGAGACTCAGGTTAGAAGGGAACCAAATGGTTCTCAGGTGGGAAGGAAAGGGTGATTCTGGTGAGAGTGGGAAGATCAGACTACAGACAGCCATGGGAATGGTGAAGGGTGTGCTCATCAAATTGCAGAGGACACAGACAGCCAGTGACTGGCTTAGAAACCATTTATATTATATTCTGACAAGGAATCTGACTACGTTCTGCCTAAGTCTTGAAAATTTGAATAAAGCTAGATTCAAAAGTAATGGATTAACTTGTAACTTGGTTTGTGGGAGAAATTTTAAGGTAGTGCCTCATTCTGGCCGTGGCATAGCTACTGTCCCCATCTTTAAGTCATGTTTACAGTGAGAATTCAAAGTAAAAGCCGAGACCAAAACTGAAAAATGTGTGGTTTAGTGAGGAAAAGACTGTGAACTCAGTTGAAATCACAAGTAGGGCAGGTGTGGAAAAAGCAGCTAAAGTTATCTAACACATAAGAGCAATTCAGAAGAACCTAGCTAGTGGTGGCGGCCCACACTTTCAATCCCAGCACCTGGGAGGCAGAGGCAGGTGGATCTTTGAGTTCCAGGCCAGCCTGGTCTACAGAGTGAGTTCCAGGACAGCCAGGACTACACAGAGAAACCATTTCTTAAAACAGAGGAAGGAGAAGAAGCAGGAGGAGGAAGAAGAGAAGAAATCTAAAGGGGCAGAGGGAGAGTGCTTGACTTGCAAGCAAAAGACCTGAATTGCATCCCCAGAATCTACAATCTACATTAAAATAAATAAATAAATTAATTAATTAATTAATTAATTTAAAAAAAAAAAGCCAGGCAACTGAGGAAGCAGAGAATGAGGATCCCCGAGGCTCACTGGCCAGCCAGTCTAGACTATTTGATGAGCTCCAGCCACAGACAGTCTGTTTCAAAATAAAGCAAAACAAAATCAAGGTGGACAGAACCTGAAACTTTCTTCTGCATACACACACACACACACACACACACACACACACACACACACACACACACAGTGAGAGAGTGAGAGAAAGCACAGCCTGTCTACATATACACTTTAAGAAAAACAAAGACATGGAGGAGAAAGGAACGCAACTACACAGCTGCACCCTGTGCACTGATACTTTGAGGGCAGGACACCACTCAACTTTCCTAGGAAAGGTCCAGGGCATAACAATGCAAATGTGATTGAAAAACCTTCATTTAAAATGAGAGTGTCAAAAAAAGTGCCTGAACAGTGACACTTCAGTGAGCCCTGTTCCAACAGAGCTGCCCAAGGTGTTCCCGTGTTCAGCTCCTGGGTACTTGGAAGTTGTTGCATTTGTGGTAAATGGGTCCAACTATATCTCAAGCTAGAAGCAGAACCTGGCACCATCCACAAAGTTTTGATTTTGAAGAAATGCAAAAAAAAAAAAAAAAAAAAAAAAAAAATTACAGGGCCTGGGGCTAGAGAGATGACTTAGAGGCCCTGAGTTCAATTCCCAGCACTACCTGTAACGGGATCAGATTCCTTCTTCTGGTGTATATATAAAATACATAAATAAATAAATTTTTTTTAAAGAAAAGTTTACAGGATTGTGTGGGCTTACACCAAAGTTCCAGAAAGCTACTGAAGCCACGCATGTAAGCACAGTTTGGTTCCTACATGGATCCTGAGTGGGCTGAGAAGACACCCCAAAATATTGAAGATGCCGAGAATGTGAGATATTCTCCAAGGAAAGCTAAAGAGAGCCGGTGGAAGCAGTCTAAGAGAGGCTAAGTGTGCTTCAGGTTTTAGGGCTGGAAGGTGGGGCTACCCAGGCCTGTTGGCGGTCAGAGGAACCCACTATGAGCACTAGATGCCACTTATGGAGCTGAAATAGTGATTTTCCTACTGAGTTTCAGTCTTGCTTTGGTCAGCTCTTCTCTCCTATGCATGCCCCAATTCCTTCTTTTGAAATGGGAAAGTAAACTTATTCTGTATCATTGTAGATTGGGGGTAAAGAGGGTTAAGAGATGGCTTTGAGTCTCAGAAGAGACTTTGGACATTTGAATAGTGTTGTTACTATAAGATGATGGAGATCTTTTATGTTAGACTGAGTACATTTTGCATTATGAGGTGGCCATGAATCTGTGGGGCCAGAGGTATTCTGTTATGTATTGGATGTGAAGTGTCCCTTTGAGCACATGGTCCGTGGTGCTCATAGAGTTTGAAAGTGATTGGACCTTTAGGAGGTCTGTCTTTCTTGGAGGAACTGGGTCACTGAGAATTATAGGGAGGTCCTATTTCCAACTCTGGCCTCCTTCTCTTTGCTTTCTGGACTAGTGAGTAGTGAGCAAGTAGCCAGATGCTCCTGCTGACACAGGCATGTCTGTAGTATTATGTTTCTGACCTGCCCGGCCTGTGGTCCAGACCCACAGTCCCGCAGTCCCACAGAAACACACAGACACTTGTATTAATTTTATGCTGATCAGCCTATGGCTCTGGCATATTGCTAGCTAGCTCTGGCTCTTTAGCTAGCCCATGATTCTTATCCTGTTCAGTCATGCAGCTCGATACCTTTTCTCAGAGCAGCATAGATGTCCTCTGCATCTGCTGGCTTCACTGGCATCTCTCTGGCATTTCTGCTCTGCTCTTCCTGTTCCCATAGTTTTCTTAGTCTGGTAGCCCCGCCCATACTTCTTGTCTACCTTCAGCCAATCAGTGTTTTTATTAAACTAGTAGACAGGACAATTATTTACAATGTAACATAACCCCACTACACATGTCACTCCTGTTACAATGACTTCCTTTCTGTGATGGACTGTACCCCTACTGATGAGCTTAAATAATTTCTTCCTCTCTTAAGTTGCTTTTGGTCCAATGCTTTGTCATAGAAATGAGAAATTTAACTAATACAGGAATATGAAAAACATATTTGTACTAGCACATCAAAACCAGAATGCCAACTCTACTATCCCTGAACAGGATCCATTGGATGGCTGCCTACACCCTACAAAGACAATGTCCTCTTCACTGAGCCTATCATGGTCTGACCTTAGTCACAGAGTTCACTTTACCAAAATTCTTGCATAAATGCTAAAAGTACTCATACACTAATACGGAGCTGTTCTCTTCTTTCTCCATTTACTTTAAAGCAGGAGCTTGCTATCTATCCCAGGCTGGCTTCAAAGTTACATGATATGTAAATTTCTTACAATAGGATATCACCATAAGCAGTAAGGAACATGGCTCCTTTTTGAGATTGCGATATAGTTCCCTTCCCTAATATTGTTATAAGCAATCTATGGCTAGGAAAGCATTGCTACTGCACTGAATTTTGTTTGTTTTATAGAAATGGTGATAAGAGAAGTTCACACACACAACTGATTATTTTCACAGGAGGTTTGAATAGTATATATATATATATAATTTAAGCAAATACCTTAGAGACCCTGGGCTCATCCATTAACTAATACTATCAGGCATTCAGCTAATATTTACTTATGTATACTCATGGTTCAGTAGTTCCCTATAGGGAAACGACTCTCAAATGCCTAGACCTCTTCATCCTCTTCACTATAATATCCCAAAGGTACCTCAGACAATATCTCCAAGGCCAAGATGATAATCAGATTATGAATTCACCTCCTGCACTTTTCCTCAGTACTCCTCCCCCAGTTTGGAACAAAGAGCCCTGAATATACTAGGCAAATGCTCTCCTACTGAGTTATACTCTAGGCCCATGAATTCTGTCTCTTTAACACCACCCACATCACCTCAATGCAATTAACATCACCCACCTGGACAATCACATCTGTTTTGGGTGGGAGGGTGGGAGGGGATGGATCTCCCTCATTTACCTATCTAATCCCTTCTCTACACTAGATTAATGTCTTTCCAACAAGCAAACCACATCTCCTTATCCCTTTCATAGCTTGAGGCAGGTCAACAGCTCCCGTTTGCTCCTGAGTAAAGACAAAACTCCATTGTGGGCTGGCCCCAGACTCCAGTCCACATGTGCACTGAAGTCCTTGCAGCCTCTTACATATGCTGTGTACATCTGACTTTCCTCCATGAAATGCTCTCACCACTGTTTAATCCCTTTCTTAGTGAAGGCCGGTAAGGTGTGTTTGCGTCTCCTGCAGAGCTTAGTCCCGCCAATGTATCCATCTCCTTTGAGGTAGAAACTAGGTTTCTTTGACTCATGTTTATTCCTCCTTCTGACTATAGACTTTGTGTGGGTAGAGGTGGAAGGATGGATGGGAGTTACTTTCCACACTCTGTATTGTTCTAAGGGCTGAATTTTTGTTCCCTTAGTGTAGCTGATCTTTTTCCTCATAAGTTAAAATTATTCCCACTCTGAATGCCACTACCACAGCCTCCATTTCTGACATTCTTTGGGTCTGGTTTAGATCAGGGTGCCTTAAACACAGCACTTCCTTTCAGCAGGACCCACGTCTTATCTGTCTCCATACCCCACTGCCAGCTAGACCACCAACACAAGAACTGAAGACAGCACCTTCCCTCCGTTACTGTAAAACTGAGTTCTGCAGAGCCATAAGGAAAAGAGGCCGACACTGCATGGGCACGCCACTGCTACGTCAACCCCACCCACAACTTCCTGAAGCTGGGCCAGAAATTCTGATAGTTTCTTTCATAAACAAAGTCAGACTGATGAAGTTTTTTATTCTGGATCGTCTTGGTGTGTGAAGCAGAGAGCAGCAATAAGCCATAGTCTTCTGTGTAAGCATCACAACCAGTGTAGTCAACAGGATTGATGAATGAAGCTGAAGGGAGTTAAATATACCGGGGCAACCACCACCTCTCCTACACTAAATCAGGGCAACTGTCCATCTTCACTTAGCTCTGTTTACTTAAACACTAGCTGAGAGAAATGTATTGTAGTTTATCCCTCTGTCTCACGGTTGCCACAATATAATTTTCAAATGAAATTTCTAAGTGCAGACCACACACGCTATTTCAGTGGACCTAACATTGATTTATGCTAAGGCTGGGGATGGGGAGGGGGGTGTAGAGGAGACAAGCTGGAGAAAGATGCTTCGCCAGCAGTTTTCTGCGGCCAGCTGTTGCCTGCTCGGCTATGGAAGCACTGTAGAGGCTCCATCTGGCCATCTGACAGTTAGATCATCTCTGCTACACCAAGTAAGGATGGAAAGTTAGAATCGTGATTCCTGAGACAGTTGTGGTGATAGATTATAAATTAAAAGACCCCTGCTTGCTGAGCCATCATTCTGAGAACATCAGAATGCAATTTGTTGGATAGATTCTATAATCTGCAGATGAAGGCAGTTATAGGGCTCAAGTTTATCCAGCGTTAACAAGCCCTAATAGTCTAGTTCAGCTCAGACATAACAAACGGAAATGGCTTTAAATTATCCTTCCCTAGAGACATGATTTCATAAGAGAACAAACTCTATATGTGAACAGAGAGATTTCCAATGTAAACATGTGGTGGAAGCTAAAAGCTGCAGCCGGGTTTCAAGCCTGGATATGCCAATGGCAGGGTATTTTATTTCAAAGACACCGGTTTCCTCCCATGCAACAGTGTGTGAGCTTTTATGCTGACTACACTTTGACTACACTTTGAAATGCAGAATGTGCGCACACACATACACTTGCATATATGTGTAATTTTATAGTTTTCTTTCTAGCTAGGATATTAATAGCTTTCACTTAGCCTTTCCATGCATACATTTGACTGGGGCACAGATGCTTAAGGGATAGGGTTCCTTGTGGCAAACACAAGGCTCACTCATCACCCAGGCTGTCTGAAATGTAGACTAGTCTCTCGAGGGTTTGGGAAACATAGGTGAACAATTTGGCTTTTCCACGTTCAAGCAGGGTATCAACCAGCTTCTTCAGAATGGGAAAAGTAGAAAAAAAGAGAATTACCTTAGCTTTCACACAGGACAAAACAACCTAGTTCATTTTTTAAGAAGGGGGGTGCCGACCAGCTTTAAATAGACTAGGATCAGGACTTGACAAAGACAGTCATCCAGTGTTCATCTATGTGTTGAGGCTTGCCTCCTATTTTTATATGGCCCACCAGCTAAGAATTGTTTTAATGATTTTTTTTTTAAATTTTGAACAAAGACAAAGAAACATATTTGTGACATGTGGGGATTGTATGAGATTCAAGTTCCCAGCTTTCAAACTTCGCTGGAACACAGCCGTGATTAACTGTTCACTGTCTGTGGCGCTTTTGTACTAAAGTGGCTAGGCAGAGGGACTGCCTCAAACATCAGGTGATGTGCAAAGACTAAGATATTCATCAGGACCTTTACAGAGAGGTTTCCTGGCCTCACAGATGTCTCCTATGACATAAAGGTATCCTTTAGTTTCTAGATTTGCTTTTCCCCATGCTTATGCATTCTGCCTACGGGAGCACAGTGAGTTAAACAGCCCTTGTGTTTCTACAGAATCCACACAAACAGAGCCTTTTCCCTCAGCGCGTCAAGTCACACATGACCTATTTACACCAGATCACAAAGAACCACAAGTAAGAAACCTTGATTTTTATTAACAATTTCCTGAGCTTGAAAATCTTGTAATACTGGTCCTGGCAGACATCAGTTACAATCTCTTATTTAGGCCATGATTATACTTAACTCTGAAATATGTCTTCATTTTTCAAGCATTACTTATTACTGTGACAGGCTTTAAGAAAATTTCCCATGCTTTGCATTTTATTTTTTACTTTTAAATGACATTATCATCAGAACTTGTCAAAGGAGGCACATGAGTTTCAGTGACATTAACAGCTATGGCCTGTGTTTCAGGACTGTCTTCACTGTCTTTTGACTATGCCTCCCGGGGTGTGACTCTGCAATGGGCACTTGGTACTTGATGATTTTAATAGCACTCTTCACATCTGTCTTGCCCTGTCAATTTTCAGGGCCTGGATGAAACACTGTGTAATTCATTTATCTCATCTCTGCCCTGGAAGGTCCATAGTTCAACTAACCCCGAAGAATGAGGCTCCTAAACTTTGAAGTCCCCTCTCAACCCATATATCTTGAGCCTTTGAACTGCAGAACACACACACACACACACACACACACACACACACACACACACACACACACACAATCTTATAGTTCTTTCTTTTTTTTCCCCTAGCTAGAGCATTAATAGATTTCACTTAGCCTTTCCATGCATACATTTGACTGGGGCACAAATACTTAAGGAAACACAAGGTTCACTCATCACCCATGCTCACTAGATTCCCATACAGTCTTTCTGTGTATTACAGTAAAGCCCAAAGGCAGAAGAAGCAGGTTTCTGCATCCTACATGGAGTTGATGCTCCTATAAATAACTGAGAACCTGTCTGTCACTGTTCATACGCTTGCATTCTACAGCCAGATCTTTGCAATACACAGGACCTCCCAGCATTGTGTGGTAAGAACTGATCTGTTTCCCCACAATTATAGAAGAAGAAGAATGCCACTAACAAAAAGTCCTAAATTATTCACTCACGCATATGAACATACAATGTTGCAACATTTATAGAATATTATAAATGTTTCAAGTAAAATGCTACATGCTAAGGACAACAGAAACAGCAGTGTAGCTTTTGTTCTCAAGGTCATTCACTCCAGTGAAGAGAAAATACTATGACATACAGTTTATGGGCCCTCAAACACAGGAAGAGAATGTTTGATTTTCAAGGGATGGGCTGTGGAAACAGCCTGTCCAGGAGGTGTCCCCCAAGTCTTGAATACAGGGTGGGCTTTGAGGGAAGAGGACTAGGTAAGGTAGGACACAGTAAATTAAGGGCATGTAGACACACACTGGCTCAGCATTTGGAGGAAGGGGAGGCTAAGGAGAGGCCATGCAGAGATCCCAGGCTACAGGCTCAGCTGCAGAGCCATCCTCGGGGGTCCTTGAGCATCCTAGAGACACAGAAGGAAAAGACTTGAAGGAGAGCATTGGAGAGAACAATGGACACTTGGTGGAGGAGCAGGGATGGTGGGAGTGGGGTGGGAGGAGCTACTACTGGGGAACTGTCAAACCAGTCAGGTGAGAGAAGCTCAAGGCAAGAATCTGGACAGAGGGCAGGGCGGGCGGGCACCAAGGAGGAGCACTTAGTGGCAGGGCAGGGGAAGGCCACAGAGGGGAGAAGTTAAGCTGATCTAGGTTCCCAGTTGGATGATTGGGTAACTACTGGGGGGATTCACCTTGTGAAGGAATAAAAGATTAGGAATTTTTGTTTTAAACATAACACAAACCTTTTAAAAAGGCAGTGCCTTCTTGATTATATTCTGGGCTAGGAAACCATGCTTCAGGGACACTGTGTCTCTGTGGCTTTCAAATGGTATGCAGGAGATTACCATGGCAAAGTTGAAGCCATTGTGAGTCTGTTTTGGAAAGAAATGAGTATAAATGAGTAGTATACAGAATGCTAGTGATTTTAGATTCTACTCTATTCTCCAAACATACCCAAAAACAAATGTACAAAACCCCTTTCTTGAGGTTTGTGGAGCTACTTAAGTAGATATCTAATATCGCATGTATCTCAAAATATTGAACTGCTGTTTAATGCCTGAATATTGCTCCAAAATTTTCTCTTATTGTCTTCCACCTCTTTGGAGAGGAAAATTTGATGGGATTTAAAATGTGCAAGTTGCATGAATAAGATGAAGAGTACAGTAAAGCTTGGCTTGAATCTTTAAAAAAAAAAAAACAACAAAACAAGGAATTTTGTCTTTGTAGTAAAATGTACAGAGCTGGCAAATACAGCAAGCATAGAAAAGCAGATTTGGCGTGTTCACATTTGCTTGTGGAGCTGAGAGGTCGAGAGCAGAAAGGTGGCTATCTGTGTGAAGGCAGGGATGGAAATAGTCAGAGGTCTAGATTTCCAATTAAACTGGAAAATAACTTTTTTTTTTTTTTAACTTTGGGATATATTGCACAGTGTGGTGAATGACAGATTGCCCAGAATAGCTAAAATAATGCACTATAAGTAGGCTGGGGCGATGACTGTCCGTTAAGTGAAGTAAGCATGAAAACAAGAGTTCAATGCCCAGAGCCCATGAAAAAAGCCAGGCACAGCAGCGTGTATCTATAATTCTAGGCCCCACTCCAAGGTATGTACTTATAACTCTAGTGCTGTGGAAGCAGAAACAAGAAGGGTCTCTGGGGCTTGCCAGCCAGCCAGGAAGTCCAGCTGAATCAGTAAGCTCTAGCTGGAGGACTAGGCCTCACCAAGCCACTCTTGTGTCCCAGCTCACCACTGCACATAGAATTTCACGCCTTCAGGCCTTTCCATTAGTGAAGTTTTCTCACTTGCCACAGGATGTAAAAGCACCTGCACGCTATTGTGTAATGTATAGGTAGACATGAGGTTTTTCTGCTTGACTGGTGTCCCTTTCGCATTTCTGACAGTAGAAGCCTTCCTTGGGAGCACTGTCTTCCCTCGCCCCCCACCCCTTGGGGGCCCTGTCTTCATGCTCCAGGGGCAGGGAAATGATCCTGAGAGTCAACAGGACTCCTTTGGGGGAAAGGGGTGCTGACTCAATGTCAGAGAGAAAAAGGTTCTAAGTATAAGAATCAGAGAAGCTGTTTTGCTGCCTCTTGGCAAAAGCAGCAGCTGAGAAGCAGACAGGCATGGAGCCAGCAGGCAGCTGGGAAGGAAGCACAGCAGGAATGGACCCACACTGGAATCCTGGCTGTAGCCTCCTCCTCTCCCCACCTATCCTAGGCAGTAACTCCACTGCATCTGGCACATGATTTTATCATTATTTATAAATTACTTTCAAACATTACATAAGGTTTGGATCTATCGTCCTTTTAATCTAGATTTTTAGATGCACACAGAATGCACAGAGACTTCCTGCACTAATACTTTTAGATAGGTTCTAAGACTTGCCAGTTCCTCTATGGATGACATCAGTGCTGTTCACTGGTGAAGCTTCCTGGAAGCAGCATCACTTACCAACTGTCAGTGTAGCTTTAAATTTTCCTATCACGCTGTTTTTGCTCTGTGATTTATTTTATCTTTTTTTTTCTCCATGAAGTAACAGATTCGTTTTGACTCTAATACAATTATGAGCACTGCTTTACTTTAACACTGTCTTACCAGATCATCTCAACAGCTTTTTCAATGATAAATCACCTCCCATTCATGAAAGGCTTGCTTCTTACCTTGCTTGAAGGGCTAAGTAGCAGCAAAATCAGAATTTGAAGGCACTCTAACTGACTGACCCATGAGTCCTGCCTGCTTCCTCTCTCTGGTCATTAAGAGATAAGAGAGAGCATTTGAGAACTGTATCTTCCAAGTCTATGTCAAAACGTCCCTGTTGGCCTGATAACAGCTGATTCCTCTACCAAATATGAGCTCTTAGATAAGTTTCATGAATTCTTTGGCCATCCTATATACGGAAGACAGTGGCTAGTTGGAAAAGGAGAGAATGGGAAAAGATTATTCACTTTCCCTGGAAATTCCTTCCATCAGTAAACCCAGTCATTTCTGTTAAAAACTAAGTAAATCTGTAGGACAGTATTGAATACCAGCTGTCTTAGTCAGGGTTACTATGGCTGAGAAAACACCATGACCAAAGTAAGTTGGGGGGGAAGGAGTTTATCTGGCCTACATCTCCATAGCACAGTTCATTGTCAAAGGAAGGAAGGGCAGGAATCTGAAAGCAGGAACTAATGCGGAAGCCATGGAGGGATGCTGCTCACTGGCTTGCTACTCATGGCTTGTCAGCCTTTCTTATAGAACCCAGGACACCAGCCCAGGGATAGCACCATGCACAATGGACTGGACCGTCCCCCATGATTTACTAAAAACACGCCCTACAGGCTTGTCTACAGCCAGTCTCATGGAGGCATTTTCATAATTGAGGTTCCTTCTCAGATGACTTTAGGTTATGTCAAGCTGATATGAAACTACTAAGTAAGACAATAGCTATGTGCCAGGCTCCTGGCCAAATGAAAACAAAACACACTGTGTGTGTGTGTGTGTGTGTGTAGATGACAACTCACAGTTGACACTTTCCAACCACCAAGTATGTGGAGTGATTAGACTGAGGTCCTCAGGCTTGGTGGCATGGGTCCTTGCTTGCTTATTTGCTGAGTCATTTTGCTGGCTTGGTAGTTCCTTTTTGTTTTCTTTTGCATTTTGTATGGAAGAAAAGGCAGCTTTACAGAGTTCCAGTCTCAGCGTCTGCATGGTAAATGAGCTTGGTCCCCTTCAATATGATTCACCCAGGTGACTCAAGGTACACGCAGTGTACACAATGGCTGTGCCTGTGCTCAAGCACTATCATCCTACTCTCTACCCTTCAACTTTACTATGTAGGAGGGCAGACTTCCCATGGCTCTGACTTTTTCATATAGATGGTGTCATATATACAAAAGGGAGAAGGAGGCATAGAAAGAGGACTGTAGTTCATAGATCCTCTTAGAAGCATCTGCAAGAGAACCCCTATAATATAATGAGATTGTCGCACAAAGTCATGTCATCATCAATAATGCAGAAATAGAAACAGTTATTTGATACAGTTCTGAGGTAGAATGGAGAAATATGGGAAATATAAAGACGCATTTAGAGCTGGGGATGGTAGTGTGTGCTTATGATCCCAGAACTCAGGAGGTAGAGGATGATCAGTAGATCAAAGCCAATCTCTTTCACATAATAAGTTTGAGGTCATCCTAGGCTATATGAGATCCTATCTCAAAAACAAGACAAGACAATATCAGTATGACACATTGTGAGATATCTAGACAGTCTTTAATCTGAATCCACACATTCGGAGGATGGGGTTAGGGCTTTGAAAGCCAGTTCACACTGCATTATCTGATTGGATAAAGGGTAGTCATATTCCCCAGGCTAGGCCAATAAGGTCCCCCAAGGAACTTAGATAGATCCATGCTAGTTGGCCCTGGATGGGAAAATGAAGGAAAAACAGATGAACTCAAGTCCTTCTGTGCTTACCAAGCTGTGAAAGTAGCCAGCCAAGAAAAAGAACACAAGAAAGTAGACCCAGAATCAAGTAACTATTTGGCACCACAAGGGCTTGAGGTGCAGAGACCTGTGTAAGGAGCAGGGACTAGCCACTCAACCAGCCCCTCTCAGTGACCCCATTTGAGCTCTTTCTCCTAAGAAACCCCATGGGATTGTATGCCACTGGGTTGTGAGTCTCATGGTTCCCTATGGTAAATCCCTCCAATTAAGATAGCTTGAGGGATCATTTTAGCTAACAAATGACTTTTGACCTGGACAACAAAAGTGGCTCCCCATTCAAGTTGAGCATCAGAATGATCTGAAGAGGTTTGTAAAAACATAGAAGTTCCACCTCCAGAAATTGAACACAGATGGTCTGGGATATAGCCATGACAAGGTGAAATCTTTAGAAGGCATGATACACAGAATAGCAACTAGTAAGTAGTAGATAGCTTTCTGCTAGGCATCTGGAAGGGCATATCTGACCAGCAAAAGCAACTTAAGGGTAAACAGGTTTATATCGACTAACCAACCGCTCAAGGGTACATCCCATCATGGCAGGGAAGTCACAGCATCAGGAGCTGGTTAAGAAGGGAGTAATGGGTGCTAGGTTCAGCTTACTTTCTCCAATTTATACAGTTCAGCATTACTACTATCCACTTAAGACAGACCTTCCCATATCAACAACCTAATTAAGCTAATCCCCTAGAAACATGCCCCACAGGCTCAGGATTTTCGAGCCTGTTAAGCCAATGATTAACACTAATCATCACAATCAACAATGGCAAGGAGGAAGAAGAATAAGTGTTCACCCCTTCATAAACTGAGCTATGATTCATCTCAGCATCTGCTTTCACACTAACAACACTAGGCGACCTCAGCTATATACCTTAGGAAAGATTTAAGCATCCAAAAGAGTTGACATAAATGTCTGACTTACATATGAATGAACTATCATTCTGGGTGTGCTGGAGCACAATCAAAGCACTCAGGAAAATGAGGCAGGAAAATTGTTGAGTTCCAAGACCAATCTGTGCTACACGGTGAGATCTTGTCATAAAAGAAAAAAGAAATAAACAAAATTTAACTAAAATCACTTTTATGCATGGTGTCAAATCTTTAAAAATATTATTTAGTTGCTAATTATAGGTTGTGATGGGTTTGGCTGGGCCCACATGAAAATGAGACATTGGGTGTATGCAAGAGGCAATTACAGGAGAATGTACTGCAAAAATCCCCCTGCACAGGAAGAAGTCTAGTCCAAAAGCTGATTATATTCATCTGACAGCAAGATTAACACCCAAATTATGGAATGCATTAGTGAGTAAACTGCAAGTGAAATCACCTTCTTCTTACTTTGACAAAGGAAGGAATTTATTCCAGGACTAGAACATGAATCCTTTTAGAAGCACATGAGAAAAATTACTGGAATGTTGTTAAAAAATTTTTAAACAGTTAAATAAAAGAAATTTGATTTTTTTAAAAAAATATTTCACTTACTTAATTTGTGTGTGTGTGGTGTGTGAATGCATGCCTGATGTTGGTGTAGAGGTCAGAGGAAAACTTATGAAGATTGATTTTCTTTTTCTACCACACGAGTCTCAGAAATTGAATTCAGGTGGCTTGACAGCACATGCGTTTACCCACTGAGCCATTCACTAACCTAGAACTTTATTATTTATGAATTACATTGTTTAGGGGCCAGGAACAAATAATGATATGGTTAGCTTTCTTGCAAAACCTAGGAATAAATTCTTCCCAGTACATGGTTGGAGTCTGAAAGGCTTGTCAGAATTAACATACAATAGCATCGATACTGGGGACATGAATGTGGTTGGGAACTGAGAAGCCTCACCCATAAAACAGCAAATTTTGGCTAGAAAGCAAGTTCTGCACCATCTTATATTAAATTGCAAGGCATTTCCATTAAACTGACTACTACAGAGGTTGGGATACTACCTTCCTTCCACCAGAACCTTTATAACTTGCAGTCAGAGTTCACTGTGATGGTAGTCTGAATTGTAGGCAATTAGGCCCCCAAGGACTGAGTCCTCCACATTTTTGACCAACTTACTTGTCATGAATGGCCTTTCATGTTTCAAAAGCTGATCAAGTGTGGTGTGAACTGTAGTCACTGGCATGTATTTATGGCCTTGTTCTTGGACAAATACATGATCTTACTTTTCTGACTGTAAAACTGAGACTCATCCAAGTCTAACACTTGTCCTGTTGAATACAATCCTGACAGGGTTGAGAGGTAAGTACATGGTTTAAGGCAATACATGGAGGGGATATTATTAAGTTCTTAGTTTCTTCAATAGTTCTACAGATGATGTAATGATAATAGCTAATATTTGTGGGATATTAGATATCATCACTGTTCTCACGTTATATTGGGGACAAAACGGACACTATTATTATTTTCACTTTCACCACAAAAGCAACAGTGACACAGATAGGTGGATGGAGGGAATTCAACCCAGTAAAACAGCCAGAATGGCAGAACTGGGCTGGACAGGCAAAGGCATGGCTTCTGATGGACATTTTAACGCTTTAATCTCTGAGTCAGCCTGCTTCTTGGATATATTGACAACATGGTTTTTCACTTCTCACCTCTCATTCTCTTGAAGCATTGCCAGCCTAATGGCCAATCTCATACTCTCAACTCCCCCAGAGGGTGCCTTCTTGCCACAATGAAACCTCCCCAGACCCTTGATTATCTCTCATGGAGTGGAGTCTTTGCTACAGAAAATCTGTCGTCATGATGCTGCTCCTCGCTCCACTTTTAGTCAATCAACTGAGTCTGATAAAGCCTGCGAGGGCCTCCACTTCCTCACAGCAATACAGGTAAACAGAGATCACCGAGACCTAGTCAAATGTCATGAAAGGCTGTAGGGAAAAGGGAAAGTAACTGGATCTCTTCTGTAATTCCCCGGTCGACAAGCTTTTTAAAGGCCTCCTTTGCAGAGCTTATAATTAGCTCTGGGCAAGGAACTAGTTAGTTCTTGGAAGACAACTGCTCTCACACAAGAGGGGTGCAAGTCAGAAACTCATGAAGGATGGCAGAGTGCCATGTACTAGCTACCCGTACATAGGATGTGAAAAGTTTTACAACCCTGGAAACCCTGGATGCAGAATGGTACATAGAAAAGTACCATTAAACACTACTCCTATATTTTCTTTACCTTTTTTTTAAAGTAGATGTACAAAACAATGCATCCACTTTCCAGATTTGGTGGTGTATAGCAACAGTCTCAGCTATGCAGATGACTTAACATGAAGATTCTGTCACAAGACAAAACAAAATCTCAGTGCTTTCCCCAGTGACAACCCCTTTCAAGAAATTGCCACTCATCCTATGGTTATTATACCCTGCATCTCTGAGGCATGCATCCAGGCACCCCAGCACTGATGTTGGGCAGTGGCCCCTATTTTCTTTTTCTTTTTTCTTTTTAGACCGAGTTTCTCTGTGTAGCTTTGGAGCCTGTCCTGGAACTCATTCTGTACACAAGGCTGGCCTCCAACTCATAGAGATCTACCAGTCTCTGCCTCCTGAGTGCTAGCTAGGATTAAAGCTGTATGCCACCACAACCCAGCATCCTATGTCTGTTTATGTAGAACCCACGGCTGCTGGGTGGTTCTGGGTGTCTGCCCCACTCTGCTCTTCCATTATCAATGCATGTTCTTGCTTTCCTGAATGTTGGGGACAAACTGTTTTGTGTTACCAAACTGATGGGCAAAAGTGGTATTTCATTTCTGCATTAATTTTTATTTTCTTAATAATTTACAAAGGAGAACACCTTGGTTTCTGCTTCTTTTTATGAGATTAAAAATACCATTTTAAGTTATTTCACTGTGTGTTTGTGGGCAGTTATGTGCATATGAGTGCCGGTAGGAGTCAGATTTTCCCTTTAGCTGGACTTACCGAAGGTTGTGAGTTGCCCACCATGGGTGCTAGGAATTGAACACAGATCCTTTGGAAGATCAGGGTGTGCTCTTAACCAGTGAGCCATGTCTCAAGCTCTAGGTTACCTCGGTCTACTTTCATACAGAGTTTTGTCATTGATTTGTGAATTACTTTTACAGATTATAATATGAATATGCCCAACTTCCTCCCTTCCCCATCACCACCACCATCATCAATATTAATCACTGTGTGTGAATGCAAGCAGATGTGTTCACATGCAGAGATCAGAGGGTAACCTCAAGTGTAGAGCCTAGCCTTCTACCTTGTTTGGAGCAAGGTTTCTTTCTGAATTTGTTCTGATACATATGGCAGTATGTATAGCTAGCCTACAAACTTTTAGAGACAGAAGAGTGTGCTATCACATCTGGATTTATACAGATACTGAGATTCTCATGCTCGTCCCTTGGTTGTGTCTAACTTCTTAAAACCAAAGAGCCCCTAGTGATGAAGAGACACCCAGGTCTGTGGCTGGTTCACAGAAGAGCCTAGGCGTAAAAGCAGGAAGGGTGAGGGCAGCTACCCTGGGAAGGAGCCTGCTCACCGCCAGCTCATCTGGGTGGGCAGGCTCCCTGGTTCTCCTTCATTTGCCTAGCCACCATCCTGGTCAGTCTACTTGAAGCTTCTAGTTTCTTGTAAGTAGAAAGAAGAGCTCTGGACCAGCCATTCACAATCATCCTTGGATCCCGGGAGGAAGGAGATAGAGTCTAGGGTGCTCTTGAGCTTTTAGGGGAGAGCTTAGAAATAGATGACTTGAAAATCTTCCTCCCCAGTTTAGAAAATGTTAAGATGAGAAGAAGCTAAACTGAGGTAAGAAGTATTTAGCTTTATTCTGCAAAATCTGTCTTTCTTCTGAGAGGTAGAGGATGTAGATGGTTTTCTACATCAGGGTTACCAGGGAGAACTCAGCTTAGAAACCCAAGGATATGCACCCTGTCCTCAATCTATGCTACAAGCTCCTTCACCAGAAGAACTCGGCTCTTTTAACATGTGGACACAGGCTGCTTCACGGTGCTGTCCTTACCATTCTCAGTGGAAAAGAGTTATACAGCCCACAGAGGGT
This sequence comes from Phyllotis vaccarum, assembly GCA_033318265.1. Lineage (NCBI taxonomy): Eukaryota > Metazoa > Chordata > Mammalia > Rodentia > Cricetidae > Phyllotis > Phyllotis vaccarum. The sequence goes on from JARWLC010000006.1 coordinate 68,029,206, forward strand.
TTGAATGAAAAACGATACTGTCAAAAGCAGGTCAGTCTCCTTGGGTTTTCTTGAACTAATGATCTCATGTCAAGTCTGTATTCTTAAAATGAATTATATTTTGATTAATGACTAAAAAACAAATGACTAAAGTGTGTGTGTTTATATATGTAGAAATGTATATTCTACACAGATGGGGGTGCATCTCATTTGTGTTTGTATGTATATATCAGAATGAAAGAGGCAGCTGTTTCAGTCATTATGCTTGGGGGATAGGTGGGTAATATGGTAGGTTTTGTTGAAAGGAAATTATGGAAGAGAACTTGATATCTTGAAGTTTTCAGCAAGACAGGATTCAGAAGGCCAGTATGGAAATAAATTTAGAAACTGGCTTTTTGGTTCCCAACATGTTTTAAAGGTAAGCGTATACATGAAGGCTTTGGTCAGGTTTTTGTTTATGTTGCTTGCTTGCTTTGTTTCTAAGTTAATTTTTTCATAAGCTCAAGTGGAAAATAGGAATGAATAGGGCACTGTAAAAATCCTTTTTCATTAAAATCACCATCTTCAGCAAAATTTTCCCCCAAAAACAAGTTTGCAGGGCTGGAGAGATGTCTCAATGGTTAAGAACACTGGCTGCTCTTCCAGAGGGCCTGGGTTCAATTCCCAGCACTCAAACAGCAACTAATACATGTCTATAACTCCAGTTTCTGAGTTTCTGGTACCTTTACACAGATATTCATTCTCTTAGAGAGGACTGGGATTTGGTTTCTAGCACTTAAACAGTGCTCCTGCCCTCTTCTGCACCAAGTACACACATGGTGCAAATATACACTCACAGGCAAAATACTAACATTTAAAAAATTTTAAAAGTTTGAAAAATTGATATTCTTTTTATAAAGACTTATTTACTTATTATGTATGCAGTGTTCTGTATGCCTACCCACCAGAAGAGGATAGCAGGTCTCATTATAGATGGTTGTGAATCACCATGTGGCTGCTGGGAATTGAACTCTGGAAGAACAGCCAGTGCTCCCAACCCTCTGAGTCACCTCTCCAGCCCCTAAAATTGACATTCTTTTGTCTTCACAATTATACCCTGCGACTTGAAAACACCAAACCTGGACAGTATCACACCATTACCTGACTCTATTTAGAATAACAGATGATGAGGTCAGTGAACTTCTGCTTTTAGTACAATCCTTTAAAGGCTGGCAAAGTTCCCTGATACATTATGTACAAGTGATGATGTGGGCTGTAATAAGGGGAAATGATAGTTGGTATGGGACATTCATGGCCCAGGAAACTGAAGAACCCCGTTATGGAGCTAACTAGTGGATATGTGGGTACATTAACCACTTCAGTGAGAGGAGCTTTTACTTGTACAATGCACCATGTGCTAGAACTTAATGAAATGGTAGACTAGTATAGACAAAGGAGGAGCAACATACAGCCTTTGATAGGGTTTTTTTTTTTTTTTTCAACTTTAGTTTTCAAATAAGTTTAGATTCAGGCAAGCAATAATACTGGCAAAGCTTTTAGTGTGTTGAAGATTTTTAGAAAATGAGAATGAATTCCCTAAGTAAAGTTTTTCTGAGTGTCTGGAGTCCAGGCTAGACTAAATCACAGAAAGAAATATGGCCAGTCCTTACTGGAGTCGACATTAGATGCCCTCAACTCAATATGGAACCCATTCACTTAAATAATGCCAGAACCTGCCAGCAAGGCTTAGCCAGCCCGTGGTTACTCGCGAGGTTGATAGAGAAGCAACTGTGAGTCGTTGCCCAGAACCTAAACTGAAAGAGGATCAAACAGAAAGCCTGGCTCAGTTGTTAACTAAACTCACTAGTATATCCCTTTTGTGTTTCTAGTATTTTTCCTTTTCTGAGGCACTGTTTGTCTATACACTCTACCTGCTTCTTTCCAGGTGAGTTCTGAGTACGGGGAGTTTCTTCAGGCAGAGGTACTTCTGGAGCAGACCAACCAGCTCTGAAGATAATGTGGATCTCTCTCTGAAAAGGAAACTTTGATGTGCTGCTGCTGAATCTCCGTGAGAAGGAGCCTTACGGTACAACTGCTCACCTAGTTTAAGGATCCATTCTGCTAGGAAATGCATCTTTCATCTGCATGAAATGTCTTAGGCCATTTTCCCTTAGTGCACTCAGTGGAAGCAGAAAGCGTCTGACCACCTTTTTCTTTAAAGAATTCTTTCTGTACTTACATATCTTTTGATTTCTTTCAGTTAAATAGTCCACATCCACCGCTCCTTAGAGACTGATTTTCCATGCTTTCCATCATTTCACTTGCTTTCCACATCTTCAGAAAACCCAGAAGCCCAAGCTGGGGATGGCAATGAATGAGAACCTGGTAGTACCCTATTAACACTGAAAATGGCGGCCCTGCTTTTCAGGCCACCTTCTACGAACATGAAGTAGCATGAACATGAATACATTAAAGTATTGTTTTTTAAAAAGTGTAACTGACCTTTACTTCAGCTTTCTGTAATAAAAAGTTTTAGCATTAGCTTATTTTAAAGTGGAAAACATTCATTAGAATGAGTATAGAAATTAAAATCTGGACTTCCGGGGTTTTATTTCTGCTTGGTTCTCTATACCTGCTGGTTCTCCATCTATGGATTCAGCTAACTGTGGACTAATATACTGGGGAAATACATCTGAACTAAATGCAAACAGAGCTTTTTCTTGTCATCATTCCCTAATCAGTACAGCAGATAACTATTTGCATATCATTTGCACATCATTTGCACTGCCTATTAGGTATTTATGAGTAATCTAGAGATAATTTAAAATGTGCAAGAGGAAGTGCCTACCCTAAAAATACTGCACCATCTTTTTGTAAGGGGTCTAAACATCTGTAAGTTTGGTACTTGTGGGGGTTGGGTGAGTCCTCTTAGACTCGTTCTCCCATACCATGGGAAACTGCATTTAATTACAGATGCTCTACACAGCCAGTGATATATTGTGTGGCTAGTCCCAAGCTTCCTCCTAGAACTCGTGCATTCCATGTGTGTATCATTGTGCTTTCTGAAACCAAAAGAAGAAAACTCTCCCAGCTCAAACTGATTGTTACGGACTGGGTATGATGTGCTCTCCTTTCCATTCAAAAAGCTCATGCTTTCAAAGCCTGGTACCCACTTGGTGGGGCTATCTCTGGGAGTTTTTGAGAATTTTAGGAGACAGAGCATAAGCTGAGGAAGCAGGATGCCAGGCTTTAGAGGCTGTACCATGTTCTAGGTGTCTCTCTGTTGGCCATGAGCTCAGTAGCCTCTGTTTGTTTCATGTTCCCACTGTCATGACCATCTGTCTCATCATGGGACCAAAATCAACAGAGCCAAAGACCACAGACTAGAATCTCTAAAACCAAGCCAAAATAAACAATCCTCTTGTTCCATTGTTTTGCTCAGGTGTTTTATAAAAGAAATCTACAAGTACCACAACGGTCTTGGTATAGGGGCTTATGGCGCTGGTGGGGCTATGGATTCAGAAAGTGTTGAATTCTCAGGTATAAATCTGAGTTATAGGCGACAGTTCACATACTCAGGTTGATTTGGTAGGCAACAGTAGAGCTAGGGGGTAGACCTAATGGGCCTTACCACTAAACACCTGAGTGAGAACAAATAAATACGGGAACCTTTCTCCACTTCTGCTTTACAGTGTGCTAATGTTCTCAGACAGGCTCCTCCAGAATATGGCTGTGTTCTTCCAGGTTGGTACCCTAGTAGGCAGGGGCTCCTTATTCCTGATGGTTCTGACTAAATCTATAAACTCATTCCAAAGCCAGCCCTTGAACCTCTGCTTTGTTGGATCTAGGTTCAGAACCAGCCTGTACTATTGGAGGATGATGTCTGGCTGCATGTGAACCACATGGATGGAGCGTAGGTTAGGAAAACTCTCTAAAGGAATACTGAGTTGTTATTTATAAAAGTCAGCAGCTGAGCAGAAGACATCAGAGCATTCCTCTATCCATGCCTTTAGTGTCTCATGGTTTTCTAGGAGTCTATGGTGCAGAAATGGCAAAGGTTTAAAGAATAACTCTGACAGCCAGCTTTGTGACCACTGCCTCACTCAGCACAGGACTTCTAACACGTAGGGCCAACAGTAGCATCATCCAGAAGTGGACAGGAGAAAATGCCAGGCTAGGCTGGAGGCTGGAGAATAGAGAATGATTTGAGAAGACAAAGTGGTCTCCGAAACCATAGCCTAAAGAAGGGGAGGGTACTCAAAGCTCATGACGGACATTCTGAATCAGTAACATTCTCATCAAAATTCTGCCAGTGACTTAGAGCAGTACTGTAAAAAAGACAGGGTGGACAGAAAACAAGACTGGATTAGTGTGCACGGTGTTCATGGGAAGTGAAGAAGGGACAGAGCCCACAGGAAAAGTGCCTATAAGGCTCAAGGCAGAGTTAGCGGATACATTACATGTTTAGACAGAAGGCAGAAAAACACTACCATTTGAAAGGTGATTTAAGTGATTTCTTGTCAAATACAGATAATAAAAGAAATGTGGGCAACTAAATAATTAGAATAAAAATGCTATCATAAAGCTAATAAAAATGACATGTCAAATGTGCTATAATCATGTTTACCAAGGCACACTGACTGGCTTTTAAATTTTACTTTATTGTGCCTTTTTGGTACCTACATACATTTGCTATTATAAGCTGGTATTTAGTTTGTGATTATTCTGCTCTTTGTTTTAGTAATACTTCCTTTAAGATTCATATTCACTTGGAGTACTTAGAAACTGAAATACTCTCAGGCTGCTTACCTTTGGTGCCATGCAGACTGTCAGATTAATTATAAAAATATTTGTAAATAATAAAAATAACCTTATTGGGCATACAGCAGGGACTTTCGTAGGATCCTACAGGACATAGGCTGAGAAGGGCTGGGGAAGCACCATGCTGGATGTCTCCAAAGGTAACGTAACACAGAAGGGGACAGCAGAGAAGACAAAGGGAGACAAAGCAGGGGAAATGGACTGATGCCCACTGCAAGAAGCAACATTTCCAAAGAAAAGCTTTTTATTCACTGATGATTTCGAGAAGAAGATGTTACTTTATATATAGTTTTCTTTAGGAAAAAATCAAAACTAAACTGATCAGACAGTGAGCAAAATAATATTTGAAATCTTCAAATTGATTGTGCGATATCTATGGCAGAAGCTAGAAAAATTTTACCTTGCCCAAGCAGGTAAAATGGAAGCTCATACACTTACTTTTAAAATCAAGAATAAAAGCAAACTTCAGACATCAACTGGGCGTCCCTCCAGAACTCCTCTTGTTTCTCCCGATGGTGTCTGCCTGTGGAATGTAGGCTTTATGGATCACCTTAATAGGATTCTCCTGCACACAGTCCCTGGGGAACATCGGCAGGAGTCAGGAAGGAGGCCGCCCTCAGTCAGGGATGCTGATAGGGCTCACTTGTAAGTACCCCTACAGTACTGCACAGTCCTAGAAGTTTCTTCTTACCTACCTATTCCTTGAACACATTCCCTTGATTGCACAAGTCTTCTGAACCATCCTAATTAGATTATGCCATCTCTTTCCTGAAAGCATCCTAGCTGATACAATATGGAAGGCATTAAGTTGAAGAAAGAGACATTATGTTTTAGAAAACGTTCTTATGGCAACCTGCACCCCTTCTTATGTCTAGTCCTGACATTTGTCATTTTATTAGAACTGAATGCAGGCTATGCCCAGGAGCAAGGAAGTCTCTGGTCAACAAAGCCTTCTTCTATCCAGGACGCCACATGGTTACAAGCTCCTGGAACCTGAACAGCTTGGCTTTCATCACAGCTGGTCTGGCTTCCCCTTTCCTTCCCTCAATCCCTCAATCCCTGCCTGTCCTCACAAGTTACCACCCATTCTTTTCACCAATGCTGGGGCAAGCAGTGCTTGCTTATGCTGTCCAGGACAGTACTGAACACTTGGTAAGATCAGTTAATTAAGGACTAAAGAAATTGCCCAGTTAGTATTTAACAATGGTGGGAAGGAGCATACCTCATTGAGTACTTGCACAAGAAAGATGTCTTTTTCACCCAGGCCCCAAAATGAGCAAAATGCCCAGCACTTACTGAGTGCTGTGAAAACACTTGCTGACATGAATTATGGTACCAAAGTCTGAGGTTCATGGGATGGTGCTGTGGAGAACTGTAGGCATGTACTCCAGCTGTCTACTGTGTGCCCAGTTTTTCTCTTACCACTGTCTCTTATTATTTATGATTTACTTATTTGGAGATACAGTCTCCCTACACAGCCCAGACTGGCCTCAAACTTGCTATACATCTCTGGCGGACCTCCATCTTCCCGCCACTGTCTTTTGAGTGCTGGGATGGTAAGGGAGCGCTACTTTACCCAGCTTTACTATTCTCAACAGAATGCCAGCCATGTCTCTGCAATGGCTTTTGACCTGTTTTTGGAATGTGGACTTCCCCTTTGACATTCTTCTGAAAGCTATGTACCTTCCCCACATCAAAAGATAAACATAGGTCAAGAACAACAGCTAAAATAACTGAGGTGTTTTGTGTCATCAGAGCAGACAGTTCTGATGTGGAAAAGGAACGAACACAAAGTACTCTAAAAGGAAACCTGGAGATTCATTCCAGACCAGACTTTGTAAGAATGGGAAGGTGACTGAGTAAGCATGCTACTCACTGGTGCTTCATGTATCCGTCAGACACAGAGCCTGAAGATATTTTACGGGACTATTTTTAGACTTTGAGGCCAGGAGTAGAATTATCTGGTATCATGCTGACATTCAAAAGTTATAGATTTTGAATCATTTCAGACTTTGAATTAGAAATGCTCAACTGGGTCACCTTAAATCTATGAAAGCTCTTTTTTTAGAGTCAGAAGAGGGCAACCGGATCTCATTATAGATGTTGTGAGCTACCATGGGGTTGCTGGGATTTGAACTCAGGAGCTGTGGAAGAGCAGCTAGTACCCTTAACTGCTGAGCTACCTCTCTCTTTAGTGGCTTTAGTGGAGCCACACTCAAGTGCTTGAGTTTTGTAACTGCTCTTCTACTGCCACTGAATGCCCATTTCTTGAATGAACTGTTATCGGCAGACACTTAAGGAACATTGAACATTGAGTGGCAGATCCAATACTGTGCTAGGTTCCCTGAGGCCCACAGACACCACAAACAGTTTTTCCTAAAACAGTCATGGAAGCAGCATCCCTCACAAGGTGAGGAACAACTGTAGTAGACCAAAAAGTCCACTGAGACTAAGTATGGATAGATAGGGCCAGAGGCAGCTGAAGGACTGATAACCTATAAGAAAAGGAAACAAATATAAATACAGAGAAGACAAATTAATGGGGAGAAATGAAAAAGTAAAGCAATTAGTAAAAAACTAGTCTACAATATGAAACAAAAGTTTCCCTCTTAAATATTTTATTGCATGAGTGAAGGCATAAGTTACAGTCTTTCATATCATCAGAAAATGCAGCTTGATAACCAGAACAAGAATCATCCCAGCCCAGGGTCAGCTTCCGTCTGTAGGTGGCTATTCCATCCAAAATGGACCAGTCCCCATTCTGGACCTGTGTGCTGTGGCAGGCATTAGAGACAAGAGATGAGTGGGGGAAGAAGCATAGGATTTTGAGAAAGAGAACTATGAAATTGACTGTAAGACTCTGGTTTCCATGATAACAGGGATGACACCTGGAAAGTTCATCAAGTGGCAGTCCAGATGTGTGTGAGTTGGGAGAACAGGATTTGTTAAGTCTTCCTGGGCTTGGATGACCCACCTCACATCATCTCAGTGGACTTTACAGTAGAAAACCAGATGTTATCTGAGAGCTGCCAAAACTGTACCATAAGCATTTCATATGCAGTTTACTGACACGCTGGGTACTTGTCAAATCACAGGAAGCATAACTATTGTTTTCATTCTCTAGAGCTTAGAGACCTTTAGAAGTCACTAGTAGTTTTTCCTCAGCTTCTTCCCTGATGTTTGAGGCTGCCTGTGTAGCTTTTAAGGACTCACAATGGTTTCCTCTTATCATCTGAGCTTCTGGGCTCTTTCAGCATGTTCTCTTACTAGAGCTCATGACTAAAGGTCAGCTTGAATACCTAGAGGTCTTTCTGCATCACTCTGAGGGTGTCCAGCATCCACATATCACTTTGTCTGATGCGGGTAAGGTTTTCCTGACACTTTTCTTTCTTTCTTTTTTCTTTTTTTTTTTCTTTTGTCTGTTCTGTGCCTTGTGTCTGACAGGCCTAGATCTTGGACTCGATGACCAGTATCTGGTACATAGTGAACACTCTGGATCTAAGGGACTCTCCTCAGTGTCACCAATAGCAGTGTTCATCTGCCTCAGTCTGCCCAGCTGATGCTAGCACCGGTCCCTTCTGTATGCTGCATCCTTCCAGTCTGCTCCCCTTCTTAAACCATGGCTCTCTGGAATCCCTACCTCTGAGTCAAGGTTGTCTATTTATCTCAAGACTGTGCTATGCCTGGAGGGAAGCAGCTTCTGCCTGTGAATTGCTAAAGGCTGCCCTATAAAAGCAAGAGATGTTTTTTTTCACCCAGTCCCTTCCTTCTGAAACCTTCAAGTACCAATCTACTAGAACTGGAGAAGGCTATTAAAACAAACAGCAAAAGTACTCTAAAGTCCAGTGCATGAACACAGTACCTTTTAATCCACCCAATGGTGTTTTTCAACTTTATCTCCATCATGTGGAGGGTACATGGCTACAGGGGTTTGCGTAAGAACATTTATGACAGTGAGGGTGCATGTGTCATTCTACATCTGTGGCAGAATTTGCTTCTAAAAAAGCAGTTTCTCCTACATGTTTTATTTATTCAAGAGAACCTGCACAGGCTATAAAAGACATTCCAAACCGCTCTCTGCAGAGAACCACCAATGCACATGATTCCCACCCCTCCTTCTGACTCCACTGTGCACCTTTGCAAAGTGGTTATGTGGGTTCCCCTAGCTCTGTGTTTCTTTACAGAGGCAGCCCTTCAACATCATTATAAAAAAAAATTGTAGCCGACCTTTCAAGGTAGTGCGCTCCCAGTAATCATACAAAGTTAACACCTTATGCTGCTGCTTGCTGACACTTCTCCAGTCACTCATGCTCAGCTCCCAGTGAATCCCTCACACCACTAACTTCAGAGTGGTTGTTTATACGGAAACCTATACAGGTGGTTTTAGTGGTCACAGCACAAAGCAGGAGAGCCCCTCCTTCTGCTGAGTATACTGGGAAACCTGGAGGCAAGAGGCTAGCTATTAGGTGGCCTCAGATCTAGACCAAATTCCCATTCTGCACAAGCTCAAATCAGACCATCAAAACATAGGGCTACAATCCACCACTTGTGAGTTATAGAACTTCACATACAAAACTTACAGAATGACATAATGATCAGAAATGTCGGTCTCAAACCTCAGTAAGACTTAGAACTTAAAGGCGAGAAAGCTTTGTGTTTAAGTAGAAGCCTGATCTCACTCATGCTGACAGGCCTGTGAGAAAAGGGCAGCAAGAGCAATGGATATGCATGGAGGGGAGGGGAGGAAAGTTCAATGGGGAGTTGAACTTGATGCCCTCTGAGGACGGCATCAAGGCTGGGCAGACTATCAAAATCCTCCAGTGAAATTGTGGAATGTGCGAGTCTAATCCTGGTAATTGCCACTTGCAGCTAGTTCGGACTATAAGCCACCAGACAAATTCAATGGGTTGTTCTTGATGTTTTAGGTATAGATTAAAGGAAGAATCTTACCCTTATTTTCTGCTTATATTACATATTTAGTATAGTGTTTACTGTGTACAAACTATGCTCATGGGGACTGTTAAATGTTAACTCTTAGGCTCCTCACAGAGTCACTTTGGAGCCAGAACGATCCCTTTAAAGGTTTACCCTGCTGCTGACTGTGGATCAAATCCTGCTGTTTGCTGAGTCCCTTAAGAGGCAACAGAATGCCAAGGGCAAAAACTAATCAATATCATCTTCCAAGAGCACTTTTGAAATCTTCTACCACTTACTAAATTGTTCCCAAAAGCCCCATGGCACTCACATTCCAACTGAAATTGAGGAAACAGAGTATATAAAGTGATCAGATTAGACTTGCACTGGGAGATGGGTAGAAAAGGACAAAGGGATGTATGGAGCAGGGAGGAGGGAGGAGCAACCAAGGCTGAGACTGCCTCTTGCAGCTGGGGAGGGCGAAGGCAGAGTAGATTGCATTAGGCCTCACCACCTCTGCCTCCATTCCCCATTTTTTGCTTCTGGTTTCCTCTTAGAATTGGACGGCCTTCTTTTTAAACAATGAGATAACAGAGGACAAGGAAGGCGGGGCTTGCTGCACTACTTCATGGGGAGCCAGATGAGAAAAGGGCTGTGAGTCTGGGAAGGACTGGGAAAATGTGCAGTGTTCTCCCATGACCTGAAGAGAGAAATTCCTCCAGACCCTTGGGTCCATAACCCACAACTTAAGAAATGTCACTGGGAGACATGGTAGACCACACCCACAGAGATATTTGACACTTAACTTGTGGCCACAGCAGATGATGGGATGGAATGGCTAACTTCATCAACTTTTCCAGCTGGAGCAAGTAAGTTTTTACACAGTAAGACCAAAATGCTGACTAGTCATTTTACATAGAGTAAACCAAAGTAGAATGTAGTAAAAGAAGAAAATGGTGTTTGGTCACACACACACACACACACACACACACACACACACACACACACACACACATACATATACATAGAGACACACACAAACACACACATATATACACACACACATGCACACACATACACAGACACACAGACACACACATGCACACACATACACAGACACACACATACAGATACACATACACACACAGACACACACAAACACACACATATATATACACACACATGCACACACATACACAGACACACACATACAGATACACATACACACACAGACACACAGACACACACACACACACAGAGACACACAGACACACACACAGACACACACACACACTGCACTCTTAACAAAAAAGAATACTGAGAGGGCAGAGTGGCAGGGGAAGCAAAGAGGGGCCCTTTGCCTTGGCTGAGAACTCCAGGAGCTCTGCAATTAGAGCAGCAGCCATTTTTCGTCAGTCATATGATTCCTGCACCAGAACATCTTGGAGTTGGTAGCTATTCACAGTATGCTGTTCCATGAAGAAATCAGCCCCTTTAAAGATTGTGTTTTACTCACTGTTCTATTGCTGTGAAGAGCTACCTTGACTATAGCAACTCTTATAAAGGAAAACATTTAATTGGGCGGATTTACAGTCACAGCATGGCCTGATGTATGGTAACACATAGACAGACATGGTGCCGGAAAGGAGCTGAGAATTCTACATCTGGATCCAAAGGTAGTAGAGAGAGACACTGGGCCTGGCTTGAGCATTTGAAACCCCAAAGCCTACCTCCTGTGACACACTTCCTCCAACAAGGCCACATCTACTCCACTCTAACAAGGCCACACCTCCTAATCCTTGTCAAGTAGTGCCACTCCCTAATGACCAAGCCTTCAAATATATGGGCATTTGTATTCAAACCATTCCAGATGTCAAAATGAAAACATATAAAGCAATATTCTGATCAAGGTTCTGGGCTTTGTGTTTCTTATGGTTTAAGCAATTTCATAAACAACAGGAAGGATCCAGGGTTAACACTAACTTCTGTAGTGCTCAGATTTCTAGTCTGTTGTATTACTTCTTAGAAAATATAAATATTGTTTTATATTAATTCTAGCCAGTAAAGGACAAGGAGAAGAAGGGGTGCTTCTGGTAGTAAGTCAAGCCAGGGGATTGGGGAGCAAGTTGGAAAGCAGGGCTCCAAGGGTCCAATGGGAAGTGGCACAGCACAGTGGTTAGCAGCAGGAATTCAGAATCTGGCCATCTCAAGGGTTTATGTCACATCTGCTTTTCAATGGCTCAAGGTACTGAACCTCTTGTCTTTGTTTCCTTGTTCCTAAAACTAAAACAACATCCATTTAACATATAAACTCATGTAGATAGATGTATGCACTGGAGGCAAAACATGGACATATTTAGCAATCAGTAAATGACAGCTATTATTATTATTTACTCAGACGTGCCTAGTAGGACTCCAACTCACTGGGCGAGGTTTACAGAAGCAAGAATTTAGGAAGGTCCGGAATATTCTATGGAGGTCAAGAACCTTGACTGTCAAAGAGAGCCCCAGTTTTGAATAAATTGAGTTCAGCCCTACAACAGGTTTATAAGTATCAGTCAGAAGGCCACTTCCAATGGAAATGAACCCTCAGAGGGAGCCACATGAAACTGAAGGGATGAGAGAGACGTGGACAGCCAGTTTTGTTTACAGTTTTAGCTCCTATGTTTTGCTCTAGCATGAGTTTGATGCTGTCTTTCAATAATTGTAAAACTTCCTAAGCTTTTGAGGCAGTATTTTTTTTAATTGTAGAAGTACCATGAAGGTGCCAGGTTTATAAAAAAAACAAATATATAAGGCTCAATTAAATTCACATTTCAGAAAATGCTAGGCTTGGACGCCCAGGCCTAAAATCTCAGCACTTGGGAGGTAGAGAGAGGAGGTCTATGAGTTTAAGACCTGGCTACATAGCAAGTTTGAGGCTAGCTTGGGTTACAGGAGACCTTGGCTAAAATAAATAAATGAACAAACTCAGGCAATGAGTGATTTTTAGTAGAGGTGCATCCCAGTACAATAGCTTGAATGTATTTATACTAATTATGTGTGTGTTCTCTAAAATTATAATTTCACTGAGCATCCTGGATTTAATTTGACAAAACCTTAACAGTGTCCAAAAGCTTGCCCTTTAAAGCATGCAGAGTGGCAAAGCCAAGCTACCCTCCCCAGCCATAATTAGTACTACATTGGAAAATAAACCACAAAAACAAAGCAAAACCCCACACATGATTTCCAGGCCTGTTACTTCCCAGTAATGCAGTTTTTAATTCATTGATTTTTCTTGTGTTTGGTTTTAAAAGAAATCATTTACCCAAACTGGAACTTTTTTTTTAATTTAAAAAAAATTTAAGTTTTATCTCAGTCTAGATAAAAAATAACAATGGGAGGGGATTTCCCCTCTGATGGCATCTAAATAATTATTGGTAGGCTGACATTTCAGACATGACATTTTAAAGATTTTTTTAAAAAAAAAAGATTAATTTTTGCTTGTCTAGAAAGGCCAAGTATTGTTCTTTCAAAAATCTTTCTACCTTATTCTTTATGGAAAAAAAATTACAGAAATTACATCCCCTCCAGATGAAGCAGTACTTTCTCTGGAAGGTTCAGTGACACTACATACTGTTATTAACCTTTGAGATTCAAAGGACAATGTTCAGCGGAATTGGCCATTGTCTCCAGCTTCCACTGATACAAGGCCATTCACAATAATCCCAGAGAGAGGATGGCCATGTCATACACAGCCACACAGTAGGAGGCCTAGCAAATGAACCAATCCAAAGCTCCCTATTCCATGGTAAGATCAAAACCAACTGAATTCATCTCATTTCTGAGCAGGAGCCATGAAAATTCCCTACTTTCCAAATAACTCCCAACAACCCTGATTCTTCACCACCTGCAATTTAGAAATATTCACCCTAGCGCCTTTTAAGCAAACAACTTTCTACAGTTGTTCTGTTTGTCTTCTTAGACTTTTTCCTAAAGCTACTCAAGTATGTGATTACATTCTAGAAGGTGAACAGGCCACATTGCTGTCTTTTTCATGCTGAGCTTCAGGGACAGGACACAAAGGCTCACAGCCAGGCTGACTGGACAGATACAACTGGTCTAGCTTATATGTCCTGCTCAAAGAAAAGCCTTTTATGTTATTTTTTAATTAATTAAATTATTTTATTTTTTAACTATGTAGAAGTAGTTTGCCTATAAGTATACTATATGCACACAGTTCCAGAAGAGGCCAGACTAGGGTGTTGGATCCTTTGGAACTGAAGGTACAGAGAGTTGTGGGCTGATACATGGGAGCTGAGAACTGAATCCAGCTCCTCTGTAAGAGCAGCCAGGGCTCTAATGACTAAGCCAACTTTTCTTTTGGTAACATCTGCTCTAAGAAGTCTTTACAGGTGTCTTTATCAGCTCCTGTAGGTAAGTGCCTGGTTTTATTCACTGTTGACAGTACCTGAGATGAGGGACCTGAGTAAGTGGGCACATGGACCAATGTTTCGTCAGGTGTCTAAAGTGACCGATCAGCTCATGGAGGAACGCTTATATTCTCATTTTCTGTACTTCCTCTTTAAAACTAGGCAACATGAACTATGGCTGACGTGTGAGGGAGGCTCTGCAGCAAACAATTGCTCAGGGAAGCAAAACGATGGAAAAACTTTCCTATACACAAATGCTAATCTTAGGACTTTGTGCTCTGTGTTTGAGACTCAATGTCTCAAGTGACTTCCTAGGTGGCCCCTCCCTAGATAGCCTTCATTCTGCACTTCAGCTTAACTTGCATTCCAATTACAGTTGTTGCTATTTCTGAAATCAATCCAAATAAAGTTCTAAAATTGCATCTAGGCTCCATAAATTTACTAAAAATCATTAAATTGTATACTTACAATGGATGAATTTTGTGACATGTACATTAGACCTCAATAAACCTCTAAAAACTTGTCTGAACAACAGAGAATCCTCTTAATTTTCATTTTGACCCCACGGCCTACCACAGCAAGAGATATCTCCTTGCTAGCCGGGAGGTGAGTCCTCTCTAGTGGGAGTATGCAGGCAGGTCACCAAATGTAAACAGCTCTACAAAGGTCACCACAAAGGCACTGTTGTTCAGTCTCATAGCAAAGAGGAAAAGGAGAGTCCCCACAGAATACCCACTCCTTCTTGCATCCCCTAATTAGAACCATGTGGAAAAAGCCCACCCACAGCCAAATCAGCCAGAAAGGCCCTATTTCTTTTGCCTAATGTTGCTTGTTGGCTAGAGGAAGATCTTTCCCTGCGCCTGCCATGGGAATGATTTCAAATTATTAAAGTATCTCCAAAGGCCACCATAAAAGCACTGGTAGATTTTTCACTGGTGGCTTCCCATGATTTGAAAAACATTCCCTTGACTAGCATACAACCTGTACCAGCTTGGTAAACTGGGCACAGTCTTAGTAGTTTGTCCAGTCAGCCTGGATTTGTCTTATGACCTGTCCTGAGATGTACACTGCCCAGATTCCCTTGGAAGGGCAGAATGTAGAACTTAGGAAATGTAAAATGTCTGTGGCAGCATGGTTCAGACAATGCTGACATTCTTTGTTATCCATCTAAGCTCAGGGTGATGCTCTGGTTTTCCCCATTTTACAGATGGAGAACACAGAGCTGATACCTAAACCGAGACTCATGGAAAGGAAAGATAGGCTAGTACCCTAAAAAAAAAAACAAAAAAAATGCCACTTATGTTTAAGATACATAAAAACAGCATGACGTTTCTCATTTAGAAATACCCCGTAGTACTGATTTTTCACCAATGCTGGAATTGAATTTTATACAATTATTTTAATAGTAGAGGCTGATAATAAAGTCAGTATGAGTAAAATGAAGCTTTACTGTGAGTAAAGAAATACAAATATTGGCAATCCAAATTATTTACATTCACACAAAAGCCCACTTTTATAACAGAGGGAGTAACACATGCAAAATCTGCCATGTTGGCCCAATATGAGGCCCTTTTGCCCCATAAGATAGTATAAGAGGTTACCTTTGATCTAACCCAAGGCAGGCATTTAACCTCCTATGTGGAAGAAAGCTATAGTTTTTAGATTAACTGGTCAGCCAGGCCTGATGCTAAACTCCAAACCTTTCCTCGTGGGAAATAGAATGGCCTTTTACCTCAAAGCATGTGGTAGAAGCAGCTTGTGCCAGAGAATATGTATTCCTTCTTCACTTACATAGAGGTCAATGCATCATCTCTGTACTTTGGGAGCAAGAATTCTATATTCTGGACAGGGTTGCTTGTTCAATATAATACCAGGGACAAATGATGTCTGATTCTGGGGAGAAACAACCAATATGGAGAGCTGACCCTCATTGATGAGCTGAGATATGCAAGTAAAACAATATGAGAGTCAGAAGCTGTCTGGGGAGCCTCCCATCAGTGTCATTAGCTAGCTTTTTACAAGATACTGACTGGGTTTTGACAACTGCTGGTGGTAGTAGTGGGTGGAAAATAGAAGCCAGATTTAGACCCTGTGATTCTGGCTCAATTGGTCACGTTTTATTTAAAAAAAAAAAAAAAAAAAAAAAAAAAAAGGAACCATCAATGCCGGTTACAGAGACCAGAGGGTCAAAACTTGGACTCAAAAGGACAATCATGAATGAATCCTTTCTGCTGTCTCTGTGGTCTCAACCAGAATCAATACAAGTAAATAATCTGGTATGGAATGAAGTGGCTTTGCCTTTGTCCCTAAACAAAGGTAACATCTTAATATCACACTGCTCTGAAGCATCAAATATATAGAAGTTGGGTTTCTACAATGCACAAAAGCTAGGATCAACCACTAACATGAAGTTAGATTCTCAGAAAGATACTAGCACTTTAAGAGTATCTTGCAAAGGCGTTTCCACCTCCCTGGCTGTTGAAGCATCTTGAGAAATAGTCTAAGACTGTTCTGTTGACCTCTATTCCAAGAGATACTGGGCAGAGTGAAGAATCCGAGTGGACTCAGGAGAGCCAGAGGCTAGGGTGGAGGTGGAACAGAGCTGTTTTTGTGTCAAATGCTTATTTTTCTCTAATTAAGAAAGTTATAATGAACTTGACATTAGTATGCTTCAACTAATTTTTCCAGATGCTTCTCTGAAGAGTGACTAGTAGCTAGAGAGAAAGAAAGAAAGGCTTTAAAAGCTAGTCGTGCACATGGAATGGCATTAAGGCTCAAACCCCAGGCTCTGTGCATGCTAGGCAGCAACTCTACCACTTGCCTTTTTTTTTTTTTTTTTTTAGTTATTATTTTTATTTATTTACTTCTTTATTTTTATTGGTGTTTAACTTGCATATCTTTGTGAGGAAGTTGGATCTACTGGAACTTGAATTATAGACAATTGTGAGCTGCCAGGTAGGTGCTGGGAATTGAACCTGGGTCCACTGGAAGAACAGCCGATGCTCTTAACTGCTGAGCCATCTCTCCAGTCCCCTCTTCCTTTCCTTCCTTCCTTCCTTCCTTCCTTCCTTCCTTCCTTCCTTCCTTCCTTCCTTCCTTCCTTCCTTCCTTCCTTCCTTCCTCCCACCCTCCCTTCTCTCTCTCCCTCCCTCCCTTCTTTCTTTTAAATAAATAAGAGGACAGAGAATGGAGTCCACCACTATCACAAATCATGAAATCAAGTTTCCCACAATGGGAAAAATCACATCCTAAAAGCAATGGAGAAAGCTTTCCCTCGGAAAATCCCCTTCTTGATAATGGTATCACCCTTTCAGGTAACCAGTCCCCAGAAGTCTTAGTAGAGAGCTATACTCTCTGGTATGACACACTCGGTCCTAAGTTTAGTCTTCCAGGTCCCACTAGATTGTGGCCATCAGATACCACCAGGGTCTTTATTTTTCTTTTTCCTAGATTTCAAATTAGCCAAGGGGGACAAAAAAGAAGGAAGCTGTGTACTAAGAACCCTGGTATTGAACAATCATAGCTATTGTCACCCACTCTGCATGCTTTCCTATCAGCAGAACCATTTACATCACTGCAGATCTATGCAGCTCTCACAATCTCCCCAGACTGTCACTCAACCTAGGATGGCTCCAGGGGAACTGTAAGCCAGAGGTGAAGGATTCCTTTGTTTCCATCTCTATGGTAGGATGACATGTGGTCCTGAGTGCCAGGGTACTATGATAAGAGGGGTGCTTAAAATGCCCAGATGGCTGGAGAATGAAAACCGGAATACAGAGCCAAATTTACACAGCAGAAAAGGGCCACTGTGGCCAGGCTGGAAGTGGGGTCCTTGTAGTCCACAGGCAGCGGAAAGGGAAGTCACCCCCAACTCAGCTGGTGGGAGCTGGGCAGTCTCCCAGCTGGAAGGAACTCTCAAACACATCCCTGTAAGTTACTCATGAGAGACAGAGATGCTGTTAGGAACAGACAAAAGAAGCTGCTAATCGAGAGGATTCAGCCTTAAGAATGAGATTCAGTCATCCTTCCAAAGAGATGTGTGCCTGGGCCAAGGCCCAGGAGAATGACATTCATCTGCTTGATCCCTCTTTGGGGCCCAAGTTGGAGGCACTGAAAGAGAGAGAGATTCACAAAGTAGGCAGATGGGATGGCCCTATGGCCATGCAGCGTGGTTCCCATGCAGAACACCAGAATCAACAGGTAGAAGCAAGGACATTTGGAATCAGCTGCTTGGAACAGAAACAGTGTTTTGAATAAGAAAACAGCAAAGGGTGGCAAGATGGCTCAGGGCAAAGACATCACACAATCCTGACAATCTGAGCTAGATCCTTGAGGTGTATGAGAAGAACTACCTCCAGAGTTATCTTCCAATGTCCACACATGCGTTCTGGCACATGTGCCTGCAAAGGTGAACACACACACACATACACACACACTGAACAAAGGCCTCAAACTCACATCATACCCTTTCCCCATAAGCTCTGAAAGGGATCAGTAAGCATTTGGTGATTGTTGCATAAGGCCAGAAATCAGCAGCCTCAGATTCTGCCACCCCAGGGTCTGACTCTTCAAGATGTCCTAACCAGGGGACCTTCTCTGTGGTTTAAAAACACAGGCATTTATAGATACCCCACTGCCCTTAACCATCACGTTCATGCTTAGTTATAGCCAGGTTTCAACTCCTGCTCCATTTCTTTCCTAATACTTTCCATACCATCCAAGTTGCTCTTGGCAACATTTTCTCTTCCATTAATTCTAAAACAAACAAACAAAAATTATGACATCATTAAATAAATCAAACAGAACAAGATGCAGAAAGGAAAAACACTAGAAGGTGGAGGACATGCTGGCAGCATCTATAACCTGCAGAAAGAAATGCCACCAAGACATTCTCAAGTAATTGAGGGCAGGATTGGCTAATGGCCAGAGCTGTGCTATCTTTTCTGCCCCTTCTCCTCCCTACTCCCTCCTTTCTTCTTCCTTAAAAGTCTGACTGTATTGTTTACTGAAAATAAGAAGTGTTCCTGCTACCAGCCACTCAGACACCCACAGGTTTACAGTGGTAGGAGTATGGGGTAGGGTGGGGTGTATCTGCATGGTTCATAAAAACTGGTCTTTCTTTCCTGTCCTGCTTTGATGACTGGGTGGGACAAAGGTACAGCAATAGAGCCCTTTCTCTCTATACTTGAGTTTACAGTGGGAAGAGAGCGGGAAGAACAGTAGATCAGTTCTCTACCGCTCCAAACACACAGAAACACAGGCAGCTGGAGACTCCAGCAGCTCTTTCATGGTTTGCTCACTAATTAGTGCAGACATCTGGAGGATTCTGACCAAGAGTTTGTGACTTACTCTTTGTGACTTACTCTTGAGTAGAATTCCATTTATTAGCTAATATGCAAAACAAATTATATCCTCCAGTATACTACTGTCCCATATGGATTTGGGCCTTTCTTAGATGGAGAATAGATATCTCACAAATGAAGTGTGATATGTTTAACATGAAGGAAATAACACTGTCAAATTTTGGTGGGTCCACTTGTTTAATTGTAATGCTTGATGCCAAAATCTACTTATCTTCCCTTTAATGTCTGCCCTCTCTTGAATGTCAGCATTGAAAGGAAAGTGTTGATATTGTGCTGGTGCCTTTTCAGGCATGACCACAGTGGGAGATACGACTCTTGAGGTGACATACCACAAGGACCGCAGTAGAACAGGCTGCTCTTCCTCAGAAGAGCAAGAATTCAGACATTCTAAGTCATGACTGCTGCCCTCGCCACTTACCGTGGACAACAGAAACACTGCGGCCAGAGTTCCGGGCAAGAAGGAGGGCAGTGTTTCTGAACATTCTCCTGATGCAAACCATTATCTACTTGTAAGAGATGAGAGAATATGATATACAGAAATGTTCAGATATCAAGCTTTTGGATCAGCCATTGCCTAGTTCCTAAATGGCCTTATTAAGTCTCATTAAGCCACCCGAGGGTAGTTTATTAGGATGGCTTTATTGCTTTTGTCTTAAACAAAACTAAGGGACAGAAGATTTGTTAGGTTGCCATTAGCAAGGTTGCCATGGCATTAACAGTCCATCCCGTATCTCTCCACTCCAAGAAAGTTCCTGGAGAGTCTAGGCTCACCCTATAAAGATGAGGTGTACAGGGCTGGAAAGATGGGAAGGACAGGGGCAATGGACAGAAGGCTTATGGGGTTTATCTCCAATAAGCCATCCCATGACTAACAGGGGCGCTGGGCTAGGAGAACAACACAGTTCAAACTCTCCACAAGGGAGTCTGTACACCAGCCAGTGTCTCGGGAAAATCTGTGGAGAGGAAGTGAAACACCTCACAAAAGAGCTTGTGAGAAGGGGCGGCAGAATAGTGCAAGTCCACAAAACCAAGGCTGTGGAGTTTCATATTCTCTCGGATAAACTGTCTTTCCTCTATGGGGTGCTATGAGTGTTAAGCCCTCATCACATACAGTCTGACTTGTCTGCCCGCAAGCACTCAAACTTGTACCAGTGACCCTGACAATGGCACAGAGCACTGACTAGGAAATTGGTCATACCTGTCTCGTGGCTTATAGGTTTCATGGATTCACAAACCACACAAGCAAAACGGGTTTTAAAAAAAAAAAAAAAAAAAAAAAAAAAAAAAAAAAAAAAAAAAAGGTAAAGGGAACAGTTGAAAAATCATCAGGTAGCAAGAGGAAGTTGAGTTTGGATACCTAAGGGGAAAGTAGCTTACTGAGCTTTGGTGGGATTCCTTACACCCTTGAGGGCACAGGGCATCTCATCTTAATTATAACTGTTCTTCCTGAGGCTGCAGATGCCGAAGAAAGGGGAATCTCAGCTAGAGACGTGAGCATCCTTATACGGCCTTGCATATACAGGAGCTAGTTGTTAAGCAATCAGATGCTGGTTGAAACTCCACTTTGTCATTAGTTAGTTTAGAAACAGAGGCTCATATAAACCCAGGCTGGCCTCAAACTCATTATGCAGTTGAAACTGGTCTTGAACTCCTGATCCTCCTGCCTCAGCTTCCTAAAGTCTGGGATTACCTCCACGTGCCACCACACCCAGCCCAAACCCACTTATTTTAAAATTAGAAAACAGAAATATAAATGAAAATTTTTCCTTGCCTGATGATGACTCCAAACTAGCATAAAATTATAGCATCAAATAATATCACCTTTCCTACGTATTGTTTTCATCAAATTATGCTCCCCATGGTAACCAATCAAGTTAACTTAATACAGTCTCCTATGTGTTTATAGTTCTTTCTTTAACATCGCCACATTCTCTAGGAGCCACGGTTGGAAATCCCCATTATCATTCACCTCTTTTGGCAGAGGAACTAATTTTATCAGTGTCCAATACCACTGTGTTAGTTCATGCCCACATCTTTGACAGACATTTAGACTCCATTACCTGGGATCTTTTAAGAGCATCAATACATTTGAAAATGCTGCTCTGTAGCTGGTGAGAGATGGCTCAGTGGGTAAAGTGTCTGCTTTGCAAGTCTATTGACATGAGTTCAATCTCCACAACCCATGAAAAAATGGATGGAAAGAAACAACTTCCCAAAGCTGTCCTTTGACCTCCATAAACACACACACACACACACACACACACACACACACACACACACACACACACACACAAATAAAATAAAGTCAAATCAATAAATAAGTATTTTTTAAAAATGCTTCTTTGCTGGGTATGTGACACAAGGCTGTAATCCTAGCTAACTGGGAGGCTGAGGCAGGGGGATTGCAAATTCACAGCCTGCCTAAGGTATATAAGTACTTCAAGCTCAGTCTGGAAACTCAGTGAGATACTGCCTCAAGGGTCAAAGGGATCTGGAGAGATGGCTCAGTGATTAAGAACTCTTGCGTTGTTCTTACAAAGGACCTAGGGTCAGTTCCCAGCATCCACATGAAGGCTAACAACTACCTGTGACTTCAGTTCCAAGGGATGCAAAGCCATCATCTGGATTCTGGGAGCATCAGGCATGCACAGAGTGCACAAACATTCATACAGGCAAAATTCTCAAACACATAAAGTAAATAAACAGAAGAGGGGAGAGGTTTGTGGGTTAGAGCTTAGTGCTATTGGTACTGGTGCTTGAGGTGGAATACATCAACTGGATAGAGTGTACAATTAGTGTATCAAGGCCATGGCTTCAATTTCAATTGTTAAAGGAGAGAGAGGGAGAGGATATGAGGGAGAGTCAGAGAGACTTAAGAAAAGTGTTTATTATTATTATTATTATTAAAATTATGAGGACTTTAAGTATAGACAAAGAACCCTTTATTCTTCTCTTCACCGGTCTGCAATTTTCATCTCTGAAAACACTGAAGCTAAATCTAGCAGGAACTACTTGGCTTCATGATCTTGACAGATGCAGTGTTGCTTAGAGTCCACATGCACACTCCCCATGCCCTTTACCTTTCTCTGCACTTCATCTCTGTATCGTCCTTTCTTCCTACTTGAGAAGGAACATTCTTTACCTCTGACTTTCCCATTTTATGACCTAGTGGTGATAAGAATGAATAATGACCTCTCTGTGGCTCATTTCACTACCAGGACCCGTGTCGTATCACTGAGTTGGCTCAACTAGACAGTAGACACCTCCACTTGAAACTTTCCATCAGACCTGGACACAGGGCTACCCTGAATCCACAAGAAGTTTACTCTAAGAATGGTTTCCCTATTCCACAAGCAAGATGACTTGCGGACTAATCTGCTGACATTGCTGAGGACACCCATTTTCCAGTGATTCAGGAACATCACAAAAAGAGAGGTGTTACAGCAAAGGTCTATTGGTAGACTGGAGACTGAGAACCTGGCTGTTGAGATACTGCAGCCAGATCTCTTTTGTCCTAAGCACCTTCCCTCTGAGGATTGACTGTGAGGGGGCACCAGTGACAGCTTTTCCAATAGAAGTGCATTTGGTTTCAATTCGCTTTTATAACAGAGACTAACCCTCAGCAAGATGAGCAATATTAAGCTCTATTGTTCAGGCTGGGGACGTCTGACTTGGGTGGCAGGAAGCTCAACAGTCTCTACTCTGGAGAAGAAAATGTCTGTGGGTAGCAAGCCTCATTCCCAAGCCTCAAAACAAATCAAACAATGTAGTTGTAAGTGCCAGTGAAAGGAAATCAAAGGATCATCTCAAATCATAGTACTGGGAAGGGCCCACAAGAAATCTTCATTTGACTAAGACGGAAGGTTTGTTTTTTAAATAATTATATAACCCCCAAGGCATTGTTATGTAATGTGGTTTAAGGGCAGAGCAAAGTGTTTGGAAATATGTCTTGTAGAGCCTTTGTATTATCTTCAATAATGAAAAAAAATGAATGAACTTTTTTTTTTTTTTTTAAAGATTTGTCAGCCTTAAGTTTTGAAGGTTCATTAAGTGGAAAAGGTAGAATGTACCAATTTGAGTTCCTTTGGCAAAGAAACTCCCCATGAGACATGACACTGGTTTATGTCCCAAACCAGACACGAACCCTCCATCACTGCAGGTTTTCAAATGCTGTGCCAGGCACATTTCCTTCTTGCTCTGACAGAAAGGAAGGCACACTGGATAAGCTAACACAGTGGAAGAATTCTGACGCACAAAATGTCCTAAATGAGGTGTCCTTCGGGAAACAAACAAATAGTCCTGAGCTGGGAATTATGTAACACTAGCTTTGATATTATTTAGAAATGCCATCTGCCCTACGTTCCTCGAGAACATCCAATCAAGGGCTCAGGCATGCTTCCTGGCTTCAGACTGGCTATAAATAAATTTAATAAGGATGAAAAAAAAATCACTGCATCATTTACAGTTCTCTCTCAACTCCAGCTGACAAAAATCCAGTCCAGATGTTTGTCCTATGAGAGATCAACAGTAACTGGGTGAAACTCTCTCTGGAGTGAGAAAGCTTAGAACAAAGGGATTGATTTGAAGAGAAAAGAAAAGGAGGCTGCAGGGTGGGTGTGGACAAACCCTGTTTGATACTCATTTAACAGAGACACAGCACTTAATTTATTTTGTGTATAAGCATCTTAGTTTATTAGCCTCTCCTTCCTCATCCCTCCCTTCGAAGCCACAAGGACTTGGCTGGCGAAGCCGGCAATGGTTGTTCCATAACCTTTGCTTTTAAATTAAATAAATGACCTCAGATTTTGGAGCAGTTGTTGACTCGAGGGGAAAGTATGCCATTAAAAGTGTGCCAGAAACTGATTTAATTGGTACATGTCCCAAAAAGTGCTCCAAGGAGCACAGGCTTCCCGCATATAGATTTCAGGGAATTTACTTAAAGGCCGCGCGGCTTTGTCAAAATTTGAGATGTGAAACAAGGCAGCTGAAAGAGTCCGTATCAAAAGGGTAAATTCAATTCAGGAGATATTAATCTGATTACCTCAGTATGGCTGCGAATCGGATATGGTCCATTGTGCGTTCTTGTTCAACCCGGACAGCTGGAGGAGCCAATGGCTTCCTTTTTCCTCACATATAATTAAGTTTTAAGAGCTGATCAAGTTACGGATACAAAGTTTTAAGAAATATTTCATTCAGGAGTGGCATTTACAGTGCTTGCCTGTTGCAAGAGTCATTGTTCATTTTACTTCCTTGAGCCATACTGGAGAGTGTGTGGACTAGGGCAGAGAGGCGTGGTGTTTGTGTTTCAGGCCTACAATAACCTGCCTCGGTGCACCTGCCTGGAGGAAAAACCAGTCCAACCGCCTCCCAAGACAAAAGAGTCCTGTTTGAAGTGCTGAAAACCCAGACATGAACTGACCCTGTCAAATTCCAGCTAGGGAAAAAAAAAAAAATAGTATTTTCATCCAACCCAGGAGAAGTTGGGTTCCTTTCCCAGCCACATTTAGTTTGAGCAAGGGTGACTGGTCAACAGAATCACCTCTTTTCTCATGGTCTCCCCACCCCTCTAGATTCCTTTACTAAAGGCAGAATTCACAATCTGGAACACCACCATCCATCCCTGCCCCTCAGGGGTCCATACACATTTTCTACCTCTTTCTCTCAAAGACCACTCCCAATGCAATCTTCCTTCAGCCATGGAAGCATCTCTTTCCAGAATGATGTGTTATTAACTAGGTGTTACAAAGATGTCCCCTGTACACATTTGTCACAAACTGCATGTGTGCTCCCCATTGCAAGAATGCTAGCTGGTAGGCCAAAGAGTCAAAGGATACTCTCTCTATTCCTACTAAGGTTCTTAATGTCAGCTGAACAAAGACCATGACTAATTTTAGATGACTTTTCCTGATTATGTAGTTTCACTCATACTAATTCATATCTAGAATAAATCACACTACACTCAATTGATAAGTACATCACCATAAAGAAAATGGTTTCTTAAAAAATCTGAAACAAAGTGAAGTTTCATTCAGGCATTTTACCAGAGGCATTAGGCCAGGTAACAGACAAGCATCTGAAGAAGGGAGGTGGGAAGCTGGGGTGACTAACCTAATTTGAAACCACAAGTTACTTAAAACATCAAAAATGACCTGTGAATTATAGTTTCCTATTTCTCTGAGAGGAAGAGGGAATAAATTACATTATGATTTTGACCATTATCTTAAGCTGCCATTGGTAGTGAGGCCCTGGCTGAAAACCAGTTTTGAATATACTTGTTGATAAACAGTTATTCTTTCAAGGGTTAAGAGCTTTCTCAAGATTGCTTCAGTAGTTACTCCAAACTCCAGCCCCAAGGGGCAGAAAAACCAGATGATCAGCAAAGGAAAGCCAGGTTCCCTGATATAACCACTGCACCAGCATTGCTTAATTGTTATGTCTGGAGTGAGGGGCGAAACCAAGCAATAGTTTATCTGCTTTGGTGCTCAGTAAAAAGGTAGCCAAGAAACAGTTGCCCACCTCAGGCATAAACTACACTGAGCTATGTTGAATAGTCTGGTGAATTCTCAGGGAAAGCATGGAGTTGAATCACAGCCTGTCATTTTACCTGTAGGTGTGTGATATCGAGGGTGCCGCAGACACTGATTCAAGATGACTGGTCAAGGAGTCTAGTTTTGTTCTGATAGCCTGTGATGGTGGCCCATGCCATCACCACAAAGATTGTGCCATCACAAAGACTTACCTTCTCCCTCCACTTCTCCCTTAATAACATTTACTTATTGACTTATTGACAGGTACCTGGATGCCAAGACAAGCACATGGAGATCACAGAATAACTTGGTTCTTTCCTTTTATCATGGGAGTTCGGGGAATCAGGCTGAGGTTGTAGGACTTGGCAGCAAGTGCATTTACACTCTGAGCCATCCTACTGGACTTGACCTATGTCTCCCTCATTCTTGGCAACTCATTAGGGGTGGGACAACAGTGAGACCTTAAACTGTTGAATGTATAGGAACCTCATTATCAGGCCTTTCTGTATTTATCTTTCCCCATCTAATCAACTAAAGTGCAACACCTGGCCAACCCAGATGTGAGGTTTAGCTTATCATACACAGAAATTCTAAGCCTTCAATCAGACAAGTTTACCATTAGAACTGGACTTTAAGGTCTAGACAGTAGGGCCAAGGCTAAAACTGACCTGTTATCCTCTGAGCAACCAACAAGAATTTTATATAAGTGCTTTACTCTGAATGAATGAATTAATTAATTAATCAGCCAGTAACTGAATGGGTGGAGAGATGCTCAGATTTAGGGTTCAGGGCCAGTCAGATGACTCCGTGGGTAAAAGTGTCTGCTACCAAGCCTGATTATCTACGTTCAACCCCTGTAGTTCATGTGGTGGGAGGAGAGGGCCAATTCCTGTAAACTGTCGGCTGATCTCCACAAACATGCTGTGACATGCACATCTCAAAATAACTACTAATTAACTAGCTAAATAAGTAAGTAAATAAATTTAGGGGTGCAATCTTACTCTTCTTGAAATAGTAAAGAATTCTCCAAAGAAAACAGAAGAGACTTTTGAACTAGACCCAATGCCAGACATACATATCCCATTCAGTGGGACGTGAGATGCAAATACTAGATAGAACCTTTCTTGTTTTAAAACTTCCCATTCCTAATGTGTTTTCTATAACCTGGTTACACAGTTGTTTGTACTAAAGCTTTACAGATAATATGCTAAATATTGATGGGCTGTAGATTCAAAGTACAAAGATACCAGCATAAAAACTGTCAAGGAAGGTGTCAAACACCAGTAGAGGGGTTGCTCCCCCTGGGGTTTACTCTGCTCATCTTGACAGAATAGAGAGAGAAGCCTGCCTGAGGGCTCAAAGGATATAGCACTTGCTTTGTACACATGGAATGCAGCTCTACAAACATGCTGAAAAAGACCAATAGGCGTCACTTAGTGTGGCCAAGGAAAATAAGGCTCATGGAAGTTTAAGGGACTTGCTTCAACAGCAGTTGGTGACTGAAGTAGTCCTTAGATCCAGGTCCCCTTGTTTGAAATGCAATGCTTTGTCATTGTCAAGACACATCCCTTCCTGAATATTTACCAATGGAGAGATCCCAGGGGTGGGGGTGGGGGGGTAGTGCTAAGAAGTGGCTTCCAGTCCATTCAACTCTGGCAACAACAGACACATGACTCAGAAGTATCCCAGCAGTAGATCCTTCTTGAGAGCTGAGCAAGGTGTGCTGATGTATAGGCTTGGATGCCAGATTCCATGTTTGACTCCCTACTAATTGAGATGGGATCATCAGCAAGCTAAGTAAGTGTTCATGCTTCCAAAATGAGGGGAATAAGTGAACCTCCCAAGCTCTTCTAAGAGTCTAGGTTCAATAGTGGGGAGATGGCCTACTAAATAGGGGAAAAAATAAACGTTACTAGATGTACATCTGACAGAGGGTTAGTAAATATGTAAATAACTAAAAAAGAAAAACAGAACAAAACAACACAATGAAAATTTGGGGCATGGAACTAAAAAGTGTTCTTAGTAGAAGAAATACAAATATCGATAATAATTAGTTTTAAACATCCTTAGCCATCAGGGACCATCTTACCTCACTCAGAATGGCTAAATTAAAAAAAAAAAAAAAGATAAAACATTGTGGCATTGGATGTGGGTGTTGGTGGAGGTGCAAGGCAGGGCAGTCAGTTACTACAGAAATCAGCTGGGAGGCTCCACAAAACCTAGAAATAGATCTACCATGGGCATATTCCTACTTCAGAGATACTGACTCATCCATGGTGATTGCTGCTCTGTTCAAATATCCAGGAAACAGCCTAGATGTCTACTAACTGATGACTGGATAATGAAAATGTTGTATATTTATACATGGAACATTATTCAGTTGCAAGAAAAAAATAAATCGTGAAATTTGCTGATACATGAATGGAGCTGGGAAGAGTCACTGAGAGGGAACCTGAAACCAAAGAGACAAATGCCGCATGTTCTCTAGTGCACATGGATACTAGCTCTCAATCTTTAAATATGTACATTTAAATTGTGGTACCCACAGAAGGCAGGAAGCTAAGGAGCCATAAATAGGGAACTTCAAGGGAGGGGGCTAGAACATAGGTATATAAAGGTGTAAGGGAAAATAAAGGAACAGGAAAGGTTAAATGGTGACAGATGGGCAGGCAGAGTAAAGGAGAAAGTATGGGAAGGATAACTAAGACTAAAGACCCTTGAAAACATCACATGAAAATGTACTACAGGAGTACATATAAAATGCTTATATTTTATACATATATAAAGGAGTTGAAATGTAGTTATTTTAAAATGACCAATGACAGGGGCAGAGGGATATCAATGAATCTCCCAGACACCATAGGATATCAAATAATAAGTCCTGTGCCAGATATGGGTTATCTCTTTTCTAGTTGTTGGTCAATAGAACTCAACAAAAAAAGGCTACTGTCATTGCTGGATCCTCCCTGGAGGTTGGTGGCAAGACTGTTACTAAAGATACCACATACCCGAGTCTTCCTTTAAACCTCTGCTTAGAGTACCACCCTTCCATCCTTAGGAACTGCTAAGGATCCAATTGAGGTTCCCTCTTTCTGTATAGTCTTCCTACAGAGCCCCACCCCCAAGCCAAGAGTTTCATGTGTTCACAGTCTCCCCAAACTATGTGCCATAGTGGCATCACATTCTCTTTGTCACTAGTCTATCCATTACACACACCACTGGCAGTGAGCTTCCCAATTGGTAGGGACTGGAGTATCTGTCTCAGATTCCTCAGCATCTGTCCACACAGGAACTATTGGATCATAGGTGTCTAATAAACATCCTTAGAGTATCAGACTGAAGTTCACATCATCAGCCTTGTGTGGTGAGGAGTCTTGGACTTGTATACTTTCTGTCTGATACAGTCTCTGTATCCCCATTGCCCATTGCTGTTCATCTTACAATTAATTAGTGCTGAAGGAATTGGGGACATTCATGAGGTGTGAGTTATTAAAAACTACAATGGCTGTATCTGCCTCAGGCCTAAAGCTCTAAGCAAGACTTTCCCTTGAGCCCACAAGGGCCTCATTCACCCACCTGACATAAGTTGAGTAACTTACCTTTCCTGTCAGTATTCTTGTCTGTGGGGACCTATGAGTGCACGAAGTCCTACCTCATGGAACTTTTATTTTTAATGACTCAAAGACAGACTGTCTTGCTGGTTCACTGCAACTGGTGCTAGCAGCTCAGAGAGAAAGCTATTTTCTCAGGATTTGGTTTGATCCCTGAAGGAACAAGCAACTTTTCTCTTTGGGCCCAGGTTTTGTGTCTATCTCTGGTGATCCAAGCCACTTGGGCATTAACATTTGTTTCCCAAGTTCTACTTCTGAATATTTCAATTGGATGTCTGTTATAAACATTGTTGGGGAATACCTTCTCCTTGTCAGTTCATTTGTTATTATTAGATATATACATATATTATTTGCACAAGATAATTTTACCTTGCCACTTTCACATTTATTTATTTGGACATTCTTAGTGGGTAGGCTTGCATCCCTACACTCAGCTTATTTGAATATTTTTTCAGCTTTATTCATTTACATATCATATTTAAAAACAGAAGTCTGTCCTATTAATTTCCTGACCACCTTGTAATTATCTATCTTCTATAGCTAGAAATGAGATTGCTAGGAACCATGAGTTCTCTTAGCCGGTTACACATATTGTGTATATATTACATGTGCACACACACACACACACACACACACACACACACACACAGAGAGAGAGAGAGAGAGAGAGAGAGAGAGAGAGAGAGAGAGAGAGAGAGAGAGAGAGTCTCTCCTGCAGATAGTTCTCTTACTCTGGCTTATTTCAGATAACATCAGCGATACAGCTTGTGGGTGTAGAATTTACAGTGTATACTTTTTCAGTTACTAAGCTAACAATTGGCTTCTCCATCTTCACATTGTCCTAAGCCGTTGACAGGTGATGGCTGATAAGAACTGTCTAGTGTACGTCTGTCATACGTCCCTGGATATGATGCAAAGTAGTCAGCATTAGGTTTAGGCTCCATATCTAAACTAACAACTCATTAATTCAGACTAAATAGTGAATTTTGGATAAACAGAAAGATCTTTCTCTTCCACTTGAAGACAAACTTTAGACAGGGTTTCTCTTTGTAGCCCTGACTATCCTGGAATTTGCTCTATAGTCCAGGCTGTCCTGGAACACAAAATCCATCTGCCTGTGCCTCCCCAGTGATGGGATTAAAGGTCTGTGTCACCACTGTCCAGTTTGTTTGTTTTTTTAAATTACAATACATTGACTTGAAGACATTGACTTGTGATAGGTAACTAATACTAAAATCCCAAAGGAGAGGACGCTGAGAATAGATGGGACTGAAAGAATGAACCGGTCCTGTTACCAAACTTACCCTAACACCTGCTCAACTGGGAAAAGTCCCTCCATTAATGTAGTATAAAGGAACCTGGCACACTTCCTGGGCCCTCACAGGAGGGGAAGAGCACTGGACATGTCCTTTGTCATAAGACTTCTTGATTGCAGCTGAGTGAGTGAAAGTACAGACAATGCGTACAATTACCAGATTAGTTCATAAGATCAAGACAGAGTACGATGGAAAGCCACAGTGCAAATAAGAGAAAAATGAATATAATGATTGAAGTTTCACATGTCTGACTCCCCCATGATCTGGCTGTACTTTGGTTTCTACCTGCATATAGATAAGAGAATCTCAATCTTTACAGAACTTGGTAGATTGAAATGTCAACTTTGGAACCAGCCTCTGTGGGTTGGAATCCTGGCTCTACCACTAACTCTGCTGCCATCTAAGCCCTAAGTCTAGGTCTTTTGTCTGTAAGATGGGATGACAGATACTGACGTTTTATAGAGTTGCTGTAAGGATTCTATATAATGGCAGAACAATGACAGACACAGAGTGCATGGTCCATAAATACTAGTAGCTTTTTAAAAGTGAACTTCAGCAGCCTTCTGCTCTTGCTTTCAAAAG
This sequence comes from Phyllotis vaccarum, assembly GCA_033318265.1. Taxonomy (NCBI): domain Eukaryota; kingdom Metazoa; phylum Chordata; class Mammalia; order Rodentia; family Cricetidae; genus Phyllotis; species Phyllotis vaccarum. Next base: position 68,060,710 of record JARWLC010000006.1, read on the forward strand.
AGTACTAAAACCTTCTAGTGTCTTCTCTATCCCAGCCTACAAAAGATAGCACTGGTAACCTAGTGAGAATTCAGATGAAAACACATCTGCCTTAGTACCCATGATGCTTCTCAAAGAGACTCACTGAACAAGTAGTGTTCCTTAAATTGTGATCTCTAGACCAACACTACCCTATCATCAATGGCTCAGAACTTGAGAGACTAACAAAATCTTTGTTTACGACCCAGATAACTGAAACTCTAGGAGTGGAATGTGGGTATTAATAAATCCTCTAATTAAAGTTCAAGAACCACCAGAAGGCGGCTTTGGTGGAGAAATCTAAGTGCTCTGTACCTTTTACTGAAGAGTAGACCTAATTGGAGAAATCCTCCATCTCATTTGAGCACATGGCTCTGAAAGGAATTGGCACAAGAACCCAGGTCAGAGCCTGGCTGGGCTATTCTTAGGATATACTACCTGGCTGGACCTTGTGACACTCTACCTGCTAATCCCAGCCAAGTCTACAAATGCATTCTGAAAGTGTTTCCTGTCACAACACAACCTAAACAAAGCAGCTGCTTCCCCGTCTCCTCATCAATCTGGCCCACTGGCCTCCCACTCTTGGTATAGAATTCTTGGTGATGATGGTGATGGTCAGTAAGGATATCTTCTCAGAGATTCCTTCCACCTGGAAAGCCTCCAAGACTGGATCTCTCTTTGATCCTGTTACCTCTGCAGTTGAGACAGCTGACAAAGCTAGGCTTGGTGACTGCCTTAACAAAAACATGCAGGTCTAGAAAATCAGAGTAAATTCTAGATGATAAAGAGGCCTGAATAAGGAGAAATACTTTCAGAACATCTCTCCCAGAGCAGGATACTGAGATGAATGCTTGTAATCCTGGCATCTGGGAAGCAGAGACAGGAGGATCTCAGATTTAAGGTCAACCTTGTCTCAAAACAAAACAAAGTCCATAGATGGCTTAGTGAGTAAAGGGACATACTAAGCCTGATGATGAATTCTGTTATGAGATATTTTGGTCACACTGTGTCACTCCAGAGACTGACAATAAAGTTTACTTTGAATCAGAGGATGGAGCTAGTTACTAGCTGATTAAAATAAGACAGAGATTTTGAAGGACTAAGAACATATAGAGAGACACAGGAAGTAATAGGTGGGGCTTAGAAAGATTCTTGGCTCTTTTAGATCTAGGAAGGAGAGAGAGAGAGAAGAGGTCACTGGTCACTTCTCTGCTACTTCTCTGATCTGTCAGATTCTTACCCTGATATCTGACTCCCAACTTTTTACTGATAAAGAATAAATAGATAAATGAATGCTTCAGAATTTTATCCCTGGGACATACACGGTGAAAGAAAAGAACAAATTCCCACAAGTCTTCTCTGACCTGTCCAGATGTGGGTGCCACTGTGCTACACACATACACATACATGCACACATACAAAAAGGATATACTCTTAAAAATTTAAACAAAACAAAACAAAAACCATCTCTCCAGGCCTCACAAAAGACTGTTCTTTCTGCCTGTCATCTACGCTGGCTGCACATGACACCTGTGCTTCACCTGTGTCTTCCTTCACCAAATGAGTAGAGATCTCATGACTAAAAGGACTTCCTGGTGTTTGACTTTACTGTTCCCTTCTCCTTTGATCCGTCAGCCATGGTTATATTGCCTCCTTGGCCTCTTCACTAAAAACCCTCAACTAGCTGCCCTCCCTCTTGAGATTTATAGCTTTTCTAACATTTGTAGACTGTGTCCATCTTCTCTCAACTCCAGTTTCGCCTGCCTCACATAATATTTAGATGCTCTTTAGCCAGACACCACACATTTTTTGTGCTTTTAATCTTTTTTCCCCCTATAAATTGGACTTTTCATGGCATCTAAACAGTTGCTGGAAGTAATATATGCATAGTCAAGTGCCACAGATTCTAGAATGCAGGGAATGTGAGATGTGGGCAGATGTGTGTGCCTTTATGAAGAGAAACACATGAAATGCCCTGTGTGTTGACATATGTCTGTGGCTTTGGAATAAAAAAACTGGAAGATCACTGAGTCCTTTAAATATCTTTATCCCAAACTCACTCCTAAGGCGCTGCAGTCTCCAAAGCTAAGGTTTCGTGGGAAGCATGGTGAGTCCTGTCCCTGGCACTACACTTTCCACTCACTGTGTGGCCTTTGAGCAATTCCCTTCTCTCTTTCATGCTTCAGTAGCTTGAGGTGAACTAAGAAATTTATCATTTTAAGACATTTTATAGTACTATGGAAATGCTAATGCAAATACTGCTAGTAACCTCAAAATCACATGGTGATACCTAATGCCAGTTATACCAAAAGTACCAATTATAGCCATACACCATACCCCTGAAGCGCGGGTACTAACCTGTTCCACACATATCCTTGTCTACATGATCCACACAAACCTACCATATTGTGAGCGTGAACTCTGAAAGGCCTTGGAGTTAACTTGTGGAGAGAGTTGGCTAACTTGACCAACCCACCCAAAAGTTTGTGGTTAATGGATTACAAATTTGGGTAATGCAGAACAATAAATCACAACTAAAATAATAAAGCTGAAAGTACACACAATTTAAGCAGAAACACCAGTGTTTTTTATCGGAAATGAAAGAAACCATTGATCATAGCAACTGTCTGAGATTAGCAGGGAGCCACATTTTCAAACATCCTGCAGTAAATCCAGAGCAGATCCAGCTGGAAAGCAAGAGTGGAAATAAAACTAGAAAATTCATACCATGCTTTGAAGTCTGCTTCTTTCACAACCATGAGTCCCTGATTCGCCCCAACCATTCTGAGCTGTTTTTGCTTGCTAAATTTATTTTAAAAGACACACAAGCCACACACACTTGCATATAATCTTTCAAATGGACTCCAGCTTTTTGCAAGGGTGGCTTGTTGGGGAATTTGAATCCCAAAATACTTTCTCTTGCAAATGAAATCAGCCATCAATTCCCTTGACTGCAACAGGAATAGAAAGATGTTCGGGCATCAAAACTACCAAACACTTGGTTCTAGTAAGAAGTGTGTTTTATTTTTCTTTTGTTCTATCTTGACCCTTCCATGCACTTTTAAATGTTACTTTCCATGTGCCATAATCTACCATAGACTACGAACAAAGAGAAGAAGGTACCAACATGCCAGGTGCCAGAATGTGGGACAGAAGTCTCGTAATGCCTTCCATCCCATGAAGCCACCTGGGACTCCTCAAGTGGGCCGTGTCACCATATTGAAAAGTCACTGCTATCCTCCTAACCCATCAAAAGAAAGCAAGCTAAAGGTGTGGGTTGAGCAGGGCTTCTTCAGTCCTGCTACTATATACCAATGTCACTTATCAATTGTGCTCCAGGACACGGGGACTCACTTAGCTCTGCTCAGGTCCTAGGTTACAATAAGATATGCATCTATGTGCAGCTGTATATCAGATCCTTTCCCTAAGATCAATATAGGGAAAGAGTCCTTGTGACTGAGGCCCAGCAATGAAGGGACCCAACCTTTGGTCTATAAGAAAGAAACAAGAGTTAAGAGACAGAAAAGTTGAAATAACCAATAACTGGACTCTGACAACTTAAGTGTCAGGGTTTCTGTCAATGAAGCAAAAACTGAGAAAGATTCTTTGACAGTACCTACTCAGGCTCAGAATTATGGAAAACGTAAAACAATAAAAATCATTATTTCTACTCAGTCTCTTTGGGAAACAGCAGTTTGGTCAAATAGAACATTGCTAGTTTTCCCAGCCCTGATGTTATTGTAGGACAGAAAGGATTTCTAAAGGTCATCCCACTGGTGAGGTTTAAATTCTAATACAGAGAGGGACAAACAACCTCATTGTTGAGATCACGTAGTTAGTGTGGACACTTTGGCATAATTGCCACATCCATCCCTCTGCACTGCTTCTTTCTCGCTCCATTTATGTTTCCGGGGCTGTCTCTCTCTCTTTCTCTTTGTATCTCTTCCATCCAAACATATACTCAGTTGGAAGTATGTGGAGCGCAGAGACTGAGGGCACACTGGGGTGAGATGACTGCACCTTCCCTAAGTTTGCATGAGCCCTAAGAGGTTCTATTTTCTTGAACTAACGGGAGAGTTTGTGAAAGGCAGACTGGAAAATGCCAAGTAATTGAATGCGTTCTCTTAAGAATTCCTTCTCAGGGACTAGAGAGATGGCTCAGAGTTAAGAGTACTGGCTGCTCTTCCAGAGGACCTGAGTTCAATTCTCAGCAAGCACATGGTGGCTCCCAACTATCTTATAATGAGATCTAGTGCTCTGCTTCTGGCACACAGGCATACGTGCAGGTAGAATGCTGTATAAATAATAAACAAATAAAATCTTTTTTTTACAAAAAAAAAAAAAAAAAGAATTCCTTTTCAAGGCACGGGCTCTATGTAGGGCAGGAGTAGGTTGGGAAAGGCCTTGGCCTATGGGGTCCACTCCTCCCTTGTTTGGCCTTCCCACTCAGGAGCTGGAAGGAAACCTCAAGGCGGGGACTCATACTGTGGACCAAACTGTGAGCACTGGGTGTGCTTGATCCAGACAACAACCCAGGCACAAATTGAATAAGGCAGAGGCAGCAATACAAAAACAAAGAACTCTCAACTCGACAAACTCTGGGAGGGCAACAGCTGGTCAGCTGAGATGAAAGGAGCAGGAGAGTGCCTCCCATCTCCTGACTTCTCCTCCCCCATGGCCATCCCTGTAGCCAGCCAGGACTTACTTTTATAGCCCTGTGCAGATGACCTTGTTCCAGCTAAGATAGGGGTTCCTTTGATCTCAGCAGGGGATGCTCTGGGCCTGCAGCTGGCAGATATTAATAGCACAGGATCAGCCTGGGCAGAAGAGATGGCTCAGTTGGACCAGGTCACTTGTATTCCCTTTTCTGCATCAGAGCAGAAGGAACTTCATTTCCCGGATCAGCTCCTGCTGAGTGCTCCTCTCAGGTCAACCCACATCACTTTATTGCTGGCTGCTCTTGGCCGCCTGTGCTCACAACTGTTTTCAAGTGAGCACTGTGTTTAAGCAAGGGCCTCTGCTCTGCAGCTGAAATCCATTACAGGGCTCTGTAAACCAGAAGAGCCACCCATGGGGGGATGCTTCCCAGTTGCAGACCCACCTTACCATGTCAGCACTGAAAAAGGCTTGAAAATAACTTCAGTCAGAAGAAACTGAGGTCCAAAAGATCTGCCCATGGTCATAGTTACCGCACAGGCAAAGGTGACAAAATAAAGGACTAAAACCCACAACTAGTTTATTCTATCCTATATTTCACATCAATCTTAGGGACCATTGCAATATACTTGAGCAGGAATGCATGTTCTAAGAAACGTTCCCCCACCCTTGTTTTTGTTTTTGTTTTGTTTTTGTCTGAAGTTCTGGGGATAAAATATCACTGTCTCATGAGTATTAGGCAAGTGCTTTCCCTCAGCCAAAATCTGTTTGTTTTAACTCACTGGTAAGTAACTCCATTATAAACTTTGGGAAAAATATTTCTATGTCCTCATTAACATATTTCCACAATAAAGAAAAATACCTTAGAAAACCAAAACAAAACAAAATTTAAAAAACCCAACTGCTTCAGTTCCCGCTATGGTTTCATAATTGTGGACAGTTACCTAAGGATAAGCTAGGAACGCCCTTTCCTATGAGTGGCTCATAATTTTCTGCTGCCATCACACTAGAGTTCAAAGCCATCTCTTTTGTTCTAATTTTTTGCTTCATATAAAGCAAGGAGCCAAGAAAAAGAAATCCACTTATTTTCAAACAAAGAAGCAAGATATTCTCCTCTGGTTTCCTCAGAGCTGAACAAGTGTGTGTGTGTGTGTGTGTGTGTGTGTGTGTGTGTGTGTGTGTGTGTGTGTGTGTGTGTGTGTGTGTGTAGAGTGTATGTGCTCATGTATGGTTTGTGAGTGTGTTTGGTTTATGAGTGTGTTTGTATGTAATGTACATATGGTGTGTGTGTATGTGTGTGTTGTGTGTATAATTATAATGATTTTTAATGACATTCCTAGGCACAGCGCTGGTTATTACTTTCTGTGGTACTCAGTTCATATTTCCTTACTGTTTACAGCATGGTTACTGTGATAAAACACACATAAAAAAAGAGTACAGCCTAGGATGTCTACATATTTAGTAGTAAACCTCTTGCTATTACAATATTCATGAGGCTCTAAGTTCAATCTCTAGCACCAGAAAGAAATATCTACCAATTTAGTTTTAAAATACATGAAAAGTTAACCTTCTTAGAGGATTTCCTTACATACCCAAGCAGGCAGAGGTCACAGAGGTGGGAGAGAGCGGGACCAATTGTGCAGGCCAGGAGGCTCTATATGAGAGGCCATCTTTGAGCTTGAAGGATCGACTTTGGGAAGAGGGGAGAGAGCCTAAAAGAGAAATGCTGTTCTAGAGACAGGGGAGGGCATATGAAGACTGCATACTTGACACAGATGCTTTAGTCAAGGACTTAGTGGGCTGACTAGCAAGGGGAGGGATGACCCCAAGGGTTAAGAAGCATTAACATTGTTTAGTGGGGTTCTAGAAACTAGAACACTCAAAAGAAAAATACTGGAGTTTTTGCATTTGCTGACCCCTCATGTTGTATTACACGGCTGTTACCATAAACCTCAATTTTTTTTTAAATTGACACACTTATTTTAGCACATCTTTAGAAAAGACAATCTTGAGCATTTTAAGTAGGAGGGAGACACCCTGGAAGAAGGCCAAACAGCAGAATGAGAGCGGAAGGTCTTACATGGCTTATTAAAAGTATATTTGGAAAGAAAGCTAAAGACAACTTAATGAGAGGGCTGAAGGAGAGGTGAATTCCAGCCAGGTCAGGTTCTCTGTGCAGGTGGCAGAAGGCGGAGGGACCACTGAGTGCAGGAAGAAGGAATGGAGAACACTTTATAGCTTTCATAAATATGTCACTATTTTTCACTATGAAAAACACCACCAAGTAGCAGACATGTGAGGCTTCCAATCTGAGACTAATGTGGTGCTGATCCATGAAGATACCTGGTCAGGGGTCAGGACCGCTCTAGGCCTGGAAGGTCCCTCTATTCCATCATGAACAATTCTCAGAATTGGCCTGGAGGAACTGTGGATGTCTGCTCAGGCCCCCAGCACTATGCCCCAAATTCAACTACAACTAGAAAAGCTCAGAAATGTCAAGAGAGGACTTTCAACAAAATGAGAAACCACCTTCTGGCTGCTGATGTGGTTCCCCCAACTACTCAAAGTTCACTGCCTTCAGAATCTGGCCAGTCTGACCTTTGCTAGTAGGAGGAGGTGGAGAGAGCAGGCAGATTTACAACTGGGGAGACTTTGTCTGGCCTCTTCTGTAAAGCTGATCAAGAGCGTCCCATATCTGGCACATGGAACCATTGCAGGCTCTTAGGCAGACAAGAGGTGCTCCATACAAGGAAAAGGTGAGCTTGCAACAAGGACCACTAGTAAAAGCAATGCTGGAGCATCAGTCTCAGAAACAGCAAGTGGTCAGCAAACAAGGCACCACAGTGGGCTGAGAAGACTCCCTCCAGGGGGAGGTGATGGATGTGTGTGAAGAAGATTCAAAGGGAACTCACTCAGAGACAGCAAAAGACAAGAATAGATCAGGTGCCCTGCAAGATATCCAGGCCTAAATCACCAGGCTCCAGCAGGCTGCACTGACCAGCAGCATCCAGTAGCCATGTCTCCTAGCTCTCAGCAGGAGGCAGGAGGCCCTGGGTTAGTGTCAAGTTTCAGTCTCTCCAGGACAGATCCTTTACCTTCAGACAGGGACAAATCATCAGCTGGAGACACCAGGTCGGCTTGAGAAGGGAGGGCTCCGCTCAGATGGGTCGTAATTTGATTCGTCAAGATAACCTGTGAACAGACAGGGAGGGCAGGGGGAAGGGAGAAGAAAGAGAAGACCAAATTAATAATCAGAGCTATCAAAAGGCAGACTGTGGTTTAGGAGGAGAGTGATAAAGCCAGGTAGGAAAACCCCATCTCTAACTTTCTCTAGCTTATCTTCAGGCAGGGCCTATCGTTATTCAACACCTAGAAAACAGAAGTGGGTGGGCTTTCCTCAGTGTTAAAATGGCTGATAGAATCTTCCCAAATGCTGAGCAGGCTGAGAAGTGTTATTAGCTAAAAGCCGAAGACAAATTGGAATTAAGATGCACACAAATTTTATTAAGTTTATCATTTTTTTTTTGAAAACTAAGTCCCAAATCTAAAATATTGCTGGTACCAATTTTAAAGTTGTCATTTAAAGTTTACAGGCCTGTGCTGTAGGTATGGCCATGTTAAAGGACATGTGTCACTTAGGGTAGGTCTTGAGGTCTCCCATGCTCAAGCTACACCCGTGTGACACAGAATTCACTTTCAGTTACCTACACATGAAGATGCAGAGCTCTCAACTCCTTCTCCAGCACCATGTCTGCCTGCGCTGCCATGCTTCTCATCATGATAATAATAGACTAAATCTCAGAAACTGTAAGCCAGTCCCAAGTAAATTAAGTATTTCCTTATTTAAATAAAGTTTGTAGGACAGTGGGTTTTTCCTGTTATCTCCAAAGTCAGTTCTATGTCTAAATGTATGAATCTGAAATAATATTCATCTCTTAAATAACAGCATAGATTTCTTTTAAATTAGTTGATGAAACCAAAAAAGTTCAGTGTCACTATGCAATTTAAGGCATAAGTTAGCACAACTTCATTTAAAAAAAAAAAAAAAAAGTCCACTGGAAAGGACTCTAAACAATTTACCTCACATGACCCAATGCCATACAATGCTTTTCTATTTGGTAAATCGGGAGACTTTCTATTTTGGTAAAATCAGGAGAAATTTCTATCAGTAAAGTGTACTCTACTGCTTTACAGTCTAAAGAGAAAATAAAATGCAGACTTTCTGTTAGAAAATTCTAAGAACACACTCATTTTCAAAGGTTCTGGGTGAGGCTCTCATCACAAGTAGGAACCATTGGGCATCTTGGTCACTTTAAGGAAATATTTCCCTGTGCACAGTTCAGTGCCTGGGATGTGTACCTAATAGAATAGAACAATCTCGGTCTGAAGAGAGGGTTAGCTTATGGGTTTGCCACCCCGATATGAACAGAATAATGTCTTTTTAAAAATTTCTCATGGTACAAGGGATTGAATCCAGGACTCTGTGAATGCTAGCTAAGCACTCCACCTCCAGCTACACTGTAAGGCAGCCAGCCACATGACCCAGCTTTTCTATCATGTCTCTGTCACTGTCTCCTCAATGCACCAGTGGTGCATATAAACCTTGAAGCAATGGCAGCTTAGTTGAGGAGTGAGACGGTAGTAGAATTATAAGGTTAGGTTGAGAAATGAGGGGCTCCGTTAGCAAAGGCAAGCTCTCAGAGGCACCAGTATCAGGGACACTTGGAGTCTCCAGCTACTCAGCAGTAGGCCCATCACTCTTATACCTTATATTCTTTCTCTTTGCTACTTCTCATCCAGACTGTAAGAGTCATGGGGGCTGTCTTCAGTGAACATGCCTAAAAATAACAACTGTATATCAAAGTGTATGAATGAAAAATTATATTTACCTCTCACTTCATAATATATACTATAAACCTCAGAGTTTACATAGCTGGTTCAAATTGTAACTTGACAGTCTGGACCTTGGAAAGTTCCTAAACTGTTGAGCCCCATGTTCTACAGACAAAATAGTATCTATCTTACAAGAATCTTTACGGTATTTAAGTGAGATAATCAATCTGAGGTACTTAATGGGGTGCCTGGTACTAAGTAAATGCTCACTGGACAGAAGCCACTGCAGTTATTCTAGAAGGGGGACATAAGCTAATGACATGGATGCTGCAGACACTGGTTCCAATAACTGGACATTAAATGTGATCTTCATATCTGGAATTAGTTTTATAGCAGAACATTCTTACTAAGCGCTGTTTAGTCTTTTTCTTTCTTTTTTACTCTAACCACAATTTGTGTGTGTGTGCATGCATGTGCGTGTATATAAAAAGGGTCTCAAGAGATGGCTCTGTGGTTCAGAGCACTTGCTGATCTTACAGAGAAGCCAGGTTTGGTTCCTAGCACCCACAGGCTAACTTTCAACCATGTGCAACTGCAGCTCAGGAGATCTGTTGCCCTGTTTTGGCTGCCACAGGAATTATATACATATAATGAATGCAGACAAAATACTCAGACATATAAAGTAATTTAATACAATATTTTTTAAATTATGTGAAAAGATCATAGAAAGACAATTAGTTGAAGCAAAGCCAATCAGACACAGACATTGCTCTGATAATATTATGCACCTTATCTACCAAGAAGAAAAATAATATATGTTCTAGTTTTTGTTCTTCCTTTTTTTAATTATGACTTCTGAGAAGTCTAGATGTATGTCTTGATTTTGTTTGCTAAAATTTTTATTAGCATAAATTCTTTATACAAAGTAATGTTTCAAAATGACATTTTCTTTTAAAAAATTATTTCTTCTGAGAGGAGAGTCTTTTTATGTAGTTCAGGTTGTTCTGGACTTCACTATGGCAATCAGGCTGGCCTCCTGAGAGCTTAGTGTGACACTAAGACCAGCCCAATAACAGTCTGTTCATTCATGAATATCCGTGACCATACATCTAAACATACTCACACCTCTCTGTTATATTATACTTATTAGATCAGTTAGTGTGGGCATGAAAGTTGTTTTCTCTGAACTATTTAAAGGTTATTTTTTTGGTTGGTTAGTTTTGGAATGAGGAATATGATAATAAAAAGTGAACCTTTATTTTTGTGGGATTCTACCAAGATGATGGCTTAGTGAGAATAATTAGAATTACCCCCCCCCCCCCACACACACACACATACCACTTCACTGATTATGGTATGGTACCTATCATGTAAAGTAAAGCCTGTCACCACATACTGGGGACATTAAGAGGCAAAGGAACTGCATGGTTTCTTCAGAACTGTATAAAATAATGAGAAGGCACCAGTTGAAATATTTCCATGACTTTTTCAACATTGGCTTTGTAACGGAAACCTGTACTCAGGTGATGGTTTCACTGTATGGAAGCAAGTTTGCAAATCTATTTTGAGCTATGGCTTCAAAAATAGCTGCCGAGTGAGGTTGAGGCCACTGGTGACAGAGCACTTGCTTGGTAACTGGGAAGATCTGGGTTGGATCCCCAGCATAGGAAGGACAGGATGGGGAGGGGAAGTAAGAGGTAGGGAAGGGAAGACAGGAAAATACACATTTCCACTGAGTAGATGGAGAAGAAAACCTTTGCTCTCTCTTAAATGGCTCTTTTGTTCTCATGAGTCTTAAAGCCAAGGTGCTCAAGGCATCCACTACCTGGAAACCTGGGAGCCTGCTAATCATATCTTTTGATGGAATTGTGTAGTTTTCTAAATCTGTGTTTAGCAAAATGATAGAAGAGAAATACTTCCAAAAGCATCAATTACAAATAATCACAACTTGGACAGAAGCCTACAGATGTGTTTTTCTCTGAGGCAGTTTGGAGATGTGAAAACTATGCTCTTAAAATAACTTATAAAATACTACTACAGAGTTGTAAACAGAGTCTTAACACTGTCTGGTTTCTTAAAATGAGTTCTGACTGACACTTCAGAAGGCTTTTCATAAACTCCATTCGACTGGAGCCATTGGGCTATGCTGTTTGCACAGAGGCTTAGAGCAGCGGCTGTAGAAGACAGACTGGGGTCCAGACCTAGGCTCCACTGTTTCTGACCTGGATGACACCGGCCTGTGTAACTTCTCTTGATGTGATAATACTTTTTAACTCCCAGGAGCTTGAGGATTAGACTTGACAATTTATTCAAAGTCTTTAACACAGTATCCAACCTACGGCAAATGGTACCCAGTCATTGAACCTAGCCATCCTTTGCTGACTATGCTTTGCTTGTTCAGAATTCTCACACCCAACTTTATATAATGGCTTGTTAGTATGTACATGTATGAGGTTTTTTTATCTGTTAAAAAACTGTAAAAATAGTTTCTCATCTTTAACAAAAAAAAATCACAAACAAAAGTCAGGAACTCCTTTGTATAGCATATCATTCACTGTTGACAAAGAACATACATTTGCTATTTATATCTTTAAAAGCAATAAAACTTCATTGAAAATGCATCTGTTATTTTCACCATTGCCTTGAAAGCATGGCTAATTGAAAACACAACATATGTACATCAGCATCGACTATAACTACAAAGCCAGAAGGGGCTCTTGGACAAAAGGGAAGATAAGGGTTTTAATGATCATGGTTTCATCTGAAGTCAGGAGATTGAATCTGGCTCAGTGTTTACTTAGTAGAGCACCATCCTCCTACTGAGCATGGGGACAAGGAGCCCTGTAAGTTATAGAGTAACTACCGTTATGACTCAATTTTTTTTTTTTTTTGTTATGAAGAGATAACTTACTTGTTTTCTAGCACTGTTGTGGCTACAGGATGCATAAGAAACATTTGTATATAAGAGGCATCTTAATATAACGGAACATAGACCATGAGTCCTGCTGCTAATACTCACAACACAAAGAGGGCACATTTCTTTCTTCAAAGATAAGTCCCCATATCATATCCACCATGGCTCCAGGAATGACTCTGACTAGAATGGTGAGAACATGAATAAAAGACAGACAGATGGACAAATGATAACATGATCAAAAAACTAGGCTTCAGATGGAGAAACTGTAGCACCCCAGAATCTCACTGTGTTTAATTTACGCAGCTGAACAAGGACGTGGGGTTATTACATACAGATAAACAAGGAGGCAGAGTTTATGGAGTAGAGCTGGATCAAAGGGACAGATTTAGCTCATCTCCACAGGAACAGTCTCTGTATAGGAGCAGTCTCAGACTGTAAATACCTGTGGAGAGAAAGCTATGGCAGAAAGTTTAGGCACACACTGCCAAAAGCAGCACAGGTCTGAACTTGTGGCTATGGGGTCCTTGACATGGCCATGCTCATGTCAACAGCACACAACCAGGCTTCCTCGGTTCTCTACACCCTGCACTCCAAATTTTCTCTTGCATCATCTTCTATTACTGCACCCTAGCCATCTTCCTGTGCACTGTGGCGCAATGCCTTGTTTAAAAGAAATACATCTCTAGAAGGAAGTAGAATCAAAGTACAGACTCATTAGCAACACAATAGATACGGCTGTCACAGAGATGTGGAAATCAGAGAAAAGAGATGGGAACTAGTAAGGAAGATGGCTGGAAAAACATATACACAAGCCAAGTATGTGACTCACCTCCATTAAGTATGAAAAGGGCAGCTGTCAGATGCTTTGATATCAGAGGATGAGAGCAGAATAGGCTGCTCATCAGGCCTAAGGGTCAGGGTACTTGAGCATCTAAGCCCAACTCTCCACTAGTGTCTGAGTCAGTGCAGACCATCTCCCTTCAGCTGAGCTATCTTTAGCTGTACCATGATACAAGGATACACTTACACTGTCCTCTAGATTACTGATCCTGGTCAGGAATACATTCTGCTTTAATGGGCCACTTAAGTGTCTGGTTTGATGCATGCCACATTGAAGGATTAGAAATATCCGTGTTAGAGCTTCCATGAATAGCTAGCTACCAAGTATACCATAGCCTACCATGAGTATTAGCATCAACTAAAGAGAACAGAACAGAGGACTACCAGATCCAAAGGCACAGCCCTTGATGGAAGGAATGCCTTTTACTCAACTTTTAGAAGATAACAAAGAAGACAAAGCTTGTAGTCAGCTTGTAGAAGAGGTAGGATATAGTATCTGGTCTTGTTTATTAATGGTCAGAAAACTAATAATTCAATATTTATAAGTCAATTGAAGATTTCTTAACTCTTTGAGAATTTCATATAAAGTATTTTGATCACATTCATCCCCCAACACATTCTTCCCTAATGCACCCCTACCTTTCCACTCCTCAACTTTGTGTTCTCTTAAAAAAAAGATTAAAAAAAAACTGTCTCCAATTGTGCTGCTCATATGCTTCATTATTTGCAGTTCCCAGGGTCCACAGCTAGGTAAGACTGTTGATGACTTTCCCCTCAGTGGCTTGCATAGTACCTTACAGTACAAAGAAAGCTGTCCAGTAGAGGAAGCTTCCTGGCCAGTCCTGACTTAGTTTCTCTACATCTATGAACAATGTGTGTGGTGTCTTTAGCAACAGGGTCTTATCACCAAGTTCTAGTAGACAACTAAGAGCAATGGCCATATCTTGTGTTCTTTAGGGGTCTCTAGAATACTTGATCAGCAGATTCAGGGGAGGGATCCCATATCTTGCACTGGGCTTTTTATTTGCCATCTGATTTGAGCATAATCCCTTATATACATTAACTCTAATCTCTTTCTCTCCCTCTCTCTGTCACACACACACACACACACATACACACACACACACACACACACATGATCACGATGATACGATGATTATAAAACAGCAGGTTTTCACATGGATTTTCAAACAACTCAGCTTTTTTTTTTTTTTAAAGACATCATGAATATGAAATGTTACCATTATCTTTGTATGCGGACATGTCAGATACAGATTTCATCATTTCTATTTTCCACTGAGTGAAGTAGTCACCTTCCCGAGTTCAATAGTCCAGACAGCAAGAGGGGCTTATAGGTTTACTTGGCTCCTTTCTAAAGCAGCAGTGGGAAGAGGAGCAGGGGTTCTCTGAGTCCAGACCTACTCAGCAGGTGACTTCTCCATGCCTTGGTATGCTGGCTTATAGAATGTAATCGATTCGTTTTGGGATCTCACTGTGGGATCTCATGTCCAGACATGCACTAAAAGACTGTCCAAAGCCAGCTGATAACAAGCCACTAGTCATATTCATAAATAACTCTGAGCCACATAGGCAAATAGCTTCAGTTTCCAGAAAGTTAAGCATGCAAAAGAGTCTACATAAATTGTGTCAATCTTTCTGATATGTGGGACTGGTCGTTTCTGAGGCCACAGGTATAATGGAAACTAAACTCTTCATGGAACTCATGTCTATATGCAACAGACTTCCAAGTATAGACTGTCAAGAGAAATTATTGAGTGACCCCAGGCATCTCACGGAGTTCTATGCTCAGAATACCACTTCCTCCTCCACCCACTCCCTGGCAGAAAATGACCACAGCCTGATACACATAAAATCAGTGAAGTTTCAAAATCACCTAACTGGGCCAGGCGGGCTGAGTGCAGTGATTGTAGGCAGCCCACCGAAGAACAGGGCCAGCGGGAGAAAGAGCTGCTTGACGAGAATGTGGACGCTGACTTTACACATCATCAGCCGGCCGCAAGCACAGGGCATTCAAAATGATGAGCCACTGCCTTTTATGGGCTCCAAAGGCATAATCTTTCTTTTTGTACTGAAAACGGTCTATCTGCTCCAGGCAACATAATTAAATTATTACTTTTTGTACCTTAAAACATCCTAATTTCAGACATGACAGTGACCTGGCCTTTCTATCCAAACAAAGCCTTGGGTGAGTTAGACATTCTGAATTTTGATCCTAGCTCTGTTAAAACTTATAGAATGCCTTGCCTTGCTCTTAAGAAGACAGAGGCTGAACCTCTCCTGTGAGAAATTGTTCAGGTTCATTGAGTCCTTTTATCACACCAAGGCTTGAGAAAGGCCCTGCAGTGGTTCTCAGCATATTCCATACTCTTACTTCCCAGCCATGGTCATGTCTGTACCAACTCTCCTGCTCTGTGAGAGAGAGACAGGAAAAAAAGAAAAGAGCAAAGAAAAAAAAGTGATTTGTGTGTGTGTGTGCGTGTGTGTGTGTGTGTGTGTGTGTGTGCGTGTGTGCGTGTGCGTGTGTGTGCACATGAGCTGAGGAAAATGGATTAAGAACAGGGTAGGCCACCATGCAGATCCAAAGGCTATGTTCCCAGACACAGGTCCCCCACCTCTCCCACCCACTTCTATCTTTGGAAAGAGATATCCAGCATTTGTTGTGAGGAAAAGTCAGACTAAATATTCTGGAATTTGAGCATCACAAAAACAAATCTGGTTTTACTATTCACTGGCTTAGTTTTGCCAAGCTCTGGAAAATTACAAATCATTCCAGGATGAAAAAAAAAAGATCATTCTCCCCCTTTAAGCTCAGAGAATATCAACTGTCTGTTCTAGAATAAAGAACTGATAAGGCTTTGGGATGTTGGTCTGCTATTCCCATCGTGAGGGGACTGACCATAAGACAATGGTTATCTGGGAAAATGTGAATGCTGTCAGGGCCTTTCTTTGTGAAGTATCTGTCATAATACAGCAAGCTTCAATTTGGCCCTGGAGCAAACACAACTGTAGGATTCCAGCAGCCTGCCTATATTTAGTTTTGGCTCTCTGACAGTAATGTGCTGTGCAAGTCTGGGAAATGTGCCTAACTGCTCTGTACCTTAAAGTATTGAGTCCTTAAAAGCTATGAAGACAATTAACGTATCCTGATGACCTTTGTGGGAGGAGGCTGTAAAGAAAAATGTTGACTGTGTTTCAGTTTGCATCACTTCTGGTGTTGTACTCAAAATTCCATGATTGACCTTGAGTCTCCCATCTTCAACCTTAAGAAAGCCTCTCTGCTCGGAGACACTCAGCAGTGGCTGAAGAAAGGGAGGGAGGCAGCTTAGACATATTTGTATTTATGGTGAGAATCCTTTCACTCCAGAAAACTCATACTCTTCATCATGACTGGCTTCCTCAACTGCTGTCCTCCCTGAGTCCCAGAACCAACAGGTGCTAATGTCAGCCCATTGAGACCAGGGAGCAACATGCTGACATGCAACTGCGGCTCACCATGTCTATGGTCACAGCACCACAGTTGCTGGCCACAGGCTTTCCCTGGAGTGTACACCCTCAGGGAAGTAGGCCAAAGCAGTCCACAGCCAAACTGGAGAAATAAGTCGCTGACCAAGGGAGTCCTTATAAGAAAGACAGGTTCCGTGAGAGGCAGCATACATGGAGAGAGGCTGAACCTCCTCTGTTTTTCATGCACACCTGTCCAGTCACTACTCCCACCATCTTGAATCCATTGCCTCTACCACTGTGTTCAGAGGAAATGTACAAAGGAAGAACAGTGTCTGCCATTTGTTCAAACCCAGCACATGGCACAGCTCAGTGGTAAGGCTTTATCTTTGGCCTACTTTCCCCAGAATGCACACTACAGGGGAAACCTGTGGCCATTAACTGTGGTGCTGTGGCCATCGGCATGGAGAGCTCTAGTTGTGTATCAACACATTGTTCCTTGGCCCCAATAAGCTGACCTGGGTTCTGGGACTGGGGTTTGGGGTGGGGAGGCAACAGCTGAGGAAGCCACAAGCAGCAGGCCAATGTGCTGTTTCCACTCCTAGCCCAATCTGGCAGTGCTGTATCTGCTGTAATCTTGGGCCCACTGCAGGAAATGACACATTCTCTTGGTTAATTGTGACAGGGTAGCCACTGTGGCTTCCAATGGTGCATTTACCAGGTATATAAGCAATATTGCAGTTATCACAGGGCCAAGACAGTCTGGCCACTGAGGCATAGAATAGAAGTGAGCCAAATGTCAGATGACTCTGAGCTGCACATGATGTGAAAGAGACTTTCCTACCAGCTGTGTTGTGCATTTTCTGTGTGGAGTCACTTCTGCATGAAGTTTGTTGGGTTGTCTTTGCCCACTTCCTTGTTCCTGACTACTGAGCTCTTTAGAAAGGCAGGGAGGTGAATTTCCAGAGGCCCCCGAGTTTCTGATGACCTTTTTAGGTGTTTTTGTTACTTGGGGTGCTTTCTATTCACGTGTATGCTTTAGTGCTGGGGATTTCCCTCCCTTTGGTTTGCAAGGAAATAATTAGAAAGACAGAACTCTGTGATAAGTACCATCATAGATGACTGGTACTAACTTACTTCCCCTCATTACACTCATTTGGGACCAAAAAGATAGTTCTATTGAGTTATTTGCTCCCCCAAGAGACTGAAAATCTAGTTCTTGGGGGAGTCCAATTTTATCAACACCATCTTTGGTCCTCTAGACTCATATATGTTTATTGTAGTCAGGAGCTGAGCTCAGAGGAAACTCAAGAGAGCTCCTGTGGGGTATAGGCCAGTGTTCACCTCCCTGGTTGGGTCTCTATACTACCAACATGACTGGTGTGGCATCCTAGCCAACACAGGCTCACCAAACCCACTGACTGGACAGACCAATTATCTCTGTCTCCAGGGTGAATCTGTAGTATAAAATAAGCTCTGTTCACCATTTGTTCAACAGTTGGTTAAAAGGTCTGTCTAGAAATTCCCAAGTCAGGAGCTCTGTCAGATGCTCTCACGCAATAATAACTGTATGTTCTCAAAGATGGACAATTGTATAAGCTATTACTTTTTAAAGGAGGAATGACATCATGCTTCTATTCAAATGATATCAATATAGACAACTCAAAATTAAACAGTCATCAAAGAAAAGACACAAGAAGAAAAGGACTAGAACAACCATACTAAGTGGCCAAATGTTTACCTAGTAGCCCTTGGTGTGGTACGCTCCATCATGGCCACTAGAGAGAAAACCCTCAGTAATATGCTATAGCTCATTGAAGCGGGTATCCTGGCAAGAACACATATGACTTTACGTACAAGCCCCTGTGCCAGATACCAAACCAGCTTCTTATCTCTGATACTCCAGTGACTTGGAAATGGCCTTCTGAGCAAATATGAGGCTCTATCAGGTCTCAGAGTGGCCAGAGAGTGGGTAGGGACCTGCAATGACCACTGGCTCAGTTTATCAATATAACTACGTATTAGAGTCAGTGTCACGTATCCCTCCTCTTTCATTTTTGGATGGCTATTTGTCACCTGTCATCTGACATCTGGGCCCATAGGGCCAAGGACATTGGATCACACCAGTTGTCAAGGCATGTAAATAATGAACTTTAGGAGCCAACCTGGAGTCTGTCTCAGGACCTAGCAACTGCCACTGTCCAACATCCCTGATGCCTAGCAACAGGCACTACCCAGAGTTCCTGATCGTTGGGAATCTGCCTACCAACAGATACTGTCAGCTCTCCTGATCCTGCCCAACCAATGGGAGACAGCCATACAATATTACCACATTGTAGCATAGCCTGGGTGCGGGGAGAAGGGTATATAAGGCTCTCCTCATTGTTGAATAAATGAGTTCCTTTTCAACTGACTCCTGGGGTCTGTGTTGTTGACTCTACACCTTCTCTCCACTTTCTCCAAGGAAACAGTAAGAACCCAGCATCAGACATCAAAATGAGTAATGGTACCATGGTATTTTATACTTTGCAGGGTTCATTCACAGACTGGTCTTAATTGATCCTTATTAGGGAAGCTGAGAACGAAGTCAAACACCCTGGCTCACTTCTCATAATAGTAGTGGAATAGCATGCCTACACTTACTCAGGTAGACTATTTGCTCTCTCCATACCTCATTTTCCTCAGTTACATAACTGAGTTTGTAGTTGTCACTATGAAGACAACTACAAAACTTTTAAAAAAAGGCTCGACACTTAATAGGTGCTTAATAAATATTACCTTTGTTGTGACATCCTCTTTCTAACCTGTTTGTGTCTCATGAATCACTTCTTCTGGTTCTCACTCAGCCAATTCCAGATGCCCTAGTCTAAAAAACCCTTCCCTTCAACTTTTTAAAAGTTTTTGGATTTTTAGGGTCCAGGTAAACTCTTTACTCTTTCATGAAAAATTTCCCAAATATTTTAGCCTCAGCTAATCTCTCAGTTCTTAACATACCTACTTCAGCATTAGTATTAAGTAACTTACTACAAGATTTTTTTTCTCAATGTAACATATACTATTTTTCTTTTAATGAGACTTAATTGAAATATTTCTTGGTCTTACATAAATCCAAGGAGGGGAAGTCAGTTAATACCAACCATCTAGGATGGTACTCATCATAAAGCTTTGTTTTCCCAATCCTTGCCTACAGTGTAAACTTCAAGAGATTTGATGCCCTTCCTGGGTCCCTGACCCTATTCTAAATGAGGGAAGGGGGAACAGAAACTAGCTTTGATTTAGTCCTTCTCACCTACCTTCTCACCTACTAACTCTACATTGAACGCTTGTCTGACATTTATTTAGCTTATTTCCTCCTCTCAACTCAGCGAAGTCAACATTATTATCCTACTTTTAGAGATGAAGAAACTAAGGCTCAGAGAAGTTAAATCAGTTCTATATGGCTCCCTAGTCTATACCAGCTCTGCCAAATAAAAGTTCTTTGCATAAAATCTCATGGTTTTGAGGACATTTGCTGATTGAGTTGCTCAAAGCAAGGCATGCTAATATCAAATTAAAGGAGTTCCATGTTGCTCAGTGCAAAATTACATAAGGAAATCTAGGAGGAGGCTCAGTGGGTAAAGTGCTTGCTAGCCTGGCAACCTAAATTCTGATCCTCAGCATCTATGTAAAAAGCCAGTTATGAAGGCTTGAGGCTGTAACCCCAGTGCTGGGAGGTTGAGAAAAGAGAGTCCCTGAGGGGCTTGCTCTATAGTTAGTCTTGCTAAATCAGTAAGCTCCAGGTTCAAGGAGAGACCCTGTCTCAAAAAATAAGACAAAAGATCCACATGAATTACACCCATGAACCACAGCAATGATCAGCAGTGGTATGATATACCTAAAGGCACAACTGTGGCACTCATATCTTAGTGGTAACCAACAGATATGTAATTGGACTTAAGTCCTGCTCAACAGGAGGGACATCATATCTGGTATAGGAAACTTAGTTAACTACCTGGGGCTAGTGAGGTTATGGTTCTTAGATGAGAGCTGACTGTTACTCCTTACCAGACTAGCATAACTCCAAACTGCATTCTAAATACTTATCCTTAATAAGTATAGCTCTCATTCCTCATCAAAGAAGAATCTCTTTGCAGCAAACAGAGACCATCACAGAAAATCACAACTGGTCAAAATGTAGGGAACAAGTGATCATGGGGTACCCAACCCCAGTGAACATGTTTACAATACAACTCTTGCACTCAAGGTTCAAGGGAACATTACAGAAAGACTGTAAGAGCAAGGGGACCAAGAAGTCTGCTGTAAGATTGTATCTCTTATAAATGACAGGGATGTTACACCCAAGATACCTAAATAATATGCTACTTAATCAAGATCCTAACAATGGTGATACAGACATGTTAACAAAGAAAGGGGAAATATCAGGGGGCTATATGCCCTAGATGAAGAACCAGGCAACTAATGACTGTTGACAGAGGGAGAATTAGGCTTCCCTGGGGATGAGTTCCCTAACTGATTATGTGATAACAAGCAATCAGCCTTGAAATCATATACCTATAAGCAACACTAAACACATTCAGCAGTTAAATACCACACACACACACACACACACACACACACACACACACACACACACGCACGCACGCACGCACGCACGCACGCACGCATGCACACACACACACACACGCACACAATGATACTCAAAGAAACAGAAGCCATAAATTTGGTAGGATGTAAAATGGAGGTAGATATAAGGGGTTGGAGAGAGGAAAGAAAAGGTAGAAATGATTCAATTATATTTATTTATAATTTCAAAAGCAAAGTGAAAAGTGATAGAGGAAGACACTGAACATCTACCTCTGGCTTCCACACATGCACTTATACATACAACATGCATGCACATAAGAGAGAGGAATGTATTGATTTTTAAAGATGTTTAAGAATAAAACAAATTTTCAATAGGAAGGAAGGGAGTCAGTCAACTGTCAGTAGTCTGCTCAGTATACATGGAAACAACGTTGACTTTGCAGGCTAGGGAGGAACCATGCACTGGTAGGTGTGGTAAGGGAAAGGACACAGATTCCTGTATTCTATTTCTGTCTTGGCCATGAACCACTCTGCTAATATTTTCACTTCTGTTAAAATGTGATGACGAGAGTTTCAGAAGAAAAGCTGCTACATAAGAGCAGTCAGATAGATAGGCAGGTTACGAGTGCTATAGCCACACAATACTGGAATCTGTAATCAGAGGTCACAGCTGGGGCAAATTCCATGTGGGCGGTCCAGTTTCACCTTGTCCTATAGAGAGTAGCTCATTTAAGATCTACTTCAAACGCTTGGATTTGTTCTTAGTTTCTTGCTTGAAGTGAGTGGCATTTGTACTTTTAGACTGCTTACTGTATACAATAACAATGCAAAATAATACAAAAGATAGATTCTTATGTTTGGAAATCAAGTCATGAAATAACAGTGCCTCTGCATCCTGATGGGTACCCAGCCCTATGGTGAAACCCAGCTGGGATGGGGGTGGCAGGGGAAGAGCTTTGCCTTTGGCTTTTTAATTCATATCAAGATTCCAGTGGTGGATTATATCTGTTTTCTTTTATGGCATATCATGATTCCTTTAAAAAAAAAAAAGTGACAGAGAACTCATGGGTAGTGACCGTCCATTCTACTTAGTTGATGTCTCATTGAATTTTGAATCCTAATGTTGGGAACTAGTCCTATAGATGACTTCTTGCAAGAGATCACTGCTGAGGACAGATGTTCTACTGCTTCACACTTGGGGGACAAGCATGTTCTCTTCTCCCCCGTTATTGACAAAATAGCGCTCCACTTGTGGACTCCTGCCCTCCACAGGACCAGAGTGAAATGACTAAACTGGTCTGTTGCTCCAGTGAATCTGGATAAGTGAATAAGTCAATTCTCTTTAACTCTGTGGTCTCAACTTCTTGTTGGCTTATTGCAAAATTAAAGGGCACAGGGAGCAGACCCATCAATCAGTAACCAGGAGAGGAATGAACTCTTTGTGGAATGTACTAAGAGCAGGAAAGATAAAGGAAAAAAAATGAACAGAAACCTCATGAAATGGCCATTTGTTAGAAGAATGAAAGAAAAAATTCCCTGTTCACATGCAACGATATTTAGGAAAAGTCTTATTAAAGATTTCCTGTCTCACTAGGGGAGCAAGCCCTGGAATACAAAGTACCTCAAATCATCTGCCGTTTATTTGTGTTTTTAAAAATTTTTTATTATTATTATTTTTGTGGGTTTTTGCTGTATTCCACAAGCATAGCAGATATCATGGGCTAAGGCTAGAACACTGAGTGACTCAGCAGGCCCAAGACCAGGGGAAGAGGAGAAGATGCCACTACTGTGCTATTGTTTATTAACTAAGGAATGAAGTAACAAACATCACTGATCCTACAGCCTCCTCTCAAAGCTGAACTTCCCCTAGACCTCTTAATTCATAGTTAAAGTTCTCAAGGCCAGGTCTTCTTTAGAATACCTGAAAAATGCTATTTGACATGCACAAAACCCCAAAGGGCTGGAGGAAGAAGGTGCCAATCACCATGCCCAGTGTCTGTTTAAACAGCCTCTGTAAGGGACTTGGGGTGTAGCCCAGAGACAAAGTGCTTGCCTGGCACACCTAAGGCCCTAGTGTAAACTACGTACTGCAATAAACAAACAAGGTACTACAACACCCATCACAACCCTGAGGTAGATGACATTAGTTCTGTTTTATAGATAAAAAAAAATATTGAGCAATTGGGTTGGAGTAATAGCTCAGTCAGTAAAGGAAGAATTAATTCAACCTCCATATCCACATAAAAAGCCAGGTGTGGTGGTGCCCACTTATAACTCCAGCCCTGGGGACGTGGAGACTGGCTACCTCTGAGGCTTGCTGGACAGCCCGTTTGGCCTTATTGACAAGCCCTAGGTCCCAGCAAGAGATTCTGTCTCAAAACACAAGATGGGCATCTCTTGTAAGGAACTACATCCAAGGCATACACACCCCATGGACACAGACACTCACAGAGCAAATCACTAAGCATAGCAAGCAGCAGCATCATGTGACTATAAAACATTATTTCCTAACTTAGATAATCCCATTCAGGAAATCTACTGTTGTACCCTAAGTCCCAGTGGGGGAAATGAAATACAGGCAGTGATTGAAATGACATACCGATAACTCACTAGAATATGCCTTCCATGCTTATTTTCTCTAGATCAGCTTCTTCTCTAAGACAACTATTACAGGGGGTAGGAAGACAAGGCGGTAAGGGGTGTAGGGAGCCCATTGGGCTGGCAGGGCAGAAGAACCATTAGAACACAACATGGCCCTCTTCTTACCTGTGAGATGCAGTTTTGTAAGCAGTGTGGCCACGGGAAAGAATTCTTTAGATTATTTTAGAATATTTTAAATGCATAATACCCGTGATAAGTATATATACACTCTTATCTGAGCCTCATTGCCAGCAATAAAGTAGACATTACAATCAGAGGGAAGGAGCGGCATTTGAATGGAACCAAACCCGGGTCTGACTGACTCTATATCCCACCATCTTCGTAATCCTTGACCCCAAAGGAGAGCTCACCTCCCAGAAATAGGAAAAACTGTGAGGAGAATGCAATCGCATTGTCATTAATGTCAGGACAGGCTGCCTGGGACCTGTACCCTCCTGTGGGAACTGGGTCGTTGTTTCCCTGTTTTCTCTACTGGCTACTCATTTAGAACACATGTTGTTGCTAAGGTCATCCTCCATTGTCAATAGGAGGCTTGATAGTCATAAATCATCACAAGCTGTCCCCTCAACTGCCCCAAGAGAGGGCAGTAGAGGCAAGAGGTGAGCGATCAGAAAGACTGAGACTAAGCTTTCAAGGAAGCTAGGAGTAAATCTCACATTTAAGTCATCCCATCCAGTCCCGCCCATCCATGATCCTCTCCCATCTCCCAGCTATGTGTTCTCTGCCCTGAGCATCCCTTGGATGTCATAACCCATCCTTCTCAGAGCATCTAAAGTGGCACCTCTGTAGATCTCCTCTCCTTGGAGAGCCCATGATCTTCAGCCATGAGCCATGCACCACTACTCAGAAACCTGCCATCTGTAAGGCCATCTCCCTTCCCTCTTCAATGAACCCCATCTTAAGTTCAACAAGTGACTGACTGTGCGACTTTATGTCACCGAGGCCCTAGTGACAAGCAAGTGCTCTACAGCAGTAACTCTGAAGTGGTGGACATGGGTCTGGAAGCCAGTGCTTCTGATTTCAGATCCGTACTATCTCCTCTACATGTTCTTTTCTTCCCTTTTGTGAAACTTAATACTTGACTCTACAGTGACTGACAGACTCCCTGTAAACATGTCTGAAGCACAGCTGTAATATAAAATAAATATTAGATTAAAAACAAAATTACTCAAGTAATTTACTTCATTCTTAAAATTAAAAATCTTAAATTTCCTTAAAATGGTGCAGACAGGTATTGTCTGTAAATAAACTATAATGAAAAGGAGCAAATAATCCTTGTTATAAGGGAGGTGTACCAAGATGTATAAGAGCAGACACGTTGGGAAAGAGATGAGTTCTCACTGGAGACTCAGGGAAAAGTGTCCTTGGACCTGGACCTTGAAAGGAGAGCATTTAAATGTGTGGAAGGTAATTCTAACTGGCAGAACATCTTATGTTATAAGAATTTAGAGCTGGGCAGTGGTGGCACACGTCTTTAATCCCAGCACTTGGGAGGCAGAGGCAGGTGTAACTCTGAGTTTGAGGGCAGTCTGGTCTACTGTTAGAGAATATTTGTTTACACTGTAAAGATCTGTCTCTGCCTAAAGTATCTTCTGATTGGTTTAATAAAGCTAGGCAAGAGAGACATAATTTCAGAGGAGAGAGAGGAAGAGGATTATGCCAGAAGAACTCCAATGAGATTCTGAAGAAGTAGGATGTACAGTACAGATCAGAGGTATGCAAGCCATGTGGCAGAACATAGATTAGTAGAAATGGGTTGATTTGAGTTATAAGAGCTAGTTGGGGACAAGCCTTTCATAACTAATAATAATTCTCTGTGCTGTTGTTTGGGGGGTGGTGATTTAAAAATAGTCCAAGAAGAAAGCTTACAGTCTACAAGCAAGTTTCAGCACAGCCAAGGCTGCACAGAGAAATCCTGAAAAGAAAAATAATACTTTAGATTTGCAGAGTAGTTTGGATGTAGTCTTTAAACTCATAAGTACTAGACGTCATTGATAAAGTAGTACTCATTCCGTCTCCTGTATGGTTATAGAATAGACATGTATACAGGGGTATATCTATTTAAAAAGAACTCAGGACTGAAAAGTATGGTAACCAGACCTCAGCTGAGCGTCACCAAGGTAGACTTTCTCCTCCACCAGATCCTTGTATCTGATGTACCAGGCTTTCAGGAAGAGAAGGCACCATAACTTCCTGCCTATCACGGAAGGTTGTTCTCAAAGGGCAGGTTCTTTTTGTTTTATCTTTTTATTATTATTATTAACATTTTCCCTCTATTTTACATACCAACCATGGTTTCCCTTCCCCCTCTCCTCCCATTCCCCCCCCCACTGCTGTCTACCCCCACCACATCCCCCACTCCTACTTCCACGCCATTCAGAAAAGTCAGGCCTCCCATGGGCTTGAGCATGGCACAGCACATCAAAGTGAGGCAGGGCCAAGCTCCTCCACCTGCATCAAGGTTGGGAAAGGTAATCTAGCATGGTAAACAGCTTTCCAAAAGCCAGCTAGGCACCAGGGGCAGGTCTTGATCTCACTGCTAGGAGCCTCATAAAAAGACCAAGCTACACACCTGTCACACACAGGCAGAGGGCCTAGGTCGGTCCCATGCAGGCTCCCTGACCACTGGTCCAGAGTCCAGGTGCTCCCAGGAGCTCAGGTCAGGTCAGCCGTCCTTGTGGTTTCTCTATCACAGGACAGGTTCTTACAGAAAGAAAAAAAAGTCTCTCTCTCTCTCTCTCTCTCTCTCTCTCTCTCTCTCTCTCTCTCTCTCTGTGTGTGTGTGTGTGTGTGTGTGTGTGTGTGTATGCACAGGGAGTGATGGTGCTCCAAGTTTCAAACTGTATTTGGAAGTCAAATTCTGCTAAAATCAAGGCAGTAAAACTAAATCAACAACCCATCCTCAAAGACTGTCATTGCTGCCCATGCTGGCGGCTTCCCTTCAGTGCCCTCACTCAGGAGGGACTCCATCAGACTTCAGAGTTCCCTGTCCAGGTGCAAGGGGGTGTGACAAGGCAGAGTCTCTTTACTCACTCTGGCAGCTTAAAAGCCAGTCTGCTCATCTAGTTATTCTTCAACATGACAGGCAAAAACACTTTCCACTGTTCTGTTTATATGTTCAAGGCCAAGAGCAAAATTCAACTAGAGATTCAAATACAAAGTGGAATCATCGAAACTGTAAAGGTGTTACTTTCATATAAATACAGTCTCAGTGTATAAATATAGGACGTGAGGGTCACACAGAAACCCCTTGACTCTAATACAGATTTAAAAATAGTAAAATAAGTGAGCACTGATGGGGTCAGACAGAACAGCACAAGGACCAAATATGAGTGTCACAAAATAGTGAATCTGGAGCATGATCACTAAAGATACTAAAACCATTAGACAAACAGCTGGTGGAGAACTCCATCAGGAAAGACCAGGCTGCCACCATCTGGGCCTGACTACTGCTTCAACTACCACTAATGTCAATTTGAGCGTAATTCTTGGACACAGAAACACATGTTGAATACTTTTACATTTAAAAAAAACTTAAATTGGAATCTAAGCTTCTAATGCAATCACTAGTTTATGGAAATATGAGATACAGAATCAGTTAAAGGAAACAGTGAGAAGTCATCAGCCATATCTCCAATGCGGGACAAACCACATCTAATTTCTACAAAAGTTCAAGGCTGCAGATATAAAGGAAGGTAAAGATGTGTTATGGAGTAGAAGAAAGTAGAAAACAAAACAAAAGTAACACATGGACTTTACTGAGATCCTATTTAAACCAACAGTTGTAAAAGGACATTTTGGAGACAATCAGAGAAATATATATCTATGGACTGGATATTAGTATTAACATACTATTGCTAATGTTGTTAGGTGTGCTGAAGGCACAACAGCTATAGTTTCAAATGCCTTTATCAATTTAAAGATGGTGGACATGTAGAAAATATTGTTCCTATTCATCATCATCTTTATCATCTTCATCTATTCATTTTTGAGACAGGGTTTTCTGTAGCCCAGACTAGCCTCCATTTAAACAAAGATGAGTGTGAATTTCTGATACTCCTCTTGACTTACAGGGATGTGCTACTATCTTGGGTTTTATGCCTGGGGATCAAACCCAGGAGTTCCTACATGTTAGGTAAGCATTATATCAATTGAGTTACATTCCCAGCCCTAGAATGTGTTAGTTTCCAAAAATAAATTTTAAAACACTATCAAGAAAGGGAGATAAAACTGAGCATGGTGGTACATGCCTTTAATTCCAGCACTTAGAAGGCAAAGACAGGTGGATCTCTGTGAGTTTGAGGCCAGCCTGGTCTACAAAGTGAGATCCAGAACACCCAGAGCTGTTTCACAGAGAAACCCTGTCTCAAAAACAAATACCCCCCACAAAAAAAACAAAAAAAGGAAAGATATAATTATGGTATAAATTATGGTATATTTTATAACTCATGTCAATAGCTATATTGCCAAAATAATATAAATAGTGCACATACTAAATGATTAAGTATTAAGAGGGCTGGAGTTATGACTCAGCAGTTAAGAACATGCTCTTCCAGAGGACTTGGGTTAAATTCCCAGCACCTACATAGTGTCTCACAACCATCTGTAACTCCATTTACAGGCGATCTGACACCCTCTTCTGGCCTCTTTGGGCACCAGGCAGGCAAGATATTCATACACATAAAAGTAAGAATAAATAAACAAAAATTTAAAGACAAAAAGTAAAAGCAAACAACAAAAAGATATATTCAAAGTGATGTAGAAAACTGGGTGATCGAGATACACACCTTTAATCCCGGCACTCAGGAAGTAGAGGCAGGCAGATCTCTGGTTCGAGGCCAGCCAGGTCTACAAAACAAGTATCAGGACAGCCAGGGCTACACAGAGAAACCTTGTCTTGAAAATAAAAAGTGGGGCTGGAGATATGGCTCTTCCAGACTATCTGAGTTCAATTCCCAGCACCCACATGGCTGCTCACAACTGTTTGTAAGTCCAGCTCCAGGGGACCTGATACACTCACAGAAATACATGCAGGCAAAACAGCAATGCACAAAATAAAATTTAAAAAAAAGATAAATTATTTAAAAAGCAACAAATGAGTGCGTCTGAAAGAGAAGAAGGCCTAAGAGCTCAGTCAGTGGCCATCCTCAACAGAAGGCGTCTGATAACATCTATAATAGGAAAATGAAGGCCAGCTCCAGAGAGTTAGAAACAGACCACATCGGTGGAGTCAGCAACAGAAGTCTCAACAGTGGCAGCTTCCAGAGAGGAAGAAGCAAGAAGGAAGGATAGAGCTGGGGAGGGAACTGCTGTTTGCAGTTGAAAATTACACTCTCACCACATCTATGGAACAACATGCATATTTTACTTTGATGAAAACTACAATAAAAAATAATGTGCATAATAGGGATGAAGTGGTGAGGAATCGGTCACCTAACAAATTATATAGAAAGAGCCAAAGAGGCAGATGATGTCAAGGCTGGGTCCTGGGTCCCAACCCTGCCAGTGCCACTTCAGAGCCTTGTGTGATTCAAGTGGGCACAGAGGTCAGCTGCTGTGCAGACAAAGGGCAGTGGGGTACGGAGGCCTGACATCATGAGCAGTTGGACGCTGGACTTCCCTTCTCAGATCTGTTGTTACCATGCAATGGTCCAGAGCTCCACTTCTTGGTTAACTTGCCTTCAAGGAAAACGTTGGCAGGCATGCCTCTTAATGCACACACCAGTGTAATTTTGTGGTGGAATGTGATAAGTTCTTAGTCAAAGCTTGATCAATAGGCAGAGCCTTGCCAGACTTCCTGACTAGCAGGCAGCTTCCTTCTCTGTTGCTTCCCTTACCCCATCCCATACTATGCCAGACACCATCTTAATGGCCACTTTGCCTCTATTGTTTCCTTATTAAGTAATGAGGAGATAAGTCACTGTTTGGTCACGGTGATTATATCCATTGGACAGATGAAGAAAAGTGAGCTTAAGGGTTTATAAAGTAACAAGAGAGTAAGAACTGGAACTCAGTACCCGAATGCAGACCGACTGAAATAGGAAGTCCTCTCTCTTAACGGGTGTTATAACGCCTCTATCAGTTTTTGATCTGCACAATACATCCTGACTTTATAAATAAGAAAAGCAAATTTCACAGAGGCTGAATCCCTCTCTGAAGACACACAGCCAGGAATTGGCAGCAGTGGGATCAAACCTGGGTGGCTGCTCTCCAGAGCACAAGATTTCCATCACTATACTACATGACCTCTTCCACTGAGGTTCAGCTATTCAACACCTCTCAAGAGTCCCTCTGCACCAAGCACTGACCCAGACACCTACAATACAGGCAAATTCTTCCTCTCTCTGTCTCTCTGTCTCCGTCTCTGTCTCTGTCTCTCTCTGTCTCTCTCTGTCTCTCTCTCTCTCTCTCTCTCTCTCTCTCTCTCTCTGTGTGTGTGTGTGTGTGTGTGTGTGTGTGTGTGTGTGTGTGTGTGTGTGTGTGTTGGGGGAGGGTATAATAACAACAAATTATTAGTGAAAAGTAATTGTGTGTGCTAGAAAGGTCTTACAGCCATGGGCAACAGATAAAAGGTAAGTGTGTTTAGTATGGTGTAGGAATGAGCTGCAGTTTTATAAAGGTTTTGGAGGGAAACAGTCTGAAAAGGTTGGAAGGCAGCACAGAGGTCTACATCTGGTCATATCTATACCAGTCTTCCTTAAATCTTTCCAGAGAAATCCTCTAACCCTGGATATCTTATGTGTTAACCACAGAAGCAGAATGGTATAAAAGGGTGTTAGTTTTGTCCCCAACTTAGCTTATCTGTCATTACAGATGAAAAGAGTAAGGAAGAGGTCCATGGAAACAAGAATGAAAAGACCAGCCAAGAATTATCTCCCAGCATCAGCAGCCCTCCCCAGGCACTGTGTGCAGCATCCTCAAGCCCTCAGAGCAGACGTGAACATCAGAAAATATTCTCCCCAAACTGCACTCCAGTACAGCGAATGACTGGCAGAACCCTCATGCCTTCTATACACAAAGCCTAGACTATCATATAGCAAGAGCTCAGTGCATTGTGAGGGACATCAGGGACTTCCACCAGTACTGTGAAGAGCTGTAGAGATAACTCTTCATCCTCACAGGAAAAGAATGGCTCTTCAGGAAAGATCTCTAAGGCGTAGCCTTCTGTTTCAGACTCTCTAACAAGAAGAATTACGATCTGACATGAGTTTTGATGCCTTGCTTCCCCTACAAACAGCCCTTGATTCAACCATCTTTCCTTTCTGAATCACAAGCGTGCTTGAGGGCCAACAACGCATCTACAGGACCTCTCTTGTCCTAGCACCACAAAGTAAACACCCCGAAGAAGCAGAGACATCTAGTTGGTGTTGGTGATTAAAATACAGGGTGAAGTTATCGGAGAGATGTTAACCCAGTATTAAGTGGTCGTCTGATATGTTTCTACCCCTGGGAAAAGGTGAGCGGTGCAATAGCTGTTTCCAGTCTGCAGCCAAGCAACATCAGAAGCTTCAGATTAAAGGAACAGTGAAGCAAGACCTCAGTCCAAGGCACACTTGAGTCCTAGATCACAGATTTTCATGATGCAGGCCCCACCCTACAACATGTGAATGGAAGAGGAAGGAATAGGGAGGGAGGCAATGAGTCCACGGGTGGGTGTTGAGCATCCATTGGGGATTAGAGCGCCTTCCAGGTTCTGAGGTTACAACAGAGAACAGGTCAAACAAAGAATAGCCTGCCCCTGTGGAGTGAGTCCCCTAATCAGGGTCTAACAATACATCAGAAAAGCAGGAGGCAGGTAAGAGGATTTCAGATGAGAGATATGAAAAACAAGAAATGATGGGTGGCTCTTGGCAGGAGAAGCCATTTAGGCTGGGATCTGGGGGGCAGTGTGGAGTTTGCCCAGAGTTCGTGGCAGAGTCCCAGACTCAGTAGAGATGAGTATAAGGGTCTAGGAGAAGCAAACTTGAGATGATCTGGGAACCCAAACACCAGTGTGTTTGCAGGTTACTGACTGAGGAACAGGGTCAAAGAAATGAGTGGGCCTGAGTCAGCTTCTTGGACCCCACAATGAGGGCATAGAATTTGGTCTTAGGATGCTAAAAAGCCATGGATGGGTTTGGCAAAGAAGACTGACATTATCTGACACATTTTAAAATATGTTTGATATAAAAAGTTATAGCTCCAACATTTAGTCTCTCTCACAGAGGTATAGCTTTGGTGTCCTGTGTAACCTATTTAAAATATTCATGAGTGTCCAATCCTTGGCATGGAAAAAAAACAAAAGGAAATATTTAATAGATTTCTTCTTCTTTATTAAAAAATAGATTTAATAGACAGCAGGCTCCTAAGAGTTGAGAAAAATACAGAATGAGACACTGGACAAGTCAGTGGCTTAGTAAAGCATGTCCCATAAAAGGTCTCTTAGAATTCAGGGTCCCCCGCAGCTCATACCAAGCAGGAGAAAGTGTGTGTTCACACTCCATCTGCTCCAGACAAGCCCTAATGGTATGGGTAGCACAGACAGCTCCTTTATCTGGAAACACCAAATAGAATCCAGCTCAACTCCAGGCAGAGTAGTTCTAACTCCCTCGGTGAGATGGAAAAGTGAACGCTGCAGGGACTAAGATGCAGTAGTGTGTCTCTGGGGATTTGAAAGTTCTTCACAAAAGGGAAGTCACAAGAAGGAAAATATCAACGGTGACACAGAGCTCCCCGCACTTATATGTAGCTATTTAGAGACAGCCCAAGCAACATCTCCCGATTCCTGGTCTGTCACCATTTTAAGTGAATGCATATACAAAGCCAGTGCTTTATGATTCTGGTAGGGATGGGATGTTTCAGATGCTTGCTAGAATTCTGCAGCTCCTGGTATTATCCTACAACAAGGGCCATCCACAAACAGCCACTTGGCAGAATCTATTTCAACACAGTCAAACTCTTCCAACCACCTCCAGTTTCACTTCTCTGTGGGGAAGACACAAAATGTACACAGGAGGAAGTGAGAGTGACGTGCTGATGACCAGTTGTCTTTTTTGAAAATGCACAGTCTACACAATGATATATATGGGTACACAGAAGCAGCAAGGCGCCGGTGTGTGCACATGCACGTGCATGTATGTGTGTGTGTATGTGTGCGTACATTCTAATACCTCAGATTAAAAAAGTTAGATCTGAGCAAATGTCAGAGAAATACCTCCCAAACAAAGAAGATTAAAGTGACTTGGGTTCTTTAAATAGCAGGAAATGTAAATCTTTTCTTTTGCTCAAGGAAAACTAACAGAACTCTACCAGAAGCCTCATTAGTCCCATTGCTCAGTTTCCAATAAAAATAACAGGTAAGTCAATTGTTTAAACGACTATGATTTTTCCCAGCTGCTGACATACTATAGAGAAGCCTCTGGTATATTACCTTAAAAATTCAGATTTATCTGAGGAAAATGAAAACTATAAACTGACAAGCTCAGAATTGGGTAGTAGGTGCTTGGGTATGACAAAAATCATTTAGCTATGACAACATTACAAAACCAGCAGCCATTGAGTATGTTTTATATCATACTAATATCCAAAGTAAAATAAATAATCTGATGTCAACTGAGATATATCAGCCAAATGAATTGTTTACCTCTATTGTCAGCTAGAGATAGAAGACTGAATTATGGACACTTAAGTCAAATATTTCAAAATATAATTTTCTCTCCATATTTGATCACTATCCTTCAAGGGTTTATATATGGGTACCGTGAAAGTTGTGGCATATTCCCTCTACAGGGCTAATATCTGAAAGTACCGCTCTTCTATGTAAAATTGATATTTTCCAAATAGTCAATTGAGCTAGATATAACTATTTTTCATCCATGACTTTTCTAGATTACTCATAATAGATTCATGAGATAGAAAAATAGGTTATATCTTCACTGAAGTATAAAAACACTGAGGCTCAGAAGTTTCTGCAAGAGTTTTCTCTACTGTATGTAAGATGAATCTTACATTTTAGTGGCATTCAACTATTACAATTTTGATCAACAAAAGGAATATAAATTAAAATTAAACTTCAGAAAAACTGTATCATCAAAAGAAAAGCAAATCCATGCTTGTTGGAGGCCAACAAGACAGACAGCTGGCTACAAAGGCACACAGTGGAAATTTCTAGGCGACAGAAACACTATTAGGTATACACATGTGTCAAAACTCACTAAGCTATGTACTTCACTATATGTAAATAGAATTTTAGAAGATTTGATGTTAATCTAATCCTCCAAGCTTTCCTCTTAAAAGTAAGATACATCACTCATCTTCATTTTCCTTCTAGTGCGTTGGTATAAGAAACTAAATCTTCCACTGGAATTTCCCAATGGTCATCATCAAGTTCTCTTTGTTGTCACCCTTTCGATGTTAAAAACATGAAATTACATTCCTAGACTTGCATAGGTGATCTTCTTTCTCATTCAATATTACATATGTTTGTCTTATACAAGTTTCCTAAATTGAGGTATGTGTCCTGTCTTTGTAGCTATCATGGTGTTTCTATTATTAGGCATTTGGGGAATCTGAATCAATCTTGTTGCTTGCTTCTAGAAGTCACAATCAAAATGGTAAATCTTTCTGCAAAAAAAAGAAAGAAAGAAAAAAGAAGATCTTTGCTGAAAGCACAATATTCTTCCCTTTCAAAGTTATTTTTACCCACTGTATTTAAATACAACGCACCAAGAGGATGAAGGGGTTCTGTGTCTCTGAAGTGACTTACATCATGCAAAGAGCTATACAATAAATGTTGTGCTGATGGTTTTGATAAAATAACTTTTACAGATCTTCAAAACACTTGACAAAATATTCTCACATTTATTTCTGCCCTGTAGGCATGACACTATGGAGATGGCACTATATCAGCCCTCTGGCACATAGATGCCAGTCACCAGAATGTCTAACTTACAGAAGTTATTGGGCTCTTCGATGGCAGAGTCCTATAGTCTGTCCTATGTTTATTTATAACACATTGCTACATTCGCTTCATTTAAATAAAAAACCAATTTCCTTTCTAAAGAAATGCTAGGGGGTTCAGAACATGAGTCCATAAAACGCGGCACCTTGTCAGAGTATTTTAGGCTAAAAAAGCTAAAATATAAATATTGTCACCCCTAAAGCAAGAAGAACACTTTGTGACCTTATTCTGTCTGCCTCCTCTGACATAAACCATTAATTTTTTTTTCCTGACCTACCTCTTCAAGGTTCCCATTCTACAGAAATTCTATCCACATCTTGGAGACTAAACAGAATTGGTACAAATAGGCTCTGCTAGGTTCCCTGAGTTAGTACAAGCATCACACCCTTTGACCTCCCACCACATTCTCCCAACAGTCCATAAAAATAGTTTCCATGGGTCTTTGGGCTTATGTGTCTGAAGTCTCTTGGGTCACATAAACCTTGGTTAAATATATTTGTTATGCTTTTCTCTTGTTAATCTGTCTCTGTGACAAGGGTGTCAGCCACAAACCTGGTAATGAGTGAGGAAAGAATGTTATCTTTTCTCTCTGTTGGCTTCTGGTGCCTGAACAAGGGACCCAAAGCCTATTACCAACAGTACAAATATTGATTACTTTGCCAGATAAGAACTTACTCTTGAATAGGAAATATACGATGGGACCGTCTATCTATAAACTTAATCCCATTTGATGGCCTTCAGCTCAGTCACGTGTCTCCTACACTATACTGTATTCTCGAGTTTTTTTGTTTTTTTTTTTGTTTTTTTTTGTTTTTGTTTTTGTTTTTAGCTCAGCATGGTTGTATTAATCTTTCTAAATGTGAGCTATCTACTTCCTCTATGAGTTATTTCCCAGTTTTCTGGGGTGAATTGTTATCTTCCTCTGGGATGCTTGAGCTGTACAAACAGAATAATAGCTATTCTCTCATGCAGCTGTCCTGCTGATGTAGGAACATGTTAAACAAGAACCATATCTCAATCATTGCCATTGGTATAGAGAAGTACACTACACACCAAGGAAATGATGGCTGAAGACTCACTGTGATACCTAAATACCCTCATTATACTTATTTCGTAAACTAGTGATAAATCTCGAGGATAAACTTTACTAAGACCAAGTTATTTTCCCAGACATATAATAACTGCCATTTATAATCCTACATCTGCAGTCAGTTTAAGAATTGGCCACTGATAACTATTATTATAGGTTCACAAAAGCATATTCACCTCAGACATCAGTAACAGGAATTCCTCACAGTAAAATGAACTGGACACAAGAGAGAAAGCTTAAATGCAAGACGGTCCTAGGCATTTCAAGATGCCTGGTCACTTGCCAAGACTCTACTGAATCTGCTAGCTGTAGATTATCCCTTTTATTTCACATCAAAGCCTGTGATGAGTTTTATATGCTACTTAAGAGATACAAACCAAGGAGCTGAAGGTCCTCAGAGTTGATATGTTTTTCTCTTTCCTCACTTCCAGACCTAGTCTTTACAACCGGAATAGGTTATATCCAGGAGAGAAGGTTAGAAATAGCAGAGGAGGCTGACTACATACAGCGCTGACACTTCCTTAGATCCTGAATGCTTCTGATATATCAGTCATCACTTTCCAACTCCTCTAATGTCCCTGAAATAATCCCTGCTCCGGTACCCTCATCCTCATGAGTATCTCTAGGATCATCAAATCCCACTGACCAGTTTGCATACACTCTACCCTTCTTCACCTCTAACACACAGGAACCCCTAAATGCCGTCATTAGTCCTTGGGAGGGGCCAGGGTGAAGGGTCTGGTTGTTTGCTGAGCAATCCCAAGGGTCTGACAGGGTAGGACATTCACACACCTCTGTGTTTTGAAGTCCTTGGTTTTTTCTAAAAGAGAGACTGTAAGGTAGTTGAAAGTGAAGCATTTGGATAGGGGAAATTTATCCATAAACTGGCCACACTGCTGACTCACTCTGCACGTTGCTTCTTGGTATTTTCTGTACTGAGTATACATTGTTTGTGATTTCTACAGCTTGGTTTCTGATGATCAAGGCTGGCACTGGTGCCTATTTAAACCAGATGTTTTCCACAAGAAAATGTTAAATAAAGGGGAAAGGGCTCCACCCATCACTAAGGAACACAGGCCTTACAATGTTCTTCCTTCTAGAAACTGCTGACTTGACTTTGGTTTCTGAACTGAAAACTTTGGCATGTTTGGATTTTTTTTTTCTATCTTTCCTCTTCTTCTTCCTTCTTTTTTTTATTTTTATTTTTTGCTTATAGCAAAGTGTAATTCTATGTGTTCAATGTTCTAACAAGAAAGGTGTCAGGAAGCAGAAAGGCACTATGAAATATGCTAATTGTTGTTGGTTGTTGTACATTATGTAACATAACTATATAAATCTAAAAAACTATATAAATTTAGGAATAAGTGCTCATGGGGAACATGGATTCTTATTAAATTAAAAAGTTAAAAAGCCATAGTGAAATTGTTGAAAGTAAGTTCCCATCACTAGGACAGGCTGTCCTGTGTGTCCTTGGTGCCACAAGGCTTCTCCTTGCTGCTCCTACCTTTGCTCCCTTTTGTTCCTGTCATACTGCTCAGATTTGAGTTTCTGTGACATGTATGCTGCATCAGGATTATCTGTTTCTAGGGCATTTTCTTTATGGCAATCTACATTTGGCAATAAAGTGTTTACATTCATTTTCTCTAAATCCCACAGTGCACCAGGAAGGGAGGCACCATCCTTATGCTACAGACGTGTAAAGTGAGGCTCAGAGTCCTGCTTGAAAATTAGTAGCTACTACAAAGGAGGGGAAGATTTAATTTGTAATTAAAATTAATTTAGTTTTTAAATTAATGGTTAAGTATCTCTGGCAAAGATTAACAAGAGAAAGCATAAACATATTTACTGGCTATAATTTTTTAATGTGTATGGGTGTTTTCTTGCATGCATGTATATGTGCTATGTGCATGCTGGTATCTGAGGAGGCCAGTTGTGTTGCTGAGAACTGAATCCAGATGCTTTGCAAGAGCACCAAGTGCTTTTAACCTCTGAACCATCTCTCCAGCCTCTTGAGTATAATAAGTTTTATGTACATGAAAGCCTTCAAAAATGAAGGTTTGGGAAATCAGCTATGTTTTTATGTTTAGGTTTGGACATTTGGAGAACTATGATTGGACAAAGGGAAACAGAAGTTAATTGGGTTGGTGAGAGGGCTTAACAGGGCCTCTTCTCTGTGTCCCAAGACCTTCAAAATAAAAGATGTTCCTTTCCTCTGGGTCAGAGGAAGGCAGCTGCCTATAAGGTCTTATGACTACTTCAGAGGAGGGGTGAAGGGAAATAGTGATCTTCCTACTTCTTTCTACAAGGCTCTCCAATAATAAGGTACTATATTTTTTGAGCAGAATGTTTTAACTAACTTATGGGAAGGATTCCAGCACAGGAGGATGTGATTCAGAGAGCTATTAGCCTCCAAAAGGGTTTGTGAGGGGATGGGGGTGGGGTGGGTGGAGCGGGCAGGTGAAAATCCCACAAGGGTCCACAGATACAAATTTCAATTTCACTGAAATGGAGATATGAGCTGTTTATCAATTCTCCCAATCTCTGAAGATTTTTGCATCCTATATTAAACCAACCCTTCTTTGGGATGTTGGGGAGGTGGGACGAGAGTAAGGGAACAGTCTCCAGAGAAGGGATTTGAAATCCATCTAGAAAGGCGTACTCTCACTAATAAACAACAGCAAGCCCATGCATTCATTGAAGCAAAAAATGCACCCATGACCTGGCAGCCTCACTCAGGAAGTCTCTGATCTCTGTTCACTGTCCCTGCTTTTTACCTTGTCTCTTCCCTTCTTTTAAAGTCCTGTGCCAATTCACACCTGCTGCTGTTTCAGGTGTAGGGTGTGAACTGAACCTCAGACCTGTTCATTCCTGCACTAGTAAATAAGTAGAGATGTAAGGCAGGGGGGTCACTTTACATGGGAATTGCACTCTAAGGTTGGCAATAGAAGGCAAAATTAACATGGTCAAAATTACCCTGGAAAATCCCTTAAACCTCCCAGTATGAGATGGTTGAGTTGGTAGTTATAATGATGCACAGTAATATGTGTGCACAGAAATATGTGTCCACAGAAATATGCACAGCACGTCATTTACAACGGACAAGTGTCAAATACAGTTCTGAAGTAGATTTAATTATGTAGAAGAAAGAGCGCCCAGTTGAACTTGAATAAACTAAATGAGATGCTGAAGCTACAGCCCTGTATCTTTCACCTCAGCTCCCACAGGCTTTTTACACACTTCTAAATAGGCTTAAGGGCTCCATTTACATGAAAAGGCAGACAGCTCCGGGAACCTTTGAGGCCTTCTCATAAGATACACAATCACCACAAAAGGAAAAGAGAGAGCATTCTTTCACACACATCTCTTTCCTGTTTTTGCCTTGTGGCAGGAACAAAAAAAATTCTGAAAGAGAAAGCCAGCAAAACTGGAGGCAGTAACTTCTGCACCAGGCTGTGGAAAATGCCAAGTTGAAAATACTTCCTTAAACTGTGACATTCACAGCACAAAGCCCAGAGATGGAGGGTCTTCATGACAGGGTGGCCCAAAATCTGTGAGGGATGGAACATTTTCTCAAAATAAAGTGAAGAAGCATTCTAGCTGACGTGGAGTTAAAGCATGGTTAGATAAAGCCCTTAACAATTAGGGGAAGATTAACAATTTTGTGAATATGCTTATCGTGTTTAAGAATTCATATAGGACATCCATCCTTTAAATATTTTCATTTAATCTTTTCATAGGATATATTTGATCACATTCTCTCTCCTCCCACAAGTTCTCCCAGATCTTCCCCACCTTCCTACCCACCCAACTTCAAGTTCTTTCTCTCCTCTGTCTCTTAGAAAAAAAAAAGAAAATAAAGAAATGAATATTAAAAACAAATAGAAATAAGGACGTCCCTAAATAGGGTATAAGGCCAGGTATGTGGTCACATACCTGTAGTTCCACCACTTAGGAGGTAGAGGCAGGAGGATCTGAATTTGTAAACAGTTTGGGCTACATGCAGAGCCAGCTCCTCTCTCTTCCCCTCCATCTCATCTATTGTATTAGGTAATTGTTTACACTGTCCACTGAACACCATCCTAAATATAAGAATATAGCCTTATAGTATGATGGGATGCAAACAATGCTAGTTAAAGGTATGGCACATGGGCACACTGAGCATTTTCAATAGAGGGAACTGAATAAAAGAGGAAAATAAAGAAGTCTCCATGACCTTCCATCCTCAAGATACTTATGTGACAGCTATTTTCCTCTCTGGCTGGAAGGAAGGACAGATAAACAAACATGGCAGGAAGAATATGAACAAACAGGCCTTTCTAAGTTGCTTTAAGTGGCTCACACCCTCTTCATCCAATCATAAATCTAACAAGAGCCTAATACCTGATCAAAACCAGCCCTAAGAATAGAGATTTCCTCGGATCTGGGTCTTCATTCTAAGACATCTAAGACTTTGGCTCAATTTGCCAGTCTAGTTTTAGATATAGGAGTGTCAATCATGAGCCTTATAATGGGTGAAAAAACTTGTCTCCCTACACTCCTTTTCGGTCCTTATATACACACACAGGACAGCGCAGTCAATCTTTGTTCCAGCTCTTCCTCCTGTTTGAATGTTTCCCTTAGTTCTCCCCATGACTAGAGGACTCTCACAGGATATAATTCACAGGTCAAATCCTTTCAGGCTTCCCCTGACCACCCATGATGCAAAGGCCAGTCTTCCTGCCCAACATCACTAACTAACTACCTGGAAATAGCTTGTTTTGTGTATCATCTGAACTCTTCCATTGAGATGCAAGCTCCTTAGAGATAGGACTGTTGCTTTTATCATTACTTTCTCTTCAGTGGCTGGAATGTGCAGCCTAAAGAAGAAGGCAAATAAATATCTAACAAGGAAAGAAATGATTCTGAGACAAAACATGTCTATAGATACAGCCATGTAGCCATATCCCTCTGGTCTGGACTTCAGTGTTCTGGCCAAGACGGCCAACTCCTCCAAACACTAAGAGACCATGAGGAAAAACAGGAGCCCACTGTACAAGCCCTAAAGTTATAAAATGCCAAATACCACCAGAGAACTGACTGGGTTAAGGTTTTTCTACATAACATCTCTGCTTTCTTCTTGTGGAAAAGTGATCAATAAAAAAAAGCAATAAAAGGTTAGAGATGCAGAGCCATGTGTGACAGGAATATCAGGGTATATTCCCCTCTGAGTTCTTCAAGAGAACCAATCCCTCCATTCCATTAATTAACATCTAAGGTCCTTGCACCTGTCTGGCCCAGTCAGCCACACCAAGACCATGGGGCTTTCCAGAAACAGCAGCAAGCATGGCCATAGCTTAATCATTAGACTGATGCCTAATTCCCTGCAAGAATGTATCCATTACCTCCCCTAGATGCTGCTGAAATTCAGTTAAAAGTCCTTTGTTAAGCATGCATCACAGAGCACATGTTGCAGAATGCTGTGGGAGACACAAGGATGAGAATTAGTGAGCTCCACACAAACATCTAATGAAGGAGGCTTAACGCAAATAGAGAAAAAAGCATGACTGACAGGAAATGGCAGGTGAGGCTCAAAGAGTACTAACTTCAAGATTCATTTATTACCATGACTAACAATCTATTCTAAAGATAATACACAGTCATGGGAACTAATCATAATGAGTTTCTGTTTCCATATACACTGAGCTGTGAAAGACATTGAGAGCTAGCAAGAAATAGTGTAGGGGCAAAAAGAGGTGATACCTTCCCTCAGCCATCCTAAGGGTCACAATAGAGTCTCCTGTAACAAAAGTGAGCTCAACAGGAGAAATGTGTAACCCATGATCATAGTCAAAGTTCTATGTGACATGGGGCCTTTTGATGATAAGGACCCAACAGATACAGAAGGCAGAAGGCACAGAGATAGATACGTGACTGCCCCTCCCTCCTTCCCTCCCTCCCTCCCTCCCTCCCTCCCTCCCTCCCTCCCTCCCTCCCTCCCTCCCTTCCTCCTTTTCTTTCTTTGAGACAGGGTTTCTCTCAATACAGCACAAGTGGTCCTGGACTCACTTTGTAGACCAGGCTGGGCTCGAACTCACAGAGATCCTCCTGCCACTGCCTCTCGAGTGTTGGGATTAAAGGCATGCACCACCATGCCCGGTTCCTTTGAGACCTTTCAATCTTCATTAGCTCAAAATACTTAGCACACCAAAGTGCTATACTTTGCAGTGATCGTTTCTTATATCTAACAGTAACGTGATTGTAGCAAACTACGATAAATGAATAAATGCTATTTTTCTCAAATATATTCTAATGGGTCAGGCATTGTCTCAGTTATTCTAGTTAGTTTTCATGGGATATTTAATTCTTGCAGTAATGTAATTCCATTTTTATTCTTGCTTTCACACAGGAGAAAACTGGATCTCAGATGTGAGAAAGGGCAAGTCTTAGAACCTGAATCTTGAGACTGGGCGTTCAGTCTACTCCTTTGATCAGGACACAGTAGAAGTGGGGCCAGGGAGACAGCCGGGCTCTTGAGAGCACCTTTGGCTATGCAACCTTTGAGAAGACACATGAATTTGAGTGACATCACAAGTGATTTGAGATATAGACAGGAGCAGGGAGAAAATAACCCATGGGGCAGAGTCTCCTCAAGATTTGAGGGGTCAATGAGGCACACAGTCATGAGTGACCTGTACAAAAATAGTTACAGTGAAACCCTAGAAACAGGCCTGAGGGGAGGGTTGGAAGAGGTAAATGAGAAAGAAGCGTCTTTGGAGTTGGCTTGTGGATCTAGAGAGGAAATCTGAGATATAGAGTTGTTATTCCAGTATGTTTTAATAAAAATGAGTAGGGAGAGAATGGGAATAAATATCACTGTGAGGTGTTTGCAGAAGTGAACGTGGGTGGGAACTAAGTGAGCACCAAGATGAGGAAGAACCTGAGCATGTGCTGAGTTAGATTTGTTATCTGAGAACGCTTCCGAGGCCTCAGAGAAATCCGAGGACTGGCAAGGAGGGAGTAAAGGAGAAGCATCAGAGTTGGTAAAAGGAAAAGGTATTGGACGTTTGTTTAGAGAAAGGTTAAAATGGACCTTAGGAAGAAGAACTGAAGGTATTCAAGTAAGAGTGTAAGGACAGATTTAAACTGGATGTATGTTTCCTCCAGTGAAGCTACCAAGTGGACAGAGAATTATTAGGCTTAAAAGTATGGAGAACTTCCTTTCTGACTACAATTAAGGGAAAGAAGTTGAGGGTCTAGTGATAATATCACTCTAGTGATAATAACAATGGGCTCACTTTTTGTTAAGGAAATTAACAGGTGTATAATCATTAGTTTGGAGGGATTTTAATGTAGTTGAAATGTTGCTAGGCTTGAGATATAAAGTGGATGAGTCAAAGCAAAGGACACTTAAAATTATGACTTTAGAGAGAATAGAGTATAATTGGTAATATCAGAATGCAAGGTACGACTGTGAGAACTTCTGAATTAGGATGAAGGGAAAGATCCAAGAAGAAGACTTTCTGAGATGCTAGAATGTTGGATGGATCATCTATAATTGGGCAGTGAGGTTCTAAAGGATGACTACAGGAATGAGTTAGGGAGTCAAGAACTTAGCAGAGACCAGAAAGTTGATCTATGACTGGTTTTGAGTTCAATAAAATATGAAGATGCATTCATCATGAAAGAACCTGAAAATCCAA
Source organism: Phyllotis vaccarum (assembly GCA_033318265.1). Classification (NCBI taxonomy): domain Eukaryota; kingdom Metazoa; phylum Chordata; class Mammalia; order Rodentia; family Cricetidae; genus Phyllotis; species Phyllotis vaccarum. Next base: position 68,104,389 of record JARWLC010000006.1, read on the forward strand.
CTTTTTACTTTCTAAAAAAATCATTCTTAAAGTTTAGAATCATAGTTATGAAATTAGATAAAATGCTGAACAGACTTCAGGGTAACTTTTTTGGACATGACTAAACGCACTTCTGGCAAGATAGAGCAAAGCATCGTAATCCTTTTCAAACAGACTGCTCAGCAAACATCAGAGAGGGGCATTATGGGAATAGCCAGTCAAGTGGCCACCAACACCGGCCCTGAACTGCTGACAAAAATGTCCAAGGGTCAGGAGATTAGTCATCAAATTCAACTCTAAGAAATCTGTATCCATCTGTCCAATTCGCCCCTCCACTCCATCTTTGACAGGGTCCACCCAGAGGTAAGGTGCGCCATATATTTCTTTAGCTGATCACAGCCTGGATCCAGATGAAACTTTTCTTTTTTTGTACAGTATTTATTATTCTACTAAAGCAAATGGAATGTTTAGCAATGATGAGGGCAATCTGATTGGCACACGCACAGGGCATTAATTCTTCCAAGGTGACTGGTACATAAAAGTGAAACTATAGCACTCATGTAAACAATCTGTGGGCCTCATTTCCCTCCCCAGGCACCTCTAATTTTCAGCTTATATTAACTGTAAGGCGAGCTAATGTTTTTGGTGTAGAAAAATGGCATTATCCCAGACGCAGAAATTACTTTCAGAAAGAAAAATTCTATAGCCACCCAGATTATATAAATGGCATCTGCAGCCAGTGACTATTATGTTGCAGCCGACAGGGAAGACTACAGTGCAAACACCTTAGTAACTAGACACCAACTTATTACAGGCATCAGAAGGTTCACTTGGGTGAGAAAATTTTATGATAACTTTTGTCCATAAAGGATAGGCACTTTTAAAACTATCCTCAAGCAATGATTTAGGCCTTAACAATATGGCCTAATCATCTCATTCTCTCAAAAATAAGACTATTTTGAAAATCAGAGTGGATAGTTGTCTTATAAGGGAAAACTTGGAAAAGCAACTGGGTAGGCCTGTGGCAAAAGCAGGCTTGATGCAGAGGCCCAGACAAACCAAAAATCTACAGGTAACTAGTGTTTGCTTATTTTTGGCAAATCTTGCTTTCAAATTCTTGGTATAATTTACCTTACTCAACCTTTTTGTTTTTTCCCTGATTTGGAATCCATTCATAGATCAGAAAGAGAAAATGATTCTTTGAAAAGAATATGTGGGATTCCTTAAAATCTGGATTTTTTAACTGAGAAGGCGGCTGAGAAGGAAGAGCAGAGTGAGGGAGACAGCGAGTGAAGGACAGAGAAGTGAACACAGAAACAAGTGAGCAGAGATGGAGAGAAGCAACACAGTAAGAAGATGGGACAGATCAAGGGGACAGTCGGACTTAGATGACAAAGGCCAGAGAGGGCTGGGTGGACTATCTTCCAGCTCTTCCCCGCTCGGTTACTTTGTAACCCACTGGCACATCTAACATTGCGGTGTGTGGGGGCCATTCCCATGCCGTCTGTTCTTCAGTGCTCTGGGTATATCAATTCCATCTCAGAAATACAATTTTAAGTGCACAGAATACAACACATAGGAATATACTGGGATCAGTGTCACAGAAATAGTTTCAAAATGATTTAAAATATATGAAATGTTAATGGACACGTTTCTTAAGCACTTGAAGTATTTATTATATATCTATAATAAGTATCTGTGGTTTAAAATTCAGGTTCTGCTAATTTACATTTATTATGTATTTGAAGTGAAGGAAATGCTCAATTTTTTCTATGTTTATTGAAAATGGAACTAGATCTTTCAAGTTCATGAATCATCCATATTTTGGGGAAGAAGAATGTTAAGCTTAAGAAACTCTTCTTATTGTTTAGACATAACTACATAGCTGAGGCTAACCCTTTGGAAACTGTGCATAGCCCAAGCTGGCCTGAAATAGGCCCCTGAATAATAAGACTTTAAGCACGTGTGCGTGCATGCATGCATGTATACGTGTATACATATCTATATAAATATATCTATATTAATATAAATTAACTTGAAGAGCTAGTCCTTAGTTTATGAACTTTTGAAAATAAGAATAACATGAGATTCTACAAAATTACGCAGACCAAAGTAGGTAAGGAAATCAAAGCAAGAACTCTAAAGAAATAAATAGCTAGACACAATTGGTAGCATTGATTATGCTGGTTTTGATGATGGTAAATTGCTTTCATGTTCCTAATAAGGTTCCTAATATATGCGGGTCACTGAGTAGCTGAATTACACATGAGCCCACTTCCCAGCACATAGCAAGGCAAGATCCAGAAAACAACAATGAAATATAAAATTCTTAAAATTAGAAGAAATGATGAATATTTTTCTATTGATTGCTGAGATAGAGTAGGATTGTTATTGAACCATTAGGACACAGAGCAATATAACATAATAGGCATATATGCATAATCATAGTCATGCTGTCTGAATATGACTCTTTCTCTCTGGCAGTGATGGGCCTTGAACTTAGGACCTCAGACATAGTAGGCAAGCTACCACTGAGCTATAGGATGCTACTTCTTTGAACATGATGCACTGTACTTTAATAGCCTCACTAGTGAGAAAGATGTATCATACACTTCATAGGACTGTTGCAAATAGTAACTACACACACACAGAGACATACAGAGTCACACACACACAATATACACACACATACAACACTTGAAATGGCAGCTAATGAGTGATGGAAAGATGTGTTTTCTAGTGTTATAGCTTCTCTTAAAGTAATTTTTAATGTAAAGGAAAAAAAAGCATAGAAAAATACTGACATTTTTTTGGTTACATAAGAATTTCCATATCCATGATTTCATAAGCAAATTTTTTTAAAAAAAAATCAAAGAAAAACCAGAAAAAAAATAACTAAAAAAAATGGAGGAAAAGGTTAATGCTTTACTATATAAATATTTCTTATAAGTCAATATAAAATACACATTAGCATTTCAATGGAAAAAAAGGAAAAGGTAAAATTTTTCCAAAGATTGAAGGATGTGAGTATAATGTCAAGAGGAAAATATTACCAATGGCAGGAAAAATTATCAATTTTGCTGACACACACAAAAAAACCCTTTTAAAGTCTAGGAGGAAATAAACCACAATGCTAAACAAACTTGGAGAGAATATGATGAGTATAAAAAGGGTTTTGTTTTCTTACATATGTTTCTGCCTTTTCTAGTTGAGAATTTGACCACATTTATACCGAATACTTCTTTCTTATAAAAAAATGAGTATGGGAGTATAGTATTACTTAAAAGAGTGGGAAACGTAAAACCACCTGTTAAGGTTAATCTTGTCAACTTGATCGGTCTCTGTGTTTCTATGAGGGTGTTCCAGAGACAATTACGAGGGCTCTGAGGCAATCAATGATTTAATCTGTTGGTGGATGTGGAAGCTGGAATCTAGCTGGAGGAAGTGGGTTGTTGACAACGATGTGCTTTTGAATGGTGTGACTTGGCCTTGGTCTGTTCCTGTTATTCCTCTTTGGTTCCTGGCTGCATGAGGTGAACAGCTTTCATCAACCATGCCCTTTCTCCATGACATTTCTGCTTTACCATAGTCCTACATGAACAAAAACCATGGATTGAAACCTTATACTGTGAGGCAAAATGAGTAATTCACCCTTTTACATTGCTCCTCTCAAGCATTAGTGATGTCCTAAAAACATACCTAAAAGTAACAATATACAGACTGAGCAGATTATACTTATATATTTAGGAACAACCTCCCCAAACAATTAATGAAAAATAAAAGGCCATGAATTTGAAAAAGAGTAAGGAAGGGTTTGTAGAAGGTAAACGGAAATTATATTATAAGCTCAACAAATAAAATAACCTCCACTCTGAGACAGACAGGGTTTATCTGTGTAGCCCTGGTCTTCCTGGATCTCACTCTGTAAACCAGGCTGGCTTTGAACTCAGAGATCTTCCTGCCTCTGCTATACCAAGCTTTTTCTTTTTGGCCACCAACCAGCTCCCAAATCATGACATAGAGACTTATTAGTTATGAATGTTCATCTTAACTTAGGCATGTTTCTGGCCAGCTCTTTTAACTTACATCAGCCTGTTTCTCTTTATCTTTTGCCTCCAGGCTTATTACCTTCTTACTCTGTCTATCTTACTCTTAGGAATTCTTTGTCTGTCTGGAGTCTGCATGGCTTCATGCCCCAGGTGTTCTCTCCTCCTTCTCTTGAGTCTAGATTTCTCCTTCTGTTTATTCTCTCTGACTGACAGCCCCAACTATCCTTTTTCCTAGCTACTGGCCATCCAGCTTTCTTTTAGACCATTCAGGTGCCTTAGGCAGGCAAGGTAAAACAACAACACATCTTTAAACAAATTAAACAAATGTAGCACAACAAAAGTAATATACCTTTACACAGTTAAATATTGCCTAGCAAAAACAAATGTAACACACAATAGTAAAATATTTCACAACACTGCCTCCTGAGTGCTGGGATTAAAGGTGTACACCACTACTCTAGGCTAAAATAAATTATCTAAAAAGACTAAACACTCAAATGTCTGTCATTAACAACTAAGTAAAGAACAAAAATAATAAGTATATATTTGATGTGACAATAGGAACTGTTACAAAAGAATGAACTTTATTGTTTTTGTAATAGTGCTACAGTTAAATTGTAAAAGTTTTATTAAAAATATTGAGTTGGATGTGGTGATGAACACCTTTAATCCTAGTACTTGGGAAGCAAAGTCAGGTGATCTCTGTGAGTTCGAGGCCAGCATGATCTCAGGGAGTTCCAGGACAGCCAGAGATACACAGTGAAACTCTGTCTCAAAAATTAAAAAAGGCTCCCAACTCTCTCTCTCTGTCTCTCCCTCCCTCCCTCCCTCCCTCCCTCCCTCTCTCCTTTCTCTCTCTCTCTCTCTCTCTCTCTCTCTCTCTCTCTCTCTCTCTCTCTCTCTCTCTCTCTCTCTGTGTGTGTGTGTGTGAAAGAGAACTTGGAAAATAGATTAAGGCTGAAATGACTGTATTACATTTCTAGAATATAGCTAGAGCCTATTTAAATGTAAACCCCCAAACACATACCCATCTACATTATTTCTTCTATTTCTCCTCCTTTTTCACATCATTTCTCAAGCAATTGGGATAAATATTAGAGAAGACCTACATTCTAATTCCACCAGAGACTTCCAAGAAAATTAGGAGCAAGCTGCTCTCAAAGTTTCCAGAGGCAAAGTACAATGTTAGAGTCTCATGATCTTGCTGTTTTGAGTTTCCCTTGACTGCTGCAGGTACACTTGGCTCCTGGAGCTGAGAGATTAGAAGGGAAATTGAGCTTCTTCCTTTTTGTAGATCTTTTAGAAATAAGAGTTTCAAAAATAAAGAAGGGATTCTGGGCTATAGAATGTGATTAATGTCAACATAAGAATGCCTAACAATGTTTTGCCATACTCATAGATTGGGGCCTAGCCCAATTGTCATCAGAGAGGTACCAACCAGCATCTGATGGAAACAGATGCAGACTCATAGCTAAACTGTAGGCAGAACTCAGGGAATCCTGCAGAGGAGTGGGAGGAAGGATTGCATAAGCCAGAGGGGTCAAGGTCATCACAAGAAAACCCACAGAATCAATTAACCTGGGCTCATAGGAACTCAGAGTCTGAATTGACAACTAGGGAGCCTGCGTAGGACCAACCTAGGCCCTCTGCATATATCTGACAGTGTGTACCTTGGTCTACTTGTGGGACTCTTAACAGTGGAACCAAAAACTGCCCCAGTGCTTTGGCTAACTTTTGGGAAGCTATTCCTCATACTAGGTCACCTTGCCTAGCCTTAGTACAAGGGAGGTGCTTAGTCCTTCTGCAACTTGATATGCCAGGTTTTGTTGATACCTATGGGAGGCTTGTCCCTTTTTGAACAAAATCAGAGGAGTGGAGGGGGGGTCAGAAGAGAGTAAATGAGAGAAGAGGGGGGAGGAAATGTAAAATAAATTTACTTAATAAAAGATAAAAAAGGGAGAAGCTAAAATAGGCATTCTTTTAAAATCCTAATAAGCCCAATTAGTTACCTTTATAACTTGCTGGCTATGAAAGTTTATCTTAATTTGTATAACAAAATGGTGGGCTAAGAAATACACCCAGTGCATGCTATCCATAAGCAACACTATTTTCTCTCAAAAAGCATATTTTACATTTTCCTAATGGTTGGTCTGGATAACACAAAAATTTGAAAAATAAGCAGGTGGGGAGTGGAAAAGGCTATTGAACCAGTTAAGGCATGGAGGCAGAGCCAGAGGTGGTGGTAGAGGTAGGAAGATCTTTGTGAGTTCAAGGCCAGTTTGGACAGGGAGTTCCAGGACAGCCACGAGTACACAGAGAAACCCTGTCTCAAAAAACCAAAACCACAAAGGACATGGAGGCAGGTGAGCCAGTATGTGTGCCTATAGGGGCAGAGGTGAGACATTTGCAAGATACTGCAAAGAACAGAGCCCATCAAAGACTGACTTTTCTTAGAACTGTCCCTTCATTTGCTTTCTGGAAAACTAGAGCCAAAGGGACAACCCCCTGCATTCCTTTAAACGCTTTAACAGGTTTCAAGTTATTTACTAGCATCTAAAATAGCAAAGGCCTGGGCCCTGTCCCTTCTAAAGCTACACTCCCCTCTAGGAAAATACCACATTTGACGCTTTTACCTTATGCTTTTAAGAAGGAATTTTAATGAGACTCCTTGAGGTGCTCAAACTTAGGGAAAGGAGCAATAGTAGATTAGGCCTTACAGACACAGTAAGTCCATAAACAAAATACATTCTGGAGAAAAAAGAAATGGTTCCTTCTTAAAGACTGTAACAAGGATGAACTGACTGCTCCCCTGGGTCTGTCACTTAAGAATCAAGGACTTGTTGATGACTCTGAACAGCAGGGCCTTGACAACTGGTCACAGACAAAGTTGTCTGTCCGGCATTTCTCCTTTTCTCTGGAAGCATTTTCCTCCCAATTAATATAAGTTATGAGGCTGTGCTGGAGAGCTCGATAAACTGACACTCAGGAGCAGTCACTGGCTCTTTCATGCTACAAATCAAGGCGGGCTGATACACAACAGCTTGTGTCCTCTACTCTGGTGGAGGTGGGAACTCCTGGCTGCTGCCCTGTGCTGGGCCAGCTATTGTTTTCTTCCCAAATTACTTCCCCCTGCAAAAATACCTCCTGAGGCCCAGCTCCACTCTGGCTTTTCTCACTGTTAAACTCCCTGCTCTCAAGTTCCTGTCCTGAGCTATTACTCTGAAGCAGGAATGAGGCCTTCAGTGAATTAGTGTCCTAAAGTTATGAACAGGCCTGGGCAGCACTCAAAAGGCCTGATATAGAGGGCTTGTGGGGTGTGGGTGTGCGTCAGGGGTACGCCTGCTTTGAGTATGTTTTTTCTTCCTGTGGAGAAAATACTAAAGCCACCATCGCTGTGTCGTCCTGTGTGGAAAAACAACGGCAAAGAACTGCCATGTTTGAAAACATTTAATTAAAGGAATTGACTGAATTTTGGTCTACTTCCCTGAAAAAGTAAGCTCTAGCGTTCTAAATCACAGGCATTGTAGTAAGAAAATTATGCTGCTTGATACAGAAACAGATATAGAAACAAGCTGTGACTCATTTCCACCATCTCTCTATTTTCAAAACTTTAAAGCATGATCCACACAGAGAAACTCCACATAAAGCTCCACATGAAGTCATAAGAGCAGAATCAATTAATTGGAAAAGTGTTAAAATAAAGACAAGACACTCGGGGGGGGGGGGGGGGGGGGGGGAGAAGGTGGAGTAAAGGAACCCATCAAGAGCAAAAGTATCATCAATTAGTAATTCAGAATGGATGCAAAATACACAAGTAGGGGGAAACTAGGCTGTCGTTCAGAGTGTGCCCAGTGGTCTGAGTGACTGTAGTGGCTGAAGGACAGCTTTGGAGAAAACAATAAAGACCTCTCCCCTGGAAAATTAACCTCTGCTTTGGAATTTTTATGACATTTCTTTCTAGGGAAGGAGGTCTCACCACCCTCTCCCAGCTTCAAGCCTTGCTGTGGTGGTGGCCTGCTTCATGTATGTTGTTTGACGTACTCTCCAAAGTCCTGTAGCTGACATTAATGTAAGAATCACAAGTCTGTTAGGTAACCGAACAGACAGAACACTTGGAGCCATCTACAGGATTGTCCTGTAGTAGGAATCACCTTGGTCATATTCACAAGGCCCTTTCATGTTATAAATGTTGTATGTGCAAAAAAATTAGTATATTATCAGGACTCCCAGCTGAAAACCGAAAAATGCCATGGGTTCCCCATTTGGGAAGTAGTATAGGAGTGATGCAAGCATTTGTATTAAGTAACAAGCCATTTGGTTTTCAGTATTATACAAGTTAGTTCCTGAAAATTTGGGACTTAAAGTCTTTTTTTTTTTTCCATTTTTATAGATAGAATCATTTAAAATTGACATCAGGAACTCACTACTAACTGTTTAATGAAATCTGATTGTGGTTTCATCTGTGAGTAAAGAACGCTTTGTATTTAGAATGAAAATTTTCTGTTTGATCAGTTTTCTACATTCAGACATGGTTTTATTGGGGTATCAAGGTGGGTACTATCAGAGTCAGAGTGCTATCATCAGTTGGTGTACAATACTCTGTCTTAAATGCTGTTCCTTCTTTCTCAGAAAACAAAAACAACACCTCAAAGATCCACAGAAGTATTTCTGTAACCCAAGTTCATGTTCTTTATAACATGAACGCACACAACTTGTACTGAAGCTTTATTTAGCTTACGGTGGCCTGTAGAGGACCCCAGTAAGCTATTGGGGGGAAACCCCTGGAGGCCATCTCTCACCCACATACAGTAGCACTGCCAGAACAGCTGCACAGCAGAATCAAGGCACTGTTGTGCCCGGAAAACAAAACCTGTTCTTATATCTGAGTTAGTGGGGACAGTGTTCTTAGGTATAGAAGAGTTAGTGGGGACAGTGATCTCAGGTGTAGATGAGTTAGTGGGATCAGTGATCTTGAGTTAGTGGGGACAGTGATTTTGAGTTAGTGGGGACAGTGATTTTGAGTTAGTGGGGACAGTGATCTTCTGTGTAGATGAGTTAGTGGGGAGAGCAATCTTTAGGCTCAGTTTTCTGTTCCTCTGAGAAGTATCTAGGTAACTCAGGGGAAGGTCTTAGGCACCTCACCATCAGGCCTTCTATGACATGCCAAGGCAAGAGTGCCAGCACCATGGATGTATCCATCCCAATCTGCCTTTCAAAGCAGCTGCCTGCAGGCAGTGTCTACCCTCTGCTACCAGAATGCAATGGGGCAGAAAAATTAAAATGCAAGCGAGCTGAGGGAATAAAGGAAGAAGGAAATTTAGACAGTATCTTGGAAGCATATGTTTTAGAATCACTTCAGCCAGTTCCCTGTCAAGAAAATATCAGGCAGGTTGGTTAGTCTAATCTCCCAGAGCCACAGATGGTCTATGCTTCATCACTCCAGTCCCCGTGCCCCCAACTAATCAGCAACAAAGGAAATGGTGCCTTGTGGTGTCGTTATCCTGCCACCTAGTGTCACATATGAAAACAAACAGTGTCTTTAAAAAATGCATGCTGTGTTTAGGGAAAAATGGGAGCCATGAACTTTGCTAACCACCACCCCCCTTCTTCTTTCTAAAAAGGAAGGCATTTCAACACTGGCAGCCTGGTGAGGCACTGTCAATAATTACAACAGCCCATCATCTGAAGAGGAAGCAGAGAGAATTGTGTCTGAAGTTAGGATAGAGTAGAGAAAGAAATATAACCTTAAAACTCTACTTTAGTGATCTGAAAAGCCTGTTTCCTCCACACAAGGTAAACAGTGCAGATACAGCAAAACTATCTGGAACTGGGCAAAAAATATATGACCACTTCAGTCTCTGCCCTAGAGAGGAGGGGTGGGGGGAACTGATTTTTAAAACTTAATCACTTTCAAGTATCACAGGGTAAGCTGTAGGCTTGGACTTCAAGCCTGGGTGGGAACCCCACTCAGCAGCTTTCTAGCAGTGTAGTCAGGTCACACACAGCTTCCAGCTTCAGTTCTGTTTTCTGGAAAGCAGCTGTACTACTTCCCTAAAACTGCCTTGAGTGTCTGTTAGAAATGTATGTTGGGATACTTTGTACAAACATTCTGTGCATTAGAATTACCACTGTAGTTCAAAACTAGAGTGCTCCAAGTATGACTCTTTAATATTATGCTTCATTGAGGATGCAAGTCCACCCTGACAAGCTGCTTCTATGACTAGTATATCCACAGTATTTCTTTTAAAGTAACAGGAGTCTAGATTGGATTCCCTTCTTATGGACAGAGCCTGCATTGTGATGACATACCAGGCATAAGGACAAAGGACTTCTCTTGCTGTTTGCAGACTAGCTCTCTGGGTAACTTCAGGAAAAGTCATGTCACTGCCCTCAGTTTTAGTTTCCAAATGCACAGAATGGTCAGAGGCAGACTGAACAACCACTTATTTCCAGTCCGAGTTAGAAAGATACTTTGCTTCTGAAACCTTCTCTTCCTTTCTTCCATAAAACAGTCCAAGGACCCACAAGAATCCCTCTGAAAGCTTAAACTCATCACAAATCAGGTATAATATAGTTCCTCAGAAAAAATCCTAAAAGCTGTAGGATAGAAAAGACAGCCTTGGGGTGGCCATGGTAGTATAGATGTGTTAGTATTCATATTAGAACATCTCAGAGATGCTCACAAATGGCTGTGGCCTGAGTCAGCTCACCAAGCTACCCACCTGGGCTTCCACATTGGCAATGAATTCCTCTGTTTCCACTTAGCTCTAAAAATACCCTCTGCCCTTTTTCTTAATGCTTTTCAACAATGTCAGGAAAATAATTTTATTTATTCAGATTTCTTCTCTCCCCACATATGTCAGCACTACTTTGGAAGATAATAAAAAGATCCTGCTGACATGAGCTGTGGACCAAAGTCACATTGAAAAGTCACCAAGCCTGGAACAAGCCAGGACAGGACACAGCTCACATCCATAAAAAGCACAGCCATGGGCTTCTGTCATAATTCACGGGCACCTCAGGCTCAGAGCCTTCTGCATGGGAGGTGACTTACTTTGAATGTCCAGCTTTCCCATCCTTTGGGAGGATAGCAAGGTTTTGGCTCATAAAACCTTGTTCAGCCTTGCCTAGTATCCCCAAGTACCATGCTGTGTACATCACCCAAGCACACTGGTCTCAGAAAATTTATCTCTTTGTTGTCCCTCCTCCGCTAGGCCATCTACCCTCAATGGCCTTTCCAACAGTCTGCTAGAGGCCATAAAGACAGGTCCAATCAAGGTTTGTACCAATCTGTCTCCACTAGCCAAACAGAACCAGGAGCCTCAATGGGGTGCTACACTGCTTTATCTTTCCTAAAAGACACAACCTGTCTAGGGATTCAGGGCCCATTGGGTGCTCCTGCAAGCAAACATTTTCCTGGGGAAAGTTCAGGGGTTTATACTTGCTCCAGAACAAATATACATGAAACTTTAAACTCCGCAGAGCTTTTTAAAATGAGGGGCCTTGCCTTTCCATGGCTTACTGTAACTCTGAAGGTTTGTTGTATCTCATTCATGTTGGCTGTTTTCCAGAGCAGCTGAGACACTGAAAATAAGCACCCTGCTGTCCAGCCACTTCCCTTTTCACACAGCCCCTCTCCATTCCCTCACCCAGTACTCTTTACACAGACAGAACAGTTGAGTATGTTCTGGGAACGGTATGTAGGTGAAAATACCTTGGCCTCGGTGCTTAGTGTTCAATGTCGATCTTTTACAGTCATCCTTGGCCCAAGTCAGACTGAGATTAAAACCTTATTCACGATTTGAGGCATGAATTTGCCTTTTAGGGATATGAATCTAAGGTCCTAAGTGTTCTTGGCGATAGCTCTACCTCCAGTTCTATATTCCCAAGCATCCCTATTTTCACAACAGAAAACACGATTTGTGCGAGCATTGCTGCACAATTTGAGCCTATGTACCTGAGGACCTTGGAAGAAAGCTGATATGGAGCAGGGTACATAATATCATGCACTTATTAAAAATAAGATTGACAGACTCAACACATACTCCAGGGCCTCTATGCAAGGCACCGTTGCTGTGTATTGACTGAGAATCTGATCAACCAGAGCTGCAGGTTGACTGGACTTGGCATTCACTGTCAGCTCTACGTTCCCACATGCATAAGGAGAAACAGAACAGTGCTAAGAATTGCTTACTACCTGTCTTGTTTTTTTTCTGTGTTTAGTGCTGTGGATTAAACACACGCTAAGCAACTGTTCTATGTATAAGCTATACTCTTGTTTCAAGAAGTTTATAGCTACCTTAATTCACTAGATAATGACACTAAGATTGGGCCCAACTGGCTGGAACAGGTGGGAGGGCTGAGAACCCAGGGTAGGGTTTACCTAGGTGTTTCTGCCTTAATCTCAAAAGACACATCCAGCCCTTTGCATTAGGACATTCTATAACTCCTGCAGCCACAGAAAGAATCATGAGTCTTTCATAAGATGCCCATTCATTTACCCAAATGTCAAGAGACTACTTTCTTTGTGAAGTATGCTGATTAATTGCCAAGGCAACACCTGTGCATCTCTTTTTTCATACGGGAAGCATTCTAGGAAACCCATGTACAAGACTATGCAGAGATCACCCACCCCACTGGCTTGGAATGCAGTGTGACCAAAGGCATTTCCAGAGACCTCACAGGGTACAATGGCCATGCATGGGTGGATTTACTGGATGGATTAGACAAACCAACCGCAACCTTTCCATCCTTTGTTTAAAATCCTTCCAGTAGATTGGCCTTGTTACTAATATTGATGCCAAGACTAGCAATTGCTTACAACAAAGACTTGTTGTTAACCCCTACTCCCTGCTCCATTCACCCTAATTATTTTCTAACAATACAATGGCTTCAAAAAGCTTCCAACTGTCCAGCAGACACTATGGGCTGAAGGAATCACTGAACACGGCAACCTATCAATAAAAGACGATCCTGAGGCAGCTTCTGTTTGCATATTTGCTTCACCTTCTCAGAGATGATGGGAGAAAATGCTCAGTGGGGAGAAAGGAAGTCTTGCTCTACAGATCATCTGTTTGTCTGCCAATTCTGTATCTGTTCCAAGTTCTCGGGCGTATTCTTCACCACTCCCAAATACAGGAAAGCCAAGATTTCCTAGGAAATGCAGTTTCTACACATTTGATGAATTCTTATTGTATCCAAATCGGACTTCACTGAGGACTCTGGTTGAGATGTTGTTATTTCCTGAGGTCAGGTATCTTGTATTGTAGAACAGAGATGTGGGGTACCAAGCTGACCCATGGCAATGACTGTGCTTTTCCTAACACTGCAGAATCTCACATTTAGGTGGACACATGGAGCCCACTAACATATCACTGTGCTTTAGTTGTTTGTTTTTAAATAGACAACAGATACCTCTAGGTTGACAGAGTGACTGAACAGAAAAGAAATAGATTAAAAGCAGGCCATCATGAAAGGGAGCCTGTTTAATGAAACTGAAGTTTAGACAATAAACCAAATGAGGGGTGTGTGTGTGTGTGTGTGTGTGTGTGTGTGTGTGTGTGTGTGTGTGTATAAAATCTGGGGGTTACAATGTCGGCATGAAATCAAATGAGAGGAAGCTTCTGTTGATTACAAATCAACATATAATTAGATTGAGAGGCACCCATAGTGATGAAATGCCAGCAGAAATAAAACACTGTCTGTTTACAATAGGCATTGTGGTTAGCTCTGTGTTTAGGAAGAACAGACCAATGCAGCAACACAGAATCTCAGATACCCCAGGATAAAGACAATTCATTATAGTCTGAGTCACGGAATAGTGTGTGTCCATATGTAAAGGGGCAGGAACCTGGACTGTGTGTGTCAATTACTATAGAGCAGTTGAAGCAATAAAAACCAAGACTCCAAACCATACCCACAGCAGAGCTATAAATAAGTGAACAAAGGGAAACTCAACTCCCCCAGGAAGAAGAGGGCCAGATCAAAAAGTCAGCGAGCTTTAGACCTCACAACATACAAAGCAGCACCAGCCATGGTGATTTAATAGTGATGTTGGGCTATGAGCTTTACAGGCTAGATGACCTAAGGAAAAAGATAAGCCAAACTGTAGAAAGCCTCTGTGTGCAGAACACAAGGAAGCTTATAACGGTCAAAAGCATGAACAATGCTTTATGGGAAGAAAGAAAAAGAAAAACCAAACAGTTACTCAAAGCTTTCAAAAATTAAAAAAAAAACTTTAATCACCTTGAAGATACAACTTTAGGCAAGAGACAGGTATGAAAACTCTGGGCATTTTTTTTTTAAAAAAACAGATTATCATACCCAAAATAAAAATATTAAAATGCATAATATTAAGAAAATGGGCTACATCAAAAAGAAAGACAGACAGACAGAAAGGTCATTATCATATATTATTTAAAGCACTGACTGTCAGATATCGTCCCAGCTTTAAGATTGTAAGTAATTGTGAAGGATACATAGGCACTTGAGAGGTAGAGGCAGGAGGATTGTCTGTTTGAAGCTAACCAGGCGATATAGTAAGTTCCAGACTAGTAAACTCTATATAGTGAGAGCCTGTCTGAAAATCTGGAACATGTTCATAATGTATGGCCATACCCTTTGAGGAAGGACTTTATGTCAAGTAAGAAGAATAGTTAGGATCAGGGTTAACCTTAACTTTGGAGGGCCAACTTGTCCCAGGTCAGGGCCTTCAAGAATAGATGGACCCTATAACTAAGAGGTTCTATTATTGCCTATCTAGGTAGCTTTAAACAATGTGCTGACATCTTTGACTTACCATATGCATAATAATTCTTTGCTAATAAAATAATAACCTCAGGTGGTTGCCATGAGAATTAAACTTGTGCTGATACAAAAAATACCAACTTAGCATGGTGCTTAACACCTGGGAATCAGTAAGTTGGACCATAATTATTTTTAACCCTAGCAATTATTACAGTTTATAATACCTATCAGGTGCTCAAAAATGTGTGTAGCTATAGCCAGGTGGAGTAGTACATGTGTACATCACCAGGGAATGAGGCAAAAGAGCTTTGCGTAAGTCCAAGAGTTTGAGACCAGCATAGGCAGTGTAGTGAGATCCCCATTTCGAAGACAGAGTGGGAGAGTAAGCAAGAGAGAGCAAGTGGATGCAGCACTAAACCCTGATGATTACATCATTTGCCTTCCTTGGTTTGGAGATTAGAGGAAGCTATTGGATTCAAGCTGAGGGAACAAAAGTACTTTATTCATTTATTCGAAAATATTTATTGAGCACACATATAAAAGAAAATGTACTTCCTACCTTCAAAAGGTACAATCTAGTAAGGGAAACAAAGTACACATATCCTCTATTTTGAGAGAATCCATGACAAGTACTGTCTCAACAAAGACAACTAGGTGTTTAGAGGGAACTAATCATGTCAAGGGATAATTGGTTAGGATGGCTAAGGTGGGAACCTTCGGTGCTAAGATTCTGATGAGCAAAGACGAGAAGTAGTTACGCACAAGCAGGATGGGCTGAGCTGAGCCAAGCAAAGAAAATAAATGTCTTAGTAGGAATGTTGACTAGTCTGGGCTGGCTGGAGGACAGGGGTTGGTGCTGGGGTGTGGTGAGTGACAGGCCAGAAAGAGCAGTGTGGACTTGCCTGGAAGGGCCTCAGATGTCAAGGCATAAGTGGTGGAAACCAGAGAAGCTGGAGGGATGATGGGGAGACAAACTGAACTGACAGCTGTGTTCTGGGAGACCCACACAGGGGAGTTTGAAACAGGGAGGAATCTGCCAGACCCACAAGTGCCCTCCAATGGGGAAACCAAGGCAGTGCATGCCCAAGGTTACATTATTAGCAAAAGCTAGGGTGGGGTATGAACTCTAGAGTTCATGTGGGCGGATATGACTGAGCAGGAGTCATGTGGTGGTCTTTGGAATAGAAGGGGAAAAACATACTGGCCAGCCTGTCTATTGTAGGAGTAGAGAACTGAAACAGAAGTTCAACATTAAAAATAAAGTCTAGGTTGGTGGACTTCTCCGTGAGTAAAGCTGCTTACCACCCAGCCTGATGATCTGAGTTTGACCCCAGGACCTACACGGTAGAAAGAGAGAACAGGCTCCTGCAGATTGTTCTCTGATCTCCACACACGCACACACAAATAAATAAAATTTTAAAAATAAAATAAAGTAAAACCAAGCAAGATGGTTCAGCCAGTAAAGACACTTGCTGTATCAGCCTGGAAGCCCCAATGAAAAGGGAGAAGAAACCTGTGGTCTCCATACACACATCAGGCACAATACAGAAATACATACTTTAAAAATAAAGTAAAACCTTAGAACTAAAAGAATTTAAATATAAATGGTGCCTACATTCATTAGATTGAAGCAAAAGGATAAACTCAAACTTATCATCATGGCCAGCTGACGATGATCAGATCATCACAGAGAGGAAACCCAAAAGGAAAGAGGAGAAGCGGGCTGTGCAGCAGCAGCTTCCGAGCGAGAACACTTGTGTTCTGGGTTTCTTAGGGTACCCGGGAAACAATTCAAACGAAAGGCAAAAAGAGTCACAGGCCAGGTGTGTAAAGCCTGGACAGCCCATGGGTACACATGCACACAGATGACAAGCAGCTCCCTCAAGCTTCTCTGAAGATGCATCTGCACTAGTTTGCTTTCTTCTTAATGTAATCTGATGCACAATTCCCTACTTGGAATCAGCAAAGGATGGAATGGCCTTTTCTTTTTCTGACAGCTTACCCTGGAAAGATATTAAAAAAAATCCTATAATTCTTGAGAAAGAAAACCTTTGAGTCAAAGTTCTGTGGGCTAAAGCTGTTGAGTCTGAAATTACCTGTTAGTTGCGATGAGTGACAAGAGAGCCTCCTTACCTGAAAAGATAGCAAGGTCTCAGGTAGCCTAGACCCGCTTTGAATTCCCTATGTAGCTAAGGGTGACCTTGAACTTCTAACCTTCCTATCTCCATCTCCTGAGTGTTGAGAAAACAGTCATGAACTAATTCATCCAGTTTCTGAGACACTGGGTATTGAATCTTGGGCACCATACATACTTAGGCAAGCACTCTATCAAATAACCTACAGCCTTAGACCAACTTTATCTTGAACTAGTGATTCACCCAAAAGAGTAAGGTCTTGTGTCGTTGAAATCTTGGTCTGTCCTTGAGTGAGGACACACAATACATGTCCTTTACTGCTACTTTGCTTCCCAGCAGCTGATGAGTGAGCGCACACAATACATGACAGGGGAGTAAAAGGCACTAAGTGTTTGCTGCAGTACTCTGCTCACTCATGGGCTTTGAGTCATACTGGCTTAAGGAGAAAGGCTCAGGCTGCTCATGAGTGTGTCCTTCTTTTTCTCTCATACTCCCCAAGCAGGCAATAACCAGATGCTCCTGTTTATCGTCTACACCTTCTCTAGTGATCATATATAGCATTGGAGCTGTTAAAGGTTTCCAGATCCTGGGGTGAAAGGTGTCTTTTAAGTCACACACTTATCACAGATGCAACGGCCTCAGGATGTGGCCCCAAATATACACAATGAAGTTTGTTCACTGAGGTCATTTTTACCATTTTAAGATGGAATGTCCAAAATAATAAGGGGGGCCTAAAAACCACCTCTGTTGAGAAACACAGACAGGACTACTGAAAAAGACCAGTGTCACACTTAGGGAAAGGTCTTTCTGCTTCCAGATGCCTTTTGTGAATGATCTCATGGCCAGACTGTGGCCTTTCAGATACAGGGGAGTTGATCACAGACTCTACACCACCAAGTGGCTGTGGAATTGTCGGTGGCATCCTGACAAAGAAAACCACAGAAAGAAATCAGGGAAGAAGAGACTGGATGGGACAGGTCATAGGAAGAGTACAAATCCACCCATACCTGCCAGATGCTCCCAGGGGACGTGACAGGGGACAATTATATCTTATATGGAATATATACAATGGACTCTTCCTCAGGAGACCAGATTCCCCAAGTTTAGCGATGCAGCTTGGTCATTGAGGGGCCAGATCAGTCAGCATGATGCCTTGTATGTCATGACTACTCATGTCTATTTTGTTGTTGTTAAAGTGCCAAACGTCCCCTAGAAGCAGTGTTTTCTGACAAAAGTTATAGCTTTTGCTTAAGTACAAAATGCTACAACTTCATTACAGCTGAAAAGGACTTTAATTGTCAATATGCTCAATTCTCCCATGACACTATGCAGAAACAGTATGACCATTTTCAAGATTTTATTGCCTTAAATATACTTTACTCAAGAAAGACTTGGATTTGCACCAAGATATTATTCCCACTTTGGTGTAATTCGTCATGTAAATAGAAATGTCATGGGTTTATTATTTGTGTCTACAGGTTTTGCTTATTTTTACAAAGCCATGTAACTTCACATTCTACCCCTAGGTAGAATGAATCCTTGTGTGTCTAGGAATCTGAATTTGTAACAAGCATCCTTTCAAGATTGAAATTCACTGCAGGTGCTCCACAGACGACAACCTAGAGACATGCTACATTACATGGCATTAAGGGTTGAGATCAGGCCGAGAATCCCAGGGATGAGTAGCTGTCACCACAATTATTTGAGTGGAGTGATCAAATGTGAGAAAGACAGAGTGATAGAGACTCGGGCAAATTGTGAATGGCATGCTTATCCTGGAGGAGGCAGTTACTCTTCAGCTCTATGAACTGTCATCATGTAAGAATGTGACATAAGGCTGGCAGTTCTTACAGTTTTGAAACAAAGCCAAAATATGAAGTTTCTTAATATTTAACTGCTAGTGCTGAATTCATGTTTTAAAGACACTATTGATAAATACAAGTAAAATATATTTGTAGGCCACTGGACCTCATGGCTGCCAGCATATGATCCTCAATCTTTTGTACATCTTTTCTATGCAGCTACAAAAGGACTATTTGAATTCAAGAAGTTCAGAAGTCTTTGTTAACCAACCTCCACAACTTAGAGACTCTAACTGGTTAACAGATATCCACTATCAAACTCTTAGATGAAAGGTATTAGAAGTTAGAGTGAGCACAAAATATAAGAAGTCGACTGTCATCTCAAAAGGCAAGAGCTACACAAGAGAAGGAGACCAGCATTCAGCACAAAGCAATTGTGCACACGGCACTAAAACCAAAGAGCGCACATCCCTGCCCATTGTAAGGCCCCAGCAAGGGATGCTTCAAACTGGCTCTGGACCTTCTGAATCCATTTACTTTTCATTGCTCCAGCAAACAGCAGGAGGAAACAGACTCATCATTTCTCAATGTGCTTATGTGCTTCAATTTAAGGTACAGCTCATTCTTCAGAGTCAGAAGGGACTAGACACTTAAATCCAGGTGCTCTGCCGGCTGGAAGATATTTAAATCCACAAGTTGGCTCCACAGCCAAAATATTGTTTCCAATCATTCTCTTGTGAAGAAATTTCCCAGGACAGGGACTTTTGAGGCTGATCTATTGCTGTTCTCATAATGGAAATAGCACGTGAACACAAGGTGAAGGGGCAGCTGATTTGATGGAGGGACATACAGGTGTCCTTGGATATGGACATTGCTGGAGAATCAATTTGTGGAGCTGTTTCAGAGAAGTACAGGACAGATTGCTGCAATTAGTTAAGGGTACAGATGTCTGCAAATCTATATGGCACCAGCAAAGGAATGCAGACCATTGGAAAAGCTGAGTAGAAGTAGGTTTACGTGTTTGAGGGAACAGCTCCCCAACAGGTCCCTAAAGTAGACTTTAAAGATAACAGCCTAGAAGGGGTCAGAGTCCTGCTGGCCTTTCACAAGATGTTTAAACATCTTCAAAAAGTTTGTTAGTCACGTGTAGGGAAGGAACAAGATCTGAAATGTGCAATCAATGTGAGGTAAAAAACACATCCCCATTTGTACTTCCCCAAACTCTCCCACATCATGAAGACTCCTTGGTAACAACCTGAACAGACAACACCCTGCTTTATCCTCTGATTGACAGACCAAGCTGTCCTGGTTTCAAGTGTGCTAGGTATTTCTCTTTATTGATCATATTATGGTTACCAAGGCGTCTTCAATGCCTTCTCTCTGGTCGGTGCCACCATTAAACTTCACATGTTACAAAGCAATCTCAACACTCCCTTTGCCTGTTTCCTTCAGGATATCTTGTGGAAGGCATTAAGATTCACCTGGGCACCCAAGTTCTTAACTGAGGGATTATCCAAACATTATATTCTGTTCTCAGCTCCCACCCCAGTCTGCCCACCTGACTTTTGAAATGTGTCTTAGATTTCCTTCACCTCCCACTGCTGGCACCATCTGTAGGACACACAGCTTTTTATCCAGCCCCCTTGTCACCCTGGAGCCTCACTGCACACTATCTTCAGAATTCTCTTTCTGAAACAATCAATGAAATTTCTCTCTTTCTTTAAAACTCCCACATGCCCTTCTAGAACTGACAGTATTCTACCCAAGGCCCATCACAGTCTCACTTCAATTTAACTCAGACTCCCCTCAGCGTGAGTCTACAAACCATCATTATTTAAGTGTACCATGCTGCTTCACACACAGCATTTGCACATGCTGCTTCTCGGGATGATGATGTGCCATCTAACTTCCCACTCTAAATAAAAAGTTTCTACTTATTCCTGAATTCCCGATTCACATGTTGCTTCCTCCTTTCCTTTGTAGAAATAATTGTTTCATGTTCTGTGTTTCTCCATGTGCTTTGCTCACTTGGTTAAAAAGCACTAATGCAATATATGACTTCAGGTCTGGGGTGGTATCTCAGGTTTTACAGTTATACCTCTGATGACTAGTACACTCAGGTGTTTAATAAATGTCTACGAACTCAACAAATAAGCCGAGATTAAAATGTCACAAAAGCAAAGAAGCAGACTTTCCAGTATGACTCAATAGAATCATAAACTAGAATAATTTTTTTAAAATATAAACTTCATGCTGAGGAATACTAGCCAGACCAAATAACATATCAATTATGTATGGCCTCGGCTAAGACAATCAAAATTGACCTTTCAGTGCTGCAAACAGTTCTCTTGGGAAAACAGAACTCAGTACCTGGTAACTAATCAACACTGTATATGTGTTTGCCATTATCAGTAGTAGAGGGTTATAGATGGGTCCACAGTCCCATGTGTTCATATAGATACAAAGATGAGTTGTAGTAATGGAATCCTAATGTCTAAGTTACTGGCCTATAATAACTTACCTTACATTAAGAAATGAATCCTTGAATACCCAAGTTTCCTAACACAGAGAAATATCCTGCTTTAAACTCATGAAATGAGCCAATAGCCTTTGGCCACAGCCCATACATAGCATCTGAGGACATTATGCTTCCTTTAAGACTTTTGGCAATTTCTTCTAGGTTTTTCTATGGACTAACATCAAGCCAATTTATCTGACCTTCTTGATTTGCCCAGCCATCGAGTATCTTTAGCTATTTTTCTAGAAGAAGCCTGAATGAGTCAGAACAAGAAAATGATTAATCAACTTGGAGAGATTTGAAAGCTGGAACAGAGCCATCCTGTGAGTAAAGCCTCAGAGCTGTGGGACTGCAGCAGTTGGAAAGTTAGGGGATTTCCATGGTTGGAAACATTTGGCCGGCTTGCTATGCTCCTCTGACCCTGCATAAGACAGAACAGACCTCACTGGGTGATTTACCTCTGACAATATCCTATGTCTGCTGCCTTTGGCCGTTCACTCTGACTTGACAAAATCAAAGTAATTCCCCCTGAGCCTTATGACTTTGGAACTGGCTCAGAAAATCCCCCTCTGCCTTTTCCTCCCAGTGGATAGCAATCTCAGTCCTTGGCTTCACTTTTAACAGCGAGGCTGAAATTAGAAGTATACACAAAGCATCTCCACAGTGCTTGGCAATGTCAGGGGTGGGGGTGTGCTTTTCTGTCAAGCCAGGTGGATTTCTCAACTCAGGAAATACAGCACCATTTTGCTTTTCTCTCTCTCTCCCTCTCTCCCTCTCTCTTTCTTTATTTCTTTTTGCCAGCTGTTAGACTGCAGGCACAACTTGAAATCACTTTTCCAGTTGAAGATTTGTATCGTTTTCTGGTATTCTCTGCTTCATCTATTCACACTCTCCCCACTGTTTTATTGGGCCTTGATTTCTGTTCTACTGTTCTGTTGTTTAAAGATATCGCTCTGGTATCCTTTAACTTTTAGATCTCTAAAGTGCTCCGGACAGTGTAGCTCAGGAGATGTACTTTCCTCATAGGTTCTCTCACTTGTAAAGCTACCCGAGGCAGAGTGCTCTCAGCTTTCAGATGTGTCTGTCTTCACGACTTAAGCCTCTGCCTCCATTTTCTTGCCCCTTCACATTATCTGGGCCTGCTTCTCTCTTTTCTTTAACATATCACTAGGGTTTTATATCCAGATCGTTTTTGTTGCTTCTGCTTTCTGTCCTACACTGCATCTACAATGTATCGAGTCTGCTAACAGTGTGCCAGCAGGATATTCTAATCCTTGATATGAATCAGTCCCCCTTGACTGTTTCTCTCGTAATGCCATTTTTTTTTTAAATACAACTTCTTAGGATCTCATCCACTAATGTAATAATAATAATTTTAAAAATTCCAAAAGATTTAGGCAAAACTTTCTGCTTAATTCTCTCACTTATCTGAAAAGATCCAAGAATTCCCCATGCAGCAAACACTGCCATGTATCTCACATATTCATACACACATACCCAGGCCAATGTTCACTGCAAGAGCTCTTATCCATTGATTTATGGGCCACAAGGACCTTGTTGAGCAACAGCAGCTGTTGATTTTCACTACATTGGCATGGAGGTGGCCTGGGAATTTTCCTTTTGGCACACAGGTCAGTAAACACACTGGGGATTTGCAGAGGAAAAAAAAAAGAGGGCTTTTTTTTCGGGGAGGGGTTTACAATGATAGCTTAGAGAAGGAAAAGGGAGGGGACTTTGAGAAAAGGATCAGACATTACAGAATAAGTAACAAATGAGGGGAAGAAGATTCGGATGAGCTGACAATAGAGAAATGATTTACTAGAGAGAAAATAGCCAGGGGAAGAAAGCAGAGTGGTTAATGAAAAGAAAGATCAGGAGCAGAGGTAAATAGAAAAAAAAAAAAAGTGGTCCAAGGCTGGTCCTCTGCTTGAGAAGGAAGCAAGAGAGAAGCCATTCAGTCATAAGTAAACACAGATGAGAAAGCATTCCAAATCTGTGTGTCACCTCTTTACCTGATCAGAATCTGCTATCCACAACAGCTTCCGCAGCAAATCCTTCAGCCCATGGAAGCAGAAAATTCTTTGCTTGGTTCTTCTGAGGTTAGTCACTTAGTCAAAGCCCTCAAACTGTTATTCTACACAGCTCCAAGATGAGAAGCTACAAGGTTGGGCTTCTGATACTCTCCCTCTAATGACTAGCCTTGTTTTGGGACTTCCACATATGATAATGATGGCTTTTAAATCATATTCAGAGAATTTAAAAAGTCATTTTATTCTAGGCAACGATAATGACCAGAGATTATCTTGCTAATCATCGATCTATATTATCAAGTTACACTAAGACAAAAGAACATTGAATCATAGCCAAGAACTCCTATGCTAGGAAGACAGAAAGAAGCCTCTGCATGACCACCACCCACTTCATTCACTGACAGGCTGAATTTGCTAGCACTGTTAAACTCCACAGCGGGCATCAGTGACCTTTGAGTTTTCCTTCATATGAGAAGATTCTAGTCTAGGCTTTGACATCTGCATTGACTGTGGCCATTGCTGGTAAGACTGTCTTGGAAGACTGTCTAAGGGGTAAACTTATAATCCAAGCCAACTCAGTCACTTTCTTGGGTAAGAAAGCTTCTGAATAGCTCAGGTAGAAAACATCTGGAGTGGATTTATCTTAGATACTGCTACAGATCCATCCAGAATTGTTCTTTCCCCTAAGTCAGCCAAAGTTAATTTCTTACTTTCAATCAAAAAGTCTGAACTAACACAACCCATGTTATAGTAAATGAGAAAACCTGTACAAGATTGTCCTATAGTTGGGTACCTTTTGTTATCCCTCAACGGACTATAGGTCAGGTCTCCTTTGTGTCTTCTCAGCTTTGTTTATCCAACTGAAAAGGTTTAGGGGAGGTAAAATGTGTTGGCATGCTACAAATGATAAGTTGCTTCCACTTAGTCAAAACTAAAATCTTAGCATGGGATGAGGAAGATGGCCTGGCCCATGATGGCATCGTTATATATGGCAGTCTTGAGAGCTGAATGGAGGTATTAAGATAACATCTATGATGTGACTCTGATCCTGTGCCCAGATTTAAAAATTACCTAACCAAAAAGTTACAGGAGCTCCACACTGGAGCTATGCATAGTATGTCCTGTTTGGAGACAAGGGACGGAGCAGCTGAAATAGGAGCACTGTTCAGTGAAGGACAAAGGAATTCAGCTGAACCTAGAACTGGAGACCAAGCCTTGGTCCTCCAAATACCCTGGATATTTTCAGTTTTCAACTTATATAATAGGACAAATATAACACCATGTCTAAATATTCCTGTCTACCAACAAAGAGTGATATCAGCTAGTCTATAATTAAGGTCTTTAGGAGATTACAAACAAGAAGACTTTGAGAAACTCTGTAAATTTGGAATTTCTACAGTATTTTTAGAGAATATTAGATCTCCTTACATCTGCTAGTTCCTAGTTTCCAGATCGAGGACCAAAGAACTCATAATTTATTCCCATGTTGACTGTTTACAGAAAGCTACAGAAGCAGAGGCTGGAAGAGACCTTAGCAAGAACTTCAGTAAATTCTCTCATTTGGCAAAGGACACATTTCATGTGCATCCCAGTCATAAAGCGGTCATCTAAATCTACATCTGGTCTCTGACCCTGTGTTCAGAACCACCTCATTATATTGAATGCTTCAAAATAGAACTGTTTCTAAGTGTGTTAAGTTCCCTGTCACTCATCTCATTTAACATGAGATTGCCAAGCAAGTTTATTTATGACAGGATACTAAGGTATGGACACAAAATTTTCACACCTTGGTAAAGGCAGGAGAACAAGTTAAGTCTTAGCAATAATAATGTTTTGGAATCAATTGAGCAATATGTGAAATAGTTAGCAGAAATAGTGAACATTCCAACTATGTCAATACTTAATAATAAGTCTAGGAACTATTCTGGACTCAAATATCCAGCTAGAGACAAGATGTAAAATCTCACCTGGAAGGGGAGGAGAAATTTAGGTCACCAGGTGCTGGGCACTGGAGCTAAGGTACCTGGGTCTAAGTTTACATCCTGACTCTGCTATTTCCTAGTTTGTGACCTTAGATCTGACTGAGCCCCAACTTTTTTCATGTATAAAGTGGAGATGAAATCATTATGTAGGGTTACTATGATATTAGACATAATGTATGTAAAGCATTTAGCTCAGTACTGGCACAGAGCCGGCCCTTAATAGAGGCAGGTAGTAATTATTGCTATCACTTACAATGTGAATGGAATGAAACTATAATGCACCATCCCCTCAGTTGATTAAGGTACAGGACTGCCCATAAAGAAATTCTCATAATACTAATGCAGACCTAGGAGTATTACTGTGGCAGAGAGTCTGCTGACCACAGAACATGGACAGGGTCCCAGGTTCAATTTGCATTGCCACATCATTAACATCATACAATAGACAGGATTCCATGAAGCAATCAATTATCTGTCATAATTTCTAAGCAAGAGCCACCATTTTTTTAAAAAAAAGACAAGATCTTTCTATTTGCTGTGATCCAGGTTGGCTTTGGACTCATAATCTTCCCCTTCCCATTTCCCACCTCAAAAAAAGGGGAAGAGATTGTTATGTACCAGCATGCCAGCAAGACTCATTCTAAAACAGGATGGATGGGTGGATATCACGAGGCGGAAATTCAATATTTTTTTTCTCAAGTTCACTCCAAGTTTGCTTGTTAGTAGATACTTCCCTATGCCTATGCTCAATCCATACTATAATATAAGCCTCTGTGTTTCCCTCAGGTGAGATGGAAGACACTGGCCACCGTGTTCTACTAAGTGGTTTTGCATACATAAAGACTGATATTAAATTGCCTTTTATCCTCCTCCTTTCTTTCCATGCTGATTAATCCAGTTTCTCTAAATTCCCTCATACTTCCTTACCAATCCTTTAATCACCTTTACAGCTGAACTCTCAGCTACCTCTTCCACATCAATTACAAACTGCAGACTTGGGTACGATTTCCAACTATGGTTTTGAATGTTACTGGCAAGATGATTTTGTCATTTTTCCTGCATAATAGTACTCTAAATTCACACCCCATGATCATGCTTGGGTTTGCAGTACTGCAGAAGCCACCTTAATCTAGCCAGAGAGGAGATTATTTGTAGCATAGGGATGAAAATTGGCTACATGCTTCTAACCACTTCTGCAAGCAATCAGTGACTTTAATAAGAGTCTGGGTAGGAAATAAAGAAGAAATAAGCAGAACAGAAACTCTGAAGTGCGTGTTAAATATAAACATGAGGGTCAGAAGGATGGCTCAGGGGTATGTGTGCTTGCTGCCAAGCCCAAAAATCTGAGCCCGATATCCGGGACCCACATGATGGAAGGAGATAACCAGCTCCTTCAGATGTCCTCTATTCTCCAATCGTGGGCCATGCTTAAGCATGTACATGTTCAATACATGCTCTCCCTCTCCTGCTCCCCCTTTCTCTCTCTCACACACACACATGTGCACACACACACACACACACACACACACACACACACACACACACACACGCAAACATACACACACAGGTTAGGTTTGGGTTATGTGTCATTCATTGGCCCTCCATTGGTGAAAATAATAGTATAAATACCATTATTCAGTGATTGCTAAGACACTTACTTTGCTGTCCCTACACACAGGGCTTTCTGGGTTTGGCACACTTTCTCCCTAAATGTACAGTGTCCACAGAAATGTTTCTTCAGGCTGCATAATAGCATGCCTTTCTCTTTAAACCAGCACACCTCTTCCTGTGTCCTCTAGATGTGCTGATGAAATAACTGTAACAGATCCTTGTGTTGCTTCTATTTTAAAAAGCATGAGCTTGAAGTGTTCTGAACCTGATGTCAGCATCAACTTAAAACAATGAGTAAGTGCTGTGCACAGAGAGCTGGACAAGCTACAAGCAGAGGTCTAATGTGAAGCTGACAGGCTTTCAGAGGAGGTAACATGGAAGCCAGACCTCAAGGAGTAGGATTTTGATTGATACTCAAGTTAAGGGAAGACACAGCAAGCAGAAGAACCTGAGCAGAGGCAGGCATGGTGGCATCACTTGAGCCAGCCAACATGACATTGACAAGGAAGTGACTCAGAATGAGTGAGAGTATCTCTTGATGAGATGCTGTTTTTATGATCACTTTTTCAGCCATGTTCTTGAGAATCACCTGCGTCCTGAAAGAGTCAGGCCATTTCAGTGCAACCTCTGGAAGAGAAAACAGCTAATGAACAGGATGATACTGCACAAAGGGAGTGGTTTAAAAACCCAAGAGTGGTCCAGAAACCCGAGGAAACAGTCACTCATTTTTTTTTCTACTTTAAATAAGTTTTCTCTTTGTGGGTTCACAATTCTTTTCTTCATTCTGCATCAGGATTGTTTGGCCCTGCTTGGCAAACATGAACTTCTTGGTCTGTGCATGGGTGATTCTCAATAAGAAGAATAACAAAGATGTGGCTGAGGTTAATTTGTCATTTTTCAGTGTGGTTTTGAATCATGGGTGATATCAACAAAGCTACAGAAATTGGCTTTGTCAGTTAAGCCTCCCCTTGTCCCGGAAGCAGCAGAATATGAAACATGAACCATGGGAACAATGGCAAGGCTCCGGGGCTTGTTGCTCTCCAGATGCAATGACAGTGTGGAAAATAGTCAACGGGGAATCCAAAGTGTATTCTCACCAAGGCCAAGACAAGGTCTTAGGTTAGGATCTTTCTTTCCTTTCTAATTTCTTTTTCCATTAAAATAATAACAGTAACAAAGGAGAAAGTGGTTGAGAAATGCCTGAGAAAAATTTGGCGGAATTGGGTACGTGACTTAACTAGCATTATGGCAGAGTCTTCGTTCTACACCCCCAAAACAATGACACATGCCTGCTGCTTAGGCCATATAACAGTCTCACTAGTAAAACAAAAGTTAAAGAACTGGACAAGAGTTAGTGAACTCAAAAGGCTGTGTGAGCACTACACGCATGTGCTCATCAGCACACACATTTGTGAATGGACACATGTTCTTTCCACTAAAAAAATGAAGAGGTATAGAAAACATTTCCAAGTATCAGGCATTTATTGAAAACATGTATTTTCAATCAGGCCTTGGGATAGGCAGAGATAATAAACAGTAAGTTAGGGTCTCTGTAGAGGAGGAGAACCCAAACCAGAACATAAGAGAGATACAAAGACAAAGAATGTGCCTAGGAAACTGTATAAAGACTTTCCTACTAATCAAGACAGGGATGTGTAAGCAATAGTCAGTATTAATATAAGAGTTCAGAATTGAGCATCGCGGACACTCTTGGAATACATGACATTGGAGTTTGGAAGACTAGTCTGGGCTAGTGGTAGAGATCTGGGATTGGTTAGAGGATAGACAGACATCACTGGGGAGAAAATAATGCCAAAATGGACAATTTAAAACTTGTGTTTTGGGTGACTGCTTTATGTAGAAACTCTGTGAGGTATAGAGGGGCAAATAAAATAGCTCACAGAGATTTTACTCTGGTGTGTACATGACAAAGAAAAATATTTCTTCCTCAGTATCAATAGTACTTTACCTATAACTACTCTATAACATTTACTAAAGTAAGAAAATTATTACTGCATTCTTTATGAATCCTTTTAGTAATTTTCCAAATTTTCAAGTTGTTCTTAGATTGTTCTTATTTTTATTTTGTGTATACAGTCTTGCTGGCATGTATATATGTGTACTTCACACATTCAGTGTCTGCAAAAGCCAGAAGAGAGTGTTAGATCCATGGAACTGAAGTTGGAGATAGTTGTGACTTGCCATGTGGGTGCTTGGAACCAAATCTGGATCCTCTGCAAGAGCAGACAGTGCTCTCAACTGCTGAGCCATCTCTCCAGCCCCATAGATTTTGTCCTTAACTTTAGCATTATTAACTATCAATTTTGCTTCTACTGTTAGGGTTTTGAGCTCTTTGATATCAGGGGCCACTATAGCATTTATATGAATTTTTGTAGGTCTTGCATAAGACTGATAACTACCAACCACTTCCTGAACACATCCCGTGTATCAGACATTATTGCTCAATGTTCTGAGGTTATTTTCTTTAAACAGCACAATGAGCCAGCACAGCTGGTATTATTATCTCACTTTAGATGCTACAGCTTGGAATACAACCACTATCAATGACATAACCAAGTCATTAGCGCACATCTACTTCCTATCTATTCTAGAAGTGAGCTCAGGCACATAAAAGTCCTTCAAATGTTCCTGCATGTCTCCCCTCAGGTAAGGAAACATTACACCTTCACAATAATTTGGACTCTTCATCAAACCCTTCCACCACCATGCACCACCTTAGGAAACCAGTTATCAAGCTGTGAAAAGTTCTCTCCTCTAAGACAGCATCTGTCCAAACTTTTGAGAGTGAAAAGTTTCAACTGAAAAGGAGTTTTGTGTACGTAATGTAATGATTATCAACTACAAATGAAATAAATAACAATTCTATCCAGGTTTTCAAATCTGTTTCCTTGTTTGTGAGCAGTAGCTTGAGCACTGAAATTAGGGATTAAAAAGGATCATTTGGATTGCAGAATAAAAAATTAAGGAGATAAACAAAAGACATAAAACTCAAAATTAACAGAGTATCCCTACAGGCATAACAGAAATTATTTGACAAATATAACAAATAAGCAAGAATAACAAAAATGTGGGGTGGACATATGGTAGAATAACATCCAGAAACAAAATGAATGGAATCCTAGCTCACACTGTAGCAAAAATAAACATTATACTAAAGGAAAGAAGCCAAACACAAAAGGTGATGCACTATATGTGGCTCCATTTACAGGAAATGTCCTAGATTTACAAATCCCAAAAATAGATGAGTGGTTTCCAGGAACCAGAGAGGAAATTTAAAGTGACTGCGAATGGGCGTTGGATTCCTTTTTTACAGTGACAAAATGATCTGGAATTAGATCCTGGTGATGGTTATCCATGTTTGTGACTACAAAGCAGCTCATGCTATAGTACATGAATATTAGTTAAAAAATACAGTCTAATAATTCAAACAGGACGATGGAATTCATAAAGAGGATCACCTAGGAAACCACCTTTTTTATTATTACTCTTCTTAGAAAATGATTCTGACCCTCAGGATTGCAGTGCCCCATTCTGGAATCCAGATGGTTTAAAGGAGAAGCCGTAAGGCCGACTGGACTAGGAAAGTAGGATTTATATGAAGACTAAAGTACTGGAAATAATTCTATCTGAAGATTCCACATCAAGGGGGATGGCTTTGAAAGTTTCTTGGAGTATACAAAGATTGTTAAGCAGAAAATAGCAAGCAGCTGCCTTCCATCTTCTCCAAAGAGAGAGCAGAGAGCGGAGGGTTCCAAAGGTAATACCATGGGTTTAAGACAGACACAGGAAGAGTGTCCTCACACTGAGACTCTACGAAGAACAATGTTAGCAATGGTCTTCAAAACGAGGGCATAGACACTGAAGGACTGACTTCTCAAGAATATATTCAAGGGCTAGACAGATGGCTTAGCAGTTAAGAACATGTGTTGCTTTTGCAATGAGCTTGGGTTCAATTTCCAGTACCTATATGGTGGCTCACAAACATCTATAACCCCATTTCCAGGGATCCATATATGTGCATGTGGTGCAAATATATGCAAACAGGCAAAGCTTTCATGTTTATAATGCAAAATAAAAAACCTGAAGCTTAAAAAGACTATTTTTAAAGCTGTGCTTGTGACTAGTCATTGTATCACTCTCAGGAATACTTTTTTATTTTAAACTCATAAGCCTCTATAGGATAAACAGGAAGATACAGTAGGGACTAGGTGAAGCCCAATCAGGTTAATGCTCACTTAAAAAAACACAAACCTCTAATTTTCTATTGTTTTTATCTTCATCAAATCTCCAAATAAGAGAAAAACATGATAATTTTTTTTTTTTTTTTTGCCTCAAAATCTGAGAGACCCTCACACCCAGCAAACACACACACATGCTGGGTGTTTCAGCTATGGACAAGTTTCACTTTCCTCATAAATATTTTTCATTTTTCATATGTTCCCCACTAAGCCTAGAAGTATCCCTGGTGGCGGACTTCCTATTCAGTCAGTCACACCGTAGAGATGTTCCCATTGCTCTTCACCACACTTTACTACAGCTCTATCACTATCCATCACAGTGTTCATTTCTGATTGCATAATCCATCACGTATAATTATGCCAGGTTCTGTTAATGTATCTAAACATCCCACATCTAACACATTCTACTGAAAATCCCATAGATTCAAACTTGGAGCTTACATGCAAACTAGGTTAGTTGTTGACTCTTTCAAAAATGAATGAATTTTTAAAATGTAATTATGGATATTTTTCATAATTCTCAATCTTTTTTTTTTAATCCCTGAAGAAAGACAAGGTAGGTGTTTGGCTCATGCCTGTACCTCTCACTTGGGAGAACTGAGCTGCAGGATTGCTGTAATTTAAAGCTAACCTTGGCTATAAACAAATACAGTGATGTCATAGTTGCACAATTTGAGACTCTGACTTGTGTCATTGATTAAATAGATAGTGATATCAATACAGCATCAATTACACTCACATTTTGACCACTTAAAGAACATCAGGCTTTCCAATAAGCCCAAACCTCTCTAGTGTCGACCCTCAGAGGATCACAAATATCACTGGTGGTTACATAAACTGTCATAAAACAGATGAGGACAATTCTCCTTGCTGAGGCAGACACCAAGTCAGACCAGAAACTAACCAAGCAATATTACAACCTTTTCCCTAACCTCTTATGCTCACTTGGAGGTGTGTGGGCATGGGGTCCACACCTTTACAGTTCAGAATAGAACAAGTCTGAGAATTAGCCTTTGCTCCACTGCCCGAGTCAGTGGCTCCTATCAATTATACTTTTGCTGGTCCTTTTAGCAGCAGATTTTCCTCATGTTCTAATTGTCTTTCAGTGTTGTCTGACATGTCTTGTAAACAGTGTGAATTTGGTTTAATTACATAGTATTAAAGTTATATCCCGTTAGGGTTATAACCTAAAGACCTGTTACATATAAAGCTGGTAACTGTGTGAGTCACTGAGAAACCCAATGAGGCCTTCTTGCTTTAAGACCTTCTCTAAACAAGAAGGCCCTGATAAAGTAGACAACCCTTTCAGGCCCTACAGCTTGAGTGTTCCCTACTTCATCTTTAGAATAATATTGTTTTCCATGAATGCCCAACTCCGCCCTATGATCTTATCTCATTCCTCCACAAAGACTCTTAAGTGAGACATCAGATTTAATTTGTCCCCTGGCCACACTGTGAATCCCACACTAGAGCAGGGTCTGTGCTTCCAGAGAAGTCCCTGATTTGGAGTGGGTTAAGAGCGTAAACTCTCATCACATGGCTCTAAAGAACTTACGTTCTCAAGAGATGGCCACAATCCACTTTCTTTAAAGAGTCAGGAGCTCTACATTACTCAGCTGTCCTTATGCTACAATTCGCTAACTTCCTGAGATCTATACATAACTAACAACATGAGGTCCCAAGCAGAGAGGGATAAAGAATGGTTGAAAAGCAGCAGTGAGAAAGTGAGGAATAAGGACATATATATGATCATGTGCAACTGTACACACACACACAGTACAAACATGCACACATTCTCACCCACACCCTTACTAAAACAAGGAACCACTGAGATGATAGGAAGACATGGCAGCCTTATCTGGGAAAACATAAGTATACTTCACAACACTTGGAAAATGCATTTTAGACTCCAAAGTATATAGTTCATTTGTGGGAAACCATCATGTTTCTTTGAGACTGTTCTCTTATTCATCAAGTTTAGCTAATAACCCTATTCTCTAGAGTAGCCTTGCAGCTGAGGCAAATGCATGCACAACATCCACAACATAGTTCATTCTCAACAAACACATAGCAATCTTTGCAATGTGATCTTTCTAGTAAGCCTGTGGGTCAAGCATTAGCTTCACTTCATGAAGAAATAAGATGTCAGTGGATTTCAGTACCATGTTTAAGGTCTGGCTTCTAGGAAGAGGCTGAGATCTTTCTATCAAGCTCACAGACACTCTTACTTCTTTGTCTACTGCAGATAAGATAAAAACTAAATTTCTTAAGCACATTGAGAAACATTTTGCTTCTACCAACCCCAAAAGTAGTAAAATAGAGGTAGCTCACTCAAACTCATGCGTGAATCTTAATTATACAAGAACCATGTACAGTCTGAGGACTGGAGATGGTGGAGAACCACAATATAAAGAAAACATAGGCACTCTTAAAAGAACCCATGAGAGCATCGAGTCTCTGTGGTTCTGAAAAGGTTATGAGGGACTATTTCTCTGTTATGAGGAAAACATTGGCTTATCTTCCACTTGTTTCTTGTCTGTTTTGAAAAAGGAGGGGGAAAAAAAAACCCCAACAACAGTTAATGAGAACCAGTGGAGCAGCCACATGAGGTGGAGGCACGCTAAGCAGTCTAAAGACCAGGCGCTGGAACTACTGCCACGGCCAGTAGGCAGCCCTTGGCCTTGGAAAGGCTCATGACCTTTCTAGTGGCAATAATTCAGCAACTGAGACCGTGCGTAGAACTGCAAATCAGAAAGCCCTGGGTCTAAATCTGCTTTTCTAGTTACCACTGTATACGATGTTGTATAAAGTGACTTATTGAGGGATAGCATCTCTGTGACAAAATGGGGCTAATAGTTCCTATCTGAAAAGACAAGCGCAAGGGCTCAGTGTCCTACTACACTGGTCCTGTTGCAACTGCTAACCAACCCTGTTCTTTGTGACCTGTGCTTCCTGCTTCTGACATGGCGACAGTTACACCTGTCTTGCCTCTTCTGCATTACTTCCCAAACAGCACCATTTCTAACAAGGAATGTGTAGAAAACATCACTTTATAAAATGTGAAGAACATGTAAGAACATAGAATTACTGTAGGTGACAATGTGGGGGGATTTGAATGCTCCAACCTGTCACTAGAAGTGATAGATTAACCTTCTTGAAAAAAATTAAATAACAATCAAATCCTAAAGGTCTTCATATCCAGCTGAAGAAAACAAACTGTTCTAGGTCTCAGAACTCTGAGTTCTTTTTCCATACTGTAACTGGAACCCCTAAGGATCATCTAACTCACAGTATAACGAGAAAACAATAACAAAACTGAACCAAAGGGAAAGCTGGTTTCATGGATTGTCCACATGACTCGGGATCTGGCCCTACGGCAGTGTAATGAAGAGTCTTAAAAACAGTCCTCGGGGAAGGAGGTTACAGTGCATTTGTTGCATGTGGGTACCAGAGCCCAGAAGCTGGCCTTTTCTGGTCTCTGAGTGCCATCTGCATAAATCTGTAGACTGTCATCCCTTTAACTCAAAACACTGGTGAACAATCATCTGGAGAAAAGCCACTTGAGAACATGACAAGCCACAGCACTCAGAACACTGACCACCTCCCATCGCTCAAACAAAGTCCTTTACTACTGACTTACAGAGTTTGTGTTGTTTACCAGTGCCTGTCCTAACCCATCTCAAGAGAATTGGGGAGGGGATTGTAGAGATCATTTAGATGCTTCCCTCCCACATGCTGGAAAAGTCTTTTTCACCCCATTATGTACAGAGGACTAACATTTCAAAGACAAATTACCCTGGGCTTGGTGACAAATGCCAGAGGTAGCACATTCCCTGTTCTAAGGTTTCCACAAGGGGCCTCCTACTGCAGCAGTACCCCAGTCTTTTCAAATGAGTCCAAGAAGGATTGTTTTTTACATTTTTTTTTTTTTAGAATTTTATATATGAATACTGTACTTATATTATCTCCCTCTATAATACCCCCATGTCCTCCCTCCTAGTCTCTCTCAAATTCATGACTTTTTAGTTATTACTATTGCATTTTTGTAGACTTGGCTTCTTTCTCTCTTACACAGGGCAGAGTCATAGGGGAGGGGAGGGGAGGGGAGGGGAGGGGAGGGGAGGGGAGGGGAGGGGAGGGGAGGGGAGGGGAGGGGAGGGGAGGGGAGGGGAGGGGAGGGGAGGGGAGGGGAGGGGAGGGGAGGGGAGGGGAGGGGAGGGGAGGGGAGAGAAGCAAAGGCCAAGTCCTCAAAATGGCTTTCCTGGGCTAATGTTCTTAGTCATTCTGGTATCTGAGTTTCTTTCTTCATAGAATGAGTAGAGAGAAAACAAGAGTTTTGGCACTCTTAAACACGAGTGACCCCCTCTCTCCCCCTCCTCCCCTCTCTCCCCACCTGCTTTATGCAGATCTACATAACACATTCTCTGGTACTGTATCCTAATAATGCACCCAAGACTCATGCTAGATCTTACTCTTCCCAAAGCACACACATGGATAGTACTGTTTCATTCCCAGGGCTTCTCCCATTTCCTATCATCTCCTAGCTATCCTGGTTCTAGCTCTAATCAGCTATGGGATGGATGAATGCCTAACATCTCTTTGTCTCTTTATTTTCTTCTACAATGGTATATTTAGTCATATGTATCTTAGAAGGTCACTGAGAGGAGTGAATGGAGGAACCTATAGAGCACATACATATAGGAGAATGTTGATTCTACTCAGCACACAGCAAGTCTCAGGAAATGTCATTGACACATGCTAGTTGCAGATCTGTCCAACAACCTACACAGATTTAAAAACTTCCGTCTTGTTGGGTTTATTAATTGCCTTTTCTATTGAGTCCACCATATGTTGTGAAAGCACATCTTTGAGCATGCATCAAAAACTTAAATGAGAAAACTGGTCAGTAAACAAATTCCTGAGGTTTACTATGATGTCTTTTCATAGGACATCAATCCATCACTTAGCTCAAAATCATCAAGACACATTTGTTCAACCAGCTCTGAACCTATTTAATCAACCTCAACAACACAACAAGAGTATCAGCCAAATTGTTCCCAGAAATAAGAATCCATGTTTTTGCACCATAGCCAAACTCAGAAGGAATAAAATAAAGCTGGAAATAGGAATGCTTTGCTTTAAGAAAATTTGGATTTTCCCCAAATATTTTTTCTCAGGAGCAATCATTTAATAGTCTTAAGTTTTTCTGAAGATCAAAGTTCTGCAGGTTCTAGAACGTACCTTCTACTCCCCTATTCTTTCAATATTAGAATGATGTTGGCCCTTCTTCAACATTCTGGACCATATTTTATTGCATAGTTTCTCATGAATGTGCTCCCATGGCAGCTTGTTCTCTCCTCTGCATGTGGTTCTCGAGGAGGGAGGACCCAGCAGTCAGTGGCCTCCAATCTAATTTGTTGACCATCCAAAAGACACACAGGATGGCATTTCCTTTGTGCTACTATTGTGATGATGATGATGATGATGATGATGATGATGATGATGATGATGATGATGACTATTCTGGGTTACACTCTGATCCAAGCATTTAAAATGCATTAACTAATTTTCACAACAATATTTCAAAGCTGCTATAATGACATCTCTTTTTACAGCGTGAGAATAAGACTCAGGTCATAGAGCCTGCAAATGACCAACCCTTTCAAAACCAGATAGGTTAGATTCTGGAGCCCAAGTTTCTAACCAATTGATAGTTACAGCATCTTCTTTTTAATAAGACATATTTACTGCTGTATAAGCCCTAAGTCTAATTCTGGCAGGCACAGAGGTTTTGTAACTATCTCATGGCTAATTTGATACACAGTGCTTCTTCCTAACACGTTCAGAGAAAACAGGTCTAACAAAAACAAAGGTCAGTCTGTTAATATTCACTCACACACATCAGACAATCCTAACAGGCTGACCAAAGTACTTTTCCTTTCAGGCATCTTTGCTTCAGAGGCAAACTGTGAAAACAAGCTATTGGAACACAGGAGTTTGTTCTAGGAATATGGAAGAGGAGGGCTTGGCTGGTAGCACCACAACTCTGAAGACAGCCAGCATTCTCATCCTTGTGGGCAAAGGGCAAAAATCAGTGTTGACCTACAGGTGCTTTTGACATTGACCAGATAGATGTACTTCTGAAGCATCAGGGCTTTCACCTGATGTTTCTGTCAGCTGTAAGCCTAAAGATAACTCATGGTTGCTTTTTGTAGATCTACATAACATATTCTCTGGTACTTTTATGTATTACTGTATTTTCCAACCAAATTCTCAAATAATTCCCATGTCCAGTCTACGCTCTGCAATATAATTAACTCTGGCCTTAAAAAGTCTTTGATGCATCTAACAAAGCCTATTAACACTTTAAATTTATTTTACTTTCTTTTTTTTTAATCTTTCATTCACAATTTATCCTTTCATCAATTGGTAGTACCTACTAAAATAGGTAACATAGTTGTAAAAGTAGAACAAGTATAAGGTTCTTTTTCTCATTGTTATGCCTTCTCCAAAATTGGTTTCAATGGGTGTGAAAGAGCCAGGTGACCAGCAAGATCTCCATGTAGAGGGAATATGGTACTTGAACTAGAGGTGGAAAGAGTCTGTTCTCAAACAAATCAGTTACCAGCCACCGGGAAGGTAGGCAGCGGAGGAGGAGACCACAGAGAATGTTCTAAGGTAGACCACTCAATCTTAGATATGTCTCTCTAGAAAATTTGCCATTGGTAATGTTCTACTCCAGCTATAGCATGAAGTTAGAGAAATCAAGCAAGGCAATGCAAATATTTAAGCACAGGACTGGTGCTGACAGTAAACTAACCCTGAGAACTTGAAAGTGAAAGGGATGAGAGACAAGGTAAACTGCTTTGTTAGCAAAGCATGGAATGTGAAAATGAAATCAGTTTTAGACAGGGATACTTCTCAAGGACCTTCAGCTTTTGGAAACTCAAGCTGGGGAATTTTGTTGGCCATGTCCTCTCTATTCATTCTGGAATACTTTATGAGGCAAAGGGCTCCCTCCAAAAAAATCACAAGCTGTTTCTCTGCTTTTGTAGGTTGCTAAGGAGATTTCAAAGCGCTCTCTCTAATGCTTCCTCTCTACTTCAAGAGGTACTTTAGCCTCCACAGATTCTATTCAGGTCTGAACAGTTGGCTTTTGCATCATGCAAAGAGTTAGCTGCTGTGTCAGGCTACCTTGTTGTTGCTGAGCATGGTACACCTCTATGAAAATAGAGCAGCTTGCTGTTAGCTAATTATCAGCTTCACAGAGGCCTGAGGGTCAACGTCTGGGATGGAATGTATGACCTTAGAAAGCTTTTGAAGATGAACAAAGATGCTGTAGTATATGAACTAGCTGCAGACCTTGGTGGAAGATCAGGTGGTCTAAGCTGTGACTGCCATTTCCAGCTACAAAGCTACAGATATGATTCTTCTCAAACCCTTGGTGTTTACCTATAGAAAGTGAGAGGTTTCAAGCAGATAACATTAAAGATATTTTCTGTCTTCTCACGGTCATGAATACAATGAGAAACAACTAAAATCAAAGTTGTCAGTGCTGAAAACAGTGCACAGAAAGCAGGTTAATATAGCAGGTCACACAGACCTGGATCCTATAAGCAAAAGCTGAGCTTTTGCTGTGGCTAAAAGGAATTAGAAGAATATTTTGGCTTTCAAAGTGGGCAAAAATTTGGTTTGAATTTCTTTCCAAAAAGACAGCATGTCTCAGCAGTGGAAAGGATGCCAATAGCCACAGGCTGGGTCACTGCTTTCAGTGAGGTCCAACAGGCACAACACAAATTTCTTGATTGCCATTACTATAACCTTTGCTACACCTTGTTTTTCTTGGGGGCTCTCCTGGTCAGGTAATCTGGGTTAGATCCAACCCAATTTATACAATTTGAGGTTTTTCCCAATGTAGGTAAGATTACATGCTATTTTAGGAAACCTCTTGGGAGATGAGGAAATGTGTTGTTTTCCTTTTAAATATTATACTGCGTATCGATTCCAAATGCTAACCAAGCTTTTAAAGAAAAACATGAGTGCTCTAAAAATAGTCTGTCTACAATGCCTCACAGACTTGGGTGCTTTCTGCAGAGTATAACTTGCTTAGCATTCAATTAGGAACAAAATAATATTTGTGGACCATATCTACAAGGTTAAGAAAAACTGTATTAAATATCCTCCAAAGGCTAAAGAAATGTTAATTAATGTAAGATGGTTTATTATTTTAAAGTTGTACTGTCAAAAATGGCTCAAATGAGTCACTAACATCAAATTTAAAATCTTTGGATAATTAAATATAGAATCTAAAGATACAACCTTGGTCTTCGGTTTTCTCAGAAAACTCCTGAGTTTTTTTAATTTCATCATCTTATCCTTCTTCCTTTTTGTTTTGTTTGCTTTTAAAACAGGGTTTCTCTATGTAGCCCTGACTGTCCTTGAGCTTGCTCTGTAGACCAGGCTGGCCTGGATTCAAGAGATCTACCTGCCTCTGCCCATGCCTCTCAGTGCTGATTAAAGGTGTGCACTGCCACGACCCAGCTTAAAGTTTCTTATTTCTCAAATGTATTCTTGTCTGGACTACTATGACACTACAGAGTACTGGCACAGTCTACCTTTTTTTTTTTCTTTTTTTGAGGTGGTTTCACTTGGGTGCTCAGATTGACTCAGAACTCTCTATGTAATCAGGATGGCTTCGAACTCAAGAAAGTGCTCCTGAGTGTTAGGACTACAGGCATGGGGCACAACAATGAGGTGCCTTTTATTTTCCTTAATATCTTTATGTGTGTATGCGGGTTCATGTGTGTAAGTATGAATGTGTGCATACTACTGAATCCATGAGGAGGTCAGAGAACAAGTTCATGTCTGTCCTTGCTTTCTACCTTTCTTTTCTTTATTTATTTGATTTTAATTTTTTGAGACAAGAGTTTCTGACCCATCTGACCCACCCATAGCTCTGCTGTCATTTACCTCCATATAATGGCTCAGATTAATTACATGCAGTTTGGCCTATGGCTCAGACTTATTGCTAGCTAGCTCTTGCAACCTAACCCATTTTTATTAATCTATGCTTTGCTATGTGGCTCATGGCTTACCTGAGTTCCTTTACATCTTCCTCTCTCAGCAGCAGCTCACAGCATCTCTTTCTGAGTCCATCCTCCTTCCCCTTTATCTATGCTTGGATTTCTCACCCGCTGGCTTGCAATAGGCCAAAATAGTTCCTTTATTATCCAGTGGTATTTCACAGTACAGAAAGACATCCCACATAAGGTCTCACTATGTAGCCCTGGCCAGCCTTTAATTCACTGTAGACCAGGTTGGCCTTGAATTCATAGAGATCAGCCTGACCCTGTCTCTCTACTGCAAGGATTAAAGTTGTGAATCACTACCTCACAGCTCTACCTTATTCAAGACAGAGTCTCTTATTCACAGCTATATATTCTAGGTGTAGTTGGCTTGACAGATTCTGGGCACTCTTCTACCTACATTTTCCACCTCACTGCAGAAACTTTGGGATTATAGATTCATGCTAAATAGATAGACTTTCTGTCTTTATGTGGGTTCTGGTATCTATACTCAGCTTACACAGCAAGTACCTTAGACTGAGCAACCTCCCCAGCTCTAGCTACCTTTTGAACTTCAGTTTCTCCATTTTCCCCCAAGGCTATTCTTTTTATTTCCTTCATCTCCTATAGTGGATTTTAAATATATCTTATAATTCAGTGGATACCCTCAGCTATTTTTCTTTCAGTATTTCTCTTAGATTCCTGTCTTTGAATTTGGCAGACTGCTAACACTGTGTGACTCATTTCCTAGTGTTGACCACTAACCTTAATCATCTCATGTAAGTTTCAATTTTCTATTTCCCTCTACTGTATGCTTTATTAGCTCAAGCTTGAAAAATGGTATAAAACAAAATTAAGCAGTAAGAAATATATAAATAGATTGAAATTGGAAGTTTCAGTGTGTGATTAATGATTTATAAAATATACATGCATGTTATGTATATATTTATGTTTTCCAGTCCTGTCTGTACAATGAAAGGCTCAGGAAGCACAGATACCAGAATAGTAATGAGAACAACTATGTCTGGAACCTGGCAGATAATAATACTTCCATTGAGAGAGAACTGCAGATATTTAGAAAAAATAAAGGACTTGATGCTGAGAAAAGACTACAGGATATACCTAGAATAACTTTCCATGCCCAAAACTACAAAAATATGACATGGGTATTATGACATATGAACATATCAGCTACAACAGGAATAATATGAACATAAAAATAACTCAATACACTACTTACTACTGAAAAGAATAAAAATCCATGAATCTAAGCTAGTAAGAGATGGATGGATAAATGGATGGTAGAGGGTGGATAGATGAATAGCTAGAAGTGTGAGTGTATGTATGTATACATGTATGTATGTATATATGTATGTTAGGGTGGGTTGGTAGGTGGGTAAAAGATGGATGAGTTAAATGTATGAATAGATGGATGGGTTTGTGAGTGAATGGATGACTGGGTGGATGGGTGAGTGGATGGATGAGTGGATGGATGGGGAAGTGGGTGAGTGGATGGATGGGTGTGGGGATTCAATAAAAGTTTCAGAAGTTTTGGAGATATCAGAGGGAATCTACTCACAGTCTATGTGGGGGATTAGTAAAAGCTCCAGAAGTCCCAGAGCTCTAAACACAGTCAGTCTAGGAAAATCAGAGAGTGCTGATTCAAACCTTTAATCCCAGCACAGGGAGTATCCTGGGAGTGGTGACCTACACCCTTAATCCCAACTGAGTCAAGGTCACCTCAGATTATACAAGGAATTCCAGGCTCCCAAGCAGGCAATGGTGGGGCCATGCCTTACTTTATGAAAGGGTACTTAAGACAGGATAGAAACACAGAGGGAAGCCATCCAAGGGAAGGGAGGCTGAGGAAGCTGGAAGACAGCTGGGTAAAATCTGACTGTGGTGTTTATTCCCTCTAGTATCTCCAACTTCTTCAGAGATCTATCCCTGAGTCTCATTCATTCGTGCAACAGATGGGGAGATGGGTGGGTGGATGGTTGAGTAGATGGATGGACAAGTGGGTGAGTGGGTGGATGAGTGGATGGATGGGGAGGTGGGTGAGTGGATGAGTGAGTGGATGGATGGGGAGGTGGGTGGGTGGATGAGTGAGTGGATGGATGGGGAGGTGGGTGGGTGGATGGGTGAGTGGATGGATGGGGAGGTGGGTGGGTGGATGGGTGAGTGGGTGGATTAGTGGATGAATGGACAGGTGGGTGAGTAGATGGATGAGTGGATGGATGGGGTGGTAGGTGGGTGGATGGGTGAATGAGTAGATGAATGGACAGGTGGGTGAGTGGGTGGAGAGCTGAGATGAGAAAGAACTCTCTTGCTTTTAAGGGACAGTACTGACTGGCAAATATGGAGAGAAAGTTTAAGCTGGAAACCATGATCTAACTGCCATCTTACTGAGCCTAGAGCACACAATACTAGATCCAGCTGTGATGAGAAGTGGGATGGTTGCTTTGTGCTTGCAAAGGAAAACAGTAACTAGATAGAGGGAGAATTAAACATGCTTAGACTCAAATTTTATATAATCCACAAATGGCAGATGGACATTGTGAATCTCCAGAAATAATAACTGGGGGACAAAACAACACCAGGCTGGCAAGGTATAACCTGAAATAAATAATAAGAAAACATCAAATGTACTTTTAAAGAGTCCAGGGGTTGGGAGAAGGCTGGCCCTTAAATTCTTCAAAGAAGCACAATTAAGTCAAAAAAGGGCTGTTGGAAAGTTCTATATTAAGGAAAACTAAGTAGACATGACAACAAATTACACCAACTAACTAACTATAAGATGTAATCCTAAGCTGAATCTGTGTTGAAGAAAAAAATGTATGGAGATGCTATCGTGTTATTGGGTTAGTTGGTAAAACTAGAATACAAATGGTAGGTAAAAAATAGTTTATCAAATTTACTGACACAGATAACTCTACTCTGACTATATAAAGAGTATCTTCTTTCTTGGAAATAGACATGGAAACATTCTGGGGATTAAAAAAAAAATCAAAATGTGGATAATTTACCCTCCTAAAGCTCAGAATAATGTTGTGTGTGGTATGTGTGAATAAAGATACAAGATAAAAGGACTAAGTTATAAAGCAAATGCGTAGTGGAATGCATGCTTTCTACATTGTTATTTTTATAAATTTTATACTTTCAAATAAAAGATTAAAACAAAAAAGAAGTCAAATAAAACTCTGACAACACACACACACACAACCCGCCAAAGACAACAACCTAGAATGAATCATTGTCCTAGACCTTGTTGTTTCTACCTTTTATTGGACTTATTCTCTCAATAAAGTAAAATAAAATAATAAAGAGAAGAAGAAAGAAAAAAGGTAAAACAAGAACAAAACGTGTCTCAATTCTCAGGACTATCCTCTGCAGATGCCTTCTCATGCCTCATATCCGTCCTGTCTGAATTTCCCCCCCACTTCCCCATTTAAAACACTTAGCACTTCAGGATGTATTATTGTGACAACCTAGAGTCGTTACTTATGAACTAGCCTTTCTCTACAACATCTCACACTGATGTACTAAATGTTTCCCAGCAATATGGATTCTGTTGCTCATCCCTCATTCACAACGGACTCTAAAATAAATGAACAACTCCAGAAAAATAATAATTAATTAAATCAATCAATAGATAACTGCTAACTTTAAAGACAGAACTTCTAAAAAAGTTGATTGTGAAGTACAGTATTTTCCTGGTAAAAATCAAAATATCTCACTCTCAAATAAATGTGAAGAATTATCCTTGTTTTCAAGAATCAATGGTTTTCATTGAGGTGTATTTAATTGCAGATGTATTCACTGAGAACTTTCTCTTTTCAATGTCAAAGATATAAATACATAATGCCCATTTGTGGGCTCACAGTACAGTTTTATAACCTACTTTCTCCATTCCCATCTATATCATATTTCTCCATGTGAATAGATACTGTCCTCGATATGATTTTTAGTACGTACACAGTATACTTAGTAACCATACAGTATAAAGGGATCCAATTTCTCCAGTCAACTCCTTCTGCTTATTTTCTTTTTTTTCATTTTAATAAGCAGCACCAAATGAAACACTTAAGAGGTGATTATTTAAATAGCTGTGACTATAAAGACTTCCTCTGGACCAAAATGACTGATTTAAAAATAAAAAAAAGTTAAACTGAGGAACACCTTTTATTATTTGTTGTCCACCACACACAGGGCAAGTTTCTTTGCTTTTTAAGCCATCTTCAGTCTCTTTCTCGGACTGTCTCATGTCAATCCAGATCCAGAGTGAGCAGAGAGCCTCACAACATGGGCATACCCTATGTATTTGCTCAGGCCTTGCTCCTATCACTCCTTGTTGATAGATAAAGCCTGTTTGTTTTCTCTTATTGACAAACAGGTGGCAAGTGCCTGTGTTACTGTTCTGAAGGGAAAAGGACACCATGGACAAGGTGGCAGAATGGACTAACTTCGAATCTCTAGGGTGAGTTCTGAGAAACGTAGACCCAGGGAAGTGTTTTGTGGCTCCAGATCTTTTTCTGTGAGACTCTAAATGTGCTGTGAAAGCAAAAGG
Source organism: Phyllotis vaccarum (assembly GCA_033318265.1). Lineage (NCBI taxonomy): Eukaryota > Metazoa > Chordata > Mammalia > Rodentia > Cricetidae > Phyllotis > Phyllotis vaccarum. The sequence goes on from JARWLC010000006.1 coordinate 68,149,132, forward strand.
ACCTGTCTGAAGTTCAAATCAAATAGCCTTAAAATCAATTACATGCATGAGTCCTTCAGGGCTTGAGTTCTTTCTCATGAAATATCACTAATATTGAAATGCTTTTCATTGTTTTCTGATGGGTATATTTACCCATAGAACTATGCTGTGAAACAATCCTTTCCTACACTATGAATGTGTATTACTTTCTCTGGTTAATAAAAAGCTGAGAGCTGGGCAGGAAGTTAGGTAGAAAAACCAAAATTAAGAATGATGGGAAGAAGGAGGGTAGAGTCAGGGGAGCTGGCAGTCAGCTAGCTCCCCAGGAAACAAGACACGCCAGAGGACAAGAAAGCCAGGAGCCATAAACTAGCTTAAAAAAAAAAAATCATAATTAAGCAGTGGTATTATAGAACTTGATTTTAAAATTTGACAAAACTATTTCTTTATAAGATCAGTGATTATATATGAATATGAACTTTTAAGGCATATAAAGGTATTTAAGAAAAGATATTTCCCAATAATTTAAATATAAAGGCTTCCTAGTGTGGTCAAGTTTTGAAAAAAATCACGAAGAGTTAGAATAGCAAAATACAGGGACAACTCTGGGAACAAAATCTTAGAAATAGCAATAGCATCTGTAGACCAGGCTGGCCTCGAACTCTCAGAGATGCGCCTGCCTCTGCCTCCTGAGTTCTGGGATTAAAGCTTGCACCACCACCACCTGGTTCCTTCGAATAAATTTTTAAGCACACCTTAAGTCATGGCGAGCTATCATAAAGTGCCTCTGAGGTCCATGAAAGGGTGGCCTCTGGTGACAGTAAAGTAAGTGAGAATATATTCACAAAATTTTGTGTACAATGTTACATTTGTAAAACAAATTTTTGAGGGGTAACATTTTAAATAAAAGCAGTGATATATCCTTCTCTGCTGGAGTCTCCAAGGTGGGCAGGTTCTATCATATCAGAGACAGGTAAAGGGACCTGTTTAATGTCACTGTCGTAATTGGCAGTTGCATACTCAGGCTCCTTCATGCTGGACACTGAGACCTATTTCCTGGTCAAGGAAGGTCCCACAAAAGAAATGATTCAAAACAACTAGAAGACGATTATTCCTTTGTGACTCTTGCCTGAAAGGCTGAAATCTGAGTGGGCTGCATCTCAGTTTCCCTAATGAATTCCTCTGCTGCTGTCATGCGGTTAACCCTCCACATTTCCTACTACCCTGATTATTAAAAAAGAAAAAAGAAGGAAAAAAAAAAAAAAAGGAAAAGAAGCTGCCAATACAAACATCAAAGGGAATTCCCACTTCTGTGGGCTTCAGATATTCTCCAGAGATGGATTGTGGGGACAAAAGATTTGGGGGCTTTGTGGGAGAGAATGCTTTCCTCTGGGAAACAATGGGCCAAGTCTACCAGACAATGCTCCTGCTGCATGCAGTGGTATACAAATAGGCAGCAAAGGTTTGCTCGGAGAGCCTAAAGATGTCCCTTGGCTTGAGCAAGACATATCAGAGCTTTTAGTGAGTGGCAGTGTGGAGGATGGGAGTGGCACCCTGAAAGGGAATCTTGTTGCAGATATCCTTCATGGGGCCTCAGACCAAAGAGCTGAAGAGGGAGGGGTGGGTGGGAGGAGGGAAGGCCATTTGAGACACTTAAAACCAGCAGAGCTTTTCATTTCCTGAACCTAAAGCAAATAGCTGTTTGTGGTATTCACTGGAGTGTGGCTTTTTTTTTTTTTTTTTTTTTTTTTTAATTCTACTTCTTCTGCCAAGCTTGTAGACCTCACAAAAGATTGACTATAAGATTTCTCTGAAGTTAATAAGATGAGACCGAACGAGAATAAATGGAAAGGCATATGTTTGGGACGGGAGAGTGAACAGGCTGAACGAGAGTTCATGTGAAACAATGTACGGTTGTACTTGATTGCAAACATTATATATGCCAGTATCGTCACTCAGTTGCTGAAAGCCCCGCTGCAATTTAGGGTCAGATTAGCAAAGGTATAGTGTTCAGAGTAAGGAAAATATACAGTCACACTGTGCTGGGCACTGTCGGATATAGCTAGGTGGGTGCCAAGTTTTAGAGCATATGCAGAAAAACTGGAACATATCAAAAGAGTCACAGGAAGAGAAATGGGAAATCACGGCGTGTGAAGACTAAACGCAGAAACTAGATTTGCTCCATCTAGGAAGAAAGAGCTTACCAGACACTAGAGTTATTTATAAACGAGAACACATTATTCTGTGGAAGAAAGAACTTACTTATCTTTATAAGAATTATGTAAGAACACTTTTTTCCCTAGTCATTGAAATTGTCCCCAAATGGAATAGACTGCCTTGGATAGCAGTTACTTCTCCATCATGGGAAAGTCTAATGAACACAGCTCAGTGATGTTACAGCTGAATACTCCCGCTGTATACCAAAGTCGGTCTCAGCAGCCATTGGGTTCTCTTACTTATTTTTAACTTTCCCCCTTTTTGTTTAAAATAGACATTTTTGTTATATGCTACATCCTGATTATGGTTATAATCCTTTCCTTCTGGATCCACCACATTTCTGTCTCTCATTAGAAAACAAACAGGCTTCTAAAAAACTAAAATATGTAAGCAGAAAAAAATAAGATCTTACACATTGGACAAAACAAATGAAAGGAAGAGAGCCCAAGAGAAGGGACAGGAAAGAGACCCCTCATTCACACACTCGGGACTCTCATAAAAACACTAAACTGGAAGCCATAGTAGACAGAGGGCCTGGTGTGGCCTAGTGCAGGCCCCGTGCATGCTGCCTCGGTCTCTCTGAGTATACATGTGCTTTGATCAGACTTAGAGGCTCTTATCTTCTAGGTGTCCTCCATCCCCTCTGGCTCTTCTACTCTTTCTGCTCTTCTTCCTCAGGGTCCTCTGAGCCCTAAGAGGAAGGGATTTGATGGAGACATCCTATTTAGGCCTGAATGTTACAAGGCCTCTCGTTCTCTGCATACTATCTGGCTGTGGGTCTCTGTATTTGTTCCCATCTGCTGCAGGAGGATAATTCTCTGATGATGGCTGAGCAAGGCATTAATCTACAAGTATAGCAGAATGTCATTAGAAGTCATTTCATAGCCAGGTTTTTTTGGGGGGAGGTTACCCTAGGTTCCTGGGCTATCTAGTCTCAGGTTCTTGGTCTTCCAAGTAGTGTTGGGTATGGATTCCTTCTTGTGGTGTAGGCCCTAGGTCAAATCAGATATTGGTTAGTTAGTTACTGCCAAAAGCTATACGTATCTTGCAAGCATGACACCATTGTAGGTCAAAGATTTTGTGGCTAGGCCACTATTTACTTTCTCCTTTGGTAGACTGTAGAGTACTTTCCTGTACCAAGACACTAGAATGTAGGGGTGAGGGCTCTGTGTAGGGACCAGCTCATTTTCTCCATGTTCAGTGAGTTGTGTAGGTGTTGTCTTGAGAAATGGGGCCTTGTTGTCAGTTTTTGGAGAGCAAATTGTAGTCTTCACAACAACCTGAGTTGTTTGAGGATTCCCATAGGACCCTCCCCCCCCCCAACTCAATTAGCTATAACCCAATCCTGGTACTTGATGTTACTTGGTGTCAAGAGATAGCCAGTTGGGACTCTGTCTCTCCCCTTATTTGGTGATTTCAATTAGAACGTCTTCCCATGTGTTTTAGGAAGATTCTGCTGTACTAGGTTTCTATAGTACCCATGAAATGTGACTTAATTGTAGATGTCTCTCCTCATATTCCCTCTCAACTTCCTCTCCCCTTCCCTTTTTAGTTTGGGTTATTATTGCTGTCATTAAACACTACGACCAAAGAAACTTGGAGAGGAAAGGCTTATTTGGCTTATGTTTCTACATTACTATTTGTTATAAAAGGAAGTCAGGACAGGAAGGAACTCAAGTAGGAGCTGGAGGCAGGAGCCGATTGATACAGAAGCTAAGGAAGAGCGCTGGTTATTGGCTTGCTGAGCCTTTCTGATAGAACTCAGGATCACCAGCCCAGGGAAGGTACCACCTACAATGGGCTGGGCCTTCCCTTATCAACACTAATTAAGAAAATGCCCTACAGGCTTGCCAACAGCAAATCTTTCTGAGGTATTTTCTCAACTGAGCCCCCCCCCCCCCCCGCCCCATGACTCTAGCTCTTGTGTCAAGATGACATAAAACTAGCTAATACGCCCTCCTTATATGATCCTTCCAATCTAGCTGTACCCATATCCAATCACAATTATCTATTCTATTTCCCTTTCCTAATGAGATCTATCTGTACCCTCTATTCCCTTACTGTGGTTCTATGGCTTGTACATTGGTTCTCATTGGCTTAACAGCTAATAGCCACATTATAAGTGAATATATACTATACTTGTCTTTCTGGGTCTGGGTATCTCACTCAGAATTTTTTTTAGTTCTACCCATCTGCCTGCAAATATCATGATGTCATTTTTTAAAAAACAGCTGAATAATTCTTCACTGTGTAAATGTACCACATTTTCTTTATCTGTGCTTCTGTTGAGAAACATCTAGTTTGTTCCAAATCCCTGGCTATTATTAATAGAGCAGCAAGAAACATGATCGAGCAAGTGTCTCTGTAGTATAGTGTACAGTCCTTGGTGTACATGCCTAAGAGTGGTACAGCTAGGTCTTGAGGTAGATCTATTCCCAGCTTCCTGAGTGGCTGTACCAGCAATAGATGAGTGTTCCCCTTATTCCACATCCTTGTGGGTATGAGCTGTCACTTGCTTTTTGTTAATCTTAGTCATTCTGACTTCTATTTCCCTGATGGCTAAGGATGGTGAACATTTCTTTAAGTGCTTCTCAACCATTAGAGTTTCTTCTTTTTAAGAATTCTGTTTAAATTTGTGCCCCATTTTAAAATTGGGCCATTTGTTTTCCTGATATCTAGGTTTTTAAATAAATAGATATATTATATTGGATATTAGTTCTCTATCAATTGTGTATCAGTTTCTCATTTGGTAGACTGCCACTTTGTCCAGATGATGGTGTCCTTTGTTGAGCAGAAGCTTTTCATTTCCATGAGGTCCCATTTGTTAATTGTTGATCTAGTGTCTATGCTAATGGTGTTCTCTTCAGAAAGTCTTTTCCTGTGAATTGAGTTCAAGAATATTATTCCCCACTTCCTTTTCTATCAGGTTTAGTATATATGTTTTATAATGAGGTCTTTGATCCATTTGAAGTTGAGTTTTATGCAGGGTGATAAGTATAGATCTATTTGGAATTTTTTACATGAGACATCCATTTGCCAGTACCAGTGGGATTTTCTGGCATATATATATATATATAAAAATAAATAAATCAGGTGCCCATCGGTGTCTTGGTGTTCAATTTGATTCCATTGATCAATGTGTCTGTTTTGTGCCAATACCACACTCTATAGTACAATTTGAAATCAGGGATAGTGATAACTCCCATAGTAAATACGGAAAACTTCTCCAAGTAAGAATCTTTAATTCAAGAATGCAATGATTTCATGCAATACAACAATCTAATGGCCTTTCAAATATGACTCTGACCCATTTTGCCTTTTAGATATCTTGTATTTAGACATATCACATAATTGAGATATCTTTGCTTTCCCCAAACCTGCATTCTAGCAGAAGCCACAGATATTCAAAAAAAAAAAAAAAAAACCTCAAAAAGGCATACAGAGAAACAAAACACAAGGCTGGGCTATCAGCTACTCCAGAGGACCAAAGTTCAAGGCCTGCTGGGACTGTAAGTTCAAAGCCAGCCTTGGCAACTTAGAAAAATCCTACAGACCTTGTAACAAAACTTAATCATCAACCCCCAGTGAATAAAAAGTAGAGAAGAGAAACAAGAATTATGAGTGGTAATCTAGTTTTCTTAAGAGAGTGATCTCAAGCCAAAAAATCTAAAAGGGGTAACAGGAGGTGAAAACTAGAAGAGAAAGGAAGCAAACTGGATGGAGATGCTGTGATGCAGGAAGGAGTGGAAGGACCATGTAGGACCTCACAGACGATGTGGTAATGTCTACACTGGACCACATGAGTGCAACTGGAAGGCAATGAAAGATTTTAGGCAAGGATACGACACAAAGTCAGCGGGGAGGCTGCTCTGCTGAAAATAACTGAATTGTACACCCAAGCCATTACTGCTTCATGAAATGAAACTGACGACCATGCCATGCACGCAAAAGAAAAGAAAAGGTAACAGAATCACAATAAATCATATAGAGGAAAGGCATATATTATTTCATTAGTGTTTGGTTTTAGAGTTACAGATTCATGGTAACGTGTGAATACCACCAGTGCACATCTGAATGCAGGTCTTATAGCTGCTCACAGTGAACAAGTTTGAAACTTGCTATAAGAGGGAAGCAAACAGAAATTGGGAAACCAGCGAGGTTGTGCGGAAAACAGCATCAGCACATTCTAGAGAAAGACATTTGAAAGGACTGATGGTTTCATCTGAGGTGAGTGAGAAGGGGATGTCAGGGATGACTCGGGGTTAAATTTCTAGCAATTATTAATTTGAAAAAAAAATGAATGGGCACATGAACAACAAATAAGTAATGAACAGGACATGGTAAATCTAACTAAAATCAGAGTTTTCTTCAAAATTGGCTACAGAAAGTACACATATCCTAACAATTTAAAATTGTAGGCATGTGCTTTACCCTGTCATTTCCCCAGCTTTGTCCATCCTTATATGCACAGGGCACAAGGGAGGAGAGAAGTTTGCCAAAGTAATTATGTGCTGAATAAACCAATAAGTGAAGCAAATTAAAATAAAAACAGACTTAGAGGGAAATTAAATTCTCTATTTTTTAAATTAAGGAATGTAAACCAACTTAGAATAGGTTTTTTTTTTCCTTTGAAGTTGTAACCCAAAGTCACATTTTACAAAGCTGAAAAGGATACCAGTGTCAATTATGAGCACAGTGCTAAGCACTGCCTCCTTTTGCTGCAGAGGATTTGGAGTCCCAAAGCCATCATCTTTTGCTGCACTGTCCAAGACTCAAAGTTCTAAGTTCACAGTGGTAAACACAGTACTTGGTAAGGCTCATATAGTCTTGTTTAAAAGAAAAGATAATTTGCAGAGGATACCCAAGAAACTTCCAGCTTTGTAGCAGTGGAGTCCACAGTAATGGAGTCTGATGGGCTCTTTGATTATACCTGACCTGCATGATCTGTTGCTGGTCCTAATCTATGTCAGTTGCCTATTCAATGTTCGCTCCCTCAAGGGCAGTAGCTGCATCTTCTACTATTACTATAATCTTCTCAACACAGTGGACACACGAATAGTTCTTGACCAGTCTAACAATAAGATGAAAAGAACCATCTCCTAACTTCAAGGACTAACAGTAACTTTGCTCCCTTCATTAAGCCATGTCAATCCTGAACACGTTTTCTCCCTAACCATCCTTATCTTTCATTACAGAACAGCAACTGCCTCTTTCCAAACTGAAAAACATTTTCCATCATAAGTTATACTTGCAGCTGGGATGCTGAAATATTCCTCCAGCAAAGATTTCTATCTTTGTTGCAGAGAGGGAAAGTATAGCGCATACATTTAATTCTTTAAACAAAACCAGAAACTGCTCCTTGGGCCTCGATATCCCTCTCAGCTACTTATTTGTTTAATGTCCCAAGCCATTTCCCTTCAGCTCCTGCTGGTAAGAAGTCAGTGAATGGGACCACAGTAGGACAGACTATTGCTAGCACAATGGGCGTGATCCCTATTATTCTAACAGCTAACATGCCATCCTACACAAAAAGAGCATTGAAAAGGTGGGTACCATGGAGAGGAAGCAGAGGTTAAGAAGCTGGAAGCAGCCCAAACAAATACGTTACTCAGGAAAGCTCATTTCCCAGCACTCTTGCTTCATCCTGGCTTGGTTAAACAGACTGGAGGCAAAGGGTAAGTGTATCACCTTTGACTGTGGTTGATTGTCCATTTTCCTTTTTAGATACTGTAGAAAAGCCAGGTTGCTGTGTCATACAGCTGTCACCGAACACTTGCGGTAATCCTTTTGGAAGAAATACTAACTACTTTCAAGAGAATTCTGAGTTCACCATCAGTTTTTTTTTTTTTTTTTTTTTGCCCTTCCTCGGAGCAGTTCTGAGAAACCAAATGCTAATGTTTCCCATCGATTAATGAGAAAACAAGGGAAATATGCAATTGTGTGCCAAGTCAACCATTTGGATGCTGCTCGGAAAATATGGCCTTGGACCTCAATATGGACGCTTGTTGTTTGTTGGAGGAAACGCCAACCAAGGAGGGGGAAGTTTAAAAACATAAGGTAGAATGGAGTATTTTAACAATAGGGCAAAGGAAGTGGTACTTGGAGCAGCACTGACGTTCCAGCGTAAAGCAAAGGGGGAATGTGATGAAGGAAACAGCACAGACATGTTGTCTTGAGGAGACGAGGGAAAATGGAAGGCTGGGGGAACAGCATTACATAAGCCAGAAAGATGGGGAAGCTTGTCGTGTTCAGGTAACCACAGGGAGTCTGTGTGGCTGAAGTGGAGGATTCACTGGCATCAGTGAAGTGCAGAAGTCCACAGGAATGAAATCCACAAAAATGTTAGCTCTAAAAGATAAGCAGGAATTTAAAGTTTAGAAACCCCCTGACTGCCTCAAAAAAGAAACTGTACATGATTTTTTTTATGTGCTTTAAATCTGAGAATGAAGCTGATAAATATAGAAATACGAAAATATAGAGTGTCACTAACTTATCTGACTACAAATTCTACTCTGATATTTATTCATAAAATGATCCTATCTAAATTCCTGACTATAGCCATCTCTGAATAAACACAAAACTTTTGTTTTGAATTCTTATAAAACTATGTATCAATAAAACAGAGTCAGGGAGAAGTGGGTTGGTGATTTTTGTTTGTTTGGCAATAGTAACAACATAAAGGTTACAGATTTATCATTCAATTACAGCACAGAAAACGTTGCTTAAGAAAGGCCAATACATACCAATCAACATTTTTTGCAAGTTAACATCAAGCCCTTTTCTCTTCCTGATTACAAAGGAAGAAATGACTAAAAAGGCCTCATAAAAGGCTCTTCATGAGCAGTGATTCTTGCTGTGTCCTCCTGATTAAGGGCTCATAAATAAGAGGACACAGCAGCTGACACTGATGACTAACCATGGTATAGTATTTCAAGCTATGAACAACAGGAGAGTTACTGGAACCAAGAGAACTCTTATAGTGGTTCAGCATATGACCTTGGCTTTGTCTGGCCTGTAGGTGACCTGAATTGAAGAGAAATGTCTGGCTTAAAATTTAACTGGGTGTCTGAAATCCTATATCACATGACTGGAAGTCAGTAATGTTGCAATTTCTGGAACCTCCAATCCTGTCAATGTGATTGGAAGGTATAAAGGCGAATTTGAAGAGAACAGTAAAAAATAAAATAAAATAAAATAAAAAATAGTTAATTGGCCAGTCTCAGGCAGCTCTTGAATAATTCCCAAACATTTGGGGCCAGTCTAAGCAAACCACGCTTACACAACCAAGGTAATTTTACCGCCTGCCATGGGCAAGTGCCCTCTAGATTATAGTGGTAAACAGTTCTCTCTGATTAATGACATAGATTCTTTCTCTGCCCTCCAGTAAGGGCAGAACTCAATAAAGGAGAACACACACACAAAAGTGTCAACCACTGATTTACAGGCAAAGACCAAAGTGATCTAGGATTTTTTCTGAGTTTGAGAGGTTACTTCTGAGTAAGAATTAGGCTTTGAAAACAAACCACAGAAGACAAGAGGAAAAGGTATTCCGTCACCATGGAAGATCTATGGCCCCTCCCAAATCAGGATCCAAGTAGATACTTAATTTTTGTCTGCTTTGCCCTAGTTCAGATATTGACACTAGAGTAGGTGGGCTTCCAAGTATGGAGTACTCAAGTCAAGATCTGGGTACTTTACTCACAAACTTGTCAACAATCCTCCAGATTTTTCTACAAAAGACTATAATATGTACTTAACATAAACAAGCCTTTATGTATTTGCAATATCCTTTTAAAACAAGGATTTTGCCTTTTAAAAGGCCTGCAGCAGGATGAAGAGATGGCTCAATGGATTTAGTATCTGCTGCTCAAGTATAAGGACCAGAGGTCTAATCTCCAGAACCCATGTGAGGTGAGGCAGTGTAGCATTCGCCTGTGATCTTGTCACTCAGATGTCCCCCTGGCTAGACTAGCTGGAATTAGTGGTGTCTGGGTTAAGCAAGAGACCCTGCCTGCCTTAATAAAAAAGTAGACAGCGATCAAGGAAGATGTCTGACATCAACATACAGATATGAGCACGTATACAAACATGTATACATACCACACACATACACATGCAAAAAATGCTTGAAGCAATATGGCACTAACTAGTGATGAGTATTTAGATAATTAATACCAAGAACTAATGAGATCTATTGTTTCAGAATTACTAATGAAATCTATAAAGCCCATCAATGGGATAACATGCTACCTTCTAGAGAGATTATAGTTGATGACCTCCAACAGTACTGAGACAGGGAAGTTATGAATGAACACTTGTTCAGTTCAGTCATTATTTACAAGGAATAAAACTGCCTTTGGAAAAATGTTCCACAAAATTCTAATCTGCTATTCAAGAACAAAGAACACAATGGATATATAAAAGACACTGATAATGACAGATTATGTGAATGAATGAGCTCATTAATAGACTAATTAATGCAGAAAGACAATCGTATAAAAATACTAGGACAAGTTGAGAAGGGATCAGCTATCTAGGTCACTGTTGGTGTTTCCCAGAGAAGAGCTGAGAATCTCAGGCAGTGCCAAGGAATACTGTCTCTCTATTCTGTGTGCAGAAGAGGCAACTAGACCAGCCTTCGAAACTGGGAACTTTGTTTACCTCCTTTGAGCCTAATGTAAACAAAAGGACTGATCTCATGATCATCTTTCCAGGAAGACCACTAAGCCCTTCGGTTGAATCAAATTACTCTGAGTAAATGTTGTTTCCTACCTTTAAAAAAAATGCATAATTACCTTTCATAAAAATGTATCATCAAGTTTTAGTAAAAGAAGTAAACCTGAAATATAACATCACTCCATTTTTAAAAACCTAAATCTAGATTTAGAAATATAAAAAAGAATTGATTGCTATTTCAGTAAGAAATAAACAATAAACCACATATCTCTTAATATCTCATTTTGAGATTAACATCTTCTAATAAAACTTTATCAAATAGATATCAAACTTTATTAATGAATAGAAAAATAGATAAAAATCTGTGTTTTATTCATGAATCCATAATTGCCATGGGATAAATAAGCAATTAGTTTGTTTCTCTTAAGTACTGAAATAAATGTCAATAAATGTTTGGTAAAAGGAAAAAAATCCTTTCATAAGTAATCCACACTGGATGAAATGAGCAAAATTAGCAGTCATCTGTCATATTCACTTGAGAACTCATTGAGCTACCTTTAGAAATAGAAAAATGAAAAAAAACATATTTCTACATTCTAATGGCTGTAGTCCAGGTGTAAATTCTAACCTGACTAATTAGTCAACTGAATAGACTTTGTGAAATTTACTGTGTGGGTATTCCACTTTAATAAAACAAACTGAGAGTTGGGATTGTAGCTCAGTGGTACATTCCAGTACCACCTAAAAAAACTTAATTAATTAATCAAGACAAATAAAATATGACACAGCATCAGAGCTACACAATAGAAGAGCAAGATCAAAGCGTTCTGCCTGAGAGTCTAGTGACGTCTCATCAAAGAGCTGTGAGCATACATGCTTCACTAAGCAGAAGGCACAAAAGTCATCCCAAGGGAGGGAGTCAGTCAGAACACTGAGGTGGCAAATAGTAAGAAACAACATGTCTGAAGTATAGGCACATGGAATGGGGTGCTGGACACTGATATTACAGAATTAGGCCAAGAAAACCTCTCAAAGCAATCTAATGAAGTGGGATTCTGTCCTTCACAGAGCTCTATTTTTCCCTAGGTAGACAGCTCATTTCATCTCTCTGGAAGACAGCAACATCAACCTACATTATGCTAACCTGCACACGCCTTTTCTGGAAAGAGTGTCAGAGTGGGAACTCAGTCTTTCTGATATCACTGACTCATGCATCACACTATCAATACAACAATCAGAAGTAATGATCCATGGACAGACCTAGTACTGCTGCCTTTAGAAGTGTTTTTAGTGACCTTTCTAAAAATCAATCAACCAAGCAAACAACAAAAACTCTTAGAGAGGAGGAAGAACGAGAAGGAAGGGGAGTAACTACCATCCAGAGCTCTTCTTTTTAATTTTCCAAACTATTCACCACCCAATGGGACTGGGGGACTCTGAAGAAATATGATAAAGGAAAACTGTCTTAGAAAATCCTACTGTAATAATGTCCACAATGTAATAAGAGGGAAATATAGAAAACAATATAGATCACACAAGCCTGTCCACTATTAAGAAAATGAATAGTAAAATGTTAACCTATCTATTAAAAATATTTGAAGGACCATATGCAAAGGCATGTTAGTAGTAACTGTATTGAAAATTATGGGAAAATTTCCCCCTTTCTTCGTAATATTTTTCTTAAAGGATGGAATTTTATGATTATGTATTACTTTACAAGCAGGAAAACATATGAAAGGTCACCTTAATTTAAATGAAATTTCTTGATGGTGGCCTGTAATCACAAAAACTGTGGGAAGCAAGATAAATTAACTAAGCGGTTCCATGTGACAGTCACCACTAACAAGCAGGTTCTGTGTGTTTCCATGCGGTTGATATGACATACTCCAACAGGAGTTTTAGTTTAGTAGGCAAGGCTCACCTACTTCGCCCTCTACCATGCGGAGAGCTTACTCCAGAACACAATCTGTGAGCTTGTGAAGAAGCTTTAAGCAGATCATTTAAGGCTAATGAATTTGCATTAGCAGCAGCCAATCTTAAATTACAGCCTTTGTGAGGAATAAATCTGCATGTGGGACCTGCAGGACTACAGTCTCTTGGAGGTGCACCAAGCTCAAACTAAGAACGCAAGAGCTTCACGTACCCTGTGGGCCAGCTGTTCTATTGACCTCGCAAATGCTCTGAAGTTAAGGTAATGCCTGACGTGCTGGTCAGGCTCCATCATGTAACTAGTCTACATCCTACAGTGTGCTTCTCCACATTGTTTCCAACAAATTCTAAATAGAGCACTGGCCCCATGAGGTAGCCTAGGGTAGACACTACCCTTACTCTTTCTGCTTTTCTTGGGTTTCACTTTTCAACAAAGATTGGAGGTAAAGGCAAGAAAATACAGAGAGAATGTACTCCAAGTCAGAATTTAGAGGGAAAATAAAGTTATAAACAAAAAGGGAACCAAGCAAAGAACTAGTCACAGTTCTCCTGCCGTGTGTAACATTCTTACCACTGAGGTGAAGGCTTTCAATATTTCCAGTTTTTCTCATTGGTCTATTAGAGGTGTTTCAAGATGAGTCACTTACATGGCTCATCAGGGTGAAAAGACAAGACTATTTTTCACTGAACCTGGAAATCCCTTCCTTCTGACTCACCTGTCTTTCAAAATGCCCAAGTATTATAAAAAAGAAAACTTCAAATACAGCTTTTAAAATGTTCAATTTTATTTCCATCCATAAGCAGTGTTAACAAAAATCTTTAGAGAGAAGCAATCTTACCATGAAAATAACTGCCAAAATTCAAATGTCTAAGATTTTCTTTAACTAAGAAATAACTCTAATTTTCTCTGTACAGAAATATGACCAAGAAGTCAAGTATTTAGATCAAGGCTATCAGATGAGGGTAAGTAAGCAAACACCCCTCCCAACTAGGAGTTAACCAAACTAAATTTAAAAAGTAGATTTATTTATTTTGTCCATATGAATGTTCTGTCTGTGTGGATGACTGCATACCACATGCATGCCTGGTGCCTGCAGCGGTCAGAAGAGGAGTTGGATCTCTGGAAGTAGAGTTATGCACAGTTGTGAGCCACCTTGTGGGTGCTGGGAACCCAAGCCAGGTCCTTTGCAAGAGCAGCAAGTTATCTCAACCACTGGGGCTCTCCAGCCTCAGAGCCAAACTAAACTTGAAATCATAACTAAACTTGAAATCATAAACTAACATGATAAACTGGAATAAGAAATCAGTGAGAGAAAGAAAAGGAATATGAATCCAGAAAGGGGGGGGGGGCTCAGCTCAACCATTTGCCAGAGGTTGCTCCAAAACCTGTCTCCTCCTCTTCCTAGAGACAGAGACAGATAATATTTCTAGTTCCCAAGCAATGCAATATGTATGAGATAGTTCCCCTACAGACTTCACATCTGCTCTTTCTTCTGGATCTTTCTTCTTCCAGTGTCACTTCTTCCAGAGGTCACTTTTTAAAGCAAAAGAGTCACAATTTGAGGAGCCCATTCTGAGAATTACTACTTAGAGAAGAGCCTCCCACCAGTCATGACTGTTGGCATTTGATTAAACTTCCTCTGAGGAAATGACTTCGTATGTACTAAGCCACTGAGATTTAGTCTTACAAGGGCAAGTGTTGTAGGCTCCCTGATGAATGAAAACTGGCTCAGTCGTGTGGACAAGACCATTCTATGCAGTCTTGGATCAGCCTGTCTTCATGAGTCTAGGGTTGTACGTGGTGGCCAAGCTTTGCTAGACAAATGCCAACACATGCTCTATTATCTTCTGTAAGTGAACTCTTAGGCTCGTTACATGAATTTCACCAGGGTAAGACTATCAACTGACATTCAAATTTGTGTTTATGTTAGAAAAATAACTCATGAAAAGATTCAGCATGACCCAAATGCCTGCACAAGTTTAGAGACAATTTTGATAATATTGGTGGGCCATAATTAAAAAATATATGACGCATAATTCTATATGAAGAAAGGGAGGAAGGGAGGGAGGGAGGGAGGGGAGGGAGGGAGGGAGGGAGAGAGGGAGGGAGAGGAGGGAAAAGGGATATGGAGGACAAGAAGAGGGAACGAGGAAGGCGAAGAAAACAAAACTAACACCAAATCTTAAATATCCCAGAGCTTTTACATACATGTTTCTACTTAATTTTCACAACAAACTGTCTTACTTTTTGTAAAAGAGATAGCTAAGCTCAGAGTCATTCATCTAATCTAGCCAGCTTGGGGTTTATACTTGCTATCTCCTTGCACACATCCCAAGTGAGCTGAGAAAGTTCCCCTGACCCCAGCACACTTCCTGAATGTTCCCAGTACTGACTGTCCTGCGTCTCACTTCTCTAGATGCAGTCATGGAGTCCATGGCTAAGAAACAAAGCATGTTTGCCCCAGGAAATGGCCTCTTCCAGTTCACCCGGGGAACTCATTTCTGCAGGATATATCCCTTCCATCTCATAGCAGGTGGGGAGAAAATTTAAGATTTCTCCACCTATCTTTTACTATACACACACACAGTGCACAAAGCTTTAGTCATGTTCATTTTGGGTCACCTGGTCTTCAAAGCAGTCTACCTTTTATCAAGAACTGGCACATATATATATATATATATACACAGGGGGCATATAAAAAATCCAGTTGAATGGAATATTAAAACATTTATAGTACTTATATATGTTCAAGTAAATCTTGCTACTCTTAACTGCAAACATATTTGTCTATCATAAGTTAAACCATTCATTGCCTTTTGAGATAAAGTTGATATAAAATAGTAGGCAACAACCTGAAAGGCATACAGCAGACAAAGTTCTAAAAAGTCAGTTGCTTACACACCCTATCACTGTCAATTTAGCTTTGGAAACATTCTCTCTTAAAAGAGAACCTCTAAATTGAATCCATGAGAAGGCTGGAATAGTGGTTGTACTGAAGGCCACAGTCCCCTGGGAATGCAGGGACCACACATCAGATCGGTGGCTTCTCATTACCTTTTCACCTCACCCACCATATTATCATGGCAAAATACTTCATGGTGCTCTAAAGCTTGGCGATCTGTAATGTACACATAATTATATTCCTCAGGATGAGATTGGGTCTAAGAGAAAAAAAAAAAAAAACAAAAAAAAAAACACACAGGTACTACTTAAAAGCCACTTAGTAGCCATGACTGGAGAACAGGATGCCTGACTTCTATTCAGTTTTTCCAGTGACTCACTGTAATTCTGAGGACCCAGGCCTTTGATCTTTAGTTCTTAGTCTGTAAGCAGAGCATTTTAAATTGTGCACCCTTCCTTTTGCAGGTACCCCTCCAGCCTCCTTTGCCCCCAAACATCTATACACATGGAAAATTGTTGTTGGGTGATTTCCTATAGCCCCCTTTCTAGTATTTCAGCTGCTCTCCTCTTCCATCAGAAGGATGCTGTAGCAAGATCACCACTGCACACACGCACAACTAAAGCCACAGGCTTAAGATTTCACTGTTGAAGGGGCAGGCTAACAAGGAACCAGTCCAGCTTTAAATACCACGAATATCTCCGATTACCAAATGGGAGCTGAAAGAATACAAAACACTAGCAGAGATAGAAAGGTCCTTGGTGTTCTTCAAAGCCTCCCTGTGGGGCTGTGAGTTCTTCTTTGAGCTTCCAAAACAGGGTCTGGGAAGCCTGCACACCTGGAGTGCATTAGTAGGCCTTGGACTCAAGGTGAAACAGGGTACATTTCACCTAGATGGATTCCCACAATCCACTCTCATAAAAGCCCACAGTAATTTCTCAGCTTAGGGACATGGCATGCTATTCATGGAGTGTTGAATCCAGGGATTACTTCCCAAAATCCTGAATAAATCCCACTGTTGGTCTATATAAACACACTTTCATGTTGATTATCTTGGCTCAAAGAGATGTTCATTTTGCTTGCTGTGGCACAGGGTCAAGACCAAGACCCACCCTTAAATCTAATCATTCTCACAGCTCCCTGGAGAGGCCCTCGCTTTTCCCTTTCAGCAGAAGCATGCTCACCCAAGTGCAAAACAACAATGTCCCTGCTGTCTGCTTCTCTTTTCTCACTTGCCATGCTAAGAAACGCTACTGCTTCTTATTCTGCCATTTCCCTACTTTGAGCCATAACTTGGATGGAGAAGTCTTACTGTGGTCACCAGTAAGCTCCAACTTTCCTTAATGGCCAGAATGGTTACTGGAGCCCAGTACAATCCTTCTCCTTCCTACATTCTTTATCTGTGCCTTATGCCCTGAACATACCCAGACACCATGATAGCTGTTACTACAAACTTGCTCAGGAAGCTGGCACTCCCCATGGCTACCTAGAGAAGTAGAGCATAAAGGACGGCAGCCTTCAGAGCCAGTCTTTCTGGTTTTGCACTCTGGCTCTGAAGTCCTCTGTCTAAATATGCTGTGCAATGGTAAATAGCTACTTTGCCTCAGTTTGTTGTAAGGATGGAGGATATGGTTGTAGGGGTTAGCTTGTGTCATCTTGGCACAAACATAGACTTATCTGAGAAGAAGAGACTTCAATTGAGAAAATGCCTTCATAAAACTGGCCTATAAGCAAGTCGGTAGAGCAGATTTTTGATTAATGATTGATTTGCGCCCAGGGCAGGTGGATGTGGATGATATAAGAAAACAGGCTGGGCAAGGCATGGGGGTGGGTCTTGCCAGTCTTGCCAGCTTCTCTCCATGGTCTCTGCTTCAGTCCTGCTTCCAGGAATCTGTCTTTAGTTCCTGCCCTGACTTTCCTTAGCGATGAACTATAACTGTAACTGAAATCAACACTTTCCTCCCAAAGTTGCTTCCAGTTATGGTTTTTATCAGAGCAACAGAAACCCTAAGACAATGATCTTACTGTCTTATGAGTTAATTGAAAGCAAAGGTCTCAGGAGCAACAGGTGTGGTGGCACATACTTTTAATCCTACCACTTCAGAGGCAGAGGCAGGTGGATGTCTGTGAGTTTGAGGTCAGCCTGGTCTACACAGTGAGTTCCAGCTGAGCCAGAGACACATAATAGAAAGACTCGTGAAAACAAAACAAAATAAAAGTTCCCAGGAACCTGGTGACCAAATTCATGATCCAGATTCATGTGCTTCCCTTAGTTAGGGCGCTTCTGTACCTTTGGCTATTTTACAACCCCCTCATCAAACAGTAGGCAAGATGATCTCATTCCCAGACCACAATTACCTAGAGTAAACTGAGTCATTAGTGAGAAAGTTGTAGGAGAAACAGATTTGAGCAAAACATTGCACTAGATGGAAGTGAAGATGAATGAGACAGTGCTCTTCCTACATCATGTGAATTCCACAAAAAAAAAAGAAAGAAAAGAACCCCCCCCAACAAACAACAATAACAAAGAAAAACCCACAGCTATGACTCAGAGTCTACTAAGAGCTGGATTATTTAAGGTAGCTAATATTCTATATCTTGATATCTTACCTCAAAGTGAGTGGTAAAATAAATTCATTTGTCTCAGATGAATGCCCTCTGCTCCAAGTGCTTTGAATGTTTTTGATAAAAAATAGACAGTGAATTAAAAAATATTTCTTTTTAATTTGGTGCACAAAATGTATCCTATCATGGGAAAGTCTTGCCAAAAGGGGGAAACACTAGCAGAACTGTACCTAAAACAAGCCTGAGGTCTAGGGTTAGGTAAAAACAAAGAGACAACAAAACCACACTGCATTTATAGAAAGGAAACCACATACCAATAAGCAGTAACTTAACTGGAAAAGGAATCTGTAATATATATGCAAAGCAGCCCCTGTATCTTTAAAGGACCAATAAAAAAAGGAAGCATCTTAGAATACTTTGCACAAAGGTGGCGCTGATTTTGCCTGTTCTTTGTCAAAATGCCAACAGGCACACACTCTCCCACAAACCCTGTACAATCAAATCCTAGACATTTTCTGTGAGTCAGACCAGAGCAGTGGTTTTATCTACACCTCTCCTTCAAAGTGTTTCTTATTTACCTTCTTCAACATCATTGAATGCTCTGCCCTAATTCCAGCCTCAAAAAATTCTGCTTTGACTGAAAAAGTGGGATAAGATGGTTGTACTTTACAACCACCTCAAATAATAACAACACAGGCAATGAAACTGATGTCAGTGGAAGGTCTCGGAAGAATGCCCTCCGCTGCTTATCTTACCTTCTGCCAATCTGAAATATGCTAGCCAACACCAAGAAGTCACACCCCCCAAACCAGCCTAAATATTCCTTTGTTAACTTAATTGAAATGAGGAAAAACTTAAAAGATCCAACCACCAAACTTTTAAAACAGAAAAATTTGAGAGGTAGTACAGTTCAACCGACTTATCATAGTCCAATTACTCGAATGACCAAAAACTTCACCCAGTTTCCAATAGCAGCTATTAGGTGGCTATTCACAAATAGCTAACCCCCTCCCTCTTTGTTCATGAAACTGGCTTGGAAAACAAAAGAGAGCATGCCTAGAACACTTCAGAAGCTGGAAGGAGTGAACTAACAAAGACCTCTGAAGCATATTAGTCTTCTCTTATGGATAGCAAGGTTCGTGTGATCAGTGCATAGTGTATAGTCTTCATGGTAGCTGGGTGAGACTTAGGCTGAGGTAGGCTTCAAGAAGCAATTATAATTAATTGAATTACTAGGAAGCAATCATATAAAACTAGCATTGTGATAAATGAGCCAGAGTTATTTTATATAAAGAAACATCTTTTATTTTATATATTTTATAAAAAGCAACATCTAGTTGCCATGATATTTGTAAGTTCTGAAAAGGAATATGGATTAAGTTTGTATGGGCTGCTGTTAATCAGCCTCAGGGCAGGCAGGAGGATGCCTGGAAGGGGAGGTGACAAGTATAGTTACTGCCTCATGAGGAATGTAGCAAGGTCATCATCTCAATTTAGGAAAGCTAGGGAAATGCCATGAGGAAACCAGTGTGAAGACAACCAATTCTATCTACTTCAATGAGTGGCCCTCCTTCAAGCCAGGCCAAGGCCAGGTGCGCTGAACAGTTTAAGACACCTGGGTATGCAAATGATGGCAGACAAGGTTACTTGGTATGTGTGTTTGTTCTAAGAACTGTACATCTGGTCCTCTCAATGATAGCTCAACAATCAGTAACAGAAACAGAGTAATGATTAGTAAAGGTCTGAACCTTACAAATAATGTGAAGCATTAAAAGGTGTTTTTTTTTTCCTGTTGTGGCTTTTCAAAATAGGGTTTCACTGTGTTGCCTAGGCTGGCCTAGAGCATCTAAGTAACTCAGGCTGTCTTCATATGCATGATGTCTGCCTCCACAGTGCTGGATTACAGGAGTACCCCACCAAACCTGGCTACAAGGCCTTACTTGTTTGTTTATATGCTGCCGGGAACTTAACTTCTTAAAGTTTAATTGCTTTTTGTTTCCATTTCCCTTCGTTCTTCACCGCAGCACTGACCTGATGAATTTAAGGAGCTCCGAGAAGCTCATGAAAATGCCCCAATTAAAACAGTCTTACAAGTGTTCTTGTAAATGGGCATGAGTTTTTTCCTAGTGAGAGAACAGATAACCACAGGGGACTAGTAGAAAGGCCATTGAGGAAATCTCATTGAAAGGTGGATTTTAGTAACAAAGAACCAGTGAGTAAAGAATATGTAATTAGAGTATTCTAGTTAGGGGCCAGCATCAAGGGTTATGCTAATAAAATAAAAACAAAATATCGAGGTGCCTACATATGTACATCTACATGGGTATGGGTGTGCACATCCATACAGGACACTTGTAACGTGTGAAGAAAGAGGAAGCTGTGGATAGGCTAAACTCCTTTCTAGCACCCAGAGAAAGTGGTCCTTCTTAAGTTTAAAGGGAGTGTGTTTGTGAACAGAATTTCACAAACTGAACACTTGGAGGCATTCTAGTTTGACAGGAAAACCTTTCACTGAAACAAATCTTAATCCTTTGTGTTAGGGTTCTTGGCTTGCTTTTCTGGTACTTACTCTGGCTGGGAGGCCTCCTTGGCTCACTTCATGATGTCTCGATTATGGATAGCAAGCTTGATGACAATATTACTATAGAGTGATTTAGAACAGATCTCTTAGAACTCAGTGTTGGCATAGTGGGTTGATTAATATGTCCTGGACCCTTGGAATACAGTCTTTCTGTTAACTGAAACAAGCCAGAAATCTTCTCTGGAAGTTACCTGGGTGACCATGTCCATTATCTGACTACTTTCACAGTGCTTTGACTGGACATTTCATGTTCGGTTATACTTAATTTTCTGAATCTGGAAATGTGAGGTCCAGAATTTACCTTTCTGTGCTCAAATAATCTCTATTTGAGAAGTTTTCACCATGAAATATTAAGGGTATAAATCCATGCAATCCTCACGCTCTCTGGAGATCAGGACTTTCACAGGTGCTATCAAGTTTTAGTTTCTAATGCTTACTTACCCTTAGGTGACAGCCGCTGTGACCCTGGCTTCCTCATGGAGAAATCATATGATGGCTGCTGCTGCCAATGATGAAGTCACTGGCACAGCTCAGAAGGAAATCTAAACCTCTTGGTTTACTATCACAGCACCAGATTTTATTATCTGATTTCCAGAAATGACAAAGGATTTGAAAGCTAATTCTTTGAGAATAACATTGATTAAGACTAATGTTTTAGAACTGGTTGGATCAGGATATGAATTCCAGTTCTACCTGCTGTTGTGGGTCTCAGCTTAATCTCTCTGTGCCTCACTTTCCAAGCCCCCAAAGACTAAATCAGTATTACTTGGTGTGCTTTACGGGACTCATGCCTGAGATTAAGCTTGCCTCCACCTCATCTCCTGGGGGTAGTTTCAGGATAAGATAGTTTAGAAAGTCTGGTCATATTCAGAGTCAGAGTATCCCCATGAAGCCTAGGCACAGTGGGAGGGTCAGCCACTGCCTTATGACCCTGGTAACTCATTAATAAAGGTCTAAGCAGGCTTTACTGTCACTGACCACGGCAGAAGAGTTAGGGAAGGAGAAACTGGTAACATTTCAACAATAGATATTACAAATTCTATTGCAATTTTTCCAGAAAATGAATATGTAGTTAAAAAGTCCTACACTCTCTTGAACACCCAAGGTTTACAAATGAGAAAGTGAAGGCTCAGAGAGGTTCATTCTGGAGAATTTATATGATCAGAGGGAGCAGACAGGCTGAACTCAGGTCAAATTGGACACGTTTCCTACTAGTACTCTGAACTTAGTAGGCATTGGTGGTTCTAAGTATAAGAGCCAACATAAGTGTGCCACCTGAAACGTAAAAAGGCAACATCATTCTAGAATTTGAATTTGGGTAGGGAATCATACAAGAGCCTAAACTACTGAGGCACTGGTGCCCTCAGCAGCATGCCCAGTATTCAGTGAGAAAGAAAAGTATCCTGGAACATGTCAGCAAAAGTTCATCCTGCCCAGCCTAAAAAGACTACTGTCAGTCAGCCACACTTGGGTCCTCTAGTCACCTCATTCCCAAGCAGGTGGACTGACCATGGACAGGTGCATCTACCACCTCTTTATGAACCATACCAACAATGAATAAAATGGGACTAATCCTTCTGACACATTCAGTACTTAAACTACTCTGCCTGGCTGGTGAAAGTCACATACTAGATCTTGGTATGCTTGACTTTTACTATGAACATACCCACTTTGTGCAGGGTCAGAAGATGGACTTTGAATTCTTCCCTTTTCTTAACAGCAAAGATGAAAAGCAGAGTTGGTATTATACACTTGGGATTGAAAAACAAAACAAAACAAAAACATTATATGGAAGAATGCAGAATAGCCATATACCAAGAGGTCAGTATCTCAACTGAACCCACTTATTGCTTCATTTCATTTAAAATTTAATCTTTCTGGGAAAAGCTGATCTCCAGTATTTGAAGTATAGCCAGAAAGAGAGAACATTCTGTTCCTTATTCATGGACAAACATTAATATTTATATAAACTTAATACTATTATTTCAAAGGCGAATAAAGGTAAAAACTTCTATGTGGATTGTATCACTAAGTTCACCAAATATAATGTTAAATATTCTTCTTTAATGCAGCTCAGGCCCTGAAAAGAGGATTAATCAGCATGAGGTTTGAATTAGTTCTTTCAACTTAATTCTGAGTTTAAATAGGTGAATCAGAATAGGTTTTCAGGCTTCGTTGGAGAAGGTAACATTTGAGTAAAAACTTGAAGAGGGTGAGAAGCTAGTCATGTGCACATCAGAGGAAGAATATTTAAGTCACTAATCTTGATCCAACCAAATGCCCCTTGGTCTTCGCTCTACTGGATAGTCCTACCCACATGCTGTTGGCTTCACTCCAACATTGTTCAGTATTACCAGCATAACCTATACTGTGGCTATACTATTTTAAAATAACATTCACTAAAGGGCTTTAGGCACTAACCTAAGCTGTTCTTAGCCTTGAGGTCTATTGAGACCATATCCTTATCTGAGTCAAAATGATACTGTTTACTTTCCCACAATTCTTACATTTATCCATGACTCAAAATGGACTCTGAAATAAGCCAGAATGTACAATTCCCTAGCACCTTCATTGTACTCTAAACACGTGGACTAGAAGTAGAATATACTAAATAAAATCAAATGACAAAATGAAGGTTATTAGGAAGACAAGGAAAGCAGGAATTAATAGGCAGCTGTAATAATATGTACAGCCACTGTGAAACTGGAAAAGACATAAAGAGACAACCTGAGAGTGGGGCTAGTCAATGGCATAATTACAAATGCCCCGCAGAACATGATTTCAGTGGCTGAGGTTTCAGTGACTAAGAGTTCACGTTCACTGACCAATTTGTGCATTTTAGCCATTTTAAGGCTTTGCTTTCCAATGCTATGCTCTTCCTTGAGTAAATATTTATTTGTGCAGTCTACTGCTCAAGGAAGGAAGCAGGCAAACATGAATACCACCTCATATTCCGCCACTGCTCTTCAATTTGATGAAGAAGCTGTGTCCTTCCCAAGTTCCTTCTACTAAAGAACTAACCCTGCTTAGCCCCTGGATCAAGTGCTACCAAAATCACTCATAATTCATAGGTCTCTCATCCCACAGAAAATACCTGTATCTAAGAATCTAAATCCAATGAGTAATGCCCCTGATCTTGTCATCTCTGAAATACTGAAAAGGATCCCCTATTCAAAATCTTTAGCATAAATAGGTCAGGTCCCAGTTAGATGTCACCACACTCACTGATTGATGTTGGGGAAAATAAGTGATAGGTTCTAAGGTCAGGGGCTCCCACAGGCAAAAGCTCAAGGTGACAATTACCTTTTTACAAAGAGTAAAACCTAATGATTCTAGTTTGTCATTGCAGAGCTTTTTGGCAAGGGATTTAAAAAATGTATTAATTACAAATGATTCCAGCCATCTCTAGTTGACCCTACAAATCAAAATCAAAGCTATCTCTCCCTGAGATACTGAGATAAACATGTAAGAGTACATTTATTTGAATTCTTCTGTGGAGCTTTTGGCATGACAAACTTCTGTAAGTTGCATTTCCTTATATGTTAAATTTAAAGTAGTGATATTTTGCAAGAAATGAACTGAAAAATGCCTTTGAAACTTGCAGGGCTGGGTCAGATGGAATACGCTCTCATCCCAGCACTCAAGAAAGGCAACAGAAAACAGCTCAGGACCAAAATGGGTTACAGGATAATGAACTGAGGCCAGCCCAGGCTATGTAATGAGAACCTGTCTGAAAAATGAGTGAATGAATAAATAATAAAATAGAAGGAACAGAAAAAATGCCAGGAGCTTCCCTTTAGAATAAACAAAGGTCCAACTCCTTGTGATCCAGGTGTCCCTGGGCTCAATAATAAGAGTGGTTGGAGATCTGGCTCAAGAGTGAGTAAACAGACTACACAATAAAAGAAGGGCACGCTACTAGGGAGGGCAGCCAAGGCAGGTTAATCATTCTCAGGATTAAGTGTCTTATTTCTTTTTCATAACATAACCTTGTCTAGCTGGAAGTGAACCCAGCCAAGCACAAAGCACCATCAATAGTTAAAGGAAAATAATCAGACGGGGGGGGGGGGGGGGGACTCCCATGACCTTGTTTTCATCCCTTTAAGACCCTCTCTTTAAGAGTCTTTCTTCAAACAAAGTTGGAGTGGTAGACCAGTTCAACAGGGCTGAATAGAGACTGAATTATTATGATTTTTGCCCTTATAACTTCTTACATATCATGGAAATAAGTTCCTACAAGCTTCTGGATTTTGTACAAGAGTTTTGGCAAGCCATCTTATTCTTGGTCTTAACTGCTTGCAAGCAGTTATGTTGCTTTAAAAAGTCCTTATAACTCGTTAAGCATCTTATTCTCCAAGTTAGAAAACAGTAATTGTGAACTGGGCTCTGGCTAACAAAGAGATAAACCCCAGCTCCCTTCTTTAAGCAATATATTTATACTTTGCAAAAAGTAATCAGGGTTCAAGTTACTAAGAACAGGACAACTACAGAATCCGTATTCTCCTTTCAGAAACTCACAATATATTTCCTAACCTCTTTGAAATGAGAACTCAGCTTGCAGAAGGGAGGGAAGGTACAAAGTGAAATTTCAGAAGGTACTTTTCAAAAGGAGACCTAACAGTATGCAGTGAACACATACTGAGATTGTATAACGGGGCGGAGTTAGCTGAGTGATTGCTTAGCATGCATGCAAGAAAAAATGGGGAGAAGAGGGAAGGAGACCAGGAAAAATATTAGCTGGTAGGTGCAGATTTGAGTGACTATGACAGAACTGTTGAATTTTTAATATTTCCATAAGCCTAAAATACAGTACATAAGATGAGTGGTAATTTATACATATACCATGGTGTTTAATTTTTAATATTTTCTCTAAAAAAATTAAATTTCTAGTGAAAAATTCTATGGTCCTGAATCTTTCTTCATCAAGGAAGATTTTACTGCAGAAATGCCTAATTTTCTTCCCATCCATCTTGGCTTTTACAAAATAAGAGAAAATAATAAATCAGTGACTCAAAGCCTCTTCGAGAGAAAGAGAACCTTTGCTACTCAGTCATGGCACCGTCAAGCTGAGAGACACATTAGAGCCCCGCTTACATGGAAGCTAAGACTTCCGCACCTATGAGCAGGGAAGGGGCCTGGATGTCCCATTCAGGGGCTTTGTCCCTATGGGTCTCCCCAGATGAAAATTCACTTGTTCTGCTCAAAGTTCATAACTGAGACACGAAGCTTCTATTTCTTGAAGCTCTGGTCTAACATTCAGTGAAAACACTGCTCCCATACATTTGGCTTTGTTTTTTCTCTTTTCCTTTCTCCTCTCTCTCTCTCTCTCTCTCTCTCTCTCTCTCTCTCTCTCTCTCTCTCTCTCTCTCTCTCTCTCTCTCTCTCTCTCACACACACACACACACACACACACATCAGGCTTGTATGTTCAGAAATGAGAAGACAAGCCCCACAGCCTTCCAAACTGCAACTTTCTATTTACAATCATGATAAGATAAATGCAATCTAAAGGTCCAACCCTCAGAAAAATGGTGATAGAATTATGTTAATTGTATGAGGTCAGCGATGATGCTCCTTTTATAAGAATGTTGACAAGGAGGTCCTATTAGGAAGAGAAAATGTTCATGATAAAATAGTAAGTGAAAACTGCTATTTAAAAACTACATATCTGGGCAATGGCAGCACACATGCCTTTAATCCCAGCCCTTGGAAGGCAGACACACCTCTGAGTTTGAGGCCAGCCTGGTCTACAGAGTAAGTTCCAGGACAGCCAGGGCTACACAGAAAAGCTTTGTCTTGAAAAAAGATAAAGACACACACACACAGAAACACACACTCTCAAGAAGCTGAAGAGGTGGCTCAGTAGTTAAGGGTACTGGCTGCTATTCTAGAGGACCCAGGTTTATGAGCCTACATGGTGGCTCACAACCAGAGTTAGCACCAGCTCAATGGTATTTGATGCCCCTTTCTGGCCTCCACAAGCACTGCATTCATGCGATACACAGACATACATGTAGGCAGATCACCCATACCCATATCCATAAAAATAAGAAAATCTAAAATTACATGTGAAATATGATCTGAACTAGATAAAATATTTATGTTTATATAAATTATTTTTAGAAAGAAATACAACAGATACTATTAACAGTAGTGATTTCAGGGTGGCGCTTTGCTTAATTTTTATAGCAGCTTCATTGAGATACCATCCACATTTTCTACCCATTGAAAACATTTCAAAAGTTTTACAGTTATTCACAGAGTTGTGCAATCCTTACCACCATTTACTTCAAATGGTTGTCGTGTCAAAAAGAATTACAGAGCTGCAAGTACAGTCAGGAACAGAACCCTTACTTAGCATGCAGGAAGCCCTACGTTTGGGTCCGGGCTCTTTGGGAAAGGAAAGAGGAAAGGAAGTGGAGAAGGAGGGAGGTCCTGTGTGCTTCAGCTGCTGCCCATGGGTTCCTCATCCCAGTATGAAGCAACCACTAATCTTGCTTTTGACAGATTTCCTTGACATCATATACACATCTGCACTTTGTTTTCAAAGTTCACTCATAAGTACCCGTAATCCATATCTTTCTGTTGTTGGACAACACAGCACTGAGTGTATATTCCATATTTGTTTAATCTTTCATCATTGGTAAACAACATTTAAGTTGTTTCAACATTTTTTGACATTGTGAATAATACCACCAAAATTTCTGTACAACTTATTCAGGAGGAATCCTAGGACTATCTTAGGATTCCATGTATGAGTTTATTTTAAACTTTTGTTGCTTCACACTTTCTATAAGGGATGGATTATAATATCACTATTAGAGAAAAATTACTAATAGGGAAAATAATCCTCTTTATTTTAATTTCCTTTGTGGCAGTACTTCCCCTATCCAATCTGTCATTCCCTCCCTCAGCTCAAGTCAGATACTTTGTAGTTAATTAACTAAAATGTTTGTAATGAATGTTTGCTCTGAACTGGACCCTATACTGGGCAAATTAGAATATACCAACAAACAAACAAACAAACAAACAAAAACAACCCAGGAAATGAGGTATTTGCTTTTAAATAAGGGATGCTGCTAAACTTACGGGTGGGACTGGGGGGTGGGGGCAAGGTTTGCTTTCAAGGGAAAACTACTACACAGACATAGGAACAAAAGAGCAGAGTAAATTCTAGCTAATTGATCTTTCTTAAGCTCCCCCCTCCCACAGTACTGAAGAGTAAACCACTCTATTACTCAGCACAAAACTGTGCTGCATCAAGCATACAGTCCCCTGTTAAAAAGATGTCTTCCCATCTTATCAATGAGGAAGCAGCCAAGGCAGGAATTTTAAAGGCTCTTCCACAGCTAAGATTCCACAGAACAGTATAATTTGTGCCCCCCTTTTTTTTGTGGACATACATTTACACACACATATACAAACAAGATTTGTCTCATTTAAAAAATGTTGGGCTCTACCAAAGGGTGTTATAAAGGGTGCTGAGGGAGCAAAGCCACCAACAGTTTTACCCAGCTGTCATCCCTATGAGCTACAATAACAAGAGCCATTACAAGATGCACCCACGGATGCATACTAGAGTAGCATGAATGTCATGGAGGTAACCAACTACTTTCTGGTTGGATGTAAGGCCCACTCTACGGGAAGCAAAGCATGCCTGGTACTATAAATCTGTACAGGGACTCATGGTTAGGGAGCTCATAAACTTCAGGGTGAACTGACTACTACTATTTTGCTAAATGATCACAGTATCAAATTACTCTCTAAATTTATTCTCTGTTCTCAGAGAAGCTTCTTTATGTGGTGAAAAGTGGTTAGTGCAGAGACTCATAGTCAAAGTGAAGAGAATGAGTGTTGTTAAATGGAGTGCTAAGCCATAAATGGAACTGTATACTGCATATTGTAACCTCTCCCCAAGGCTCAAGACCATCACAGAAGAGGAGCAGAAAGACTGTAAGAGCCAGGGACCAGAGAGGACTAGAGTGAAATAGTGTCTTCTGGATATGGCAGAACCACTATCCTCATGAACTAATAGCAGCTGTGGTTGCCTGCACAAGACCTGTACTAGATCAAGCCAATCAACATTCTAGCATGAAGTGGAAAGACGATGCTGAACTCCCTACCTCTAACTGAGGAGCTATGGAAACTGATGGCTTCTAGAAGTGGAGGCTCAGTTTCTTTTAAGGATGTGGCATCATAGGTCAACCATACTCTAGAGGATGGCCCAATACCCATGAGGAAATGAACAGCACAACTTGGACTTGCTGGTTTCTCTATAAAAAGAGGAAACACAGGGGTTGTAGGTATATCTTGGAAGAGTTAGGGGAAGGAGTACAATATGTCACATGCATGTATAAATTTGCCCAAGAATAAATTAAAATACTGTATTTTTTGGGAAAAGGTTGGGCTGGTAGGAAAGGGCACAAGCAAGCAAATTGTGGTATTGTTGTAAGGTGGCCAAGCAGTCTACCTAGAATTTATAGTGCAGAACACACCTATCTGTTAAAAATACACCCATAATTAAAAGTGTACCCATCTCAAGCATCGCCTCACATGAATGAATATCACTATTGCTCCTCAGAATACAAAGGTCACAGGGAAACACAACCCACTTGAACTCAGTAATATTTATTTAGAGTTGTGTGTGATACACAAAACAGACTGAGAGAAGGAGAGAAAGGTTTTTCTTTTATCTTTTTCTCTATCCCATCATCAACCTTTCTTTCATCTTTTCTGGGAGAAAATCTCACTATAAAGTCCAGCTATTTCGCCACTGTGCCTGGCTGGGAGTTAACGTTTCTAAATAATATATTACAATTAAGATGCACTTAGAAGTTCAAAAGAATAATATAATAAACATCCCTTCTCACATCTTTAATGTTTTAAATCTTAAGGAACAGATGAACAGAAAAATCAAATTACATAACTTGAGAAGCCAGTAATAGTAATAGAAAACAATGGTTATAACTAGCTGTCCTACCTAAGGGAAACATGAATATTTTGGAAAAATGACGAGTACCAAATAACGACAATAAAAACAACCAAAAATTACCAACACTAAAATAAAGCAGGATACATCAGGAGGCTGCAGCCTGTCCCAAGCAGGACTCTGGACTGGGCATCCCTTGCATCTCTCTGAAACTACACTAGCACAAGAACCGTGTGTTATAACAACAAAGAAAATGGCCTCCTTTTAAAAGAAAAGAGGCCAACACTCATTGCTCTCTATGCCTGCTGGGGCTCCAGGGGACAAAAGCTATATAGACTGCTGTTACAGCGATTGTGGAAAGAAGCACAGCTAGAGTAATCCTCCTGCAAACTGCAATCGGAGAGTGCCAGGAACAGAAGTCTCCGGTGGAGGTGTGCCCGTGTCCTCAGACCTGGAGAAAGGTGGATTTTAAAGGGCAAGTCTGAAATGTATTTGCTAAACACAACATGCCTTGCTAAGCCTGGTTTTTGTCACAGCTATTATGCCCTCAATTTCATGAACATTGTGTTCGTTTGGAAAGGAAAAAAAAAAAAGAAGCTGTTTTCGTAGTAATTGCACATCAATACCAGAGACCTATTATTTCTATTAAGTTAATTAACCTATTTTTGAAAAGTATACAAAATAGGTCACTTAAGTGGGTGTGACCCTGCCCAGTGAACTATGCTTTTAAACTGTCTCCAACTATTAAGATTTATAGACCCCTTTATCAACATCTTGGTTTGAAAAGGCTGGCTGAGTGAAAGGCATGCAGCAGCAGGCTGAAATGGCTTTGGTCCCTATCAATCAGCCTATTATAGCTTAATGATATTTAGATGATGTGATTAGATTTTCAAATTGAATGCTGTTTAATCTAAATTCCAGAGTGCTTATGTAATCCCACCACATTTTTAAGGCTCAAGCAAACAGTCTGAAGGAGAGAAATTTGTATCTGAGATCAATACAAATACTGTTCCTCCCAGACTGAAAAAGGAGAAAAATTGCTTAATGGGGGGGGGGGGGGACGCACAGGGGAAAAAAAAAAGCTTGCAAATCATCACTTATATTGTCATTGAAAGCACAACTGACTTCTAAGCAGCTGAGCAGAATGCTGGGTAATAAAGAGATCTGCCTTATATTTTGTTCCAGATTGGTTGGAATAGAATTCCAATAGAGAGACATTTCTACTAAAAGTATTAATGTTCCCTATACAAAGTGGTTCTTCCTTTGCACCTCTTTTCATCAAAGGGTCTGTTGTATACCACAGAGCTGGCCCATGGCAGTGATGGTATTTGCATTCCATTAACAATCTAGTGACTACACAGCCAGCACTTCCAGGCTCTCACACTCTTAGAAACCAGCTGGGAGAGAACAAATTGAGAGATAAACCAAGCTTCACAATCTAGCCTTAGAACCTGAAAGCTCTCATTTCATATAAATGACATCTCTGTTCTTTCAATACTTCAACTGCAAAAATTCTGCACAATGTCAAAGTCATAGCACCACGGATTTCCTCACCTGCTAAGGTCCCATTGGTGACCCAGGCACTTAGAATCTGTCAAGCAGCTTTTAGTGAAGAAGTGTGCACAAATGGGTACTGTAGCACCTCTGGGAGTCAGGAGCCCTGGGTTCTGTAGCTAGCTCATTTCTTCCTCAACACATCTCTCTGGTTTACTTCACTCTAAGTAAGCTGAATTATTTGTAATTTCCTATTTATCCTGTCATCCCCCCCCCCCCCCACCAGCTTCCTATCTTTGCAAAATTCCTTTTGTAGAAAGATTTTCTCAATTCCTTGGGTTCAAATCCTACACATATTTCACAAGTTTAGATGTTATATTCTACATGTGCTTAGTGATCTGGTCTCTGGAAAGGTAAATCCAAAGGAGTTGTAAACTCGAATACCAGATATGGCAGAAGCTGGAGCTCTGAGAGGTACTGCACCTCTCTGAGAGGCAAAGTGAGCATTTACATCCCGGGAAAGAACACATCCTCATACCTTGCCCCTTTCTCTTCCTCAGCCCCCAAACTCTGGCCATCCTCTGTTTTAGCGTCACTGAAAATTAGGAAGTTGTCTAACAAAGAGACGACATAACATGCTGCTGACACAGATACTTGGAAGTTCTCCCAAACACTACCTTTGTAAACTGTCAAATGAAGGATCAATTAACAAACCTGTCTCCACACCCAGGACTGCTGTGGAAATTAATTTAACTGTATAAAGATGTGCTATGTTTGTTTCTACTGTATTTATTTAACTATGTAAAGATGTGCTGCTGTTTCACCTTGCCTGCCTAAGGCACCTGATTGGTCTAATAAAAAGCTTAAGGGCCAATAGCTAGGCAGGAGAAGGATGGCTGGGGCTGGGGCTGAGGAAAAGTAGGAGGAGAAATCTAGGATGGAGAGGGAAGAGAACTAGGAGAGAGGGACACACCCAGGGCCAGAAGGCAGGCAGCCACCAGCCAGACTCAAGAAGCAGTGAAAGTAAATTACACAGAAGGAAAGAAAAATAAGAAGCCCTGAGACAAAACACAGATGAACAGAAACAGGATAAGATATAAAAACTACCAAAAAAGGAGTCTAACCTAAGGCCAACCATTCATAACTAATATTAAGTCTCAGTGTCATTATCTGGGAGTTGATGACCCAAAGAAAAAAATCCTGTTACCCAGGGCTTCAAGTTTATGTGTGTGCCTGGATTCTTACTATTGGATGTGGAAGGGCTGCCTGAAATCAGACTTTTGAAGAAAGTCTACAACATAAAAGACAAAGAACAAATCATAACTACATCAGTGTTGACTGCGTCAAAAAAAAAAAAAATCTATGGTTAGTCAGGTTAAACTTCTAAAGGACACTTCTAGAAATACGCATAAAAGAAGACTTTCAATATTTTACTTTGAAAAAACATCTAATAATATAAAGGTAGAATTATTAAACTGAGCTCACCAGGGGACTGATTAATGAAGCAATATAAGTTTGGCTCATTTATATCATATTAGGAGCCACGTTATTGTCACTGTCACATAAAACCAAAACCCAACTTCTTTGGGCTCCAAAATTATCTTCCATCTAATCTCTATACTATTTTTCCTTCCTAGTACAGCAGTGAAAGTTTAAATTTCTCCAGAATTCTGCTCTCGGTGAGAGTACATGAAGAAGGCTACCCATTTCACTAATGAACTTGACCTGTAGCTGCAAATAGACTGATGTGTCGTTCTAAGGCAAGAAGCTAAGAAGGAAAGGCTGTCAGGAGGCTCAGTGTACTGATCCAGCCTCAAACTCCACTATCACACATCCTCAAGGATGCCAATGAATTGTTCTGAAGTTATATTTTTTAATTTCTAGAATATAATTAATAAAAATTATCTGATATGATTATTTTGAAGATTAAGATAATGCATATGGGAGGGCTTCCTAAGATGTGTGAGGCTTAAGGAGCCCTCTCCCCCATGACAGGGTTTCTCTGTGTAGCTCCAGCTGTCCTGGAATTCATTCTGTAGACTAGGCTGGCTTTAAATTTTCAGAGATCCACCTGCTACTGCCTCCTGAGTGCTGGGATTAGAGGTGTGAGCTGCCGCTGCCACCACCACTACCCAGCTGTTTAAATAGCTGCTTAATAAATGAGTCCTCGTGGCTAATTTTGAGACTGTGAAGTCTGTGGGTAGGTATAGGGATTGATATGCCTGGCTTTCCAATTAAGAAAAGACCTAGTCTATCCACCACACCAAATTCTAATCTGAATTCTTTTTAAACCATTTTAATCCAACACTGAACACGAAGTGAATTTGAGCAGGATTTAAATGCATCAATTTAATCAATCAACCACCTCCTATCCCTGTCTTAGCCACTGATCTCACCATGGAAATGCAAAAATGAACAGGCAATGGGCTAGGAAGGGAAAGACATGCAAATGCAGTGGGTTCAGGGGACCCATGAGAGAATTATATACAGTTACAAGATGGGATTCAAGGACGCAGTAACCAATTCCACTTGCTTCACAAAAGCTCTGATGGTGGAATGTTTTGTTTTAAATAAAATAAGTGTTTTCTAATCCAAGAAGCAGGTAGAAAAAAAAAAAAAAGACAGAATTTCGGGGCTACAAGAAAAAAAAAAGGCTACAAGAAGATGTGAGAAAAAATTAAAGAGAGAATCATTAGGCCCTTAATAAGCAAAACAAGTGTAAATTTCATCTGAGCTCACAAGGAGCACACATCTTAGGACAATACACTTGCCTTATTATCTGAGTATGATAAGGGAACAGCAATGGGACAAGACTGGTTGCAGGAGGAAGATAAGCAGAGCCTGAGAAAGTCATAACAAGAACTGACAGAACGGACATAAAATACTAAGGTGCTCAAATGTGCAACATTGAGAGAATATGACAAGGGTTTGCTGTTTTGAGAGAGAGGGTGGGTAGTTATTCTAACTGGAGGGAAAAGTCAATTCAGAAACGGGATATCACACTCCTATGTGACACTAGAAAACATTGTAGGATAGCCAAGCAGAGAAGCTGACTAGTTAGTTGGACTTATAGGTCTGGAGACCAGGAAAAAGATCTGGTATGAAATACAAATGTGGGAATCAGTAGCAGATCACTGCTCATCGATATGAGTTTTACAGCATTTTGAACAGTCCCCACATCGCTTGAGTTAACCCACTCTATGACATAGGTACTATCTAATCATCTATAACCAAAGATACTTTGAAGATGCAACTAGATTTATAGCTAAAAGCATCTTAAGTGAACAGTTGGTATAGATAATGAAGTAGCTCCATCAGGAAAATATGCCATGAATTGTACTACAATCTGGTTCTAATTTAAATAAAGTCTAAGTACTTCGAAGGCAGAAGTGGGAGAATACCGTTAGCACAGGAGCTTAGTAGGGGTCTGGGTCACATAGCAAGGCATCTTAAAATATGTCTACATATATAGTACAAACAAAGAAAAAGAAAATAAAACAAGTGATTGTTAAATACAAGTAAATATAATTAAGTAAAATAAATGTAATGCTTATTTAGTAAGCATAATATAAAGTATATTAGTATATAATATAAAGAAATGTTAGTAAATGTAATAGGAAGAAAAATTTAATAGCATGTAAATAATAATAGTAGTGGTGTAGGTAGTAGTGTAGTAATAGTAATAGTAGTAATACTTTCAACCCTTTAAGCTATAACAACTTGATACTTTCATTAGTTTTAAGGACATACCTGTCAGGTAGGTAAATGGATAGAGCTTTTAACCTCTCTGCACAGCTGCAGAAAGTAAAACATAAGAAGAGAACAAAAATGCACCTGGCCTCCCAGCAGGCCATTAAAGTGAAGCTGGAAAAACACAACAGATTTCAAACTCCAGGTCTGCACTGTCTCCTCCACACTATTAGTGTTGACCACCAGTCTAGAGATGCTATGACCACTGAGTACCTGGGCTACAGTCCTGTGCCAGAATGTTCTCTTATGCACTAAGACAACAATGCAGAGGTTCGAAATGGAGATGTGCAGATAAGGTATTGTTCTCTGAGGTGTTCCAGCTGTGTTTTTATGCTCGATGTTTAGTAAATTAGGATTATTATATATCATGAGAAACTACAAAGAATTTCACGAGCTACTTGCGATCTCAAAGTCCAAAGGCAACGCAGAAGATACTGCATTTGGCAGAGCAGGCAGGCTGTGGTCAAAGTAAAGAAGGAAGTGGGAAGTTAGAAAAGATGTCAGGAAACAGAGAGGTTGAGTCATCAGTGAAATCTAGTCGAGGCCTGGAGTAAATGGAAGTTACTTTGATACCATAGTGTTGTGTTACCTAGTATAAAATAACTCATCTCTTTCTCACCAGACAAGCATGTACATCACAAAATAAACAGTTCAATTCTTAATGGAATCATTTACTCCGAAGACAAGAACCTAGACAAGTGAGTAAAGAATAAATTTCTGTTAACCTTTACCCCTTTACTTGTATAAAAGGGGACCTTTTTCTCAGGGCTCCATCCAAATCAAACCTTTAGAAGGCTACTATCTCTGTATGGCAAAGATGGCATGTCACTGGGCAGTCTTCCCTCTGAGATGAAACATAGAGGTTCCCAGGTTCCCACACAATGCTAACTGTACAAGGTTCCCAAGGAGTTACTCGTGGTATGTAAGAATAAATCTCATTTTGAAGTGATTTTCACAATCTCCCTACAAGAAGACATCTGAAAGCACTTAGGAGATATACTTATACCCCTGGTGGTTAAAAGAGGGTGGAAAATCCCCTCTGTCTTACTTCATAAAGGTTATTGAAAATGCCAAGCGATTAATATTATTTATTTGGCATTGAGTTAAACTCCAAAGGTAACACTTAACCACTCCTTGTTTACCAAGTTAATCAGCAGATTTGTTTACTCTGTCTGATTTACTAAGACAAATACTTTGAGTGTCTGAACTGTTTTATCTGGCCCCAAGAAAGGAAAACGAAAGGAGTGTTGTGCATTTATTAATAGATAAGTGCAAACAGGCCCTATCCTATCAAATGAACAGCTAGGACTTTGGCCACTGTTTACTGAAAATAAAATTAGCCTTGGCTGGCAGGTACTTATCAGATCTGAGAATAATTAACTACCCACATCTGGTACTCATTACTGAAAAGGCGAGTGGGAGCCATTACCTTCAGTAAGGGTTTTATTTCCTGACCAGCTAACCTCCCCATAACATACTATTGGAATGCACGCTTTTGTCCCAAACCATCTACTGGCAGCACCAGGAGCATTTCCACAAGTTGTCTCCTCACCTCAATCCAACAGAAAGACATTTTCAGAAATCTAAATTATACCACTAAGACATGCTTGGTTCTCAGAGGGTGCTCACCAACTCACCACTGGGAATTCCCTGCCAAATGGGGTCCTGGGAACCATGCAAACAAAGACCAGTTTGAGTTCATCAATAGTAACATTTTGTACTTTAACTTTTGTTTTGTGGTTTTTAAAGAATTTCAACGTGAAGAATAAAATGAGTCTAGTTTTCAATAACAACTTCCTTCATCAGTCAGATGAAAAATCCGGAATAAACTCAGGTGCCCTGTGCCCAGTTTATTTGTTTTATATTCTAACAATTCCTTTACTGGGTAATCATCTTCACAATTTTATTAAAGCCAAGGAAATGCTCTGAGGCATCCACATAAATAAGCAATACATAATAAGTTCTTTTATTTTCCTGAAACAGGAATTAAGAGGCAGGAAACTCAAGGCCTCTGCAATTAGCTTGCTGTGAAACCCTAAGCAAGTCACTTGTTTGTCAAGTGACCTCTCATCTCTAGGCTCTGTACCTACACTGCAATGGCGGACTGAGGAGTACCCTCTGGCAGTGTTTGCAAATCAGAAATGAGAGAGAAAAATGCCAGCTCCTCAAGACCCTTTTTTCTTCTCTTCTCAAAGAAAACAGTAAGCTTAGTAAGCTCGAATCAATAAGAAATTGTGCCATTTTACCTCACACCATTTATTAAAGTATTTTTCTGACATGTTTTGTAGATAAATGTTGCTCCCCTAATTCAACAGGAATTTGCATGAAAAGCATGGGTAATCTGACGATTAGCAGCTGCCCTGTTTCTAAGGAAACTGCAAATTGGATTCTATTAACAATGAATAGACTGCCTCTCCAGAACACACAAGCCTTACTAACACATGCTAGGTGGGTGGACATCAGATACCTTAGAGGGTGAGGACATGAACTAAGAAGCTGGGAAGCCTAAGGATATGGAGCCAGTAATTAGGGGTTGAGAAACAGAAGGAGGCAGGAATAATAGGCAAGAAGGGAATTTAATACTAAGAAGAGAAGAGAGGCTAAAGAAAAAGAGGAGAAACAGAAAAAACGATGACCATTCCGCGATTAAACAGTACAGTCAGGTGAAGTAGGAGGCCACACAATGGGGCGTGAAGGAGGAACACGAAGAGATGAGAAGAAGGGGGAGGAGGGTCAGCGTGGGAAAAAGCAAGGCAAGTATGAACTATGGCTGAAATCTGAGAAAATGTTAGTTGCTCTGGAGAGAGCCCAACAGGGATGAAAGGAATCCAAGAGGAATACATTAATAATTCTAAACAGGAGCAGACATGAGGATTTAAAATGCAGCACTAAGAAATTATTTGTATAAAACTGGCAGAATTAGAAAATGCTAAGCCTTCAATTGAACTCCAACAATAACTTTTGAGTTACTGGATTGTGGAAATTTTCTTCTGTTGTATCTACCACTCTAATTATTCAACTATTTTGCTGGAAAACTAGATGTGGTCTGACTGCGTAAATTTCATTTGGCTATATTTGCTCAACTCAGGTATCAAGAAGGTAAATGGCTTCAACCACGTACATGTCTCTAAATATGGAGGCTGATCTGTGAAGAAAACACTGAATCCACTCCCCCGCCCCGCCATTCCTCCACAAAACACTTGCTTTCACACAGCCAACTCTCACGGAGCCATGGAGACATCACAAAGCACTCACTAGAAACAAGAAACATTCTGACCATTGTCTAGCATAATAAAATAAAAATATTATAATAAAATCTCTTATTGTCATCAACATTTTATGAAAAGGCTTTGGCCAAGAGTTTTAAAATTTGTTGTAAATTTTCTTTCTTCAAGTGAAGAATATTTAAGTGTTAAAAGTTTTCCAAGATAACCTCAATTAAATATAAGGCTGGCCACTCCCTCTTAAGGAGCCAGGGACTCTGGATAAGTGTCTCCTGACCCTATCAGCTGACACCTGAATCCCACCACAAGCATCCATTAATAAACGTAAAATGCCCCCACGTGTGTGTGTGTGTGTGTGTGTGTGTGTAGAGAGAGATTAAGACTCAAGAAAAGGTCTAATTTTTTAAATGAAAGAAAATTGACATATGAAGTTATCTAATCTTACTTAGATGTTTAAATTATTTCAATCTTGTTCAGTATTCTTTATTTAAAAATTTATATATATGTATATATACACACAAACACACACACATACATATGAAAGGAGAGATTAAGACTTAGGAAAAGGTCTCATTTGTTGGATATTGGCTTAAGAGGCTAATTTTACTTAGATGTTTAAATTATTTCAATATTATTCAGTATTAATTCTTTCAAAATTTAAGTTAATGGTAATTAGCCTTGAAATAGAACCTAAAAAGCAGGGTTTATTACCCTAGGCACTATGAACATTACAGTCTGGGTAGGGGTTTTCTTGAGAGGCGTTGAACTATGCACTTAGTATGTTAAAATTATCTCTGGCCTTTACCTACCAGCATGCCTACCACCTCCATCTCCAAGTATTGCAAAATGTCCTCTAGGGGCAAAACCATTCCCTTGGAAAGTAATGCTTTAAGAAATGGTAATCTCACAATTTCAAGTGTGTATAGACACAACAAAGTGTTGGGAAAAGAGAATGGCTTTACATGTAGTCAGCTATGGAGTGAAATTCAGGTTCTATCACTCATTGAGTGGTCTTAGGCTTCTCAATTTATGAAGCCCTAACTTCCTCAGAAGGGGAAGGGTAATCATATTAAAGTAGACACCCCTCTTTGCCTGCCAAGATACCAAGACCCCCAGCTTTTCTAAGTACTAGGAGCTGAAATGAGGCTCTCACACAGGCTAGGTATTCTAGTTTTGTTTCTGTGGATGTGACTGGAGAAGAGGCTCACTTGAACTCATAATTTAGGTTATAGTCCATCACAGTAGGGAAGAAAAGAGGATGAGAACTTAAAACATGGTCACATAACATCCATAGTCAAGGGCAGAGAGAAATAAATGTACGCATGCTTATTTCTCAGCTTACTTTTTCTCTATAATCAAAGAACCAACCTCAGCTTATGGCAGCACCTACTTTCAATTTGGAGTCTTCTCTTTTGAATTAATGCAGTCAAGGCAATCTCCCACAGACATGCCCGCAGGCCAGCATGATCAAGAGTCTTTTCCCAAATCATTCTATTTGTGTTAAGTTGATAATTAAAATTAACCATCACACCAGATAAGCATTCTACCACCAGGCTATATCCCTCATCCATCTTTTCTTTTCTTTTTTTTTTTTTTTTTTAATTTTGAGGCCAGTTTCTATAAGTTGTGCAGAGTGGCCTTGGACTCTGTAGCTCAGGTTGGACTTAAAAAGAGAGATCCTCCCCAATGCCTAGGGTTATAGGCCAGGACCACTAGGTCCAGCTCATATGGGAGGGACTTAAAATATCCTTTCTTCCTTTAGAAGAATTATATCTCTTCTGCTTGGTCCTAAGACCCTGCCCCAGGGTAGAGCACATGAGCATATTTGACTATTAAAATAAATTTATCCCCAAGCCTTAATGTCTAGTTCAGGGATGAGCATTTGAGTTATGGTGGGCCAATTAGACTCAATTCTTCAATCTCTTT
The DNA here is from genome assembly GCA_033318265.1 of Phyllotis vaccarum. Taxonomy (NCBI): domain Eukaryota; kingdom Metazoa; phylum Chordata; class Mammalia; order Rodentia; family Cricetidae; genus Phyllotis; species Phyllotis vaccarum. The sequence goes on from JARWLC010000006.1 coordinate 68,189,302, forward strand.
GGAGCAATCAGGAGATGCTCTCTTTCTGCTCAGGTGCCCAGCTACGAAAGTGTTGAGCTTGGAACTTCAAAGTGGGAGAAAGAAGAAAGTAGAGTCTGAAAAAATGATACTTAATGTTGTAAGTCAGATCTATCTTCAGAAATATCAGTAGTGATGGGTGACTGAATTCCTTCATTGTAAATCTGTGTGATTTAGACATAAGCATGGAGGAGGCGGTAAATCTTACTCAACATAATACCTATGGCAAACATTTGTTGAGAGAACTGGGCATAGTAATGAATGAAATAGGCCTATAAAGAACATCTTTCAATTCCTAATCTGTACAAATCACACTATTATACAAGGGCTCAAAGCACAGCACAGTGAAGGAGAAAAACACCACATCCCCTGTTGACTTCAGCTTCTTAATAAACTAGAAAATATCCCTCAAATGTCCTCATTTCTTTCAGAAGTCTGAAAGAAGGGATTAATAGTTTGTAAATTAAAGAAAAGCAATAGGACCAGGGCTGGAATGAATCACTTAATAATTAAGATAATTTTTAATACAATTTTTTAAATTAATGCTAAAAATCCATGATAAAGACAGAATCAAGATCACTAGCCTTTAATTTTTGACTCAGGCTCCAATATAGCTTGGCATATACAATCATATTCCTAAATTGTACAAAGTGGAGACATCAATTAATATTCAAAAGATTCAGAAGCATGGGAGATGTTGTTTAGTTAAGAATTCTGAGTGTTAAGTAAAGAAAGCCTGGTTTAAGTCCCAACTTCACCAGCACTAAAGAATGCAGTGTTAACAAATTACCTAGCCCCTTTGATCTTGAGATTTTTCTTAAATAAACTGAAAGGTCTATACTTGGTTATTAGTTACACCTAGCTCTAAAGTTTTACAGTTCTACTGTAAAAATTGATTGCACCAAGTATGCTGTAATTCCTGTTCAGTGTTTGTGCTATCTGGGAGCTTATGAACTGACAAGTTTCAACTATTCAAGTCTACTGAGAAAATAAAGCCCAGGTAAAGCATTATTTGGGGAAAAAAGAGGGAGTGTTCGTACATGTTTCAAATGCCATTCAATTACAAGGTCCTACAATAGAGAAGTCGGCAGCTTTGTGTTGTGGGTATAGAGTGGCATGGTTGATCTGTGTCTCTAAAAGCTGAAATAATTCACAAGGCCATTCACTGACAAGTCCACTGAAGCATAAAGTAATCAGAGTTAATAAATGACTGTTTATAATTTCCAGATAAAAAATAAAAATCTAAAATCTACAACTACATGAGGGGTGACGAGCAGGGGCATGAATAAAAAGGCAGAGACGTGATTTCTAGCACAATGTCTGAGGTCAAAGCAACAGTGGCTCTTTGCTGTTGTTCCTAAAACAATAAAGGGTGAGTAGGAAAAACGAGACTTGGGGCTCTGATTCCATGCATAGAAACTTTTATCTATCTATCTATCTATCTATCTATCTATCTATCTATCTATCTACCTACCTACCTACCTACCTACCTACCTACCTACCTACCTACCTACCTACCTATCTACTTTAAAAAGTAAAGAACTCTTCACTGAGAGGCGAGCTTAGCAATTTTTTTTTAAAGTCATAGTAAAAACAGGAATTACCCTTTTTTTTTTTTTTTTGGATTTTGGATGAGTGAGTTTATTAAGAAAACCAAAGTTAAAGAACAAATATGAAGATATAGGAATGGATCTCTGCTCCACCTCTATTCATTGTTGGATGTAGGTTCTATGATGGCACTTAGGGTGGTTATTCATTTGATTATATGGGAAGTCCTGTTTAGGCAGCCCCTCCACTGTTGGTTGGACACCTAGCCAGAGACATCCTGTGAGTTCTTGGAGGTTTCCCTAGCACCCTGTCTCTTTCCAACCCCACATTGGCTTCCTCTATTGAGATATCCATCTCTTTCTGTCTCCCTCTTTGCTCCTCCTACTCAGTCATCTCCTTCTTTCAAGATTTGTTCCTACCTGTTCTTGGTTGCAACCTGTGATGACCCCAATTTCTAAGGAGATCTTCTCTATTTTCTCTTCCTAGATGAATTACTGGATGTCTCTCCTAAGTTCCTTCTGATCCCAAGCTGCTCAGGGGTTGTGGATTGCAACTTGGGTATTCATTGCTTTTTGTCTAAAGTCCACTTATGAGTGAGTACATCCCATGCCTATCTTTCTGGGCTTGTAATACCTCAGGAGGATATTCTCAAAATCCATCCATTTGCCTGCAAATATTTTAGGATGTCCTTTTTTTTTTTAACTGCTGAGTAGTACTCCATTGTGTAGATGTACCACAGTTTGTTAATCCATTCTCCCTCAGCTGAGGGGCATCTAGGTTGTTTCCAGGTTCTGGCTATTCCGAATATTGCTGCTATGAACATACTTGAGCTAATGCCTTTGGGGCACAAATGTGCATCCTTTGGGTATATGTCCAATAGTGGGATTGCTGGATCCTTGGGGAGATTGATTCCCTGTTTTCTGAGGAAGCGCCATACGGTGGTCCAGAGTGGCTGTACAGGTTTACACTCCACCAACAAAGGAGGAGTGCTCCTTTTGCTCTTCATCCTCTCTAACACAGGCTGTCATCTGTGTTTTTGATCTTAGCCATTCTGACAGGTTTAAGGTGGTATCTCAAAGATGTTTTGCTTCGGATTTCTTAGATGGCTAATGATGTTGAACAACTTTATAAGCGCCTTTCAGCCATTTGCAATTCTTCTGTTGAGAATTCCCTTTTTAGCTCCCAACCCCAGTTTTTAATTGGGTTATTTAGGTTTGGGCTCTAGTTTCTTAAGTTCTCTATATATTTTAGAGATCAGTCCTCTGTCAGTTGTAGGGTTGATGAAGCTCTTTTCCCCTTCTGTAGGCTGTCGTTTGTCTATTGACTGTGTCCTTTGCCTTACAGAAGCTTCTCACTTTCAGGATTTCCCACTTATTGATTGTTGTGTTAGTGTTTGTGCTACTGGTGTTATATTTAGGGAGTGGTCACCTGTGCCAATGCATTGGAGGGTATTTCTCATTTTTCTTTCTATCAAGTTCAGCATAGCTGGATTTATGTTGAGGTCTTTGATCCACTTGGATTTGAGTTTTGTGCAAGGTGATAGGTTTGGATCTATTTGAGTTATTCTACATACTACCATCCAATTGTTAAAGATACTACTTTTTTTCTGCTGAATACTTTTGGCTTCTTTGTAAAAAATCAGGTGTTCATAGGTGTGTGGGTTAATGTTGGGGTCTTTATTCAATTCCACTGACCCACAAGTCCGTTTTTATGGCAGTACCAGGCTGTTTTTATTACTGAAGCTCTATAGTGCAGCTTGAAGTTAAGGATAGTAATGGTTCCTAAAGTCCTTTTATTGAGCAGGATTGTTTTGGCAATCCTGAGTTAACTGTTATTCCATATGAAGTTGAGTAATTTTCTTTCAAGGTCTGTAAAAAAATGTGTTGGGATTTTGATAGGGATTGCACTGAATCTGTTGATTGCTTTTTGTAAAATTGCTATTTTTACTATGGTGACCCTACCTATCCAGGAGCATGGGAAATCTTTCCATTTTCTGATATCCTCTTCAATTTCTTTCTTCAGTGACTTAAAGTTTTTGTTAAACGGGCCTGCTGCTTCTTTAGTTAGAGTTATGCCAAGATATTTAACGCTATTTACAGCTATTAGAATGGGTGATATTTCCCTTATTTCTTTTTCAGCCCTTTTGTCCTTTGCATATAGGAGTGCTATTGATTACTTTGAATTAATCTTGTATCCTGCTACCTGGCTGAAGGTGTTTATCAGCTGTAGGAGTTCACTGGTGGAATTTGGGGGTCATTTATGTATACGATCATATCATCTGCAAATGAGATAGTCTGACTTCTTCCTTTCCATTTTGTATCTCTTTAATCTCCTTTTACTCTCTTATTGCTTTAGCTAAAACTTTGAGATCTATATTGAATAGATAAGGAAAGAGAAGACGGCCTTGACCTATTACTGATTTTAGTGGGATTATTTTGAGTGTTTCTCCATTTAGTTTGATGTTGGCTGTCGGCTTGCTGTATTTCACCTTTATTAAATTTAGGAATTTCCCCTGTATTCCTGATATCTCCAGGACTTTTATCATAAAGGACTGTTGGATTTTGTCAAAGGCATTTTCAGCATCTAATGAGATGATAATGTAGTTTATTTCTCAGCTTGTTTATATGATGGATGACATGCACAGCTTTTCATATGTTGAACCATCCCCTCATACTTGAGATAAAGTCTACCTGATTGTGGTGGATAATTTTTTTGATAGGTTGTTGGATTGGGTTTGCCAGAATTTTATTGAGCTATTTTTGCATCAATGTTCCTGAGGAAGATTGGTCTGTAATTCTTTTTCTTTATTGTATCTTTGAGTGGCTTGGGTATCAGGGTGATTGTGGCCTCATAAAAAGAATTCAGTAATGTTCCTTCAGTTTCTACTGTATGAAACAGTTTGAGGAGTATTGATATTATTTCTTCTTTGAATGTCTGGTGGAATTCTGCACTGAAAGCATCTGGTCCTGGGCTTTTTTTGTACTTGGGAGACTTTTAGTAATAGCTTCAATTTCCTTTGGGCTTTTAGGTCTGTTTAGGTCTTAATCTGATCTTGATTTAATTTTAGTAAGTGGTACCTGTCCAGAAAGCTGCCCATTTCTTTTAGGTTTTCCATTTTAGTGGAGTATAGATTTTCAAAGTATGACTTGATAATTCTGTGGATTTCCTGGGTGTCTGTTGTTATGTCCTCATTTTCATTTCTGATTCTGTTAATCTGGATACTCTCTACTTTTTGGTTAGTTTGGTTAAAGGTTTATCTATCTTGTTGACTTTCTCAAAGAATCAACACTTTAATTCTTGATTGTTTGTATTGTTCCCTCTTTCTATTGTATTGACTTCAGCCCTAAGTTTGATTATTTCCTGCCTTCTACTCCTTCTAGGTGAGTTGGCATCTAATTGTTCTAAAGCCTTTAGCTGTGCTGTTAGGTCTCTTGTGTGAGATTTCTCTATATTTGTCATATAGGCATCTAGTGTGATGAATTTTCCTCTTAGCACTGCTTTCATTGTATTCCATAAGTTTGGGTATGTTGTAGATTCATTTTCATTAATTCTAGAAAGTCTTTGACTTCTTTCTTAACTTCTTCCTTGACCTAGAGGTAGTTCAACTAAGACATGTTCAGTTTCCATGAGTTTGTAGGCTTTCTGTGGTTTTTGTTGTTGTTGAACTCTAGTTTTAGACCATGGTGATCTGATATGATACAAGAATTTATTCTCATTTTTTGTATTTATTGATAATTGCTTTATGACTGAGTTTGTGGTCAATTTTACAGAAAGTTCCATGGGGTGTTAAGAAATATGTATATTCCTTTGTGTTTGGTTCTGTATATATCTATTAAGTCTATTTATGTCACAACATCTGTTAGATCCCTTATTTCTGTATTGAGTTTCTGTCTGGTTGACCTATCCAAGGGTGAAAGTGGGGTATTGAAGTCTCCCACTATTAGTGTGTAGGGTTTGGTATGAGGCTTTAGTAGTGTTTCTTTTACTTATGTAGGTACCCTTGTGTTGGAGGAATAAATATTTAAGATTGAGACTTTGTCTTGGTGGATTTTTCCTGAGATGAATGAGTAGTGTCCATCCTGGTCTCTTTTGAATGATTTTAGTTTGAAGTCTATTTTATTAGATATTAGAATGGCTACACCAGCTTGTTTCTTAGGACCATTTGATTGGAAAGTCTTTTTTCAACCCTTTACTCTGAGCCTGTGTCTGTCTTTGATGCTGAGGTGTGTTTCTTGTATGCAGCAGAATGATGGCTTCTGTTTTGGTATCCATCATGTTAGGGTATGTCTGTTTAAAGGCGAATTGAGTCCATTAATATTAAGAGATATTAATGACTAATGATTGTTATTTTCTGTTATTTTTAGTGGTAGCTTGTTTGTATTTCCTTTCTTTAAAATTTTTTTCCTCTATGGGATTATTGGTTGTTTGTGTTTTCATGAGTGTATCTGATTTCCTTAGGTTGGAGTTTTCCCTTTAGTGCTTTATGTAGGACAAGATATGTGGATGGATATTGTTTAATTCTGGTTTTCTCATGAAATATCTTGTTTACTCCATCTATGGTGATTGATAGTTTTGTTGGGTATAGTAGTCTGGGTTGCCAACTGTGGTCTCTTAGTGTCTATACAACATCTGACCAGGACCTTCTTGCTTTCATTATTCTCATTGAATAGTCTGGTGTTATTCTGATGGTCTGCCTTTATAGGTAATTTGGCCTTTTTCCTTTGCAGCTCTTAGTATTTTTTCTTTGTTTTCTAGGTTTAGTGGTTTGATTATTATGTGGCGAGCAGACTTTTGGGGGGAGTCTAGTCTATTTGGTGTTCTGTAAGCTTCTTGTATCTCTATAGGCATTTCCTTCTTTAGATTGGGAAAGTTTTCTTCTAGCATTTTATTGAATATATTTTCTGTACCTTTGAGCTCGTATTCTTTTCCTTCTTCAATTTCAGTTATTCTCAGATTTGGTCTTTTCACGGTGTCCCAGATTTCCTAGACATTTTGTGTTATGACTTTATTGGTTTTAGTGTTTTCTTTAACTGATGTATCTATGTCCACTACTGAATCTATCACTCCAGAGATTCTCTCTTTAATCTCTTGCATTCTGTTGGTTATGCTGCATTTGTAGTTCCAGTTTGTTTCTTACATTTTCTATTTCCAGCTTTTCCTCAGTCTGTGCCTTCTTTATTGCTTCTATTTCAATTTTTAATTCCCAGAATGTTTCTTTCACCTGTTTGTTTTCTTTTTCTTGGTTTACTTTCTTTCAGGGATTTATTAATCTCTTCCAATTTTTGTTTGTATTTTCTTCTATTTCTTTAAGGGAGTTTTTTATACCCTCTTTTAAAGCTTCTATTATCTTCATAAAGTTATTTTTAAGGTAGTTTATTTCTGTTTCCTCTTCATTGTTATGTTCAGGTCTTGATGTTACAGAGCCATTAGTTTGTTCTGGTGATATCTTGTTGTTCTTTATATTGTTATATGTGTTCTTGCACTGGCATCTGCCCATTGCTCCTTGGTTCACTCTTAGTCAGCTCTTGGTTGGCTGTTAGTCAGTTGTGGACCTGGGGGCTGGTGTGTCTCCAGTAATTGCAGAGGCTGTTCTTAGTTGCCTGTACACCAAGGAACTGTGTGTTTCTGGTTGTTGCAGTGATCAGGGGTTGCTCTTAGTCGGCTCTTAGTTGGCTCTTAGTCAGCTGTGGACCAGGAGGCTTTGAGGTCTCCAATTGTCAGAGTGTAATGATGCAGATTGCAGTTTGGGCGAGGTTTGGCCTGTGGATGTGGTTGGGGTGCCAGTAGCTATGTCCCAGGGCTGCGGTTCAGAGACTGCTTCGCCTGAGGGTTGGGGTGCCACTCACTTCTTAGTCAACTGTGGACAAAGAGGCTTTGGGGTCTCCAAATGTCACAGTGTGATCAGGAATTACTTTTTAAAAGTCAATATTTATATGCAAAATTTCACGCATGACAAAGTGCACAGGACAGTGAAAGTGGCTGTTTGTACATTGTAGCTTGTTTCAAGAATTACCAGCTCCTGGCCAATATTATTCTAGATAACTGCAATACCTTTCCTCAATTCATGAAGGGATGTTCATTCTAAACTCAAATTAAGCAAATATTCTGGAAGCTTTATTTTCCATATTTACAAAATACAAGCAATTATTCAAACCCCTACATATGAAGTTATGAAAAATGACCATGCATTTAAAGGCTCTTCTGATTCGGTGATAGATGACTGTTATAAACTAGGATGGGAAATAAAATCGACTGTTACTTAAATGGGCCTTTCTTCTAATCAACATAATGTGATTTGGGAAAAAAAACTATTTTTCATTCTCTAAGCACCTCTTTGTGGCCACTAAAAATATTAGCACTCACTTTTAGCAGATACAGGAAATTATGTAAATTATTCAACCCATATCAAATGGAAAATCTATAGTAAAGGCAAAAATAAATCTATATTTTCTGATTCTCTATGCTCTATCATCATTATATACTATTTGTGTTGATACCATGCAAAGCAACTCTTTCTTCTAAATGAAACAGACTCATGCTCTACAAAGTTTCATTCATTTAAAACAGAGTGTGTTACATAATATGTGGGCATTCAAATGCATTCACTGATTTTAAAGTCCACTTTGTAGATCTAGAAAAGCACACTCCTTGCTCAGCTTGGCTTATCTACAGAAACAGTGAGAAATAAAGGAAGAAAATTAGACACACCTGTGCCTCACTGGAACTGTACAATTATAGCTTGCCATTTCATAGGCTTGAAACTTTAAACCATTTACTTGGCCAATGAAAAAATTGCTTCAGTGTTATACTAAGGAATTATACTACTTGGGCCCACTCCATAGTACCACAGGCATCGTGATGCGGCTTCCAACTCAGAGAGATTTTACAGCATTTACCAAGTCATTAGAACTTTGTGTGCTCTAGACATTCTCCTTCCGACTCATACAATGGTCTTGGTCACTGAGTTTAGTCAAGGCAAGTTGGGATCTGGTAGAAGAGACAGGGGATGCCATGCAAAGGGTGTGGTGGGAGTCCGTCATGAGCTAGTCTCCTTGAAAGTTGTCTATTAGTCATCTTATGGGATATGCCAAAAGCAGAGCGCTTTTTTTATGATCTCAAGAAGAGCTGCCTATGGCTGACATTGGTTTCTGGGACTATCACAGAGAAATCACAGCTTATTAAACTCTCAGACCAGTTTAAATGTCCATATGAGAGTGGGGTCTTCTTCGTGAATTTCTCTCTAACTTAGAAAGTAATACTGTGGATTTCTGACAAATTAAATGTAAATTAACATTTTTTTAAAGTCTAAAACAATAGGCTTAAGATAATATTTAAAAAGTAATGGTTACTAACATGATTGCTTTTTTTTTTTTTTTTTGAATGTGGAGCTCTTGTGAACTGCTATTTCTAAAATAAAACAAAAATTGGAACTAAAATCTACAGATTCAGCTTTCCTAATCCTAAAAGTCCAAAACCAGAAACTTTTTGAAGGCCAGGATGATGTTACAAATGGGAAATTTCACATCTTACTGTAAGTATTGTATAAAATTATGTCCAAGCTGTGTGAATGAAGTATATATATATGAAACACAGTTGAATTGCACAATTGGATTTGGTTACCACCCCCATGATATATCATCCTGTAGATTGAATATTCCACAATTCAAAGTAGTCTGAAATTAAAAACATTTCTGGGTCTAAGCATTTGAGGTACGAGATAGTGAACCTGTGGTAAAAAGAACAGTAGGCAGGTACTCGGACAGCCCAGGTTCCCTCTTAATTCTGCACTTGGTCTGCTGTGCAGGATTGAGACATTTCAAAACAGCAGCCTTTTCATTAATCAAATTTCTTAAGTGGCCTCAAAGATATCTGAGATTTCTTTTAGTTCTAAAATCCTCAGATTATCTAACTCAATAACTATTACTATATGACTTTCATGTAGTATCTTCATTTATCACGGTGCCACTTATTGCATAAAAACTGTTTAAATGAGAAGCAAAATAAAAATTGAAGGACTGACACATGGCTCTTGTTTATGGATATGAGTAAAAAATGCAAATTGGAAGGAAAGTAAGGTTTTCCTAGTTTTCCAAATCCTGCTTTAGGCCATTTTTAGAGGTTGAGAATGGTTGTCTCTGGAGTGCTGACCTACAATGGGTTCTAAACACTTGACTATTCCATCTTTTTACCCCTTTATTCCCCACCAACCCAACACAGTACCCATAGTAAGTCCTGTATAAACTATACCACCACTTTGAATCAAAGAGATGTTGTGGAGTCAGATTAGTATAATGCCAAAGGCTTATACTTTCATGTAAAGGGGTGCAAAATGCTTCTGAAAAAAAAATGTTATCAAAGTTTCTATTTTGAAACTATCAAGAATCAACTAGAAGTCACCATTATCAATATGGAGAATTTCTAATCATTAAGCTCAAACATATCTTTTTCCAAACACTTCATGAACAAACATCACATAGTACATAACGACCTAATTAGAATGAAATTTAAATATGACTTATCATAAGGCTAACACCAAGAACAATAAACCTTTGAGAAAACTGCATATAAATATCTTAATTGCTGAACTATAAGACAGAAGCAGGGCCAGGTAAGCTACTAAGAGATTCATATAGGCTAAAGATGGTTTCTTCAAATACTCCCTTGACTTAAAAGAGGGTTCTCCCTAAAGGCTAACAGAAGGCAGTGAAACTTCCCCCACAAAAGCACTGAAAAGCAGGACATTAGCAGCCAAATGATCTGGAATTTTACAAGTTGAAATACAAAGGCTTTTCCTGGTGGAGATAAACCTCTTCCACTCTGTAAGGGCTCCATCAGCATCATCGACCTCAAACACTTGGTTCACAAAAATGTGATGACGCAGGAAATTGTGTAGAAGCAAAGAAATAAACAGAAACAGCATTCTCTTTTTGGGACCTGGTGCAGTCACAACAGAGCAGTACGGGAGGTAAACAGCATGTTAAGGGCTTAATTTTAAAGTCTGCTTACTTGCTCATTGCAATTCAACACCCTGTGTCCCTCTTCTAAGCAGGACATGACACAGAGAAAAATCTCCCATTTATTGTTCTTGCTTCACTGACTTCTAAAATAGTGTGTGCTAATTAGTCACATAAGTGGGCAGTGTGAACTCCAAACCTCCGTGCATCATGAATTTGGTTTAGGCAGCTCTGTGCTGAGGACTTAGTCAAACCCAAACTCACACTTGCAAAAATCTGGGTTAACACTTTGCAATTAGACACTGCTAAATATGAATGCCTATACTTTTGAAACTATTTATAAAATATAAAAGATTGGATTTTATAGACACTGATTTAGCTGACATTTCAAGGGGATATTAGAACAAGAAAAAGATAATTTACATTTCTCTAGTTTGTTTTTTCCTGCTCCCTCTTGCAAAACAAAACCCCAAACCAAAAACAAAAACCATTTGATTCACCAAAGAAAACCCAAAAATAACAAAATAAAATAAAGAAAACCAAAAATCTAGGAACCACTTACTGTTTTAAGGTCATGACCCTAAACAATGACACCAACAAGGCCTTTTATCATTTCTTTTCTATGTAACAAGTCAGAAACTTCCATCCTGGTAGTTTAAGCATGTTTCTTCCTTATGACCTAATAATTTACCCATTGGTGTGGTCCACAGTGTAGACAAGGAAATATGTTATGTAAATGCAGAGGATGTGGGTGTTGTATTATGTTACTGGCCTGTCTGGCTTGTGGTCCTGCAGACCCGCAGTCCCACAGTAACACACAGACACTTATATTAATTTTATGCAGATCAGCCTATGGCTCTGGCATATCTCTAGCTAGCTCTTGCTCTTAAACTAACCCATGATTCTTATCTTGTTCAGAAATGTGGCTCAGTACCTTTTCTCAGAGAAGCATAGTTGGCCTCTGCATCTGCTGCTTCTCTGGCATCTCTGTCCTGTTCTTCCTGTTCCTAGAGTTTTCTTAGTCTGGTAGCTCCACCCACACTTCCTGTCTGCCTTCAGCCAATCAGCATTTTTATTAAACCAGTAGGCAGGACAATTATTTACAAGGTAACAATATAATCCCACTACCTGTGGGAGAAGGAAATTCATAATTCTGAAATTAATTCCTTTTCTAATTCTCCATTATTGACTGTTCTGCTGCTGGTCATTTCTATACTATTGAAAACCTACAGGAGGTGCTGTTGTGATCATGTTTGATTTGATCTGATCTGATCCGTACTTTCCCCAGGGTGACTGGCAGATGGCTATAGAACAGAGACCTCATGCCCCATGTGGTGGAAAGACTTTATTATTATAAAGAAATAGAGAGAGAAAGAGAGAAGAGAAAAGGGGGAAGGATTGAGAATACTCCCGGGAAGGAAGAAACAAGAGAGAAAGAAAGAAAGAGAGAGAGAGAGAGAGTCAGGTGGTGAGAATTCTCCTTAAATGAGGCTTGAAGCCAGACTCAGGGTATAGTGTGGCTTCAGCGGCTAGAACAGAATCCTAACAGGCACTCTATAGAAAGAATTTTGCTTCTCACCAAGACAGAATAACAGGAATAAGACTGATCCTACGTCTAAAGCAATCAAAACTCATATTGCTGTTGTTTTGAGACAAGGTCTTATGTAACCCAGGCTGGCCTTGCACTCACTGTGTAGCTTAGGCTGACCCTCTGGATCCTCCAACCTCCTTAGTGCTAGGATTATGGGTGTGCGTCCATCATTTTTGGCAACTACACACACACATACACACACACAGAGACAGACAAAGAGACACAAAGACACACAAAGAGAGAGAGACAGACAGACACAAGACACAAACACACATTCACACACACATACACACACACAGAGGGGGCGTATGTATATAACATCTTTCATTCATCCTCTAAAACAAACAAAAAAATGGAGGACTGCCTAAAAGAACAATTCTGAAAAAGTGGAAAAAATAAAATACAATTCACCTAGAGTTCTATATCAGACAAAAATATCTTTAACAAGCAAAGGTGGCATTTGATAGCTTCTGGGAGGGGGAGTCAGTTTTGCTTAGTGATGTGACTCCTATAGGACAGGCTGTCCTCTCAAGAGTAGTGCAGCAACACAGGGTGGACCCCGCTGGTGGATGGGAGATGTGTGAAGGTGGAAAGGGTAGATCTGGGAGGAGGCGGGGAGAGAGGTGAATATGACCAAAATGCATAGTATGATATTCTCGAAGAATTAATGAAAGTATTTTAAAGTGAAAAAAACACTTTAAAACATACAAAAGCTAAAATTGTCACTAGTGAGTGAGCCTAAACTAAAGATGATAAGCCAGGTCTGATGTCATAGGCCTAGTGGCACAGGCCTATAGTGCCAGCTCCTAGGGTGACTGAGGCAGCAGGAACCACAAGTTCAAGGCCAACCTGGGATACAGATTAAGTCTAAGGCGAGCGAATTCCATAGTTGGACCATCTCAAAAGAAAACACACAAAAAAGAAGACATATAAAAAAGGTAGAAAATTTTGCCTATAACAAAAAGGAAAAAAAGAAAAAGGAGAGATGAAAGGAAATCCTTCAGCTAAACGTGTGTGATTCAGAAACTGGTGGAAATATAGGTGTACACAAAGGTTTGGTAATCACTGGAGGTGGTAACCTTTGATAACTATATTTCTATTACTTAAATCTATTTTAACAGCAACTCGTTGCCTAAACAAGAGTGTATAGGAGGGTTGTATAACTCATGCATAATTATTCTTACACATCTGACTAACTCAACTAAGGTGGGAAGAGCCACTCATTGTGAGTAGCGCCATGGTCTGGATCAGAAGGAGGACCTGAAGGAGCACAACATTCAGTGCTCTCTTCCTCCTGACAAAGGACACGATGTTACCAGCAGCCTCAAGCTGCAGCCATTTTGGGTTCCCTGTCCTGGTGGACTTGGAACCTCAAACCACAGCCCTCTGCTCCCTGAATGTCAGTGTTTCATCCCAGCAACAGGAAACATACTGAGACAACAACAAAGGAAGTGTGTGGCACCTGAGCTCGGCGATAGGTAGAACGTCAACACAATCCACAAAAATAAATGACAGGTAGAATCATAATAAAATCAATCACTTCTCAGGGCTGGAGAGATGGCTCAATGGTTAAGAGCACCTGCTGCTCTTCCAGAGAACCTGAGTTCAATTCCCAGTACCCACATCAGGGGGCTCACAACTGCCTGTAACTCCAGCTTGAGGGGTGAGTGGAGGGGAGAGGTTCCAACTCTCTTCAGGCCTCCCACATAACCACCCCCCACACACACACGTGGCACACACACACTAAGTAATAAAATAAAAAATACTAAAAGTTTTTTTAAAAATTAAATGCATCTCATATATAGAAAGATAATGTTAAAATAAAGAGCTGATATTGAATGAATGGAGATATTTTTATACAAGATGCATATATGATTTTGGATTTATATACAAAATATACTGAAAATTAAAACATAAATAAAGACAGAACCTTGGGCTATAGCTCCACGGTAAAGAATTTCCTTCCTCCCACGCTCTCTTTTTTTCCTATCATTTAAAAGGCCCTGGTTAGTGGGTTCAATTCCCAGTCCTACTATCAGAAATTTGTTTAATGATAATTAAGTATATGATACTCATCAACTACAAATTAGAACGAGAAACCACTAAACGTCTATCAGAATGCCTGACACAAGCAGTGACATTGTCCAGTGCTAGTGCAGATGTGGAGCTACAGGGGACTTGTCTTCACTGCTGGTGAGAATACAAAACCATTAGTCTGGCGATTTCTTACAAATATAACATGATATCTATACCATGGTCTAGTCATTCCACTCACAGGAAAGAAAGTATTACTTCATTTAATAATTTATAGTCAAATAATAAAAGTGGTTTTATTTATAATATATCCTCAAGTATCCACCGTCAGAAGAATGAATAAGCATAGGTGATGTGTAACATGGTGAAGTATTACTTAGCAGTTAAAAAATGAAATACTAATACAAACAGCATAAATAAATTTCAAAATAATTAAAATGAATTTAAGAACCAAACTAAATAGTCTTATACCATTTATGTAAAACTCTTGAAGATGAAATATAATTTGGAGTAACAAAAATATGCCAGTTATTTAGCTGAAGAGAATGGTAGGAGAATGGTAGGAATGTCAGATGGGAAGCCATGTAGAAACTGTTGAGGATGATGAACATGCTCATTATCTTCATTGTGATTATAATCTAATGCAGACAGACATATGTCAAAATTTTCTAAGTCTTATTAATTGCTCTATTTGAAATGTTTATTAGATGCCAATAATAACTTGGTATGATTGTTTAAAAATTCAAGATTCCCTTGAATTTCCTGATTTAGTTCTATGTTCAGGTTTTTATTTAAGTATATTTTAATTAAAATATAATTATGTCACTTCCCCTTTCCTCTCTTTCTCCCTCCAGTCTTTCCCATATCCCCTCCCTGCAATCTTTCCCAAATACTCCCTCACTCTGATATTTACAACCTCTTTTATTTGACTATTAATGTTTTATATATGTTCAAATTTTAAGCAGTTCCTGTGTCATCAGCCTCTGTCCATGACAGCTGTGTAAAGCACAAAGAACTATTTCTTTATTCATCATTAAATTAAGAGTACTTATTAGAAGCCTCCTATTGTAAGCCACTAAACTGGGAGTCACTGGATGCTATAGGAATGCTGTCAGATTATAAGGGATAAACAATACTGATGATGATAAAGTAGAATGGCAGGTGTCATTTTCTTTCCTAGATGTAAAAATGCTCAGGGAATGACTAAACAAGAAAGCTAAGTTCAGGGTCAAGAACAGCTCTTCACAAAAAGCCATAAGGTATGGGAAGATTAGCTGGGTATGGTAGCACAAGATGTAAGCTCAGCACCTGGAAGGCAGATGCAGGAGGATTATAACAAGCTTGAGACCAGTCTAGTGTACATAAGTTAGTAAGTCAGAATTTCAACAATACAGAGGCTCTTAAAGTTTACCTTTTAATGATGTTTTCGTTTTAAATTAGAGTACATTAAATCTCTGTGGGAGGCCATGAAATTAAGAAAGACCTGATCATAGAGTGGTGCCCATATCATAAGTACTCACAATATTATGAAAATTACAAAAGCACATACTCTCATTTGATTGAATTATTTCTCATGGGTTTGTAGATCTAAGTTGATTTTTCTAAAATTCACCAACTTTGGACTTCGGGCCAGAAACCTCTGGCTGTGATGCCTCAGAGTAAGATTCCCGAAGAAATTCTTTTGCTACCACAACTATTTTAGTGTGGTTCTAAGTGGTAAGTCTTCATGCTTCCCAAATTCCTCTGGTCTGATCCCGAATCTGAATGAACCGAAAATATATATAGCCAAATAGCACATTCTACTTCCAGCCATATTTGATTATCCAATATCCCTCCAAAATCATGCCTGCTTACATCCTAAAGGAATCACGAGCTAGAGCTGTTAATGAACTATGGCATTAGGTACAAATGAGCACAAAGAACATTCTTTGCACTCTCCAGCTACATGTACACTTCCTCTAACTAAAACTCCTATCTAAACCCTCAGAAAGTTACAGGTTCCTTTATAACCATGACAACAAGCTTCAGAGTCCCTTGGCAACTAGAGGTTCCCTAAGGAAGAGCCAATATGTGACAGGTGTTTGTGTTTTACTTAGCTGAAGAAATAAGATTTTACGTGGCTAACTAGGATGGTCTTGAATTCCTGGGCTCAAGTGATCCTTCTTCCTCAGCTTCCTTGAGTTTTTGAAACCAAAAACATGTGCTATGTTGCCTCGCATGGCAGATTTATTTTTATCTGAAAACTAGGTTAACTGAGCTCTTTATTAGTCTGTCTTGTTTCTCAAAGTTCTTCCCTCTACTTCAAGCTCAAGTCCATTCCAAACAACCACTTGTCCAGGTGATCTGAGAAGTCCTCAGATTAAATCCCCTCGGCTTCCCTTTTGTGCTTTCGGTCTTTGCTAATTTTACAGTTTTGGTTTTATAACACACCCTCTGGACCAATGCTATAAAGTTCAATAATTAAGTCTGTTTTTTTTTTTTAACAGAGCAATTTTGGATACCTTTTTGATAAATTATAACTTCTTATACTCCAAACCAGTACAGATGATTTTACACTGAAACCAGGCTTCATGGAGTTCTATATGTATCAGGAATAAAACTAAGTTTCCCAACTTCTGAAAAGTCTGAATAAAACATTTAAACAGATTATATCCAAGGTTTAGAATTTAATGTTTGGCTGATGGAAAAGGGGACAACAAAGTTAAAGATGCTTCGGGTATCTTCTTTGAGTGAGTTTGAATAGTACAAAAAATTCTGAACAAGAGGCATGATATCTGAATTCCAGATGAAAGTCATAAAGAACAGGAGACACATCCACAGTTATGCTATAAATAATTTCAGGAATTTATTTCCTGAAACTCACTCCACTCATATATTAACACTAAATTAGAAAACAATTACTGAACAAAAAGAGGCCCAAATTATTCAAAAATAAGATGACTACTTCGAGTTATTATTTAAACGGTTAGCAAACATTTATAATCATTTGTTAAACAGGATATGTGTAGCAGGTACATTATATAGATTATATCATTTCATATTTATAGTAACTTGAAAGTCATGCTGTTAATAGTCTTAGAATATAAAGGAAGAAATGTAGTTACCCCAAGTATTCCTCACTTGCCCAAGTCACCCTGCCAGCAGTTGGCAGAACCAGATACTGAACCCAAATCTGCCTGGTTCTATAGTCTGTGTCCTTTCCCACAGGATGGCCTCCTATTGGTTGGAAGAACTATTATCAGAGCTTTGGAAAAATCCTGAGACATTAGACTAGGTGGTATCATGGGGAAACCTTTGATTATGGTCATGGACCTTGAGAGTGTGTGATCTTAATCTCTTCTATTTCTTTTTCTCAACCATAAAATGAGAAAATTAGATAACTAACATCTAAAAGACCTTCCATCTCTCTCTTTTTTTAAAAAAAAAATTATTTATTTACTATGTATATAGTGTTCTTCCTGTATATCAGGAGAGGGAACCAGATCTCATTACAGATAGTTGTGAGCCACCATGTTGTTGCTAGGAATTGAACTCAGGACCTCTGGAAGAACAGCCAGTGCTCTTAACTCCTGAGCCATCTCTTCAGCCCCCTTCCATCTCTTAATAGTTTACCATACTATGACTCTGCTTATATACCATGCAAAAATACAAAATCAGGGAAAGACAAATTAGAGCAAGTTTAACTCAGTACAAGAGAAAATACAGCCAAACCAACTAGACAGCAGAAATGGAAGAAAAGAGGCTTTGGATATGAATATGATAAAGTTATGTAATACATATCAAGTAAACAAAACATACAACCAACTACTTATAACCAACCAATCTGCTCCAATTTGCTATCAAGCAATATTTTAACTATTTAAGTAAAACACAAAATACAGACAGACATGAGGAAATATCAAAAAAATCTATCAAAAAAATACTTTGAGTTTGTTTTTTGCTGAATGAGATTCTGAAAACTATGTGGAGTTCCCCTTAGAAACAAGTGTGGGTTGGAGGCGGCAGGTGGAGCTCCGGAAAGAGTGGAAGAGAAAGAACAAGCCATTGTTTCTGCAAAAGCTCTACTCATCCACAAAAGACAATGGCTGCGGGGCTTTTGTTCGCTTTTGCTTTCCACATTGAGCTGCCGAAGACTAAGCAGGGCTGAACAATTCAAAACTTTCCTAACACACGACTTCTCCTTCTCAGCAGCCAAGATTCTTCAGTCACATTTCCCGTTCTTCCTGGATTTTCTGAAACAATGAGAAAGTGCCTCTTTGCTTAGCTGCCATCACTGAAAGCCAATGGATGCAGATGGGAGAATATCACGGGTCAGAGGTAAAAGGTCACCACAAGAGCTGGGACTGGACAGACAACAAGCGGCCTGGAGTTGCAGGCAGAGCCTTGGGAGACCTTAAGGTTTAGGATGGACTGTCCAGGCCGAGAAGGAGTCTGATTTCTAAACTTGTAAAGCCAGCAGCTCTGTCTAGTGTTATCAGTCTTAAAGTCTCTTCTTTGTGTCAAAGAAGAAAAGATCATGAACAGTTTGGCAAAAAAAAAAAAATAAGACAAACCAAATCTTCCACAGGATGTTCACAGACCCAACTGCCAAAGAATGTGCAGAGGGGCGGGGACTCCCCAAGAGGGAGGGAAAGGGAAAAAATTAAAGCCATCAGTGCTAACATTTGCCAAGAAACGGCGAGAGCACTTCTGAGACTGTCTAGAAACCAGGTAGAAATGACGCAGTTTCAGAGTCCACACACCCTACTAACACCCTGTCACCAGCCTGGGCCTCCCCTCAAGACTGTAGCTGTCCTTGACACCCCCAGAAAGCAGCAGCTAGGACCCAGCAACAGCTGGAAGGAAGGGAGTTAGGCACGGGGTTGGCATAAACAGAAGTGGAGCCAAAAAGCCCAAGTATGAAGGGAGGGAGAGAGACAATTTTCCTGTGTGGTTTGGGCATGTGGTGTGGGAAGCTGAAAATAAGAGCTAGCCAAAGTTTTGGGCCTTGCCGGCCTGAAGAACTTGGCAGGCTTGGCCTTTCTCATGGCAGACGGGCCAAGGAAATGAAGCTTTCAGCTGTCTGCTTCAATGTTTTTCTCACTGTCACCGTATTCATGTTCAATCCCTGGCCCACTCTGTGTTTTCTTCCTTTTCGGGGATTAGCACATCAGTGTGGTCAGAACCCACTTGGGTTACTCGGACCTGCACGGAGCATCATTCCCTCACACACCATATCTGTCAACCTAGGACACGGGGAGACTGAACTCATGACATAGCATAAAACAAAGGATTAGAGATGCTTTCTCTGTAAGAGACGTTAGAGAGCATTCAATGCTAACTCCCATCACAGATGAACAAACTAACATCAGTAAGGAGGAACGGGGGACATGCTAACACCACACTAATACTGAAGAGCAGCAAAGGAGGGACATGGACACACCCAGTCTTTACCCCATAGGGAGCCAGGGACCTGTCCCCAAACATGGGTTCTCTTCAAGTCTTCAATTCTGGCTAGAGAATCTACTCCCACCCTCCTTGTTAAAGCTGATTTTATAAAAATGACACCCTCTCCCACCCTCACTCTTCAAGTTCCAAGCAAGAATACATCTCTCTGCACATTAAGTTTGGCAAGTAATTATTCAAGTCCTTCTATCTCCTCCAGAAGAAAGGAGCAAACCTAAAGACACATATAATTTAACAATACTGGAAAACAGTGACCCTAAAACCAAGCACAAAGCTTGTCACTAAAAGGTGCCATAATAAAACTTACAGTCTTTGAGTTTCATTATCACAGGTAACTGTCAATCACATGGAAATAAAGTTGCTATTCTAATAAGCTTGGGCTTCAGCGCTCCCTTCATGTTGATCTAAAATGGAGTAGGGTAATTTCAAGCCTTGGAGACATCTTTCAAATTAAGTAGGTGTCTTAATGACAAAACACCAGGACAAAGAGCCTTGGGGAAGACAGGGTTTATTGGGCTTCCAAAGCACTGTTCATCATCAAAGGAAGTCAGGACAAGAACTAAAACTGGACATGAACCTGGGGGCAGGAGCTGATGCAGAGGCCATGGAGGAGTGCTGCTCACTGGCTTGTTCCCTATGGTTTGCTCAGTCTGCTTTCTGACACAACCCAAGACCACCATCCTGGAGATGGCACCACCCACAATGGGCTGTGCCCTCCCCCATCATTCACTAATTAAAAAGATGCTCTACAGGCTTGCTTGCAATCTAATCTTAGGTAGGTATTTTCTTAATTTAGGTTCCCTCCTCTTGGTTGACTTTAGTTTATGTCAAAATAAAATACAACTAACTATCTGACATAGTACATACTAAAAACAGAATATCTAGATTAAGGAACAATTTTAAAATCAGAGGAGGGGCTGGGAAGATGGCTTAGTGGCTAAAGTAAGTGTGACTGGAAACTAGGGTTCTTCTAGCATTTCAAAGCTGTGCAGGCAGAACTGCCCACCTGTAACCTCAGCCCTCAGGAGGCAGAGACAGGGGGTCTGGAGCAAGCTGGCTGCCAAGACTAGCCAAGTCAGTGAGGTCTGGTTCAGAGACACCTTACCTCGGTACATAAACTGGAGAGAAACAGAGAAAGGCATCTGATGTCAACCTCTGGACTCCATAAGTACACAGGCATACATACTTTCACATGTGTACACCCTACATGTATGACTATATCTACATACATACATACGCAAAAAAATGGAACACAAAATGAAATTTCTCTTCTTTCCTTAGTCTGATTACTTTCACTCCAAAAGCAAAGTATTTTTAGAAGTATAGAACCCATGTTATGCAACATTGGAAACATAGCACCTTAGTAGTTACAGTACTCACATTTTCCTTCTTCCTGTATATTTAAACTTAAATATTCTTTAATACTTGTATCATATACTATAGCAGTCTCTTCTTACCGAGTTTTTAGTCAGTCATATGTACACACACACACACACACACACACACACACACACACAAGCACACACATGGGAAAAAATAAGCAACACGTAAGGTTTACAACCAATGTTGATTTCTGGCACCCAAGCAACATCTTGGGAAATATCCCATGCAGATAAGGAAGAACAGCTGTATTCACATCTGGGAAAAATATAAAAAAATGATTTCTCTTCTGACATAAAGGCACATGAAATTAACTGAGGAAAACCAAAATGTGAGTGGGCCAAGGCAGCTTAGTAGACAGTGACAAAGCGTGCTATGAGACATGCTGGGTGGCCTCTGGATCAGCCTGGCTTCCCTGGTCCAGGAAGGAAAACTGAAGGTGACAAGTGGAATGAGGGGGACAGAATGAGGTTGGTTAAACAAACATCAAGCCTTCCTGGACAGAGGATGTCTCAGTGGGACAGCATATGCTGAGCATAAGCAAGGAGAGCCCAGCTCCCAATCCCCAGTGCCACACATAGAAAAGAGCCCCATTACTATTATTTTTATATTTTCTTATCTAATGTACTTTCTGTAGCTGAGAATCTGATGTACTCCATAAAGCCTTTTAAGGAAAAATGATATTATTGTTAAAATGAAAATAAGACGATCAGGAGTACCATAAGATTAAATATCGCTGTCCTAAGAGCCTGAGGAGATGGTTCAGCTTGTTAAGTGTCTGCAGCAGGAGGACCCAAGTGGATCTTTGGCACACACATAAAAATGCCAGGGGTAATTGGGCATGTTTGCAAGCACAGCACTGTGGGGTCAAAAACAATGGTTCTCCAGAACTCATTAACCAGTAACTAAGTGTCAGGGATAGTGGGAGGCTCTTTATCAAAATATAAGGTAGAAAGTGATCATGGAAAATATTCAGTGCCAACCTCTGGTCTCTGCATTCACATGTACATGTGTACAAATGACATACATGCATCCATACACATAAGCATACACATAAACACACACACACACACACCCCAACAATTCATGCAATACCCAAACATCAGATAACACAGAAACTTCACAACTATAACAGAACCTTGGCCTACCTGTATTTATGTGGGAATATGAGTCATACACAGGCTGTTGTGATAGACATATCATGAGTGGCTGGTTTTTCTTACTGTGAGATTGATTATATTTACAAATCCCTTCCTGAGGAGAAATAAAGGTCTAGAGCCTTGGCCTTAAACATGTTGAAAAGTACTGGAGCCCTGCAGAGATTTTCACTCCTAAAGACCATGTTTACCACCTTAGAATCCATAACTGATGACTTTTAAGGCATTTATTTTGTTAAAATCATGATATAAAAGCCCATAACACCTTAATATAGACAATATGTTTTATATTAAGAAAAATCTATCTTCTAAAACAAGATTTAGTGAAAGAGCAGCATCGTTTGTATTCTTACAAGTCCATTTAAGGTCCAGCCTGTTAAATGACTGTTGGCTTCTAAGATCCACCCCGGCATCAGGTGTATATAGTTGGGAGAGAGTAAGAATGGAATGGTAGATAAGGTCTTCTGATGCTGATGAGCATTGCTTGGTCTCACTGGCCTCCTTTGAGCATCTCAGTGGCATCCATGTTAAAAAACCATGGTTCCCCTAGCAATAGAAGTGAATGTTCAAAATTGAGCAAATCTGAGTGTGGATTCAGACTTACTTGTAGCTTTAACTTAGGGAGCAAAGTCCAGGACTTCATTGTGTAATTCTAAGACTGGCGTTACCTTCTTGGAAGCTGTATAGATGGCCTGGTCTCTAGAGCTGTAAACACTGCCTTCTCAAAAGGCTTGGGATAAATGGGGTCTTCACAACAGAGAAAGTAATCATATGCCTTATTTGCTTGGGAAGTCTCTGGTGTTTTTAAAACAGGGCACCTACTAATAAGAGACTCCTTTCATTTTCAACACTATCCAACTTGGTGACAAATTTCATGGTCACCTTGAAGATGCCCATTAAAAGCAATGCAAGGACTCTGCCTCTTCCCATCATGTGGATAGGCAGAAAGAAGCACATTGGGTTTTGTTTAAATAACGATTTTTTCACCAACACTGGGAGTCTTTTGCCATTCTCAACAGCTCTCTACAGCAGCAGATGATGTTTTCTTGCTCTGTACCTAGTCAGAGTTTGAATGATGGGATGTCACTTTGCTCAAATGTTTCAAATTGGTAGAAATGTAACCTGTAAATTAAGCCTACCAATTATCAGACCGAGTTAACCACTAGTTTAACAAAACATTAGGCAAAACCCTGCACACCAGTTCACCTCACCACCAGAAACTGAGGCAATACAGTAAGACAAGAGACTTCTTTGAAGCAATATTAAGCCTGCCAAGACCTAACCCCAGGAGCATGGCAGGGGGTATGAAGAGGACTGGAAAAGAAGGGCTGTAAAATCTGATTAGTGAACCTTGAAACTGACGTGAATTTGGCTTTGCAACCCTGAGTGCCAAAGAAACTTTAGCAGTTAGCCAGGGCTTTTAGTAAGGAGGGCAAAATTATAAGAACGTTTTTATGAGTTGTGGCTGGCAAGCCCTAGCCTGTTAAAAGTCTTTAAAAACCAATGCCTTGGTGGAGGTTAACATTTAGTGTTTACCGTAGCTCTGGTTGTTAGGGGTTACTGCTGAGGTCCTGGTTTTCCATGACATCAGCAGCATTCCAAGGGAAGTGTGTGTCAGTGACTTTCAGTAATGACTCCTTTTTCCAAGTGTTCGAAGCCTCTGCCAAGCTGCCCTACACCTGCACAACAGCTGAACTGGAGGAAAAGGAATAGCAGACAGATTAAGTGGGATTTTTGTCTAGATTCCTTAATGAGACTAAAGGCTTTTCTTCCTCCTGTGTTTGGTTAGTGTAATAAATGGATGCCGGCTCTTTCAGGAGTGATACAGCTCCTCCTTAACTTTTCCTACACTCTTCTGATTGTCTGATATGACTTCTCTCTCACTGCTATATTCTGGAATGAAAGGTTTAGGGCATAATGGAATGAGCAAGATACCAGGCTGGTCAAGCAGAGTTTTCTGAGGGAGGCATCTGCTGCACCCCAAATTTGCAAAAAACAGAAGCAGCAAAGAGACCTTGCTGTGTGGTTATTCTAAGATTTGCTTGCCTTTCAACATCCAAACCAGATGTGTGCTCTCAAGGCAACAGCAGAACTTATCCTATATCCTAGCCGCACCGCACCCAAGTCAGAAGTGTGGTTAACCTGATGGGCAAGCAAGCACCTGAGGATCGCTCAGGGGCAAGTGCTGACTATGTGCTTCTACAAGATCTTTCTTACAAAAGCCTTGAGGTAGGATATCAATGTCAAGTTGCAAGTAGTCATGAAAACCAGCTGAGTAAGAGGTGGCAAATATTAGCTCAGGTGGAAAAACTGGTGTGTGGGTGAGTAGAATGTATACTCTGCTAAGACGTAAGCCACAGGTGAGCTCACAGAGAATAGCCACCACACAGATAGTCCACCATTTTAGCTGGCCTGCCCCAACTCTGCCTGCACTACACCAACCTGTTGTTTCAGACCAATTAGAAAGTTGTAAAAATGAACATTTTGTTCATAAGAAAAAGCTTTAAAGTATCAAAGGAAAACAGGATCAAATATATGGAATTACACAAAAGGCTCTTCTTTTTCTTAAATATGTATTAACTTTTATTTTATTTTATTTTATTTGTATTAGTGTTCTGCCTTCATGTATGTCTGTGTGAGGGTGTTAGGTCCCTTGGAACTGGAGTTACAAACAGTTATAAGCTGCCATCTGGGTGCTGGGAGCTGAACCCCGGTCTTCTGAAAGAGCAGTCAGTGCTCTTAACCTCTGAGCCATCTCTCCAGCCCCAGGGCTGTTCTCTTAAAACAATGGGACTTTCCCACTCAGTTCCTACTTCTGTGAATAACATCAGTTAGAAGGTTCAAGCAGTCTGTATCTCAGTTTCCTCACCTATAAAAACTAAAATCATTTAGAATATAGCACAGGTATTTGAAATTTTAATGATTCACACTTTGAACTCCATGGAGATTTAATTTCTAATTTTTATTTTATGTGTATGACTGCTTTGCCTATATGCATGTCTGTGTACCACATGAACAGTTGGTGCCTATAGAGGTTAGAATAAAGTGTCAGATCCCCTGGAACTGGTTTACAGATGATTGTGAGCCACCATATGGGCTGGGAATTGAACCCAGGTCCTCTGGAAAAGCAGCCAGTGTTCTTAACCACTGAACCATCTCTAGGCCTGGACATAGAGATTTTCAAGGGAAGAACTCTACAGTAGCCTTTAAAAAATTGTTTCTTTTGCAGTATATTTTGTGGTTTAGAGGTCGTATCTGTAATTATGAGTATATATGTTCTCAGAAAATAGGGATCAATTGCTATGCTCATGACACTTAAAATAAAACCCGCTATAATTATATAACATCATTATGTTCATCAGGCAGAAACAAGAAAACCTTTGAACATGGCAGAGGCTGCGTTCAGTAGCTGCAATGAACTACTAATGAAGGTTACGCTGACAATTTCTCCTGATTTTACGAAAAAGTATAAAATAGATTGACTATGCATAATTTTGGCTTCATTTCCTGGATTAAACTATAAAACTTTGTTTGTATGAAACCCACATATGGATTTTTTTCTGGTTTTAGTTCCTAGATTTGTGTGTATGTGGGGGAGGGTATGCCACTTTTGTTGTTTTGGAAATTGTATTTGTTTCAGGTTGGTTTTAAGGAAAGATCTTACTATCTATAACTTAGGCTGACACTGAACTTTTGTCAATTTTCTAGCCTAAGACTCTTTAAGTATTAGAGCCACAAGTTACCATGCCTGCCTTAGATTCCAAGTCTCAATTTCCAGGATTAAAAAAAAATTTTTTTGAGACAAGGTATTGTTCCGGCTGACTTTGAGAGCCTCCTGCCTCACCCTCAGGAGAGCTAGGATTACAAATGTGAGCCTGGAACAATTTTTAAAAGTGTTTTACTATTACAGTTTAACAAGACATTGAATCAGTAGGAAAGCATAGTTGACTGAATGTTCTTGAACACAGGGTTAACAAAGTTACATCTAAAACTACATTCTACAAATTATTTTCATAAATTGGGAGGCAGGAGGGAAAGGGAAGAGAAGAAAAGGAGAAAGAAAAGAAAAAGAAAGAGGCTTGTAAATCTAAATCTTTTCTTTCTGAAGATAAAAGATTTAATGAGGTACTTTAAAGCCCCTCCGCAAGGCTCCTTGGGTAATTGCCCTATTTTTAAGCCACACTAATTTTGCTAGGAGCAGTTGCTGTTAAAAGCTGTTAAAGTATACACAAAAGCAATGTAACAAAATAGTAAAATATGCTTCTGATTTTGTTATGCTACCAACCTATACTTACCCAGAAATTTTAACTGCCAACCATCTTTTATCTAATGCAGACTTCATCCTTCACCACCCACCCTTCCCCACATAAAGCAACAACGTCATTTGGAGTGGAAACCTTTGGGAAGAAAAACCTGAGCTCTGGAAAAAAATGTTCCATGGGAATCTGCCTCCAGCTCTGCCGATTTTCAAGCTTGCCCTTGCCTCTTGGGTCTGGAAGCTAGACTTTGGTGCCCAGAATATGGCTGGATGAAGAGAGGCAGTTTCAAATCACACCCTGAGGGCTAGGAACAGAACACTTAGTCTACAGTCTTCAATTGAAGGCTAGCACTATAGAGGCCCCTTTCTCATTGGCTCTTGGTGATGTCATGGCCATGTCTCCAGGGCCCAGGAAATTCACCGTGACTAATGGAGCCCTCCCTTGTGAATACACATTCCATCTCTGAGGAGCAGCAGCAGTCTGTCAAGGCAACACAGAAGGCCCAGTTAGGGAATGCCTGTCAGCCATGCACAGAGGGGCTCGACGTTCTGAAAAGTGCAATTTATTGGTTCACCTAAGAAAACCTTTATCAACTATCTGGACACTATGGCCTGCACCTACTGCACAACAGGACCTGTAAACAGAAAAGCAATCATTCCAACAGGATAGACATTCTTTCAGGTTTCTAATGAATTAAATAAAGCAGGCTTTGGATTTTTTTTTTTTTTTTTTTGGTAAAGGACCTGATATTAACAATTTTATAAGCTCTGTAGACCACACAATCTTTATTGAAACTAATCATTTCTGTTGATATGGTGCAGAGGCAGCAAGAGATGATATATAATCAAGCATAGTGGTGTTGAGATAAAACATGACTTACGGAGACCTCTATCAGACTGGCTCTGGACCATGAGTCCATTATTTGCTGACCTGTGTACTTATTAAATATTAACCTACTTCTTCCCTGCCACATATGTGAACCTCAAATAAAGGTAAAGTTACAGGAAATGATATAAGAGTTTTCCACAATATACATTTCATGGCATTCTTCTAGTATATAAAGCAGCTAGACTGCTTCTCTGTAAGCTTTGAGAACATAGGCTCTAGAGACAAATGTTTGGCTATAAATGCCATCTTTTTTTTTTTTTTTAAATCACCGAGTAAAAGGCCTTACATAAGTTATTAAGTTCCTCTAAGAGCTGGCTTTCTCATCTACAAAATAAGACTCCAAACTGTCTGCTCAGTAGGGTTAGGATAAAAGTTCACTTAGATAACATTTGCACAAAACTCCGTATACTGCCCAGGAACTTTAGTACTCAACAGTCAGCATGCTATTAACGTCCAGGTTTTTACAAGTGATCATAATTAGCATCCTGGACTGTGCGTGCTCAGAGAAAAGCAGCACAGACACTATAAATGCTAGCACACTCAGAACTTCTTCCCAAGTCCGTTAATTCCTATCACTGCCATCATTACAGCACCAGCTACACACAGTTCTACACTGAACACACAACTGAACTGTCCCTACAGTTGAACCACCAAACTGTGTCTGTTGTCACCGTAAACATTAGGATGAATACCACCAAAGATTCACCTATGAACACTGATTCAATTTGATACTCGGGGCAAAGATGTAAATCTGAATACTTTAGAGAATTGTATGTTGCTCTGCCAACTGGCTCTCCAGAAAGGCCATGCTTATTTCTATTTCTACCATTCCTGTGTGGGTGCAGTCCTTATCATTCTTGACAGTCCTATAACTACTTTATTTTAAAATTGGGGTAAAAATAAAACTTTGAACTTGCTGAGTGACTTGCACAATTTTAATAAAAATGTTAAATTTTTTGGCTATAATTTATGGGACATTTAGTAATTATTTTGATTAATGACAGATCTTTCCAGAACTGTGTTATTCATAAATATTTTGAAGATAATCCTACTATATAGTGAGAAAGCTGGAGATCAGAAACCCACTATAGATAGCCGAAGTTCTCCAGACAAAACAAATATTATCTGAGGAATACAGATGAGAGAAACTTGGCTCTACACTGGGTGACGCAGGATTCACAGAACATCTCAGGCAAAACTCAGCTTCACAGGGCAGAGGAAATCAGGGCTTTCTCATGAACTCATCTGACTTTTATTTCTTTTAGCAAATAGCAAATATTTGAGCCCTTTTATTTATTTTTGATGCAAAAAAAAAAAAAAGCCTAAATATCTTCCTAAAACAACTTCTTTGTTTGAGAAAAAAAAAAATCAAATTACTTGAGTTCTTCAAGGGACGTGGTGGATCTTGACACTGTTGTAGATTACTTCATCCACTCAGCCCTATTGTCTTTATTTGCTTCTTCATATTCATCCCAACTTGAAATTGCATTTACTCATTTGCATATAATCCATCCAAGTGCTATAAGGGGATCTTGTCCCGTTTGTCATCATTCCCATACTCTGAACAATGCCTAGCTCTCAGTAAACGACCTGCAATTAGTCATTGGATGAACGGACTCAGAGGCCAGCGGTGCACTTTTCTAGCTCTATGATGTCCAGGTCTAGCCAGCTTTAGAGTGGCTAGCCTGGGACACAGAACGAGTTTCAATGCAGCCTGGACAATGAATAGCCTGAAAACAAACAGTATTTCATATAAGAAGAGGACATTTAGCAGCAGGTTCCAATCTATTTAGGTCTCAATAAAATCTCCACTATTCAGCTATGACACATGCCGACACCTTCTGCTCTATCAGCATTTCTTATCCTTTATCTTGAAGATGCTGTCACTGCTAACCTTTATATGCGTGTACATTGGCTTTATTTATTTGGTTTTGTTTGGGCCAATAAGTAGAATGAAATCAAAAAACAACTAAACACATTAATTGACTACTGAACACCTTTCTTCCCCAGATGATTGATCTAATCACACATAATAAAATACAAAGTCACTTGCCTTATATGGCTCTATAAACTGAATTTTAAAAAATTGAGTTTCTCAATTACAGTGCTCAGATTTTAAGAGCTCAAAAAAAAAAAAAAAAAAAAAAACCATGTGTGGCTAAGGGCTTACTGTGTTGACAGTATAAATATAGAACATTTCTCCTATTTACAAAAAAAAAGTTGTTTTGTACCAAGTGAAGCAAAGAAGTCACATGACAGCTGTTTTATCTTCAGTAATGGGCAGTGTCAATTTAGAACAAGATGAGAATGTTGAGGTATTACAGGATCTGGTGTAGCTAGCAAAGTCTATTTCATTAAAAAAAAAAAATGGTTAAGAACTGAAAAACATGTGAGTGTGAAATAAAACAACTAAGCTGAAATATTAGCAACCCTGCCCCTTAATTATGTAATAAAATAGCAGATGTCCTTACGGCTTAAACCATTTAGCAATAGAGTTTTTATGTGATAAAAAACGAGTAACTATTGCAGAATTCTTCACTTGAAATTGATCATATAGATGAATAATATTTATTAAGGGGTTCTATAAACACTCACTGACACAAATTGAACCTTAAGGCAATTCTTGGAGAGTGGAAATGTGCCACACCATAATGGTCCCAATCCTCTCCCAGAGAATGCTGGAACAAACAGGAAGGAAGGGCAGCATGCACAGGGGTTCTCAATGGGGGCTGGCCATGCCCCGTTCATGGTCCTGAGACCCCTAGATGTCTCTAGGTATCCCTCAATAAAGCCTGAATCCCACTACATGTCACTGAACTTTATTTTTCATTACTGTATAAGAGAAGAATTCCAGGGGCTGGAGAGATGGCTCAGTGGTTAAGAGCACTTGCTGTTTTTCCAGAGGACCCAGGTTTGGTTCCCGACACCCACATGGTAACTTACAACTATCTAAAACTCAAGTCTCAGGGATTACAATCCCATATTCTTGGTCTCCACCGCCACTGCATACACATGGTGTACCTTCAGACATGCAGGTAAAACAGTCACACACACACACAAAATAAGTTTTAAAAAATTATTTTTTTCTGTTATTATTTTTTATGAAAGAAAAAGAAATCTAGCAGGGCAATGGTGGGACATGCCTTTATTCCCAGCACTTGGGGAGGCATAAGCAGTCAGATATTTGTGAGTTCAAGGCCAGTCTGATCTATAGAGATAGTTCCAGGACAGCCAGGGCTACACAGAGAAACCCCATCTCAAAAAACAAAACTAAACTAAAAAGCAACCTACCACCAAGAATCTAAATTCATGTGTATGTGAAGGTAGTTATTGTAACTTTATTTTAAAAACAAAAAACGTCTAAATCTGCCAATATATTGTTTAAAAAAAACCTTTAAGAACCCTCTAATAAAAATTTTCCTTTCAAATCTCAGCTAAGTACACTTGCACAGACATAAGCATTTTAATTTTTTCTCCCTCCTCTTAACTTTTAGCCTACCAACCCAGAAATTGGAAACGAAAGAAAAAAATATTTTAGAAATAAGATTCTAAATGAGTGGGTGAAATTTTCCACTTAATGGAGGAAACAAGAAATGTCAATGACCAGAATTAGATCAGTCCCTTTACCTTACATTAAGGAAAGTGAGGTTCACAAAAATAAAGTGATTGGTAAACAGAACAGCCCACAGAGATGTTCACATCAGCATGTCCAAATATGCTACCTTACATGGAGAAAGGGGCATATTATGTTAAAGATTTTGAGGTGGGAGATTATCTTGGGTCAACCAGATAGATCCAATGCTGCTGTAGATCTCAAAAGAGGGAGGAGGGGGATGGAGTATATGCTTGGAATCCTAGTACTCAGAGGTAAAGCAGGAGAATGTCCATAAATGAGGCCTGTGTGGGATATAGAATGGGTTCAAGGACAGCCTGGGAATGGAGAAAGGCTCTATCTTTAAGCAGGGTGCAGGGTGCGATGGGTTAAGAACAGAAAAGAGATATAACAATGAAGGTGGAGATTCCAGTGATAAACTTTAGATAGGTGGGGCCATGAGCCAAGAAATGCAGGCAGTCTCTAAAAGGTGGCAGATGAATAAATGAATTACTTCCTCCAGGTTCCTACAGGAATGAAGCCCTGCCAACACTTTGCCTTTAAGTTTCTCACTTCCAGAATCTTAATAGAATAAATTCATGTTGTATTTGTACTATTAAATATAGTAAATCTAGAAATGTGTCCTAGGCACCAATAAGGAACTAAAGTAGTGGCCATCCCCAGAGTTATTCGCATTGTACTAGTGTTGTAAGAGCACAAATTTTCTGACTCTAGGTCTAGATTCGTTTCCACCAAAAGTCTTTATCTATTTTGTTTATCTACACTGCCACTCAAGTTTCAACTCAATGCCTGTATTGTATTACATGGGCAGTTTGGGGCTACTAGGTATGACTGACTAGATTCGTACCCTACTCAGGCTCTTATGGACTATGTTACTTGGACCATGCTCCTAGCTCTGGAGTACCTCAGTTCCATCCTGCAAATTGGAACTAATAACGTCTATCATACAGGTATGATGAGACTTTAATTAATATTTGCAAAAAGAACAAAACATATCTTTGCTACAATAACATAAAAGTAACCATAAGAAACCCACCTGTACTTTGCCACATGTGATCCTGCTTACAACAAAACAAAATAGTGATCTAATAAAATAATAATTTAACTCTAAACTAAATTTCCATTTGAAATGTTGACTTAAAAAAAAACAAATAGGAGTCTTATTGCACAAATAAAGGGAACTCAGGGCCACATCTCTGGGAAAGTCGGAGATATTAGCGAGAGTAAACACCACAGTCAGATCTTACCCAGCTGTCTTCCAGCTTCCTCAGCCTGGCTCCCCCTGGCTTCTTTCACCCCTCTGTCTTTCTATGCCTGCTTTCCTCACTCAGTTAAGGCATAGCCCCACCACTGCCTGCCTGGGAGCCTGGAACTCCTTCTGTAAACTAAGATGACCTCAAACTCAGATTGGATTAAGGGCATAGGTCACCACTCCCAGGATATTCCCTGTGCTGGGATTAAAGGTGTGAGTGACCACTGTGTGATCCTCCTAGACTGACTGTGGGTATGTGAAGATAGAAAAATCCTGTTTGATTCTTTCCCCTTGACTCCCTTCCTGAGGTCCCTGAAACTAGCCAAGGTTGACAGAGTTTCAGTTCCATTGTATCAAACACACTAATGGCAGCCTGCTCAGAACAGAGTTTCGGCTCCATTGTATCACTAAATTAGATGGCAGTTTGCTCAGGGCTCAGAATCTCAGAAAAGCTTTGTTCACAAGATTTATGGCAGCTTGCTCAACTGCACACAGGATGTACTTCCTGAGTTCTTGGGACCCACCTGGTCAGCAGCTTGACCTTCTGGACTTCACTTAAGATAAGGCCCTGGGACTTCATTCCTGATATAGCAACCTGGGTGGGGCCACCCAGGAAAGCCCTACCATGAGAACTGTTACAACCTCTATCTCACTCCGAATGTACCCCTCCCCTACCCAGAGTGTGGTATAAGAATTCTACCCTGAAACCATTCGGGGCTCTTGGCTTCCACAGTGCCTCGAACCAGCACATGTGTATACTGGTATATCATTCATTAAACTCTCTTTTTCTTTAAAGTTAACCGTGGTCATTAGCCTTGGTCTTGGGGTGTCTAGGGGCGCTAAAGTTAGGGGTGCCCACCCCTTACAGGTAGATCCCTCTGATATCTCTGAAATGTTTTTATTATATTGCAAAATATCCCCACAGAGTCTCATTATATAACTCAGATTGACCTTAAACTTACTATGTAGTCCAGGCTGCCTTCAAACTCAGATCATCCCCCTTTGTTGGTCTCCTGATTGCTGAGGTTACAGGCATGTGGAACCACACTCAACTTCAGAATGTTGATTCATAACTAATTTTTACTTTTAGCTGGCAGTTTAGAACCATTGTAGAATCCTTTATTGTGTTTGGGAAAATCATAACAAAACCAGACTATAAATAAGGCAGCAAGTTTATGGAAAAAGAATCTAATCTATAGAACTAAAATAGAATCAAGACTTTATAAATGATATAGGATTAGCATTTGAAACAAAAACGTAAACTATGAAAGAGGGATTTGACTCTCTGGCTCATTCAAGTGGCTGGGCTTCTTATGTTTTAAAGAGAATGATGAGCTTTGAGGTCTCCTATTTAGAATTTTCCATCACCCTTAGGTAACATAAGGCTTTGCAAAAAATATTTCCCTAGCTGGAAATAGTACTTTAATATGACAGTTTCCTCCTTACAATATGTTCTCATGAACATGCTTGTAAGAATTACTTGCTTGCTTGGTTTTCATCTTCACAGAATGTAGCCACCCGTAAAGCATTAAAATTATTCACTTATGATTTAAGAGATGCTGCATTTTGAAAAAGCAATAAAGATCCCATGATAGACGGCAAAAGAGTAGACTCAACTGAATCAGTGAATCCCTGAAAACAGCCAGGCCTTATGAAAGAAGAAGATACGGAATGAAGTGGTAAGCTCATGGGCACAGTACGCACATCTATTCTGTTCACCATCATAATCCAGTGCGTGCAATTCCAACACACTGGAAGATGTTCTATATTTTTAGAACAAACCAGCAGTCTCCCTTCAGAAGAGGCTAAAAGCAAAGCACATATAAATACCTCTTTAGTGTGAAGAATTTATTTATATATGTCAGCAGTACAAGCAGACCCACAGGACCATTGACTCTGTAAAGATATCTTGCTTCCTTAAGGAAACTGAATTTCCCTTTTCTCCTTAAATAAAATAACACAAAAAGAGAAAAATGTGTCTCAGCAGAGTCAGATACACAGAACTCCAGTGCATTTGAATATTGTAAATTGATTTCATTCACCTCTATTAACTACACCTGTACTGGTAACTGATTTTTTTTTTTTTTTTGGTTTTTTTTTTATGCTGTGAATATCAATCTTTAAATAAAGGAGCTGTTTGGCCCATGACAGGTACCATAAAAGAAGTAGGTGGGGAATCACAATAGGTAGGAAAGGAAGGACAGAGTCAGGGACAGACCGAGCCAGCTGCCAAAGAAGAAACATGTAAAGAACACAGGTGAGCCACAGACCATGTGACAAGACAGATTAATGAGAATAGGTTGAGTTGAGATGAAAGAGCTAGCTAGCAACGTGCCTGAGCCATAGGCCAAACAACATAAACTTAATATAAGTGTCTGAGTCATTTTGGGGGCCTGAGCAGTGGCGGGTGGCTAAGAAGTCTAAGACTACAGGTCTGTGGGTTTGGACCTCTGGCCGGACGTGGCCAGGAAACCTATTTGTAACAGGTAACATAATATCTAGGCTGAAGAAGAAGGTGGAAATCTAAAATTCTTTAGCTCAATCATAAGTGAACAAAATTGATTCTTCTTTACTTAAAATAGACATCTTCATCAAGAGTGAAAACTTACAAGTTGGCTCCTGCACTCAGAAGACTAAGGGAAGAAAATTCCAAGGTCAAGAACGAAGACTGTCTTTAACAAAGGCTTTGGCTCTGTGGGTGACCATTTTAAAGCGTAAAAAGTCAGAATACACCCAGAGAAACTATTTGCAAAGCTGTGTATCCAGCCAAAGATTTATACCTAGACTATAAAGCAAACTCTCAAAACTCAGTATTAGAAACAATCCAATTAGAAAAGAAACAGACATGTCCCCAAAGGGACATCCAGATGACAGTAAGCATACAAGATGTTCAACTCCATTAGCCATTAAGAAAATGTAAGTTAAAATCAAACTGAGATATGCCTACATCTCTAGTAAAATTATTGGTACCACGAAATGCTAGAGAGCATAAGAAGACAGACCACTCATACTCACACATGGTAGGGATACAAAACGGGACAGGATATGAAACAAGATAGTCTAATAGTTTCTATAAAACAAGAACATATTTATTCCACAAGCTCAAACTGCATTCTTAGCAAGTAAATGAAACTGTATTTTCACAGAAAGTGTGCATATCAATATTCTTAAAAGCTTTATTCATAATGGCCCCAGCCTGGAAACCATTCAAATATATAAGTGTGGCTGGTTAAATAAGCAATGGCAAGTTGGAATCAAAAATATTAGCAATAAGAAACAATGGGCAAACCTTAAGGAAAGTGAAAAGAGACATCTCAGAAGGATCCATATTGCATCATTCCATTTATAGACTATCTGTGAATCAAACAGTTCGAGAGATGAGAAATGGGCTAGTGGATACAAAATGTGAGAGATGGGCTTTAAGGTAAGAATGGCTGCAATGGTCAGTACATAGTAGTCTCTAAGTGATATTACTGCTATTTTGACAGTGGTGACAATTAAATGCAGCTACATGTGCTATTAAAATAAAAAGCATATGAATAAATGCAAAAGTAGCTATTAAAAAATAAATATATGTATTGTACCAATGTCAACTTCTTGGTTTTGTTGCTATGAAGTTTGTGCTAGACAGTGACACTATGGGAATCAGGGTGAAGTGCATGTAGCCCTCTGTACATTTCTACATTTCCATACATTTTAAAGGGAAAACATTTTAAATGTATTTTTATCAATTCTTTAAGAATTTCATACATGCAGACAATGTATTTTTAAACATATTCAGCTCTATTCCTCACCTTAATTCCTTCAAAATCCTCTTACCCCTCCCAACTTCATGTCCCTGTCCCTTTTTTATAATCCAGAGTCCAATTCAATGCAGCTGATATGCATGGGTGTGAGGCCATCCACTGGAACACAGTCAAGGACTATGTCTTTCAAGAAAATTGACTCTCCCTCCTCTAGCAGCCATTATCTGTCCATAGCCTCTTAGCTAGGGATAAGGATCATGAGCGCCTCCACACCCCATGCTAATGCTGCCTTACTTGATCTGCTGCAGGTCTTATGCAGAGAACTACAACTCTATGTTCCTGAGTGCAGCGGTCCTATTGTGTCCAGAAGACACCATTTCGCACTGGTCCTCCCAATCTTTGGTTCTTAAAATCTTTCTGGACCTTCTTCCACAAGGGTACCTGAACTCTGGAAAAAGGAGGCATGACATAGAGGTCCCACTTACGGCCAAACATCCCACAGACACTTAATCTTTATGCTTTGAGTTGTGAGTTTCAGCATTAGCTTCTCTCCACTGAACAAGATGCTTTTCTGATGAGGATAGACAGCCACATTAATCTACGGGTAAAGTGGTATACCAGAAAGCTTTCAGATACTATATCTAGTTAGCAAAATAACCATAATAGAGCCATCTCTGGGTCCTAGGAGCTCACTAGCCATGGGTTCAAGACCAGTTTTACAGTACCAGATACACTTCCTCCTGTGGTAAAGGTCGTAATTAGAGTCAGAAATTGTTAGTTGGCCCCAAAATAATCATGGCACTATTATACCTATTAGCATATCTTGCCTTGCCAGTCATTTTTATGACTTACAAATTTCAGAACTAGGTAAGACTGCTGATAACTTTTCTAACAGCTCACACAGAGCCTTCTATCCTATTCTACCCTACCCTACCCTGCCCTTTCCCGCCCTGCCCTGCCCTACTCCACCCTACCCTGTAGGGAGAAAGTTTTCTGTAAGTAGCAGCTTTATTTCTCCATGTCCTGTGACCAAAGCATGACAGTGTCCATCAGCAGGCTCTTACCATCAAACTCTTGTGGACAACTAAGAACAATGGCAATAGCCTATATATTTCTAGAGGTCTATAGGATACTGTGAACAAAAACTCAAAAAGCATACAAAAAGCAATGTGGTAACTAGACACTGCCCCAGGCCCCAGATTTGTCCTAAGAAGGCCCTTAAGTTGCACCTTAGCTGCTTTGTTTAGGGTTGAGCACCTGGGTCAAGTTTAAGCAGTTTTAAGAACTTTCTCAGTAAATATGACTTTCTCTGTGGTGTGATGAAAGGAGTAACTTGGGCACTCTCAATGGTCTGCATCATGTACAGAAAACCAAGACTGCTCTTCAAGACAGCTAAGACAATTTTTATAGGAGAGAGATAGGGAGGGAGGGGCGGGAGAAAGAGAGAATGAATAGGGGCAGCTGCTTTTGAATCTGCCTCCAGGTCTTTGTGAGGCCCAGAGGATGCCTGTCCTCCCACAGTTTGACTATCAAATCTTTTCTGTTGGGAGATATTTACAGACTCTTTCTAAGTACTTAATAGTATCTTTTCTCTTTGAACAAACATAAGGTCATGTTTCTGCCACATGTAATCAAAAGAATAACCGATGATAGATGGGAAGGCCATCATGTTATAGCGCAGCCCTAGTTGCTAGCATGCTCTTCCTAATGATAAAACACAGCAAGCCTGCCTGGACTTTTACTTCACAGCCCCCTTACCCATCATTTCTATACACTAGAGGCCCATTAATCTAGGATCTCTACCTTACTGAATGCAGCCTGCTGAAATTGTGGTCAAAGTGTTCTGTCTTTCTTCAGTTGAAGAATTAACAAACAAAGGCACCCAGTTTTGAATTCAGAAAAGAAAAAGGGTTGGGGGGGGCTATAAAAAAGTCACTGAGCATGTGGTTACCCCAGCACTCTAACTCAGGTATTCAGTCAGCTATGCCACTGGTTAGGTCGCCAATTAGTTTGGAGATCCGAAGAGTCCTAACTCCTCATAGCATTTACGTGTTCTCTCCTTTCAGGCTAAGAACCCTTGGTTGAAAACAACTTGTGACTTGATTTCTAACTGTAATCTCATTGGTTTTCACCTAAATCATTTATAAAGATCATATCAGTCAAGAAAACAATGGTCCAACCCTTACAGAGACAGGAAGAAGAAAATTCATCTTTGATCTAGCCATGCGCACTTCTATTAATGTACTCGCAAGTCCATGGAATATATCACGATGGCAGAGTTTTAGTTTATAGCCAGCTAAATATTTTAGTCTTGTTCATACTAACCTTTATAAAAACCAAACACTGCCCTACATGACATAGCTTACATTAACACTTCGGCCATAAGTCTTAGCTAAGTCTTGGTTGACAGTTTTACTCTCTGATAGTGTGAGATATGACCACTATTTACCATTGCTTTCTAAAGGAATTCTACATTTGGATGTCTGTGCCATATTACAGATAAAAATCAACTAAGTAAACTTATATAAAATAATCCTTAATCCATTAATAATCAAATAAGTAAATCTAAAAAATTCCAAATGGCTAAATTAATGATACAGCAAATAAAAGTCACACGTACTTCAGGCATTTAGACAAGGTGTTTAAAAATTGCAGAACATTCCAATGGCTCTCAACCTTTCTAATGCTGTGACCTTTAATACAGTTCCTCATGCTGTGCTGACCCCAACCATATAATTCATTGATACTTCATAACTAATTTTGCCACTGTTATAAGTCTTAATATTGATATCTGATTTGTGGCCCCTAAAGGGATTTGCGACTCACAGGTTGAAAACCTACAATTTACTCCATCACTGGCTACTATTGAGCAGCACAAGAATTCAAATAATAATAATAATAATAATAATAATAATAATAATAATAATAAACTTTTCAGTGTTTCACATTTAATTACTTTATTTTTCATGATATTATTTCTGTTCAAAAATTTTATAATGCTTGGAGATCTCAAAACCAAAGAATCAAATTTTATGCGGAGAAATTTTATGAAGGGGACTGATTGAAAAAAATAAATCACTAGACACTAGGGTTTGAAATTCTGAAAAATTCCCCCCTTTTAATTTTGATCTTGGTTTTAACCTAATATAGTATAAAAACAAGAATGATGGTAAAGCCATAAAGACATGATGCCTAAGAGGGCAGATAAGCTGTCTGGACTGGTTCCCAACACTGCGTTTCATCTTAATGAGTTGATCTTTATCCAGGATGGAATCTTAGTCTTAAAACCCGAACCTGTCAAGACAGCAAGAGGAGACCCATTCCTAGTACATTCACAACAGCAGATGAACACAGTAACAATGCTAATTCACTAAGCTCCTGGGAAAAGTTCTTGAGTCAGTCAGACAAGTATGTCTTCCCTTGAAAGGCATCCTCTGTGGATCTCCAAGCAAGCTTCAGAAGCAGGGAGCAGTCCCCAGAAGAAAGTCTTCACTCTTACAGCTGCCTGGGAATGACAACTGCCAACAACAGGAGGCTGAGAACTGCTGGTCAACATCTAAGATATCAGTCTGAACAGAGAGGTTTGCCAGCACTGCCCAGCCTCCTGACCCCCAGAACTGTGAGCTATTGTTCTAAGCTGCTTGATTTGTGACACACAAAACCAGAAATGGGCACATCTACTAACTAAGCCTTTACTTCCTCACCTATCCTTCCACTTTATATTGTACAGATTTTCTTGAGTTAAACCATGAATAAAATTAAAATGGAAAAGTTCATATTAATTCAAAGAAAATGTCCAGTTATTTTTTTAAAGCCATTTTTCTAGTCCCCCAAGTCATGGCTCACCAACTAAACTCCATATCATATGGGAACTTTTAAGATTCATTTTAATTTTGAATTATGAGCATTATGTTTATATGTGTGTAGGGGGGATGTGCATGTGGATGTCTGAGGAGGCCAGAGGGCATCTGATGCTCTGGAGCTGGAGTACAGGTGGTGAGCATTCCAATATGTGCACTGGAAATAAAACTCAGGTCCTCTGCAAGTATAGCACGGTCTCTTGGCTGCTGAGCCATCTCTCCAGCCCTTTCACACAAGAATTTTTAAAAGTTGCAAATTCTTGAACATCAGAATCTGGCAGCAAAGCCTCCAGATCTGTATTGGGCAATCCCTGTTAGTGACTCTAAGGCACACTGGATAAAAGTTGCTAAAGCACATGGTATAGGAGGAGGCACTTGGATTGTGCAGCTGGAGCCAAGCACAATCTTCTCTGACTGATGCACTCTTTCCTTGGGAATGTTAATACCTGCTGTTTACTTTTCAGTCAGCTCTGTCCTTTTGGGATCATACTCTTCAAGACAAATGTTGAACATATCCTGTGGCTTAGCACATCTGACTTCTGAATAAACTAAGTAAAATTGCCATTCCCTCACTAGTGAGAGGCACAGAACTTCTTTACCTGTACTGTCTAGGTTTCCCCTAGTATGTGGCTCTCCACCTAAAGAATAATTTGATATATTTAAATAGTTTTTAACTGTGTGTTGACCCTTTGAAGTCTTAACCCACAGAATTTTTACAGTTTCAGAAGCAGTATTTGCCTAGAAGTGAGCATCCTTCCTTACTACATAGAGAAATCCCATGAGTCATAGCAGAAAAGCAAGTTTTGAATTAGCTCTTAAGAGACCTAGCCAAGGATGGGATGTGTAGTCTTACATAAATCATTTAAGTACCGAGGATTTCAGCTTGCTCACTGGTAAAACAAGAAACCTCAAATGATAGTCTCTAAAATCTCCTACAACTAGATCTTTCTGTAGCTTCTTCCAAAAGTAGGCCAGTGCTCTTGAGACCACAAGGGAAATGGTCTTTGTTCAACCCAACCGAGAGAAGACTTCATATATAATCAGTTATCTTTGGGGTAAAGAAATATTTCAATGATAAACTCCTTATTAAATTTTAAAATAGGGAGTAACTAAAACTAGCTTGAGAGTTAAATATTCTTCATGCTGCTGAGAATAAGAGAATTACTTACTAAAGGTTAAATAATTTTACAAAGTCATTTTCTTAAAGAGCAGAGATAAAGAACAGTATCTCTAAGACCTTCACAAGGAAACCTGCACAGCTATCCTGCATGTAGCTTCTCACTTTATGCCCAAGTTTCAGAATTGACATAAACATTACAGAGGATGGAATGGCTGGGGACCTTCGGTTTCTCCTTGCGTTCCCTTTTCTGATGGTCTGTTTCTCTGGGAGATGTGTAAGCCATAGGAAAACGAGTAAGATTGAGTTCCTAAAAGAAGGATGCAGCATCATTTTGGGGAGGAACCTAGGAATAACTAATGCTAGACTCACATTCTAGGTCTACAATACCAACTTCAGATAGTTTCAGTGTCTCTCTGAAAAGCTCTTAGACCTCATCAACTCTTCACAGTGAAAAAAAAAAACCCTTCTACTTTTAAGTTAAGAAATTCTACAGGTTTTTTTTTAAAGTTGTTCATAGATTCAACTTAACATTTCATTCAGTAGATACTATTAATCATCTTCCACACTCTCTAGACTCCATGGTGGAACTTGGGCATAAGGTGAGATGCTACATGCAGGATGCTCATATTTCTTAGGTGGGAGATGGGGGAACAGACCACTTAACAGGCAATTCTATCATTAGTATAATGGGAACTCAAAAAATTAAAAACTGTAATGATCAACTTTTAATATTCTATAAGAGATGACAGATTACCAACTTTGGGTTTTGAAGTTAAAAGAAACAAACAGAGTGTTCCTGCCATGAGATATTGACTGTAGTGAAGCAGTATACTTCATTGGTATTTACAGTTCTCCAGAGATGTACATGTATATATATTCTAAGATGAAATGGCTAACTGAAAGTTACTGTTTTCCAATACAGCTAACCATGGAAAATAGGCCTCTACCTTTACAAATTAATATACTCCAGCTCATACCCACTGAATGAAGTTCAACATTCATTTAATAGAACTGTAATGCGTATTCTGTGTTCCAGCACTATGCTAGGCCATGGGGAAATACAGATGAAAAAGCATGCTTCCACCCCATGGAATTTACAGTCTAAGAGAAGAGGCAGCTTTATAAACAAGCCATTCCATAGTATGTGAATGGTGGGTGCTTTTAAAGATCATACAATCCCAGCAATGAGGAAGCAGTAAGCAGGCCCTTTTAGGGAGGAAACCAGTTAAAGTGTGTGTATGGGGGGACGGGAGGAGTAACCCAGAAGTTGTACATGTAGTTGGAGGAATGTAAAGAAGAATGATAAAACTCCTACTCTACTTTCAGAAGTGGATGAGAAAGGGAGAAAGAAGTGGTATTTGGGCAGACTGAGATAGGAGATGAAAGGCAGGGTGGAGGGTGACTGTACTCTTTAACAAGAGCACTGAGAAAGTCCTCATAACATAGGTGGGAGCTGAAGGGGCTCATCCGTTTATATTCTGGAAGGTTCTATTTATACAGCAGATGTAAATTGCTTCAGCACTGCAGAGGTGATTTTAAACTATCTTTGAGTTAATTTAAAGTCTTCACAGAGAAACTGCAATAAGCAGATAAATTTTCTGTAGAAGGAACCCACCCAAACACCTTGACATTTTCATTCCGCATACTTCACACATGGTATCTTTTATGTCTGGGAAAGTAGACGAGGAAATGGTTCAAATACCCAAGGGCCTCTAAGCATATACGTTGGAAAGTGTACCTAATTTCCAAAAAGGGTCGAATTGCAGAATACGTCATGATGAGGAGACAAGCTGCTCCCTCTTGGGTACGGCCCAGGTGCTGGAGGCTAGGCTTTAGGGAGGGAAAAGGACCTTGGCTGTCATGAGAGTCACTGCACAGCCTCTTCTTCAGTTCAGCAATCTTACACTGACAGAGGTCTTGCAACAGAAAACCCATTTTCCCTTGCCTTGAACTCTTCTGACTGTGACTTACAATAATGCCTGTGATGATTTAGGACTACAGACTATATATCAGTCCATAAGGACGGCAAGCAATTTTGCAATTACTGAGAGCTTTGCTCCCCATATACAAGAGCTAAGTGGCTATCCAGAAAAAGAGCATGGATGATAACTTTAAATAAAAAGAGGAAATGTGTTAGGAAATAAGGCTATATAAGCATGAAAAAGACTAAAGATGGCTATGAACATTTAAAGATTGATGAGAACATCTCTCTCGTTACTTCGGGAAACAACAGCATAGGCATAAGGAAACTATAT
Source organism: Phyllotis vaccarum (assembly GCA_033318265.1). Taxonomy (NCBI): domain Eukaryota; kingdom Metazoa; phylum Chordata; class Mammalia; order Rodentia; family Cricetidae; genus Phyllotis; species Phyllotis vaccarum. The sequence continues at coordinate 68,232,422 of JARWLC010000006.1, forward strand.
GATGACAAAACACAAATGGGTATAATCCATTTATTTACAATTATTGTGCCAAAGTCAGAGCTAGCATCACAAAATCCCTGGGAAAACATGGATTATTATTAATTATTATGCTGTGTTGACTCCATGGGCAGTTCAACAACTAGTTTGCAAACTTTATTTTCATAGGACCCTATGAGCCCTCAAGGCCTTATTATATGTCTTCTGCCTTCTGAATGACTCTGAGAATGGGCTTCAGTGGAAGTAGATGGGCACTGCTGTCTGCTTTTCCATTGCTGAACAGGGACAGTTATATCACCCACACTTACCCTGAACTTCTGGGCCTTCCTGCCTCAGTCGTCCCAGTGGAAGGACTACAGGTGTGAGCCACCAAGCCTCTCTGGAAGTAGAATCCTAAGAACAACCTACCATCAAATTCATGGCAGAATATGGAATATTTAAGGTCGATTTACTCATCCCCAAAAGGAGATTTGCCTTCAAAATCACATATCTTCAATACCCCTAGAAATTGGGCGCTACCCCTTTCCAGGTGTATCTAGTTTGCTCAGACAACCAAATGAGCTGAAGTTAAACTGCACAGATCATTCCTGAAAGCCCGGATGTGAACACGTTAACCAAGTGCTCGGCCCTGCTCAGCTTACCAGCAATGGTGACTTTACTCACAAAGGCTGGTTCCAAGAGCTATCGGATTCCATTCACATTATACAGGGCATTGTGAATTACGCTGCCAGCTACTTAGAAACAACCGCCTGTGCTTTTTCCATTGCGTCTGTTCTTCCAGCTCTCATGGAAACAAGTGCTGCCACAGCCCGTTGACGAGCCAGCAGAGCCCAGTCATCTGGCAGCAATGACTGGCCTCTGGCATCTGAGAGGACCATCAACCACAGAAAATGAGGGGATTAAAAAAAGAAGTAAACACAGGACAATCCATTTCTCACTTCCCGATGGTCTGTGATTCCAAGTGCCTGATAACAGAATTAATTTTGTTTTGAATGCTATGTAAATGAAGGCTACGACATGGTCCTATATTCACATCATTTTCTTGTGTGCTTAGAATAAAGTTCAGCAGTTTTCCCACTGGCCTGAGTGCTCTGTAAAGCATATGATTCACTGAAGTAATATTCTAAGTAAGGATACATTTCTCATCCCAATATGACATTATGTGGGAAAATTCAGCTTTGTCACCTGTTTTTCATGAGAGCTTGGGAAAGTTGCATAATCTCTTTCAAGTGTGCATTTATCTCATCTTTAAAACAAGAATAAGAAAACCTGACTTTTTTTTTCCTTACTATTACTATGGACTTGCAAGGCCTATTAATCATTTAAAATGAAAAAAAAAATTTGCAAACTCAGTAACATCAAGAAGCTAGTCTACTCTTCCACTTAAGAAAATATCTCTATGGCCTCAAAGAGCAACATGAACTATCTGAGTTCGAATTCACATCATTTGTACATAGAAGCCTCCTTAGTCCAAGTAGAAACCAGAAGCTGCCCCTCACTAATGTGCCACTGAATACTCACTAACACAACAGGACTAACACATCCACTCATTAGGGATGCAGGAGCTTGACTAAACGGGACAACGCTGCTTTCTCAGTCACTTCACGGCTCAGCGGTAGGACAGAAAACAAGGCTGAACCCACACTGTCAGGTGGGATTTCTAGTTGCAATTTTCTCCTTCCATTAAGACATTTTCAAAATGAAGGCATGGTTCTTCATACATGCTTATAGTTAGATGGGCCTCCACTGAAAATTACATTTCTTTTTCCAAAAGTGAAAAAAGGAGTTTCACCCTTCAAACAGATATCTTCTACTCATGCCTGATAATTTCAATAGCATGATACAGGTCCCTGACCCATAGACTACTAATCATAGAACCCAGTGAGCTAACGCATCATTTCAAAATACTCAGGATCTATAGCTACACTAGTCGGATCATAACATGTACAGCACAGCTTGTTGTTCAAGAAGGATAAATGAAACCCCACACTGTTTCCCGTGCACAAAACTCTTTTCAATAAAACTTTTCACATCCCACTATGGTTTGATTATAATCCCACTTTTCAAAATGTTGAAATTCTTTACTGTCTATGGTTAACTTTACTTTGGTGGGACAGGTAATGCCTGACCCACGACATAAAATATAAAGAGAAAGGCAGCGAAAGAAGTCTGTGCTGTCAGCAGCTCCTTACACATACCAGTTTTCCATGCTCAAGTAATTTCTGTAACAAAAACAAGCTATTTATTTAAAAAAAAAATTTGTATAACTCGACAACCAGGGAACCTTCATGGGACTGACCTAGACCCTCTGCATATATATTACAGCTGTGAGGCTTGCCTTTCTTGTAGGACTCTTAACAATGGGGCAGCAGCTGGCTCTGGCTCCTTTGCCAGCTTAGGACCTTTTCCTCATACTGGACTGCCTCATCCAACCTTCAACTTGACATGCCATGTGCTGACGCCATCCATGGGACGCCTACCCTCCTCTGAATAAAAATGGAAGAAGAGTGGGTTGGGGGGGCAGAGAGGAGGCAGGAGAGACTAGGAGGAGAGGACAAAGGAGAAGCAGTGGTCTGGTTGTAAAAATAAATAAATAAATAAATAAATAAATAAATAAATAAATAAATAAATAAATAAATAAATAAGTGTGATCTGCACAAAACAGGAGCACATAGGTGTTTTATTTTTACTTTATTTATAATGCATCGTAAATTGTTTCCTTATGACCATAAAAAAATCCCATTATTTTAATAAAATTTTCTGTACTGTTCCATGACACTCTTCAATCTAATCTATTTAGTCAATCCCATGCTAATGGCCATTTCCCCATAATCCTCTGATATTCCATGCAATGTATAATATTTATGCTAATGTCAGGTATATTACCTAAGTGAGAGCAAAATGAAGAAAAATTCCTTAAAGTAGAATTATTTAGTGAAAGGATACATGCATTTCAGGTGAACAAAATATCCAAAAGAGATAAAACAACTTAGCAACTCCTCAATAGTGTGGCACTGAACTTAAACCCAGTCTAGAGCAAAATTTAAGTATCTTCAATAACCTAAGAGATGAGCACTTATTTTTAACCAAACAGTATTTGAATTTTGATCTCTGAGAGGAGGTAGAATCTTTTTTCAAAAATTTTAAAAGCATTTATATGTATTTTTCTGATTTGTCTCTGCTTTTAGCTAAATTTTGGTCTAAGCTGTTCGTCCCTGTTCTCATGCCTATTTGTAGATGTTTCTTATGCTTTAAAAAAGAAGTCTGTGGCATGAGGTATTTTCTTCAGACTTTCACTTGTCATTTGACTCAGCTTATAATGGACTCTCTAGCTATACATTAATCTCCTTAAGTATTTGATTATACTGTACTCTATGGTATGTAGGTTTTGTATTAGACATTGAAAAGCCTTTCTCACGCAGAGATTATCTTAAATAGTCTGACTTTTCTCCCCTAAAATACCTGACTATGTTTTCTACAATTAAATAATTATTCTACTATTCAGTTTGAGGATAAGGCTATCTGTCAGTACCCTACATGAAAGACAGCATAACACAGGGATTAATAGCAGACTCCAGAATGAACTTGTTCTACCATATACGCATGGTCTTTCTGTAATATTACCACAGCCAAGCAGAAACTGGCTTTCTGGAGGTTTAGAGGAGTTGCACAGCACTTAGAGAAGAACCTTAACATGTAACGAGCAGTCAATAAAATCCATACTATTATCAGAAGTTCTAGGGAGAGAAACTAGGGTTGAAAAAGAATCTCTTGTAGCCCACTACTAGCCCTGAACTCACTATGTAGTGGAGGATGCCATGGAATTACTGAACTTCCTGCCTCTATCATCTAAGTCCTGAGACTAAAACATGCACTATGGTGCCTGATTAAGAATCTTAATGAAGACTTAAATAGTAGACTGGGGAGATGGTTCTGAGAATCGCCATCTTGCCCCTCCCCAGCCTTTGCTCAGCAAGCACTAGAAGAAGAATTTCAATCCCCAGAACCCATATAAAATCCAGGCAGGGGTGGGAAAGACAGCCCAGTAGTTAAGAGCTGCTGCTGCTCTTCCAGGGGCCTAGAATTCAGGTCTCAGTACCCACATCAAGTTTACAAGACATCCAAAGGGCACCTGCACACATACATGTTCCAAAACAGACACAATAATTAAAATAAATTTTAAGCCAGGCAAGTTGGTGCCTGCTTTGAGTCCTGAAATAGAAGGGATTTCCCAGATCAAGCTGGGTAGCTACCCTAGCTTGACTCACTAAACTCAGGGTTCATAAAGACCCTGCCCCAATAAAGTGGAGAGGCCTGAAGTCATGTTTGGACTTCCACATGTATGTGAACATAACATACATGCACATCAAACATGTGTGGTGTAGACATGCCTCAATATTGCAGCCTTGATGGTCATAGGTGAATCCCATATCTTTTGTTGGCCAAGAGTGTAAACCTCTAGGTCAAGGTAATACATTTGCTCCCAATTACACAAACATATGACTTGGATGGTGAAGTTCATAAAATACTTTTTAATGGGCTTTCCAGATGGCTTGGTGAAAAGGGGCATGTAGCTAAACATCACCCAAATGGCATCCCAAGAAATCCTCATGGTAAAAAGAGGACCTCAGATTATCCTCTGACTTTCACCCTAAGCCTGGGAACTCTCCCTCACATAAATAAATAAATGCAAGAAAATTTACAAATTAAAAATAAAATGTCTTTACTATAGAGGTGAAATATAAATTTTCTTTTGATGTTTTGACATGGTAAGTTTTACTGAGATGTCTTAATATGGAATCATCTTTTCATTCCTATAGTGAACCTCATTTAGCCACATGACTTACTCTTCAAGGTGCTGAATTTATTTATTAAGAATATATTTAGTTTTATGTGTAAAAGGAGTGAGATTTAACTCTAATATTCATTTTTAAACTCTTTTATGCAATAATAAATGAGACAACATGTATTTTTAAGGATAGTTCTTTGTTCTCTGGTTCTTCTAGTAGATAGCTTATTTCCTTTTGAGAGTCTTATTGCTAATATAATTCAGTAATGATCTATGTAATTATTTAGCATCTGCTTCTCAATGTAAATATATAAAGGCACAAATCACATATGTTTTCTTAACTGATCTATCTGTGGAGCTTAGCATAATGTTGAGCACAGAAAGTACTCAATAAATACTGACTTATTGATGAATATATTAATTAGTGATAATTGAAAGGAATAAATGCACCTTTGTTCAATGTTATTATTGACTCTGGATCTTTCTAGTAGAGTAAAAACCTATGTCAATATCCCACAATTGCTTTAAACTTGAGCAGGGAAACTTTAAATGTACAGTTGCCTGTATTCCTATTTCCCCTGGTCTTAAAATACTTGAGGATTATAAAATAAATGAATAAATTTAATTAATGAAAATACTTGCAGGTTTAACAAGCAGTACAGCATCTTTACAGAAGACATTATTGTGCTGTCCCTTAAGCTGTAATTCTTATGTAAGTATGAATACTTGACTTATAATGGAGGCAACTGAAAAACGCAGTGATGTCACCTGTTTTCAAGGACTATATATGTCCTTCCCAATGCTAACACTTGCTTTTTAAAGACTATGATTTGCCCAGATCAGCCTTTAGTTTGGTAAGAGGGGAAGATCAAACCATGGACCAAAGGTCTGCAGGTGAAGCCCTGTCATCTACTTATCTAAGACACAGGCAGGTTCATATGGCACCAATTATGAGACACGGTCAAGCTAGAGATGAGATATAGGTCAGAAGCAATGAGAAAAAAATCTCAGAAAGAAACTCTTAGCAGGATTCTCACCTGTGTGTAGCTTCAATCCTTAGTGAACTAAAGCTTGGCTTGTAATGGGTACACAGCACACTTAGAAGTGGGAGACAGAAGGCAGAATCGGGGCCCAGACGGAGTAAAAGGGGAGATTACAACCCTCACTTTAAACTGCGATTCCAAGGCCTCAGTAGGCAGGAGGAAGACACCCTAGTAAAGAAATGTACCTTTCTCAGTGATGGCTACAGGCTGACAAAGAAGAAAGAGGGTCTCTCCATTCATTCATTCTTCATTCTACAAATATTCCCTGTTTTGTGTTGGCAAACATTCCACTCCATTCAAGGTACAAACTCCCCCAAGGAAATTTCTAACTAAAGCCTAGCTGATAAGGTTTAAAGTAAGACATTTAAATCACTCACACAGCTACAGATAAAAGCATTAACATTAGAGTATTGGTTTGCCGACATTTCTTGAGGTTCACAAGTACCTAACAGAGGCAAGCAGGCATCTCTCCTGCCTTGAAGTCCTCAGAGAATATACTCTAAACACTGCCCTCTAAACCTCTCTGAAGACTCCTACAATAGATGCTCAGGAATCACTGTGAGGATTAAGTCAAAGAAAAATATCCTAAGAAAAGGGGAAAATGCTTTGAATCAAATGTTAATGGCACTGCTATATAATCTTATTTAGGGGTGTAGCTACAATGGTACTTAGAAGAATATGTATAGTCTTGCATGATTATTTTAAAAATAAAAAAATAACTTAAAGAAAAGGAACAAAAAGTTAGAATAATAAAAGATAACACACACTTAAAACAAGAAAGAAAGAAAGAGAGAGAGAAAGAAAGAAAGAAAGAAAGAAAGAAAGAAAGAAAGAAAGAAAGAAAGAAAGAAAGAAAGAAAGAAAGAAAGAAAGAAAGAAAGAAAGAAAGAAAGAAAGAAAGAAAGAAAGAAAGAAAGAGAGAAAGAAAGAAAGAAAGAAAACAGTAATAACAAAATGGGAAAGGCAATAGGGAGGATTTAAAAGCCCACAATTAGAGCTGCACTATTGTGTAAGACCCTGCACTTGATCCATAGCACAAGAAAAAACAAAAGGCTACAAATTTATTCTTGAAGAAACTGGTAAAATTGACAAATATCTCATTTGAGCGTGAGAAGATACAGATTTTTAATTTACATTATATATATTTATACATGGACTTTCTTCATTTCTTATTATTAACTTTTATTATTTTAAGTATGTGTGCAGGAGTAGAAGGATGTGCGTGAGAGTGCAAGTGTCCTAGAGGCCTGGGCATTAGGTCCTTTGAAGTAACAGGCTACCCAGGGTGGATGCTGGGAAGTAAACTCGGGTCCTCGGCAAAAACAGTACATGCTTTTAGCTGCTGAAACACCTTAAAAGTTCATTTTGTTGTTGTTGTTTTTTTAAGTGATTTCATATTTGTACTTACAGTTTGCTCGCGCGCGCACGTGCGTGCGTGCGTGTGCGTGTGCGTGTGTGCGCGCGCGCGCGCGCGCGCGCGCGCGTGCGCATACTTGCGCACGTGTGTGATTCAATGAATAAATTAACCTTTCTATCATCTCAGGACAACTTTAGTTGAAAACAACTTTATACTTTAAAATAAACACTTAAAGGCTTCTATAACATAAACATTTACATTTTAAAAAGAAATTCAGTAGGAGGATTAGAGGAAGCTGGATGAAGAATATATGGAAACCATACTATTAACATAACTTTTTTTCCTAAGTCCAAAGTAAAATATCCCCCTAACTTTAAATTTTTTTTTAATTATAGACTCAATTTTGGAGAGAAAACAAGAAAAGAAAAATTGATGTAGAACAAAGACTGAAGAGAGAGTCAGCAATCTACCTGAGTAATACATTTCTTTGAAGGGGCTAATGAAAAAATACAAAAGACTCATCTCTTTTACAGTTCATAATTGAGCTATTTAAGCCATCCAAAAGACAAGCTCTAAAAATATTTTTTGTAACGACAGTATCATTAGATCAGTTAAAGTGTGACTATGTTAAAGAATAACATTTAATTCAGGGTACCTTAGGAAATATATATTCTTAAAAATCCCTCTTCATTACCTTCTGGTCACACCTTAGGGTGTGAAAGCAGTTTCGGATACTCTGTAAATGAGAGAAAAGCTCTCACGTCACCCTCTGCCTTCTAACATAAAGTCAGAGTTATTTTTAATTTCTTGGAAAATATGTACATTTTACCCTTTTGGAGTTTTGAGATATTTTCATTGCTTTTAAATTTTCTTTACTATGGGTAGAGAAAGAAAGATCTCCTGACTAGTCACTAATCTGTCACCCATGCCACAGGCCACATTTCATTGAGAACTTAAAACCATTAGTTAAAATACTCAGCGAGTCATTCACTGGAACACAAGTTGGAAGTCACTGAGCTGCTATTTAAACACACAGAAACAACTGCCCAGATGTCTAGAACAGAACAGAAACATTTTATTTCTTTATCTTCCTGATGAAAAAGTATGCTTCAGGATATAAATCCAAACCTTAAAATCAAATCTGAAGTTCTCTTCCTTTTTGCCACTTTAATTTGCCTGCTCTGCATATAAAACATATGTAATAACATTGTTACCTGCTAGGAGACTTAAGGAAATTAATAACAGAGTTGTAAAACATTTTGCAAACACAAAATGTTACATAAGTGCTTGCTCATTCTTTGAATGTATTCATTATGCTGCCTCCTTTGAACCTTACTACTTGCTTATAGCTCTACATTTAAGATTTCCCAAAGGAAGAATTTTCAACTTTTCTTGCCTGTGGCCTCACAGACTTTTCTTTATATAAGCTTAGCCCAGTTCAATAGAATGCAGAGCCAGGAAAACACAGAAGGGCTGAACCAAAGCTGACCAGTGGTCACTGACCTCTGAGCCTGTGGACATGTCACATGCATCAAAGTGACACTTCACTCAGCATTCCCAGCTGGGAATTTCAGCAGAAATGGAGCAATTAACAGAGAGCTAATAAAATGTACAAGTTCTCCATAGACTGCCATGGATTGTCAGTGTTCTCCATAGACTGCCATGGATTCTCCATGTTCTCCATAGACTGCCATGGATTCTCAGTGTTCTCTATAGACTGCCATGGTTTCTCCGTGTTCTCCATAGACTGCCATGGATTCTCAGTGTTCTCCATAGACTGCCATGGATTCTCCGTGTTCTCCATAGACTGCCATGGATTCTCCGTGTTCTCCATAGACTGCCATGGATTCTCAGTGTTCTCCATAGACTGCCATGGATTCTCAGTGTTCTCCATAGACTGCCATGGATTCTCCGTGTTCTCCATAGACTGCCATGGATTCTCCGTGTTCTCCATAGACTGCCATGGATTGCCAGTGTTCTCCATAGACTGCCATGGATTCTCCGTGTTCTCCATAGACTGCCATGGTTTCTCCGTGTTCTCCATAGACTGCCATGGATTCTCCGTGTTCTCCATAGACTGCCATGGATTCTCCATGTTCTCCATAGACTGCCATGGATTCTCCGTGTTCTCCATAGACTGCCATGGATTCTCCGTGTTCTCCATAGACTGCCATGGATTCTCCATGTTCTCCATAGACTGCCATGGATTCTCCGTGTTCTCCATAGACTGCCATGGATTCTCAGTGTTCTCCATAGACTGCCATGGATTCTCAGTGTTCTCCATAGACTGCCATGGATTCTCAGTGTTCTCTATAGACTGCCATGGATTCTCCGTGTTCTCTATAGACTGCCATGGATTCTCCGTGTTCTCTATAGACTGCCATGGATTCTCAGTGTTCTCTATAGACTGCCATGGATTCTCCGTGTTCTCTATAGACTGCCATGGATTCTCCGTGTTCTCCATAGACTGCCATGGTTTCTCCGTGTTCTCTATGGACTGCCATGGATTCTCAGTGTTCTCCATAGACTGCCATGGTTTCTCTGTGTTCTCCATAGACTGCCATGGATTCTCCGTGTTCTCCATAGACTGCCATGGATTCTCCGTGTTCTCCATAGACTGCCATGGATTCTCCGTGTTCTCCATAGACTGCCATGGATTCTCCGTGTTCTCTATAGACTGCCATGGATTCTCAGTGTTCTCTATAGACTGCCATGGATTCTCCGTGTTCTCCATAGACTGCCATGGATTCTCCGTGTTCTCTATAGACTGCCATGGATTCTCAGTGTTCTCCATAGACTGCCATGGATTGTCAGTGTTCTCTATAGACTGCCATGGATTCTCCGTGTTCTTTATAGACTGCCATGGATTGTCAGTGTTCTCCATAGACTGCCATGGATTCTCCGTGTTCTCTATAGACTGCCATGGATTCTCCGTGTTCTCTATAGACTGCCATGGATTCTCCGTGTTCTCCATAGACTGCCATGGATTCTCCGTGTTCTCTATAGACTGCCATGGATTCTCCGTGTTCTCTATAGACTGCCATGGATTCTCCGTGTTCTCCATAGACTGCCATGGTTTCTCCGTGTTCTCTATAGACTGCCATGGATTCTCAGTGTTCTCCATAGACTGCCATGGTTTCTCCGTGTTCTATTTCAAAGTGAGAGTGAATTTTCTCACTAATCAATATACAGACTTTTCTGAGGATGAGAGATGATTTTATATCTAAACAAGATTTAATTGACTTTGCTTCCACTGTTCTAATTTTATTCACTATTGTGAATAAAACTATTGCCTTTACATGACCAGACCAAAACTGTAGGGAAGTTGGAAGCCTAGTTTCATACTAAAAATTACCCACACAGTTAAGTCAGATCCTATATGGGAAGATCCTGCACAGTACCTGATATGTATAAACAATTAAGAAACTGACACTTGGGATACAGGTGATATGAAAGAGGAGTAGGCTACTGAGGGGAAGAAGGAGGGAAGGTTGCAGAGAGATAAGAGAGGGGAGAAGAAGGGGACAATGGACAGCAAAACCAAATTATGGAAATGTCCCATGATAGAAACCATTATTTTCTATGGCATCTTAAAAGCAAATTTAAAAGGGAATTTAAAAAGCAGTAATGGCCAGGTGGTGGTGGTGCAAGCCTTTAATCCCAGCATTCAGGAGGCAGAGGCAGGCAGATCTCTGTGAGTTTGGGGCTAGTCTGGTGTACAAAGAGAGTTCCAGGACAGATGAGTCTACACAGAAAAATCCTGTCTCAACCACAACCCCCCCAAAAAAAATAAAGAAAAAAAATCAGTAATGTATTGCACCAGTCCTTCTAGGTCTTATAATAAAACTCAAAGCCAGATATTGGGGAAAAGCTGAAAGATCATAGAGACAGAGGAACAAGCCACAGGCAGATCTCACCTAGCCCTCCTCACGAATCCTTAGACTGAATGCCTCTGAGTCCTCAGTCACAGGGGAAAGGGCTGAACTCATCTCTCCTCCAGCCTTATATCTCTTTCTCTGCACAGGCATTTCACTTTCTGATTCAAACTTCCTAGTGCTGGGATTAAAGGCATGTGTGTTTCTAAGTACTAGGAGCTGAGGCATAGGATCGCAAGTTCTGGGATTAAAGGTGTGTTCCACATTCTCCTGGCTCTGTTTGGCCTTGAATTTAAAGATCCAGACAGATTAGATCTGCCTTTAGAGTACTAGAATTAATGTGTGGGTCACCACTGCCTGACCTTCATGGCTAAATCTGTGGCTGACTCTGTCCTCTGATTGCAGGCAAACTTTATTAGATACACAATATATCACCACAATAATGCACATAAAATATGTAATTAGTAGCTACCAGATTATTTGATGTTTAATTCATGAAGACTTGACAAATATATATGCTTCTATATTGTACACATGACTGGGAAACACAAACTGAGAAATATTTAACCTAGATTTGATAAGGACAAATCCGAAGGATAAAGCTGATAAAACATATGTCCTTGTGGTGATGTTACTATGTTGATGTGGTGGAAATCAAATCACAGACACCATCAAGGGTAACTACACAAACTTTACAAAGTGTTGCCTGTATCCCTCCAAGTTCTATTTTGAAGACTATCATAGACCTTCCGAATGGCTCAGGAGGAAGGTTCCTGCTACTAAGCCTGGCAACCTGTTGGAGTCCCAAGATCCACATGGGGAGGAGAGAGGTGACTCCTGTACATTGTCCTCTGACCTTCACATATGCACTGTGGCACACACAGTATACAAATAACAATAATTATGAATAATTATCATATAAAAACAGATTTTAAAAGTTGTCATTTAATTGTACTACATAGATTGCATGGTAAAGGTTTTAGTCTATGGCCTGGGTCTATATAAATGGGTCAGATGACTGTTTTGCCTGTAAGTATGTAAGTGTACTGTATGCAAGTCTAAAGAGCACTTGGGATCACTGGAACTAGAGTTAACGTATGGGTGCTGGGAACTGAACCTGGATCCTCTGGAAGAACAGCAAGTGCTTTTATCCATTAAGCAATCTCTTCAGCTATTGCATGGATCCCAATTGGTATTATACTAAAAACCCAGAGCCAGATGTTGGGGTAATGCTGAAAGATCAGAGAAGCAGAAGAACAAGCCACTAGAGAAACTCCTCACCATGACTGAATCCTCAGGCAGAAAGGGAAAGATCCTGTCTCTATGATTCCTCAGACTGAGGAGGGGAAGTGAAGGGAAGTGAAGGTCAAAACTACCCTAGACACTGACAGTTATCCATAATCCACTTAATAACCAAAAACCACCCACTTCTAGGGAATGTGGGCATCATGTTCTTAAATTTACGTCCTGTTGTCTGGGGGGAAAAACATCTTTAGAGGATCCTAAAAAGAAAATTTTGAGTTAATTATCAAGTCCTAGGAGAGGTAGCTGTATTATTTGTTGTTCAGTTTCTGTATAATGGGAAAGTATAGGGCTTAACTCAAGACCTGGCTAAAGTAGTCTGTGAGGCTGGATCATCTCAGCTAGCTAGCTAACTACCTTGAAATTGTCCTGAGCAGTTTACATTCCAAAGCCGATTTTTGGGTGGCTTTTGTCAGCCTAGTGGCACTGTCATACTTCTGGTTGAACCATTGTTGTGGAGTTCTGTCATCAAGACTTCAGAGATAACATTAGCTCAGGTTATTTCTTTTCTTGGTAAACTTTTCTAGATAGTTCTTTCTTCTTTGTAAGCTTCTTTGTCCAAAGTCTTTAAATTCCTCAAGATGATTGTTTCCACTTTCCTGAAAAGACCAAACTCCTCTCCAGAGCTAACTCTGAGGAGTTACCAAGTATCTTTATCAATCTGATTTATCGTTTCTTATTTTTCTCTCTCTTATGGCTGTTCTATCATCTAGAGCAGTCTATATTTTTGCTTGTTTGTTTGTTTGGTTTTCTTTTGCAATGTTTTTTTTTTTTTTCCAATAGGCATCGGACTCTTTAATTGCTCTGGGAAGGTGTTTCCTCCACAATGACAGGAAATGACTAAACTGAATTTGACTTGGGGGCCTGCAAGAGGACCCACACGGAATTTCACAATTGCAGAAAGTTACCTTGTCTGTCCCTTGTTGGTCTATAGTCCTTAGAGCAATGTCTGCCTTTGCCACACCTTCTGTACTATTCAGAAGGGAGAGGGTTCTGTTGGGATTATTCTTAGCAAAAACATTGTTTCTAAAAATGCCCGGTTTACAATCCTTTTTTTAAAAAGTGACTCTGTTTACTGAAATTGAAACATTTTATATTTTGATTTCTTTCAAACCTCTAGAAATCACTTACCCTATCCAAGCATCATCATAGTTATGAGAGACAATATTAATTGTATCTCTGATCCATTCTTCCAAGGGTGCTTATCTTGCCTTTCACAATCTAATTATCCTTTTACATTATGCAATATCATTTTCAAAAGCTAAAGATTCAATTATTATTTGTCTAGCTTCTGAATTCAGTATCCTTCTATTTACTGCTGAAGTCAATCTTTGGAAGAAATCAGTCAAGGTTTCTTTTGGGCACTGTATAACTTTTCTACATGACTCAATATTTTTTCTACTTCTTCAATTCTGTCCCAAGCATTCAAGGCTGCTACTTAGCATAAAGCCAGGATGTGGTCATCATAGAAAGATCGCTTTTCTACATTAGCATACTCTCTTTCCCAAAAACTTGTTCTAGGAGATTCCAGCACCTCTGGCCCTACTGAGTTGTTCAATGGTCTTAGCATCATCCTTTCACCAGATCCTCCATTGTAACTGGGGACTAGCTTCCAGGACTGGTGTAACCAAATCTATCCAATCTTGAGGCATAATTCTATTACAAGTGAACAACAAGTGTAACATCTGCTTCAGAGTGAATGCATGCCATATGAGAGAGAGAACTGCTTCTTTCAATCTCCTCAGATCTAACATTTGCACAGGAGTACACTTAGATCTTACGTAATAGCATTGGAGATATGTATCATTTGGCAATTCCTATGAATTAGGATTGGCTGTGTGAAAGCCTTAGGCTGTTTCTATGTAACCTAATAATACAATGTTGAGGGACAACTAGAGACCCAGAAGCCTCCCTTCCGGTCCACAGCTGACTAAGAGGTGAGTAGCAGTACCTCGACCCTCAGGCCAAGCAGAGATCATGGTCTCTGAATCCCGGCCCAGGGACACTGCGCCTGGCACCCCAACCACACCCAGCTCCACCATAAACCAAAGAAAACTGGGAGAACCCCCCCCGCCCCCAGCCCAATCTCCAGCAAAACACAGCTGGAGAGCCATCCCAAGAGCCAAACCACACCCAAGCCACAATCTGTGTCATCACACACTTGACAACAGGAGATCCTAAAGCCTCCTGGTCCACACCTGACTAAGAGCCACCTAAGACCCTACTAAGAATGACCCCTGTGACAAATGGAGACACACAGCTCCTTGGCCTACAGCCAACTAAGAGCAACTCCTGCAATTGCTGGAAACACACAGCCCCCTGGCCCACAACTGACTAAGAGCCGACCAAGAGCTGACTAAGAGTGAACCAAGGAAACAATGGGCAGACACCAGTGCAAGAATACATATAACAATATAAAGAACAACAAGAAACCACCAGAAGAAGCTGGTGGTTCTACAAGATCAAGACCTGAACATACCAACAAAGAGGAAACAGAAATAAACAACTTTATGAAGATAATAGAAGCTTCAAAGAAGGATATTTTTTTAAAACTCCACTAAAGAAATAGAAGAAAACACAAACAAAAATTGTTTAACAAAGCCTCAGGCTGTTTCTATGTAACCTAATAATACAAAAAGTTGTAATACAAATTGTTCATTTTCAAGATGAACAAATCCTTGAAAGAAAATAAAGAAAACCAAGAAAAAAAAAAAAACAAACAAGTGAAAGAACATTCTGGGAATTAAAGATTGAAATAGAAGCAGTAAAGGAGGCACACACCTCAGTTTCAGCAAAGCTGGAAATAGAAAACCTGAAGAAACGAACCAGGACTACAGATGCAGCATAACCAACAGAATACAAGAGATGGAAGAGAGAATCTCTGGAGAGGAAGATTCAATAGTGGAGATAAATAGGTCAGTTAAAGAAAACACTAAAACCAAAACAGTCATAACACAAAAGATTCAGGAAATCTGGGACACCATGAAAACACCAAACCTGAGAATAACTGGAATCAAAGAAGAAGAACACCAGCTCAAAGGCACAGAAAATATATTTAACAAAATCATATAAAAAAAAGTTTGCCAACCTAAAAAAAAAAAAAAACTCCTATAACAATACAAGAAGCTTACAGAACACCAAATAGACTACACTCCCCCCCCCCCCAAAAAAAATCTGCTCACCAAAAAGCAAGCTGCAAACCACAACCCCTGAACAGCTTGGGATCAGGAGGAACTAAGAGAGACATCCAGAGATTCCTCTAAGAAGAGAAAATAGAGATCACCTTAGCAAAACAGGATCATAACAGGTTGCAGCAACCAAGAAGAGGTGGGAACAAATCATGAGAGAAAGAAATGGTTGAGTGAGAGGAGCAACAAAGAGGGAGAAAGAAAGAGATGGAGATCTTGATAGAGGAAGCCAGTGTGGGGCTTGAAAGAGACTGGGTGCTACAGGCTGTCCCTGGCTAGGTCTCCAACTAATAGTAAAGAAGGTGCCTAAACAGGACTTCCTCTATAATCAATTGAATAGTTACACTAAGTGTCATCACAGAACCTACATCTAACAATGAATAGAGATGAAGGCAGAGATCCACAGCTGAATACTGGGCCAAGCTCCTGGTCCAGCTGAGAGTGGGGGAGAAGAGTCTGTATGAGCAATGCGATAGGGATTATGAGGAAAATTCCCACAGTGATGGTTGGCTGGAACTCTGGGAAGCTCACTGAATCAAGAATAGCCCCTGGGGAACCATCAAGAAAAGGAGCTAGGCCCTGCAAGGGTAGGCAACTGACAACTGGCACGGGCAGTATATGGAGCCTCGAGCGGTGGGATCAGACTGTGCTCCTGTGCATGTGCTGGCACCTTGGAGCACAATCCTTGCAGAGGAACACCTAACCCAGTCTTGACTTTGGTATGTGGAAATTGGACTTTCCTGGAGTGGATGTGCCACGCTGAGCTGACCCACCTTGGTACTTCTTGCCCTTTTGGGAGAGGGGATGGGTGGATGGGGAGGGGGAAGTTGAAGGCTGACTGGGAGGGATTAAGAAGAGGGAAGGGAGAGGGAACAGGGGGTTACAAATATAAAAAAGACATTTTTAAATTAAAAAATTAATAAAATGAAGGAAAAAAAGAATACGATGTTGAGATTTAAAGTAAATTCTTCTGTCTGGGTCTGAATATCTATGATATTTATAAGTTTTTCTAAGACTTTTATCTTGGCATTCAAACATATGAACCTATAGGGGCCATCACATAATGGATGCTTCAGCATAACCTGATTACTAGGAAGAATATTTAGGAGCCTACTGTGGAGCTGCATGGGGGTGGGGGGGCTCATGGAAACTGCCAGAAGCCTCTCCAGAACTAAGACGCAAACATTCACACCAACATGGGCATTGGTAAATCCACAGCCTACTTCCAGTCAATGCCTCTGCTTTGAAAGACATCTTTCTAAAGATGGGGAAACCTTCAGGCACCTCTGCTCCCTCCCTCACTCTTGCTGGGGTGAAATTTGCCTGCTGAGTACCCCAGACTGCCTTTGGCTCACTTGCTCACATAGATGGTGCAGTCACAGCAGAGAGGCAGGAAAGTGGTAAGGGTATGTTTACTCTACTATTCCTATCTCCTGGGTAAAAAAAAAAAGCCTGGGTTTAAAGTAAGGCCCACTGATACTTTGGTCTCTTGTTCTCATTTCTAAATACGGCTTTATAAGTGGGAAACTGCAGGATCCTGAACAGTTCTATGACTGAGTCTGAATGTATCCCTATGCTTGGTGCCATCTGCCAGCTTACTAGAAACCCTGTGATTCACACTATAACAGGAACTATAAATGCACACCTTATGATCATGTGACTTTCAATCAGTCCAAAGAAGGACTAGGAGTTTGCATTCTAAATGAGAGAGAGAGAGGAGGTCAAAGCTAGTAAGACCTCCAAGGAAGGCAATTGAGACTGGGATCAAATGATTTATGGAAGACTAAATGGGGTTAAAAACTGTAAAAGGTGACATAAAGAAATGCTCCAGAGATAAAACCACATGAGTGAAACATTATCCTAGGATTCTTAACTCCGGATGCTAACCAAATTTCCTGAGTGGATAGGTTTTTCTAAAATTTCTTTTAAGGGCAGGGCCACGTATAATCCATAGGTCTGTTGGAAGGCCTGACAGAGCTCCTGTTATGAGCCAACCACCATACAAGCAGGGCTAGAGGATCTGGGCAAGGCTTCGAGTGTAGATGGTTTAACAGATACCAATACAATGGGCAGCAAGACAACAGGAGCAGGGGGCACATCACACAGGTAGCATAACTTTAGTACCTGGGAAGTACAATTAACAACCACAAATCAAAGGCTTGGTGATGTAACATTCCTCACCACTAACAACCATCTGCTCTAAGTCTGTTCTGGGATATAATTGTTCCCTTGTTGCTGGCAGCCATTTCAGGAGACCTGAATGGCATCTCTGGCAGACTGCCCAAGGTGGTCCTTCCCTGGATATTGTTGGCAAGAAGAGAGAGGTACTGGGTAAAGGAAATGGTTTAGTAAACATATGTGAATAAGTTTAACCCAAGACAAAGTACTGAGGACACTGTAGTAGGTTGGACTGTATTTACTTCTCAGAAAAGTAAAAACTACCAGACACTTGACAGGCCAAGAGAAGTCTTGAAAGCAGTCGCCTACCCACCAAGAACAAATAACAATTTCAGATGGAGGGGCTAAAAAGCCATACCAGTGTAATCACACGAGAGTTTGCGTACGTAAATGTGCTTGCTTTTTCTATGGCTGATATCCTGTTTCTGAAAATGTATTCCCAGACAATTCTCCTTTAACAGAACCCTACCAGTTCCTGACAACTCTTTCCCAAACAGCTGGCTTTCATTGACTTTTACTTAGTGTGAAAGCAGTTTCAAGTGGCATGCCTGAGCATACTGTGAAGAATTCATTTTCTTTAGTTTCCTGGTGAGGAAAGAATTTAACAATTAAAAAGAAAAAAGTTTTACTTTGGCCTGAAATCCTGCCAAAATGCTGAGTTAGGAAGTGGTGCCACAGTTGCGTGGTTCAGTGCCATCATTGCCGCCACTACCACTATCTGCTGCCATTGTCATCTCAGCCGCCACCACTGTCACCGCCACACCAAAGGGGCCTGAGCAGACCCATTCATTCAATTGTCTTATTTGCCTCTTGTAAATTTTATTAAACAAAAAAAAATACATTCTTGATAAATAAATTTGGCCCAAACCTTGGTAATTTGAAAAATTAACTTCCCTGCAATGAGTGAGAGGACAACCACAGAATTTACAACTCACAAAATGGAAGTAGTGAGATAACAGAATCAAACAGTTCTGATCCTAGATGTACAAGGCAGGAGGATGGCAAGGCAGGTTTTGGTAAAGGAACTGGCTTTTGGAAGGAGAAACATGACACTGAGTAATTGTTAGACAGAAGGCATTCTTCATATGTCTCCATCAACTTTATTTCTTGGACACTAATACTCCAGATACTACTCAAAGTTCTTCAAATGTTTTAACCAGTAGAGAAACCACTATAATAGAGTTATACAGGTTAAGTAATGTCCTTAAGGAGCTTGGTACAGTTCTTATGCTCAATAAATACCAACAATTACTATTTTAATTTAGGGTCAAAGAGCTAGAAAGTATATGCTTCCTTTCCCCAAGATGCAGAAGCAACCTTGAGATGGACCTGACAGGTTCTGTTCACTCCTCTGCCAACATGGCAGCAGTGAGGAGAGACCAGGGAACAAGGTGACACTTCAGCTTCCTTCACCCTTTCCTGTTTCCCAGCCCTCTCCTGCTCACTGCACAGGGTATCTTAGAGAACAGAGCTGGTGATGCCTCTTACAGATGGCTTTGTCCCTATCTTAAATCTCTACCCTTCACAGAAGATCTAAATTTACTTTTACTTAACCTTAATAATTTCTAAGTAATTCCTAAATGTGATGATCCTAGGATGGCAGATTCCTAGTTAGGAACTTGGGCGGAAATAGAATTAGAGTTCCCAAGTTCTTACAGAATGCCAGTCTTTCCAGGTAATTACATGTAGAATTCTCCTGTTTGCTCCTTCCCTTTTCTCTTCTGCTTTGCTTTCCCCCAGAGTCTTACTATATAACCCAGGTGATCCTCAGAATGGTAATCTCGTGCTTCAGCCTTGGGGATTATAGGCTTGCAGGCACGTAACACCTTGTCAATCTCTATGACTTTCTTATGTTCAATTCAAGCACAACTTTTAAATTCAAACAGCACACACCTGAAAGGCAACTATGGAATAGATTTTATTATTAAGACAGAAACTTATTATATAACCCTGGATTACCTAGAAGTCATTATATAGGCCTCAAACTTGTGGTGATCTTCCTGCCTGTCTCCTAAGTGCTGGGATTAGACTTGTACCTTCATGCCACCTTGACCATAGAGTCTTATACAAGAAAATTTTCCTTATTTAGTGCTGAAATATCTAGCTCAAAGTACAAAGGAATGACTTGCTTCACATTGGGGGTACATATTGAGTTTCTACCTAATAAAATAAGGAAGCATAAATGACAACACTGAATTAACCTTGTCAGAGGAACTCCATGAAAGAATTTTATAAGCATAATTTCACTAGTATGAAAAATGGCAAGTAAAATGAATTAGCTCTTGAAGGGATTTTTAAAAATTACTAGACTACTACTATCTTATGATGTTTTCATATGACATATTCTGCTAGGAAGAACAAGGTGGTGATAGCTTTCAACTCTACTGAAGAGCAAGACAGTGTAATAATTGATTTCCAAATCAAGACCATATCGTCCTTTAGAAACAAGGGAAGGAATAGCCATGATACTTCTCACTCCTGCTCACTTTAGAAGTTGATTAATCTGGTCTGGCTTGGGTAAAACAGATTACCTACCCATCTACATTCAAAACTGATTTTAATAATAAACAGTAAAACCAATCTTAAATATGCAATCTCCACACAGAACCACTGGAATCAACAACCGAAAGGCCAGTCAAGAAAGAAGGGAGCTAAACTGGAGGATTCTATTGATTGGGTTTGGAAGAAAAACTAACCATGAAGAGGAAACATTGGGAAAAGCAGAATAGCTGATTAAAATTAGCTATTCAAATGTGGCTACAAACTGAGGCTGTGGTGTAGACTGCTCCCCAACTATGCCAACAATTTAGCAGGCACTGTCTACAGGGATGTTCAATATCCAATTGACAAGGATCTAAAATACAACCCACTTTAAGAGGGAGCAGCAGAAATAAAGATGGTGTGCCAACATCTTGTGTTATCAAGTACCACTGTTCACTCTTTCCCCTCCAGACCCATGTTTTCCTCACTAGTTAGGCTGTCCAGGCCAAACACCACATCCAGAACCATGGCTCCTTGCTGTCTACAACCAGGCCCCAAATAACTGGTTTCTTTATCCAATCACTCTCAATAAGAAGGCATTGCAGAAGAAGATTCCCAGCCACACCCCTGGGAACATGCATTAGGAATGCCAATGGAAAAGAACTGTTTTCAGTTGAGATTTTATCTTCTGTCTTCTAAGTTCCTTATTTCCCTCAGAAAAGGTTGCTTCCTGTTCTATAATGCTTTGGGAAGAACACTTGTACTTCTCACGAGCACTGTGCCAAAGCCCTTGAAAACTAAAGCTCACTTGAATGTCATGTTTAAAAAAGAAAGGTAATGTATAAATTCATATCATAAGCTGGGCTCACAGCCACATTATAAAAGTCATATTCAACCTGACTGTGTTCTATCAAGCCATGAATCATTTCTATGCTGACCTCCAAGACACCTGTGCTTTAGCAAGGGAATATTTCAAGTGTTTGGTCTTCAAGCACCATGAATAACAAAAAGGCTAGGAAAAGAAGTTTCTAAATAAAATATGTACTCTTAGAAATAACAATTGCAAAACATGTAATCATAATAAGATACTCTGGTTTGGCAATTATTATACCATTAATGTTTTAAAAAAATCAAGAAGCTGACATCATACTGTCTTCTTTCAGGCTTGTTTGTATACAGTTGGGCCAGCAGGTATAAAGTCAGAGAACAGAGAACACAGATGACTGGGAAGAAAATGAAGGAGGCACAATGTCACACACCTGTAGTCCCAGAAGCTGGGAGGGAGACAGTCCAAGAGCAACCTGGACTGACTAGTAAAGCCTATAAAAATAAATAGCAAATAATTGAAATGATAAAAAATATTTAAGAGTTCCTAATGAACAATAAGGGTTGAGATTATACTATTTGAATTAAAACAATCCATCTCTAACCAGATACTCGAAATAGATTTAATCCAAACTCCCAAAGCTAAGTAACAGGTGTCAGTTTTATTAAGATATACAACCACATAACATTGTAAAGTATACAATTTGGTGGTTTTACTATATGCAGAGATATGTAACCATCATTAATGTCCAATTACAAGACATTTTGATAGCCCTAATGAAAACAAACACCACCATTAGCCAGCTGTTCAACATTCTCGCATTCCTCCAAAGTGCAGCAACCACTAAGGTTTTTTCTGTTCCTATAGATTTCACCTATTCTGAACATTTCATACGCATGCAGAGTATACAATATAGTAATTGTGGGGACTGGTCTTTTTCACATAGCACAGTGTTCCTCCAGCAGGTATCATTTCTTTCATCATCAAATAATATTAAGTTAAGGATATACGCCTTCTTCATCCATTTGTTGGTTAATAGATACCTGGGTTGTTTCTCCTTTATGACTATAACAAATAAATGCTACAATGAACATGTACAAGGCTGCGTAAAAATGCTTTCTGTGCTCTAGAGCAATACATTAGGTGTAGTCTTGCTGGGTAACGTAGTAACTGACGTTTTAAAGAATGTCAAAATTTTCTCTATGGCTGCTCTGTCTTACATTCCTACCAGTAACATATAGAGGTTCCATTCTTACCAACACTTGGTGATGTCTATATTTTTAAATTACAGCCATATACACCAGTAATAAGCTACTGTTGTATTGTGGTTCTAATGTATATTCTGCCAATGAATTATGCAGCTCAGTATCATTTTGTTTAACTCGTGATTTGTGTATCTTCTTTGTAAAATACCTATTTAATATTTTGCCTGTTCCTAACTGGATTATTTTCTTTGCATTGATGTAAGAATTCTTTATATTTTATGGATATTAAATTTTTATTAAATATAAATTTGTAATTGATCTTTTTCTACTATGGATTGACCTCTAGTGTCTTGATGAGGTACTGTGAAATACAAAATAATTTTGATGCAGTCATATTTTCATGTTGGTTGCTTTAGATGTCATATCTGGGCAGCTATTACTTAATTCAAAGTCATAAAGTTTACATTTATACTTCCTTTAAACAAATAGTATAACAGCTGCAGATCTCATATTAAAGTGTCTGATCCATTTGTGGATGGTATAAAATTGCTCAACTCTATTCTTTGGCATGTGATTGTATAACTCTTGCACTGTTATTTGTTAAAGAGATGACTCTTCACATTGGGGTTCTTTATCAAAAAGCAAGTGGCAGGCTAGAGAGATGGCTTAGTGGTTAATAGCAGTGTTTTTTTTTTTTTTCCAGAGGACCTGAGTTTGATTCCAACATCTACATTACACAATCATCTGCAACTCCAGTTCAAAGGGAGCCAACATCTTCTTCTGGCCTCTGTGAACATGGCATGCACATGGTATACAAACATAGATGCAGGCAAATTATCCATAGACAGAATTTTTAAAAATTGTTAAATTTCTTTTAATCAAATGACCTTAAAGAGTTCACGTCTCAATTTTCCATTCTAATTTTTTTGTGCATGTTAGCTCTATGCTGTCAGCATGACTATTACTTTATAGTGGATTTGAGAAGCAATGTATAACTCTTTCAACATTATACTTTTTTAAAAAAGATTGTATTAAGATCATCTCAGATATTCTGGATCTCAATAAATTTTAACAGTAACTAAATCTTCAGATCAATTTAGAGTGTATTTCTATGAACAAGAGATATCTTTCCATTCATTCTAGCATCTTTAAATTTTCAAAGACATTTTATAATTTCCAGTGTTTAAATATGAGGCTAATTTATTGCTAAGAATTGTATTTTTGTTTGTTTGTTGTTGTTCTCAGTTCTATCTACTGTCCTTTCTGGTTCTCTTGCACCAAGGTTAAAGAGAAAATATTCTTAATAAGCTTTGTAGCCTCGACAGTTTAACTGTCAAGGATATAATCCACAGTCATGCATGTCCAGATGATTCTTTAACAAACACCTTAATAAAGAGAGATAGACTACTGGTCTACCCTGAAGCAATAGACCAGAGTTGAGTACAGAGTGGAATCAGATAATAGGTAAAACTAAAAGGTGATCAGTCACAGGCTACAGAATCCTAGTCACTGCTCTCTGTTAGCCTTTACTTTCTTATCAAAAAAATGATAATATCTCTTGAGGATGTTACATAGATTAGAAGCAACATGGAAAAACTTAAGAGCCAAGGCTTTCTCACATTCATGATTGTTATCCCTAGCCTCCATCCACTAGATGAATGCCTTGTGTCTAGCAAGTTCTCAAGTATAAATAACATGAAGCTCTGCTAAAGTAATAACTATATTGCTTTACTGATACCATACACAAAAAGCAATAACTAAACTGAACTATAGTGATACCACCCTCTAAAAAGAATAGTTAGTCGGAGCTTCCATGTGTAAGGGTTCTTACTGCCAAGGCTGATGACCTAGATTCAACTCCTGGAACCCACATGGTAGGGACAAAACTGACTTCTAAAAGATGTTCTCTAACCTCCACCAATGTGCCATAGTGCACACACATCCATTGTACAAATATGTAAATTTAGCTAGAGACAGTGCAAGCCTCAGATCAATAAGAATGTGAACAACTCCACTATGATACAACACTGTAAGTCATTTACATTAAATTAAGTTAAGCTTTCTGAATATTGTTGAATATGAGAAAAGCTAGAAAACATTGTGCCAGATAAGGAAAATATTCAAATGATCACAGAGCAAAAAACAAAAAGAACAAACAAACAAAACACACTGTCCACTTCACACTGGCTTTAATGGCATAATTACATTAGAAGTGCTGAGAAAGTATTAATTATTTTCAAAATTAGAATAGTTATTTTTAGTAAATTTTATTAAGTTGATAAAAAGAAATACAGAAAAATTTAAAAGAAAAAATTCACTAATAAAAGTGTCCAGTGGACACATCTAGTTCCTAGGGTCATACAATTCTCAAAACCTCATGAAATGTCCAATGTCAGAAATAAAAAAATAGAATAATCAGTTCACAAACCAAAATTCAAGTCCCAATGACCATCTGCAGATGCAGAAAATCCCTTCTCATGTTTCAACTGACCACTTCTTCAGGTGATGCTTTATTTTTGACAAAGACTCAGGGGAGATACTAGCAGGAAACCTCTGAAATGCCCTAAATTACTAACTAGATGGTTTGAAAATCATTTTACCACTCCTATTTCATCCTCATGAATACAACTCCTGGAGTACGGCTCTCTAAACTGTCACTTCCAAGCAATCAAAAGCATAAAGTAAATTTAAAAATATCCTTCCCTGATCTTCAGACCTATAGTCATCCTCCAAAGAAATCACATCTATTTATTTATTCATTTATAATATTCATTGATTTCTGTCTGTGAGTTGCCTGCTTGTATATCTGGGCACCCTGTGTGCAGTTCTTGCAAAGGTCAGAAAAGGATGTCAGAGGTCCTGGACCTGGAGCTGCAGGTGACTGTTAACCACCAGGTGGGTGCTAGACACTGACCCCAAGTCTTCCCTCTTCACCACTGGGACATCTCTCCAGGCATAAAAAAAACTGTTTATTACTAGCAACTTGAAGTTGTCTGTATACAGGCAAGTCTAATCATTCAAACACATACTGAGAAACTTAAACCTCATGTTGACAACCATAAGGCAAAACAAAGTTATGTAGATTTTCCAATTTATCATTATTGTTTGACTCTAAAAGAGTCATCAGAAAACCTCAGAGATAGAAGTAACATTACAGACCATTTACAGGCTCTTGTTTCTGAGCACTGGTAATGAGGCAACTTGTACAGAACGGGGCACTCCTAGACCTAATACCAACCGAAGCCCTAGCACTTTGTTCCTTATGTGTATTCAAAGACACTGTTGTTTATTAATAGATCCCAGAATATTTTTCTCAGTGGGGGGTATATTAAACTGAAGAAGTGATAAACTATGAAACTTTCTTCCATTGTTTTAATGTATCTGCTTGTAGCATGAGGTGGAACAATCTAGTTTCTTCCAAAACAACAGTTATGCCTCCTGGACAGACTTAACAGATGTATTCCCACCTGTATTTATAAGATAACAAGTTAAACTGAGATATAAGCCTTATGAATTTAGCTAATTCCTGGGCACGCATAGTAAAATCATAGATTGAATTTTCTCAGTTCAGTACCTTACAAATCCAGAGTACTCACAAGCCCCAACGTGCCCAGCTGTGATAGAAGAATAGCAGGGTCTCATTAAGAAGAGCAAGAAGGAAAGCTCTCAGGTTCACCCAGAATGAATGAAATCTACAATGGATTTCTTCTAATCCACTGACAAGAATCCCATGGGCCAGATTTTCACCCAGTCAGTATGTGAGAAAGACAAGATGTCAAAAGCATCTAGAGATGACCCTGCCCCCAAGCGCTGAATTTGCTGAGGTTCCTTTGTACTTACTATGGGACTCAGAGTCCATGGTAGAATTGTGAAGTGTAGTGACAGTTACCTGCTTTCTGAAGAGCACATGGTCATATTTATTGGAGTGGCAGTGCTCATGAGTCTGCACAACAAAGACTATTCAAAGAGCCACGGTTGCTTTTTTGAGTTGATTCAAGGCAAGCATAAATGCACCTCAAAGCAGAGCCTGGAGAGGCTCTAGAGAAGCCACAGTTATCATTCCCCAATCCATGTTACATAATAGTATGCTGATTCTTCAAACCTTTCAAAGTCACACAGAAATCGAAAACCACCCCTTAAGCCTCCCTGGCATGATGCACTGAAACTTCTGTAGATTGTTAGCAGTAAAAATGTCAAATAAAAATCCCCCAGATATAACTCTCCCTCTGTGAATGTTATTCCCTTGGGTTTCTGGAAACTGTCTCCAAGATAAACAGTGCAAATGTCACACAAAGGAGGTTACTTTGGCCCTTCTCAAAACTGACCAGGTGAACTCTGTTCCTTAACATGGACACAGGAGGGACCCCAAGTCACAATGTAAATCCTGACAAATGCCAACAAGTATTTCTAATAGAAATCAAATATATCAAACCTGTGAAACTCCCTGTAATTTTATAGCACTGATTAATTTTTTCATTCATACACATTGATGATCCTAATACATTTTTAATTTAATGCTTAAACTTCTTTTCAGTCTGTGTGTGTGTGTGTGTGCGCGCGCAAATGTTTCTGTGGAGGTACATGTGTGTCCATGTGCATCTGGGGCTACTGTACAACATGGTATCTTCCTTAACCATGTGCCACATTACTGTTTATTTAAGGTCAATTTTTTACTTTGAGTGTGTGGATGTGCTGTTGCCATCACTCATGTGGAAGTCAGAGGATGAATTTCCAGGAACCTCTCCTACCATGTGGGATGCAGGGGCTAAACTCGGAGTATCAGGCTTTGCAACAAATGCCTTTATTCATTGACCCACTCCCATCCCCCTTTAAGACAAGATCTTTTTGTTGATTTACAGCTTACCAATTAGGGTATACTACCTAGCCTCGAGGATCTTCCTGTCCCTGTATCCTGAGCACCAGGATTACATGCTGGTGCCCTTTGTTCGGCAATGAGTTTGTGTTTGTTTTTTATGAAGGTAGGATGAAGGATGGGATTGAACTCAGATCCCAATACTTGTGTGACAATCACTTTAGTAATGGAGCCAAATCCTTACACTCTTAAATTATTTTATTTTGTGTCCATTGGTGTATTTGCCTGCATGTATGTCTGTGTGTGACAGATGTTGCAGTTATTAACAGTTGTGGGCTGCCCTGTGGGCGCTGGGAATGGAACACAGGTCTCCAGGAAGAGCAGTCAATGCTCATAACTGCTGGACTATCTCTTCAGCCCCTTCATTTTTAAAGATTGATCCTACTCCTATCTGAATTGGTCCTTTGTCCCTTCCCTTTCTCTGTACTGACATTTTTAATTGATTTTGTATACTGGAAAACAGAGTGGGAAATTAGTGTAGGGTGGGGCCAGACAGCTTGATAACTACAGTCACAGCAAGGCACCCTGTCTTCAGAGAAGCAGGATGCTCTGGCTTTGTGCTCCACCTTTGGGCACCTGACTTTGGGCTACTGGTTTTGCCTTTTTGTCGTCCTACCCTCCACAGCAGGAACAAAACCCAAAACAAATTAGAACTCAATGTGACGATTTATTTCCTAGTTTCTTATAAAAGGCTGAAACTATTTTGATGATTCATGAGGTTTCTAATGATAAAGGAATTTGTTTCATTCTTTTATTAATCTAGTCAATAAAGTGAACTGCTGTAGCCTCCTCCACTGTACATAATATTGAGCTCTAGGCAGTTCAAAAAAAAATCAGTATGGGGGTCAGACTGTGAATGGAGTCCCTGTATGCTTATACACTGGTAGAAAGCTCATGCCCAAGCCATTACCCTTCCTAGGTCCTCAGTTTACCCTCAACAAAGGGAAAATAACCAGAGCAGCAGGGAGAGGGCTCCAAGGCTCTATAAACATATGACAATAACAAATTATTTTTAGCCAGCTAACTACCTTTAAGCCCCCTGGATTACCTTTATTCATTAAATAAAACTATACATCAAGATTTTTCAAGGCACAACATCAGGATGAGAGACCAGGATCCACACCCAGGAAACAAGAGGGTAACTCACTGAGCTCTAGGGAAGACCCATACTAAGAGTACAAACTCTGCCTTTAAAAATTATAGACTTCCAAAATTAAACATCTGTGCAATAGGCCGGAATTTTCCTATGTGATATACTACGGAATCTATAGGAAAGTAAACACCAGTTGTGACTTATATAACAGGACATTTCTGTTGGTTAGTTTTGAGGCAGAGGTTTC
Organism: Phyllotis vaccarum; assembly: GCA_033318265.1. Classification (NCBI taxonomy): domain Eukaryota; kingdom Metazoa; phylum Chordata; class Mammalia; order Rodentia; family Cricetidae; genus Phyllotis; species Phyllotis vaccarum. Next base: position 68,260,876 of record JARWLC010000006.1, read on the forward strand.
CTATATATCCCCAGCTGGCTAACTTTCTGTGCAGCACAGGCTGGCCCTGAGCTCCTTCCCATCAATCCTCTAGCCTCAGTCTTCCAGGTGCTGGCATTACAAGTGGGAGCTTGTTTTTAAAAGCTTCATTTCATAATAAAGACCTCTATATTTAATCATGCTTCCCTTTATAATAAGGACACTGGACTCTGTCTTCTTCCTTGCCAAGAAAATTCACACATGTTTACATGGGCAAACTATTCCAAGCATAAGTAGAATCATAAGACAAGTGTCTGATCAGGAAGAAAGCTGGAGAACTTCCCTCTCCTTTGAAATGTTAACTCCTGTCCTGCCCCACCCCCTTCCTCAGCCCACACTCTGCTCATAAAACAGTATTTATTTATCTTTGATTTTCCTTGGGGTGCCTGGAGAAGCCTGTGGGGTGAGCTGCCTCCTTCCAGATTTAATTGGTTCCCCTCAGTTGTCTGGAAGCTCTAAACTTAGAAGCCAAACCCTTTCTGTTCAAATGGGCTCTCTTGATGCAGGGCAAGCACACGTGAATCTCATCTAAACAGAACAATAACAGTATTGGGTTCCCCACTTCACAATGGCCCAGTGTTACTTGTTAGGCGGTCACTCCCCCTGCTTGCTGCCATCAGAGGACAGCAGATCTGCACAGTCTCTTGCTCTTTCTCTCTGTCCTCCCTCCCATCCTTCCCTCTCCCTCTTCCTCTCTCCTCAATCCTATGGCTCTTTCCCTTCCAGCACCTGGGGATTTATTAAAGATGAATTTACAACTTACCTAGAAGTGTCCCTTCTGGCTTTTGGGAAACTGCCACAAAGACCACTGAACCGCAATTAAAAAGATGATGGAACAGAGTCCCAAACTAGGAGTGTGTGTGCATTCCTACTGCTGAAGACAAAGGTCATAGTCTGCTCCCCCCCCACACACACACTTGAGAGTTTCCTTTTTTAAAAGATTTATTTATTTTTACTTCTGTGCATGTGTAAACATATGTGCAGGTGCCCATGGAAGCTAGAGAATGTGGCAGGTCCTCCAGCTGAGCAACAAAATAAAAACTATATCTAATTATAATAAGGGAATTTCATGTGTTTCTACAGTCTGGGTCAAACCCTAGACACTGAAAACCTAACACACTTCCACACATCCTTAAGAATGATGATTAAATACAGGTAAAGTGAAGGTTTGTAGCCTGAAGCAGTATCCTTCATGCCAGAGGTGTCAAGCTGAACCAGCAGGAAAGAATATGAGGTGATAAGCAGTTGGGGAGAACAAAGGGACTTTCCCCTAGTTGGGTTTTCCAACTTCAAAAACATCAAGCAATTAAAGAAACAAAGGGTTTGAATCACAGTATATACTGTGGGAAAAGAACAGATGGCATAGTTTAACAATAAACAATGCTGATGTTGAACAGTCTAGTCCATGGCTGTCTCCAGAGTGCTTAGAACAGTCTGCTACATAACAATTGTATAGGAATGCTTTGCTCTCTGACCAGAACCATCCCTCCCCAACACCATACCATGAGCACTTTCTTCTCTAGGATCTTTTCTGTAGAGCTGCTACACACCCCCCCACACACAACCACACACACACACACATGACCACACACACACACATGATCACACACACACACCCACACCCACACACATGACCACACACACACACACACACACACACACCCACACACACACAACCACACACACACACACACACACACACGTTTTTTAAAATTGTGTTTATTTTTATTTCTTTTTCAAATATTGTATGTGCACTCGTGTTTTGCCTGCAAGCATATATATGTGAGGGTGTCAGATCCTCTGGAACTGGAGTTACAGACAGTTGTGAGCTATCATATCTATACTAGAAATTGAACTCAGGACCTCTAGAAGAACAACCAACGCTCTTAACTTCTGAGCCATCTCTCTAGCCCCATTACTTTTATTTCTGTGTATGTGTATTTATACACTTGTGTATGCAGGTGCCCATGGAAACTAGAGTGTCAGATCCTCCAGGATTAAAGGTACAGCCCTATGAGCTGCTTGACATGGGTGGGAGCTAGGAATCTCACCCCCGTCCTCTGCAAGAGCACCAGGTGTTCGTATCTTCTGAGTATCTCTCCAGCTCCAGGATTCCCTATACCCCTTCATCTTCCTCATCACATTTAATGTAACTGTATTACCACACGATTCTGCTTTTCTTTCTTTTTCCTTTTTATATTGCTGGAGCTCAATCATGCGGCCTCCTGCATACAAAGAATGTGCTCTACCATTGAGCTGTGTCTCCAGTTCTGTTTACTTACTTCATTACTGCCTAGAAAAGTACTATCTTGTTCACTTATTTCCAGCATCCCAAACAACAGCTGCCACACAATAAGTGCATACAAGTGGTTAGAATACAAACTTATTCTATTCCATATTTGTGTAGTCCATCAATAAAAAAGCACTTGTCATTCACTATTGGCTGCTGCCTAGAAGAACCTGTGTTGATCAAAAGAAAGCACCAAGTTAAGTAAGTCCAATATGGGAAGAGTCGTGAGATTGTGCACAAAGGACTCTGGGAACAAGAAAGAAAAGCATCTGGATCAAACATTCAGTCAGTAAATTCTTCCAAGGAAATTTTCTGTCAAGTGTTTCAAGGAATAAACAGGAAAGGGAATATGCATGCATGCAATGGAAAGCAAACTAGTAGAGAAAAGGATGGGAGAAAAACCCAGGGAGATGCAGGCTTGGTGTTTAAGACTCTTGATGCCTAACTAATCCTGGAAGCTGGATGAAGCACATAGAGTTTAAGCTGAGGAATGACAGATCTCACGGTCACATTGTAGACACCGTGAGTATATGACCACAGGTTACAAAGGCATAGAACAATTGGGTATGACCTTCAGTATGTGCATGTATCTGCACACACACACAGGAAGGGGCAGAATACAGAAAAAAGGAAGGTTCTGTAGTAGTTCAGATAGAAACGATGAAACTAAAAACATCCATCCCTGAATTCATCAGTTCTTTTCTTCATTTTCCAATCAAAAATTCTTAGTGCTTTAAAAAAAAAAAAAAAGAAGAAAAACCATGCACAGGGCACCGCAAAAGGAAATAGCAGTGACCAAGTGACCAATTAGTACACTGTCACATAGGTGGCTTAAAAGAGTAGGTTCAGAAGTGCCACTCACCCAAACAGGAGACTGCACGGAGCAGGGAAAGGCTAACATGGAGAAGGATAGTGTCTGAAGCTTCAGAGGGTCTGGCGTGCCGTGGGAATACCCAAACAACACATGAGAAATTAATCTTCATGAAAACATGCTGAAAATTATTTAATTATATATAAGCTCCAAAGCTCTGTGGTTGGTATACCTTTGAGACTCCAAATTTCCTTATTTCTATGCTATTCAAAAACATATTCATTTGGTCTAAATTTCTTTGGGGAAACAAAACTTATTCATAAAAATTAAATGTGTATCTTTAATAACAAACATGAACTAAAAACATAGGAGGACAGTTTCTTTTTAGAAAAATAGCTCTTTAAATACAGCAATTCTGAACTAAAATACTAACTAAATGAGAAATCCAAAATTAACAATGGAAAACAAGAAAGAGAAATATAAATATATGACCTCCCTAGGAAAATGTGACTTAGTTATCAACTCATAAAAATTAAATTGTCATTCACATGTCATTTGCATATTTATGCCCATGACTAGAAAAATAATTGTGGTTCATTCAACACAAATAACAAACAATTATGAAATAGCACAGATAAAAACACACACAGTTTAGCTAATTAGTGAACTAGTTAACTAGTTACTCTTAACTAGTTAAGAGTATGTTAAGTAAAGCTGGAAAACAGAGTTCTAGTCTTCCAACCCAGCCAAGGCAAGGAAGAGAACACAACCACATGTAAGATTCATAGTAACTCTGTGAATTTTTACAAATGATTCATTGTTTCCTGACTCTCACATCTTGGAGGATTTCATATTCAAGCCATTTCAATGGCAGTGTGTGTTATGTAGTACAATATACTACGAGCCCCCTCATAAAACACATACACAGGGAGAGAGAGAGAGAGAGAGAGAGAGAGAGAGAGAGAGAGAGAGAGAGAGAGAGAGAGAGAGAGAGAGAGGTTAATTTTATTCAATGGTCCTATAGAATCCGTGATTGAAGACCAATGATTTAAGTGCCCTCCCACCACCATTAAAAGGGAAAGAGGGAGAAGTGAGGAGAGAAGAAAGGAGGGGGGGAGGGGGAATGGATTTCCACAAAACATGAAAATCCAGGTATGTGGCTTTTCTGATGTTAAACTTAGTCTAAAACTAATCTGTAGACAATTTGAAGACACAGATGAAAAATAGCATTTGACCTGAGCTGGTTTTTCAGCAGAACCTCAACATTCAATATCTAAAGGGATCTTAAATGGAAATTGTCTTCCTTCCTTCTCACCCTCATTTTCTTTCTTCCTATATAAAAACAGCCTCACTATGTAGACCAGGCAGGTCTGAAACTCACTATGTAGACCAGGCTGGCCTTGAACTCATAGAGCTCTGCTTGCCTCTGCTTTCTAAGAGCTAGGATTAAAGACATGTATCACCACATCCAGATAAATACACATTTCTATAATGCAACTTAAATGTGCCCACATCCTTTAGACATCCTTTTCAAAATTTAAGGCACCTAATGAAGAACACCATATTATGAATATGAATTTCAGGTTATAGCCCATGAAAATATGGTATGAGTAGGTATCGAAATGGTAACATTTGAAGTAAAACCTGGTTCCAAATTCCAGTTCTGTTAGTTAATATTGTGTGAACATAGGAATTTGTTTAGCTTTCTAGATCTGCTTACTTTATCATAATTATGTAGGAAGTAAATAGTGCCAAACAAGATAAAAAAAATTTTAAGTGACTATAGTTTTGGGTGTGTGAACTTCAAAATAAATGGGGATAGGAGCAAAGTAGATAGTGAGAGAAATAACTCAGAAAAATAAACCATCTGTGAAATCAAAGGTAAGAAGGGTAGAATCCATATCTTCAAAGAAGAGTCCTTAGCATGCTGACAATGGAATATGGTCCTATTACACAGCATATTCCTCCAGTGTTAGCAGGTCGAAAATGCAACTCTTGAAGTATTTTCAGGACCAAGACCTTTCACCTTCCTTCAACTGCGCATTATTAGCCAGCATTCCATGCTTGCTATAAACAGGAGGAAACTACACATAGTGATAAATGCTAATAAGATAACTAACTCATTCACTTCATTTCTAGGAAACCACCCACATATTGCTTCTGTATATCATCAAATTTTAAATGTAGCCAAAAGGACATGTATGATAAATGACTTAATTATAAACCTATATTTGCCAGGAAGAGAATTTGAATTTAACAGGCAACATAAAACCAACCAGAGCTTTCAAAAGTAACCACTCATTTTGTCTCATGGCAGGTGCTTGAAGACACATCTGCTTCCTTCTTATAGACATCTAAAACATTTCTCCCACAAAATGCTTAAGTTTTTTTTAAAAAAATCACATCCATATGTAGTCATTTAGGAGCATTTTTCATCTTTGTACATATTTCACTTATGAATTCTAACACTTACAACATTTAATTTTATCTTGTCTTCAAGTTTTTTGGCTTATCACTGATGTATTTTCTGTATCACTTCTCCTGAATTATATTGACCCTAACCTTCCCTTATCCAGCACATGTTATTGCCATTCTCAATAAGGCCCCTCTGTTAGGTATTTTATTGAGTTTTCTTATCTTAGTCTCCATTCTTCACTATCCCCTACTTTATATATCAAGTAAGCAAATGCTTCATTTCTTGGCATTTGTCTTTGTTTTTCTAAAAATATAAAGTGGTGTGTGTGTGCATGCACATGCATACTCATGAGTACACGTGTACACGTGTACATGCATATATATGTATGTATTAAACTTTATACAGTCATGTGCTATGGAAAACTTTTTCTAAATTTTTCAAACAAGTCTTCAAACTATACCCATAATATAGTATGGTCCTCTGGTTCACACTAAATTGTTACATCTAATTCCAAAATATGATTCTCCCATATCAAATAATGTCTCTATACTCAAAGGTACCTTACAGGTGAAGTAAAGCCTCAATATAAATGTGATTAACCTTGGGGCCCTGGATCCTAAAAGCATAAACTATGAGACTGAGAGATGCTTGTAGGAGTGTCTGCTGTGTAAGCAGGAGGAAATGAGTTTGGAACCCCAACCTGCACATAAAAGCTAGCACAAAGGCATTAACCTGCAACCCCAATGTGGAAAGATAGAGATAGGCAGATCCCCAAAGTTTGCACTCAAACTCACTGAGAGATTCTGTCTTCAAAAATGAGGTATACAGGGTCTAGAGAATATGTAATATAATATGAGGCACTTGACATCAACTTCTGCCCCCTACTTTGGCACACATGGGCATATATACAAATATCTTCACCTACATATACAACATACACACACTAAATAAATAAATATTTAAGAATTTTAACTTCAGTTTTTAATAGGTAAAATGTCTAACTTAAAATCAAGATCTACAAATATGTCTCCAATAAGTCACAATGGTCAAAATAAAATAGCAAACTAATATGTAGAGAGAAGTGTTCAAATTCATTATTAAACATAGAAGTACAACTTAAAATAAATGTCATTTTACACCAATTAGTTTGGGAAAATGAGACTCTAAAATTAAAGTGTTGGCTAACAAGTATGACAGTGAAATGTTTCTACACCATTCACGCCCGAGTCCAGAGAGCAATCTGGCAATACTGATGACACTTAGTGACCTTCTGAATGTGTTTTTGCAATCTGTTCTCCAGTTCCCATCCAGAGAAATGCAGGCTATTTTCACACCATTGTTTATGGTGGCAGAGGCCAATTATTTTAAAATATAAAATGAAATGATTTAGAGATAGACTATGATAATATCTCTCATCTCCAGAAGCTGCTTTAAAACAGGTCTAGAGCCAGGGATGTAGCTGCTTAGCCCAAACAAGGCTGTGGGTTGGGTTCCTGGGACAAAGAGCCTAGTATACAATTTATGTAGAAAACAGCCCTTCATATTTGAAATTGTATTTTTATAGACTCAGAATGTATTTAATTAAATTATTAAGTAAATATTTATACAAACTAAGACCCTAAATATCTCAAATACTCTTTAAAATATTATTTAGGAGTTGGTAGCTCAACAGGTTAATAGGGCATTTGCTCTCGAGCCTGAGAAAGAGTTCAACCCTGGAACCACACAGGTGAAGGAGAGAACTGACTCCACAAAGTTTCTTCTGGCCTCCATATGAACAAATGGCACATGTGTGCCCACATACCTGCCCTCATATAATACATACATCAGACACACATGCACAGATAATAATAAAATATCATTGAAATGCTATAGCAATATACTTTGAAGCTCTGCTTAAGGAATCTAAAACAACTTAAGACCATTCATCTCAGTCTATTACTGCAACTTCAGAGGGGTAACAATCAAGGGGTGTATGAGCTGAGTTTTCCAAGGGAAGGTAGATCATTCAACCCCAAATAGTCTCTGTGTTTTCCTTCTCATGCTACCTTAAAATAAGCATTGCAAGCAGTTTCCAAGAGCTGTAACATACATTTAACAAGATACAATGCTCTGGGGACACCAAACACTCCCTGGCAGGGTCTGATGAGTATCACTTTCATGTTAGAATTACACTGGATTATGAAATTCACACACATGTGGCTCTGGAGCAGGGAAAGGTCTCTGGGAACTAAGATATAAAACAATAATTGGGCCACTTTGAAAATCTAGAAACTTGAATTATAAACATAATTCACTCACTTTGTAGTTTAAATTTTTAATACATGTGTGTCTGTGTTTGTACACATAAGGGCAGGTTACCCTTGAAGGTCAGAATTATCATATCCCCTAGAGTTGGAGCTATGGGAGGTTGTGAACTTATTGCCGTGTGTGCAGGGAAGCACACAGGTCCTAGGGAAGAGCAATAGGAACTCCAGCCGTGTAACTCACTTTAGTGTCACTAGCTCACACCTACATCCCTGAACTGTAGGTAGAGCCTGGAGTGACTACCACTTGCACTTTGAAACCCACAAATATCTGCTGTCACTCTCTCTCACAAGAAGGTAATATGTTTATGTTTGAAAGACACCAAGTCTTTTCCAAAGCCTGCATTCTCTCTCTCTCTCTTTCTCTCTCTCTCTCTCTCTCTCTCTCTCTCTCTCTCTCTCTCTCTCTCTCTCTCCCTACCCCTCTCCCTCTCTCTCTCTCTCTTTCTCCCTCTCCCTCTCTCTCACACACACACATACAAACACACACACAAACATTTCCCTGCCATACAGGTCACCAAAAGCACCATACCCCAAGGAGAAGAGAGTGGGGGCTGGGAAGGCATATGCAAAATAGAAAGGAGGTGCTTGGCAAGGATGCAATTCGAGAGGCCCAGGCAGTACAGGATGTATGGCTTTGTTCCATCAAAAGGTCGTTTGAAGCACAGTATTTTATTTTTATGGTGGAGTATTGAATTCTGAGGTCTCTGATACACTCCAGGGACCCAGCAAAGGCCAGTCTCAGCACTGTGCCAGCCCCCTGCCGGGTCACTAATGAAGATGGAGAAGGAGTTCACCCAAATAAAACACAAGAAAGGGCGAAAAAGGACTCCGGGTTACGTCGATTCCCTTTATTCCAGAGGAACAACCTTTTCTGTATTGAGGGACTAATGAGTCGTGAACAGGAGGTGGGAACAAGCGCACAGTGCATTTACTGGGAGGGACAACATCAGCTGGCTTTTGTGTTCAGTTCTCAGTTCAATTTTCAGAGCATTTCCCAGCAAGGACCAAAAGCAACTTGAACAAAGGAAAGAGCAGTTGGATACTTGAACTGTCTCCACTAATACACTAGAGAGCTGGGTCTGGCGCTTCAACACTGCAGTGGAGGATACAGGTAAAAGGGCCCAGGAAATCAAATGTGAAGGTTCATTTAAAAAAAAGTATAAGACAATGAGAGAACTTTAAAACTTTTTCTTAGGGTACTTTGAAAGTTCTGTCCTTTCTAAAAGACACAAACAACTGGCCTTTCAGCAAACTTTTAGAAGAACAGAAACACAGCCCAAGAAGCTACTTGATTTTCCATCCTTACCACTTAATTAGGAAGGGCATTTATGATGTTCAAGGTTTTAATTGCTTTTGCCCTCCTCAGGCTCCTTCTTCAGTTACGCCCACAGAGCAATTGAACCACAGCCAGACATCTGAACTTCTCTCAGAAGGAGGGGGGGAGGGGGGAGGAGGGGGAGGGGGAGGAGGACAAAACAAACCAAAACCCAGCCACAAGCACAATTACCCTGACACTATTCTGTCACTTATCTCTCCCACTTCTCTCGTTATCTAGTTCCTTCATCTCCTCTCAATAAAATATATGAATGTAACAAAGTTTAAAGCATAATGAGAATGATGTATTTGTTAATATAAGGCAGGCTGGCCACAAGTAACCCACAGGTAGGTTCTGTGACACCTAGAAAGTCTGAAATTCTAGACTACCACTGAGCCCCATACCCTAACCTAATCCACAGTCCTGGTGCAGGATTCCATATGCATATGCTGATACCCTGAACAGAGCCATGGGAACTGAGGAACCAATGAATTCCAGGACATCCAGAAATCATGTAGACTGTGTTAAAAGGCCCAAGTCTTGAGAAAACCCCAGACCTATTATTTCCTCTGAAGGCTCCAAATTGGAAGCCAACTATACGGTAAGATATGGATCTTCCTTATCACAGACAAGTCTCTGGTTTGTAGAGCATCACTCCTAAAATTCCTTCCCCCATGCTCTGCTTCATCCTACCTCAGCTGCCCCATTCTCTCCTCTCTCTGAAGCCCTGTCTCCCTGACTCCATCCTGTGATCATTTGAGTATGTTGAGGTCCACCAGCCCTCCCTCATCCCACACGTTCACACCCTCCATCCTTCCACAGACAAAACACACAAGAGCACAGATGCACACTGGGTATTTACTCCCAACTTTAACCAAATTCACTAACTCCTTACAACCACCATATTATCAAAAATGCTTTGAAAAGTTGCTGTTACTTTTTTAATTGTAAAGCCAATGTCACCTTCTTGGTTTTCATCTTACTTGACCTCTCAGCTGAGTATGTAGGGCCTCAAGGTATTGTCTAAGAATAACTATTCTCAAATAGAGATGATTCTGTCTCCCAGTGGGGTGCTGTTACTGCCACCCAGTGGGTAGAAGCCAGGAAGCTACAACACCAGAATAGATGCTCTAAGAAAAGATCAACTCTACCATGCCAATGGCACCAGACTGCAGTTAAATGCCTTGGTAGCACGTTAAAATGTCACCCAACAACCTGAGTACAGTGGCACATGCAAATACTGCCACTGCTTGGGGAACTGAGGTAAGAGAATCACAAATTTGAGACCAGAATGGCTATATAGTGAGACTCCATCTTAAAATAATTAAACAAAAAGTGCTGTGGGGTTAGGCTGTTACTAGGGAACAGCAGACTTGTTTATTTCCTCTGTAGGAGAATTGACCACTTCTCTTTTCAATGTCATGGCTGATGAGTGTCGCCAGTGTCAAAGGAAGACAAGACACATTAAATAATGACTTAGTTTACTTAATCAGAAGATGGGCTCAACTTCTAACAACAAACGCCCTGTGGATAGCTCCTTCCTTTCTCTACTTACTGGTCCCCACCAGCCAGCTGAACACAATAACCAAGACCCTCAAAGGCACACAGGCATGTACAGTGTTTCCTCACTGCTTCTCATAACTTTTGATAACAAAACCATTGTTTCTTCTGTTTGCTTCCATCTGACTGATTTTATTTAATGAGCCTCAATAGGGCTAGGGAGTAAACTTCTATGTCTGTCACACTTCATGGGCTCCCTTTCCCAAGATTCAAAGTAAGTACTAGACTATTCTGTTTTTCTGGAGAACAAACACAAACTCAAAAACAAAAATCCTAAACCAATATTCTCTTCTTTTATGATGCTTTCCTCCAGGACAGAAATACTCCACTTAAAACAACAGCCATCATCCCAGTATCATGTCGATTTGGATCTAAGAGTTTTTTCCTATTAGTTTTATTTCCTAAATACCACATTTTAAGAAATGAAGTGTCTTGTAAAAATAACAGTGGGATAAGAGAGCAGGAGCTTAACAATACAAGTGCAGACTCCAGTACTGGCCATCACAGCCTCCTTCTCTTACTGTGACTACATTCCTTTTGTGTTTCCTGCATATGATGTGCTCCACAATTGGAGCACTCTGCCATAGGGCAGCAGGACCGTTACACGACTACGTCAACCACTACCTTAAGAATGTTGGTCATGAAATACACCAGCTATGTCCTATGCAGGTCTGTTTGGGGTGAAATAATAAACTCAGGTGTGAAATCAAAGTAACACTGTTTTGACAGATTGTAGTCAGCATTCCCTATAAACTGAGATAGTTCGTGTTTTGTCAGCCCTACCTAATCAATGATACAGGTTCCGTTCTTACTACTCACACTTCACACAGTGAGGGTTGTGTCTTCTGACTGAAATAAGGTCTATGCAGAGGAATTAAAATCACATGTTAGAGGTTGAGACTTCCTAGTTTGCCAGTAGGTGCTGAAACCCATAATGATTCCAACAATAAGCAATACTTGAGATGAATTTCCCAAGGACAGGGGCAAGACATGGACAGGTCAACTGTATCCCTTGTTGCCAGATCTCTACACTCAAATACTTCAGAGGGGTTGGAACAGAATAAATATCCTTTTAAAAGGATAATGAGTATAGATATTTTATTTGCATGTTTGTATGTTTCTGCACAACATGTATGCCTAATGTCTCCAAAGAGGAGAAAGGGGTCATCAGATCCCTTGGAAATGGAGTTACAGATGGTTGTGAACTGACATATGGGTTCTGGGAACTGAACTCAGATCCTCTGGAAAAGCAACTAGTGCTCTTAGCCACGAAGCCATATCTCCAGCCCAATACCCTATTTATTTCTTGATATTAATACTGTGATCCCTGACTAAAGAATGCAAAAGGGAAATAATTAAGTGAATGTAAGTACACATCAGTAGATGCCAATTAGGACAAAATGAGCTTCATTCACATTATAGGCATATCAAGGGAGAGTGGGGAAGGTTTTTATTTCCAAGTTCTACTGTTCAATAAAAACAATTGAGTGTTGGGAAAAACAAACCAGGTTATGGTGAGCAAGCAGTGATATAAAAGGGGAAAAATTTATATTTCTTTTAAAACACATATCTCCTAAACATATGAAGTATGTGTGAAATGAAATACACGAAAACAGTAATTTGAGTTGCTTGCAAGGAAACTAACAGAGTGTCTTATGAAGGAAGGTGAATGCCTTTAATCCCAGCACTTGGGAGGCAGAGGCAGGAAGATCTCTGTGAGTTCGAGGCCAGCCTGGTCTACAGAGTGAGTTCCAGGACAGGATCCAAAGCTCCACAAAGAAACCCTGACTTTAAAAATAACAAAAGAATGAGACTGAGCAAAATGGCTCTTTCCAATCCTCTAAAATTTGTACCAGGTGAATATATTTCTTAATTTTAAATCAATTTTGTTTTAATTTTTGAAATTCTGCTAAGAGTGCATAATACACAATTGGCTTTTAAAATGCATGTGTGGCAAATTTCTCTTCTTCAAAGCTCTCTTTACAAATCACACAGAATTCACAATGCTCAAAAGGTAGCGGTGGGTTGAACAGTGTTGTGGGTTGAATGTGAATGTGAACTGACACCTGTTCAGTTCAGGTGTTGAATGCTTAGTCTCCAGGTGATGCTGAGCTTTGGGAATGAGAGGCATGGCTGGCAGAAGTGAGTCACTAGGCCTAAGAATTATAGACTGGTCCCACCCACCACAACTCTCCACCTACTATCAGCTGCCACAATGTGACCATTGCTTGTAGCTCTACCTCAGTGGCCTCCAGCCAAACCTCCACAGCAACACTGGACTGTATCCCCTGAGCAGTGAGATAAAATAAATCTCTGCTTCCTTGAGTTGCTTCTGCCTAGTATTGACAAGGAAGTGTGTAACAATTAAACACTGCTAATTGATTTTATTTTCTCTACTTCCAAAAGAAGAAAACAATTTGAAGAAGCATTATACCTCTCGTTTGTCCATTGGTAGTTTCTGAAACTCCCCAAGCATCTGTGACAGCTGTCACTCAAATGTCACCTCAAGCTTCAGTCCTTGTGTGTCTGGTACAACACACAGTCCAACACAGACTTTGGAAACAATGCTTCTCCTTTACATTTTAGTGACTATTATGTTAGGAAATACATGTAGTGTGGACAAACACGGCTCCACAGTTAAATTCCAGAGAGTATGGTTCTGCTGTAGCTCTTCTCCTAGACAACTTAACGACAGAACAGTGTGACCCAGGCACGTGTCCTGTGGCTGTATGAGGATGTCTTTCTGGATGGGGACTAAAGCTCTGATGGATCATTCTAAGAGGGATCGCAAGAACCGCTTAAGTTTCTGTTCCCTTTCCAACAGGAAAACACGCACGCATGCGCACACATACATACACATACCCACAGAGACCCTCATCAGTCATCTATCCCAAAATCTCTCATCTGTAGATTACTTTTTTTTGTACTAAAAATAACAGTATTAAACAACTGTGTTCTCTGATTATCATATTCTAGGATAATACTTTGCAAATTCTATAAACCATATCAATATTTTTATTATTGATTTAATTATAATCATTTAACTCCTGTCTTCAAAATCAGCAAGATGGTAACTGCTTCCAAGACGTGACACAAACTCTGGGTCTTCAACCAAGTCCCTATTGTGCCACACTAAATCAGATCAGGACCAAGGGCTGTGGACAGCCTTCTCCATGGTTGTGCATTACTTTGGCTCTGGCTTTGGTGTAATTCTATCATTGAATACTATGTCTCTAAGGTTTAATGTCCTCCTTTCTGCTGCTGAGGTTCAACTACTAATAGTTTATATGGAATCACTGGTGATGCCAGATACTTAGTACTAAGCTATTTTTCTTTTTCTAAGTCAGTATCAGATGGACAAGGCTCATGCTTGTTGAGGAGGGTAGTAAACATCTGTTTTTCAAATTAAAAAAATAAACTGAGTTGATGCTCTCAGAGAGAACCCACACTGGTCAAACTCAACCACCAGGCAGGCCTCTTCATCAACAGTGAGCACCAAGGTTAAAAGCAGGCATTTGAGCAGACAAAAGTAAACCTTAAAACCAGTCTGCCTCTCAGACACCCCTCTTGCTAGGCTCTTTGATAGGCTGGGCCTGAGATTTACAGACACTCCAAAGCAAATGCAGCTATTCAAACATTTGCCCATATCTGCAGATTATCTTAGGTACTCAAGAATATTATGAAATGTGATTAATATACTTTGATTTTGAAAAAAAATCCAAAGTAGGAAAAGAATGTAAATAAATGAATGGAAGTATATATACACAACTGGACATTATGGAATCAGACATACAGACAGAAAATAAACAAGTTCAAGTTAACACATGTGGGGATGGAAATACTAGCCCATTTATGCTTTAGATTCCCAAGAAGTACATGAGAAAGTAATTCTCTGTCCTCATTTGTAAATAAGAAAGTCAGATACAAAGGAGAGGAAAGAACAGCAGGTTCCCCAGGTTTTCATGGGAAGGACAGAACAATAAGGCCCATCATTTGCTGCCACTCTGAACTGTCCCCAACTGCTGCACAGATGCACCCATTAGCTGTTATTACCTTTGTTCAGAAAATTTGTGGCCTTCCTAATAACCATCAACTTACAAACAGTTATCACTTGTGTGCATGAAGAATATAATTTTAGCCAGGGATAAAAGATATAGCAAAAAGGGAAGAAAACATAATCACTGACTTCTAGGAGGTTTGTGTGCTAGGGAGAAACAGCGCGTGTAAGTGAACGCAGTAGACAGCATATACAACCTTACATCTGTTTAGGGAGAAACAGCACGTGTAAGTGAACGCAGTAGACAGCATATACAACCTTACATCTGTTTAGGGAGAAACAGCGCATGTAAGTGAACGCAGTAGACAGCATATACAACCTCACATCTGTTTAGAGAGAAACAGCGCATGTAAGTGAACGCAGTAGACAGCATATACAACCTTACATCTGTTTGGAAACAGAGGAGAATGAATAAATCAGTATCAAAATAGATGGCATGGCCACAATCTCAATGACATAAAATACACACTTGATAAAACTTATTTTTAAGATTTATTTAGGCTTAAGAGATGGCTCAGTGGTTAAGAGCATTAGCTGCTCTTCCAGAGGACATAGGTTCAATTCCCAGAACCCACAGGGTGGTTCACAATCATCTGTTAACTCCAGTCCTAATGGATAGGACACCCTCTTATAGTCTCTGATGGCACTGCACATATACAGTACATAGACTTACATGCAGGGAAAACATCCATACACATAAAAACAATTTTTAAAAAACTTTAAAGATTTATTTTTACTTTATGTGTATGAATATTTGCCTGCCTGCATGTCTATGCAGGGTGCAAGTGCCTGGTGCCATGGAGACAGTGTTGGATCTCCTGGAACTGGGGCTAGAGGCAGCTGTGAATCACCTTGTGAGTGCTGGGAACTCTAAAAAGTAGAACAGCAAATGCTTTTAGTAACTGAGCCATCACCTAGCTTTCAAAAAAAGTCTTTTGCCTTTTACGTTTTCGATGTACTTCAACTAATTAATACTGGGTATCATAATATGAGAAAGCAAAATATTCATATTAGGTTCAAAACATAAATTTGGTAATTCTAAATTTTTACTTACATAATTAACAATACTATATCTTTCGATAAATAATGGAGGTGAAAATGTTACCATGAGACTCTGCTTTCTCAAACACACAAGTGTATGACTGAGAAACTACCTACTGTGTGCTGCTAACGAGGCACCTAAACCCATCAGTGAGAGAAGGAAATAGGAAATGTTCAATGTGTTATGAAGAACTTGAAGTCACAGTGAGACTGAGACACTTGTTTAAATGACCAAGCGTTGTGAAGCCAATGGAAGAATTCATTTTTAAGCAAAGTTCTAATACAATTTAATGATAATTTACTAAGATGAGATAAGATAAGAAAAAGGCACATGAACCATAATTTACCTACAAATGTCTCAAATAAACATGCCTGAATTGATCTTTCCTAAAGTTCTATCTGAACAGTGGGAAGTTAGTACAATGTAAACAGTGAGAAGCAATGTGACCAAACATTAGACTCTAAAAAGGAAAATGATTATTTTCAAAGAACAGGTTCTGAGAACTCTCATCATCAAAACTGATTATTTCCTAAAACCAGAGAGATTGCCAAACCAAACCAGGATAGTACATAACTCCTTTGTGATATCAAAGTTTAATAACCATTCAAACATATATAGAATTTTAAATAGGCCAAGTTACAGTTAAATGCAAAGCCTTGGTAAAGCCAGTGACCTATTCAACTCAAGATCAAGTATGTCTTGCATCACAGCTAAAGCCAGTTCCTTGGGAAATCTGCCAGCAATTCCCTACATCAGCTACTAATTATTTTTAAAGAGTTCTCACATGACATTGTAACAAGACAAGTTTCTCCACCCCTATCTCAGAAGGTAAAAGAGAGGTGAAGACTTTAAACCCTAACATACATGTCATCCTAGACTTACTTTATCACTTTGTGTTGAAAAAAAAGAAGATTCCACTTGACAG
This sequence comes from Phyllotis vaccarum, assembly GCA_033318265.1. Taxonomy (NCBI): domain Eukaryota; kingdom Metazoa; phylum Chordata; class Mammalia; order Rodentia; family Cricetidae; genus Phyllotis; species Phyllotis vaccarum. The sequence continues at coordinate 68,277,619 of JARWLC010000006.1, forward strand.
AAAGCTGAAAACGAGTCAGAAATAATAGCTTTAAAACTTAAATATATCTTGAAGATAGAAATAAGAAATTCTCATATATTCAATCAGAATTTAAGTACATCCTAAAAATTAGATTATATAATCGTAACACTACATATAATATCTTCTCATCATGTGACATACTTGGGTTATGGGTAGCTCATTAACACTCACAATGTTTATTAACTTTTGTTTTATTCGTGAATTAGAGAAAGCACATGTTTTGATGGGGCATATCCCAGTAACACAAGATAAAGGGCTTGAATCTGAAATGTCTCCTGTAAGTTCATGTTTGTTTGGGTATCTTTTTAAAAATTGTTTCTTTTATTAGTTATATTATTTATTTAATTATGTATATGTGGGGGAGGGGTGGTACACATGAGTGCAGGTACCTGCGGACAGGCCAGAGGCATCAGATCTTCTAGAGCAGCAGTTATAGGTGGCTCTGAATTGTCTAATGCAGTTGCTGGGAATCTAACTCTAGGTCCTCTGCAAGAGCAATGCATGCTCTTAACTGCCAGGCCACCTCTCCAGGCCCTCAACTCATATTTTGAATGCTTAGTCCCCATGTGGTGTGGTGGTATTTTGGAAGGCCAATGGAATCTTGAACTGATGGGGACTGGCCAAAAGAAGTATGTAGGAGCAAACCTTTGAACCATATCATCTGGCCCTTGATTTCAACCTGCTCTGTTTCCTGATCCACAGCCACTGGCTGAGCTGCACCATCATGCTTTTACTGTCAGAATGGTCTTAAATCTTCAGAAACCACAAAGCAAAATGAACTTTTCCTCTTGTACGTCGTCTCTCCTGTGGGTATTTTGTGACAGCAGCACAAAAGTGATTAAGAAAAGATATAATTCCAACTTTTTTGTTTCAGAAGAGAAAGTTGAAGCTGGTTGCATGCAGGAGGCTGAGACAGGAGGATTGCATTAGGTTTCAGGCCAGCCTAAGCTACATAGTAGATTCAAAGTGAACCTGGGGTGCACGGTGAGGCACTGTTTAAAAGGAAAAGGTGGGTACTGGATGAAGCTATGACTGCCTTTTTGGAATGATCTATATAAATATTGTATGTCTAGATATTTTTTAAAAAGAAAATGTGTTTAATATTGAATTTGGAACTTTTACAAAACTGTAAATGGAACCTTATAATAAAATCAGTAGGCTGTCCTTCCCATATATGAACCCAAGCCAGATGAAACTATAAAATGAACACTCTACTTAACAAAAGGATTCTAAGAAAATACAGAACAGAAAGCATGTGCTGTCCTCTACATTCTGCTAACCATCCAGCATGGCATCTTGTATGCTACGGTCAATAAGACATACTGGTGCTCTGAAACGAGCCAATACCATGTCCCGTCCATCACAGGTATTTGGAAAATGTAATAACTATCTTCTGAAGTCTAGCCCATAACTTACTCCACTTCGTCTCCTAGAAATGCTAACACACTCAGACAAGAGCTAATCCCTACCCTCAGTTTAGCCCTATTGCTATGACATGGCCTTACACTTTGACAATAGCTAACTGAAAGACTCACGGCGAGCATCACACTTAAGAATCTCACTCCCAGGCACTCAGGCAAGTGCAAGCTGAACTTCTCCCTGGCAGATACTAAAGCAAAAGCTCTACAGTTTCTCTGCGTATTTTAGCCCACTGGCTCTCTACCACTGGGTAGTGACCTCTTGGGGATCAAACAACACTTTCATAGGGGTCATATATTAAATATCCTGTGTATCAGATATAGACATTATGATTCATAACAGTATAAAATTATACTTATGAAGTAGCAATGAAACAATTTTATGACTTGGGGGTCATCTCAACATGAGGAATTGTATTAAAGAGGTCGAAGCAATAGGAAAGTTGGGAACCACTGTTTTAACCCCTTGTGGGTAAAGGAGAAACCTTTCCTTTAACTATTCCCTGAATTCTGAGAGGTCCCCATTCAAATTTCACTTTGAGGTAGAAATGATAGAAAGGAATAAAAGCAAATAATAGGCCTGGTGGCACACACCTATACTTTGAGCACTTCAGAGGATCACTGGAAGTTTGAGCCTGGTCTACATAGCAAGTTTGAGGCTAACCAGCTATACTGTGAGATTCTATCTCAAAAACAAAACAAAAAACAAACAAAAACCAACAGCAGCACTTGTTTATAAAATAAAGAGCAAACTGTTCTCTTCTGAGTCATTTAAATACATGCAAAATATTATACTTGAAACTAGAATGGCCTTTTGAGTTTGTCATTTCATATCCCTCCCACTCAGGAAAACCTTCTATAGCCTCCCTACATTTTGTAGGCTCAGGATAACAAATTTTTTAACTAGAGAATCCAGTTCTAACTGCTTGGTCCTCTTTTAGGTAGATCTAGAAACCTAAGTATAAAGTATCTACACTGACGTTAATTATATCTGCATACAAGTGCAACATGTATCATATCTTTAAGATGTATTTTCTGATAGTAGAATTATGAAATCAACTTGGGAGGCAGAGGCAGGCAGATCTCTGTGAACTCAAGGCCAGCCTGGTCTACAGAGTGAGTTCCAGGACAGCCAGGGCTACACAGAGAAACCCTGTCTCAAAAAAAGAAAGGGAAGGGAAGGGGCAAGGGAAGGGGCAGGGAAAGGAGGGAGGGAGGGAGGGAGGGAGGGAGGGAGGGAGGGAGGGAGGGAGGGAGGGAGAGGGAAGCACTATAAGTAATATCTAGGTATAATTTCTAATATAATAACACAAACAGCAAAATATTTGGAATTTCACAATAGAAATGCCTCAAAGGCCAAAAAATACAGAAAAGGATTATCAATGTTATAATAAAAAAGAATGGCAGCAAAGGCAATCGAATATTAATCAATGGCAGAGAGATCATTGTTGGAACAGTCATCAGTTGCTAGTAAAATTAACTATAATTCACCATAGGATACAGCAACTTACTCTCAACTAAAACATGCATTTCTAAAAGACACACATAAATTAAAAACTCCTTATTTGTATTATTATTTGTAATGCTAAATTGAAAATGAGTAAAATGTCCGTAGACCACCTACTGAACACAGAGGTAAAACAAACTCCTCAGACAGGCCACAAGATCATTATCCTAAACAAAGAAAGCCAGACACAGAACGAATAGATACTATTGATTCCATTTGCATGAAATTCTAAAACTGACAAATTTATTCTACTGTGATAGAAAATATCTGATTGTTGTCTGGGGACAGGGTGGGGACCGCAGCACAAGGAAACAAGGACATTCTCTGAGAAGATGGACTATGTTTCTATAACTAATCATGATAACGATGATAAGACACAAATGTCTCAAAGGTCAGTGGCTTGTGGCTGGAAGCACATTGTAATACCCCATCCCAGCACTACAAATTTTTAAAAAGTCATGAAATCTTGATTAGTTATTATGGGAGGGCTGGTATAAGGCGACATTATTTGCCCTACTTTGCTCTCTAGATTCCTGTCCCACCACGCTAGCTCTCTTGTCACCATGGCAACTACTACCAGGAGCCCGTGAAGCTCACCAGAGTCAAAATCTGCAAATCATCTGATTTCAGGTTGTGGGTCTCCAAAACCATTACCTAAGTAAACCTCTTTTTCTTAATTTATTAGCAAGCCTTGGGAATTCTGTTCTTATAAAAGAAAATGGATCAATACAACAAGCCTTGTACTTTTCTAAAGAAATCGAATAAGGCTAAAAAAGATCCTGACCTGCTCCAATGATCTCACTTTAGAGACAAATACCTTTCCTTCAGTGTACAGTAAATAAAACTAAGTACATATAATAGTATAGGAGTAAAATATTTGCTCAAGGGCTAGAGAGACAGCTCAGAGGTTAAGAGCACTATCCCCTCTTCCAGAGGTCCTGGGTTCAATTCCCAGCAACCACATGGTAGCTCACAACCATATACAATGAGACCTGGTGCCCTCTTGTGGTGAGCAGGCATACATTCAGGCAGAACACTGTACATAATAGATAAATCTTTAAAAAAAAAAAAAAAAAATGATCAAAACCATACATAATGGTCCATGGCTCTAACTCTCAGTACTCAGAAGACCGAAGCAGGAGGATTACAAATTGGAGGTCAGTGTGAGCTACACAACCATGTCTAAAAAGAAACATAAGCATTTTGTTTCCTCCAACAATAATCTTTCACACACTTTAAGAGACAGACTTGGTGAGTAGAATCTCCAGCACTTGGAAGCAGGGAGGCTACAAGTCTGAGGTCTGCCTGAGCTGTACTAGACACAAGACTCTGTCTCAAGGGGAAAAATAACAAAAGAAAAGAAAAAGAAAGCTAAAAAAACTAAGTTTGACAAAATATAAAATCAAAATCTAGTTTTGAAGTGGAAAAGATGGCAAGCTTTGTTGGCATCATTTAATGTTCTTATAATTATGAAAGCATGATTGAGCCTATGAAGAGGACAGACCATCAGGGTTTCTACGAAAGGAGAAAAGAATGCAGAGCACACATGTGAGACTCTGAAAAAAAAAACTTCAATAATAAATGGACCATAAATACATTCAGACTTACTTTTCAAGTGCTTATAAATGTGTTTGACATATTTTATGTGTTGAATGAAAATTTTAAGACTGCCCAACTTTATAACATGATTTTGATTTCAAATCTCATCTCCCATAACTAAACTAATTCATAAAACTTTTCAGAAAATTATACACAACTTTAAACGTCATTAAAGCGCAAGCGTATGTTTAAAAGTCAGCAACTGGCATTGAAAGCATGTTTACTAAAGTTTCCATAAACACACTCTAGAACTCATAAAGGAAGGGCTGCTGATTATGGAGAAAGAGGCAAAGGTCGCTGCCGATGCCTTCCATCCTCTCCTGAAAGCCCTCTTCTTTCTTCTCTGGCTCTCTTTGAAACCAGCAACCTTATCTCTTTTGTTGTAAAGTAAGTTTAAACAGCTCCCACCCTAATCCAGGGCCATTCAGAGTATTCCTGTTTCTGAGACTGCTCCACCCAAATTAATCAATATTTCCTCAGTAAACACTGCGCCTGAGGACTGAGCTGAGAGAATAGGAAAAGGCTTTGTTAACTGGAAAGAACAACGGTGGGGCCACTTTAGTAATTTTTTTTAAGGTACAAAAAAGGCCACTGAAGGAGGTCTCCAGCTTCTATGTCAGAGCTGACCTGTATGATCAATGAGGTACAATCAGAATGACTGTGCAGCTTCCATGATCTCTGGACATTTCAGTCTTCAGAGCCAGTCCCACCCTTTAGCAACAACTTGCAGCCACAACCTTCCCAGCTGGGGATGATAGCAGCAATGATCTCCTCCTCACAGTTCCGCAAAGATCCAACCCCAGAAACACCTGGCCAGAAATGTGAGTTTTCCTAAGTATTGTCATCATGTTTAAATGCCATGTTGGGAGATTTCTTGCAAGCAGTAGGTCACTTAAACAAGAGCCAAAAGTCAAACCCTTACACAGCACACATGTTTAAAGATTCCTAAATCTAGAGCAGCTTACTAAATTTGGCTGAATTACAAAACTTCTCTTGATTAAATGCTTCTGGGAATAAAAGAGTATCTGTTTACAAGGATGAATATTAGAAAAACGTGATAATTCTTGCTGATGATGGCATTAGTTTAAATTATTTACTGTATACAGTATGGGAAAAATCCTCTATCAGTAAAGGCAAAATTATCCCTTAAAAGAAGATAAAATATGTTTATATTTTATTTATATTTATATTTACTGTATTGGATATGTAACAAGAGCTCAGTTTTGCTTTCTAGCTCACAGAGCTCTACCACCAAACTACATCCCAGTACCCTCCCCAGCACGTTTTTTTTGTTGAGACAGGATTTCACTGAGGGGTCATAAACTCACTGAGTCACCCAGGCAAGCCTTGAACTTGTGCTGTTCCTATCTCAGCCTCTCCAAATGTGGGGTTACAGATATGAATCACCAATGGAGTTTTAAATGTTAAATGTGAAAAAGATACTACAGGTCCTTTAAACCAATGTCTCCATACTCAGACAAGCTTTTTTCACCTGACAGGAACAACAGTTTATTACTAACGTGTGTTGGGAGGGATTGCAATCATGTACCGCTTTCATTAAGAGCCAACTAATTTTCCAAACTTTTTGGTTTAAAGGTGGAAGGGTATAAGCCCAACACAAAGAACAGTCACCTTCCTGTGGTTTCCTGCACAGTGCAGTAGTACTACTATGTTGTAAAGAAGAATAAGAGAAAGAAATCTATGGATTGATATGGAGTAATTTAAATATGCATTATTAAGTAAAATCACAGAATACCATTCCGTGTAAAGAAAAAAAGCAAAGGATATACTCAAATAAGAAATATATACACCACCAGCAAAAACAAACACAGGAAGAAGAAAGACAAACTTGAAGTTTTAGGGTAGAGGGGATAAAAATGGCTGGAAGGGGAGCTGGTCCTTCTCCTTTGCACAGACTTCTGAATACATGCTGATGTTTTACACCCATGCACCCACACAGCTACCCAACGATGAGAATAAACTGTAAACTGAAATCTCAATGGAAGCAAATGAACCAAATGTTTACTTCAGATAACAAAACTGAAAGGGGGGGAGCAAAGAATAAAAATTAATTCAAATATCATTTTTAAAAATTAAGTTTATTATTACTGTGAACATATGATGTAAATATATATGTGTGCATGCCATAGCACACATGTAAAGGTGAGAAGACACCTCTGTAAAGTTGGTTCTCCCCTCCCACCTTTATGTAGATCCCAAGGACTGAACTCAAGGTGTCTCAGGTTTGCAGGGCCAAGCACTTTGCTCACTGAGCCAACAACCTGCCCTCCCCAACCCAACTAACTTAAACATAGTTTCTGTCCTGTATGACTAAGGCTAAAACCTTAAAGCACTATACTCAATGCAAGTAATAGCCTTCTTTTTGAAATCCCAAGATGGTGTAAGTGCACCACAAGTGTACCTGGTGCCTGTAGGGGTCAGAAGAGAGCACCAGAGTCTCTAAGACTGAAATTATAAATGGTTGTGAGTCACCCTATGGATGCTGAAAGCAAACTTGGGTCTTCAACAACAACAACAACTGACCACTGACCCATCACTGCAGCCCCGGACAGGGCGTCTTAGTGAGTGTCTAGATCAGGGTGGTCTGTGGGTACAACAGTACTGAGAGGATCCGCCCACTGTGGCTGACACTATTCCTTGGCCAGGGCATCCTGGACTGTATAAGGGTAGAGAAAGTGAGCTGAACACTAGTAGGCATATGTTAATCCATCACATTCTACTCTTTGCTATAGATATGACTACCTGCTTCATATTCCTGCTCTGCAATGATGGACTGTAACTGGAATTTCAAGACAAAATCTTTCTTCCCTAAATGGCTTGTCAGGGAATTTGTCACAGCCAAAGAAAATATAACCAAGATTCTGCACAAAATGTGTAACATAAACCTAATAATAAAGAAGCATTAGAAAGACCCAAATGAAAACCTTTTATATTTTTAATAATAGGTATGTGCTTGAACAAAAACATTAATAGTGCAGAAGACAAAGAATGACTAATAAATTGTTAAAAATTAATGAAGATTTTGAGTGACATGGAAATTTTTAACTTTACAAGGGCATTACTGGAAAGCTGAAAACACCGAGTAAGGTGCACAGACAACAATACTACTAGAGATTGTGGGGATTTAATAAAATCTCCAAAAGTTTCAGAGATATCAGGGGGATCTACCCACAGTCAGTCTAGGAGGATCAGACAGTGGTCACTCACACCTTTAATCCCAGCACAGGGAATATCCTGGAAGTGGTGACCTATGCCCTTAATCCAATCTGAGTTTGAGGTCATCTTAGTTTAGAAAAGGAGTTCCAGGCTCCCAGGCAGGCAATGGTGGGGCCATGCCTTAACTTACCAAGAGAGTATTTAAGGTAAGTGTAGAAAGACAAAGGGCTAGAAGAGGCTGAGGAAGCTGGAAGACAGCTGGGTAAGATCTGACTGTGGTGTTTACACTCTCTAATATCTCTAACTTTCTCAGAGATCTATCCCTGAGTTTCATTTATTCGTGCAACAAGAGATGCTCCTATCTTGGTTTGGTGTTGTATACTGAGAAACCCATCCTAAGCCTCCTCACATTTTAGCAACACAGGACATTGTTGAGTATCCATTGTGTGATCACATGGCAGACCATTACTTCAGTGTCTGTGACTAGTCAGTAGAGCATGAGACTCTTAATATCAGGGTTATGGGTTCATGCCCCACGTTGGGTGCCAGATATAGCACAAATCCTAATTGATCTTATAATAAAACCCAGAGTCAGATACTGGGGCAGATGCTAAATAATCAGAAAGACAGAGGAGCAAGCCACAGCCTCTTTTCACCTTGTCAGCTTCTCGGCCTAAAGAGAAAGATTCTGTCTCAGTGAATCCTCAGACTGAACAGGGGAAGTGAAGAAAACTTCAAGACAAAATGAAAGGGCAGAACTCCTGACTCCTCCTGCCTTATATTCCTTTCTCTACTCAGCTGTATCACTTCTTATTTCAACCTTCCTAGTGCTGGGATTAAAGGTCTGTACCATCACTGCCAGGCTATTTGGCCTTGAATTCACAGAAACCCAGATGTGTCTTTGCCTCTGCCTCCCCAGTGCTAGGATTGATGGCATGTGTCATCACTGCCTGATCTCTGTGACCAACTCTGTGGCTGGCTCTGTCCTCTGATCTTGAGGCAATCTTTATTTGATACACTTCAGTACATTACAGTTGCCCATTACAGGAGGGGATATATCACACTCATACAAGAACAAGAGAAGATCAAAATTCAATAGTTTCTACAGGAGTACATCACTTTCATAGTATTGTAAGGTCAAAGAATTATCCATGAAGCTACTTAATTTAGGGGAGATATATTTATATGTAAGCCTCCTGTTTTAAACAATTGAATCTTTTTTTTTTTTTTTAAGAAACATGGAGACATTTAGGGGTAGAAGAAACAGTTTAAGGTAAAAAGTGTGCATGTGTGTTTGTGTGGGTGTCCTGATACGGGCATCCCAGTGCCAGAGAGGGAGAGACCTATAGGCTGGCAGTCTAACTTGACCAGTGAGCCCCAGGCCAGTGAGAAACACTGTCTGAGACACTGTTTCCAAAACAAGGGAGACAGCACCTAAAGAATGACACCCATGTCACTAACGTATGCATACATGTGCACACTCACAAGTACCTGCATATTCACAAACACTGACACATCACAAAAAATCAGAATGCAGGTAAATGTATAAAGTATGATATCATTTTGACAAAACCAATTCCCCACTCTGTTTATACCATCGCAGAAAGCGTATTTATGTATAAGTGCACAAGTGCCTCTGTGCACCAGTTGTTAACGCGGATAGCTAAAGAAATGATAGAAAGAAAAAGAGAAAAGGAAACTGTCACCTGAATTTTTAAATGTCGCTTTAAAAAATTGTATAGGAGAATTCACTTTTGTAAGTGTGCATTTATGCACATGTGAATAAAGATACCTAAAGGCAGTAACCAACATGCTCACAGTGAACTGCTCATGTGACAGGACTTTAAGTATCTTTGTTTCTTTAATCATTTTTTTTTCCTTTTTGAAGGGGGCAGTGGGGATCAATTCACAGTTTTGTGCATAATAGGCAAGTACCCTAACACTGAACAACACCTCAATTTCTAAGCAGAATTGCTGTGGAATAGATAGTTTTTCTGTAGGCTGTGAATATGTGTTGCTACCATTGGTTAATAAAGAAGCTTCTTTGACCTATGGAAAGACAGAATACAAGCCAGGCAGGCCATCCAAGAGAGATAAATGAAGAAAGGCTGGGAGCACCTGCTGGAGAAGCAAGATGTAATGGAATGGGTAATGTCATGAAGCCATAAGGTAAGACATAGATGAACAGAAATGGGTTAAGTTGTAAGAGCTAGTTAATAATGAACCTGAGCCATACACCAAACAGTTTGCCATTAATATAAGCCTCTGAGCAATATAATAATTATTTTATAAGCAGCCGTGGGACCACAAGTGTGAGAGATTTCTCCATACCTCAAAGCTAGGTGTGACTGAGAAACTTCCGTCTACACAGAATTATTTTAAATTTATTTTTGAGATTTGTTTATTTGAATGTATGCATGTTTTACCTGCATGTATGCATGTGTACCATGTGCATCCCTTAGATTTTAAAAGGGGGTACTGGATCCCCTAGAACTGGAATTACAGATAAATATGAGCAACAATGTGGGTGCTGGAAACCAAGCCTGGGTCCTCTGCAAGGGCAATGGTTGCTCTTAACCACTGAGCCATCTGTTTGGCCTGGAATGTAAGGTTTTTTTTTGTTAAGTTGGATGGAAAAATGTTTTATATGATAACATATCATGCAATGTTACAAAGAAAAACAAACTTTTTGATTAAAAATGGAACATGATAGGGAATGCTAGTGTACTGATGAGCCAAGAAAACAAGAGAAGAGGGAAGGGAAGGACGGTGTAAACGGGGTTTATCAGAGAGGGCCAAGGGAAAGGCCTTGCCCATCACACATCACTATCTGTAGCACTCAGGAGAGCAGGTCCTGCACCTCACTGGGATACACAGAAGTGGGGCTACAGGTGAGCCTGAACTGGGGTCATGAGAGTGGAAGAGCTTGCCCTGTACCCCTTGTCCTCTATAAGGTGGTGAGGGAGAGGGAAAGATGCCCTCTCCCCCCAGCCCCCAGTCCCCAGCCCCTGCTACCTACAGCAAACTAGAGAACTGACCCTGTCTCAGCAGATGCAGAACTAGGGAGACTGGACCCTGCACCTTGGCTGGGCAACACAGTAGAGTGGACCCCACTGATAAAAGCATGGGTGAGCTGGTCCCAAAAACATGAGTGTGAGAGATGCAGCCCTGCCCCTCTTCTACATACGGTAGTGTAGGCAAGAGACAGAATACCACACACACATGCCCCTTGAAGCCTGTAGTAGGAGGGAGAGCCATCTCTGAGCAAGAGAGATGGTCCTGCCTCCCACCAGCTGCAGCAGCAGGCAGAGTGGCCCCTACACCTTGACTAGGAAACACAGTAGAGCTGATCCTGGTAGTGTAGTTATGGGAGAGCCAACTTCAAGAACATCAGAGCAGGAGAATTGACCTTGCCTCTTGCTGATTACTACACAGGGTAAGCTAGCCAGGGCAATACTGGAGAGCTCAGCCTAGTGTTGAACATTAAAGAGAGCTGGTGGGCTAACCACATAGACCCAGAACCAGAGCTATGAGTCAGCTCATCCCATCATCTACCCCCATCCCATGATCTGCTGGAGCATGTGAAAGGGCTGGTACTGCAGACCTAAAGTTGCACAATCTCCATGACACAGCACAACAGGATATCTACAAGGAGCCACAGCAAGGGCCCAGTACTGATGATAATGGAGTAAAAACCAGACCTCAACCTAGACCAATGATTCAACGCTATGAACACTTGCAAGTAACAATACAGGAACTAAAGGCCTGTGTGACTCACTGTGTTATACTGCACTTTCCACAATGAGAGTTTTCTTTTCTTTTTTTTCCCCTTTCTTTTAAATTTTACCTTGTTTTATCCTCAGAGATGGGAGATTACAAGGATAGAGAGTGAATGGGAAGGAACAGGGAGATGAGTGGGGTCAAGATGAATGATGTGAAACCTACAAAGAATCTATAAAAGTTATATTTGGGGGGAAAACCAGAAAGGAAGGGTTTGAAATGGTACCTGCTTCTATCACTGGCACTTCAGTGATGAAATTCATAATCGAACCGAGAAGATAACTTCCAGAAGAATGTTTTCCTGTGTGTGGGATGCTGTCTCAGAGATGTACGGAGAATGAAATAAGTGATTTAAGTTTGGGAATGTTTCATAGAGAAAGAGAACCAGTAGATTAGAAAGGTTTTAATGCATGAGAATGTAAAGATTTTCTAGACCTAAGGCAGCAGACACAGTGAGAAGTAAGAAAGTTAAAATCTCTACTACTGGACCACAAAGGTACTTCATGACAGAGTAAGAAATAAAAGTGATACGCCTCACTTACAGAGAGCCTTGAGGGACAAGCGGATACCCCAGGCATTCTTGGGCAGAGGAATCACAGGAAAGAAATGTCTTAAAGGATAAATCTAGATTCAAAATACAAAAGGGAGAAAGAAGTACCAGAGAAGGCCCACTCTGATGTGTCTGGAAGTCCTTTAGGAGAGCACTAGGCTGGCCCAGGGTCTCTAACATCTAACACGTGTCCAAGTGGCTGATTCTGGACCTATTTTTATCATATAAGCTCTGGGATGACTGAACTTAAACCTCTATCAAATACCTAAAGGATGCTGTGATTAGCCACTATCTACACACTATCACATTAATTTCCTCCCTGTATGCTTGTATCTAGGGACTGGAGGAGTGACACCAAGTAAATACTTCCCTATCATTTCAAAGCAGTCTTTACTCTGATTAAAAAAATGTTGACATACTAAACACTGAAGATAAGAGTTCAGTTGAAAAGATTCCATTCTCAAAGGAAGAGTGTTTTTTTCCCTCAATATTAAACCTCAAAAACTCACAAAAATATCTAGCTTTGTCTCTCGCATTCACTTACAGATTTTCCCTGAAACACAAGCTCCAAACTTTACAATGCCCATCGCACCCCGAGAGATGATGTTTATAAAATGCTTTAATCGCAGGCACATTGTAAATTACTCAAACTGAAAGCCAAAAAAAGCCATAAAAACTTAGCAGGCCAAGAAAGTATTTAGTTAGCATTTCTTCAACTGTGTTACACTGACATGGATAAAGATTAGAAAGAGGACCCTCAAAATGGCTCAATGGGGAAAGGTACTTGTGGCCAGATGACCTGTTTGATCCCCTGAACCCTAAGGTAAAAGGAAAGAATTAGCTCTACCAGCTGTCCTCTAAGCTCCACACACGAGCATGGCATATATGCATGTAAACACACACACATACAGACACACTCACATACATACACACTCACATACACAAACACTACAGACACACACAAACATACACATACACAAACACACATGAATGAATGAATGAATGAATGAATGAATGAGTGAAACAAAATTTCTTTTTAAAGATTAGAAAGAAATACACAAAAAGAAGAAAGTGGTTTTTCCAGGTCTCTGCCTGAGAATGGTCAAAGATGCAGAGAGGCCAAACCCATCTGGATACCTTCAGGACAGCCAATTAGTCTAACAGTCAGCTCAGGACAGGCCCTGGTTCCCTATCGTCAGGAAAGACATTCTGGCAGAGGCTTCATCAATGGAGCTAGAGATGGCACCAGCAGACTTCAAAACCTCTGTGGTTCAGACAGTAGGGCAACCAAGAAGTGTGTCAACATCCTATATCACCACAAATGAGCAGTAGCAGCTGTGCCACCTGCATGTGGACATGTCCACTCTAATGCCATATCAGGGAGGAGGAATCTTGGTGTGAGGAGTTTGTTTGCTTGAGAATTGCCTTCCAATGGGCTCCAAATCAATCATCAGCCTGATCCAGATGAAGTCACACCAAGCCAAACCACAGGCCTATTGATCTGTGGAACAGTGTTAGGGCAACTAAGAATTTAACTCCAACCAGAAGTATATCCCAACAGCTCACAACACAATGTAGAAGGCAGAATGTGGATGCTTGGGTTCCAGGATGCGGGCAACACAGGCTCACCTGTCGGCACCGCCAGACCAAACACTGATGTGTTAAGCCTGAACACTCTTTCCTGTGTTAGGTCCCAGGAGCTCCTTTCCTGAGTATGTGACTGTTTGGTGTGGCTGACTTTTAGAAGCAGTAAGCTTTTCTATTTTTCTACATACAGCAGAAGCCCCGGAACATCTTCAATACAGCTTTTGAACAAATAACACAAATTTTTAAAAAAAAGATCACTAAATGAACCCAGTAAGTTGTATTTATATATGTATATGTAAGTGCACATGTAAAAATAATAATTAAGAAAAGGAAGGGGAAAGAAATACACTAAGAATTAGGAGCCATAATTGGAAAGTCAGTTTCTCTTATTATTTTCAAATTTCCCACAATACAAATGCCTTTCTTTTATAACCAATACTTAAATAACTGATTTTGCAGTGCTTTATACATTAGAGGAATCCGTGGGAGATTTCCTGCAAGTACAGACTGACAGAATTTTCTCTGCCTGGGCCCCCTCAAGGATGAGACTACAAATGTTCTCATGAATCTAACTTTCCTTCTCTAATACTTGGTCCTTCTACATCTTCAAAGGTTACCTAGTTGCTATTCTGTATAGTCTTAGAGAATGATCATTTAAACTGCACACACACAAATAGACTTTAGGCTTACTTCTAAGAAGAGCCTTCATTATGTATATACATATTATAATACAAACTCCTGTATTGAGTATATGATGTGAAATGTTTTTTAATATTGTGAGTAAACAGGAAATTTTAAGTATCAGAGGGGGGAGGAGGGAGAGAGAGAGACAAATAAAAAGAAAGATAACACTATTATCCTTAATTTTTTCCTCAAAAGGTTCCAATACACTTAGCATAAATACTGTGCTTATGCCCAGCCTCAGCATCATGTCACTGGATTCACTGAGAGGTTTCAATACTTAGGCCCATTTTAAAACTGAAAGCCACAGAATGTGTATAGGTCTGATTCACTAAAAAGTATCAATAGTACCCTTTTTCACTGAAAACCACAGAAAGTGTACAGATGGCTTTAAACATTTTTAGAGCAATGCTCTAAAAGGTAAGACGAGAAACCAGTATTTCCCCCAGAACCCTTTGCTTTATGATTAGATGTGGCAACTGCAATGCCCACAGGAGCCACCCCAAGGGCTAGTGAAGTTCCCACTCGGTATCATCAAGGAAAGAAAACAGGAGAGTCTGCTTCCAAGCTTCAGGAAAGAAAAAAATCCATGCACTCCTTAAACTAATCATTTTTCTAAGTGTTATAAAGGTACCATTTTGTCACCCCCAAGAGTTTATCTGTTCCGCTCTTGCATCTCCAAGTCCATGTGACAGAAGGCCTATCTCCAAGTCACTAATATGTACTGTAGACTAACAATACAGAGCTAATGTATTTTCAAATATTCACTCATGAGAAGGCTCTATTTCTTGACTATAATTGAAAAGGCAGCTGTGCAGATTACTTCAAAATGTACAAGTCAACATGTAAAAATTCAACGGAATTGCTCCTGACTCTTACACAATCCTCATTAGTTTTTATTTCCTACAAAGTTAATGGATTTTGGTAGAAAGTAGCATTCAATTGTGAATTATGTATTGAACATATAGAGCTAAATCACCTTCCTTCTCACACAAAACTTAACTGAATTAAAAGCAGTAATGATTTAACCAAGCCCTCCTATGCAAAAGACACTGTGGTAGATGAGAAGCGCAGGACAAATGGCTGAAAATGTCACTGAGCCTCTCTATTACTGGAGCCGAAGCTTAAGGTGCTCCTTCACCGTGTAACCCATGTCAGCATTTTAAAATGTGAGTCATGGATCTGCCTTTGCCTTTCAACCTCACCAAGCTGCAGCCTCTGCAATAGATTACGGTTGAGGATGTAAAACACATGTGTCCCCACTAGTCAGTGATACGCCCTCATTAAGTTATAATTAGTAGGAAAGGGAAGGGAAGAAAGAAAAAAAAGGAAAAAAAAATCACAGGTTAAGGGAAGAAAGAGGAGAACGAGGGGTCATCATTACTTACCAAACTGTCTGTTTTAATATAACCAGGACAAAAGTTTAACAACCATGCAATTTTTGGTATGCCAAAATTAAATACAAATGCTCGTAAGCAATGTGTTAGACCTAAGCCAGTGTGGCTCTCTGTAGATCATAGTTCTGGCCAGTTAAATCAGTACTGGGATCAGACTCTGCCATTTTTAAGCCATTTAGAGAACACATAGATTGACACAAAGAAGAAAGTCATCAAGACTGATCTGTACAGGCTTAGAACTTTCGACTCACTGAGAGAAGTGAAATGTACTACTCTCTCATGTGGTTGAACAATTCAGAGCTACAATTTTCTAATACTTCCTACTAGTTCGTTCCAAAATAAACCCATCAATTTTCTCACAATACTTCCTTCTGCTGGAGGATCATCTGCACCCGTTTCCTGGGAGACTGCCATTGTCACTAAAGCTGCTAGCTAGCGCTGCTGTCTGGGGTTACAAATGATAGGAGGCTAGTGCTAGACAAGAAGAAACCTGCTTCGTCACCACGCTCCCCTGCAACCCAAGAGGCAGGAACAAGTCGGGAGCCATAGTTCACCACACCTTATTTTCTGTCTTTTAAAAACGTATGGCTTAATCCTCACTCATAAAATTGCAGCATGCTTCTCCTTTCCTACCAACTATAAAGGAAAAATCACCTTGTGGCACTTTAGGTAACTCCAGTGCTGTCAGGGTTCTGTCACCTCCAGCAATTTGTCTTTGGTGTCACAAATGTTTATGATCAGTTTGGATTTTGTCCCTTTGTAGACTTATTTATTTCTCTAGAAGGGGTTGCTCTCCCCATCTAGCTGTTGAAAACCTCCTTTAAACAGGAATTTTCAGATTAACTGTTGGCCCAGAGGTGCAGATCAATTCTGCAGTTTTCTAAAGGTTCATGGACTGTGGCAGAGAGGTGAAGTCTAGTTTGCTTTGTGAAGCTATCCACATAGATTGGAGACTACTGCTTGGCTGGAGAGTCTAACTTCTAAATCTTACAGAATATAGCTGAGAGCTGAATTTCCCAATCTCAGAAAAAGAAGCTTCAAACACTGAATTAACGTTCCTAATATTTCTCAGTCAACACACATCCTTTCGAAGGCAGCATTCTTGTACCATAATGAATCACCAATTAAATTCCACCCAAGATATTCCTGAATTAAAATTCAAAGCGAAGTGCTTGGCAAAATACAAGCGAGAGTCTGCAAACTCCAAACATCTGAAAACAAGAACTCATGCATGTTTTGCCGAGTCCTAAAAACCAAACCACCTGTGTTTGGGAACATCTGCATGTTTCCTGCTCCTTTTACTCACATCATAGTCTATGTCAAAGGTCAAGAACCACCAACCAGAGAGTTAACGAGACTAAAGCTTTGGGTAAACAAATGTCAATCTGCTGAGCTCTGTCATAAAGATTCACATAGTTCGTCCACTAAAGATCTTCCCCATTCAAAGAGCATTTTACCCTCAGGATTAGCTCTCATCCAGCAAGGCTCACCTACATTCTCACTCGAGAAGGTGGCTTCCTCCATCTTTACAAAACCATTCAAGTCCTACAGCCAGTTAATCCCTGGAAGGCTTTACGATTCCATTCCCTGACATGTTTGATAAATATGGAAATTGTAAAAATGTTCTGACTTGTTAAATTTTTTTCAGCCTTCTTAAAGCAAGCTTTGGCCCCAACATGCACAAAGTGCTGACTTGGCATGCCTAGAAGCCTCCATCACCTTCTCTATTGTGTATACATTGACAACCCCTGAAGCATAAATAAGTCACACTTCACAAAGAAATGTTTATTCTATGCTCTCAAGGGGACTCTCCTTTCTCAAGGAAACAAAAGTATGGCAAAGAGGAGGGAAGAGGGTGTGTACTAAAAATGTGGCAGAAAAGAAAAACCTCACTTCTAAATGATTGCAAAGTTGAAAAGCATTAAAAGAAGTCTGGGCTTGGAGAAGGGTTGGTCTGGAGTTGGCTAATAAACAAACCTCTCTGAGTCTGAAATGACTGCGGTAAGAATCAACTATACTTCTTTGTTTCTCGCTTTACAAAATGTAATGAATAATAGATGGGGTTTTTCTCTACTGTTCTGATAATGAATACAAGTTTTCTTTCAGAACTTTCTCTAATTCAAATGAACTAACTCCCTTTTATCCCATTCAAACTTTAAAACAGGAAATACAATATATATGACCACCATTACTATATATACTATATATCTGGCCACCAGTGACCAAGAAAGTAAGCCCTGGTCTCAGGCCTGATTTCTGTTCTCAAATAACTAGTCATTTTGAGATAGAACAAACTAAATAACCACTAAGAAAGAGGGCCTCTAACTGTACAGACCTCTGGTACAATTTACAAACCCTGTGGGTACAGGATTCCAAGGAAAAACATAAGGAAACCACAAAGACAATACATTGATAAAATCCTGATGATTGTACCAGAACACTTTAGAATCAGCAGCCAGACTACATCCATCACAGACATGGGGCCTTCACATTTCCAACACAATGACCCACTCCAGGAGATTACCATTATAGGGTTCTAACCATCAAATTCTTTAAACTTTGACCATTTCCAGAAGTCGGCATTTACAGGGTCTCCTGAGCCTGCTGATTATAGAAAACATGCAATTATGAGAGAAGCAGAGAAAGAAAAAAGCAGAAAGATGTATGGGAAAGCAGGCATTACGGAGACAAAGGTAGCCAACCACATCTTGGAGAAGTTGAGTACCAGAGAGCAAGACCAAGGCAAGGTGATGTATTTACGTACTATCAAAAACATCCAAAAAAGTTGGGGTTTATCAGTTGTAGAGCACTTATCTACCTGGACAAGTCCTCATATTCAATCCCCAGCATTCAAAATAATAATGACAATAATCTAAGCTGGGGGGGGGGGGGGGGAAGCCTTCCAAGAGTAATCAAGAATTAGCACTTGGCCTTCAAACAATGCTCAGGGTCAATGTTTGGAGAAGGCTGTGCAGGGAAGGAGAAAACAGCAGAGGAGTTAAAGTGATGACCTCAGGCCTCATCTCAGTGCCCCAGCTACACAAAATGGACAAGATGACAGCACAGGAGAAAAGTAAGCAGAATGGCTTGGAATATTATCTCCTACCATCCCATCAATACCAAATTTCCTTAAAAGTTGTGACTCAGAAAATATCTCCTACCATCCCATCAATACCAAATTTCTTTAAAAGTTGTGACTCAGAAAAATATAGAACAAATAAAATACTGCAGAGAATAAAGGTATGCCAAACTAGGGACCAGGACAACCATGGTCCTAGAAGGGAGGACACCCAGGTGTCAGGGATCCTCAGCTTTTAATATTGGGAGAATCAGCAGCGAGCTCTTACTAAACCCGATTCTGATTCAAGGCAAGTATGGGGAGTCCAGGCTTTAGGCTTCTGATTATTCAATTCCTAGAAAGCACATTTCAACTATAAATGGCACATACTTACTCATGTACTGCAAGCTATACTATAAAGCTGTAAGATTAAGAAAAATAAAACTCATTAGATATAACTATTTTCCCTTCTAACACTTCAGCAATCTAAACTGCCTCCCTTACATGAGATCAATAATAGAATTATTCTCTCAAGGAAAAAGAAAGAATGGTTTCTTATATTCAATATTATGATGCATCTCTTTTCTTACCAAAGTTTTATAACTCTATGTAGATGAGTGAGCATACTATAAACATTGTACCATTTAAGAGCAATCTTTATAGCAAAGAGGAAATCTGGGACCATATAAGATTTCAAAAAGAGGCATCATGTTTTAAGAAGTATTGTTCTCAGAAGAAACTATGCAGACACCTTTGGCATCTGATATCTGAAGTGCCCCAAACAACACATACTTAATATAGTGCTGATAGACTCGTTCTAGCTAATGAGAAAACTTACTTGGGCCAGAACTTCATTCATTGAGCTGTTCATAAGATTGCTACAATGTTGATGACTAGAAAATAGCTTTCAAACACTGAAATATTCTTTTGTCATTTTTTATGATATTCATAAGATATCTGCCACAAAGACATGGTATTTAAGTGTAGTACACATTAGTAACATTTCCTGCATCAGCTAGAAGTCTGGAGAATAAAACTAACAAATCCTGATTTGTTGTGCTTACTAATTTCTACAATGTGATTACTTCTACCAAGGCTGCTTTGAAATGCAAACATGTCAGTGAACATGAAGCTGTGAAGAACATCAGAGTTGTAAATACCATGATACAGTGTTTCCAATGGTCTGCACTCACAATAGACACAAATGACATCAAATAAACAGATGAAAATAAAAATATAGTAAGATAATTACAAAATAATTGATCTTTCAGTACTATTTAAAATAATTTCTTGAGTGGAATTTTATACTTTAATGTTATTGATAACCAGCTCATACAAATTCTAAAAAAGTTTAATCATTAGCTTTCAGACAGCAGAAGAACCTGGTCTGGGTACATATTGGCTGTAAACCACATTCTACACACCACACTTATATGCCAATTCTGACTTCTTAAAATAAAAATAAAAATTCTCTTGAATAAATCTGATAAATTCTTGTGCTAAAGAGATGACAATAATAGCAAAAATAAATCTATAGGTATTCATGTTTTATGTACTTGAGTTTATAGTTAACCAAAAAACTTATGAAACCTATCTGCTTTCAGGCTTTTAGGAAATCAAATAATACAAGTAGCCATATCCACACTGGAGAGTAAAATGTCACATAAGTAAAACATACTGGTCTGGGGAGTAGAGACATCAAGCTAAGAACAAAATATTTACATTGATTTTAACAAATAAATTTCTCAGAAGGTTTTGATTTGCTAAGAGAACAAAAATTATAGAAGCAGTAACTTAAAACACATCATAAAGATGTTTTCACTAAGACAATTTTCAAAATGTGGTTTTCATGGCATCATTATATAAAATATCAACTTTTTAATTTGTAAAAGATAAAATAGGAAATTAGAAGCAAATCCAAAGCCATTTCACTAATCCTTTTACCCAAAGTAAATCTGAGAATTAAAGAATTTGTATTGTATAAAATAGTCATTTATGATGTTAACTATACTTTTAAAGGCTTTCAAACATGAGTCTGCACTGCTTTGGCAAATCTTGATAAACAAAAACCTATTAAGGCACTCCTAGCACCCTGGAAAAGTTCAATTACCTAGTTTATATTACAAGGGTGGAAAGTCAACCACTTTCCATTTCACACAGGGCATGCTTATGTGAGGACTTTCCAAAACCTACTATAAAGTCCACTGAAGTTGTTTATTTCAAAAGTAAGTCTTCAAAGCTGAGGAAAATGTTTATCTCTACAAGATTGAGCATATGGAAAGATTTATAGCTGTCAAGTGCTATTAGCCGGCAAGACAAGGGTGTGGAAGAACAAAACAAATAAACAGTCTTAAGGTGCTGGGGATGATGGGAGCGCATACAGAACTACAATGGTTGAGACACCCATAGGACAGTGCTAATCTGTGCTTTACAGGCATGCGATAGCCATAGGTCTCCTTACTCCTTTTCATTTGTAACATTAGTTTAAGTATAGGGTTAATTTAAGAAATAATTAAAAAAAAAAAAAAAAAAAAAAGCAGTTTCTCTCTTGCACTAAAAATTCCAAATAAGTATTATGGATCCTGAAAAAAATTTTCAAAAAAGTTAAAATGACAACTTTAAATTAAAGTTGAGTGATATTTTAATGGAAAATATAGTTCCAACTATTTTATAACAAAATACACTACAAAGCAAACAAGCATTTTTAAAATTTTAATCTACAGCAATATAGATAAATAAATTATCTTAAAATTAACATATTTTTCCAATAAAATTCAGACTTTATATTAAGAGTAAGCTGCTAAATTGGAAGATAAATGAAAATTCACTTTAAAAGGTAGAATTTTAGGATCGGGAGGAAGAGGAAAGGGTGAGTAGCGAGTGTTCATGTAAGAAATTCTCAAAAATAATTTTTAAAATAGTCTTACAGTTCTCTTACATTGTGGCCTAATTTTGAAATATATATTGTTTCAAAAGTCTAGCTTCCAACATATAAAATCTCAAAAAACAAACAAACAAACAAACAAGCAAACAAACAAACTTCTCCAAATTTTCATCAGTAGTGACCTGAGGAAAAATTCAAACCAAGCAAAAAGACATAAAAGTAACTCCCCCAATAAAATCCCTTCCAGCTAAAGCTCGGCTTAGTGCTGCTGAAATAAGGCACAGGATGTTCTCCCTCAGTCCTAGGAACAAGCACTAGGGTAGGGCTCACACCTGGACACATACTACATCCCTAAAGCCTGTTTAGAGGAAGGCCTGCCCGCTGCCCTGAAGCCTCAGGGTCAGAGTGACTAAGCAGTCTGTCTCTGCCACTACATTTGCCTCATTGTATGATCCAAGTGAGATTTACCTGGTCTGCACTTGGCTTTAAATATAGTCACATGGTACCAGAACAATGGGAGGCTACAATAAATAACACATGAAAGCTTTGATCTATTGGTGGGGCACTCTGCACAAAGCAGGGGAACTTTGAGAGATTATGGGACATCAGTGGTGGCCAAGGTAAAATGCCAGGAACTGCTCACGGGAAAATGCCTGTTGACCCTACTTGCTTATTTTCTAGATAAATATGGTCTTTGAAACTAAACCCACAAACAGCCATCTAGATTGTATCTCATTTCCACTTTCTATAACATCCACTTAAGCCCTCGCTACAAATTACAACTTCTGAACAAGTAGGAGACAAGCAAAGAAACTAGACTCATGATTAGAAAACCAGAGGAAAATCAGGGTGCATGATTCCTAGACCCAGATCCTTACTTTAGGAAGAGAATTAGAAAGTTACTATTAAGAATCCATCAGGCTTCTCTCCAGCCCCCTCCTGCTTCTTTCATGAGAAGTCATCACTATGTCTGCCAAGATTTCTTGGTGGGAACAAGACTTTGTAAGATGGAACAATTACACTTAATTGAAACTTAGTTTCTGGACATTCGCCAGTATTTGCATTTAAGTTATTAAGGGCTGGTGCACAGTGTTTTCCGTTGGATCTTCTCTCCAAAGACTCTTGGGTCTGTAATTCATATAATTTCCATTTTTAACTATGAAGGTATAATGATGGCAACAGCTTAGCTCTTACGTTCCCTAAAGTTTAAGTTATAATATTCCACACATCTTAAATGCCAGACACGTAATAAGCTCCTATATGACAAGGGGGCAGCACTGTCAGGAAGTGGGGAGATGGGGAAAATGTGCTGATTGCTTCCTATTCCCTGGTGAGCTGTGGATATATTTTTCTCACAGAAACAGGATTATAAATGGCAACTAAAATCCTTTCCTGGAATGTTAACATTGTAAAGTAATTATAAGAAAAGCCTCTACTTGCATACTCAACTAGAAAAGAATCATGTAAAGTTTTTCTTAATTGATATCGCATTCAAGAATGGAAATCAAGTACGTTCATTTTGAAAGACATTAGCTTTCCTCTATTAGTAACATTTTCGTGAGTATTTGAGTGTGCAGATGGAACAGGTACCAGTTGCTGTTAGCATCTTGGTGAGGGGTAGTGTGTCATGTCCACCTCCCCCTCTCAGTGTTGGGATTCTGTCTGGATTGAACCTGCACAGGGCTAGTGTAGTTGGCCAACACAAAATAAATTGGCAGTATTTTTGTAGGCTTTGTTTCAGCTTTAAAAACAAACAAACACTTTTAAGGTCCCCATGCTGTTGAGGCTGTGAGGCCTCTAGGTTCTCAGCATAGTTTGTCCTTTCTCCTGGAACTCCTCCTGGAGGACGGAGACAGGGGAAGTTCTCCTGGAGGACAGAGACAGGGGAAGTCCTCCAGAAGGATGGAGACAGGGGAAGTCTTCCTGTGGACTTTAAGGAGAACTTAACCATTTTGGCTAAAAATTTGATCTTTATCCGAAAACTACACATGACACATTCATTATTACCATTATTTATCTCTTTCATATTAATTCAGAATCAAATGGGTTTATAGGAACTGTTAACAATCTTGTAGGTGCACCATCCTTACTGACCTAAAAATAGCCAGGCATGGTGGCAGAGGCCTACAGTTTGGGACTCAGGAGAATTAGGCGAGAGACTCATGAGGCTGAAGTGAGGTCAGTCCGTGCTGCACAACAAACTCTCTCTCAGGAAACAAAAATAAATAAATAAACATAAATTCTTTAAAAAGCAAAGCAAAAAATGTTTAATTTGGGTCAATAAGAGTACTAACAGGTCCTTTCCTGCAGTAGCTTTGAAACTAGAGGTATTTCTAATGTTTTAATTCAAAGTACAGCAAGAAGTGTACACAAAACCTCCCCTAAAGTACAGCACCAAATACTTAAATATTAGAGGTCACATCAAAAAAGGCAAGGAAACAAGTATAGAGTGATTTCTTTGTGTCTCAAAGTTAAAAATAAATAAACCAAAAGATGTTTTAAAGAGGCAACATACCAACAGGTTCACCACTGAACAGTCCCCACATGGAGAAAGGCCACAAGAGGCAGTGAGGTGGCCAAATCTGAGCAAGCCACAGCCATCGAGCCTCCAGTGCTTTCTACTCAGCTTCTCGGAGAATCTGACAGCTTAGGGGGTTTATTCTCTTTGAGAATGTGCTGAACTGAAGACTGTATGATAGAAATTCAATGTCTTAATTGAACACTTTCACTAAATTACTCAAAGGTGACTAAACGCTGGCAGAAACACTACTGTTAAAAGGTATTTTACTCTCAAAAGCATCCAAATAGGAGGAAAGGCATCCGTGTTATAAGTTAGAATGGAAATAAACATAAAAAATTTTAAAGCAAGGGAATGTGTGAAAACAGAAAAATAAGGGCTTGTGTTGAAAAGAAGCATTATTATTTCCCCACAATTATGCTTAAAGAAATATTCAAAACTAAATGCAGGGATACCATGCCTTGCTCTAAATCTTAGCATGTGCTATTATATAAGGTAGATTTCTCCTGAAGAATTTGTCAGTATTAACAATGTGTCACTATAAAGCTGGGTTCCATGCTGGAGAACAGAGGTGATACACTGATGACCAAAAGGACAGAAAGAGTATATGGTCAACAGTGCTGTGATGATAACGAATACGGGTTTAACCATGACAGAGCACCCTAGAAGAGAGTCAGTCATTTGAGAAAAGAATAAAAACACATGGACAGTGGATGTTGTAAAGGTGCACTGTGTAGACAGTAGGCAACTGACAGCTGGATAGAATGAAAAAAAAACTTGAATTCAAGGAAACAAAATCAGGACAGGGCAACAGGAAGACAGGTAAGAGGTGAAAGATGCTCTGCCTTCAGGACAGAAAGAAGACCCTTGGCCATTTAAAAAGGAGAACCAATATAGTCAGCTTTGCATTTCTGAGAAGGTTGTACAGTGTGTTGAAATAGTTCAGCAAAGGAATGAATGGGAGAAAGCTACTGCCACAATGTTAGGAACTATCTGAAGATCAATTACAAGTTCTCTTGATAACTAAATGTAGGGAGGCTTCTGATCTGGACCCACTAAGATCATGGGAGGCAGAATAGGCTTAGAGGGGGCAGCATGGAGAAACAATGAGATTAAGGATAGAGTTTTGAAATGCCTCCAAAGCCAGGCAGAAGCAAACCCCAAAATGAGTAGGACATGGAGCTCAGGGAAGCTGTGCTAAGAAAGAAACAAGTCCCCAGTTGAAGTAAGAAAAGTTTTCTTAGCATGAAAGGATAAGGTGGGCTCACAGTATAAAGAAGGGTGATCATAATACAAGACCTCTCAACGAACCAGCCACAGTTACTGTTTTCATCACTTTTTACATTTTTCTAAAAGTTTTTATTTTGTTTTGCCTGCACACATGTGTCTATGCACCATTTGCATGTCTGTTGCCTTCAGATATCCTGCAACTGATACCTTTGAGCCACCATGTGGGTACTGGGAACCAAACCTGAGTCCTCTGGAAGAGTAGCCAGTGTCTTAACCACTGAACCCTCTCCCTTTTAATATTCACAACAACCCCATGATGAAGACATTATTACCTTCATCTGATGCACAAGGAAGCTAAGGCTGAGAGATCTTATATACCTTGTCCAATATTTCATAGTAGCAGACTTTAAACTAAAACCAAGTGGGAACTGAGTGATGGCACACCTTTAATCCCATAACTGGGGAGGCAGAGGCAATAGCATCTCTGAGCTCAAGACCAGCCTGGTCTACAGAGCAAGTTCTGGAACAGCCAACAGTACACAGAAAAACTCTGCCTAAAGAATAAAACACACACAGAAAGAAACAAAAGAAGGAAGAAAGGAAGGAAGGATGGATAAAGAAAGATACCCATGTGAAGATTTACAGATCCGACAGCAGATGAGAAGGGTTTTCCATCTAAAGATTTCCTCTTTCCACTGGCTTATAGATTTAGTAGGTTGCTGACCATCAAAACAAAATTGACGTGTGAGATGTTCAGAAGATTGAAATTCATTCATTCACTGAATAAATATTTTTGGAGCACCTACTACACATTGGGTACCATGCCAAAGACTGGGTTATACCATAAGGAAAACAGGAGAAAAGAAAGAAGGAGAGAGAGAGATGGAGGAGGGGAAGGGGAAAGAGAAGGAGAGAGGGAGGGAAAAGTGCTTTCCCATGATCTTATGTTGTAGAGAAACACCCAGAATGAATAATTAAACACATAACTTTTCTGTAAGGTATGGGGAAATGAAATGGGCAATAAAATTGAATGTCCAGAGAAAACTGTCTTATACAAGGAGGTAAGGGAAGGGTATGTGTGAGGGAGAAGACGCAGCTAAGACTGATGGAAATCTATGTGAAACGTGCTGTCATGGAGAAATGAAGAGAATTACTAATAAATTTAAAAAGGCAGCTGATGAACACTGAGGGGCTAGATGAGGTGAGTGTCCATGTACATACAAGACCATGAATCCCACACTATAGTTTTCTTCAACGAACTAAGCAGCTCAGGAGCAACTGCAGAAAAATCTGTCATCCACTGCTAGGAACTTACAGAGTTATATTTGGCAAGAAAGAAGTTAGAGTTGCTGCCTGTGAAATATAAAGCAGGGTAGGGAGGATAGCAGAGAACTTATGCAGAAATCCCAAGGTCCCTTCAGGCTGAAGAGCGAGTGCATATGCTGGAAAGATACGGAAGTTATGGCCAGAGAGGGACACGTGCCTGCAAACTCACGGACCAAAGAATGCAAGAAGAGATGGCTGAGGAGTGACAGAGAGGAAAGTGTCAGAGAAGAAAAAGGTTTCCAAGATGTGGTTTTTAAGAAAAGACAAAAAGGGTTCTAAAGAGTCACAGGAGAATAAAGGTGCCCGTAGCGGGCAGAGAGGGTCAACTGTCAAGGGCTGCTGGGAGAGAAGTAACAGCTAGTTTAGCTGGGCTGCAGAAGCATCCTCAAAAGCAATGATCTAAGAGTGGCGGGGACGGCTTAGGAGGGTAAAGAGCCCATGACAGTAACTAAGATTACAGAAAACAGCAAGGCAAGCATCCTCTCACAGTGGCTGAGGAAAACAGTATCTCAGGGGATAATCCTCAACACAGGGAAGATGCTTCTGAAAGTAGATTTCCAACGCTAGGACTGGAGCTGTGCCTGCCTCAGTTAACTGATGCTTGTGCCTACGAACTGTTTCACCCTGGTTCTTCTAACATGATGGTAACTTAGTTGGAAAGAAATCCAAGAAAACTGTGAGTCTGTGAAAAAACAAAACAAAATGTCTTTTTATATGATAAACAAACCATTGAGGTGATAGAAACTGCCACGCTGACCTCTGCCACGCGGAGATTTATTTAGAGTTGATTGAACGAACAAGCAGACACCATTTAAGGACCCAAGCAAGTTTCTGTTGCCACATCTGGTTAAGTCCTCAGCTTTCTCCGTGCATCACAAAGCTCTCCGTAAATCCACGTTAAACAGACAAGACTAAACTCCTTTACATTTGTTCTCCATCCCCTCAAAAAAGGTGCTCCATAGAAAGGTTAAAGTAAACACTATGCCACAAGAATCAAGCTGCAACTTGTTTATGTTTACACGCAAAAGTGTTCTCTTCTCATGTTTGAACACAAAACGCACATTACAAGATAAGATGCTGAGTATGGAATCATTTTTTAACAATCCATGGTTTTGTTTTGTCCTCGAAGGTGCAGGTGACTGGGCCAAAGGCCCTGCATATGCAAAGTGAACAATCTCTCCCTGAGCAGTGTGCCCAGCCTCGTTCTTATTATAGTTCAGTATACATAAAATGTATTATTTTAAACACTCTCAGGAGTACAGTTCAGTGACAAAGAATATGGTTACACAGCTGTGCAAGCACCACTACTATCCAATTTTAGTGACAATGACACACTATGCATATTAAATATGCACACCAAAAATATTACCAATGGACAGTTCAATTTCAGTATTTTTTTCCTTACTTTTAGTCCTCTGTACTTCTTGATTAGTTTTCCCTAAAAGAATATGCATTCCCAGTGTAAATTTCTAGTTTTAAATGATTTTAGACACTGACAGTTTAAAAATTGAAAAAGAAAAGAAGGATTAGGAGCCATACTCATTCTCTTACTAAGATGGACTACAAGGTTTATGAATAATCCAAGCATTTCAACCTCTCCATTTGTTTATAGAACAGGAAAAAAGCCACACCAATTGCTAACGAATACTATCACACCATAAAAGCTATTACTGCTCATCATCAAAGAGATCAGTGAGATTTCATCCAGCAAATGATGGGAGCAGACGCAGAGTCCTGCAGCCAAATATTAGGCTGAGCTCTGGGTGTCATGTGGGGGAGGGAAGAGGGACTGGAGGAACCAGAGGGGTCAGGGACATCATGAGAACATAGCCCACAAAACCAACTCACTGTGACTCAAGGGGGCAGAGATCAGGGAGCCTGGAGGGGTCTCACCTAGTCCTCTGCATATATGTGGGGACTGTCACTGACTCTTGCCTGCTGAGACTCTCCCCCTACTGTGTTGCCTCATCCAGCCTTGATGTGATGATATGTGCCTATTTGGTCTGATGGCTTATTATATCATATTTGGTTGATGTCCCTGAAAGGCCTGCTCTTTTCTGAGGGGAGGGAGGAGGAGGGGGAGGACTGGTGGGAGGGGAGATAGGGAAAGCTGCAGCTGGTATCAAATATATGAGAGGAGAGAGAGAGATTACTGCCATATAAATTACTACTGGTTGGTGCCCTGTGTTCCTCTTCTTCCTAGTTATCAGCATCCCCTAAAGACAGTATTTCCTGACCACCATTAGTGGTTAGGAGGACTAGGAGTCAGGCAGAGCCCCTGACAGGCAGACATGCTTACCCCAAATATGTGGACCTAGCAGCCTCTCTATTTTTGTTCACTCAACTATAAACAAATCCTAAGTTGGGGGAAGAAGATATCTTCAAAGATCCTTAAAGCTCCACCATCAAGGAGAGGCTTCCTGAGTCCCCTTCTGCTTTGCGGGGGCCTTTCTCTCTTTGTGCCTTGCTATGTGTGCTTCTTTACCTTTAAAAAAAAAAAAAAGCTTTTAATTCTTTAGCCAGTAGAGAAAATGCACCCAATCAAGACCCCTAAGTTGTAAGTTAGTTGTTACCATGTGGCAAATTTTAGCCAAAGAAGTGCTGTGTACAATTTCCAAGAAAGTTCTGAAAAGCAGGAGGCCCTCTCTTGTCCCCTCTCTTCCTGCTAGGAGTAATAGGGATGGGGCGGATGAAGTTCTAACAGCCATTGTAAAGGACAATGCAAACCTCTAAGGCCAAGGAAGCAATAATACAATTATCTCATTCCTGTTGCATAGGATAGCCCTAATATTAATTGATGCTATTGCCTGCTAAGCCAAATCTTTCCAAACATGTGTTACATCCCTTTACTTACCAACAAGTTTATGAAAATCTAAGCTAGGGAAATGAATCAGTCAATCAAATCTTTATTACATAAGCATGAGGACCTGAGTTCAGATCCCCAACACCTATGTGAAAGCTGTAAATGAGAGCCCAGTGCTACACAATTGCAATTCTAGCACTGCAGAGGCAGGGAGAGGAGGGCCCCAGGGGCTTCCTGGCCAGCTCATCTAGGTCTAGTCAAACCTGGAAGCTCTGGGTTCAGCCACAGGAAAAGACACCTGCCATCAACCTCTGGCCTCCACAGACACGTGTGCCCAGAGACATGTATGCAGGCATACACCACACACATATAGACAATATGATCATAAAAAATCATGCCAATTGAAATCAGTAAAATGACCAAATCCAAAGATGACCAATTTTGAAACTTTTCCTTATTTGATTTCGTCAGGTCTAGCACATGTTTTATCTACAGGACTCTCAGTGATTCAGAAAGCTAGGAAAATTTTTCTTAATTTCAGAGCTGTGTCTATAGCCCAAATAATTATCCAGGATCTCACAGCTGGTAACTGGATAAATCAAACTTTGGATTGTGGTATATTACTAAATAAGTCCAAAGTCCTTTTGTACTGTCCCTGACACACAAGTCTCTCAAGAGGACAAACGTCTTTCAGGAAGAGTTAGTTCATCATCAAGGCAAACAAGAATGTTGAATGATTCTAAAAATTAATAACAGTACATGGAAAAAGAAAAAGCAACAGGACTTCCCAGGAAGAAGGAATGCTGAACTCAGGAGATCGTGAAATGTTCCTGGTTCTCTATAAAGACACTAAGAATTACTCTTAAAACCAAATCCCTGTCAAAACCTGTCCACGGCAAGCCAATAAACGGGAAGAGATACTACAACTTCGGGAGGAAGGAAAACTTTCGGGGTGCTCTGACATTTAAATTAGTGCCTTTAAAAAGTCATCAAGAAGGCATTTCCTTCTCTGCCATGTACTATGGGCATTTTTTCATCACAACTTAATCTTGAAGGGGAAGATTATACAGAAGCTTAGCTTGTCTGCCAAGATTAACCCGTTATTGACTAAAAGGGACAGAGAACACAGTTAAGACTATTTTCTAGAAGTGTGTGAAATTAGATTATGTGTATCTGAAGATAACTTGAAAAGATCTGAGAAATTCCTTCACAAACTGAGACAAGCTATAAATGCACATAAAATTTCAGCCACACATAGATTAGACAGGGATGCGGAATTCACAGGATCCAGGCTCTTTTAGAAACCACACACCTTCAATTTTCTTAAGTGACAACTAACTATTTAGTTACGACACAGTTTTGATATAGTACATATGGATTCTCAAAAACTTAAGTTGCATTTCTATACAAATTCCAAATCCCCCATGGAAATCTATAATAGCTTACGCATAAAATCTACGGAAAAGGACTTGAACACTCATCTAATAAAATGCCAACTCTGTACATTTTTTCTGGTTGCTGAATTGAAATATTTCATCTATATATAATATCCTTAAATCAGCAAAAATCTAGAGACATTGGAATTTCATTTTCTGGTTAAAAGATCTTATTTTTCATTAGATATTACCAGGAACACTAATTACTGGAGACTTCAATGAGACGGAAGAGGACAAAGCCATGTTCTTACGATCTTTAAGCACTAACACTTACTTCTGCTATTAGCACGCTTCTGTAAAATGCTGCCATTCTATATGAAGCAGAAATTTAGCATTCTTCTTTATTTTTTCATTTTCATTTAAACTTATGGCATTTTCCTGTTGTTACTTCAAAGAAGTCACTTTTAATTATAGGGAGCATTCCAATGAATTTATTTAACCACAATTCACTTTGAATAATTGGGTTGCTTCCAGTTTCTTGGCTGTTATTAATAAAGCCATCTGGAATATCTTTGTGCTTTACACAATGTGTAGGTGATTTACTTAGTAGAACTGCTAGTCAGTCACATAGAAATGAAGGTAGTTAGCTATACTGGGTTCATGATTACTACTCATTTCATTTTCAAACTTTTCTAAATACAGGCACCAGTAAAAATGAAATTCTTAAATGCACAATTATATAAATAATATCAAAGTTAATAAATAAATGTATCACTTGTTTCTCATGATACCCTACTTTTCTCTTCTTTGGCAGACATCTGTACCAGCAGCATCTATTTGATGGGAACAGTCTACAATAGTGCTCTGTTGCACACCTCTTCCAACTACACATTCAGTGACATCAATTGTCCATGTCAAATATTCATATTCTGGAAAGTGGAAAGTGCTACTCGCTGTGGTTTCTTATCACTATATAACCCCCGGAATAGCGAACAGTACTGACATTTGGTTTATTTCACCCTCACAGTACTATTTTTTATTTTTCATTTTTACTAACTTATGCCTTTTATAAACATTTCAAGAGAAGTGGAGGTGAGTTGGCTCCACAGGCCAGGGCTCTTACCCCACCGAGCTGTGTTCAATCCTGGGCCCACGTGGTAGAGAGAGAGAACTGAGTCCTGCAGTACCCTGAGTGCCTCCCACATGAATGAGTGATGATGGAATGGATGAATACTTAAAATAATGTAAAAGAACAGAATGTAGTGTGAATAAAATAGTTGAAAAGAAGGGCAGCAAAAGCTTCCATCTCGATGACTTCATCAGCCTGGCTCCCTGATGCTCAGTCTCTCCATAAAGTATCTGAGAGAATAACTCTGAGTGGCTGTTAGAAACACAAAAATGTCTAAGACAGGCAAAAATGATGACTTATGATAGAAAATAAGAACCACAAAATAATGCAGGGATGAGAAAGGAAGATCTATCGTGCTGAAGAATTTTTAAATGTCTATAAAAATAAGGAATTTTTAGAATTATAAATGGTATCGCACAGAAGTAAAATAGTTGTTTAAGGCTGAGAAAAAACTCCCTACTTGGGTCTGTGATGTAGCTCAGCAGTAGAGAGCTGGTCTAGCAAACGCAGACTCTGGGCTCCACTCCCAGTACTGGAGAGGGAAAAAACAAAAAAACAAACAAAAAAAAAAACAAGAAACAAAAACCAGTTCTTGTTCCTCTTCAAGCACCTCCACATAACATACAGCATCCCCTCTACCAAGGCTGCAGTGACTGAGAGACCTGGTTCTTCTCCCATTACCTCTCATGTCTCCTAAATACTCATTCATCTTTGCCTTACTGTGGATGTTCAGAAAATGTGTTTCTTTAGTGACTGAAAACAGGTTGATGAACAAGAATTCACATTCTGGGCTGATCACATGCTGAGCATTTTTGTATGCTGGACTATTTTTAGCAATAGCATCATGTGTGAATGCTATTTTTAATCAAGAAGGAAACCCAGCCACTCTACAATGAGCAAAGCAAATCAAAGACCGAGTCTAAGATTGAGGAGATAGCAGGGCAGCTACCTGACAGTTTGACTGTAGGTCTGCCTAGAGCCTCTGCTCTTCACCCCTTGGCCAAGCCATTTGTTTAGGTTGTTTCTATTGTGAGAAGACACTGGCCAAAAGCCCTTAGGAGAAGAAGAGTGTTCATCCGATCTTATAGCTACCAGGTCAAATTATATCACTGAGGGAAGCCAAGCCAGACTTGCTCTCCATGGCTTGTTCAACTTGCTTTCTTACACAACCTAGGACCACCTGCCCGTCGGTGATGTCACCCGCAGTTGCCTACCCCACCCCCACACCAATAAACAATCAAGAAAATGTCACACAAATACGTCCACATGTCAGCTTGAGGGAGGCACCTCCCCAGTTGGGTTCCTTCCTCTCAGGCGACTCATTTGTATCAAGTTGACAGGAACTAACCCTCAAAAAAATGCAGTGTCCATGGAGGGCTAGTGGTTGGGATTTGATTCCTATAAATGAATGAGCAATGTCAATGAAGTACCAAACTGCAGATATCCTTTCATAAATAATCATTCTTTGTTTTAATTTTGAAAGTTTGCCTTTCTTATTCATCTTTATAACGGAAGTATAACACAAATATTAAACGTAACACTCTACCATGTTACCCCTTACACTGAGATTGGTCACCTTTGCACACTAGCCCTCCCCACCAAGTGTCTGCCCCTCCCCCTTCCAGCACCCAGAGAAACTGTATGGGTTCTCAAAAAATTCGCTCTTACACGGATCACATGCTTCTGAGTCCGTTTCCTAGTCACTATTAGAAGCTCATTTTCCTTTACTTTCATTTATTTTTTATGATTTATTTTGAGACAAAACCTCATTATGTAGCCCCAGCTAACCTTGAACTGTGCTTCCTGAGTGCTGCAATTTCATGCTTGCGTCTCACTCTTGCCTGGCTCACTCACATTTAAAGGACACAGATTTCTACCTGAGATACCCAAAGTAAAGCAAATATAACAAATATGTCTCAGTAAGTTTTAATTATATGAATTTCTTTCCATTTCTCACCAATGCAATGGCCTTTATAGAATAGTCTTAATTTCTTAATTAGAAAGGAAATACCATATAAATATTCTAAAAGCATTTTAGATGACTCATTCGAGTCTATATAAGATAACACAAAACACAAATACTGTCTCCTGGACTGTGTACGCTGTACTGTACTATATACAAAGACAAGAGGATACAGGTGTAAACGTGTCACAAATGCAGCAGAATGATAAAACACAACACTGGGCTTAAAGAAAAGATTGAAAAGACTCCACACAACTTGCTCAGAAATGGAACAATCTCCAAATTTATCAGACTTAACAAATGTAAAAATGAGTAAATAAGCTTCTACATATTCCCAAGAATCATTCAAGGTACCATTTCTCTATCAATGACAGTGGTGGGGAGAGGGGAGAGCCAGCCGTCCCTGACAAAATACTCTAATGATAATAGACATTGAACTATAACCCAAATCATGCTAGTTTGATTTTGGTACCAACAAGGCAAGGACAGATGTTAAGTAAAATTATCACTGTAAGACATTCATAAAAGGACACGGGATTAATTCATTACTAGAGTTTCATAAGTCGGTCTAAGATTGCTGTCAAGTAAAATAATATTTACAACTTAATCATCTGGACGACTTCATGAAGAAATTCTTAAGCCTTTCTTACCTTTATTTGTATGTGGTCATGTCTGTGTGAGAGGGAGGGGAGGAGCCATTTCAACAGCTCAGTTAATAAACACTGCTCTACAAAAGCCAAACTTAATGCTTCCAAACCTGCAAGGGTACTATTATAGCCTCAATTCTATATGCCACATACAAATAAGAAACAAAACTCTAACCTAACACTGACACTATGAAAACATATTTTCACCTTGCTTCATTGATGACATACTTGGTATATTTTATAATTAATGACATTTGTGATTAGTACTAGTAAAAACAGAGATTAGCAAGTATTTTTTTTAATTTTTATAACTTTATAATAAAAAGCTTACAAATAAAAAACATCAAAGGTCAAAATTAACCATGGCTCAAATCTATCCATCCCACTGAACTTCATCACAGTTAGAAGAGCATTCTGAATCTGTGGGGCTTCACACTGGATTTTACGCTTTCACTATCAAGTATGTATTTATGTACTTATCCACCACCAAAACCAAAAATGCATGACAGAGTTAGAATGGGGGAGAGGGGAATTTCTTAAAGGACAAATAAAAAATAACTTAGTCTTTAAATATTTCTTCCATATGTCTTTTATTCTTATTTATTTTTAATTCTTTTCTTTTTTTTTCTTTTTTTTTTTTGGTCTTTAGGGGTGGGGATTTTTGTTTTGTTTTGGTTTTTTTCTTGATACAAGGTTTCCCTGGCTGTCCTGGAACTAGCTCTGTAGACCAGGCTGGCCTTGAACCCACCTATCTGCCTCCCAAGAGCTGGGATTAAATGTTTGTACCAACAAAATACCTGGCTCATCCTCTAAATAGTCTTTTTTGGCTTACCCCTCTTGAATTTTGTTTATTTGCTACAAGCATTTTTTAAATGTACAACTACTTTTACCTTACAGATGCCACAAAAATCTGCTGCCTACTTCCATTCATAATTTATCTAAGAAACCATGATAAAATGATACTGAATAATGTAAGATTAAATTAGTAGACTCATTCTTAGTATAATGTACACAGTAGAATCTATATACCAAACTAATTGCTCACACATTCTCTCTCTCTGCCTCTCCCTCTCCCTCTCTGCCTCTTACTGTTCAGCCTATTGTAACACACTAAAAGCACATGCTTTCCTACATTGTTTTGATAAAGAAAATGTAGGCCAAACCGTTCATCATGCTCATTACAATGTACGAAATGACACTAGAATATACTGTCTGAAGGAAGTGACCTCTGTTGGCCCCAACTGCTTCTCCAAGTATGTACACAGACGTCTCTGTTTGTTTACTGAGCTTCCTGACAGCCCACTGTAACTGATAAAACATTGACTGTTCTAACCTTTAGTGGCCATGCTTTAAAAGAAAATGTTTAAAATTATTGGCAGAAATTATGGAAAACAGGAAGAAGAAGCCAGACTACTTTTGTGTGTAAGCGAACTGGAATTTTTTAGGAAACTGTTTCCCACTAGAAATTTGTCTACATACAACTTAATCAACAAAATTTACAGCCTTTATAGCTGTTAACAGATTTTGTGTGTCTTCTTAAACATATAAATAAACTCTTCAATCACATCAAATGCAGGTTCAGAGTCCAGTTATGTAAACTGGAGTTGGTTAGTCAGAGCATAGCCACCGTCAGAGAGATGCCAAGGAGATTCAATCCTAGTGGCAAGGTTGTCTTCTGTTTCCTTAACGTGCCAGATGCTGCTCGGAGCCTGCTCCTTGGTCACTGAAGCCTGAGCCTTGTGACCTCACTCAGTGAGATGCCCAGTCTAACGCCAAACCAAACACAACTGTTTTCATGTTGAAGTTCCAAACTAGAAAGAAGCTAATTACTTAAATTTAAATTGGAAGGGAAAATTTTTTGAAAGTCTATAAATCTGAAGGCCCTTAGAAACTGGAATGAGTATGAGAGAGAGGAAATGAACTCATGTGTATAAAAACATTTTCATTCACTCAATAATGTAAAAATAAAGTAAAAATCCTTAAGCTGAGGTTTAAGCATAGTCTTCTTTATAGACTTTGAATAGATAGGAATTAATTATTGGTAAGTTATTATTATAAGACGTGTTATGGTAATAAAAATAAGCTGTCTGGAAGAGTAATCAGATAATTAGTTAATCAGCCAAAAATGAACAATCCGTTAGTTAAAATTCACCCAGCTTCCTGGAGATGTGACATTTTCAAAGAGAATGGTTTAAATAGTCCAGCACTCAGGAGAGAAACCGACAGGGGCTTGAAGAGGGGAGACAGGCTGTAAGGAACAAAGGGGAAAAGCAAAGCTGCATAACACGCACAGCTGAACTAGTGGCCAGTTAGCAAAACACATCAGGATTTACTGGCACTCTCTCTTCTCTGACATCTTCTTTGTTGTAATTCTTAGGGTTTAAAACAGTTTATTCCAAAGTTGATGTCTATCACTTAGCAATCTAGTCCATGACTGCCAACACATTAGCAAATAAAGAAAATTCCAGAACCGTATGGGAAAAATTCTCATCATACCATAATAATTTTTTAATCTGTATGAAAATGTATTATTCGTAAGTGTTATGCTTTTTTACTAATTACCAAGCAAAATAATTCATTCTCAATATACACCCATTGTTGATAATCTAAAGAAAGGAGGGAGACAGGAAGGGAGACAGGGAGAGAGGGAGGGAGATAGGGAGGAAGGGAGATAGGGAGGAAGGGAGACAGGGAGGGAGGGAGGGAGGGAGGGAGGGAGGTAGGGAAAGGAGAAAGGAACTGTGTAATTGTCTCTCATTTTTCCTATTTTCCAGTTATATTCTGTAAATTTTAAAGATATACATCATGTGATCATTTTTCTATTACAAGTTAGAATTTTTTCTCACTGACTTAAGTACACTTCAGAGATATCTATCCTCATCTTATAAATATTTCTATAAAGAATGCATTGAATTCAACAATAAAATGAAAAAAGGACCAACTACACATGATCTGCATAAATATTTCTCCAAAAAAAGATATACAAATTAAGAACCTGAAAATCTGCCAACTTTACTTAATATTGGTGAAAACTGACATTTGATAGGTTGGCCACCCCTTTCCACTTTGCTTGAGAGGCAGGCTGGAGTTCACTGACATTCAATTGCACAATCTCCGACCACCCCCTCCCAAGTGCTAGGGTTACAGGCAGGGCCAAGACTACACCCAGCCTCCTTTCTCTGCTTTGGTTACTGTTATCTTAGTTTCGGCTTTTTTCAAGACACGCCCAAACTGGCCAACTTCTCAGCAATCCTCCCGCCTACATTTCAAGTGCTGGGACTATAGGTACATCTACACCAGAACAGAAGAGGTATCCTTGGGACTATAGGTACATCTACACCAGAACAGAAGAGGTATCCTTGGGATTATAGGTACATCTACACCAGAAGTGCTGGGACTATAGGTCCATCTACACCAGAAGTGCTGGGTCTATAGGTACATCTACACCAGAAGTGCTGGGTCTATAGGTACATCTACACCAGAAGTGCTGGGACTATAGGTACATCTACACCAGAAGTGCTGGGACTATAGGTACATCTACACCAGAAGTGCTGGGACTATAGGTACATCTACACCAGAACAGAAGAGGTGTCCTTGTCGTTGATAATGATGTTTTTAATTTTAGGAGCTGAGACTTTAATTCAGTGTGGCCAGGCACTTGTTTAGCATGTGCAAGAAGCTGGTGAGGGAGCAGGGAGTGAATAGAAAGGTTAATAAAATAAAAGTTGACAGAAATTTAGAGAATATACTGCTAGCAGAAATGTAAAACGGTACCAATGCTAAGACGGACTTGATACTTCAAACTTACTATGTAGCCAGGGGTGACCATGAACTTCTGATCTTCCTGCCTCCACTTCCCAAATACTGGGATTACAGGGGTTCAACACTACACTGGTTTTATGCCCATAGTTTTATGCAGACTAGGCACAAGTGCTCTATCCACCGAATTACATATATTGTTAGGCTGAATGGCATACTGTATAATGATGAATTTTATTATATATCAAATACACCCACTTTTAAAAAATTAGAAACAGAACAACATGAAACTATCCTAGGCAACACAGGAAGCTGCCTGTGATTGTGTCAGAGGAGCAGCAGGTGGCAATTAAAGCTCAAGGTGTCAGCCCACCAGGAAGCAACTCCCTGATGGTTGAATCTCAGATAGGCAAGGACCCAAGACCCCAGATCCCAGAATGCCTTTTGCTTCCACTGTGCCTTTACATGTTTACTGCTGCCATCTTTCTCTGTTAGCCTGGATGGTGTGAGTGGGTGTGGGGAGATTCTCACTGCCTGCAATGTAGTGTGTTTATCTCATGGAAACATCTCATTCTTCTGGGCGTTTTAACCTGTGGATTACTATGAGGCTGATTTCTTCTTATGCTGTACTGTCTAACTGGTAATAATAATGTTAGTTTAAATAGAGTTTAATAATAGAGTTTGATAATAAAAAAAATGTAAGCAAGTAAGTGTCACAGCTAGACCACATGAGTTTCTATTGAGAAGCCATTATAGACTGTGAAAGGAAGCCTCAAAAATTAATAATGTGGCAAGTCAGGAATGTATAAGATCATTAGGTCTATTTTATGAATTTATTATCACTGTAGCTTTGCTTGCTACAGAAAAAGCATTTGAATATAAAACAGGATAAATTTTTTCTTGATTATTAATTTATTAGTGCTATTACTTTATTGATATTATGAAACCATTTTATAATGAGATCTTCATACATAATAAGCAAGGATCTCTCAGAAATACTGTATGACAAACAAGCACAAAAAGGATAATATAACTGGGCCAGTTAGATTAAAAGTAAGCACATGAGCGTGAGGGGGTGGTGACTCAGTAGCTCAGGAACAATGCATGAGCCCAGGGCTCAGTCCCCAGTACAGTACGACCAGGCACAGTGGCACGCACTTGTAATCATGGCACTAGAGAGGTAGATGCAAGCTGGAGACCAACACAGACTACATGAAAAGTCCAAGTTTGGCCTCGGCCATAGGAGACCTGGGCCCTGAAAAGGTAAATAATTGTTTAAAGGAAAAATAATTTAAGTATTTAAGCATTGGCTAATAAAATAATCTGCTATATTAGAAGCTATTTACAGGACATTAAATTAACATAAGGTTGGTATTAATAATGTGCGAGCAGCTTCTGATAACAAGAAAGAGGAAGGTAACCCAAAAACTTCAATATGCAGAGTCATGATTAGGATATGAAGTGTACATCAAAAAGGGTTACTTCTTGAAGACCTGAGAGATAACTGGATCCAGAGGGCTCTAACCTAGTCAACAGATAAATTCACAAATGGGCCCAGAACCCAATGAGGTTACAAACACAGCTTATTGGTAGAATGCTTTCCTGAGGCCCTGGGTTAAATACTAGCATAGCATAAAGCAGAATAATGACAGTAACAACCAAAAAAGAAAAGAAACTTCACTTGATGGTGTTATGGGCTTCCTGGGAAGAGGTGCAGACTTTAAAGGTGACACAGCTGAAGCAAATAAGTCCCTGGAGAGGTGTTCTGAGGACTGCACCTTACCTTAATCCCCTGTCCCACCCCATCCTCCCAGCCTCTTCAGCATCACGATATCCTGGGCAGTGGATCTAGTCAAAGCGATGGATCTGGAGATAAAAATTAGTTATCCTTTTGAACTGCTTCTTTCTTGTATATGTCATGGTAACAACAAAAGAGAAGCATACAAACATTTTATCAAAGAGATTTTAAATGATGTAATCAGTATATGAAAAGAATGCTTTATGTACTTAATCACCAAAGAAATGTAACCCACAGTAAACTATGATGCTATGGTTTGAATGAGAATGCCTTCCATAGGCTCATGTATTTGTATGCTCAGTCTCCCTCCCTCCCTCCCTCCCTCCCTCCCTCCCTCCCTCCCTCCCTTCCTCCCTCCCTCCCTCTCCCCTTGCTCTCAGTGCTCTCCCTCTGTCTTCCAGCCTCCACACTCTCCACCAAGATGACCTCCGAGTCACCTCTGAGAAGGTAGGCAAGCCCCCAGCAGTTAGTGCTTTCTTCTATGAGTTGCTTTGTTCATGGTGTCCCTTCAGAAATCAAGAATCAACTAGAATATGGAAGGGTCAGTACATAAGTTCTGTTTGCCAGGGCATATAAACTGTTTCAAAACTGACCGGGCAACATCACCAAAACTGGATATAACACATACTAAACAACCCAGCAATTCAACTCCGAGGTTGAAGATAGTACATAGTACGTTTGCAAAAGGCCCTTAAAAGCTGCATTTCTATTAGGAAAAAAACTAAAAAGCATCGAAAACGCCAATAGCTTAATATATAAAATGTGGTACAACAGACAGGAAGAACCACAACTGCTAAAGAACACAACAAAGTTCACAGTGTTGCGGAAGGTAATCACATACAAGTCATCCTGCATGACCATTTCTGTATGTAGCTTGAAAACAAACAGCAATCCTAATTTATGTTCAGACACTGAGACAGTGGTCACGTTGGGGGAAGAGACTGACTGAAGGGGCCTCTGGGCCCTTTGTTGTTGATGATCCTGGTTACCCGGAGCTGTTTGGTTTATCTAGAACATGTGTGGACCTGCCCATGACTTGTATATGTGCTTCCTATGTGTGCTATATTCAACTAAAACTTTGTTTAAGAAGAAAACGGATGATAACCTAAAAACTCCACCAGGGATGGGTGTAAAGATGGGCTTAACAATATTTTCATAAAGAGATAAATTCTGTTGTATAAAAATTTCCAAAGAACAGAAAATGAAGAAAGGCCACTGTGTTCATGTCTTTTCCCCTCGATGTGATAAAATGTCCTCAATAAGAGAAATCCATTGTTTTGCATTGTGGCAGAGAAGTCACAGAAGCCAGAGCTTTAAAAGGTGTCACTAATATCTCTGGTCAGAAGATGAGGGTAGTGAGTTAGTGCTCAGCTCCCCGCTCTCCCCTCTTACAGCCTGGAATCCTCCTCGTGACCAGGACAGACCTTCACAGATCAATGAAGCCATCAATACAAGTGTCCCCACATGCCACAGTGACCTCATTAAATCTTCACTGAGATTTTACTGTCAGGTGACTCCAGATCCTACAGAACTGACAACTGAAATCAACCATCATAGCTACCAACTCATCCTAAGATCTGTAAGGGTACAGTGATGTAGAGAAAATCTACCAGCCATTCCTAAAAACTATTGACAACAGAAATCCACTGACAAATCATTTTATCTGAGAATGTTATGGACTGTTCAATGCTGTAAAAATCTATTAAGAAATTTTGCACATTAGTAGAATAAGAGCAAAAGCCCATGTAATTTATCACAAGCAGCTAGAAAGACATTTATAAAACCCCACATTGTTTTAGTACCTAAGAAGAGAACTTTTACCAGCAACAAAACTTTCTAACATGAAAAACTCTATGTTAGGGGTCTTTCTCACATTTGGACAAAATAAGACCCCATTATCACTGTGCATACTTAAAATGATAAAGTATGAGGTTTGAACCAAGAAAATTTCCACTGCATATGTCTTTCTTTTCTGGAATTTTGGAAAACACAAGGAAGTTTACAAACAAGTAAGGAAAGCTAAGGTTTCTGACTTCAAATATGCCTACAAAAACCAATCTTTATATATCAATTTTATTGGGTAATAAAAATAATTCCTGCCTAAAAAAGGAATGTTTAAAATAGTGACTAAATGTCATAAGAAAATTAATTGTCAAGTCTTTGGTGGGAGAACTTTGCACAAAAAACTCCTAAGTAGAGGGAGAAAAAAACATTTTCATGACTGAATATCATAATCCTCTCAGCTTAATAATTGAGAGTAATTCCAATACATTCCAAGAGGACTTCTGAGTGTGAGCATTTCAGAGAGGCAGATGGACAGATACCCAAATGGTTAGTGCTAGGCACAGACAAAAACTTCTTTTTAAAACATCAAAAATGTCAAGGGTGACATATGGATTTTATTTATCTCATGTCTGATCTTATCAGTGTTATAGAAAACAAATTCCATCCTATTGCATCTTCTAAATTACTTCAGA
Organism: Phyllotis vaccarum; assembly: GCA_033318265.1. Classification (NCBI taxonomy): domain Eukaryota; kingdom Metazoa; phylum Chordata; class Mammalia; order Rodentia; family Cricetidae; genus Phyllotis; species Phyllotis vaccarum. The sequence goes on from JARWLC010000006.1 coordinate 68,320,304, forward strand.
GCTTCAGAAAACAAACCAAATAATATTAAATCAAAGGTCAGATGAGTTACCTACTGAACAAAACAGGCCAAAAATCCACTGATTCTTAATCATGCAATAAATACTAAAGGAGAAAGAAATCTTTATTTTTCTTCTTTCTTCAGCACTGGAAACCGAACCCAGGGCCCTGATCCGCTGCTCAAGTGCTCACCGCTAAGCTACTCCCTCAAAAGACCACACAGAAAACCTTAAGCCAAGTCTTAAGTTCAATGAGATCAGGTGCAGAGGTGTGGAATCCCATACTCTAAGAAGCGTGGAAAGCTTCATAGGTGAACGTGCCAGAGTCAAGAAAGGCCTCTGAAAGGTTCCAACATTTCCCTTAAGAAAAGCTAGAGAACCAAGCACATGGGGAAAGGATAGAACAGGAAGGAACCATGGCAGACAGAAAAACAACTCATCAGTGGACGCATCAGCTCAGCTTGCCAGCCGACAGCAACCTCAGACAGTGACTCAGAAAACACTAGCTCCCAGGGATTCCCACAGGCATTCTCAACTGTGCAAGGCATGGCTGCCAACAGAAATGGCCCAAGAACACTTTCATTATGGTTTAGATGTTTATTCTGTCTTTCTTTTTTATCCCCCCACTATTTTGATTTTTTTTTCAAAATATACTTTTCTTTTGGTTTGTTTGTTTGCTTAGGTTTGTTTGTTTGCTTAGGTTTGTTTGTTTGTTTAAGTAGGCTCTCACTTTGTAGCCTCAAATACTTTAAAACTCATAATAATTCTCTTGCCTCATCCTCCCAAGTGCTGGAAACAGAGACATAAACTATCACACCCAGCCAAAAACTGTTTTTCTTAAAACTCTACAATATGCTAACTTCATAAATAAACATGCAGGATTCTCACTTGTTACACATTTTAACCTGTGTTTTCTGAAGTTTCTAAAAAGGAGAGAGAATGGTGTTGGAGAGATAGCTTTGTCCTTAAGAGCATGTACTGTTCCTGCAGAGGACCTGAGTTCAGTTCCTAGAACCCATGCAGAGGGGCTCACAGTTGGCTATTACCTCAGCTCCAAGAGATCCAACAGCCTGTTCTAAACTGCCCAGACATCTGCATTCACATGCACAAGCCCACATGCAGATATACGTGCATACACATAATTAAAAATAAAGCAAATCTTTGAAGAAACAGAAAGATGGACAGTGGTGGCACACGCCTTTAATCCCAGCTCTTGGGAAGCAGAGGAAGACTTGCTAGTCTCCCCTAGTTTGAGGCCAGCTGGGTATACAGAATGAATAGAAAAAAACTATCTCCAAAATTCAATCAATCAATAAAGTAAATATCCATGTAAATCATGTATAATTATATCAGTATCCTATTCAACATTCAAGGTACAATTTAAATGTTAATTCTATCCTGAAAATTGTTTCAATAATAAAATAAACTGCTTCTACATCTTAAATGAACTGTATGGATAAAGAAACCAGTAATTAGTGAATCTCTACTACATTCCAAGGCTTTACAAAAATATTCATCTTGATCTTGATAGTTCCACAAATTATTATTTACATAACATGAAGGAAACTAAGGAAGAGAGGTTATAAAACTCAAAAGTGCCACAGATTTTAGATTTAAATGAAGTCTATCTAATTTCAAAGCCCATGATTTTCACACAATTTCATTATGACCGCATATGAAGTCTTTATGTTATAAACTCAATTAGAATGTGTTTGTACACCAGCCTAATCTTGTAGGTTATGGACTGTTTAAAGGTAAAGCCCCCATCAGGCCTCAATGCTCCTGTCATAACAGCATGCACTATGCGTCATGCAGTGCTCCTGTAAAGCCAGAACTCATCTGAAGAATCAGTACAATGTTAATCCCTCATATAATTAGTTTCTATAATATACTTCATGAGCACAAAACCAAAAGTACCCAAGGTACTGGGAAGATGACTGACTAGGCATACCTACTACACAGGTATGAGAACCTGAGTTCAAATCTCCAACACTCACAGTAAAGAGTCTGGCAAAGCACTTTAAGTACTTCTAAGATCTATATCACAGCACTAGGTAGGTGGAGACAGGAGGATCCCTAGGGCTAACACTAAGATGGAGAAGTGACTGAGGAAAACACCAGACACTGACCTCGGATCTCCAAAAGCACGCACACACATCCACATGTGTATACATGCTCCCACACAAATAAAACACCCAAGATTCCAGCATTAACACTAACTTAAGCACACACATCCACATGTGTATACATGCTCCCACACAAATAAAACACCCAAGATTCCAGCATTAACACTAACGTAAGCTTTGTCATTCTACTGCAAATAATGGCAAAATTGGAAAATTATTGAAAAGAGTTATTGTCACACAGTGGACAAAAGTCAGTATAGAATTGTGATTTGTAAAAGGATCAGAATTAAATAGCAAATCATCTAGAGCATACTAGAGAATGGTAACACTGCCAGAGTACAGTCATGATATGCTAGAGGGACAAAGTTCAGAATTCAAAGGTAGGAACATTAGAGTCTCCAGGACAGAGCAATACTGTGCGGAAGCTGTAAGAGGTGGGTTCACACAACGCACATGGAAGATTGTGTGAAAACCAAAGTGCATATTCACACAGCAAACTGGGGAAAGCCAAGCAAAGGACAGTGAATGGCACATTTTTATAAGAAACAACATATTTTTCAGGGCTCACACAAGATTGTAGGATACTTAGGTCATTTAAGGCAGAGACCCCATTCAATATCTAGAGCATTACATAAAGACTCCAGAAGTCAGGCCCTAATTAAAAAAAAAAAAAAAAAAAAAAAAAAAAAAAAAAAAAAAAAAAAAAAAAAAAAAAAAAAACCCTAAGTAGATCTGAAGAGGTGACCCTTGAATGTTCGTGTGCATCAGAATAGCTTGTGGTTTATTAAAATGCACACTTTTCTGGCTAGAAAGAGGGCTCAGTGGCTAAAAGTACTTGCTGCTCCTGGAGAGGACCATGGTTCTGTCCCAAGCATCCACACAGTGGTATACAGCCTCCCATAACTCTAGCCCCAGGATATTGATGCCCTCCTTCTGGCCTCCACAGGCACCAAAAATACACATGGTACATAGACAAACTACCTCTCCATAATAAAAACAAATCTTTAAGAGATTTTCATGATTAACCACTTAACATGTGCAACTAATAACATTATGTAGGAATGCTTGTTGATATTTCAAAAGCTTTTCTCATTTCAAGATCCTTCTTGTCCACCTAAAAATGATGCACACTGAAATTTAACCTGCTTAAAGTCATCTTTAGGCAAGAGAGAAAGACTACTTTACTTCATTCTAAAAATAATAGTGGCTAGTGTATACTTTTAAACCCCTCAACCAACATTTTATTTTTTCTTGGCAATTACAAATGACTAAGATCTACTTTAAAATTCAGTTATGAAAAGTAATGTAAATATTGAAGACACACATTGAGAGAGAATTTTTGTATAAAAACATGGGATAGCTACTGTATAGAATTAAGACAAAGATTTCTGATGTTATTTTAATACTTTACATTATAAAAATAGAAATATAAAAAGCAGTGCTTTTTATTATTTTGGTAAAAACATCTTGACAGGGTATAAGAAATAAGCCTAGTAAAAGATTTTTAAATAAACATTCAAAGAAAATACAGTAAATATCAGCTTCCCTAGTGCCCAGTGGAATGACTGAAGCTCAAGAGATACCTAAACAACATCTATACACTAGTGAATGACCAAACATAACTAACAAATAAACTGACAAGCGGGGTTCTTCTGAGGTGCCTGCTTAATTTCACAAGAGTATCCTTCACAGCTGCAATATGATCGCCTTGGATTTAGTGAGCTGTGTAAAATATGAATAACATTTCCTGAATTTTTTTTCTTCTAAACTTCTTTTGATTTAAGAAATGTATTTAGAAATGAGTATTCAAGAATAACTTCATTTGGGGAGGGAGTGGTCATGGGCATATCCAGACCGTGGGGTTCGTTGGGTCAGAAACCTCCTGTTATAATCACCACTCTGGCCCTAGACACTCTGTTAAGGTAGTCCAAGATCATAATGCATTTTTGTAAAAGAACAAGACAAGGTTGTTCATACCGACTTTGTAGTTAAGTGAAAAACATAAGATCTTTTCTTCTATCCCTACATCTAAGCCATATCTTCCTAACTGCAAAACAAACCACACAGCGTTATATCTTACATTATAAACCCACTCTGTAGGGGATTGTGTTGTTCCATTGTAAATAATTGTCCCACCCACTGGTTTAATAAAAAGTGCTGATTGGCCAAAGGCAGACAGGAAGTATGGGCGGGGCTACCAGACAGGAGAACTCTGAGAACTGGAAGAGCATAATGCCAGAGAGAAGCCAGAAGAAGCAGAGGACAACTATAATGCTCTGAGAAAATGTACCCAGCTGCATGGCTGAATAGGATAAAAATCATGGGGTAGATTAAGGGAAAAGAGTTAGCAAGTTATATGCCTGGGCCCTAGGCCGATCAGCCTAAAATTAATGTAAGCATCTGTGTGTCTCTGCGGGTCTGCGAGTCTGCGAGTCTGTGGGTCTAAACCTAGCTAGAGGCTAGGCCCGAAAGTCCAAGCCAGAAACCTCATACTACACCACTCTCATTAAATTTTAACATGCTGATCAAGCCCATTAGCTCAGCATGGTTTACTCTTTCTGATTTCCATACTTATCATCTAATAATTTAACCATCCCTCCCAACTATGTATCAACTACAAATCTGATCAAAATGCTGCTATATTTTCTTAACTTTTTCATATATAAAAGGAAAATGAGAAGAGATTCCTGGGGTATCTCAAGGTCTTCTTTCTAGGCTGACATAATTGAATTATCACTTCATATAGTTATTCAATTAGTTACGTATCAAATAAAATTATGTTATTCTATAACTCTATCAATCTCAGTGATATCATACAACAGGCAAAGTCAAAATGATTTATAAAAATCATATTCTGATAATTTTGAGCAAATCTAGAGAAGAATAAAATTGCCTAGTGGGTTGAAAGATGGCTCTGTAGTTAAGGGTCACACTGATCTTGTAGAAGACCTAAGTTCAGTTCCCAACACCACATCTGGTAGATCCTAAAATCTGTAACTCCACTTTAAGAGGGTTCCAGTATCTATGACCTCTGCAGGTACCTGCAGACAGACAGACAGACAGACAGACACACACACACACACACACACACACACACACACAATCTTTTTAAAAAAGAATAAAGTCAGAGGCTGGAAAGATATCACAGGGTGCTTTACCAGAAGACCAGGTTCAATTCTTGGCACCCACATGGCAGCCAGAAGTCATCTAGAAGTTCAGTCCCAGGGATCTGATGCCATCTTCTGGATTCCATGAACTCAGGCATGCACAGAGAGACATGCTGACAAAATGCCCATACACATAGAAAAAAATTGCAAAAAGCTTTAAAAATACAATGTGCCCAATCTAGCACATTTTTTTTCCTTAAACTCAGGTTGACTCCTAGAGATCATCATTTGCTGCTTCTAAGTATTTGACAGATACCTGCAAAATCGCCTAATCAGAATTTTACTGAGTTCATTTCGGATTCAGCAGCTATAGAGAGCAAGATAGGCAACCTACTACTGTCTTGGTGCCTCTGGTCCGCTCTCCTTCTCTCTGCCCCTTTCTATCTGAAGCATAAGGGACTCTGTACAAGGCAATTCCAGATGAACAAATGAAAGACTGAATAAGACCTGGTTTGAACAACATGATAAAATGTACTGAGTACAGGTTTATAGTATAGTAAATAATGCCATGACTATGGAAGTAAGGAGAGATAAGGTAGAAGTGGGGTTAGAAGAAAGATTTAATGTCTTCAGATTCAGGAAGAAGACTTCATCTGGACAGACAAGGTGGGAACAGTTATAGAAGATATCTGATGTGGATCTCTGGCATCCACATGCATGTACACATATGTGCACATACACAATCACACACAAGTATACGTGCATATTAACACACAATTAAATGCTTTAAAACTAATGCTGAGATTTCTATTTATTTGTTTGTTTGTTTTATGAGACAGAGTCTCTTTACATAGCCCTAGCTGTCCTGGAACTTGCTATGTTCTAGTTCAAGGCTCAAAATCACAGAGATCCACCTGCCTCTGCCTCCCAAGCACTGAGATTAAAGTGTATGCAACTACACCCAGCCATTGCTGTGATTTCATCACACCTCAGTCAGAATAATTAGCATCGAGAAAATAAATAAAAATTAACAAATGTCCAGGGTGCAGGAAAAGATAATCCTTCACACAACTGGTAGAGATGTAAATTAGTGAAGCCACTACAGAAACTAGAATGGAGGTTCCTCAAAAATAGTAAAAATAGAACAACCATATCATCCTGTTGTACTACTCCATGGTCTATAGCTAAAGGATCAAAGGCGACATTCAACAGGAGTATGTGTACACCATGCTTACTGCAGCCCTATTTACAATTGCTAAGGCATGGAGTCAGCCCAGATGTTCCATGGTATGTGAAAAGAGATCAGGAAATTTGATATGTATACAGGGGAGTACTATTCAGCCATAAAGAATGAAATGAAGTCAGGAAAATGGATATAACTGGATATTATCACGTTAAAATAAAATAGGCCAGACTCAGAAAAACTAATATAAATGTTTTCTTTCCTAAATTAGATCTTCAAAGAAGAAAACAAAAGGACATAAATGTGTGTGGGGGCTCTGAGGGTGGAGAGAACAGGCAAGGACCGTAAGGGCTAGATGCTACCAAAGCACCTTATCTACGTAAATGAAAATGAAGACGCCAGGATGCAATCCATTACTTTACACAATAAACATAAAACAAAACAAAAAAATGGGTGCCCCACATTTAAGCTTCCAGTTACTATTGCCAACTGCATTTCCTCATGTTTTTATAACAAACAAGCAGAGGGTTGGTTATCTAACATTTCGTTTCATTGAGCTATTTTTCTTCTCCCTTAGTATATTATCTAGGGTTAACAATCTTGAAAGTGGTTTCTAGCAAGGATTCCATTTCTTAGCCTCTCTAAGAAAAATCCAAATGTTCAGACCTTAACTCGGCCATCAACTAAAGCAAAAGAGTAGCTTCACTTGCAGCTGCAGGGCAATGCCTCCTTCAGGAGTGTGGGCTTTCCACGCTGTCGGCTCCTTATCACAGACAAGTACTTATTAGAGATGAAACATGCTGGGTCAACACAGGCAGAAACTGAGAGCACACTACCCAGCTGCTTGGTAGTAAACAATAGCGCTCAGTAATTCTGTGAAATAGACTTCTGACGAAAAAAGACAACCCCCTGAGCAAGCAAAAGAACTAGTTGCATGGAGGAAAAAAAAAGCAAAATTCAGGGTAAAAGCACATAGACCATGATACCTACTGACAGAATTCAATAACTAAGCTACTGGACTTGTGGAATTTTTAGTAGTTAAAAATTTTTTGGTTTTGTTCTGTTAATGTCTAACTTCCTTACAAGAAACATAAGAAAGCTAGGCACAGTGGTATCTTTAATCGCAGTACCTTCAAAGGCAGACAGATCTCTGTGAGTTCAAGGCCAGCTGGGTCTACATAGCCAGAGAGTTACAGGACAGTCAGAGCTATGTAGAAAGACCTTGTCTCAAAACAAAAACAAACGAGAAAAAGTAAAAAGAAAAATTAAGCAAAATGATTAATGTTAAAAATCAAATCACTCATATGACTGCTATTGGCAAGAAAGAAGTTTGTAATTCCCCCTAGTTAATTAGGATCAAACCTAAACTCTTTAAAAAAAAAAAAAAAAAAAAAAAAAAAACTCATCATCGGAAGGACATACAACTGCCAGCCTGGGAGAAATCCCAGGCTGAGCAAGTAAATGCAAGCAAAGCAGATTTCAAAGAAAAAACGCCCAGTCCTCCAGGCTACGGTACTAACACAGGAAATTCCAAGTGAAAGTCTCTGTGGTGGAGCCTATGGGGGCTGCCTACTGCACAGCCCCTCCCTCAAATGTGAAAAAGAAAGGCCTCTTTCCTTTTCTTCCCCAGCATCTCAATTCTCAACCAAACACAGAGTAAAAAATCATTAGCCTGACGTGTTCTTAAAATATCCTTCTAGAAAATGTGTCTGAAATACCTATCACATGTGGAGACACTATGTCTACCAAAGAAATCAGAGGAGAATCATAGAATTTCCCAACTGAAACTTTGAGTATCATCTAGTCTAAGGCTTTCTGTTTTCAAAGGCTCATGGAACTTAAGCGATTTTCCTGAAGTAAAGCTGCAATTAGTGGACACATTAGGAAGGCACCACACGCAATTCTCTTGCCTCTATAAGTCACAAACCTTAGTATATAGGAATCATACATTGTCTGGATGTTGAAGATTTTACAGTTTTAAATTCTGCTAATTCAGAAGAGTAATAGTTTTTACTTACACAAAACTAAAACATCACTTTGCAAACTCATAAGTATAGAAAAATGAGTGCTGAAGTTATTACATACTATAAACTACATTTTACTAGCCACATTATAATAGTCTAAGTGTACAGTAATCAAATGTCATCACATATAATTAAAGATAAATTCTACGTGTCAAAACAGAAGATCAAAGTGCTTTTAATACTGTGGGGCCATCATTTTCAATGGCCTGTTCCTTGATCATGCCTTTAATTCACACAATTTGGTGAATCACAGAGTCTACTCACTACAGTTGAAATAAGCCCCCAAAGAAGCCTAGTTAAGAAAAATCACAAGCATATAAAATGTCCTCAAGTCACATCTGTGAAAAATACTTTTCTATAAAACATGACTCTGGGGGAAAAATAGTAAGTTGTTTTCATTTTCTACATCAGAATCTGATCTGAATGGGTGAGTTACAGGAAAGTCCGCAGATTCATGGTATGGCAAGAGAGTAGACATCTGAATTGCCTGCCCCCCCCCCCCACATTTGTTAGTATTTTCTTTCTTTGCTTGCTTTGTTTTTAATATCTGCCATGTCCCTGAAACACTACCTACCACCTAAGCATTTCAATGAAAAACAGCCAAGGGTAGTATCAGTTGGCATTATTCAAATAAATAAGTAGACGCCACACTTCAATGAAAAACAGCCAAGGGTAGTGTCACTCGGCATTATTCAAATAAATAAATAAATAGGCTCCCACTTCAGTTACTTTATTCCTCTAAACTTTGGCTGAACCGTACTGGCTGTTACTTCACTGGGGAGACGATTGCCAAGTTATCCACAGGCACATGAACACAGACAAACCACAATATGGAGAATGTCAGCTGCTACTCCTCAGACTCTCTGCTCAAGTATATGCTGAGTAATGAGACCTAGTTCTCTAGCAAGTAGAGATGGATGTACAGTTAGAACAGAACTTTAGAGAGAAGCACTGAACTGAGGAAAAAAAAAAAAAAACCTTCTTCCCAGATGATGGGCTGCAACAGCTAACAGTGGAAAGGACCTAAGTATTAAACAGGCAAAAAAACAATGTTATAAGGGTCTCTGAATAACTAGACTTAAAAATCCTAGATAGTCTTAAATGATAAATGTAAGCTTATTGTGGCCTTTTTCAGGCAAGTAAATGCCTTCAGGGGAACCAGGGTCTCCTACAAAAACCTTTTAAGATGTTGGCTGAAATGAAAACAGAGAGTCTTGAACTTCTTGAAATTATCTTTAAAACTTGAATTAGTCATTTTCTTATGTTTATTTGATAACAAATAAATGATTTAAAAAACTTATCCCCAAGATATTTCCACTCTTGAGAAATGTATTTTAAAACTCAAAGGTCTTTCATGCTGATTTATTTCACTGCCCATTAAAATGCTGGGTCACCTGGAAATGCTCTTGGACTCTGCATATATGAGGGCAGCCCAACATTACTGCAAAGGGTTTCCTCAAAAAAAGAATAAAAAGAAACAGCATGTCAGCCAGCTCAGAATTCTCAGTTTCTATGCATATCTCATGTATTACATTTTGTACTATGCAATTGCCTTCAATACAGAAAAACAAACAAACAAAAAACCACTCAAAGAAAGAAGACCATTGTGCTACCATTGTTCCCTGGACAGCTCTTGACATCTTTAGTTCTGAGAGCTTATCAATCTGAATGTCATTCTCTATTTTAAGTAACACCTCAATCTACAAAACAGTAAAGATACTTGACATGGGCATATTTAATTTTTATGGCATGTTATGTACTGCATGTTCTCGGAAATATGAAGAGTGAAGGCTAACTGGATAAATCATCCATCCACAAAAAAAATATATAACCTAGAAAGACACAACAGAAGCAAGAGTATACGTAATGCACAGGCGCATACAACAGAATTAAAATCCTAAATGAAAATAAATCAAGATCCAGTGAAAACAGCTACACAAACCCCTGTGAGGCCTTCTACAAAAGAAAAAGGGAAAAGAACTACCAGTGGGGGAGGCAGGGAAAGCTAAGGATTTGATCTATTAAAGGAAGCTAAGAGATCTGATAATGAAATTTTTTTTCTCAATACCTAAGTTGGTGAAGTGTTGCTACAAAGGGTCATATTGAGTCAAGAAGTAACAACTGAACATAAATTAATTATTAAATAATAATATATTGAATTTGATCACTATGCCATAATAGTATAAGAAAATATACTTGTTCTTAAGCCACATTAAAGTATTTATAGTGAAGAGCATAACCTCTACAATTAACCAACAATTGGCTTTTTTTTTTTAAAAAAAAAAAAAAGGTATAGCACTACACATACATGTACATATGTATTAGGTGTATTTAAGAAATTAAGGAGAAAATGCAACTGTGAACAAATGATGAAAATATGTGATGGCTTATTAAGACTTGTATTATATTTATAACTTTTATTTTCTCAAATTTTTATATTAAAAAACATGCAAGCTTAAAATAAAACTTTACAGACTAGGCCCAGGGTACACATCTATAGCTCCAGCTGCCCTGGGGTCTAAGAATATCCCTTGAGCCAGGAAGACCACGGCAACCTGGACAAGAGCTGAAGACTATGTCTCAAAAAGAACAAAAAAGAGAGAAGATAGCTTAGTAACGGGTTTGAAAATGTCTTGAATATTAAACCAAGGAAAAGCTGGGAGAGGGGGAATAATAACAATGTATAATGACATATACATAATGAAACCCACTACTTTGCATGCTAACTTAAACACTAATTTAAAAAGTAAATAAAATGAGGAGGATTTACTAATTCCTTAGGCAAACAGTAACTTTAAAAGAATTTCAGTAAGAAGGTAGGATAAATGCTTATGGATAATGGATAATGCATAAACATATTTTACAGAATAAATTCATAGAGATGGGTAAATTAATACTACATTACTTATAAGGGATGGCTATGACCTCTAAGAACAAATGAATCTTTCCTAAACACCTAGCTCTGACTTAAGTTGCTAAGTGCATGCCACACAATCATGAAATCTTAGTTCAATTCCCTACATTGCGGTGGGGGGGGGGGGGCGGAGCAGGGGATCAGGGGGGGCAAGTGTACAAGCTTGTATTCTCAGTGCTGGGAAGACAGAAACAGGTAGACCTGGGGCTCACTGGCCATCTGGTTTACCTAATTGCCAAGCCCTAGAACTCAGTGAGAGACTCTGTCTCTGGAAACAAGGTAGATACGAAATAGAGAACAACATTCAAGGTTGACCTCTAGCTTCCACATACACACCAATCTACACAAACTCAAGTGAACTCACACACACAAAGACACACACACACAAGAAAACCCTAACTCAACCTATTAGTTTTCTTGCAGAAATTATATAACTGTTTCACATCTACCAATGACCAATGTGCTTTTCCATCAAGGGATGACACTCAAGGATTTTTAGTGTACTGCATTTGGTTTGTAATTGTCACTTTATAACAAGATTTTTAGTTAGTCACAGACCTTCCCCCAAAATATTAAAACAAAACAAAACCTAAAGATCATCTTAGTAGGTACTATAACTGTGGTGAAGCTTTTGGGATTTGTTTTTGTTTTGTTTAAGATTAAAAACGATAGCTTTGTCAACTCATCTCAGACAAATCGTCACAGAACTTTTAAATAAGTGTAAGTCACTCTCACCTTTGTGTTCTTAGAGCAGTGGGCGTGGTGATGGCAGAGTAGCTGCTGCTGATGACAATGACATTTAAACCCATGCTTGTGTTGTGTAGTTAGACTGAACTACACATTTCCAGCCTCCAAAAATACTCAGTAAATACCATCTTATACATAAAGTAATCACTTACTAACAGCTTCGACAAGAGTAAAATTGCCTGAATGTCCCACATGTGTCGCATGAATGGGGAGCTGTCCCGAGTTGGCACTACTGGCATATGCACTATGTCCCAACTGGCACAAGAAGGCTCCATAGGATTCTTTTTCCTTTTTTGCTTTTCTTTTTACACAAAGAGACCAAAGTATCTAAATTTACTTTCATCGTGGCTAAACACAACATATGAAATACATTGAGATCCTAATACTCTCCTTGGCTTAGTTTCTCACAAATACTGTGTTACTTTGGTTGAGTCCTCATTTGTGGTAAAATGCAAAAATTCTTTCCCCAAATTATACTACAATTGAGTCACTTAACCAATACAGTATGTCTTAGTTAGGGTTACTACTGCTGTGAAGAGACATCATGATCACAGCAACTCTTATCAAGGGAAAATATTTCATTGAGGTGGCAGCTTACAGTTTCAGAGATTTAGCCCACGTGGGAGCATGGAGGCATGGAGGCAGACATGGTTCTAGAGGTGAAGTTCAGAGTCCTGCAGGCAACAGGAAGTCGACTGAGACACAGGGCAGTATCCTGAGCATAGAAAACCTCTAACCTGCCCCCACAGTGACAAACTTTCTCCAACAAGGTCATACCTCCTAATAGTACCACTCACTATGAGATTATGAAAGCCAATTGCATTCAGACCATCTCATGGTATAATAGCATTATATGGTTCTTACACATACACTTCCTGTTTGTAAGGATTTTTGTTACGAGAAAAAAAAGTAAGGTTTTCAAGAAAGTTCAATGTGAACTTGTATTTCAATAAAGACTGAAGTAGTGCAACATAATAAAGAATAGATGCAGTTCTTTCTATATTATATAAAGATACAAATCCTCCATAAAAAATGGATGACCAGGGTACAGTAAATTATTCTGTAAATGGTCTTCTTTAATCATACTCTAATAACACCATAAAATAAAAGCTCATAAACAACCCTCAGACTTCATCCATGATTATGTAATTGTTAACTTTATTTTTATAACATGTTTATAAAACAATATAAATGATAATGTTGCTTTTATAGATGAACTGTCTCTTTGTAGTATTTTAAGGTATAATTTTATTACATTATAAAATGCATACATAATATAAACACATAATTCAGTAATCTAAAATTATGTATATGCTGAAAATCCACAATCACAGTTATGACAAAACATCCTTAGCCAATGTTTCCTGTGCCTTTCTATAATGCTTTCTATAATCCCTTCTTCCTTTCCATTCCCACTAGAAATCAGCCATCAATCTGCCATCTGGATAGATTACTTTTTTATTTTCTAGAAGTTTTATATGTGAAACATAGGTTATATTCTCTTTTTATTGGTTTTTTCTCTCAGCCAAGTAATTTTGAGAGCCATTCATGTTGCTATTTGTCACAATAATTCTCTATAATTGCTGAGTAGTATTCCATTGTACAGAGAGGCTACAAATGTCCATCCACTCACTGATTGTGGTCTTTGTGTGACAGCTTTTGTCTATACCAAATAAAAGAATGATTAAGTCACATGGTAGGTCCATAATTAATATTTTAAAACACTGCCAAACAGGTTTTCAAAGTCACTGTAAAATTTACATTGTCTACAAGAGAGGAGTTTTGTTCTTTCATATATTCACCAACACTTTGCATGGTGAGTCTTTTTAATTTTACCTTTAGAAATAGGTGTGGCATCTCACAGATTTTAATTTACATTTCTCTGATACTGACACCAAGTTTCTTTTTGTGTTTGTCATCCACACACCTTCAATGGCACAACCTCTAAAATCTTGTACACATTCTCAAATTATTTACATCAGGAATGTGCATAGCTTTTGCTGTTGGTTTCCTGTTTAATGTTCATTTCTTGTATATTCTGGTTCTAAGTCTCCATACCATCTATTCATATTCACTATAAGAACTGTAAATATTCTCCCCAGCCTATAGTTTGTTTTATCATTCTTTTTTTTTTTTAAAGATAAAAATTTGTTTTTGATGTTCAGGGTATCTATTGGTTCTGTTAGAGGTTGTGCATACATAAGAAACCAGTGCCTCTAGGCAATAAAAATTTTCTTATTTATCTTCTTACAAATTTTATACTTTTATATATGACCATGAGTTAATTTTTACATATTATACAAAGGGTAATTTGGATAATTATTTCATATAAATATTCAATTATTTCAGAACCTAAAATCTAAAATCTAAAAGATTAGCCTTCCTCTAGTCAAGCATACTCTTGTCAGGACTAAGAATGCACCTATTTATGCATCTCTCCCTGGACTTTCCACACTCACTAATCTGTTGCTCTGCCTTTGTAGCAATCCTGCACTCTGCCTTGGTCACTGGCTCCATCCATCTTTAAGTCAGGAAGAGGATGTCCTCTGCTTCTTTCTTGGTTCTCTCTTTATCTCTCTCTTGGACCTGGTACTCTCTACAGAGTCAGGCTGGTCTTGAACTCATGGCCATCCTTCTGCCTCATCCCTCCCCAGAGTTCTGGGATACACTGCACAAATTCTATTTGATATTATAATTAAAACCCAGAGCCAGATATTGGGGGAAAGCTGGAATATCAGAGAGACAGGACAAACCACAGCCAGTTTTTACCCAGCCAACTCCTCAGGTCGAACAAGGTAAGTCCTATCTTCACGGGGCCTCAGCCTGACTGGTGGCTCAGACGAATGCTGAATTTCTGCCTTACATTTCTTTCCCTGCCCAGCTATTTAACTTCCTGGTTCAACTCTCCTAGAGCAAGGATTAAAGGTGTGAGCTACCACTGCCTGGTTGTAAGGCCTTAATTTACAGAGATCCACATGGATCTCTGATTTCCAAGTGAAGGGATTAAAGGTGTGGGTCACCACTCCCTGACTTGGCTCTGGGTGATTCTGTCCTCTGATATTCCAGAATAATTTTATTAAATATACAATATATCACCATATGAATATATACCACCACACCTGTATTTAAAGTTGTTCTTTACAAAAAAAAAAAAAAAAAAAAAAAAAAGTTTCTGCCTGTTGCTATAGTAATAGAAATCCAGTAATGGATTCTCAATTCTAAATGCTAAGCATAAATAACAAGCTTTTAAAGCACAAAAAGTACAAATTTGGCAATATTCTCTCCTGCAAAGTGTTAAGTATTTTACAGAAACTATCTCTCAACTTATATCTGATAATTTTTGCGATTTAAACAAATAGCCTCAATTTTAAACTTACTAACAGAAAATAACAGACTATACATGTAACACCTATTGCATGCTTGGAAGTGTACCAAACACCATTTAAGGACAATGGAAGACAGTGTTTCCACCGCACTGAACTCCACCAGAGAAGTAAAGTACAGATACAACTTAACCTTACAAAAGTCAATAAGCCAACATTAAAATAACAGAGGAAATATGTGCTTCAAAAATACTATGGAAAAACAAGACCCCCGTAGGATTATTATGAAGGCTCTTTATAGGGAAATTATAAATCAAGTTTGGAAAGGAATATTGATGAGATTAGGATAAATGGATTCAATAAAAAGAAAGAACATAAGGCCAGTTAGTCTATGTTACTAACGCCAGGCAGGGCGACTGGAAAGGGGGGCAGCTTCACTAGGAAGATGGTGGAGATGGAGCTCTCAGTGGCAGTTCTGAAATGCCTTGAGGTAGTCAAGCAAAAGCATTTATTTACTTAAAATGTTCAGGCCTGTTCAAAATTAGAGCTTAATGCTCTGTTCTAACTGCACTCAATTAAATATTTTCAAGCCATATGCAAATCGTAATTGCACTTTCAAATTTTACTCTTGTGGGGTAAAAACAACTCTCCACACTTATCTTGAACAGTAGTGAAGCCTCAGGGCTCAGGAGATGTTTACAGTGAACTCCCAGAGCTTTTGCTGCAAAATCTGTCCACTTTGCAGATTCATGTTTATATCATAACTAGGGAGTAAAGTATGCTGCCCCCCCAACACACACACACCCTTTTAGCAAGATAAATCGATCAGCTTTCAGCATATGGAAGCATTTCATATTGTCAGTTCTGGTGGGGTAGGGAGGAAAACAATTTGCAAATGCCATTCAGTGAAATGTCCACTTTCAAGTCAGCCTGATTAGACAGACTCATGTGGCAAACACTGCATTCAATAGAGCCTTTCCCTTCTGTCAAGAAGGAAATGTTCAAATTTGTTTAAAATGCAACCAAGTGATCAAGGAAGATGGAAATTGAAGAAAAAACCTAAGATCCTTCAGGACTTGGGAGATTTTTAGAAAAACAGTCTAAAAGTTGCAAGTAAATGAATTCTTTATCCAAATAGTGAAGTGACAGTGAAAGGGAGGAGGCTGGATGGGGCAGCCGTTACCGAAGGCTAAGGAGAGTTCTCAAAGAATTACCCCATGCTCCTTCCTGACACACTCCATGCCTGGGGCTCCCCCTCATTTCTTTACCTTCTTTCCATAAACCAGGGAAGGGAACACCTGTAGAGTCTATGACAGATGAGAGGACAACCATGCAGGGCAGACATCAGCAGGGTGCTCTATGTTAGGACAGGCTGCAGAGGCACTGACAGAGGAGATTGGACAGTAAGCAGGCGAGGGCATAGCTGCTACATCTTACCTTCCCAAGGACATGCTCCCCAAAAGTTATTAGCTCTAAGGATCAAAGGTAGGGCTTAAAAGATGTAACCTTTTCTAGTCCTTAAATTTCTCTAATTCAAGTGTTTCTGCAATAAAGTAAGGAATTTTTTCCTAAACACACATATGCACAAATAACAAGGAGAGGTTGGTTCTTGTTTTGTTATGTTGGTTTTTAGTTTTGTGTAAACACCAGTAATTTAGCCACACGGAAACCAAAAATGTTCAAATAATAACCTGAATCACAGACTCAAATTATAAGTAATCCTAAAACCAAGCCTAAACAGAATATGAGAAGGCTATAATGGAAAAGTCAAATGTTGGATCAGTGTCTCACTCAGGCATCTTCAGAGAAGCTGCCTCTCGATGTAGATGAGAACTAACACTCAAGTAGATGAGAGCTGCAACTGGATGGTGTGAGAGGTTTTATCAGCCCCCTCCCCTCAGGGTCCAGGGAGGGGAAGAGGAGGCAGAAAGAGTAGAAGAGCCAGAGGGGGGGAGGACATGGAGGAGACAGGAGAGGACTCAGTCACATAGGCACTCACAAAGAGTGCAGCAGCATGAGGCCCTGCAAGGGTTCAAGACACATGGGGTCTTGAGAAGAAGTGGACAAGGCAACTGCTCGCAAAGGAAAAATCTATTTTAACCAACGGAGTCCCACTAGGTATATAAATCACTTAGGCCCTATGGCCTACAGTAGTTGATCAATACAAAATCAATTCAGAGAATTTTTGTAGATTTCCAGCCTCATATTGCTTTGTTTGGGCTTTTAAAAATCATCTAGTCTTTGGTTTTTATATTAAAGTTTCTGATTTTGTGTTTTTATGGGGGGTTTTTGGTATGAGTCTGTGTGTTTTTCATGTGTTTTTGTTTTTGTTTTTGTTTTTTACTTTAAAAAAAAATTCTGGTTTGTTTGAGGTATTTATTTTCTGTTTGTTTTCTAAAGAGAGAAGCCATGGAGTTAAACAGATGGAGAGGTGAGGACAATATGGGAGGAGATGGAGAAGGAGAAACAATGGTTTTATTTTGTATGAAAAAAATATATTTCCAGTTTTAAGAAGAAGTCAAATGCACCTCTGTACTCCCGCTTGAACCAAACACTCTCCCTCTGTCTTCAGGGGTAGACCCAGAGACAGTGAGGATGGAGGCAGAAGACAAGGGGAACTGAAAGAGGGTTAGTAGAACCAATGACGTGACTAGAGTTATGTCTTAGCAAAAGCACAGAATTTAAAGTCACCAAAAGATCCCAGACCTTCTCTCCCCCGCCCTCTCTGGCCTCATTCTTCAGGGCTGTACTAGAAATACAAAGAACGTTTTGGAACACAACAACCAGCCACATCATTCACAGGCTATGTTTCAGGTTTTAAAGTCATATTATTATTAACTTGTTTTACCTTTCTCGGTGAATGGGAAGATTCTGAAACTATTTCAGTTATTTGCCCTTTGTGTGTGAGCATCAAATTCATGAAACTTTCAAGAAAAGACAGAATTGTAAACTCCTTGTTTATCTTGTAAATTCTGCTGATCTCAGCCAAAGGGCTAAGCCTGCTCAAACTGAAGTAAACTGGGGCCAGGGACCCTGAGCCACTTGCTAGCTGTTGCATCTGCCCTGCTCCAGGCAACTTGTACACTTTTCCTTTGACAATTTGAGGCTAACTGCCAATTCTGATTCTTAGCCAGAAGGAAAAGTTTTTCTTTAATTAATCTCTTCATACAGCAATTCATTGAGAAAAATGATAAAATGTAGCCTCACGCTTTACTGAAGTCAGCTAACCTCCATCAACTCCTCTAGGAGTTTTCTGTTATTCATCAGCATCACAAGAAGTTTTTACAGCCAAGTCAAGGTTCCTAACTTCTCAATCCACCAGCGAACACTCAGGGCACCCTACAGAAAGCACAAACAAAGGAAGCAAGGGATGCTGCTATCCAAAAATTGAAATTCTCTTTGGAAAGAGAAATTAACTAACCCACTTAAACCACTTAAAAATAAATACTGTTTAGCATTCCATATTAATACATCAGGAAACTGAAGTTTAGTAACTAGTTGGCCAGAGATGTCCACAGTGGCTTTACAAGTGTAGAAAGAACATAATGAGATTTGAGTGGACAGAATCAGTAAGAGTTAAAAAGACAGAAGTATGGAATTAAGCAAGAAAGTCAAATTTCTGCATGTGGTCTTAGGGATTAAGATGGAGTTTAGTCTAAGGTGGAAGCAAATAGCTCAAGTAAAGCCTGAGTTTCCTTTGCTTGTTTGTTTGTTTGTTTTTAAAAGTTGAGGAGCTGGAGTGATGGCTCAGTGGTTAGAAGAGCCTGCTGATCTTGTAGAAAACTCAGATTTGGTTCCTAATGCTGACACAGTAGCTTACAACTATCCATGACTCCAGCTCTAGGAGCTCAAAGCCCTCTTCTGCTCTCTGGGCACCGCGCACATATATGGTACACATACATACACACGTGAAGGCAAGCACTCGTGGGCATACGGCTTTTAATAAATAACTTTAAAAAACAATAAACACAGTTGAATAAGTGGAGGAAGTGTGGCTTGTGGTAGGACTGGAGTGCCAGGGAAGCAAACATAAACCTGAAGATTAGATCAGTGAATCCTAATTGGTTATTACAAGGGAAGCAGCAATGAGTCTCTTTCCAAAGGATGGTTTTAAAACCAGGTGACAACAATTAGAAGCCGGCAAAGAACTTGTTGCAGTGACATACACATGGAGCACTAAAAGCTTCATGCTAAGAGTGTCCCCTTACCAAGAAGTTGGCATTTACTGCCTGTCTCAATTTTATCATGCACAGAAGACAAATGGGCTATTTCTGGTCCATAGAAATGGGGATGACAAATGTTCCTTGTTTTAAGATTAACTTTTAAGCAAATTGCTACAGCAGTAGATAACTAATATAGACTGAAGCCAGCAAGGGGACATCATCGACAAAGCAGGAGGGAGCCAGGGATTACTGCCCTGAAGACAGTGTCTGAGTGGTTTTATATAAACACTTTCAGCTTTTGCTGGACTTCTACTCCAAGGCTCTACTTCTTAAGCTTTCACCTCACTCCACACCCAGTCCTACTCAGCCCCCCTCAATTATATTACCGATAGGATCCAAAATTCATAACCCTGCATGTTTTTCTTTCCAAATTATTCTAAATTGGTGGTTAAAATATCAAAGGGCCTTTGTGAGGGAAAACTACCGAAAGTAATTAAGAAACTGCTTTTAAAAGACACTTCAGAAGCAAAAAAAATGGAGTGTTTCAAAACTGACACTTGAAGTGAACATGGAAAGCTCGACTTTTAAGTTTATTCAAAGAACATCAAAATTTTAATTTTTAAAATGCTCTCAAATCAATCTACAATTTTGCCACTTAAAATATAAATAAGCCACTACCAATCTTAAGTTGTAATCAGGACAAATCTTATATTGAAAATGTTTGTGGGCTCTTACAAAACAGCTGCCCCCCCCCCCCCGGGGATGACTAAAATAACACAAATTAGATGTAATTGAGTTAAAGGACCACACCAGGTTTGTAATTTAATTTGTCCTATGCGGTTTGGGTTTGGGGTTACCCCTCCCCCATCAAACCACAGTTTGAAATTTTCATCAAATGAGAAGTACAGAGGAATAATATACACAGGGAATTCTCAGCATGAATAGTTCACAGGAAATCCACCTCAGCAGTGTGCAGAGCTTTTGTCAGTTGGCGTGTTAAGCCTGGCAGTGGCACACTTGCCCTCCTCACTCTCCACAGTGCCCTGTCAGTAAGTTTCTCTATGATCTAGTTCCATAACTTAGCACACTATTTACTTACAAGTACAGAGCAGATTCCAGGTCAGACTCAAACCCGCCTGCAGGCTCTAATCCAAACTCCTCAAGGTCATTCATTCTCACAGGCTGAGCCAGAGTTTTCACCACCAGCATTTCAATGGCCTCAGATAACACTGATGTCTCTTGTTGATAGATATGGCTAATTACAGTCATCACCTTGTTGATTTTTCCCCCAACTGGTATAGCTATCATAGACCTAGCCCTAGAAAGACGCTGAACTTGAAATTAACTAATCCTTAGCCTTATGTTGGCCCAGGCAAAGCAATTTAGCCACTGGGATTTTTAAGAAAAAAAATAGACTTATGAATTTAGTTTTTCCCTTCATCATGCCCTTTCAGAAGTATTCCTTAGTCCTTTAGGTGGTGTTAGACTCAGGCAGAAATGAGAAGAGAGTTTCCAGATGAGTGGGTTGACCAAGAAGCTCTTAATTGATGGTGTGCTAATAATTCCAACCCGAAAAGTCTAATGGGATTATCAAGTTTCCCTACAGACAATTGTATTTAACAACATCTCTCTGATAAATGGAGA
The DNA here is from genome assembly GCA_033318265.1 of Phyllotis vaccarum. Classification (NCBI taxonomy): domain Eukaryota; kingdom Metazoa; phylum Chordata; class Mammalia; order Rodentia; family Cricetidae; genus Phyllotis; species Phyllotis vaccarum. The sequence continues at coordinate 68,341,532 of JARWLC010000006.1, forward strand.
TTAAACAAAACACACAAATAAGAAAATGTATCAGGGTTGGGGATTCCCACAGTAGTAGAGTGCTTTCCTGGCTAGCACAAGCATAGGTTTGTTCTCAGCTATACACACACACACACACACACACACACACACACACACACACACACACACACACACAAAAGGATGTGCACCAACTTGAAAGCTAACCAAAAAACAGACTCACCTTATTTGATATTACATATAAAGTATTCGAGTTTTTATATATATTACGAAGTCATTGTGTCTTTGGGAAGATAAAAAAATGAATACTTTTACTAAGACAAATTCTGATCTCTAATTTTTTTTTTACTTTAGTAAATATATACATGAAAAGAAGATAACCTAATATATTTTTTCTTGCATAACTTTCTGAGTACCTTAAAACAGGCATTTCTAAAGCCTGAATTCTTCCCAGCAGTCTTAAACTTCTAAAACCACACCAGAGAAACTTTAGCTTTTTTGGTTCTTCAGGCAATGTTGCCATTAATAATGTCAAATGAGCAGGGAAAGTAATTTTTAAACATTTTATTTTAACAATATCAGTGTCGTGGAGACAAAATTTTTCTAGTTGAGTGACCATTCAATCCTCTACCTGAGGTCTAACACCACCTAATGTATATTGTGAACCTTCCTAAAAAAACAAGATTCAGAAGTGCTACTAGTTAACATAGGCATTTCACATAGAAATCAGACACTGAGTACATAATGGTTTGGTTAATATTACCAGCTAAGACATGCACAGGGCATGCAAACAATTTTAGATGCCTAACTATTGTTTTTATTCCAGATAAAGAAACAGGAAGTAGGTTTCTTAAAGGTGGAGGGACGTACTAGTAAGGCAATACTATCCTATGTCTTAAATTCATTTCTATTGAAGCTAGTTCTACATAGCTTTTAAAAAGCTTAGTCCCAATAAATTAAATGAATCTCAAATTACACTGCCATTTAACCAATGGAGTAACTGAGGCAAAGCAAAGTGATCTGATTCACCCAAGGCAATGTGTTAAGACTCCCTTGTAGTTAGAAAATAAATATCAAGTCTTTCCACCAAGACAGAATGATGCAAACAGTTACATGACATTTAGCAATCACACAAGAGAAAACTCTCCCAGGAAGTCTGGAAACTATCAAGAACCAGGTGTTCTTCAAGACTCAGCTCAAACTCAAGTAGTCTACTGCAGTTCAACGCCTCCCATCCACTCTGCAACAGTAACTGATGTGTAAGCATAAAACTCTTAGTCACTTAACATCTGCAAACAAAGAAGAAACAAAGATGCAAAGCAAGTCCCTGGTTGCCATCTCCAACTGCCTCCCACTTCTAAAGCTGAGGAGAAATCAAAACAGTAACTTTTTTTTTTTAACCCACACAATCATATTCCATGAAGAATGTTAAATCCACAGACAGAAAAGTTCTACTGGCATAAGAAGCATAACAAACTTAAGCTGCAAACTAATCAAACACAAGTCACAGCTTTAGTTCACATGAAACTGCTGAATAAGAAAAACAAAATAAAAAACTTTCTTACAACATCAGTTCAAATATCTTGCAGCCACAGATTCTGATTTGAAACATCCCAGAGTGATTTACCTTCACGCCATAAACATCTATAACCTGTCCTATCTCAGTACAGGTCATACTTGCAGCAAGTCTTCTATGTATTTATAAATACTTGATTGTGGAGCATATGGTTTTAAATTGCAATGTTTAATATTTTTAAATGTAAAAGAACAGATCCCAGATGCAGAAAATACACAGCAAAGGCTATGGGGCTTCGGGCAATCAAATGTCACTTTTGTTCCCCAAGTCAACACTAAACATTGGAAGACTCCCTACACTAAGTGGGTGAGAGCAATTTGGAAAGAAGAAAATAGAGGGGGGAAAAAAAAAAGGTCTTTAAAAGGGTCCCTCCAGGAAATATGTACATTTGTGTAGAACTCTTTTTCCTTTATGAGAAAATAGTCATTATTTCTCAGAAATAGGTTAATAGTCTTTTTCATGGTTTTATAACAACAAGCAATCAATCAAAAATGATAAAAATGGAATTTAGGAAGAGATTCTGATAGGGTTTCTAACACAAAACACATTGTACTGAGTAAAGGGGAAAGTTTGCATGACTTTCTCTTTGAAAGATACCTAAATGACAGAGCTCATGAAGAGATCTCTAGCAAAGATAACCATACAAATATAACTCTATAGAGGGCCAACAGCAAGCAGCTACCTCCCATAGAAGCAACAAGTGAGTGGAGATGCTACATCTGGGAAGAACTAATGCACCCTAGAACCGCTGCTGGGAGCCTTAGACCTAACAGAGAGTTCCACTTGACAAAATGGTTTTTGTCTCCAAATAATAAAAACTGATGTTACCTCTTCTGAGTATTTCTCTTGCTTTCAAGAGTGATCTTAACAGGGTAACAACTGTCCACCACCACCATGCAGCTGCATCTTTATTGAGGAACATAAATTAACTCAGTGATGGCCTTTATCAGTTCACAAAACATACATGGGTCTGTATAACACATTATTTATTTAATAAAGTTAGTCTGGAATATCAGAGGTCAGAGCATCTATCTAGCCTTTTTATTTGTTTGTTTGTTTTTGTTTTTAGAGACAGAGTTTTCTCTGTATAACAGTCCTGGCTGTCCTAGAACTTGCTTTGTAGACCTGGCTGGCCTCAAACTACACTGCCTGGCTAGCTCCGTCAGTAGAGCATGAGACTCTTAATCTCAGGGTCTGGGGTGTGTCCCACGTTGGGCGAGAGATATTGAACAAATTCTATTTAACATTATAATAAAAACCTGGAGCAAGATATTGGGGGAAAGCTGGAATGTCAAAAAGAGGATACAAACCATGGCCAGTTCTCACCCATCCAAGTTCTCAGGCCTAACAAGGTAAGTGCTAACTTCACAGGTCCTCGGCTTGACTGGTCGCTAGGATGAATGCTGAATTTCTGCCTTCTCCTGACTTATGTTTCCTTCCCTGCCCAGCTATTTAACTTCTTGGTTCAACTCTCCTAGAGCTAGGATTAAAGGTGTGAGCTACCACTGCCTGGCTGTTAGGCCCTGAACTCACAGAGATCCAGATCTCTGTTGCCTAAGTGATAAGTTTAGAGGCATGGGTCACCACTCCCTGACCTTCTCGGCTTGGCTGTGGGTGATTCTGTCCTCTGATATTCCAGACTAATTCTGTTAAATATACCACATATCACCAGATGGGTCAGTTAAGAAAAATGATTATTCCATGCTACAAGTAAACAAGGAGTACCTGACCAGTACAAAGTAGGAATAAGGGCTTGGGAATAACTCTCCAATTCCTGGCCCCCAACACTCTGTCCTGATACCTGTTGGTGCTTCCAAAATCTGACACTCAGAACAGATTGAGTATAAGCCTCTGACAAGTACTTCTCAGAAGCTCATGTTCTTCCATTTCTCAAATTTAGATAATAGAAACAATAAGATATGAGCGATTTGATTTAAGAAAGCCAAGAGTTTGCTGAAAATAATACAGATGGCTATCAAGTAACTTGGCAGGTTTGCTTCAGACAATGATCATTACTAATATTCTTTTGGAAAGGGTGGCAATAAGTCACACAGGTTTCATCAATTTCATTATTCATGTTCACAATTAACTACAACCTAAATCAACAACAAAAAATTTCCATTTATCAAACTGTATTCTCTGAAATATTCCAATATTTTAAGTAAATCCCAGAGCTGTGAAAGATTACAAAAGTCCTCTCCTTTCGTGATTTTAAGTTTACTTCTTGAATTAATTTGGGAATTTTTGTGCTAACAGAAGCAGTTGTGGGGGAGGGGGGACTCACAGCACATATAATCATACCACCAAAGTCTCAGGTATGTTTACTTTTCAACAGCAGCAAGAACTGAGAACTGGGCGTCTAGCAGTGTTAATATAAGGAGTGTTCTCTGAACTTAATCCAACAGTGTCTAAGATGGTCTAATTTTTAGGGAAAACTTTCTCCCTGGGCCAACAATTATAACTTTCGTCATATTTTAATTGGCCTCAAACCTAATACCAACTTACTAAATTTTTCCCATTTTTACATTCTAACTGTGCATGGGCAATTACTATGAAAAGAAGATAGAATTAAAAAAAAAAACTCCAAAGATTCTACTATGCAGAAGCCAAAAAGAAAAAAAAAATGCTTAAACCATCCGTATGCAGTAACAGGAAATGGTATAATTATAATCTAGATCCAAAGAAGCAAGATTTCAGGATGAGAGCCAAAGTGTGTTTCTGTGAGGAACACTCCCACAAAAACAGAATAACATGCCTGAATAAGTCTGCTTATCCATCTGCACATCCTCCCCAAGTGGATACATAAGGAAAGGTCCACAGGAAGAGAAACCAAATGGCAATAGCTCTGGTTTCATTTGAGGATGGGGAAAATCACAGATTGTTGTCATGATGAAGGTGAGGAGAACTGCAGAGAGAGTCTGAATGTTTGCATATATTAATATACTACTTTTATGATAAAGCAAGGTGTTTGAAAGAATAAGACATGGATAAAAAGGAAGAGAGTTGAACCTGAGTATGCACAAGTCAATGTGACTAGGCACAGGCCTCTCTAGGTCAATGTCCTACATTGAGTCTGTTCTAAAGTCACCATATTTGGGTCTTTCTGCTATGGTGTTGTTTTGGTTAGTTGTTATGGAATCAGCAATCCTCAGCCTTCAAAATACTGGGACTAGGGGACCTCTACACCCAGGTTGTGAGGTTTGCTTTTCATTAGGTTCGGTTTTGCTGGAGATTGAACTCAGAACCTCACACGTGGCTAAGCTAATGTTTGACCACAGAGCTATACCCCTGGCCACCAACAGTTAAATGTTAATGGACTGATGTGAAACTCTTGGCTTTTATCAATTTGTTGCTCCCTTGAAAAGTGAGATACAGCGAAGCCCTAGGTCGGTGTCAGTTTTCTCTTAATTCTTGAACCCACTCACTACCCAGGATTCTTCTCTGGCTATTTTCCTTCATCTCTATCTGCAAAAATAAGAGCTGCTTCTCCATTTTCCTAGAAGTCTGAAGCTAGTCTGCACACTGCTCTGACCCCTGCCTCTGATGTTCAATGGCTGACTTCTTTTGTCATATCTGTAATCATTTTATCACTGTTGTTGTTTGGTTTTTGAGACACAGTCTCGCTACACAGCCCAGGATAACTGGAGTATAGTGGAGTACACACTGGCTTCAATTGCAAGGCAATCTTCCTGCCAAGGCCAAGAGTTGAATTACAGATACACCATTCATTCCCAGCTAACAGTATTCTTTAAAACCCCTGGCTTCCTCAGTTCTTCCAATACTAGCAGCAATGTATCAGCTATTGTGCATGGGACAAGAGCCAGCATAACCAAACACACAAGGAAACATCGAGAATGGGAAACTAGGTAGACTGAAAGTATGTAAGAGGCTTGCCAAAGAACAGTAGTGAATGATGGAAAGGGTCTATGGGGCAATGGCCGAAGGAGATGGCAGAAAGGGAATGAACGCTTTCAAAGGCAACTTCTGAGATAGGGGAGACAGAACTTTGTTCATAGACTGGTTCTGGAGACCAAGGGAACATGAAGACTCGAGATGAATGTGAGTTTTCCACTGAGAGGATGGGGAAGTCATTAATGAAGGCAGAGGATATGGGAAGCGGGCTGGTGTAAGATGTGTGCATGGAAAATGAGTTTGAAGTTTATTCAACTTCTTCCTAAGCTCCTACCGATAAGGCTCTTGTTTGCTAACTTTCCCTGTGCTGTGTACCCAGTGAAATGCCATTGGTGCTTCATTCAAGTCTGTGATAATGGCAGCAATGCTAACCTGGGCCAGGAGAATCAAAACATGACTATATTAAAAATCTCTTCAAAGTAGCTGTGTGGAAAGAAAATATGAGACAAAATGGTTTGTTTCATTTTTTCTGCCAAATTTCTTTTGCTTTTTAAAATAAATGTGCAATAACAATAGGGGTTTTTAATAAGATCTGTGGCTAAAAGCAGCCGGTATAGACCACAGTGCCTCTCATGACTTCACATTCTATACAGTCCAACAGTGAAGTCACATCACCTTGAATTCTCTCTCTTGCTCAGGAACATGTCATCTGCCACACCCACTGGTCAAACATAGCCCAAGCAATTTAAACAACTTGAGGAAGGAGTAGAGGGGGTGGAGACCTTACTGCTGTTTTACTTTAAAGACCTTGCGGGAGGTATAGAAGAAAAGCACCATTTGCTCTGGTTAATGTCCTTGCGCAATGTTTTCTGGGTTTGCCTTGTAGGCATGTTGAAATCATAACTAAATAAATCAGCTCCAGAAACAAAGAAGCAATATTCCCTATCCCCTTCACTCTGAAGGACCGGGTGACACATCTTCTCCAGGACTGCCACACTTGGGAGCAACTTTATTTTTAACCCTCTGCCAAGCCAACTGAAACTTTTGTTTTATTTAATCTCAGTAACCACAGCAAATTCCAAATGTTTTACAAGTGACTGCTCTCCTCCTCACCAGAATCCCACTAACTTTCCTGTCTAATTCCTGGAACTTGAAGGCTCAATAGTAGCCAAAACAGCTAGTCTCTTTTAGTGATGAAGAAAATACTTATAAATTAAGTACATTCCTTGATATTTACATGGCACTATGCTTGTGAAGTGGGTTACCAGAATGTTTTCATCTTCTCTGTCTGCCTCTCTTATGCTTCTATTTGCTCATTTATTTGTGTGTCTATGTGCACATACACATGCTCACACACCTTGATAGGCATGCAGAAGTCAAAAGACTTCTCTGAGGAGTCAGTTCTTGGCCATTCACCTTATTTTTGAGGCAGAGTCCCATTCATTTCTGTTGCTTTGCTCTATATACCAAACTAGATGGATCACAAGCTTCCAGGTAATTCTTCAATCCAGTTCCACCTTGCTGTAGGAGCCATGGGACTACAGATGTGTGCTACCACATCTAGATTTGACGTAAGTTCTGGGAATCCAAACATGGCTGTCAGTTTTACTTAGCAAGTGCTTTTACCAACTGATCCATCTCTCTATCCTTCTCTCTGCATAAAAATAAAAAAGAGCATTCATGTTTATCTTTGGAAAAACAACATAGGAAGCCAAGAGATAGAGGCTTAGTTTTATTCATTTCAGATGGCTGTGAGGTATTAACTAAGAACTTAATGTTAGAAAAAGACTAAGTGGTTTTCAAAGACCCCTTTAACTTCAATATAATGATGCTAAGCACTGGAGTTTAGCTCAGTATAGAAATATAGTATAGCTCAGGGTAGAAATAACATGCAAAAAGATCTGAGTTCAATGCCTAGTCCACAAAATAAAATCAATAAAATAAAGGTGGGTGAATGGAGAATTTGGCCAAAACCTGGTTAAAATATCTAATTATCTAATGTGCATAGCTTTTGACTATACTCTATGTGAAGTACTGGTCAAGAGTCATAAATTGTTTTTCTTATGAGAAAAGTGCTACCACTTAGAAAGGTTCAAGTCCATCTTGTCATTACAAATAAAGAAGCTGAGCTGAGGACTGAAAGAAACACAGCACCCATACACTAGCACACTGAAACACAGCACCCATACACTAGCACACTGAAACACAGCACCCATACACTAGCACACTGAAACATAGCACCCATACACTAGCACACTGAAACACAGCACCCATACACTAGCACACTGAAACATAGCACCCATACACTAGCACACTGAAACATAGCACCCATACACTAGCACACTGAAACATAGCACCCATACACTAGCACACTGAAACACAGCACCCATACACTAGCACACTGAAACATAGCGCCCATACACTAGCACACTGAAACATAGCACCCATACACTAGCACACTGAAACACAGCACCCATACACTAGCACACTGAAACACAGCACCATACACTAGCACACTGAAACACTGGTAACTGGTAAAAGTTACAGAGAAAGAAAGTCATGGTCAGTTTTAAAAGAAAGGCATAAAACTCTGCGAGCACAAACTCATTTTTCACTACAATAAATTCACTACAGCATTTTCATTAAAGTTCCCTCTTGTAAATACTCAAAAAGAAAATATCTCCCCAAATGCAGCAGACCATCTAAAAATCTCATCGCTGAAAATATCCAACAATCACTAAATCATTCCAGACAACCATTCACATATATACAAAAATAGATGGGGATATAGAAATAAACTTATCAGGCTAAGACTGTAGTCACTTTTTCAAAAAAATCAATTCTAATTTTACTTGCAGAAATGAAGATGAAGCATTTAAACTGTTAAATGATTATTTGCTCAAAACACAGTAACTGTGAATAGACGTCCAGGAAATATAACCAACAGAGTTTAATCATCTTTTTCCTAAGAAGCGACTATAATGAAATGCCTAGCCAGTAGACCTTTAAAATGATTCTAAATATAATGTAACACAAGTAGAGAAGGGGGCATCAGATCTTCTGGAGCTGGAGTGACATTTGGAAACTGAAAACCAAACTCCAGTTCTCTTAACTACTAAGTCATTTCTATCCCCCAGATGTTCTCAACCCTCCTAGTGCTTCGACCCTTAAATTCATATTATAGTGACCCCCAACCATAAAATTATTTCCATTACGATTTCATAGCTGTAATTTCGCTACTTTTGTGAATCATAATGTAAATATCTCTGTTTTCCAATGGTCTTAGGTGACCCCTGTGAAGGGACATTCAACAGCCTCCAAGAGGTTGGGACCCACAGCTTGAGAACCAATGCCCAGCCCCTCTAGCTTTTGTCTTTTCATTTTTTCTTGTCTGTGGTGATATCTTGTATATGCTCAACAAATAAAGCTTGCCTGAAGATCAGAGGGCAGAGCCAGACAGAGTTAGCCATAGAGGCCAGGCCGTGGTGGTGTACACCTTTAATCCCAGCACTTGGGAGGTGAGACGGGAAGTTATATGGCTGGATAGAGACAAGATCTTAGAGCCATTAAGTCTGATGATTCAGTAGAGGTAAGAAGTCTCTCTGATGTTTCAGCATTTACCCAGATATCTGGCTCTGGGTTTTTATTATTAGACCAATTATAAGAGCTCGACTTGTCTTTCTTTGACTATAAGATCTACAACTAAGAAATAAACATAAAAAGCCCCCACCAAGGGTCATCAAATTGGTTCAGGAGGTAAAGGTTCCTATTGCCAAGTATGATGACTTGAGTTCAATTGCTGTGATCCACATAGTGGAAAGAGAGAACAGACCCCTCCGACTTCCATACATGTATTCATGTGACACCCATATACATAAACACACATGAACACCAAATAAATAAAACATTAAAAAAATAATTAAAGAAGCTTCCCAAATAGTGGAAAGGAGCCAGGGCCTTGTTTATGTTTACGTTTTTAAATAAGAAACAATATTTTACTCTGTTGGCAGGTAACCAATGTCAAGGCTCAAGTGATCCTCCTGACACAGCCTCCCAAGCGGCTGGGAATGCAGGTCTTTCCGGCTCTGGGCACAGGAACATTTATCACTCCCCCAAATACGCCAAGCTCTTTCAGGTCCAGGTGTTTTACATTGCTTTGATCATGCCTGCCCCCACTCCCTCTCAACTTAATCAAGCCAAGGGTAACCAAGCCAAACCTTACTCAACTTTCCCTCGGGGCAAGACTTTGAGTTTTGTTGTACTTCTCAAATGTTCCAAGATCCTCTTTTCCCTCCTATGCTGGTGTTTGCCAGACCCTACTTTATCACCTATTCCCTTATCTCAACCGCTCATAAAACAGAGAAGAATCTCCCACCCAACTCTAGCAAAGCACAAGCCACACAGTGTCTTTGTTTCTTTCTTGGCTGCTGTGATAAAATACTCTAAGAAACAGCAACTTCAAGAAGGAAGAGGGGCTTTTGCCCACAGTTCTCCATGATGGGGAATTCAAGGCAGCACAAGCTTGAAGCAGCCCTGGTCATATTACATCTGCAGTTGAAAGAAGACAACAGTGAATGCATTAACATTGCTCAGTTTCCTTTCTCCAATTACACAGTCTAGGATGCCAACCAAGGAATGTGTTACCCACAGTGAGCAGATCAGTTAACATAACAAAAAACCCTGATGAGCACACCCAGGTCTATCTCCCAGGTGACTCTAGAGTTTGTCAGGTTGATAGAACTGTCCATCACAACTCTACCCCTCATCAGCTTGACGCTTAAACACAGCATTTAAAGCCACAGCTATCAATTTCTCATCCCTTCCATCTCATGTTATCTCATAAGATAAAATACATTCTAACTTTAAAAGTACTCATAGTTATTAGCAGTTCCAACACTTGAAAAGTCCAAAGTCTATTAACAGCAAGCTCCTATAAAATCAAAACAAGTTACAAGCTTCAAAAATATAATCGCATAGAGTAAATATTCCTATTCCAAAATGGAAGAACCAGGGCATGGCAAGAAACAATCACACCAAGCAAGAAACAATCACACCAAAGCAAAACATAACCCAGCAGGACACAATACCCAATTCTATAGCTCCTTATCTGGCACCTAGGACTCATGATGAAGTTTGGCTATGCTCCAAAGAGCTCAGAAAACATCACCCTTACAGCCCAGCTGCCTATAGCACATACTGCTCTCTTGAGTTAACTCTGCTCCATACAGAATGCAGCTTGCCTGGCAGAGGTCCAGTGCTTCTGGCATCTCCGACATGGGGTGTCCATTACTTTTTAGCTGTCACCATCACTGCTTCATGCAATCTTCTCTCAGGACTTCTATAGGGAGTCAGACCCTGACACACATTGCCTAGCCTCACACCTCTCATGCCTTCAGAACCAGTACTATGGATGTGATCTTGCCAAGCATGCCACCAGCTAAGAATAGAGCCTGGTTCCCTTGGACACATCAGTTTTTGTGTGTTGACCCTATGGGAACATTTTGCAGTTGCTTTTGAAGAGTAGGGAATTCCTTCAGTTTAAGCTTTCTTCTTCTAAATAAACCTGGATCTTTACAAGATGAAGTCACCAAGGAGTGGGATTTTGCCCTCAAAACACCTTTGGTAACGTTTCTCTTTAATAGTACTGATCATTTTTATCAACGACAGCTGTTTTCTGGGTACTGGCCTACTCTCTCCTATCTTGAAATTCTCTCTGCCAAACAAATTAGCCCATTATCTTCAAAATCAACTTCACTTATGTTCTCAAGACACAACAAAATTAAATAAGATTTTTGCTCAAAATATCACACTAATGGCCCCTAGCTCAGTTCCTGATAGTTTTCTTGTTACCCCTCTGAAACTTCATGAGCCAGACCTCCACTACACACATTTTTCTCCCCATTCTTGTCTTTCAAGCTTCCATTTAAATGTAACATTATGCTCTGCTTGCAGCATTAAAGGACGTTTTTAGCCTCAAGTTCCAAAGTCTTTCACATTCCTCCTGAAAACCAGTTCCAAATGCCTAAAAACTGCATAGTCAGATTCAGCAACAACCCCACTTCTGGTACCAATTTCTGTTTTAAGTTTCTTTTTCTGTTGCTGTAATAAGATACCTTGACAAAAATAACTTAAGGAGTTTATTTGAGCCCATCATTCAGGGTATAGTTTATCATGGAGGGGATATCAAGGCAGCAGAACCTTAAAGCAACATTACATCTGCATTTGGGAAAGAATAGTGAATGCATGCATGTTATTCAGTCCCCTTCATCCATTTACAGCCCAGATTCCAGTCAGGGAATGGTGATACCCACAGAGAGCAGGTCTTCCCATCTCAATAAACATAACCCAGATAATTCCCCACAAGCATGCCCAGAGGACCATCTCATAGATGATTCTAGTTTACCAAGTTGATGACACTAGCCATCACAGCAGGCATTTAATGAAGTTTTGTGTAAAAGATAAATGACAGGCCACTCATATGACTGGCACAATTAAAATGGTAATACACCTCTAGAACACTATTTCCCAGACGGGATTTCTGCAAAAACTAGTAATAGCTAGTATTTAAACTTGCCAGTACTCTAGTCACTAGCCATTCAATACTTGAAACTTAACTAGTACAACTGAATTTTTTGCTGTATGTAATTTTCATTCACTAGTCACATATGGTTAGTGATAAACATATTGAACAGTTTAGAGTCTCAGTAGGAATATAAAACATACATAACCTTGCTAGCTTACTGATATAATTCGCATTATTTCATAAGTGAAATTTCTCATAACTATGTGCATTCCAAAAGAAGGAATTAGGTCTTATTTATAATCATCTTATATATATATTAACATTTTTAAGATAGTTAACATTCTATTAATATCTCTGAATTGAGATATTTATGATTCAAATTTAAATAACACACCATCTGTTTATTTTCTTCTTGGTTTAAGATCAAGGGATAAAAACAAAACAAAACAAAACAAAACTCCAGGAACCAACAATAAAGGAAAAGATATGCTATCTTAACTGAGCATCCTCCACCATATCAAGGCCCAACATTTCTATGTTAGCCCCATCTCAATTTGTGCTGTTCTCTTTGCCATACCTGACTCCATCTTACTCATCCATATTCTTCACATGCTGTCCATTTACACCCCTGCTCCATAAAGCATTCATGTTAGTGAAAGAACTAAACCCGTCTTGTCCCCATGATTAAGTCTCTCTGTTCCATAGATGTGTGAACATTTATCTTCTCCTTGTTAGATAAGTTCTCCAAAGGTGGATGCAATATCTTATTGATCTTGCTTTTTCTTTACTAGGTGGGATTAGAATGTCCATAGAATTACTCAAGTCACAAAACAGCCAATGTAATCATTGGTATTGTTCAAGATGTCTAAGAACAACTGATTCAGAACTCACAGTGGAAAAAATAACTAAACATGTTTTTCTTTTGCTCTCAGAATCCTCGGAGTCACAATCTACTGCCAGTTCCTTACATAGTGTTCTTGAATGTCAGATACCCTGATATTTCCAACTCCTGCTTCAGTGTCGGGTCAGTGAGGTGCTTTTCCCTTCCTCCTCCCCAGTTCTTCAGAAGAATGCTGTACTTTACCTTAAGTTTAATCTAAGGTTGAATGTTACTCCCACCCAGCCCAGGAAAACATAAACTACAATCTGTACGTCAAAAGTTATTTTTGAACACAGTCAAATGTCAAGATAACATTTAGAGCAAGTTTAAACCACAAGACATGTACACAATTTCAATAAAATGTTGCTAATCTTTGTAAGTAGCCTCGTTCTGTTCAGGTACATCATTTGCTAAATGTAAACATTTGTTAAACATTTAACAAAATTTAGTATTACTCCTCTCACTATACATCTCTTCATTAATATTACACACGCACACTCTTTATTTGCTCTTTTAGACATAAATTTTATTGTTGTTTGAAATACTATACTCCTGTGTACTTAATATTAATCATGATACTTGAAAATATATTACTATATTTCAGAAGTTTTAAAGTATTTAATTCCAGTTATTTTTTCCAATAAACAAAACTGGAGAAAATTATGTACATGTAGGTTGTACAGTACCTAGTTATATAGAAAGATGACCCAATTTTTTGTGTGTGTGTGTGAAAATACTGGTATAATAAGAACAATTAAAAAAATTTTTTTTTAAATTCTGAAATTAGCATGGAAAAAACTGGGCTTCTTTGAAAGCATGTCCATATTTCATTCTGGTTGTCTTTGTCTCTGAGAAAGCCCTTTTCAGTACCTAAGGATATATTAGCTTAATCATTCACAAAGCATTTGGAAATATCTACTGCTTTCACAACATTTGTAAGTCACATGAGGTTATTTGTTAAAAGAACATGAGGGGCAAAGTGTTTCCATATGCTACAAAATGGTTCCATTAGTTTAATAAGACAAGAGAAATATGTCACTATTTTGCAAATGAACAGTAAGCTATAAAAAAAGACGCCCCATGACAATGAGGAACCTTCAGGGTGGACCATAAACAACTCAGAAACCACATGACATCACCTCACAAAACAAGAGCACAGCATAATGTCAACTGTTGTTTACATAAATTACCACTAGTGCTACTAAAATATGCTCTGAATCCAGATAAGCCCAAAGTATCAACACCTGTGAAGTAATGCTCCTTCTGCCTTACTCTTTTGAGTCTTGGGTCGCAGGAGCAGACAGAAGCTAATTTTCCATCTCTATTTGTGTTCTTCTTCCTATCTGAGCCTTTAAACCAGAGGCCATCATCCTTAGTAAAAACTGGATACTATATCAAAAGCTAAAAGTAACTCTCTTATTTTGGTAAATAAACCACTTAATAGTCAACCTCTGTTTTTTAAAGTAAATAAAAATTTCACTTGACAACTAACCTACCTACTATAGAGAAAATAAAGGTCCCATGCCTCTGATAAGCAGAGGAGAGCATTGTTATTACAACCTTCACCCAATTCCAGACCAAATGAGTGGTATTGCATTTTAGCAGATTATAAATCACAGGATTCCAACTGCATAAACAGTAAGGAAATTCACTATCAGAACAAAAATACTGACAGTACTTTGTAGTCTGTATCTCCAGGCTCTGATTCCATTTGCTAGAGATAGGTACCCTTTCACTCTGTCCACAGCATGTCCATCATTCATTGCGTATTTGTAGAAAATGTGGAAAAGCAATTTTAAGATCAGAGAAGTTCAAAATGCCTCCAAGGCCTAAGTCAGTCTTGGGTATTCCTCAAACCACCACGCCACGTGAATGTGCATTTTAAAAATAGATGGTCTCTAGTCACATTCTGCCATAGCAGGCTGTTTCCTGCCGTTGGAAATATTCAAGAGATATTGGCAAGTGAGCTACACAGAAATTTCCTCTAAGATGGGAGAGTCAAGGGTGTTTATTTGAGGATAGAAAGATCTCACTGGTTAAGAGCACTTGTCACTTTTGCTGAGAAACCCAGGTTCAGTTCCCAGCATCCACATAACAATTCACAACCAGCTGTAATTCCAGTTTCAGGGGATTGACAACCTTTTCTTGCCTTAGACGGCACCAGGCATATGCCATACATGTACACACATGCAGGCAAAACAATCACACATTTGAAATAAAAATAATTTTTTAAAGTAAAGTAATTATTTATTTACTTACCTATCTCCAAGTAGATCTCACTGTATAGCCTAGACTAGCCCTGAGACCCTGGGCTCATGAAACCTTCTTGCATTATCCTCTCAAGTGCCTAGAACTACAGACCCACACTTCTGTAGCAGACTTAATAAACTATTTGAGAAACACTCTTAGCTAGGGGCAGTGGTACAAACCTTCAAAAAGATCACTTGAAACCTCGGGTTCCTGGCCCGCTTAGAAACACTGAAATTTCACAAGGCTTGGATGGGGTGGCAGGACAATGGTATGGTACCTTATTAAAACATAGCTGAGTTAGGGTTACCTTGTACATATAAGGCTCTAAGTTGAATGCCCGGGGAGAGGAGGGGAGGGGGAGAAACCAGACCATTTGGCAGATTTTCCCCTTAGGTATCTAAAATGCAAAGCAACTTATGGGTTGACATTAAGTACTGCCTGACATTTACTGAAATTTAAATAAAATCTATTGGTTTTAAAAACCATATATTTTTAAACAAACACATAAACACGCACACACCCCTACAATGATTTGAAATTTATTAACTTTTGTTGAGGCTTTCCCCTAAATGTGCAACTGTTGGAAAGCAGACCTAGTAAGAGGGTTTAGACCATGTGAACCTGCTCCCATTAGTGGATTAGTGGTCTCGGGGGGGGGGGGGGGGGGTGGATTAGCTAATACACAAGTTGAACCCCTCTTTTTCCTTTACACAAACCCAGCTGCCCTTGTGCTTTTCCCACTGTGATGCTAACCTGGCACAAGGCATTCACCAAAAGTCAAAACAATACAAGCACCGTGCGTCTGGACACCCAGCCTTCAAAACCAAAGTAAAAATAAACTTCTTTTTATAAACTGCTCCATCTCAGGTTCTCTGTTATAGCAACAGAGGACATACTAACACAAACACTGTGAGTCTAAATAGTCTCAAGTTGAATTAAACCTTCTCTCCCAGGTCGTTTGCTTCAAACAAAACAACCTCATTCCAAGAAAGATCATATTTTAACTATCAATTCTAGTGGTTAAATTACTGATTTGACTTTCAGCACAAACGTTGGATATAAAAACATCACTATTTTTTTTAAGCTAAAAGGAAAACAAAAGCACACAGGAAAACAAGCATTTACTGCAGTAATACTCTCCTTAGTTAGAGTCTAAAATGGGGACTAAGGACATATGGTCACAAAACAGATATTGTCCCTGCCTTTATAAAGCTTCTAACATACACGATCCCATTGTCAGAGTTTTGTCACAACAAAAGAACTATATTGCCATTAATCCATGAATAAAAGTGGTATGTCTTGTAAGGAACTCTTTCAAGAGGGCTGGAGAAAGAGTTCCATGTTAAGAGCACTGGTTGCTCTAATAAAGGACCCAAGTTTGATTACCAGAATCCAAATGGCAGCTAGCTCACAAGCATCTTTAACCCCAGTCCCAGAGAATCCAGTGCCCCCTTTTGGCCGCTGTGGGCACTGCAGTCACATGGTGCACAGATAGAAATGCAGGCAAAACACTCATACACAACAAATAAAAATTAAAAAAAAAAATATTTCCAAATCTCTGTCACAAGACTGACATTTCCCTTCCTCTGCAACTCTGGATGGTTTTATTATTTATGTTTGACATCATACATTTAGTCATGGGAATATACAATGTAAGTAGTATTGATGATGATGACGGTGATAGGAACAGCAACACTAGCTGCTTAGAAAGCAGCTAAGCTCCTGATAGTGCACTATTTAGAGTTACTTACATATGCAGGTGTTATCCCAGCTACTCCTCACAAAACCCCTATTTGGTCAATACTACTATTATGTTTGACAAGGCCAGTATTAAAATATCACTGGGTTTGTTTGTACCGAGCCAGGTCTTGCCACATTGTCCACGCCGGTCTCCAATTCCTGGACTCAAGCTACCCTCCCAGAACAGACCACTGATCAAAGTATTCTATTAATGCCCGCTGGGAGGGGGGATGTGCCTTTACTCTCAGGACTAGAAAGGCTGAAGCAGGTGGACCTCTGTGAGTTTAAGGACTACCTGCCCTACAGAGCTCAGGGCAGTTACACAGAGATACCCTGTCTTCAAAAAGCAAAAACCAAAACCAAATAAAAAAAACTATCAAAATAAGAAACTTAAATAGACCAAATAATAAAGTCTAACTTTACTTCTTGATCCTTTTGTCTAGAACCAGTGTTAAGAACTTAATCTGAGATAATGATATAACTGCAGATTTAAGTCATAACTATCCTGGAGATCAGAAGACAGCTTATGACAGCCGGTTCTCTCCCTCCACCATTGGACCCACAGAATGAACTCAGGTAGCCGGGCTTGGCAGCAAGTGTTTTAATGTGACACAAATTTAAGAGTTAGGAACTAATTTTTCCAGGTGTTTCCCTCCCATTTCCTATTTCATTTCTAAAAACATAACTATTCATCTGATTCAAGGCAGCCCTCCTTTTCAAACAGGCTATTGTAAGGCTTGACGGTCCCCAAACTCCAGAGTTAAACACACGCCTTCACACCCTAAATGTACTCAGAACCCCATGACTTTCATCATTACATGGAACCAAAACAGCCATCCCTCTACAAGGTCTACTTGGGAAGAGAGAACCCTCCAGCAGTAAATCATAGAGCCCTTCCCGTAAGTCACAATTGCAACTCTTAACCTTTTGTGGTTCATGAAAGTCATGGAGAGCTTCATGGAGGCTACGGATATCCTTCCCAGAACATGTTCCTAAGACAAACCCGACGACACTTCCTATAATTTCGACCTAAAGTGCGGTCGAAGCATATCAATTAAAAATGACTAGTCCACGTTTTCTCATTAGTCATGTTTCCTTCAGCGTCAAGAAATCCTGCTATCATGTAAGAAGATAAGTTCACACTTATTCAAGAAAAGGTACAGAAAGAAATTTGTCAAAGGCTTGTGCCATTGTGGGTACTCCTAGGCTGTGCAGATACCAAAAGTCTCATTAAATAGCACCACAGAAACAATCTAAGCATTTCCATGACTTTAGACTGCATCAGTCAATCTTGCATATTTCCACTACCAATACCTTGCTTTTATTTTTTCATACCCACAACTGCTCCCTTTCCCTCCCTCCTCCATCCCCCCATCCATTCCCCAGTGAGGACAAGGACTCCCAAGGTAATACTTCGCTTTAAATAATGCCATTTAATCTGCAGGACACTTAGACATTCTAGAATAGTTTGATTCTATGGATTCTTCCTGATTGTTATCTAAAAGATAGTTTTACTTATGTTTTCTTCTCATTGTTGATTTACTGATCTTTAAATTATTATTTTGTGTGCATGTATGTGGTGTGTAGACAGGTTGCTGACCTATGCAGATGCCTGTGAGAACCCAGAGGTTAACTCTGAGGTACCTTTCCTCAGTCATGACACTTCACTAAACCTAGTGAACACCCAGGACCCTCCTGTCTCTACCTCCCAGCAGTGGGATTCCAGAAGTACCATAGTGTCCAGCTTTTCCATAGGGTCTGAGAGTAAGAACCTGAGTCTTCATGTTTGCACAGTGAGCATTTTCCCTGAAGCAACCTACCCTGCCCCTGATTTCATAGTTCAACTGTCAGAGTTGGAGAATGAAGAAGGTCTTGGATAAAAGAAGTATATCAATTTCAGATGTTCCTCAGGTACCATCCACTTAGTTTTTTGAGACAAGGTCCCTAATTTGCCTAGACATAGTATAGTATATCTGGTTGGGCAGCAAGCTCTATGGACCCTCTATCTGTCTCCCCAAAGCTGAGAGTATGGTCACAGGCCACTACTCTTGGTTGTTTTATGTGGTTCTGCTGCTTTCATTGAGTCCCCATGACTGCACAGGAAGTCATTTCCCTTTACTGACACATCTCTCATTGTTTGCTGTTTTGTTTTGTTTTTTTTTTTTTTCTGAATCTCAAGGCATCAGGTTTCAAAGCTACTCTGCTGAGCATTTCATGACTGTAAAGTCCACAATGGTAGTGCCCATAATAGTTTGGTTCTGTTGTATGCCTAGCATACAGCATGCCTGGCACATTGTAAGATGTGCTCAAAAATTGTAACTTTTGTGCACAAACAAAACACCACAGCAATTACAGTTCAAGCACTGGGGAAGAGAATTTAGCAATTTACTGAGCATTTCCAAAACAACTTATCTAGAAATAGGAATAGTTCTCATGGATATTACAAAACTTCATCAAGACCAACTACATAAAGCACAGTGGAGAATTAGCTTTTTTAAAAAAAATATATTGGAGCTAGAAAAATGACTCAGCAGCTGAGAGCACTGGATGCTCTTCTAGAGGGCTCAGGGTTTGATTCCCAGACCCACAAAGCAGCTCAGTCTGCTGTAACTCCTGTTCCGGGGAATCTGGCGACCTCCTCTGGCCTCTACAGACACCAAGCATGCACACAATGCACAGACATGCAAGCAGGCAAAACACCTAAACATATAAATAAAATAAAATCTAAAACTAAATTACCCTTAGTGTGATTCATACTGTTTGAATGGGTATTTAATGTGACTTTTTAAAAAAAAATATGACTAATTATAATTGGAGTCATTTAAATTAACTTCATAGTCACGTTTTTATTAGATAAGGAAAAAGCCAGGAAAATCTCTGAAGGAATAAAATATTATAATACAAAGTCAATTGGGGGAACCTTCATAAGGAAGGGAATGTTTTGAAAGAAAACAAGTCCTTTATATTTTTATGGATCAAAGCACAGGTGATAACTTCCAAGTGACAAACTCACACAGATATAGCAACTGAGAGATGTATTTTTGCTCAAGTTATTATTCTCCATCATTTTCCAAAAGACAAGTTACTTCTTAGAGGCACGGACACAGAGATGAAGTCTTGGTGAGGGAGCTTATTGAAATATGCTTCAGTCCCTCCCCCACCCTCTACTTGGTTCTTTTAAAACTAAGTCTAAAGCGCCATCTACTGTGTCTGCTCTGTGACATCTCTCTCAATCACAGCCTGCTGCCACAATGGCAACAGGATGTTCAGGATGTCACCTGGAAGTCTTGTTCCAAAGGAATGAAAGAGGCCATCTTCCCCAGCACAGACTCTTGTGTACTATTCTCGGGCTTTTTTGGTATTTTTCACCTTATTAAATAGAGCCGACTGACCATAGGAAACCCAGCCCAGTAGAGACCAGAGTCCCTTTGTGTGCTAAGGAAACGGAAGTGACAATGATTTCGTTGGTTTGCCTTTGCAGGCTTGGGGATCAAGTCTAAAATCTCTATGTTACAGAGAAACAAAAGTCAACCGCTGAGGAGTTGTTAAGTATTTTGCTGAAGTCACATAACCAGTAAGTGGCCAGACATTTGGGCCTCAGAATAAATTTTTTAATCACAGTACTAATATTTCTGTTACTATCAGTGGATTGGAAGTCATTACTAATCACACTCTGGTCACTAGGACATCAGAGAACAAACTTGACAACATGGTATTTATTGTAACATATTCTAACACTACCCTTTTTTCCAGTTGCTTTAGTCTGGGGTAAGAGTGCAGTATACGTCTGTTGTCTTATGCTGAGATACACTAGAGGGCCCTATTCTGGAGGCTCTAATTCAATGTGTTAAAACCAGAATGGAAGTCATTTTTGTCATTCTGGTTTGTTTTCAGTTTCTGCAGTGCTGAGATCAAACACTGATCTGTGCATTCGAGGCAAGAGTGCTAGGGCTGAGCTCTATCACTAGCCCTACAATACGAGGTCTTTGTTTTTAACAAGTGGCCTCCAGTGATTCTGATGCAACCATGCTGAAGCCTGGCAGTAAGTACCATGGAGATTTTTTTTAGGGGGTAGGGGTCCCTTGGGCTGTTCAGGATGAAAAGGAATTCCTCTACTTTTGAGTAGAAGTTCTTCTGATTTTCTCATTTTAAGTGATTTCTAAGCAGTGACTATACACAGAAAATACAACGTACTAAGGGAATGTCTAGGTACTGTACAACATCCTGCTTCTTCTAATACTGATTAAAGACAGAAATAATTTGTGGAAGAGATGTGATGTGTGGAGCTGTGGCTCGGTGGTAATGTGCTCTTGACATGCATAATGTGCTGGTTTCAATCCCATGAATTGAGTCTTCAATATAGTGAAGTAGGCATGTTAACATGTCTATAATTTACATATTTAAATGAGTTATTTGCATCAACTAAAAATGTATTCTACTACTATTATACAAATATCCTTGCAATATCTCATGGTTATTTCCTTCAGAACAGGTCGTGAAAGTAAATAATTCCCTTTATTACTTCATATTACATTTACATTCTAAGTCTATTAAGTTTGATCTTATACAGATTCTAAATGGCAGTTGACTATTTGAAAATCAGAAATAATCTACAAACCACAGAAAATAGTTAAAAGAATATATGAAGGACTAGACCCTCCCATCAAAAACAAAATCAAGCCTATGTGAAGTCAGTATGGGATGTGTTTCCTATCAAGATGTCCTTTGTCCTAGTGTTCACATTCTGGAGTCTCCAGTCCTCCTGAGAGGACAGAGGCCTGAAACTTCACGGGTGTGCTCTGCTCCTTCATAACCCCCACTCCAAGTTCAGCATGTCTGCCCACATTGCCCAATCTTTCCACTATTTCCAATACTACAAAACAGCTTCCCAGAAACACCCATTAGGATCAAGCAGAACAATCTGGTGTCATCAGCAGATTTCACCATTTCCTCTGGGACTCGTACACTCTGAACAAGCATGGTCCTGGTGTAACTCTTGCGGTTCCTACCATGAACCTCTCTCTCAGACGAAGCCAGGCCAATCTCTTCTACCTAGTGATTCCCACTATAGAGCTATAGTGTGTTTGCTACCTTTTAATTTTTGATGACTATTTTTAACTGAACATTGCAAAATACATTACAAAAGTGAAGAGGGGGAAATCCCAAAGGAAAGACCCAAAAAGCAGAAAAAAGAAAGAACTCCCAGATGAGCAATCTACCCAAGCACTCAAACTGCCTCAGACTTGTCTGCTTCTCAAACTTTAACACAATTTTGACCTTTTCTCTCCAATTATTTTTTTTCATAGTTGGATGAGAGACCACTAGTAAACACACTTGAAAATTCTGTATGAATTATAACCAGTAGGTCCAATTACTTTATTAGACTTTCTTCCCATTACTGCATTGAAAGAAGGAAAAGCAAACAGCCCTTATATCGAAAGCAAAAACCCAAACAGCTCTCCACCCAAATGTGTGCACCATGAACAACACAGAAAAACAACGACTTCTCTCTTTTACTCAAGTACACTTTATTCCGCTTTCCCAGCTTGCTTCTGAAGTTGCACTGCAGACGAGAGATGGAAACTGAAGAAAACGAGGCCAAAAAGGGCAGCAGTGTCCTCATGCAGGCTCATTCACAGAGCAGCAGCATTCTGAGCACCCTTTCCACTCTGGCAGGCGGCACTGCACCAC
Organism: Phyllotis vaccarum; assembly: GCA_033318265.1. NCBI lineage: Eukaryota > Metazoa > Chordata > Mammalia > Rodentia > Cricetidae > Phyllotis > Phyllotis vaccarum. The sequence continues at coordinate 68,364,023 of JARWLC010000006.1, forward strand.
ACCATGTTTACCCCATTCCAAATAACAACTTCTCGTGTGAGCTCAGGAAAGGATAAGTCAGCAGATACCGCCATCACCGCCATCGCCCAGAGCCCTCACACACAGCCTGACACAGTCTCAGGACCACCATGCTTCTGGAATACATGAACTGAGGCAGGATGGAGTCTTGTGAGATGCAGTGGAATACAGACACGGCAAGGTTGAGCAGAATTCACTTGGTCTATCTTGCCCCATACAAACTCAAGTCAAAATCTTCTCCTTAAAAAGCCAAATTTGCCAAAGACTTGTAGACACCATGTCTGGCAGAACAGGTACTGCATGGGAAGCGTCAGGTAACTTACAATCCCACCCTTCTACCTGGGCCACCAGTGAGCCACAGAGCTGAAAAAGTTCACCACCTCAAAATCAAACTCTGCTGGGTTCAGAAGGGTGCTCTCAAGGGGCCACACTCAGATCTTATTATAACTCCATGTTATTTTAATAGTGTTCCTTGGATTTTGCCCCCCACACAATTCCCAAGTCACAGAAAGACCGTGAACAGTGTCCAGATGCATAAATGCAAAAATACTTTCCTCCTACTTGTGGACTCCAAGATAAACACCACAAGAAGCACGTGTGACTAAACTCGGAGCCCGTTCCAAATTAAATACTGCATCATGTGCACAGTGTATGGCTTAAAAAACAAAAGCCCACGAATATCCTACACGGTTCATGAGCCAGGCTTGAACAAGCACATGACCACACTGGTGTAGGAAGCATGGAACAGAGAGCAGGGTAAAAGGTGAAAACAGCCTCTGTCGGGACCTTTCCCAGAAAACTGTTGCTATTTTCAGGGAACATTTTTATAATATGGGACAGGGATAAAAGAAGAAACAGTGTTCTTCTGTTTGGTCCCCCCTCCCCCACTGATGACCCTTAATTCTAAAACTGCCTTTCAGTGGGGAAACCCTGCAAAAATTTCAAAATCCCTAAGTAAGCAAGGCCCAAACATCATTAAATACAGATACACAGGCACTCACTGAGGCAAGGAATACTTAAGTGTCTGGCCAGCGAGCCCAGACAGAAGGCTTTTGACCTGGAAGCTGGGTATGAAGAGAGCGTACATGGAAACTTGGGGTCAGACGCCCAGAACACAGACCATGTGAAGGATTTCTACATCACTGTTGTTGTGTTTCCAAGATTAAAGAGAGAGGCACAACGTTCCTTTGTCTGTCTCTATTTCCCATACTTAAGTTTCTATTAAAATCTCTCTTCATTAGACTGGAACTTTGCTTCAAAAATGTTATAGTAAGAAAGTGAATGGCCTGAATAAAGTGGGAAGATAGAAGACACAGTTTGGCTAAGCCGGTGTCTTTAATATTTTTTCCTACAACTTAACATAAGCAAAAGCTCTGGAAAAACTCACACTGGAAAATGTTTGACTACCAAAATATTATGACTTTAAAAATACTAAACATTTGATAAATTCAAAAGAATACACACACACTGTGTAGGTTATGAAGCATAGCTATTAGAATACACACCTATGAGCCTGCTGACTTGGGGCTGGAGGGATGGCTCAGTGGTTAAGAACCTGCTGACCAGTTTTGTTTTGTTCTGTTTTTCCCCCATTGGAATTTTCTCAGTCTGAAAATCTAGGAATGTTACACAGTAGCAGAACATTTGCATAACACACCCAGGACCTTAGGCTCAGTTCTCAGGAATGAAAATTGGGGGACTTTTAACCTAATAATCTGCTGTGGACTAAATTTTTACATCTCTCCTAAAAGTTACCTTTTGAAGTCCTAATCCCTGATGTGATGGGCCATGAAGCTTTTGACAGGGGCCTGACCAGACGAGGTCTGGAAGGTGGAGACACTGCAGGAACAGTCTCGTGAGAGCATACTCACCAAGAAGGCCTTACCAAGTCACTGACCTCATGGGACTCTCACTCTCAGTGAACAGAATACTCAGAAGTAAAGGCTGTGCTGCGGTGGCTCTAGCTGTGGAGACACAAGACAGCAGCAGAGGCCATCTTCCCACAGGTCATCGGTATTCTGAATTATGCACATATTTCATCTATGCCTCTTTTTTAAAGAATTGTTTGGGGCCACAGCTGTTGAGATTTCTTTTAAGGAATTTGGTATTCCTATTACATTGTCAGTCTGGCCCGTGCGCGCGTGCGCACATGCACACACACACACACCTCCCTTTCTAAAGCTTATAACCCAGAGCATTAACACACGTTGGATACAAATATAACGGACCTGCTGCCGTTCCTTCCACGCTCCCCTCTGTGTACATTTCACACAGAAAGGGGATTTTAAGCAGAACCTCCACCTCAGCATGGCTAAGTCCTGGCCTATACTGTCTCTCAGCAAGCCCAAGTCCCAAGGGACAGGGAACCACGGCTGACTTTGCTCTGAGTTCACAGTAACTGGCTGTGTCCTAAGAGCTTCTCAGCTAATCTCAGTCCAGATGCCTTACATGCTTCACAGGCAGAGCTGGTCAAGAACAAACACTGGTCCTTTGATGACTGCTCTTCTTATCGGGCACACCTCTTCCTACCCCCAGACCCTGTAGCCAGTTCTCTCCCTAGACTGTAATCAATACAATGACCATCGCATCACCTCATCACACCTAGATGAAAAGCAGGTCACACAGCTGACCTTTAGTCTGGGAAGCATACATAAAGGTTTAAGAGGATCTGAACTATTCTTAACCACAGGTGCCAACAGGACATGTGACCCAAAAGTAAGCGAATACATAAAAAGTCTCCTCCTGAAGAACAGCATCATCTCAAAGTGGCCTGGACACAACTGAAGGAGACATCCCTGCAAGACTGGGCAGCAAGAGTGTAAGAGTCATCGCAGCATCTTTACATTCTGTGGGGTTGTGCTCTAAAGGACGCCTATACCAGCCTCTGCGACACTGTCATGTTACAAATTTCTTAAGGGAGCAAAAGTGACAGCTAATGCATTTCAGACTCCAGATAAGACTGTGTGAGTGTCCCCCCTCCCCAAATCACCATCAGTGTAACACCTTCTCCGACCCACCCTCCATTGTACTCAAAGCACAAGACTATAATCACTACCTAAGGTACTTCCTGGGTGTGGAAAGGAGCCAGAGAGCAAGTGACTGAGACTCAAGCAGCTCACAAGACTCCAGTCAGAGGGATACCCGCCTGTCAGCCTCCCTTACTTCTGTCTCTCTCCCTCTCTTTTGTCTCATTTGATTTTGAGGCAGGGTTTTGTTATGTAGCCCAGGTTCGTCTTCAATTCCCAGTCCTCCTGCCTCAGCCTCTGGAACAGCTGCGGCTGCTGACACACTACCACACCTACAGAGGGACTGAGACGTGTATATTGTAAAGAACCACAGCACACAGCAGGCTACTTCACAAAACCTGTAACTTCTCACAAACACAACTCAAAAGTCTGCACTGACCATCTTGATGGGCAATTTAAGGGGAAAGCCTTGAGGAGAAAGAACTACTTTTTCTAAGGTCTGTTAGCATTCCAACTGCTAAAGTCAAAGAGAGAAAACACTCACTATGCCTCTGACTAGCTGGCCATGATCAATCCTTATTCACCTCAGCCAACCTCAAGCACACCCTAAGTGCCACTTTGCTGTCAGGCTGAAGGTGTGGTGAGGGGATAGGGTGGACAAGTGAGCACTCCCATCCCAGCAACCCACACTCCCCATGGCCAGCCAGCTCTCAATTACCAATGGGGAGACATCTCCACTCGTTCTGTGCCATAGGCACAGTCTACTTTCTCCCACCTACCCTAGTCCACTGAAATATGAATCTAGGCCGAGTCTGTCACTCTTGCGTATGACAGCGACAGCTATAGTCATGGCCACCTGTGAGGGACCGGCTCTGAGGCTGAGTCATCATCCCTGCTAGAGCAGTGTGTCCTTCATAGCGCTTTGACTTTTGACAGACATTTCTAACAGCATCTCTTGCTGAAGGAGAAAATAGCCATGCTCTTCTTACGGCCCTAACCCCTAGCATTCAGGGTAAGGGTGTGTTATGCCCTAGAGGTTGCCATGTTTCACTTGGTAGTTTCTACTTATTTGTCTCCTTATACTTGTATTGCATCATGCACAAGGACACGGTGTCTCAGTGAAGTTACCTCTGTAACAATCTAATATAATACTTATGCTCTTAAACTGCCTTATGTTAGCAAAAAATATATATCTATATGAATATAAGACAGGTCTGCTTCAAATAATACCACCAAGAAAGTAAAAAAAAAAAAAAATGGGCTCGTGAAAATGGGTGAGAGAAGAGAAGATTGTGTGAATGGGATCAAATTACATGATAAATGTATGAAACTATCACAGAATAACTCTTTAAAAATTTTGAAGAAAGTAGTTCTGGTGAGATGACTCAGTAGCAGGGGGGCTGCTGCTGAGACTGGTGACCTGAGTTCAATCTCATATGCCCCTATTGCAGAAGGGGAGAATCCACCATGAAAAACGGCGCTCTTGAAAGCATGTGCACACACACACTCAAAATAAATAAATAAACGTAAACACTCTGTCAATAAAAAGCCGAAAGACAGATGAGTAAAGGCAATTATTTCATAAGGGACTTGTATCTAGTACATAATGTGCTCAATAATAAAGATAACCCACTTATAAATGAATAAAATTTTAAAGCATATTCTCAAAAAAAAAAAAAAAAAAGATGTACAAATGGCCAGTAAGCACATAAGTGACAATATAACCAGGCACTAGAAAATGCAAATAAGATCACAGTGGATGCCAACCTCATACCCACTAATGAGGTATGGCTGCGGCCTCTGAGGTAGGTGCTAATGAAGATGTACTGAAATGGGGCACCGATCTAGCCCTGGCAGTACTGTAAATGGGAAAGCCACTTTGGAAAATGGTTTGGCAGATCCTCAGATGCTGAATCCAGCAATTCCCCCAACACACACACCTGGTATATAACCAAGAGAAATAGAAGTGTGTCCATGCAAAAACTTGAGCATGGATATTACAACTGTATTGATCATAATACTCCCCAAAATAAATGCCAACCAACAGTGGCATATTATTTTGTGATGAGGTAGAATGAAGTATCGAGAACATGCCACAATAGAGACAAATTTTGAATTAACACTATATTTAATTTTTTAAAAAGTCACAAAAGACATGTTGTCTAATTCTATTTTTTGTGAAATTTCCAGAATAGGCACATCTACAGAGACAAAACTGTGTTTGCAAAGGCTGAGGGAGCAGGCAGAAATGGAGAGTACGGCTTCTTCCGGTGGTGACAAAAGTTCTGTGACTAGAGAGTGATACCTACATGACCTGTAATGTCCTTAACAACACATCAGAGAACCAATGCGTCATGTGAATTCTATCTTAACAAACTACTTCAGAGCTGGGGACTTAGTTTTTGCCAGGCATGAATGAGGCCCTGGTTCCAATCCCCAGCACCACACAAACTGGGCATAGTGGTGCAGAACTGTAATCCCGGTACTTGTGAAAGAGAGGTGGGCAGACCAGTAGTAAGTTCAAGGCTATCCCTGGGATGTGGAAGAAACTAGAAAAAACACCACTAGCTATTTTTAAGTTTTCTGTTCTATAAAGATTCTGAAATTTGTTCTTTAGAAACTGGTATGCCTTAAAGGTCTGAATGGCATTTATTTCTATACTCTTGAATACAAAAGTCCTGGCACTCAATGAATAGGTATTGTTGGGGGTAGGGGGTTAGACTCAGTTTTTTCTTTAGCTCAGGTTGGCCTTGCAAACAGTCTTCGTGCCTCAGCCTCCTGAGGGTAAGGATGAACAAATCCTAATCCACAGACAATCCCTGATATAGCTGAGTTCAGCTACAGGGAAAACGCTCTCTCCTAATTTTGCTGCCCTGTCTTTGTAATGGAGGCTTAAGCCTAGTCAGTGTCACCAAACATTGTAGATACCTAGACTGTGTATCCATGAGGAAGCAACAGAATCCATGTTAAAATGTAAACGAGACATACTTACTGCATACCTGTCTTCTAGGTATCTCTAAAAATGAACTATATCTTCTACTTCAAGGCAATTGTTATACATGAGCAGATATGTGGTGTGTTAAAGGCATGTTTTTCTGGCATGTTTCAAAACTAAGGCTTTCAGAAATGATCCTATGAAAGCCATCTTATGCCAGGTATACTGTAACTTGTCAGATTTGCTCAGTAACTCAACCAAAGTGCATTGAACATGCACAGCCTTAAAAACATGGTTATATAAATAATTCAAGTTACTAGAAGATATTACTGTAGAATGATTCATATTACAGAGAAACACAGAATGCTCTTTAGACACACAGACATGCACTGGCTCCTTAGTAAGAGCTGGGCATCTGACTACATGCTCCAGAGTCTGGAACAATACTTGTTCTCCAAGAGTCTACATCCCACGCATGTCAACAAGATTGCTTTTTAATACCATGTATCTTTTTTTCTACCAGGAGAATAAAATGGAGAATATAAAGCAATCCGAAACAAAGAGCTTTGTTTTCTGTATTACTTAACATAATCTATAACGAAGGATATCAAGATTTTAAGATCAGCTTTTTAAAACCCCTTAACCTGTGAAGTCTGAGAGGCTGGTAACAGCATCTTGTCGGCCATGGTATTTCAATCAGAGACTTGGCTCTCATTACATAAGTGTCAGTGAATAGATAAACAAAGAGCCAAACCAACTGCAAGCATCAAATGGTGGGGACACACACACCTGAGGGCACCCACACTTCAGCCCCTTCCTTCACAACTGTGCTATTTCCTCTTCTGCCCTCATACTTCTTTTCCCTCCTTCCCTTCATTTCTCCCTTTCTCTCTCATTTGAAACCTTTCTTAGGTTTCAGGAACTGCCACCAGTTGTTGTCACTGGTGAGTGCTTTTGCTACTAAGCAGGCCACAACGTCTCTAGTGGCAGGGAACGGAAGGTATCACATTTTCTACTTAAAAAGTACCCCCTGGTGGTTTAGCCCCTTCTATCCCTAAGGTGCAGGACCCTGAAATCAGCAGCAGCATGAATGAATTCCTGTTGGCTTGTCTGGGCTTGATCTCCTGGCAACATCAGATATTCGCATCATATTTTAGCATCTCTAACCAAGCTGTGAGTTACCAATGATAAATATTTGCACTTAAACTTAGATAGATTTTGTTTCTTAGCAGTAGTAACTTTCTTATGATAAAAAGTATAAGGATATAGAGACCTTTCACTCTTTTATTTAATAGAGACTTTAAACCCTATGAAACAAAAATCTAAGTATGCTCTACCTGCAATAATGTCCCTACACTCTCACCATCTGGGAAGAGGTGAAGGTGCAGCTGTTCCTACTGCCTCAGCATCAGTAACTGGGACCCACTGATGAGACAAGAAGCCGTAAACCCTAACCCGGAGGACGGAGACAAACAGCCAGGCCCCCACACCTCCCTCAGAGCCTGCTGTGGGGCATTCGCCTGATTGTGTGGAAGCTGTGTGGGGCTGGCACCCTTAACGAAATTGGCAAGACATGGGACAAACTAAGCGGTGACAACGCCTACAAGAAGGAGCAGCTTAGTTTCAAGATGGCTGCTGCCGAGCTGCAGAAGGTGAAGGCCCTTAACACACATAGCTCACTGTCTAGAAAGACTGCTCAAAGCAGACATCTGCTAGAATAACCCAACATCCAAGCCCAAGACAGTGCAACAAGTATGTCTGACAGGAGGGCAGAGGCCACTGGTGGACAAAAAGATGAATCTCAACGCTCCCAGCTGGAGAAAAATTAAATTAAAAGAAGGCTGGGGGAGTCTAATACTCCTGTACTTGGACATATCGTTCTGTATCCTTTCTGAAGCAGGAGACGGCCTGGAGAGCAGGAGGGGAGAAAATGGGTTCCCAGGAGATGTAACTCGTCCTGAGAGGAACAAACTCTACCAGAGAGCGGTGGGGGAAGCCAAGGTTACTTAGCTTTGTATAGGTTCTCACTGATGGAAATAGCCATGTATTTTAGCCAGTATTTTAGAAAAGGTTTTGGCCACTTCCTCTATTCTTATTCAAACGTCTAAATTACACATTCTCTTTAAATAAAAGCTACAGAGGGAAAACGCTCCAGGCTCCAAAAGGAAATGTTCCTTAATATATTTTTTTTTCTGTATTGGCAAGCTTAGAAAGTAGGAAAAAGAGTTTTTACATGTTGTAACTGTAGACAATACTAACAAGAAGAACCAAACTCCTGTGGTATAAGTGCAATCTGATACATGTTTTATGTATTATGTAAGAATGACACATTGCCCCTTAAGTCAAGAAGAAGGCCTTTTATGTGTCTTGGTAGGCAAGACGAGAGCTGCGGGAGGCAGGGCCCTGTGCTTCTTTTCGCTCACACTCACTCCGTTCTTGACATCACTTCCCTCCAGCAATGACTGAAGCCTGTAAAGCTGGAGTAATCAGTCCTGAAACAGTGGGCCATTGCCAAAGTAGACTTAAAAAAAACAGGCAGAAAGGAATCCCCTTTCCTCCCAAAAGTCGTTCGGGACCTTCCCTTTCTCAGAAATACCAATTTACCCATTTACATACTCAACACAAGCCTCCTCAATAAGCCTTACCCAGATACTTCAGTAAAGCACTGCTCCTGACTGTCTAATACCTTAGCCTCCCTTCTTCTGGGAAACAAACCCCATTTGGAAATCTACAGCCAAAACACTCACAGACATGTGTTCTTGGGGGTGGCGTCCCAAAAATAAAGAGTGGAGAGTGTCAAGTCCAATGAGGGTGACAAGTCCCCAATGGCATAGCAGATCTGACACAGGCTAGTCTCCAACAAATCATACAAAATTACTAAAGTGGGAGAGTATGAACACAGATGGAGGGTTTGTCCCTTTTCTCTAAGACAAAGCTCCAGAATCCTTGGACTCCTCACAGTGATGAAAGAAAGAATCCTTAGTTTAATAAGACACTTGGGAGGCCCAGGTAGCTTCAAGATGGAAACTAAGGCATGCCAACTAACAGGAATGGGACTCACACCCCCACCTCCAGGAGGAGAAAGGGCCAGAAAGTTAGCAATTCCAGGTATATAATCAATCTGCCTACATAATGAAGTCTTCATTTAAAAAGACTGGCCCTGGGAGCCTCTGGCCAGCTCAATACTGGAGCCACTAGGAGGGTGGGGTACGTGTCTGAAAATGACCAGAAAGTTTCAATAGTGTTAATTTGGTGATTATGAGGAGGCAAATTCACAACACTGAATCTGTAAACAATGAGGATCAACTATATATGCATACTCACAGAAAATATGAGTGTGTTCTTTTGACTCAAACCCAGCACAATAAAAGACAGATGCATTTGATTATATATGAATAAGAAACCTGGAGCCAGTGAGATATTTCTGTGGGTAAGGCCTTTGCCACCCAATGATGTAAGCCTAACAAACAAGTTCAATCCCCAGGACCCAGAAAAAGGTGGAAGGTCAAAGACAACTCAACAAGTTGTCCTCTGACCTCCACATGTGTGCCATGGCATACCTCCCCTCTCTCTCTCTCTCTCTCTCTCTCTCTCTCTCTCTCTCTCTCTCTCTCTCTCTCTCTCACACACACACACACACACACACACACACACACACACACAATTTTTAAAGAAAAAAACCCTTATGCATAGGGAAAACCTGGCAGTCAAAGAATAACTAAGGAACTGTTTTAGAAACATCACAGGTTAAAAAAAATAGACTGAGGCTGGAGAGATGGCTCAGGGAGAGTGTGTATTGCTCCTGCAGAGGACCTGAACTTGCTGCTTAGAATCCACATCGGCGATTCACAACTGCCTGGAATTCCAGCTCCAGAGGAATCAATGCCTCTGGCCTCCACAGGCACCTGCACGCCCATGTACATGCCCACACAGGTACACAAAATTGAAAATAAAGTCTTTCCAAAGGTGTATAACAAGCAAAAATTAAAGAAAAGGAAATTTAAAATCCAAAACAAAAATGTTCAAAATGTTATTAGCTTACACAAAAAGCACAGAAAGTTCTTGGTAAGGAAAGTGTAAGGAAGGGCTCAGTGAAATCACCAAACTGACTCTCCATGGGTGGAGAGAAGGTTCTTACTGTAGATAAGCTTTTAGCAAGAAATTATATAGTTATAAACGTTGTGTATATTTAAATCCAGGCTGTTGGGTTTGGAAGCAAATGCATTTACCTGCTGAGCCATCTTGAAAGTCCATTGTAATATAAAATCTCTGGCCGGGCCTTTACTGCCTATCGCAGAGGTTCAGACCCACTTGCAGCTCTGCTGCTGCTTAGCCCCAAATAATCACACAAAGGCTTATATTAATTTTATGTTGATTGGCCTATGTCTCAGTCAAATAACTTGCTAACTCTTAATTCCTAAACTGACCCATGGTTAAGTGACTTAGTACCTTTCCTCAGAGCAGCGTCCTGGTCTCCTTCCCTCAGCATTTGCCAAGAGATACATTGGCATCTCTCTCTGACTTTCTCTTTTCAAAGTTTTCTTAGTCTGGTAGCCCCACCCATACTTCCTGTCTACCTTTTGGCCAATCAGCGTCTTATTAAACCAGTAGAAGGGACAAATATTTACAATGTTCCAGAATACAATCTCACTACACAGCCCATGTTATGCATATTTAACAGAAAATATTAGATAGCTCCTCAGTCATCTCTCAAATGTTATCATTCTCTCAGTGATATGACTTATATTGAGCACTTACATGTTCTAATAGATTTTAAAATGCTTTTAAATGTAAACTATTTAGCATATACATTAAAAACTGAGGACAGGAAATTTCTATATAAGATATGACAAACCGTTCAAACCGGCTCGTTTAATTGATTATGAAAGAGTATAATTAGTAGGGGAGATATCTATGAGCTGGTGAAGTTTGTAGTAAAGCAAATAAATCAGAACAGCTGGAGTGTAAGATTCCTCTTAGAGGAAATATTCATAAAAGACCAGTCTCCAGAGACTGACTGGTGGGCTGGGGTGGACAGTGCCTACTAAGGTCCGGGAGGGAGGGTCCTGACTAGAGTGGAAGCAGTGTTCTAGAGTGAACTGCATGCAATAGTGCTTGCAAAAAGGTGAGTGCTACAATATGTGAACTGTAGCTCAACAAAATTTTTTAAAGAACACCTATAGTATGCTGACTTTGTAAGAAAAAGAGACAATGAAGTCTGCACAAATTGGTCTTGAGCAAGAATCTAGGAAAAATGACCCAGAAACTTATGTAAGGGGGTGGCCAGACAGACATGAGTGACAGGCAGGTAAATGTAAGGGGGATGGGCAGGCAGAACATGACAGGCAGGTGAACAGACTCGATAGGATTAAGAGGAGGACAGTATAGGCGCCTGAATGTACCCTGTTACATAATTAAATAAATACATAAAAGTGGGAGGCCAATCCTAACACTGGATGTTAATAGCACCGCATTTCCAATGTATGATGGCTACTCTGGAGAGGGGCAACCCAAGAAACTTTTAACCACAGTTAAAATTGCTTAATTGCAAAGTCTAAACAGTAGAGTCTTTCCTAGAAGAATAAATTAACATTTCTGAAACTATTTTCTAAATAGTCTAAAATTGAAAAAAATAAGTAAATACACTTTGAGCAGTGTGAGTGTATCTCTCAGTCCCAGGAAAGGGAGTTAAAGGTGAGAGTGAAAGACAAAGCTAGCCCTGGGATACCAGATCAGGGCTGGCCATGTCAGCATGGGATCAGGACTATACAGAGGGACGGAAAAATGAGCAAAGATGCAGACATACAGGTGCTAAAGGGTATACGAACACACACATACAACACTTTCCCCCTCCCGTCTCCACAGAAAACCTGGAGCCAGTGAGTACAGCACAGATTTGAGCTCCTGAACATTACTGTCTTCTAAAAGGAACAAGAAGTGGCTCTAAAAGTAGAGTTTTAAAAATAATTTATTTATTGCATCTATTTGAAACAAAATGATTTTTTAGACTTCAGCATTTAAAAAATATATGGATCTCTACAGATAAATAATGAGATGTCTTGGGGATAGAGCCCAATTCTAATTTGAAATTCACTTGTTTCATTTATAACTTATAGCTGGAGAATAATTTTATAAATAAAACATTCCCACTGTGGCCTTTTCTAATATCACAGGACATGAGGTATGATGAGGGCTTTACACAGTTCAGATACAAAGTGAGATTCCCTAACAAAGACTCATGTGTGAAAGGCTTGATCGCAGCTTGTGGATTCCAATCACTGAGAAGTAACTGCACCATTAAGAAGTCTAGTCCAATTGGTCAATTTAAGGAACAAGGTTCTAGGGCTAAAACTGGAAAAGTACAAGATGGGCGCAAAAACAAAATTCTCTGTCAGAAAAAAATAAAGCACAAGAGAACAATATGACACTAAGATATAGGATTCATATTTAGGAGCTGGTGGGGCCAAGCTGGAAGAGGTGGGTCACAGGGTGGGAGTGGGGGGTATGCTTGAGGGTCTATGTCTTATCCTACTCCACACTCAACTGCTTTGTGGTGGCCACAGTAGACAGCTCTGCCCCACCAACCTACCCACCATCATTCTCTACATGAACACAGGTTCCCCAACAGTGAGTCGACCTTAACTGAAACTCCTGGTAGCTGGAATGGAATTGGCCCCTATAATCTCATAGGAGTGGTACTACTGGGAGGTGTGGCCTTACTGAAATAGATGTGGCCTTGTTGGAGAAAGTATGTCACTGTGGAGGAAGGCTTTGAGGTCTCTATTGTTCATGTTTCCCTCAGTGTGACATTCAGACCACTTCCTGTTGCCTGTAACACATAGGACTCTCAGCTCCTTCTCCAGCACCATGCCTGCTTGCACATGCTCTTCACCATGATGATAATGGACTAAACCTCTGAAACTATAAGTGAGCCACCACAATTAAACGTTTTCCTTATAAGAGTTGCCATGGTCACGGTGTCTCTTCACAGAAACTAAGACCTCAATCCTCTCTTTAGATTTTCTAAGAGTTTATCATGGTGATTAAAAAACTAATTTATACTGTGCCCAATACCCATGTAAAGCAAATGAAAACTACCTGAAACTCCAGCTCCAAGGGATCCAAGGTCCTTTTCTGGCCTCAGGGCACCTGTACTGACGTGCACATGTACACACACACATACATATTTATTTTTTAAAAATCAAGGCTGGAGAACTAGTTCACTTCTGTACAGGAGAGGCAATGGAGGGGAGGCAGGACGATTTCTAGAGCTACCTGGCCATCAAGCCCAAAACACTCAGAAAGTTCCCAATGAAACACTTTCAAAAACAAGGCAAGGGAACGGAGTGATGGCTCAGCTGTTGCGAACACTGATCTCTCTTCCAGAGGACCTGAGTTCAGTTTCCAGCACCTACATGGTAGCTCAAAACCATCTGTAACTCTAGTTCTAAGGGATCTGATACCCTCTTTTCTGGCCCTGGGGACACCGCATATATACAGGACAAAGACATGCATGCAGGAAAAACACCCATACTTGTATAATAAAAATAAATCTTTGAAAAGAAAAACAAGGTGAATGCTTCCTAAGGAACAGCACCTAAAGCTGACATCTGACTTCCATGTGCACACACAGACACACAAACACGGAACTGAGTATCACTATAAAGGAAAAAAAGGTACTTTTCTACAGTGTGGGTATGCTTTCTATGCTATCCAACATAGCAGCTATTAACTACATGTGACATACACCTGAAACATAGCCACTGATGACAGCCATTTTATTTAATGTATTTAATCTTAGAAAATGACTACCTGTGGCTAAGGACTATTTTAGACAACACAGCATTTAAGTACAGGTGAAGTGAGGATATGGATTTCTGTTTGTTGAATGAATATACAAATGAACATACACATTGTATAAAGGGTGTGTCTAGACCAGTATGACAGAAATTGCTGACCAGACAGGCTCCGCAGTTAAGAGCACTGGATGCTCTGCCAGAGGACACAGGTTCAATTCCCAGAATCCCGTGATCCACATGGTGGCTCCCAATTGTCCAGTTCCAAGGGATCTGGCCCCCATCTTCAGGTACCAGGCACACTCATGGTACACAGATATACCTTCATGCAGACAAAATACTCACACACATAAAATAAAAATAAGATCTTTAATCAGCTGAGCACTGAATAAGCTATGGAGTGTAGCTCTAGGCTCCTGGCTAGGATATTCTGAGTTACTTCATCTTCCTGGCCTTAGTTTTACCATGTCTAAAATGGACAGTAGAGCTTCATTTTCACAGCTTCTACCATAAAGCTTAGCACACAGGAAAACTAGCACATTACAAGAATAAAAATAAAAGTCAACCAACATAGTCACAAATTGTTTTAAAGTATTGCCTTCAGAGTTAAGACCTTAGTGAATTCTCACTGCAAAACATAACACAGACACAGTTTACCATCTATTAATTAAAGAATAAATAGTCTAATCTCTGAACCGGATAATTCCATGTATCTGCCTAACACTCTCAAGATCTCTGGACAGATATACGTAAGAAAGATTTGAAAAATGTTTTGTTTTTTTGAAATACAGCATCTATGGAAAGAGAAGAAAATCTAAATACAATCCCCAGACTGCAGGTGGATGTAACTCATCCCTGCTACTAGTCTTAATGGACACAGATAGAAAGGACCGAAACTCTACAACTGAGATGTAAGTCAGCAGTCTCCACCAGCTGGTCACGGAGATGTAGGGTTCTAGAATAGAAATGCAAGTCAGAACCCTGTCTGGCTGAAACAGGAGCAGAGCTAGGAGACTGTGGAAGGGAGTAATCCTTAGGGAGGTGAAATGCAAGCTGACTCGCAACCAGTGGAGCTAAGCTCGGAGCCCCTAACTTGCCAAAAACAACATTAAAGTTGGGGGGGGGTTGTTTTGTTTTGTTTTGTTTTTACCACAGTTGTAAGGACTACAGTTTTATATTTCAACCAAAAAATAACTATTAAAAATTTTAATGCTATATGTCATTCAAAATAAAATGAAAATATGTTTATACAAAGATCCAATAAATGTTTCTATTACAGTAGGAAATAGTGCCCGACCCTGCTTTCATATGGAATGATGGGAAAGGCGGGGCCTCCTCAGAGGAAGAAAGTCTAGAATGTTAGAAGAGGATTGTGACAGATAGGCTTCTTTTCTCTTCTTTTCTTTTCTTGAGATAGAGTCCCTTTGTAGCCTTGGCTGTCCTGGAACTTGCTATGTAGATCAGGCTAGCCTTAAATTCACAAATGCCTCTGTTTCCAAATGCTAGAATTATAGGCTCATGCCACTGTGCCCAGCTATTTTTTAACTGTCAACTTCCCACAACCTAAAATCATCTGAGAGCCTTGGCTGAGGTGAGTCTAAGTTGGGTTGGCCAGTGGCATTTCTATGTTAAACTATCATGATTGGTGACGGCTATGAAAAGGCCCAGCAGGAATGGGAACAGTACCATCTCCTAGGCTAGGCTTGAAGTGCACAAGAGTAAAGAGAGCTAGCTAAGCATAGGTAAGCCAGCAGGCAGCAGGCTGTTTATTCTCTTTGCTCTTGACTCTGAAAGTGATGTGATTAGCTGCTTGAGTTCCTTGCCTTGGCTTCCCTCAACAACAGAAATAAAACCAGAACAGGATGTTTCCAGATGCCAGTAAATAAAAATGAAAGCTGAGGGGGTTTAAACAATGTCTCTGATGCTTTTATGCACACAGAATCAGTCAGAGACTAACTTAGTAAAATGGAAGAAGGGCCTGAAATCCCAACAAGCTCACAAAGAATGCTGCTGACAGTCTATGGACCACAGTTTCAAATCCAAGAACTTAGATCACAAGAAAATACATGAGCTAACAAACATACAGGTGCTGAAGAGATGGCTCAGTGGTGAAGAACACTTACTCCCCTATCAGACGGCCAGAGTTCAGATCCCAGCACCCACATCAGGGAGCTCACAAATGCCTGTAATTCCATCTCTGAGGGATCCAACGTCCTCTTCAAGCCCCTGTGGGCACCTGTATGCACATATGTCCAGACACACATACATGAACTTAAAATTAAATATTTTAAATTTTTCTTTAAAAATATAAATGCAAAACCAAAAATAATACTTTTCAGTAAGGTCATCAAGGACTTCGTGGTCACATACATTTGGACATATCCTGGGAAAGAGAATAGTGTCCAACAGATCTCACGTAAGAACAAGACTATTCCCAGAAGCTTAAAAGATTTTCTAACAGGGCTGGAGAGATGGCTCAGAGGTTAAGCGCACTGGCTGCTCTTCCAGAGGTCCTGAGTTCAATTCCTAGCAACCACATGGTGGTTCACAGCTATCCATAATGATATATAGTGCCCTCTTCTGGCATGCAGGCATATATAAACACTGTATACATCACTGGCCTATGTGGTTCTGGAGATGGAGTCCTGGACTTTGTATAAGCTAGGCAAATATTCCCCCAACAGAATTATAGTCATATACTTGATATTTTTTTCAAAGGGGTTCTCTGATGTAGTCTACCTGAAACTGTTTTTTGTTTCAATTAAACATGATATTAGGCATTGATGACATATGTACCTACAGTATCTTAAGTTTTCCTTTATAAGATGTTCTCCATATTACTATAGAGGAAAATAAGTTTTAAAGCCATCTTTGTTTATTTTGTGGTCTCCAGACCACATTAGTTGAGTAATGGCGCACCCCTACGATCCCAAACTCTGGAATGTAGACAAGGCAAGGAGATGAACGAGGAAAAGAGTGCGCCTCTACCACACAGAGGCTCGGTACGTCCATCCGCCACCTGCTCACTCACACAACAGAAGCAGACACACTTCAAGAATAGTTATCATAATGTAAAGGAGTTACAAGAAGATTGGGCTCACCATTCCCCACGGATTCAGCAGGACCATGGTAAAGAGAGGGTTCTTACTTTAAAGAACAATACAACCTAATGAGTTGAAAATTTACAGATTCTCAACTTTGACCATCACAGTTAAAAAGCAGGTAGTGATGAAGAGTAAAGTAGGACATTAGTTTTCTAATGTTTTCATACAATTCACTTACTATGGCCTCCCTGCTACATGATGCTATAAATATCAACAGTTAAAGCAGACCCTGAAAGTTTAGTCAAACATGCAGCAACTATCATTTCTGAAAGTGTTTGTCACACTTTATAATGTTTATTATACTCATATTCATAAAAGCATAATGTCTATTGTAGATATCTTGGCCTACAATTTAAAAATGGGCCAAAGGCTGGAATGATTGAGGGGAAAAATAAATTTCTAAACAGCATACTTATTGGTTGACCTGAGGTTTTACAAAAGAGGTACTTCTGAGCATAAATCTTAAACCAATACAGACCAAACTGGTAATAGAGAAACCATATTATGCAAATGACTTTTTAAATGCAATGTGTGCATTGTGAAATATCCATCGGTTCCATTTTTACTGCATATGCAACATTCCAAGGAATGAATACAATGTTTTTAGTCAGACTCTGCTGACAGACATTTCCATTCCTTACAAGATTGTATGCATAAATCTGCAAAGGCATCTTCACTTATTACAAATGAAGAATACATTAGAGAGAGATCCATTTTACAGCCTATAGTCAACTGTGCCAAGCTGCTCTCCAGAAGGATGGGTGAGAGGTAAGATACTTTCTAGCACTTCTCACACCATACCTGACACTGGGGATCATCACCTTCAGCCTTCAACATCTAGAGACTGTGCCTCTCGCACCCCCTTTCACTTGTTACTCTGGTTGGGTTCTTGTCCCCTCCTCTCTGAGCTATTGTGGCAAAGTTTTGTTCCTCGGTGTTGGACTCTCCCACCTATGCTCTGGAGCTTTAACTTATATGTCCTTCAAAGCTCACTGATGATTCTACGGAATTTTTGGTGTCTGTATTGACCAATATTCACTGTGTTAAAGCTAAAATTAAAGTTAAGACACATCAAGATACAGGCAATACATTTTAAACAGGACTCCAAGAGTTCTGGAAATTATAGCAGGAATTGACAATCAGAACTGCATTGAATCAAAAGGCTCTTGCACAGGAAAATACACAACAGAGTGAAGAAACACCCTATGTAAAGTAAAAAAATCTTGGCCAGCTATTCATCTAACATAACGATAAGACCCACAAAATATTAATTTAAAAAATCTCAGAAATTAGAGGTTAGACACCAGAGAAATGCAAATCAAAACTACAGTGAAATTCCATCTCACCTATTCAGAAAGGCTATCTGTAGCAGGCTTTCTTTTAGGCCACCAATCAGTTCCCAAACTTTGACAAGGAGACTTACTAACAGTTCTGAATGCTCGGCCTAGCTTAGGCTGGTTTCTGGCTAGTTCTTTATGTCTGGCTGGTGGCTGCTTGGCATGTTATGGCCCCTGGCATGTCCTCCTCCTCCTCCTCCTCCTCCTCCTCCTCCTCCTCCACCTCTTCTCCCCCTCCTCCTCCTCTCCTCCTCTCCTCCCCCTCTCCTCCCTCTCTCCCTTGTTCTCTCCTCCTTCTCTCTCTTCTTTCTTAAGCTTAGATTTCTCCTCCTATTTATTCTCTCTGCCTGCCAGCAGCGCCTATCCCTCTCCTGCTACTGGCCATTCAGCTTTTTATTAGGCCAATCAGATGCCTTAGATGGTCATAATTAAACAAATGCAGCATACAAAAATGTAACAAAACAAAGGCATCAGAAACAAATGTAACACACCTTTACATAGTTAAAATGATAGTCTGCAGCATAAACAAGTGTACCACATCTTTGCCTAGTTAAAGTAATATTCCACAAGAACTATGTCATTGAGAAAACAAAGAGCAGCCAGGCAGTGGTGGTGCACACCTTTAATCACAGCACTTAGGAGGCAAAGGCGGGCAGATCGCCAAGGTTTGAGGCCAGCCTGGTCTACAAAGTGAGTTCCAGGACAGCCAAGAATACAGAGAAAGCCTGTCTTAAAACTAAATGAAAGGAAGGAAGGAAGGAAGGAAGGAAGGAGGGAGGGAGGGAGGGAGGGAGGGAGGAGGGAAGAAGGGAGGGAGGAGGGAAGAAGGGAGGGAGGAGGGAAGAAGGAAGGAAGGGGGAGGGAGGGAGGGAGGGAAGAAGGAGGATAACAAAGATTGGTACAAGATGAATGCTGCTGTTTGGCTCACTCTCTTCTTTCTATTCAGTACAGGACCTCAGCCCCTGGAGAGGTGCCATCTGTACTCACAGACATGCCCAGTGATCTGTCTCCTATGTGATTCTATATCCTGACAATAGTCATTATTAACCATCAAGCAGGTCATTTCAATACACAAGGTCTTCAGTGCTATATGTTTTTAAAATGCCAAGTTATAAAGGGAAATATTTAGGCTACATTTTCTAAGAACTTTTAGGTCCTGGAAGGTGTGAGTTTCTAAAACAATAATCAAGAACAGCTATTAGGGTTGGAATGTGTCTCCAAAGGCTCCATGTTAGATGCTGGCTCTTCACACAATACATTGTGCTAGATCAGGAAGGGCTCTCAACAGTTATGGGAACTGGGTTTTTGGAATTCCCAGCCTCCAGAACCAAAAACAGAAAAAAATAATCTTTTTTCGTTATAAATTACTTAGTGCCATTCAGTTATAGCAAACAGAAAGTGCATTGAGACAAAGGATTTTACCATCTGGAATGGTAATATTTCAGATTTTCACTAAAACAATGTTGGTAGAGTTAAAAAATCAAATATACTTTGAAGACTCCATAGTATACAGACAAGTATCAGCTAACTTCAGAGCTAAAAGTTCCCTAAATGCTGACTGGAAAACCTACCAAAGCTGGCTCACACAAGCACTTGCCAGACATTTACAGAGTTAAGCACTAGTTCAGGCTAATTAACAATTGCAGAGTACTCTATAAACATAAATGCTAAATATTTACTTTTAAATAACCAGAGATGTATTACTAAATGGCAACCTTAGTCTTAGTAAAAAGAGAACCTGGTTACAACTCTTAAAAATAACACTAGGACCAACAACTTTTGAACATTCATAACTATTAGAAGTTGTTTTTTTAAGATATATTAATACTAGTCACATAATACTTCAAAACTCTAAATAAAATGCATAAAGTAAATTCTCTAAGTTTAGGAAACTATAATCCACCAAATCAAATAACTAAAGCTGAAGATAATCCATACTTGTCTATTACTATAAAATAAATAAAACAAGGCAGAATATCTTTAAAAAATAAACGCTGTTCAAGAATGGTGACTCCTAACTCTAGTCCTAGAACTCAGGAGGACGGACAAAAGACTGCGCCAAACCTCATGACAGTTTGATCTACAGAGAGTTCCAAGCCAGCCAGGGCTGTAGATAATAAATAAATAAATAGATAATAAATAAATAATAAATAAATAAATAATAAATAAATAAATAATGAATGAATGAACAAATGAACGAACAAACAAACAAACAAACAAATAAATGAAGAAGAGAAAGAAAGAGATCTTGTCACTCTTCCAAGAGACCTGAGTTCAGTTTCCAGAATCACATTGGGTAGCTCACAATCCTGTAACCCCAGCTCTGAGGTTCAAGCCCTCTTCTGGCCTACACAGGTCCCTGCACAATGTGCATGTGTATAAATCAATGAAAGAATACTCATATATACATAATTTTCTTACTCTTTTAAAACAACCATATACAAACATAGCTTCTTGCAAAATTATATATGAAGTAATTTGTATACTGTAAAAGACAAATTTAGTAATCCAGCAACATATTACATTTTTATTCATCTATCAATATTACTAATAACAATACTAGGCACTGTGACAGAGAAACCTAATCTCTTCCTACATAACAGGACACCAAGTATCAGAAAAGAGAACTGACCACACATACAGCAGGGTCATACAGACAGTTGTAACAAACCTGCTACTGACCAAAAATTCTTCTGAACTAAAATCCTGGGTCTCCTCTACTGCATCATGCCATTGCTATGAAATCCTAAACCATCAAAATGTGGTTCCCAAGGACTGGAAAAGAAACATGGAAAGAAAGTTATACTGTTGGACAAAGATCTGTTACTTCCAAAACTACCAAGCAGTCCATGCCATGTTCCCAGACATTCCAGTATACTAAGTTAAAGATCATATAGAGTAACAAAGGCAAATATGGCCTAAAAAATGAACAAACTTTGGTGGCTTTACACCAGAAGCATAAAAAACTTCATACTATAATAATTTCTTTAAAACAATCGACTTTTGGCTGGAGAGATAACTCAGTCCATAATCAGCCCAGCATAATCAGCAAGCTCCAGGCCAGTGAAAGAGCCTGTCTCAAAAAATAAGGTGGTTCCTGAGGAACAGCATTGAAGGATGAACTTTGACACACACACACACACACACACACACACACACACACACACACACACACACACGAAGAAAGCTATATTGCATTGACATGTATCTAGGCAGTAAACTCAGAAATAAACCAACTAGATATGGAATAAAAATCCATGCTACAAGTAGCAAATGACATTACTCAGTTATCCAGTGCAGCCTGGATAAGTCACCTCATCTCACTGTATCCCTGTTCTCACTGGAAAATGAAAGGTTGCCACTGAGCCACAACTGGCAAACATACAGCACTTGGTGTACTGGGTACTAAGTGTAGGGCAACACTAGGGCTGCAATTAACTTTCCTTCCTAACCTCTTTTTAGCAAAGCAGCTTTACGATTACACATGTGTTCATGAGTGTAACAAGTGTCTACCTCCAAAAGAGCACTCTCTGAATGAGAGAGACAGCACCGGTCAGGGTTAGGTATGAAAAACGGTTTAACAGGAAGCTGGAGGTCTACACTTTCTCAGTATTTTCTCTGTGTAATCTGTAACCCCAATGACAGAGATGAAGATGCTACACTTTGTACACATCAGTTAGGAAGAGAAAAGACAGTGGAGAAGATACTCATTCTATTCTCCACTGTTCCACAGAGAACTATGTGTCTCTGCAGATGACTTATTCACAGAGCCTTAAAGCCAAAGACTGGGTTTTCTTTGTCTTCGTGACCTCATAGAGTTTTGGACACAAAGTAATAAGGGTGGAATTAAACAAGGAAAGAAGAATGAAGTGGGAGACAAAAACAGGAGTGATGGAGTACTAGACGCTTCAGGCTGTATTCGTCTCCATCAACAGAACAGAGGAAGGGGGACAATGGGGAACTAGAGCATACTTTGTCTTATTCATTTTGATACGGTACAAATATTAGGATAGAAAACTTGCAGTACTGGAAAGCAGTAAGTACTAAAATTAATAACTAATGGCTGGCTTTCAGAGTGCACCAAGTATTGGGTGAAGAACATTACAGACACCTCATTTAATCTCCACACTCCTACAAGTCAGATATTACAGCCATTTTTCAACAAGAAAACTAAGAGTCAGGGCCAGGATACATACTTACTCAAGGTCCTAATATTATCAAGAGTGGGCTATCACTCAAAAATGTCTAAATCCAAAGATGTTGTGGGATAATCTTTTATACTGTAGAGATGTGTCTCTGACTAAGGCCCCTTCTGAATGGCTTGGCCAATAGACAGGCATGAGAGAATAAACAGGACTTCCAGGAAGAGAGATCTGAGAGAAGAGAGGTGGAGAGAGACCAGGGAGACTCTGAAGAAATTAGAGACACAGTACAAAGAGAGGTAACCACTGAGCCACATGTTGCAGTGTAGATTAATGGAGACAGGCCAATTTAAGTTATAAGAGCTAATTGGAGAAAGCCTAAGGTAAAGGCTGAGCTTTCATAATTAATAAGTCTCATGTCATTATTTGTGAGCTGGTGTCCCAAAGGAAAGTCAAATTACAAGTAGCCAGTGCTGCACTCTTCCAGGATCAGGGAAATAGAACTGGGGTGGTGGAAGGAACCAGACACTAAGTTCATTATGGAGATGGAGCCATGAGGATTTGCTGGAAGATAAAAAAGAGTGTTAAAAATAATGAGGTATCAGATAATATCTATAGAACCAGATGGCCAAAAGGAGGAGAGCCAATACCTCAAATGCACATCCCCTTCCAGACACAATGAGTACAGCGTTTTTATGAGTGTGCTGTCCAACTAGACAAAGAAAATCACCCAATTTACCTCCTTTTTAAAAAAAACTGCCTATTTTGCAATAATTTTAGATCTACCATAAAGTTGCAGAGAATACAGAGTTCTCTTCTCTCGGCCCCTCCTACTGCCTTAGTCAGTACATCATCAAAGCTAGTGAGTTATGCTCGTTGGAACACTTTTAGCTAAATCTTGCCATCTTAAGCAGTTATCATTAAAACTATCATAACGTACCTCCAGACCCCATCAATACATAAAATTATAAACTGTCCATATACAATAAGAAGAATAGTTTTAAAAACATAAGCATAGAAAGGATGTTACGGCTAAGGTTCCTTCTCCTTCCTGTCCTGCCCTTTCCTTTCTCTCTGTCATGACTTTTGAGACACAGTCAGGTGGATCAGCAAAGTAAAGCATAACAAAGTGCAGGGATGCTCCCAGTATAGACCTCTCCCAGTGGAGCTGCAGGATGTGCTTAACTGTCTCAGCGACGACGCAGGTGAGGTAGTTTTAATCAAGTAAGTTGGCTCAATCCTTAGTATCCACCATTTTTATTAGGAGCCAATCAGGAGGTGTGCAGCACCCACTTAAATGACAGACCTCAGCTAATCAGACTCCAGTCCCCAGAGCAAAATCAATGCTTAACAAACTACATTCTATTCTATGCATAAACTGTGATCAGACCGGCAGCTGTGGCCTCAATCCTCACATATACAAAAACACTAGGTAGAATATTCTCAGGGCTTGAAGCTCATCTCCCAGGACCCAACTAAGGGCCAGGCCCAAAGGGAGATGTTTTCTGAAAATGAGCTAGATTTGAGCAACTCAGCTGAGTTAACCCTTTACTCACTGTTGAGAGTATTCCTGGATTACTCTATTCACCCCACTACTGCATGCTGTGCACCCTTCAGACACAGCAATGCTAACTTCCTTGCTAATCACCTACTCATTAACCTGTACACCATTTCTAGCTTCTGACTTTAGTTGACAATACAAGGTTTGCCACATCAGAAAAAGCTACATTTCTTTAAAAACTGAGATTTCTAAGATTTCACTGGCTGGGGAAATAAAGGCTTACTACACAGTGAGTTTAGGGCTCGTGGGTGACAACTGGATAAGCTTAAATAACACAGTCTCCAGTGCCAGCAAACAGAAGACCCCACAGAACCCTGCTCAACTCGGGGTCTGAGGTGTTTGCTCTCGGTGACTACCAAGAATGGTCAGACTGAACCCAAAAGACCTGATTTTCAGAGAAGCCACACAATACAGATACACTGTGTGAACTCTGACTCCAGTGTTTTAATACATCGAGGATTTATGAATTCAATCTCATGGAGCAATTTCATGAGACTCTCCTAAAAACGTAAGCTCTGAACATTCATAAAAAGGCTAAAAGGCAAAAATGGACACATAAATCTATGTCACAAGTCAGAAACTCAATATGAGCGTTAACTCAATCTTACTTATTTTAATAAATTGTCCACTAATTTAACATTTAATATTTCTTAGTATTAAAATGATAAGGTCTGATCTTCAAGATTAAACACCTTGCCAATGAGACAAGTCAAGGAAAAAGAAAAGTTTCAGCCCATATAAAGACGGATCAGATTAATTTGAGGGAAAAAAATCTATGCCTTTTTCAAATAAAAAAAATATTTAATCTTATATTTTCTTCACTTAAAACAAAAACACTTTCTTCTTGATGATCCTAAATCTGGATGCCTTTAAATAACAAAGTGAGAAGTACACATATTTTCAATGATTTTTCTAAGGTTTTAAGCATAAAAATAGATACTATTTCAAGAGAGACCTTGATAAGCAATAAAGCAGAGCTATGCATACTCCCCAAAAGCACATAACCAAGAGCACAGAGGGAATCACAGAAAAAAGGGCTGTGGTCATGTCTTAGAATAATCTGAATTTACAACTATAGGTGAAAAAAAGCTACTCCCTTCAGTCTCATCTGTAAAACTGAAAGGGGAGGGTACAGTGAGCTGTTTAACTACTCTTCACAAGAATGTCCTATTATCTTAACCTATACAATTCACAATGTGACATTACTGCATTGTTCTATTTACCATTAGACAGAAGTAGCAGGGAACAGGCAGTAAAAGCACAGTCAGCACTGACTTTAGAAGGCAACACCTACATTGTTTTCTCATATTATTTCACCACAGCGCATCTATAAACAGTTTCAGATCTACTACTTTTTCCACTGCCATCATGAAGATACTTTAAAACAAAAGTTCCCGCAGCATCAAGGCTCTAAGCTCCCCAAAGCTTCAGAGAGAAAAATTCCACCAGACCTCTGCAACTGTGCCTCTCAACCACAGGCTCAATGCAGTCAAGTCTATAAAATTTTTCTGAGAATGTTTAATTTTATAACTCAGATCTTCCATAACATAATAATACGTGTGTTTGCAGTAAAGTGGTGTCACTTAGAACCTCTTTGATGGTCAATGAGTAATGTCGACAAGAGCCATAACAGAATTAAAATATAAACACATTCATGTCTGTATGAAGACCAAATGATGCCATCATTCACAAACAAAAGGTTCAATAGTAGCTCAAAAAACTGAGTCATCACATTAACTACATGGATGTTAAAATCAAAAGAAGCTATACCATATGTTAATAAATGCCTATTATAAATATATAAACCTATCAAATTATCATCTATAACATTAAATTAGCATAATTATTTGTACAGCCTTGTATTGATTACAAATGCAGCAACCTAATGATTTAAGTAGCACTTGTTATGAAGTATTATTCATATTCTATCATATTCCTGCGGTACTAATACTGGAGTCAACCATGGGGGTTCAAAAATAGGGTGCACGACTTGAGTAAGAAGAAACAGCCATTCACCCAACACTTGCTGTTGCTGTCAAAGGGGTGCAGATGCCAACTTGGAAAATTCAGATTGTTCAAAGGTCCCAGAGCCTCTCCTCTCAAAGGCTAAAGACCTCATAGCCACACTACAAGCACACTAAGAAAAAGAGGCTACCCAGAAAGCAGCACCACCAAGGTTCCAAACGACTAGATCTGATCTGGGGCCAAAAACAAACAAACATAAAAACTCTCATTGGAGGTAGTTTCCAGCACTATGTAGATGTCGGGAATTGAACCCGGAAGAGTAGTTACTGTTTTTAACTGCTGAGCTATCTTTTTAGCCCTTTTTTTAAAAGAGATTTTTGAGTCTATATTATTGTTTTACTTTAACTTAAATATAACTTATAACAACCTTAGTAGAATGCTAATTGTCTATAACCCTTAGAGAACAAAACTCACCAGGAGGGGCGCAGTTTTTTTCTTATAGAGTTGTGGGCAAGTTGACTTGTGGGCAACAGTATCTTTGGGATCTTGTAAAAATTAAGACAGTGGTTAGATCTTAACAGACTGACTATAAACATCTATAACCAGTCTTAGAGTACTGGGTAAGGGCACCTGGAATGTTTTCTAGAGATATGATATGATGGGTAATCATAGTAAACCATCTCATAACTATCTAGAACAGTCTGTATTTTCAAAGCAGTTACTGAGTGGTGTATATTAGGTTTTTTTTTCCCCAATTATCATAGAGTGGGTAGAATCATGGTGATGGGGGCCATTCTTCTTTCTGGACACTTTGGAGACTGTTGGTAGGAGAATTTGTTGTTTACAATGAAAAACTTAAACTCTGTTAATATTAAATGGAGAATTATGTTTTTAGGAGAGAACTATATGTAAAGATTTTAATAGGTCAGGAAAGAATAAGTACAGAGAGAAATTGAGTTAGAAATAAAATTACAATAACAACAGTCTCTATTTATCTGGGATATCTTTTACCTTACACCAGGTGGCTTTTTGATATGAGACAGAAGCCCTTAAACTTTTTTTAATAATTAACGTGCTTTGGTTTAGAGAAGGAGAAAGCCACTTACTTTAACATCCCACCTCTAGGTCAAGTGGAAGAATGTCTGATCCTCACTATGAACAGAGATCTTATTCTTGTCAAACAATGCTAGACCGGGATTACTTGACATTTTTTTTTTTTTAAAAAAAAGGTAAAATGTTTTAAAAAATTAATGTTTTATAGATCATAAAAAAGAAATTTCAGCAAAGTTCAAAAATGTAAAACATCCCTTTCTTTGAGCTTGTAATTTTTTAATGCGGAATAGCTTGGGCTATCCATTCTGTTTTAAGTAACGGAACAGATAACTGAGTACAGAAACACAATTTAAATTATCACATTCTTGCTCTACTAAATTCCTTAATTGATGATAAAAAGGAAGTCAGTGACTTGAAGCAATACAAGAAACCATTATATTTGTTTCTTCCCCACCCCTTTTTTGACAAGATAGCCTTGACCTGAAATTCACTATGTAGATGAGGCTTGCCTTGAACTCCCAAGAGATCTGCCTGCCTCTACCATCCTAAGATTAAAGCCACGTGCACTTCCTAACTCCATAAGACATACTCGTGCTTGGAGTAGCATCAGATCTGAAGAACAGGCCCTAGGGAGAAGGATCTAGGCTAACAATACGCAGTGTTCCTGAGGCTGTGGAACAAGCTGAGCCCTCCCACACACAGCAGAGTGGGGTGTAGCTGAATGTCATTTCTGTGTTCTCAGCAGTGCACCACAAACCTGGACAACCTTTCCTCAGATGTTCTGGTCACAATTCCAACAACAGAAAGCCAGTCCTGCTCTTTTAAGATTTTTCTCACTGGCATTTATTTCCATTAATGGTTGGCTGACCTCTGCCCACCAGAAGCAAACCAAAACAGCACTAAAGACAGTAACATATGAACAAAGCCTAAAAAATTTAATTTACAAAATCTACAAGATACCCTGCAGCTGCAGAGAAAGTTTACAGAAATGGATGCAGGCAACTCCGTGAGTTGTACTGCTTACTAGTAATCTCAGCAAGACAGATGTGATACAAAACATCCAGAATGAGTAAACAGTCAGAAGGAATGAAGAAAGTGGTGATGGGAACTGTCAGAAAAGCTTATATGTGCTTCACTGACATGTTATAAAAGGGGGAAATAATCTCAGCAGATAGCAGACTTACAAACCAGATTCGTCTGCTATAGCAATCAAACTTTAAAAGGTCACCTGCTTACTAAGTCTTCTCCAGCTTATAACGTGATACTGTGAGGTCATGACTCTAAGAAAAAAGAAGAAAAAGGAAACACTTACAGGGAGGGAAAATTCCTCAGCCAGGTACTTCAGTAAGGATGCTTCTTTGGCCAAAAACTTGTTCCTTTCGTTGATGTTACCCTGAAGCTGTGGATCGAACTCCTTTCTGACCACAGAAGCAACGGAGTCAACAACCACAAGCTTAACTCCTTTGGAAATAATCTCTTCCTCCAAAGATTCAAGCCTAAGAAAGGAGAATTTGCAAAATAGTAAACAAATTTAAGAAATAATTTTATTTATTTGTCCTTCTTTTTAGAAGATAGAAGAACACTGTATTAGGGTTTGAGAGAAAAGTTAACCACAGGATGGGTTCTAAATCCTGAAGGCTTCTGGAAGGAGGGAGCTAGGGGAAAAGAGAGAACAACCTTCCCATTTGAGTTAGAGTCAGCAATAGAGATCTACAAGCATCGGTGACAGGAAGGGAAGGTCAGAGAAACACTGAGAAAGCCCAGAGCCTGAGAATAAGCAAGCCTGGGATTTTGGCTGATAGGCAGTCAATAGAAAGTGGGGAAAGGGAAAGTCGTGCTTTTGGAGTTAGAACTCAGAAAAGCAAGCACGTTTAACATTGAAGCTCTGTAAACAACTGCCAAGATATAATTTTAAAAACAGAGCGATGGCTCAATGGTTAAGAACACTTATGCTCTTGCAGAGGACCAGGTTTGGTTGTCAGCACCTACATGGTGGTTCACACCCATCTGTAACTCTAGTTCCAGGGGATCCCACCTCCATCCCATCAGGCATGCAAATGGTGTGCATACAAACATGTAGGCAAACACTCATAAAACATAAAATAAATAACCCTAAAACAATGCCACAGCATTAAAAAGGTTAACCAGCTTTAAAACAATAAGCCAGCTCTAGTGACATAAATCTATAGTCCTTACGACTCAGGAAGCTGAAGAAAGAAATTTACAAGTTCAAGGTAAACTGGGATACAGTGGGACTACAAAGCCAAAGTGGATAAAATAGCATGAACCCTGTCTCAAAATAAAAAACTTAGAAAGGGCTGAGATGCGGTTCTTTGGTAGAACATTTGCTTGATAAACACTGGGCCCTGGTTCAATCCTAGTAAAACACACACACACAAAGAGAGAGAGAAACATATATACACACCCACATACATGCACCCATGCATACACATACACACAAACACACACACACACAATTCTTCCCTAAGTAACAGTGGTGACTAAGTCAGCACACATAACTTAGCTCAGCCCAGCACGCATATCATACTGCAAATCTTCTGGAAACAAAGTGTTTTCATGTTGTCCTACAAAACTATAAAAGCTGTAATTTTAAAGTAAAACTACTTGTGGTAGCCAGTCTCCCAAATGGCTCCTCCTGTTCCCATTTTATGGTATGTCACATCTTTGTATGACTATACCGGCCCTGTGTGTAGCTTCCCTCCCACACAGTGCAGGAGTTGGTCTGTGACAAACGCTTTTGCCAGCACAGTGCTACTGTTGTTCCAGACAGTAAGCACAGAGACTACAAGTACCACATGTGAGGAAGCGGCCTTCCCAGGGCACAGGGCTGAGGTTGGAAACAGGTGCCGGGCCCGCTGAGCCATGAGACAACTGCAGTCCTAGACAACAGCAGAGCAGGAAAATCGGCTAAGCCTCTCCCAGATGCCCAGCCCCTCAGGAAATACATATTTGTTGTTTTACGACACCATATTTTGAGTTAATTTGCTAACAAAACAACATATAACTAATAAGCAACTTCGATTCTAAAATATTCATTTAAATGTGTGTTCCACTTTAAAGAAACATTTCAAAAAACTACAACAAATAAATAGTACAGAAATAATTATTTCCTTAATTCTAATATATAAGAATTATTTTACTCAGAAGCTGAAAATATGAAAGAGAAAAACCTTCAAAGCATTACCAAAATATCAAAATCCCAAACTGCCTACCTTTGTAGAACTCCCTCACAGGTAAGCTCCCGGTGAAGATGAACTTTACTGCTCATCAGAAGCAACTTTTCTTCAGTGTTAAAATAAAGTGGAAAACGGGATTCTGCAATCTGGACCAGTCTGTGGAGAAGAAGGAGAAGATAAGAGAGAACAGTAAATACTGAAAGCCACACTGCGGAGTCTCCAACACATTCTACATGGGGATCCCTACAACTTCTCCATACGTCAGATGTGGGCCATCGTCTGAAAACGCCAGCCTCTATAGAATGTGCCTATTTGCAGAGGTCAGCTGTCAACAGAAGCTAGCTAGGCTTCTGGGTCTCACCTAACTTCAACAACAACAACGTCTCCAAGATTTCACTTTCTGGAAATAACATATTTACAAGTAACATTTTGTCTAGCAACTATATTAACATATTTGAAATTAGAAAAAGCTTTCCGTTGCTTGAATGAAAACCTATTTCAATAAGTATAGTATATTATCCTAATGATAGCATATCTAAGTTGGCATGTCTTCTTCCAGAAAAATATGCTTTCTCAATTAAAATTTAGTGCTATCTAGTAGTTCCTTGGTAACAGAAAATTATTATTTAAACAAATGTGTGCTATCCAGTACTTCTCAGTAAACAAAAAGTTATTTTCTAAATACTGAATTCAGACCTCAGGGCTAAATCCAATAACACGGGGCAGGTCATGTGAAGAGTGACAAATCAAAACAGAAATGACATCATCGTTAGCAGAATGAGACATAAGGGGCATTACTAGAAATTACAAATGTATAGGATTTAAAAGTCAAAACCAAAACTCTTTGAATAAAACTGTATCACAGTTAAAATGACACTGTCAGCCCTACTTGGTCGTCCGGGGACCTGGAACAGAAACTGTAAACACTAGGCCATCCCATATTCTGTTCTAGTTGGAGACACAGAGTACAAAGGATCAGTGTCCAGTTAAAGGGTTCTGAGAAGAGACTGAGAACTCTAAGTGATAAAAACAAACCCCTTAAATATGCATCAGAAGGACGGGGACCTACGACAGAAAAAAGAGGGAAAAACTCAGTCAACAACCTTTGAAGTGTATTTTCAGCAAACTGAAAAGAGAAATATATAATTTAGTTCAATAAAACAAGACTCAAAATGCCTCGAGAGAAAAAGAACACTATTTAAAGAGGTATCGAGTGAAGAGTGCTTGACAGAGGTCTAGGGGCTAAAAGAAGAAAGACAGGAAGGAAGGAAATGGCGTGACATTGGCCATGAAAGACGGGCAAGTTGGGAAGGTTTGTTAGACACATCTAATTTTATTATTATGGTGATGATGGTGATGATGGTGATGGTGATGATGGTGATGATGACGATGACGGTGACGGTGATGATGGTGATGATGATGATGATGGTGATGATGATGATGGTGATGATGATGATGATGGTGATGATGGTGATGATGGTGATGATGATGATGGTGGTGGTGATGGTGATGATGGTGATGATGGTGATGATGTCAGTGTATGGATAGGAGCTACCGTTCATATTTGCCATGCTAAGTAACTATACTGAATAGTCACCAACATACCAACCTAGATGTTACCATTTTCTTTATTTTTTTTCATTTTCCATACTTCTGCTCCCCCTCCCATGTCTTCCCCACCCCCCATCCACTCCTCAGAGATGGTAAGGCCCTCCCATGGAAAGTCTTCAAAGTGGAAGTTGAAGCAGAACCAAGTCACTCTCCCCTGCATCGAGGCTGTGCAAGCTATCCCAGATGGTTTAGCCCTTAAAGGCTAGGCTCACAACCAAAAATACATTACAAGATCCTATAGGTCTCTCCAAATAGTTTTTATTTTAGGAAACTTTTAAAAAATACAAATCAAAGCTAAATACAAATGAAGCTTTCTATATGCCTGGTATTAATCCCAATAGTTTCCTGTGACACACTTCCTCACAAGAACTTGTTTGAAAACAGTGCCACCTACTGGACCTTTTAATAAAAAGCATTCCACTGCACTGAGAAGATTCATTTAAAATTCTTATACCAGGATATCCACTTCTGCCCCACGCCTCTCTACCCTCCATATGATTGCAATTTCTCAGGAGATCTTCTCTATTCCCCCTTCCCAAGCGAATCCATGGTTGTCTCTTTTAACTTTTCCTGTTACCTAGCTGCTGGGGGTGGTATGAATTGCAGCCTGGTTATCCTTTGCATTAAGTCTAAAATCCACTTATGAGTACATACCATGTCTGTCTTTCTGGGTCTGTGTTAACTCATTCAGGATGATATTTTCCAGATCCATCCATTTGCCTGCAAATTTCAGGATGTATTTTTTTCTTTATGCTGAGTAGTAGTCCATTGTGTAAAGGTACCACAATTTTTTAAGCCATTCTTCAAGTGAGGGGCATTGTTTCCAGATTCTGGCTATTACAAATAATGTTGCTATGAATATAATTGAGTTAATGCCCTTGGGGTAAGAATGTGCATCCTTTGGGTATATGCCCAATAGTGGTATTACTGGATCATTGGGTAGATTGATTCCTAGTTTTCTGAGTAACCACCATACTGATCTCCAAAGTGGCTGCACAAGTTTACACTCCCACCAGCAATGGAGGAGACTAGGAGAAGGGGTGGTAGAAGGGGAAAAAAAGATTTAAAAAATTAATATAGAAAGATAAAAATATATATAAAAATCAACTATTTTACATCTAACTTTAAAACTAACCATAGTATAAATATTCTCTGCATCAAAAAAAATTAATTATTTTGAATGCAATCAAAACCCTAATTTGTTGCAATAAGGTTTCTTCTTGGGCGGCTGGCTCAGTCTCTGTGCTAAAACCCTTTTTAAACTTTCTCAGGCTTTAAGTGGATATTCAGCCCACGTTGGGATGCCATCAAATTATATGCCTGGGCATTAGGCCAATCAGCCTAAAACTATTGTAAGCATCTGTGTGTCTCTGTGGGTCTGTGGGTCTGCGGGCCTAAACCTTGAGGCTAGGCCTGAAAGTCTGGGCCAGAAACCTCTTACTACAATAATTATTATTACCTAATAGCCCTAGCAAATGCACCTCATTTGACAAGTATAAACAGTGGAACATGACTATGTTATATTATAATCTAAAGCAATCAAAAGCATTTAGTACTGTAATAGATCTTTTGTAGCTCAGAGGAAAGATAGGATCTGAAAAAAAAAAAACATCCTTGTATACATATGATGCTTATGAATTAGAAAGGTTGTAATTCTCACGATATTAATTTTTAAAAAAAGCATACACTCAGGAAAAAATAAATTAAAAAATTCATTTACTCAGCCAGGCATGGTGTTGCATACCTAATCACAGTACCTGAAAGGCAGAGGCAGGTGGATCTCTGTGAGTTTGAAGCCAGCCTGGTCTACGGAGTGAGTTTCAGGACAGCCAGGGCTACACAGAGAAACCCTGCCTTAAAAAACCAAAAAGAAAGAAAAGAAAATGCATTCATTCAAGACTTACTGAGGAACTACACTATGTGCCAGGCACTACTGTAAGTACTGAGCATATGGCATTATGACATCCAAAAAAAAGGAAATGAGGCACAGTGGGGAGAAAGATTACATTCTCCGTGTGCTGGCTGGATTTATGTAATCTTGACATAAACTACAGTCATGAGAGGAGGGAACCTCAACTGAGAAGGCGCCTCCATATGACAGAGCTGTGGGCCAGACAGGGGAGGGCCCCGCTCATGCTGAGTGGAGCCATCCCTGGACTGCTGGTCCTGGGTTCTATAAAAAAGCAGGCTGAGGAAGCCATGGCAAGCCAGTAAGCAGCACCCTCCATGGCCTCTCCATCGGCTCCTGCCTCTAGGATCCTGTTCTGACTTCCTTTGATAATGAACAATGTTGTACAAGTGTGAGCTCAATAAACCCTTTCCTCCCCTACTTGCGTTTTGGCCATGTGTTTCATCCAACTAAGACACTCTGGAAGGAGAAAAAAGCAAATAAACATATCAGAAGCCAGTCACAGAGCTCTAAAGAACACTGCAATGAGATGAGGGAGCAGAAAGGTGAAAGCAAGTGGTACTGCATGCAGAGTTGTCCAGACATTTGAGCAAAGGCTTAAAGATGAGCAGGTGAACATGTGCTGTCTGGAAAAGCAGAGAATGCAGCAGATAAGATCCCTTGCGTCACTGGCCTAGTGAAAAGGACAGTGTGGCTTGAACACTGGGAGCATAGGGAAGACGAAAGAGGGAAAGCCAGAGACCAAGGGCCCCTCAGATTCCCCAGGTCTATTGTCATCTGTGTAGAGTTTATAAAGAAAAATGAGAAGTCTGGGAACAGAACTGACACCAACAGGCTTACTTTTTTTTAATAGTCCATTACCTTAATCATTCAGCCACCACATCCCACATAGGTTTCTTTAAAAATTAAAAATAAAATAAAATAAAATAAAATAAACTGCTCTAGGGGATGGTTTAGTGCTAGAAAGCACTTGATGCTCTTGCAGAAGATGAAATTCATTTCCAAATACTCACAGGTGGCTCAAAACCATCCTTAATTCCATATCTGGAAGGCCCTGTGCCATCAGGCACACATGTGTTACTCCTACATAGACATAGGCAAAACATCCATACATGTAAGATACCAAATAATAATTAAATCTTTTTTAAGTGTGCTCTAGAGTCTGGAGAGATGGCTCAGCAAGCAGGCGTACTTCTACGCAAGCACAAGACCCTGAGTTCAAATCCCCACTATAGAGGCAGAGACTGGAGGATGGCTGAGGCTTGACGCTGTCAGCCTAGCTCCAACTTCAGTGAGGAAACTGTCTCAAAGGAATAAGGAAATAAATGATGATCAGGACAGCAACATCCTCCTCTGTCCTCCATAATCAGGCACACCTAACATGCACACGCAGAGGCACACACAGACACACACAGACACACACACACACACACACACACACACATACGAGTTTGCTCTAAATAGTAAATGGAGAAAAGGTTATAGAAAAGCAGGGTGAAAATAACATGAGCTAGTACTACCATCCATAGAAATGATGGTGGAGTCTAATTCATATGGGGAGCAGGAAGAATTTAACTAACTGGATGAGTAGCTAAAAGAATAGAGAATCAGTCAGGATTTTAGTTACTGGGGTTCTTCCTGTGTTCTATTTTTTATGAGGAGACCCAGAATTCATCTTCAGATATAGAGTTATCCACATATGTAAACATAACTATAACATGCTATCATGTCAAGAGGCAAGAGTATATGACTCTGGGAACTGTGGGAGAGCTCAGAACATGAGCCCAATAACCTCAGCTAATCAAGAAACCAGTTAAAAAATGGGACTAAGGACAGACAGAGGAGGAACAAGATCCCCAAACTGAGTTCCAGGGTTCTCCACGGCTTAGAAGCTGAAAAGAGAAGTCCAGCAACACAGATTAAGAAGTAGTCAGAAGCTAGGACCAATCAAGAGAGACGAATACTTCTAAGAAGCCAACTGAAGAGAAGAGCTGTTCAAGAGGAAGGCAGTCAAGATCCACCAACACTGCTACATGACTGAGCATGTGGTGGTCCTATGAGGAGGCCGAAAAAGTCCCACTTCCTAGTGATGTCACAGCCAACACTGTCCGTGGACAGCACATTATTGACAGGTTTATAGCAATACTGCTGTACACAAACTTACTCTGTTTTCAGTCATGCAAAGGCACAGTATATACAATTATGCACAGTATATAATAACACTTGGCAATGACAATGGGAGGCCATGTTTCTGGGGTTTACTCGGCTAGCAATCAGCAGCCTCACGTTGTCTTTGCTCACCATGTCTCTTGGTTGTATACGGAGGCCATATCCACAACAAACACACACTCTGTACTGTGTGTAAGTATGCGCTAATAGAATCATGGGACAAACTATCCAGTGATACAGTTCTCAGAACATCCATCAAGCAACACACAGCTGTGTTTTAAATACTACTGAAAAAAAATAAAGCTCTGAAAATCAATTTCGATCTAAGGCTCGGAGATAAAGCCAGTAGGGAATGAATTCAAGACAAAGTAACGGGGAGATTTTTACTTCTGTGCACAAAAGATTAAGTGGCTTGGGAATTGCCCCGATAGCATCAACAACTAAAAAAGCAGACAAAATATCTGAAGTAACAGTTTCACACACTCAACAATAGTTCAAAACTGTGTCCCTCATGAGAAAGGAAACTAAAAGACCCTGAAGTGTGTCCCAGGCTCATACCAGAGGCACTTTCCATTCTACAAAACAAAAAAGGGAAGCCAAAGTGAGTCTGGTGGAACCTGAGCGAAGATGAAGTCAGGCTTTGGGAAAGCGGTGCTGGAAGAACCCAAGTGCAGAAGAGGGGGCAGGGGGTCTGGCGGGGACCTCTGGATGGGCACACTCCAGAACTAATAATGCACATATGTATGGAAGGAAAGTCCTCAGAGGGACCAGAAGACAACAGGAAAACCAAACACTTCCCAGCACTCACACAGCACGGGAACAGGGCAAGTTCCCACATCAACAAGGGGTGCAGATCTCACTAAACTGAGGCAGCAGGTTGAGACCCAGCGGCAAGGGTTTAATCAGTCTCATAGACCACTTGGGATCTGCTGTAATAAATGTGAAAGCCAGCTTTAAAATGATCAAAATAATCTTAACTATATATTAAAACAAAAACTCATCTATAGCTTTGTATTTAAGTCCAGCATCTAACATAACAATGTCTAACATTCAATTTAGAAATTATTAAGAATGGAGTAAGAGAGATGGCTCAGCAGTCAAAAGCACTGACTGCTCTTCCAAAGAACTTGGTTTCAACCAAGCACTTTCGTGAAAGCTTCCAGATTTGTAACATCAGTTCCAGGGGATCCAATGTTCTCTTCTGGCCTCTATGGGCACCATGGATTGCTGCACAGATAGAGGCATGCAGACAAGCACTCATACACACAAAATTTTAAATCTTTAATTACTAGGCATATAAATCTCTAACCAGAAATTGTACAAATGATGGCATTACTAAAGCCCTCACAAACAACTATTTGTAATCTTATAAATTTATTAATTTTTAGGCAGAGGTTGTCAAACACTATATACTGTAGACTCAACTCTGAAAATAATCTGATTTTGTTAATAAAGTTTTATTTGAACACCTATTGGTTCACTTCCTGTTTCAGCTGGTTTTGCATTATAACAACAGAACTGAAGAACTTCAAAAGACTAAGGTCTGGGGCTGTTCAAGCCTTAATCAAGGGAGGAGGAGGAGACAACCTGAGTTATATAGCAAGACTGTGAAAGCAAACAAAAGAGCTAGGGTGAGAATTCGGTTGGTAAAGTGTTTACATTGCAAGCATGCATGAGGTCCTGGGTTCGATCCTCAGAACTCATGGGCTGGTGGCGGAAGCCAGGTGTGACAGTACAGGTTTATAATCTCAGAGTTGTGGAGGCAGGGACAGGCAGGTCCCTGGGGCTCCCTAGAGAGCCTTGGTAGGCCAGTAAAAGAATTTATTTCAATTTTTAAAAACTGGAGGTTGTGGTACCAAAAAGGTTAAGTTGTTAAGAGCACTTACTGTTCTTCCAGAGGACCCAAGTTCAATTCCCAGCACCAACATGGCATTTCACAACCACCTATAACTCGAGTTCCATGGGATCCAATACCCTCTTCTGACTCCTCAGGCACCAGGCACACAAGTGATAGACATACATACAGGTAACACTCATAATTTTTTAAAGGGGGAAGATAGCACATGAGGAAGGTTGTCAGTTCTCTGGGATCTACATGCACACAAACACACACACCAAATTAGCACAGATAATATTAATATGCAACTGCATACATATACTTTTGACAGAATCAAGAACTAAGAAATAAATAAAAATAGCTATAAAGAATGCCTACAGAGATAATATTGTTTCTGAGATATATCTGAAACAAGAATGTTCAACTCACTAATGAACTATGCTTAAGGCAAAGCATGTGTGACCTTTGGTTTACCTCATCAACCCTCCTCAGCCATAAACCTGAATAATGTACTATCAACTACCCCACAACTTCATATATAAAATGAATCCCTTAAAATAAAAGAAATAAGCAAGTCAGTTTCTTCCACTTACTTAGTTTTTAAAGTGAGTTCATCTTTGGCCCGGGTTATAAATAAAATCCTTTGAGCAATGCTAACTCCACAAGCCACAAATCAGACATACAGCTATTGTTAAGACACTTAGAGGTCTCCCCCCACCCTCTCCAGTCATAAGAATGCATTATCTCCTTGCCCTAAGTAATCCCAACTCTGCTACATGCTAACTCATGGTGAAATCCTTCCTATAGCTTAACTCAAGACCCCAGTCACCGCCAGTGAAGGTCCCTACAGGAGAACTCTTCAGGCTAAAGACAGCTGCATTCCCACTGCTGCTACTAATTCCATCTTTTCCTACTCATCATCAATAAATGTAACATAATGCTCAATTCATATGTACAGGAGTTCTCATAACTGTCAGATTTCCATAGGCTAGAATATAGATCTGAGTCATTGGGCTATTTACTCACCTATATTGTTAAGGTGTACATAAACCTACGGCATCTAAGAATATGCTGTCTTAAGGTAAAAACGAATAAAAAACAGGCATTTTTCTGAATAATCCAGAGGTGGGTGTCTCAGCATCCCTGTGCTGTCTCAAATTCCTTTTGAGCCTCCCATTCCCTAAACTATCTCTTCTCTAAATCTAGAAGCAATCTTTCCAGTTCTTCATACTATGAGTCTCGCTTTTATTCAAGTAGCAGTATAAACAGGACCTCACAACTCATCGTGATTATGAGATAACCTTTGCCCTCACTTTCCATACTCCCACAGAGAAGTGGTCAAGTGAGAGATCTGCAAAACTCGGGCTTAAAAAAGCCAACTGCAGCTAAGAGGACGAGAAAAGCAGGTACCCTTTAAAGGGGAAGGGAGCTATTGGGGCTCGACTAATCTCAGCTCTCAGGAGGCAAAGGCAGTCAAGTTTGAGGCCAGCCTGAGCTACATAGTGAATTCTAGAATACCCAGGGCAATGTAGAGACACTGTCTCAAAGATAGATGGATGGATGGATAGATAGATAGATGGATGGATGGATAGATAGATAGATAGATAGATAGATAGATAGATAGATAGACAGACAGACAGATAGATAACCAAGTACAAATAGATAACCAAAAATTTTAAAAGGATGTTTAACTGGTGAAAGGTGTAGCTAGCCCTTCCTCTTCCCATTAACTTAAACACAAAATGAATACAGATGCCTAAAATAAACCAGCCTTAGGTCCCCGTCATCACTGAACAGCTGAATCAGATCTTTACATGTGAGAAAAATGAACCCATTTTGTTCAAGCCACTGTTCTTTGAGTGTTCCATTTACTTACAGCAGGAAGCTTACACAACTCGCATACCAACCTTCTGACCAGACTTGCAACAGTAAAAATAACACATAACCAGACACTAAAGAGTAGGCTCCATGCATGATCCACCATAGCAGACTCCAGAAAGCAGTTATATCATACACACTGCAACTCTGATTCCACTTTACCCTTAACATATTCTATGTGGGGGCAACCTCACTCCACTACTCAAGCTATGTGAAGAATGCAATAAAAAACTAAAAACAATATGAGCTTTTCTTGTGATGTATGCAACATGAATTGACATAAATATAAAAGGACTAAACTTATACCTGTTTTCCGCCTGCAGAAGATGAAGAAATGAGTAAATACAAAAAATCCAAAATATGATTAAGTACATATGCAAAGAAAAGAAATACAAGCAAACATTTTCGTAAACACAGAAACACACAAGACTGTAGTGGATTTATGATGTTACACTGTAAATAACTGTCCTGCCTATGAGTTTAATAAAAAGGCTCATCGGCCTAAGGCTCAGGCATATAACTTGCTAACTCTTCATCCTTAAACTAACCCATGAATCTTATCCTGTTCAGTCATGCGGCTCGGTACCTTTTCTCAGAGCAGTATAGTTGTCCTCTGCATCTTTTGGCTTACCTGGCAACTCTGGAGTCTCTGTGGCATTTCTGCT
Source organism: Phyllotis vaccarum (assembly GCA_033318265.1). Taxonomy (NCBI): domain Eukaryota; kingdom Metazoa; phylum Chordata; class Mammalia; order Rodentia; family Cricetidae; genus Phyllotis; species Phyllotis vaccarum. Next base: position 68,404,166 of record JARWLC010000006.1, read on the forward strand.
CTGTTCTCCCAGAGTTTTCTTAGTCTGGTAGCCCCGCCCACACTTCCTGTCTGCCTTTGGCCAATCAGCACTTTTTATTAAACTCATATGCGGGACAATTATTTACAATGTAACATCATAAATCCACTACACAAGACTGCCTCCTGCTGTGCATGCTGCTTCCTACTTCCTCCACACTGAAACTTGGAGCAAGAAAGAAGAGGAAGTTCAGGAAACTTACAGGGTCCAAAAGGCTAAAGAAACTTACAATGTGAAATTCCCGTGTGTCAGTCACCTTTCCTGTTGCTGACACCTGACAAAAGCAACTGAGGAGAAAGGTTGGGCACAGTTTAGGACAAAGCCTATCATGGCAGGGAAGTCCTGGCAGCTGGTTCCATCCTACCCACAGTCAGGTACTGTGGAATATTTGTTTATACTGTGTGAAAATTTGTCACTATAATCGGTTTAATAAAAAGATGAATGCCAATAGCTAGGCAAGAGAGAATAGGTGGGGGCTTCTGGGGAGAGAGAAACAAGATCAGAATCCAGTGCGGCAAGAAACACCAGCAAGACACTGAAAAAGCTGGATGTACAGAATGGGAAAGAGGTAAAAAGTCACATAGTAGAATGTAGATTAATTAAAAAAAAAAAAAAAGGATTGATTTAAGTTATAAGAGCTAGTTGGAAACAAGCCTAAGCTAAAGCCAAGCTTTCATAATTAATAATAAGTCTCCATGTCATTATTTGGGGTTGGTAGTCCCAAAGAGAAAATCTGACTACATATGGTGTCCAAAATATAGGCATGAATATCCACATAAGACCTGAGAAAGCATTTTAAAGAGAGAGAGAGATTTCCAAACACACAAACCAGAGCCAGGCATGGCTTCCTAGTCCCACAGTCTCTCCGGCTGGCTGATGTTCATGGCATAAAGAGATGTGACTCCCAGCCACTGACTACAGGCTTAAGACTCAGCTCTCACCAACGGAAGGGGGGGCAGAGTGAACTGCCAGAGTCATGCTAAGCACAACCAGGTAGCTGAATGCCTTGCCCTTTAAGATTTGGCTCATGTGGCCAAAAAATACTGCATGCTTCTAGTAAAGCCAGATTCAGACTGAGATAACCTCTGAACAAGTATTTTTTTTAAAATGGGCATAGATGTCATAGAAAAAAATAAATGCTTTAAAAATAATAAAGTCTTTAAAGAGAGAGTAAAGTAATATAAAAAGAATAAAGATGGGAAATTTGGGCCTTAAATGATGCTTTGCTAACTTTAAATTTTTTGAATGCTAATGAAGAGAGAGACATTAGATTGTGGAAGGGATTGTTGAATTAAACCAGCCTATATATTTTATAGATGTCTTAACTGCAGAATGGAAGTCAGAAAATGTATTGTGTTGAGGAAAAGGTTATGCCTTTGTTTCCACAGGAAACAAAAAGCTATAGATTCCTTCAAAGTTAGTAAAGATCAGATTTGATAAGGAATGGGATTCCTGAGGATCTTAGCTGCAGACATGAGGAAAAAAGACTAAAAGACACATGACATATACCTTGTTTCCTTGACATGGAAGCAGCTCTGAGACTGAAAGAGACATGGTAAATCTTGTTAGCTACAAAATCATCATAATGTGTTATTACATGCCACCCTTTCATATGGCATGGATAGAGATTTATATTATAGTTTGATTATACAGTCAAGACAGACTTATCTTTTGCCTATCAAATATAGAGCAGAGAATCACCTTTAGCTAATTTGTGCACACTGCACATTCTATAATGTGTTAATATGGATATATATGTTACCTTTTAAAAGTTTGTGTATTCAGAAAAAAGGGGGGGACCAGATACCAATGAAGACAAGTAGCTAGGTGATCCAGTCTCTCAGAATGCCTCTTTTGTAGTTTCCTCAAAATTCTACATTCAGAGCAACTTCAAAGCTGCTAGCTAAGATGGTACAACCTCACAGGCTATTTCAGACAGGACTTCAGATAAGCTCTGCACTTTCCCATCACACAGAGACTAGAAAATAAGTGTTATAGCTAGTTTTCCTAGGACTTTAATAGTATCTCAATTTTCTCAGGGGCCTAAAGATACTGTCATCTCCAGACTACAGGAAGTAATTTTAAGAACATGATGTCTACATTCCCAAGAGGGGAGGGCAGTTTTACTGTTATTTGGTGGGTTATGGATGCTTGTCATTGTTTGGGGGGAGTTACTTGCAAGTTGTTAATGGTCATAGTCAGAGAAAAAAAATATGCAAAGGAGGTTAGATTCAGGGATTTCTTTCTGAAAAGATAAAAGGGAGACTAAATTAGTAACAGAATAAAAGAGTAGATTATTGAATCTACTTTTAAACTAAAAAAACAACTACTAGTCTCAAATATCTTACATTGGTATGGAATTTTGTATATTGATACAAATTTTAGGTTATTTTGTTAGAACATTATGTGTGTATGTATGTGTACCTATACCTATGTAGCTCATTTTGAAACGTAATTTAATGCCCTTGAAAGCTATTATTACAAACTTTTTAGAATAATTAAGAAATGCAGATTAGTAGTCATTTATGACAATCAAATTTGTAGGCATGTTAAGTATGTTTTCAAGGTTAAACATGTATTTTGGATAGATAGGTGGTCTTCAAACAAACACATCAGATATTTAAAGAATATAGGGTTTTAAATGTTATAATAACAAGACTTTTCATGACAGTAACACAGGTCTGTCTCGCAGCTCGAATCTACTTAAAAAAAAAAAAAAAAAAAAAAAAAAGAATGATAATGGACATCGAAGAACCTCTATACAGAGTTTGTGTTCATATGTGGCAAACATTTGCCTTGACTACAGACAGTGTGTTGTCCAAATTGGACAAGCAGAACACAAGAAGGTGAATGCCAAACTTTGCCAAGACAAGGTAAAACAATCCTTCAAAATTCCTGCTTCACACAAAAGTCTGTCAGATAGTCTAAGCCTGTAGGTCAAAGATGGATGCCCCAATATTGCAGAGGAACCTTGGGTGACTGTGCAGGTAGCCAGATTATCTCTATGATTTATATAGTTTTGGAAGTTGTTTGCTCTGCACTTCCTGTATATTTTATCCTTCTTGGGTCTCTTATTGGATTGGAAACTAGATATTTATACCATTAATTGTTACTAAGTTAAAAAAAATTTCAGAAAGAGGTAATTTCAGAAAGGGTGACAGACATAAAAGCTTAAGTTAATTATCTAAAAAGTGTTTTAAGGGTTAAAAAGATATTTTTAGGTTGGTAATGCAAGTTATAATAGAAAGTGTTTTGGGTATAAAGCTTTGGACTCACCAAGATAAGATAAGTAATAAGAGTATTTTCTCTGAATTTGCCAAATATAAATGGGCTAGATATCATAAATGTAACTCTTACTTGATATTTGTTCTTACTGTAAATAATTTTACTGAGTTAGAGTTAAATTTTTCCTTTTTGTTTAGACCAAAAGGGGGGATATTTGTTTTTACTGTGTGAAGATGTGTCACTGTGATTGGCTTAATAAAGAACTGAATGGCCAATAGCAGGCAGGAGAGAATAGGTGGGACTTCCAGGAAGAGCGAGGAACTCGGGGTTAGAATCTGGCCCAGCAGAAGATGCCAGTGAGACCCTGAGAAAGTCGGGCACACAGAATGGGAAAGGTAAAAAAAATCCCACGGTAGAAGGCAGATTAATAAAAAGGAGTTAATCTAAGTTATAAGAGCTAGAGAGATAAGCATAAGCAAAGGCCAAGCTTTTATAATTATTAATAAGTTTCCATGTCATTAATTGGAAGCTAACAGTCCTGACAAGAAAGTCTGACTACATTCAAGAAGCAGAGAATAATAAACAACTCATTCACAGGTAGCCTTCTTTTTATTCAGTCCAGAGTACAGAGGCACCACACTCCTTTAAGGTGGGTCTTCCCACCTCAGTTAACTTAATCAAAATTCTTTACAAGCATGCCCAGAGGCTAACCTAACCTACATAATCCCCCTCAAGTGTATTTGGAAGCTTGTCTCCTAGGCAATCCAAATCCTGTCAGGTTGATGATACATGTTAAACATCACACTTCATCAGATACATTTTAATCTGCTAATATTTAGGAAGAAATAAAGAAGAGAATTGTTCATAATGATGTAATTACAAAGAGCCCAAACTCAATACCTACAATGTATCCAGACTAAGATAAGAATTAATCCCTGTAGACAGACGTTTCTAAGTTCTGCCTGGATCCAAAGCTGTGTAGTCCCAAATAATCATACAGTGGCTTGTATTAATCACAAGCTCTTTGGCCTGTGGCTCGGGAATATTACTATCTAATCTTACACTTTAAGTTAACCCATATTTCTTATTTATGTTTGGCCACATGACCTTTCTCTCAGAGCAGCCTTCTCATCCAGCTTCCTCTGTCTCTTACTGGCATCTCTCACTCTCTCTTTGGCTCCTCTACTTCCTGTCTGGTTACTTCCTGTCTACTTCCTTCTGGTTACTGTTTTATTAAACCAGTATCCACAATGACAAACATTTAGAGTGTACAAAAGCATAGCCCCACAGCAGACCTCCGTAGACACAATCTCCTATTTAGTGAATGTCCACTCACTAATATTTTACTTCCTTCTAGAAATAATGCATGAGACAGCTTATCTTTTTCTCACTAGTCTTCCCTCTTCCCCATTTTCTACTTAACATCCCTTCCTGTTTCTTCACCTTATTTCTTCTCAACCTTCTACAAAACTCAGCTTACACAGGATCCCACTTAAACCAGGAAGAAGGGGACAGAGAGGAAGAAAACAATCTTTCTGTATCAGCTTCAAAGGAATAAAATCTTTACAAACAGGATTTAGCACCCTTTGTTCTTAAATGTTAACCTGTTTGTAAATGTCCCATGGTGCATAGGCGCTATAAAAGCAAAGCAGTATAGTAGAAAAATAAAACAACCTACCTTTCAGCAGTAAACGCAGACTCTGTGTCAATATACACAACGGCCCCTTCTAATCCTCCCATGCTGGTGGGTAATGTGGCTAAAACACTCATCATCATGCAAAACTGAGTTTTTCCACAACCTGGTGGACCTGTAATCTAAGACAAAGTTCACGTCATCTATAAAATTTGTATAAGCACTATAAAATAGCCAAAGAAAATTATTTTGGGATTGCTGGGGGAAAAAAAAACCAATTCAATGAGCCTGAGTTCCAGGAAAAGCCTTACTTCCCTAAGACACCCATGATATGTATAAATTAACTTTTCTGTATATCCTTGGGAGCAATGAGCATGAGTCTCCTTCTGTGCTGTTACCAGATGTGAAGATGAGAAGGGCTAGAAGATGTACCCACTCACTGTATAGACAGGTGCTGACAAATGGCACTGTGAAATACTACTGAAGGATGATTGATTGCTGGAGCCTTTTAATCTGCTAAGTATAGCACAGTCACTTGTCATTCAAGAGGGTTGGCAGATGGGATATAGCACAAAGCTTATCTGTCCCTTATTTATTTATTTATTTGTTTGTTTGTTTGTTTGTTCATTTTAAAGAGGGTCTCACTGGGTAGCCCTAGTTGGCCCAGAACTTGTTATGTAATTCAGAATGGCCTAGAACTCACAGAAATCTGTCTGCCTTCACCTGAGTGCTGAGATTAAAGGTATGTGCCACAACATCCAGCTGCTCGTCTTTTACTAAAAAAAGGGGGGGGGGGGTTGGTTCATGAGCACTCATGAGCTCTTTCACAGTCTTGCTATAAGCTGTGCTTCAGTGGATTCATGATCCATTCTCATCTCGTCACACAGTACCTCTCTGTTTTATAGGCCAAAGGCTCGTGCCCTTGGAACTTTGTCCTCAGTTTAAGGGAGTGGAAACTTTAAAAGGGAGAGGGGGGCTTATGGAAGACAATTAGGTGAGACAGGAGGGCTGGAGGGATTATTGTCCCTCCTTTGGAATGTGTCAGTTCACAGGCCCATTCTGCACACAGTATTTTCCCTCTTGCTTATCTGCCAGGTCGTGACTCAGCCAGGTGAGTTTTAGCAGCTATGTTGTTTGGATCTTTGAGCCTCCAGATTCTGAACCAAATAAGTCTCTTTACTATATAAAAGTACCCAACCTTCAATATTTTGTTATGGCAAATGTTATAGTAATAGACTCAAACAAGTTTTTATAAAGTCTAGCAAAACTGATACCATTTGAAATTCTCTTTTGCCCATCTAAAATCAACTTCCATGCTGTCAGTTACCTAAGAATAAATGCAACAGAACAGCTAAAAGATTTTTACAAGAAAAATCCATACATCCACCCCCTGAACTCAACAAATTAACCATTTTACTCCATTTACTATGCTATCTTATGCTATATTCATCTGTCCATCCATCTCTCCGTTTATTTACCAATACAGTTTGGGTTGCTTGCTTTTGTACTTCATATCAATCCAACAAGTCTGCACACATATCATTCTCCAAAGTGTAATATATATAGTATTTTCCTTTAGAATTTCTCATAATGAAATTATGTAAATAGTTGAGTAATACTAATAAACATGCACATATGCCATCTACAGATTATTTGTTTATGGTACTAGAGATAGAACTCAGGGACAATGTGTGCTAAGTTACAACTCCAGCCCTATATATATAATCTAAATTCTTACCAAATTAAACATTGCCCCCCCCAGAAGTGCCCTAATGCATGATTTTCTAGTCAAGAAGTCTTAGCAGGTTTGGTAGTAGAGACTTATAATCCCAGCTACTTGGGAAGCTAAGTCAGGATGGATGAATCAAAGTATATCTGGGCTACAGAGTGAGTTCAAGGGCAACCAGGCAATACTTTATCTCAAAATGAACAGTGTAAAAGGAAGGCAGTAGATGTAATTCAGCAGTAGAGTGCTTGCCTAACATGGGTAAGGTCCTGAGTTCCATGCCCCGTGCTGCAAAAACAAAACAAAGACCATCTATGTGCAGGAAGTCTTTCATTTTTGAGGCTATACCTTCCTGGGCAATATCTTTACCTCCATGACATATGATCAAAAAGTAGTTCTTAATGGATTTCATTTTTTAGACAGAATCCAGCCAATCAGATAATCTAGACCATACTATAAAAACATTCATATTTTACAATCACTATTTCTACCATTATTGTTATTGTTATCACTCTTACATATGTATTATTTGTAGCCTGAAATAAGGGCCAGACCCACCAGCAGCTGCTTAGTACCAAATAATCTCACAAAGTATTATATTCATTACAAACTGTTTGGCCAATGGCTCAGGCTCATTACCAACTAGCTCTTACAACTTAACTCAACCTATTCTAATTAATGTGTTGCATTGCCACATGGCTCAAGGCTTACCTGTACTTTTACATCTTGCTTCTTGGGCAGGTAGGTCGAGTCTTCCTGACTCTGCCCTCCCTCCCCTTTATCTTCACTTGGGTTTCCTGCCTGCCTCCAAACTGCTTTGTCATAGGCTAAAACTGCCTCTTTATTAACAAATGGTAAGAAAGTATACAGTATACAGTATAAAGAAAGACATCCCACATTAATTATCATTATTATTATTACTCTTGCACATTATGCATAACCCACATGTGAAGGTCAAATGGGAAATTTAGCCAGTAGGTTCTCTCCTTCCACAGTGGGATCTGGGGGCTGAACTCAAGTTTTGGCTTGCATGACAAGCACCTTACTCTCAACCATCACAATAGACCCCTTCTAAAAAAAAAAACAAAAAACAAAAAACAAAAAAAAAAAAAAAACTTTTTATTTTAAAGTAGGGTCTCACTTTGTAGTAGTCCTGGCTAGCCTAGAACTCACTATGTAGACCAGGCTGACCTTGAACTCACAAAAACCAAACTCCCTCTGTCTCCTAAGTGCTGGGATTAAAGGAGTGTGCCACACCTAGTCAAAAATATTTTTTGAATAAATTTTAAATGTATAGTGTTCTCCCTTTGATTGACCAACTGAACAATCTATTTGATCACTGAAACTTTACAGGTCTTTTATCATTACCAGAGTCAATATAGATCAAGCTGTTCATTACATGTCACAACAGGAGAAATTCCAGTCACCATTCCCATGTGAATCTTGAAACCAAAGAAACATGTGCATGTTAGAGTATGAATGGACAGAAAGATGAAGAGCTGGCTGTCTTCCTACGGTGTTATCTATTGCCAGGTCTTGGGTTTATTCTCTGATTTAATGAGAATAGAAGTGCTAAATGCTTGGTGATTTTAGGGGAATGTAGTTCAGATGACATATATAAAAACACTGAGTAAAGTATCAGTTACCATGAAGTGTATGGTATTAATTTGCTACTCCCTCTTCCTAAAAAGCTGAAAAGTTAAAAGTGTCATTTGCTCTCACGAGCCGCTTTAGTTCAGTTTGGGGAAATACAGCATCATATCTGGGTTTGCTTGGGCTTTTTGAGCTTGAATTAAACTACAGTAACTATCTCCAATATATTCTTTGTATATTTTCCTACTTGCTAGCTCTCTCTCTCTCTCTCTCTCTCTCTCTCTCTCTCTCTCTCTCTCTGTGTGTGTGTGTGTGTGTGTGTGTGTGTGTGTGTGTGTGTTCACAGCCATATACAATTTTATGGGCTGCCAGGAGTTAAATTTCATTATTTTTCAGGTTTATTTATTGATGGAAAATATCTCAACATTAATAATTTTAGCTTTAGACAGTTTAGCCCTGAATTCCAGCATCCAAACCACAAGATTTCAAGCTGTGTTCAGTTCCCAGTTTCAACCCATTTGGTGGTTAAAAAGAAAAAAACCTGCCAAGCCAGAACAGCCAAAGTCATTTGCTTCTTGGAAACTCAGAGTGAATGAAACATTTGCACACAGAAACACCCATATATACAACCAGTTACATATAGTTAAATTGATACCTTAACATCTCTGCATGAGAAATCAAAAAACATCTGAAGGAAAATTCTTAGTAAAGTTCATCCAAATATCAGGAAGATAGCAAAAACTAATGACTCACTTGAGGAGGAAAAATGTGATTCCCAACAAAAATAAATCTTTTTTTAAGAAAAGGGGGAAGGGAGAGGAGAGGAGGGGAGAGGAAGGGAGAAAGGGGAGGGGAGAGGAGGGGAGAAAGGGGAGGGGAGAGAAAGGGAGGGGGATGGAAGGACGGAAGGAACAAATGAACGAATGAACGAGCTCACTTCAACCTGACGTTCAATTGCATGGTGGAAGAGAATGTGAAGCCTAGACCTGCTAGGGTCTCACATCTTACCATGTTAACTTTGCACATTCAGGACTAGGGCAGCAAGATAGTACAATCTGCCACTACTTGGCAGAAGAAAATTAAGGCTTTTCCAGCTCAGATCTGAAACAAGACAGCTCCTGAGAATTTCCCTTTTCTCTAGTGACCTTCACATGTGAAAAGAACTTGTCCACATTTGCTCAAGAATTATGAAAAAATATGATTAGGTCTTCAAACCTACATAACTCATTTTATAACAAGCTATCCCGATCCTAAAACCAAAATAAAGAGCCAAGAATCTAAGAAAGGCTGCTGCTCTCTGCCTTGTGAAAGGAAACTGAACCTTAACTTACAAAACATCAGCATGTGGAAGCTTATATCTAAGAATCTCTCCACCAATTGTTATATATTGATAGCTAGTGTGTGCGTGTGTGCGTGTGTGTGTGTGCGTGCGTGCTTGTGTGTGTGTGTATGCGTGTGTGCGTGCGTGTGCGTGTATGCGTGTGATGAGAAAAGAGAGGACTAGAGCAGGAAAAGGAAATGACAAGCATTCTAAGCAGCACAATAAAAATTTAACAGCATGAAGACAACCAGCCATTCATCAACAGCATTTCCTAAACATGCTATGTGAACAATCCTAAGAAACCATTAGAAACAAGTGTATTACTAAAATAAGGAATGAGTAAAGAAATCAACAGTGTATGCTACAATCTTCTGGTAACTGGAGCTTTTCACAGAAGTTAGTCAGGTAAACAAACCATGCAAGGGTAATGGAGAGCCCCACATGAAATTGCTCTCTACTTTTTCCACCACTGTGGCTACAAGTAGACCACCAGAACTCAACTATAACTGAACAAGACAAATCCACTGTCACACATCTGGAGGTCTATTGCATGAAAAGTTAAGATTTGCTGCAGTTGTCAACAGCCAAAGTAATCTACTAACCATGTAAATCTTACACCTTTCAATTTAAAGACTTGAAGGTATCTGAGCTTACAAGCCTCGTTCTATCTCCTGGAACCATGTAGGCCACAAAAATCTCTCTATGAAAAGAAAAAAACCTGTAATATGACTTTCAACCAAGAGAAAATGGGTGTGAAATCAGGACTCTGGTTCACTTTAGGAACATTAGAAGGATGTATCCCAAATCAAAACAGTCCCACAGAAGGAGGGCACAGACCTCAATTAATGAACACAAGTTCACAAGACACAGGAAAAACCATGTAAATATTTAGCAGTGCTCCCAGGTTGGTTTTCTAGAGATCCTCTGAATTAAGATACAAAGATGAGACCATCTTGTGATTGACATAAGCCTGGACCAGTTCCCTAAACTGTAATCTCCAGATTATACAATGAAAGTAGCAAACAGGGTGGTGGTGGCACACACCTTTAATCCCAGCATTTAGGAGGCAGAGTTTGAGACTAGCCTGGTCTGCAAAGCAAGTTTCAGGACAGCCAGGGCTGTTGCACAGAGAAATTCTTGTCTCAAAAAACTAAATAAATAAATTAATTAATTAATCTACCTTTTGATGATACTTTTTAAAAATTTATTTACATTTGTTTATTTATTGAAGGCACATCAAAGTGTATATGTAGAGATCAGAGAACAGCTTGCTGGAGTCAGCTCTCTCATTCTACCACAAGGGTCTTAGGGATGGAACTGGGGTCAGTAGACTTGGTGGCAAGCATCTTTACCCACTGAACCATCCTGCCAGCCCCTGACAATACCTTGAAATACAACTCTAATTCTACCTACTCACAGTAGCATGTATCTTGTGGACTTTTAGTGAGGGTAATATCAATCCAAGGTGAAACTGGTTTTTGAGAAAACAGTGGCTTATTCTTTTACATTACCATAAATAGGCACAGAGTAAAGAAACAAATGCAATGAATCTATAGCATTTAAACTTCCATGGACCGTGAATATAGGACGGGGTTGGGGAAACATTTAGAAACTCTTTAATGGATAATAATGAAAAAATGGTTGCTAATCATTGACATAATACAAACTTCTAGAGTTTAGGCTTCAAACTTATCTTCACTGTTCCTTTGCAATCATAAGAGATTCAGAATTACTTGCTTATATATTGCACAAGTAAGGAATCACAATTCTGTCAGACAGCAAGACAAAGCCCTTGGCTCACTCCCTTATAGCTCAGCAGGACTGCTGTCTCTGAAGCTCCTCTGCATGAACGACTCCTCCCACTCTACTCCCCATCTTGGTGCTGTAACTGATGACATGACTAACCACACCCAGTCTCAGTGAGTTCATCGACGTTAAAATTGATGACAAAATCATTTTGAGATTGTAAACTGAAAGTTAGGGAAGGGCAACTATAAAAATGATGAGAGAATGTTTCCAGATTTATATTTACCCCTTCAATCATTCCCAGACCTTTGAATGAGAAACATAGATTGCATAATGCAAGTAGATACCTCCACCCACACCTGTACTATTATTCTACTGCCATACCTAATTGCCCCAGATTTAGAAGCATGAAAGAATATTCATTCATTATATTAGAGTTCTGGAGATCAGAGCGGTGATGGGCTCGACAAGGCTAAATTCAAGGTATCAGCTGCAAAGGGCTCCAGTCTGGAAAAGGTCAGTCAGACTGCAGGCAGTCTGGGATTTCTTTCCTGCTGTCATCTAAGAGTTTGAAACATCCTTACTGCTCCTGGCAGCCACATGCATCCCTTCTTATACGCCTACTTCTTCTTCTTCAAACCAGCAACATCATCAGTTCTCCCCATGTCTGACTCTGTCTTCATATTAGTGAGAGAGTTCACAGGATGAGAACCACAGGAGAGAGTTCACTATCTGAGAGCCACTGTGCCATATAATACACGTCAGTCATGGCACTGACAGCTCAATAGATTCACAAGCACCAGCACTGAGAATGCAGTGTCACTGGGAGGTGTCTTAGTAACTGCTTTATTGCTGTAAGGAGACAGCATGACCACCACGGCAACTCTTATAAAGAAGGCATTTAATTTGAGGCTGCATTAGTTTCAGAGGCTTAGTCCATTATCGTGAGAGAGCACAACTGGAGAAGTATCCGAGAGCTACATCCTGATCCACAAGCAGACAGAGAAAAACACTGGGCCTGAAACATACTATTGAAACCTCAACGCCCATCCCAGTGACACATTTCCTCCAAGACCTACCCCAGTAAGGCCACACCTTGTAATCCTTCTAATTCTCAAGTGGTGCCACTCACAGATAACTAATCATTCACATATGTGAGCTATGGGGCCATTCTTATTCAAACAGCCACAGGAAGTCACTTTAGAAATTTTGCCTGATACAACAGAACAGATGCAGTTTTGTCAGGCATCATGGCACATGTCCTTAATGTCAGCACTTTTGAGGCAGAGGCAGACGAATCTCTGTGAGTTCAAGGCCAGCCTAGTCTACAAAGTAAGTTGCAAGACAGCCACAGTTGTTAGACAGAAAACCCTGTCTCAACAACAAGTGTTTTATTATATGCACATAACGATGCATATATATATTTGTAAGCATATGAGTTGACAGCCACTCTCTAAGATGAACCTAGTAACCCTCACTCTTTGTGTTCACACTTTTTACAGCCCCCTCCACACATTAGGTTTGTCTGTGTGTCTAACAGAATATATAAGAAACGATGGAACATAACTTCTAAGACTGCCATTTCTACCTTGGTCCCTTGATTCATATACATGAGGAAGTCAGCTGTCATAGCATGAAGACACTCAAATGGATCTGCAGAGAGGTTCACACAACTCTCCAGCTATGTAAGTGAGCCACCTAGGAGGCAGTTCCCCAGGTCCAGCCAACTTTTCAGACAATGTCAGCCTCAGCTAATCCTCTGACTACAGTCTAATAGCAGATTTGAACCAGAAACATCCAACCAAGCTGCTCTCAAATTCCTGAAGCAGAGAATCTGTGTGAGAAAATAAATACTGTTATAGCCATTAAGCTTTGGAGTGATTGGTTAAGTGATGTTCAACAAGATACACGGATTTAAGAGATAGACAACTTTAAAAATATGTAAGAAAAAACATTCCTAAAAGACTCATTAAATGTTCATAAAAACTTCAAGTGCACTATTTCAATAATGTTTAAATGAATTTACATAAATTATTATTAAATGTATGTAAATAAAATAAACTATTATATTCTGGAATTGTAATGACATTAATACCATCTAAAACTGGTGGAAAGATGGTTTAACATTTAAGAGCACACATTGCTCTTGCAAAGGACCCAAGTTCAATTCATAGTACATACAACCTCCTCTGACTCCAGCTCCACAGAATCCAACATCTCTAGCCTCTGAGGGTACCTACACTCAGCTGTACATTCTTATCTACCTACCTACCTACCTACCTACACACACACCTCTTTAAAGTAACAAAATAAAACCTTAAAAAAAAATTCTAAAGCCTTGCTAATTACAGGGTCAAAGGGAAGTATATAGAATGGGCAACGGGAACTGACTCACCAGAGTAAACATGAAGTAGACAAGTATTAAAAAGAAAGACAGTGTTAAAAAGAAATCCCAGAACTCAGGAATCAGGGTAGGCGGGTCTCTGCATTCAAGGCCAGCCTTGTAGACATAGCCAGTTCCAAGCCAACTAGAGATACATATAGAAAGAAAGCAAAGAAGAAAGAGAGGGCTGGAGAGATGGCTCAATGGTAAAAGCACTGGCTGTTCTTCCAAAGGTTCTAAACTCAATGCCCAGCAGCCAAATGGTGGCTCACAAGCATCTATAGTGAGATTTGGTGCCCTCTTCTGGCTTGCAGGTGTACATGCAGACAAAATACTGTATACCCAATAAATAAATAAATCTTAAAAAAAAATGTAAGAAAGAAAACTAAAGGCCATCATTTCATGAACATTTATTTAGTACCTTGTATGTGTGTTACTAATATAATTGGAACAAGAAACTAATAACAGGATCGCTGCCACTTAACATTTACTATGCAGTGAAGAGGACACACATTAAATACATGAATAGTAAAACTGTAACAGTGACAAGTGCTACACAGAAGAGCCGTTCATTAATTTCTATAGGAGTATATGGAAATTCTGAATGTCACTGCTTTAATATAACATGCTCAAAATATGTAAACAAAAAGAAAAAGAATTTGTCTTCCCCAAAGTGAAATGGGCTAAGTAACTCTCTCAGAAGAGGTATTATATCAACTATGGATGGATCAATAAATATAAAGTAGATTTAAATAACGTAAAAGATTTATTATTTATTTTTCTGTATATTGGTGTTTTGCCTGCATGTATGACTAAGCACCATGTGTGTGCAGTATCCAGAGAAGCCAGAAGAGGGTGCTGGGTCCTGTGGAAATGGAGTTATAAATGGTTGTGAGTGACATGTAGATACTGAGAATTGAACCCAAATCCTCTGGAAGAGCAGCCAATCTCTTCAGCCCTTGTAAATACTATGCTTAATTTAATGATCATATACAGAGCAACCAATCATTAGAGAATGATTATCCTGTCCAAGCACATATGGAGCAATTACAAAAGCTAATTTGTATTTTTAAACTTTAAAAAAAAAATCTCAGGGACCAGAAATAATGACATAAACCTATATAATTCAAGCACCTGGGAGATCCTGAATAGGAAGAACCTTTTTAAAAAAGAGAGAGAGAAATATCTTCTTAAGGGACCTTGGAGAATTCTCAACATCATATAATCTGACATAAATGCAATTAAGGCAATAATCAAACTAATTTTTTTAATAAATTTAATTAAATAATTTAGATGTTTTAAAATTCCAAATAAACTCACGAGGCAAATAAGCAATCATGACAGACATCATAAGATACATTTAAAACCGGATAAAGATGAAAACACTGTGCATGGAAAAACATCTGGACCATGAGGAGCACAGCCCAGCACATCCTCCAAAAGACAAACTTAAATCTAGGAGTATAAAACAAGGAAAAACTGAACAGTAATGTACTAAATGTGTAAGAAATTTTTAAAAGAATAATAATTACAGAGAAAGGTAGTTGGGAGAGGATAAGAAATAAGGAAAAAAAAGACAAAGACATTAGAGGTCCAACAAGAATAACAAAAAAAAAAAAAAAAAACCTAAAAGACTATAAAATATTCAAACATCTGACTATCTCCTTTTTAAAGTGTGAAAGAAAAGACAAAATAAGTAGAATTAAAAACAGAAAACAAAGTCAGATATAAAATCACATTTAAAGAAATTAATAACTTTTACGACAATAAATTTGAAACTCTAAAGAATATGTTAGCCATGTTAGCCATAGGAGTGGTAGATATATCTTTAATCCCAACACTCAGGATATTGAGGCAGGTCAGTCTCTGTGGGTTCCAAGACAGTCTAGTCTACAGAAGCCATGATCACATAGTGAAACCCTGTTGCAAGTGCACACACACACACACACACACACACACACACACACACACACAAAACCTAAAAAAAAGAAAGAAAGAAATTGCCAAAACTACTCAAAGAGAAATGAGAAATAGAAACCATAAGTAGTTGCCCCTAACACTTTTCTTACAACTTGAAGAATTGTAATATGGGTGGATAAGCCATCAATTTTTATTTTCATGAAGTTTCTCTGGTTCAAATCAAGTCTTTACTAATTTTGATGGTATTCATAACTTTTCTTCACCTGTGGAAACAAAAGCAAAACCCTTCCCAAACGTAGTACATATCCTGGCTTCCATTCAGAGGTTAGTACATATTTGAAGTAAACAGGCTGATTTAGTTCAGTTGTTTTTCTATGGTCCAATGCCTTTCAGCAGCTGTTGTTCCTTTGTCATTAGCACTGAGAAAATTCAAAGTTAATAGAGCATTATGTACTCTATCTCTGGGGGTCTTTGTTATTCCTTTCTGTTTATTTAGCCTTTAGAGTTCAATTTGATCTCGCTCTGACTGCTTGCCCTGTAGAATTGTGTGGTATTCCTGTAATATGCTTTATATTATAATAAGCAAAAATAAATGTTTCATTTTACTAAAAATATATGCTGAAGCATTGTCAGTCTTAATTTGTACAGGTATTCCCATGATGGCCATAACTTCTAGCAAATGTGTGATTACAGAATCAGCCTTTTCTGAACTCAAAGCAGTTGCCCATTGAGATCCTGAAAACCTATCTATTATATGATATACATATCCTAATTTTCTAAAATCTTTAAGATGAAATACATCCATCTGCCAGATTTCATTTCTATGTATACTTTTAGGATTGTTTCCTGCTGGCAATAGAGTTTGGTTATAGAAGGAACAAGTGGGACACCTTTTTTACAATTTCTTTGGCTTGTTGCCAAGTGATAGAGAAGTCTTTTTTTAATCCTTTGCTATTGACGTGGTGTTTTTTTATGAAACTCTGAGGCTTCTGGCACATTTCCTATTAATAATTTATCAATTTTATTATTACCTTGTGCTAAAGGACCTGGCAGACCCATATGGGATTGAATGTGTGATATACAGAAGGGATGATTCCTAGTCCTGATTATTTTTTTTAACAGAATAAATAATGAAGTTAATTCTGACTCATCAATAATAAAATCATCAGTTTCAATGTGTAGAACAACTCTTTCTGCATACTGAGAGTCAATGACTATTTTAAGAGGTTTAGTAAAATCCATTAATACTATTACAATTGCATAGAATTCTGACTTTAGAACAGAATTATAAGGGCTTTGAGCCATTTTACTTATGTTTTCTGATTTGTAATGTGCCTTTCCTGATTTGTTTGCATCAGTATAAAATGTAGGGGCTCCAGAAATTGGTTTATCTCGTATAATACGAGGGAGAATCCAATTAGTTTTCTTTAGAAATTCAATTCTTTTACTTTGTGGCTATTTGTTGTTAATATCTCCCAAAAAATTACTGCAAACTCTTTACCAAAGTTCCCTTTCTACTCATAATTGGTCAGTTTCTTCATTAGTTAAAGATACAATTTCTGCTGGGTCCATTCTTGTCAATTTATGAAGTCTTAATTTTCCTTTAAAAATCAATTAAGAAACCTTTTCTACATGTCTTTAATTTCTTACTCAGTTTATGTGGTAGAAATATCCATTCCAATATAACATTTTCCCTTTGCATTAAAATTCCTGTAGGAGAATGCTTAGAGGGCAAGATAACTAGAATGTAATTAAGGTCTGGATCCACACGATCCACATGTGCATCCTGTAATTTCTTTTCCACCAAAGCCAACTCTTTTTCAGCTTCAGATGACAATTCTCTCAGACTAATTAAGTCCTTATCATCATTTAAGGTTTTAAACAAATTATCCAATTCATCATTTCTTTATTCCAATAGTGGGTCATAAATTGGCAATGTCTCCTAGCAATTTTTGAAAATCATTAAGTGTCTTCAATCTATCTCTCCTGATTTGTACCTTTTGGTGTCTAATTTTTTGTTGGCCTATTTTGTAACCTAAATAATTAATAGACTCTCCTCTTTGTATTTTTTCAGGGGAAATTTGTAATCCTCAAGCAGGCAATTTTTTTTTTACTTCTTTAAACATTTTTTCTAAGGTATCAATATTTGAATCAGCCAGCAAGATGTCATCCGTGTTATGAGAAAATTATAGATTGTGAGAATTATGCATTTGTTCTACTGGCTTTTGTACAAAATACTGGCACAGAGTAGGGCTACTCAACATTCCTTGAGGGAGGACCCTCCACTGATATCTCTTTATAGGCCGAGAATTATTATAAGTTGGCACTGTAAAGGCGAATTTTTCATTGTCTTGTTTTTTTAGAGCTATTGTAAAGAAATAGTCTTTTAAATCAACAACTTTAATTGGCCATTCTTTAGGTAACAGAGAAGACAAAGAAATTCTAGACTGTAGAGGGGGAAGACTGTGATTGGCTGAATCACCTGTTTATCGGTCTTAGATCTGTTACCATTCTCCATTTTCCAGATTTCTTTCTAATAACAAATACAAAAGAATAGTTGTATACACCAAAGTTATTCACTAAGTATTTTAGTGTGCATTTCCTAATAAAGACATCTCTTACATAATCATAGTACAATTAATTAAGCGTTTTGGTGACCTGACACTGCTCACCTTGCTAATTTCTGTCACTTGGTTCAGGAAGACTCACCATTATTTTTAATGATGAAATATGAGAAGGGGTAGTCCTTTTAAAACCAGAAAGGGTATTGTTTACCACATTAGTTAGTTAATTTATGTATTATTACCACACATGTGGAGGTTCAGAGAAAACTCCCTGGAGATGGCTCTTCTCTTGCATCTCTATGTGGGTTCCTGAGATGACACTTGGAACATTAGGCTGGATGGTAAGCTTCTTTACCCACTGAGGCATTTTGATGGCCCCAACATAATTTTAATCAACTATATTAACAATTCAATTAAAAGTTACAGATGCAGAGCTGAAGGGATGGATCAACAGATAAAAGCACTCGCTGCTCTTGCAGAGGATCTGCATTCAATTCCCAGCATCCACTCGGCAGCTCACAGCCATCTGTAACTCTAGTTCCAGTGAATCCTCTTCTAGCCTCTGCACGTACCAGGCACGTACATATATATATATATCATATATATATATATACATATATCTATGCATAAAACACCCATACACATAAAATAAAGGTAAGTAAAAAGTAAAGATAAAAGATGAAGCCAGGCCCTGCAATGGAAGAGACAGACAGACATAAAGATGGACACACTGGAGAAATACAAAAGAAAAACCCCAAAGAAATAACCCATACATTTATGAGAAGAACTAAAATAAAGCACAGCCATTATTGCGCACTGATAGATGTCTAGAAGACTGTGTACTCAGCATGTGTAAGGGCCTGGGTTCAAAACCTGGCATCAAAAAAAAAATTACTAAGTGTTGATAAGAGTGTTTAGAAAAACAAAAAACAAATAAAAAAAAAAACACTGTACATTTCCAGTAAGGATGCAGAATGCTACAGTCAGTTTGAAAACAGGTCTGGAAAATTCTTTAAAAAACAAGTATATTACATGATCCAGTCTTTCCATTCAGTGAGTACTCCTAGGTGAGTATTTACCCAAGACTAACAAAAATCTATTTTATAGAAACACATCCATAAATGTTACATTATTGATGATAGATGGAAATTTGAAACTATCCAATATCTATCAATTAATAAATGGTAAACAAATATGCCATATCTGTGCAGTGGAACATTAATGATAAAAAGAACAAATTCTTTAACGTGCTATAACATTTAGTTACCTTAAAAATGCTATATGAAAAAAGTCAACAGAAATGGCTAAGAATTGTATGAGTTCATCATTTCCATGAACTGTTTACAAGAAGCAAATTATAGATAATGAAAAGGGATCCGTGTCTGCCTGGCTCAGGACGGAAGTGGGACAAAGAAGACGTAAGCCTCCTGAACGTGACTGCAGTGGTGACCACACAGAAGGTGACAATGCTTGGATTCTAGGTACTTAACTATACCTGAATAAAGTTGTTTTTAAAGTGTCCAAATGACATCTAAGAGATCACCAGTAGTTAGGAAAAATAAAACTAAGATCTTAAGGATGGACAGAATTCTGACTATACCAAGGCAAGAAGATGGAAGTTGGGAGAATTTCTGCACTTGGTTGGGAGTATGGGCCACACAGCACTCTAGAGGACAACTGGTCCTGAATGTGTGAGGTCCCCATGTGCATACCCTGCATCACCAAACCACCCTGGGGTACACACTGAAGGCAGTAGCCACACAGAAAATCCTTCAGGCTTTGCATACCATATGCTCTCTGTCACAACAAATTAAACTCTGCCCTTATGTCACAAGGCACCCACACACAAAATGTAAACAAATGAGCTTTGCCATAAAACTTTATTTACACAAACAGGCAGTAAGCTGAATTTAACTGCTGGGTGGTGGTTCTCCAATCCTTGATCCAGAGAAAAACTTTCCTATGTTATCCAGCAGCCATGTACAAAAGTTTTCACGGGACTTATTCCTATCGGCAGCAAATGAGAAACAACCCAAATGCCACTAATAACAAAAGGAGGAAATTGTGGCATTATATGAAATATAATACAGCAATAAAAATTACGTCCTTGCTACCTCAAGCAACATGAAAAAATATTAGAAATAACATTAAATAAAAAAACGAATTCACAAAGGAGACATGAGATGTGACTTAATCCAAATGTATGATGTTTGATGTTCAAAAATAAGCAAAAGCATTGTATATCTCCTCTGTAAATAGAAAGTAGAGAACTCAGAGGAAGAAAAAGTTTAGGCTGCAGGTAAAGCTATTCCCTGAATTCAACTGAAAGCTCCCAAAAGGCTTTAGGAATGACCTACATGAGGGCAGAAAGTAAAGAATTTGTCACTAATCAGCATTATAAGCCAGCTACATGGATCATAACAAAACACACAAAAGGCTTGTAACTTCACTTGAATTCAAGTGAAGTCAAGTGACAAGGTGGGGAAATCACTCTAAAACTCAAAGATAAAACATAAGCACTAGTTAGTCATATTTAGATTCATTTTTTTTTTCCTGTATAAGTGAATTTACAACCCCATCAGTATTATAGTCCTTAACTGACCTGGTCCAGCCTCACTGCAAAGTGGTTGTGCATAAAGTGTAATTCTGGCACCATCTGGTTGCAGTATATGACAACAACAAGCCCCCAATGTGCTTATTCATTCATCAACTATTTAATAGGCATCTACTAGATACAGCAGTCTTTAAATCTCTCTAAGAATAAAGGAAATAAAATATTCCCTAACACAAGATTCCTATCTTTGTAGTAAGAGGTTTCTGGCCTGGACTTTTGGGCCTAGCCTCAAGGTTTAGACCCACAGACCCACAGAGACACACAAATGTTTACAATAGTTTTATGCTGATCAGCCTAAGGCCCAGGCATATAACTTGCTAACTCTTTACCCTTAATCTAACCCATGACTCTTATCCTGTTCAGCCATGGGGCTCGGTACCTTTTCTTAGAGCAGCATAGTTGTCCTCTGCTTCCTCTGGCTTCTCTCTGGCATTCTGCTCTGTGCTTCCTGTTCCCAAAGTTTTCTTAGTCTGGTAGCCCTGCCCACACTTCCTGTCTGCCTTTTATTAAACTCACAGGTGGGACAATTATTTACAATGTAACATCATAAATCCACTACATATCTTTAAGAGAAAATTACAGTTATGATTATGAGAACTATATGAAAACACTGGGGATGTAGCTCAGGGATCCAGACATTGCATAATATGTTTGAGGCCTTAGGTTTGATGCCCAAGAAAACACACATACACAGACACACACACAAACACAAACACATTCACTGACTCACATACAATGTGTCTACTCTTAGTTGCTTCTGGAGTGGTTTTCAGACAAGAAGTTCTCAGGAGTTGCTGATAAGCAACCTACAGTGCCACACTCACACACACCAATGCAGCTTTCAAGGAAAAGAGCCACAGTGCCCCTGAAGTGCCCTCCACTTCTTGAAATGGAAAGAAAATTTAAAAGGCAGGGCCTAAATGTTCTTTCCCAGACCCTGAGCTGAGCTCACAACTCACTTACAATGAAGAGAACCTGTCATAAGCAGTGATGTAATCGTCAAGGACACCACCACTTCCATCTAGCTATCTTTTGGACTACCTGCCCTGAGTGAAGTCAACCAGCATGTCATGAGAAGATACAGGCAGATGGTAAGGACCCCACTTAGGGAAAAAATTGTCAAAAGACAGCACTGGCCTGCCAGTAAGAGAGCCCCTAGGGGTCAGCTCCTCCAGACATCTTGAGCTATGGCCGACTGCTGACACAGCCAAGCTGTGTCACTAAGCTCAGACACTCCCCAAGACACTGTGAAGTTAGTGTTAATTGTTCCTTTAAGCCACTCAGCTTGAGGACTATTCATTATGCAAACATGAAAATAATACAGTAAATTATTACATCCTAGAATCAAATGCTATCAATAGCAGGAAACAAAAATAGCTCACTATAGTTTAATAAATTATTTGCCCAAATATTATCAAAACTGACTCATACTAGAAACCTACTGGCAAGTGATTCTCTTTTAAATTCACTCAAATTGTTTCCTAGCACTATTTCATAATATTGTGGTTGCATGCATGTGTGTGTACATGTGTAGGTATATGTGTATGTGACCGATGCCTTCCTCTACTCCTCTCCATCCTGTGTTTTGAGACAGACTCAGTTCCTCTCCACTGCACTGGCATTACAGTCATACACCACTAGCCCTGGCTTCTACACAGGTGCTGGCGATCTGACTCAGGCCCTGATGACTGTAAGACAAGTGTAAGGACTCTGCTCACTCAGCCACATCCTCAGACCCCAACATTCATCACTCTCTAAAGCAATTCAAAGAAACAAAAACGGGAACATGTCTAGTCAGTCAGAAGGATTTGTTTAATGCCTCCATCTATAAAGCAACTATAGAGATGCAGACTAGAGGACTACACCACCAAGTACTTAGGACTTAGTTCACATTCGTTTTCATGAGGTAATTTATGTTTCTTTTTAACTATGCATTCTTCTTGGCACTGATATTGATAGAAGAAGGTATGGGTTTTCTTTACCTCTGTGAGAGATCCACATGCCACACCACCATGCAGGGCTTCGTCCAAAGCAGAAAGGGTAGTAGATAGGAACGCTGGGGAGAGATCAGCAGATCTCCGCATCTTTATCTCATAAGCCTGAACCAAAAAATCATTAAGTCCATTCAGCTGTTACAAACCAACTCTGTAACCATAATCCAGTCTTTCCCCCCCTCCATTATTCATTTAACTAATGAATATTTACCCAGTGCCAAAGGCTATGCTAAATTATAAGGATGGAATATAACAAATAGCTTCCATGCTCACAGGCTTATAGCAAAACAAGGACTATGGGATTCAAACACCGGGTGACTACAGTGTTGTTAACTTAGAAACTTATTAGACTTACACATTAATTACACCTGACCCTAGATATGGGTCTAGAGGACTTCACTGAAGAGCTAGATATCTTTGTAAAACTCTGAATCCACGGTTAGAGATGCAAAAGGACTGTGAGTATTCCTGCCCAAGAATCGAGGATGCACACAGAAATGCTAGGAAGAAGGGAAGAAGCAGCAGAAGCTAATGGAAACTGCAAACCATAATTAAACAGAGTTCATTTGGGATGGCTGAGAGACTGTGGCAGCAATCCAGCATGTGACATGGTTGGAGACCCAAGCAGCAGCCTCACACCAGGAGGTCTGGGCAGAGGCAACACGGCCATATGAAACATAGTTTGAAGGATGCTGGAGAGATGGGTGAGAAGTAGTCCCTAAAAGATATCCACACCAAATCCCAGGAGCCTGTCTGTGAATGTTACTGTATTTGGAGAAAGGACTTCTGCAAATGTGAATAACTTAAAGACCTTGTGATGAGTACATAATCCTACATTATGTTTGTGGACCACATTCTTCTAAGATAGAGGCAAAGGCAGCTTCACTAAAAGGCAACGATGTGATGATGGAGCAGAGGGAGAAGTGGCCACAAGCCAAGGTGTCAACATTCTTCAGCAACTGGAAGAGGCAAGGAAGGAATTCTCCCCTAGTTACTCCAGAGGGGGCACAGCTGGGCCTGGGCCAGACTATAAGACAATTTTATCTTCTTAAATTCACCTATCTGTGGCAAATACAACAAATGATGTTTTTGTTTAATTTTTAATTTGTGTATATGGTGTTCTGCCTGAAGGTAAGTCTGTACCACACGTATGCCTGGTGAGTGAAGAGGCCAGAAGAAAGTATTGGATTCCATGGAACTGGAGTTATGGTGTGAGCTGCCATGTGGGTACTAGGAATTGAACCTGGGTCCTCTGGAAAAGCAGCCAGTGCCCTAAATTACTGAGTCACCTCTCTAACCCCACAAATTATCATTTTGAAGAGATAGAACAGAGGTTCTCAACCTGCGGGTCACAACCCCTTTACGACTTCTAGGAAACACAGATTTTTACATTACAATTCATAACAATAGCAAAATTGGCTATAAAGTAGCAATGAAAATAATTTTATGGTTAGGGATCATCGCAACATGACGAACTGTGTTAAAGGGTCGCAGCGTTAGAAGGGCTGAGAACCAATGGCTTAGAAGAATAGCTTGAAGATGGATAACACTGAAGCTAAGACACATGTCAGGAAGCTATTCCAGCCATTCCAAAGGATGAAAATGGTAGTTCAGGTAGAGTAACGGATGTGGGGATAAAATCAGAGTACTCACGATGCTGCATAACAAGTTTGAAGGGTTTTTAACATGACAACATCCTTTCATTTTCAAAACACTGCCAGAAAGTAGATCAATTTAAGCACACTCCTCGCTCATAATAGGATGAAAGCATGAAAGAGTGAACTCACACTACAGCATCCTTCACAAACCGGCAACAGAGGAAGATGCTCTGAGGGAAGCAGAGGAGCTTGACCTGGGAAGAACTAAATCAAGTGGCTCTATAATCATCTAACATACTGGACTCCAAGGAGCCTCCAGATCCTTCACTGAAGGCCACGGCAGCCATGGCCACAGTGAAACACCTGTACCAAGTTACTCTATGTACTAACCAGTGATTTACAAAGATCTTTTGTGTGCAAGACAACAGTTCAAATTGTGGAGCCTCAGTTGACCTTTAGAGCCATGTGATAAATCTATCCCAACTTCTAATTTTAGCCATTATAGGGACAGATATACAGAGAGTCTCCATGGCATACAGACAGTTCACCTCTGATTGTATTAAATCCATATTGTCATGGGTGGTGGCAACCAGGAAGAGGTGAACTGGACTAAGAATTAAGGGGCATCTCTTTTCCTCTTTCAGGTTTCACTCTATCATTTAAAGTCTGTCATCTGTGAGACTAAGTCTTTTTCCTAGTAATTCTCCCTCCAAAACTGCTCTCATAGTGATCAGTACTCCAGTCTCTGCTACAATACCACACTAATAATCTGTTACTATCTCCAGAACACAGTAGCAGATACCTTAGTAGACGCTGAATATTTTCTTGTTTGTTTTTGGTGTGCATTCAAGAGCTATCTTCTTCACATGCACCAACTGTCCCCTTTAATGATTTACTACCTTTGGAATAACGTCCTCAACCCTTAGCATGATCTACAAGAGCCCATGCTGCCTCGTGCTTCTTTCACTGACTGGATCTTTGCAGCAACTCTCTTCATGGGGTCCCTCTGGCACAGCCTAAGCTAATCGCTGAAGAAGCACCCTTCTCACAGAGCCTGTGCATTCGATACCCCAATGGCCACACTTCCCTGCCCCACCTCCATCCCTAATGTCTTTGCTGTCTGTCTTCCTTATCCATCCTTCACATGTTAGCTAATGCACTGCTTTCCTGAGGGAGCTGTCCTGGCCCCCAAAGAGGGTGATGATGCCCCTTGTTAAGTTACACATACTGTTTGCATCTGTGGGGCACAGGCCCTGCTGACCATACACAGAAGCTCATGGACACCTCCATAACTCAGACCAGTCACTTTCATAAGTTCCAGTGGGGAGAGACCTAAAAAGTCCTAAAAAAGAAAGAAGAAAGTAAAAATAAATATTTAACATACATGTTTTAACAAAAACACAAGAATTAAAAAGATTTTTATCATGTGCTTTTTTAAATTTAAGAGATAAGAAAATATAAAAAGTAAAAAACCTCTAGCTGTCACTGTTCGTCTCTAGACAGAAGTGGAATTTATTGCAGATAGATTTATGCCTCTTTTACATGCCACCCTACTTATGACTTAAGTTGGAGATGTGAGGCAGTCTTACGCTCTATTACACAGTCCAGCTGGCATCTCAAAAGATGCACAAAGCAACATCAGGAACAGCACCACCCAGCCAAGTTTATATGAGCATTGCTCTTGAGTTTGGGTCCAAATATATGTCCAGAAAGAATCAGGTTAAAAAGTGTTTTCAAGGCTAAAAGTTAACTCAGAGAAAAGTATTGACAACTAAAAGAACAGAGGTATTTAATGTTTAGTTTAAAATACAAAATAAAATGTTTAATTCATATTTTAAAGCCATTTAAAATATAAACATGATTATTAATTGTAGTAACAGAATAAACAAAAATATCCCTGAGGTAAATAATTCCAAGAAATTATATCTTCTGAAAATGTGTTTATTAATGACAAAACTCCTAAAACCTGAAGATGTAGAACCTGGCCAGGCGGTGGTGGCATATGCCTTTAATCCCACTACGTGGAAAGCAGAAGCAAGTAGATCTCTAAGCCAGTCTGGTCTACAGTAAGTTCCAGGACCACCAGGGCTACACAGAGAAACCCTATCTCAAAAAACCAAAATATTAAAATAAAAACGTAGCACCTAAGAAAGAAAAAGAAAGCAAGTAAATTCTACTGTACACATTTATCAACTTGTCCTAAAATTTTACCGTTGGGCTAGGCACTTAAACGTGGGGCTCAGTGCCCAGCATTGGTAAATCATTATAGTAACCCTAATTACTAATGTCTCTCCTAAGAGAAATCATTCTCACTGTAACCTCATTTTAGTCTTATTTCTCAAGTAATAATAAAAAATAAATAAATAAAACTTCTCAGAAACCCCAAATAAATGGCACAGGGACACTTTCTTATGTCATAACCATTCTTGTCCTAAAGTACAAAAATATTGGATTTCAGTAAATAAAATTCGATCTAGAAATGCAACCTTTAGGGTTTATCATTTATAGGCAGCACCATCATTCACTTATTTTTGTGCATCAGGGTTTGTATTTTTGCCTAGGTATGAGGAGGAGAGAAGTCAGTACTAGATGTCTCCTTCGGTCACTATCTAAGTTCTGACCTCTGAGAAGGTCACAATGGCTACGAGGCAAGCCCCAGGGATCCTCCTGTCTCTGCCTCCCTGGAGCTAGGAGTTCAGATGTGCCAGGCCTGGCTTTTAATGACAATGTTGGGAATCCAAACTCAAGCCCTCATGAACGTAAATCAGGACCTTAGTGACTCCACCATCTCACTAGGCTCTCTATCCCTAAATCTTCAGAACCCAAGCTTAAAATTAACTTGTACATAAAATTTATCTAAAAATACCTAAACGTTTACCTGACAATTAAGAATCTGATGTCTGCTCAAACGGTCACACAGCTCCTGGGATAAGCCCACTCGTTTTAGTTTCTTGCTGCTCATACTGCCAGATCTCCCAAAGAAGAACCTTGGAAAAAAATCAGAAAGTAATAAAAATGATAGTGAACAGACTATACAAAACACCCTATAAGATAAAAAGTCCTTCTCTGTGTGCAAAAACAAAATGTGCAAAATTGCTAATAAAAGTAGGAGAGACACTTGCCTTTCGACCAGGTATACAGAGAAAAAAGCAACCTCAGAAAACATTCCATACAATTCTTTGCAATTACATGACTTTAATAGTACTTCTCATTTCCACTGTAAAGTCCCTTGTTAAGGGAAGTCAAGGCAGAAACTCAAGGCAAGAGCTTGAAGCAGAAACAGGAGCGGAGACTACAGCAGAATGGGGTTTACTGGCTTGCTTCCCTGCTTGCTCACCAGGCACTCCGGCTCAGCTTCAGGACCACACACAAGTGATCTGAGCTCTCTTCTATCAATAAACAATCAAGATGCTCCCACAGATAATGCCCACAGGCTCATCTAATGGAGGCAATTCCTTAACGGAGGTTCCCTCTTCTTGGGAGTGTAAAGTTGACTATCAACACTAGCCATCATTTATAACAATTTAAGATATTGAGCATTATTTATGAATTTTATTTGATTATGTAATCTTCAAGACACATTTCCAAATAGCAACTCTGCACTGAATTGTAACAAGAATAAATAGACATCCACTACATACCAACCTTGCTCTAAAATTTTATATTTAATATTCTCAACAGATTATAATAAAAGTAGGTTGTCCTTTTTATACATGAGAAAGCGACTGTGCAAATGTCATCAGAAAAAAAAAAATAGATTTAGAATTCTATCCAGGCAGGCTGACTCTGAGACCAATCGTCCTCTTAACCACCAATATTGTAGAACTACAAATCTTACTTAACCCTTGCTTTTTTTTTAAGAGTCAGAACAAACCTCAATCAAATGAGACTTTGCTACTAAAGTGTTAGCAAAAAAGTATCCTTTATTATACTGGCTGCTTATTGTCCCATATGAAACTATTTTGTTTCTGTCCTTTTTGTACCTTGATAAATGTGACTCATGAGATAATTGTCTTTGGGGAGTTAGAGTGGTTGTAACCTCTGTAATAATGTGTGCAAAGAAGACCCTGTGCATCTCATTGACATGACAAAGTATCCTCAGAAATAACAGAATAGGAGCTCATTATTCCATGAAATGAAATAATAACAATCAGTATATATCAAAGAACAAATCTACAGCTGTTTTGTGGGGCTTGGGGGATTATTTATTGGGCCCTTAATAAGCTACAGACGGTACTTTTAAATACCTTAGATGTTTTTACTTCATTTTACACATAAAAGTCTATTCTGAAGCACTAAGCTGAGAAACGCGCAAAAAAGCCGGGTCCGCATTTGAACCCAGAGATCTGACTCCCAGATTCTAAAGTGTGACAGTCCCTAAACTTGCCTAGATCCGTAATTGCTCCGAAGCGGAAGGAGTGGGATCAAGAAATAGGAAAACTCATGCAAAACGCCCTACTAAAACAGGGCAGCTTCCAAGCATCACCCACCCCGGAAGCTTCAGGACCCAAGCTGGGGTTCCTGGGACGAGCCGCTCGGGAAGCAGAGGGCGTGCCCCGCACCCAGCACTCTCCGCCACCCAGGTATCAACATCCACAGGCCCGGAGAGAAAGTACCGGATAATGAGCAGACCCGCTTTCCCACAACTGTCCCCCTCAGAAAACTCCAGTACCAGGTCAGCAGCATGGAACTTTCTAACTTTCCCCCAACCCTCTCACAATTTCCCGCGAAAAGCCCACACAGCAACAACTGGAGTGCTGGTTGGTCGGTACTCTGGCAACTCACCCAATCAGAAGCAGGCAAAAGCTAGGGTTGGCACCCGCCGCTGCATTCTGGGAATTGTAGTTCATACTCTTGGCATACCCGCTTAATTCTATTAAATTTCTCCGTTGTAGTATTATCAAAACTGAGGGGAAGAACCTCTCAAGACAAAGGTGAAGCAAGGGAAACTTTGCCTGGAAATTCTTTTCTTTGTCCTTAGTAAATCTCATTTTTAAGTTACTTCCAGGGCTAGAGAAGTGTCTTTGGAGGGGCCGGAAGAGTTGGAGAAAGGATGGGCTATATGCCTAGTCCAGTTTTGGAAAGAGTTTAGCATTTGTTTTGCTTTGCACTTTTCACCATATTGGATGATGAAAATGAAGCTCCAGTGAGCTTCATTAAAAACTGAATATACACTTTTAAAAAAAACACTGAGTGTTTTTGAAAAAGAAATAAAGAAAATCAAGTACGTTTCATAGTACAGCAGTTGCGGTAAGAAAAACTAAGAAAGTGGCTTAATTACTGAAGTTTGTCAAAATCCTTTGCTCTCGGTTGCGCAACTCCTGTTCGACCTCGGTCTTCCGATTTATATATTACTATGTACTGTAATATGTGTATATAAGTATGATACTTATGTACAAATGAATTCCAAGTATATAGAATACAGGAGGATCCAGGAATCCCGTGGACATCCTCGGCATCTGTCACTGGCTGGCACTGTGACGGTGGCGAGAGTGGAGGAATGAACACAGCTATTCCTGGCCCCAGTTTCCTCGAAATGCATAACTGAAGGTGTTGCAAAGAGAAGCAATCATAATCAGGGAGGGTCCTCAGCCCGGTAACTAGCGGATTTAACTCTTCCGTGGCACCAGGCGCTGTCACGTGACTCGAATAAATCTGGTACTTGATTTGCATCTTTCTTCTCCTGAGCCAATGGGAGTGGCGCTTTCGTTCGTCATCCCGGCCCCTTCCACCACTCTCCGCAATGGGATCTGTCACCTGACTGGGCTCAAACATGGCTGCCCTGGAAGCTAAAGTGCTTTTGCCTCCCGGAGCAGGTGAGTGTAAAGCGCAGGCAAGACGGCAGGGGTGCTGTCCACGACCCCGCTAGGGGGAGCATCCCTTTCCCCCAGCCTCCCGGCTCTCGGTTCAGTCCCAGATTGATCTGATCTTTAATCCTCTGCCTTCACAGAAGGCTTAAACCGAAGGCGTCCTCATCCTTACCAAGGCGCCCACCTAGAGATTTGTACTCCGACTGACAAAAATGTTCAGGAGCGAATGCGGAAGTACATTTATGTGTCTGTTCCCCGGGCTAACACAAATATTATTATAGATGGGCTCTGCGTTAGGAGATGGGATCCACCCCTTAGAGAAAGGGATGGTTCTCAAAAGGAGATAGTAACAGGTCACATTAAACCCAAAGCAATAATTAGAAAAGTAAGTTCTGCCTTTTCCTTTCGGACTAGTTAGTAGCTGGTGGTTTATCTAAAAAACTTTCGTTTCTTCTCAGCTGGTGTGTTGATTCTCGGAGGTACTCTTCAAATGAGAAAACTGAAAATGTATTCCGCGTAACGCCTCTCTCTCTATCTCCCTGCACTTTGTGCTGGGAAAATGAGTTACCCATTTGGAAAAGAAGAAGCCGCTACTCAGGAACAGCTTTTTGAATTTTTCTGTGAGTGCCTGCGCAGGGGCGCCTGGGAGTTGGCACAGGCATGTGTACCTCAGCTACACAAGGGACAAGGCGATATCCCCCAAAAGGTGGAAGACATACTCCAGGCATTGGTGCAATGTCCCATTCTGCTAAGGTAAGTGATCTCCCTTCTTACCAGGTTCTCAGAGAGGACAACACGTGGTTCAGTATTTGAACTCTGGTCTTTATGCTCCCAATCAACTACTTTCTTTAAAAGTTAGCAACAATAGAGCACATTTCAACGTTCTTATGTTTCATCTGTGTAATATATTTTACGTTGAATATACTCCATTGGCTTTGGATTACCCTCTGAAGCTGAGTTTAAGCATTGCTACAAAAAGGTTCCTGAAACCACTTCTTGTTTATTATTGATAGAAGTTGGTGTAACTGCATCTTGTCACCAAAAGGCAAACCTACCCTCCCCTCTTGCTTGTAAGAGTGATGGTGTTGTTGCTTTAACAAAGGACTGAGGGTGCATTAACTTAAAACTTTGTATTTTGAAATAATTGTAGACCCACAAAAAGTTGAAAAATAATAGAGTTCAGGGTACCCCCTTTTCCAACTCCCCCAGTTGTGACATCCAGCTGTAGTAAAACATCAAAACCAGGAAACTTAGTACATAAACTACAGAAAAGATCTTACTTGATTTTCACCATTTTTAACTCTACATCTGCTTTTTACTTGTAACTCTGTTTACCTGTACCGGGGTCAATGTAACCCCCCACATACACACTTTAATAAAGATACAGAAGTACTGCATCACTACACATGAATTCTCTCACCCCTTGCTATTACACTATATATTTATACTGTGACCCCTTCTTGTGTCTTGGTAACCACAATTCTCCATCCCTAGATCTCTAAGTTCTTAGCTGTGCTATGACCTGGCGTCACAGGATACAAACACTATTCTTTCTATTTAATTGTTCTGTTACTAGCCTGTGGAAGTATTGGATTAGCACATAAACACCAATGAAGCAAATCACTATTCTAGGTTTTGTGTTTTGTTTTTTTCTCTCCCTTAAATTTGGATTCTAGGCTGTTACTGCCCAAACTACAGACTTCAAAGTAAGGCTCATGGATTCTGATAACTATTAAAGTAAAGTTAATTTCTGTAAACACCCTTTGTTCTTTTATATTTGATTCATTTTTGTATTCAAAAGTACACTTAGGGGCTGGGTATGGTAGTTTATCCCATACATCCCAACTGAGGCAGGAGGATTGCTGTGAGTTCAAGACCAGCCTGAAATATACAGTATTTGCCCTGTGTCAAATCAATGAATGACAGTGTGTGTGTGTGTGTGTGTGTGTGTGTGTGTGTGTGTGTGTGTTTGCGTTTATATACACACACACATACATATTTCAAATGGACTGTGACTTTCTCTGTAGGAGTATTTCTAAAAATAAGATTAATCCAGGTATGGTGAGGCTATTTCTATAGCTCCAGACACAAAAGAGAATCACCTGAGCCTGGAGGTTGCAGCCTAACAACATTCCATCTGGGAATATAAATACAGTTGTATAAGATGGTCCAGGCATTAGTGGAAGCTGAAAGCCACCTGGTTCTATTTTGTTGAACTGATACTTGCAATTGAGAATTTCTCATTAGGACTTGCCTGTTCAGATTTAAAATGGACTGAACTGAAAACTGAAATAAGATCTAGGATTACAAAAGAGAAAGAGTCGGTTGAAACTCCTCTCTTACTAAATCTTTCTTTTCCTTTTCAGATGTGGGCCAGATATCAACCCTCAAAGATTAGCCTGGCTCTGGCTTCTCGTACTGGAAAAATGGTTGCCCCAAGAAAAGGTGTGTGGATTTAACATGTAGATTTTCCTCGGGACTGAGAAGAACTGTGTCTGTTACTTCCTCTATTTTGTAATTGATGTTTTCTTTCTAGTGTTGACTATGGAAATGATTTGCTTACTAACTTACCCTGGCACCTTAGCACATTTTGTTAAATATCTCTACAAGTTTTGCTCTTGTCGAGAGCTTTGTGGAGTTGATTATGCCAAGACAGGTAGGGTGTGGTGATACAAGCTATTCAAGAAGCTGACACACACACACACACACACACACACACACACACACACACACACACACACACACACACACACACACACACACACACACACACACACACACACACACACACACACACACACACACACACACACACACACACACACACACACACACACACACACACACACACACACTTGACTCAAGAGAAATGACTTCAGCAATGCCTGAGATGAAACCAAGATCTGACTGGCCCCAACCCATGTCCGTTTCAACTTCGACATTATATTTAGCCTACACGGATTTCAGAGTTAGAAATTCAGTCTGTGAGTGCCCATCTTTTCCCTTGTTTTTATTGTTTTCACTCATCAGAATTAATTTTTTGTTAGTTCCCTTTTTTGCCCATTTGTCCCTCTTACAACCACACTAAAAATTCTTGATCTAAATGTATCTTTTTGTTGTTGTTACTGTTTTCCAAGAAAGGATTTCTCTGTGGCCCAGGCTGGCTTCTAACACACAGAGATCCCCCTGCCTCTGCCTCCCAAATGCAGGGATTAAAGGCCTGTGCCACCACTGCACGGCCTAAATGTATCTTTTAGACAGATTAGCAAATTGTCTAGCAAAGAGAAATTGCAGAAAGAGCAAGTAAGAGAAGCAAACATTGTAAATAATGAAACCTAGGATAAGTAAGAGTCAGCACTAAAGACAGA
This sequence comes from Phyllotis vaccarum, assembly GCA_033318265.1. Classification (NCBI taxonomy): domain Eukaryota; kingdom Metazoa; phylum Chordata; class Mammalia; order Rodentia; family Cricetidae; genus Phyllotis; species Phyllotis vaccarum. The sequence continues at coordinate 68,437,679 of JARWLC010000006.1, forward strand.
AGGAGACAAAAATAAGGTACAGTAGAAAAGAAAGAAAAGATTGGCTAGCTCTTGGAAATGAGGGGGACAGAGGGCCTTGTTACTGAGTAAGGCTCTCCCTGTTACACACATGAAGTCTATTGAACTGACCTTTCCCCTGGGAGAAAAGAGGTCGGCTTGCTTCCTAGTGACCTCACTGGCTGTTTATTCTCTGGAAGGTTGCTCAACAATGTCAGGTGGTGGATTTCACTTCCCTGTCTCCTTAGGCTAGATGGGTTCTTGTTTGGGTCAATGTCAAACAGATGTGTAGTCCTTAAAGCTGTGCTGCTGCTTTAAATGGTTATAGGGATGGTTTTGTTGTGGACCAAGCCCTTGTGGGCCTTTTGGAGGATTAGAGCCAGTTGTGGCTTCTGGCTCTGGCCCCCGGGAAACGTGGAGGTGCTTGCTTTTGCAGGCTCCCGCTGACTGCCACAAGCTGCCTTTTGTTAGGTGAAGCACTGATGTTTTAACATTCACTTTTATCTTCTGTCTCTTTATCTTGCCATGGCTTATGTCTACATGTGTAAGCATATGTATAAAGATTTAGCTACAGAAATGTTTGCTGATAAGTTGCTACTAACAGGAAAACTGGAAATAACCCTCACGTCCATAGTACACAGACCTGCTTAATAAATGGAAGCATATCTATATGCAGTACACTATGCCACTGCTCAAAATTATGTAGTAAATTGTCAGTGTCATTAATCATATTTCTCTTTTGTTGAAGATTTTATGTTTCATATATTATAGGTATATTATAATTTACATATTTGCATATCTTAATTTTTCTACACTAAAAATGTATCACCTTAAAAAAAATTTTATGTTTGCCTGATTAGAAAATACTCTTTTACCATTTCACTGCCAGTAAAGATTATTTTTTAAAACACATAGCTTCAGCCAGGCAGTGGTGACACAGGGGAGGCAGTGACAGATCTCTGTGAGTTCTAGGCCAGTCTGGTCTACAAAGTGAGTTGCAGGACCACCAGAGTGGAGAGACCCTGTCAAAAACAAAAAACAAACAAACAAACAACAAAAAAAAAAACACATATATTTAAGCCACAGGTTTCTTTGACTTGGAAATGAAATACAGCACTCTGTGATGCCAGGCATGCGTGCTAAATAGATATTAGATCCCCGCCCCCCCCTTTAGTTTTTTGTTGTTTTGGGTTTTTTTTCCCCCAACAACTGGTATACAAAGGATAATGACTACCAAAAGCATCATGATTGGTGATTGGATTAAAAGAGGATTATGAGGTCATGCCTTCCAATACTTTCCCCCAGCTGTTCTGCACACAGCAACAAAAGTTCTTGAGAAAACTTGAGTGATGCTTCAAAAAAAGAGTCAGGCCTGGTGTCACTCTCATCCTGGCAGGAAGGAAAGGCCTGAAAATCTTGGTAAAGAGCAGCCTGGGCTACATAGCATCCTGGAAGGAGGGAAGCAGGAGCCAGAGGACCTGCAGAAGACTAGCCTGGGCTACATAGCAAGACGGTGTCCCAAAACAGAAAAGGAGAAAAAGAAAGGTCACAGGAAATGAACAAACCTTGGAGTTGGAGGTTCATCAGTGTAGGCTTTAACTCCTGTGTGTTGGGCGGGGAGGGGGTATTCAAGGGCGCAGTGGAGCACATGTACACATATTTGTGTGAATATGTATAAGGCAGTCAAAAATCAACATCAGGTCAGTTAGGTGCCTTCCTGCCCCTCTCTTTATTTTGGGGGAGTGTAGGAGGGTTTTGGTTTTATGTTTTGATTTGTTTTGGTGGTGGTGGTTGGTTGGCTTGGGGTTTGGTTTTGGTTTTTTTTTTGGGGGGGGTGGTTTCTCCTGAGACAAAGTCTCTCAATGAACCTGACACCTGACAGGTATCAGTTTGTCTACACTGGCTGGCCAGAAAGCTCCCAGGATCCTCTGTACTGGGATTATATACATTCATCCTCAGATATGTATGGTTGTGTGGTTTGTTGTTGTGTTTTTGTGATGCTTGTTTTTATGTATATCGGTGTTTTCCTGTACAACTTAACAACTGAGCCATTTCTCCAGTCCAGGTTTTGAAGGTTTAGTTCTTTGCTTTTCTTGTTTTGTTTGTTTTGAGACAGGGTCTCGCTGTATCTCTGCCTGACCTGGAACTCACTATATAGGCCTTACTTGCCTTGAACTCAGAGATCTACCTGCCTTTGGTTCCCAAGTGCTGGGACTAAAGGCAGGTGCTGGAATATATAATATATATATACATATATACATATATACATATGCCACCACACCCAGCCCCCCCCTTTTTAATGTGGGTGTTAGGGATCTGAAGTCAGGTCTGCATGCTTGTGGGGCAATTGCTTTTCCAAATGAGCCATCTTTCCAAGCCCCTGCATACTAATTTAAAGAATGTTCAAGTTTATCCAACTTTATTTCCAAAAGAAATCATCTAAAAACATATCCAGGAGGGCTGGAGAGATGCCCAGGAGGTTAAGAGCGCTGGTTGCTCTTCAGTTCACAATTGTCTGTAACTCCAGTCTCCAGGGATCTGATGTCCTCTTCTTGCTTCTGTAGGCACCAGACATGCACAGACATACATAAATCACCCATATACATAAAAATGAACCTTTTAAAAATTTATTTGGGGCTAATTGTGGTGATCTGTTGTGCATCTTCTGAGAAATAAAGCTTGCCTGAAGATCGGAGGACAGAACCAGCCACAGAGTTAGCCATGTAGTTCAGACAGAGGTGGCACAGGCCTTTAAGCTCAACCCTAGGAAGGTTGAGACAGGAAGTGATATGTCTGGGCAGAGAAAGGAATATAAAGTGGGAGGAGACAGGAGTTTCCCCCTGTTCGCTCCTGAGGATTCATAGTGGTGAGAAGTTTCTCTAGTGGCTTGTTCCTCTGCTTCTCTGATCTTTAAGCATTTACCCCAAACTCTGGATCCTGGTTTTTATTTTAAGACCAATTAGGATTTGTGCAAGAGGTAATAATTAAAGGTACTTTATGTTAGAGAAATAGCAGAAACAAGAGTAACTAAAGAAAAATTCTACTTGGTAAGCAAAGAATATGCCTGACCTTTATAATTGCTTATTATTCCTCTAGAAATTACTTTCTGCTGTTTTCCGGAGAAAACTTGAGTTTCTTTTTTTGTCAGAAGACCTGCAAGATTACATTCCAGAGAACATCCTCAAGGTAAAAGAGACTGAGGGTCATCTGCAGTCCCTCAACAAGTTCAATTTTCAGAGCTGTGGGGGCGGCAGGTCCCTAAGACATTGGCTGTCCTTTGTTTTCAGAGATAGGCCCCTCCAAGGGGAGTTTGTAATGAATATAACCTGCCTGGTTTTGGCATGCTAGAAGCAGATTACCCAGACATACTGATAGTAGCAGGCAATTAATTGTTCTTTACATTTCACCTAGAAGGAACTCTTCTCTTGGATTTAAGATTTTTGAATTGTTGACCAGCAGATGATAGAGAATTTGAGGGAAGAAAGACCCTGATATTTAATAAACTTGTTTTCACTAACAGAGACACTAATGTTTATAGCTAATCATTACAACAACCTTCTGGGGTGGATTTCAGCTAAATGGTCTCTGTCTAGGTAAGCATGATTGGATTGCCAAGAATCAAGAATTTGAGATCAGCCTGAACTACATAGTGAAAGCTTGTCTCTATTGCCGCCCCCAGAAAAAAGTTAGCAATCAGTAGATAGGGAGTATAAATATAGTTATCCATATCTACAGATAGATATCTATAAGTAGATGTAGATAACTATATCTAATCTATCAGGTTGCTAACTTTTTCTGTATGGAAAGATATAATTAATATATCTATGTAGAAATGTATACATGTTGGTACGTAAGTGCATAAATCTCAATACCTCAATTATTTATTTTAATGTTTTAGCATCATGCCCAGGGTCTTGCACATACTAGACAATCACTGTGTCCTCGATCCACTCTTTGTTGTCTTAAGACTCTGCTACAGATAAGACATTTAAGGTAGGACTTACTAGTTCAAGGGCTCATGGACGAGCAATTAATACGGAGCTATCCCTGAACAGCATCTACAGATGTAGGATACAACACACATGCTTGTGCCCTTTCTCCTTCAGTCTGCCTGTACAAGCAGACTGTAGAGAATCATGCTTTTAACAGTCTAGTTTGAAGAGCCAGATTCAACACCTAACTGAGCTAATATATAGAACACATATTTTCTAATAAGACATATGGTACTAATTTAATTGTTCAAAGGTGGATTAAAAACATTAATCAAGCACCTCTGATGTCTGTTGCTAGACCACAGGCTGATTAATTTATAAAACAGAGATTTTCTTGGTTTGGATACTAGGAAGAATAACCACACAGATGTCTGCCCAGCATCTGGAAGAGCCTTCTTGCTGCACCATAACAGCGCAGAGGATATCACAAAGCTAGAGGGATCAGGTGTATTAACTCAGATGTCTCTCTTATTCAAAGCTTCTAACATCATAGGAACCAACCTTGAGATTAGATTCCATCTAATTTTAAGTCTCTCCCAAAGACTCAGTCCCCAAATATTAACACATGAAATTGGGGGTTAAGTTTCCAGCACAGGAACTACTTTGCTGTTATTTGTTTGAAACAGTGTCTTATCACATAGCCCAGGCTAATTGCAAAGTCTTAGCCTCCCAAGTGCTGGGATTCCAGGTATGTGTCCCCTAACTGGCTACTGATATGTGAAGTTTTAAGGAACACACTCAAACCAAAGCAGAAGGGTTTTATGGGAGGGATAAAAAAATGGACAGTGCCTTAAAACATGGTCAGAATTCAGGTCAGTAGTTAAAATGTGTTATGTAGTGTTCTTTCAAAAAAAAGTAAATTGAATTGCTTTTATGTATACACAATACCTTACCCACCTGGTCTGTAATTGAGGTCACCAATACACACGTTGAGGATAGTGGTGTGGGACTTGGGTAATTGAGCTAATCACTTTTAGCCTTAGTCTCATCAGTAATATGGGAATAACTATGTGTCTTCCTCTGGAGATTATCATAATGGTTGACTTGGTTCTTCTGTAAAGAGCCTTAAACAGAGGCTGGCTATACAAATGCTTATAGACTCTGTATTCTGCTGCTGCTGAGCCATCAAGGCACACAGGTCATAGCCATGTTAGTGGCCACTCCAATCCCTGTTTTCACTCTCCACCTAGGACCTGTTTGAAACCTTAGCACAAAACCCTGTAGGCAACAGGCCTGACAGAAGCCAGAAGTGGGAGAGTGAGACCCTTCAGCTCAGCCCTGAAACTGTCCCTGTGCTCTGGAATCTTCTGAAGCAAGGCCCCCAGCTAGCACAGGCCCTGGTGGAGCTCCTGCTTGAGGATCCATACAGCTCCTGCCTCTGTCACAGTTCTCTGCAGAAGACACTGCTGGACCTTGTTCAAAAGGCACTGCAGACCCTCCGGGACCCTGCCTCTCGGACCCCTAGGGTGGCTGATGCTGTCTGTGGAGCCCTCCAGGCTCTCTGTTGCACTGTGGAGCCACCAGAGAGTGAGTGGCGTGTCCTATGTGAGGAACTGCTGGAAACCTGCAGGGCTGAGGGCAGTTCCCTGCAGGAGGAACGTCTACTTGGTTGCCTGTTGCACAAGGCAGGACGGAGCCTACTGTCCCTCTACGGCCAAACCTATGCAGAGAAGGTGGCAGAAAGGCCACCAAAGGCCATACTTTTGGGAAAAGGTGTGTTTCTTTTACTATTTCTCTGTGTACTTTAGTAAGGCCAATGTGTCTGAAGTTCTGGACCAGTATTGTACTTGCTTGTTCAAGACAAAAGAGGCTAAGCAAAACTGTGTAACTTGTTTTGTTGTTTGTTTGTTTGTTTAAATTAGGGCTTAAGAAAATAACAGAAGCAGAAAAGTGCTTTGCAGAAGCTAAGAGAAAGCTTAAGATAAAGTATAAACAGTAGAATTTAACTCTTGGGAGTCTATTCTTGGGCTAGAAAAATGGCTCAGTGGGTAAAGATGCTTGCCATACTAGCCCAGTGATCCGAGTTTGATCCCCGTAACCCACATAAAAGTGGGAGGAGGGAATGGATTCCATGGCATTGTCCTCTGACCTCCATAATATGCACATGCACATACATTCACAATATAAAAGTAATAAAATAAATTTTATGTCAGTCAGTACAAGCGCCTAGTCTCGGATTGGTTGGTTTTCAGTGTGGGCTGTAGGATGAGAAAAGGAAGATCTTCGTTTCCTAGTAACCTTCCTGGTGTGATGTCCAGTCTCCTCAGATCATCTGGATCCTGACCGGGTAATGCTGGCCCTGTTCTCCACTCCTGACCCAGCCCACGCTTGGAAAATGGCCTTTTTCTACTGCCTGAGCAACAATAAACACTTCCTGGAGCAGATCCTTGTAAGTCAAGCTAATTACTGTCTCACAGAAGAACCCAGAACTCTCCCTAGCCTATTTTGGTTTTTTTGTTTCCTTTGGATACTCATGTATCCAACTCCTGCAATCTAAAATCAGTGACAAGTCATCTGGTTGTCCTCCCGAAAATCCCTAGGGAGAGGGGCCTCTGAGCACCAGCTCCATTCATAACTGATGCTGTTAAACCTTTGGTAGGAAGTAAGATGCTGACTGTGTGTCAGCTTTCTAGAGGATTAGAAAGCAAAGGCCACAGCAACAGTACGAGGCCAAGCTGGAAGGGAATTTTAGTTCCTCTAACTCTTGCTTTCCAAGTTAAAATTAAACATTTACTTCAACAGATATTTGTGAATGCCGTCTTGTAGGCTATGTGCTATACTAACAGGTAAGGTTACAACACAAGACAGTCCCTCACTTCAAAATGCTTAGAATGTACGCTTTTGTGAGCAATTATTTTTATGTAACCTACTACCTTAATGAAACTGGAACTCATTCTTTCCAGTTTAGATATGCTGTGGGATATTGCTCTTGTACACTGTAAAGATTTGTTGCTCATATTGCTAGTTGGTCAGAGTAAGAGTTAGCAAGTAATGAGTCTGAGGCATAGGCTGAACAGTTTGTAATTGATATAAGACTTGGTGTGATTATCTGGGACTGCTGGTCTGGACCTTGGGGCTAGGCCAGGCCAGAGACATCTGACTACACAGTAACCAAGTGACCTTTGGCTTACAGGTAACAGCACTAACCCTATTGAAAGAGGAAGACTTCCCAAGCCTTGGATGCCTGCTTGATAGAGAATTCAGGCCTCTCAGTTACCTGCTTGTGCTCCTGGGATGGACACACTGCCAGAGCCTTGAATCAGCTAAACAATTACTCCAAACCCTCTATAGGACCCAGGTAACTTATTCAGCGCCTCAGTGGTGCTCCAGAAGTGAATGCCATGGGGCTTTGGGTTTAGATAGAGTTCAGAGTCTCACTGTCAGCTACAATGTCTGAGTCAGCACTTGTTTCTTCTGCATTGACATAGGACCAAGGCCATGATGGGCTTCTCAGGGATGCCTGTGAAGGATTATGGGCTCACTTAGAAGTCTTGGAGTGGTGTGTACAGCACAGCAGGTATGTCCCTGTCAAGTCATTGACCTCTCTACTGCACTAGGAGGTTTCTGGCCCTGACTTTCGGGCCTAACCTCAAGGTTTAGACCCACAGAGACACACAGATGCTTACAATAGTTTAGGACTGATCATATAAGGCCCAGGCATATAACTTGCTAGCTCTTTACCCTTAATCTAACCCATGACTCTTATCTTGTTCAGTCATGTGGCTCGGTACCTTTTCTTAGAGCAGCATGGTTGTCCTCTGCTTCTTCTGGCTTCTCTCTGGCATTCTTCTCTGTGCTTCCTGTTCTCGGAGTTTTCTTAGTCTGGTAGCCCTGCCCACACTTCCTGCCTGCCTTTGGCCAATCAGTGCTTTTTAGTAAACTGTGGGTGGGACAATTATTTACAATGTAACAACATAATCTCCCACACCCTACCATACCCAGGGCACAACCTGTGCTCCATTTCAGGAAAAAAAAAAAAAAGAAAAGATAATTGTTGGCCAGACACAAATAGTTATTCCAGCTGTTAAACCAGGAGTTAGGGCAAACATTAATAATAATCACCTTCCATTTGTGACCATCATGTCACACAGCCAAAGGATAACTTGGAGTCTAAGAGAGGAACTGTTCACAAACCCTAGGCATATGCTATAGGCTCAGCATTGTTCTAAGCTCCTTACAACACTCCGATAAAGTTGATACAGACATGGTTATTGTTTTAAATGTGGGACAGAAAGGGCCACGCGTGGTGCCTCACACTTTTATTCTCAGCCCCTGAGAGCCAGAGCAGGCAGATTTCTGTGAATCCACAGCCAGCTTGGTCTACAGTGAGACATGCAGTGGCCCGGATCTGACTTGTTCTTTGTTCATCTCACCGGCACCTCAGGGAGTAGTTGGAGTGAGTAGAAAGGGGCTCTTACTTCAAGTAAAGCCGAAAGAGCTTATTTCAAGAGTGCAGAGAGTACAGAACTTAGGAGCTTTGATCTTTGGGGTGCCACTTAGATTCCACTGATCACTTAGATCTAGGCAAGCAGCTAACCCGATGGATATAATTTCTTAAAGGTGGTAAATGTGTCTTTTATCCTAGACCTAGTAAAATACAGTTTGAGAAAGTGAAGCCTGGAGTATTACGAGGCAGAGAAGAAACAAAGTTGTCTCTCTGTAGGGCACTAGTATAAACTGCCTTCCTGTCCATCCTTCCGACTTTCCCTTACAGCAGCTGCATACCAAAGAGAGAGCTCCTATGCCACTTACATGGTGGAGACAGCCACTCAGTGCTGTACTCTCTCCATCACCTTACAAACCTCCCAGCCCTCAGTGAGGAAGAAGTCCTCAAGCTCTTACAGAAGGCGCCAGCTAAGGACCTCCAGCGAGAGCATGGTGAGTTGGCCACAGCATCCTCACACTGTGACGCGCAGGTCAGGAAACTCCCATGGGCAAAAGCAGATGTTTCTAGGAGGGAGATGTTGCTATGGCTTGATTTCCTAAAAGAACTAGAATTCTGATTGACACCTGGAAGTGGAGAAGGCTTCCAGTGATGTATTTGACATCTGTCCTCTGACCCACTGAGGTGTGCTCAGAGTGTGGGACCTCAACCTGAAAAGGATAGTAATAGGACCATGGCTGTGGTAAAAACCAAAGAGAGTGTAAGTTAGAGCCCAGGCAACAGAGGCCTACATCATATAGAAGGCAGACTCATGAGGAAAAATATCAAAGAAGACAAAGCTGGTATCCACTAGGGGGAAGGCCTGGGAAGCTGCAGGTCAGACACACAGGAGGGTAAGAACTATGGGGTCACACTCTGCTTCAGCAATGCTGCTTCTCACCTATTTCTCTACTTTAGACACCCATGATGCTTCAGTCCCCGAGCACCTGAGCCAGTGTCAAAGCCTGACCCTCTACCAGGGCTTCTGTGCCATGAAGTATGCTATCTATGCCCTCTGTGTGAACGCACATCAGCACTCTCAGTGTGGGGACTGCAGAGACAGCACCTCCGAGGACCTGGCCCTGGTGGAGCTGGGCAACGATTCCCTCCCCTCTGCAGGTACAACCTTCCCCAGTGACTGCTTTGTATGGTTACCATTTCCTTCCAGGGTGGAGTGCCCTTGATTGTAAAGACACAGGAATAATTTTATGCATGTATCAGCATCTGCATCAAAAGGATTTACTTACATCTTATTGGATCTTCCTCTGATCATCTAGCATAGTATTTGCCAAATGTTTTCCTTTTTGTAGCTAGACACCGTGATAAGAAGAGCATTTCAGAGGCTTGAGAAATGCCTCTGCGGTTAAAAGCACTGGAGGCAGAGGCAGGTGGATTTCTAGTTCAAGGCCAGCCTGGTTTACAGCACAAGTTCCAGGACAGCCAGGGATATACAAAGAAACCCTGTCCTGAAAAATGGGGGGGGGGGGGGAGCACTGTCTACTCCTCCAGTCCTGAGTTCAACACTCAGCATCTACATGGCAGTTTGTAATCATCTGTAGCTGTAGTCCCATAGAATCTGAAGCCCTCTTTCTGTTGTACAGATGTACATGCAGATAAAACACCCACATACATTAAAAACATGAATTAATAGATATTTTAAAAATATTAAAAAGAATAACATTTCACATCAACTCTGGTTTAAACTTTCATCTTTATATATGTGTACATTTATGTATGTGATATATAAATTGAAGTTTAGTTTTAAAGAACAGTATCCAAATAGAACATACTTATGATTTTTTTTTCCTTTTTCCTTCCTTCCTTCCAAGTCATACTGTAGTACAACTGGAAACTGATGTAGCCTGCTTTGGTCTCAAACTCTTAAGCCTCCCAAACACTGGGGTTCCAGGTCTGCAACACTATGCTTAGTTCTGCTTCTTCCTCCTCTTCCTCTTCCTTCTCCTCTTCCTTCTCTTCTTTTAAATTTACTTTTTAGATTTTTTTTTTAATACACGTGGGTGTTTTGCCTTCTATGTACATGTCTGCTTCCCACAGAGGCCCGAACACAGCAGCAGATGTCCTAGGTCATGAGCCATCATGTAGTTACTGGGAAGCAAACCCAGGTTCTCTGGAATGCAGCCAGTGTTCTTAATCACTAAGCCATCTCTCCAACCCCTTCTTTTTTATGGTAGGGTTTCATTCTATAGCTCAGGCTGGCCTTAAGCTTGTGGCAATCCTCCTGCCTCAGCCTCCTGAAAGCTGGCATCAGAACTGTGCTATCACACCCTTGTTGAATATCAAAGAGACCTAGGCTGCCTGAGATTGTTGTTATAGTAACAGAAGGGGTAAAGAGTCTACATTACCTTAATTCCTAGAACTGAAACTCCAAGTATTTGTCAGAGGTACAGAATAATGTCATAATTTAAGAGGTTTTCGGCGCTGTCTGGCCAGAGGTGTAGACCCACAGACCTGCCATCCCAGAGTGCCTAGCCACCCACCGCTGCTTAGGCCCCCAAAAATGACTCAGATGCTTATATTAACTTCATGCTGTTTGGCCTATGGCTCAGGCACATTGCTAGCTAGCTCTTACATCTTAAATCAACCCATTTCCATTAATCTGTCTGCCATGTGGCCCGTGGCTCACCTGTGTTCCTTACATGTTTCTTCTTTGGGCATCTGGCTCCATCTGTCTCTGACTCTGCCCTCTTTCTCATATCTATGATTCGATTCCTCCGCCTACCTTTACGGTGCCTGCCATGGCCAAAATAGTCCTTTATTCACAGCATATAGAAAGACATTCCCACATTGCTGTACTTTTTAATGTTTCCTTCTCTCCTTTCTTCCTCCGGCCTCTTCTTCTTCCTCCTTAGGTGCTTCACATCTCTTCCCAACATACCTGGCCAGATGCCAACAGTATTTACGAAGTATCCCCAACTCTCTGTGCCTGGAAATTCTTGAAAACATCTTCTCTTTGCTCCTCATCACCTCTGCCGATCTTCACCCAGAGCCTCACCTGCCAGAAGACTATGCTGAGGATGAGGACACTGAGGGGAAAGGCTCCTTGGGTTTGCAGTCTCCATCAGTGAGTCCCCAGCACATTGCCCCTCCTGAGAGGAAGTCAGAGCGGGGATCCCTGGGACCCAGGAGCCTTGCTCACACAATGCCCAACTGTCCAAAGGCAGAACCAAAAGACAGTTCACCAGGGCCTCACAAGCACAACTTTTTGGACCTAAAGCACTTTACTAGAGGCCTGAATGGATTCCTGGCTGACGAGTTTGCAATAGGAGCATTCCTCAGCCTTGTTCAGGAACAGCTTGATGAGATCAGCAGCCACAGCACTCTTGAGGAGACAAAGCAGCCAGAAGGCCAGGGCTGGTCAGCAGGCAGAGATGGACTGCAGAGCCGCCTGCACCGCTTCTCGAAGGTTCTCTCTGAGGCCCAGTGGCGATACAAGGTGGTAACAAGCAACCAGGGCTCAGGTGAGAGGAGGGAGACAGAAAGTCTAGAAAATAAGAAAGGAGAAAAGTCCAGCAACATGGGCAAGGGGCAGGCATGTGGGAGCCACACCCTACTGCCTGATTCCACCGGGCATCAGATCAAAGCCAATCACTGTGCCTGTGTTTGCTGTTTCAGAAGAGCAGCCTTCCAGAAGATACCGGTCCATTGCCACAAGGCATTCTAGTCTCCGCCGAGGCCGTCGGACTAGGAGGACCCGGACAGGTGATTTAAAAAAAGTCTCTTCTCAAATCCACCTGACAAAGAGGCAGACTGGTACTTGTCTAATGTCCTTCCAGGCAGAGCGCATGGTCAAAATCACAAAAGATGAAAGATCCTCCTTCCCCAGTCAAGTTGTAACAGTTTCTTATGTAGCCAGCCAGAAATTCCTCACCCAACACAACAAGCATATCCTACCACATATGCATAATCACACACACACACACACACACACACACTCACTCTCACACTGTGAACATGTGGGTAAGGTGAAGGATGCCCAAGAGAAACCTGGGAAAACAACATGGCAGTGTTGCTCTGGCTCTGAAGCTGCTCAGTTGACTGGTTTGGGACATGGTCCAAGTTTGTATCCATCTGAGCGATCCAGCCACAGAACACACATTCCATTTTCTTTTCCCCACAGCTCCCTCTTCTTTCCACAGAGCTGCCTCAGCAGTGGGCCAAGGGGACTCCCTTGATGGGTGGTAACAGTCTCCGTAAGACCACACTAAAGGACAGCCAGCCTCTATTGGCAAGTCTCAGCACTTAGAAAAGCTGATGGTGGGCTGCTTTTCCTTCCCTCCGGGGCTTTGATCAGAGTGGCCTTTGGCAGGCCCGGCTTCCACTTATAGTTCCTATTTTTTCATGTTTGAAGAACATGTCAGAAAACATCACAGCTTCTCTCTGCACCCTACCGTTTGCTAGTCATGATTAGCTGTGCTTTTGTTTTCTCAAGCTGTTGCTGGTACTTAGTCAGCAGATGGTGACCACAAGCTCCTGGGACTCCAAGACTCCCACGTGGTTAAAACCGTGGGCATAAACTGCTACCTGAGCGCTCTGGACCACATCATACCTGCCCTCCATCCTCCTGGAGACACTTTTTATCCTCAGTTTGCCCAGATCTCGCCTTGTAGGCAGGCCAACACTGCATTTTTACCATAAGGAGTTGACCAACTTTCACTCTTCTGTCTCTAGATGGCAGGGAAAGGGGCTCCAACCCATCCCTGGAGAGGACAAGCAGTGAGCTGAGCACAAGTACTTCAGGTATCTGGGCCCCAACAAGCTGCCTACCTTAGGCAGCTTTGCCCATGTCCAGATTTGCTTTGCCCTGTGGTGTAAACACCAGAACAGAACTTCTGTTCATGGTTTATTCTGCCGATAACGGAAGTGTCAGCTAGGAAAGAGAAAAGGCTTTCTCTCTCAGTTAAGTTGCCCAACAACAGAGAGAGAAAGGTGACTATTGAAGGAAGGTAGTTGGTATTTGTATTCTAAGATGGTAATAAATGTTTATTCTTCATTTAGTCAAAAGCCAAGACCCATTTTCAGATCTTTTAGAGAAAATATAGAATTGTGGAGAGAGGTGATGACTGTTTCCCCTGACTGTCCAATGTTCTTCTACCCAACAGAAGGGAGTCTGAGTGCTGTGTCTGGGCAGGTGGAGCTGGATAACCGGTTGCAGCCGCAGGCCCAGAGTTCCATCATCCCCATGATGTTATCCCCACCAGAGTCACTGCTGGCATCCTGTATCCTCAGGGGAAACTTTGCAGAAGCCCATCAGGTAAGGGGAGGCTTGTCATAGTAAAGCATACGAAGTCAGCCCCTGACTGGCTGCCATATTGGGCCTCCAGGAAAACTGAATGCGTGTGACCCCAAAAGTACTTAAGAGTGCTTGCTGGGGGTCACATTGAGCAGAAAAAAAACAGAAAGGAATTTCCACATGTTTGGAGGCATTGAGTTATTTGTTTTCTTAATACAAGCAGTGTTTTTAACAAACTAAAATAGCCACCTCTTGCCCCTCCCGAGCAGTGAGACTCCTGTTTCTCCCTTGGTAGTCCTGTGAATTTATCTGTGTTTTTATACAGCTGAAAACCGTAATGCATATAGCTTCTGTTACTACACAGAATGGCAGAATGGCAGTTGAGTTCAGTGAGCAGCACTGGGGCTGGCAAACTGGGGCACCATGGGATGTGGGAAGACAATACTGGAATACAGTCGGAGTGACTCAGGCTCTCTGAGCCTTGATCCTCCGTGGACAGTTTTAGCTTCTCCACCTCAGCCATGAGAAATGCAAGAATCCTCTGTGTTGTTTAAACGCAGTAGCATTAAGTACCACTCCTGTGTGCTTCAAACACTCCGAGTGTTTTTTGAAACTTAATGAATTTTCTGTGGTGTGACTCCAGTTGTCAAGGAGGTCTAGGGGAAATCTCCGTGCTAAGATGGTCTGTCCTTATTTCCCCGTTCCTTTTAGAACGCCTATACTCAGAATTAGAAGCCTCTGGACAAGATCGGGATCCCTTCACCCACCACATCCTTCTTTTGTTGTTTACTAGTGCTGGGGATTGAACCCAGAGTCTCTCACATGCTGGGCTTTACAATGGGTTACACTCCCAGATCAATAACAGATTCTGGCTCTCATTGTTCTGTTGTTACTTACTAGCCTTTCTTCAACCTGAACAACCCCACTAAAGCATGGTGCTTTCTCCCTTAAACAATGCACTTGGTGTGTGTGTGTGTGTGTGTGTGTGTGTGTGTGTGTGTGTGTGTGTATAGTTATAAAACAAATTGTATGTATTGCAAACAGTATTAACAAGAAAATGCAATTAGTTTTTAACACTACTAACACTACCATACAGAAATAACCAATGTAAGCCAGGTTGTAGTGGCACACGCCTTTAATCGCAGCATTTAGGAGGCAGAGACAGGATCTCTGAGTTCAAGGCCAGCCTGGTCTACAGAGTGAGTTCCATGTAGGGCAGCCAAAGCTGCACAGAGAAACCCTGTCCTGAAAAATCAAAACCAAAAAAAGAAACAACCAATGTTAAAGATGTCTATTATTGTCTATTATTGGCTAATATTTTTCTAATGATAATCATCTGATCATGTTGCTTTTCAGTCATTGTCTTTCTGTCCAACACTCAAATTGTGTTCAGCCTTGTAATAATGCTATGGAAACATGATAGGTGTAAACCTTTGGAATAGTTCCTTAAGGAAAGTTCTCATAGCTGGGCATGGTGGCTCACACTAGTAAACCCAACACTGAAGCTGGAGGATTGCTATGAATTTGAGGCCAACCTGGGCTAGAGTAAGAGCTCCCCACCCCCACAGAAGGGAGTTAGATGGGAAGACTGGAAGGGAAGGAAAGGGGTCTCACCTAAATTACTGAGTTTAAACGCATTTTAGGGTAAGTAAAATGTCTCAGTGGGTAAAGGCACTTGCCACCCAGCCTGAAAACCTGAATGTGACCCCCCAGGGACTCACATGGGTAAAGGAGAGAATCAGTTCCTACAAGTTCCTCTCTGACTTCCACATGCGTGCCATGGTACTCACATACCTACACACATTCTCTCTAAATAAGTAAGTGTAATTATAAAAAAAAAATTAAATACATTTTTTTAAAGTTTAAATATTATCAAACTATTCACAGCAGTTGTGGCATATCCCTTGAGGATTTATTCTTACACGTTGTTAGTGTATTAGATATAAAATAGTATCTATGCTAATTTCTGTCAGCTGGACACAAGTTAGAATCATCAGAGAAGGAGGCGCCTCAGCTGAGGAAACGCCTCCATAGGATGGAGCTGTAGGCCAGCCGTTGAGCTTTTAAATTAGTGATTGATAGCAAAGGGCTCATTCCATGTGAATGGTCTACCCCTGGGCTAGTGGACCTGGATTCTACAAGAGAGAAGGCTGAGCAAACCAGTAAGCAGCTCCCCACCACGGCCTCTGCATCAGCTCCTGCTTTCAGGTTCCTTCCATGTTTGAGTTCCTGTCCTGACTTCCTTCAATGATGGAGTATGATGTGGAAGTGTGAGCCAAATAAATCCTTTCCTCCCCAAGCTGTGGTGTTTCAACAGCAACTGAAATACTATCAGTTATTTAAATTCATGGTCAGAAAAAATATGTTCTTGTTTGTGTATCTCCCAAAGGTGTCTCCTCTGAAATCACTGATAATATTTGCTTATTTCCTTCTGGCCTTGGTGATTTGTTTGTGGACTTCTTCAAGCTGTTTTTCTTTGTCTCTTCTTAACATTCAGTGCTTGCTGGGTGTAGTGGCACATGCCTTTAATCCTTGGGAAGCAGAGACAGGTGAGATCCAAGGTGTCTTGGTCTACAGAGTGAGTTCCAGAACAGCCAGGGCTACACAGAAAAACCCTGTCTCAGGGAGAAAAGCCCAGTGCTCTCTGATGCTCTAGAATAGCCATCTTGGGGCCATAGTCTAATGAACTGGCCCAGCATCCTATCTTTAGATATTCCCAGACTATGTGGACCCACCACTGCCACAGCCTCCCTTTCTCATGACAGGTGGTATTCATGTTCAACCTCAAGTCCTCACCTAGTGCTGGGGAGCTGATGTTTGCAGAGCGTTACCAAGAGGTGATCCAGGAGCTGGCCCGTGTAGAGCATAAGATTGAAAACCAGAATTCAGATGGCAGTAACAACACCATTCGGCGCTCTGGCAGTGGGCGCTCAACTCTACAAGCCATTGGCAGCGCAGCAGCAGCAGGTTAGTCTTCCATGCTGACATCAAAGGTGAGAGGTAGCTGGGATAGCGGCCTAAGGGAAGAAACCACCCAAATCTTCATGAGAAGTCACCAGAAATGGAAAATGGGATACCCACCCCAAAAGCCATCAATCCTGATACATTCCAAGCAGTTTCCGAGCTGAACTCAGCCTCCCTAACTAGGTGGACACATGCCTGCCACTCGGGCCACTCCTGCTCATCCTCCACAGCTTACGCTAAAGAACAAGACTGATGTCTCAGTGCATTTTGGGACTATCACTTGGGCATTAGAGGACTGCTAATGTGTAATTATTCAGCAGGAAAGCAGATTACTTAACTGTTCCTAAAGTGAAAATTGCCTATTTGTAGTCTGGAGACCACATCTCAGTCCCCAGCTGTAGCAACACACTCCAATAGCTACCTACCTGTCCTTCTCGAAGCACAAGTTTGTCCACATTTTCACCCCTCCTTGTAGCAGGTTACCATCATCTGTTGCCCTTTACATATGCTTCCAGAGACTTTTCAGTGCCTACTTAAAACATACACCCAAGTCCTCATGCTTGTCCAGCGGGTGTTATTACCTAACCACTAGGCTGCCACCGGTATCTCGCTGGCCCCCCATTTAAAACATATTTAGGCACATCTTTTCAATGGTTTTGATAGAAAAGGTCTCCCACAGCAGTGATGCTGTCTACTTTGCTTTCTTAGCAATATGTTTAAAGAGTGTGGTCCACCCTGATCTGAGTCTTTCTGAGCTGCTTTAGATCCTTTGGGAAGACATGCTTCCTTATCACTACCTTCTGGGCTTATTGTGGCCTTTCTCTCATATCAGAAAAACTGTAGACAAACTACTTCTCACCCTAATCTTTGTTTTTTGCTTCACTGATGCATGTCCAGGAATGGTATTTTACTCCATTTCTGATGTGACTGACAAGCTCCTTAGCCCCTCCGAAGACCCCATCCCCATGCTCCAGGAAGATTTTTGGATAAATGCTATTCAGACGGAGCCCAGCACTCCTCTTAGAGAAGTTCTGGAAGACCTCAGTCCCCCTGCCATGGCTGCATTTGACCTGGCTTGCTGCCAATGCCAGCTCTGGAAGACCTGCAAACAGCTGTTAGAAACAGCCGAGCGGCGACTGAGCAGCAGCCTTGAGAGCAGGGGTAAGTGGGCATTGAGGGCATCGTTCACCCCCTCCATTCCCATTCATTCATTCATTCATTCATTCACTCATTCACTCAGCTATAGCTATGAGTTCAACAAACCTTAAGTTGTGGCCAGAATGAGAAGACATACTGAACCTTAGTTAATGTCTTCATCCTAATGCTTAAATACAGATTGTTGGGTGTCTCATATCCATAGACAGCAATCTGCAGTCATTCAAAGTAATTCTGTTCTAGTTTATCAAAAGAGTGTGGGAAGTAACATACATTCAACAGGAAAGTCGAAGGGCAACTGGGTTTGTTAGGGAAGAAGGGATGCAGAACAGGAACAGAGAGATGGGGAAAAACAAGAGGAAGATGGGAAGAACAGTGCCATTTGCTATCAAGATTCTACAGAGAAACCCGCTAATTGGTGCTTTTTAAAAAAAAATGAAAGAAACATATTCTCAAGGATAATACAGATGGGCAGATGGGGTGAGTGTGTAGCATGCCTCACACATGTGTAGTATGAGCCCTGGGTTCAGTCTATTAGCATACAAAAACCAAGGTACACATCAGTGCTGTTAGACTGCAGTTCCCTCCTGGGGGAAGGGGACCCTAGCCTGGGACTACTCTGACTCTGTAAAGCAAGGTAGAGGAAATGGCCTAGGACTCCGAGCAGTGGTTCTCGACCTGTGGGTCGCGACCCCCTTACACCTCTATGATCTTTTCATGGGAGTTACTTAGGACTATCAGAAAACGCTGACATTTACATTATAATTAATAAAAGTAGGAAAATTACAGTTATTAAGTAGCAATGAATCAGTTTCATGTTTTAGTGGTTACCAAAACATGAGGACCTATGTTAAAGGGCTGA
Organism: Phyllotis vaccarum; assembly: GCA_033318265.1. Classification (NCBI taxonomy): domain Eukaryota; kingdom Metazoa; phylum Chordata; class Mammalia; order Rodentia; family Cricetidae; genus Phyllotis; species Phyllotis vaccarum. The sequence goes on from JARWLC010000006.1 coordinate 68,456,323, forward strand.
CGTATGATGAAGGTCGAGAACCACTGTCGTAAAGGAATTAGATACATAAAGACTGGGGCAATTAGAAAACATAAATCTGATTCCAGCCCAAGTCCACGGCCTAAGAGAGCAGGGAGGAAAATCCACAAGAAGCCTCTCTGGCTTTGGTCAACTGAGTCTGCTGTTGATGGCTGAGGCATCCTGGAGTCTTGGGCATAGCATACACCAGCTCTGCTTGTCATCACTCAGAATGACACAATGAGCACTTCACACTTCCTATTATAAAAGATAAAATTGCACAAAGGTCTGAGCATCAGCCTCTGAAAATCCATTTCCCCCAGCGTCCCTCCTCGTCGTCTCTTTCAGGTCACCTGCTAGACCAGGTTGTCCTCAATTCCAGTGGGATTCGAGGTTTTCCTGCTGTTCTTCAACAAATTAATAAGATTCTCAACTATCCACTTACCTCAACGGGACAAACAAAGCCAGGTGGGTGAGACGCTCCCCAGCACCACCTGCTCTTTCGTCTGTTTTTCCTGGACTTGGAACGGTGGGTCGTCAGACATTTTTTTCTTCCCTTCCTCTCTCCCATGTTTTCATAGAGATGCTAGAGGAGAGAGGAGGGAGCACTCCACGGTGCAGTATCTCCGAGCTGCTTCAGACATGCTGGCCCAGCCTCACCGAGGACTGTGTTGCCAACCACACCAGCCTTTCCCAGCAACTGGATCAGGCTCTCCAGGCACTTCGAGACACCTTAGCGATACCAGGTAGAGGTCTGCCCCCACGGGAGGGAGACAAGACAGCTGAGGATGTGCATGTAGAGGCATTTGGAGCAGAGGCTCTGCACTCTGAGCTGGGCTTGGTCAGCCCTTTCTAGCTAAGCAAGGCACATCTCAGAACTACACTTCCATCTTCCCCAACACCCAACTGAAAGGATACTTAACACTGATCACTAGCAGGTGCATTTTTTTCCACTCCTGGTGAAAATTATACCCAGCTGGTAATTTGTTAGTATTTGGTCAATTCTCCCCAAAAGCTTCATGCACTCTTCATAAAGCTGTCTCACCCTAGAGACGACAAGGTAAAGCAACTATATAGTGTGGTTTTCTAGACTACAAGCTCTTCCTGGCTGAGATCACTTGCCCACATGACTGAATTAAGATTTGTGTTTATTGTTTGTTTTGTCTGCCTACTTTCCAAGTGTGGTGCTTACATAGTCACCTGTGTCCTAAGACACCCAGGGCACTCTATGGGAAGCTCAGTTTACACATTGGGTCAGAAGTTAACCCAAAGCTGAGGGAAATTTAGTTCCCAGTACCCACACTGAGTAGTTCACAAACCCCTATAACTCTATATCTTCTTCTGGCCTCTGCAGGCACCCCAAATCCACACCCACAAGCATATCTATAAGTTAAAAAGTAAAATAAATATTTATTTTTAGAAACTGACCCAAAGCTAGAAGCAGAGACTAAAGCCATGTTTCTTCTCCCATCCTTATTCCTCTCAGAGCCCAAGAGTATTCCACTCACTTCTCTAGTGGAACAGGCAGCCCAAAAGGCCCCCGAGGCAGAGGCCCACCCTGTGCACATCCAAAGTCAGCTCCTCCAGAAGGCCCTGGGGAAACAGGCACTGGCAGGCAGCAGACAGGCTGACTATGTGGGAGCCTTCTTCAGCTACTGCAGCTCCATGGCTTCCGTTCTTCTTAGGAGTTTGAGCTCCGATCCTGGTAAGTAGTGAGAATGAAACGGAGTCGCAGTAGGTGGTCATTTAGGAAAGAGGAGATGTGCTCCCTTCAGAGAAGGTACCCAGTATCTAAGGGTACCAGATTTGTAGAATTCTCTTATTCATCTACCTATTTTACATGGAAGTCCTCAGTAACATTTCATGGAATTGGTGCCTTAAAAATATCACTGAAGCCAAGTGTGGTGGCACACAGCACTCAGGGGACCAAGGTTCTAGGCTGGTCTGGGCTAAATAATACCCTGTAACAAAACAGAACAAAAATTCTGTCAGACCTGGGGTCCATTGCAGATTTGAGAGCCCAGGAGAAAAATCAAGCTTTTGACATGAGTCCCAGATTCTTTGAGATCATAGCAAGTTCCAGGTGGATGGTTAATAATCTGAAATCTTAAATTTTCCAGATTCTAAACCTTTTTAACCACCAACCTGATGCCATAAATGGCTTAACAGGTCATAGTTAAAATACAGATGCATGAAAATACTGTATAATTTTACCTTTGGGTGCTGTATACAAGATGTATATCATCAGTGTTTAGACTCATGATACTCTATTCTGTGCATGCAAACATTCCAGGAGCCAAGACACATCTAGTCCCAAATGTTGGAGAGACAGAATACTCCAACTGTCAACTTCAACATCAATCAAGTCGAAGTAAGCTTTGTGTGCTGTCTGTACTTAGACTGGCCACTGAAGTTTGCTAAGCTGGAAGTCCTTAACACTGTAAAATGTAAATAACCCTGTATTCAGAGTCATGTTGAGAACACCTTTACCTACTAAGAATCTACAGAAGGGCCCTTCTTTGCTGTCATCATTGTCATTCACAATGACAGTTCTCTGGAACAATGCCCTGAGCTGATAACTAAAGGATAACAATCAGTTCTTTACTTTCTTAGATAATGTGGAGATCAAGGTTGGAAATCCCTTTGTTCTCCTGCAGCAGAGCTCTTCCCAACTGGTGTCCCACCTCCTGCTTGAGAGACAAGTTCCTCCGGACAGGTAGGTGTCACCCCAAGGCACTTTTACTCTTGTATAGCATGTTAACAGCCGACATGCTTCTTCTCTTTGTCTCTCTTGCCATGGCCAGTCTGTATTGTAAATGACTCCATTCACAGATGAGCATAAGCCACAGGTCTAGCAACAATGGTCTTGTAGACTGTAGTAAAAAAAACATTCTCAGGCATTGCTGATAAGATATAAAAATTGCGGTAACTCTTATGGCAAAGCATTTTGTCAGTGTCTATTAAGATTACAAATTGATCACAAACAGCCAATTAGTGTTTGTAAAAATAGTCAACATCCTTAACCATCAGGGAAATGCAAATTAGAACTACTTTGAGAGTTTATCTCACCCCAGTCTACTATCAGAAAAGCAGATGACAACAAATGTTGGTGAGGTTATGGGAAGACAGGAGAGAGCGAACAAACTGGTCCAGCCACTGTGGAAATGGGGGGGGGGGGGTTCATCCAAGAGCTAAAACTGGGGCTACCATATGACCTCGCTATATATAAATAAAGTACTCTCTACCCTACCACAGAGGAACTTACACTGCCATTTTTGTTGCTGACCTATTCACGTTAACAGGGAAATGAAGTCAGTTGAGGCATTCATCAAGAGGTGAATGAACAATGAAAATGTGTTACATGTGCACAATGGAAGCTCATTCTCTGTAAAGAAAAACAAAGTTTGCAGAAAAATGGATGAATTTCAAATTTTCATATTACACGAGGCAACACAGACTCAAATACAAAACAATATCTTCATATACAGATTCTAGCTTTGTGTGTGTGTGTTATAGGTAATAATATAAATGATCACAGGTCATAAAACTAGAAGGGGGACAAGATGGAAGAACATGTGTACAGGTGTGTGGGGGGGTGTATCAGACACAGAGGATATGAAAGCAAAGGGGACAGCTGGGCAGTGGTAGCACACACCTTTAATTCCAGCACTCAGGAGACAGAGGCAGGTGGATCTCTGAGTTTGAAGCTAGCCTGGTCTACAGAGCAGAACTGCCACCCTTGAAAAAACAAAAAGAGGGCTGGAGGGATAGCTCAGGGGTTGTTAAAAGCACCAGCTGCTCTTCCCAGCAACCACATGATGGCTCATCTGTAATGAGATCTGGTGCCCTCTTCTGGCAGGCAGGCATACATGCAGGCAGAACACTGTATCCATAATAAATCTTTAGAAAGAAAAAACCAAAAAGAAGAAGTGGTGGAGGAAGAGGAGGAAGGGGTGAAGGAAGGGGGGAGGGTCTAATAAAAGCTGAAAGGGTTGAGAATCAACAGATAGAGGAGAGACAGAGGATAGTCTACAAAAGCAAACTATAATAATTAAATTATTATTTTGTGTGCCATTTAAAATTAAACAAATTAGCTAGGTGGAGGTGGCATACCCTTAAATTCCAAGCACTTGAGAGGCAGAGGCAAAGTGGATCTCTGAGTTCAAGGCCAGACTGGTCTATAGAGTAAGTTCTAGGAGAGTTAGGGCTGCACAGAGAAACCCTGTCTCAAGAAAAATAAACAAATAAATTGATAGGTCTTTTAACCTAGCAATCCATGTAGAGGAATTTATCCTGACTCTTGGTTGTACATATGGAAAGTGGTACATGTGCAATAGACCAGAAGAGTCCGTGGTCCACTAAGATGGAACAGATTAAGTAATATAATACTTTATAGCTATAAAAAATCACCTCCCTTTAGAGGGCTCTGGACAGATCTCTCAGATTATGAAGTGAAACAGCTGAGTAGTATGTCTGGTGAACTTCCTTTTATATTATTCTTAAAAGAGAATGATGATTAAGAGACTTCATTTCTTTTTTGCTATGTGATGGCACCTGCCTGCAAGCCCAGCACTTGGGAAGTAAAGGCAATAAGTTTGAGGACAGCCAGGACCACACAGCAAAACTTAGTCTAAAATAATGAATGAATGAATGAATTTGTAAGATTGGGTAATGGTGCCTTTGTGTTCAGGCCTCACTTGCTTCCTGCTTCTTGTCTTCCAGGTTAGCAGCCCTTCTTGCCCAAGAAGGTCTCAACCTAAGTGTGCCACAGGTCATTGTCAGCTGCTGCTGTGAGCCTCTTACTCTTTGCCCTTCTCGACAAAACCAACAGGCCTCATCCCTTCTGACCCACCTGGGCATGCTCGCTCAGAAGCATGCCTCTCACCTTCTGGATGGCCTGCCCCTCTCTATGCTGGGCTCCCCTACACCAAGTGAGAATCCCTCAGCAGAGAGAAAGTCTCGTTCATCACCAAAGGACTCATCACTCCCAGCCTTCACCTCTTCTGCCTTGGCCTTCCTGAAGTCCCGCTCAAAGATACTAGCTACAGTTGCCTGCCTGCGGGCTTCCCGAGGGACAAAGGTCAGCAAGCCTAGCTTGTCTTGGAAGGAATTGCGTGGTCGCAGGGAGGCGCCTCTGACTGCAGAGAAGGTAGCCCAGGAGTGTGAGCACCTCCTGGAACAGTTTCCCATGTTTGAGGCTGCCCTCCTGACTGCTTGGGAGCCTCTACGCCAAGCCTCTGAGCCAGGGCAGAGTCTGGCAGCCAGTCTCTGTGGACAAGCCAGTCTCTCTACTGTACTTCTGGGCCTGCATTCTCCTGTGGCCCTGGATGTACTAACCGAGGCTTTTGAGGAAGCCTTGGTGGCCAGAGATTGGCCACGGGCCCTTCATCTTATTGACGTGTATGGGCGAGACATGGACGACCTGAGCAGTATAAGAGATTCAGTGCTGATCTGCGCTACAGTATGTGGTAAGCAGGGCACTCCACCTCCCTCACAATGTCATGATCTCATCTAGTCTTCACAGGAACTCTAGGGACAGTTACTGTGTCACCATAATCTCACTTGCCTGGGACTAGACTAAAGCTCAGAGTGGTTAGAAAATTTACCCAGGATCATGAGTAGAGTGGAGTCTGTGCCTTTAGGATGGATGCCTAGAACCAGTTTTAGTATTTTCAATCCTGTGTAGCAGAATTATTGTCAAATGTATAAATGACAATCTAGGCCCTGCCCTCAGGGGTCCAGGATGGAGTTCAATTATGTTTTAACTGTAGAAGAGAAATTAGCAGTCTTTTTCTACAAAGTACTTCATAAGTCACATGACCTTTGTTCCATTTATTCCATTCTGCCAATACAGTGTGAAGGCAGCCAAAGTCCCCACGTTTAGGGAGGGGAATATCCACATGCTAATGAACTGTGAGCTGGGCCTGGTAGTCAGTGCTTACAGCCCAACACTTGGAAAGTTGAGATGGGAGGGTAAGAAGTTTGAGGCCAGGCTGTCTCAAAAACCAAACAAGGGGCTGGGGAGATGTCAGGGTGGGCAAAGTGCTTACTGCTCAAGCGTGAGGACCTGAGTTGGGATCCCCAGCACCCACATAAGAGCCAGGTGTGGTCCAGCACACATTTGCAACCCCAGCACTTGAGAGACAGAGAAAAGTAGATTTAGGGGACCAGCTGGCCAGCAAGTCAAGCCAAACAGTATGTTCCTAGTCAGTGAAAGACACTGTCTCAAAAAATAAGGTCTGAGGCCTGGTGACCTGAGTTTGAGCCCCAGAACCAACATAAAAATAGGAGAGGGCCAAGTCCCAAGGCTACCCTCTGCCATGGCATATGTGTAGCTGTACTAACATACACATGTATCACACACATGCACACATGAGAACATACACACAATAATAAATAATATTTTTTTAAATTAAGGTGGAGACCAATGAAAGATACCCAACATCAGCAGTGTCTGTCCTCCACATTGTACACACACACACACACACACACACACACACACACACACACACACAAAAGTAAATAGAAGAGATTTTCATGTATAATCAAAATCAATGAGGCATACTGCCTCACTGCAGGGAGCAAAAGCCATATGTGCTATGCATGAGGGCTTGTAGTAGAGGCAGAGCTGCCCTTTGAAAGGAGAGTGCCCCAGAAGGTAAAGAAATCCAGTAAAAGAACTATATGATATTAATAGTTTGGGGTCTATCTTTTTGTGTCTCCAAGATCAGATTTATGAATGGGTGTGGGAAAGACAGACACAGAGAGAGGATATGCTACTTAGTGACAGGATATGTAGAGAATGAGGCTCATTGGCCTTTGATAACTTTTATATAGGATACAGTGTAGAAATTGCAGGGAGCACTTAAGCTTTAAAGGCAAGATGAGTTTGCAAGGGTACTGATGTCCAGCAGGACAGGATGTGGGAAGCATCCCTTCCCCTTCCCTCCTCCCTTCCAAAAGTACCATGACTGTGACAGGTTTGCATAAAGAGGCAGTAGGAATAGAGGGTTTCTTTCCATCCTGTAATATTCCAGGTATAAGACCTAGTTACATGGATTGTAAGAGTGCCCCCCCCACTGCTGCTGCACACCTGGGCCATAAGATAGAACAAAGCCTACTAAGTAACTAAGGCCTTTAAGCTTCTTCATGGCAGGCATGCTGCCCCTGAACATTATTTTGTCTTATAGACAGGGAAGGTTGGCAATACCTGTTTCGGGTGAAGGATGCATCTCTGAGAAGTCAGCTGGCCCTAAGGTTTGTGGACAAGTGGCCCCTGGAATCATGCCTGGAGATCCTGGCCTACTGTGTTTCAGACATGGCTGTCCAAGAAGAATTAAAATCTGAACTGCAGAGGAAGCTGATGGAGCTGAGGGTCTATCAGAAGGTATAGGCTGTGGCGTCAAGACTAGAAGACAGGTCTCTTACCCACCATCCCCCTAGCCCATTCTCTTATGATGGGATATTGTAAGAAGGTTGGGCTATTCCTCTGCACAGACTTCTGTTCTTACATAAATGAAAGAAGGCCTTTTATCTAGTTCCATATTAATACTCTTACTGTTTTGAATACATTTGCATCGAGAAGGGATAATAATAAAATTCATATTGGGATGGTGCTGTACAGTCCACAAAGGTATTTTCACATGCATGGATGAGCTTTGTGTAAATTCTGCTTACATCATGTCTGTCCTTACAGATTATTTCTAAAGTTGAGCCAAATTTCCAGAGCCATTTTGAATCTTTCAACAGGAAAGATTCTTGTGAGATGTGTCCTATCCAAGTTGACAAGGCTCAGGGAGGTCCAGCTGCATAACCAGTATACAATATATGCAAACCTTCCCCTGCAGCCTGTAACAGAGCCTGAGGATCACTAGGTGAGGTGAACAGGGCAAGGGAAGAAATTTTCCTTTCTGTACTTCTCGAAAAGTTTTCATACTGAGCTAAAATGCCACAGGATGATTCACAGAACATTCAGGCTGGAAGAACTCCTTGGTCAGAGCATTGAGGTGGAGATTCATAGCACAGGAAACTTCAGGAGCCTGGCCAGGCTTTGAGCCTCTGAGAACTGTCCTCATCAGTGAAAACTTCCTGTCCTAGCTGCTGGTTCCCCAGTTTTGCTTCTGGAGAGGGTTATTGTCACTAAACAACCTTTACCCATTTGCTTTCTTCCCCTCTTTTCTGGAAAGTTCAGACAGCTTGACTGGGGGCAGAGCTCAAGGGATGGCGTGTCTGTGGACATAGAAATGACTTGTGCACAGAGGGAGAAGCTGCCAGGTGGTTTATGGATTTGCCTGTCTTTCCTTAGGTCCTAGGTTTACAGGATTCCCCAGTGTGGTGTGACTGGCAGACCCTGAGAAGCTGCTGTACTGAAGACCCAACATCTGTTATGAACATGATTCTAGAAGCACAGGTACCACTTTCCAGGATGGATTCCTCTTCCTTCCCAAACTGTATCCTTAGCTGGTTGTGTGGATAGAGCAGTTATCAATGTCCACAGACTTCACTGTAATCTTTCTTTCTTTTAATTGTGAGATTTGCCAAAATACAGGGAGCTAGAGACGATGATGCCATTACCATGGCATTCCTTTGTGAAATTTTCTACACTATGTGCAGAATGTTCCTACATGTGGAATTGCTGTTCATGAACATCCATTTTTACTAGGATCTAGTCAAGTCTCTCATCAAATCAGATGTCAATTCTCACTTCTACTTGCAATTGCTCCATGTCCTTGCCATCCTTTATATTGTCCATTGTGTGTGTACGCATGTGTGTCCATGTGCAAGTGTGCCACTGCGATGATCTCTTCTTATTGATTCAAGTTGCATTTCCAAGGGATGAGAATTCCTTTCCTGTGTTTATTGTCTATTTTGGCAGTAATAGAAATGTGTCTGCCTCCTAAGAAGCTGATGCGTCATAATTCAAAAGGTAGAGGTCCATTCAAACTGTCATTCGTTCAGGAATCCTTTAGAATGCTGGTGGGTACTGTGCAAAATGATGGTGAGACAAAGATAATTAAGCAAAGCCCTTGCCCTTGAGTGACTCACATTTTAGGGGAAAAGGCAGCATAAGATGCACTGCGGGTGATCTTGATACAAAATACCAACTGAGAAAACTTGGGCCAGCATCAGACAGTGCACCTGACCAAGACAGCGGACCTGAGCAGAGGCACAGACAGGGATCCTAGAGAGTGTTAGGAAGCTGGATGTGGTGGCACCCACTTTTAATCCCATCACTCAGGAGGCAGAGGCAGCCTTCCTGGCCTACATAGTAAGTTCCAAGACAGCCAGGGCTACATAATAGAGAGTCTTGACTCATAAAACAAGAACAACAACAAAAAGAAGGTTAAGCTGGGCGGTATGGCACATACCATTTGGGTCTCTGTGAGTTCGAGGCCAGCCTGGTGTGCAGAGTGCGTTCTAGGACAGGCTCCAAAGTTATACAGAGAAATCCTGTCTCAAAAATAAATAAATAAATAAATAAAAGGTAAAAATAAATTTAAATGTCAGTCATTTTTTTAAAAAAAAAATACATATTTATTTTTATTTTATGTGCACTGGTGTTTTGCCTACATGTATATCTGTGTGAGGGTGCCAGAGCCTGGAACTGGAGGTACAGACACTTGTGATCTGCTGGAACTGAGTCTAAGTCCTCTGGAAGAGCAGCCAGTATCCTTAACTGCTGAGCCATCTCTCAGCCCCAACTGTTAGTGATTTAATGGAACTGATTGAAGGTGTGTGTTTCCTTCCAGGAATATGAACTATGTGAGGCGTGGGGCAATCTATACTCCATTCCAAGGGAACATTTGACCAGTCTGCACCACAGACATCTTCTCCACCTGCTAGGAAGAAAGGAGAATGAGAAGGCTCTTCAAGTAAGCACTGACTCTTTAGTTTTCATGAGGGGGAGGTTGGTCCTCTCAGGTGGGTTTTTTCCTACTGAATCCTATGCAAAGTATTTGCGATTACAGACCTGCCCCTTCCATGCTTCAGAAACCACTTACACTCATTTTGAGCTGGGTACCTTAGATGCCAGATGAAGCATCTGGGTCCCTTCAAAGCCGCAGCCCACTGGTAAAGTCTGGGGATACCAACATGGGAAAAGAAAGTAATTAGCCCCAAATCAATGAACCTAACAAGGCTGGCCTAAGAGTTCTGCAGGTCTCACCTCCTCCTTACCCTCTGCCACAGCTTCTGCAACGGATCCCTGATCGCACCATGTGCCTTGAGGTCATAGAGAGGTCCCTTGACCAGCACCCTAGCATAGCCATTTCACACTTCTTGGCCAACTACCTCACCTCCCACTACTATGGAGAACTGACTACTGACCGGCTCCATGAAATTCAGGCACTGTACATGGGATCTAAGGTAAGGAGGAAAGATGTTTGAGAAAATGATGCTTGAAGCAGGGACTGCTGGCCTCACTTCCGGTTCATAATCTGCCCTTGCATAGGCTCTTGTGCCAGACACCTGCCACCGTTGACCTGTGCTGTATAAAAACTAACCTGGCTTAAGTTTTGTCCTAATTGACTGCTCTAGGACTTGTCATAGTCTTTCTGGGCTTTCTCCAAGGAGAGATTTGCTCTGTCCTCCCATGCTGTCCTTGGGCTTTCTATGGTACATGCTGTATCATTGTTTCCTCAAGGCTGAACATGCATTAAGATTATTGGCCTTTTAAAAAGTATTGATAGTTGGCATTCACACCAGACCAATTAAAAGTGGTTATGGGACAGAAACCAGTTCTCTTCCAAAAGGATTTGGATGTAAGGCTTTAAAACTACTAATTGAGGAGCCGGAGCAATGGTTCAGTGGGTAAGAGCACTGGCTGATCTTAAAAAGGACCTGGGTTCAGGTCCCAGCTCAACTACCTGTTATGCCAAGGAATTGGATGCCATCTTCTGACCCCCACAGGCACTGCATGTATGTGGTGCCTGATAGACAAGCAAGTATACACACACACACCACACACACATTTTAAAACTAAAACCACCACATGATAAACTAGCTTATACTAATAGAGGTTATTTGTCTCAGTAATTATATGAAATTAGTTTTGAGACACCAGTAGACGATACAGGACTACTTCAGTGACCCAGAGTTTAGAGAAACGGGACATCAACTCTGTTCTAATTCTTCTGATTTTTCACATATACTGCCCATAAATAAAACAAATACCGTGAGAGCCATGGCACAGCCTTGCCCTTGAGATTCCTTTTCCTTCTGTGTGTGTGTGTGTGTGTGTGTGTGTGTGTGTGTGTGTGTGTGTGTGTGTCTGTGTCTGTGTCTGTGTCTGTGTGTCTGTGTGTGTGTGTGTAGGGGTAGGGGTTGTTAGGTTTGGCTGACTGTCTGTCTTTGGAAGCTCAGTCTCCTGTATTCAAACTCACTACATAACTGAGTCTGTTCCTGATCCTTCTGCATCCACCCTCTGTATGCTGGGGTATCAGGCGTGGTCCACCATGCTCAGCTCTTCCTTTTGATTCACATCACTTGATTAGCTGGGGGGAAATGGTAGTGAGCAGAACTGAATCAGTGAAGCTAACTCAAGCCTCCTCATGACTGAGCACTGAGGAGCGTTTGGATCCATCTTTTGTGACTAGGACCCTAGAGCTGCCAGGATTGGGCAGCCTGCTAGCATCACCTTGTATTGGTCATTATAACTAAAACCTCACATAAAATAAAAGCATGGGTTAGAGAAAAGCCAACGATGCATGGGGGCGAGGAGTCCTAGGCCAGGGTGTCAGCTAGTTACCGTGTGTAGGCCAGATCTAGTCCTCAACCTTTTGTACTGAGACAGAACACACCCATTCATGTGTATTTGCCTGGTTGCCTCCATGCTGCATTAGATTAGCAACCCCTTGTCTAAGTATAAGCCCTTAGGACACTTCTCAGTTGCTGCCCAGAGGACTTAGAAGTTCAGCCTTGCTTCCCAAATGACCCCTAACTAGCCACAGCAGGGCTCTGTCTCCATGACCCTTTCACTTTCCTACTAGAATAGCAAGATTCTCCTGAAATTTGTGTACTATTTTCTTTGCTCTACCCTGCAAACAGGTTCTTCTGACTCTGCCTGAGCAGTACCGAGCCAGCTGTGCCCACTTGTCCTCCAGTCCTCTGCTCATGTTAGAGCAGCTGCTGATGAACATGAAGGTGGATTGGGCCACCACGGCCGTGCAGACTCTGCACCAGCTGCTGGCCAGACAGGAGATCAGCTTTACCCTGGATGAGGTTGACTCGTTGCTCTCCAAATATGCAGGGAAAGCCCTGGACCTCCCATACCCTCTGAGGGAAAAACGATCAGGTGACTGGCTGCATACGAAACAGCAGTTCCCCACTTAAGAAAAAATACCATGCTACTCTCTGCTCGGTCTTTTCTCCTTTCTAACTGAAAGGGAGACCCAACTCTTTGTTATTTAAGCCAAGATCTGGATCTGAGGAGAAGGGCCAAACACTACACTCATGATAACGCAAAGGGGTGGAAAACCAGACTTTGCTGGAAAAATCTGTCTGACCTTGACAGTGGGCTCCTAAGTGCTATCACTTTTGTGGAGTATGCTTTATTTCTAGGGTCACGACAGAGATCAGTTATTTGTGAGCTGATTTAACTTCTTTTTTAGAAGGAGGGGGACACTAGTCTAGATGGTGCTTCTGTCCAACTTCCTATCTTCCAGGGCCACATCATTTAAGTGTCTTCTGCTTCTCTCTGGGTATTTTTAAATTTATCTTGAAAAATCTGTTCCATTGTCTCATGTCCCTTAAACATGGCTTGGTGGGTTTTGTTTGCTTGTTTTTGTAGAATTTAAAAAGCATACATCGTTGGCGTAGAAGTTTTTTGTTTTGTTTTTTGATTTTGGTTTTGGTTTTTTGAGTCAGGATTTCTCTGTGTAACAGCCTTGGCTGACCTGGAGCTCACTCTGTAGACCAGGCTGACCTGGAACTCACAGAGATCAGCCTTCCTCTGCCTCCCGAATCCTGGGATAAAAGGTGCATGCTTAGAAGTTCTTTTACCATTCTGATCATATTTAATATAATTATGATGCCACAATTAGCAAAGTAAACAGAGGTTTGCACTAGATGTGTGGTGTGGGGATAAAGATGCTCATGGTAGACCAGTGTTTGATTGGCTCTTTCTCTGTTGACAGATTCTGTGGTCCACCTCCAGGAGCTTGTCCACCAAGCTTCAGATTCTGAGACCCTGTCTAGATCATCATCAGCTGAGTTCTCTGCTGCCGCAACTGCTCCTGGTAAGAATTTCTTATTCCACATGTCTCATTCTCTCTCTTTCTTCTTTTTCATAATTGACTTCACCTTTTTCCTTCCCAGTAGATTTAGCATAGAGCTGACTTATTTTCTGTGACATCGTATCTATAAAAGTCTCTACAAACACTGAATCAGTGAACCCTGCTCCAAGAGGAGGGAAATATATATGCATATGGGCATGTACACACACACACACACACACACACACACACACACACCTTATGTAGATTATCTTATTAAAGTCTAACAAAGTAACTCATCCAAATCATTGATTCTGTTTTTGACTCACACACAAAAAAAGAAGGCTCAGAAGTGACTTGCCTCACTAGCAGGCACACAAGTTTGAATTCAAACTCAGTCCGTCTATATGGAACCAGTATTGCTCGCCCAGCCCTGCCCCTCCCCTACTATTTCCATAACTTTGTCACTACCACATGAGAGCCGAGACAAGAGGAAAAAATGTCTGTCACCTTAGTCAACCTCTACTGAGAACCTGAATGTTGAGTGACTAAAAAAAAAAATCTCTCCAGTCCCGACATGCCCATCCATTGGGTTGATTTCAAATAAATCCCATATATACGTTGTTATAAATTCCCAAAAGGCAAGTGCTTTTACAGTATCAAACCATTGGGGGCTGGAGAGAAGGCTCAGCTGCTAAGAGCCTATACTACTGTTGGAAAAAATCCAAGCTCACTTCCCAGAACCCACAATGAGTAACTGTCAGTTGGTGGTAACTCCAGCTGCCTGGGAGTTAGCACTCTCTTCTGGATTCTGTGAACACCTGCACTCACATGTGTGTATACCCACACAGACACATACACACGTAATGCGAAATAAAATAAAATGTCCTATCATTGGACCTAAGCACAAATTAGTAATGATTGTTATCAAATATGTAGTTCATATTGAAATATCCTCAGTCATCACATACTGTTGTTTGTTTACAGTTGTTTTGGTTCTAAATCCAGTTCCAAATAACATCCAGGCTTGGAATTTGGCTAAAGTATCTCATGTCTGTTCTGTTTTAATTAATTGGCCAGCCCACTTCATTGGGCCATTTATCCCAAATGATGGATTTCTTTCTTTTTTTGAGGCAGGGTTTCTCTGTGTAGTCCTGGTCATCCTAGAACTCACTCTTTATACCAGGTTGGCCTTGAACTCAGAGATCAGTCTGCCTCTCTCTCCTAAATGCTGGGATCACTGGTGTGTTGCCACCACCCCGGGACCACATACTGGATTTTGCTGATTTCCTCTTTATGACAATAAGGGTCTGTGTCTCCTAAATTCCTAGTGAACTGATAGTTAGACCTAAGGTTTATCTCAATGTGAGTTTAGTATTTTTTGAATTACATTGATTTTTATTGTTAAATTATCAAGTGACATGCCATAGCACATATGTTAGGGTCAATTTTCAGGAGTCAGTTCTCTCCTTCTACCAATGTGGGTCACAGGGGTCAAACTCAGGTCATTGGGTCTGTCATCAAGCACTGTGCACCCACTGAACCATCACTGCCCTCCTAAGGCTTAGTGGACTTTTAAAATTATATTTGAAAGATTTTTGTTGCACATTTCCAACGGGGGGGGACGGACACTCAATGTCCCCTGTCTCTCTTTTGTGACTCAAGCAGCCACTGGTTATCAACTGGATCTATCACTCCAGGAGGGCCTTGTAAGACAGTGAAATTCAGTCTTTCTTTCTTCACTTACAAGACTTTTCTCTGACCTCTTATTCCAGGAAGTGCCTTAGTCCGTTCCCCAAGTCCCAAGGAGAGGGCTTCCCCTCAGACTCAGCCACTGCTGGAGTTTGTGCCCCCAGAAGCACCCCCTGCCAGGGATCAGTGGGTCCCAGATGAGACTGAGAACATCTGCATGGTGTGCTGCAGAGAGCACTTCACTATGGTAAGCAGCATCCTCCTGCAGAGAGCACTTCACTATGGTAAGCAGCATCCTCCTGCAGAGGGCACTTCACTATGGTAAGCAGCATCCTCCTGCAGAGGGCACTTCACTATGGTAAGCAGCATCCTCCTGCAGAGGGCACTTCACTATGGTAAGCAGCATCCTCCTGCAGAGGGCACTGCACTATGGTAAGCAGCATCCTCCTGCAGAGGGCACTGCACTATGGTAAGCAGCATCCTCCTGCAGAGGGCACTGCACTATGGTAAGCAGCATCCTCCTGCAGAGGGCACTGCACTATGGTAAGCAGCATCCTCCTGCAGAGGGCACTGCACTATGGTAAGCAGCATCCTCCTGCAGAGGGCACTGCACTATGGTAAGCAGCATCCTCCTGCAGAGGGCACTGCACTATGGTAAGCAGCATCCTCCTGCAGAGGGCACTGCACTATGGTAAGCAGCATCCTCCTGCAGAGGGCACTGCACTATGGTTGTAAGCTCCAGTTCACAGTCACCTGTCCCCAGGACCATGGTGTTTTCAGATTACTAAACCTACCACTGGATCTGCCTTTGACCTGGCCTGAATGTGTTCTCAGGGTGTATTCATATAGGAGACATCCTCAAATCACCTTGGATTATAAAACTGTTGTCATTCTCATTGGATAATAAAGGCAGACAGGAGCCACCAAGTCTTTGGAGATCTCATATTTAGTTTCTTTGTCTTTCACAATAGGATAATGACCTAGTAGTGGGTTAATATGCTAACTCAGGAGAAAGACTCAATTCCTATTCTCAGCTCCACTTCCTAATAGCAATGTGACTATAAACATTTTTATCTCATGTGCCTATTATAAGGTACAGATGACATGTGAGTTGGCCCAAGGAGCTGTTAAAGCTAGATATGATTGCATATAGCTCCACAGTTAATACCATCACCTGTCTAGAGCATCAATTCAGCACTAATGTCAGTAGTAGTAATGTAATTTCCTGTATCTCTTTATCTATGAAAGAGTATAGAATGACTATCAACTGCTAAAAATGGAAATAAAACAATCCATCCTTAAAAACAAAAACAGTTGGAAGGGCCTTTGTAGCTCACTTGGTAGAGTAGTGGCCTTACTTGGACAAAGCCCCAAGTTCAGTCCCAATAACACTTAAATGGAGGTGATGATACACATCTGTAACCCTATACTCAGGAGATGGAGGCAGGAGGATCAGCAGTTCAAGGTCATCCTCAGTGATATAATGAGTTCAAGGCCAGCCTGAGCTACAAGAGATACTGCCTATCTATCTACATAGACAGGCAGGCAGGCAGGCAGGCAGGCAGATAATGCTGAAGAGATGGCTCAGTAGTTGAGAATGCTTGCTGCTCTTATAGAAGACCAGAGTTTGACTCCCAGCACCTATGCCAGGCAACTCACAACTACTTGTAATTCCGGTTCTAGGGGATCTGGTGCCTCTTTGGGCACCTGAACTTACCTGCACAAACACACGCACAAAGACAGAGATATAAATAAAAATCAAGCTTTAAAATTTTAATACTATAAACTACTTAGTAAAGGCTGCCTGTTCAGTTGACCAGCATCAACTTTAGGGAAGCCCAGTCCTCACTGTCTAAGCAAAGCTATTCTTCCTTACTAAATTTTTATTTGGGTTACTAAATACGAGATCTATAAAGAGTGGAGATTGGCTATATTCAATGAAGATTCTGTTGTCCCCATAGACTGCAAACTCCTCAAGGCCTCAGGAGTTATGCTCTGCTCACTGTTTCAACACTGTTTCCCAGTCTTCAGTCCCCTGCACTATGGCCACATTCAGAAGGAGCTCCGCAGTTATTTTGCCAAATGGTCAGGAGAGCAGGATTCTGGGGTCCCCTCCTGGGTTTTTCTGTAGTTCAGGCTGGCTTAGAACTTACTGTATAGCCCAGGGTGGCCTCAAACTCAGCAATCCTCCTGCCTCGGCCTCCCAAGTGGAGGGATGATAGATGTAAGCCACCGTGCCACCTTCCCTGTCACCTTTTAGAGTGTCTCGACATGTTGCTTCCACACAGAAAGAAGCAAACCCTGTCAGGAGCTGTTGAGTGCAGACTGCCCAGGACTTGGAACAGTTGCCTGTCAGCCAAATAATGCCTTAAAATGTCAGTTTGGATAGCTTTTGTTTGTTTTACTTTGTTTTTCTTTTGTGTGGGGGGGGAGGGGAAGGTATTGAGGATCAAACCCAGGGCCTTGTACACTGAGCTAAATAATTCCCAGTCCCGTAAATGTGACCTCTGTGAGGACAAGGGCCTATGTGCTCATTTTCCATTAAAACCTAAGTACCTGCTATTCATAATAATGGTCGACAAAAACCAAATATAAATGTATGGGCGATAATCTGACGCTCTTCTCGCTTTCCTTCTATCCCATTGGCTTTCTTCAGTTTAACAGGCGCCATCACTGTCGCCGCTGTGGGAGGCTAGTATGTGGTTCCTGCTCCACCAAGAAAATGGAGGTGGAGGGCTGCAGAGAAAACCCTACACGCGTGTGTGACCAGTGCTACAGTTACTACAACAAAGAGTGAGTGTCCTGCAGCAGACTGACACTGTCACGGCCTGTCACCTCCCCGGGGTCCTCACACTGCGCAGTGTTGTGAACCTGTCAGGCTCACAGAGATGTTTGATGTAATGTGCCTGCTGGCAGTGTCGTTACTGTACTGTGCAATGCTTACAGAATGACCTTGTCAGAAACTTGTAGATGGGAAATAGGGATGAGAAGGAAGTAGTCAGAGATCCTAAAGGCTGGTTTTTCTAAAATCAAGACACTTTGGTCCTCAGCTCTTCTGCACACCAAGGTACACTCTCACTTGGCCACCTCTCCTGTGTCCTGGTCATTCTTGATTCATGTGGCTCCAGTTGGACTCAGGATGACGTGTTCACACCTGCTGAATGTTTGGACTCATTTGCTTCAACTCTAGACTGAGTCGTCATCTTGCCTTATTACTCACAGACAAGCCCTTACACCGTCTTGCATATGGCTAGCCTCCAGATAAATTTCCCCTCCTTCTGGCAAGGGAGACGGATGAAGACGACGGTTGTTTGCATTTTTTTTCTACTTCTCAGTGAGAGTATGAAGTTATAAGGCTCCTAGGGCACCTGTAGAAAATCAGCTATAAAAAGCAATATTACTTTTGATTCTCATGTTTTATTTTGTTTAGCAGACTTAACTAATTTTATATTCTACTCATTAGCATTTTTGGCCATTGTTTGCCATAATGAGTATTGACTGCATTGGAGGGAAGACATACCATTCACATGGCATGAAACCCTAACAGTTCCTGAAATCCTAACTTAACACACTCTGCCTTCTCCTGTCAAGCTTAGGACAGAGATCACCCAAACAGCGCCCTTATGGGGTTTTAATTGAGCCAGTCAATATTGATGGTGATTCTTTAACCAGCAGTCACTCGGCAGTACTTACATTACCTTCAAGGAACCCCCATTTTACTAGGGAGACAGCCAATAAACACACTACAAATGATTGGGTAAGTGCGGTGGTGACTATATACACAGATTGGCCCAGATAGGCAGGGCAGTTTCCTGGAGGGGACCCCAGGGAATGAGTCTTAGAGAATGAAGAGTTGGTAGAAAAGAACCCTAAAAAAGAATAGAACAGAAAAGAAACATTATGCCCAGAGGTCAGAGAGGCACATCAAAGGCAGAGGTGGGAGAGAAAAACAATCGACCTTTTGAGGAGCTGAGAGTACGTAGATTTCAGGCTAGGGGTCTGATCAGTAGACCCTGTACTTAAGGGTGGCAGCTGAATCCAACAGACTTACACACTGGCACAAGACTTGGGCTTGCTCCCTGGTGCCATCATGGACTGGGGTTGGCCAGCGTGTTCCTTGTACTCATTTTAAACTTGGCCCTTGGTACCACTAGTAGGTGACCAGAGCTGGTGGTAGAATAATAGGACCTTTACAGCTTGAGGACAGGCCATGGGTGAAAGGAGATCCCTAAGGAGGCAGTCAGGGAAGGTCTTAAAGGCCTTCCTCCTGAACTGTGAGTGTGGGGTCCTTCCAACCTGAGCAGCTTCTGAAGGATTCTTCAGCAGGAACAGAATGGGACTAGATTTGAACTCTTGAAATCTTGCTACAGCTCCAAGTAGAGGCTAGGCAGTCCAAGTCGAAGAGAATCCGTGAAGAAAAATGATGAGGGACCTCAGACACAGACAGGCGAGAACATTTCACTGGATATGAGAGATGAAATGGACAGAGCAGGGGAAGAGATGATTGTGGCCAGTGGGGGAGATAGAGTTAATTCATGATTAATTCCTTGATCATTGACTGATAGAGCAAATGACAGCGTCATGCACTAAGCTCAAAACAGAGAAGCAGTGGTTGAGGCGTTCTGTTTTTCTTTCTGTTTCTAGTGCAGCAGAGGAGAGCCCATGCCAGTCAGAAGGTAAGGCCTGATTACATCTGCTGTCAGTGCACCAACTACAGCTGATGGCCGTATGGCAGCTCAGTCCACTTGGTGGGTTCGCCAAAGGGAAATCGCGGCCTTTCTCTCAGCTGTTTGCCCTGACATTCTTCACATTAACCTGTCTCTGGGCCCATAGCTTCCAGCATTGGAAAGACCAACAACCAATGACTTTGATGCTTATCTTTTAGTAAGCTTCCCCGTCTACCGCACCCCAGCTCCTCTCCTCCGTTGTCCTGTCTCCAATTCTTCATTCACTATTAGCTATTTTGGCCAATAGCTTTCCACAGCAGGCTAATTTTTTGAGTATCCAATGGTTGAGCCATGTCTTCCAGGGTTTCTTGTGTGAAGTATCAGTTATATCACAAATACCAGGACATTTATCCCAGACCTCTGCTTAGGGAAGAAGACTTGGAGTATCTAATGGGGTTTCCTAAAAAAGACAAAATGAAAGGGGGGAGGATTCTAGAAGAAAAAGAATGGCTTAGCAGTTAAGAACACTTACTGCTCTTGCAAAGAACCCAGGTTTGGCTCCTAGCACCCAAACTGAGTGATTTACAACTGCTTGTAACTCATAATTCCAGAAGATTTGATGTCCTCTTCTGGCCTCTGCAGGTACAAGCACACACATGGCACACATAAATTCATCCAGGCACACACAAACAAGTAAACAAATCTTTTCAAAAGAAATGAAAGGGGACCACATTGAGAGAAATGGACCCTCAGACAGCAGGTAGCTATCTGCCTGTGATACACAACAGCTTGTCATACTGCCAACCAACCGGTGACTGACGTGACTGACTGCTCTCTCCTTAGCTTCAGAAAGCTCTAAGAATGAAAGCCCTCCATATTCAGCTGTGATGAGAGTCCCCAAAGCAACTGAGGTGGAGTGGATCTTGAGTCTAAATGAGGAAGAAAATGAGCTGGTTCGGAGTGAATTTTACTATGAGCAGGTAATAATAAAATGTAATGGTCACTTAAGTTTTTTTATGATGTCTAACAGTATAACAGAAATGTAGAGGTTGATAACTACAGCCTGGTTCTTGCCTGCTTATTATATAATTGTGTGAGAGCTAAAACAAATAAACCAGTTAGGCAGAAGATGCAGAACATCTCAGGAAATGTAAAGGAAGAACCCAGGACAAGGGTAAGAGTGTGGTAAGCCGAAATCTGGCGGTGAGGGTAGGGGAGGATAGAGTACAAACCGGACTGTTTGGAGAATGGGGGGACAGCTTGGTGGATGGGAAAGTGCTTTTCATGCAAGTATGAGGACCTGAATTTGGATCCCCAGCATCCATATTACAAAAAAAAAAAAAAAAAAAAAAAAGAACGTGCAGCAGCATGTGCCTAGATAGATAGCCCCTGCATGAAATCAACAAGTTCCAGGTTCAGTGAGAGACCCTGACTCAAAAAAAAAAAAAAAAAAAAACAAAACTGGAGAGCAATTCAGGAAAAAAACCCAATATCAACCTCTGGCCTTGACACACATGCACACACAAGTGCATTCATGCATGCACATCCTCACATGCATGAATAACCACAACAAAAATGCATACACACAACAACAAAGCCTAAACAAAAATAGTTGAGCGAAGGCACTGAATCAAAAATCACAGGACATGATTAGGACGTCAAAAGACAGTACTGATAAGGTGAGGGGTAATGGAAGATTGAGAAAGACTGCTTATATTTAAAATTATGAATTCTACAGTACCAAGTGACTAGGAAATTTTACAGGTGTGCTTCATGAGTGTTGGTCTGGCAGCAGCATGTTCAGGACTTTAAATGGTGACTTCAACTAAGTGAGTGACTATTGTCATATAAGCCACAGGTAAAAAATTATTACACTTGGACTGGAGAGATAGCTAAGTGGTTAAGAGCACTGAATGCTCTTCCAGAGGACCTGGGTTCAATTCTCAGCAACCACATAACCATCTGTAATGAGATCTGGTGCCCTCTTCTAGCATGCAGAGACACATGCAGTGTATACATAATAAAATATTTTAAGAAATGATTGTAGCTGTGGGACAGGTGACTAGAAAAAGGAGGCTACCAGTGGATATTGTCAAGAAGTAGGAAGTGAGTTCCTGGACAGCCGGGGCTATAGAGAGAGACTATGTCTCAAAAAGAAGAAATAGGAGTTGTAGACAGTGTGACAAAGCTGAGCAGCCAGAGCTCTGGCTATGTACTTTGAGCATCTGAAATGTGGCTCGCTCTGCTTCTTCTTTGCTATGAAATGTTCAGCTTTCTCTTACAGTAGTTTCCAGCTTTTGAAGTGGGAATGGTGATCTCTACCATACAGCTGCATTTGCACAATGCTCTGGTCCCTGAGTACTGTCTTCTTCTCTGCCCTGCTCAGGCCCCCAGTGCCTCCCTGTGCACTGCCATCCTGAACCTGCACCGAGACGGCATTGCCTGCGGTCACCAGCTGATTGAGCACTGCTGCAGGCTTTCCAAGGGCCTCACCAACCCAGAGCTGGATGCAGGGCTGCTCATAGACATCATGAAGCAGCTACTCTTCAGCGCCAAGATGATGTTCGTCAAGGCTGGCCAAAGCCAGGACTTGGCTCTTTGTGACAGGTACAAAAGAATGAGCCTTCCATTCTTTTACCTGGTGACAGTTTTTTGTTTTCTTTTTTTTTTTTTTTTAAATCTGACTTCCTCTTCTGACCCTACTATGGCTTTCTGTCTTCCCATCCTCTCTGACAAGCCATGCTGATATGCATCTCATTTTGATATTAATGAAATATAAGTACCTAATCACAACTGATTCCCCTCACCCTTTGTTAGCCTGTGTCTTTTTCTTTCCCAAAGTCCTCAAAAACAGATTGTGTTCTTTTGCTTTCTATTACTGTGACAACACAACCTGACTAAGAGCAGTTCTGGGTGGAAAGGGCTTATTCAGCACAGTTCCACATCACAGTCCATCAGAAGGAAGTCGGAGTGGGAGCCTGGAGGCAGGCACTGAAGCAGAGGCCATGGAGGAACCCTGCTTACTGGATTGCTCCTCATGGCTTGTGCATCCTTTCTTATACAACCCTGGACCACCTATCCAGAGGTGACACCTCCCCCAGTGAGCTGGGCCCATGAAAATACTCTACAGACTTATCTAGGCCCATCTTATAGAGGCATTTTCTCAATCGAGACTCCCTCTTCCAAAATCAATCCAGCTTTTGTCTAGTTGACATAAAAGTAGCCAGCACATAGAGTCTTCCTACTTTACACCCTGTCACAAAGCAAGTGAGGACCTTAGCTAAATTGTCATTAAAATCATTTAGGGAAGTATCTTTTGTGTCTGTGGGACTCTCTAGTTTTTAAAAAATGTGACTGGTGATTAACCTTACACAGACCTCCACTCCAGTCCTGACTGTGACCTCTAGGACTTCTGGATAATGAGTCTATAAAAACATTTTGGGGCCACCTAGCCTCCTGAAATTGATCTCTGGAACCCACATGGTAGAAGGACAGAACCAACTCCCACAAGCACTCTAGTCTCCATACACATGCTATAGCACCAACATGTACCGACAGGCACACAAGAAGAAAGAAATGTTTAAAAAAAAAAATTGGGGAAGCAGTGGGCTCCTGATTCATGGTAGGAATATGAGTCATGTGTGGGAATGGGAACGATGTGACTGGTGCTTAGGCCTCTGCCCTCCCTTGGATCCCTGTGTAACCTGCTTTGACTCCACTCATTAACCCAACAATGAAAACTCCTAATTCCTTGCTTATCCACCCAGATACATGACTCATGAAGTGAGTCCAACAGCAATCCCAACCAGCTTCAGGAGCCAGGGAGAGAGAGTGCTTTGATGTGTTGAATGCCTCCCTCAAGCTCAGAGCGCAGGCTGTTCCATCACTTCTTACCACTCTAACCCCAGACCAGGCTGCTAACCCCTATGGGCCTCCGCAGAGTATCAGAGACCAAGGAAGCCCTCCACCCTTGCAAGCAGTTGTGGGCTTTTTGGACAGTTTCCAGCACTGACTTCAAATTACACCTTCTTTCTCTCCAACCCTGCATTCACATACATTTGTATGATGGCTTCATGTCATTTTATCCATGGGAGAGGACTCACTTCTGCTATATATTGCCATACAAACCAGATTATTTGTATGGTCTATATTTCAAAACAAACATAAAACACCATCTGGTTAAAATGTTTACATTTTCCAAATGGAGAGTCATAGCTTTGATTCTGATTTTACACACTATCTTTTCTTCTACCCTATCTCTACCAGGGTCAGAATCCCTAAAGGTACAGAATCCAAGAAAACTATTAAGCAGATGAGTCGGAGCCACAGGTTTTTTGCTGTGGTTCTGAGACAGAAGCCAGGAGAGCGGGTGTGAGTTTGCCATATCAGGCAGAATGAATGCTCTAGCCCTCCCTCTGGGCTCTGTCTTGATGAGGTTTTTACAATCCTCAGGGATTGGGAGTAAGATTGTCAGTGGGATATAAGGAAAGCTATTCTTGGCATGGAGAGAGGGTGTGAAGTCCAGAAGACTAGACTAGAGGAGCCAAGGTGCCCTCACCCGGTACCCCCTGCAGGAAATAGTAATGTTGAAATTACTGTGAAAACCAGGAATGTGGGTCAGTAGATTTGTTTTGTTAAGAATTATTTTTTATTTTATATGTATGAATGTTATATCTGTGTGTATGTGTACCCCATGAGTGCCTGGTGCCCATATAATCCAAAAGATGGTATCAGGTCCCCTGAAGCTGAAGTTAACAAGTGGTTGTGGGCCATCATGTGGGTGCTAAAAACCAAACCCATGTCCTCTGGGAAAGCAGCCAGTATTCTTAACTAGTGAGTCATCTCTGTAGCCCCTGAACCTGAGTCAATGATTCTTGTTCCTTATTCTCTTGAAACCCAACAAGGTTCCAAAGAGCCAAAAGCAAATGGGTAACCTGTGTGCTTCAGTATTCAATATAGAGAGGCCTTGTCTCAGACAGAAACCCAGGACATCCATACCCAAACATAAACTGACAAATTATAAGTACCGCAAAAGTCCCAGACACTATCCTAAGCTCTTTTGCTGGACACATTTCATTTTATACTTAAACTTCATGCTTTGTATCCACAGATGAGTGAGTTGAGGCAGATCTTAGAGCTATTAAGTTAGAAGTGAGGTTAAAATAGTCTGACTCTAGAACCTTCCGAGTATCTATCCTTATGATCACACTTGACATTGAAGATGAAATAGAAAACCTTCAAACAACAATTACTCTAAAACTCAGCACAGCCCCATGTGGTGCCCTGTTTCTCTCTGTAGTTACATCAGCAAGGTAGACGTCCTGCATATTTTAGTCGCTGCTGCCTATCGCCATGTGCCATCTCTAGACCAGATCTTGCAGCCAGCTGCAGTAACCAGGCTGAGGAACCAGCTCCTGGAAGCCGAATACTACCAACTGGGTGTTGAGGTGAGGCAAAGATAGTTTCCTTCTACCCCACTGTCATGAACGGCCTTTGCTCAGCCTTGGAAACAGGTCTCACCATCTCTCCAGTGTCTGAATCTTAGATGCATCCAGGGCACAACCAGCTTGCCAGTGTGAGAATTACAGCATGTGGGTGGTAAGCAGGTGGTTGGGGCAAAGGAACAGAATGGCTTGGGAAAACTCTTAGACCTGAATGTAGACACCTCTCACTGATGGAGCAATTTTTCCTCCAGGTCTCTACAAAGACCGGCCTTGATTCCGCGGGGGCATGGCATGCCTGGGGCATGGCCTGCCTCAAAGCTGGGAACCTCACTGCTGCACGGGAGAAGTTCAGTCGCTGTCTGAAACCTCCCTTTGACCTCAATCAATTGAGTCATGGCTCAAGGCTGGTTCAGGATGTGGTTGAGTACCTGGAGTCCACAGTGAGACCCTTCATTTCCTTGGTAAGAGCAAAGCAGGCAGAGTGCCCCATCCAGTAGGAGGCTCAGACAGTAAGGATCCAGGGAGAGGACCAGCTTTGGTTCAGTTAATAGTGCAGTCTGGGCTCAGGGGCTACTGGGCTGGTGTGTGTTTGTTTGCATTATGTGCAGTTAAATAAGTGACTATATGTTTAGATAAGTAACACAAAGTTAATATTTTAAAAGAAACTATAAAGTACAAAAATATACTCAGATTGGTTAGTTTAATATTCCTCCTAGGGGTTTTTTGTTATTTGTGTTTTTTATTTTGTTCATTAGTGCATTGTAGTATTCACCCATGCATGCTTGTGTGGAGTCCATAGGTCACTGCTGGCTGTTTGCTCCCACACTATTTACGTTTTGTTTTTACGCTTGTTTTGAGTGTGTGGGTATGAGCCACACACTCATGGGGTCAGAGGACATCTTGCAGAGTCAGTCTTTCCTCCTACCAGTGGCTTCACAGGATCAAATTCAGAGGTCAGGCTGCTTTCCAGCTCCCTTACAGGTTGAACCATCTTGCCACACCCTACTTTGTTTTTCCTTCAAAACAGAGTCACTGAACCCAGTGCTCACTCTTTCCAGTAGAGACCACACTGGTTAGCCCCCAGCCCCTAGAATCTGCCTGTCTTAACACTGGGTTACAGATGCACACTAACTCTCACATGGGTGCTGGGGTCCACAGCCTTGCACAACAACTGTCTCCCAGTCCCTGGCTTTATTTTCTGTAATCCATAACATCCTTGAACTCATGAATCCTATGCCCCGGCCTTGTGTACACTGTCAAGCCTGTCTAGTGTTAAGGTTTGTTGAGAGTCAGGCCTAGAGATGCATGCCTGCAGTCCATGCTGCTTGCAAACCCGGGGTGGAGAGGCTTGGAAGAGGGAAACGCACTTCTTAAGCCCTGAGTTCAAAGCCAAAGTGGGTACCAGGAAGACTGTCTCAACAAAATGGTAGTAAATTTCTTAGGTTTATGCCTTTGACTGAAGCTTGAGTTGTACCCTATTGTAGAGAATTTTGGATCCTACCTGTTTTTCTTTCTACTCTTAAAACTGGAATATATTTCCACACTGTTAAATGTTCCCTCAGGCTTCACACAGAGGCACGACCTCTGCCTCCAGTGGCTATGCAGATTCACTCCTTTCCAACTTTTCTTTCGCATTCTCTCTTCCTACCAGCAAGATGATGATTACTTTGCCACCTTGAGGGAACTGGAAGCCACCCTTCGAACCCAGAGCCTCCTCCTCGAGGTAATTCCTGATGGGAAGATCATGAACAACACCTACTACCAAGAATGTCTTTTCTACCTGCACAATTACAGCACCAACCTGGCTATCATCAGCTTCTACATGAGGCATAACTGCCTTCGGGAAGCCTTGCTGCACCTGCTCAGCAAGGTGAGACATTCAGACTCAGTCCAAGGGCAGCGGCCACCTTGACCACCCCCATAGACTTAACTCAGTGTCCAGCTGTGAGGTCATTTCCGGCAGAGTCGGGTTAAAAAGGTTTTGCCTATGCAGTCATCCAACGAAGTCAGCAAACCTTAAGCTAAATCCCAAATTTCCCTCCTAACCAGCAGTAGCAAGCTCATCACAATCAGGTGGTCTCCAGAATGAGGTGCCCAGTGGAGTCATGTGTAACCCCGGGTTCATTGCTGAACCTCTTGGTTTCCAGCTGGCCTGGGACAGTGTGCACCTAGAGCTGTTACAGACACGAGCACCCCACATGTGTGCATGAGAAAGCAGACATCATGCCTTCTCCATGCCTCTTTCTCACTCCCCTGCCTCCTCCCACTGGACACAACAACACTAAGACCATTATTTTTTTAATCCATCATCATTTTGCTTACTTATTTAGAGAGAGGGAGAGAGAGAGAATGTCTCACAGGGAGTCTGTACACAGGGGCCATGGTACATGGTAGTCCGAGGACAACTTCCAGAAGTCAGTTCTCACCTTCTGCCTGGCCGGGGTTCTCAGCACTCTTCTGCAGACTCTAGGCCAGCTGGTTCCTAAGCTTCCTTCTGTTTCTGCCTCCCGTCCTTCCAGAGGAGTTCTAAACTTACAGATACATGCTCCTGCTCATTGCATGGTTCCAGGGACCAAACTCAGTAGTCAGGTTGCATAACAAGACTCTTTACCCTCTGAGCTCTCTCCAAGCCTGGAATTCCTTTTTGGTCTCAACATTCCATGATAATTTATAGTTGGATTATGTTACATTGTATATAATTGTCCCGCCTACTGGTTTAATAAAAACACTGATTGGTCAAGGGAAGACAGGAAGTATGGGTGGGGCTACCAGACTAAGAAAACTCTGGGAAGAGGAAGATCAGAGCAGAGATGCCAGAGAAGCCAGCAGATGCAGAGGACAACTATGCTGCTCTGAGAAAAGGTACCAAGCCACATGGCTGAGCAGGAATCATGGATTAGTTTAAGAGTAAAGAGTTAGCAAGTTATGTGCCTGGGCCCCGGGTCAATCAGTGTACAATTAAAATTTTAAGCATCTGTGTGCCTCTGTGGGACTGTGCTGCACCTTGAAGCTAGGCCAGTAAGTCCAGGCCAGAAACCTAAAACAACAATAGCTTTCTGACAAAGTGACTGATATTTACCAAATTCCATAAGAAACAAAAGGAGCTTACCATAGACTAACATCATTCAACCACACTAATGCAGAACAGCATCCAACAATAATTTGCAAATAGACACATCTTCTAGATGACTCCAAGAGAAATCCTGTGAAAGGGAGACTGTTGTGTGGCTACTACTGTGTCTCAGCTGCTAAGCATGTCTTAAGAGCCATAGAGAATGAGTCTTATTATTTGAAATTTAATTTTTCTCTTCCCTCCCTCTCCACACAAGTTGAAAAGTAAAGATGTTTCTACCAGGCACAGACCATCAAGTCCTGTTGCCTTGGATAAGTGCGGGCAGAGGTAAGCTGCTTATCTTACTGCCCAAGGAGAAGCTGACGACAGCACTGACCTTGCTTTACAGCTGTCAGCTATCATCAGCTACCCTTGAACTTTGTAAAGAACCCTGCCTTTGTCCTCAAGCAAGTAGGGGTGCAGGGAAAATGACATCATGTGTTCCTTTTCTGTCACACTGCCCTCAGTGTGACCTTCCTAAACATAACACTCCCTCCCCGTGGGGACTTCTTGCGTTCTAGGATGTAAACCAACTCCTAGGCATGTAGATGGACCTCACAATCTGTCTTCCATATTTCTTTTTTCTTTTTTTTTTTTTTTTTTTTTTTGCAACAAATGCTATTGATACTCTGTATTCCAGGCTCACCAAAATATTAACATTATTATCTTTTATTAGTGATCATATACTGTTCCATCTATCTAGAATGTCTTCCCCCTCCTTGTTTTCTTGGGAGAAATTCTGTTCATCCTTTCAAGCTGAACAAGGGCCTAACATCCATAGAACAGGAGCACACACTTGGGAGGCAGAATCAGGCAGGGTTCTGGAGTTTAAGGCCAGCCTGGTCTATCTATATTTCAAGTTTCAGGACAGTCAGGACTATGTAGAAAGGCCCTGTGTCGAAGGAGGAAGAATAGCATGAAAGGAAGGGGGGACAGAAGAAGGATGAGTAGAAAGGGGAGGGGAGGAGGAGGCAGAGGAAGAGCAAGGCTATATAAATAATATTAGGTGGATTGCCCAGAGGAGGTGGCATCTAAGCAAAGTGCTCAAAGACACAAGAACAACTGGAGAAATTGTGAGAATTGTAGGCAGAGGAAGTAACAAATACAAAGGTCAGGGTGACTGAAGCCAGGAGAGATGGGGACAGGACAGTGTCAGATACAATTGGGAGGACAATGGCTACCTCATGTAGTATATGCCGACATAGTGAGAACCTGGGCTTTATAGTTACTAAGAAATTAAATCACTGGGAGATAGTGAGCAGAAGAGTAATTGCATCTGACTCATATGTCAACAAAATTTATGTGTTGGTTTTCATAGAAGAGACAGAGTGGGAGATGATAGACCATGGAGAAGGCTCTTTAGATCATCCAGGGGAATGTGATGGTGGTATGGGTCAGCTTGCAGGTGTGAGACGTGGGCAGTTTCTGGAGTATGATTTAATGGTAGAACTTGCTGAAGTATTTTATTTCAGAGTTTGAGGAGAAAATGGTCCTGAGGCTTTCTGTGTGAGCTACTGGACGGGTGGTATTGCCTGAGAAAGAGGAGAGTGTTGGAGGAACACGTTTCAAATGCAGTGTTTTGTGTGCTGAATTTGCTGGCTTTGCAGGAAGACATGCTGAAAGCATCTGGGTCTCACAGGGGATGCAGTTTGAGAGATCCAGAGAGATGAACAGGCCAGAGATAGAGGTTTGGATATCATCACACACAGCATGGGAAGCCACAGGACTGGACAAAATCGCTAGGAAAGTAGATATAGAAAAGGAGTCCTATAGAGATGAGAGGAACCAGCTAAGGAAACTGAGTGGTCAGAGGTGTTGGAAGAGACTGGAGAGGCTGACTTCCAGTACAATGGAAGCAAAATAAATAATCTCTTTCTCAATTAAACATGAAAATTTTAAGCTTAAGGTTTTTCAAGGAAGAAGAAGTCATTATTCTATCAAAAGCTACTGGACCCACTGGGGACAATGAGTCAGTCTTCTAAGCATTTGAGAAGCTCTGTGTTTGAGTCCCAATGCCACAAAGAACTGATGCTGATAGAATTAGCAGAGTTTTCTTGTTAGCTAGCATGCAGTGCCAGTGGCATGTTGGGGAAATGGGACATGAATCCTAGGAGAGGAAGAAGAGCAGTGAGTGTAGAGGCCCCGCCCTAGGAGGATGCTGAGCTTCAGAGCAAGTCCTACACTGCCAAGACCAGGCCCCACTTCTGACTTCTTACCTTCCCTCTCTCCTGCTGCAGGAAAGCCCTCCAGAAGTCTTCATAGAAGGCATCTTCCAGCCAAGCTACAAAAGTGGGAAGCTGCACACTTTGGAAAACTTACTGGAATCCATCGATCCAACCCTGGAGAGCTGGGGAATGTATCTGATTGCTGCCTGTCAACATCTGCAGAAGAAGAACTACTACCACATTCTGTATGAGCTGCAGCAGTTTATGAAGGTAATAATAACCCATTCTCCCTCCACTCCCGTCACTGGTACTTTGTCATGAAGGAGAGGCTGTGCAAGGGAGTCATTTGATCCAGAGCAAATCCACCATGCTCTCCAATAATGTTAAATATTTAGGCTTTCATCTACAGTTAGAGCCAAATTTTATTTTTTTTAATGACTTATTTATTTATTATATATACAGTGTTCTATCTACATACCAGAAGAGGGTACCAGATCTCATCCTAGGTGGTTGAGAGCCACCATGGAGGTGCTGGGAATTGAACTCAGGACCTCTGGAAGGGCAGCCAGTGCTCTTAACCTCTGAGCCATCCCTCCAGCCCCCAGTAAAATTTTAATCTTGTCTATAATAGCATTTTTCAGAATTTAAAAAAAAAAAAATGTGGGGCTGTGGACAGATGGCTTAGTGAAGTCTGTGCTCTTCCAAAGGATCCAGGTTCAATTCTAAGCACTCACGTGGTGACTCTTAACCATCTATAACTACAGTCTCAGGAGATCTGATGACCTCTTCTGACCTCTAAGGATGCCAGGCACACATTTGATGCACAGACATATATGCAGGCAAAATGCTCACACATAAAATAAAATAAAAATAATTTTTAGCAAAACAATTCAAGGAATATAAAGGTGAAGAAGAATTAGAAAAAGAGGAGGAGAAGAAAAAAGAAAGGGGGGAGGAAGGAAGTAGGGAGGGAAGAAGGAAGAAGATACGGAATCCATAGGGAGTAATGCTTTGGAACGCTGGTCTTTAGAAGAAAATGCATGAAAGGAGATGGTCTAAGTTCCCCTGTCTGAGGATTCTCAGTACTGCAGTCTCAAAGAAATGAGATCACCTGATGTCAAGTTCAGACTGAGTCTGTACTTAATGAAGAATTGAAAGGCTCTTCTTTGAGACCTCTACAGTGGTGAGATAATGTCCCACCGAAGAGCTTGACAGGCAGTTCACCTTAGGGTCTCTGAGGCCCTATAATTACGGACGTAAATTATTGCTCAGCTGGTGATAGAGTAAGCACGGATCTCGGGATGAAAACATCACAGGGCCAGAACCTGAAGGTCTGCTTTATCAGGGGATATCACATCAGAATGACACCCACTCCACTACCCCACCCCTGACATTTCTGATCTCTCCTAAACCAAACATTAACTGTTCAATCCTAGGACCAAGTTCGGGCTGCCATGACCTGTATTCGGTTCTTCAGTCACAAAGCAAAGTCCTACACAGAGCTGGGAGAGAAGCTCTCATGGTTGCTTAAGGCCAAGGACCACCTGAAGATCTACCTCCAAGAAACATCCCGAAGCTCCGGAAGGAAGAAAATCACCTTCTTCCGGAAGAAGATGCCTGCTTCTGATGTGTCCAGGTATTAGGCAAAGACTTGGGAGATGGTCAGTGCAAGGCAGAAAGGCTGGGCTGTCACTGGGGATAAAAAGGCATCAGCTGTGGGGATTTGTTTCAAATTTAATAAAAATGTTCAGAGATATCAGGGGGATCTACCCACAATCAGTCTGGGAGGATCAGACAGTGGTAACTCATCTTTAATCCCAGCACAGGGAATATCCTAGAGTGGTGACCTATGCCCTTAATCCCAACAAATCTGAGTTTGAGGCCATCTTAGTTTGCAGAGGGAGTTCCAGGCTCCCAAGCAGGCAGTTTTGGTGCCACGCCTTAAATCAGTAAAGAAGGTATTTAAGGCAGGCATAAAAAGACAGAGCGGGCAGAAGCAGCCAGGAGGAGCGAGGCTGAGGAAGCTGGAAGACAGCTGGGTGAGATCTGACTGTGGGGTTTACTCTCTGATATCTCAGCCTTTCCCTGAGATCTGACTCTGAGTTTCCTTCGTTCATGCACCAGTCAGACTTGGATGACAGTACAGCCTGGAAAGCTATTGTACAAAGGGATTAGGATTTCATGCCACAGCTAGACTGAACCCCACATTCCTTACAAAGGCAAAAAAAGGTCCAGCAAACCTCTCTCTCAGCTCCTCTTCTCCTCTTTGGTACAGGTTAGCCACTGGCTTCCAAACCTGGCCTCCAGGCCCTGACCTCCAGGCCCTATCCTCCAGCCCCTATCCTCCAGCCCCTATCCTCCAGGCCCTGACCTCCAGCCCCTATCCTCCAGGCCCTATCCTCCAGCCCCTATCCTCCAGCCCCTATCCTCCAGCCCCTATCCTCCAGGCCCTGCCCTCCAGCCCCTATCCTCCAGGCCCTGACCTCCAGCCCCTATCCTCCAGACCCTGACCTCCAGGCCCTGACCTCCAGGCCCTGACCTCCAGCCCCTATCCTCCAGCCCCTATCCTCCAGGCCCTATCCTCCAGGCCCAATCCTCCAGCCTCAATCCTCCAGGCCCTATCCTCCAGCCTCAATCCTCCAGGCCCTGACCTCTAGGCCCTGACCTCCAGGCCCTATCCTCCAGCCCCTATCCTCCAGCCCCTATCCTTCAGCCCCTATCCTCCAGGCCCTGACCTCCAGCCCCTATCCTCCAGGCCCAATCCTCCAGCCCCTATCCTCCAGGCCCTATCCTCCAGGCCCTATCCTCCAGGCCCTGACCTCCAGGCCCTGACCTCCAGGCCCTATCCTCCAGGCCCTGACCTCCAGCCCCAATCCTCCAGCCCCAATACTCTAGGCCCTATCCTCCAGGCCCTGACCTCCAGGCCCTATCCTCCAGCCCCTATCCTCCAGGCCCAATCCTCCAGCCCCAATCCTCCAGGCCCTATCCTCCAGGCCCAATCCTCCAGGCCCTGACCTCCAGGCCCTGACCTCCAGCCCCAATCCTCCAGCCCCTATCCTCCAGGCCCAATCCTCCAGGCCCTATCCTCCAGGCCCTATCCTCCAGGCCCTGACCTCCAGCCCCTATCCTCCAGGCCCTATTCTCCAGGCCCTATCCTCCAGGCCCTGACCTCCAGCCCCTATCCTCCAGGCCCTGACCTCCAGGCCCTATCCTCCAGCCCCTATCCTCCAGCCCCTATCCTCCAGGCCCTATCCTCCAGGCCCTATCCTCCAGCCCCTATCCTCCAGGCCCTGACCTCCAGGCCTATCCTCCAGCCCCTATCCTCCAGGCCCTGACCTCCAGCCCCAATCCTCCAGCCCCAATACTCTAGGCCCTATCCTCCAGGCCCTGACCTCCAGGCCCTATCCTCCAGCCCCTATCCTCCAGGCCCAATCCTCCAGCCCCAATCCTCCAGGCCCTATCCTCCAGGCCCTGACCTCCAGCCCCTATCCTCCAGGCCCTGACCTCCAGGCCCTGACCTCCAGCCCCAATCCTCCAGCCCCTATCCTCCAGGCCCAATCCTCCAGGCCCTATCCTCCAGGCCCTATCCTCCAGGCCCTGACCTCCAGCCCCTATCCTCCAGGCCCTATTCTCCAGGCCCTATCCTCCAGGCCCTGACCTCCAGCCCCTATCCTCCAGGCCCTGACCTCCAGGCCCTATCCTCCAGCCCCTATCCTCCAGCCCCTATCCTTCAGCCCCTATCCTCCAGGCCCTGACCTCCAGGCCCTATCCTCCAGCCCCTATCCTCCAGCCCCAATCCTCCAGGCCCTGACCTCCAGCCCCTATCCTCCAGGCCCTGACCTCCAGCCCCTATCCTCCAGGCCCTGACCTCCAGGCCCTGACCTCCAGCCCCTATCCTCCAGGCCCTGACCTCCAGCCCCTATCCTCCAGGCCCTGACCTCCAGCCCCTATCCTCCAGGCCCTATCCTCCAGGCCCTATCCTCCAGCCCCTATCCTCCAGGCCCTATCCTCCAGCCCCTATCCTCCAGGCCCTGACCTCCAGGCCTATCCTCCAGCCCCTATCCTCCAGGCCCTGACCTCCAGGCCCTGACCTCCAGCCCCTATCCTCCAGGCCCTATCCTCCAGGCACTACCCTCCAGGCCCTGACCTCCAGGCCCTATCCTCCAGGCACTACCCTCCAGGCCCTGACCTCCAGGCCCTATCCTCCAGCCCCTATCCTCCAGCCCCTACCCTCCAGGCCCTGACCTCCAGCCCCTATCCTCCAGGCACTGACCTCCAGGGTCTTCAACACAAGTGCTTTTACTTGCCAGTGTCTCTATTTAGAACATACTATCTAAAGTAAATGCTTACCCAGGCATACTACTATTTTCTGAAGCAGGGGGATTGTGAATTTGAGGTCAGTGTAACTAGATCTAGACCATAAAAAAATAATAATAATAAAGAATAAACAAATGTGCTGTGAGAGCAGAGTTCAAGCCTCCCTTCTCACTCTGTACCTGCCACGTAGATACTCAGTAAATATTTGTTGATTCAGTGCTGGAACTTTGTTCAGTCCCATTGTGTACCTTAACTATTGGGTATCTAGGATGGGGGGGGGAGCTCATTTCTACCTTAACCACAGCTGTTTGGTATTTCAAGTCTCTTCCCGTCATGCCATTTCCTGAATCTTCCCATTGCCATCTTATGAACCAATCACCCAGCCCCAGATACCCACTCCTGAGTGCCTGATAAGGCTGGACCATGTCTGTCCTGTTCCCATAGGCACATGAATACACTTCAGCTACAAATGGAAGTGACAAGATTCTTACATCGGTGTGAAAGTGCTGGGACATCTCAAATCACCACTTTGCCTCTGCCAACACTCTTCGGAAATAACCACATGAAAATGGAAGTTGCCTGCAAGGTACGTGTAGTGTGGCACCTCTGGCAGACTGCTCACATCTTTCCAAATGCTTATCCCAATTGTAATGATCTGATTATGTCAGCTGTTTATTAATGGCTTCCTCACCATTGGAATATGTGCCTAAGGCAGGAGATAGAGTCCATTTGGTCACTTGTATCTCTGGTGCCAGGATGCTCAGTAAAGTCTCAAAAGATATTTAATAACTGAATAAATGGGCGGGGTGTGTGGGCTCATATCTATAGTCCCAGAACTAGAGAGGCAGAGGTAGAAGAATCACTGTGAATTCAAGGCCAGCTGATTTACACAGTGAGTTCTAAACCAGCCAGGGGCTGTGTCAGGAAAGCCTGTCTCCACAAAAACTTGATGATGATGATGATGATGGTGATGATAAAGATAAATAGGGACCCTGATATTTTTTATTGAGAAGTTATTTTGATAATCATGATTCCTCTAATCAAATCGCTCTCTCCCTCCAGGTTATGCTGGGAGGGAAAAATGTGGAAGATGGTTTTGGAATTGCATTCCGTGTTCTTCAGGTATGATGTGTTTCTTCAAGAGTATGGCAAGAGAACTGGCACCTGAAATTTCTGGGAAAGGCTATTCTTTAGAAAATGTTCTTGAACTAGGAAGAGCAGATTTACATGTACATTAAGGAGGAAATCAGAACTGGTAATAGACATGGGTCAGATGCCAGATTCTTTGCCACTTAGCCAAAGCCAACGTTAGCGTCTCAAAAGGTATCAGGGAGACAGCTCTCCACAAGTGGTTCACTGCAGACATGTCACTCATCTCAGCAGAACATGTCTAAAGGGAGTAGCTGGGACATCTCTCCCAAGTCCTGTGGCATAAGGGCAAACCAAGACTAGGTTTAAGGCATTGATCTGGCAGGTATCAGCAAGTAAGTCTTGATAATCTATTTCAACACTTGGGCAGCTCTTAACAAACACCAGCTCCATGCACCATTTCCCGGAGAAAGGTGAGTTGGGGAGAGAGAATTTGTCTTAGGAATTAAGTAGAATATATTTGAAAGTCCATGGAGCTGGGCATGGTAGCACACTGAATCTTAGCACTTGGGGACAAGAAATCAGGCATTGAAGAGCAACTTTGACCATGTCCTGAAGAAAAGAAATCCCACAGAAGCAAGTAGATTGCACTAGCTCATATACTAAGGAGGCAGCTTTTATGCTCACTTCTTAGGTGTTTGCCTGACTCCAAAGAGAGCCTTTCTTGCTTTTGTTTATTTGTCATATTTGTGCTCTCGGCAATCACTTTCCACTGTGGGCATCTCCCACTGTCCTAAGTCCATCGTCCCCTGTTCTGTCCTAGGACTTCCAGCTGGATGCTTCTGCAACCTACTGCAGAGCTGCCAGGCAGCTGGTGGAGAGGGAGAAGTATGGTGAGGTCCGCCAGCTGCTCAAGTGTGTCAGTGAGTCAGGCATGGCAGCCAGAAGTGACGGTGACACCATTCTCCTCAACTGCCTGGAAGCCTTCAAGAGAATCCCACCGCAGGTACGCTCACTCCAGGATCTCTTGGGTCTACTATCTGCTTCAAGATCATCTCACCCCCCTCCTCCTCTTCCTCTACCTCCTCCTCCTCTTCGTCACTACAAGATACATTTCTCTTTCTGAGTCTCTGCAACAATGGCCTCTCTGTTAACAACTCTCTTCCTTTGTGGAGGTCGTGATTATGATGTCTATCTCCAGAAGGTGTCCCCAGCATGCTCTTGTCTGATATCGTGTACTTGGAAATGTCTGTGCTCTGATAAAGAGAGGTTAGAGTGGTCATAAAGTATGCTGCCTGTAAAACTGTTCTCTGTGACATGCTTGTGTGGTGAACAGAGCCACATCCATTTGAAAGCTCAGCATGGACCTCTTAGGAGATGTTCTTCCTGCCTCAGTCCGAAGCGTGGTATTCTCATTAGCCACCATTCATTATTCTTATAGTGGGAATTGAGGTCGTGAGAAGGAGCAGCATCCCCAGCTTAGAGTCACAGTAGCTGGGCTCAGACTGGACCAGGTGGGACTATTCTCCTTTCACAGCTGCTATGTCTTGTTCCACAGGAGCTGGAGGGCCTGATCCAGGCAATACACAGTGATGACAACAAGGTGAGCAGATCCTGGCCCTGGTGATGTACTGCGTGACTAGCACAGAGGCTCCCTTGTCCCACACAGGAATTCCAAGCAGTCTTGTGTTTCAGTTTCTTTGTTATCCAGGACCTAGGCAGTGGTTTAAAAGATCCCGAGGGAATAGATAGAAGCAGATGAATACTGACTACCCAAACCTTTGCCTTCCCAATTTCCTGTCCCTGAGACTGTTTTTGAACAGTCTCTGTATTTTTCTGAGGTCTCTCACCAGATAGCCATAGGAAATCTCATTTTCATCTTCAGACTGACTGATTGTATGAGGTTCCTGGTAAAGAGGGGTTTTCCTTATGCTGAAGGGAAAAGGGAACCCCCCCACACTGTGTTAGTGACTGTTTTTATTGCTCTAACAAAATACTTAACAAGAATCAACTTAAGGAAGGAAAGATTTACTTCAATTTAGAGTTTGAAGGATAAATTTCATTATAGTGGGAAAGTTAAGGCACAGTGGCAAGAGGAGGTGGTTGGGTGCTCACATTATGTCCAGAGTTAGAAAACAGAGAGAGGCCAACAGTCTTGGCACACACCTTTAGTCTCAGCACTCAGGAGGCAGCAGCAGGTGGATCTCTGTGAGTTTGCAGCCAACCTGGTCTACAGAGTGAGCTCCAGGACAGCCAGGGCTATACGAAGAAACCCTGTCTCTAAAATACAGAAAAAGAGGGAGGGAGGGAGGGAGGGAGGGAGGGAGGGAGGGAGGGAGGGAGGGAGGGAGGGAGGGAGGGAGGGAGGGAGGAGCAAGAGAACAGAAAATGGAATCCTAAAACCTCAACTCAATACACACCTCAAGTGACTCCAGCAAGCGTCCACCTTCTAAGGTGCCACAGCCTTCTAAACAGCACCACCAGTTACAGACCACTTGTTCCAATACATAACCCTGTGAGGGGTATTTCACATTCAAACCCAAACATTTGGAGGGCAGTGCTCTCTTGCAGCCCATCAACTCTTCCCTATTTGGGAAATGACTGCACCTTTTTGTTTTGCATTACCTCTGTGAGAAGTACCAGCCAGTTGATTCTTTTATCAGTGTCATTGACAGTGGTAGTCACAGGACCAATCATCCTGCCATGTTCAGGAAGGCCTCCAGTCTATAAGAGTCCTGAAACAGCAAAGCCAGACCAGCTGACCAGCAGGAGAGAAATTTTCCAGCTGTGGAGTCCCTCATGATGGAAACTAGTGTCAGGCCATGTCATGTTACACAAACATGATAGCAATCTCAGTCCCCAGGCAGAACATGCTGCTCATTTTCTTCAGTCTGGATCTGAAGGAGAGCGTTTCTTCATAAACATTTCTGCTCTGTTTGTGCAACATCCCAATGAAGTCCTTGGTTGGAAAGGATGAAATTCCCACATTCCAAAATGATGGTTACTTTTCTGAGTGAGAACCCAAGCGTCAAGATAAATAGTTGTTTTTCTCAGCAGCAATTCTAAAGTACTTTCAGGAGCTCGGGGCACAGGCCTTGCTAAGAACTAGTTTGATCCACTTCTTTTTTAATCCTAGACTCTAGCAATAGCATTCTCTTGGACTTCGCTTGTCACCTTGTGGTATTTCATATAGGAAGGACTGACTGCAGCTAGAGTTATAGATAAGGGCTCTCTCCGTAGAGTGACAGCAGTAGCCAGTTGCATCAGTGAGCATACAACACACGAGATATTTTCTGTAGTGGCAAACTATCCGAAATCAAGCCAAAGAGGCTTTTGGTTAGCAAGACCCACACACATCCCAAAACAATGAAGCATTTTGCATGGAGCAAAAAATGTCTCTGATTCAGAAATAGCTGTTAAAGCAGTAAGGAAGCAACCAGAAGGAGCCCAGCCAAGGCTTGTGGAGGCCTTGCTGGTGCTGGCCCGGAGTGCTGAAGGCACCTGTGAAACCTAGGCCAAGGAGAAAAGGATTCTTGAATGTGAGCTGGAGAGTGTAGGATATACATTAACCCTCATGCTGAGCTGCCTTAGTTCCAAACAAGAGTAGTTCATTAGTCTCCCTGGGGTGACATCTTACCTAGACCTTTTCTAATTTGGGTATCCATTTTCTCCCCATGTTATCTGTCAGTGAGCTTTAAATTCAGGACTGGGAGTGTAGCTTCATGGTAGAGGGCTGCCTAACATGCATGGGGCCCAGGTTCAGGCCCCAGGGCTACCTACCCAAAGACTTTCTGTTTTTGACTTGGTTTTAATTCATTGTGTTCAAGACAGAAAAGGAATCTGCAAATAGCTTGATGTCTAGAGCATTTCAAGTTGTGGTGAAATAATAAAAAGCAAGAACCTAGCTATCAATTTGGTCAGAGAGAAGTCACTGCTCATCTACCGGTGCTTTCTGATGTGCTTTACGTTGTCAATCTTCCTCTGGTGATCATTTCTTTTCAAATATCTTGTACCCAACCACTAGGTCCGAGCCTATCTGACATGTTGCAAACTACGTTCTGCCTACCTGATCGCTGTCAAGCAAGAGCACTCCCAGGCTGCTGCTCTTGTCCAGCAGGTGCAGCAGGCTGCCAAAAGCAGTGGAGATTCTGTAGTTCAAGACATCTGTGCTCAGTGGCTTCTGACAAGCCACTCCCGTGGTGCCCATGGCTCAGGCTCCAAGAAGTGACCCTGGGCAACAAAACCTAGAAACTGTAGCCTGGGAGCTATGGCCACAGGCACAAGGCCACACGATGCTCTTCATCTCCGTCTTCCTGTGGAGTGGAACTTGTGGTCCCCTCCTTAGGTCAGAGGAAGCAGGTTAGACCCTGTGGGCGAGAGCAGGTCCTTTCACACAAGTGCCGTGTAAAGTTACAGAATCTGTGTTTGTCTAGAGAGAGCTACTTCTTTCTACCTCAGAGTGACTGTGTGTGTGTGTGTGTGTGTGTGTGTGTGTGTGTGTGTGTGTGTGTGTGTGCATGTGTGCACTCATGTTTACGCCCAAGCATTTTCTGAACAAATGAGATTCCTCCATCGGAGAGAGGCACTTTACTTTTTTCTGCTGGTCTGAAAACCTTCCCTGCATTTTGGTTCTTATCCTAGGTTACCCTGTTTGTCCCCAGTCCCCCACCACCACTGTGCAGACACACTTTAGCAGCTTCTCTTAGCAGGAGGGGTGAACAGAGAATTTTACAAAGCAATGCCAAAAAAATGGCTTCTTCTCCCTTTTCAAAATTCAGAGAAAGCATTAGGAGTATGCTGTGGAATATGACAGCTTTTTTGGCAACAACACCTTTCACAAGCACAAGATTTTCAGGTGCAGGCATCTGAAAGCTTTGGTGATGGCATAAATGTTCAGATCTTGGGGAACTGAGGCCAGGCCCCATCACATTCATCCAGACGGGAGGAAAAGGCAGATATCCTGCTGCAGGGGGGATGAGTAAGAACACATGACTTTTTCTTTCAGAGTCTAGGGAAAGAGATAGTAGGTGGGACCCTGGGGCTGGATGAATGGCCAGACTCTGCCTATTTGAGTTCTGTTCATGTATGTGCCTCTTGAATTGGTTAAGAAACCATTTCTCTACCCCTGCCCCATGCTTCCTTCCCTTCAGTCTCCTCAGGACCATGGGCTGGAATATGCAAAGGCCTGTTCATCAAGGCAGCAGTACACTAAGGGAATGGGGTTCACAGCACAGTTGAGTCTACAGAAGAGTCAGAAGAAAGGCAGTAACAAATAAGTCTCATCCCACGGTGGGAACTAGATGAGGGGGTTAATCTGCCTATCTTCCCACCTGAGAGGAGTCAGTGCTCAAGAGAAAGAGTCTGTCATTCAGTGACTGATTTGCAGATGAGAGCCCTAAAAAAGTAGTCCCAAGTCTCCCACCAGGCAGAGCTCAGCCTATTGGTCTCCCCTTTGCTGCCAAGGCAACAGGAACTGGAAACTGAAGTCAGTATCTCTGGTGCTTAGAAGCCCTGTTCATTTCTTCTGAACCAAGTTTTTCTTTAAGGAAGGAAGAAAGAAAGAGAAACCTGTTAATGGACATCTCTAAGAGTCCAAGCTTTGGTCCTATTAGAGAAGAAAGGTGGACGGAAAATACTAGATCTCTTAAGAGCGCAGTCTGACAGTGGCTTTCCTTTACTTGTGTGGTAGAACACACCACCCCCGTTGCCTGATGTCTGCTTACACTCAAGGCTGCCCTTTTTGCACTGAGAATAAGCACTTTACACAACTGGGTTGTAGGTCTTACAGCCCTCGGCTTAGGGTGTCACAATCAGATTTCCCTGACATTCTCCTAACTTGAACTGTAAAATAGGTAACCATTGACCAGGTTGACAGAAAAGAGACTACAGACCTAAGACATCACACTGTGGTCTCCAGCAAAGCAACAATAACATAAAAACAATTGTACATGTTGAGGAGTTGTGTGTTCTACTACAACCAAGCCACAATAAACTGTCTATCCCACCTACTTCTTGGCTTCATGGCTTTGTTTATCTAAACAGGTTTTTAAATTTTGTATGAGTGCCTGCATGCATATATGTGTGCCACACTCAAGCCTGGCACCTGTGGAGGCCAAAAGAGGATAGGGGATCTTCTGGAACTGGAGTTACAGATGGTTGTGGGTGGGCTGCCTGCTAGGGTTGCTGGGAACTGAATCCAAGTCCTGGGTAAGAAGAACAAGTGTTCTTTCCTATCTAACCATGCCTCTATCGCATGACTTCTGTTTGTTTTGAGACAAAGTCTCACGTAGGCTAGGATGACTTTGAACTTTCAGGATGCCTGAAAATGACCTAGAAGTCCTGATCCTCTTGCCTCCATGCTTCCGGTTCCCAGACTCTTGCTCATGTACTCTGTGGGAAGAAGTGGCTAACTTTCTCCTGAACAGATCCTATGGTGACAAGTGACAATTCATTCACTTAGGATTTTCTCAGATTACCTATGTATTAACAAAAATTGCTAGTGGGACACCAAGGTGCTTGCCGTATAGGCCTGACAACTTGAGTTTGGTCCATGACCCCCATGACATGAATATATCCATACAAACCAACGCACTATACACGTAAATATGAGTAACCTGTAAAGCCTTAAGAAGGGGCTGTGCGTGGGTGGTGCATGCCTTTATTCCCACCACTTGGGAGGCAGAGGTGGGAGGATTTCTGAGTTCAAGGACAGCCTCATATATATAAGTGAATTCCAGGACAATCAAGGCTACGTAGTGAGACCCTGACTCCAAAACCCAAAGAGGAATGTAATGTGCGCTTCTTGGCTCCCTTTGGGCTGGAGAGATGGCTAATGGGTTAAGAGCACTGGCTGTTTTTCCAGAGTACCTGGGTTTGATCCTACCACCTACATACAGACTCACAACCATCTGTAACCCCATGTGGGGTCCCTTTTTTTCTTATGGCTGTTGGCCACCAGTCTACAAGGACAAAGGGGCAGAAGGGGTGACAGCTTTGGATGGCCTCTGAACACAGCAGAAATAGCCTTCTAGGAGACAGCTTCAGTGAGACAGCTTGACTTTATTCCAGAATAAGGGAACTAAAAACTAAAAGGGGACAGAGGCTGGGGCATCACCTCATTTGCATTAAACAGCTTGTTTCTATCATAAAACTAGTACAAGTCTCAGTTATCATCTGGGAACACAGTCCTATCTTAAAAGCTCCTTGTACTATGTCTAATTGCTATATGGGCAGCAGGGGAAAGCTTCTGCAGGAAACTGTCAAAGTCACATTAGAGATAAGTAAGGCCTCCAGGCCTACAGACATTCTCCAAATAAGGTCAAGTAGAGAGCAGGAAGCCCCCCACCCAGCAGAGGAAGTCTTCCATGTTGCTGAGCTTGGAAAGAGCCACCAGACCATGGAAGACAGCAACCTCTGACTAGCAGGGCCTCCCAACAACTCCAGATCTAGGGAATATGACACACTCTTCTCTCCCTCAAGGGCACCAGGCACACATATGGTGTACAGACATATATGCAGGCAAAGTACTATATACATAAAAAATTAAGAAATTTTTATAAAGCATTGTTTTATTAATGTGCTACAAATGTGGTCCGATTTCAACCATTGCCTGATATATGTAAAGTCCTCGGTTCAACCCCCATTTCCATCATAAAAAATAAAATTTAAAATCCTCTTAGTGTACCCTCTACCACCAGAAAACTTGGTATGTCTGCTTTGGGTGAAAAGGTAGAGATAGGGAATACAGTTTTCCCATCTCTGTCTCTCCCAGAGGTGACCAGTGTTACCAATGTCTAGTGCCAGGGCGAGCATGCAGGGGTATTTTGTCACAACAAATTATCCTGTGGTGAATGATCCTGAATTGCTGAGTCAGAGGATATGTGCATTGGGTAAATACCCCAGGGACTTCCATAGGATTCACTCTTCCACCAATGAGTGCCTGCTCACCCTAACATTTCTCCAGTGTTGTCCCCAATAATTCATGAACTTTATGGATTTCTTTGTTTTGTTTTTGAGATAGGGTCTCAATTTCATAGACTCTTGTTTAGGTGATGAGAGAGAGGTGGCTTCACGAGACCTTAAAAGTTGGTTGCTGTCTTTTC
Organism: Phyllotis vaccarum; assembly: GCA_033318265.1. Classification (NCBI taxonomy): domain Eukaryota; kingdom Metazoa; phylum Chordata; class Mammalia; order Rodentia; family Cricetidae; genus Phyllotis; species Phyllotis vaccarum. Next base: position 68,500,119 of record JARWLC010000006.1, read on the forward strand.
AAACTTTGTGATTTCTAGCATGACAAAAAAAAAAAATAGCTAGCTATAATTTTACTATCAACTGACCCTTGGATTTCTATTTAGTTACCTATAAGGTGTTTGAAAAGAGCAAAACGCAAGCTTAAAACTGTTTGCTTGTCTTTCTCTTTGGGGCATATGTTTGCAGAATGATACCTGAGCTGAAAGCATTATGTGGCTGCTGTTATCTTTCCCCAGAAATGTGAGCTCATTCGATTTCTTATTCAAAACAAAACCAAATACAGCAAATAAATGCTCAGGATGGAAGGAGACCTGAAAACATCTGGGGTGGCTATTACACAAAGACATGTCACAATAATGAATATTGGACCATTCCATCTGAATGTAAGAAGATGAGCACTATGTTTAGAAACTTGAGACAAGCTAAGTTGCCAGACGTCTTTGGCTGAGGCATAGGCAAAGCCGATCACAGCCAATAAGACTCTTAACACCTAGGCAAGCAAATAGCAGTAGTCACGTTACCCCAGCAGAAATGGGCTTTTCTTGGTCTAACCCTCTCTTCTATGTAGCATTATTTTTCTTGGGAGGATGTGGAAAAACATATTCACCTGGCCTAGGGTACTGATGGACAAAGCAAAGAAATAATTCCACTCAAGTGTAGCCAGGTGGACCAATGCATTTATTGGAGTTCCTAAGAGAAGCATAAGTAGGTCTCTGTCAAGTGCATCAATAAAGAGCCCACATGAGCAATGACTCACAAAAATTCCCCATCCCCTGGTAACACCTCCACTGGACTCCTTGACTCTTTGAAATTGACTATATGTACATAGGATCTTTCCCCCCTTCCCCTCATAATTATTTTATGTGTGTGTATAGGTGTTTTGCCTTCATGTGTGTCTGTGCATCTCACACACACACACACACACACACACACACACACACACACACACACACACACACATCTGGTACCCTCAGAGGCCAGAAGATGCATCTGATCCCCTGGAACTGAAGTTATGAGTTTCCATAGGTGGGCTGGGAACTGAACCCAGGTCCTCCGCAAAAGCAGCAAGCCATCTCTGCTGGCTGCCATCTCTCTAGACCCACTAATTGGTCTTTTAATGGTTATGTGACACAGGCCACTCTATCTCTTCTCAAGATTGTGATGTGAGCAAGAAGTAAATGTTTATTGTAGTAAACCGCTAAAATTTAGCATTATCTCCTTTTCCAGTTAGAATAAATTGTTCCTGGTGTTCTGTGTCTTCCTGGCTGATTGTTTTAGCTAATAGAGATAACAGAGAAAATGGGCTGACTATATTCAATAAAATTTGGATGATCTCCTACTAAGGTATACTAAGCCTATTAAGAGTCTTCGTATTAGGCTGGGCAGTGGTGGTCCGCACCTTTAATCCCAGCACTTGAGAGGCAGAGACAGGTGGATCTGTAAGTTCAAGTCTAACCTGGTCTACAAAGCGAGTTCCAAGACAGCAGGGCTACACAAAGAAACCCTGTCGGAGGGGAAGGGGGATATATGTATTAGAATATTCACGTTTAATAATCAGTTAGACTGAAATCATCTGACAGTGACAGGGCTCTGGGGATAGAGAAAAATATACCAAAGAGAAACAGGTGAGCAAGTTATCATCAAGAAACAGGAAGTCTCAAGGGGGCAGACAGCTTAAGACTTGGTATGACTCTCGATGCCTGTTCAGTGGCCTACTTCTTCCCATCCTGTCTTCTACTGGCCTCAGCATGTCGGCTTCATTGTTGGGCCAGCTCAGGTCCACTCATGGACTCCAAACGCTTTTAGTCAACACATGTGTAGCCTTAACTGTCCTGGAACTTATTCCTTAGACCAGGCTGGCCTCGAACTCATAGAGATTTACTTCCTGAGTGCATGAGTCGCCACCACCTAGCTCTGTACCTCACTTTTTACATTTATACTTTATGTACTTATTCATTCATTAAGTTTTGAAATAATCTTGCTATACAGCCCAGACAGGTCTGAAACCCCCCTATGTAGTCTAGTCTGGCCTTAAAGTTATCATCTTCCTACCCAGCCTCCTGTGTACTGGATTTAGTCACAGACATGTGCCATCATATCCACCTGCCTCACATTTTAATCACTGAATTAGGAAACCTTTTCTAGAAACTACCAAAACTTTTTTTTTCTATGTATCATTGGCCATGATTGTCACATTCCTTTTCTGTAACCAATTGCTTACTAAGAAAATGTGATCACCATGATTGTCTTGGACCAGTGGTCCAGAGTCCTAGGAGCATATCAGAAACATCTGTGGAGCTTTCAACAACACTTTGCCAAGACCAAAGTAATTACATATGAATCCTGGTGCTTAAATAGTTTGTTTGCAATATTGGCAGAGGTAAGGATACTAAAATAGGCAAGTCAGAGTCACAAAAGGGAAAGCCTAGGAAATGACAATTGGTTGGCATACTTATTTTCTCCTAGTTATAACAAAACACCTCAGGGAAAGTTGAAGAAGACTTTATTTTGGCTCTATTTTCATTCAAACCAACACACTGGGGATTAGTTTTGTTTTGTTTGTTTTTTCCTCCTCCAGTTGAGGGGCTTTGGAGCTGCTCCCTGCTGTGTCTCTTTACATACATATTCTAAGATCTCTGTAAATACTAAGAAGTAAAGAACAAAAGAGAAGGGGCCAGGAGGAAAGGAGCTTGGGAAAGTACAGGGAGGTGGCTGGGTTTCTCTGATTTACAGTGCTCACTGAAATTCCTGGGGGACAACTTCAGAGGAGGAAACATTTTGGTTCAGAAGCTTCAGTCCATGGTTGGCAGGCCCTGGTGTTTCTGGGCCTTGATGAGGCAGACTAGCGTGGTGCTGGGACTTAGCAAAGAAAAGCAAGCACTCCACCAACTCAGCTGCTTGTCCAGCACCCAATCCAGCTTTCTCTTAAACCACAAACTCTTGGGTCTGTATGGGATGGTGTCCTCTAGTTGGAGCTTTTTTCTTTCCCTGAGTTTGAGCAAAATGCCCCCCCCTTTATTGTCCAAAGTGTATGTGTGTCTTTATAACTAGAAGAGAATGATATACAAAGTCTATCCTCTAGAGCTTGGAGTACTTGGCTGCATTGGATGCAGAGTCAATTTAGACTTGAGCCAATTGGCAACAAAGGTCATCTGTGGCCATCAGTCATCATTTCTGCACCCTGGCACAGTGTCTCACTTGTGTGTGTGTCTTTGGATTCCTTTCCCCTTATTTTTCCAGGTGTTATTTTAGAGATCTAGGACAGTCTATCAGACAAGCTAAAGGAAAAAGATTTTGTACTGATGGGCCAGCCTAGCTAAGAGTGTCAGAGCCTCGGAAGATCCAAGAATAATGAAGGCAAGAGAACTGGAACAGTCGGAAACCAGTGGGGACTATAGTCACTCCTGAGCCCTTCTCATCTAGGTCTAGTCACCTGGGTTCTGGTGAGCCCTCTGACAAGACAGGACACTCAAGGTCATTGCCAATGCAATATAGTAAGTACTGTCTCTTCTGTCTTGTCTTAAATTGCTTATGCTCTCGCTTAGAATGTTCAGAGCCTGGAGTTCAATATCATACACACACACACACACACACACACACACACACACACACACACACACACTCATACATACACATTACACAAAAAGAGAGGCAGAGAAAAACTTAATAACAAAAGATTTTAAAGGCTACTTCCAGGGTCAAAAGGATAAGTGTAGATAATGGGGATAATTATGATCAAAGTACCTCATATATATGGGTGAAGATGTCATAAATAAACTCATTATTTTGTACAATTAGTATGTACTAATAAAAAATTTAAGGCTATGTTGTATTGAGAAAAAGAGAATATTTATCACCAGATGCCCTTCAGATGCCTTAGATCTGGGGATCAATAAACATGGCCTCTTTGGCCAATGGGTTTTAACATTAGCTACCTCTGCCCACCTGTTTTGGGTGACCTTCAGTAAGGAGGTCATGAGGGCCACAACACAGAACAGGAGAGCCAGAGGGAATAGAGGCCATAAGTTTAGGGAGATGGATTGGTGAGGGCTTGCTCTTTTTATATCTACATGTCAAATCTATCTGGTCATAATTCGTTGTGGACCTAGATGGCTTTGTATTTTAGCCACATCTCTCACTTCTCATAATAAAATACCAGCATTGAAAAAAAACTGAGTGGCCACCTAGCTTGGCCATATTATTTTGTACACAGACACAATATTAAGAAGGTTCTGCATATATGGGTGAGTGGCTCAGAAGGATGACATGTGACCCACTAGATTAACAGGCTGATTTCCTTTCTTCCATTTCTTCCTGAGAAAATAAATATAAGGCAATGAGAATAACACAAATCTTTATTTCTCTAAAAATTGAGATAAAGAGAATGGTTTGGGGGAAAAAAATCTACATGGTGGGAAATGGGAAGACCCAGCTTCATGCAATGACTCCAGGATGCTCAAAGGAAGAAATGAAGTTTGGCCAAAGTGAGCCACTTCTTTCTGAGCTGGTCTAGACTTCAGGGTTGTGACTAGCGTTTCATTTCAAAGAGAAAAGAGGGGTCTAGAATTTAAAACTCTAGTTCATAGAAATGTGCAATGCTAGTGCTCCTGTGAGCATGTAGGCTGGTGTTTATGGTGCTGGTAAGGACACTGACCCAGTTTCCTAGGTTCCTCTACCACCTCCATGTCCAGCCTGGCATCTACATAGACCTCTTGCCCCAGAGAGTTGTGGATTCTCTAAGTCTTTGAGGATGGCCTGTTGGTATAAATATCATTCTGTACTATGACCCTGCCTCACAAAAATGTACTGTGTATAAATGTTCTAGAAGATTCTGTGGAGGCAGGAGTCACAGCAGCAGCAAGCCAGGAGGATTATCCTTTCCGGTTGGTCCTCTCTTTGGTCAGGGTTGGGCCTGAAAAGGCCATGTTCTTCTGCCTCCTATTCCCACTGGATTCCTAGAAGCTCACAACTGACGTTCCATAGGCGCTCAGCTGTTTTCTTATTCCGGGCCCTTGGGGATACCCAGGTCCTCTTGCAGTCACTGGCAGGCATAGAAAGTAAACATTAGAATGACAACTGACGATCTTGTGACACATTTGTCAGAATAGACTTCTAAGTTTATAAAGTATGCACACTGAACTTAAGGAGACAACATTGAAATGGATTCTCAAGTACTTCAGGGTGAGGTGTAGTGATACATCCTAAATAATTCTAGCCCTTGGGAAGCAAAGGCAGGGACATTGGAAGTTTAAGGTCATCCTTGCCTATAGAGTGACTTTGAGTCTATCCTTGACCTCAATGAGGCTCTGTCTTGCAAATCAGAATATAGGGGCTGGAGAAATGAGCTGGTAGCTAAGAATGTTTGCTGCTCTTCCAGAGAACCCAGGTTTGCTTCCCAGTACCATGTCAAGCTACTCACCACCACGGTAACTCAGTTCCAGAGGATGCAATATCATCTCTGGCCTATCTGGGTATCCTGACAGTATATATACTCACACAGACACAAATTTAAAGATCTTTAAAAATATATAAACATGTATGCACATATACATATAAATTTAAATTTTAAAATAGTAATGCATAGGCTTTTTGTTAATATGGTTTACAAAAGGATGTAATACCAGAACTGATACCCAACTATTTCAAAGCAATTGTGAGCAAAAGAGATACAATAAACTACCTTAAATAATTCAATATGAAAATACCTGTAACCCTGTGGTAGCAAAGTCACAGATAACACCACAATGGCTTTCTTACTAAATTTAGAGAAACTCTGATTCCACCTAGAGTCATTTATGCCCAGTGAGACCTACTTAAGCACTACCTTGTTTTAGAGTGAGCAGAAGGTCCAAGGATGGGAAGGATAATGGGAAAGACAGACTTCCCCCACTGGAGTTCTATCTTTTATACTTGTGACACTTCTTTGTGATGTTTTGAAAATAGAATTCTAACAAAAAAGAAAAGCCTATCATTTGGCTAGCCTTATTTTTTCCAACCTTGTATATATATAAATTTATGTGTGTTTTTACTTTTTATACAAAAGAAGTGGGATCATGTTGTATTTAGTTTGGAGAAGTCTTTTTTGTTGTTGTTAAAGTATATTTTAATTATATATGCATGATCCTCCAAACATTTTAAATAATAAGGAAATAGCTAGAACAAGAAGGTGCAATCCTCTATCACATCTTGTCTGACTCTTCCTCAACTCCCTAGAAGTAACATTACTACACACTGACTGGTCTTTCTAGAACAATCACTATGTATTTGTAACAAATGTTTATTTATATGGGTTTTTTTAAGATTTCATTTTTCATTATACATATCCATGAGTGTCTGTATAAGAGCTTATCCATATGAATGAGTGCTTGTGGAGGATGGAAGAGGGCATCTAACCCCTGTTACAGTCAGTCTGAGACACTCAGTGCTGCCATCTGAACTGGGGTCCTCTGCATTAGCAGTAAGAACTCTTAGCTGCTGGGTCATGTTTACAGCCTTTATCATTTTTAAATTCTAGGTTTCTTGTTTGTTTTTTTTTCTTCATATTGTGTTATGAAAATCCCTTATTAATTCAATATTATCTTAAATAATATTACGTGACTATATAATATCTGTCACATTCATAAGGCAGTAAGCACTCAGATTGTGGGGTAGATTTCTTTAGTAAAAAATAGGATGTACTCCAGGCATGGTGGCGTACGCCTTTACTCTGGCACTCAGCAGAGGTGAATGCTTTGTGAATTAAAGCCAGCCTGGTCTACATAGTGAGTTCCAGGACAACCAGGACTACATAGAGAAACCTTGCCCCACTCCCACCCCCAAACAAACAAAAAAGGATGTAGACCAAAAATATGAGCCACATACATAGTTCATGTTTTTTGATGGCCACATTTAAAAGAGAAAAAGACACTAGATGTGCTTGGATGTAGCTATAATGCCGGCACTCAGAAGACTGAGACAAAAATCATAAGTTTGAGGCCAGACTGGACTTCATGGTGAGAAACTGCCTCTAAACTAGCTCTAGAGCTAGCCATGGAGGCACATTCCTCTAGTCCCAGCACTATGGAGGCAGAGGCAGTTGGGACTCTTGAGTTTGAGGCCAGCTGAAATGACTGTATGAAATAATACACATAACACGCTTAGGTGCAGGTCAAATATAGTCCAAGAGCTCAAGACACACACTGGCTGCTTGCCCTTCATCCATCCCCTACTGCAGTGTTCCACTTAATAAATGGTGTGTTGCTTAGCAACAAACAGTGGAACAGACTGGGTCAGATTAAGTCACTGAAAGGGGAAGAGACTTTATCTAGGACCTCTTATTTGAAAACTCTGACTGCACATGGAGTCCTGTTTACATGCGGTGCTCAGATCTCTATTTCCACGCAACAGGCAAGGCCAGTCCTCACAACACTGAAGTGAGGGTTCAAACCGAGCAGACGTGACGTCCTCCCTGCACTTTATTCCAAAATGAGTTCAAAAAATTCAAATGTCAAATCAGCTGATCTTTAAAAGAAAAGAATTCAGAGAACCCACTAACACTTTTTTTTTTTTTTAATACAGCATAACCAGCAGGGAAAGCCTTCAGCGGCTTTCAGAAAGTAACGATGCTCACAGAAACATGGCACACTGAAAATAGTACCACAAAAGCAATTCTTTGAACTCAGGGCAATCAGTTTTCAGACCCGACCAAAGTCTGGCCTCTATCATCCAGGACGGAGGGTGTGACCTGTCACAGACACCCTGCACTGCCAACTCATACCTGAAGTACTTGCCGCTCAGGGGCTCCAGGCCCTCCTCCAGGGCGCAGTGCAAGCTGGTCTGAGCTCCCTCCCGGGTAGACTTGAAGAAGGGGGAGAAAAGGCGCCACAACAGGCACAGTAGGAAGGAGTTCCTGACGATCTCAGACGTGACGATACCTGGGTGTACCACATAGGCAGTGACCCTCGTTCCTAGGACAATGAGGACACACTGAGCCCTGCTGCAAAACATCCAAGTGAGAAGGGACTTGGGAAGCCCTCTAGGGTTCAAAAGGTTCTCACTCGGCCCAGTAATAAATTGATCTCTTCGAGAAAGTTCTACACAGCTCTCTCAGCTTTCTATGTTCCAAAATAAGAGTCCTATCCCAATGTTATCTTATATGAGGGCTTATATACTACTAATAACATGTAGTTATTACATACAACTAAAACCATGTCGGAAATAGTAGTGTTAATCATTAATAGCAGTATCTTTGCCATTTCTATGGGAGGAGCTTTGTGATAACAATGTTTGAAAGGTTGGGGGTAGAGGCTAGTTGGGCAAGTATATTCCTGGGGTGTGGAGGGAAGAGTGTTGGTAGGAATTATGGGACATTAACTGCCCCCCAAGATGACTCCAGTACCACCTCATTTTCAGTACGCTTTATACAAGGACTGCACTGTACGCTTTCCCAATGCGGTTCCATTTCTTTTGGGGGTTTTTTTGTTTGTTTGTTTGTTTGTTTGTTTTGGGGGTGTTATGTTTGTTTTGGTTGTAGATAGAAGAAAATAATAATGCTTATCTCATAATAATGTTTTGGCGCTGATGTGGTGCCTGGCACACAAAGTTCCCTATTATTACTATTTATAGACATGTCTTGGCATTCTGATACAGATCATTCTTTTCTAATTCTGTTCTACTCACAACAGGGAAGAGTCTCCTAGACTCGGTGATATCAGAGCCTGCAGATGATCTAGACCCCATGGAAGAGCAGAATTATTAAGAATTAAGGCCTCATTTTATAGCAGAGGAGGCAGTCGGGGAAGTTAAAGGAACATGCCTACATATACACAAGGTCCGTTTGTGGAAGGAGAAGAACTCAGACCCAGGAGCCTGAGATCCAGCCCTATCTCCCTGACGGAAGGCAAAGACCCCTTTGGAGTTTAGCAGAGCTCAGTGAAAGGTACACAGAGTTCCAGTTCTGACTTCTTTACAAACGACAGAAGTAATCCCCGGAGTACAGGCTGATGACTCTATTTCTCATATAATCTTGAGCTAGGCATTTCCCATGGATTTCAGTTCTGACCTATATAATAAGAATAACAGTACAAACTCTGACCGTTACACAGGTTGTTTGTAACAACAAAATGAAATAATAGGAGGCAAAAAGCAACAAATATAAGGCAACCTCACAGAGTTCCAACACTTCTTCAAGAGAGCCCTTCCTGTGGGACAGTGACCCTGCTCTGTTAATAATTCCATTCTCCCCAGCACACCAAATTCCTTCTTGTAATGGACATTGTTCTGGTAAATTTTTTTATTCGGTTTGAACTCTGGAAAGTGGGTTGCCCCCCTTCAGACTCAAGCATATTTATGTCAAACATCTTTCAACCTCCCTGTCCTTTCCTAGGTCAGGACGGCCCCAAGCTCTGTAATGGCAAGAAGGAAAATTGGAAAGCAGCTAAGGGTGTTAAAAATATTTTGTTCTTGAGGACAGCTTGAAGACAAACTGTGTTCAACCAGGGTTACTATTGTCTATCTTGTAACATTAAAATGCCTGGAGTAGAAACAGGAAGCCCAGCCAAGGAGAAAATGGGGAATTCTAGCTGATTGCTTCGATTTCAATCGTCATTTCTGCTGGATGTTGGAGGTGCCTGCTCTGATAGTGTTATGTATGTTTATCTGAAGCTATTTGTTCTTATACCTGGAAGCAGTTTTACACTCTATTCAGTATTCTCAATCAGAAGTCCAACTGTCCGCAACAATAGGGTTTTCTCAGTTAATTTCTGCCAGATGTTTGTGAGCCGCTGAGGAGGTGATGTTACCTTTTATTTGCTTTCTCATTTGGGCAAATCTAATTGTCTCTGCTAGATATTGCTAGTACCCAATCTCATGTCTTAGTATCTATCCTGCTGCTTCTATCTGTTATGGCCATTTATTCTTTAATTTTTTTAGATATCTAATAAACTCACTTTTCAAAAAAAAAGCACAGCTATCATAGATCAATCTCTGGATCATATAGGATACTATTAAAATGTATATGTTCAATAGCCTGGTTCCATAAACCTGTAAGTTGAACCAAGGATCCTGTTTTTATTATTTAAATAACAAAATTCTTTATTATTACTCCACACATACCTTGGAGCCGCTTGGCCAGCTCTCGGGTGAAAAGCACATTGGCCAGCTTGCTGTGGCAATAGGCAAAACCACTACTGTAGTACTTCTCTCCCTGGAGGTCATGGAAACGGATCTTGCCACAAAGGTGGGCCACTGAGGATAGGGTTACCACACGTGCAGGAGCAGACTCCTTCAGCCGCCCCAAAAGCAGGTATGTAAGAAGAAAATGGCCTGCAAAGAAATCCAAAAGGAAACTCACAGGTGGGATGGCTCTGGGCTCAAGGTATGGGAATTGATGGCAGAGCTTCCATATAAGCTCACTATCCTCTGGGTGTGAATAAAGTTTGATAGCCAGAGTAACTCCATGCTAAATGGTGCCTAAAATGGTCTTCAAAGCCAGGGCCAAAGCTAGACTATAGTGATATTTAATGTAGATTTTTGTATCTGTTGTTTATATGCCCATCTACTAGCCTTCAATTTCTCTGTATAACTGTCGGTCTTCATATATTCATTCAAAAAGAAAGAAAGCTATAGTACTGAGGAAAATAACATTTTCCTAGATCAATATGCCGCATGCGCCCCTGATTAGAACCTTAATCTTGAACTCTGAACACCAATCTATCATGCGTGTCAAGTTCTCAAGGATCACTAACTGCACCTTCCTCCCCCAAACACAAACCAGCCAAAGGCTGGTTTTAGTTCTCATATGAATGTTACTTCCCTTGCCAAATTCAGATTTCTGAATACCCACAGAATGGCCCTGCCCAGCAAGCCCTGGATTGCCACTTTTCCATCCAAGGATGACATTTTTTTTCCTCCCTAGTATCTTTTGAGATGGTGGATTCCAAATACAAACAGCAGAGTCACATTTTTGACTGCTTGGAAAAGTGAAAACAAGCAATGTGTCTTGTGTAGAGGAAGCTTCATGAGGCTCTATGAGGATCGGTGGAGATTCTGAGCAACGGTGCAGGGCCAGCTCCCTAAAGAGAATAAGGTGAGTCAGAACTCACTTTGTAGTCATAAAAGATACTTACCCAGGTGGTTGACTCCAAAGTGGGTTTCAAAGCCATCTGCTGTCTTAGAATATGGAGCCAACATCACTCCTGCATTGTTGATCAAAATATGGAGCTGCTTTTCCTCTGTTAAGTACAATCAGGGATATCCTGTGGTTAGCAACACATCCTCTGGCCATCTGTCACCATCTTAAGTGTTCGCCCCAGCTTCTATCTGTGAACACCCTTTGCTAGGCAAGGTTATTACCCATCTTTCTCCAGTCTTCTAAGATAAGATGTTGCCTCAGAAGTCAATAACTATTCCCCATTTGGACCTGTCTGTGTGATACAGAATCATCATCATTGGGGTTTTTTTTTTTTTTTTTTTTTTTTATTTTACTTGCTGATATCTTCCTGGACACCATTTTTTCTCTTTTTAATGTATATGGCCAATGTGTACTAACCACTAACTCTGGACCAGACCCACACTGATGAGCCCTGGGAAGACATGGTAAAACAAGGCACACAAAGACCTTATCCCTCAAGGACCTGTAGTCCTTGGTAGATGCTGGTACTTTCCCGAGACACGGGGACATTTTGACAATGGCACAAACTTATCTAGTGCCTGTAGCCACAAAAGGTTGATTTTCTGGATGAAAGAAAAAAGCAGCACCAGGGCCACACCTCATGCCATGGTACAAGCTCAGACATGGAGATGAAACCTCCAATATTCCCACTGTGGAGCAAAATGTTGATAAAGATCCTGCCCAGCTTGTCTCCTTGCCGTCCCTTTGCCAATTCCCTGTCCTGCTGGTTCATGTGGCTGAACCTGTCCAGTGGGATCATGGGTATGATGCAAGGGCCATAGAAGGTATGGGTGGGGCAGCCATCCCTACACTTAATTTCCTGCTTTCCTGGCTACTCACTGAAACCTTACCTGCCAGGAAGCCCTCAGCAAAGGCTCGGATGGATTTCGTGTCAGATAGGTCCAATTTCCGCACCAGCACCTGGGAGTTCTTGGTATCTGCTCGGATTTCACTAGCAGCAGACTCTCCCTTCAGTACATCTCGACAGGCAATGTATACTCGTGCTCCTGGGGCCAAAAGAGAAAGGGCAATGTGTGCAGTGGTACAGGAAGTGAGCTTTCAGCTGATGGATAGAGCATAGCTGTCCCTATAGTAGTGCAGTGGCCATGTTGCCACTTCCAGGTTCTCACAATAGAGCCAAGAACCTACATTTTTACACTTTAATATTTAATTAGGCTTAGTATCTATCTTAGAATAACTGACTTGACTGATATTACACAGAGATATCACTCTCCTTACTCTGGAAGTAAGGAATGTACAGGAAGAAGGGAGTTATGCTGAAAGTCAGAGTAAATTAGCATCACATTGGACTTAGATTCCAGTCTCCTTGAACTCCCTTCCGGACCCCCAGAGAAAAAGGCAGGAGGTGTGATCCCAAGGAGACAGAAGGGGAAGGACTCACCTCTTCGAGCAAGCTCTCTGGCTGTCTCCTTGCCAATGCCTGTGTTGGCCCCTGTGATGACCACTACCTTCCCAGGAATCTGCACACTCGTTGTACAAACTCCACCAGCAAAGAACTTCCTGTCACCAAAGGGAAGAAAATCATATGCCTTTTCCCCAATCTCATGCTGAGATGTATAAAATGAGGCCATGTAACTCCAAAATGAGAGGGCTTTAAATTGGAGTCATAAAATGTTTATCATCTTAAGAAGTTAAGTTTGAACCAGGCAGTAGAGGGGCACATCTCTAATCCCATACTTGGGAGGCAGAGGCAGGTGGATTTCTGTGGGTCTACAGAGCTAGTTCCAGGACAGCCAAGGCTACACAGAGAAAATATGTCTCAAAAACAAAAAACAAAACAAACAAAACTTAATTTGCATGGGCCACTATTTGATTGGGAAAGGTCATGGCCAGCTCACAGGCATGGATGGGTTCATGTGACCAGAAGCAAAAAAAAAAGTAGTCATCTGAGCAAGCAGGGAAAGTGCTCCTGAGCAAGAGCCAATGTTAACAAAGATATCAGTCTAATCTCTAGATTCCCATAGATCAGCTTCCTCCTCTGACCCACATTAGAAACATCAGTGGCATTGATATTCCTGAGCCCTACAGCTCCAATAGTCACTATAGGAACTGTTGAACAGCATCTGGCTGACACATGTGTCACCCCTCAACTGTCTCTTCAGTTTTGGAGAGTAAAGCATCCTGAGAGACACTGACTGCCACTGTGTTAAGAATTCTATTCAGGCTGTTGGCATACAAAGAAAACCTTCTTGTTGGAAACAAGACCAGAGAGGCTAGAACACGTTCTGAACATCACTGGCTGACAGACAGTGAGCTAGACACTTTCTATACAATATCTTTTCTAGGCTAGAAAGTGTAGAACATTCACTATACTCACTGTTTATCCCAGGCTTGACTTTCTACACAATATCTATCCCAGGCCAAACACTTTTTCCATACACTGTCTACTCCAGGTTAGACTGTCTCCACACTCACTTCTTTCCCAAGCTAGATATTGTCCATATATACATCTTTCCATATATAATATATATTATTCTCCCCAGCCATTTCAGTATTATTTCCACATTACAAAGGAGAAAACTGAAGCCCAAAGATGTTCAAGTTATTTCTAAAAGTTGCTAGGATCAAGTATGACACTCTGACACTCTGTCCCTAGATGTCTATCTAATCTTCTTGGGGGGGGGTTGGGGGGGTGGTGGTGGTGGTGTCAAGACAGGGTCTATTTATTTAACTCTGACTGTCCTGGAACTCACCTGGTAGACCAGGCTGGCCTGTCCACCTGTCTCTGATTCTCAAGTGCTGGGATTAAAGGCCTGTGCTACCACTGCCTGGTTCCTATCTAATCTTCTTAATCATTAGCAAATTTTTAATTTATATTCAAAATTGCCCTTTCTTTGCCACCTCCAGAAATCCCCAGTGATAGGGCCATTCCCAAAACATTTATTAAGAGAAGGGTCGTAGGAAGGGAGTTTGTACTTGACACCAGTAGCATTCCCGTGACACCCCACCTTACCTAGAGTCAGAAAGTGTCAGAGAAACTTGAAGAGATCAAAGATCCAGGACCGCCATCCTCTCAGCCTTCCCTTAGCCTTAGAATTCAAATCAGCCCCACCTCCACTCACCCAGATGTTTTTTTCTCATTCTCCGCGGCATCCATAACCCCTCCTTTCCTGCTTTTCCTGCACTAATCTCCCGTTCGCCACCTCCCCTTGTTCTCCTTTAGCAGTGGCAGCCAGCTACCGCTGAGGAGTTTTGTCAAGTATTGTTGAGTTGCTGGATTAAGACAAACCTGATGGATGGAACTGTCAGGTACAAGATCGAGAGGAAAGACGTGCAAAGTACCAAGGTAACCAGCATCTTGTCAACTTCCTTAGTTCCTACCGCTCCAGCTTCCACCCTCAACTTGACTTCGGGATCCTTCTCTGGTTCCAACTCCTGACAGCTTGGCTCCTGGTTTAAACAGAGCCCAGAATCTTACTTAAATCCCAGAGCCGTCAGAGCACAGCCTCCTGGGAAATGTAGTCCTGGAGGGGTGGAGCTTAAGAGAAGATAAGGGCTTCCCTTCACCTTTTACTAGAAGAGAATTTGGCGAAACTGGAGTTCCCACAACCGCTGTATCTTCAAAGACAGAGTATGCTTAACTTTATCAGCAGATTTCATAAAAGCCACACAGAGTGACACACCCTTATAATCCAAATTATGATGATGACTTGAGCCTACAAGTTCAAGACTAGCCTAAACAATACAACAAAATCCTGTGTCAATAAACAAAAACAAAAGCAAGCATGCAGACAAACAAACCAAAAACCCAAGACCTAGTGATGCTTGAAATACGTGTGATTTAAAATAAAAGTGTGAGGTTCAGGGAGAACCCTTTCCAAGCAAGCCTGTTAACCTGAGTTCAATTCCCCAAAGCCACATAGACGCCAGATGTAGTGACTCAGGCCAGAAGAGGTGGCTCCCAGCTGTAAACACAGTAACAGTAATGCTCGAGGAAACGGAAGTGTAGCAGAATCGAGCGGTACCTTGCCTCAAAGAGGAGTCAGAAGGAGAAAGCTGACTCCTGGAAAACTGTCCTCAGCTTTTCTTATGCATGTACCCACAAGCCCCCAAAAGAAATAAACAGGCAAGGGAAAAGGGCTCGGCAGATATCAGCAAAAACAAGCTGGATGATCTGAGTTTGGTTCCAGGGTCCCAGAAGCCAACTCCCAAGAGTTATCCTATGCCCTCCACACTTGTGTCATGGAATGAGCATTCCTGTGCTTATATACATACACAATTACATAAGCAAAAGCTAAAAATAAATAAGTTGAAATAGGATGAAGAGGCGGTGACTGAAGGTCTTGTGTGGGCTGCCCATGTTCTATTCTTTTATTTGTGCACTAGTACATAGGTGTGCTCACTGTAAAAATTCATTGAATCAGACACTTGTGAGCTGGCATTTTGTGTTCACTTCATGTTACACTGCAATGGAGTTGACACACCCAATGACATGGCACGGGAAGGGCATATAGTGTTTAAGTACTTTTGAGCTAGACTTCTTGACTGGAAGCCCAGATCACTGTCCCACAAGCTCTCTGGTTCTGGGTAAGTTACCAAGCCTCTCTGATTCCTCAGTTTACTTGCTTGTCCAATGGGAGCCATAATCACTTTCGAGCCTCTGTAAGGACACTTTGCCATACTCAGATGATTCACAGACTCATGGGATGACACAGCAGAGAGGCCTGCAGAGGCTGTGCTCTGTGAAACAGAGCTGAGAAGCTCCTCTCTGATTTGACATGTGCTGGAATTTGTCATAGGGAGTGACATTGCTATAGTTGATGTGATCAAGGTCCTGAATATTCCCTAAGAACAGAGGCTGCAGAATGAGAGCATGGGGGGAAATGGTAAGTGCCTCCTCCTCTTCTCCTCCTCCTCCTTCTTCCAGTCTTCCTTTCTCCCTCTCTTCATCCTCAAATTACAGATACAGGAATCCAGATGAGGAAAGTGGAAGCCTGTACTGCCCCAACTGACATGCTTTTTGTACCATAATATGGCATTTCTAGTCAAGAGCAGTTTGCTGCCTCTGCCTGTATCCCTAGCCAGAACTATACCAAAATAGAAGTATGTTCATTGGTTTGGAGGTTTTGGGTGGGGATATTTTGAGTCAAGTCTTACCATATGATATCTTGCCTGGCACTGATCTACTTTGTAGACTAGGTTGGCCTCAAACTCACAGAAATCCTCCTGCCTCTGCCTCCAGATTGCTGGGAATAAAGGCATGTGCCACTCTTCCTGCTTGTATCTATTTTATTCAATAATGAGTTATTGTTTCTTTCTTGATATTTTTAAATTTTATTTTAAATTATGTGTATGAGAAAAGATATATTCTCATGAATGCAGATATCTATAAAGGTAGGCTTCAAATGACTTTCTCCTATAGATGCCAACCCCTGCCTTTAACCTAAGCAGATACTAGTGCCATTTTGTGTTATAAAATGGTGTAGAGCTGGCTGTTCTGTGCAGTGGAGAGTGTTTAGAAGGCTCCCTGGTATAGGAAAAAGGGGTCAGCTAAAGAAACCCACCCTGGACCTGAAACCAGAGCCAGTGAAAGAAACACTTTATTCCTGAACCCAGAACCAAAGAAATGTAGCCTGACTCTGAAACCAGCATAAAAGAAGCACCCTGGGTCCCTAGAATCAGAGCCAGTGAAAGAAACATTTTGATCCTGAAACCAGAACCAATTAAGGATTGAAAATCTGACCAATCCCTCCCCTGGAAATCTCCTTAGAAAGCTTCGCCCCCAAGAAGCTCTATATAAACTCTGTGCCCACAGCCCTTTTCCTGCTGCCTTCTCCCACCCCAGGCTGAGGCGGCCACTCTCTTGGACTCTTCCCTCCCAATAAATCTCTTGAATGACACTTGGGTGAGGACCTTCTAGCAGTGACAGAGCCTAGAAAGAGCCTGCACAAAGAACAGCTGAGGGGGCAAAGCTGTAACACTCTTGCTGCCCAGGGAACCTTCCCTAGCAGAGCGGAGTTGGTGCGCACCCTGAACAGAAAGCATGGAAGATAAGCTAAGCTGTAACACTTCAGTGGTGGAGAAAGTCTTCCAGTAGCTGAATTGTTACACTCTGGGAAACCCTAGCAGGACTGTAGTAGCTGGCGGAGGAGTTGGGGGGGGGGGGGCGCTCCCTTGCTGGAGCAGAGCTGTTAACACTGGGGAAGCCTTTCCCTGAAGCAGGGCTGTAAGCTGCTGCCTATGCTTACTGTGACCTGTGACATTCATTGGCTCCCGACTGCCTGAAAACCTTTCCATGGAGCTAAAACATTCAGTATTCACTGGCTCCCAAATGCCTGAATACTTTTCCATTCAAGCAGCATATTACAAATCTTTAAAAAACCAACAGTTGCCACATATATCACAAAATCCAGACAATCTTATTACATTTGTATTAAGTAGATTAAGTGCAATAATAAATTATCAAGGATTAATAAATAGAGGGAATAAAACCAATGTTTTATTGCATCTATTTAAAAATTGTAAATTATACTCATTTATTTTAGGAGGGTTATGTGTGCCATAATGTGAATGTGGAGGCCAGAGACAGCTTTCAGGAGCCAGTTCTCTCCTTCCGCCAGAAAGGTCCCAGGAATTTAACTCAGATCAGCAAAGCTCCCTTGCCCACCAGTCATTTCTCTCCCCTACTGTATCTATTTAAAACACAAGGTAAATCAAATATACAAAAATGATAGTGCAGAAAGCATGTGATAGTAGTTTGGGTATTTGCCATGAAGATTCTTCAAAAGTTATAAATGTTCAATATTTTTTAGTTTAAGATTTTACGAGCATTTTGAAACATGCCTGCACATAGACCTTTTGTCATGGAACATCAACACAGAACATATTTCAGAATGAAGACATTGCTATATTTTTTGCTTTGACTTTCTAACACCACATAGATATTCTTTAGTGTAATAAACCTTTAAATCCCTTTATGTCTGACCTATACCTTCGCTGCAGCCTTCGTGTGTCACCAGTCGTGACCTCCCTTTGCTCCAATAGACTATATTTTATGCAATATTTTATATTAAGGCAAGCATAAAAGTTTGACTTATATCTCATGTGAGCACATTTTTAATCATCCTCACTCAGGGATAGAAATGGGATCCACATTCTTTTTTCTCAACACAAAAACCACTACTGCAATTCAGAGGAAGCTAGGGATGTTCCTTCAGCAGATTTTTCTCTTGCTGGATTCTTGGGGAGCATGTCCAGAAGGTGATTCCAGATTACCACATTTTGTGACTCAACTTCAAAAAGATGTGAGCACTGAAATGAACTACCATTGATCATAAGAGGTCACTATCTCAGAAGGAAAATAGACTGAAGGTCTATAAGAGAATAGGATCTTCGGCTTAAAAGATGTCAATGTTCCACAGGAAGGTAGAAAACTAGTTAACATACATGAAATGTTATTATATGTGAGATTTATTCTGTAGAAGAAACAAGCCAGGCTGAGGACTTTGGAAGATAACTGGGTGAAAATTGACTGTGATCTGTTTCCTCTCTTTGATATTCCAGCCTTTTCCCCAATATCTGGCTTTGAGTTTTCATTTAATAACAACTAGAATTCATGTTATAAGAAGGCCTGCCAGGAAGGTGGAAGCCAAGCCTGACAGGGTTAATTCATTCCTCTGACGTTGGTAGAGAAGACAATAGTGAGGATCCACGATCAATGTAACAAATGGAAGGGGTCTGGGTGGAGTCTTCCCAGAGGTGGAGAGCTTAGGACAGACAGTTCCTGCAGATGTAAACGAAAGGAATTCCTCTGCACCTAAGCGCGTGTGTTGATAAAATAGTGTTTGATGCTGGGGTCTTCAGAAATGACAGTCCTGTTAAATCGTGTTCAGCACTTTCTTCTGATTGCAGGCCATTTTCAGAGATTTGTAGCACTTATGTCAGCCAGCAGCGTCGTGCCTGCGAGTAGGGCTGGAGGGGACCTCCAAGACAAAGAATTTCAATGGAGAACTCTGATCCTCAGCAACAAAAGTGAATTGTCACATATTCTTGAAAGCAGGTCCAGCAGAGGAAAAAACGCACCACATCATGGAGAACAAAGTGCCATAGGCCCCCCAGCCTTAAACAGCATGGATCCCTGCACACGGGTGATGTCCAGACAGCAATGGCATGCCAGACTTGTCTCTTTTGGTCTTGACCACATCATCTTCTCACTTCTGAGACCCTGAAGTAAAGAGCACCAGGAGAGTTTTTAACAAATATAATTCCAATTCTTTTCTTCTTATCATTAACACTCTTGATATATTCTTAAATTGTTGGAAATTTTGGATATGATGCCTTAGAATTCACTTCTATTTACTCTTTCTTATTGTTTTACATAATATCTTAATGTTTGATACTGTAGGATCCATCTTTCTGCTGCATACAATAAACACACCTCAACTTCAAAGACAAACACTGCCTCAGAGAAATGACTTGGGAAAAGACTTTCCAATCAAAAGGACTGGTATAGCTATCCTAATATCTAACAAAATAGACTCCAAACTAAATTCAATCGAAAGAGATAAGGAAGAATAGTACTTACTCATCTCAAGAAAAATTCATCAAGATGAAGTCTCAGTCCTGAACATTTATACCAATACACGAGCACCCACATATATAAAAGAAACATTACTAAAGCTTAAGCCTCACATCAAACCCACACATTAATAGTGGGAGATTTCAATACCCCACTCTAAACAATGGATAGGTCTACCAGACAGAACTTAGCAGAAAAATAATGAAGGTAACAGATATTAAGACCTGAATGGACTTAATAGATATATACAGAACATTCCACCCAAATACCAAAGACTATACCTTCTTCTCAGCACCCATGGAACTTCCTCTAAAATTGACCACATGCTCAGTCATAAAACAAATATAAATGGATACAAAAGTGAGAATAACCCCTTGTATCCTATCAGATCACCATGGACTAAAGTCAGAGTTCAACAACAACAGGAACCACACAAAGCCTACAAACTCATGGAAACTGAACATCTCTCAATTGAAAGAAGTAAATAACAAAATTAAAGATTTCCTACAATTCAGTGAAAGTGAATCCAAACGTACCCAACTTCTGGGACACAAGGAAAGCAGTGCTAAGAGGAAAGTTCATAAGACTAGGTTGTTAAATAAAAAATTAGAGCTGAAAGTTCTAGAACAAAGAGAAGCAAACTCACCCAGGGGGAGGAAATGCCAGGAAATAATCAAACTCAGGGCTGAAATCAATAAAATTGAAACAGAACCATAGAATGAATCAATGGAACATAGAATTGGTTCTTTGAAAAAATCAACAAGATAAACAAATCCAACTTAAAGGCAGAGAGAGAATATCCAAATTAACAAAATCAGAAATGAAAAGGAGGACATAACAACAGACACTGAGGTAATCCAGAGAATTACTAGGCTCTACTTCAAATACATGTACTCTACAAAATTGGAAAACCTAAAAGAAATGGACAGCCTTCTGGACAAGTACCACTTACCAAAATTAAACTAAGACCAGATAAAGAACCTAAGTAGATCTATATCCCCCAAGTAAATAGAAGCTGTTATTAAAAGTCTCCCAAGCAAAAGAAGCCCAAGGCCAGATGGCTTCAGTGCAGAATTCTACCAGATTTTCAAAGAAGAACTAATATGAATACTCTTCAAATTGTTTCACATGATAGAAACAGAAAGAACATTGCCTACCTCTTTTTATGAGGCTACAGTCACCCAAACACAAACCACACAAAAATGCAATGAAGAAAGAGAACTACAAACCAATATCTCCTGTAGGGAGACTATGTGGTTCCATTGTAAATAATTATCCCTGCCTAAGAGTTTAATAAAAAGTGCTGATTGGCCAAAGGCAGACAGGAAGTGTGGGTGAGGCTACCAGACCAAGAAGACTCTAGGAACAGGCAGAACAGAGCAGAATGCCAGAGAGAAGCCAGAAGAAGCAGAGGACAACTATGCTGCTCTGAGAAAAGGTACCGAGCCACATGGCTGAACATGATAAGAGTCATGGGTTAGATTAAGGGCAAAGAGTTAGCAAGTTATATGCCTGGGCCTTAGGCCGATCAGCCTAAAATTGATGTAAGCATCTGTGTGTCTCTGCGGGTCTGTGGGGCTACAAGTCTAAACCTTGAGGCTAGGCCCAAAAGTCCAGGCCAGAAACCTCTTACTACAATCTCCCATGAATTTTGATACAAAAATGCTCAACACAATACTGGCAAACCCAAGTCGAGAATATTAAAAAAAAAAAAAAAAAAAAAAAAAGATCCACTCTGATCAAGTAGGCTCCATCCTAGAGATACAGGGATGGTTGGTTCAACATACATAAACCTGTCAAAGCTATCCATCATATAAATAACCTGAAAGAAAACATCACATAATCATTTCACTTGATGCTTAAAAAGCCTTTAACTAATCAACATACTCATGAACACCTGATTTTTTTTTGATAAAGAGGGCACAAATATACAATAGAAAAAAGATAACTACTTTAACAAATGGTGCTGGCATAACTGGTTGGTAGTAAGTAGAAGAATGTGAATAGATCCATATCTATCACCCTGCAGAAAATTCAAGTCCAAGTGGATCAAAGCTCTCAATATAAACCTTGTTGCACTAAGCCTGATACAAAAGAAAGGAGCAAATAGCCTTGAATGCATTGACACAGGAGACCACTTACTATATATAACACTAGTAACACAGACACTAAGAACAACAATTAATAAATGGGATCTCCTGAAACTAAGAAGTTTCTGTAAGGCAAATAAGACAAAAAATAAGACAGCTTGCAGAATAGGAAAAGATCTTCACTGACCCTACATAAAAACAGAGGATTGATCTCTAAAAACTAGAGGTCAAAAAACCAAATTATCTAATTAAAAAATGGGGCTCAGAGCTAAATAGAGAATCCTCAATAGAAGAATTTTAAATGGCTGAAAGACACTTAAAGAATTGCTTAACATCCTTAGCCATTAGATAAATGCAAATCAGAACAACTCTGAGATACCATCTTACACCTGTCAGAATGGCTAAAATAAAAACACAGATGTCAGCTTATGCTGGAGAGGATGTGAAGCAAAGGGAACACTCCTCCATTGCTGGTGGGAATGTAAACTTGTACAGCCACTTTGGATATCAGTATGACACTTCCTCAGAAAACTTGGAATCAATCTACCCAATAATCCAAATACTACTATTGGGCATATACCCAAAGGATGCACATTCTTACTACCAGGGCATCAGCTCAACTATGCTCACAGCAGCATTATTCATAATAGCCAGAACTTGGAGACAATATAGATGCCCCTCAACTGAAGGATGGATTTTAAAATTATGGTACATCTACACAGTGGAGTACTACTCAGCAGATAAAAAAGTGCCATCCTGAAATTTGCAGACAAAAGGATGGATCTGGAGAGTATCATCCTGAGTGAGACCCAGATAGATATGGTATGTACTCACTTATAAGTAGATTTTAGATGGAAAGCCAAGGTTAGCCAGGCCACAATCGACAACACTCAGGCAGCTATATAACAAGAAAAATTTAAGCAATTCATCCATAGATCCCCCTAGGAAGGGGAAATAAATACAATCTCCAGAATAAATTGGGATCATAGGAGGGGAGGGAGCAAGAAGAGGTGGGAAGACCACATGAGAGAATGGGATGGAGGCTTAGTGGGAGGAGCAACAGAGAGGGAGAACAAAGATATATATATTTGACAGAGGGAGCCATTGTGGGATTAGAGAGAAACCTGATGCTAGGAAAACACCCAAGAACCCACAAGATGGACCCAGCTAGGACTCCAAGCAGTAGTGGAGAGGGTTCTTAAACTGGCCTTCCCCTGTAATCAAATGGATGACCACCCTAATTGGCATTACAGAACCTTCATGCAGCAACTGATGGAGGCAGATGCAGAGATCCATAGCTAAGCACCAGGTTGAGCTCCTGGTCCAGCTGAAGAGAGGGAGGAGAGAGTATATGAGCAAAGGGATCAGGATCATGAGGAGGAGACCCACAGAGATGGCTGACCTGTGCTATTGGGAGCTCACTGACTGAAATGACAGCTGAGGAACCTTCAGGGAAAGGAACTAAACCTTCTGAATGTAGATGACAGTGGCGTGGGCAGCTCATGAAGCCTCTTGCAGTAGAACCAGAGTTTATTCCTGGTGCATAAACTGACATCTCGAATCCCATTCCCTACAGAGGAACACTTTACTCAGCCTTGATACTGGGGGAGGGCCTTGGTCCTACCTCAAATGGATATACCAGAGGGAAGTGACTTACCTTGAGAGCCCTTGCCCTCCTGGGGGCGGGGGGAATAGGGTAGGGAGAGACTGAGGGAGGACTGTGAGGAGGGTAGAGGGGGAGTAGTGGTGTTTTTGAGAAAAAATATTTTTAAATAAAATATATAAAAATAACAGTCCACTACCAATGTAAGTATTGATCATAGATGCAAGGAACAGTGGTGGATAAGGTTGAGTTTTAGCAATCTTTCCAAGATTATCAAATTCTAGAATAGTCTAATTTCATTCTTTACAGTTACAAAAGTTTCTGGAATCAAAATAGAGATACTGTTTGCTTTCTAACAAAAATAAATAACTAAGCAAAGCTGGGTCAATTAGGGTGGCTCAGGCCTATAATCCCAGCACTCAGAAGGCAGAGCCAAGGAGGATCGGTGCAAGTTCAAGGCCAGTCTGGGCTACACAGTGAGTTCCAGCCTCACTGAGCCACATAATAAGATCCTTCTCAAAAAATATAAACATGGCAGATCACAAAGGAAGGAGTGGATTTCTTATGGATGTAATTGCTAGTGAGAGCTATGTACAAAGGATCCTGTCAGATCCGTGACCTTTTTAAAGAGCTACATCAACCTTACACACACAGAGAAATATCTCTGCAAGACCTCTGCCCAGGAATGGTCCACCTCAGACATGCATCACCCTTACAATAGTTACTATAGTCATAAATTATCCTTTCAACATACCTTAGGTAATTTTCATTTCACTTCCAAAAATCATACCCTGGCCCTCTGAATGTCCTGGAAGTTTATTGCAGCATAAGTACTCTGTTATATTGTCATCAAATCCTGAATAGGCTTACTTGGTCTTAGGAAATTTTTCTCTGGCTTTTCAGTTCATGCAACTTGAGTCTTACAAGAATTTTGGTTCCAACAAGAACAGATGGCAAGCCAGGGATCGTGGCCTATGCCTACAGCCTCAATTACTCAGAAGGCTGAAGGGGAAATTTGAAGCCAACCGGGACAGCATAGGTGTCCTAGTTAGAATTTCTATTGCTATGAAGAGATACCATGACCATGGCAACTCTTATAAAGGGAAAACATTTAATTGTTATGGTTTGCTTACAGTTCAGAGGTTCAGTCCATTATAATCACGGTGTAATATGGTGGTGTGCAGGCAGACATGATGCTGGAGAAGTAGTCTAGTGTCCTATATCTTTCAGGCAACAGGAAATGTTTTGAGACACTGGGATGTCATATATGAGCATATCTGTAGCCTCAAAGCTCACCTCCACAGTGACACATTTCCTCCAACAAGATCACACCTCCTAATAGTGCTACAACATGTGGGGGCCATTTTCTTTCAAACAACCCTAATAGGTTTCAAACAGTGAATAATGAAGTCACTCCTACAGAGGATAATTAGAAAACAGACAACTGGGCACTGGGGATAAGAATTGGATATACAGTGAAAAAGATGGTACAGAGGAGTTGTGGGGGGGGGTCACTTCAGTTGGAGGAAGGCTTGCCTAGGATGAAAAAAGCCCCTAAGTTTGATCCCTAGGACATCTGATATATGTGGAGGAAGGAAGGAAGGAAGGAAGGAAGGAAGGAAGGAAGGGAGGGAGGGAGGGAGGGAGGGAGGGAGGGAGGGAGGGAGGGAGGGAGGGAGGGAGGGAGGGAGGGAGGGAGGGAGGAAGGAAGGAAGGAAGGAAGGTAAGGAGAAAAGAAAGAAACTATGGGAAGCGGCTCAGAGGCGGAGGGGTGAGGCTGTCAAAACTTCTGCCAATTTGAGTATCCACAGATATCACCAGACCTCACTGACTACTTTAAAATGATGCATTTTCACATGGGACAAACCAAAGAATCCAAGGAAAATATGAAGACTACTCACAAGCACCTGTCACATCTGAAATCCCAACCCATTTGAATGGTAATGCTCTTGTACGTTGTAAAGGTTTGTTACTCCTATTGGTTTAATAAAACACTGACTGGCCAGTAGCTAGGAAGGAAGTAGAAGCAGGGCAACCAGACCAGGAGAATTCTGGGGAGAGAAAAGGCAGAGCAGCAGAGACAGTGAGACACAAAGGAAGCAAGATGAGAATGCTGGACTGAGAAATGGTATCAAGCCTCGTGGCTAAATATAGATAAAAATTATGGGATAATTTGAGTATAAGAGCTACATAGTGCTTGAACTACTGGCCCATTATTTTCTATAATATTAAGCCTCTGAGCTAATTGTTTTATATACAGCAGATGGACTGATGGGCTGGACACAGAAACCTCAGACCACATGACACCCATACACTATATAACCACACTTTGGAGGCTGCAGGAGGAAGACTGAGTTCTAATTCTGCCTGGACTACATAGCAAGACTTTGTTTCCAAAGAGAGAGAGAGAGAGAGAGAGAGAGAGAGAGAGAGAGAGAGAGAGAGAGAGAGAGAGAGAAGAAAGGAAGGAAGGAAGGAAGGAAGGAAGGAAGGAAGGAAGGAAGGAAGGAAGGAAGGAAGGAAGGAAGGAAGGAAGGAAGGAAGAAGAAGGGGAGAAAGCAAAGATCAAGAATGTTGTATTGGTTGCTTTTATGTCAACTTGAACAAGCTGGAGCCATCTGGGAAGAGAACATTACTGTTCAGGAAACGCCTCTGTCTTAGTGAGGATTTGTACTGCTGTGATGAAACAACACAACCAAATAGCAAGTTGGGGGGTGGGGAGGGTTCATACACTGAAGGGAGCCAGGGCAGGAACTCAAACAGGCAGGAACCTGGAGGCAGGAACTGATGCCGAGACCATGGAGGTGCTGCTCAGCCTGCTTCTTATAGAACCCAGGACTGCAGCCTAGAGACAGCACCACTCCCAGTGGGCTGGGCTTATGCCTAGAGGCCAATCTTATGAAGGCATTTTCTTAACTGAGGGTCACTCCTCTCAGACAACTTCAGTGTGTGACAAGTTGACATAACACTTCTGACACAGCCTTTATTAGAATGGCTTCCAAGCAAGTCTGTGGAGCACTTTCACGTTTGACAGTTGATGTGGGAGGACCTCGCCCACTGAGTGTAGTGTCAGTTCTGGACAGGAGGTCCTGGGAGGTATAAAAAGCAAGGTGAACAAGCCAGGGAGCAAGGCAGTTTGCACTGCTCCTCTGTGCTTCTTTTTCTTATGTTTGTGTGTGTGTCTTGATGAGCTCTTCTATCCTATAAATAGAATTCTCTGTAGAGACTGAAAACATATATTCAACCTTTCCTACATCATGGCTGATTAAATTTATTTTGTAAAACATCTTACTTTGAAATATTCTAGAGATTACTTGAGAAAAAAACATACAGAGAACATCTTTTTCTCTGAACACCCTTCCCTTAGATGAACTAATCTTACTACCATCCTAAACCTTAGCCAGTTGCCAATCCAGGAAGTTCCACTATTTGTCTTTGTTTTGTTTTTCAAGGCAGGGTTTCTCTATCTCCCTATATGTCCTGGAACTCACTATGTAGACCAGGCTGGCCTCAAACTCAGAGATTTGCCTGCCTCTGCTTCCTGAGCACTGGGGCTAAAGGTGTTGGCCACCATCTCAGTCCCTTTGCTTATTTTACTTTAAGCAGTCACCTTCCTCAAGACAAGACTCCTAACTTTTTTCTTTGCTAAATGGACTGTGTACAGACAGTAAGGCTGTTTGACTCCCTTAGAAAAACTGCTGTCTAGCTTTCAAATGCCTTTCCAAAAAAAAAGTCAAAATCTGTGTTGTTTTATGACCATGATACTTAACAAAGGCCATAGAGTAGGAGGAGTAATCTGACAGGGTATGGAAAAGAACAGACATTTCTCCAAGAAAATGTCTCCAAGGACCAAATGGACCAATAAGTACATGAAAAGGCATTCTGCCTCTTTAATCATCAGGGATAACTAACCCACAAAATGGCTAAAACCAAACACACAATGGCAAGTGTTTGCAGTGATACAGAGATACTGAAAATATTCATATTTGCAAGTGAAAACATAGAATGAAATCGCCTCCCTGTAAAATAATTGAGCATAGAACTAAAAGATGACACAGCAATACCATTTCTCAGTGTGTAGTCAAGATAATGGAAACATGTCCGTCCAGAAACTGCACACAAATGTTTACAACAGCATTATCTGTAATAATCAAAAAAGTAGCAGAGAAACAAAACTATATTAATTGATGGCTGAACAAAATACAAATATTTCCATAGTGAAATATTTTAGCCATAAAAAGAAATTAAATATTAATACATGCTAGGAAAGTATGAATCTTTAGGAAAATGCACCCAAAAAAACATTATGCTGGGGGACTGGAAACATGGACTACTGGTTAGAATATATAGTTCTCTTGCAGAGAACCTGAATTTTATTCCCAGCATCAACATCAGGTATCACAAGAGCCATACTCCCGCTTAAGTAAGACCTGATACCTCTGGCATACCCACACACAGTCATGCACACATACACATAATTAAAAATAATAAAAACAAAAACTTTCAAAATTATGTTAAATTTTAAAAGCCAGATTTTAAAGGGCCACATGCTGCTGGATTTCACTTATATAATGTTTCTGAAATAAATAAATCAATTGAGGCAGAAACTGATTAGTGTTTGGAGGCCAGGGCAACTGTCAAGGGTGGTTCTCTCCTTCTGCCTTATTTGAGGTGGCATTTCATACTTCAGGCTACCTAGCCCCCAACATCCTCCCCCCTTCTCCTGATGTCACCCTGCCATCTGTCAGTGCTGAGATTAGAGACATCTACCACAAAATCTGAGCAATCTCTAAATTGTACTTTAAAATACATTTATTTATTTTCATTTTATCTGTGAGTGTTTTGCCTGCATGCTGGAGTGCACCACATGTCTGTATCTGGCTCCCAACCCTTAGCATAACTGACACCATGATGAAAGAACCATTGAGGCGACATAGAGCCCACCAAGGAAGCAGCGACACCTACCAAAAGGAGAACAAAGACCAGGTCCATCCCAGGCTATAGTTCTGGGAAAGCCCACAAATGTACTAGCCTTGCTTTTTGGTTCTGTAGTTCTGCTTCTAGCCAACCGCTCTTGCCAATTTACTTATTTCAACCAAGGAGGTGGTTTTTGTCTTACTGTAAGAAAGGTTCTGAGCTACCATGGGTCTTGAACATGCAGGGTCTTGCCAGTCTGTGGTGATAGACTGTATATTTAGTGAAAAATAGCCTGGAATGTCAGAGGACACAGAGACCCACAGCCCCAAGCCATGAAGGTCAGAAACTGGTGACCCACACTTTTAATCCCAGCACTTGGGAGGCAGAGATTCTCTGGATCTCTGTGGGTTCAAAGAAAAACAGAGCTAGGCAGTAATGGCACCCACCTTTAATTCTAGCATTGGGAAGGTTGACCCAGGAAGTGAGAAAGCTTTACAGAGAAAGAAAGAGAAGGCCTGAGGAGGTAGGAGTTTTTCCCCTGGCATCCATCCCTTCCTGATTCATTCCATCTGAGGATCCCTAGAGACAGAATATTCTCCTTTTTGGGCTGAGGAGTAGTGAGGCCAGGAGTGACTGTGGCTTGCTTCTCTGTCTCTCTGATATTCCAGCTTTTTCCCAATATCTGGCTCCAGGTTTTTATTAATAATACCAAATAGAATTTGTAGAACACCTGACAATTTATATAAAAACTTTCTATTGGCTTGAACCTGTGTCTGAGTGGTCTTCTCTGGTGGGTACCTTGCAACATGCTTGCCTGCTACCTGCAGAGGCCTGAAGAAGGTGCTGGATCCGCTGGAACTGTATTCTGGATGATTGTGAACCACCAGGCAGGTGCTGGGAACCCAAGCCTGCTTCTCATCTGCAAGTGCACTTAATCACTGAATTATCATTGCACCAGGCCCTAAGTTTGACTTTTTAAAAGGATGAACTAATCATAGTCCTCAAGAGGCTGAAATGAGAATCATTTGGGCCCAGGATTAGGGAACCAGCCTTGGCAACATAATAAGATTATATCTTAAAAAGAAAAAGAAAGAAAGAAAAAAAATAAAAATAAAAAATGCATGTTGTATGATAACTATATAACAAACAAAACAGTTCATTGATTAAAAGAAAAACGTTAGAGGGCCTGGAGAGACAGGTCCACAGGTGAAAGTACTTTCTACTCTTCTAAGTTCCCCAACTTTGGTTCCCATCACCCACAGTGTACAGTCGCTCACAACCACTTACAACTCCAGCTCCAGGGGATCTCACACCCTTTTCTGGTGCCCAAGACACCTATGCACAAATGGTCTACAAGACACACGCAGACACAGATACATACATAGAAATAAGAAATGAAATGAGTCTTTAGTAATAAAGAGTAATAAAGGTGTCAAAGTGGCTCAGTATATAAAACTCTTGTCATAGAAGCCTGACAACTTGCGTTTGAGACTGAGCACCCACAGAAAAGTAGAAGAGAACTCATAAAAGTTGCCCTCTAAGCCAGGGGTGATAGGACATGCCTGAACTTGGGAGGCAGAGGCAGGTGGAACTCTGTGAGTTCAAGGCCAGCCTGGTATACAAAGCAAAGTTCTCATACAACCAGAGCTGTTACACACACACACACACACACACACACACACACACACACACAAAATCCTGTCTGTTAAAAAAGTTATTCTCTGACATCTACATACATATAATAATCAAAATATAAGTAATCAGACTTCAACACAGTATCAGTGCTCAGTATTCTTGGATCTTGAGAGGTAAATCTCTTTGTGTCCCCTTACCTTGTATCTAAAATAGGCAGGTAACCTCTGTAGTAGTGGGGTTTCTTTGGTCCCGGGCGGCCAGAGGTCCGAGACTCACAGACCTGCCGCCCAAGACCGCTTAGCCGCCCAGCCGCCCACTCAGGCCCCCAGAAATGACTCAGACTCTTATATTAACTTCATGCTGTTTGGTCTGTGGCTCAGGCACATTGCTAGCTAGCTCTTACATCTTAACTCAACCCATTTCTATTTATCTGTCTGCCACATGGCCCGTGGCTCACCTGTGCTCCTACATGTTGCTCCTGTGAGCTTCAGCTCGATCTGCCTGACCCCGCCCTTCCTTTCCTACCTATTCTGATTCCTCCTCCTACTTCTTCTATGGTGCCTGTCATGGCCCAAAACAGCTTCATGTGGATTTCTGTGTTCAGACTTCGGAATCTTCCTGACTTTTGACTATCACTCCTGGAACCCAAAGTCGTCTTATTAGAAATTCATCAACAAGATCTACATGCATAGCTAAATTTTATGGTTTATGGGTGTGCTGGTTTCCTAGTTCCTGAGTTTTTGCTTTACAACTAGTCTGTACAAAGGAGTGCATACAATTCCTAAAATATGTGAAGAAAACAGGAGGAGATCGAAGGGGAAGAGAAGGGGAGGTGATGATCAACAAGCATATTCTGGGAGGACCACAGAGAGCTCTTGAGAAAGTGGCCCGGCCCAAGCTCAGCTTCTGGTTATTCCTGACAGAACTTGAGACATCTGATGGATACCTTCCTGAATCTCCTGAGACCTACCCACGTCTCAGTTGTACTCCATGGAGCCCTCACAGTCAGCTCCACAGGGCAGAAAGGAATCACCCACGGAAGCCCTTCTGAACTCCTCCTGATCATGCCTCATTGCAAAGTAAATTTCATTTAATTCCTAAATGAGGGTGAGATGTTACCAACTACAGATAATTGGAACAATCCCTTGTCAAAACTGCCCTAGAGAACTGTTACTCAACTCACATTTGCAAAATAAATACCTTAAGCAATAAAACAAAGATCCCTTACTAATGACATCTTACTAACCTTGAATCCATGCCTATATATACTTTAAAGAGAATATTAATCTTTAAACCAGCTTGTTACCTAGACCATTGCTTTTTATTTCTTTCCAAATGTCAATTGAGCACTTTACCAGTATGTATTAATGTGAGGTTGGATTATGTTGCTCAGGGGTGAGTTGGAAGGTCCCAAAAGATCCAAAGAGAAAAAAATTCTCAAACAGGACCCATCAGGCTCTCTGTAGGTACAAAGAAGGATGGTCCCATTTACCAAACCTAGGGAATTCATGGAGATGACCAGGGTACAGGGAACTGCTGAGTGCTGAGAAACATAGGTCTGGCACTCAGGGAAGCCTGAGAGGGAGAAATGGGTGTGTTGAGTGTTGTAATTTCTTTGGGGTCAGGAGTTAAACATTGTATTTCTTTAGAAGGATGAAACAGAACATAAACTCGGTGCCTCATTTTCTGTTTAAACCCTTCACAGATTGAAATAACATTAATATGAAGCTCCAGCTTGGCTTTCCAGGCTCATTATGTTCTCCTGGGCTGCTGTCTGTGCCTCTGACCTTAGTGGCCTTTCCTTGCCATACCTACATTTCTAACTTATTAAAATTAGCAAACACTGGGCATATACCCAAAGAATGCACATAATCCCAAGAACATTAGTTCATTTATGTTCAAAGCAGCATTATTCTTGATAACCAGAACCTGGAAACAATCTAGATACCCCTCAACTGAAGAATGGATTAACCAATTGTGATACTTCTACACAATGGAGTACTACTTAGTAGTAAAAAAAAAAAATGACACCCTAAAATTTGCAAGCAAATAGATGGATTTGGAGAGTATGATCCTAAGTGATTTTAATGAATATTTTTAAAGTAACTTAAAAATATTTTTAAAATAATAAAGAAAAACTAATAACTATAATTATTTAATCTTTAACTATATTAAAGACTATAGAAATATATATTATTTAAGTAAACAGGAAGTGTAAGCAATTTTTAAAACTAAGAAATGACTGAGATGACATTTATTTGTTTAGAAAGTTATTTTAAGGTTTTTTGTAATATTGGGGTATTAATTTTTAGCCTAGAGGCTCAGAGTCTTTGGTATGTTTTTTAGTGAAGTAGGAAATTTGAAGAACGATTTTATTTGGCATAGTTTGTCAGTTATTTGTGTGTGTGTGTGTTTGAAGAATGTTGGGCAGTTTGTTTTTTGGGGTTTTTTTTGTTTGGTTGGTTGGTTGGGTTTTTTTTTTTGTAAAGTAGGAACTTGAAGGATTATTTTGGCTTGTTTCCTCAAAGTTTAGAAGTCACTTTTATATGGGTTTTGTATTTTAGTTTATGTAGCATATTGTTGAACAGTCAATATGAGAACAGTTTTTTGTTTAATTGTTAACTATAGGGAGATTATGTTGTTCCATTGTAAATAATTGTCCCCGCCTATGAGTTTAATAAAAAGTGTTGATTGGCCAAAGGCAGACAGGAAGTGTGGGCAGGGCTACCAGACTAAGAAAACTCTGAGAACAAGAAGCACAGAGCAGAATGCCAGAGAGAAGCCAAAGGAAGCAGAGGACAACCATGCTGCTCTGAGAAAAGGTACCGAGCCACATGACTGAACAAGTTAAAAGTCATGGGTTAGATTAAGGGTAAAGAGTTAGCAAGTTATATGCCTGGGCCTTAGGTCGATCAGCCTAAAACTATAGTAAGCCTCTGTGTGTCTCTGCGGGTCTGCGGGCCTAAACCTTGAGGCTAGGCCTGAAAGTCAGGGCCAGAAACCTCCTACTTCAATGACAGTTGAATGGAGTGGGAAGTTTGTGGAGCCTCTTGGACTTAGACCAGAGTTTTTTTCCTGGCTTCTCAGAGCCCATACAGGGAACAATTTTCTCAGCCTTGATATTTGGGGAAAAACTCCATCCTATATCAAATAGATGTGCCAGACACATTGACTTACACTGAAATCCCTTGCCCTCTCTGAGGAACGGATGGCAGGTTGGGGTGGGGAGAGGCTGTGGGGAAGACTTGGAGGAGAGGAGGGAGGGGAAGCAGTGGTGCATATGGGAAACATTTTAAATAAAACATTAATTTAAAAAGACAAAAAATATCAGATACCAATTGGCAAGAAAAGCCAAAATATACTGATGTACTAAATAAAATGTGAAATCTTTCAAAGAAAATAAGTTGCTTTGATCATGGCATCTTATAGTAGTAAAAAAGTAAGACAAACACATTTCCTTAACCATTCACCTTTTCATGGGCACCTAGACACTTCAGTATCTCAGCTCTTGTGAATTGTGCAGCAGACATAGATTTGCAAATATCTCTGCTCAAATTACCCTTTGATCCGGACTCAGTCACATCCTAGAACATCTGTCTTAGGGTTTGTATTGTTGCAGCTTGAGAAGAGGGGGTTTATTTGGCCTACATTTCCACAGCACATCCTTGAAGGAAGGCAGGAGCTGATGCAGAAGCCATGGAGGGTGCTGCTTACTGGCTGGCTGCCACAGCTTACACAGCCTGCTTTCTTATAGGACCCAGGAGCAGGGTTGGCAGCACTCACTGGCTGAACTCTCTCTCATTAATCGCCAATTAAGAAAATGCCTTACAGCTAGATCTTACAGAGAAATTTTCTCAATTAAGGTTCCTCATTTCAGATGTGTCAAGTTGACATAAAAC
Organism: Phyllotis vaccarum; assembly: GCA_033318265.1. Classification (NCBI taxonomy): domain Eukaryota; kingdom Metazoa; phylum Chordata; class Mammalia; order Rodentia; family Cricetidae; genus Phyllotis; species Phyllotis vaccarum. The sequence continues at coordinate 68,533,931 of JARWLC010000006.1, forward strand.
TAGCCAGGACAATTGACCCTTTGTCAACTTGACACACATACATATCACTGTTTAACCATAACCGTTCCTTTTTGTTCACCCTCAAGGTCACACATTAACATCAACATCACAATACAAAACATTTTGCAAATGTTAAGAATCAAACACATTAAAATTCAGTCTCTCCGGCCTGGAGAGATGGTCAGTAGTTAAGAATGGTTGCTGCTTCTCTGAATTCAGTTCCCAGAACCTATAAAATGGCTCACATCCGTTTATAACTCCAGTTCCAGGGGATTCACACCATCTTCTCTGCCCTGCTACACCCAAATTTGTCCCTCTGAACACTGCATGCATTTGGTACACACAGATTTATAGATGAAACATCCATAAACATAAAATAAAAATAAATCTGAATAAAAATTTAGCCTCTCAACTGTGGATTTCTACAAATTAAAAGATATATTAAATTTCCTTACTTCAAGAGGGAAGAACCAGGACAAAGTCCCAGTCTAAACAAAGCAAAACCCAAACTCCAACAGTGCAAATAACTCAATGCCCAATGGCTAGAGTCCACTCATGAGCTTCTGGGCTTCTCCAAGTGCCTTGGCTCACTTCTGCTCCACCCTTTGCAGCACCCACTGCTGGAATTCCTGGCACGTAGCAGCTATGTAGTAAATTTGTTAGTCCTGTAACCTGAAACGGTGAGATAAGAAGTCCTGGAAAGAAGTGACCATGGTGGTAAATCCAACAAGGCACCAGCAAAACATGCACTTGTATGGAGGGCACGCCTCTAGGCGTGGCTATGTAAATCAATGCCCACTCCTTCTCCTCCGTAGTACCCGCCCCGGCAATTCTCCTGAGTAATCTCTAGTGTGGCACTGGTAGTGTGTGTGCGTTCTCACGTGCGAAACCAATACACACAGCTTACCTTCCAGTCTCCAGCTGGCTCCACACCACTGCTGCTGCTGTTCTTGGTGGACATCCCATGGTACTGGCATCTCCAAAATGCAGGGTCTTCTGCTGCAACGGGGCTGCACTTGCACCAATAGCCTTTCACTTCAGAGCGCCAATCTCTGCTTCCTCTGTATGACCTCTTCAATCCTGGCCTGCTGCTGCTGACGCTGCTGCTGACGCTGCTGCACCTTCGTTACTGCCTTCTAGCCTCCCATGGTTCCCAGCTTCAGGAGAACGTCTGCATGCCTTCAAAACCAATGCCACCTGAGTGCCTGTCATAGGTCCAAGTTCAGCTGCCAGCACAAGGGACCACCTTGGCCACCTCTGGAACAGAGCTTCTGTGTTCTGACTCTTGGGAAACATTTTCCAGAAGATTCCACCTCAATAATGCTGGTCTCTTCTCACTCCTCATTCATTTCTTAGCTTCAGCCAACCGGCATCCATTATCCCACTAATACAGAAATTCATCTCAATGTTACTGGTCTCTTGCTAATCATGGCTGCCTCTTCAGCCCCAACTGACCAGAATGACAGAATATTCATTCAAAATAGCAAACGACCTTGGTAGAGTTTGTAAACTTCCCTCTGAAGCTTCACAAGCCAGGCAGCATCTACTGCAGGGCTCTCAACATTATCTTCCAAGCTCCTACAGAATATCCCACTGAACTCTCAACTCCATGGCTTTTATAGCCCAAAGTACCAAAGGACTTGCATAGTTGTCCCAGAGCAACATGGTCAGATCTGTCACAGCAACAGCCCACTATGCTGGTCCCAACTTGGCTCAGGTGGTAGGACTGTACTTCCTGGACCCTGACCTGGAGTCATGTCCATCTCACACCTGCCATTTCCCTGAGGACTCTGAGGCCTGCTTCTGAGTCTTGTCTCAACCCCACCATGGCCTGGGTAACTTCATTACTTTCATGCCCTACTTACTTCCTTTTTAATTCTTATAACCCCAAGCTCAGAACTTTGAGGGAGAAGGACTGTGAATTCAAGGTCATCCAGAGTTACCTAGAGAGTTCAAGACCAGCTTAGCCTACACAGTAAGCTTCTACATCAAAAAAACTAAAATTAAAAAAAAAAAAACAAATAAGCCCAAAAATGCATGTCTAAATAGAACTGGGTGTAGTGATGCACGCCTTTGATGTCAGCACCCAGGAGGCAGAGGTAGGCAGATCCCTGTTAGTTCCAGGCCAGCTGGAGACTTTGTGGTGAGCCCCTGTGTCAAAAACAAAATATGGACAACCCCCCCCCCCACCAAAAACAAACAAACAAACAAAAAAACCAGAACATCCAAATGGAGTTGATAAATTTGCATTTGGCAGACATTGGTAAACTTACCTTACTTGGTTTTGTTCATAATTTTTCTTCTAATTTTTTATTGTGAATAAATGCATATGCTACAATCTTTTAAATTTAACCTTTTCTTTTTAAAAGTGTGTTAATTCTTTTGCAGTTTTATATGCACACATGTACAATTTGATCTCTTTCCCTTCCACTGAACCCTTTCGTCTTCCCTGTTTTTATGTGGAGGGGGGGGCAGGATTCACTGCATTTCTTTAAGGCTACATGCCTGAGCATAGGTGGGGGATGATTTACGTGAGCAAGAAAACTTTATCAGTGGCTATAGGACTGAGGTGCAGTATGGCCCCCCTCCCATAGCAACCAGTTCAATCTTTCTAAATTCTTAGCTCAGTACTGGCATGGTCAGCCTTTGACTTTGGCCATTCTTGTAGGAGTGCAGTGGTATTTTACTGTGGTTTCAATTAAATTCCTAGTGTTTCTAATTGTTTACTCTATGTTTTGGCTACATTTGTTCAAATCACTTAGACATTTAAAAGATTTGTCTTCGGGTATGGAGCGAAGGCTTTACTTTCCAATACTCACACAGTCGCTCACAACCATCTGGAACTCCAGTTCTAGGGGATCTGCTGGCCTCTTCTGGAATGCAGATGGTACACAGGTGTACATGCAGGCAAAACATTCATACACTTTTTGAATGTTTAATTAAAAAATTAAAAGACACCTCTTTCTTTCTCTCTTTCTCTCTCCCTCCCTCCCTCCCTCTCCCTCCCTCCCCCATCCTCTCTCTCTCTGTGTATCTTTGTCTGTGTATCCAGACTAACCTCATTCATCTCCACTTTCTCTGGCCCTGTTCAGCCCCACTCATCACTACTGTTTCCTTCTTTTGTCATCTTCCCAATTAGCCTCAGAAACAGCATCTCTAAGGAACGGTCCTACATTATTATTATTATTATTATTATTATTATTATTATTATTATTATTACTGCTCTGGGGAGTTTGAGATAAGTCCTCTCTGTGTAGTTCCAGTTGTCCTGAAACTCATTATTCAGACCAGGTTGACCTGGATCATAGATATCCAACTGCCTCAGCCTCCTGAGTGCTAGGATTAAAAGTGTGCACCACCATACTAAGTTTAAAAACAACATTATTCTGTTTTAATTCTTACTTTATGCATATGAGTGGTTTGCCTTCATGAATGTCTGTACATCTTGTGTGTGTGGATATGTTTCAAATGTAATAAAACCCAGTCTGAGCTATCAGAGGGATCTACCCACAGTCAGTCTAGGAGGATCAGAGAGTGGTAACTCACACCTTTAATCTCAGCCACAGGGAATGTCTGGGAGTGGTGACCTATGCCCTTAATCCCAGCAAATCTGAGTTTGAGGTCATCTTAGTTTACAGAAGGAATTCTTGGCTCCCAGGCAGGCAATAGTGGTGCCACACCTTTAATCATAACCTGGACATGAAACAACTGAGTGAAGAAGATATTTAAGGCAGGCATAGAAAGACAGAGTGGGCAGTAGAAGCCACGAGGAGCCAGGCTGAGGAAGCTGGAAGACAGCTGGGTGAGATCTGACTGTGGCGTTTACTCTCTTTGATACCTCACCCTTTCCTTGAGATATGGCTCTAAGTTTCCCTCATTCGTGCAACAGGTGTGTGCCTGATACTTGAGGAGGCAGAAGAGGCCATTAGATCCCCAGGACCTGGAATCACAAACAGTAGTTAACCACCACGTGGTTGCTGGGAACTGAACCCAGAGCTTCTGGACAAGCAGCAAGTGGTTTTAACTGCTAATTTCCCCCCTCCCCCGCCCCCTCCCCACTTCTAGCCCCTTAATCAATGTTTTTTAGATCTCATGATTAAAGATTATGCATCAATTCACCTAAAATTATATACTGATGTTATATGGATATGAAAATATGTATATGCATGGAGAGAAGGCTTCCGATGTTATATGGATATGAAAATATGTATATGCATGGAGAGAAGGCTTCCAGATTCATCTTTTGACAGCATAGAAGAATGTTAAGGCTGGAAGCTCAGGACATTATATGATGACATTTGAACTCCAGCTCTGCTACCCATCTCTGACTAAACCAACTTAATTCTTTAGCTGAGTTTTAGTTTCCTTGTTGGTAAGATGAAAAACATTATAGTATCTGTTTCACATTTATAAGAATTAAAAGAGTTAGCCAGGTGTGGTGAGCCATACTTTTTAATTCTAGCACTAGCAGGGCAGAAACAGGTGGAACTTTGTGAGTTTGAGGCCAGCCTGGTCTACAAAGTGAGTTCCAGGAAAGTCAAGAATACACAGAAAAACCGTGTCCCCAAAACAAACAAACCAACAAAAAAGATTTAAACAAGTTAAGCTTAAGAGATGGATTGGTAGATAAGAACACTCATTGCTACTGCAGAGTACTAGGGATTAGTTGCCAGCACCTACATGATGGTTCAGCACCCACATGGTGGTTCACAACTGATATGGGAATGTCTTTCTGTATGCTGTGAATATCAATCTTTAAATAAAGGAGCTGTTTTGGCCCATGACAGGCACCATAGAAAAAGTAGAAGGAGAAATCAGAGCATAGGTAGGAGAAGCAGGGTGGAGTCAGACAGACTGAGCCAGATGCCCAAGAAGAAGCAACATGTAAGGAACACAGGTGAGCCACCGGCCATGTGGCAGACAGATTAATGAGAATGGGTTGAGTTAAGATGTAAGAGCAAGCTAGCAATGTGCCTGAGCCAAAGGCCAAACATCATGAACTTAATATAAGCGGCTGAGTCATTTTGGGGGCCTGAGCAGTGGCGGGCGGCTAAGGGGTCTGGGGCTGCGGGTCTGTGTGTCTGGGCCTCTGGCCTCCTGGGACCAAGAAACCTCATTACAACACACAACCATTAGCAATTCCAGTTTCAGGAAATCCAGGGCCGCCTTCTGACCTCCTTGAGCACCAGGCATGCACAGTGTGTTATCCGGTGTTCTGTGTTGCTTGGGTTCCTTGAAGAAAGAAGGTCACTCCAAGATGCAATTCAGGCTGTCACACCAGGCAGGAACAGTTTCTATGAACTGACTAAACCCCAAAAGAACATGCAAAGTGGTATTTATTGATTGTTACACAAAAGTTGTGTTTTGGGCAGAACAAGTTCCTGATCTAATCTGCACCCCTGCAACCTTAGCCTTTATTATGTCCTGTTGTGGTACCCAATGACATGAGATGCTCCAGGTGTGCCAGGACTGTCCAGTGACCAAAGTCACATGAGGGCTGCAAAACTCCTTCAGAAAAACAATTCTAAAAAACCAGAAAACTCTTTTTCACAATGATTTCTTCAAGGCCTAATACTTCTAGAAAACAAATATTTCATTATAATGTTTAACCCAGATACAATGACTTTACTAATTATTTCTCTACATCACGCACATACCTACAGTCAGACAAAACACTCATACATAAGATAAATCTGAAAGCTTTTTTAAAAGAGCTAATATATTTGATGTTAGCGGAGGCAACGTACCTATGGGATGTGGTGGAGAAAGAGAGAAAGGAAGGACATAGAGCACTTATGATCTGGCACACACTAAGCCCTTAGTGTGTGTACACATTGGTTACTGTCATTTCTGACTCTCCTTCTTTGCCCCCGAGTCCACTGCATTCTGCCCTGCTTTGCCCAAGCTCTGAAGCCCTTAGTGCTAAAGGGTCTGTCCTCTGTGCGCTCCAATGTGTTGAGGTGCATGGGTCTCGACCTCCCCCGGGGCCTCAGCTCAAATGCCATTTTCTCAAAGTAGCCCTTGCTGATCTCTACAGCAAGACAGCCCTGCTTTTTGTCCATTGCCAAAGCTTTCCCTCTTCTTCTCCACAACCTTCCCATGATCTATTTAGGGTAATCCCCCTTTGAGGCTTTCCCTGACATCATTTAAGCCTGAGAGGACAGAGGTTGTATCTGCCTGGCTGCCTTTGCGTCTCAGAACAGTCCAGTTCACAGTAGAAATACCTGAAATGTTTGTTAAGATGAATAAGAATTAGGGCACATAAAGGCTTCGTATTGAGGTAAGAGCTGATGTACAAATACTGAGCATTACAATGATAAGAAACTGACAGAAGCTGGTCATTCCTAGATAGTCTAGTGCTATGTCTGTAAGAGCACATACCGTGTAAAGGAACCTCCTCCACAGTTGCAACACAGCATATTGCTTCAAACTGGCAACATGGAACAGCTGTCTTCCAATCAAAAGGAAATTAGTTAAGCAAAAGAACCAGAAACTATTGGTGTAGGTGGAAAATCACAGGTAATGACTTGTTAAAATTTCATACACGTTCATCCCCACAAAATAGACCTCAGAGGAATGAAAACCTTGAATAGGAAGACTGCCTGTTCCCAGAGAAATGTCACTGGCCCTAGTTTAAGACAGAATTAATATTTCATAAACTGGCAAAACCAACTTTGCAGGTCTAAGAAATCCATTGCTACCTTGAGGATTAACATGTGACAGTCATAAAAAATAATTTATTACAAAGCAATGATCAAGTACTTCTGAAATTACGGTGGGCGCTATCATAGTTCAGATTAGATACAATAGTGATTCTTTTAAGGAACGCCATATGTGCTTTGCCCCTACAGGATAAAGGTAGTCACTGAGAAAGGATGCCTTCCGCCTCACCAACTGTCAGAATAACGGTTCCTCTCCTGTGTAGTCGGCCTCAGAATACTTACCAGACTCCATCTCCCAGACAAAATGCGGTAATTTCCTAATCATGATAGGGAGATATTGAACAAAGCACTGAACTTGGGCTCCAGAAGAAAGCAAACTGGGGCGATTTCCAAAAAATTATTACTGGCCAGAGGGCGGCAGAAGGGCTGGTTTAATGATCACATAGGGTCTACGTCATCTGATATCGCCTCTTCAGTATGAAGTTATTAAACTTCTCCTAGTGCTCTGAAGTATCTCCCTGAAATCACGCCATCAGGCGGCCGCCAAATCCTGAACTACATTTCCCAGAGGGCTGTGCTTCGGGTCAGTTGCCTCTGAATCGGGGTGTGTCTAGGAAAGAGAAGCCATAGTCCGCCAGCCTCTTTGGAGCATCAGTCTCCACTGTACTACAGCGGTGCTGAGATGGTTGTGCTCCTGCTGATCCTCTGTCTTCCCTTCATCCTCTACCTGGCCATGCCAAAAATCAGGTCTGTGCAAATGTATTGCCTTTTCTTGCCAGGTCTTTTTAAGAAAACAAGAATCTCCAATGAAGCTCTTGCTGCCCCTACTTCTATCCCCCCTCCCACCTCCCCACCCCCCAGCCTCCAAAGACTAGGAAAACAACCGAGGAGTCATGTAGATAGCCAAGATCTGGAGTTCACTGGACTGCAAGCGAGATCCCGGTGGCCTGATATGGGAATGGCGAGATGCCAGACTCCAAGTGGTCGTGAGAGGGCTCCAGGTTCCAGCATCCTGCTTTGCCCCTTCTGGCCTACCTTCCCTCTAGCACCACCTGCTTCTGGCTGGGGGCATCCGGAGAGCACGGCGGGCCTCAGACCCTAACATGGGGTACAGCTCTCAACGCTATTTCCTCCATGCCCACGCTTAGAACCAGCCTTTGTCTAACTACTTGCTTTCAGCCCTTGAGGTTGCACAGAGCTCTTTCACTTTTTGCTCTGTGGTCCCTCGCAAACTCTCCTCGCTGTTATTCACTCCTCTGAGCAGGTGTTAGAGAGAATTGGAAGGGGAGATTGTTTTCTTTTGCCATCGGAGCAGGGGTGTGTGTTTGCCCGAATTAGACTACTGGGGACCAGAAGAGGAAGGACGGAGTGAGAAAAAAAAAAAAGGCGACCAGGTGTGAGATCAGCCCCAAACTGGCCACATACCGCCAGAGAATCAGGCTCTGCTATGGGCAGCCCGCTGATTGGTTCTGAGTAAGTCACCAGGAGTGACAGCGGACCAGTCATGAACGCCCCCTTCATTTTGGCAGCATGGCCAGAGTTCCTATTGGACACGAGCCTGTACCGATCCGCCTACCATTTCTTACCATAGTAAAAGGTTAAGAACAGCGTCTCTCTACTGTTCCTTCTTTCCCTGGTGGCCTTCTTCCATTCCCGGTTTCTCTTCTCTCCGAATACTCACATTCCCACATGTACTTGGCACACGCGAGCCTTTTATTGAGGTGAAAGCATGAATTTATTTCTATCACCAGATCTTCATATACATATAGGATCTGAACTAAGACTTGAACTTCGTCCAGTAAGAAGTTTCTGGGAAGACTGCACTCTAAGGATTGGAGTTTGTGGGAGTAGGCTGACTAGAGCTGGGATTTCATAGTTGATTGTATCCTCTGGTTTGCTAATTGCAGAGAAAGCATCAAGTACAGGTCCCCAGGATCTGTCAATGCTGAAGCTCAATCTGAAGGACTGTGAGAGGCAGCCAGGGGCCCTGATCCCTGAGCAGAGAGGTTCATTTGGCACCACGAGTTAGTTTGCCGTAAGCAGTAGCTTCAATGACTACTCACAATTAACACGTTCAATGGAATAGGTTGTAAAGCCTTTTCAGAACACATCTCTCAGTCAACAGATGCTTTTCGTTCCAAGATTGTAGAGGAAAGAAAAACCTGAAGGATGTGTTAATGCTTCATCCAACTGAAAAGGCTGCAGAGCATAGAGCATAGGAAGAAGAATTCCAAAGTCACTTTAGTCTGGGTCACTTTATTTTATTGCTGTCATTATTATTGTATTATTAATGTGTGACCTTAGTAATCAAACCTGGGGCTTTGCACATGCTGAGAGCATACTTAAACCCTTAGCTAATCCCAAACCTTTGTCCCATGTGTAAGGTAGCACCACCATGCCTGGCCATATATATATATAATTTATTCATTTTTATTTCGTGTGCATTGGTGCTTTGCCTACATGTATGTATGTCAGGTCCTCTGGAGTTACAGCTAGCCATGAGCTATAACTGTGAGCCACTATGTCTGGGCTGGGAATTAAACCTGGTCCTCTGGAAGGGCAGTTGATGCTCTTAAACACTGAGCTCTCTTCTGCCCCTCTCAAGTTTTAAATTTATTTTTTAAATGTATAGACATAATTACCTTTTTCTTATTTTTGAACTATATTCATAAGCTTATGATTTCTACTCTGTGGATTGGGATCAGCCATTCTCAAGAGTATAAAATTCCATTTGTTACAGATTTGCATGCGAAGACCTAAGTTTCTTCTGCTTTGTTGAATCTTGTGATTTCCTAAGCCAAAATTGCCTAATTGGGAACTGGAACAGAAGTCAGGTGCATGACCAAGCACTTGCCCAGGTCTTATCAGGGAGCAGATAGAACTTTCTTTGTTTTAGTTTTTTAAGACAGCATCTCTCTCCATTACCCTAGCTGTCCTGGAACTCACTATGTAGACCAGGCTGGCCTCAAATTCACACAAATCTCTCTGCCTCCCAAGTTCAGAGATCAAAGGAATGCATCACCATGTCGAGACAGATCTAACTTTTGTTTTTAAAATGTTATCACTTTTTGTCCTTAAACAAGAGCATAAAATTTTTGTTTTCCTTTTTGAAAGTTGCTTAGAAGAATCAAATTCAAGGCTGGCCTTGAACTTGATTCTTCTATCTCCTGAATGGTAAGATTATACCTGGCTTACAAGCAGAAGGCTGTCTTCTTTCTTGATTTTTTATTTTTAAATATGTATTCATTGTATGTATGTATTTATTGTATGTTGGGGTGGGTGCACAAATATATACCATGGCACACATTTGGAGATCAGAAGACAACTTTTAGGGATCAGTTCTCACTTTCTATCATGGGTCCTGGATACTGAATTGATGTCAACAGGCTTGGAGGCAAGCATGCTTACCTGCTAAGGCATCTTGATGGCATTGTCACTTTTCAACTTAGGCTTATAAAAGTATAACACTGAAGAAATAAAAGGAAACCCAGCCTTGGGATTGAAAGGAGGGATGGACTTGCAGGAACCCTTGGCAGGAATGGATAATGAAGAACTGATATGTTTTCCTCTATCTCTAGGAAAATGCTGTCCAGTGGGGTGTGTACATCTAATGTCCAGCTTCCTGGAAAGGTAGCCATAGTCACCGGTGCTAACACAGGCATTGGAAAGGAGACTGCTAAAGACCTGGCCCAAAGAGGCAAGTGCACGTGCTCCCAACCCTCCTCTGCTGATGTTGCCTCTCACTGTGATAACTATACATATTGTCTTTTCCTAGATTTGGAGTGTCAGAACACCAAGTCACCTCATTAATTTCTGACTATAGTCTGAGTCTAGACTATATATATATATAATCTATATATAATGGATACTTAACTAAAAAAAATAACAAATATCTTTTCTTTTTCTCTTTTCTTCCCCTCTCCCCATTTGATTCAGATAGCATTGTTTGAAGTAAGGGATAAAAATTCACAAACATTCAGCATCTGTGTTTGGTCTCCCAAACCACTTGAAAATAGAGCTGACAAGTTTTCTCTCATTTGGTCAACAGGAGCCCGTGTGTATTTAGCTTGCCGGGATGTGCAAAAGGGTGAGCTGGTGGCTAGCGAGATCCAAGCCACCACAGGGAACAATCAGGTCCTGGTACGGAAACTGGATCTAGCTGATACTAAGTCTATTCGAGCCTTTGCCAAAGACTTCTTAGCTGGTAAGTGGAAACAAAGACTATATTATGACCACTGGGGCATAATTTTATTTCTGTCATTATGTCAATATATTATAATCAAAGTGACATCTTCAAGATGCAGAAACAAAGAGAGAACCGTCTTGGTTATTTTCTGTTGCCATGATGAAACACCATGACCTAGGCAACTCGTAAATGAAAGTGTTTAATTTAGGTTTCACATTTCCAGAAGGCTATCACTATGACCATCATAGCGAGGAACATGAGTGCAGGCGAGCAGGCATGGTGCTGGAGCAGTAACTGAGAGATCACATCCTCATCTGTAACCACAAGGCAGTTGTGGAAGGTAGTTGTGGAATGGTATGGGCTTTTGAAATCTCAAAGCTCACCCCCAATAACGTACCTTCTCCAATAAGACCACACCTCCTAATCCTTCCTAAAGTATTCCACCAACTAGAGACCATGTATTTAAATAGATGAGTTTATGGGGCTGTTGTATTTCAAAGCACCACAGAGCCCCAGACCCACAACAGTGAAGAAGAGCTAAAGTCAAAATTATCAGGAACATCAGAACTCATGTGGGCTGGGCTTGGTAGGATCTATCAGAAACATCCATGCTAGCACAGGAAGGCCTTTGAGAGCTGGAGCTGTACAAAAGGTTGAGATTCATAGAGAGCCATTTGGTCTACGCTACTAAAAACACAAAACAAATCCCTAGCCACCACCTCAAGGCCAAATTAAGCAGCTTATCCTTTCTTGGTATATTGGATACTTTCCTCTGGCTGTGATAAGACACCATGACCAAGTCAATGTATAAAAAAAAATGCACTTAGGCTTACAGGTACAGAAGGTTAGAGTCCATTATAGCAGAGCAAAGGCATGGCAACTGCAAGCAGGACACAGAAAGTGTCCTGGGAGTGGCACAGTCTTTTGAAACCTCATACCTGTCCCCAGTGACGTACTTCCTCCAGCAAAACCACACTAATTCTCTCCAAAAAGCTACCAACTGGGAACTAAGTATTCAAATGCTCAAGATTTATGGGGGACATTTCGTTCTAACACACACTTAGGATCTGGAGAGATAAAGAAGGGTCATGATCTGCAAGAAATTAGAATCCAAGCTGAGATCCTGACATCATTCTACTAAATGTTGTAGCATCTTAATTCCAAAACCTGTGGGGCCAGCAAGATAGTTCAGTAGGTAAAGGTGCCTGCTGCCAAGCCTGACAACCAGAATTCAATCTTTGGGTTCCACATGGTGGAAGGAGAGAACTCACTTCCACAAGTTGTCCCTCTGACCTGAACACATAACTCCATGAATAAATGAATGCAATATCATTTGTTCAGAAAGCTGTGGTATTTCACCAAAAGGAGACCCAAGAGTCCTGCTGAGGTATGCTCCACCCTCTTACCTAGGGATCTAGACTTCTTAAGGAAAACAGCTTCCACCCATAGAAGTTTACAGTCATAAAATTGCTAGTCAGACAAGAAAATGAACTATAAGAGAGAGGTGGAAGGTTACTTTTGGGGGTCCAAGTCCTAGACATATAGGTGTTTATAGAGTACCCTTTCCTTGCTGCCTTCTACACCTTTCCATTCAGCTGGGATGTCTCTGTTGGGAGAGGAAGATGGAACACTTTCCCAAGGCGATGAGTAAAGAGGTTTTGGAGAACCTGAACATACTATTGTTTGGTGGAAAATAGAATCTTACCCTGTAAAAGTGTGTGAGGTCAGCCCTAGTCTTACAATAAAAAACAATAAAGAAATTGAAGGGGGATGTGGGGGAAGAGTGCATACCTGCTTTCGCTCCCCTGCTTTGAGACCTAGGCCTGGTTTGTGAGGGCGATTTCTGAGATGTGAAAGTCATGGCTGTTTTCTCTTTCTGCAGAGGAAAAGCACCTCCACATTCTAATCAACAATGCGGGAGTAATGATGTGCCCCTACTCTAAGACGGCAGATGGCTTTGAGATGCACATTGGAGTCAACCACTTGGGTGAGAAGACTGTCCTCAGTCTAAAGCCAGAGAGAACCTAAAACTTTCTTTAAAAATTTGGGGTCATATTGAACCTTCTCTATGGATTCACTGGGGCTTAGGGCTATAATCAACCATGCATGCATAATACATAGTTGAAAACTGCCTGAAGGCTGAGGGCTAACCAACCCTGAGGAAGCTTCAGGTTCTGCCTACTATACACACACACACACACACACACACACACACACACACACACACACACACACACACACACACACACACACACAGACATGTTTGTGTTTTGGAACAAGGTCTTGCTATGTAGCCTAGATTACCTTCCAACTTGTGATCTTTCTGCCTCAACCTCCTGAGTATGTGCCTCTGTCTAATCTCAAAGAGTGGCCCGCTCGGCTCTGTTAAAATGAAATAGGATTAATATCCTTAGCACAGACCTACCGTGTATAGGGTGTCTCATGTCTTTACCTATTTCTATTTCCTTAACCCACTCCGAGCTTTTTCTCTAGTTTATCATGAAAAGTCACAGTGGTGGACTTCATCCCTGAGGGCCATCACACCTATCACAGCTGCCATATCTACACTCCCATAGCCGAGCTCAGCTTGCCATCCTGCTTCCTATTGCCATATGGGTCCAGATCCACTCTGATAACCTTACTTTTTCTTGACAGGTCACTTTCTCTTGACCCATTTGCTGCTAGAAAAACTTAGAGAATCAGCCCCATCAAGGGTTGTCAATGTGTCTTCCTTGGCACATCATCTGGGAAGGATCCACTTCCATAACCTGCAGGGCGAGAAATTCTACAGTGCAGGCCTAGCTTATTGCCACAGCAAATTAGCCAACATTCTCTTCACTCAGGAACTGGCCAGGAGGCTGAAAGGTGAGTGTGGGAGTGAGCACCATGAGAGGGAAAAATCAGTGGGAAATAGGGAAAAGCCACAGAATGTAAACTGTTTTCCAGAGCCCATTACCTAGACAGAAGCCGCTTCCATGGATATAGCTGGTGGGCATGACTTTGTAAGTAGCCCACATTAACTACTGGAGGTATTTGGCTGGGGACAGAGAAATTCTGACTTTGAATCTGAAGCCTTGGCCCCACTGCTTACTGCTGTGTGACTCAAGTCACTGAGAGTTCCAAGATTTGGTTCCTCCTAGGTATAGTTCATGGGTTGCTGTCATAATCCTTTCTGTCCTCACAAGCAGGTCAGGGCTTTTCACTTCTAGTGATAAGTGAAAAGGAACTTATGGAAATGTACTGGGATTGGTGAATGGGGGAAGGTCCATCTCTTTAGTAACAAAAGGTCAAATAAGGGGCTGGAGAGACAGATGGCTTAGCAGTTCAGAGGATTTGTTGTTTTTGTAAAGGACCCAGGATCAGTTCTCAACAGCCACACGGTAACTCAACCATTCACAATTCTGGTTCTTGGAGATCTGAGAGTTTCTTCTGACCTCCTTGGGTACCAGACACACATGTGGTATACATACATGCAGGCAAAACTCTCAACAATAAAATAATTTTTAAAAAAATAAAAGAGAAAATATGCTTGAGAAGGGGGATCTCTAGTTATAAGAGCTATAAAAGTTGATAGCCTTGTCTGCTGTGCATTTCTAATAAAGAGGAAGGAAATCCAGGGTGGACAGTGCTTAGGAGTTGAGCCAGCAGAAATCAGGCTCAAGGAAGCCGGAGCCAGAGCTCCGCTGTAATCGAACCACCTGGAAAGTCACCAGGTTACAAGATGAGAGGAAGGAAATGGCTGGTCAGTCCCAATGCTGAGTCTGTGCCTGGGGCCAGGCATCCTTTCTCAGCTCAGATTGGATAAACAGAAATGACGGCAAGAACTACTAAGGGCTGGCTAGCAAGAGACGATGACCCAGAGGCAGAGACATTCGTCCAATGTGAGAGTCAAGTAAAAAGCAGAGTGTTCACCAGTGAGGGGGCCTGGGCAGTTGTGATGAGTAAGTGGAAAATAGTGGTATAATACAGGAACCCTGATGCAAGAGAAGATTTATCATCCATCCCACAGACATGCATCCCATGTTCTAGTTAGGGTTTGGGGATGAAGTACAGGACAAGACAGGTTCAGATACATCCTTGATTTGGCTTACATCTAATGAAGGGGCGAGATATTAACAAGTGTTTGTATAACCAACACAATGTAAAGTCACTCTGGTTATATGTGAATAACATTCACTGTAAAGAAGTCCAAATGGTTTAGATGGACACTTGATCCATCCCCGTCCTTTAGATTACCACTGTCACAGCGCCCAGGCCTTTTCCTATGGATTTGCTTCTCTGTGTGTCATACATGAGGAACTACAGTTCTAACAAGATCTCAGTGGTCTTTTCAGGTAATTAACACTAACTCACGCCCATTCAAAGGAGCAGTTCGAGGTGTAGATTTATAAACGGGAGCTTAAAGCAGTTAAGAGCACTTTTTGCTCTTCCAGAGGATCCAAATTTAGTCCCTGCCTATAACTCCAGCTCCAGGGGATCTTCTGGTCTCTTCATGCACCCAATACACATGGCATATGCACAGAGAGACACACATATACAAAAAATAAAATGTAAATAGATCTTTTTTAAATAGTGTGAACATCAGCCGGGCAGTGGTGGTGTACACCTTTAATCCTAGCACCCAGGAAGCAGGCCAACCTCTTGAGTTTGAGGCTAGCCTGGTCTATAGAGTGAGTGAATTCTAGGATAGCCAGAGCTACACAAGAAAACCCTATCTCAAAACACACACACAAAAAAACCTAAACAAAAAAAACAAATCAAAAAACCTCATGAGCCTCATAATATTGTAAGATGGGAGTTTAGTGAGCCATGGGAATTCTAAGGTTTGGGGTTTGGATAGAAAGTGATGGCCAAGAGTATCCCAGATCAAGTCAAAACACCTGAAGATTTAAGAACATTGGAAGAGGCATGGGGTCGTGGAAGCCTAATATGGGGAGTGAGAATGGCCAACAATGTAAAGAGCTGCTTTGAAGTTGGGTCTGTACTCTGCTGCCCTAGAGCAAAGCCTCTCTGGACTCTGGCTAATGAATCTGTATAACATGCACAAATCAGGGAATAGTATGTGATGTCATCAGAAGCATGGAATTTGTCTGCGGGGGCCATATGTGTCCTCACCCGCCTTGCTCTCTTTGGCTAGTTGGTAAATCAAATCTTATCTTGTTTCTTTACCTGACACCTGCCTGCACCAGGCTCTGGAGTGACAACGTATTCTGTCCACCCCGGCACAGTCCATTCTGAATTGACTCGGCACTCATTGTTTATGAGATGGATATGGCAGCTTTTCTTCCTTTTCATCAAGACCCCTCAGCAGGGAGCCCAGACCAGCCTCTACTGTGCCTTAACAGAAGGTCTTGAGAGCCGAAGTGGCAGCCACTTTAGGTATGAATGTGTCTGTCTTTGACAAAGGGTTGTTATTGCTTAAGGGAAAAACTTGGGTTTGTCTGGTATAGTATATGATTTTGTATAAAGCGTGTTTCCCAGAGTTGGAGATATGCCTGTGTTAGCACAGGCTGCTCTTCCAGATGTCCTGGGTTCCATTCTCAGCCCCAGTTACAACTGTCCATAACCCTAGATCCAGGGAATCTGACACACTCTTCTGGCCACCAGGGATACCAGGCATGGAAATGGTGCACAGACATACAGCAGATAAACACTCATATATATATAAACAAGAATATAAATTTTTAAAATTTTAAGTACATTTCTTAAAATGGCTTTTGTCCTTTGACTCTAAGATTTTTTTTTTAATAGAATTGGCCTGTTCCCATTTTTGTAATATCTGCTAGTTTTAATTTTGTTCTACCATCTTTTATAATAATGATGTTGTCTCTCTGTATCTGTTCTCTCTTTATCTCTCTCTGTTAATTATGTTTTGGTTTGTTTTTGACTCCAACTTCTGGTTTGCTTTTAATCTGTATTTCTCTATTAACTTCAGCCGATTCCCTTCTATGTTGTTTTACTATTTTCTCAGTGCTAGGATGGAACCCAGGACTCTTGCAATGTTAAGGCAAGTGCTCTATCATTGCTATTTCCCCCTGCCCTGTTCATGTTTTGGGGGTGTGTTGTATGCATATTAGTGTGTGTAAAGGTGCATGTGCATTCGTACATGTAGAAACCAGAGGACAACTTCAGGCCATCACCTTTTGAAGGGGCTGGGACACAGAATGGCAAAATTTCTCTTTAGCTTGAGATATGCTAGGGTAGACTAACTGGCTAGTGAACCCCAGGAACCCACCTGTCTCAATCCCCAGCCTTGGAATTACAAGCATGTACCACCACATCTGGGTTTTTTCTTTTAATGAGTTCCATGCTTGCAAGACATGCACGTACTTTACCAACTAAGCTAATCTCCCAGTCCTATTTTCTATTTACTTATTTGTTTTTTGAGACATGGTCTTGCTGTATAGCCCAACCTGACCCAAACTTACAATCTTCCTGCCTGTGACTCAACTTTTTTTAATCATAGTTCATTGTAGAAAGTTTTGACATATGCACAAGTCAAATAAAGAGCATATTAATCCCACACATAACTGTGGGGATATATTATATTTAATAAAAATAATCTGAAGTATCTGAGAGACAGGGAACAAACCACAGCCACTTCTCACCCAGCCAACTCTTCAGGCCTCTTTTCCATGAATCCTTTGACTCCAACCTCTTCCTCCTTAACCAAAAGGGAAGGGAAGCTGACCTCCTCCCTTCTCTCTCCCTACCCAGCTATCTTATTTCTTGGACCAACTTTTCTTATGTTAGGATTAAAGGTGTGTGCCTCCACTACCTAGCTCTGTTAGGCCTTGAACTCAGAGAGATCCAGAGGTATCTCTGCCTCCCAAATGATGGGATTAAAGACATGGGTCACCACTTCCTGACCTTCATGGTCTGGCTCTATGGTGGCTCTGTCCTCTGATATTCCAGAATATTTTTATTAAATATACAATATATCACCACATATACCCACTATCCAGCTTCAGCTGTCGATAACCCATGGCCAAATCTACCCAGTCCCCATGCTCAGCCTCACACTATACCTTTAGTAAGAAAATCAGTATCACATAGATCAATCTTATAACGTGTTTTACCTCCACCTTCAATGTTGTTGAAGTCTACATTTTAAAGAAGAGATTGTGGATAGTATTATATTGGAAAGATGAGTAAACAGATAACAAAGTCTAATAATGCCAGACTTGTGGAGGAGCCTAGAGTTGGTTCAGCAGAGAGACAGATCTGATCAGTGCTTTAGGAGAGAAAACGAAAACATGAAAACACTTTTTTTGAATGAATAAGTAACCCAGTAGGATAGAGAGTTCATGATCTCAAGTAATAACTAGAAGGAAAGGAAGTGTACATGAAAGAGGCCTGAATTTTTAGTGGGTGCCTAATTGAGTGTGGGGCTGGAGGAGGATTTGGTAAGCCATCTTCACATCTGTATGAAGAGGTTGATGAGAACATGAAAGGAGAAACACAGACATGGGAAAGGGGGCATGGGACTTCCAGATCTTAAATTCCAAGGCAGTGGGCATGGAGTGTGGCTAAGAAGCCAGAAGGAAGTGTTCTGCAGTAGTAGAGGGGAATGGCCTCCACCTACAGGGAGGACCACAGGGCAGACTTGGAATGGGCAATGGCAAATCTGTTTGACACAGGCTACTGGGAACTGTTTTGGGAGGGTGGGACACCAACTGTCTTGAGATTTAGTTCCATTGTTTGTATTTACTCTCCAAAGAGGACAAGTTGGTTAGGAGGGTAAGCTTGCTATTGCCTAAATAAATGAATAAATAAATAAATAATGAAATATCTGTCTAGTATGTGATATCTGCATGCTGCACCAGTAGAAATGTATAGTAGAGGGTTGGAAATGAGGATCTGAAGTTTAAGAACCATAGAAACTATAAAGTACTGCACACTAGATTAATACATAGCTCTGTGAATTTTTTTAAAAAGACAAATGTCCCACTGGCTGTCCTAAAACTTGCTATGTAGCCCAGGCTGACCTTGAACAGATTCTTCTGCCTCCTGTAATGCTATAATAACAATCCTCTTATTATGTATCTATTTATTTATTTATTTTAAAACATTATCTCCTGTAGCCCATGCTGACCTCAAACTCACTGTATAGCCAAGGCTGGCCTTGAACTCCTAATCCTTTGCCTCTAATTTTCAAACGCTTGGATTACAGCTGTGCACTAGCACATCTGGTTATTGAACTGACTTTTAAGGGATTTTTCTCATGCTGTGGATATTAACCTTACTTGATTTGACTTAACAGTAATCGTGTAGAGCAGTATCTAAAAATGAGCATAGAAGTCCGTTCTGATGGAAGCCTTGGCTATTTTAGTGGCTGTTCCCTCTGCCTGGCTTTACTAACCTGCTTTTCATCTCTAAAGGATTTGCCTATTCTCGATGCTCTATATAAATGGAATCATAATAATTAGAATCTTTTGTGTCTTCTTTCACTTACCATAATCCTTTCTAGTTCCATCCATTCTAAAACATTTAATTACTTTTAATAACAAAGAATATTTCATTGTATGGACCTAGCATCATATAACATGCCTAAAATGAGCATACTATTCTGCTTTCTGGCTATTTAAGTAATACTGTAAACATTCATGTATTTTTAAATTTTACTATTGTCTTGCTTTATTTTAGTTTTTGAGACAGGGCTGGCTTGGAACCCGTGGCTGTCCTCCTGCCCCAGCTCTCCAGTGCAGGGATTGTAGGTGTGAGCTACAATGTCCCAGCTCTATTTTTTGGTTTTGCATTTATTTTTGAGCCAAGTTTTATACTTTGTGTTTTGGCTGGCCTTGAACTTGCTAAGTAACCCAGGCAGGCCTTGAACTTATGATCCTCCTGCCTCTCCCTCCTGAATACTTGTATTAAAGACATATCCCACCATACAACCCGGGTAGACATTTTCATATGCACATTATTTGTGGTTTGTACTGGAATTTCTGAGCCATGGGAACTTAACTTTAGAGTAACTACCAGGCTTTTCCAAAGTGGCTGTAGATTTTGCATTCCCATTGGCAGTGTGTGACGGTTTTGGTTTCTCCACAGCCACGGACGACACTTGTCCCACCTCCTACACTTAACTATCCTGGGGCATATGAAATAGAAGCTTGTCCTTTTCATTTTCCTGCATTTTTGTGTGTTCTGTTCATTTGTGCATCCTTGTTAGGGAATTGTTTTTCTAACTCCTCTACCAACTTTTATTATTTGGTGTTTTTTATAGTCTGGATACAGGCCCTTTATCACATATATGATTTGCATATATATTTTTTCATATTCCTTGAATTATCATTTCACCTTTTTAAATGACATCCTTTGAAGCTCAAATATGTTTAACTTATGGGGGTTGTGTGTTCCTGGAATTGAACTTCAGTCACTGAACTACATCCCTAATTGAAGTGTTTAATTTTGATTAAGTCCAATTTATCATTTTTCTTTGTCAGATGGGTTTTGGTGTCGTATCCAGGAAACCATTGCCTCACCTGAGGTCATGAGGATATAGTACTGTACTCTATTCCCTTTTGACCATTTACACCTTTACAGTGGGGGCTAAAATCCATTCAAGTTAATGTTTTAATGTGATACAATATGAAGGCTCATGTTAGTTACTTCCTCCTTGCTGTGACCAAATAACTCACCAAAGGGGAAGGAGTTCATACAGATGCACAGTTCAGAGCGGAGTGGCTAGGTCCTGCAGAACAACACAGGGGCCTCGTTACCTATGGCCAACACTGCAAGCTGAAAGAACTTCTGATTCTATTCACAGCTGCGCTGTGGAGGAAGTCTTGCTGGGTAAGGCTTTGAACCTTCTATAACTGTAGGATTGAGGAGAGTTGCTCACGCTTGGTGTCATGGGGAGACAGCTGTCCCCAGAGGAGTCCTTCCTAACTGCAAGTAGCATTTAAATCTACAGCAGAGTTTCTGAGCAGCACTTGTCCTTTTTTGTGGGACACTGCCCTGTGCTTTGGCAGCCCGCCTCCCCCCACCTCGATGCTGGTAGACTCCCATCCATTGTGACAACCACAACTGTAGTCAGACATTACCAAGTTTCTTTGGGAAGGATGTCACCCCTGATTGAGAACCTCTGCCCTGGAGGACAAAGGACAAGGAGAATCCCAGCATGAGGACATACTAGAGGGGCAGGGAGGTTGCTCAGTCAGTAAACACTTTGCATTTGTCCAGAATTACTTTGCTTGCGTTCCCACCAGCATTCAGATCATTGAATAAAATGATTCTCATATAGCTAACACACCTCATATGTGGACCTAAGATCATTCAGCACCCATTGAAAAGTCAGGTGCAGTGGTACACACCTATAATCTCAGCACTGGCAGGCAGACAGGAAGATCTCTGAGGCTTGCTGCCAGACAGTCTAGCTGAATTTAGTGAGAGACCCTGCCCTAAAAATAAGGTAGAGGGTCATTGGAGAAGATATTTGACATCGACCTTTGCCTTCCACATACACAAACACTCACATGACATGTACACACATGCACACGAATGGTGTGTACACTCATATATGCACATACAAAATATGCTAGATGCAGAGAATTTAAAATGAATAAAAGAATTGTCCTTGAAAGAATTTTCAAGGTGGTACAAAGTTTGGATGCCCGTCCTGCAGAGTTACAGCAATGCACAGAAGGCATACGAATACCTTTCTGTGGCTTGACTGTGTACTATTGCCATCATTTCAGGGGGTTTGTATTATGAAAGTGGCCTCCTTTTCCTCTTACTTTTGGCCCTCCCTCTCCCCAGGTGCCCCTGTGACAGGGCTTCAAGCATGCCAGGCAGTTCTCAATCACTGAGCTAGCTTCTTCGTTCATGCAATGATGCCTTCTGCAGCCAGTGTGAAAAGCAGAGCTTCAGCTTCTGCACTGTCTGAGGCCTTGAAGGGTAGACCTCCGGGCCTCATTTGAAGTACAGTGAGCTCTCCGGGTGTCAGGGAGGCACTGATCACATTGTCTAACAAATAGAGCATTCTTATTAGAGATGGTATAGGGAGAAGATAGAAATATTTTCTTGGGGGAGAGACTAGAGAATAGGTTGGATGTGGTGGCATATGCCTATAGTCCCAGCATGTCAGAGCATAGAGGCAGACAGATCATGAGTTTGAAGCCAGGCTGGACCACACAGTAAGTGTTCCAGGGAGATACCAACAAACAAAAGGATCAGAGAACGAATAGATGAGCACTGTCCCTGTGAAGTACTGGGGGCCTGTCATATTCTTTATACTAGGCAAAAAGTAAATTCCATTCTTTTTGTTTGTTTGGTTTGGTTTAGTTTGGTTTTTGGTTTTCAAGACAGGGTTTCTTTACGTGGTAGCCCTGGCTGTCCTGGAACTAGTTCTGTAGACTAGAACTCACAGAGATCTAGTCTGCCTCTGCCTCCCAGGTGCTGGGATTAAAGTCATGTGACACCATCACCTAGCACAAATTTCATTCTTAACCCTTTGTTCAAATTTGTTTTCCTTCCAGTGACTGCCAGTTAGCATGGGTCTCTGGCCAAGCTCGGAATGAGACAATAGCCAGACGGCTGTGGAATGTCAGCTGTGACCTGCTGGGCCTCCCCACGGAGTGGTAAGTGATGGTTTGGACTCAAAAGAAGATTGGAAGAGATGATGATTGTCCTTTAAAGTGGCCAAAATCTTGAGCACAAATCACAGAACTTGGAGTGTTGCCTACTTGGTGTCCATCCAGTTAAATCTCAGTACACTGCCGGGTTCCTCTAAACATCTTCAGTTTCTATTGACTTACTTTGTTCCTGCTCCAGCCAACGTTTTTAGTGTATCATGGTCTAAGATAGAGGACACTCATATGATCTACACAGCTCCTGTTTTCCTTTGGAAACCTGTTCCTAAGAGAATGGAAACCCTAGAAGGATTGGTACATGGCAGTGTGGATTAGATGTAGCTCCTCCCAACCAACCAAGCTTTGCTTGAAGACCTCCATTGCAACCTCATCTGAAGCCCAGGAGTCCAGTGACCTGGCTAAAGAGCAGGCCTTTGTGTACCCAATGTCTGGATACTTAGAGGAAAGCCTTCACTAAGTCTGGCAGTCTGAAGCCTTTGCTGCTGAAACACCCATGTCCAGACCACAGACAAGCTTCCTTCTCTAAGATGTTTGTGGAATTCGAAGGGCAGAAATAAAAATAAAGCCAAACTGTCATTTCCTACTGTTTCTCAGCCCAGTGAGGAAGTAATGAAGCATTATGAGAAGATAGGTCATTTAGCTTCATTACTGACTCCAGACCGTGAAAGCCTTTTTCATTGACACTGTGCCGATATCTGTGTATCTTCTTGTGCGTTCATGCAGTTGAGAGGGTTTCCACAAAATTCACGGCAGCTACAAAGTCCTAAATCAGACTATAGTTTAGACAAATGACCCAAGGAGAGGCAAACCCATGTGGGTCTTTGATAGTAATGAGTATGGCTGCAAAGAGACTGGGTAGTGCACATGCTGTAATCAGTCACTGAGAAGCACAGGTACAGCAGGAAAGAAGGGTTTTGGTTTTGTTTTATTTTGTTTAAGAAAGAAAGAAAAGAAAAGAAAACTCCGGGGAGGTTATACATGATAGCAAGGGATCAGTTAAGAATCTAAAACCACAACTGAAAAACAGTAAGAACTATAGAAAGGCACAGTATTGAGCTTTTTATGTGTGAGTGTGTGTGTGTGTGTGTGTGTGTGTGTATGTGTATGTGTGTGTCTGTGTATGTATGTGTGTGCCTGTGTATGTATGTGTGTATATGTGTGTACCTGTGTATGTATGTGTGTGTGTGTGTGTGTGTGTGTGTGTGTGTGTGTGTGTGTAGAAAAAGTCCAAAGCACAAGAGTGAAAAATTAACAAGTCTTTATTTAGAAAACTTATGCTAAGGTCTGACACTGTCAATTTCATAATCTTTCAGAGCATTTCCTTATATTTGCTTAAGAATATTAAGATGTGGGGGTTGGAGAGATGGGAAGGCTTAGCACTGGCTGCTGTTCCAGAGGACCCTGGTTCAGGTCCTATGACCTACATGGCAGCTTATAACCTTATATAGACTCAGTTATAGAGCATCAGACACCCTCGGCTACCTCCATGGGCACTGCACGAAAGCAGTGTACAGATGTACATGTAGGCATTCACACATTAATTATTTTGTTTCAAAAATAAATGATGTTGATTTCGTGAGTGGAGGTGAGTACTTTCTTGGCATGTGTGAGGCTCTGAGTCTGCTCCCAACACTACAAAGGAAAGTAGAAATAGCTTCATCTGACTTGAGTCTGCTTTATGCCGAGAGCTTTTACCAGCAAAAGGGGTCAGGAATTCCTCATGTTCCATCACTTGTTAGTAGGATGCTATTCTAAGAGAGTTTGCCATTTTCTTGGGCTGGCAATTATATTTTAACCTGAATAGGTAAGGCTGATAGGACCACAATCTTTAACTTTTAATATTTGTAAATTAATAATTCTGGTGGGCTTGTTCTGACCATTAAACTATATACTTAAAAATAAATTTATGGGGAAATTGAAAAACCTTTGATAATGCAATGGATAACTAAATTAATATTTTATATTCAACTGCCAATGAAAATAAAGGTTCTTTTTAATTATCATGTTTTTAGTTCAAGATTAAAACTGTAAGAATTTAAAAAGTTGAATTGTAGTTTAACAAAAACATTTACGGTAGTTATGCAGCTATTTCCCATCCTAATGAATGATGTGTCCCCAAATCATTATCATACAACTGCAATTCACATGCCATTAGTTTGGGTTGCGATCATCTGCCCAATCATTAAATTATATACTTTCCTACTTTCCTTTTTGCCACTGCCTAAAGGTCATTGTTTCCACAGCTCTTGGTCATAACAGGCTCTCCTAATTTTACCTCTTTATTTCTGTAACAGAGAAATATTAAGACTTGGGGCTAAAGAGATGGCATAGCTGTTAGGATCACATGACTCTTGCATGCATGACAGGCAGCTCACAAGCACCTGTGACTCCAGCACCCTCTTCTGGTCTCCACAGGCAGTACACTTACACTCATACATGTACACACATACATACTTAAATATAAATGCTTTTATTTTTGAGGCAGGATTTTTCTGTGTAGCTCTGGCTGTTCTTGAACTCACTCTATAGACCAGGCTGGCCTGAATTCAGTGATCCACCTGCCTCTGCCTCCCAAATGCTAAGATTAAAAGTGTGTGCATCATTCCTGGCCTCTCTTTTCATTTATAAGAAAAAGAAATATAAGACCTTTCACCATTAATAACGATCCCAGAGTTTGTCATCCCTGCACAATGCACGTTAGATTTTGTTTATTCAATAACCGGTTAATGAAGTCAAGCTAGTAAAACCAAGGGCCTCAAAGACATCAAAACACTCCTCTAGGAACCGGCTCCCCTACACACCTTGGAAGATGGAATGTAGGCCTCTGCTTATGCTAGATAAGCATTGTACCCCTCAGTTGCACACTCAGCCCCATATGTATCTTTCCATGTGTAAATACTGAGCTCAAAAGCAAGCTTTTGAGAGCTGGGTCTTTGTGCAAACCAAGCCGTCAGTATAAATAGGAACTAATACCCATGGAAGACCAGAAAAGACTTCATGATTGTTGATATTTCATCTAACGGCAGATAAGATGCGGTAAGATAGTTCTGTCTTCCACACCCGATCATAAATTACCCAAGGGCAGAGACAAAAATCTATTTTGTTCAACATATGGCTTGGTCTTTGCACAATGCCTATGCTTAACTTGTGAGAACCCAGGACAGCCTAAAGAACTAGACTGGTTCAGCCCCTAGAAGCTATGAGTGTCTACTGGGATCCCACAGCCCAGTTTCCTCTTCTGAAAGCATGTGACTCTGGCCACTTAATCTCGCCAGTAAGTGTTTTACTATCCGAGGATCCGGCCGGACTCTGTTCACCTATCTATGGCTAAGAGAAAACATTTAGTTGAAGTCAGGGGCCAGAAACAACTGCTTGACAGCAAGGATGGTGCAGAAGCTCCGCCCCTGTGTTTTCCAGTCCCCTCGCATCCAGGGCTGGCCTTCCAGGTCCCTACACAGTCTGGCCCATCAGCTCCCTCACTAAACTACAACCCCCAGCATGCACTGCAGGGCCGGCGGGCCCGGATGAGGCGGCCGAGGCGCCCGTCCCGCGGGCCCCCTCGGGCCCTTCGCCTTGGTACCTCCCCAGCCCGAGCTGGCTGTCTCCAGGTCGGAAACAGCTACTCGTCCTCCGCGCGGCGCCGCCTCCCCGGAGTAGCCCGGAGTCGTCCCCGCCCCTGCTTTCCGTCAGGCTTTGGCAGCCGGCGCCCGCGCGGTGACAGCAGGGGGAGGGCGTCCGGCTCGGAGGACCCCGGAAGCGCCTGGTTCCGGGCCGCCCAGGTCCGGCGGAGGCGGTGATGGCTTCGGGACTGGGCAGCTGAGCGCTGAGGTGGGAGTGGGCCCTGCGCCCGGAGTCTCTGAGGCTGACGCTCACGGGCAGCTCACGCCATGGCCACCTCCGCCGCCTCCTCCGAGCATTTCGAGAAGCTGCACGAGATCTTCCGAGGCCTCCTTGAAGACCTGCGAGGGGTGCCCGAGCGGCTGCTGGGGACCGCGGGGACCGGTGAGGCGGGGGCGGGACCAGACCGGAGAACTCCGCTGGGTGCTGCCCTCCCAGCCGCGGATCCCCGCTTCCCATCCGGGCACGCCCCCTGCTGCAGTCTGACCCAGGGTCTCCTGCAGCCACTTGGCGTGACTGGGCGTGCAAAGGAATAGACATTATGGTGTCGTCTCCTAGGGATTCTCTTATATCCCAGAGCCCCCAAACTTTAGTTATCTGCCTCTCCCCGGAGCATAGGAGGTTCTTAATCTGCAGTTCTGTGTTTCATTAAGAAAATTTAAAAAAAAAAAAAATCGTAAGATTTGGGGGTTGGGGATGTAGGATTTTGGTAGGCAATGAAAAATTTTAAATCTAACTATAGTGTTTAGTTTATAGGTGAGACAGGCGGGAGGTGAGAGAATTCAAACAGACACTTGGAGGAACTTGAATGTCTCACATCAAGACTTTTTGATGTCGTAGGGGAAGTCAGTAAGGAACATAAGCAATTGAGTAATGTGGATTTCATTTTAGAAGCAAGGCTGCCGTAGCTGGATAGAGGATGTGAGAATGGATATGAGACTGTGTTAGGAGCTTCCGTGGCAGTTTACTAGGTAAGCATGGGAATCTGGAGAGTGAGCATTAAATCGAACAGGTGGAATCTGAGGCAGATTTATGAGACTGGTGCATGAAAGAAGGAAAGACTGAAGAGTTTCCGTGTAGAGAAGGCATGTGATCAGTTCAGTGAATGAACTTAAATATGAGGAGCAGATTCATTTGAGTTGTATTCTGTAAATAGCCTGACAAAATATTTTCTGCCATTAAAAACATTATAAAGAATTTATTAATATAGTAAAAACCAAGAATTTGTCAGTGGCAAACACTTTTAGTACCAGCACTTTGGATGTAGAAACAGAAGAATCTGTGAGCTAAAGGCCAGCCTGGTCTACCTAGCAACATAGAGAATTCCAGACTAGATTATATATAGTGAGACACTATGGGGCAGGGGATAGGCAGGAGGAGTGGAAAGAGAGACAGAGACAGACAGACTGGCTTGGTAGCTATGTGACCTTGCAAGTTATTTCAGCCAAATTTGTTTCCTCTACAAAATAAAACATAGAATCTTGGGGGGTTTGTGAGAAGTAAATGAGTTACTGTATGTAAAGCACTTAAAGATTCCATCTGGCAATAATAAGCTACTAGCTATTATTACTATATGGGAATTTGCTATTTTATTTACATTTAAAACATTAGCTCTTTATAGCTATTCTTAGGATGCTCTTTTTGTTTGTTTGGTTTTGGTTTTCTTGTTTCTCTGTATAGCTCTGACTGACCTGGAAGTAGATCTGTAGACCAGGGTGACTTCAAAAGCAGAAATACACCTGCTTCCGCTTCCTGGGTGCTGGGATTAAAGGCAAGCACCACCATGCCTAGTCTCAGCACATTTACTTTCTAATGTACTCAGCACTTTTCATATTTATTATATAGTATATTGTTTGGCTTTCTGTTACTAGAAAAATTGTTTGGAATGGTGTCATCCATACCACCTGAGAATTTGTTATTTGCACATGCTCAGGCCCCACCCAGATGAACAGAACCAGTAACTATTGTGACAAGCAGTCTGTCTTAACTGAGCTCAAAAGGATTTCTGGTGCTGGGTTAAGTTTGTAAAGCAATGAACTAGAAATTAAATAACATTTTGTTTTGTTTAGCATGTATCATAAACTCCCAGGAATAGAACCCAACACATCCTTGGTGTCGCTGATAAATATTTGAGTGTAGTAGAGCACACTTAGAAGGCAGAAGCAGGGGATGGGTCTCTGATTTCAAGGCCAGCCTGGGGTACACAGTGAGATCCTGAATCAAAAAACAACAAAACCCAAACTACATAGATATTTGTTAATTCATTGTAAAAGTCATTTTGGGTTGTTTACGGTACTGTGAGTTCTTAGAAATAGTTGAATAAGCAGAACAGTTTATTTCTGTTTTGTGGCGTGACAGTCTTACCATGTATAATAATCATTAATTTCTTTATACCTTTCATCACCTACAGCTGTAATTTCTAGTCTTGGCTTTGCATCATCTGAAGAGGTTTCTCTAAAGCCTCAGAGTGCTGCAATTTGTTATCTAATTAGTATGTTGAGTGACGTTTTGACTTGTGGTACCTGTAGACATGTGTCCCTGTGATAAAACTGTTGACAGTCTTCCATTTTAATTTGTCTGAATCCAAGTACCTATCCCAAGTACCCAGTTTCATTTGTTTTGAGTGTGTGTGTGTAGGTCAGAGGATAGCTTATGTTGTCCTTGTGTGTGTGTGTGTGTAGGTCAGAGGATAGCTTATGTTGTCCTTGTGTGTGTGTGTGTGTGTGTGTGTGTGTGTGTGTGTAGGTCAGAGGATAGCTTATGTTGTCCTTGTGTGTGTGTGTGTCTGTGTCTGTGTCTGTGTAGGTCAGAGGATAGCTTATGTTGTCCTTGTGTGTGTGTGTGTGTGTGTGTGTGTGTGTGTGTGTCTGTGTCTGTGTCTGTGTAGGTCAGAGGATAGCTTATGTTGTCCGTGTGTGTGTGTGTGTGTGTGTGTGTGTGTGTGTGTGTGTGTGTGTGTGTGTGTGTGTAGGTCAGAGGATAGCTTATGTTGTCCTTGTGTGTGTGTGTGTAGGTCAGAGGATAGCTTATGTTGTCCTTGTGTGTGTGTGTGTGTGTGTGTGTGTGTGTGTGTGTGTGTGTGTGTAGGTCAGAGGATAGCTTATGTTGTCCTTGTGTGTGTGTGTGTCTGTGTCTGTGTCTGTGTAGGTCAGAGGATAGCTTATGTTGTCCTTGTGTGTGTGTGTGTGTGTGTGTGTGTGTGTGTGTGTGTGTGTGTCTGTGTCTGTGTCTGTGTAGGTCAGAGGATAGCTTATGTTGTCCGTGTGTGTGTGTGTGTGTGTGTGTGTGTGTGTGTGTGTGTGTGTGTGTGTGTAGGTCAGAGGATAGCTTATGTTGTCCTTGTGTGTGTGTGTGTAGGTCAGAGGATAGCTTATGTTGTCCTTGTGTGTGTGTGTGTGTGTGTGTGTGTGTGTGTGTAGGTCAGAGGATAGCTTATGTTGTCCTTGTGTGTGTGTGTGTGTGTGTGTGTGTGTGTGTGTGTGTAGGTCAGAGGATAGCTTATGTTGTCCTTGTGTGTGTGTGTGTGTGTGTGTCTGTGTCTGTGTAGGTCAGAGGATAGCTTATGTTGTCCTTGTGTGTGTGTGTGTGTGTGTCTGTGTGTGTCTGTGTAGGTCAGAGGATAGCTTATGTTGTCCTTGTCCTTCTCATGGGTCCCAGGGATAAACAGGTTATCAGGCTTCAGCAAACACTTTAACCTGGTCAGTTATCTTGCCAGCCCTGTATTCTGAGAGCTAGGAAGGAAGCATGAAGTACCAGGCCCATGCAGAACAGTGAACACTAATCACTCACAGGTTACAGAATTTTAATTACTTCAACTCTCTGGTGAATTTGTTCTTGTTCTGGGTCTATGGATTTCCTGTTAAAAGCAATGGTAGTTCCTAGTATTTAAAAGTTTACTGCATGGCACTTAGAGCTGATGATTTTGTTCTTACATCAGTTAACATCAGTACCATGTTAGTACTACAGATAGTCTGTAGGTCGTAGAAATGCAGCCTAAGGTGCTAAAAAGCAAGTGAATCTTGTGTTTTCTAGATCTTGGTGATGCTGAAGTCTTTCTCAAGTGTCCATAACGAGAGGGTACCAGCCTTCCTAGTACATTGATTTGAGCCTTTTCTAACTGTTTTCCAAAGCCCATTTTCATTTTATTTCAGAATAAGGTGCTAACCCATTTATCAATCTAAACAGTTGATCCCTCACCCTTCACTCACACCCCTGACAGATTAGGTTTATGTATATTACTTGCAGTGATTCACTCTAGGTTTGGGGGCCCATTCTTCCCACTGTACAGTTCTGCTTTGTGGTTGATTTTAGCATGGATTTTAACTCCCAAAAAGGAGTTGGGATTTTTTGTTTGTTTGCTTGTTTTGCATATTTTGCTGGTTGCCAAAGGATTACTGGTACCCAGACACCCCTCAGTTGTACATAGTCATGTATAGAATTAGATTCTGAGTCAAGAGACTTGCTTCTTAAAGCCAGTGCTACTATGTACTCCTCTGGCCTTAGGTGCCCCGGTCCTGCTTTGGTGGGTTAAGGCCCCAAAGAGGATGGGGGGGTGACAAGGAGGGGAGGGCGAACATGATCTGAGGGTGAATCAGTTGGCTGTCAGCAGCCTTTGAGAAGAGATTACATCTTATATACTATAGAGTTACAGATAGGATTAAATGGGAGACAAGGGGTATGTGAGCTGGTTTGAGATGATGGGTTGAAAAAAATCTCTCACATTGACCTTGACAATAGGCACCAGTCATATGTTAATGGAAGGGCCATAAATTCCTGCTAGTGAAAAGAATGTCTGCTTTATCAAGCAGGAACTTTCCTCAAGCTCCCAAGGGAATGGAGACCCTTGTCCAAATGCCTGACCTTGGGAAAAGGACTTCTGAGGAGCAGACACTATATTATAGTTTCTTAGTCTTACTATATGGGCCTGTTCCCTCATAACACCCGCAAAAGGGAAGGTCCTGATGTCTTACTCTTTTCCCATTGTACCCTACATTCTGATTTCTTTGTATTTATTAACTGAATTCTTGACCTTAATGCCTCTGGATCTGAACTGTAGGCATTTCATCCTAGGGATCAGGTATCTAGTACATCTCTAGCATTCCTGCCCTTGGTATAATTAATTAAGAGGGCACAGTGTGGAATTCATGGCTCTGTGGGATTTTTTTTTCCCCAAAGAATTATTTTGTTTGGAGACTACCATTGTACACCGTTTTATCCTTTACAAAATTTCACCAAAGGAAAGCCACTGATAGTGAGAATCACTAAAAATAAAGGTTGAATGGTGCTGGAGAATTGTGGTCTGCAACGTTGAAATGCTGGAACTTTGTCCAGCAGCCGTGGTCACCTTGCAGTCCACGCCACTTAGGGAACATACGTAGTTGTCCAGGCTCTAGTTTCTCTAGCTGTAAAATGAAATTGATAATTTGTGAGGCCCATCCTAGCTGTGATGATTGGTGGGTAAGACTAAAGCATAAAAAGCAGCTAGTGGCCGCTCGACTGACTAGAGACAATCCTCTTTTAACTTCTGAATATTTGCTTTTATAGCATCTATTTTCTTCAGAGGTTGGAGGCAGCACCAGCAGGTCTAAATCATAGTAGGGGTCTTAGGTCTTCTGGCTTCACAAGATTGATTCCTGACTACCTTGTTATGCATGGCATAGCCCCCACAGTAAAACATCCTGACTTACAGCTTGGGAAGCAATAAGCATCAGAGACAATCAATTTGAAAATGTCCCTCATGACAGTGGCCTTTACAATGTTCTGAATCTATTAAAGGCCTTGTCCTTGGGCATGCAACAAGTGCACTTCATACAGGAAATTGCCTGTGGCCCTTTTTGGTCATCTTAGAGCCAAAACTGGAAAGCGCTTTTCTCACTTCTTCAGAAGGAATGGTTTCTTAGGCCTTCCCTTTGTTTTAAATGTGGGACTCCATAAAAGAGCTCAAAAGTGAAGTAGTATTTTGAAAGGTAATCCATCACCTAGAAGTAGTATGTAAGTTGTAGGGCACTCATAGTAGGACGCTTGGGTTTTGTAAAATCAGGTAGAGTTACAGCGTCAGAATGAGTGAAAATACCCTTGACACAGGAAACTTGGTGAAAGCATATCCCTCATCAAGCTGCTGCCTCCCCACTTTCACTTTCCTGAATGTTATAGAATTTGTTTCTTGTGCCTGTAGATTTTCAGATCTGTTAACAAGGGAAGAGTAAGGACACAGTTATAGAAAGACCCAAGCTGGGAAAGGAATACAGTTGTGTATACAATGCTGCTGTTGTGTGCTTTCTAGCATTGGGTTATGGTGAGGGTGTGCTTGAGTTTGGAGATAGGCTCTGTCATAGGAGTAGTGACACTCGGCTTTTTGAGGCACATTATTGCAGAAGAGTACATTACTGCTCAGTGAGTGGCCATTCTTGACCGCATGTATTACCTTTTTCAGTATTGGTGGCTCAGCTCAGCCCTCCACACAACAGTTACATCACAGATAATCCAGATGTGTGCACCGTGTGCCAGGGCTAAACTATTCTCTGTTGTTGTTTAAGGCTTCCTGGGTTTTGTTTGTTTCAGTATGAATAGTTTTCTGGGAGTATCAGACATTAGTGGGGGGACATAGTGCATGGAGAGCTGGGAAGTGCTGGAAAGAGGATCCAAAGCTCAGGGTCATCCCTGGCTACAAAGTGGTGACTTTTGAACTACATGAGACCCTGTCTCAAAAGAGAAAAAAAAAATGACTTCAAAAACTATTGTAAGCAATATTTACCGTTACAATAAGTAGGTTTCCACTTGTAGATCATTCAGGTGAAGGCTTTTTTTGTTTTGTTTTTGTAGTCCTGGCTGTCCTGGAACTCACTATGTAGACCAGGTTAGCCCCAAACTCAGAGATCCATCAGCCTCTGAGCCACCATACTCAGTGAATGCATACATTTTTAAAAACTTAAGTTCTTCACAAATGAAACTGATTGCTGCTTGTTAGATATGAGGGATGATCTGCTTCCTTGTTTTATAGCTATAGAAATGAAGAAAATAACCCATGCTGTCAAGTTAAGGCAGGTCTGATACTGGTTTCAGAACCTAACCCCTGACTAACCAGACCTCTCCCCTCTACAGAGGTTTACCAGGTCACAGCATTCCAAATACCTTAGTAGCTTTTTACTATGTCAGGTGCCATTTTCCTTTATCAGTGTATTCATGTAAAATATATGTTTGTAATACTGTTAGATTTCAAGAAAATATATATTTTAAATGGAAACTTCAAATTATAAACAATCAGAAGAAACATAGTAAAGGTGAAATAATATTCATTTAGATATTACTTTGAAACTTTTCTCTTGTTGCTAAAAGGGAAGATTAGTAATTTCTATTAAAGACAAAACCAGCCAGGAGTGGCTGTACTCACCTAAGTCTAGCGTTTGGAGAACTAAACCAGGAGGATTGCAAATCTGAAGGTAGCCTGGCCAACATAGGGGAGCCTTCTTAAACAAGCAAGCAAGTGCATCAGTTAAGATGACATGAGAAGGTCTAAAGAGGAATGGCCGTCTCCTGGTCAGGTCATTGTCCACGCCACCATAGGTGAGAGGTGTACCACACCAGTGAGCAGAGGAGGTGGATTTCTAGTTTCTTTTGCAGAATGATGGTGGGTAGAGGTTCACTTTGGAAACCCAGTGTTATTAGACATCCATGTTGATGAGACAGTGTCTACCCTCCATGACGATGGGGAAGAGAAAAGGTTAAAAATGATTATTAATTTAAACCTGTTAGATTAATAGGGATGCTGTTGGCTTTAGAACCAAGTAATTGTTAAGCTAGACTTTGTCCTCAGCAGGAATATTTCCCTGGGCACTAAATGCAAGTCTCCAAATGTGTCTGAGCCCCACCCACGCAGGGAGGAATGGGAAAGTAATTCTACAGATGCAGAGAAGCGAGGATAAGTGATGGAATGCACCTGTCTTTTCTAGAGGAGAAGAAGAAGCTGGTCAGAGATTTCGATGAAAAGCAACAGGAAGCAAATGAAACGGTGAGGACAGGGACCAAGTCCTTTGTACTGGGGTTGGCTCTTTTCTAGAAGTACTGTGATTTCATAACAGGTAACCTTTTCCTGTCTACTAATTTTGATTTGGACTGTTTGTAACTCTTAGGTTCTCTTTCATTATTGTGATAAAATACTCTGACAAAAGCACCTTAAGGGACAAAGGGTTTGTTCAGGCTCCCAGTTCAAGGGGACAACAGGAACTTGAGGCACCTGGTCACATCACAGAGTGATAATGAATGCATGCTACTGCTCAGTTCCCTTTCTCCACTCAGTCCAGGATGCTAGGTAGGGAATGGTGCCACCCACAATGGGCAGCCCTTTGCATCCTTGAGTAATACAATCAAAATCATCCCTAGAGGCTACCCTAGATAACAGGTATGTCCAGAAATTTGTCTTTTAGGTGAGTCTAGATTCTGCCAGGTTAACACCACTAACCATCACAATTACTAAATTAGGCTGAGTGGTGAGAATGAGTGGTGAGGGGGCTTAACACACACAAATAGGTAAAGTTTGAAGATTTCTGAAGTATAAGCCTTTGATGATGCATTCCTGTTATGACCAGTAGATGCGTTTCCATACCTTTCCTGAAGCTGGCCACTGAGATCAGTTACTGACCTTGTTAAACTTATTAGCACAGAAGATGTATACTTCATGGGGCCTGCATGTGTCTTTGTGCACTCTTATTTACAGTGTTAAGTATAGAACTGAGGTCTTTACGTGCTTGGTACTGGTAGTTGGGCACTCTCCCATTAGTACATTCACCACATACTTAGGTTTGTTGTGGAAGTACATACGTATATGTGGGTGCACATTTGTGTGATCTCATTCTTCAGATTCTATCCTCCTTTTTTCCTTATTCTTTTGGTAAACAGATTCTCTCATTGGCCTGGAACTTGCCAAATAGGCTATGCAGGCCAGCTAGCACAGGGATTATAAGTAAATATTGCTGTCCTTGGTTTTATTTATATAGATAGGTTCTAGAAATGGAATTTATGTTCTCATATTTGCAAAGCAAGCACTTTACTGTCTCTCCAGTCCCATAACATGCATCCTTAAGTGAATGTCTACTAGAAACTATTTCAGGCACTTAAAGTGAATATGGTGTGTGTGTGATCTCTGCCACAAAAGTTGCTATTTTGGTAGTTTGTGGTGAATTTTAAACCAAGTGTATGTGCAGGTGGAAAGATCAGGCTGTCTCCTTACCCCTTATCCCTTCCTAGTTGGCAGAGATGGAGGAAGAGCTACGGTATGCACCCCTGACTTTCCGTAACCCCATGATGTCTAAGCTTCGAAACTACCGGAAGGACCTTGCTAAACTCCACCGCGAAGTGAGAAATACGCCATTGACAGCCACACCCGGAGGCCGAGGAGATGTGAAGTACGGCACATATGCCGTAGAGAATGAGCATTTGGTAAGTGATGAGAGTGAACAGTGGTGGTGGCTCCTCCCTTAAGGGCCTCTGGTGGCAACAGTGACATCCATGTGTATTGGACTCGAGTTTTTGTTTTTTCTGCACTTGGCCTGTCTCCTGCTTCTGGTCCCGTTCTCCCCTCTGGTACCTGCTCTTTAATTCGGGTCTTCTTAGATTACTTTGTGTGCAGACAGACAGATATAGAGAACAGTAATTTGATTCTGGGAACCTAGAAACTCTTCCTAGCTAGACTCTATCTTGACCTATTGATCAAATTCCTTTTCTTCTGGAAATGTTATTTTTATGTAAATTTTAGAATCATTTTCTCAGATATATTCCCAAAGTCCATTTAGGTTTTAAGTTTTCGTTTTGTTTTTGAGATATGGTTTGGTATTAGCTCAAGTAATCATTTCATCTCAACCTCCTGAGTAGCTGGTCAGTTAGGTTTTTAATTTATCGGGTTGGGTGGTGGTTTTGTTTGTTTGTTGTTTTTTTAACAGAACTAATGCAAGCTTTCTGTTAGCTTGATATTAAGATGGCTCAGCAACTGGCAGAGAAGAAACACAGGGTGTTTGGGGCCATTCTGACACCTCAGCTTATAAAGTCAGCTAGAATGTTCCTAACACAAAAAATTCTGACATAAAATTCGACTTCAAAAACCCCTATCTTGAAACCACTTAGAGAAGCTGGCTCATTAAAGGGATACAATAAAAACTTGACAAAGTTGAGGTTAATGTGCTGCCGCATCTGGATTATATTCCACAAAGAACAAAGTTGACATAGAATTTTAAAAGAAATGGAAAGGGATCCTGCACTACAAACTTGATATCCATAGAAAGGCTAGCAGAAGAATTTTAAATCCTATTCCATGGTGAGTCTTCATTAGAGTTTGGGAAACAAAGTGTTACTGACTTGACATTGCTGATGTTAGAGTACAGTGTTTTTGGAGTAATGTAAAAGTTTGAAGTGGAGAAAGGTACAGTCAAGGTAAGAGGCTGGGAACCTGAGTCATGGGGGCAGGTATAGAATGCCATACAGTGGATGAGCTCAAAGGTTCAAGGTGAGGCTGCTATTGGTGCTACTGTGCAAGAGCAATGAATGCCTTGGCCCCGATGCAGATGGGCACCATAGACCTCACTGACAAGCTTCTGTCTGTCATGGAGCTATGCCACATAGCTCATGGTGATTGTACTGTGAGACTTAAGCATGTGGGAGATGCCGAACAGCTGCAAATGGCCATTATCTGATGCTGTGTCAGCTGTGACCAGCGCTCTTCCTTAGATGGCAGCCAAACCAGCACATTTTGTACCAACACAGACAGGCACTCACTGCCAGGGTCCCAGACATTGATATGTGCCTGCTGAAGAACAGTATCACTTTGCACAGAGACCACCAACCCAGGCAAGATAAGGGAGCTCTCCTCTTTGCTTCAGCCTAGAACCTGACCTGCAAACACTGGCTCCTCAAAGCCCATAGGTATGCACAGCCCTACTTGGTGACTGACATGGAGCACAGCTTAGGTACCCAGCAATAACCTCTATGTTTAGCTCCTGGCTTTTCATACACAATTTTTGAAGAAGAAATTAAAAAACTGAAACAACTCTGAAATGGATACATGTGAGTATGCCTGTGACAATAGACTGGGGGAAAAAGGCAAATAGAATGTATTAAAACAGAACTTTATAAGTTTTCTTGGAGAGATTCTCAGTGTGTTACCCAGACTGGCCTCAAATGTCTGGACTAAGCCTGATTCAGCATTCTAAGTAACTGGGACCATAAGGCATTTGCCACTTACGCAAGTCCTTATGCCACTGTAGACAACACACATTACCTTTAGGAGGATTATTTATTTTAAAATGTTCTTTTCTTCCTTTTAGGTAATATAATTATGGTTTTTGTAAAGATCTATTCATTTTTATGTATATGGGTATCTGCCTGGATGTCTGTTTACAACAGGCATGCAGTTCTCACAGAGGCTAGACGAGGGTATTGGATTCCCTGGAACTGGAGTTCCAGAGGGTTGTGAGCCACTATGTGTGGGTGCTAGGAATTGGACCCAGGTTCTCTGGAAGATAGTTGTTGCCTGTAACCACTGAGCCACCTCAGCAGCCCCATTTTTGCTGGACCAGAAATCAGTGTATCACCCAGGCTGGCCTCAGAGTTGGAGCCATTTTCCCACTTCTGCCTGCTCCTTGTTAAGATTACAAGCATCACACACGGTTGTATTTAACCCTTGGTGAATTCTTCATTTATTAGTCTGTATGCTATCTGTGAAGTAAACATGCTTATTCTGCTATAAGAACCTACTTTAAAAGAAAAAAATTGAGACAGTATATTGTTTTGGAACTTGCTATTATCAACCAGGCCGGCCCTGAACTCAAGAGATCTTGGGCCTCTGCTTCCTGAGTACTAGGATTAAAGGTGTGCACCACCCCAAGCCCAAGAATCTTTTTCCTTCCATATAAGGTTTTTCTGTATAGCCCTGGCTGTCCTGAAACTCAGAGATCCACCTGTCTCTGCCTCCTGAGAATCAAATTCTTGGTGACATCTTGTGCTGGATGTTTCCTGTTCTGTAATAAGCTCTGTGAGTGAAGTCCCTCTTGGTTGTGTGTTGTAGGCGGAGTTTACCCACAAGAACACCAATACTAGAAAAATATTTATTAGAATATAATCCAGAACTCACGGTACAGGTAACCAAGCACAGTAGGGACCGAAGTCTGCAGACGGACGGACGAAGGGGTCCTTCCTCCAGCAGCCAGGAACCAGGAAGAGAGCCCCCCAGCGTCCCAGCAGCCCCTTATCAAAGGGGTTGGCCACACCCCCTCCAGGAGCCCGGGACCCTGGATAAGCTTCTTTGGACCTTATCAGCTGACACCTGAATCCCACAACATCTCCCCCCTTTTTCTAACTAAGAAGGTTCTAAACTAAGACTATGTACAGTAGGAATCATTATGAGGTAGTATCTAGGAGAGGTTAAAGTACAATTGCTAATCAAAGCCTAACTTATATAAGGTATATCTAATAGTTTTAGAATATTGGTAGATAGTAGGGTGTATAGATTATTTTAAAGGGTTAATCTGGGAAAGTGAGAATCTAACACCTGAGTGTTCTTATCTAAGGGATACTAGGGTGGAAACCTTAAACATCTATTCTTCAACCTCTTCAAGACCTGAGAAGGAAGGTAAATTTGTCTGAAAGACAGAAGTACATGGAAGCAGCTACTTCCAAAATTTGGGAGAGGACAGCAACACAGCTACCTGGACAATCACCTCTGGATTTGTGCACCGTTAGAGCATCTATCGGATTGGCTATAGGCCTATGGCATCTGACAGATCTTTTTACAAGCAGAACAGTTTTGAAGGGACTGTCTTATCCTGTCTAGGCAGGTTTCGTCAGTCTCCATCTCAATTTCTTCATCCAGCTTGATATCATGTGTGTACTGTCAGCAATCAAGGTAAGGACAGTTCCTTACTCAACCGGCCATTTTTTGCCAAAAGGACCAACTCCAATGGAGTATCCTTGATGCTCAACACCATCTCATGAAGGGAGCAGTGACACCAGGAGTCGTCGTGTCTCTCGTGGCCAAATTTTAAATGTTAAATGCCATATTCTCTGGGTCTATGAAACGGTTGAAGATTCTTGTCCATCTATGATATTCTAACCTGTATCTGAAATGACTGGGATATGATACCTTAAATAGTGTTGACGGCAGATCTTATCGTCTTAAGGAATAAACCCTGTACTAAAAATTAGAATACTTATATAAGGGATGTACAATCTCTGAACAATGACCCTTAGTAGAACTATCGAGCATTAGCCAGGGGTATCTTACCAGGTAAAGTGTCCACAGCATTTTATACATGTAAATACATATATATCATCTAAACAGAGGTATATAAAACATCTTGTGCATATATCATAACTAGTGCAATCATACATTATATCTAGTATAGTTAAATGAAGGTAGTAATTGCATAGTATACATGACAATAATGTGCAAATATTTTAAACAAAGGTAGAAGCATACATAAAATATAGCAATTTCAAATTCAGCTTTACATAATAGTTACAGATTCAGATTTATATCGAAGTACAAGTTGCTTTGGTTACATAAAACAATCTCAGATTAAACTTTGTACCAATGTACAAATTATCACAATTAAACATATAAAATGATTTTGCATTAGTATCAATATACAGATATCTATGACAGTGCAAATTGTCTTTAGCTTAGCCCATACATTTAGCTAAAATGAAGTATAGGTAGGTAGAACAGTCTATCTTTATCTATCCTATCTATTCCCCCTCTCTTCTAAAAAAAAGATCTCTGATGCTATATTATAGCTTTGTCTTTTACCCAGTTTTACCCACAACCTTTGGATCATAAAACTTATTGGGAAAGGGGGCGTAGTCGTTTATAAGGTTGCTTCCTGCTGACTTAAGGGCGATGGCATCTCTTTGGGGTCCTGTAAAAGCTAAAACAATGGTTAGTTCCTAATGGACTGACCACATACATCTATAACCAATTTTAGGATAGTGGTTAACTCCATCTGGAAACTTAATTAGAAGTGTGATCTGAAGGATAATCATAAGGAGCTATCTTGCAGCTGTTTTTGAATAATCTATTTCTTGAAAGCAATTATTGATTGGTGCGCACCAGGTTCTTGATTTTTTTATTTTTGTCTCTGCTGTCTGTCTATCTGTCTCTTATCCTCTCTCTCTCATATTCTTTCTTTTATTTTTGTTTTATTAGCGGGAGTTGTTCCGGTGGAGGCCCCATCTCGGTTCCAGATTCTTTGTAGATAGCTGATAGGAGGAAATGTTATTTACAGTGGAAAACTTAAGCATTGTCGATATTCAAAAGATATTTATATCTTTCATGACTTTAGGAGACTGGAAGCAGACAGAATGGGATGTTTGAGAGGTACAGAAACAGGGAGGAACAAGGTTTAAGATGAAGTCACAGTAATATTGGTCTCTAAATATTATGCCTTCTGTCTCACACCAGGTGGCTTTTATGATGTGAGACAGAATTTTTCATATTTCTTTACCAATATGCTTGGGTTTAGAGAGGGAGAAAGCCACTAGTTCCCAATCCAAATCCAGCCTTATTAATAGTCAAATCAGGACCTTTTTTTTTTTTTTTTTTTTTTGAGATGTAGATGTAAGATGTAAAGCAGTAAAAATTGAGAAATTACCCAGTAGTGCACATGTGTATCAGTTGGTCTCGTAGTCCGTCTTGTACAGTCTTTAATCATCAGTCTGTCTTCTATTGCAGGTGAGTAATTATTCAATGTTTAGACAATGCCGTAAAAATAGTTGTATCCATTTTCCTGTAAAGACAAAACTGAGAGACCCTGCCCCAGGTTTGTTAGGTGTGTTTTCCTTACCACGCATCCGTTTGTCATGTCAGGGATGAGCAGTTACTTTTCTTGTTCAGGAAGAGACTCCTTTTCGAAGCGGGCTTTTATTAGTTTTGTTGGTACCCATATCTTTTCTGTCCCTGTTGAAACAAGAGCAAAACCCCTACCCCACCGAAGCGCATACCCTGGCTTCCATTTGGAAGTCAACACATCTTTGAAGTAAATGGGTTGATTTAACTCAGAAGATTTTTCTACTACCCAATGTCTCTCAGCAGCTGAAGTTCCCTTTTCATCAGCATTAAGAAAATTTAAAGTCAATAAGGCACTATGCAACCTCTCTCTGGGCTTTTTCATTTCTTTCTTTTGTTTATAAAGCATCTCTTTTAATGTGCGGTGAGATCTCTCCACGACTGCCTGTCCTGTAGGATTGTGTGGTATCCCTGTAATATGCTTTATATCATAGTATGCAAAAATTATCTTCATTTTTCGGGAGACATAAGCTGGAGCATTGTCAGTCTTAATCTGAGTGGGAATTCCCAATACGGCCATGGCTTCCAAAAGGTGAGTAAGTACAGCATCAGCATTTTCTGAACTCAGGGCAGTCGCCCATTGCATTCCAGAATAGGTGTCAATAGTATGATGTACATATTTCATCTTTCCGAATTCTGGAAAGTGAAACACATCCATTTGCCATATCTCATTTCCGTGTGTACCCTTAGGATTAGTTCCTGCAGGTAAAGATGGTTGGTTATAGAAAGAGCAAGTGTCACATTTTTTTAGTATTTCCTTTGCTTCAATCCAAGTGATGGGAAAACTCTTCTTCAGCCCTTTGCTGTTAACATGATGCTTTTCATGAAATTCTGTGGCCTTTAGCACGCTTCCTATTAGCAACCGATCTATTTCCTCATTACCCTGCGCTAGAGGGCCTGGGAGGCCCGTGTGTGCCCTGATATGTGTTATGTACATAGGATGTATCCTACCTCTGATGATATCTTGTAGTTGTATGAATAGTAAGGTCAAGTCCGTATCATCAGGAATGAAGTCAGCAGTTTCAATATGTGAAACAACTCTTTCTGCATATTGAGAGTCAGTAATTAAGTTAAGAGGCTCTGTGAAATCCAACAACACCATAATGATCGCGTATAGTTCTGACTTTTGAACAGAGTTATAAGGGCTCTGAGCCACTTTAGTTAGGTTTTCAGACTTGTAGCCAGCCTTCCCTAAATTGTTTGCATCTGTATAAAATATAGGGGCTCCAGAAATTGGTTCATCTTGTACTACACGAGGAAAGATCCAATTAGTTTCCTTTATAAATTGAATTCTCTTGTTTTGGGGATATTTATTATTAATTTCTCCTAAAAAGTCACTGCAAGCCTTTTGCCAAGGTTCACTGTCTGCCCATAATCGTTCAATTTCTTCATTAGTCAGAGGCACAACAATTTCTGCAGGGTCCTTTCCAGTCAATTGGCGGAGTCTCAATTTACCTTTAAAAATCAGATCAGCAATTTTTTCGATATATGTCTTCATCTTTTTGCTTGGCCTATGTGGCAGAAATATCCATTCTAATATGATGCTTTCTCTTTGCATTAAGATTCCTGTTGGAGATTGTCTTGAGGGTAAAATAACAAGTATGCATTCCAAGTCTGGATCCACACGATCCACATGTGTTTCCTGAAGTTTTCTTTCTACCAACTCTAATTCTTTCTCAGCTTCAGCAGATAGTTTTCTTGGACTATTTAAACCCTTGTCACCTTCTAAAGTCTTGAATAAATTAACTAGTTCATAGTTTTTTATACCAATCATGGGCCGTATATGAGCAATATCTCCTAGTAGCTTTTGAAAATCGTTAAGAGTCTTCAATTTATCTCTATTTAATTTTACCTTTTGTGGTCTAATTTTTTGTAAACCTATCTTATATCCTAAATAATTGATAGAATCTCCCCTCTGTACTTTTTCTGGAGCAATTTGCAGTCCCCAATTAGGCAATACTTTCTGTAGTTCTTCAAACAATGTTTTTAATGTCTGTGGGTTTGGGTCTGCCAACAAAATATCGTCCATATAATGGTAAATGATAGATTGTGGGAAGCGCTTGCGTAGTATTTCTAGTGGTTGTTGTACAAAATATTGGCATAAAGTGGGACTATTTAACATTCCTTGGGGCAGGACTCTCCATTGGTACCTCTTAGCTGGCCCTGAATTATTAAGAGTAGGCACTGTAA
Organism: Phyllotis vaccarum; assembly: GCA_033318265.1. Taxonomy (NCBI): domain Eukaryota; kingdom Metazoa; phylum Chordata; class Mammalia; order Rodentia; family Cricetidae; genus Phyllotis; species Phyllotis vaccarum. The sequence goes on from JARWLC010000006.1 coordinate 68,577,011, forward strand.
AAGCAAATTTCTCTTTGTCCTGTTCCTGTAAAGGTATGGTAAAAAAGCAATCTTTCAAGTCAATAACTGTAATAGGCCATCCTTTAGGTAGTAGAGAAGGCAGGGGAATACCAGATTGTAAGGAGCCCATAGGTTGAATCACCTTATTAATTGCTCTTAAATCTGTCACCATCCTCCATTTTCCAGATTTCTTCTTGACAACAAAAACAGGAGAATTCCAGGGACTGGTTGATTCTTCAATATGCTGAGCCTGTAACTGCTCCTGTACCAACTGTTCTAACGCCTGAAGTTTTTCCTTTGTCAAAGGCCATTGTTGAACCCAAATAGGCTTTTCCGTTAACCATTTCAAAGGCAGTGCTGTGAGTGTCTTATTAAGAGGGCGATTCTTTTGTACAACTTGAATGGCTGGTGAATTTTTGTCATTTTTGGAAACATAGTTGATCCTTTGGCTGACATCATAACCAGGAGGGATTTTAATCTGGGTATTCCATTGCATTAGGAGGTCGCGACCCCACAGATTCACTGCTATATCAGCCATATATGGCTTTAACCGTCCTTTTTGACCTTCTGGTCCTATGCATTCAAGCCACCTCACACTCTGTTTCACCTGAGATATTGTTCCAATACCCAGAAATTGGATATCTACTGTCTGTAAAGGCCATCTCGGATGCCAGGACCGTGGGGTTATGATCGAAACATCAGCCCCCGTGTCGACTAAACCCTGGATATAAATATTGTCTATCAGTACACCCAATTTTGGTCTTTGTTCATTTATCGAAGTCTGCCAAAATATCCGTTTCGTAATTTTCTTTGGAGTTTTTGAATCTTCTTTTGAATTTATGTTATCATCTGATATCGTATGTTTTTCAAGATCAGGTATTGGGTGTTCTATTCGTCTTGAGGATGATGGTCTTCTACTACGACCGGATATGATCTCACCATCCTCGAATTTGGAGTCTGATTTTGGGGGGCTTCCCGGGGGAAGCCCCGAAAGGCGTTTCCCGATGGCAGAGGGTTGCCTTCTTTATCTCTGGTAGATCTACATTCATTGGTCCAATGTCGTCCCTTGCCACATCTTCTGCATAATCCAGAAGGCAATGGCCTTCTGTTCGAATTAAACCTAGATCGGGCCTCGTTTCCAAGAGTACTTTGTGTACAGTTTCGTCTTACATGGCCTTGTCTATCACAGTTGAAACAAGTGATTCCTTGGTTCCTCTTCCTTACCTTATCAATGGTTTGGTCTACCCAATTGTCTTCATTACTATGGAGAGGTTCAGCATTGATTGTATATTGAATCCATTCTTCTAGAGGTGCGGCTCTGATTTTTAAAGGCAGAAGCATTCTTCTACATTCTGGATTAGCATGATCAAAGGCCAGAGAAAGTATTATTTGCTTTCTAGCTTCTGGATCTGATATTGCTCTATTTACAGCCGTGGTAAGCCTTTGTAGAAAGTCAGTATAAGGCTCTTTTAAACCTTGTTTGACCTTAGCATAATGCTCAACTTTTTGACCTGAGTCTAAAATCTTTTCCCATGCATTAAGTGCGGCCGTACGGCATAGCAATAAAGTATGTTCGTCATAAGTAGTCTGAGTCTTCACGTCAGCAAACATTCCTTCACCAAGGATTTGGTCCTGAGAAGCAAAGAAACCCCTAATTCTTCCTTGGTGTTCTAAGGTCCTGGCTTCTTCTCTAAACCAGCTTCTCCACTGCAAATTTTGACTCTGGTCCAAGACAGCAGCCGTTAGCTGCATCCAATCGAGGGGGAGGATTCGGTTTTTTGCAGACCATGAATTCAGGAGCTGCTTTACATAAGTAGAGTGAATACCATACATGGATATTGCCTCTTTAAAATCTTTGATGTCTTTCATATGTAGTGGCTCATAACTATACTCTACATATTCTGAGGAACCCCCTGGTGCCATCTTGGTCTGAATAGTAGCTGGGAATAATAGTGGTGGTGAAGGAGGTATCCCCGTGATGTTTACAACTTTATGTAAAGTATTTCCAGTACCATAACACCCCATTGGGGGTTGACCTGAACTGTTCTGAGCATCAGATGTATCATTGCCCTTTTGTAGTGTTGCAATATGGTCCCCACATTGTTCCATTTTAGATATAATGGGTTCCCATTTTTGGATTTTGGACACTACGGATTCCCATTCTTGGAATTTGGACAGTGCAGGTACAAATTCTTGTATTTCGGATACCATCTGTCTCAAAGTTTGACTTTCTTGATGAAGTGATCCTTGTAAAGACTTCACCGAGTTAGCAATTTTGAGATCTACATCATTAGCATAATTAATGATTTTCTCGTCCACTTTGTTAATGTGGTCAACAAGTTTCTTGTTCTCATCAGTTACGTAGAGTTTATATTGTTCTAGGTCTAAAGACCTCGCCGAGTTAGCAATTTTCAGATCTACATCATTAACATAATTAATGAATTTTTCATCCAGTTTATTAATGTGGTCAATAAGTTTCTTGTTTTCATCAGTTACGTAGAGTTTATATTGTTCTAGTACAGTGTTATCATTATGTGAAAGCTTGTTGTAACCAGTTTGTAGCATATCCATCGTTTTAGACATAGCAGAGTCTAATTCACATATCCTGGACAACAGCTGCTGATTGAAGGTCTGCATCTGCTTAACGTCATCTGACAGTGTAGCGTTTGATGATTCTATAATACCAAGTTTGGATGGTAATTGAAAGTTCAGATTCGTGACCTCAGTCATCACCCTTCTATTGTGGAACACAACATACAGAAACAGACCAAGAAATAGTAAAACTGGGGTACTGAATACCTCAAGATACTCATTTAAAAACTTGTCAACCATCGTGGAAAAATATATACCAAATTCCTCAAAAGAATAGTTGTCAGCCATTACCTCAATCTAGGTGCAATGACGCTGTGTGGTCAGAAGGTGTCACAATAACGTTTAGTGCCCTGCTGTATGGCCGCTGTAGAGACACTCAGCACGTTATTCACAGATCCTAGGTGTTAGAGGGTCTCAGCAGACAAAATAGAATCTTTGGGAAAAAACAAATTCTCACAAGTCAAGACAGGATGTTAATTACAAGATAGAATGGTTTTAGTTATCTTTGTTCACCTACAGGAGTAATTCACAATTGTCCCAGGTTACAGGGGTTAGGGGCGGAGCTGCTGCTTGAATCTGCAGTTTTTGGGTCAAACTCAGCCAGCCAGGTTGGGGGAAGGGCGCTCCTGCAGCCGCAGTTCAAACTCAATTAAAATGAACTGAGCAGCGGTACAGCTAGGTGCGGAAGCAAGCAGCCCGGGTCTCAGCCGTTTAGCTAGGCAGAGAGCCGCAGCCGCGCGCTGGGGGAGGGGCGTGCGCAGCAGGCAGACAGCCCGGGTCTCAGCCGTTTAGCTAGGCAGAGAGCCACAGCCGCGCGCTGGGGGAGGGGCAGAGATACCGACCGCGCGCGCGCGTGCAGCGGTTAGACAGACCGACCGCTTACAGCGGAGCCGCAGCCGCGCGACTGGTCGAGGGGCGGGGCTACAGACCGCGCGCGGCAGCTGCAACCGGCCCGGGTCTCAGCTAGCCGCGGGTCGTGTGCTGGGTGGGGGGGGGTCTACCGACCGCAGGTGGCAGCGGGGCCGAGGCCGTGCGGCTGGCTGAGATGCTTGGAGCCCCCGCTGGCGCCGGCTGAAACAGACCGGGAGCCTCGGAAACTGATGGCGTAAGCCGTTTGGAGGTCACCGCTCAAAACCAAATCTGCACGGGGCTGGATAAGCCCCGCCCACACTCAAAACCTGACCTGAGTGTGAATTAAACCCGTCCCGTGGGCCCGCCCGTGGGTCCGGGACACGTTGGGCGCCAGATGTAGGCGGAGTTTACCCACAAGAACACCAATACTAGAAAAATATTTATTAGAATATAATCCAGAACTCACGGTACAGGTAACCAAGCACAGTAGGGACCGAAGTCTGCAGACGGACGGACGAAGGGGTCCTTCCTCCAGCAGCCAGGAACCAGGAAGAGAGCCCCCCAGCGTCCCAGCAGCCCCTTATCAAAGGGGTTGGCCACACCCCCTCCAGGAGCCCGGGACCCTGGATAAGCTTCTTTGGACCTTATCAGCTGACACCTGAATCCCACAACAGTGTGTGCTTCAAATAGGTCAGAACTTAGCACTGCACCCATCCCTGCCCGTAGTTACTATTCTGGCCTAATCTTGGCTGCTTTTGTCGTCACGCTGTGTTTAGGATTATAGACAGAGGAAAAGTTCAGTGTGGACTTTAAAATTTAGAGCTGGGGGCTTTGGGCAGCTAAGAAGCTTGCTTGAGGCCCATATTCTACCTTTCTTGGGAACACAAGCAATGTGATAATTTCAGAGTGATGTTTGGCCTGAGGTGGAGTTCGCTAACAGTATAGCCACTGAGGTGTGTTGTTGTTTTTAAGAGTGTGGCGATGTCTCTGGCTTTGAGTGACTTCTGAGAAAGAATACTTTATATGATCCCTGAGTCCTCAGTACCAGTCAAGTTCATCCAGTGTTTTAGAGGTTGGATGTTTGCTTATGGCACTGTTAAAGGGTAGTAGGTGTGATGGCACACACTTAGCCAGGCATGATGGCACACAATCGCACGACGAACACTTGGAGGTTGAGCAGGGAAGGTCATGATGAGCTTGAGACCATCTTGAATTACAGTACTGTCTTAAAAAACCAAAAATGAATAAATATTTAAACAAAGAGTTTTAAAGTAGCAGGCTATTTGCATCAGGGTCATTTTGCACCCTCACCCTGCCCACTCTGGGTGTTGACTGAAGTTGCTAGTAACCAGCCAGTCACATGTTTATGATAGACTTCAGCTGGTCCACTGGGAAAACGCTCCAGTTTGTTTGTTCTTAAGTCCCTTCTCTTGCCTAACAGAAGTAAAGCGGGCAGAGGGATGCGCCTCCTTAGTCTGTGACCTTGAACAGAGTCTTACAATTCATTAGTATCTGTAATTCTATCTTAAAAGCACATATGGCCAGCTCTTCATATCTGCTGTAGCTGAATACTCAGCTTTGGATTGAAATTTTTAAATAAAATACTGCATCTACCTAAGTATAATAGCACATACCTGTTTCATCCCAGCACTTAGGAGGCAGAGGCAGGTTGGATTTTTGAGTTAAAGCCGGTCAGGACTACCCAGTGAGACCCTGTCTCAAAAACATTCTAACTCTGAGGGATCCAATGCCCTCTTGTAGCATCCATGGGCACCCTGGATCTTTGAATATTTTCTCATATATACTGACCATCTTCTGACTTTTCTCTTGAACCATAAATACCTGTTCACATAGCTCTTACCTTTATCAGGTATAATTAATCTAAAGATGATTTAATGTATTGGGAGGATTACATATGTTAATGTGCAGATACACTATTTTATACACATGAACCTCAGCAGGAGTGTCCTAGAACCAGTGCCCTGCAGATATAAAGGGAAAACTAATTGAAATGATTGCTCACTATATTTCTTTTACACAAGAAAAGGTCATAAGGAATGTGTTGACAGTAAGTTTATAATGGAATAAATGAGTCTAACACTTCTCTTTCCAACTCTTGTCAGAATCGGCTGCAGTCTCAAAGAGCATTGCTTCTACAAGGCACTGAAAGCCTGAACCGGGCCACCCAAAGCATTGAGCGATCTCATCGGATTGCCACAGAAACTGACCAGATTGGTACAGAAATCATAGAAGAGTTGGGGGAGCAACGAGACCAGTTGGAGCGTACGAAGAATAGAGTAAGTGTGGGTAGTACGGAAGGTAGGTGGTCCTCCGTACAGAGGTCAGACACTGCAGGAGTCTGAGTTCAGGAATAACTTTTTCCTCTCCCCACATATGTCTGTGTATATTTATGACTGAGCCTCGATTAAGCCCAGCTGCTGACCTGGAACTTAGTGATCCTCCTGCCTCTGACTCCCGAGATCAAAGTTGTGTGCCACCATGCCAGACCACAACTGTTCAGCCAGCTCTCCGGTCTTGTTTTCTGAAAACACTATATACTTATAAGACCCTATTTAACGCAAAGGCTTTTCCCACTTGTCAAAATGGTACAACTGAGAGTTCATTGGCTTTAAATTATCTTTTAATCCCCTAAGGTAAGTTGCTCCATTGCAGGAAGAAAGCAGAAATATGAGTCAATTGATAACTGCATTGAGATTCTCTGGTCTGTGATGGTAAGAGGCTTGGAAAATTCCTTTTTCCTTTATATAAATGGGCTCATCTACATCAAATTTAAAGAATAAAAAATGTTTTCCTGTTGAATGTTAGATTCTTAGGATTTGCCTCAGGACAAATATTGTCTGAAAACATTGTAACCCAGGTTTGAACAGGAAAGTTCTAGCTCATTGTGAGGATTTGAATAGATTTTTTTTTTTTTAATTTGGTACATCTTATTAAAGCAATTCCCCCATTTTTCTATCTTGTGCAAATTTACAGTAAAGTGCTAATCTCAAGGCAATCTATAGAGAAGGCAAATTGCTAACATATTCTGTAAGTTTTGGGTCTTGAATATGCTTTGTAGATCGGTTAAACTTAAAGCACCAAAGATTGATCTGAGAGAATGACTTACTGAGGCCACAGAGCAGCTGTGACAGACAGCAAGGAGCATCACTGATGTGTCCTTCTGCTGAGCTGATTAGTGGCAGGTTGTCAAATGAGAAAGGTATGAGGACTGGAGAGCAGCAGTCTCCTTTACCCTTCCTGCCCTCACTCCTCTCACTCCCGCTCCCTCAGGAACAATGGTGGGCAGTGATTCTCTCCTCAATGAGTATCTACACACCTTGACTTTTCTAGGTTCCTTTGTTTATTCAGGTATCAGCCATTAAATTCATTGGATTTCCTTATATTTCTTAACAAAGACCTTTAAGTGCTCACTGTTCAAATTCTATAGAATTTTGAAAAAAGAAGGAAATGATTGGTTTTTTTTTTTTTTCCAGCTGGTAAACACAAATGAAAACTTGAGCAAAAGCCGGAAGATTCTCCGCTCAATGTCCAGAAAGTAAGTTTAAAACAAAACAAAAACAGAACAAAACAAAAAACCCAACCCACAACTTCTTAGCCAATGTATTTCAACTAAGAAAACTAAGAGTAACTTAACAGATGTCCTAATACATAACCTTAGTGCTGTACAAGCACTTCACCTAGCACTCAGCATCCAAAGAGAATATAGCTTTGTGGCATTAAAATCTCAGGATAGGTCCTTGGTTAAAGCCATGGAAGCCTGTCTGCTGGACAGTGTAAATGTTGGTTTCTGTTTCTCAGGAGACCTAAGGGACTGATGGGCTTTCCTACTCTGTGCCTGGTGTGAGCACTGTTGGTGCTTAGTTCCTGCCTTTCATGGCAGGCCCTTCTTGTCCTGTTAGCAAGAAATATTAGCAAGCTGGCGACCAACATGGCTGTGAGATGAGTCCAGGGAGAGAAGCAGAACTGTCCTCAAACTGCCACAAGTGAACTGTGGCATTTGCACATATATGTGTGCTCACACTAACCTGAAGTAAGTGCTAACAGCACCAAAAAGAGGCCACAGAGGAGGCCTGACCCTGGGGCTAACCTGGTGTATAGTAGTGTGGCATATCTGTGTACATGGGAGCTAACAAGAACTACAATAATCCATTCAGTTAACTAGTAACTGGGAGAAAAATTTTCCCAAACAGTGGGAAATTCCTTGTGATGAGGAGAAATAAAGTGATAATCTTTTGAAAAGAGGTTAATTTTCAGAGAGTGAGTGTTCTGGTAGCAGAGCAGAGGGAGAAGTAGGGAAGGGAGACTAAAAGCAATGCTTAAGGCCACTGCTTACTTGCCCTAAAAGTAACATCCATGAGCCTAATTAACTTTGAAATTAGAGTATACCTCAACCCTGCTTCCAGTGTGCACTCAGCTGTATATTAAAGCAGCAGAAATACAGGTGGAAGAACGTTTTAGAGTCAGGAAGCCATGTTTATGTTTTGGTATTTATATTCTGTTTCCCACGTTTGTGATGCACTAAGTGATGTCCTGCAGTTACAGCTGAAGAGCACCATGATTGTCACCAGCCAAAGGGCTTAGGACTTAATGCTTAGTGTGTGAGCCAACGAACTCCATCTGCCTCACTGTACCCACAGCATCAGAAACAGCTAGAGATACGGTTAACCAGACTCATGTCTACTTACTCTGCTTGACTTTGTAGAGTGACCACCAACAAGCTGCTGCTTTCCATCATCATCTTACTGGAGCTAGCCATACTGGTCGGCCTTGTGTACTACAAATTCTTTCGACACCATTGAACTTCCTGGAGGGAAGGGATTGTGGACCAGAATCTTGACTCTGAATGAACGGTGTTAGACATATATCTTGCTGCTGTGGGCTAGCAGTTCAGAATGCATTGTATAGCCAGACTATGGGAGGGAGGGCAATGGAAAATCACATATATGAACAGCAAAAGACCAGTATGATGTACTGAGGTAATAAATGCTGTTTATAACTCATTCAAATTTACATGTATAACAATATCTCGTAAACTTTAAAAAAAACCAAACCAAATACATTTACAGTAGTAGTACTGGTCACCAAATAGAGAAGGGAAATTTTGTAATTGTCAGAGTGCACAAATGTTCTCATTAAGGCAATATTGATCCAGATAGCCATTTAATATTGTCCCCTTAAATGACTTTCAACTCTGGAATGCCATTGTGAAGTGTGCCAGTGGGTGTACAGGATTTCCTAAATTCTCACACGCTCTTCACTCTCCGATTCAGCCGGTGGAGTAGGAAGGTGGTCATAGACAATATGTCCTCCTTCTCTTGTCTGACCAAAACTCGAAGCAATCACATCCACTGCTAGGCTGGCGGTAGCCTTGGCCTCTTCCTCTGAAGTGGCCAAATGAGGATTGACTTCAACGAGATCCAGAGCTGACAGCAACCCTGGAACAATAAAGACAGGTGAAGAAGACTTAGAAGATTCCCTAGCTGCTACTTCCCTTGAGGTTTCTTCTACCTGGTAAAAAGCCTTTTCCAACATAAAATAGCCTGCTGTCAGAAAGCCCTCTGCAGTTGGCAAGATGGCCCAGTAGGTAAAGATGCCTCTGCCAGGCCTGACCACCTGAGTTCAGTCCCTGGGTTCCACATGGTGTTCAGAGAGCCAGTCCAGCAAGTTGTCCACTGGCCTCATGTGCTCACCACTCCCCATAAACATGGAAGCAAAATTAACTAAAAATAAAAACAGCCGGGTGGTGGTGGCACAGGCCTTAATCCCAGTATTTGGGAGGCAGAGGCAGGCAGATCTATGAGTTCAGGGCCAGCCTGGTCTACAGAGTGAGTTCCAAGGCAGTCATGGCTACATGGAGACACCCTGACAGAATAGAAATAAGAGCCCTTGCTTTACTGGTAGAGGACCCAGGTTCAATTTCCAGCATCCACAGGCTGGCTCAGTCTATAGCTCTTAATTCCAAAAGAGCCAACACCTGATCTCCATGGGAACCAGTGATGTGTGTACATCCACATATGTAGGCAGACTCATGCACACTCAAAAGAAAACTTCAAGCCCTTTGCACCTCTTCCACTTGACCACAAGTTTATATTAGGACTGAAAAATTATAAAATCTACACCTGGTCAACTGCTGTAATAAGCACCATCTGTCACACTTTTAGGCATCTATCTGTTTGGGGTTCTTATTGGTCCTTTTCTCTCCCACCCAGTGCTATGGATTGAGTACATACTTTACCAGAGAGCTGCATTCCATCCCCATCTGTACGTTTTTACCTTTTTAAGGTGCATATGCTTGTGTGCTTGTGAGTGTGTATGTGCACCTGCCACTGTGCATGTTAAGAGCTGAAGACAACCTTGGTCTTGATTTTCATTTCTCCTTTGAGATAGAGTCTCCTTAGCTGCACATGCCAGGTTATCTGACCCTCAAGTTTCTGGGGATCTTCATGTCTCCATCTTGCCACAAGAACATTGGGATTACGGCGTTTGCTATTTTGGGATCCAAACTCAGGTCTTCATGTTGGGCAGCAACTGATTTACCAAACAGCCATCTCGCTAGCTTTACTGTCTCTTGAAGCACCACCCACATGCCCAGAAGTATAATTAACTGCCATAAACTTTTTTGTTCTGAGATAAGGTCTTGCTAGCCCAAACTTTCATGACTCAGTTATAAAAAGAGGTTCCACATATTATACATTTTTGTCTTATCTGACCCAACACCTTGGCATTTGGTCAAAGAAAGATGCAGCCATATATTGACTGGTTCAGTCTGCATTCCAGTTGCCTTCTCCGAGTTTGTGCCCAAGTCCTCAGCATTGTTTATTTATCTGGAGTGGGCTGAGGGAAAAGAAAGAGCCTATCCATATCTGCCTTCCACTTTCCCTCCTTATCTGGCCTACTTCTCTTCAGGTTTTTCTCTCCCAAGACAGGGTTTCCCTGTGTGGCCTTGGCCATGCTGGAACTCACTCTGCAGACCCAGACCTGCCTCAAACTCAGATCTGCCTCTTGAGTGCTGAGATTAAAGGCCTGTGCCACCACTGCGGGGGCACTTCCTGGCTTAAATTTTTAACTTAATCAGTTACTCTGGGCTAATCTACCTCTTAAAGAGTGATCTGAACAAACTATAATTCAGTAACACAGGTACTTAAGAATATTCAGGGTGGCGCTATAAAGTCATACTACATTATGGTACACGACAAACTGGTTCTTATGTTCTTAGTGATGCATAATTGAGTATATTGTACAAAACTACAATGACCAAGGATGTTAATATTGCATTGTTATAATTTCCTGCACAGGGTCTTGTGTCCATGATTTGTGTCATATTCTCACTGGCTGAATCTAGCATCTCTAGCATATCCTAAGGTACCCTGAAGAGGGGTTGTACCTCAAAAAAATGTATATCGCCAATATATTTGGACTACTGACATCCTGCAGATTAGTTTAAGCAAATTGTTGTCTGTGTTAATGATGTCATGTCAACAAAACAGAAGGGAAACACAACGTACAGGCTGGCTTCAACCTCACAGAGATCCACCTGCCTCTGCCTCCCAAGTGCTAGGATTAAAGGCATGTGCCACCACTGCCTGGCACAAATTAAAGTTAACCAACACGCTCCAGTAGGAGGCGTATTTTAGATTAAAAAGATATTAACCTGTCTTCAAGATTGAGCCTGAGGAGATAAGTCAGAGTACTTGTACAAGTGTGAGGACCTGAGCCGAGTCCTCAGAGCCTATGTTTAAAAAGCTAGGCACAATGCCTAATGCCTGTGGTTGTGATTCCAGTGAGGGAGATTGAGACAAGTGGATCTTGGAGGCTAGCCAACTTGCCTACTCAGTGAGTTCCATATAAGTAAGAGATCCAAGAAACAAGGTGGGTGGCACCTGAGGAATGATACTGGAGGTTGATCTTATGAAAAAAAATTTTCCAAGAGACCCTCCTAAAAGCAAGACCTGGTGGCTGGCATATGCCTATAATCCAGCACCTGGAAGATGAACACAGGCTATATAATTCAGTCATCCCCTCTCAACTACACAAGTTTCAGGCAAGCCTTGACTACATGTGAGACCTGTCTCCAAAAGAAGCTGTGACAGACTTAACTCCAAATGAACCAACAGCCCCTTAGAATTAGAGAAAATGAGCTGACTGGCTTTGCTTATCTTAATCTCCTTTAGACAGCTGAGACACCAGGACTGCGTACCTGACATTCTGTTCCTATTTGAAATCTACTAAGTGTATGAGTGACACGATTTCCTGTTCAGTATTAGCATATTTTGGCACAGTCCAGATTCAAAGATGCCTCTAGCCATCTGTATCCTCAGTTAACCCGGCCATATGATCTTGAGCTATAATCATGAGCTATAAAAGTATAACCAAAGCAAATGGAGTGACAGAAAAGAGCCCCTGAAGAAAGGTATTGGCATGTTCCATAGATGTAGTTAACAGGCTGCAGACTTGGCTACTACATACCTGTTTTATGTATTTCTTCAGTAATATACACTCCTTCTCTGTAGGTTAACCCCCCTGCAACAGGGGTTCCTGTGGCTGGAGCCAGTTTAGGGTCAAATGCATCAATATCAAAACTCAAGTGGATTGGCTTCTGTCTTCTGGAAGGAAATGGACAAGAAAATATGTAACTGGTGATGCTTGTAATCTTCATTTTTGTTCTAGCTCTGATGCTTTGCTAATTCAGTGTAGATTTTTAGATTTTCTATTCCTGAAAATTACTCAGATTGGCATATTAACATCTTACATTGTACTTTAAGATATTGCTATTTATTTTGTATGCCTCAGAAAAACTCCAGTGCTTATTTCTGGGTTACCTATGCTTGTAAATCCATCCTAATTCTAAGTTGAATTAGAACATGCAGATATTCCATGACTGAAACTAACATACAAAGTCCTCATTGCAAATGACTGACCACTGGAATGATGAGAAGATGAGCCTAATGAGCATGCAGTTGTATTCTTAATACAGAACCTGAATGACACAGTAATGAACTGGAAGAATTGAGAGCACTGGGATGTGAATGGAAGCCTCTTAGATACTTGCAAAATACAGAACAAAGAAAATTCCTGAGAAGGAGGATGAGTCAGGGACTTACCGGAAACTCTCCCAAATCCACAAGAATATGCTTTGTTTGATAGTAGGCCTTTCTGAACTATTTGAAAATGTGTACATGTTTTGCCTTTATTTAAGAAGTGAAATTACTGTGTTCGAGATATGAGCTTACGTGTGCTGCTCTCCAGAGCTTTTGTCCCATCTGTACCCCTGGGACCTAGAAGTAGACATTCATTGTTACTTACTTGCCAATCAGCAGATCAAATGTCTGTTCCATGACCTTCTGGATACCAAGCCGGTCAATGTCTCTCATGGAGAAAGACTGGATGTCATAATTCTTTAAAATAAAACTGGCGAGACAAAAGAAAAGACTTAGTTTTAAAAAGTAAAGTGTATTTAGGAACTCTTGCCTTCATATTGACCTACACATGTAGGTAGGACAAGGCCAGAGCTTAACTCTTCTCCGTTGACTTACTGTTCAGGAGGGTCCACATCTCTTAGACCAATGTACACAATACTTGGGGAAGAAAGACAAGGTTTGACCCAGGACAATCCTGGCAGTTGTGGTACCTGTGAAGAGAGGAAATTCTTACACTCACCAGAATAATGGCCATGTGATCCTAAGACTATAGTGACACTTTCTTCTCCTGTCCACTATGTATGTTTAAAATGACACAAAACACGCGTGAGCCAGAAGAGAAAACCACCCAGTGGAAATGTTTCAGGAGAGAAGCTGCAAAATACAGGTATCTTGAGAATCTTAAAAAAAAAAAAAAAAAAAAAAAAAAAAAAAAATCTGTGTGGTGGCACAAACCTTTAATCCCAGCACTCAGAAGGCAGAGGCAGGTGGATCTCTGAGTTCAAAGCCAGCCTGGTCTACAAAGTGAGTTCCAGGACAGTCAGGGCTACATGAAGAAACCTGTCTTGAAGATAGACAAAAGCAAAAAGTCTTATAGGTGATCTGGTTTCTCATTAACTACTTAGGTAGCAGGGATATGCTGGCCAGTCCTTCCCACTCCTGCTCATTACAGATTAGTTCTTAAATTTGTCCTGGTTTAGCTTGGATTTCCCTGCATAGAGGGATATTGAGTCTTGTCTGACTAGCAGAGACACCCCTGTCCTTTGAAGAGCTCAGAAAAATTCTACCCAAAGGCAAGCACAGTGTCACTTAGCCTCTAAATGAGTGAGTTTTAGAGTGTGGGAGCTTCTGAAAAAGCCCCTGGCTAAGGGAGTGTCCAGCACTACACTTTCCACCTCCTGCTACAAACTGAATTTCCTAAACGATTTTGAGCCCCACTGAGAACAGAGACCATAGCCCTAGCATCCTGCTGACTTTCCTGCCCTTAATAATGTAAATAACAAGTGAAAGAATTGGGTTAGCCACATTCAGCCCAGCTTTATCCAAATCTCAATTGGATTCCCAAAGCCCCAGGATAATCTTAGAAGCCATTCACCTTCTCGTTGTGGCCCACTTACCTTGTCTTGTAGTTCTCTGACAAGAAAGGAAAGTGGCTGTCCGTGGATGTTTCCAGATACAGTGGTGAGGGGTGTATGAATGTCAGCATGAGCATCAACCCAGATGACACAGAGATCTGGGCGGTGCCGGGCGTGGCCACTAATGGTACCTATTGCCAGGCTGCAAAGAACAAATAGAATAATCTTCAAGGCCTTCTGCTGGGCAAACATGCCTGGTAACAGATAACCATAGCCAACACTGCTTACACTCTGTCCCCAGGGCAAAGTCAGGGTCTTGCCTGAAGCTGGGTTACAGTGAGACAAAAGTCCCTCAGTTGTACTTCCCAAAGATTAACTTTTAAGTGGATTAGACAGAGAAAGAGAAAGCTTTAAAGAGTCTGTGCTCAGTCCTAGGGGATCCAACTCATAGGCAGTGTATAGATGTACAGGCAGGGAGGACACCCATACACATAAAATTAAAGGTTAGGAAAAACAGAATGCTGATGATTGGCTATCCCTACAGTAAGACATGTCACTGCTGCTCCCCAGAACCATGTGAATTTGTCCATTAGCCCTAACCAGAAAGGAGCTCAAATATTAATTTGTCCAGTGAGTGCAATTTAGTTAAAGCAATGGGGTCTTGTCTGACAATTTGCAGAAGAGCTGCTTAACTCCTTCAGATCTAACTTCCAGAGAATCTGATACATTTAAGAGGATTTTGTTGTTGAGTTGAGTTAGGATCTTCATGTTGCCTAGGCTTGTGTTCAAGCAGCTCAGTCCTCCCTCTTCCCAGCTAGCTGGGGCTGCAAGTATGTGCCACTACATCCAACTTACAGTGACTTTGTATTTTGAGATAGAGTTTCTCTGTGTAGCTCTGGCTGTCCTGGAACTCACTCTGTAGATCAGGCTGGCCTTGAACTCTCAGAGATCCACCTGCCTCTGTCTCCAGTATGCTGGGATTAAAGACCTGCACCACCACCGACCCTCCCCCAGCCTCTTTTAACTTTTTTTAAAGATAAAAATTAGGAAGCAGACTTGCCAGTGTAGCTTTGGTGTAGCTTCGTGGCCCTGCATTTGCCTTAGTATGTAGAGCCTTGAGTTTAATTCCTACCATAACACAATCAGCTGCAAAAGCTTGTGGGTAACACTTCTTAAAAGCTGAAAAGTGAGGCTGGTACAAGGCAATCTCCATGGAGTTCATGTACACCACTGAATAACGTCATTCAAGTTATACATTTTATGCCCCCCTGCAAGATTTAACAGACTCAAACTCTGGCAAGTTTTAACTTTGAACTTGAAAAAGTTAAGTAGCCTGGCTGTAGTATATGTAGCTATAAACAAAAAGAAAAGCTAAAGACTGTGGCTATCACATGGATGAGGTCCCCAATGAGACTTGACCTCAAGTGGGGGAGGAGCAAGATATTTGGAGAGAGGAATGAGGTAGGAGGCCAGAGCCTGCCTTCTGCTCTGGTTGACTCCTCTGAGTGCCCAGTCATCTCTAGAGAACCGAGTCTGACTTGTTTCTTAGCCTGCCTGAATTTTTATTCCTAAAGAGGAATCAACTTGCTTCTGCAGCTGGAGCAAATGTTTAACTTCTCATAGTTATCTAGAAAATTCTCTGAACACCTCAGGGAAAATTGCTAGGCTGAATCAAAAAAAAAAAAAAGCCAGAGGATTTGGATGCCAACTCTGCTACTTCCTGGCGATAGGCCTTGACCAAGTTATCTAACCTCTGTCCCTCAGAGCTCCTAGCAATAAATGTGATAAAGCCCTATCTCCCTGATGCCACTGTTCGGGTTGACTAAGTACCAGTAAGTGTTCAGTGCTAGCACTAAGGAACCTCCTCCTACTTCCACTGCTTAGAGCAGACCACACTCCCTGGTGAAACCTGACCTATTCCAGCCCAGACTTCTCCCACCTCTGAAATTCTGCAGTATTCAGTACTTTTCAGTTTTTTATTTCACATGTATTATTTGATCTAGTCCTAGTAGATCTCAGTTGAGCATTCTCTCATACTTTGAAAAAACTGTCCACTAAGAAAGATTGAAAGCACTGTGTCTTTAATAGAAAATGTATCAGCGTCCCAAGGAAGGGTCACTAACAAACGTAAAATAGCAGAAATGCTTATAAAAAAAGAAAACTGTAAATTCAGTCTATGGATGGATCCTACCAGGCCTTCAAAATAGGTTGATGAAAGTCTTGAGATGGTTCTCAAGAACCTCGCTCAGTCTCTCTCTGTGCTTGCTGTGCTGAACACGCATAGTCTCATTTGTATTTTTCTCCAAGTAAGGACACTGAAATAAAGAAGCTAATTACTAAGCCCAAACACCTGTGTTCCAGCTTACCTGTGGTCGCCTCCTATGGTGACACAGCTGTAGCCACCTGACACAGCTCTACTAACCACCTCAGCCAGTTCCTGGTTGGCAAGGCCTACTGAGCGAGGATACACTACCAGATTATTGTACGGGTCATCTTTGGGGACTTTAGTAAAACTCAAATCTCCGAAGTCTTTTAGGTGGCATCCTGAAACAAATGAAGAGCAGCAAAATGAACTGATGGCACCATTCCAACTTCTACAAGCCTGGGCTACGAGTAATTACTGGAGACAAAGTTGTGACATATCCTCATCTGTCAGAGAACAATTCCTATCATCTGACTGGCAATGTTAGCCCAATTCTATGAAGCAGACCCTCTTATGAAGACCATTTTTCAGAAGCTGCGCATTGGACAGTGAAATCCAGAGCCATTATTAACCTAAGAATCATCAGATGGGTAGCAAGCAAATAGACCTCACATCTCAGAATTATAAGGTGGAATTAAAATAAAAACACATAAGGCTATAAGGAAAATTAAGTACACCATGACCAAAATCAACCTGGGGAGGAAAGAGTCTATTTGGCACACATCTCAGGTCACAGTCCATTACTGAGGGACATCAGAGCAGGAACTCAACACTGGAACCTGAAGATAGGACCTGAAGCAAAAACCACAGAGGGATGCTGCTTACTAGCTTGCTCATGTACAACCCAGGACCACCTGTCCAGTGAAGGAATCACCCACAGTGAGCTGGGCCCTCTACATCAGTCATCATTCAAGACCCCAGAGCTCGGCATGGTGGTATATGCCTTTATTCCCAGCACTGAGGGTGCAAAGGCTGTGGAGCTCCCTGAATTCCAAGCCACTGGGTCTTCATAGGGAGTTCCAGGCCAGCCAGGGTCACATAGAGGATCCTGTCTCAAACAAAAGCAAAGTGGGAAGAAAGAAAATGCTTCCACAGTGTTGCCTACAAGCCAATCTAATGGAGACAATTTTTAATCGTCTCCCTTCCTTGATGACTCTAGTTTATATCAAATTGACAAAATAACCAACAAGTTCAAGAACCAGCGGAAAAATGACCAAATACAGCAGTTGCTGTACAAAGCTTGTGGGTAGGGCTCTGCTGGAGAGATGGCTCAGCTGTTAAGAGCTCTTACTGCCGATACAGAGGACCTGTGTTTCATTCCGAGCACCCACATGGTAACTCATAACCACTTAGAACTCCAGTTCAAGGTGATCTGACACCTTCCAGCTCAGGCACATACATCATACACATGCATATACTTAGGTACACACATGCATATACTTAGGTACACACATGTACATAAATAATAAAAGTTGGAAGGAGGGCTGGGCATGGTGGCTCATCATATGGTGCACATAGGTACACTTGGGTACACATACACATAAATGAAAAGCTTGAGGGGAGGCTGGTCAAGGTTGCTCCTAGAGTAAAGGCTCTTGTCCCCTAAAGCCCCAAAACCTAAGTCTGATCTCTGATTCTGAACAGGAATGGTGGGGGGAGAGAAGCAATTCCTGAAAGTTGTCCTCTGACTTCTGCACATTACACAGCACGTATGTTTAAACACAATAGTTTAATGTTTAAAAATTTTTTGAGGATTCACAGATTCCTAACAAATATTTTTTTACACTTGTGTGATTGGTGAGGTAGCTAAGGGCACTTGCTGTTCTAGAAAACAGGAGTTCTGTTCCCAGTACCCATATTGGGCAGATCACAGCCTCCTTTAACTCTAGCTCTGGGGCATCTGAACCCTCTTCCAGCTTCTCAGCCACCTGAACAAACATATGGCACACATACAGACATAAGGCTAGAGGAGGGTGTAAAATCTCCTAGAGCTGGAATTACAAGAGGCTGTGAAGCCAATGTGGATGCTGGAAACTGAACTCCAGTCCTCTGGAGTAGGAATATACTCTTAAACACCGAGCCATCTCTCCAGCACAGCTGGACAGATCTGGAATGATTCCTATTCTAGAGTTTCCACTTCCTTGCTTGTCTCAATGACTTCCTTAAACTTCATCAAGTGTGAGGTTCTTAATGTGGTCTAAGAAACAGAATACCTGGTATTTTGGAATACTATTTACTATAAAAGGTGTAGCACCTGTTCTTGGTTGTTAACTTACATCTGGAATTAACTAAAATCCTGATGGCACACCTATGAAGGATTTTTTTTCTTAATTAAATCATTTGAAGTGGGGGATCCACTTCTAATCCAGATCTCTGATGTGAAAGATACACCTTTAATCCAGGTTTTTTTGAGGTGGGAAGACCCACCTTTAATCTTGGCCACACCTTCTGCTGGCAGCCTATATAAAGGACATGGAAGAGGAAAGCTCTCTCTTCTCTCTCTCCCTCTCCTCCCCCCCCCCCCATGTGCTTGCTCTCATACTTGCTAGCAAGTCCATTTCTTCTCTGGCATTAGAGCCAACTTGGGCATTCCAGTGTAAATCGAAGACCAACTGAGACTTCCAGATTCATGGACTGAACAACTACCGGATTCTTGGACCTTCCACTGGTAGACAGCTATTGTTGGACTAGCTGGACCACAGCCTCTAAACCATTCTAACAAATCCCTTTCTATAAGCTCTGCTTCTCTAGAGAGCCCTCGCTAATACAAAGGCTATAGTAATGTTAATATTAACTTTCAGAACTACTTGTCAAACCTTTAGCTCATAGAAATCTTCCTGTGACCAATAAGATAAACAAGAATATTAAAGTCCAGTGGAAATGATAAGTAATGGAACTTAGGAAACACTGGAGCCCAAGTGAGGATCCCAGGGTGTAAAGTGATGGAAGCCTCAGAGAAACCAGTATCTACTCACATACACTTAACAGAAAGAAGCTGCACAAGGTCTAAAAAGAACCTGGCAGTCTTACTGCAGGACTCCAGGGAAGACGGTGCATTTCACAAGGGATTTTGGTCATTAAATGTGCAGCTCTGGGGCTAGGCGGTGACTCTGGGCTGGAACAATTGCTTAGTGTGCACAAGATCCTTGGTTTCATCCCCAACCCTAATTAACTGCCGGAGGTAGTTCAGCAGATTCACTTAAGTACTCAGTGTGGACTCTAAGATGACCAGCTCTGGAGGATTTGAGAGATGGCTCAGTGATTGATGGCCCTGGCTGCCCTTCCAGAAGATCCCAGTTCAATTCCCAGCACCCATATGGCAGCTCACAACTAACTCTAACTCCAGTTCTAAAAGATCTGATGCCTTCTTCCGGTCTTTGCGGGCACCAGGCACACAGGCAAAACACCCATACATATAAGATAAAAATAATTTTTGAGAAAGAGATTACCCACTAGATTATTTTACTGATTCCTTTTTGCCAAACAGTCTTCCTGTTTCTCACTTGCTTCCCAGGTGCCTCACACACCCACAAGGACTTCTTGAATTGTGTACTGAAAGGAATATTTCTCAATCTAATTATGCCCAGCTGCATGTATTTTTTTGGTAATTTACATAGTCAACCCCAGTCTGGTTATGAAAACTTGATGCTCCCTGTCTTGTAGAAGGGCAGAGGGTATTTTTCCTCTTCCCTTATAGACAATAGAAATTCTCTATAAGAATGAATAAGATCTAGTGGTACAGACTCCCATGTTATTCCCCAAACCTGACAACTGTATTCTTGCAGACCTTTATGCATAATACATAATTTTTTAACAAGATTATTAGATGGAATGGGTTACATTGCAGAAGTCAACTACTAAAAATATAGCTCGAATACAGTTATGTATGTTTATCATCCAGGTAAACAGCAGGCTTTCCTCTGTAGTTACTTAGGACCTGGCTTATGGCTCTGTCATACCTCAGGTTTTGTTCTTTTATGTCTAAGGATAGGTCTCCGCAGGTTCAAGACAGCAGGAACAGAAAAGGGCATGAATAAGGCCCTTGCAAACCTGAGACCATAAACTACAATCCCTACAACAAACAATGGTTGGCAGAAGGGCCCAATTCTCCACAACAGCAACATCTCACTATACATCACAAAGCCAATGCTTCAAAAGTTGAAGCAATTGAGCAATGAAATTCTGCCTCATCCATCATGCCCACCTGACCTCTTACCATCAAGAGTACCACTTCTTCAAACATTCTGAGCCTTTAACACAACCAGCAGATGCAGAAAGTGCTTCCCAGAAATCTGTCAAATCCCAAAGCAGGAACTTTTCTACTGTAGGACTAAACAAACTTATTTCACCATGGCAAAAAATGTGTTGATTGTAATGGTTCTTATTTTAATAAACACGCGTTTGAGCTGGTCATGATGGTTTATGTGTTGAATCCCAGCACTTGGAAGGCAGAGGCAAGTAGACCTCTGAATTTTGGTTCTAGTTTGAGGCTATCATGGTCTATATAACAATTTCACGATAGCTGGGGCTACATAGTCAGACCCTACATTTAAAAAGGAAAAGAAATGTTTGAGCCTAATAATAATGACTTAAAATTCATGGTCTGAAACTATAATTAAATACACTAGAGCAAGAGTCTCAGCTCTCTGTCACCAGACTTCATAGAAGAGTGGCATTTCAGAAGACAGTGAGGCTCTAAGCCCTTCCAACCAGCTGTTTAAATGGTAACAAGGTTAACAAGGTAACATACTAGGGGAACACAGGTTATGGGAGGCATCTCTGTGGTTTGCTCTTCACCCTTTGTAGGAGATTGTGTTGTTACATTGTAAATAATTGTCCCACCCACTGGTTTAATAAAAAGCGCTGATTGACCAAAGGCAGGCAGGAAGTGTGGGCAGGACTACCAGACTAAGAAAACTCTGAGAACAGGAAGCACAGAGCAGAATGCCAGAGAGAACGCCAGAGAGAAGCCGGAAGAAACAGAGGACAACCATGCTGCTCTAAAGAAAGGTACCAAGCCGCATGGCTGAACAGGAAGAATCATGGGTTAGATGAAGAGTAGAGAGCTAGCAAGTGATATACCTGAGCCTTTGGCCGATTCAGCCTAAAACTTGTAAGCATCTGTGTGTCTCTGTGGGTTTATGGGTCTGCGGGTCTGTGGGCCAAAATCTTGAGGCTAGGCCCTAAAGTACAGAGCAGAAACCTCATACTACAACCCTTCCTCTTATGTTTTCTTTGAAACTGATGTTGTAATCTAAGACTTCCCAAAACTTGTTTATCATATGTCTGCATCATTTTTGTTCAATAGTTTGGGGTGAGTAGACTCAACATGTACATAGAAACACACAAGAAATAAATGAAATAAGGGTTAAAAAATACACTTGCTATTTGAGTTGCTGGCTTGAGTTTCATTTTAAAAAAATCATTACATGGGGGCTAGAGAGATGGCTTAGGTTAAAAAGCACTTGCTCTTGCAAAGGACCTAGGTATAGTTTCCAGCACCCACAGGGTGGCTCACAATTGCAGCTCTAGTTCCAGGGGACCCAATGCCCTCTGCTGACTTCCTCAGGCACCAAGCACAAACATGATGCACATCCATACATGCAAGCAAAGCTTTCAAACACAAAATTAATTAATTTTATTAATACATTAAGTGAATTTTGGCTTGGGGCTCTGAAATAACTCTTAACATAATTTTTACACTTTATATTTATATGAAGCAGCATCATTCTCAAAGCTGATGATCATAGAATAAAAATATCAACTTTGAAAAACATTGACAGTATGTCCTGAAAAATCAAATATCAAACCAAGATTTATTATTTTTTAATACAGAGTCTTACATTTGTACCCAGATTTACCTGGAACTCACTATGTCCCTTAATGGCCTCAAACTTGTAATGATCTTCTGGCCTTGGCCTCTCAGGCACTAGTGTTACTTATATGCATGAGTCAGCACACTTAGTTCAAGATTTAATTCTGTATGTAAAACTAGACACATCCATCTCATTAGTATATTGATTTGCTGGCTTTAGTAGATGTTAAATATGTATACTAAGAAGCTGTTTTAAAACAAATTTATGATTATCAGATGTTTGATTTGCATACCTACAGATTTATAATTCCATAAAAATCTCTCAGGTGAAAAGGAGTGACATGTGCAGGGAGTTTAACTCTGAACACAGAGCCTAATGGCATGGTCGAAGGCCAAAATCTCGCCTTTCATCCACTGAGAAGACTTTCCTAGAAACTGGATGTGCCCACATAACCAGTGCCAGCCAGCACGTACATGGAAAGAAACATCCTGCCACGGCTTCTTAGAAAGGGAAACATCCCTACCCTCCCACCCCCCTCCCCCATGCCCTCCTCTCTTTCCTTCATCCATCCCGTTTCCAGAAATGAGTGTACAGTCATTCTGCAGAGCCTTGCCAATAGAACAAATTAAGGATCTAGATCTGGGGACAACAGAGCCACCAAACCAGTTCCAGACCTTGCGGGTTGTTTACTTGAAAGTGTAATTACTTTCTTTTTCAGCTGCTGACATCTAGGCTCATGCGTAATCTTAGCTGCCCAATACAGGGATTGGGTGCAGACTCTGACAGAGGAAAAACAGGCTCTGGTGAGTACAACTAACTAATGTGGAAGATGACAGGAAAGTTTAGAGAGTTTTTATCTGAGTTGGTAAGGGTTTAAGATTATAGATAAGAATATGGGAATGTGAACATGAATACAGTAGATCTTCAGAGGAAGTTGGTGTTGAAAACCATGTGTATTGATTTTTTTTTAAATTTTCTGAACAAACTGGCTTTGTCTCAGCTTCCTGGGTACTGACTGGGTTTATGGGTATGTACCACCATGCCCGCTGGACTGTACAAGTTGTCCTCTGACTTTTACAAGTAAACTGTGTACAAACACAAGTTAAAAAGTTCTCTAAAGGGCTGGAAAAATGGTTCAGTAGTTAAGAGTACTTGCTGTTTTTTAAGAGGACCCAAGATAGATTCTCAGCACCATCTGGAACTCCAGGGGATCCACTGCCCTCTTCTGACCTCCAAGGGTACCTGGCACCAGTGTGGTACACATACATACATACATGCAGGCAGGCAAAACACAGAAAATAAAAATAAATGAATACAAGTGTTTATAAGAATGAAAAAAGAAATAGATCGCTAATACAATAGTTGAGGTATGAAGGAGTAAGGAAGCCTTAAAAAAAATGGTATTTCTCAACTCAGGCCTCAGCTCCTATCTCCTAGGAGAGATGGCCCTTCCCACCAAGGCAGTGTGGTTCAGACAGGTCTGAAACTGCTTTGGTGCAGTATAACACTTTGGTTTCATGCTAGATTCTTGTTATGATTTTCAGTGTACTCCTTCAAAACTCATTAAAAACTTAATCCTAATACACTCCTGCTGGGAAGGGGGCCTGACTTGGAAGTGTGTATATATAGGAGATCATGAGGTCTTCCTCATACCAATTACAAGAAAGCATGAGGCTATAAATCGATTCTTGTTCTCTTTGCCATGTGATGCTTCCTGCCATGTTGGGATACAGTAAACTTAGGTACCACGAGATCTAGTCTCTTATTCATGCACTCCTTAGCCTCTACACCTAGGGCCAACACATTTCTATTCATTAGAGTCATCCAGTCTCAGGTATTCTGTTAAAGCAATACAAAATGGACTAACACAGTCACCAAAGAAAATATAAAGCCAATTTTCTTCATTTGATCTTCTAAAGTCCAAAGAATATTAGTGACAAAGCAGAATCCCAACTTTATTTTAAAGAAGCTCACTTCAACAATTTAGCTTCCAATCCCATATCCATCCTACACTGAGTTATGCTTGATTCCTTTTTGCCGGTTGCTCTGGTTCTCTTTCTTTCTTCCTGCAAAAGCAGATTATCTTTTTTCTATAAAAGAGTGACTACACACCACTCCCTCCAGTGAGAGCAAATTATGATATTCACTATTTGCTACTGATGCAACCTAGAAACCAGTTTTTGTCCCACAGATATCCCAGTGTTATTCAAATAGCATCCCAAAGACATTAATTTCATCTTTTTTCACCATGTAGAATTTTTTTCCTTTCCCCCCAAAACTAGAAATTGTAAATTGATAGCCTAAGCTCTTGATCTGTCAACAGACAAGAATTGTAAAGTCTATGCAAAATATATTTTAAAGCAAACACCATATAAGAAAACATGCAGGTCATAGATCCCTCACCTTTTTCCAGTCACAGAAGTCTCTATAGTTTGATAGAGATATACTTTTCATAGCATAATGTCTTCAAGGCCACAGTTTTGATTTTGATGAAATCTAACAGATTTATTTTTGTCATATGTGATTTTGGTGATTGGGTAAGATGGCTAAGAAACTATAGTCTGACCCAAATTCACAAAAATTCACACTTACAGTTTCTTCTACAGTTTCATAACTTCACATTAAATTTAGAACTTTGGTACATGAAAAGTTTTAAAGATTTTTAAGGACTTATTTTTATTTTGTGTGCATGTGAGTGCCAGCATGTATGTATGTATGTATGTATGTATGTATGTATGTATGTATGTATGTGAATTATTGCATGCCTGGGGCCCTTGGATGCCAGAAGAGTATGTTTTATCTCCTGGAATTAGAACTACAATATGGAGATGCATGTGGGTGCTGGGCACCAAATCCTGGTCCTCTATAAGAACAGCCAACACTCTTAACTATTGAGCCATCTCTTCAGCTTGAGCTAATTAGGAATTTTGATGCTCATCAGGAAATGAATATGCTCATCATGTTCTTGTTTTTATTTTGAGACAGGCTTTCACCAGCTAGCCTTCTAACCAGACCAGAATGGCCTCAAACTGAGAGATCCACCAGCTTCTGCTTCTAAGTTAAAGATGTGTGCCCCTATGCCACCCAGCTTATATAGTTTTAGTGCCTAAAGCCTACTCTTAAGAAAAATAAACTTAAGTTGGACACTTTGCTACATGCCTGTGATTCGTAACTCAGGAGGCCAAGGCAGGATTGTGAGCTGAGGACAGGTTGAGATACATAACGATATTACCAAAAGAAAGAACGGGAAGGAGGGAGCAAAAAAGACACTTGACTATGTGGAAAATTAATTTCAGAACAAAACAAAAACAGATTTGAGGCTTTATATTAATTCACATTTTAAGTGCAATGTGTTTTGATGGCCAGATAGTCCTCTAACCACCACTAAAAACAGAACAAAAAAATTCGAGTCACAATAGGTGGGTTATTATTGAGAACTTGAAGCTACTGGTAAAGCAAATCAAGGCTTTAGACCACTGCATCCAGAAGTCACATTAAGGAATGTGACAGTTCAGAAATCAAAGCACCTACCAGAACAGGAAGTGGCTAAAATGCAAAATAATTAAGATACAGTCCAAGATTAAAAGCCACAGAAACCAAACTAGTACACTGGATTGACTCACAAAAGACTGTGTAAGGGGATAGGGGACAGAAGATTAAAAATTTACAGACAAGGTCTTCTGGCAATCTGTTTCTCACTGGTACTTACAAACTAGTTTGCTAGTTAGGATGTTTTCAGCTGCAAACAACAGAAACCTGCCTAAGCAGAAAAACAACTTCTGAATCTGAGACTTTCCCAGAAATCATTAAAGAGAATTGTTAAGAAAGTAAATCGAAAGCCAGGCATGGTGACACAGACCTGTAACCCTGGGACTAAGGAGGCAAAGGCAAGTGTGAAGTCACCCTGAAGCTCCAGGCCACCCAGGGTTATGTAGTAAGACACCAACTTAAAAAAAAAAAAAAAAAAAAAAAAAAGAAAAGAAAATAAAGAAAGGCCAATGAAACCCACAATACAGGATGTTCCAATGAAAGTGTTGTTGCAGTCCCTTCTGGAATTTCAAATCAATTTTGCTATGCAAGCTTTCCTTGGTGGAACCTAGGTCAAATGGCCACAGCATTAGCTGCTGTGAAAGGAAGGTGGAAAAGGCAAAGGGTCTTCACTGTGTTCCTTTTTCTGCCAGTTAAAGAATTAAGAGGGAAAAGCAGCAGATTTTGCAAAAACAGCCAACAGGAACAGACGGAATCAGCAATTGAAGAAAGGTACTTATTGGGGGTCAGGAAACACATACATGCAGCAGACCCACAGAGAAAAAGACCCTCCCTCTACAAAGTCTCTTCTTGAGGGCTAGGGTTTTTAAGTCTCTGAAGAACTGGTCCGTTTGTAGAAAGAAGACGGTTGATTGGCACACGACTGTAGAATAGCGTGTCCTACATCTGGCTTTGAACTTGTCCAGCCAGTCCTTCAGGAGGCCTGCTGGTGGAAGAGAAAAAAAAGCCTACAAGGCTTTTGTTTTAAGCTGCCAGGCTTTTGTTTCAAGTCAAGGGGGTGAGGGAGAAGTCTTGGAAATTCTAGCATGGTTCTCTATCAGTCTACCATCCCCTGGAGTCTAACTCCTCGTCTCTTGTATGTATGTGCACCTTGTGCATGCCTGGTGCCCATGGAGATCAGTAGAATGTTGTGGAATATCATTGTAAGGTGTGTTACTTTTGTTTATGTTGCATTTGTTTAACTCTGTGAATCTATGTTGCTTTGCTTGTCTAAAACACCTGAACACATAACTAGCCACCAAACTACACAGCAAGCCATGGAGTAAGAAACAAAGGTATACAGGAATAGAAAAGGAAAATCCAGAGGCCAAAGGTAGGAGGGATAATTTAAGAAAAGCTGGCAAGAAACAAGCCAAGCTAAGGCCTGGCATTTATAAGAATAAGTGTCCAGGAGGGATTTATTTGGGAACTGGGTACCGTGCCCTCCCAAAAGAGAAACAACAGAAGAGGGCACTGGATCCCCTGCAATTACAGACAGCTGTGAGCAGCCATATGGGTGCTGGTAACCAAATCTGAGTCCTCTACAAAAGCAGCAATTGCTTTTTAATTTCTGAGACATCTCTTGAACCTCCCTCCATTCTTACAGCTTGACCCCAACTTATGATCTTCCTCTAGAAAGCTCCGCTGCACCTCCACTTATGTTCTAGTGCCTCATTTTCCTTTCAAAAACCCATCATGTTCCAAACCAGTTTATTTTTTCCTCAAATCTGTTTTTGTACCAGGCATGGTGGCACACACCTTTAATCCCAGCACTCTGGAGGGAGAGGCAGGTGTATCTCTTCAGGTTCAATGCCAGCCTAGTCTACATAGCAAATTCTAAGACAGCCAGGGGTACATAGAGAGACCATGTCTTATTCAACAACAACAAAAAAACCACTTTTTTTTGCTATCTTTTCTTATTTTTGTTTCACACAATCATCCATAATCTACTTTCTCACAAATCTCTACCTTCTCAAAGGCCTTCTCTCCTTTAAAATTTCACCCATGCTAATTTGAAAGTGCTCAGTGACTACAGTTATTTTGATACTCACTCAAAATCGGGGTGGGCTCTCAGTAATACTGAGGCCTTTGAGTCCTCATGTTTCTGCAAGTAATCTTCACCCATCCTGTAAGTCATCCCAATAAATTCACTGGTTCACCGACCTGACTTTGTGGTTAGCTTTCCTTTCCTCTGCCTCCCATTCCTTATCACGCTCCCACATAAGAGGACACATGAGGTGATGTCATTACTACTGATTTTGGAAGATGAGTGGCCCTTGGAATGGCCTCACAATGAACAATTGTTTCATAGTAAGAGTGGACAAAGATTCTGTAGTTCATCCAGATTCTGTATACCCATTGCCAAAGTTCTCTACTGACTGTAAAGTTTGTATTCACAGCACCAGAAAAGATACATGAATGTTCTTTAGTGACAGTAAAGACAAGCTAGGAGTATTTGGGTTGGATACCATACAGACATTGAAATGTGGTGCCCTGGCACTAACAGCTCTTCATTACTGTAGACATGGTGTTTATCTTTGGGCTAGATTTACTTCTGTCCTAAAAGCCTAAATACTACCTTAATTACAAGACAGAATCTGACAAGGCTTGTAACAATGTACAGATCTGTCTAGCCCCTGACTCAGATCAGAGGTCAGAATTCTTCCATGGAGAAGTTTAGAAACTGCTTTTAACAAGTTGTCCAACTGATTTCATAATTAGGTAGTTTTGAAAAATCCCATCTTGTCCTGATTAAATAATACTAATCTGTTAATCTCAAAGAGAAAATGGTTTAGAGAGGCTCAGCATGTGAGCCTGATGACTCAGAAGTATCTCAAGGCTGAGTTAGAAGCACTACCAGGTTATGGGAAAAGGCTAACTGTGCAGTTAAAGCCAGAGATAGTATCTATAGATGCACGTGTTGTTCACTGATGGCTTGACCAAGGCCCTACTTTGTTCTGCTCCACTCACTTCACATTATTTGCAACAAGACTTCCCCTGAAGACTCTCTGATGTTTATCTGCAGAAGAACTGACTCCAAAGGATACCAGATGGAACACACCACTTACAGGTGCCAGGATATAAGAGATACAATTCTAAACAGAACATTGGAAATCCAACCACTTACCCAATATGGAGAGTCTCTTAAGCAAGCCAGCTTCTCTAATGGCAGCTGGACCATATTCCACTCCTTTCTTTTTCTGTGGATCACAAAAATTCCATAGATATAAGGAGAGGTTGAGGAAAGGGGCAGAAGCATTTTGACACAGTCATGCTACAAGGACATCAGTGTAGCCGAAATTCAAACAGATTCCTCTGCAAACCTGCCATAGCATCAAAATTTCTACCGTAGAAATCTGGTCATTTCATTAAATGCTTAATGGATGGAGTAGGGAAAATTCCATTATTGAAAGCAAACCAGCCTTCTGAGTCGCTCACTGAGAGCCCGACGAGAGGAGTCCCAGACTAGGAAGGGGCTGAATGAGTCTATGATTCGGTGGCTGGGAGTGTGTGGCTGGCTGGGCTTTCTCATCAGTGAGCGCGCCCTCCCTGACAGCAGCTTTCTTTCATTGAAGACAGAACAAAGCACCTCGGGACCTCCGGTGGCCGGTGAGGCCAGCATTGATTTCTTTCCAGGTTAATGCTCTTTGGGCAAGAATAGATCCTTAATTCCCCGGTCGCGGTCTCTAACCTCTCCGACAATTTTCCAACGACCCCAGTTAATGCCTTCTCCAGCTCCTCCATGGATTTCTTTCCTCCCCCTTTTCCTCCCCTTCTCCACCCCAAGCTGGAAACACTGTCGCCTTGACCGCCGCCGAAGCCCGCCCTCTCGATGCCCACTGCCTTCCTTCACCCCTTGCCTTCCATTGTCCCTCGCCTCCATCTGGGTCGGTGAAAATCCCAAGTGCGCTCCGGTGTCAGCCGCAGGAACCTGGGAGCTTTCCTCCCGCAACGATTCTTCTCATTCTCGCCATCGCCACCATCACCATCCCGGTCCCATGCCATTCTCTGGCGGCTTCCCTGTCCCGCCAGCTCGGGTTCCAGTTCTTACCTGTCCCTGAGAAAAAGGGGCTCCGACTACAGCCACAGAGTGGACAGATCTCGTCCGGACGCAATGCACTTGCGCGCGGAGGAGACTGGAGAAGCTGCTCCTCAGGAACATGATTGGCAGGGAGGGATTCACCATAGGAGAAGTGGCTCCTCGCGACTCAGGATCTCGAGTGAGCTCAGCCGCCCCCAGCTTTACTGGCTTACTAGGCGAGCGCCCCGCCCTGTGATGTCAGCATCGCTTGGACACACCCCCAACCAGCCCCGGGCGCACCTTTTCCTAGGACCACTTCTCTCCTTGGGACCCGCCCGCCTTTGAGTCACCAAAGTGGGCGTGTCCTCCCCCCCCAGAACGCGCCTCCGATGCCTGAACCTCAAGGACAGGTGCTGGTCTCGGTGGCAGTTATGTGCTTTCCCAGAAAAACGAAGGTCCTAGCCAAGTTAGAGACCTCAGTGGAACACGACGTATGAGCTCCAGGTTTCTTCACACACATACATGTACCTGGCGCAGGCACTATCTGGACTGAAGAGATGGTGCTGGCCATGGTCTGGCCGCACCAGGCATCATCTGCCAGCCCACACCAAGCCAGCATCCACCTGCAGCTTTCCATCTCAAAGCTTAAAAATCCTAGAAACATTTATCCCATTTTTGAAGAGTCAAGATTCAGAGCAGAATCCTCTGTGTGTGGCTTCTTACTAAAGACTCATCTGTCTTGGATATTCCTCATAGAAGTTAGGATTTACCAAGCAATTACTTTCTAGGTGTTTTTAATCTTTTTTTTTTTTTAAGAAAGTTTTATTTTGTGCGCATGAGTGTTTTGCCTGTGTGTTTGTTTGTGAACCGCATGCGTGAATGTTCCCAGGGAGGTTAGAAGTGGATATTGGATTTGCTGGAACTGGAATTACAGACCATTGTGAACCACTCTGTGGGCTCTAGGAATCAAACCCACGTCCTTTGCAGCACGTGCTCTTACCTGCTAATCCGACCCTCCAGCCTGTTTTCAATTCTTTACATGAATGATGAGAACACTTGTTATTAGGGCTAATTATATCAACACGTTTGGACCATCCTAAACTAAAAGGGAGCTAAAAACTAACTCAAACATACCAAACGGCTACTCAGGACTTTAATAGTGAAATATGTTTGCTGGGCTTTGCAGTTAAGAGCACATGCTGCTTTTGCAGAGCACCCGAGTATTGCAGAGTTTTGTACACACCCTGTAATTCCAGGGTCTGGGAAATTAGTTGCTTCTTGCTTCCACAGACACTGCGAGGTGGGGGAGATAAAAGGATTTGAATCCTTTGTTTTAAGCACAACGCTTGCAACATTTGATAGACTAGACATAGTAAGTGTTTCACACCCCAGAAAGACTATCAACACCACACTCGGTTTTTAAAAGATCTATCACATATACAGTTTGTGGCATACAGGAATGCCTACATACCAGAAGAGTCCAGAGGGTTGTTGGGAATTGAACCAGGACCTCTGGAAGAGCCACCTGTGCTCTTAACCACTGAGCCATCTCCCCAGCCCCTCAACATCACGCTCTTAATTGTAACTCTATAGCAAGTAAAAAATCTAGACCTTATTCTTTCCTAAATCAATTCTTCATAAAGACAGCTGAAATTTATTTCACCTGTTGCCAACTTATATGCTTCTTTTTAAAGTAGTTCAGAAGTCTCCATAGCAACACTAACTCCAAGGTGCTTTTAGTCTTAGGAGATAGCTAGTATATGTGTTTCCTCCTGGTGCAAGATGTTTTGCATTGTGAGCAATATCAACCCAATATTATTTGAATCGGGCAAGACTGTGTTTCTTTAAGCAGCACTGGTCTTAAGATTTATTTATTAAGTATACAGTGTTCTGTCTGCATGCATGCCTGCACACCAGAAGAGGGCATCAGATATCAGCATAGATGGTTGGGAGCTGTCATGTGGTTGCTGGGAATTGAACTCAGTACCTATGGAAGAACAGTCAGTGTTCTTAACTTCTGGGCTGTTTCTCCAGCCTCCAGAGACTTTGGGTTTTTATTGCTGTGACAGAACACCATGGCCAAATCAACTTGAGGAGGGAAAGGTTTATTTCAGTTTATAACTCTCAGGTTACAATCCATCACAGAGGGGAGTCAGGGCTGTAACTTCAACAGGGCAGGAACTAAAGCAGAGGCCACAAACAAGGGTTGTTTACAGGCGTGCTCACTCTGCTTTCTTATACAGTTCTGGGCCACCTGCCGGTGGGTGACATCACCCACAGTGGTCTGTGTTAGGTATGAAGCCTAGTGCAATTCTCACTTAGTGTCTGTGGCTCCTCTGAACATTCTCTCCCCCCCCCACACACACACACTTCTTACCCTAGATCTATCTCTCCAGCCCAGGGCCTGGGCTTCTCTCCCTCCAGCATTTGACCCCTATCTAAACCTCAGTCATTTTGGCCATGCTGGTCTCTAGGTCTCTTGACCTCTTTCCCCACACTCCCAACCCCACTTCTCTCTCTTCTCTCATGATCCCATTCACTCTGGACCCATCCAGATGTCTCTGGCTGTTTTTTTCCCTCAAGTCTACAATAAAGCTCCTCAACCATACCTGGCAGAGGTCATATCCTCATTGTTTGTTTGTTTGTTTGTTTGTTTGTTTGTTTTTTCCCACCCAGACTTGGCTGGCCTCCCTCACCAATCATCAATAATGAAAATGTTCCCATAGATTTGCCCATTGGTCAATCTGATGGGAGCATTTTTCAATAGAGGCTCCCTTTTTCTAACTGACCCTAGCTTGCATTGACAAGAGACTAGCCAGACCACCAAACCAGAGCATCTTAAGCCTTTTTTTCAGTTCACAACCCTTTATTGCCTGAGAAGTTTGTTGTTTTGAGACAGGGTCTCACTATGTGGCCCCTGGCTGGCCTGGAACTCACTATGTAGAACAGCCTATCCTTGAACTTGCAGAACTATACCAGATTCCACCTCTCAAGTGCTGGATTGAAAGGTGTATGCCACCACAGCTGGCCTGAGAATCCTTCTGTGTAACCCCAGCTATATAAAATAAACATAAAAATACAGATCTGAAGTCCTTTTCTGGCCTCCACCTATGCCTGTGCCTACACATACACACACAGACACACACACTAAAAATAAAATCATTTAAAAATTCAGTATACAAATCAAGTATTTATTGATGACAAATCACAGAGTTATATCAAAAATAATTATTTGGCATACATATTGTTAGGATTTTGTACATATTTGGCACAATATAAATATGAATTACCTGGTTATTTGGCAGGAGATTTCTATGTATTCAGAGGCCTCATGAGGGACACGGTGGAGGCAGCAGGGATAGCAGGAGACACTTGGAAGCTGTTTCTATATAGAAAGGACTTTATCGTTAGAGGGATATGGTTATGATTAACAGAGAAGGCTATAAGAGAAGGTTATGATAGTAAAAAGGGGGAGGAGAGAGGGAGAGAGAGAGAGAGAGATGAGGAGCCCTCCAGAGAGAAATAGCAACTGGAAATTATTCTTAAAGGGGACTTGACATCAGAACTCAGAGGAGGGTGTGGCTTTAGAGTCTAACACATAATTTTATCATTTATTAAAAGTGAAAGCAGATTTGCATATTGATTAGATGGATGCAGCTGTTTAATTTTACAATAAAGAATCAAATATTGGCTGCATATTTGATACTTTCTGTGGTGATATATTTTATATTTAATAAAATCAACCTGGAATATCAGAGAACAGATCCACCCACAGTCAAACCAGGAAGGTCAGAGAGTGGTAACTCGAGCCTTTAATTCTGTAACTCCAGAGACTCTGTGAGTTCAAGGTCTAACCACCAAACAGTAGTAGCCCACGCCTTTAATGTTAACTCTAGGATTATGATGCAGAGTTGAAAATGGAAGTGAAACAACTAGGTGAAGAAGATATTTAAGGAGATGTAGGCAGAGGGTGTGAGATTCTGTAGAAGCGAGGAGCCAGGCTGAGGAATTACCCTGGGAAGTTGTCTGGCTGAGAATCGACTGTGGTCTGTTTCCTCTCTCTGATATTCCAGCTTTTTCCTAATATCTGGCTCTGAGTTTTCATTAAATACAGTCTAGAATTCGTGAATCAACTGCCAGTATAAAACATCGTGCTGGATAATTTTTGTCAACTTGATACAAGCTAGAGTCATCTGGGGAAAAGAAACTCCAATTGAGGAATTGCTTCTGTTAGATCAGCCTGTGGACGCATCTGATAAGCCTGGGGGTGTGTATGATCAGCCTGTGGGCATGTCTACAGAGCATTTTAAGGATGCAGGAGGCCTCAGACCACTGTGGACGGTGGTCCTGAGTTGTTTAAGAAAGTGGCTGAGGGGCTAAGGAGGTAACAGTGATTAAGAACACTTGTGGCTCTTGCAGAGGACCTGACTTTAATTCCTAGCACCCATACAGTGGCTTACAATTATCTATAAGTTCAGTTCCAGGGTATCCAACATTTCTTCTCAGGCACCATGCGTGCACATGGTACACATACATACATACATGCAAGCAAAACAAGTATACACAAAAACAGAATAATTAAGTCTAGAAGGAATGTTAGCTAAGCAAGACATCAAAAGCAAAAAGCTTCTTTTTTGGTCCTTCTCTTACTCATCTCAATGATGGATCCTTTCTTCTCCAAGTTGGTTCTCGTCCCAGCTGGCTAGTTTGATGTTAGCTTGACACAAGCTAGAGTTGTCTAAAAGGAGGGAGCCTCAGCTGAGGAAATGTGGTCAATATGATCCAACAGTGAAGCATTTTCTTAATTAGTGATTAATGGGGAGGGCACAGCCCACTGGGTTGGTGGTCCTGGGTTTTATAAGAAAACAGTAAGCAGCACCCTGCAGGGCTTCTTCCAGATCCTTGCCTTGCATGAGTTCCTGTTCTGACTTCCTTTGATGACGGACTGTGATGGGGAAGTGGGAGCTGATTACACCCTTTGCTCCCCAAGCGGCTTTGCTCATGGTGTTTCATCACAGCAATAATAACCCTGACAAAGACAATTCTGGCTAGTATGTTATCACAGCAGTAGAGAAGCAAAAAAGGACAGAAATCTCCAACGTTTTTCAGAGTTGGTGCTTTGAGTTCATCATTGCCAGTGCTGAGCACACCACTTCATGTAAATGTGCAGTACAAAATAGCAAATGTATGTTTAGGGCCAATTCAGTAACTGTGGAAAATTCTGTCCCAATCCTCAGCCAAAATTAATTGACACTTTCCATGAAACTTAAGTCAACAATTTTTAAAGTTAAGCATTCTAACACAATACATTCCAAAGATATAAAAATCACTGTAGTTGGGGCCAGAGAGAGAGCTCAGTGGCTAAGAGCACTAGCTGCTCCTCCAGAGGACCTGAGTTCAGTTCTCAGCATCCACATGGCAGCTTACAACTGTCTAACTTCAGTTCCAGAGGATCCCACACCCTCACACAGACATACATTCTGGCAAAACACCAATGCACATGAGATAAAAATAAATCATTATGGGGGTGGAGAGATGGCTCAGCAATTAAGAACACTGGCCTTTGAGAGGCCCTGAGTTCGATTCCCACATAACCACAGGGTTACTCATAACCATCTAGGCATACATGCAGATAGAGCACTCATACATGAATAGTTTTGAAAAATAAATAAATCATTTAAAAAAAATCACTGTAGTCTTCATGGGCTATCTTTGGAAAGAGGAATTCTTGGTCCTCAGAAAATAAAGTGGGAGAGAACTGGAGGGTAGAGAGAGTGGTGAGGTCCTTCCAATCAAAGGTTCAAAGTAGACAGCATGCCAAGGTCCTACT
Source organism: Phyllotis vaccarum (assembly GCA_033318265.1). Lineage (NCBI taxonomy): Eukaryota > Metazoa > Chordata > Mammalia > Rodentia > Cricetidae > Phyllotis > Phyllotis vaccarum. Next base: position 68,612,366 of record JARWLC010000006.1, read on the forward strand.
CTCTGGGGGTGTTGTGTTCTGAGTCCTCACACTGCTAACCCTTCACATTCAAAGTATTATTTGTTATTCCTACATGTCTGAAATACTTTCTCTAGATTAACAAAAGGACAAAATTATAGCAATTTAGAGGGAAATTTTATGTGTTTGGTTAGTTTTTTTTTAATTTTATTTTCTTGTTTTCATACAGCTATGTTGCTCAAGCTAGCCTGTAACTTCCACATGTAACCCAGGCTGGTCTCAAACCCACTATAACCGTTCTCATCCTTTCTAGTGCTGGGATTACCCTTCTTCCAGGCTTGCTTGTTTATGTAGTTATTTTGTGGTCCTGAGGACCAAACCTTACAGATACTAAACAAACATCCTTTTTCCTCCTCCTCCTCCTCCTCCACTTCTTCTTGAGACAGAGATTCCATGAAGCCCTGGCTGACCTGGAACTCACTATGTAGAACAGGCTGGCCTCGAACTCACAGAGTCAACCTACTTCCACCTCTCAAATTCTGGAATTAAAAGCACACACCACTATGCTTCCTGGCTTCCTCCTCCTCCTCTTCCTCCTCCTCCTTTTTCTTCAAGATTTACTTTTCTTATTTGTGTGTATGAGTGTGTGTGTTGGGGGGGTGCTTGCATACACACGTGCACACCCAGGAAATTCAGAGGGAGGTGTCAGATCTCCCAGAGCTGGAGTTACAGCTGGTTGTGGACTTCTGATGAGGATGCAGGGAACTAACGTCAGGTACTCTGCAAAAGCACTCCACTCTCCTGACCATAGAGCTATCTCTCCAGTCTCCTCTCTTTTCTCTCTGCAGCCCAGGAAAGCCTGGAACTCAACATGTAGCACAGACCAGTCTCAGATTTGTAGCAATCATCCTGCAGAAGACCCACAAGTGCTGAGATTAAAAGTGTACACCAGCATGCTCAGAGAAATTAGTAATAATAAAATAATAGCAAATTAAAAATTAATTTTTATGTGTGTGTATGTATACATGTGTATCTAGGTATCCACAGAGACCAAAGGGAGGTGTTATATCCGTTGGAGCTGCAACGGATATACGGATGTTTATAAGCTGCCTGCTGTGGAAGCTGGATCCAAAGTCCAGCAGAAATATCAGTACTCCTTAAATACTAAACCTTTTCCTTTGTGGGAGGACTCAGAGTCCTGCCTCTTTAATTCCATGAATGCCAAGTCACATTCTATCTTTTATAGACTGTTGGGTGTAGAAAAGGGTTGAGGGCCAGTAACAGAGAAGAACCAGTAAAATCTGACAGTGGTGTTCAGTGATTTCCGTGGCTTTAACACTACCCCCCCCCCCCAGGAGTGTAAGAACTTCAAACTTCCCACAGGTGAACCAAAAATGCCATTGAGAAAGGTGTTCATTGTGTAAAATTTTCACCATGTATATACAATACACAGATATAACCTCATGAGCATAAATAATAGCGAGAGATAATTTTAAAAATATAGGCAATAATAGTGTTGAGTATATTGTCTTTATTTATTTGTGTGTGTTTTCTATGCCTGTGTGCATGCACTGGTGCATGTACACACACACACACACACACACACACACACACACTCACACACAGACACATACACACACATACACATAGACACACACATGAGAGGGAAACAGAAGAAGTCCTTCTCTATCACTCCCTAGTTTTATTTCTTGAAACAGGGTTGTGGGATATTTGTACACTCTGTGAAGATATATTGCTGTGATTGGTGTAATAAAAAGCTGAATGGCCAATAGGTAGGCAAGAAGAGAAACACTGGGAGGGAGAAAGGTAAGGTTGCCAGCCAGAAGTAGAGGAAGCAGGACCAGCAGGAGAAATGGGTTAAGTTACAAGAACTAATTTTGGAACAAGCCTAAGCTATAGACCATCTTTTGTAATAAGTCTCTGTGTTATTTTTGGGGAACTGGCTGGTAGTACAGAGAAAGACTCATTACATAGGGTCTCTCATTGAACCTGGATCTGGTTGGCAATATTGCAAGCCCCAGCAAACCCTTCTGTCTCCCCTCAATCCCACATTCAATGCTGAGGTTGCAGCTTAGTTCTTCACATGGGCACAGGGGACCTGAATGCGTATCCTTGTGTTTTGTATCCATTGAGCTATCTCCCAGTTCCTAGGGTCTCAAGTGACACAGGCTGGTCTCAAATCAACTATGTAGCTGAGGCTGGTCTTAAACTCTTGATCCCTTGTCCTTGGCCCCCAAGTTCTGAGACTACAGTCATGCTTGTATTTTTAAATTTAAGTTTATGTAATTTGTTTTTAAAAGGAGACAATGTTTAATAATTAGCTTACAAGTTTCCTGAAAATTACAAGCTGCTAAGAACAAGCTTCAAGCTGTGAGTCTGAGATAACTGAGCAAAAACTAAATCCTGAAAGCTAGAGACTCCTCCTGGCCATGATTTCATTTCTTGAATATAGTGCTCAACACACAGCTGGAGCAAATAGTAAGTAAGACAACCTGAAAGTTATTCATAGTCCTAGGTCTGTGGCTCAGATATGGAAAACCGATGCCCTTGCCCAGAAAGTGATCTGTACTTCCTTTACATGCTAGTTACAATCATCAACCATATTTTAGGCTTCTCCACAGTTTTAAAAATACATTTAAAAATGCATTCCAGTCTGGAATGGTGGCTCAGTGGTTAAGAGCACTGGTTGCTCCTACCAGAGGACCATGGTTCGATTTCTAGCACCCACATGGCAGTTCACAACCGTCTGTTACTCCAAGACACAAACATACCTGCAGGAAAAACAGCAACGAACTTAAAATAAAGATAAATACATTATTTTTAAAATGCATTCTTTCACTTGCTGCAGTTGGTGACTGAGCACCTGGTGTGTACAAGGACCTTTCCTACATGCAATCGGCACATATAAAGCTAGGTGAAATAGTTCATTACCCATGGAGCAACTGGGCAAACAGTCAAATATTTTCAGATGGGGGCCAGAGAGATGGCTCTGTACAAGCTTGAGGATCTATGTTTGAATCCCAGAAACCAAATAAAATACAAGGCATGGCCACACATGGGCCTGTAATATGGGCCCAGCATTGTAATGGGCAGGGACAGGAGGGTCACTGGGGCTTGCTGCCCATAAGCTTTATTCCAGGTCCAGTGAGAGGCTCTGTCTCAAAGGAATAAAGAGGAGAGAGTTAAAACTGGCTACCAGACATTCTCTTCTGACCTCTGCACATGCATACCAATCCTACACACAAATTAATTAATAATGAGGTAAAAGAAATTCATAAATAACAATTCAGATGATAGGAAGCACCATGAAGAAAATAAAGCAGAGTAATAAGTTAAGAAGCCAAGACATTTAGAGGATGCCGAAGGGTCTCTCCAAACTCATATTTGAGCCAGAGACCCAAGAAAAATGAGCCTTTTTTTTTTTTTAAACTAAGGGACAGTAAGCTCAAAAGCTCTATGGTAAAAATGCATTTGTAGGACATGGAGAGATGGCTCAGTGGTTAAAACCACTTGCTACTTTTTAGGAGAGCTAGGGTTTAGTTCTTAGCACCCACGTGGTGGTTCATAACCATCTGTAATTCCATGTTCAGGGGATCAGACATCCTCTTCTGGCCCCTCTGGGTACCAGGCACACATACGAAGTACATACATATATTCTCACACACATATAATCATAAAATGAATAAATTGCACATTTAATCCCAGAACTCGAGAGGCAGAGGCAGGTGAGCCGCTGAGTTTGAGGTTTACAGCGTGAGTTCTAGAACAGCCAGGACTACACAGAGAAAACATGTCTTGAAAAAAAAGGAGAAAGAGAAAGAGGGAGGAGAGGAAGAGAGAAGGAGGAGAGAGAGAGAGAGGGAGAGAGAAAGGGAGGGAGACAGAATGCATTTTGAGTCGGTGGAAAAAGCCAGAGCACCTATGGAGCCCAGATGGACGTGCGGAGCCCTGGGTGTGTGGTAAGGCAGTCCGGGTGGGCTGGCAGAGACCAACGACCAGACACACCGAGGAGGAGAGGTTACTGGTCTGAAGCAACACTAGAAGTTGAGAAATTTTTCTGTCCTTTTATATCTGGGTGGAGACAATATCACGTTAGGATAGAGTTAAGGTAACTGGCATAAATGTTAGTGTTCCAAACTTCTACATAGAATCCTAACTCTCATCAAAAGGCAGTGTGAGCACTTGAGGAAAATGATAGCTCACGAGGGTGGAACCTTCCTAAAAGGGGCTGACGCTTACATTAGTACCTTGTCTTTGCTGCTGGAACAAAACACCTGAAAAAAAAAAACCTTAAAGAAGGAAGGGCTGATTTTAGCTCAGTTTGTGGGTGTGGGGGGACCATGGGAGTGTGAGCTTAAGGCAGGTGCTCACTTATCTTCTATAAAGGCAGGAAGGAGAGAGACATGAGTGCAGAGATTCCGCTTGCTTTCTCCTTTTTATTCAGTCTGGAACCTCACCGAGGGAACCATGCCCCTTGCATTTAGAATAGATGTTTCTACTTTAACCTAAACTAAATAGATATCCCACACAGCCAATCAAGAGTTTTGTTCCCATAGTGATTCTAAATCCCACATGACAAGAGAGTGAGCTGGCAAGATGGCTCAGCAGGGAAAAGCAGTTGTCCCCAAACCTGGTGACAGGAACCAAACCCACACAGCGAAGAGAATTGATCCCTGTGTGTTGTTCCCTGACCTCCACAAGTGTGCTATGGCTTGCATGCTCATACATATATATGCTCATGCAGATAAACATAAACAAACAAATGCAAAGTAAAGATTCATCATCACAGTGCCTGTGATGATAATATAAGATGCAGGTATCCTGGATGAACTATGTTAGAAAGACGGTTGTGTAGTCTTCATGCTACAATAACTACTAAATGGTTTTAAGAGGTTGTAGGGTTTAGAGGTACTGAGACAGAGATGAGAGTTAATGGAGATAATAGGAAAAGTCTCCACCCAGGCCCAGAAAAGACTTAGCAGTCTGCACTGTGTATGCAGGACACCGAGTTGTCAAATTCAGGTCCTGATGGTAGGCAGTTTTGAGCATCACATTGAAATGGTCTCAATGTGTTTAAGTGTCTGGGCAGGACAAACTACTCTTGAGCTGGAGCCAGGACCAAGGTGGAGATCTTTTGTTCTGATAGTTTTCCTGGACAAGGCTTTTGAATCATGATTAATGTCTTAGTATTTTTATTTCCTGTTCTGTGATAAAATACCCTAAAAAAAAGCAATATATGGTAGAAAGACTTTATCTGGCTTAGAATTCCAGGTTACAGTCCATCACTGTGGGAAGGCCCAGGGGGTGGGAGCTCAAAGCCATCACGTCATACCTCCGGTCTCTCAAAAGAGAAAATGATGAATTCACACATGTACACGAGTTCTCAGCGCCCTCTCCGTTCCATTCAGCCTGGACCCCACCATGAAATGGTGCTGCCATCATTCAAGGAGGGCCTTCCCACCTCAACTGGCCCAATTAAGAAAATCCCTTATAGGCATACAGGCCATCTAATCCAGATAATTCCTCACTGAGCTTCCCTTCCCAGGTGATTCTGTCAAGTCAACACTCAAAACTCACCATCACAGCAAGGATGAAGTAATGGTGCAGGGTCTACCAGTTCTCAGTCGTGGTGGACTCCATCCTACATGTCCCAGGGGAGGGGCATGTCTGGTGACACCAGTAGGTCTTGTCACCAGACAATAACACGATCCGTCTTGTGTTTCTCCTTTGATTTGATACATTCACAGGTACAATTCTTTATTGGCACAAATAAACCATCAGTTGTGCCTCCTGGTGTGCTGGCAGATGGGAGTTTGCTTATATAAACAAGATGCTGAATAAATCTGTCTTAGCCTTTACACTCCAAATGGAATAACTCCAGTTAAAACAGTAGGTTTTTAAATGAAGTAACAAATACATTTAAAACAAACGAGTTCAAAGATCATCCTTGTCTGCGTAGTGAATGTGAGACCTGAGAACTCATGAGACCCTAGGGTGGGGGTGAGATGCTCTTTCCCTACAAAGCCTATCTTGACAAGAAGTTTATTCATATGATTGGTGGTATTCTCAGGTTTCTCCCAGGACATGATGAGCAATCACAGAATTGAGGGAAGAGGGTATCTTCCTAAACCTACCAACCTAATCATACAATATTTTTCAGTTTTTGAATCTCAAGAACAAAGGTCATTATTTCAAGAGTTATTCTTATCACTGGTTGGCTTATACTTGTGCTGTTTATATCTCAAAGGGCAGTCCAGACAGGACACCTGTCTCAAGGCCCTGTTGCTGGTTGCCAAATGCGTGGTAAGGAATGGAAACATACTGAAGCACACCAGTCCAGTTCTCCACCATCAGGTGTCTGTTTCACAGTCTTCTGGAACTGGGCTTTCAGTCTCAGATCAGGCTGCCCATACTGAACAGAGACAGGGGAAGTGAGCTGACTTAGATAGAACAGGACCCACTCGGGCTTCAGTGTAAGTGGTTGTTTGATGGGCAAATTTTTCCATTTTGGTCATAAAATTCCTTATTACAGATGGAGAATCACACCCCCGGTGGTTTTCCTAATGAGCACCCAGGCTACTCCCTGCCTATTATTATGGTGTTTTGATTTACTCTGGACATTTTGCTGATAATGAAAATCCACCTGTAATGGTGAAATAAAGCATGGCATACATAGAACTCATTGGTGAGCATCTCATTTTAAAACAGGGCACCTGGGGCTGGAGAAATCACTCAGGGATTGAGAGTACTGGCTAATCTTGCAGAAGGCCAAGGTTGGGCAACCAGCAGCACCATAGTAGCTCACAGCCACCTGAAACTCCAGTTCCAGGGGATCTGACACCCTCTTCTGTCCTGCTTGGGCACCAGACACATAGATGGTACACAGACATGCATGCAGGCCAAACATCCATGCCCACGAAGTAAATAAATCTTTTTTTAAATTAAAAATGTAATCATTTTTCAAAATTAAAAATTATATACCTAATTCTCAAATAGACACATGCATTATAAATATTGCCACCTCCATCATCTCCCATTGTATCCCAGTCTCCTTGATAGTATATTTAATTACTGCTACTTTATACACCACAGTTTAAGCATATATCTATCTTCTTTCCTAAACTTTTACTTATTTTTTAATATATTTTCATATTCATTTCTGGTCAAGAGATCCTAACTGCCAGATTCATCCACCTGATTTAATAAAAGGCCCAGATTTACAATTTATTCATATTTAGACTGTTTAGAAAATGCAAATGAATGTAAAACATCTATCAAAGATGGATGTCAGAGGACAACCTTGCACATTGGTCCTAAATTTCCACCTTTTTAAAAGACTAATTCTCTTTAACACTGAGCATGCCAGACTAGCCTGCAGGGATTCTTCTGTCTCCGCCCACTTTCCCACGGAGGGAGCAGAGCGCTTAAAGATGTGGTGTCTCACCAGGTTTTCTGTGGTGGGTTCAGAAGATTTGATCTCAAGCCCTCTCCCTTGTGGGCATTTCCTCTGACCCAGTCACAAGGGTGTTCGTTGTTAGTATTTATTTGGGGCTCGTGCCATAGCGCGCCTATGACATCAAGGAACAGCTTGTAGGAGGCTGTTAATCCTTCTACTGTGTGGGTCCCAAGGATGAACTCGGGTCATCAGGTTCAGAACCAAGTGCCTTTACTCACTGTCCAGCTTGCTGCCCTTCCCCCAGGCACAGCTTTAATTTAGATTAAAATTTTATCCATCCATATATCAGGATAGCCAGGTAAACTAGATACAAAACACTTTTCTGAGAATAGCTTGAAGCCAGGCATGGTGGTGATAGTGCTTATTTACCTTTAGTCCCAGCATTGGGGAGGCAGAGGCAGGTGGATCTCTGAGTTAGAGGCCAGGCTGGTCTACAGAGGGAGTCCAAACCAGTTGATTATCTCTTTTAATACAACCACGACTTACTTCTGAGGGAATTTCCATGTGAATGGGTATGAAAGTTGTCGAATTTCTAGGGACAATAGGCATTCAGGTAATTTATTTGCTGTGTCACATTCTCATCATTTTTGGCTAAGTTGATGAATGACCAGAAGTCACACCTAAAATCTGTGCAGATTTTCACCTTCTTCCTGGCTGACACTTGTAGAGACTGTTAATACTGACTTTTTCCTTCATTGCTGATGTCTCAGCAAAGGAGTTTTGCCTTTATCCCCTGGTCAGTCAATGGCATAATTCACAAATCAGCACCCTAGTCCCAAGAAGCTCCATCTAACAGTGGAAAGTTCCCTGCCTGGTTGACTGCCGGAGCAGTCCTGCTGTATTAGGATAAGTGTACAGCTTTCCTATAACTCTAACTTAAAGCAGCACTCATATGAAGTGCCTGTTATTTTAGCTCTTAGCTAATTGGCACTAGTTTGCTTTAGAAGTCAGTACCTGATGGGTAAAAATTATTTTTTAATGCTTGTGTGTGTGTGTGCTTATATGAGAGTCCATGTGTGAAAGGTGTGCGTGAGCATGTGTGCACATGTGCAAATGGAGGTTGACTTTGGTGTCTCCCCCTCTTTCATTCCTCACTTATAAAGAGAGGCAGACTCTCTCAGTTAAACATCAACCTTGCTGACTGAGCTAGCCAGCTTGCTCCAGAGATTCCCCTTGTCTCTGCTGCCTCTTCTACTAGACATGGGAATCGAAACTCTGGTGTTTACACTTGTTGTGGCAAGTGCTATTCCTGATGAACCATCTCCTCAGATCCCCAGGGAAAAAAGTTTAGCATCCAGTAAATTACACTGAAGTGTGGCTGTAGCTCAGCCATGGGAACCATCCTTTTGCCACTTCCCTAGCTGTTTGAAGTAAGCAATTAGCTGGGAAACATTTCCTACATTTGGATCAACATTTCAGTCAAACATGTTAGTTCTTGTCTGTAGACAGAAGTTTCTGGCCAGGTCTAGTCCCAAGTCCAGACCCGCCCACAGCCTCTTGGTCCCAAATAATCACACAAAAGCTTATATTAATTACAAACTGTTTGGCCTATGGCTCAGGCTCATTACCAACTAGCTCTCAAAACTTAACTCAGCCCATTCTTATTAATCTATGTATTGCCACGTGGCTTGTGGCTTACTTTATTTCTGCTTAGATTTCCTGCCTGCCTCCAAGCTGTTTTGCCATAGGCCAAAACATCCTCTTTATTAACCAATGTTAATAAGTATATTCACAGTGTACAGAAAGACATCTCACTTCACTTGTCCTATTGACAAGCATGACTTCCTGTTACTGGATCAGAATCCAAGGCTTTAAGAAATGGCACACTGTTAGTTCACAATTAAATAGCAATGATCCAGCAGTACCAAGGAAATCCCATACCCGTCCTCTAGTGGTTGAGGTCTTTTCACACACCCCCTTCCTGACAGTCTCACTTTGTAGCTCAAACTGTCTTTAAAAACCACAATTAGTTCTTAGTACTCAGCAGTTAAGAGTCCTGGCTGCTCTTCTAGAGGACCTAGAACTTACACAGTAGCTCAAAACCATTCATAACTCCAGTTCCAAGGGCTCTGATGCCTCTTTTGGCTGTCTTGGGAACCAGGCACTCACATAGTGAATACATCCATGTAGGAAAAATACTAGACACACAAAAATAAATAATCTTTAAAAAAATCATAAAGGAAACCAACCACAACCCACCTACCTCAACCAGCAGAGTGCTGGGATGCTAGGCACGTGCCTCTGCTCATGTCTGCCTGGCTGGCTAGAACCTGAGGGAGAAGCAGCAGCTTCTTTCTGTTGGGCAGCAAAATTTTAAGACTGAAAACTGAAACCAAGGTAAGCTACTTAGTGCTTCCAAATATGAGTGTGTGTGTGGGGGGGGGGTCAGAGATAGAGAGACAGAAACAGAGAGACAGAGAGAGGTGGAGGTTTGTCTTCTCATATTTTAACTTAAGCCTGTAACTTGAAAGTCCCCATGGTGCTTATCAGGCATTGCTCATGCATGAGGGCAGCTACACATAGTTATAGCAGCCCCTCCTCTAGTTTATCTAACTCAAGCCTCTGGCCATTGCTTTTTCAAAGAGTTAGAAGATTTATTCTTCTTCCTGAGATCTGTTGGTGCAAACAGCAGCCCTTCAGAGTCAGCCCCCACCCCCATACACACCGGTGAGAGACCATAAAGATTTTAACTTCATGTCCAGCATCCCCAAGAATGCTTTCTGTTGTTGATATCAAGAAAATACTCAGTTTGATGTTTCATTTTCTCCAGTGTCTGTCTCATGCAGGAAGGTCCTTGGACCCTTCAGTTCAGCATTGCTGCAGTGGACAGTTCCTAGCCAGACTGAGTTCCTGGCAGCTGTGGAAGGAAAAAGCCAAGCTTTTAAGTGCTTCTCTTCTAAAAGGTTTGTTTTCTAAGCAACAACAAAACCCTTTAAACTAAAGGCTTGTAAACCCCCCCCTTTCCACTTATTGGTTCATTTCCATTATTCTCCTTACAATTTCATTTTGAAACGATCCATGAAACAGACCTCTTTCTCCCTGGTGAGGCTGTGGAGATGGCTCTGTGGTTAAGAGCACTGGCTGCTTGCTCTTCTAGAAAATCTGGGTTCAGGTCCCAGCATCCACATGGTGCCTCACAGCTGTCTGTAACTCCAGTGCCAGGGAATCCAACTGCTCTTCTGGCTTCCATAAGCAGCAGGCAGGCATGTAATACAACAGGCAAACAGTCATACATACAATAAATAAATGTTTTTTAACGGTATTTTAAAAAATAGCAATTATTTTCTAAGAAGTAATCATCCCCAGATTCTGTCAGATCTGAGATTTAAAAAACACTAATTCTCTCTCTTTCCCTTCCCTTCCCCCTTCCCTCCCCTCCTCCTTTTCTATAACATTTATTGTTTGCGAATGTGTGTGTGTGCCTGTCTGTCTCATGAGTAGGTAAGAGGGCAACTTTTGAGTTAGTGTTTTCCTTCTGCTATGGGGATCCTGGAGACTGGACCAAAGTCTTCAGACTTTGCAGCAATCACCTTTACCCGCTGAGCCATCTTGCAAGCCCTCAAGACCAAGTATTTAATTGTTTTTTAATTTTAGGTTTTTCGAGAAAGGATTTCTCTGTGTATCCCTGGCTGTCCTGAAACTCACTCTGCAAAACAGGCTGGGCTCAAATTCCAACTACCCCTGCCTCCTGAGTGCTGGGATCGAAGGCATAGGCCACCACCACTACCTGGCCTCTTTATCTATTAGCTAAAATACTTTTTGCAGAATTTCACACACAACTGTTCTGCTTAGCACATCTTTTCTTCTTTTCTTTTTATTTTATTTTTTAAAGAATCTCACTATGTAGCCTTGGCTGGCTTAGAACTCATTGTGTAAACCAGATTAGCCTGGAACTCATTATATAGACCAGACTGGCCTCAAACTCATAGAGATCCACCTGCCCCTGCTTCTTGAGTCCTAGGACTAAAGGCATGTGCCACCATGTTCAGCCTAATACATCTTTTTCTTTATCTGTAGTTAGATTATTTTTCATCTTTTCCGAATCCGACTCCACTGGGGCCTCCTGCAGCACTGGCTTGGTCTCATGAGATGCCTTCATTGTGTTTGCCTTTCAGTATTTTTGTTTCCGATCTTTATATTTCATTTCAAGCTCCCCTGTCTTTTGCGGTTACTGACAAAACATCTGGGTAATTCTGATATCCACTTTCGTATCTGAATCACCATCTTAAACCTGCCACTATGAGAATTTTATCTACTTATTATGTTTCTGACATCTTGACTATAACATCGTGAAGAGTTTCTCCTCTGGCCCATGTCTATCTGAAGTTCTATACGCCTCTTGTGTTTGCAAGCCTACTTAGTTCTACACAGTTGTAACACTTTCTGCCATAATTTCATGAAGTGATCTGTCTGTTCCATCCTATTTTGACCCCTGCTCTTTCTTTTGTACCCTAAATCCCAGGCTTCTTGGAAGTAACCAGCACAGTCCCCAATTACTTTCCTCAGTTTTCTCGACTCTGTCTTCTCGTCCTGAAATTTATTCTTCTACTTGATCCTGTCTCCTAATGATAGTATCTGGCATGTTTTTATTTGCCTTGGGATGTCCTTCATTACAAGTATTTGTTTTTCAATGTTTCAAATGCCTTGCAAAATTTTCCTTCGTATTCTGGGTGTTTTTTTCTCAAAGCTACCAATTGCTATGTTCTATTTGAAGGCTGTCTTGACAAGGTCTTAGATAGATTTCCTAAACCATGTATCTGTTTGACTGAGCTTTATCTGTGATCAATAATTCTTTCCAATGGCAACACTCTAAATTCATTCTCAAAATTCCAGCTATCCCTTGGATTCTCTTCCAGGGTATTGATTGGTTGATGATGAGTCATGGATGGTAGTTATGTTATATTTTCTTGTGCTCTTTGTCACAGTTTACATGTTGGAGTGGGTTTGCTTTAACTTCCTCTGAGCCTACTGGGATATTCTGATTTCCGTCACTCTTTCTGAGGACTAGTGAAACTTGGTTGTTATATGATATTTTGTTTGTGCTCTAACAAAGCTTGCCTGGAGATCAGAGGGCAGAGCTAGTCACTAGTTAACCATAGAGGCCAGGCACTGGAGACACACACCTTTAATCCCAGCACTTGGGAGGAGGAAGCAGGAAGATCAGGAGTTCAAGGCCACCCTGGGTTACAGGGGATTGAACCAGTCTAAAAGTGAAAGAGGGGGCATTTACATGTCTTTAATCCAAGCACTTGGAATCTCAGGCCTTTGATCCAAGCCCTAGGGAGGTAAAAACAGAAATAAGGTGGATGGAAACAGGATCTCACGCCCACCCATTAGGTCAGGATTCTATAGAGGTAAGAAGTCTAGTGGCTGCTGCTCTGCTTCTCTGAGCTTTCACCCTTGATATCTGACTCTGGGCTTTTATTGATAAGACTAATTAGGGTCACACTTCACTTGGCATTGACTATCAAATGAGTTAATAAAGTGATTCTGTCTTGGCTTTGTGCCAACAGGACTAAGGAGTTGTACACTCAACACCAAGGTGATCATAGGGAGTCAAAACTTTGGTCATATCTTGGATATGATCAGCAGGATAACAAATTTCAGACTTAATGAAGTCTATCTATGCCCTGGGGGTTGTGGTGAGAGCCATAGGCCCAAAGTAAACTCTGGAGCAACAACAGAATAGACTCTAGGTCCTGAAGTGATCATTAGAACCTCAGCCCTGGAATGACCTGGGATCCTTAATGACCTCAGAGACTCCTGGAACCAAATTTCTGTTTTCATGGGACCCTGGGCACACTAGAGTTGAAGCTAGGCCCTGCACTGACCTCTGAGTCCACTGAACTGAAGTCCTGGTCCTGTAAGGGTGGAAGGACACTGATTCTTTCTGATCCTATAGACTCTGGAGGCCTGGTTTCCCATGTCTTTTCCATATGTAACATTTTTCCCTTTACCCAAAAGTGATATTCATGCTGTGACTGCCATCTCCAGAGAAAGGATATTTTAAAGGGAGAAACTTACCGGTTGGATAAGTGCCTCAGGAGTTAAGAGTACATACTGCCTGCTCTTGCAGTATGTTCAGTTCTGAGCACCCATGGCAGGTGTATCACAAGCACGTGTGACTCCAGCTCCAGACCTCCTTGGGCGCCTACACAGCTGCATCACATAATGGGAAACAATAAACAAATAAATGTTAAATAGGAGAGAAACTTGTGTTCCTCTCCTCTGGCCATCAGAGTCTTGAAGCGATGGACCCAAAAGAATGAAAATTTCTCAGGAATCCTGTTGTCTCCCGAATAAGTGCCATTCTGGGCCTTATGGCCCATCCTCTTCCCCTAAGGACTAAAACCTTGTTTACAGGGGGAAAAAGGAACTACAAATCTCCACCTGCTGAGTGCCACCTGCTGAGTGCTAGTCTCTTGGGATCCTCTATGACCTTGGGCGTGCCCGGATGAGGAGGCAGGGTGTGTAAGAGAGTGAAGGTGACAGAGAGCTGAGACAAAGGAGACACGAGGAGAGACACAGGCAGAAGCGAGAGAAGAGGCAGAAGCTGGGGACAAGCATGGATTAGAGTCAGTGTGTGTGAGCAGGAGCAGAAGGAATCCAGCATGGCGGGAAGCTAGAGGGGAAAAAGCTAGGCGAGATGCAGTGGCAAGACAGAAGCATGGCTAAGGGACAGACAGGTCTAAGAGATAACATGTACTGAATAAAGCTCAGGTCTCTCAGTGTATGGAGAGCCTGAATGATGGAACCTAAACGACTCCTGAGTGTAGACTTAATTAATCTTGACGCTCCTCGCCTGGGACAAAACTCGGACCACAAAGAAACCGGACGCGGTAAGTGGAGGTCATAACCGAGACCCACTCGGTAGAATCCTCAGCTGGATAAAAGGAAAAGCTGAAACCCTGGTACCAGCTAGAGGAGAGGCTCATTTTGCAGGAAGAGATTTCACACGAGTGTGACAACTTAAATTAGTATATACATAGTCCCTGGCTTTGTTTCAGCCTTTTATAATTGCAACACTGTTGCAGAAAAGGCAAAAACAAAAAACAAAAAACAAAAAAACCCCAAACACCTGTAGTAGTTATTTTTTATGTTGCTCTGATAAAACCACATAACCAGGGCAACTATATATGAGCTTAGGTTGCAGAGGGTCAAGTCTATTGTGGCCAGGAGGGCTAACAGAAAGTGACAGGCAGGTAGCAGCAGGATCAAGCTGGTAAACACCATACAGGGAGGGTGAGGCCTTAAGTTCTCCACACCTGCCCCAGTGACACATTTCTTCCTGCAAGAACACACCTCCTAAGTTGCTCCAAACAGTACCACCAGCTGAGAACCAAGTATTCAAATGTCCAAGCCTATGGGGCCATCTCATTCAGACCTCCACAGAGTTAACAGTCTTTCTGTCTCGGGTTTGGCCAAACTGTAAACAATTAGTTTTCCTTTACCATCTTGTCTCCTCCTTTCTTTTAAGAAGCAGTAGGTTTGTAAAGGCAAGGTCCTCCTGTGTTTGGGGAGCCAGGCAAGAGGTAAGCCATAGGTGACTAACAGATTGCTGTGGCTGGAAGGCAGGGAAGTCCCAGCTCTGGAAATCTGTCTCTGGTTCTCTGACCCTTGATTGCTAAGAGTATGTATTGACCAAATGGTGAGGAAAGGGGGCTTTTGGGATTATGAGCTGGTTTTATTTGCAGAGGGTACTTTAATTCTCTAGTGTAATGATTTGGAGAGTACCTGGTAAACTCTCATCATCTAAATCTTAATCTATTTTGTGCTTTTGATTCCAATTTATAAAGAAGGTAGGTTTCTAATAACTATTTTTTTAAAGTTTGTTTTAAAATTTTATGTGTGAGTGTAGGTGGGGTTTCTCTATCCTACCAGTTGGCTCCCAAATAACCACACAGAGATTTATTAATTACAAATGCTCAGTTGATAGCTTAGGCTTATTACTAACTAGCTCTTACAACTTACATTAACCTGTATTTTTTTTTTATATATGTTCTACCACATGGCAGTACCTTTTTTTTTTAGCACAATATATTCATCTTCTGCATCTCACTGGTGACCCCCTCCAAATCTCCACTCTTATTCTTCCCAGTGTCTTCTCAGTTGGGCTCTCCTGTCAAACTTTTTCCTGCCTATCTGTTGAATAGTCAGCTCTCTATTAACAATAAGAGCAATACATCTTCACAGTATATAGGAGGATTATTCCACAGCATTTCCCCTTTTTGTCTAATTAAAAAGAAAGATTTTTAACTTTAACATAGTATAATTATATGCAATAAAAACAGTTTTCAATTAAGAATTACAGTCACAATATCCAATTCATTTGTATTTGGCAAATTTAGGGAAAATTTCTATTATCTATCTTTGTGAGTCTAAAGTTTTGTACCTAATTTGCTGTTTATCATAACTAAGGAAAACTGTAAATTTAATTATTTAGTCTTTAAATCCATCAAAGACCCCATAGGGCGTACTATTACATATTGCAAGGGCATCTGGCTTCCTGGACAGTCACCCAAAAGTTCTTTTGTAATGTTGGGGCATCCACCTTTGGCCTAGAGGCCTAGTATATGTGACAGACATTTCTGAGAAGCAGGGAATTTTGAAGGACTGCTCTACCTGGCAAAGTTTAGCAGTGGCTTTCTTTTGCATCTTGCTGGTCCAGTTTGGACAGTAACTGTCAGCAATTCAGGGAAAGGTAGTTTATTTGCCCCATGGCTAGATTTTTCCACAAAGAAAGCAAATTCTATATGGAATTCTTTGATGCTCATCATCTTCTTTGAAGTAAATTGGTCCTGTCAGGAACAGAAGTATCTCACTGTCAAGAAAAGCCTTATGTTATTTAAAAATTTTCAGTGCTATATTCTGTACATCTTTGAAGTGTTGTGAAGATCACCTATCTATCTAAATATATCTGTGTATGACCTTTAAAACATACCTAACATGACTATAAGTTTGATAGCTATGGGTGAGTAACTATTAAATTGTATTTATTATGCTAGATAGCTTTAAATGACTAAAACTTTTTTGGCATAATTAAACAAGCTGCATAGCTACAATTCCTTAAACAAAGACAGAAATATACATACTGTATAACAAAGATAACTTTAAATTTGTATCAATAAACTAGAATCCATACCAATGTAAAATATTTTGAGATCAATAGTTTTTTGGATTAAAGTAGATTCAATACTCTACCCTTTTATCTCATTACTTTATATTATATCCCTTTTTTTCCTTTAAAAAGAGAGATATCTGAATTTAACTCCTTTGTTTAGCTTTTTATTTGTCCATGACTAATAATAACTTGTAACCACTACCCCCAAATGGTAATAAACATTCATAACCCATCTTTTGGAAATGTGGGCATTGTTTTCTTTAGACTGCTTCCTGTTGTCTGGGGGTATTGACATCTTTGGGGTACCCTTTGGGGGAACCTTGAGAAAAAAACAGAATAATGGTTAAGTCTTGGCTGGAGTAGTCTGTAAGACTGGATCATCTCAGCCAGCAGCCTTGAAGCTGTTCTGGATGCAGAACTCAGAGGAAACTGCAACAGAGGTGCACGTGTAGATTGGTTTAATCCAGCAGTCTCCATAATCCAATGTCTTTAGGCAGCTACTGCTCATCTATCAGCAATCAAAAACTTTAAAGACAGCACAATACCATATAGGAAAATTTCCATCTTTATGTGGCCTGTTTTCTTTTATATTAATTTACTCCTTTTTAAAGACTTTATCATTATTTTTAAACTATTTTTTATTCTATGATTGTATATACTCTTTCTCCTTTTCTTCTTAAGCCTATGTGTATATATATATATGTATATATATATATATATATATATTTAACACATTGTAACTTGTCTAGAGGTTTCTTCCATCTGGATCTATCTTTATGAACATCTATATTGTTCTTGGATCAAATGAGACAAATCTTAATCTTCTATGTCAGCCAACAGCATGACTCAGTTTAGTATATGGCACAAGTGCATGGTAGCTGGCTCCATTCCACAGGCAGCTTTCAAAAGACACGTCTCTGTATGTGGCTGGCATGAGACTGTGAGACTAGGAAGCCATGTTTGACTTTGTTTTTATGTGTTTGGAATCTTTTCTTAAGCTTTCTCAGGTTTTATATGGATATACATTGCCAAACTTTGGGTGCCATTTGTAGGTGGGGTTTCTCTGTCCCACCAGTCAGTTCTGCCTTGTTAGCCAGCTCCCAAATAACCTCACAGAGACTTATTAATTATAAATGCTTTGATGATAGTTTAAACTTGACTAGCTCTTACAACTTAAAATTACCCATATTTCTTATCTATACTCTACCATGTGGAAGTACTTTTTTTAAAGCACAATATGTTCATCTGCTTCTGCATCTCATTGGTGATCCCTGTCTCTGCCATTCTTCTTTCCAGCAGCCTCTCAGTTTGGCTCTCCTCCCTAACCTCTTCCTGCCTATCTATTGGCTAGTTGGCTCTTTATTAACAATGAAAGCAACACATCTTCACAGTGTACAGAAGGATTATTCCATAGCAGTGGAGTATTTTGTCTGAATACATATTGAAGTAGGAAAAACTCCTGACCAACGGAGTCTCTGGTCTGGGTGGAGATATAAGGTACAAGCTGGGTGGATTAATCTTCCGGCCAAAGGACCACCCCTAGGAAGGCAGGCTACCCTTACGTCATGTTAAAGAGATAGGAGTTTAGCCTAGCTTGGCATTTATCTTTACATTTTGGTTTAATGTTTATTTCTTTCCGTGTTTGAGGCATGAGAATTATTTGTATTCTTCTTGAGTCATTTTGAAGTACCATTTGATAGTCTTTTGATAAGCATTATTATTATTATAAAAGTCGTTAATGAAAAGTATTGAAATTAATGAGAATTATTCAGAAAATCATAACTTCTCTTCCACTGTTTCTTTTCCTTTCTTTTTCTAGACAGGATTTTTCTGTGGAGCTTTGGAGCCTGTTCTGGAACTCTCTCTGAAGACAAGATCTGCCTGCCCTTGCCTCCCAGTGCTGGGATTAAAGGTGTGCACCACCTCCCAGCCTCTTCCTTTTTTTAAAGCATGCTTTCTTTAACATTTTGAGTTTACCCAATGTTTTGAGCTTTTTTACTCTCTCTCTAAAGCCTCCTTCCATGCCATAAGGCTGCTTCTCTCCCATGTGCTGGACCTCCATGACAGTTTAAATAGCAAAGTCCCCCCACTCTACTCTAGGAGTAAGTAGAAAAACTGGTATTTACAGTTTTCCTACCATAGGAGTATTTTTTAATGCTAATAAAATTATCTTGAGCTTCCATTTGAGTCCATTCTTTAATTATTTTATTAATGAGAATAAGAACTTTAAGACAGGAACCCAGTTTCCTCTGATCATGGGCTAACTATGAAGGGACCTCAAAATTCCAAATCTATATGTTCACCACATGTGCACCTGGTGCCTTTGGAGGCCAGAAAAGGACATCAGATCCCCTAGAACTGGAGTTACAGATGGTTGTGAACCACCATGTAAATGCTGGGAACCAAACCCATGTCCCCTACAAAAGCAACATGTACTCTCAACCACTGAGCCAATTCTCCAGTTCCAAATGACTATCACGGTTCAGCAAGCAAAGGAGTTTGCTCCCAAGCCTGATGGCCCAAGGTGAAGATCAGGGAGACAAATGGTTTCTGCAAGTTGCCTTCTGTCCTCTACATATTCTCTGTAACATGCATGTGACCAAACACATACACACAGACACATAGACACACAGACACAGACATACACACAGACACATAGACACACAGACACATAGACACACAGACACAGACATACAGACACACAGACATACACACAGACACATATACACACAGAGACACACACACATACAGAGAGAGAGATTAAAATGTTTTTTGTTTTTGTTTTTTAAAAAAGGGCTTAGTTAAGCCCCTCGCTGTGTTCTTGTTTGGTTATGTTACAGGGAAGCTCAGGCTTTGCTCGGCACAATGCTTACACTCTTGGCTTCTCTGTTTTGTCCAGTCTGGCATTCATCTTTAGATTTTTGCTTTAATTTTTATTTCATCTTTATCTCTACATTTTTAAGGCATGAGAACCATTTGGATCCATTAGCTCTACTTTAAGGTGCATACTCACTCATCAATAGCTCCTTATATCAGGAGATTGAGGGCAGAAGTTGGTATAAAGAATTAATCGTCATTCATCACCAACCAGTCCCAGCAGGAAAAGTGAGTTAGCTAGTAATAATTGTGCTGCTTTGTTCTTTTTCCCTGGTCTTAATGAGTTCCTCATTCAACTACGTGCCTTTTTAAAACTTAGATTGTCTTCTTGGGGTTTTCACCTCAAAGTTATTTGTCAAAACATTTAAGTCTAACTTTAATTTATTTTCAAAGCTTTGTTTTAGCTATGAGTGTACTCTGAAATCTGTGGACATGACTCCCAATATTAAGATTAGAAGAATTTAAGATAGCTTGCCTACTGGGACTCAATTGTCTTTCTTAATCATTAACTTCAGCCACAGTCTACACAGCTCATAAAACTCATGGACCTAGCTGTGTGACACTTCCTTGATCATATTTTTTATCACCAAAATTCTATTTAAACTAACATTATTATCATCAATTAGACAATTAGATAGTACATCGTAGGAA
Source organism: Phyllotis vaccarum (assembly GCA_033318265.1). NCBI lineage: Eukaryota > Metazoa > Chordata > Mammalia > Rodentia > Cricetidae > Phyllotis > Phyllotis vaccarum. The sequence continues at coordinate 68,632,450 of JARWLC010000006.1, forward strand.
GGTATCATCTTCATACTATCCCAAAGGTAAAAATACCCAGTAGAACAAAGTGTTTCCATGGAATAAACACTACATTGCAGACAGTGGGGGATCTCCCCACACCTACTCACACCATGCCAGATACCAGAGAAAGATGGTAGCAGCAAACATGTAAAGGGACAGCAGAGGTAAAAGGCATTCTGGAGTGTATTGGGATTATATTGTTACGTTGTAAATAATTGTCCCACCTACTGGTTTAATAAAAATGCTGGTTGGCTGAAGGCAGACAGGAAGTGTGGGTGGGGCTACCAGACTAAGAAAACTCTGGGAACAGGAGGAATAAAACAGAGATGCCATGGAGATGCCAGAGAAGCTAGAAGATGCAGAGGACAACTATGCTGCTCTGAGAAAAGGTATGGAGCTGCATGGCTGAACAGGATAAAAATCATGGGTTGAGTTAAGATGAAGGAGTTAGCAAGTTATATGCCTGGGCCCTAGGTCAATCAAGGTAAAATTAATGTAAGCATCTGTGTGTCTCTGTGGGACTGCAGGTTTGCAGATCCAAACCTCAGAGCTAGGTCAGAAAGGCCGGGCCAGAAACCTCTGTTCCTGTGGGACTGCAGGTCCAGCCCATGGGACCAGGCAGGAAAGTCCAGGTCAGAAACTTAATGCAGCACTGGAGTTTGTAGTCACAGAGGTCCTTGCCTATCTGAGATTCAGCCATCAGGCACCTCCTGGTGAACAGATACCTTGAGCTTCAATTGCCACCTGCTACTCCTCTGACACAGCCACTGGTAACCACAAGTAGGAGGCAAAGAAAACAACTTGCCTGGAATGGTGTGAGCCTTTGAAACTTCAAAACCGGTGACACACCACCTTCAACAAGGTCACACCTCCTAATCCTTCCCAAACAGTTCCACCAGCTAGGGCACAAGCCTTCAAATATATGAGCATAGGAGGCTATTCTCATCCAAATCACCACAGATAATGATATATGCCTTTAATTCTAGAAGTTGGGAGGCAGAGGATGATCTCTGAATTCAACCCAGCCTGATCTACTTGTAGAGTTCCAGGCTACATAGTGAGCCCTTATCTCAATTAATTAATTAATTAGTTAGTTAGTTAGTTAGTTAGTTAGTTAGTTAGTTAGTTAATAGACTGAGTTAAGAGGTAAGAACACATCCATTGCCAAGAGATGGACAGCCCAGTTCCATAGAAAGGAAAATTCCTACACTTAGACCTTTCCAGACCTTACCTTGTATATCTTGTAATCTATCTATCCCATTTGCAAAGCTGCATCTCCAAGAAGGATTCAAGGAGGTTAATTGAGTCTCAGTTCACCGGCCAAGTCTGATAGCCATTTGCTAATGAGAGGTCATGGAGCACAGTGTTCTAGAAGAACCACACACTGAAATTTGCAGCCTTTGCTCAGATGTGTTCCTGTCTCACCCCTGAGGTAACAGCTCCCAGAAGCTCTTTTGCCACTTGTAATCAAATTTAAATGTCTATCAGGACTGTTCCCCAGGTATTGTATTTCTGCTGACAGTGTGAAAATTTTCTTAACACAAGCCAGCCCCTGCTCTGTGTGTGTGTGTCCTTAGGCTTGCCTATGCATGAGCATATTGGGGGTGAGCAGGGATTAAAGATAACTTGTTCGTTTTCCATCTCATTTTTTAAAGAGGGGATCTCACACTGAACCTGGAGCTCATGGTTTTGGAGAGCTGCATGACCTGTCCCCAAAGATCTCCCCTTCCCCAGCACTGAGATTACAGAGGTGTCACACCGCCATGCTCAGCTTTCATGTGGGTACTAGGGATCCAAACTCAGGTCCCCATGCTTTGCTGCATCTTCCCAATTGCAAACTGGTATTTAAAATACAGTATGTGTGAGTGGTGGAACATTTGCCTAGCATGCATGAGATTCTGGGTTCAATCTTCAGTGCTGCAAAATAAGCAAATAAATAAAATTTCAAATTAAAATAAAACATCTTCTTTTCTCTCTCAAATTCTTCTCTAGTACATTTTTTGTTAATGTTCTTAGGTATAAGAAGTAGGATCTGTGGAGCCCAGAGCAGCTTGACCACACAACTGCCATGACAGGATTAATAAAAGACAGACAGATAGACAGACAGCAGGCTCTTGCTGACAGCACCTGATTGTACCAGGAAGGGCCCAGAGGGCATCCACGGAGGAGCCAGCACCCCTTCTTGGGAAAGGGACAGAATGTCTCCAGGTATACCTGCTGATCTGCTGATATAGGCAAATGGACCAAAGCTAAATGTTGAACATCATAGATTTACTGTTGCAGAGCTTTGCTTCAGGGAAGGACTATTTGATGCCTGAGGGCAAGGCCCAGGGCTGAGAAGAGTCTGGGAAAAATCCCAGGAATATGCCTGACAGCCAATGGATTAAAAACTTGGTTTCCACACCGAAAGTTCAAAGCTGGGGTTCGCGCAGAAAGTTTAGCCAATAAACAATTCCAAGAATTACTGTACCCTATACCTCTTTATCCAATCCTGAAATGCCAAGATTTGTAACACCCCCTTTACATATGCTTTTCTTTAAAAACCCTCACACCTCTGAGCTTGGGCCAAATTCCTTTCCTGTGTTGGAACAAAGGGATTCATTTGAACCTGTCCAAAAGAATAAATTGACCCTCATGTCTTTGCATCGGAATACAGTTCCCTGGGGGTCTTTGGGGTTCCTTGACAAAGGCAAAACTAAACCTGTCTCAAAAAAAAAAAAAAAAAAAAGATTTTTAACCTGGGGCTAGCAAGGTAGTTCAGCAGTTAAGGGCTCAATGGTTTGGGGTGCTTGTTGATCTTGCAGAAAACCTGGGTCCAGTTCCTAACACCCACATACCCACATGGTGGCTCACAACCCTCTATGACCCCAGTTCCATGGGATCTGAAGCCTTTTTCATGCCTCCTGGGACACCAGGCACAAAATGGCATGCAGACATATCTGCAGGGACATATACATAAAATAAAAATAAATAGCCATATATGGTAGTATATATATCTTTAATCTTAAGATACACAGAGAGACCTTGCTTCAAAGTAAATAAATTAAAAATAAAGCAGTTAACTTTGTTATTATTATTATTATTATTATTATTATTATTATTATTAGTGTGTGTGTGTGCGCGCATGTGTGAATGTGCCCTGTGGTATGCTTGAGGTCAGAGGACAACTTTCAGGAGTATGTTCAATCCCCCTACCATGGAATCCAGGAGTCAAAAGTCAGGTCATCAGGTTTTCGCCCTAAGCACCTTTATCCTCAGACACACCTTCAGTTCTATTCCACCAGGCCTTCCAGCACCTGCCTGAATCAGTGTCTGCAGAGACTGTACACCTGGAAGTGTTGGAATACATCAGACAAGTCCCATAACCCCAAACCTCCTATGATCCAGAAAAATGACTTCGAGACCCTATTTTAAGAAAATAAGCACCTTAATTTGCATACTTAATTTGCTTATCCAGTAAATACTGCTGAGACTCTTTTAACGTAGTGAAAAGTGAGTAATCTAAGTCCTACAACCTTTGCTAATGATCAGCAACCTCCTACACTCCAAACATCTTTATGTCTAAACATTATCGCCCATAGAGTTGCAATTTGCTAAGTCTTTGGACAAAAGTAACTCAGAATGACCCTAAACTTTCCTGGCCCAATGGAGCTTTCCCAGACTGGAGCAGTGCTTTTTGCTCTGGGGCTGTGGCAGCTGCGATCTGGGACCTCCCACAAAAGCTTGGCAAAGGAAGATGCTTTTTACCACTCAGCACTCAGGACCCTGCTGTGAGGACCAGTCAAGGCCAGACTGGAGAACACTGGCCAGCTTCTTATCAACTTGATGCCAACAATCAGATTGGCCTGTGGCTTTTATTTATTTCTTTGTTTTGTTTTTAGTGACTTCTCTGAGAGTGATGTACCACCTCCCCACCCCCAGCAGGTGGTCCTGGGTCAATTAAAAAAGCATACTGACCAAGCCATGGAAAGTAAGCATGTCTTTGTGGCCTCTGCATCAGTTCTGGACTCCAGGTTCCCCTGAGTCTGCCCGATTCCCTCAATGACAAAGTGTGACATGGACCGGTAGGCCTATTATCTCTTTCTTCCCTGAGTTGCTTTTGATCAGAGCATTTTATCCCAGCAATAAAAACAGACTAGAACAGAGGAGAAAGAAAACATTTTGGAAACTTGTTTTTTGGTTAAACTTGTTTTTTTTGAGAGCTCCACATTTCTAAATTCATATCTGATCCTTTCATAAATCACCTTTGTTTTCCTTTGGCTCATCTTTCTGTGTCATTTGTTAGAAAGAGTGGAACTGTGGGACCCAGGGAAGCGTGGCCACACTGCTGCCATGACAGGCTTGATAGGAACTAGCTGAAAGGTAGGCCTGAGCCTCAGTTTACTGGTGAGTACCACCCAGTTTCCAGAAAAAAAAAAAAACAAAACAAAAAAACGTAAAATTGGGACCAACCAGAAGCGGGCCAATCAGCATCCCAGGAGAAAATACCTAATGTTTCAGAGGAAGTATCTGACATTCCAAATATTGTAGATATCACCAGGTGTGAGTTAGTCCAACAAACACCTATTTTCCTTTTCTTAAAGATAGCCCTAGACAAAAGTCAGCCAATCCAGTCCTAAACCCTGAAAAATCCCTTTCCCCCAACTTCTACCATTATAAAACTCCACCTTGCCTGGGCTGGGAACTCTCTCTGCTCTAACTGTTCTGCATTGGACAGCTGGAAGATCCAAGCTTAAACTTGAATAAAGGCTCTTTGCTTTTACATATAAACTCAGACTCCTTGGTGGCCTTTTGGGGGACCCCACAATCTGGGCATAACAGAACCTCAGGGCAAGAGCACTGGGAATGCTGAGGTGAGCCTGAGGCTTGAACTGGCCTTGCAGACTGATTGGTTTACAATTCCAGACATTCTAGCACTTCATTTACTTATTTATTTAAGATTTATTCTATTTCTAAAATTGTGTGAACCGTATGTCTAGGTGTGGCTTTGTATACATGAGTGCAGGTACCTGTGGAGGTCAGGAGTAGCCATTGGATCTCCTGGAACTAGAGTTAGAGACAGTGGGGCCACCTGACATGGGCACTAGCTGTAACTGCCGAGCCTTCTCTCCAATCACCCCCACTCAACATCTATTTGTGTGTGTGTGTATGTATTTATTTGTGTATGTCAGTGTGTTTGTGTGTGTCAGTGTGTGCAGGTACCCAAGGAAACCAGAAGAGGACATCAGATTTTTTGGAGCTGGAGTTAAAAAGTGGCTGTGAGCCACTGATGTGTGTACAGGAAACATCAGAACCTCTGGAAGAGCAGCAAGTGCTCTTAACTACCGAGCCATCTCTCCAGAAATATGATGTCAACTTATAACTGTGTGCCCCAGAGCAGCTTGACCACACAACTGCCATGACAGCCTTAATGAAAGACAGGCAGACAGCAGGCTCTTGCTGGCAGCACCCGGTGGTACCAGAAGGGCCCATGAGCAGACACCATCCAGGGAGGAGCCAGCACCTAAGAGGAAATACCTGACATTTTAAGCATTCCCTTCCTGGGAATGGGACAGGTAGTTCCAGGTATACCTGCTGATCTGCTGGTATAAACCTTAACAACCACTGCTAAATGTTGAAACATCCCTAGAATTCAAAGCAGCCAATGAATCCATAACAGGTACCCCTAGCCCGAGCTTGAACCAATCCCAAGACTGTAACCCCGAAGCTCTGAAGCCTCTAGAGCCCTCTCCCCAATAAAACCCTTACCACGTGCTGCTCAGGGTCAATCCTACTTCACCACTGTGTGGGACGGACAGACAGACAGACTGAGTGACTCAAGCTAATTGTCAATAAAGAGACTCTTTGCTGTTGCATGGGGACGATCTCTTGGTGGTCTTTTTTTGGGGGGGAGGGGTCTGGATTCTGGGCACAACAAATACAAATTTTCCTGAGCCCCCACCCCCACCCCCAAGAAACAACTAAAAGTAAAAAGCAAACCAGAACCAACAACTGTGTGAATCTCCTCTTTCGTCTTCTTATCCCAGCACCTGCTCTGGTCACTGCCTTTGAGGGACATTGGTGTCTAGCCTGTGTCTCAGCAGCTGGTAAGAGGCTGAAAACTCCAGACACACAATACTTAGCAGCAATTCTGTGTCTACCTATGCCAGTCTCTCGGGACATTTTATTTATGTAGTCCACCAGGGCTTTTTTGCTGTCCGAATTTTTATTGCCCCTTAGTACCGGGACAACTCCCATCCAAGTACCATTGCCTGCTGCTGCAAGTTTGGGGGTCTATAATCAGAAGTGTCTCAGTTCTTCAAAAAGTGACCAGAGAAGCTATTGCAAAAACATAATAACCCTTGGCCATCACAGTGACAAAGGTCTCTGATTCAACGTCTGAGAATAAACTTTGGATCAGCCCTGTCATTACCTCCTGCAGTCGCTTCAGAAACATCTTTTGAATCTTCAGATAAAGTCTCAAGTGGCTAATTGGACCCATGTTCTAAATAAAGTCTAGTTGCTTAGCTTCCAGTGGGGGTCACCCAGGTACTTTATGTTCCTGGAATAATCACTGAACTTTGCAGCCCTTGCCCAGACGTGTTCTTGTTCCAAGTGCCAAGGTAAACAGACTCCAGGAAGTCCCTTGTGCCACCTGCAGTAAATTTTTCTCCCCTGTAATGCAGAGGATGGAACTCAGGGCCTCCAGCATGTTGGGCAAGGGATGTACCACCGAGCCAACCCTCCCCACACCCATCCTGTAGTCAGTGCCCACCAATCAATCCCAAATATTTGGTTTGCATAGCAGGCACAGTGGGAAGCCAGGGAAGACATTTCTCTAGATAAGCCAGCTCTTCTTGTTCCTTCAGAGTGCCAGTCACCTCAGCCACACCTCTGAAATTAATGACTTTACATTTAAAAAGCTATGTAGTCATTTTACAACTCAGAAAAAAATCTCCCTTCCCCCAAGACACATTTTCTCTGTGTAGCCCTGGCTGTTCTGGATCTCTGTCTGTAGACCAGGCTGGCCTCAAACTCACTGAGATCCACCTACCTCTGCTTTCAGATTGTTGGGATTAGAGGTGCTCGCCACCACTGCCCAATATAGTTTTTAACACTGTCTCATTACGTCTTTAAGATATACAAATATACTTTTGGTACCTGTTATAATCATAAACCAAAAAGCACACACATAAACAAAACAATACAAAAAACCGTGGCAATCATTTTATGCTAGCCCACTCCTCCTGGGTGTGGGGCCTACTCTAGTGTGTGACTGATATGTCCAGTTTGTTCAGCGACACTGGACAAAACAGTTTCCCCCTCTCCCAGCAGGAATCAATTGTGAATAGGTTTTTGGTCAGGGATGGGATCCTGTATCCATTTCCCCCTCTTGGTGCCAGGACCCTGTCTGCCTTGAAGCCGTGCTGCCATGGTCTCTGTGAGTTCATGTGTCCCAATCCTGTTCTGTCTAGATTCACCTCTGGCTCTTAGGATTGTCCCTTCTCCTCTTCTTCTGACTAAGGGAAGAGGTTAGAAGAAGACATCCTGCCTAGGACTGGGTGCTCCAAAGTCTCTCCCGGCTGCACATTGTCTGGGGGTGGGTCTTATTGTCAGTTCCAATCTGCTTTAAGAAGCTTCTAGGCTGGAGACTGGTGCACTGATCTTCAAGGTCTTTGTGTGGCAGACCAAGTTTTTCCTTCCAGTCATACCTCTTTAGTTCTCTTAGTGATTCTGATTCCTTCTTACATTCTTCTCTAATGACTTGAGTGATTTTATCATTTCCTTCAACTGTGTGTTTTCAAGGCCTTCCTTAAGGCATTTACCTATGTCTTCTTTCATGACCTTGAACATATTCAGACTTGAAGTTTTGAAGTCCTTCCCTAGTGCCTCCACTAAATTACTTTTCAGGAGACTTCTAGAGGAGGTATAGTATCTTGTCTGTTCATGTTTGTGGTTTTGTACCGAGATGTGGTTATCTGGACTTGAAAATGTTTGACATATTTCTTGGCTTAGATCTGGTCTCTGTGTTGAGTGCATACTTATTCTTTGGTTGCTGTTCCCCACTCTGGCTTCTAGCCAAAGATGATGGCTGTAGGGTCCCTGGGTAGAGGGTGTTTTGTGGGTCAGCAGGTGTCACAAAGGAATGGAGATGAGCTAGAAGGAAAGCCTAAAAGAGGTGGCAGGCAGGAACCAGGAGGATATGGGGTCTGCACCAGGAAGCACAATCTCCAGGGATTAGTTAGAAAATTTTGTTCAGAATAGAAGCGTATCCAGGCAGGTGTGTATACCATACAATAATAAGAGCAGTAACGCTCAGCTAATTTCCTCAAATTGTAAAGATAGAAGGTGATTATATACTCCAAGTTACAGTAGGCAAAGTTTTCAGAGTGATGGAGTTAGCCTTTAATGCCAGCACTTGGGAGGCAGAAGCAGGCAGATCTTTGAGTTTGAGATTATGCCAGTCTACAGAGTGAGTTCCAGGACATCAGGGCCACACAGAGACTTGGAACAATAGCAAAGACAGAAAAGCAAGCTTTCATGGGAATAATACCAAAACAATCATAAAGGTTAAGAAAATACTGATAATGAGCTGGGAGGTGGTGGTTTATGCGTTAATCCCAGCACTCGGGAGGCAGAGGCAGGTGGATCTCTGTGAGTTTGAAGTCAGCCTGGTCTAAGAGTGAGTTCCAGAAGTATCGGAGCTACACAGAGAAATACTGTCTCTGAGAGAGAGAGAGAGAGAGAGAGAGAGAGAGAGAGAGAGAGAGAGAGAGAGAGAGAGAGAGAGAGAGAGAGAATACTGATATCAAAGTATAAACAAATACTAGGCTAAAATATTTTTAAATAAAAACGACTACAACACAGAAGTGAGGATGATTTTTCTGTCTAACTCAGGGGGGTCTTTGTATTTATAATGCTGGTTATTTTGACATTCAGTAGAATTTCTTACCACATGTGAGAACATCCTGTGCTGGCTTCACGAGTAGATCTTTCCCAGGAGCATTTTGATCCTTGTCACTGTATAGTTTCAAAGTGGTGCGATGTTACTATGACGTCCTGGGGCTTGAAGATGTGTGCAGTGTCCTGCCACAGCCAAAACTAAGATGGGATTGAACACAGTCAACGGAGCAGGGGAGCAGTGGGAGGGTGCTTCTCTCTGGTTTGCATACTGCTTTTTATAATAAAAACCTTCCTTCTCTTGTTAAATGTTTTCCTTGTGAATGAAACTACCCCTCCTAATAAACTAATAAACACAAGAAAAGTGTCGTCCCCTTCCGAGTTCTGGGAGCTTCTCTGAAAAATTAATCAGCCCCCAGGAAGAGGTTAAGGGAACTGATTGCTTATGGTTGTTGCAGAATCCCAGGCTTGTACCTGACACCTTATGCATGCTGCAGCCCTGCAGAAATTAAGTTTTTGACTTTTGGATCTTATACTTCTTCTGGATACTATCAGAAATAAGTTATCTGTTGGCATGTGAGAGCAGGGGCTCCACATTGCCACATTTAAACACAGGTGTGTTCTGTGTTTTGAAAGTATGGCCAAAGAAATGGCCCCAGGCTTGGTGTTTTTAGAGATGATTCAATCCATGGTTAAAGAGCCCTTAGTGCTTTTGCAGACGACCTCGGTTCAGTTGGTTCTCTTCCTAGCACCCACGTGGTGTCTCATACCATCCGTATTTCCAGATCTAGGAGATCTTCTGGTGTCCACAGGCACCAGACATTCATGTACATATACAAGCATGCAAGGAAACCCTAACACACACAGAATAAGAATGAACAAAAATTTAAGGAAAAGAAGGACTATCAAAGAGGTGGTTCATCACCATCCACAGACCTCTTGACTTTGCAGCTTCTCCATCCTGGAACTTATCAGCAGCCTGACATTGAGAAACAATTCTCTCCCAAAAGAAATGGCCTTGAGGCTGGAGAGATGGCTCGTGACTTAAGAGCACTTGTGGAGGACCTCACTAGGCTCCCAGCACTCACGAGGCTTCACAGCCATTTATATTTTGAGTTCTAGGGGATCCAGTACCTTCTCCTTGCCTTCATGGGTACCAAGAATGTACATGGTGCACGTATGTACATGCAGACAAACACTCATTCACATAATATAAAAAAGAGAAATGTCATGACTAGGAAAATAATGACTTAACACCACATAAAACTAATTTAGTTTGTCATTTGTGCCAAACAGGCCAAAGAACCTTCCAGTCCTTTGTCAATGAAGTATAGAACTGCCCCACTCCTTTTGACATGATAGCCATACTTTTATCTGCCTCTTCAGAGAGTTATTGGTGACTGAACTGTAGCAGGCCTCCAGATCTTAGCATAACTGACTCCATGATGGAAGTTTCATTCGGGCTATAAAACTCAGTGCATAGACAGCACCACTGCCAAAATGAAAGCAAAGACCTAATCCATCAAAGGCCAGAGTTCTAGAAAAGTCTCTGAATGTACTAACCTTGCTGTTTGGCTTCTGTAGTTCCACATTTTGTTCTTGTCAATTGAAATATGTCAATCCAGGACGGGGTTTTTGTATTTAACATCTCACCCCGAGAAAGGCTCAGGGCTATGGTGGGATCCCGTATAGCTGCCAGCCAGCAAATAAAGGCCTTCTATTGACTTAAACCCATGTCCTAAGTGATGTTGTCTGGGGGATGCCCTACAACAGAGCAACTCTGCCCCTCCTGTAATATGTGGTCAGTTAACTCTTAGGTTGCTACCCTCCAGATCAGTGGTTCTCAATCTTCCTAACATGTGACCCTTTAATACAGTTCCTCACATTGTGGTGACTCCCAACCATAAAGTTATTTCTGTTGCTACGTCATAACTGTAATTTTGCTATTGTTACGAATCATAGTGTAACTATCTGACATACATGTTATCTGATATGTGACCCCTGTGAAAGGGTTGTTTGACAACCCCCCCAAAGGTCGAGACCCACAGATTGAGACCTACTGTTCTAGATTCTGAACTCTGAACTGAGGGTGGCTATTTCTTCCTGATAGAGCTCAACTCTGGCAGCCCAAACATGGTAGTTTTAGAGAATACTCATGTCCAAATTCTTTCATTCTAATGGTGAGGTGGATCCAGGCCTAGGGTTTTCATGTGTGAGGTAGATTGTATAATATTCAGAATTCTGTGCCAGGCATAGTAACAAGTGATCTAATCCCAGTATTTGGAAGGCAGAGGCAGGCAGAGATCTGTGAGTTCAAGGCCAACCCGGTCTACAGAGTGAGATGGAGGGCAGTCAGAGTTAAATAGTGAGTCTGTGTCTTGAAAACAAAAATAAAACAAAACAACAAAGAACCCCATATTTCTCCGGGCATGGTGGTGCAAACTTTTAATTTCCAGCACTCAGGAGGTAGAGGCAGGAGGATGTCTGTGAGCTTAAGGCCAGCCTGGTTTACAGAATGAGTTCCAGGACAGCCAGGCTGTGCAATGAGCACATAAAATCAAGCTGAAAGTGTAAGAGCTGCCTGTCAGGACGGATGGCTGAAAGAAAACATATATGCTGCTTTCTTTGGTCGACAAACCATAACAAACGTGGACCTCTGAGAAATTAGAATTTCCCCAGGAATCTTCTGCTGGAAGAAAATGTAGAAACCCTAATGGTAGCCAGAGGAAGGTATTTGTCACCAACGGAAAGGCTGGCAACTTGTCTCGTGTCCTTGCAGGAGAGACTTGAACTGAGACTGTGGTTGGAGGATGACACCCTGGCCAGACTACACAGTTATACGTGTCAGCCCTTCTTCTGTGGTCATGAAGATGGGTCACAGGGTCCCTTTGTCCTCTTTCCAATGTGGTTATAGTTTTTGAGACAGTCTCATTACATAGTTCAGACGGGTCTTGAACTCAGGATCCTTCCTACCTCTCTCTCCTTAGTGCTGGGATTTCAGGTGTGACCACCAAGCCTTTCTAGGTTCATCTTTTTAAATAAAGTTTCCCTTAAGTTTGATTTGCTTCACTGAAAAGCCTATAGCAAGGGTTGAAGAAGGCACTCGGGTAGATCACTTACTTAGCATGTAAAAGTTCAGTTCTCAGCACCACAAACCAATCCAACACACCGAAAGTAAACCTAGCGCTTGAGTGTCCAAGGACATAAGACATCCTGGTATTAGGAGAGAAACTTTGCTCTCAAAAGCCACGAAAATTGCACGAATAAATTGAAACTATTAAGTGTCACTATTGTGAACAGACACAAGATGGCGCTGTGACTCCACAGAGCTCTGCTGTTGGGCCTATATACTCGTGTGTATATACAAGGATGCGTGCAGATGAATGTGTGTGTACAATCCCCATGTTAATGCTACGTGTTTTTCTCAATTGTTTTCCACCTAATATATTGACCAAGGGTCTGTCATTTGGACCCTGAGTCTCACAACTTGAATAGTCTACATAGTCAGCCTGATCTAGGGATCTCTGGTCTCCAGTGTTCTGGAATTACTTGTGGACCGTCCTATCCACCCAGCAAGCTGTGCATCTGGTTTCTGGCCCTCATGGCTGAGAAATCTCCCTGACTTTCACTGTTTGAATTTGTTTTGTTTGAGACAGGATTTATGGTTATACTGGAACTCACAGTGAAACCCTGTCTGTAGACCAGGCTAGCCTTGAACTCACAGAGATCTTCCTGCCTCTGCCCCCAGGTGCTGGGATTAATGGTTTACACCAGGCTCTTCCATTGTTTTCTTATATCAACTAATTACTAGACTTTTTCATTGAGTGGGAAATGGTAGAATAGTAGTTAAACATACAGTTACTAATTTTGTTTTGTTTTAATATTGTTGTTTTTGCTTGGAGTGGGAGGGAGTTATTTTAGACCTAGTCTCATTAGGTAGCTCTGGCTGGCCTGGAACTCACAAGTTGACTTTGGACTTGAGAGTTGGTCTCTTGTTTATCAGTAATCTAGACCTTACTGTTATTTTTGTCTTTTGCCTTGTATGGATGCCTGCAGAGGCCGAAAGAGGGCATGGGCGTGCCTGGAGCTTGGAGTTGCAGGCAATTGTGACTGTCCAATATGGTATGAATGCTCAGCCATCTAAAGGGTGGGGTGGGGTGTGGGGGACAGCAGATTCTCTCCCTCCCTCCACCACGTGAATTCTGGGTATTAAAATCAGGTTGCTAGGCTTGGTGGCAAACACCTTTGCTGGATAGGCAAACTTCATGGCTGATATGTGGCTATTGTAAATTAATTATAAAATCTGTAGAAATAGGCGAGATTCCCAAATTGTTCATTTTTCTTTTCAAAATGGTGTGTACTAGCTCAGTTCAAACCAGAATAGCCTGGCTGGGTATGGTGGTGTACGCCTTTAATTCCAGCACTAGGGAGGCAGAGGCAGGTGAATCTTTATGAGTTTGAGGTCATCCTGGTCTATGAGTGAGTCCCAGGACATCCAGGGCTACACAGTGAAACCCTGTCTTTAAAAAATCAGTAACAATAATAAAATAGTTAGTTTTGCTTATTAACCCACCTTTGGCTAGAGGTATGCTGTCATGAGCTTTGCGGAAGGTAACTGAAAAGGTATTGCTCTCTTTCACTCCTGAAGACTGGCGAGGGATCCTGGGCCTGAGTAGCACGTGCATCATTCCATGATTTTGTTTTTACCTTCTGTGCCTCAGACCAGATGCAAAAGAAAAGAGCCATGGGCCAGTACTAGTAGACACACACACACACACACACACACACACACACACACACACACACGAAAACATGCTTTCTTTTGCCAAAGGGAGGAAGATGAAGCCTTCAGTCTATATTTTTGCCAAACACCACCACACAAGGCATGGCTCTCGCTCCAGCTCAGCAAAGCCTGAGACGCAAATCTTCGCCAGGTCTAAGGACTTGCCACAACCGGCCACTAGGGTGCAGCAAGGACTTCCATCCTTGTGGAACACTGGGAAGCCTCTCCCAGTCCTGAGGAGAGTGGACTTCCACCTCAGCCAGTGGGTACAAACAGCACTTCCCCAGCCCAGCTAAGTGGAGGCTAAGGCGGAACTTTCTACCTTTATTTGGTGACAATGTTGGAGGGATCTTTTTCCCGACACACTAGTGGTGGAAGAAACCTAACAGACGTAAATAGGCCACAGATCTCAAAACATCCATACTGTCAGGTTTCAATTACATGTCACTCATTATGCTAAGAGACAAGAAAACAAACATACAACAAAACCACTGGAATGCTTGAGGGTCTAGGGTCAATTCCCATCACAAGTGCACACTCACAAACATACACACACATATACACACATACACACACACAGACAAACATACACAAACGTACACACATAATACATACATACACACACATACACACACATACATACACACATATATGCACATACATACACACATATACATACACACATACACACAAACATACACACATATACACACATATAAGTACATACACATATACATACACACACATACATACATACACATAATACATACATACATATACATACACACACATATGCACACATACATACAGACTGATAGACACATACATATGTACATACACATGTACACATAATACATACACACACTTATATACACACATACATTCACACACACATATATACATACACATACATACTCACATACATATATACACATACATATACACACAAACACACACACATATACACACACATAAATACATACACATACACACACATACACTCACACACACACATACACACGCATACATACTCACACACATACTTACACACATCTCTGGGAATCAGAAAGAAGATCTCAATTTAAATGAGATAAACAATGAACAAAGCCAGTACCAAGATAAGACTTTTTTTAAATTAACTGTGGTGATTTGAAAGAGAATAGCCCCACAGACTCTATATTGGAATACTTGGTCTCTAGCAAATGGGACTATTTGGGAAAGTCAGGAGGTGTGGCTTTGATGAAGGGGGTGTGTCACTGGGGGCTGGCTTTGAAGTTTCAGAAGCCCACCTCTTCCAGTTGGTGTCCCCACTGCCTTGTATTTATGGATAAGAGGTAAACTAACAGCTACTGCTCCAGTGTCATGCCTTCCTGTCTGCCACCACATTCCCTGTCGTGATGGTCATGAACTCTAACCCCCTGGAATGGTGAGACCCAACTAAATACTTTCTTGTAGAAGTTGCCTAGATATGGTATTTTTGTCACAGCAAAGAAAAGTAACTGAAATATTTGCATATATCTTAAAATGCATAAAACAGTTAAACAGGAGCTAGGCATAGTAGTGTATGCCTTTAATTGAAGTGATTAAAAACATGTCACTTATTCGGATTTTACTCTGACTCCATTTTTTTTTGTCTGCTCAGTTGATTTTTGGCCTCTAAACCCATGAATATTCATGCCTGCCTGGGCAACACATCCAGAACCTTCCATGACCCTGACCATGGTTCAAATGCATAACCAAAATATCTGAGGAATGTGTAGCCCGAACAATTGTCACTAGGGTCTCTGCCCTACACTTTACAATGATGTCATTGAGGGTTTTGCCTTTTAAAATGTTATAGCCCTGAGCTTTGGGGCCTAGCATTTTTCTGGGACTCTAGCCTGCTCATGCTCACTGGCCAATAGAGACTCTAGCATTATATGCATGGTAGCCTGTAACTTTCTCACATGAACTATAACATACCCCCAGGCACTTCAGAGAAGGCTAAGGCTGAAGGATCACAAGTTGGAGGTCAGCTTGGGCTATAGAGTAAAACTTATTTTGAAATATCTTCCACCAAAATCAAGTAGAACAAGAGCTATAGTACAAGAGCATTCTTTTTGAAAAATATTTATTTATGTGTGTGTGGGTGCACACATGCCATAGCTAGTGAGCATGTAGCAATCAGGGGACAATTTGTGGGAGTTAGCTTTCTCCTCTGGGCATGTGGGTTTCATGAATCAAACTCAAGGCACCTTGGAGGCAGGTGCCTTTACCTGCAGAACCATCTGGAACCACCAATCTACCTGTAAGTAAGTACTAAAGCAAGAGCTACATAAAAAGATTTTTAAAAAACCCAGTCTGGGCCTCAGAAGGAAAAGTCAGTTGAATTATTTGGTTACATTTGTTTCCTTTTCGTATTTATAATGACATAAGTTCTCAAGAAAAATTCAACAGTAGAATAATTATCTGTGCTCCATCTATGGAGATTATATTGCCTGCTTCTTATAACTAAAACTTTAGAAAGTGTGGCCACAAATGTTCAGTAGCGGTTCCCCCAGTTTATTTTTCCCCATTAAATAAGTATTTGAAGAACTAGCCTGCCTCCATCTCAGGCTTAAAAGCCATCTTATAATTAAGACAAACTAAATCCATTCCTGTTCATGGTTAAACTTCTGTTTTTTCAAGGATAGAGCTATGCCTCATATATAACCCTAACCACCAATGGCTCTGTACTGCCTGTTCCAGAAATGGCAATCATGTCTTTGTTTGAAACAGCTGTTCATAACTAACCATCTTGCAACCCCACCTTTGTTTCAAAAGATCATATGACCACCTATGACTTACTTTTTATGACTACCTTGTTATGCCCAACTTGCAACCTTGTCTTTGTTTCAGGAGGGACTAACTTGTTCTGCTTATGTTCTGTTCCTATAATCTCACCTATTTTGCCCGCCAAATTCCCCATTCAGGAACCCCCTACTCTTGAGTTATGAAAGCCTTGTCTTTGTCACATCCAACGCTGATCCTTGAACCCTGCCTTAGGGGGAGGCAGCCCGTGTATGTGAATTACAAAGCTTGCTTTAATTAATTTCTTGCTTTAGTTAATATGGTCATGATGATTTGTGTGTGTGGTCTTCTCCCATCTTTGGGATTAACATACTCTTAACAGCTGAGCCATCTGTCCAGCCCCAAACCTGAGTCTTTGACCCACCTATGTTCCTAACTTTGTTTTCCTGTGCATACTAGCCTCTCTAGGTTTGTTTTTCTTTCTGTGAGTAAAACCTGTTGCAGCCTCGGAGTTAGCTTTTAACGATCCTTTTATTTCTGGAGATTTTCACCCCTGCATCTCCCAGATCCTCATCCTTGTATGTTTACTGATGAGAACTTTACTTAAGGTTGCCCAATACTCTGAACATCTTTGCCAATAATACTATTTTAAGTTACATTCATATCGCTTTTTACTTCTAGAAAAGCAGCAACATGGAGACAAGAATCTTCGCAAGGAAAAGAATGCGTGAACGAATGAATACATCTATGAACCATTTCTTGAAGCTTACTCTGGAGTAGCAACATAAATGAGTTAGTCGAGTGGACAGAGATCTTAATTTGCCCAAAACTGGTGCCACAAATCTGGGGAGTCTGAGCTATGATCCAACTGAACCAGCTTCAACCCCTAGCTCGGCTCTCGGTGCACAACTACGGCTGCGCGGAGCGTGTGGTGGGCGGGGCTGAGACGCTTCCGGAGGAGTCCGGAGCCAGCGAGACGTCGATCTTCCAGGTGGGCTAGAGCGGCGCGGCCGACGGCCTGGGGCCCGCGGCGATGGAGGACGAGAAGAGCTTTTCGGATATCTGCGGCGGCCGCCTGGCCCTGAGGCGCCGCTACTACTCGCCGTACTGCCGCGAGTTCGGCCTCAGCTCGGCCCGGCTGTCGCTGCGCTCGCTCACCGCGGTCACCTGCGCCGTGTGGCTGGCGGCTTACGGACTCTTCACCTTGTGCGAGGTACAGGCGGGCGCCCGGCCCTCGCAGGCGGACCCGTAGGCTCGGGCAGGAGGGTGGGGACTCCCTGGTACCGGGAGGCCTTCCCGTGGCTGTTTGTGCTCCTCCTGGACGTTCTCCCTCAGTGGGTGGCTCCCCTGAGCACCCCCAGAGCGAACCTCCTCAGAGAACTGTCAGTGCATGCTCCCCTCCATCACTCCCCACAGCCTATGGTAGCCAGCGGACCACAGAAATCCAGGAAAAGGCTTTTGCCCACACAGCTGTGCATCTGTGTATACAGAAGGAGCACCCTATCTCGTTCTAATCTCTGCGTTCCAGAGCCGTGTAAACTACCTCCTTTCTCCCATTCCTCCCCCAATTTAAGTGCATTTTCTAAAGAATTGTCAACTTAAGACATGAGTGTTTTCTGTGCTCAGGTACCAGACTTTCTACTGTTGTTATTGTTTCTTAATGAGCTTCATTTTTCACTTATCTAAGATGGAATTAATGGTTCATAATATTGTGAAGGTCAAATGTTGTGAATTTATGACATTTGTCAAGTAAAAAGAATCATCCAACTGGCCGTTGCTCAGAATAATTTCTAGTTACCTGTATAGTGCTCTGAAATGAATATATTATTCCAGGTGTGGTCATGCCAGAGCTAAGTATACCAGAATCAATTATTTCTCTAATTTGCATATTGTTTATATTAGAACATTCATTAGTATTTTTACCTTCTTTCTTTATTTCACGGTCTAAGTATATGTAGTATTGACTGGCCTAGAACTGGATTATAGGCCAAGCTATGTAGAGCCTGACTCTGCCTCTCTAGTGTTGAGATCAAGGGTGTGTTTTGTCACACCTGGTCCATTAACTTTTATGCCATCAAAGCATGTGGCAGAGCATAATAATTTACATAGATAAAATTAAGACCACTAATTTAGGGACTGGGGGAAGGCTCAGCAGGTAAGGTCATCTGTTCCCTACCTGATGATCTTAGTTGAATCCCCAGTACCCACATGATGGAAGGAAAGAACCATTCCTAAAAGTTGTCTTCTGGCCTCCACACAATAAATAAATAGTATAATGGATGTGGTGGTGCATGCCTTTAATCCCAGCATTAGAGAAGCAGAGGCAGGAGCACCTCTGTGAGCTCAAGGCCAGCCTGGTCTACATCAGTCTACATCCTCAGCTCCAGAACATCCAGGGCTACACAGTGAGACCATGTCTCAAACGAAACAAAACATACAAATAAATAGTATCTTTTAAAAACCCTAATTTGTACTTAAATATTTTTCAAAGGTCAGTTGAAGTTATTAAGTTGACCTACCCCCCCAAATTTATAATACAGTTGAATATTCATTCATTCATTCATTCATTCATTCATTCATTCATTCATTCATTTATTTTGGAGGGGTATAGTCAGAGTTTCTCTGTGTCCTGGCAGCCACTCTCAAATAACCACACAGAGAATTATAAATGTTTGGCTCTTAGCTTAGGCTTGTTTCCAGCCAGCTCTTACATTTCTGGCTTGGACTTACGGGCCTAGCCTCAAGGTTTAAGACCCACAGACCCGCAGACTGGCAGTCCCACAGTCCCACAGAGACACACAGATGCTTTCAATAGTTTTTGGCTGATCAGCCTTAGGCCCAGGCATATAACTTGCTAACTCTGTACCCTCCATCTAACCCATGATTCTTCCTGTTCAGCCATGGGGCTCGGTACCTTGCTTCCTGTGGCTTCTCTCTGGTGGTCTGTCTGGCGTTCTGCTCTGGCGGTCTGCTCTCAGAGTTTTTAGTCTGGTAGCCCCACCCACACTTCCTGCCTGCCTTTGGCCAATCAGCGCTTTTTATTAAACCAGTGGGTGGGACAATTATTTACCATGAAACAACACAATACCCCTACATAAATCAACCCATTTCTATTAATTTATGTGCTGCCCCAGGCCTATTTATGTCATCTATGAACTCCCCATGTTGCTTCTTTCTTGTTTGGCCTGGGACTCCTCAGACTCTACCCTTCTTCCCAGCATTTTCTTTGCTCCCAAAAATCCTGCTTTGCTACTGGCCCGTCAGCTTTTTATTAATTGAGAGCAACATACTTCCACAGTGTACAGAAAGATTATTCCATAGCAGGGGGACATTTGTGTCACCATGTAGCCCTGGCTGGTTTGAACTCATAATGTAGACACGACTAGCCTAGAACTCACCAACATTCACCTGTCTCTGCCTCCCAAGTCCCCCTCCCCCAGTGCTGAAATCAAAGGGCTACATTACCATGCCCAGTGGAATTTTAATGCTAGCCTAAGTTCCAGATACCTGTGTAGTTATCTGAAAGGAGGAACAGATATGTATTAAATGTTCAGAGGACCGGCTGTTTTGCTGAATTTCTTGCTTCAGTCTTTGAAAAAAACAAAGGTTCAGAAAGAGTAATAATTTAATAATCTGGCTGTTGGCACAGTGATAGATCTGGGCTTCAAAACCAGGGCTGCTTGACGTTGAAAGCCCTTTCCACTGTACTTTAGCCTAGTGGAGCTCAGTTGTGTCTGTTATTTGCTGGTTTGTTTTTAGATGCAGGGCTTTGTTATCTCCGTCCTCCAGTCTCAGTCCCTATCAAGTGCTGCAATTACAGGTGTGTGTCCCACATCCAGCTCAAAGTTGGTTATGCCAGCTCCATACTATACTCCTCCCTTTTGCACATTTACCCCAATGCTCCCCAAGTGCCGAAGCAGTACATATTCCTCATACTCCCACACTTTCCTGGGGCTCTGTGTGCCAGATCTTTGCTCCTGTTCAAAATTATTCCTGAAGGTAATGAATATCTGCAGTGAAAAGAGCCCTCAAAGGAGACATTCAAGTTTGTGCCTTAACCCTGGCTCAAATGAATAGTGCATTGTTAGCATTTTAGCCAGAAGAATGGACGTTGAGGGAGATTAGAAAGCTGAGTGGGTGAAATTCCCTAAGCACTTACTGTTCTTCATTCTGCCCTTGCCTTTGAATTCATACTTCTGTTAACATCACTCCAG
Source organism: Phyllotis vaccarum (assembly GCA_033318265.1). NCBI lineage: Eukaryota > Metazoa > Chordata > Mammalia > Rodentia > Cricetidae > Phyllotis > Phyllotis vaccarum. Next base: position 68,653,099 of record JARWLC010000006.1, read on the forward strand.
TCTGCAGCACTTCAGTGCTGAAAAGCAAAGTGTAACAATTCAGTAGGTACTACCTTCTCTGCACTAGCAAGGACCTGCTGAATGGAAGTTTCATGGAACAGTCCTGTGTGCTAATCTCTTGTCTCTCTCCCTCCTCCTCCTCCTGTCCCTCCCTCCTTCCCTTCTTCCCTCCCTCCCCCCTTTTTTTCACACGTAGAGTCAATACAGTATTCTAGACTCTTTTATGTATCAACTTTGTATCTAATAAACCTGTAGAGGGTTTTATCTTGCCTTTCTTCCATAATGTTTACATGACACTGCCCTACACCTGAAAGTTAACTACCTGAAACTGCATGTTTCTGGGTCATCAGAAGTCAGCAAGCCTCCTCTTTAAAAGGCCAAACTAATATTTAGGCTTTGGAGGTCTCTGTTGCATATTTTTTGTCCTTTTTATTATTTAAATTTTATTTTATGAGTATGGGTGCTTTGCCTGTATGTTTGTCTGTGCATCACTGTGTACCTGGTGCTAAGGAAGCCAGAGAGGGTGTCAGATCTTGGGAAATGGAATTACAGACAGTTGTGAGCTACCATGTGGGTGCTAGAATTTGAACCCAGGTCCTCTGGAAGAGCAGCCAGTGCTCTTAACCTATGAACTGTCTTTTCAAACAGTTTTTTGTTCTTTGTTGTTGTTTTTTAGAGACAGGGTCTCATTGTGTAGGGTCTCTGGCCTGGACCCTGTAGACCAGGCTGGCTTCAAACTCAGAGATCCACCTGCCTTAGCCTCCTGAGTACTAGAACTAAAGGTGTGCACCACCATGCCTGGCTGGGTTTTGTTTTGAGACAAGACCTCACTATGTAGCTTATGCTGGTTTGGAACTCAGAGCGATCCATCGGCCTCTGCCTCCCCTGTATTGTTATAAGAAGTGTGTACCACCAAGATTGTCCAGTTAGGATTATTTCAGAAGGTAGATGCTACAGTTTAGATTTGATATCTCCTCCTAAGGCTCTTGTGTTTAAAACAAACAGTAAACAAGCAAACAATAAACCAACAACAAAACTGTAGAATCCTCATGAGATGGGGTCTGTGGAGGGTATTTACTCCCTGGGATTTGCCCTCAGGACTGTGAGCTGATACAGTGCCAGTGACGACCTCTCTTAAACTAACTCAGAACAATTCCTGAATGTCTGGGCAATCCTAGGCAATTAAAGACAGATGCTGGGGTCAGGTTAAAGGGGGACTGATGGATACAAAGAGCAAGACACTTCATAGCTTCATGAATGTGGTCCAGAGTACTGAATTTTATTGTTTCTAGGTGTGCTGGTTAGTTTTTATGTCAACAACACAAACTGGAGTTACTTTGGGAGAGGAAACTTCAGTTGAGAACATGCCCTCCAGATTGGCCCACGGGAAGCCTGTGGTACATTTTCTTGATTGATGATTAATGCAGATGGGCTCACCTCCCAGGGAGTAGTGCCAACCTTGGCTGCATGGCCCTAGGTTCTATAAGAAGGCATGGGGAGTAAACCAGTAAGCAGCATCCTTCATGGCCTCTGCATCAGTTCCTGCCTCCAGGTCCCTGCCCAGTTTGAGTTCCTGTCCTGACTTCCCTCAGTGATGGAGCTGTAGGCTGAAATAAACCCTTTCTTCCCCAAGTAGTTTTTGGTCATGGTCAATCACAGCAGTAGAGACCCTAAGATACTAATTCAGTGATTACTTTTCCTTCTGGACAGTCAGGGGAGCAAGAGTGTGAGACCAAATGAAAGAAGCAACAAAGTAGCATGTCCCACATTCCAACTTCAGAAGTATTAAAGACTATAAATATGTCTTAGACACAAGGGCCTACATAGCTCTGGTGTGGGGGTGTGGTGTTGGGGCCAGACCACTAAGTGGCTCTACCACTAAGGGACATCACCAGCCTGCCTACCTTCACGCATCATTTGGTCATGAGTAACCCAGAACCAAAGGAGATTAAAATGATAAGGGTCTTTATTAACACATTAAGAAGTAAGGTCCAAAGATTCCGGGGTTCATGTGAGAGTCTTATTTGGCCGTGGCTCCTCCCACAAACACCCTCCAATGTACTCTTAACCCTCAACATGGCTGTCTTTGTGAGAGAGTGTACTCAGCAGAAACCACTGACCTCTAGTGAATCTCTGCACCAGTCAAGTCCTGCTCTTTAAGTTGTTCCTGGATGCTTTAATCTTAAAGCCCCATGCTCCCACTTATTTTTCTCTATTCTTCTTAAAATAATAGATAAATAATATTTAATAATTAACAAATGGGCCTACATCCATTGGCCACAGTTGCAACATGTGTCTGCTTCTAAACCAATCAAAATGTATTTTAAGTTGTATTATGAAAAATGTAAGTGGCTATTTCTCATTCAAGGAGTAGTATCTGTTTCTGTGTTAAGCACTTCACAGTTGTTCTGTCTATAATTTTACGTTATATATTTTGCAGGGGGAATATGAGAGGGAAAGCACTGGGTCCTTAAGTTGTAATTTTGGGAAGAAAAATTTCTGAGATAGATGTGATGTCGGATGTTTTGCTGGGAGCTTCCCAGACCTATTCATTAGTAGTCTGGATCCTTTTCACTCTGCGTGCTGTTCAAACACTTTAGGAGCTCAAGAGAAGGTGCTTTCCCTTCATGCACGTTCCCTCGTCTGTTCACCTCACAATAGTGTCCATTTAACTGTGTAGCGTAGATACACGCATAAGAGCATTTGCTGATCTTATTGCCTGTGTCTGGCTCTCTTTTCAGAATAGCATGATCCTCTCTGCCACCATCTTCATCACCATCATAGGCCTGCTTGGTTACCTCCATTTTGTAAAGATTGATCAGGAGACTCTATTAATCATTGATTCACTGGGCATCCAGATGACTTCATCCTATGCTTCAGGGAAAGAAAGTACCACCTTCATAGAGATGGACAAGGTCAAAGATGTTATCATTAACGAGGCTATTTACATGGTAAGTGTTTAGGTGGTATCTCTAGGCTCTCCAGAGGACACAGTCAGCTGTTGCGGTATAGTGGGATATAAACTGAGTTTTAATAAATCATTCATTGTCACAGGATTAAGCTTAAGGACTTTCTGTTCCAATACAAATAGTTATTTTTTGGCTGGCATGCCTGTGAACCATAAAAGAGAAACTTACATTAAAATAAGTTTCCTTATAGTCATGCTTTATTCAGGGATGGGATATGTTCTAAGAAATGCATTGTTTACCAGTTTGATGGTTGTACAAACATCACAGAACACATTTACATGATGGTGTAGTTTACTCACTCAGACATCTTGATGAATCAAGATATGTAATAAACAAGATGCTGAAGTTGTTGCCAAGGGTAACACTGTACTGCCTTACAGTAAACTTTTTTCCTGAGTTATGGTTTCATTGCATAGCTTATGCTGGCCTTGAACTTCCCATCCACCTGCCTCTATCTCTTTGCTTATTCATAATTTTATAAATTTTTATTTTTACTTATGTGTGTGTGTGTGTCTGTGTATATATATCCTGCCGAGGTCAGAAGATTTCAGATCCCCTGGAGGTGGTGTCGTAGGTGCTTGAGAGCCACCTAATATGGGCACTAGGAACTGATCTCCGTCCTCTGGAAGAGAAGCAAGTCTCTAAAAGTGCTGAGCCGTCTCTTTAGTCCCGTCTCTATTCTGTTTTGAGACAGGGTAAGTGGGAGAGCACACTGTAAAGAAGCATACTGAGACAGTTAGAGAGGTGGCAGATTGTTGTGGATAAAGAGTCAGCATTTCAGTTTTATCTTGTAGCTCAGATGCAACACATTTTGTTTGTTTGCTTGTTTGCTTTCTTTGTGAATGAAGTCTCAATGAATGTGCTGCTCAGGTTGGCTGCTAATACCTAACGTAGTTTCAAGCAGCCACCTGCCTTGGTCTCCTGGTTGGTAGGACTTCTGGCTTCCAGTTCATACCAAACATGCTTGGCTTTTTCTTCTTTTTAAGGGGGAAAGTCTTTTAAAGGACAGAATGTAGGCAAGAGGACACGAGATCGTGAAGGGAGATATAAAGCTAATTATTATAGTTTCAAATCTTGTTATTTTTTTTTCCTTGTTTTGTGGTGGATACATGGAATAAAAGTGTAATTGATAAAGTATAAAACCCTAAGCAAAGCTCTGTGGCTTCAGAGTGGACATTCTAATTGTATAGTGTCACGTGTTTGAGTGGCTTTAAATCTAGCTATGATGTTTCTATTTGTGAGTACATTACAATTCAGTGATTTTCTTTCTTTCTTTTTTTTTGGCTAGGTATGGTGGAATATTCCTTTCATACTAGCACCTGGGAGGTAGAGGCAGGTGGATCTCTGTGTGTGATTGGTGTATATGGCAAGTTCCAGGCTAGCCAGAGATATATAGTAAGACCCTGTGGCAGAAAAAAATTTAAAAAGTAAAAAAAAAGATTTTTATATATGTATATATAAAATAAAAGGATGAAAATAAAACTTTTTTCCCCAAATATTTCGCTACTTAGATAATTTGTGAAAAGGGTTTAAGTCTTCCCTGGAAGAAGAAGAAAGGTGATTTTCACTGAGACCTCTGTCTGGTGTCTTTCCTTACAGCAGAAGGTGATTTACTACCTCTGCATTTTATTGAAGGATCCAGGGAAGCCACATGAGATATCCCAAGTAGTTCCTGTCTTCCAGGTGAGCACAGTATTCTTCCTTTCTCCTGGGAAGTCCTACCTTTTCTGTCTGCTTACCCTGACCTCTTTTGCTCAGTTGGACATGAGTTCTGCATTGGAGATGAGGAAAAGTAAGAATTTTTTTAGATCTCAGAAGCCCCTCTCTGAAAAGGTACACTTTAAAAATATTAGTAATTCACAAAAACTTTAGGGGAGACAATTACCAATCATTTAACCACTTCTGCTTACAAATCATATTATTTTACTTTAAATATGTCAATCTACCATTGTATAATTTTTACATTGATAGTGAAATTGAGATATTTTATTTCTCTCTATACTTATATAATATACATATTTATATTTTATATATATACGTCTTTTCTACCAGAGCCAATATACTTATTTTAAATGATTATCTTCTATTCCACTATATTGAAATATTTTGCTAGTTTTAAATGTCTAGATTGTCATTTGATCTTACAGTAAAAAACACTGGTGAAACTTTTGTTTTAAACTGTCAGTTTCCCCGTACTAGCTGAGTAGAACCTAGAAATCACTTATGTATTTATAATAATTTTGTGTTATTTTGAATAGTAAACATTTATCAAATTGTGTATTTCCCAATGTGTAATATTTTTTGAGATGGTCTGTCTCACTGTCATATAATTTTGTCAGGTAAAAGCTATATTTTGCATGTCTGTAAGCCTAGCATTTGGGAGGCAGAGGCAGGCAGATCTGAGTTTGGGGCTACGATGGTCTACGTAATGAGTTCCAGAATAGCCAGGATACACAGAGAGACCCTGTCTCAAAACAAGACAAAAAAGTTGTCTTCTTATTCCCCACAAAGGACAGATGTTGAGACCTTTCCACATAGTGCTCAGAGGCTTGACCTTGTGTCTCTTAGCTCACAGTTGTGCAGTGATGTATATGAGAGATTGAGGTTGCAGGTGGATTCTTCTATTCTCCTTGACTCTGCATTTCTCCCCTTTGGAATTCAGAGTGCCAAGCCCCGGTTGGACTGCTTGATTGAAGTATACAGGAGCTGCCAGGAGATTCTGGCACACCAGAAAACCACATCAACAAGCCCATGAATCTCAGCATTCAAAGACCAGTATTGTCTTCGTGGGAGAGGACTCCTAAGCCAGAGTGGCTGGTTTATTTTCTTACTGTAAAAACCATTAGGTGGACACAGTCCTGGGAATCGTGATGGATGAGTAGATCTCAGAGCCATAGAGGAGGCAGCTGGAACTTGACACAATGTTTTGATGTATCATAAAGTTCCTCTTATAGGTTTTATCTACATTACTAATCAAGGAGAGACCTTAAGGAGTTTTGACATATCAAAAGTAGGCCAGGCATAGCGGGCACATGCCTTTAGTCCCAAGGATCAAGAGGCAGAAACAGGTGATCTTGAGTTTGAAGCCATCCAGGGCTGGCTACATAGTAAGGACACAGCTCCCCCCACCTCCCAATAAAGGTAATGTACAGGAAGAGCTCTTTGTAAAATCTCTAAGCACATTCATATTTGTGTTGAAATCTGTGGAGTATTGAGACTGGTACCAGATTTTACAAGAAAAATGTAGTTTCCATCTGCATGGACTCTTGTCTAAAAAGTTGGGGAAAAGTAAAAAAAAAAAAAATTTAATGTATGAATTAGCAGGAATAAAATGCCTTACAAAGGGCTAGCCTCTGTCCACATAGCTCTTATGATCTGTGCAGGATGATTCTTAATCCATAGTTTATCTAGGGGTGGTGTAGATGCCAGTAATCCCAGCACCCAGGAGATGTCAACAGGATGATTGAAAGTTTGAGGCCAGCCTGGGTTAAATGGTGAGGCACTGTCTCAAATTCTAAAATAAATAAAGATCCAAAACACATAGTAATTTCCTGGTTTACTGACAGCTTTTTATTGACAAGTATACATAGCATTTTAGCCATGGGTGTCAAGCACATTAGTACCTTCCTATTACTTGGTATTTTCTATTGCTTCAAAAGCTGCTTTGGTCAAGAGGGCTTAGATGAAAAGTGAGGTTTCATATTGGTTCCCAGATATGGGACTGTCACGTTAAAGGATGAAGAAGCCATTTTACAGAAGCCTTTGTTTCTAAGGTAGGTTCCTGGATTCCTAGAGATAGGAAGAAGAGCTGGGCAGTGTATACCTTTAATCCCAGCACTCAGGAGGCAGGTGAACCTCTTGAGTTTTTGGCCAGCCTGGTCTACATAGTGAGTTCCAGGACAGCCAGGACTTCCTAGCGGGATCCTGTCTTTGAAAGGAAGGCAAAGAGGGAAGGAGAAAATTTAAAGGCGGCAGCTAACCCAACTTCTGTGTTCCAGAACAAACAGTCCCATTCTTTGGAACTCTATTTACAAAACAAAAGCAACCCAAGAGTAAATCACATCCTTTTTGACTTTCGAGGTCATTTGATTTGGAAGTGGCCCACTAGAACTGCATTCTCTGCCTTTCATGAGCCTTGAAGGAGTCGTCCAGGACCCTATAGTGATGTGACTTGAGGTAGACCTGTGCCCCCTAGAACACCAATTCTGGGATGGCAGTTGGAGCTGGGGCATAAATGGCTGCCTGCCTTGGAATTCAAACTTGTTTAGGCCTTGAAGTCATGTTTGTCAGTTCAGAGGATGAGAAAAGAAAGAGCAGCTGAGGCATTTTGGGCAAAGAAATTTACGCTTTGCAATTTTTTGTAGTTTGCAGCACACTTTGTTGGGTTAATGGCTTATTTATTTCCTGGGTGCTGCTTCCGTCCCCTGGTCCATGTTACTAGAAGGGGATAGAACTGCCTTAGTGCTACATGATAAACTTAGGTTTTTATATGTTGGAAAATCAAAGTATGAACTTTTGATTTTATTATTTTTCCAGGGGAAGGTGGAGATAAAGGTCATCCCTATCAAAATCAATTAGAAAGCTGAGTTAAGAGGGATTATAATGTTCTCAGGAAGGCAAAAGTTGAAACTTTCTACTTCCATGTATTATTAGGAAATACCATATATATGTCCTGGGCTTCCAGCTCATTTCCAGAATATATCTAGACTTGTTGAGCAGTCCAGGCCTTCTGGGAATGGAGGGGTCTTCAGTGTTCCTTATGTGTTGTCCCTGGCCTCATAGAGCAGCAACAAGCAAAACTAACTTGGTCTTTCAGAGGCTGGGGAGATGATGACCACCTTATCCTTCAGTAGTGAGCACAGCCTTCACTAAGCCTGTCGGGCCTTAAAATGACACAGAGAGGGTGTAGACTAGACCTATCCCTGCCTGTGCTAGTCCAGTGTCAGAGAAAAAGGAATAGTGTGCTGTCCTGGAAAGATGAGAACTTCTGCCCCAGTAGGGGCATAGCAAATGCCTCCTCACCAATAGGGGAAGAAACTTGTCATTTTTCTACAGTTCTGCCTGTATTTCCATTTGGGAAAGTCGTCCAGTTTTAGAGATTTGTAGACATTTGCCAGAGTTTAGGTGAGTTAGGAATTTTAGTCCTATTTTGTTCAGGGATGTTCAGAAAACTTCAAGTATAAGCCCCCACATAAGTCCCAGACACAATATAAAAGATGAGCTTCCCTGAGTATCAGTATCAGTGCAGAAGCCCCAAATACAGTACCACTGCCCTGGCAACTGTGGGCCATCCCTGTCTCAATCTAGAATCAGGTAGCATCCAGTGTCAGTATTCTGACTGAAATAGTAAGTGGCTTTGATGCTGGGTCTGGATTTTAAAATGTTTTCAACGCCTTGAAAGATAAGGCACCTAAAGGGTACAAAGATTTCAGAGACCCTGAAGTATACACTTCACAGAACAGTTTGGGGAGGGGCCGTTAGACCCATCACAGTTGTAGCTATGTTCCAGGATAAAATCTATTCCCAGAGGCACCCGTGGTGGCAACAGTGTGGGGAGGAGAAACGTTCACAGCAAAGCTGCTCCCTTAGTGCAGGAAACAGAAGCAAAAAACTGTTGATCCAGGTCTCGGGGCTGGCGGGCTGCAGGCAGCTTGGTGGGTAGGTTCACAGTTGCAGAACAGTGGTTCATGTAGCTGGCCATCATGAAGGTAGTTTCTGTGATCTGAGGTCAGAGAGGTGAAGAAATTGAACTAGCCTTGTCTTGAATGCTGATTTTCTCACTCTAATATTGGGTACACATAGCCTTCCTAGGCTTTAGCTGCTTTCTCTCAAACTACTCAGGAGAAAACTCCAAAGAGACTACAGTGATGTTTAGAGGCTCAGTAAAATGTACCTCTGTTGGCCTACAGAGTCTCTGAGATGCATGGTGCCCTCCTGAAGAAGGGAGGGGCAGCAATGGCTGAATCGGGCAGTTCCCACCAAGTGCCAACTCAGAAGCAGGAAGGACATGCCACTCCACCTGAACTCTCTGGGATGCTGATCACACACTAAGACCAGCAATTGTATTTGGAGCAGAACCTGTCCAAAGTTTTCTCTGTAGGCACCAATAACACATCACACCAGGCCAAAGTACATTGTAGTAGCTGTCAGACTCACCTTGGGAGCAGGCATTCGGAAGATCAACTTGTCAATATGGCTTTTTCCAGAGCTCTGGTCTGGAGTGGATCTAATCACAAGCATGAAGTCATTCCTGCAGCCACCAAATGTTGTCACTGAAGAGTAGGGATAAGTGATGTGCACTTGCTGTGGAAAGGAGCCATTTAAGTTCAGGGGGTACTCTGTACCTGTTTCTTCTAGACACAGGGAGCCTTTACCAGGAAGGGGAGAGCCCACGGGTGGTGATAATTAGGAGAGTTAAACCGGTTGTGTCTAGACTATAGGACAGCACTGCTAGGGCAGAGGTTAGAAAGAGGGGGATCGTGACCACTCAGTTTAGGCCTCTAAGTCCGGAGCAGAGAAGATAAGACAAGTGTTTCAGAAGGACTGGAACCAGCCTTTCCTCATACCATAGTGTGGTGGTCCAGGATGCTGACACCATCCTCATTCACAGCAATCCACACCAGAGTATTCTCCTTAGAAGACAGCTGGGTAGGCTGCGGAAACAGAGAAAAGCCTGTCAGACCCACAGTTGGAGATTCTGAACATAAGTACTTTCTGAGGAAGAAGGTATGTCCAGAGAGTGATAGATGATCACATCCTTGTGGAAAACAGAAAATAACATTTATACAGTATAGGGAATGCTGTGGCAGGGGGCATTTGGCCTTTGGGGGCTGCCACCTAACATTTGAAAGGTAGAGGGAATCACACCTGCCAGAACGTGGGGTGGAAAGCTCTAAGCAATGGAATACAGGCTGTCTAGGGGTTGTTAGATACTTTCTTCTGCACCCCAGTCTCTCACAAGCAGAATACATGTTGCTTTAACTAATTTCCTTGGGACTATAAAAGAAACAGGAAGACAAGAGTTCAAAGGGATGGACCCTAGGTCCTTTCACTGAGCTTGTGACTATTTGGATGTTTCTTTCAGGGCTACAGTGAAGTGCTCCAGGTCCTCTCTACCCAAAAGCCTGGGAGGGGAGAGGCAAATAACCCCCCCTTTTTTTTGACGCTTTTTCCAACCTTCCAGGCCAGTGGCATTCTATTACAATACCACCATACTTTTACTGTGTGCACGTGCACATGCACACACATGCAGAGGTTGGAGGTATAGCTTGGTGGCAAGAGTATATAGCTTAGTATATAGCATGTGTAAGGTCCTGGTTTGGTCCCCAGCATATTACACAGAGTAGATTAATATTGCTTATAAAGATTGAAAAGTGAGTATGAAGAATAATGTACACCTCCCTGATTGTTGGAAAGCCTGAAGGCAAGGGAATGATTTTTCATTAAAAAAACATTTTAAAACTTATATTTAATATGTATGGTTGTTCTGCCTGCACGTATGTCTGTGTACCACGTGTGTCTATATCCAAGGAGGCCAGAAGGGGATGTCAGATCCCCTAAAACTGAAATTACAGTATGAGCCACTATGTGGAGGCTGGAAATAAACCCAGGTGCTATGGAAAATCAGCCACCTCCCCAGCCATTGTTCTTTTATTTTTGTAGCATTGCACAGCTGGAACTAGAAATATTATGTATTCAACAACATATCTGCCTGTGCTAGATGAGTGGATGTCCATTTTCTGCTGCAACGATCAGGACCTAGATCCAGTCTCAATGTCTAATTACAATGTCTAGTCACAGGGTGATGTCTGTTATTATCTGTAAAGTTCATGCATCCCAGACATCTACTGAGGAAAACTTCCAACTGAAATTACTGTTTGCCTCCTGGTCTTCACACAGAGGTGAAAGTAACAGTTGTCCCCTGGGTGGTGGTCCTCTCTCTACTTCTGGGCCTTTGGGTGGCCAGGAGAGTTTGTTTAGGTTCTACATTGTTCCAGTCTGAAACCTCATGTGTGCATGAGTTGAGCTAGTCTCTGCAGGAGAAGGACTGACGAGTCAATAAAGGAAGCATGAAGATAAATAATGAATTATAACTCCACTGGACCATGGAACTCTGGAGGACCAGAAATGTGGAGGAGGGCAACTCCTAGGGTTTGATAGTGAGGTGGGGGCTGTAGGCTGAACTTTTGGATATATAAGCAGAGAAGGAAGGGAAACTCCAGGAAAAAAACAGCATTCTGGGGGTTTGGATAATTCCTTTTCCTGTCACTCACCTGAGCAGCAAAGAGCTTAGCACCAAAGAGAGGCCATTTCCGAGCCACAGTCAGGTAGATGCGGATGCACTCAGAAGGGGAGCATCCTTGTAATGCTGCCCACTTGGTGGCCATCGTATCTGCCAGGTGCCTGGTTTGGGTAGACGGAAAGAAAGTGTGCCAGTGAAGTGCTCACCTGTTTTCATCACAGCCCTGAGGTTTCCCACAGGCTTCCGTAAGGTCTTGCCTCCAGCCTACCTTAGCTGCTCAGAGGGTGCTCCATTTCGGTAGCGCCTTGGGTAGAACCTGTCAAGGACCTGCTGGAGGAGATGCTGAGCTTTGGCAGGAGGTGTACCCCCAGGACCTGGAAGGACAGGCTTCTCCAAGTCCCCGTATTCCACCTGAGGTAGAGAGAGAAAATACTTGGAAATCTGGGGGGTGATAGGGCTGTTGTTTGAGAGGTAAACAGGTCCTTACCATATTACTGCTGGTGTCACATAATGATGGTAAGAATTTAGCCATGTTTCATAGACATTAAAGAAACATCTTTAGAGACCTAGAATATTAGATCATCCATATCAGCTTCCATTTTTAGCCAAATGCTAGAAGGGAAGGTGTGCAGACTGGAGGACAGGGTTTCATGTCAGACAGACAGCCCAAGCAAGTATCAGCTCTGCCACTTGGCAGTTTTGTATCTGTGCTGAAGTTAATTAAACTAAGTGTTAACTTTCTCTTAAGTGGGGATGAAAAGTACATAGGCAAATCCATCTGAAATGTTAGCATGTGGCTGTTATAGAGTATTCATATTGATGATTATAATATGAAGAGCCATCACATAGCCCAGGCCGGTTTGGAACACAGACTGGACTAGAATTGATGCCAACTTTGCCTTAGCTCTCCAAATACCAACATAACTGGATAAATCTGCTCTTATAGAACCATGGAGGTATCCTAGATACCCCATGCAGATGGCCACCTAAAGGAAATGCAAAGGAGAACCATTTTGAATGTAAGTTCTTTTTAGTTTTTTATTAAGAATATGGGGAGGTTCATAAAGTTTATATCACATGCACTGTGTCACATACCCAGCTCTTTATATATCCTAGTACACCACACACACACACACACACACACACACACACACACAAAGACACGCACACACATACACACGCACACCCTCTGAAGCACTAACAAGTGACATGGCCAAGGGCCAAGCTCTCATACTGGAAGAAGACTGGGACTCAAGGCCAGTAGTTTTCCAGTCCCCAGTTCTGTTGTGCACACAGCCTCTGCTGAGTAAGGTGAGTAAGGAGTCACTTCTCTGTCCAGAGTCCCTCTCTGCTGTCACAGGGTCTGCAGTCTCTGTCTCCTGTAAGGCCTCATGGTTCTAACAGAAAGAAACTTACCTGGGCCATCAAGGCAGCCATTTCAAGAGCTAGTTCCTTGGTGACTGGAAATCTTCCTGCTACTATTTCTCCACTGGTTTGGAAGGCAAGTAGCAGGCGCTCTCGCTCGGTCTCCCCTTTGACTTGACTTCGAAAGTATAGCCTACAGGAAGATAGTAAGAAGACAGGTCTCAGCTGGCACCCCAAACAAGAATCTACCTTGATCCCTAAAGTGAAAAAGACTGTTTATGCCATCTGTAAACCTATTTTTCTACCACCCAAGAAATTTGTAGCCAAATTTAGCCTAGCTGTGGGCATGCAGATCTCACCCGAAGGAACAGTGGTTGGTTCTGAACACACAACTAGACAAACTACATTTTGCATGAGGATTCTGGTACCTATAGAATCACAGCTTATTAGGGGTCTGGATGAGTTAAGATTCTAAGAGACTAATGAAAATTATTTGCCTGGAGGCATAATTGGATAGATTTCTCTTATTTAAATTGGTAGAAAGTACTTGTATATGTCGTAAAATTGACATACACAAAATTTTTATTCTTTAGCCCTAAATACCAAACGAAACTACTCTCACATAAGGTAACATACAGCCATCCCATGACATTGGTATGTTTTTGTGGCAGGTACACGATCACATGTCCACAAGGTAGTACAGAGAAGGTTGACAGAACCTGAGCTACTAGGGTCTCATGAGGGAACAAGAGCAGAGCCAGCCTGCGGCCGACCTAATAACTGCCACTCAGGATGGTAATTATAGGCCTCTGCCTTATTGGGACAAGCCATCATGTTTGGGAGGTGATGAGCTGGTTCTCAGTGGCTGCCCTCATGTTCATCCCACCCAAGCAGCTCCCAGGACCTGTTTTTATACATCAGCTTCACGACACGTGTCCCACCCTCAGACTTTCCTGGGTGCAGCTCCTTCAGTGTTTGTTCCCACTTGGAGATGGCATCACAGATCTTGAAGAGACAAACGTTTAAAGTCAGAAAAGCCCCCTGTGAGGAAGATAAGGTCCAGCCAGACTTGGACTCTGGTAGAGTAAAGTGAGGGCTCTGTTATTAGAAGGTGAGGCCTCAAGCTGCCAGGGTGGGAAGTGCCTACCAGTTCCCTTTGATGAAGAGGCAGATGGTACTATGGGTGCAGTGAACATCCCAAGGATTGTTGCCTCACTGGCTTGGGAAGGCTGACCTCTTGGGGAAGTAGGCGGCCCAGTTAAAACCCATGGCATGTAGCTCCATTTTTCTTTCACCCACCATTCTCCTGTCAGTGCATACACCCAGACGCCTGCTATGGCCAGAGCCTTACAAGCACCCGCGTTTACTAGAAAGACATATGGTACTTTTTCATGCACTGCTAAAGACTAGCCCTTTGTTCAAGAACAGCACATGCTGGAGCCAAATAAACCCATCCAGTATGGCAGTACATTCCCACAAATGCTTAACACCCTCATGGAACTAATCCCAGACTACTGTACAGATCAACTGTCTCTTTGAAATGCTTTTACCTGCCAGAGGTACCATGAAGACCTACTTCCCTAAACTATGGATGAATCTATAAGCATATACCTATAAGCATAAAAAGCAGACAGAGTAAAACCTAGGTGGTAGTGCATAACTGGATCTACACTAAAGCTGTTGACCTAAGTGGGCAGATATAATTGGTGGCAGGTTTGGCAGGACCTCCTCATCCTTAAACTGAGCTAAGAGACTCTTCCCCTGAATGCTGCATACACCCTTGAGGGAGACAGGACTGTGAGGATCTTGTCTCCAGAATCAAGGTCACATGTAGCTTTCCTTGCATGCATAAATACATTTTAGGATGGCACAGAAATGCTGGCCTAAAGAGATTGTCTTGGTCTCCACACCAGACAAGCACACACTGAATGAGTTCTGTCTTGTCCCCCACCAGCCACCTATTTCTCTGTGTTAAGGGGGTGTATGTGGGGGCAGGGTTGGGTGTTGTTTACCTTGACACGCCCTTGAAGACAGTGCTCCAGATCCCTGCCAGAAGGATCATCTGTGAAAAGGGCAAAGCCAGACTGGGATGGCTTCCTCATGCCTGTCTCCTGGTTCAGCCGCTGGAGGAATTCATCAACTGTGGAGGAGCCATCAAAACCAACCACCTGGAAATGGGGAGAAGAACCCTGAATTAGCAAACTTTCTGAGGGACTGTCACTGGGAAGAGTAGAGGGCGAAGGCAAGAGGCCAAAGCTAGTTGGTTTCTACATTCACATGCAGAGGAACCTGAGCCTGCCCACCAAACTGGAACTGGAGAGAGGCCTCCTAGTCACTCCTTTATAGTCAGTATTCTGAGGGCTCTGTCTCATAACTTTCTGGTCTAGTGTTTCAGCTCCCTGTTCATGCAGTGGGTTTAGAAGACCTACCTGTAAAGCACCAAATAGTAAAGTTCTTTGGGATTCAAGCTCCTTTCTCTGTACCCACAATAATCAACACCACTTCCACCTCAAACCCAGGCCCATCTCTTGTTGATATGCCTATTAATCTGAAAGCCTGCAAGGCTTAGCGTGCTTAGAAGTGTTCTCTGGACAGTGATACGGGGAAACTTGGGATAGGGAGCCTGCTCAACTTCCTTACCTGATAGGTCCCATTGGCAAAGTGCACAGGGATGCTGAAGGGTAAGGAGTGATGGAAGGGGTTCCGTAGCAAGATGGACACGACTTCCATACGGGAGGGTCTGGCCTCCCGCTCTCCTGTCTGCAGGGTCCGCTCCACTGCTCGCTGGCAGTATGTGGCATACTGGCCAGTTTCACTTCTAAAAACAGAGATGGGCATAGTAGGGATTCCTTCCTCTTGGCACCCTGAGGTACATACCCAGACTTAGCCAGGATAAAAACTAACTGGATAGGGTGTGGGGACCTGAAACTAGTATGGGATGTTATTACATTTTTATTTCAGGAGGAGGCACACTTGTGGAATCCAGAGGAAAACTTGCTCCTGAGAATTGATCTCAGGGTGTCAGCCTTGGCCGTCAGCACCTTTACCTATTGAGCCATTTCACCAGCTGCAGTTTGTCCCTGAGGACCTATCTATCTGCAACTCAGGGCTGCCATGGATATTTTCTTTCATTTTAAAAACTAGTACTAGGGATCTAATTCAGGGCCTTGTACAGGCCAGGTTAAGTGTTCTATTACTGAGAACAACAGTCCCATCCCCGCATAGATATTTTCTTGCCGACACCAGAACATGGAATAAACATTTGGGGATTTGGGGATAACATGACGTCACATGAGAGTGTTCCCCAAATACCCAAGGACACATGGATTGGTGTCCAAAGAAGCTCAAATCTCCACCTGCTCATGTGTACATGGTGATGGGTGAAATCTCTCAACCCCAAGCAAACCTGAGGGGAGATGCAATCAATGCAACCTCATCTTCCCCCTCATCCTTTTGAACACTGGCAGGCAGTAGAGTATGAGTGATGGGAAATGCTTTCCCTTACCTGGGATCTGCATGGCGTTGAAGCTGCTGCTTGACATACCAGAGGAAGTGATGCTGGGGCAGGAAGAGGGGGGCACACAGAGCCAGGAGCTGCCAGCACTGCCATGGGACACAGGCTGAGATGAGTGCTGGGATCCTGCTCCTGCAGCTTTGAGCTACAGAACCTTCTCTATCCTTTCACCACACCAGAATCTCAACTCCCCTGTCAGACACTGCCCAGGCCAGCAATCACATACCAACCATGCACAGATCAGGCAACCATGCTCAAGCAACATGGACAGAAGCTGCCCATGGCACCTGCCACCACCCTCCCCACCCCTTAAACAGCTCCATAAATGGTTCCATCCAGTTGTTATGCCCCCAGTGTATGATCACCTGCATAAGAGAGCACTTCTGAGGTGGGCGGCAGCTGCTCTGCTTCATGAGCTGGCAGTAGATCTCACTCTGTAGCTCTGGGTGAACAAGGCAGACCTGCAGTGCAGTCTGTGCCAGGGACACATGGTAGTCCACAGAGGCGGCCTCCACAGGCACATTGATGAAGAGCTGGCAGGACTGGAAGGAGGACATGGGACAGGCTGGGGCAGCCCACTGGTTATGCTGTGACATGCACTGCTGTAGCAGAGCCTCAAGGAAGATTGAACTTCAATGACAGCCCTTCCTAGAGAGCACTGGTTCTGCTTGTGAGGCTGAGAGAGGCTACTTTAGGGCAGAATCGCCCCTTCTTTAATGTTTTCATGCATAAGCAACACAGCTTACCTGTATCAGCAAAAACTTTTTTTTTTTTTTTTTTTTCAAGACAGGGTAGCTCAGACTGACAGTTAACTCCAAGTCCTGCCTCTGCCCCCTGTGTGTGCTGTGATTATGGGAATTAAGCACCACACTAGCCCCCAGCAAGTTTTTTGTTGTTCTTTTGTCAGAAGATGCAGATGGGCACAAAGAAGACTAAACTAGATCAGAATCCTGCTGTCCAGAAGTAATGCAAACCAGACCTTTCTGTTGTTACTTGAAGGGGATGGCGGCTCCTCAAGGGAGAGCTTCCTCCTAGCTTGTAGAAGGTTATATTCCTGCCATAAAGGAAACCTTAAAGGGGACTCCATGTGACTTCTTCTTCCTCTCCACAACCCCTGGGCCACCCTATAAACCACACAGGTCTCCTTTGTCATGATGGGCTCAAGGTGTGCCGAGCAGGACCTCGTGTGGGCACTAAGAGCCGACAGGCCTGGGTTCCACTCCCAAGTTACCTTGAAGAGCTTGAGAGCTTCAGTCTGCAGGGCCTCGGAGGGCAAGGTGGTAAGGGAGGCACAGAGCCCATCGCGGCTGTAGCACAGTATGGGGTGCCTCCAGAGCGGGGAGTCTGCACAGAGCATAGACAGAGAGCAACAGTTACTACAGAGGAGAACCCCATTCCTACCCTACCAGCTCCAACTTTATTTATTTACTGACTTGCAAGGAAGACAGTGGCTTAACTTTGGGAAACATCGGTTTTTCTGGGTTGATCATCTACAGACTGAAGGCCATGTAGGTGTGTACTGCAAATTGCCATTTCCCTCATACAGCAGTTGAGGAAGGTGGCCAAAGCTTTGCCGAGGAGCCACAAACAGGCTGTGTAGATCAAGTTATGAGTGCTTCTGAGCACAATGCATGCAGGGACAGCCTTCCTTCAGTATGAGGTTGAAAGGACAGGTATATCAACCTGAAACATATCAGCCCTCTCAGAGCAGTAGTAAGGAGGTATGTGTATTGTGCACCTCTGGGTAACAGTTCATGGGGGCCCTGAGAATTGGTTGCTAAATAAGGACTCCCAGACATCCCAGAATTAGGTTAGTCTGATCCAAATTAAGCCTTCATTTATTAGCAAACTCATTATAGATTAACCAGCTGCCTCCCCTGCCCTCACCCCT
Source organism: Phyllotis vaccarum (assembly GCA_033318265.1). Classification (NCBI taxonomy): domain Eukaryota; kingdom Metazoa; phylum Chordata; class Mammalia; order Rodentia; family Cricetidae; genus Phyllotis; species Phyllotis vaccarum. Next base: position 68,671,080 of record JARWLC010000006.1, read on the forward strand.
ACCCCCAAGTCTCTACATAGCTAGCAAAGCTACAGATTAAACAGCGTAGAACATTTACCCAGGTGTCTGGAAAGTCTGGTTCCCAGGTCCCTCGCATACAGTGGTTACCTCAGGGTTTTGGCCACAGACAGGGAGGCCCTGGAGCATGGCATGGGAATTCCCCCAGGCATGTTTACCACAGCTTAAGTATAGTAGTGCTCTCTCTGTTTCCTGTTCAATAAGCACCTTGCCACTTCTCATCAGCCCACACAGTAATAGCCACTCCTGCCTTACCTGGGTCTCCCTCACCATCCATCAGTTTCCTAATGAGCTGCTCATAGACAGTGCCCACCTTGGCACTGCTGCCACCAGCAGCCACTGTGAGGTGGTAAAGCCATGTATCCTGGAAAGGGGCAGAAAATAATCAGATGCTAGTGAGGTAGGAAGAGTGGAGGCAAGATTTGGGCAGGAGATAGAGCTCTGATGTGTGAGGCTCTGGGTTTGGCTCCCATCACTTGCCCTGCAAAATAGCAGTGCGTAATTTTAAGATGGAGTTGTACACCTGTAATGATGTCATAGCAGGATGTGGGAGGCTGAGGCAGAAGGATCTCCAGGTCAGTGTCAGCCTGGACTTATGAGTCCCTGTCTTAGGAAGAGAGAAGACTTTCACTACTAGTTTGGCTAGATGAGTGAAATTCACCACTCCAAAGAAGACAGGATCAGGTGGATGTAAACCCACATTTTCAAGTTTGTGGCCCCATATCATGGCCTGTGATGAAGAGCTGCTGGTCACTCGGAATGAATTCAATAGCTATTCAAAAGTGACATTCCCATTCAGTGTCCAAGAAGAAATAATCTTGAATTCAGAATGCGCAGGGGAAAGAGAAGGAGGATCAGAACCCAGGTCCGAGCTTGGCCATGAGGTCCAGATCCTCCTTACCTTTTCGTGCTTGGTGCCGATGAGGAGGTAGGTGGGGCTGTGTTCTGGGGGGTGGATCACCAAGGTGCAGTGGGAGGAAAGTAGACGCCCGGTTCCCCCAGCCTCATAGTCCTCGTCCGAGTCACAGGACCGATCGACCTCCTCTATGCGAGCATCCTGCACAGGTAGGCAGCCTAGTGGTCTCTGTGGACACGAGCCTTCCATGAATAAGACAAGTGGACGAGGGGAGTGTTCTTTTCCTGAATGCTTAGGCTGTGTGGGGCTGGAGATCACAGATGTGGACAGAGGGCGGGATGAGGAGTTGGAAGCTGCAGCATTGGAGCTAGAAGCAGAATACTGTGCTTTGGAAAGTACCAGCTGACTGCACTGGCTATGACGGTGCTCACAGGCTCTGGGGGAGTGGGACAGCTGGCCTTTGTTGTAGGGTTTGGTGCAGTAGGAGGTGGTGCCAGTAGGAGGCTGATGAAGTACCTTGTCCTCATGGCTCCGGTAGTAGTAGAAGGTTTTTCCAACAAGGGCACACCAGACCAGCTTGGAGTGGCCATGCTTTACCTGTTAAGTGAAATGACTTCATTAGAACCAGGACTCCAAATTAAATCCTGGGCTAGCCAAGACAGGCCACAGGGAAGGTTGCCAAAGTCAGGTCTCCTTTCACAGTGATACTGCTACAGTATGTGCCCTTGGTAACACAGCCACTACCGGGCCACTCAGGGACCTATAACCTGCCCAAAGATTCTCCAGGAAATCAGAATATGGACATGGGAAGAACCTGCTGGTTGGCATTGGCCAGAGTTGTAAGGATGCTGCAAGGCCCTGTCAGTCTGGAGCCCTACGTAAGGTGCCGTAAATCACAAGGGAACACCAGCTGAACACTCACAGAGAAGGACAGGCTGACAGGAAGAAGCTCTAGGAAGAGTGAGCACTGAGCTTGCTGTGCACAGTAACTGTTCCTGACCTAACCCACAGTAACAAACCCTGTTAGTGTGCTTCCTGGTTAACTTCCCTTTGCTTGGCTTCACTAGGGTCTCTGCTTCCAGGAGAACCCCAGTTAAAACACCTTCAGGCAAATCTAGGATTCCAGTCTTTGAATGGCGGTCACACTGGCTTTAACCCAGGTCTCGCCTTTGTCTTTTTCTGACATAGCTAGCTACACTGTGTGGTGAGGGGGCAGTGCCTAATACCTAAACATTAAGTAAAAACATTTCTTCCCCTCTGTCTTGAGAACAATTGTTCCAAAAGCCCCCATCTGTTTCCAGAATCATCACCATCATTTGTATGCTAAGCCCATGTGTGAGGGCCAACTGGCTGAGCACGGGGATGCAGTTCTTGGAGAAGGAGCCCACCACCTCTGGGTGTTCCCGCCCCTGGCTTCTACTGCTTCCCTACCCGTTCTACCGTGTACCTTGGTCAGCCAGCCCTTCACAGTAGGCTTGGTGCCTCCTTGATGCAGAGCTGGAGGCCCAGTGACCTGCACCTTCAGCAGGCTCTGTAGGACGCGGATCCATTCTTCCAGGAGGCTGGGGGACTCTGCTGTTAGGTAGTAGGTTTTGTTCTCAGAGATGAGCTGTGGGGGTGGAGGGGGAATTAGAGAATGACACAAATCCTCAACCCACCGGGCCTTCTGAATGGCCACGTCCTCTCCCTTTCCTTTCGCCTCTCCTCACCCCTGGCATGAAATCATTCATTCGTGCTTAGGTGTGCCTCGTCTTGGCTTCGATCACATCACATCCAAGCCCTACACCACACTGTGTACCTAACCTCACCTGAAATGTCTGTGCTCCTTCCCCTCGCACAATCTGGCAGTGAGAGTTCAGATCCACTTGACCTTGAGGTTTCCGGATGACATCACTCTGTAGAGGAGTGAGGAAGAGGGCTTCAGATCATCACTCTTTACTCCAAGCTACAGGCACAGAGAAAAGGGATTCCCAAGCTTCCCTGGCCACAGTACAACGAGTGACTTGTTCTAGATTCTTCTTGTAGCAAAACAAAGCCTAATTAGGGCATGAGACCCTTTAATGCAGAAGGGAGGGTGAGTCTCTAAAACTGGATTGGGAGTACTAGGTTATTACTGATCTACAAAACCACCATACTCCTTTGACCAAGCTATGTGTGGTGACGAGTGCTCCAGTCCCAGCTACTCAGTGGGCCACGGCGAAAGGGTAAGGCTGGTCTAGGCAACAGAGTGAGACCCATCACAAAAGCAACAAAAAACCTTTTTTACTGGATCCTTATACCCACAGACATGGCAATTTAAGTGGTACGTAACTCACTATTATCCTTTCCAGCATTACTACAGACATTACTAATTGATAGTGGCATGTTTCTCATGGAGGAATTTAGGCCCAGAATTCTTAACACAGCTGGAGACAGCTCCTACCAAGTAACTGCTGTACAAGAGACAAACACACTTTGTCCTTTTTAAAACACTACGATTGGTTCTGTTAACCCAGTTCTCAACATTCGGGACCTTCAATTCCAGACAGTGAAGGAAGGAAGAAGAGGAAGCAATTGATTTTTCTGTTAGGACAATACAGAGAGGTAAGGGCAGCCTGGCAACATTCTTTCACAAGGCCAGGCATAAGAAGAAATCAGTTCCGAAGGAAAAGGAAATGAAATTGCCAACCAACTCGCCCAGGACTGCCTTGGTAGCCTCCCCAGCTTGTTCCAAGAATGGGTGATCACCTCAGTCCCCCGTGTGGCTCAGCACCTCCAAGGCCAGTCAGGCTGTCAAGTCTTCCACCTGACAGGCCTCAGCCACTGTCCTTCCTCCAGCCCCTAATACAGTGGTGGGTCTGGACTGTGATCCCTGTGATTATGTCCCAGGGAAGGCCTTACCGGAGACTTGTAGTACAGGATTTGTCCCTGTCTCAGGACAAACCAGCGCCTCTTCCATGTCTTCACCCGGCTCCCCATTTTCAGCAGGTAGCCTGACTTCTCCAGGGCCTCCTGAGGCAGAAAGCAAGGAGGGAAGAGAGGACAGAGGGAAGGCCACATGAGGCTCCTGGACACCACTCAGGAAAAAATGGTCTAGAACCACTGTGTCATTTTTGTTAAGGAAAAAATTATTGACCACCTATGAGTGTTTATCTCTAGGCTGTGTATAGGGGTGAGATCCAGAGAGAATTGAATCAAGTGTGGCCATCCTACCATGGGAGGGATTCCAGTAATGACCGGGGAAGGAACACCTAGCCTACCATGAGAAGGTAGTAGATCAGAGCTGTAAGTAGGAGAGAAGCTGGCCAGGGAAGGCTTTAGGAAAGAGCAGCATCTAAACTAGCCTATCAGGCAGTGATTCTCAACCCTCCTAATGCTGCGACCCTTTAATACAGCTCCTCACGTTGTGCTGACCCCAACCATAAAATTACTTCATTGCTACTTCATAACTAATTTTGCTACTACTATGAATCATAGTGTAAATATACGATATGAGACCCTGCTGCTCTAAGAGAAAGGCCAGATTCTTTTACCAAGACCAGCTCAGAAGAGGAAGGCCATTCAACGTATCACAGGTGGAAGAAAGCAGGCAGGCCTCTGAGCCACAGGCTTTCCATCCATAAACCCGGCAATGACCATGAGGACCATGAGGACCATGAGGACCTTGAGGACCATGAGGACCATGAGGCAGATGAGACACGAAGCACAAGGCAAGCACTGAGGCAGTACCTGGCTAAAGCTAAACTGTTGGCTCACAGCAGCATCTGAGGGTCGGGGTGATGATTAAACAGCTGTCTCTGTAACACTTTTAGAGCCTCCTATGGGCACTGAGGCCCAGGCAGCCTCTGCTCGGCTTTGCTCCTACCCAGCACCTCTTCCCCATTCACACGCACACAGGGCTATGTACTCTGCTCACCCCATCAGTGGAGTAGGATGAGGTACGCTGGAGTTTGTGTTCAGGCTCTGAGTAGTCACTGTCCAGTGAGCAAGCATCAGGAGGGATGGCGTAGTCACCCTCGGAACTCAGGGAGGACATGGAGACTCCTGGCCACAGGGAAGGAATCAAGGCTGGGGCCCCACACCCTCCTAACACCCATATGACCACAAGATGTAAGGCTTCCATTTGCCCCCAGGATCCCGAGTCTGGAGCTGAGGGTGAAACTGGTAAGAACCCTGGCAGAGATCAAGTAATCGAGCAGGAAAAGACTGAGAGCCTGTCTCCTCTCTGTACCTCTCTTGATGGCCCGGGGGCTGCCCAATCCACTGGTCTTCCGATACTCAGAGCAGGGGACTGACATCCGGAAACTCACTTGAGAGCCACAGTCGTCATCAGATCCAGAGGACTCATCCACAAAAGGCACATTGCTGATCTGTGTGGCTTTCTGCAAGACAGTCCAGGCTTTGAAACAATACAACAGCTGGGCCTAGTTCAGTATGCGCACACAGCCTGTCTGGGGAAACATGAGGCCATCACCCAGCCGAGGCACTGCTAACTAGATGGCAGACCCAAGCAGTGTAAAGTCCCTCTCACCTTACTCCCGTGCTTTTACTTCCACCCAACTTCCCTACCAACTTCTACGGTTCCCCAGAGAGTCCACTAGGGGGCCAGAAGGCCACACCACAGGCCAAGTGTGGGACAGGACAGAGACAGGGAAAGTGACCTTCCAGACACAAGACTAATCCTTTCAGTGCTGTACGAACCAAAAGATAACTCTAGTGCTAAGCATGGCAGCACACATCTTTAATCCCAGCACCCAGGAGACAGAGGCAGGTGATCTCTGAAGAGTTTGAGGCCAGCCTGGTCTATATGATGAGTTCCAGGCCAGCCAGGGCTACACAGTGAGACCCTGTCTCAAAACACAAACAAAAACTTATGTGACAAAGCATTTGAATTACAGCTTTGATCTTCTTATTCCTTTTTTTTTGTGGTGGTAGTTCTAAAGATAGCACACAGAACCGTACTCTTTCTAGGCAAGTGTGCCATCACATCTCCAGCTCACAGCCCACAAGGTGCTTTTAGGAAGTAATTTGGCAGAACCTATCAGAGTCTAAACATCCACAGAACCTGCCCAAGAGTTCTATCTTTAGAGCTGTGTCCTCCAGACGCATGCAAGCGCACAGGGCGCATGCGCACAGTGGTGCTCCTCGCCACATTTACTTTGGAAAGAGATGGATGCAACCTACTCTAGGTCAGCAAAGAGAGACCCAAGCTAATTAGAATGCTGCCCACGCCAGGGATAACACGCAAAAACCACGGAAGAACAGGCCGACACATGGTTAGGTGAGTAACCAAGATGCAGGCTAATGTGTGTAGGATCCCTCTGAGTGCATGTGTGAGGAGAAAGGAGAGCGGATGTATGGGCAACGCACAGATGTAAACTGTCTGCAATCAGACGGCCTCGGGGAGTCACCACCAGTGCATCAACACTAGCTGACTTTGAGGTGAGGAACCTGGAGAAGGCAATGTGAGAGAAAAGCATCACGAATTACTGATGCAATTTAAAAATGAATAACAAAGGCACAGTGTAGCTCAGTGGTAGCACCTGTCTAGCAAGAGGAGGCCTGTGTTCTAACTCAAGCGCTGCAAAATCAAACAGAAAAATTAGTGCAAAGAGATGAAAATATCATGCTGCAGTTACATGCTAAACTCTAGAATAAATTATACGTCGTGACAAAATGGTGGGTGGGCAATGCTCTTGTTACTGCCCAGCTTGTTATTCCCTGTGGTGAACTAATGAACGTGCTTTCTTAAAAAAACAAAAAACAAAAACAAAAAAACAAAACCCCTCACATGGCACATGGTGGGCTGAGCTGCCAGAGCAGTCACTGTGTGTACTACACTGAGATGACAGGCTTCTCATGATGGGGACAGCCTCTCTTTCATAGCAGTTTCTTACCCCCTTCAGCGCTGTGTAGACAGGCACAGTGACATTCTTGTAGACCAGGCCAGAGAAAGCCCCAGAGAACGCAAGGGCAGGAGGGCCGTAAGCTGAGGGAATGAGAGAGGGAGATCAACTCAGCCAAAGCCTTCCTCTCTCCTCTCCCCACTTTCTGCCCCCTGACTTCCTGGGGACCTGCATAACAGAACGCAAGTGCTACCCTTTAACCATTTCCTCTCCAGAAGCTTGTACCTTGTCCCGCTCTTGCTGAAGTGAGTTATAAATATGAGCCTACCATTGCAGATGCTATGGGTGGTCCGTGACTCTTGAGCTAGGGGGCAGTGCCCATCAGAATCAGCGGGCTCAGGGCTCTTCCCACCCAGTTCAAGTCCTGCAGGAGGCAATACTCGAAGTGGAAGGCAGGACTTGAGGCCCCTTCCTTGCCAGGTGATAAACTGAACTTATACAACCCCCTCTCTGGTTCCAGGCCGCCCCCACTGCCTGCTGTACCCCTGGGAATGGGAGCCAGACCCACCAAGACATTTTTAGGCCCTTCACACCCCACTCATACTTACCGCAGCAGGCAGCACTCCTTCCAGAGGACACATCTGACAGCTGCATGCCTGATGTGGCCATCGCGTAGATCCGGCTCTCCTGTAATAAAAAGTCCCAGTTGGTCAAGGACCCCTCCAAGACAGTGGAGGGACATGGGTTCACCACTCAGGACAAGCTGGTCACTGGCTGAGGAAATTTTAAGCAAATTTCTTCATTCCCAAGCCTCATTTTCCCTAGCTCTAAAATACAACTGACCTTTTAAGAATCTGATCAATGCAATCAAATGAAGTAGTTAACTAATGTGTGATGTACACATCTCATGCCTAGGACATAATCCATGCTCAGTAGATATTCACTTCCTCTGGCCTCCATCCTTCCCCTTGAGGCAAAGGAGGTTCAAATAGAGCTGGTCAGTAAACTGTCTCTCCATTTCTTGGATTCTTGCCCATTTAGTGACCCCTGGGTCCCTGGGTCTCATCCCAGAGGCTGAGTGTTGACAGTGAGGAAGGGACAGCCAGAGGGAGATAGATAGACATTTGTAATTCACCTGTTTGAGGACTAGAGTACATCGCTTCCTACAGTAGTAGGGTGCATGTGTTAGATTTCCAAGGCCAACCACAACAGGGCACCAGACCCATCTGCTAAAACACTAATGCAGAAAATTCTGGCACTAACTATGCATGCCCGTGGATCTCAAGTGGACTCAAGAGGTTTGTTCCCACCAGCCAGGAAGGCCTTTCCCAGGATTCTCCAGGGCTGTTTGCTCTCCTAGCCCTCCAAAGCTCCTCCGGGCAACTGATGAGTCACGAGGCTTAACCAGGAAAGTCAGCCATGCTGAAGGGACTGGGATTAATACTGGGGCGTGGCCCCAAAGCAGTGCAGTTGAGGGTGATGTGGAATGATATGCTGAGGTAACCAGAGTTATGGCAAGACAGCAGAGAGACACCCAGGCAGAGCAGATACATTAAGTGTGAGGAATAACTGGGCGTAGATATCTCTGCCCGTATTGACTTACACCAAGGACAGGCTCCCACTTCATAAAGGAGACAAAACTGACGGTGGATGGTAGATGGTCAAACCAAAGGTAGCTCTGTTGGATATAGGACACCAAGTCTCTCTCTCTCTCTCTCTTGAAGTTGTTGAAAGGATTAAAGAAAAAGAGCTGGACAAACTTGAAATGTAGGTGTACTGATTCACCAATTACTTGACTGAAAGAGTCCCTCTCTGAATTTCAGGCTTTGCTCCTGACAGTTACTGCCAGGCTGACCTGCCTGAGGAGGCACTTATGCTTCATTAGAAAGCTTGGGTGAGCTGGCAGTATGTCTGTCATCTTTTCCTCAGGAGCAAGTTACAAAGGGGACCGAAAATAGGAGACAAATTCTCCTCAAACAGCACTGCTGATTGGGTCCCTGGATGCCAGCAGAAGCAGGGAGGTCAGTGTCACATGTGACACCGAGCCTTAACACCTTTAGCCGCCCGGAATGCAGGCCACACTGAAGCACTTTGCTGTTTGGTTTGGTTTGGTTTTTTTGAGATGAATTCTCACTGTGTTTCTAGGCTGGCCAGAACTCCTGGGCTGCTTCTCTTGGCCTCTTGAGAGCTGGGACTTCAAGTCCCCAGCTCATCTACCCAAAGTATTTCATTTTATCTTTCCAATCTCTTTACTCTTTCCCTCTCCCACACAAATGTATACATGCTTAGGTGAATAGCTACATTCTGGTAAAACAGGAGCATGAACAGTTCTTCTGGACTGAACAAACCCCTCAAGTGGAGCCGGCCACCAGGGATGACACTTTCTCACTTACTGTCCTAACTCCCAACCTTACTCAACACTCTGTGGCAGGAGCCTCACAGGTGCTCTTGTAGTAACCTGAAGGATGGCCTGCTCTCACTGTTAAGGGCACAGTTAAAGGCCTGCGTGTGGAGCCTCCTTGAACTAGTACTTCAAAAGGAGACTGGGGCCTCCAACCCACCTGAGAGCATCTCATTTTCTCTGTTGCCAGGAGCACACGTCCTTGCATATCTGTAGCACTGAATTGATTAAAAGATTGGCATTCATGACCGTGTCCTGAGGGGCAGCTAGAGTGCTGGGGCTGTGCTTCACGGCAGCCAGACCTGTACTAGAAGTTCCTTCACTAACAGCATGACTTGGGGAAGTGGCTTAACTGTAGACAGCATTTGCCATCTATCAAAGAAAGAAATAACACCCAGTCCCTCATACAGATGAGGCTATTCCCAAATGCCAGGCTCTGTGCCAGGCCTTCACGCCATCCTCACCACTGACCTGTGAACTCTCCTTGTTTTTATTTATTTTAACCTTTATCACAGATGTCAGACAAAGAAGTAGAACATAAGAAGAATGACCTCTGTCCCCATCACCCATCTTCACTTTGTATTAATCTATGCTGTCTTGTTTCATCTGGACCCCGCCTCCACTCCAGACATGTCATTGAATAGAATGTTACCCAGAAGGAAGCTAAGGCTCAGGGAGAAGAAGAGCAATAATGATGGACCACTAACCACTTACAAGCACTTGTTCAGTACGTTAATTACCTATGTAGGGAGGTTTGTCTGCACCTATGTCTGTGCACTACTTATGCATCTGGAGCCCGAGGAAGCCAGGAGGTCATTTGATCTCCTGAAACTGTAGAGACTGTTGTGACTGGGACCATGTGGGTCCTCTGGAGAATGGAACCATCCCTCCATCACCTCAATATACATTTAATCCTCCTAGGAACCCTATTAATAGGGCCAGCAAGATGGCTCAGTCGGCAAGGCACTTGCCATCCAGCCTGACAGCGTGAGTTTGATTCCCTGAATCTGCAGAGTGGAAGGAGAAAACTGACTCCAGTAGATTGTCCTCTGACCTCCACATGGGCGCCATGGCACATGAACCCCCCTAAGAAAATTAAATAAAGAACCCTACTAGTAGTCACTATCACCCTCATTTTGGGTCACAGGCTTAGTTACTTGCCCAGGTTCACATGTAGAAATTCAACACCAGACGCTTGATCTAGGGCAGTTCTTCACCTCCATGTATGTCGCCTCAGAAGCAAAGCGAACTAAGAAAATCACAAAGAACCCTGCATGGCACGTAGAACATATGATTTCAAATTCTGGCTCTGCCCTGCCTAGGTGAGTGAGCCGAGCAGGCAGTGAGGATGAGCCTTATCTCATGGGTCCTGGACATTCTCAAGGAAGACCTTGCCTGTGGTTGGCTCTGCCAACCCTGATAAGCCACTTACCCAGGACGGAAGCCGGTGCAAGGGGGGTGTAGGTGGCTTGTTCTCCAGCCCCACTCCCTCCAGTTCAGCTTTGGGGGGCTTCAGGCTCTCTCTTTCTTTTTGTCTCCCCGGTGACTCCTCCGTCTCCATCTTCTCTGTCTCTTCCCGGACTTTAGTTCTGGCGTCAGGCTTGGAGAAGCCAGGAGAGTGGGGGGCTGACAGGGCTCCAGTCTTAATGCTTACCACATGGTCAAAATGCCCGGGACCCACCTGGGGCTGACTGTGGTGCCTTTTGGCCACCAGGAAGCTGTCCCGGGGATTGCTGGGAGCTCGCACCTTTGGCAGGGTCAAACTGCTACCAGGGCCACCTTCCCTGGCAGAGGTCTTAGTTCCAGGGAATGTCCCTCCCTTGGCAGTGACCAGATCTTCCCTGTAAGAGGCTGACCCATGTTTGAGGCTGCTAGGCTTCATGAACAGGTGTCTGGGTGAGTCCTCTCTTTGAAGATGAGACTTAGGGGTCTTGGCCTCTGCTATCTCCCCAGGGTAGGCCATGCTGAGGCTCAATTCTTCAAGACTTCTGGATTCTGACACAGAATCTTTATTCTGCAAGGTACCCAGAGAAGGATCAGGCACAGCCACATTCAAAATTTGTGTATGGGGATTACTGTTCTGCTCCACAGGCTGGGCTCTGGACCCTGAAGAGACAGGATTCCCCTCTGAGGTTCCCTCAGGAACCACTAGCAGCTTCTCTGAAGGTGCCACCCGAAGATCTGTGGATGAGGCAAAACCAGGCACAGCCAATGAGAGAATCCATCCATTCTGTCCCACACCTTGCTGCACCTACGAACACCCAGCCTACTTACCCTCAAGAGCATCCTGAAGGGCTTCCACCTGTTCCACCAGCTGCTGATTATAGGCCTTCAGGTGCTCATTCTCTGTTTCGAGCTGGGCAAAAAGAAAATGAAGGTTTCAGGGGGCTGTGTCACTTGTCCCTCAGTGGTAGAGTGTGCCTAGCATGCAGAGGCCCTGGGTTTGATACCTAGCAGTAAGGAAATAGAGGTTTAGAATGCCCAGCCCCTGGCTTATTCATATATATAATGAAAAACAAGCCTAAACGTCCAAATCTTTGAAAAATAGCATGAAGTACCATTTAGCAGCCTGACCATAATTCTTAGAAAAAAAAAAAAAGATTTACTTTAGTTGGTGTGCACGTGTCTGTGGGTGCCACTTGGAAGCTGTCCCGGGGATTGCTGGGAGCCTAGAGGGAATTGGAGCCCCCAGAGCTAGAGGTATAAACAGTTGTGAGTTGCCCAACTTAGGTACTGGGAACCAAACTCGGCCCTCTGCATATGTGCTCTTAATCACTGGGCCATTTCTCCACCTCACACTTGATAATATTTTCAAAAGAGAAGAAGAAAGAATAAAGGGCATGTCATGTGCTCACTAAAAAGAAGCTGAGAGAATTCTCAGAAACTTCCGATACTAATCCCATCCCCCTCCTCAAACCCAGCACTAGGCTAGAAGGAGGCTTCAGGAAAGCCGACCAAGAGAAAGGAAAGGATGTGATTAGGACACGTAGAGAAAGAGAGAGTGAAGCTGTGCAGGACTGTGGGTAAGGGCAGCGGCAGGGCCCTGGACACACCTCTGCTAACTTTACTGTCACCCATTCCTTGATCTTTGCGGCTTTTTCTTGAACAATTTTGGCTTCTTCAGCTCTTGTCTGCTTCTGCGAAGAGAACGCCTTTAGTTAATTACAGCAGTCAGAAGGAGAAGAAGGAAGCCACTGCATGGGGTGACGCAACAGAGAAAATCAACTCTGTTATGGCTGTAAAAACTATTCTCCGTGGGCATGATATCGCACACTTATGATCTCAGCACTTGGGGGGATGAGGCGGGTGGGTCCCAAGATCAGATGGACTGCACAAAAAATCCTAAGGCAAAACTTAACGTGGGAAGAGCTTTTTCCTGCGCATAATACAAATCCCCAAAATCCACCGAGGAGAAAACTAAATAATAAATCCATATACCATTTCTATAAACTACTGTGTGGCAGTTAAACAAACTAAAATACCAATGGAGGGCTAGCCATAGTGGTGAATCCTGGGAGCAACTCTCACACAAACTCCTAAGGACTCTGTGGAGACAATTAGACAACACCTATCAATGTTTCAAACACACCCTTGGCCTAGAACATAGCCACTACCTAGGAAGCAGTCGCTGCAATACTGTCTGAAAAAGCAACACAGCACTGGAGCTCAAAACCTGAACTAGCCCAAGTGCCCACACATAAGACTTATTTAAGTAAACATGGCCCAACCACAAAATGAGAGTCACTGCTGAGCTTTGATACACAGGACACAAGGGGAAGTGGAAATGAAGCCCGTGGAGAGGGAAACGCTTCTTGTAATCACAGACCCTTCCGGATGGTTTGTACTTTACTATATAGCATACATTCTGTTTATAGTTTTATAAAAAAAAAAAAAAAGAAAGAAAGAAAGAAAAGAGCTAAATGTGACAGAAGACAGAAGTATTTCTCAAAATAATCAATAGTTGAGAAGTCATTTATTTAGCCAGGCCTCTAATTCCAGCACTGGGGGGGGACAGAGGCAGACAGATCTTTGAGTTGGAGGTCAGCCTGGCCTAGTTCTAGGACAGTCATTGCCATGTAGTAAATTTCTGTCTCGAGAAAGAAAAGGTTTGCATCTAAAGGCACTGAAAACTGGGGGTACAGGTCAGGGGTAGAAATGCCTAAAAGTGTAAGCTTGAGTATCAGTAGTACTGGGGGCGGGGACTCAAAAGAACTGTAGAATATAATGAAATCTGAGTTTTAATTCTACATGAAACTTTCTTGCTGTAAAACATTAGACACTAGACCCAATCCCTCTGGTTTGGGATCCTTTTTGCTTAGTTTCTTTCTTTAAATTTTTTGTTTGTTTTTGTTGAGTTTTTGAGACAGGGTTTCTCTATAAACAGTCCTGGCTGTCCTGGAACTCCCTCTGTAGACCAGGCTGGCCTTGAACTCACTGAGATCCACCTGCCTCTGTCTACGAAGTGTTAGGATTAAAAGTATGCGCCACCACTGCCAGGCAATTTTCTTCTTTTTCTTTTTATATGTATTTGTGTTTGACTTGCATGTCTTTGTGAGGGGGTCAGATCCACTGGAACTTGTATTATAGACAGTTGTGAGCCATGTGGGTGCTGGGAATTGAACCCAGGTTCTCTGGAAGAACAACCAATGCTCTTAACTACTGAGCCATCTCTGCAGCCTGAATCAGCACCTCTAAATGGGAGATAAGATATCCCCATTCTGCTGGGCCATTCTGGGGTGAAATAAAAGTACAGAGTTCAGTACTTATAGTAGGTATCAGCTACTTCCGCACCTAAAAAGCATGGAGCACATGGTGACCCGAGTTGTTCAGAGCTGAGCAAAAATGACTCTTGTTGAACTTCTAGGAAAAACTGCCTGATAGCTCTCAAACAGACTCCAAATCGTAAGTCCATGGAAAGGAGCAGAGAATGTGAAGACCTCAGTATTTCAGACCTGGAAAGACCCTAAAGGTCACCTAGTTCAAAGCTGATAAACAATGGCCCTGAAACCAACCTCAGTCTTCCCCGTTTGTCTCCCACGTATTTTTATAAATAAAGCTTTATTGGAACACAGCCATACCCACTCATTTACAGATCATCAATGTTGCTTTCACCCTGTGACAGCAGAACTGGGCAATTGTAACACTGACTATATATTGCCTGCAAAGTCGAAATCAATTAAATTCCTGTACAAAAAAAACGAGTGGACTCCTGACACCCTCTCGGTAGTCATGGAAACTGAGGCCCAGGGATGAAATGCCACAGCTCATCTTCAACCAGTCATAACTCAAAGAACAGCATTCTTTCCCATCTGATCTTTACCTACTGATTAGAACAGTAAACTGTAAACACTATTTTTTTTTCCCCTAACCTGGGATCAAACCGTTCTGCCCCATCAACCACTTCTTCCAACTCTGAGCTACTCAAAGGAAGAAATATCTGTAAAATCAGTGGATAAAATTCTATCTTCCAGGAAGTAAGGACTGCATAAAAGGCACATCCAGTAAGAGAATGCTCAGTGAATACTACAATTACAAGTCACTCACAATGCCTGGAAGGAACCATGGATCCACTGAGACCTTTAAAGAGAATGCACATGCAGATAAGTCAAAGTCTCCTGACTCTACCACTGGGCTCATGATTGGAAATGGATGTGAAGTTAGCACCAGGGGAAAGCTGGGCATGAAGCCAGTGACAAAGGGGATGGAACAGGCCTGGGGAAGACATGGTGACATGTGTTCATAATCCCAGCACTTGAAAGGTAGAGGCAGGAAGTTAAGGAGGTCCAAGCCATAGTGGGCTGCATGATGGTGCTAATAAAACTGTGAAGGAGAGGAAGTCTGGGTACAGGAAGTAGCAGAAGGGCCAGAAGGATTCTGAAGTCCCTTGGAGCAAGAATGCTAACTTGCTGAAGTACTGAACACTGGTCTGGTAGGCTCCTATGAACTTGTGAGAACTCTCCATTTTCAGTGGCAAGTCTATCCTCTGCCTGCTTGGGTTCACTGAGAAACTCTGACTAGCCAGCTGACCGAGGCTGACCATCCAGTCCTATGCCATTTCACACTACAGCCAAGTATCAAGAAGCACAAGGCCACCAAAGAGACGGCAAAGATCTCCTTACCAAGCCCCAACCATATGTCTGACATTATACTCAGATACCTAGGGGTAATTATCTCCTAAGCCTCAGAGGTTTCATAATCTCTACTGTATGAAGCTTTAAAATGAAGACAGAGGTGACATTTCCCTTCAGGGTTTGCTCCCTCTACATTCCCTTGGCTTCTAATGAACAGATGTGAATAAGACACTAATGACCAGCATATAAAGTACAGACTCATGACAAAATGACTTCCCCATCACTTGGGGCTCAAGCACAGGGAGGGGCTAGAGACATTGAGGCCATTGATACAGATGCTGAGAAAGAAAGTAGGCTCTGCCTCACTTAGTGCCTACCTGCTTCTCCAGCTGTGCCTCCAGCTGGCTGATGAGCTCATCTTTGCTTTGCATGGCTTTCAGCAATTCTTGGTACTTTTGGTGCAAACTACCTGTGGAGTCCACATTCTTCAGACTGGACAGTTTTATCTTCTCTTCCATCACACCCACCTGAAAAGTACCGACAGGTTCTCATAAGGTCTCAGGTCACGCATTTAGTGTGTGCAATGGCCAATACAATATGGAATGGGCTAACCCCAATAGGACTCCTAGGCAGAGCCCTTAGCTCAGGCATTCTGGACCAATTAATGAAATGACCATAGATGCTTTTATCTGAGCAAAAGAAAAAACTTTTCTTTTTTGTTAACTTTTGATAAACTCAACATAGAAATTCATCTTGGCTATTCTGAAAAGAACAACTACATCTTGGGCCTCTATCTTTGTGGGATGAGGAGGAGGGGTGATGTTAGGAAGGAGTTGAGCAATTGGGTTTGGGAGAGCATCTGCTCCCACCCCACTGGGGCAAGGATACTACTCACTATTTCCCTGTATTTCTTAACCCTCTTAGAGTTGGACAGGGTCACGCTGTTCATCTAACTAAAGGGCTCTAAGTATAAATAATACATCCTTTCTGGGCTGAAGTATTTACAGTTTTGTTAAGACAAGGTCCTGAATGACTTGAATGACTTGAACTAACTCTGTATTGGTCTCAAGTATTTAAAAATTTGGTACATGGGTACCCACAAAATTCTCTCCAGTGGTAACCAGGAAGTGTTCCAGGCAGGAGGGTCCAAACACTGCCATTGTAACATGACAGTGTCATATACAAATCTGTTGTGCTATCCTGGAATGCATGTGGCCCCTCTGTGTTGTACATGCCTGTGGAACCTCTTCTGGCCTGGATTCCTGACACAGTGGAAGTTAACTCCATGGTTAATCCTACTGGAAATGTATCAGACATGAGAACAAACATGATTAAATACAGATTGCAGATTCTATCTGTTCCTGCAGCACAGCACAGCACAGCACAGCCAGTTTGGACTAATACACCCATTCATTACATCAATCCTACCCCCTTCATTAGCACAGAAAGCTGCAGGTTCTTCTTAAAGAGTGTGCTCATGTGACCATGGGAAGGGAAGATCATTTTCCCTAGCATTCTCACACCTCCCACCATACTCAGTTACCTGAGTCTCTGCGTTCTCAGCTCTCTGCTCGGCCTCCAGCAGCCTCTGCTCCAACTCCTGCATCTGTTGGGAGGGGGGGAAGATATTAATACCAAGTCTTGACGATGAAAGTGACATTAGGACACTCAAGTGTCAGACACCACGGAAGGCCACACTTTAAGTGCCTGTCTAAATGGCTCCTGGATATCAGGGTAAAGATTTCCATGGCAATTCTCAGCTTCCTGACCCCAAGTTCACAAAGCAGATGAGGTGCTGCTTCTGTTGTCATCACTACAGGACAAAAATGCCCCTATATCAGGCGGCAGGTCACTGTCATCCTCCCTGACCACTGCTGCCCCAACCTTGTCTCAGTCTCATCTCTCTGGTGTCTCTTTCCTCTCTACACTGGGTGGTGGGTAGGGCCATGCTTCCCTCTGCATGTGCACAGCATGAGCATGCTCCTATACACACCCACCTTCTGCCACTGGAAGGAGAATGCTCCCTCCACCCCACACATCTTACCAGTTGGAGGAAAGTGGCATTCATGAGTTTCCTCTTGACTGATTTCATTACGTTTAAAGAAACAGAAAAAACCAGGCATGGTGTCACAAGTTAATCCCAGCACTTGGGAGATCGAGGTAGGTGGATGTTCATGGCTAGTCTGGCCTACATATCAAGTTCCAGGCCAGCTAAGGTTATACAGTAAGGTCCTGGGGGCACGGGGGTAAGAAACAAAAAGATACTCAAGTATTTGTATGTGTGTGTATGTGCTGGGGATCAGATGAAGTCTACAGCCACAATGATCCAGTAACCCCTATACTTAAAAGAATTTTAGCTAAGTAGGTAAAAGCATTTTCTGTGTTAGCCTGACAACCTGAATTTCATCTCTGGAAACAGATGTGGTGGTTCACAGCATCTGTCATCCCAGCACTTCTACTGTGAGATCGGGTACAATGGGAGGCAGAGCTAGCAGGACACAGTCAGTTAGTGCAGAGGCAAGAAAGGGGAGAACCAGCTCCTGAAAGCTGTCCTCTGACCGCCTTACATATATACACACAAATAAAATTCTGTCTTGTACAGAGCATAGCAGTGTACACTTGCAGTGGCAGCCCTGAGAGATGGGATCAGAAAGATTAAAAAACATAAAATGAGCACAAGGAAAATTCCTGACAGCTTGGGCCACATAAGACCATGTCAGAAAGACAGACAGAAAGACAGACAGACAGAAAAGAGGGAGGGAGGGAGGGAGGGAAGGGAGGGAGGGAGGGAGGAGGGAGGGAGGGAAAAAAGAAAGAAAGATAGGAGGGGGAAGGAGGAAGAAGGAAGGAAGGAAGGAAGAAGGAAGGAAGGAAGGAAGGAAGGAAGGAAGGAAGGAAGGAAGGAAGGAAGGAAGGAAGGAAGGAAGGAAGGAAGGAAGGAAGGAAGACAAAGAACAGCATATACACTGGGCCAGCCAGATGATGACTCAGCAGGTGAAGATACTTGCTGTGCCTGCTAGTCTGAGTTTAATCTCAGAACCTATAAAGGTAGAAGGAAAGAGTTGGTCCCAACACGTTGACCTTTACCCTCCACACATGCCACATAAACATATGTACATTTTTAAAGATTAATTTAAAAAAAAAACCGACCTATCTACTTTGCTGGCTGGAGCAGTACAGTGGTAAAGCCCTTGTCTAGCATGTGCAGGGCTCTGGAAGCACACATTTCCAGAACCACAAGTACAGGGGTCAGGGAGAGTCTATTTCCCTGCCAGCCCCCAGGAGAGGCATACTGTTAGGTCGGAGAACACCTTTCTTTACTGAGATAGGGTCTCTCTCTACATAACCCTGGATATCCTTGTAGACCAGGTTATTCTTGTACACCAGGTTGACCTCAAATTTACAGAGATCTAGCCGCCTCTGCCTCCTGAGTGCTGTGTTTACAGGTGTGCACCACTACACTTGGATAATTCTGGAATCTTATTCAGGGGCTCATCAGGGACCAGATCTAAGCTGCAGCCTGTGGAAGAGGTCATGGCCCACAGGACATTCCTTTGCAGCCCCACAAGCTCATAGCTTAGCAAGTAGAGTACAGGTTCTCCCTCAGCTGACACACCTCTATGTGCTGCATAAACCACTTACACAAAGGACAGACTTACTTGGATTTTTGGAGGAACATCCCACCCACTGTACCAAAGGACTGTGCCTTCCCCGAGATGGTGCCTACTGCTTTCCCTCTCTCTGCCCAGGGCAACACACCTACATTATTCATTCATTTAAAGCATACCTCACCCTTGTCTTTTTTGCCACTAGACAGAATCAATGTCCCCTACTCTCCAAGCTCCAGTCCTCACCTCGCTGTTTACTGAGGATTTGACCTCTCAAGATACTCAACCTTCTTTCCCTTGGCCTAGACCTGGCTTGAAATTTACCAGACAGTAAGCAATTCCCTGCGTCTTTTTATGGACATGCCCCAGCTAACTTCTACTTTCCTTAAGCAAAAATGGAAGGAAAGGAAGAGAAGGATCCCTGCTAGCGTAGGACAGGAAGTTACACCAGAGCCAGTCATGTCTGAGGACCTGAGGGTCTTCTTCCTGAGGCTGTCCCTGTCCCTGTCCATTCCTTCATCTTTTCTAGGATTCGGAAGACACAGGAACTTGCAGCATCCACTGCATCTGAGGTACAGTGAGTGGGATGTTCCTCCAAAGAGCTGAGTAAAACTCAATGACTTCTGCTCCACAAGTCTCTGGTCACGTGAAAAGGCCGAGGCTTCATGCACTTCCTCCTCTCTTGACTCTCTATTGAACTGAGTCATCATGACCAAACTTTTCAACTGAAGATGGGGCTGGCTGTGCCACTCAGGCATCAATTAGAGCTGATGGACTTTCTCAAACCCAGGAAAAGTCCTAGGTCCCAGCCAGTCCCAAGGTTCCCTGAACTTCAGTTTCACACAGCACAGAACAACACTACAGTCATATAATTCTGGCCTATAAAATTTGAGTAGGTGGCTGGAGAGACGGGAAGGATGATAAATAGTGATGCTGACCATCTTGGTATTGAATAATTCTCCCGTCAGTCAGCATTGGGCAGGTTAAATCTCTGCAATTCTGAGACCTGGCATCAAGAGACTGAGACCAGGGAGCTGCACAGAAGTGTAAGCCTCACCATGTCCTGGTCCTTCTGATAGAGTTCCAGTTTGCTTTAGCTACCAGTTTTGCCTTACTGAAAGACCAGGAGTCTAATTAATGCAAAGACCACGAGTATTTTAGAATACAATGAAATCTTGAATGGAAAGGTCTCGGCTCCTCAACAGGTTTCTGACATGGTTAAACTGTAGTCCTAATGTCTGCTCTGTGGCTCGGAAGTCACAGGTTTTCCATGGGAAATGATAATTCACATTTATGACCTTCCATAACTGACACTTTCTGCTTCTGTCCCATGGGAAAACTTGTCTTACCTCCTGACAGAGCATTTTCACTTGGGATAAGAGTGGCTAACAATGGTGGTAAGGCCACCTGGAGCCAGGGACCTCCTGTCAGCCACAGGCAGCAGCCTTGTCCCACAGCTGCCAAAGGTCCTCTGCTGCCAAACCTCCCTGTCATCTGTCTGGACACTTGGCACTCAAGAGAAACTTGTATTCACTTTTATGCCTCTTTTGGGGGAAGAAGGGATTCCTAAAACTAGTTTCTGAACATTGAAACCTTTAAACATCAGAACTTCTGGGGTTTCCCCCTTTTCTTTAAAGATTTACTTTAAAAGGTATATTTGTGAGTGCATAAATATATGTCTGTACCCCACATGAGTGCCTGGTGCCTGTGGTATCAGATCTCCTGGAACTGATTTACAGGCGGTTACAAGCTTCCAGATGAGTATTCTAGGAACTGAACTCAGGTCCTCTGCAGGAGTAGCAAGCGCTCTTAATCCAGAAACTATTTCTTCAGTTCTCCCTTTTTGAGGGGTTGGAGAGATGGCTCAGCAGTTAAGAGCATCTGTTACTCTTGCAGAGAACCTAGGTTTGAGTCCCAGCACCACACAGTGGTTCACAAATGACTGTGACTCCAGTTCCAAGGGATCCAACTCCTGCTTCCAACCTCTGTGGACACAAACGTGCAGGCAAAATACTCATACACATAAAAATAAAATAAACTAAAAAGAACTTTTGTTTTGGTTTGATTTGTGAGACAGCCAATCTACCTACGGAGCTCAGGCTGTCCTCAAGCTCACAATCCTCCTGTCTCAGCTTCCTGAGGGTTGAGATTAAAGGCGTGCACCACCACACTCAGTCTTTTTAAGGAGAAAAGATGATGATACCTATTTATGTACTTTCTATTGTATTCTCATCAATTACCAATATTGGCCTTGAATGTAGAGAAATTTTGAATGTTTCTGTTTTTATGAAAACAGACTTTCTCCATTGCTGCTGAGTGCCCACAGGCGTACTTGGGCTGACACATCACTTGAAGTTTCTGCTCTCCCTTTCAATGAATACTTTCCCATGAGCAGCAAATGTGTCTTCTCCCCCCTTCCTTTAAGAGGCACACCTGGAGCTGTGAAATCTGGGTCCGTGGGAAGCCCACCCTTTATTGGGCTCTGTTCTTCCTCTCAAGGGTTTCCTAAGACCATGTCCTCAGTTATCCCCTTGTGTGTGAGTCTGTAATGACGTGCCAGCCAAGGAGGTGTCAGGTTTATGCAGCTGTCAAGGATCGACTTTCACCAGCTGCAGTTAAGATTCATAAGCTCCCAGAACTTGGCTGTAGCAACCTGATGAAAAGCACTTGGCACCAATCTGGTAGTCAACTCCCCATGTCCACAGCAACTTGTGACACGTGGCAACACTGTGAAATGCCAGCCCCACAGCAGCAGGCATAGCAGGAAGTCGTCTACTCCCAAGCACAGTCCTGCCGTTCCAAAGGGTTACCTGAGCTAAGAACTACATTACCCTGGGTCTCAACTGTGCCTCTGAGAAGGGGACTCAGGCCAGGTATGGTGGTGCCCACCTACAATTCCAGCACTTGGTAAGTGGTAGCAGAAGAATCAGAAGTTCAAGGTTATCCTTGGCTATTTACATGTTTAAAGCCAGACTGAGCTCTGTGAGACTCTACCCCCCCCCCCCAAAAAAAAAGCTGAGGGTCTAACTCAAAGAGAAATAAAGATTTGCACAAGGCCTAGGGTTGAGTCCCAGCATCCCCAAAGTGGGTGTGTAAACATTCTTACTACTTTTACCTACTGGATAAAAGAACAGGGGTTAAAGCCAAGGTTTTGGAGCCTCGCTGATGCCCACCCCCAGAGTGGCTTTAAAACAGTGCATCAGTCTCCTGAGTACAGTGATTACAGGTGGACACTAGCACTTGACTAGAATGCTTCCCATTTTTCATACATTAATACTACAATATATATTTCTTATATGTCACCTATGACTAGTATACTTAGATTTACTTCTGCCAGTGCAGATTGTCCCTTCTATAGGTCCTTTCCTCCTTTGTTTGTGTTTTTGAGACTTGAGACAAGGTCTCATTCATGTAGCCCAACCTTAACCCGATCCTTCTGCTGCTACCTCCCATGTGCCGGGATTACAGGCACGCACTGGCTTACAGCCCCCTTTTCTATACTTTTCTTCTTTGGAATCTGTATTCAACAGACTCTAATTCCATTTCCTCACTGGAGTGACCTGAAAGTTAATGAATAACCTAGTTTTATGCATTATCACTTTTATTATTCTAGACTCAAAGACAGCTAATTACTGAGGAGGTAACTTAATGGCAGAGTACTTGCCTAGTATGCGTGAGGTCCCGGGCTCTGCCCCTAGCACCACAAAATGAGAAGGGGGGGGGGGAGAGGATGAGAAACATCTGGTTCTTGTGCGACTAGTTAGTTCTCTCTTCTAGAAAACAAAACGCCCAAGTTTTAGCTGAGCACATGGCTACTGAGAATAAAAACATTTCCCAGCCTTCTTTGATGCTGAATATAGCCACGTGACTAAGAAATGGCCAATGGGATCTGGCGAGAAGGAACACAGGCGAGTTCTGGCTCATACACTTAAAAGGGAAGAGTGGGACTATACCCCAGCATGAACCAGTTTTAAGCTCAGGGCTGGACCGCTTCTGTCCCAAAGTTACACATGACAGACACCAACTCCTGCCTGGCCTATGTGTTGCTTATTTCTTACAGCAACCAAAAGTAGCTCAAACAGAAGACAGTGATGTTTCCATTTTTGTCCTGTTCTCCTCCTTCCCCCAGCCTTCTGACTCCGAGGTTTCACCTCTTACCAAGTTTGGAATGTTCTTAGCATCATCTCAATAATCTCTCTCCTTCATGCTCCTCTCCATGGCCATTAGAGTGTGATTTGGAACACAGATTCTCATCACACTAGCATGCACATCTTGCTGTATCTTTATTTTTCTGGGTTGTCTTAGTGGTTCCTCTGGTGTCTCCACCTTCTGGACAGAGCACCTGCCTGGGTTTGATCCTTAGTAACAGACACACAGACTATCTTATGGTGCCAACCTGATGTTTAGTCTATCCACAGAAAGACTAACTTTAAGGAAAGCACTTTCTCCAAGGTTTATCTGGTTTCCAAGTCGGCCTGGATCTTTTGGATGCTGTGTTGTTCTTGTCTCATGTTTTCAATTTCTTTCTTCTGTTATCAGTAGTTTATAATGAATTAATTTATAGTCTCTTGTCCATGGGTCTATCAGTAGAATCCCAATTACTTCTTGTGTGTGTGAATTCCCCCACCTCCTCCAGGCTCTAGTCATTTTGGGTAATACATCCATCTTCACTAAAGCTCATTTTGATTCCTGGGGCTCCTGAGTGATCTGGATTGAAATCTTGTTCCTCCAAAGAGAGTGTGAGTTCTCCTGTGTCACCTCTGACCCAGAACTCAGGTTCTAGAATCGCACAACTATATATAAATCCAACAGTAAACTATTATTCTTCCCAGAACCCTAAGTCTGAGAAGCTGTGGCCATCTGTAGTGAATTTATTATGTTACATTGTAAATAATTGTCCCACCTATGAGTTTAATAAAAAGCGTTGATTGGCCAAAGGCAGACAGGAAGTATGGGTAGAGCTATCAGACTAAGAAAACTCTGAGAACAGGAAGAACAGAGCAGAAATGCCACAGAGAAGGCAGAAGATGCAGAGAACAACTATGCTGCTCTGAGAAAAGATACCAAGCCACATGGCTGAACAGGATAAGAATCACGGGTTAGATTAAGAGCAAGAGCTAGTAAGTTATATGCCTGGGCCCCAGGTCAATCAGCGTACAATTAATACAAGTGTCTGTGTGTTTCAGTAGGACTATGAGACTGTGGGTCTGAAAGTCCAGGCTACAAGACTACACCAGAAAGTCCAGGCCAGACCTCATAGAACAGCCATCTCTTCTCTGGTAGGTGATTTTCTTACCTCCATTTACCTCATTATTTATAAATAGTCCAGATTCAAAGGAGACTTGGTTTTATCTCCAACCAGTCAAACCTCATCTGACTCCAAAGATGTAAAAACTCAAACCTGAAACCTTGTGTGTCTGAGGGGAGGCTGGCCACTTAGCCCACCTCACTCAGGTGCTAAAACTGAGGGCTCCTCTTTATTTTATTCCTTGGGGAGAGTCTGTTGCTTTTTTTTCAGTTTATCTTGTACTTAGAAGTACATTTTCTCCTTCGGAGTTCCTACACGCCTCACTCACGAGCTCTTCTATTTGAGACTGTTGACATTCTCAGAAGCTTTCCCCTGAGCTGCGTGTCTCAGCTCACCTGGCTGAGTGTATCTATCCCTTATTCTTTCTTCCTTTATCCCCTCCCCCAATACCATGATCTAAGGTTGAAGACCAGGTCCTCAAACTTTATAGTGACAAAACCATTTTCTAAGAGCCTGTTAACCACAGATTGACAGATTATAAACCCAGAGCCTTCGAACAAGAGGACTAGAGTGACCCAAGAACAGACACTCTTAAGCAAGCAGCCCCCCAGGTGATTCTGGCAAAGTGGTCCTGACCACACCATCCTTAGACCTACTACCTTTTCTCTCAGGTGCCTGATGTCTTACCATTCCCCTGAAGAACCTGGCTGGCTCCCACAGGAATCCTATGCTGTCTGAACTAAGAAAGTGATGCCAACAGACCCAAGGTTCAAGAGTTCAAATCCAATTTAGTCGAAGGTCATGCCTCAGCCATGGGAATGCCTTGTGAAATCACTGACTGGCCTTCCCAAACTCCAGAGTGTAGGGCTATCAGAAGGGCAGGTCATGTGTTCCATTCTGTCTAGCTTTACTAATCAAGGCTTAGACCTTATGTAAAAGGGTGAGCTGAATGTTACCTTTGTACTAAGAGAGTACTAAGCACACTGATACTGTTACCAGAACCACTAAGAGAACAGTTGGTTGAGTCACTCTCCCTGGTCTACCCCTCTCTAAATGGGCTGTGCCTCTGAGTCGGCCACTTGAATGTATCTTTCCAGATCAATGTAACAAAAGGGGTGAGTTTTGCAGACTAGCTTACCTAAACCCAGACAGATAACACCTGTTCACAATATGTAGTGTCCACACCCTTACATAATCCATCAGATACCAGTCTCAAAATAACTGAGATGTACACATCATGTCCTGGCCTGAGAGGTGGAAGTTCACAGAGCTGACTTAAAGCTTGTTTGCTATCCCCAGAAAAATCAGGCACTTGCGGAGACTCATCTGAGGATGGGCAAGGAGATTGGAGATTTCCATTGTTCTTTCTCCCCCACCCAGAAAAAAATCATCCAGCTCACAATGAGAATGAATTTAATGCGAACAGCAGTAGTATGGGTTAAAAAAAAATAATAGTGATCATGAGCCATGAGGGGCTCAAAGTGACAGAGGACCAACATGTACCATTTTTTTTTCTTAATTTTTAATTGTTTCTGACAGGGTCTCACTATGTAGCCCAGGGGGGCCTCCAATTCCTTGGAAAATGGGAATGGCCTTGAACTCACAGAGCCCAGCCAGCCTCCTGAATAATGGGATTAAAGCTGTGCTACTCCATACCCAGCTCGACTGTATCATTCTTTAGTGTGTGTGGCACCTAGGTGGCCAAGGCAGGAGAAATGTAAGATGAAAGCTTAGTGAATTTAAAAAAAAAAAAAAAAAAGGTTATCCTGGGTTTACATTTTTCATGAAAACACGACAAAGTCTTAGTGGGAGTTCACTTTCCCCAGCTTACCCTCTCAACTCTGACCCTAACGTGAGGGAACTTCCTGCTGGGGGGGGGGGGGGACCACAGACCACAACTACTCACCTTGTCAGCCAGCAGCTCCCTTATCTTGCTGGCCTGAAGGCGGAATCGGAAAAGCTGGTTCTCCAGCGAAAGGCAACGCTTCTGCCAGTCTATGTTGGCCTTGACTTCTGCCATGATGGAATTTAAATATTGCCGGGAGCCACTGAGAAAGGGAAAGGTAAGAGTGAGGAAGCGGAATGTGAGGGAAAGAGAAGAGCAAAGGGCAGAGAATCAGGGTGGGGAAAAGAGGAGGTTCCCTCTTGTCAGCCCAGGGTGTCCAGCTGCAGAGCCAGGTAGCCTAGCAACTTCAGGACAAACCCAGGACACTAGGAAACCTGGTTTCTTTCTCTTTTTGTGACAGTTTTAATATATTTTAGTGAGTGGTCCTTCAGAAGAGTTTCCGGCTTCAAGTCCTCTTAATTACCATACAAAGCATTTCAATGTTCTTAATTAGCATGCACAGCATTAGGTTTTATTGTAGTATTTTCAAATAAATTCTCCAACCCACTGCCCCCACTTGGAGTACCTTCTCCAGTTTGATGTCATGTTGCCCACCCCACCTTCCTGTACCTTTCTTCTCCTTCTAGGTCCCTTTCTAGTTTCTCGGCTGTTGCTGGAACTCCTTCCCTGGGAAGACGTAAACAAACAAACACCAACTCCCTCCTTGGCACTGATGTGGGAATGTCTTTCTGTATGCTGTGAATATCAGTCTTTAATAAAGGAGCTGTTTTGGCCCATGACAGGTACCATAGAAAAAGTAGTAGGGGAAATCAGAGCATAGGTAGGAGAAGGGCAGAGTCAGAAAGACCGAGCCAGCCGTCAAAGAAGAAACACGTGAGGAACACAGGTGAGTCATGGGCCACGTGGCAGACAGATTAATGAGAATGGGTTAAGATAAAAGAGCAAGCTAGCAAGGTGCCTAAGCCATAGGCCAAACAGCATGAACTTAAATACAAGTGTCTGAATCATTTCTGGGGGCCTGATCAGCTGCGGGCGGCTAAGGGGTCTGGGGCTGCAGGTCTGTGGGTCGACCTCTGGCCACCAGGGGCCAAGAAACCTTATTGCAGCAAGGCACCACCAACAAACCCAAGATAATTCCACCAAAGTCCAACTTGGGAAACCAATGAATTTATCAGGCTTATACAGAACATGGCTAAAGGGATACTTACAGGAATGTGGGTGACCATACAGCAGTCTCACCCCAGCATAGATGACAACTTCCCTATGGCTGCATAGAAGGCTTCTCCTTGCTCCAGTTAACATTCCAGTCTATATAGTCTAGCACCACAAGGCCATGTGAAATGAGGGCATAATTACACACAACTGGCCCGGAGGTGAGAAAGGAGCTTTAGGAATCTCAGAAGGAGGGCCCAATGACCCTCCCCAACCCCTCCTAAATGTGGGAATGTCAACAAGCCCCATCTGGGGGTCACTTGCAAACAGTCACAGCTGTTGTGATGAAATGATGGCTGATAAACTTAGATGACAGTGCTCTACATTAGTAGCCTATACCCACACTTGCTCAAAACCTGTGCATGTGCGTGTGCACACACAGACACACACACACACATGCATACACGCGCACAGACACAAGCTCCCATGTACATACACACAGATAGACACACATACACACCACACACACATACACACTACACACACAGACACACATTGAAAGCCAAGATCCATATGTGAGATAGAAGACAGTTTTTCTGAGTCTAGGTCACCTTGCTTAATGTAATAATATCCAGATCTATCAATGTGTCTACAAATTTCATAATTACCTTTTTATTTATGGCTGAACAAAACTCCATTTGGCATGAGCCACACTTTCACTATCCATTCATCTGCTGAACATTTAGGTTAGTTCCATTTCCTCTGTATTATGAACATTACAATGAGAAACATGGGTGAGCAAGTGTCCCTGTGATAGGAGATGAATTCCTGGGGAATGTGCCCAGGAGTAGTATGGCTGGGTCACTTGGATGTTCTATTTTTAACTTTTTATTATATTTTCAAAATGACCTGCCTGTAATTCAAGGTGCTCATATACATCTGGGTGTGCAGCCACCCACTCCAGTATGAGGCACCTGCCAGGGACCACACCTTCAAAGAAAACTGTCCATTGCCCCTCAGTGAGGGGTGGAGGTCCATGAACTTCTTCCATGTTAATTTCTAGAGAAATTTCACTTGTGATTTCTATATTGCATTAGTTAGTTTGCACCCACATTCCTATTACCAGTGACTAATGGTCCCTCTTTCCCCACATCCTGTGCAGCATTTGCTGTCACCTGCTTTCTTGATGACAGCTATTCCAACTGGGGCAAGAAGTGAAGCAAAGGGGCTCTTGTTTTCATTTATCTCCTGGCACACTGTCGGATACCACGCTAAGCTCTGCAGCTGAGAAAGCCCTGCCCTGAAGTTTTCCACTACACCACATGTACAACTGACAGGTGGATAAACTGGAGCACGGAAAGGGAGTGTGTACAGGGCTGGGGACCTGGGTGTTTAGGTGAATCTCAAAGTGAAGAGATTCATCCAGGGTCACACAGCTAACTGGAATCAGAGCTCTGGTTTCCACATCAGTCCTGATTCTACATCCCTGTGGATGTTGGTCGGGCTGAGCGTGGCCTAGCAATATGCTTTGGGTTTCCTCGACACTTTACTGTTTATCTGAGATCCTGCCAATTGTCATCAGTTCATCCTCTCATTCCCTTGAGGAATGCAAGCCAGAAGACTTGTAGAAGTTTCTGCTCCAGTCTTTCATAATCTCAGCCAGGGGAATTTACCAAGGTGCCTCCTACCTGTAGTTTAGACAAGAAAAACTGGGTCAAAGATGAGAAAAGCGGCAGGCAACGAGTGTGCCTGAGCTTGGGGACAGAAGCACAGGGTGAGCAAGAGTGGAAATCTGCAAAGTGGGATCAGCATCAGGACTTGTAAATGCCCCAAGCTACTGGCCTGGCCCAAACCGTGATATATGGTCACCTGAATACCAAATCACTTTAAGAAATGACTGTTAACATTTCTAAGTTGATAGTATTCTTTAATGTCACTTGCTAATTGTTATACAGGATCTTCAGGGAAAATGATAAAATACCCCATGGTAACAGAGTGGGGTAAAAACATGTCAAGTAAGATTTGTCAAAATAATGACAATCTGGGGCTGGAGAGGTGGCTCAGCATTTAAGAACACTGGCTGCTCTTCCAGAAGCCCCTGATTTAATCCCCAGCATCCATATGACTCCTAACCATATATAACTCCAAATCTAGGGGATCTGAATCCTTCTGGCCTCTGCTGACACCTGAGCTTGCCAACAGAGGCACAGGGTGAGCAGGATAGTGGACATGCATGTGGTGTAGACACAGATGCAGGCAAAACACCCATACACATAAAAGTGTATTTTTAAAAAGTGTCAATTGTGACTTGAGCAAGCTCGAGTCATACATACTCGAGCACACGTGTAAAAACAACTAAAGAAAAGAGGCAGTAATTTGAAAGGGATTATGGGAGGATACATGGCAGAGTTGGAGGAAAGAAAGGGAAGAGGAAAATGATACATTAATCTCAAAATATTTTTAAAATTATTCTAAAAAAGTGTGTGTATGTATGTGTTTGTGTTTATTACTGTGACTCGAACCCCAGAGACTCACGCATGCTAAGTGACCTCCCTACCTCTCAGCTCCACCGGAGTCATGCTGCTGATGGAAGCTGGGGTAGTTAGTTGGTCTGTGGAAGTTTGTTATATTGGTCTTTCAACTTAGGCTTGGAAATTTCTATAATAAAATGTGTGTTTTGGAATCCCGTTCTCTGTTTCTTCAGGAGCCATGTGGCCTCTGAAAGCCCGATCACTTTCTGTGCTGTTGACAGATAGTAAACACTACCCGGGAGCAATAGTGAGCCAAGCCACTTGCTTGGGTAATCAGTTGACACTGTCTCTCCCTTCACACTCTGGTTAGTTGGTTTCTCATATTGTGTTTGTCTGTTTGTTCTGTTTTTGAGTCACAGTTTTTTTTGTGTAGCCCTAGCTGACTTGGAAGTCACAGAGATCTACCTGCCTCTGTGTGTGCTAGGTCTCTCCCTTTATAAATAGCTATCATTTTTTGAATCCTTATTATTATGAGAGGTACATGCAGCCTCTTTAACCTCGGGTCAACCTAGAAGCCGCAGGAAGGCACTACTGTCCACACACAGGTCTCCTAGAACAGTCTGAGTAACTTCTACAGACAGTTGCATAGTTGGTCAGCAGTGGGACTGACTGGGGTTCATTCACCACACCACCCCCTAAAAAATGGAGAGGTTGGTGGTACAGGTCACTAGCAGTTCACCAGTACACCTGCTTGCCTGGGTTTGAGTGGAGCAGTGACAGGGCAAGGGTGGAGTGCTGGGCATTCTATTCCCAATTCTACAAAGAATAGGATAAATTGTTAAGAAAGGAGAAGTCTTAGCACTAAGGTAAACCTATAACTCAGCTTTTCCAAGGCATCTGAGATTCAGATATTGAGCTAGCACAGACCCTGACCACGTGAGCAGACCTAGAGAGAGGGACTGAACAATTCACCACTGAGAGTGTCTAGTGTTTGATTCTTTTGGCTCTGGGATCCTCTGAACACTGGACAATGATCTAAGCCCAGAAGTGTCATCCTAGACAATAGGGACGCTGTGACCTCCCAGCCAGTCCCACTTCAAAAGACTGGGACCAACAGGAACAAGCAGGAAGACAAAAGCAAAAAAACAAACAAACAAAAAAAAAAAAAAAACCTTGAGCTTATCTGAGCTAAGATCACTGCTGTGAAGACAGAGCCTAGGGGGCCTGGGAGAGGCCGGGAGCGGGAGGCTACGTGGTTGAATCTCAGTGTCCTTTGGGGAAATTTTGTTTTTCATCCTATAAACAGGAACAGTGGCAAATCTGACTTGGGAAGTCTTATTCTCTAGTCTGGGCTAAGACCTAAAGCCCCCCCCCCCCCTTCCCAAAGAAGCAGGGACACAGGAAACTTGGTGACCTGAGTCTGATTTAAACACTTAAGACTTTCTTTTCGGTTGGAGCCAAAGAGCTGCAGAAAGGCTGTGGGGACCGGGAAATGCCAGATTATCAGTCTCCTGGAATCTTGGAAATGAAATGTCTCCAGTCTCCTGGCCCTGATATCTGAGATTACACTAGACTTCTCCATTCGAGCAACTTCTCGACTTGATAGTTC
Source organism: Phyllotis vaccarum (assembly GCA_033318265.1). NCBI lineage: Eukaryota > Metazoa > Chordata > Mammalia > Rodentia > Cricetidae > Phyllotis > Phyllotis vaccarum. The sequence goes on from JARWLC010000006.1 coordinate 68,702,185, forward strand.
TGGACTACCAAGTGATCTGGTTAACCTCCCCGCCTTCGGGATGATGAGAAGTCCTAAGAAGGCTGGGGCTTGCCTTGCCATATGAGGGGATTTAAGGGTTTGGAATCTGATCTAGAGTAAAGTATCTATTGCCAAGTCAAAGGCCCGGGGGCTCTCCAGGCTAAAGCAGGTGATGGAAACCAACAGCTATAAAACAAGAAATGTTAAAGGAAGGTGCTAATAACCCAAACTTCACCCGCTAAGTGTCTCTGCACTGTACCCCCAAAATGATGTTCAAGGATAAACAGAAACAAGTAAGGAGTGGAGCACAATAAATTCCCATGTACCCCACTCAACAATCATCACCCCATGGTCATTTTCTAAAACCTCTCTTGCTTTCAGTAGAGCCCAGAAGGGGAGTGTCCCATGGGTCAGATGATTGCCAAGGCCCTACCTGTTATTCTGGAGCTCAGCAATCCCAGCCACAGAGGCCCACAGGGGCATGCTAGAGGCAAGGGCTGGGCGTAGAAGATGTGAGGAAAAAAAGATACAAAAACAGCTTGTGACTTTGGACTCAGCAATAGAGAAAACACAAACTTGCCCAGGGAAATACTTGACTAGAAATAGACAAAATGCTGAGATTTAATTTAGCCAACTTTCGGTAATTCCTATGTGCAATATTTTGAAGTGGTAAGGCTGTTAAAGATCTATCTTTTGAGCCTCTAAGTCTGGTCACTGCAGACCCAGCACAGCACAATACTTCCAATAACATTACCAGAAGGTAAGGAGAGCCAGACATGGTGGTGTATAATTCTAGCACTCCAGAGGCTGAGGTAGGGGGATCAATAGTTTAAAAAAAAAAACCACCCCCCCAAAAAAGTAGGGAAGAAAAAGGAAAGAAAGAATGAAAGAAAAAGGTGATGTAGCCTCTCACATCCAGAATGTGAGGCTGTGAGGACCCTGTGTGACTTCCGTGTCCCAGGACGGTCTATCACCTAATATGAGTGCTGCTTTTTTAAAGGCCAACCGGGAGAAAGGAAGACCTCCATGCCTCCTCCTGAGGCATCTGGAGCGGATGGTAGGCAGACACCAGGATCTCTCCGATTTCAGCACTGTCTTCAGAGCAAATCAGCAGCAAACATTTCACCTCAACTGGGTGTGAGCATCACCCCTCAGACAGTGTTGGGGGAGCTAAAGGAACCTAAGTATCAAAAGGAGAAACAGTATAGCATAGAGATCCCAAGCAGAGGCCAAACGACCTGGGTCTGAATAGCTCAGCCACAGAGTAATCCATCTCTGGTCCTCCATTTCACTTTGAAATTGACAGCAACATTTGAAAATGAGAGCAGTGATATCACACTTGAAGTTATCAACATTTAACCATCTTTTTGGCCATCAAAACAGGGAGCGGTAGTTCAGACCTGTAATCGCAGCACTCAGAAGGCTGAGGCAGGAAAACAGCCTCAAATTCCAGGACAGCGGAGCAATGGAGTGAAACTTTGTCTCAAGGGAACAAAGGTAATGTCATCTGGGTGTGGTGTCCTGTGATCTGTACTTGAGAACTAGAGGGAGACACTAGTTCCAGGACAGCTGGGGCTAACACAGTGAGGCCATGGAGGGACAGCAATTCCAGGGCTGTGTGTATTTTTATGTGTGAGAGCCCAGGTTCTACGCCTGACATGGTAGAACAGAAGGGAGGAAGGGTGGGGTGGGACATTGCACAGAATTTCCTTGAAAATTTAAGAGTATTACTTAAGTCTGACCCCTGTTGAGTCCATAACTGACAGGTGATATTGCTACCAGCAAACAAAAGGCAAGCCAACAGTTCCCTTGGCAGATGAGGATATGTGACCAATGAATATGCTCGCTGACATCCCCACACAGTAATCTTTAACACTGTGGTAAAAAAGAATGTAAGATGCACAGTAAGGCTCCTTCCCACCTTTGTACTTAAGCAGTAATTCTTTTTTAGAGCTACCTAGAGTACAGACATGCCTATATATGCTACACACACACACAATCGGAGTATGTGTACATATAGTGTGTGTGTATGTTCACGTGTGTGCTGGTATCCACAGACGCCAGAAGAGGGCATCAAATGGAATGGAGTCGGGGTTACCGAGGATGTAGATATAGGAAACCAAAATCCTTTGCAAGAGCAGCAAGCACTCCTAACTGCTGAGCCATTTCTACAGTCCCACACGCTGTCTTCACTGTGCAGAGCAGAGGACAGAGCCTCTTCCTCTCAGCTCTGATCCTTACCAGTTCCCTAACACCCCCCCCCACCCCCACCCCCCCCACCCCCCCACCCCCACTCCCCCCCCCCCCCCCCCCCCCCCCCCCGCTTCCCAATGCTTTCTATTGTGAGGCCATTACATGATCTTATTTAAGAATCCCTTTATTGATGGACATTTGAGTTGCTTCCAACCTTTCACTAAAATAAACAATACTACAATGAATATTCAATGAATATGCCTCATTTTATATGTATCAATGAATACCTGAAGGACAATTCTAGAAATGGGATCCTAGAATTAAGCAGTGTACATTTTGAAGCACTCTCCCCCGAGGCTCTCCTAATACATACTTCTTCAGGCACAGTTAAGTGCCTATTTCCCAAATCAGACGTTAGCTTTTCATTTTCTCTCAGAATCTTATTATGTAGCCTAGGCTGGCCTGGAACTTACTGGAACTTGCTTTCAATCAGTGATCCCCCTTCCAAGTACTGAGATCATAGAGATGGGCCACGAGGCCAGGCTACAATATCAGTATGGAACCAGGACAGGATTAGACAGCTTTACTAGTCCATCCCAGAGAACACGGGATGGTGGCTCAGCAGCAGCCCGCAGGGAGGGAGGGAATCACTGTACATCTTAACATCCCTTGACATCTACAACAATAAAGCATCCTCCACTCTCTGAGGAGCAGATTTCAATACACATGGCCTTGTACAGATAAAGTGAATATAATGTCTATATGTGACCATAATGTCCAGAAAGGCTGAGGCGGAGGGCTGCTGTGAGACTCTGGAAGGAAAGAAAGGGAGCGAGAAGAGACAAACAAAGAAATAAAAAGAAGAGAGAAAAAAATTCCATGAGGAGCGGAATGAGAGGAACACACCTCTCTCCTATTGCTGGTGAGTTTTTCAGCCAGAAGGACAGCACATTATTTTAGGCTAATTGTTAATTTTCCTAAGTTTGGGAGCAAAGGGTGAACAGTCTCACAGCCCAGCTCTGAGTAGGTCCCTTAGGTAGCTAGAGAAGGGCAATCAACAATATCACATTTGGAATCTTGAAGGCTTAGATCTGAGCCTTGTCTCTACTTGACCTTTATAATCTTTCACCATAACCTTGGGCAAGACACACTTTTTCTGAGTCCTAGATTCCTCCCTTCGGGGAAAGGTGAATAGGTTGATGAATTGAGTGAAGACCTGCTTGCACCACAGTGTCTGACACAAAAGATAGTCTAGAAAAGTCTGGTGCTGAGGAATTGATAGCTGTTCCATTGGGGATAAAAAAATAACGATCTTTCGAGCGTTCTCCTGCAACCGAGACTTTGTCAGTCCCAGTAAGTTTTATGAGGTGGTTTCACTGTAGAAGCTGATGGAGGCAGAACCCTGACAGGGAGGAAATACACTGAAGGATCAACCGGGAGAAAGAACATTCTTTTTCCACAGGAGGGTCTCCGCTGCCTCTGCCACCCTCTGTGGGAGACATATGCCTAAATCTGCTAGGACTCAAAGCCCCTGATGTCACTCAGCGCCCAACCTGTGCTCTTTTCTACTTGGCCGACCGAGGTGTCCCTAGGAGTCCAGCCTGCTGCCTAAGATTCCTCGGCGAGACACCCAGAAGTCACATCAGAAACAACCTAGGACGAGGTGCTGAGGGGAGCGGAAGGGTTGAGAGCGGCGAGCTCCGAGGTGGAAGGAAGCTTGCACGTACATACGTCCCGGGGGCCCTTCCCAGGAGCAACTGGATCAAGCCGGTCCCAAATGGCAGGACCTACGGCGGAAAGGCTCGTCACCGCCTCCTAGTGCGGTGTCCGGGAGCTCCCGATTGCTTGCGCCTGTCCCGGGACTCCCAGGTAGGGAGGCACCTGCTCCGGAGTCGCCCTCCCCGCGCCGAGGATTCAACCCAGTCCGGCCCCTCCGAACGTCCTCCCCGAGCGGCACACCTTCCTCCTCCCCCACCCCCGGTCCTCCCCGGTCCCCGGGGCCGCTCACCTGGGTGAGCTGCCGGGAGTCCCGCCGCGCCCCCGGCCGCCACGAGCGCCTCTGCCCTGCAGTGGCTCCAGCCGGGTCCCGCGAGGCCACCGGGTCTCCGCTCCCCCGCAGCAGGGGTCGCGGGTGGGCGTGGCGGGTCGAGGTCGGAGCCTCGGAGGTCCCCGGAGCTCCGCACAAAGCCCGCCCCGGCGCCGGCTGCAGCGCCGCGCCCGCTGTGTCCGCACCGCGCTCGGCGGGCAGCTCGCGGCCAGGCACAGGAAATGACCTCAGCAGCCGCAGCCTCCCACCGCGGGGCGCGGCCAGGGCTTGCCGGGAGGGCTGAGCTCTGCGACCCCCCCAGACAGCTGGGACCCTCGCAGGATGCTCACCAGACCGGACCCTCCCCTTGAAGGAGGTCCCTGAGAGTGTCCAGCCACCTGTAAGCAAGTACCGCCTGGTTATTGGGAGCAGTCTGTACAGCTGATTTGTAGTTTGGGGGAGAAGGAAGCGGGGAACGTGTCACCACAGCTCACAGGAGAACTCCTTTGCTTGTGTGTGGGTTACTTATTTTAAAGGTGATGACCTGGGAGTCAGAAAGGCAAAGATCCCTTGCTGCAATCCCTAATTCACACTATAATAATCACACATCCCGAGGGAATGGGACACTTGATGTAAGTGAAGAATCCTCACAAAAGAGCTAGGACGGATCAGCTTTAGAGTGCTACTTCTTTTGGCTGGGTGTAACTCACAAAGGATATTCTGGGTTCGGTCCCCAACACCAAAAAAAGAAAAGACACAGAGCTGGCTTTCCCAACTCTACAGACTGAACAGAAACAAAACACCACCAAGGGCTATTTCTCCAAGTGGGTACTGGAATATTCACTCCAATCCCCCACAAAGAAAAGTCCCTGGCCCCACCCCAGGTTTAAATCTGAATCTGGGGGTGGGAGGGAGCCGTGGAATTGTGGGTCATGCAAACTTGCTCAGGCATTCTCATGCACAATTTTAAAAGCTCAGGCATTGAGGGAAACAATTAAACTGGGTGGGTGCAAGTGGCTTTAGACCTCTGGGTTTTGTGAAGGGGAGACTCATCCATTCACTTTGAATAAGCAATCATGAGCTAATGTGAATTTCAAATACATAAGACTAACAATGGGAACTAAGTCTTTCTCCCAATGGGTCCTTTGTCTGGCAGATCACCCCTACCCAAATACAGCTATTGTCATGTATTTATTATATTGTGTGTGTATCTATATATATTCATTCATATACACACATTTATATTCATGTGTCCATATGAATTTGTTCATATCCATGAATATGTATTTACAATCAACTTTTAACACTAATTAAGTAACCTCTTCACCTCTCCCCATTCTCTTTTATTAATTTTTTTTCATTTATTCTACATCCCGGCCACAGTTTCCCCTTCCCCCTCTCCTCCCATCCCCTTCCCTCCACTCCTGTACCCCATCCTGTCCTCTCTCTCTTTTGAGATAGGATCATTCTCTGCAGCCCTGGCTGGTCTGGAATTCACCATATAAACCAGCCTTGCCTTGAACTCATGGAGGTCTGCCAGCCTTTACTTCCAGAATGCTGGGACTAAAATCGTGTGCCATCACATCCAGCTCGCTTTTTACTTCCGACGTTATCATTTGTTGACACAAAGTGCGACATATTAATGTACTCATATTTATAATGACACACATTCAAACTTCTGATTGTTAGCCAGGTTGGAGTTGAGAGGTGGGAAAATGTCACCTTGGCTTCAATGATCCCTTAGGGCACTTGTGAAAGGTGAGGGTGAAATCCAGTATGGACCAATTTGGCCCCTTGGTGATGGCAGAGTTGTGGTATTAACAGCAATGAAACGTGAATGGAGATCACTTGTCTTCTTACACATTCCTAGAGGTGACATCTTTAAAACGGCTGAGATCAAATTAGCTACATGTTCATGTATCAGCAAGCAGGCACAAAATAGTTACCTCCTCTACCTCAAGGCAGGCCAACAACGGTTGGCCTGCTCTGATTCATTCAAGGGCAGCAGGGCCCAGATAACCTTCCTGGCTGATTCTGTGTTGTGAAAACCACTTATTTCACCAAGGAAAGATTACTTCTAGTATCTCTCAAGCACATTAAGGCCTTGGGTATAGATTTTGATGGCCTTTGAAGTGTTTATGTTGCCAAGCTCTGGGGCACAGATTTCTGATTAGGCCACTTCAGATGCTAACCCCACTTCCAGATGTAGAGAAGGAGCCTGTTGTATACACACACTACAAGGCTGGAGCTGGAGTGTTGACTAAATCCAGACAGTGTAATAGTAGCTTAGTCTGGGCTTGGTTTCCCAGACAGCCCTGCGACAAAGAAGGGGAGATGTCAGTTCAAGTCTCTATTTTGTCACCTTGTTGGCCATGTGACTTTGCTGGATTCTGTGTTAATTTTTCTTCTGTAAAGTGTTAGGAATAAATTCTTTAGAAAGAATAAATTGAGGGACTGGAGAGATGGCTCTGAGCGTAAGAGTGCTTGGAGTCTTTCCGGAGGACCTGAATTCCGTTCCCATCACCCACATTCTCTAGTGGCTCACTCCTACCTGAAACTCCTGCTTCTGGGAATGCAATGCCCTTTTCTGATCTCCTTGGGCACCCGTACACATGCCATACACATACACATGCACACACACACAAATACACATACATAAATAAAAATTCAAAGTAAATCTGAAGGATTGGATGAGATAACGTGTTATCTGACATTTCGAAGATTACCTATTTATGGTAACTTTTGTTATTCAGTCTTTAAATAATATTTTCTAGAGGTCAAATGTTTACCAGACACTCTACTGAGTCTGGGGTGGGAGGGTATAAAGATGATCAAGATAAGCAATCTGCTCTTAAAGACTAGGACTGCAGTTACTGTCTCTCCTAGATGGAGAAACAGAACTCTAGAATTAGAGTTAATTAACAAGTCACCTCCTCTGGAGACTGCTAGTTTTCTCTGAGCAGGGTTCTGGGCTGCAAAGACCACGCCCTCTTGTTTCACTAAAACCTCCACAAACCAAAGTAGTCTTCCTTCTGCCTGCTTCATTTAGAAGAAGAATTGAGAGAGGCCAGCAGAGGGGGAAAGGGAGAGGGGTCCAGACCTCTAAGAATGGGAAGTAGGGTAGTCCTAGCCTAACCTCTGCTCATAGACAGGGGTAGAGCATGGGAGTCCTTAGGGAAGTCAAGAGATCACTTACTGCTGAACCTTTGGGAGCAGTTAGGGTAATTATGTCTTGAGCCAGAGAAGTTTGGGGTCACCATCCTATGGTGGGCTGGAAGGGCAGTGATTGGGCATGCAGAGAAGTGTCAGACAAAAGACCCCAGGTGAGGGGAAGGGAAGGGAAAGTATGAATAAATATTGAAGGCAGGTGAGCAAAAGGTATCCTAACTTCCCTTCTGTCCATCTATTCATTCAGCTCCTTCCAATACGTAAGTCTTAAACACTTGCTATTTTCTAAGCATGTGCTAAGAAGACACATGTCACCCACTGAACTCTGGGTATAGATTTTAGAGCTCTGTATGCCTACCCTAGCCTCTTGGCTGTTCCCAGAGGAGTACACAGGATGGACCTGACCAGTGACCACATAGCTAGCTACACATGATCTGTGGAGCCAGACAGAGGATGGGGAAGTCAGGGCTTTTCCTCTGTAGAACAGGATTATGTTACTTCCTAAAATGGTATTTAAAAGGTGAAGATCAAAGGCCTGACTTAGAGTCTGGCATATCATAAGCATATACAAATTGTTAGTGATTGAAAAGCAAGCCTGAAGGAATTGAGGCGGAAAGGACTAGCGTGATGCTTAAAGGCGAGACCAAAGAATGAGATGGAAATAGAATCTGGCCAAGGAAGACCCTGAAGAGTAGATAGACAGATTCCTAATCTGACTTCACCTCATAACGTCCCAAGGGCACTGATTAAAACCATAGATTTCAGGCCCCTACCCTGACCCTTTGAAGCAGCAGGCCTGGGGGTGTCTAGGATGCTGTGTTTTCTTTCTTAGGACCGGTCTGGTAGGAATTGACTAGTAAGCTGGACATCATATTCTGACATTTCTGTGATTGCTCCGGAGAATAGCAACTCCAGAGGGAAACACAGGGTAGATCGGATATAATTACAGCATTATGTCAACGCAAAATGATCTGCCAAGTGCAGCTGTGGGCAGGAAGGAGCCAGGCGGCTCAGTGGATTGAAAGGGAAAGCTGAGTTGTGGGCTGTAGTGCTCAGAAAATGAGGGCTGGGTAAATCTAGCTGGTTCTAGATCATTCTAGATCATTGTAGAGCTTGCAGGGCAGCTTTATGTGGTCCTGTTTCATCAATGATGAAAACAATGACTGCTCATATCAATTCAGGGAGCAATGAGCTGGTCAGGGACCAGTAAGTGGGTGTCAGCTTCTCCACCAGGGAAGCCCATGTGGGGAGAGACCCTAGGGTTCTAAGAAGCCAAGAAAATTCAACTCAGTGATAGAGCCAGCATGGCCTTTGGCTCCTTTTCTATGGTAAATATATGGCAACATCAAGCACATGAGTTTTCAGATGACAACATGTAATCTCTGGAATCCCTTCCAGAGTTCAAACTGCTGCTCTAGCACTTAGCTTAGTTTTTGGCACTTAAAAAAATAATGCTCACCAGGTGCTGACTACTGTTATCTGCTCAGCTGATGACAGACACAAGCTGAAGTGATTTTTCTCTTTCTCACACTCCCTACCTCACCATCTTAACTCTACAAGTTCATCTGGGTTTGGGAGAACAATGCAAGAGGTGTGGGAAAGGAGGGTTCTGATTTCATATGTTCAAGTCATGTTTGCTGCACATCCATTCTGGGCCAGGAGAATGTAGAGTGTGTGGAACACAGCCCAGTCCCAGGCAGCTGGCTTGTAGGACTCCTGAGCCTCTGTTTTCTCCCACAGGAAGAGCCCTGTGATCTGGAGTGGAAACCTGCACAAAGGGCTGTGTGTAGCAGTTCTCACTCAGCCTCTTTGTTGTGATCCGAGGACAGTCTCCCCAAGTCCCCATACGTCTGTTCACCTGTAAAACCAAAACAAGGCTGTTATGGTTCCTATCCTAAGATGGACACTTCAGGAGGGCCAGGATCTGGGAGGGGCACAAAGCAAAGGGCCTACTGGTGTGAGAATTGCCAGATGGGAATAAAAGCAATGTCACTAAACATACCTTGAACACAGCCAGCCATTCCAGGGCACTGAAAACAAGGGAGAATCACTCTGATTTTCTCTTTGAGAAACATATATTTAATGCTAATATTACCCTTTGAGGGGTGAGCATGTTCCCCTGGGCATCTGCTAAGTGTTTTATAAGGCACTTGAATAAGAACATCAAGAAGGGATTTAAGGAAAACATTGTAAAGAGTGATCTCAGTTCTCACAACTCTCTATGCCTGAAGCTGTTTTTATCTCCATTTTATGAGCAGCTGAACCAAGGTAGCAGATATGTCAAGCCCTGCTCTGCCTGACTGTTACAAAGAACATGCCTTTAGTCACCCTTCTCCACCAGCCTTCCTGGGGGTTGATAGGTCTGGCCACACTGGTTTAGTTAGAAGCCAACAGGGCAGCTATTACCTTCATCAGGTCAGGACTTAAGGTGCCACATTCTCTCTTCACCAACCTCATGCCTTCCTGGACACTGCTGCTCCTGGTGGTCACCTCAAATCTAACCTGTCCTCCCTCTTCTGGGCATCACCCAGAGGGAAGGAAAAGAGAGGCCATCTCCCAGTGCCATCTAGTGGCCATGATGGCCCATTTGATGACTCCCAGACATGCAAAGGGCCAGATATTTCCCTTTTGATTAGACCATTGTGTACTTTGATCATCTTCAAACATAGACTATAGTGGAGCTTTAAGCTCTGCTTAAAATGGAGAAACTTATTTTTTGGGCTCAAATGACTTTGAACTTTTGACTATCCTGTATGCATCTCCTAAGGGCTTTCTGAGTTTATGTGGTACTGGAGATTGAATCCAGGGCTTCTCGCATGCCAGGAAGGCACTTTACCAACCGAGCCACATCCTTAACCCGAAGGGAAGACTGTAATCTCTCTATAGTGTCTCAGTTCCTCTCCTTTGTTTTCCTGAGCTCTGGGGATTGAACCAGCAGTCTACAACACTTATTCGTGGCAAGACCCAGTTCCTCCCATTCAATTTTATATAATCTCATGGGAGCAGACAGGAAATGTTGGTGATATTAAGACACTGAGGGTGAGACTAGGGATGTAGTTCAGTGGTAGAGAACTTGCTTAGCTCCTGTCAGGGCCTGCACTCAAACTCCAGCACTGGATGCCAAGGAGAAAATGGTGTGCAGCTAGGAAAAATGGTAAGGCCTTCTCCCTCCTCAGCTGCAAGGCTTTAGGATCATCTTTACTCCTCTAGTAATAAAGTAATGGTGCACAGCGCTGGGATGAGCGTATTCAGCTTCAAACCTCACTGAAGGCTTTGCTCAGGAAGATACAAGCTTTGGAGTTTCCAGAGAAGGCACCGACAATGAACCTTTTAAAAAGAAATTTGAGGGTAGAGAGATGGTTCAGTTGTTAAGAATGCAGATGTGCAGACTACTCTTGCAAAGGACCCAAGTTCAGTTCTCAGCATCCATGACTCTGGCTAGTGGGATTTGATCCTTCTTGTCTACATAGGTACCTGCACACACATGCACATACCCACACACAGACAAACACACAGTGGTAGTTTGAAAGTAACTGGCCCAATAATCTCATAGGAAGTGGCACTATTAGAGGCTTTGTTGGAGTGGGTGTGGCCTTGTTGGAGGAAGTGTGTCACTGTAGGGCTGTCTTTGATGATTCCTATGCTCAGGATACTGCCCAGTGTCTCAGTCAACTTCCTGTTGCCTACATGACACAGACTCTCAGCTACCTTAAGCCTGCAAGCCTCCATGACAATGGACTGAACCTCTGAAACTGTAAGCTGCCACCTCAATTAAATGTTTTCCTTATAAGAAGTGCTGTGATCATGGTGTCTGTTCACAGCAATAAAAACCCTAACTAAGATATACACAGAATTGAAAATAAATCTTTAAAACTTTTAAAAAATTAAACATGGAATTTCTAGATGCCTAGGCACTAAATTTCTTAGTTCATATCCAGAAGAGAAATACCAATACTTCCCTTTTGAGGCAGCCCAGCCATCAGGCAGACAGATTCCACACTTATAAAGGAGGCTGTAAGCAGAGTAGAACAGGCAGTTTCCTAGGATGGCACTGTTCTTGGGGTGACCCAAGTCAGCTGCTTTTTTAAAGTGCTCTTCGATGCACCATGTTCCCCTGGGGAAATGCTCAGGTTACTTCTGAGGTGTTCTGATCCTGAAAGTACAGATTTCCTAGATATAGAGTTCATGCTTTTACAGACCCATGGTCTCCAGAACAAAAAGACACTCCTGTGAAAACTGATTTGTTGAAGAAGCAAACTTCTCAGTGATGAAATTAACACACTGCAATGCTGAAAACTAGTTTGCCTAAATGTACTCGCTACTCATGCTATCACATGCACATGTGCAGAAATGTATCTAAGATCAGAGATTCTACAAAAGGAAGATGACGGTTTTTTTCTAGGGTCTTTATTCTTTTACTGACATGTCATTTTGTGATCTTTGTGCCCTTTCTTGAGCTAGATCCACTGACTGTTTCTCAAACATCATGTGTTTAGTTACTTTCCTATTGCTGCAACATAGCCTCATGAACTAAGACAACATATACAAGAAAGCATTTGATTGAGTTTGTGGCAGCAGAGCAAACACATAATAGCAGGGACAGCTGAGAAATTGCAAACAAGAGGTGGAGAGCATACTGAGACTGACAGGAGTCTTTAACTCAAAGCCTGCCTCCAGTGTGATGCATCTTCTTCAACAGGTCACACCTCCCAATCCTTCCCGATCAGTTCCACCTACTGTGGACCAAGTATTCAAGCATATGAGCCATGGGGGCCGTTCTCATTCAAACACCACATCGTGCTAAGAGAAGACTGAGAGATATCCTTAGTATTTATAATAGCAACAAGAGCAAAACAAAGCAGCAGGAAGGATGCAAACCTTCAATTGTGGACTAGTAAGTAAATAATAGTATGATGACTCAGCTAGAAAACAAAGACCATATAGTATTAAAATTTAAGGTAAAACATCATGTATGGAAAGATTACTTAATGTTACGTGGAACACTTCTTTAAAAGTATGTAGAATTAAAAAAAAGAGAGAGAAAGGGCCTAGCTCAGCAGTTTGGAGTGTTTATTGTTCTTGTGGAGGACCTGGGTTCAATTCCCATGGTAGCTACAAACATTGCAACTCCAGTTCTAGGGAATCCAGCACCCTTTTCTGACCTCCCAAGGCACCAAGCATTCATGGGGTATATAGACATACATGCAGGCAAGCACATCCATACACAAAAAATAAAGTAAATAAATGTTTTTTTAAAAATTGAGTTGGGGGTGGGGATGAATATGATCAAAATACATTATATAAAATGCCCAAAGAATCAAATAAAAACATTTAAAGTAAATAGATGTATGTAGAATATGATTTATAAGCATATATGGAAGATCCCCCACACACACAATGTTAACAATGATTTTTCTTTACATAAAGAAATTCAATATAAACCCACAGGGATGGCCCACGCCTTTACTCCCAGCACTCAGGAGGCAGAGGCAGGTCAGTCTCCGAGTTTGAGGCCAGCCTGGTCTACATTGGGAGTTCCAGGATGGCCAAAGCAATACAAACAAATCCCATTTGGAAAAGACAAAAACAAAACAAAAGAAATTTAATCTAATTCTTTAGCTTGTTTTGTTCTTTTCTGTACTATATAAGCATTCTACACGAAGCATGAATCATTTTCCTAATAAAAGCTACTAAAATGTTTAAAAAGTATTGATCTCATGAGTAAAGGAGAAAGCTGAGATTCAGGGAAGTTGACAAACAACTCAATAAAGCCACAGCCTCCCTGTCCAAGAGCAAATGTGGCCTCGTCCCTCAAGTTTAGTGCTTATGTCCTGCCTCTCCTGGGGAGGAATACAGCAGCAGGACCCAGGGGAGTTAGGAATCAATCAGAGGGAACTCACATGCCTCTAATATTGTGTGCATCCCCTATTATCTCTTCAAAGCAATTAAACTATGACCACAACAGCAGTACCGGGTGCCTATTATACATTATGTTCTTGTGGTCTGGCTGTTGCCCAAGTTTTAAAGAAGCAGACACGGTCTGGGGACAGAGTTAAACTGGCCTTTCATTTCTAATCTGAGCCTGTCTCGAATTGGACCGGTGAAATGCTGTTTTCAGCCACTTTCTGCACTTGAGAAAAGAAGGAAGCCTGTGCTGCTTGGGTGTGGCCCAGAGGCCTGGCTTAAAGAGGTTCTGGGGAGGAGCATAGTTATGGTTTCAAGGAGGAAGTCCTGAATCTGTCTCCCTTCATCTGCCTCTTGTCAACCTTTTATAAGCACCCATATTTGTCCTTACTCCTGAGTGCCTCCGATTCCTCATGGTCCCTCCCCTCTGTCTTAGTATAGGGGCATGGTCAAGCTCAACCCAGCAGGTAGGGTGGGGATTGGAGCCCACACGTTCTAGTGTGTTTCTAGAACATGAATTTAGATTTAAACCATGGAAAAGAGAGGATGTAATGAAATATTAACAGTCTCTCATACATCACAGGGAACACGAGAGGATCATCAGAAGCCACTGAGCAAGCTATGTATTTGGTTTGGGTTTTTTGTGAGGCAGTCTTGTGGAACTTCGGCTGACTCTAGCCTGGTTTGTCTCCAGGGCTGATTTTGAATTCCTTTAAAAAAAAATTGTTTAAATGATTTTGTGTGTGTGTCATATGCATGAGTGTGCACTTTTGGATGTGTAAGTATAAGTACACACATGCCATGGAGCATGCATGTAGGTCAGAGGGCAAGCTTTGGGTTTGAGGGATGAGCTCTTGGCTGCTCTGTAAATTGGAGTAGTTGGCTGTCAAGCTCTGGGATGCTCTCCTGTCTGTACTTCCTGTTTCCAGTGGGGCCTCCTTAATCTCAGACCTTCCTCTAGTCTTCCAGGGAGCAGTCACAGATCTACATATTTGACATCACTGCTCAGGCCTATAAAGTGTGTGTGGGGGGAAGGGAGATCCTACAAAAGATTTTACTGTGCCTTTCCCATACCTGTACTTTGTGAAGAATATATCTGACCTTCACCTACTATGTGAACCAGAAAGAGGAACAGTGGTATTTTGAGAAAAGGGGGTGCATTGATGTGTAAATGCTGATCCAATTTTGAGCTCAAACCAGAGGGTTTACTTTGCAAATAAAGTATATTAAAGAATAAAGCCTGGCTGTGGAATCAGCCCTATGATAGAACAGGAATAATCACAGGCTCCTCCCTGCACAGAAGGCAAGAATTTGCAGCTGGGGTAAGTTACAAACCAGCTTGTGTTGGCGTTCTTCTCCCCTTCCATAGGTGTAAATCTATGGGATCTAAATCTTTAGCAAAATGTATAGTGCATCAACAGACGTTGGATAGAAGTTTCTAGAACCTAGTCCTCAAAACAGCACAGTCCTAAGCAAGAAATAACATTAAATGTATATTTATTAATCAATTAACATCCGAAGCTAATGGGATGCCTCAGGTGAACTAGTTTCCCAGGCAAAATAGACTCCTTGGAATCATCAGCTTCCCAGAATCGTGTGGCTTTTCCTTAAGGTTACAGTTTTACAAGGGTCAGAAAGGGTAACAGAGTAGAGTTGGGTTTTATCCTTCTTTCTGTCATGCAACCCATGTATCTTGGCACCTCAGGCCAATCTACTAACAACCAGCTCCTAGGGAAAAAAAAATCTCAGGATTCAAATATGCAAAAAGTATTTTCCCACTCTACCTCATCCCAGGATCTAGTAGAGCTGGTGATCTGGGCGTGGATGAAATGTCATGATAGAAATTCTTAGCCTATTAATGTTGCCAAGTCCTAAGATACCTTTCTGTAATCACTGTGTCTGGCTGAAGTCTCCCTTTGAACTGATATGGTAAAGTTGGGGCAAGCACACAGTGTCCCCTTGGGGGTGGGGAGAATGGTTTAAACAGCTGAGAAGCCTTCTCTGGCTATGCTTTCCTTAACAATACTCCTTTGTCCCTCCTCAGCCAACTGAGCTCCCTGTATCCTGGTAAAGGGAAGCACAGACGGGAGGGCGGGAGGTGATCGGATTAGAGTTTGGTTTTTAATCTCCAGGGCAGAAATTCTGTTCAGCATCTGGATTGGCTGGATTGGAAAAGACAGCAGCAGAATAGGGGTGGAAGTGTATGTGTATGTGAGTGTATGTGCATGTGCGCGCGTGTGTGTGTGCATATGTGTGTATGTGAGTGTGCATGTGTGAATGTGAGTGTGTGCATGTGTATGTGTGAGTGTATGTGTGTGTGTGAGTATGTGAGTGTGTGTGCATTGTGAGCATGTGTATGTGAGTGTGTGTGTATGAGTGTGTACATGTGTGTGTGTAATATGAAGCTCTTCCCATGATTCCTGTGTGTTTTAGTCAACTCTCTCCTCCCCAAAATGTGCAGCCTTCCTAGTTAAACCCACACCTAGATGTCTGAAGTGATGTGCTTTCAATGTGTTTTCTTATCCTTGTTTTTATATTTTTCTCTTTTATATCATATTTTATTTATTTACTGTTTTATTCGAGGCTGGCCTCCAGTTTGCTATCTAGCCAAGGACAACTAGAATTTTTCCTATTGTCCTTACCTCTCAGAGTAATGAGACTTCACAAACCGAGGTTACAGGCTTGTCCCATTCACCACTTCCAGCTTATTTGGTGCTGGGGATCAAACCTAGGGCTTTGTGCATGCTAGGCCAGCACACCTCCAGACCTCCACTTTTATTTCCTTAGCTTTGACCTTGTATCCCCTTAATTTACTGCTAGTCTTTTGAGCCTACACTAATTTTCAGGGTTGTGATTAATATTTTGTTGTTTTTTTCAACGTTCTTTTTATTTATTCTCTGTGTCTTTCACATCATGCATTTTGATCCCATTCTTTTCCCTGTTCCTTCATATCTGTAACTGTAGTTAGGGAGGTGATACCAGCTATGACCCTCCTATACCCTCAGAGCTAGCTCACCCATGCCCCTATCTACAGGGTCAGCTCTACTGTGCTGCCCAAGAAAGGCCTCAATCTCCTGAGTGTTGCTGCTGGTGAGTGGTTGGGTCAGGTCCCCCACCTGCTGCTGGTGGAGAAGGGTGAGGGAAGGCATCTTTTCCTCATCACATGGCAGGCAAACCCGCTCTCCTATTCTCAGAGAGCCAGCTTTCCCATGCCCCTCCAAACAGGGTCAGCTACATTGTGCTGCCCAGGAGAGGTGTAGGATCTTCTCGCCTGAGAGCTTCATCTGGTGAGGGGCAGGACCAGTGAGGGGATGGGGCCATCCCCGTACAGCCCTGTTCTCTCAGCCTTAGGTGGTTTCAGGGGTCAAGGACATCAACAGAGACCCGCAGCTGCAGGAGGGCCAGGAACCCAGATGTGGGACATCATCATGGCCCCCAATCCTCACTGCTTTCGCCTCTTCAGATATGCCTCTGTCCAAAGGATATGAGCCAGTCTCTCCCTCTTCCTCCTTCCTTCCCTCCCTCCCTTCCTCTTTCTTTCTTCCTCCCATTTACACTTTACGTTTGCTCACCATAATAATGCCCACGTTTTCTCCTCAGAGCCCTCGGCCTGCAGACCACCCCCTGCCTGCACATGGGCCTCCTTATCCTGCTCAGTCCGTCATGGCTCTGGGCAGGACCCTGCTTCCTCCTCGGAGCTCTGTAATGTTTAATGCTTTATGGACAGTTCACATTAGCACAGAATTGTGGGTTTCTTATTTTCAGGCTCAAGATGTACAGTTCTTATCTATTGAATTTTCTTTCTTATAATGAAGCGAGGGCAGGGAAGGAGGGAGGGAAGGAGGGAGGGAGAGAGAGAAGGAAGGAAGGAGGGAGGAAGGGAGGGAGGAAGGAAGGAAGGAAGGAAGGAAGGGGGCATGACTTCTGAATATCTTGAAGTAGCCAAGGTATACCTGCAATCAACCTCAGTACTCTGGAGGCTGAGGCAGGGAGGTTGTGAGTTTGGGGCCAGTCTGTGCTACATAGTAATAAGTTGTTCAAAGATTGGGGGAAGAATATACCCCCAAAGCAGAAAGATGCATTCTTTTTGAGCTCCATGAAAGTGTGCACCCCTATCCCTACAGGCACCCTGACCATGTCCCCAGAGCCTGATGCTCTGATACTTTATGAACATTCGATGACTCCTTTACTGACATTTTACATTGGCTTCTGTAGAAATCCACTCATATCTGAGCATAAAGAGAGTAACGCCCACATATCTGCCCTTGTAATGTAACAGTGATGAGCTCTGTCTGATAACATAAAGAGTATTGGTTAACAACTACGTCAGAGCTTCCTTCTTTTTGAGACTTAACTACTTCTCCCCTTTCCTCTCATAACAGAGCCACATGGAGAATACGGATGAAATGCCGCTTCACACCCCCAGAAGGCCCACATCAAGACCACCCAACACTCCTAATGCTGGTGTGACCGTGGAGGAAGTCTCATTCATTGTTGGTAGGAAAGCAGAATGGTACAGCCACCTTAGAGGGTGATTTGGAAACTTCTTAGACCGCACATACTTCCACAGTGTGGTCCAGCACTTAAGATCCTTGATATTTACCCAAAGCAGCTGAAAATGTATGCCCATATCCAAACCGCACAACATTTATAACACTTTTGTTCTTACATATTTATTCATTTTGAGTGTTGCACTGTGTCACTCTGGTTAGTCTGGAGCTTGCTTTATAGACCAGACTACATTCTCACTTACAGAGATCCTCCTGTTTTTGTCTCTCAAGTGCTAGGACCAAAGATATGTGCCACTGTGCCTGACCCTTCCTGGGTTTGTATTTTTGTGTTGGATTTATTTATTTATTTATTTATTTATTTATTT
Organism: Phyllotis vaccarum; assembly: GCA_033318265.1. Lineage (NCBI taxonomy): Eukaryota > Metazoa > Chordata > Mammalia > Rodentia > Cricetidae > Phyllotis > Phyllotis vaccarum. The sequence goes on from JARWLC010000006.1 coordinate 68,720,352, forward strand.
ATTTATTTATTTATTTATTTATTTATTTTTTATTCATTCATTCATTTATTTATTTATTCATTCATTCATTCATTCATTTATTTATCTATTTATCTATCTATTTATTTATTTATTGAGGGACATGCATGAGGATGGAGGTCAGAGGACAATTTGTGTGAATGAATTCTTTCCCTGCATCATGTGCATCCCACATATAACAGAACCTTCTCCCTGAGGAACCATCTCACTGAGCTCCCTCTTTGCTCGCTTCAGTACTGGGACCTGTGCTACCGTGCTCAGATTGTTGTTACAGTGTTGAGGATTAGGCTTGCTTATTTGGAGCACATGCTATACCACAGGCCTATAGCCCCAACCCTAGTAACTTTGTTTTTATTACCAAAAGTTAGAAGCAATAAAGATGTCCTTTTAGTAGGAGAGTGATAAGCAAACTGTGTGTACACTGACAATAGAATATTATTCAGTGATTTAAAATACAGTATCAGAAATGATATAGTGCTTAGTATTTTATTTAAAAACTAGATAGGGGAAGTTTGTGGGTATATAAATGAAGTAAGATTTGCTATGATGAGAATAGGATATGGAATATTTAAATTCATTATGCAAAAAAATGCACTACCAGACTATAAGACAATATGGAGTCAATGCAAATACATATTACCGAATGGCTGAAGCCTATTTGAAAAGACTATACAAAATATATGGTTCCAAATATATGAAATTATGGAGAAGGAAACACTTTGGAGTTGGGGTCTAGTGGTCAAGGCAAAGACAGAGGATTTCTGTGGCAGTAAAATATTCTGTATAATATGCTACACTTCTGGGCACATGTCCTTATATGTGTATCTAATCCCTAAAATGTGCAAGTGATCCCTAATGTGAACTATGGACTTTGGTAATTTGAGTTGAGGTAGTGTATCAGTTACTGTCCTATTGCTGTAAAGAGAACCAACAACCAAGGCAGTCTATTAAAAACAACAACAATATTTAACTGGAGTCTTGCTTATAGCTTAAGGTGAGTCCATGGTCCATATGGAGGGAAACATGGCGTTGGGCAAACACTGTACCGAGGTAATAGTTGAGCGTGCATCTTGATCTGTAGGCAGGAGACAGAGAGAGGCTTTTGAAAACTCAAAACCTACCCCTGGTGACAGACTTCCTCCAACAAGGCCACACCTCCTAATCCTTCCTAAACAGTCCACCAACTGAAAACCAAATTTAAATATATGAACCTATGGGACCATTCTCCAAACCACCATAGGCAGATTGTGATAAATGTGCTGTCCTGGTGGAAGGATGTCGATATGGCTGGTATCGGGCTTGTCTTGTCTTGGGATATAGAAAACCTCTGTACATAGAAAACCTCTGTACTGTCTGTTCCGTTTTGCTGTAAACCAGAAAATGTACCCAAAACATTAACTTTAAGGCTAGGAGGCACCGTGCTTGTCTAGCATTAGGAGGCCCCGAGTTCAATCCCCAGCACAGAGGGTTTTGGGAGAGTTCAGAGCAGTTGTTCACACCTGTAATCCTTGGTGCTCAAGGCACCAAGGCAGGAGAATTACTTGAGCCAAGGAAAAGTCAGTCCAGGCAATGCAAGACTCTTACTTAAAATCAAACAGTGATAAAACCGAATTGTGCTTCTAATCACCATACCAGAGCTACCTTTAGCTCTCTGAGATGCAGCGGAAGGAGCAGTGGATAAGTTAAGGGGTCCCTTACATTTTGGCTCATACAAAGCGTCCAGGAAGCAACTGGCTACAAAAACTGTGCATAAGAGAGAGCCCTCTACTGGAGGGGTGAAAAAAGTCATCTTGACAGGCTTCGTATGGAGGCACCGGAGAAATTCAAGCTCCTTAGAACACCACAGAACAGATTCACAGACTCTTCTTGCAGGGTCTGATTTGAGAAATTATTCTGATGATCCAAACAGATTTGTGTTTCAGAGCACAGCTCTCGGTGCTTTGCAGAAGGCAAAAGAGGTCTCTTTGGTATGGACTCAGGCGCTTACATTAACTTCATGCTGTTTGGCCTATGGCTCAGGCACATTGCTAGCTAGCTCTTACATCTTAAGTCAACCCATTTCCATTAATCTGTCTGCCACATGGCCCATGGCTCACCTGTGTTCCTTACATGTTGCTCCTTTGGGCTTCTGGCTCCTTCTCTCTGACTCCGCCCTGCTCCTCCTACCTATTCTGATTCCTCCTACTACTTCTTCTATGGTGCCTGTCATGGGCCAAAACAGCTCCTTTATTAAAAATTGCTATTCACAGCATACAGAAAGGCATTCCCACATCAATATATTGGCAATTTTTCCTCATTCATTTTTATGTGAATGTTTAATGTGAATGCAGGATGTAAAAATGTTAATGCAAGTCAATGTTTCTGTGAACAAGGTTCTAAAATTGTAATAAAATTGTAAATGAACCTGATAAAATTTTCTAAACAATGCCAGCACTTGGATTTGTAAAAAAACAAACCAAACCAAAATAAATTTCTTATAGATGGCAACTTAATGGCATTTGTAACAGATTCTGTTTACTATACTTTTTCTGAGATCCCCTCCAGGCAAGTACATGCTTTTCTAAATTGTATATGTATGTGCACTGTGTGTGTGTGTGTGTGTGCACTGTGTGTAAGGGTGTATATGGGCACTGTGTATGTGCACTGTGTATGTATGTGCACTGTGTGTATGTGCACTGTGTATGTGTATATGCACTGTGTGTATGTGTACTATGTGTGTGTGTATGTGCACTGTGTGTGTATGTGCAGAAAGATTGCATGAGTTCGAAGCCAGACTAGGCAATAAAGTGAGACTCTCAGAAAGAGTTTCTTTGGTGGGGAGAGTGTAGCACAGGTGTCCATCTTTAAATTCCAGCTTGTTACTTTGACTCTCACCAGGAGCCACATACCCCCTTCTTCCCTCTCTCTAACCTAACTAACTTGCTTCTCCATAAAGTCCATCCAAATATGATGATTCTTATGTTTCTGCCCCATTCCTCTCTTACTACAGCATTTTCAATAGACTGTCTGTGGGTCTTTCTTGGTCTCTAGTTTCTGAGCCCAGACTCATTTTCATCTGGCTACAGGCCAGTCTCTGGAGAAATTACTCTCTTGAGCCATATCTTTCCTGACTCATGGTCAAAAAGCAACCTCAGGGAACTAGTCCTCTCTAAGAAGCATAAAGGAATCTTTCTGAATCCCTTCAAAATTCACCAAGAACATTCCTTATGCTGGAGACAAGAGTAAGCCCTTTGTGGATGATTTACTTTATAAGAAAAGCAGAAATCCCATGTCTTTAAGAAAATATGGCCAGGAACGTATTTGTGCAACACATTTTAAAGGCTACATAGATACTGTCTCAGTTAGGGTTATTATTGCTGTGAAATATCATGATCAAAAAGCAAGTTGGGAGGGAAGGGTTTATTTGGCTTATACTTCCATATCTATGTTCATCACCAAAGGAAGTCAGGACAGGAACATAAACAGGGCACGAGCCTGGAGGCTGGAGCTGATGCAGAGGCCATGGAAGAGAGCTGCTTGCTGGCTTGCTCCCTCTGGCTTGCTCAGCCTTTATTATGGAGCCCAGGACTGCCAGCCAAGGGACGGCACCACCCACAATAGGCTGGGCCCTTCCTCACCAATCACTAATTATGAAAATGCCCTACAGCTGTATCTTACAGAGGCATTTTCTCAACTGAGGATCCTTCCTTCCAGATAGATGTCTCTAGCTTGTGTGTCAAGCTGACATTAAGACTAGCCAGCACAGACGTTTTTATTTTTGCATCATGGTGGGAGAAAAGAGGTATAAAGATATCTCTTCACCGTGGCAGGGGATTTCCACAATAGTGTTAGTAGGTAATTTGTGCCTGGCACCATACAAGGTACCTTTTACATGTCATCTTATTCACAGGACATCCCAGGTATTGTCTATAGGTGTTTCAACATATCCACTTTGCAGATGAGGAGATTGGCTGAGGAAGATGAGCTGTCTTAAGACATCCTCCAACCAGGATGTGGAGTCTAAATTCAAATCCAGGCCTGCAGTGTGACAAAAATCCTAATTAAGACCCCTTCCCCCATTTTATATGTATGTGCATGTGGTGTGCATGTATGCATGCGTGTTTGTGAATAAACATGTGTGCCTACGCGTTGTGGCCCCAGGCTGATTTCCACTTCCTTCATTGAGGCAAGGGCTCTTAATCAAACCCAGAGCTACTGACATGGCTATTCTTTGCCTGTCAGCTTGAAGATCCTCTCTGTCTTTGACTTCTTGGGCTGGAATGACAGGCAAGTCCCCATGTCCATCCAATGCTTATGTCAGTTTCTGGGGATCAAAACTCTGGTCCTCAGGCTTGCATTGGCAAGTACAGTCATATTCCTGAACCCAAGATTTTATATATATAAATAAAGCACAGGACTCTGTGTGCAAAATATATGCCTGTGTGGCTCACCACACTACTCCATTGGCTTTTTAAGACAAAAGGAAAAAGGGACCAGCATTCTCTGTACATACGAGTGCTGGGTCTTGGTTTCTCTCAGGCCCCTCTACCTTTAATGCAAATTTGAGTTACTACAGATAGTTCCCCAGCTCCTTACCACAACACTGCACAAAGGTCTCTGCATTCTTTGGGTGAAAAGCCTGAGGACCTACTCATTGCTGTGGGTGCTATTTTTAGGTTCCCTGCTGCAGCAGCCTGCTCTGTCCTGTGTATGACTGATTTTATTCTCGTCTTAATGCAGGTGAAGAAGATCTTGGTTCGGGTGCTGAAAGACCTGAGTTTGAGTTATACTCTCCTTTACTAGCAATATAACCTTGACAAAACTACACAGATTTTATTTCTCCATTTATGTAATAAGAGATAGAAATAGCTGCCCTGCCCAAAGAGAGGTCAGCTGTGTAAACTGTTGTTAGGAGGAAATGATCTCTTTTAAAGAACGGAGGAAAATCCCATGGGAGTGGTATGGTGCTCAGCCTGACTCTTCTTATGCATTTTGCCATTGGTATCTTGTTCCAGACTAAGGATGGAAATATTAATATTACATGAAAACATTTCCTTTGACCTCAAAGTTTATTTTTTGCATCCATTTTTGCAAAAAAAAAATGCATTTTTGTGGGCCCCTAAAAATATTGCTGGCATTAGGTACTGTGCCTTCTGGACCTAATACCTAAGTTGCCGGGAATTCAGGATGCTGCTAGTAGCCCTTAATACTTTCCTCTGTCTCACAGAGCCCAGCATGGAGCCAAGCTGCTGCCAAACACAGGTCTAGAAGACCTTGTTCCATGGCTAGGGATACAGAAAATGCCCCTCCCATCAGCTCAGTCTTGCTGCTAGGTTTAATGAGGTCACTCTGGCCAACATGTCTGTCTTGTGTCTTTCTGACAAGGTATAGGCTATAGTCCACATGGGTGCTTGGAACCCTTCTCCCTCCCTGCCTTACCAGCACAGAAAACAGTTCTTGTTATTGAAAGCCTACTATATGGTTAAGGACTTCATATGTATTATGTCATTGAATTATTACATCATAGTCATAAGGTAGGTGATAGTGTCTACTGCACAGAGGATCCCGGAGGTGAAAGGTTCTTATCAGCAGCATCTCGTGGCTGTGTACTTCCTCTACTGGTTTGAGGAGTCCAAGATAGGGGCTTTAGCCATCTTTCCTACTTGAACTCTGCTGCTATCTCCATACTATTGGATGAAATCCAGGTCCTTGCATTTAATAGGCAAGTGCTACATCCCCAGCCTCCGTGCAGTTTCTTATAGAAGAACAGCTTGTCCAGGCCAAGAACAGAGTATATATGGGGAACAGAGTATATATGGGGATGGGCTTAAAGCCTCCAGTCACATTGCCCACTCCAGTTTGGAGGTGTTCACTGCTGATCTTTGAATATCCTGGATAGGGACATAGACTGACGGAAGATCCATGGTCTCATCAGGCTCTCGAGGGAAGACATAGGATGATCCAATTAGGTTCAGAGAGTAGTAAAGCAGACTGGCTTCTTGTTTTGAACCGGGCAAGACTGGTTGAATGAGCCACGTGTTCCTTTTCTTAGACTCGTGTTGCCTTGGACTTCTGAGGCCTCTTTGGTCATTTGGCACATTATAGAACAGGAATAAATGGGCTGGAGAGATGGCTCTGCAATTAAGAACATTCGTTACTCTTGCAGAGAACCCAGGTTAGGTTTATAGCATCCACACAGTGGCTCGAAACAGTCTAACTCAGTACCAGGGATTTCAAGGCTCTTTTTCTGGTTCTGAGGGCACTAGGCATGAACATGCTGCACATTCATGCAGGCAAACACTCAAATGCATAATGTTTGTTTGTTGTTAAAGGCAGGGTTTCTCTGTGTAGTCTTGGCTGTCCTGGAACTCACTCTGTAGACCAGGCTGGCCTCAAAACCAAGAGATCTGCTTGCCTCTGCCTCTCAAGTGCTGGGATTAAAGGCCTATGCCTACCACCATAGATAATTTTTTTTTTTAAGGAAGTAAGTGCTGCAATTTCTTTGGTCATTGGGATGGATATTCTTGGTTGTCAAGTTGACAGCATCTAGAATTAACTAAAAACTCAAGTAGCTATGCACACCTCTGAGGGATTTTTCTTGGTTGGATCATTTGAGGTTAGAAGACCTTCCCTAAATCTGGGCCACACCTTCTTAGGGAAGCTTATATAAAGGACATGGAAGAAGCTTTTTGCTTTTGGCCTGTTTGCCCTCATTCTCACTGGCATTTCATCTATTTTGCTCCGGAAGCATCCCTTCACTGCTATTTGATCCTGCTTCTGTTGGATTCCAAAGTATATGGAAGACCAAGTGAGACATCCAGCCCCCTGGACTAAACATTGGATTCTTAGACCATCTGTTGGGTGACAGCCGTATTTGGACTAGCTGGACCACAGGTTGTAAACCACTCCAGTATATCCCATATATATATGCCTTGTGCCTCTCCCTTCTAGGTTGATTTGTGTGTACAGGGTATGTGCAAGCCCCATGCATGCACTCAAATGTATGAATACCCACTGGAAGCTGAATCTTAGGTCTCCAGAAGGCTAAACACTTGCTCTCTACTGAGCCACAGTCTCAGCCTAGAGAAGCAACCGGCAGACCCCTCAGATCAGGCTGGGGCACTCATAGGATATGTGAGGACTGTGGAAGACTCCTTCCTCTGGTTATTTTTAAAAGGACATCCCTCCACTTCCATGCTAGCCTGTTGGGACCTTCCTGTAATCCCAGCATTGGGCAGGTAGAGGTTAGGAGGATGGGGAGTTCCAGATCAGACCTGGCTAAAATAAGAAAACAAAACCTCCCCTTGTGGCATTATAAGACTTTCAAGATTGTCCCGTTCCTCTTGGCTGAAGTGCCAGGACTCAGGGTTGGTGTGGAATGGGAACTCTTTCTGGTTTCCGGCAGGACTCACGAGAGGCCTATCTGAATTTGGCTTCACTGACCTTGATATCCCACCTTCTGTATTCCGAATCACCAAGGGTTTTACCTTGACATCCCCTAAGAAGACCTCAAAAAACATATTCCATTTAATCTTTACAAACCAAATCGTGGTTGGGTCAGGCCTTGATTGTGAGGCAAATCCTAGTTTTTCCACAAGCTTCAGTTTCTGCATTTTAGAAACGAAAATAATAACGACGATGATGAAAATGCTTCAAACACACACACACACACACACACACACACACACACACACACACACACACACACACACACACACACACACACACACACACACAATCCGACCTGGTCAGGCTGCTTAAGCTGCATGGAACACAATAGGAGAACACAGTGGGTATGCAACACCGTGTGAATGTGGACCTCTGGTAAGGAGCCTTCACGATACTAGAGTGAACCTTGTGCAAGCGGTTTCCTACAACTCCTACAAATCGGGAGGTGACCCTCACTCCACACCTGGAATGCAGAAGTGGCCTGGGCAGAGAGGGTCAAGGAATCTTCACCGCAGCCACCTGAACCACCAGGGCTGGAGTCCTGGCAGGGCAGACGGCTGGATGGCGGGAGGCAGCTGGGTCGGCGGGGACAGCGGGACAGGCGCACCGGCGGGCGCCGAAGGAGTTAAAGAGGGCCGGGGGCAGAGCGCCTGTCAGACGCGAGCATGTGCAGTTTGCGCCGCATCCGTACTATGGGTGAGTGCCGCCGTCGCCGCCTGGGGCTGGGTTCCGTGGGGCAGCAGCCGCTGCAGCTCCCCGGGCCCCGCGCCGCCCCGGCGGCCGCGGACACTCTATGCGGGAATAGTCGCGGGCGGGAGGGCGGGCGGGCGGCGTGGGGGAGGCTTGGCGGGTCACTCGGCGCGGGGGGAGCCCGAGCGCCGGGCGTGGGGGCGGGGAGCAGGCGGCGCAGGAGAGCGCCCCGAGTCCCGGCGCGGGAGGAGGAGCGGGAGCCAGCCCGAGAGACCGCGCTCCTGGCCGCACCTGCGTCGGGCAGACGGTCGCCCGGCCCTGCCCTGCCTTACCCTACCCTCGTCCCCGGCCCCGCACCGGTAGGTGCCCGCGATGTCCGCAGAGAGGCCTTTTCGCCGCGGAGAGAGGTGTCTGAGCCGCGCGGGCAGCGCTGGGCTCGGGGGGCGCGGGTGATGGGGCGGTAATGGGGAAGACCTGGCGACCCGGTGTAGGGACACTACCGGATCTCGCGTCTTCTTTGCTTTCGGTTTCGAAGCAGCTGCTGGGGCTGGAGAGCGAGCCGCAGATTAGATGGTGTGTCTGAGCTTGGATCCCCTGCGGGGGATGGGCGCACAGGGGGGCGTGTTGGCGAAAGGGGTGCACATTGGCAACTTTCCCTGCCTGAAACAAAGGGGTGCCGGATTGAGGCTAGAGTTAAAGATCACGCTGGGGATCTCAGACCTCCGAAGGTTGACACATCCCCCCCACCCAGTGGAGTGCACCCCGAGGCCCTCTGGAAAGGACAGAGGGGGGCGCCAGACTGGATGGAAGCTGGAGATCCAGGTCTTAGGAGTGGGAACCACAGACCCTCCTGACTTTGCTGGTCAAAGAACCTTATTGCTTTCTCTTCCGTGTAATGAAAGAGCTGGGTGATGGTGGGTTGCACTCTTAGCCATTCCTTCTCAGGTGGGTGCCTAGGTCAGTGCTCAGACCCTGGCTGCCAGGTCTTCATCTACCATTATCATCTCTGTTTCTTGGTGTGGAATGGAGGGATGGGGAACCATTTAGCCCTTTTCCTTGTAAGGCCAGGAAGGTATTGGAGTTTTTCCCAGGTGTCTTTTCTCCCTTTTAAAGGCCAGTCAGAAACGGACCCGTTTCCCTTCTTTACCTCACCGTTTCTCTGTTGTTCCCTGGGATTTCTCAGGAGGTGGATGCATGATCACTTCAGGCACAGAGTTTGTGGTATCAGGTTGTTCTCACACTGGTTTGACAGACTTTCACTGGAAGACTAACTCTTGGAAGCTGCATACCAGTGTAACCTTGGGGCTCTGTTCACCCATTATCTCTACCCCATCAACCAACGATCTTCTGACTGAGGTCCTCAGGAAGCCCAAGTAAGTGCCCCCCTTTTTCTGTACCAGGAAGAGAAATCAAAGAGAAGGCTGCTGGACCTGCCTTAAATATGGTATAGGATCTTTCTCTTTATAAGACAAATGGGCTGTGTTCCAAGATTCCGGTCCCCAATCTTTGTCTCAAGGAACCAGGTTCCTCCAGCTTGCAGAGCTCTTGCATATGACCATTGGCTCTTGTTCTATGGCAGCACCCACCATCCAAGAGCTCAGGCCATTTATCTGGTTGGAAGGCAGAACTATGTGTGCTTCTGTCTATGGTCTGACTGGAGACAGGAGATGCAGTAAGCTCTGGACTTCTGGGTCATCCTCCTGCGCCTCTGTGAGTGAGCTAATGACACATGTGGTTGGACCAAGGGTGGGTCTGCAGGACATCTAGTCTTAGAGACATGGAGGGTGGGCTGAGATGAAGCATCCTTTGCCCTTTCTGAGACTTTGTGTTCAGGAGCAGAGACAGGCGATGGGGGAGATGGAATGCTGGTCTTTGGGGAGAAATGACAAGTTGACTTCGTGTTGAGTTTGGCCACTTGAGATAGGATCAAGGGGGAATCCTAGGACTTGTAAGATGTCCCAGGAAAACAAGGAGGTGTCCTTGAGCGTTCAATCTGTGGTCCTGGAACTAAAGTGGCCAAGGTTAGGTCAGGAACAGACAGTCCCACTTCTGTAGAGCCCCTCCTTCCAGCTAGGCAGGGTTGATTATTGCTCTGTCCAGGTTGGGTTTATCCCAAGCTGTTGATTCACAGCTGAGGATAGTGGCACTGGCTTGACTTCCTTCGACAGAAAGGGCCCAAGAAGGCTTTTCTATGCACAGATTGTTCCCAGATACACAGACTGGGAGATAAGAAGATGAAGCTCCCTCTTTGAATGTGACGGGATATGGTTTCTTACATTTATAAACTGATTTAAGAGCTGGGGGGGGGGGAGGGCCTTGAATGGAAGATATTAGAAGGGTTAGTGAGCCTTATACTATGTTTATTTCAGTGGAATCTGACTGGAGTCTTGTTTCTAAAGGGAAAAAGTGTTATTTTTCAGAGAAGGGCTCAATTACAGCTTTTGTGAAAAGGAGAGGTAGTGTTAGCTTTACAGTGTCATTTTTATCAGAAAAGTTGCTCTGGCACACAGGCAATGGGGTTTTTTTCTGTCTGCCTCTGCCCACGGGACATCTTGGAGCATTCCGAAGCCAGGACATTAGTGACAGTCTCCCTCAAAGCTCTGAGTGGGGTCTCTGATGATGTGTGTGTAGGTGGGGCTCTGGTACCACGGGGAGAGAGCTGGCTCAGGGCAGTAAAGTGAGGCAGCTTGGGCTTAGTCCTATCAGATCTGGCTGTCCTTGAAAAAGGGTAGCTACCGCTTACTGATCTTCCCTCCCTCCTCCACTTCCACCTGCTAATTGCGGACAAGGTGGTTTGGGTTTTAGTGAGGGTTTGTTTGTTTAGTTTTCAATCCAGGAACATTCCTTTTAAAATGTGGAGAATCTCAGCCATGGCAGAGTCTCAGCCCCTTTTACCTGGCCGGGGGGGGGGGGGGGCACAGAAAGGGATTAAGATCATTGGAAACTGGCTATATTTTTGGCTTCTTCCCCCAGGCCTCCTCTGAAACGAGAATGTTTGTTATTGAAAAATAAACTCTAAGACAGTTTGAGGGAGAAGGGACAGGAGCCTGCATCTTTTGGCTGTGGTCCTTAAGTCATATGTGGTACACTGGCTGTGGTGTACTAATATCCTTTTCTTGGGATTTGAGAAGGTTTAGAATCAGTTATCATATGACTCATGGGTTATACTTTTCCAAGATTCTTGAAGAGAATTTTGGCACCATAGGTTTGGTTCAAGATGGACATTTGGATTGAGCATGGTGACAAATGCCTGTCATCCCAGCCCTTAGAAGGTAAAGGCAGGAGTATTTGAGACCAACCTGGTCTACATAGAGAGCTTCAGACCAACTAGGGTTATATAATGATGCCTTGGCTAAGAAAAATAATACACTTGCCTTAGCTCAAACTAGGGGATGCTCCATGCTGCTGTCATTTACAGAAAAGGAAATGGTTTCTCCTTCTGGCGCTCTTATCCGCCATAAAACTAGCCTGAGTGAGTAACCCCATTCATTCTCAGATTAACATGGAAAGCCTGTTTGCTTCTCTTTGCTCTCATAAATTAGGATGCAGGAGTGGGCTCCTGAACATCTGCACACAAAGGTCCAACTTACTGTTCATTTTGACATCAGCTCCCCTACTGATTGTGGGGTTGAAATTGTAGGGTGATATTGGCCCAATGCTCCTACAAGGAATGATTCTCAAAGGAGGCTTTCTGTCCCTTCCTAAAGCTGACAGTTCTGTGATGGGGTTGGATGTAGTCGAGTCTAGCAAACTAAAGAATAAATACAGTAATTGTGATTCGCATTTCTGAACTTCTAGACCCCCACCATCTCTTTCTCTGATGGCTCTCTGGGTCTTTGGGACCTCCTACCCTCTGTCATGGCTGGTGTTGTAGAAAAGGCATTAATTATTATTAGGGCAGTCTACTGAGCAGGGCTTGGGTTTTAAAATTGTCCTCTGGAATCTTGGCAGCGTACAAAATTTCACTGGCCATGTAGTGTTAGAAGATCTAATTGGTAAGAGGGCAAGATTAGTGAGAACATTTCCATCATACCTCTTCTCTCCAGAGGCCCCACATTCGGAGCATACACTTCTGACTGCTTTTACAGTTGAGTTTAAGGGATGAATGAGCTTTAGTTGGTCTATCCATTCATTGTTTCAGCCTTTTGGGTTTTGTTTGTTTGTTTTTTGAAACAGGGTTTCTCTGTGAAACAGTCCTGGTTGTCCTGGAACTTACTCTGTAGACAAGGCTGACCTAGAACTCACAGAGATCCATCTGTCTCTGTCTCCCAAGTGCTGAAATTAAAGGCATGAGCCACCACTGCCTGGCTCATTGTTTCAGTTTTTAAGAGGCACCTCTGTGACATGTGCTTTGGGGCTGATCCATCTTCATAAGAGAGGTTTAGTAGGGCCTTGATACCGGCTGTAGGTCTAGAGATGCTAGCCAAGAGATTGAAGGATCCCAGAGAAACTTATGAGGAATCAGTTCATACTTTGAGATAAATGTACACACAGGGATTCAGTCAACGCAGCAAGAAGCTTCACTTCGAGATAATAATGGCCATTCTATGAACGACTGCCAATCAATTTGTTACCATTTAAAATTTTTTCAAGATTTTATACATGATTACTGTATTTACATCATTTCCTCTTTGCTTCTACCTCCTCCTATTTCCCCATTCCTTCTTACGACTTCTTTAACTATTACTGTATTATATACATAACTTTCTGGGTCCATGTAGTGTTGCTCATTGTAGACGTGTTTATGGTTGACCACTTAGGTTTGGATAGTTAAGGAGCTCCTCTCTAAAGAAAAGTGATTCTTCCTCTCTCAGAAGCCATTGCCTGTAGGTAGGACCTTATGGAAATTTCTCATATCCATGTTGGTATGCCAAATGGTGTTGCCATTATGCAGGTCTTGTATAAGCAACCGTGTTGTTGAGATTTTATGGATGCAGTATACCTGTCATGACTGGAAGATGCTATCTAGTAGCAGGCATCTTGGTATTCTGGCTCTTAAAATCTTTTCACACCCTGTTCAGTGTTTTTCTCTGACCCTTAGGTCTAGGGGTTGTATTGTAGATGCATCAGTTGGGAATGGGGACAACTACAGCCAATGATTCTCTGCATTTGGTGCTGTGGATCTCTGTAATGGACTCCACCTGTTATGAAAAGAAGCTTCTTTCATGAGGGTGAGAGCTCCATTTATCTATGGGTAAAATACACATTTAAGATACTGTTAGAAATTATACTGGTTTAGGAGGCTGACAAAGCTGGATTCTTCTCTCGGGTCTGTGGCCTCTCCAGCTATGAGCAGTTGGCTAGTTTGCAGTACCTGGCATGACTTCCTTCCCGTTAAGCAGGCCTTTAAGTCCAGTAGCTGTTGGTTACCCTAAAGATAAAAGTGCAGCTATTGCACCATTGGGGATATCTTGCCAGGCCAGTCATTGTTGTGGTTCGTAGCCCTAACAGCTAGATGGGACTATTGATTGCTTTTCTCACTTGGCAGCTTGCATAGCACCTTCCAAAACTATGAGTTAGTTCTCAGGGAGAATCATGGATCTAGCACATGCACACCCTCCTTCATTGTCTGTGGAAGGGTGTTCTTAACTAGTCTCTGTCTTAGATCCTAGTCTCTAGGATCTCCCTTCTTCTTGTTCCCAATTCACACCACACACACTCCACACACACACACACACACACACACACACACACACACAGAGAGAGAGAGAGAGAGAGAGAGAGAGAGAGAGAGAGAGAGAGAGAGAGAGCCAGGAATAAGGAGCCTAGACATTGGTCACACTTTTATCTACATCATAATATAAACATGGACAAAAATATTGCTATCATTGGGCAGCATAAGCAGCCACACAAAAGTTTTCCCTGATATTGTGCAGGACTTTTTTTTTTTTTTTGATTGCCCAAAGCGATGAGGTAACCTTCTTATACTGACCTAATATAGGTGCCTTCAAACTTTCCTATGCCTGCACTGTTCCTGGCATGTGAGAGCACTTATTAAATCACCAGCTGTGACAGTTGGACATCATCAGACATCTAGGCTTCTGGGTCACCGGACAGTGATCTTGTTCTAAGGAAACTAATGAGTGTGAAACATCTCCCAAATCAGGAAATTTTGGAATACTCCCCAACTCACTTGCTCAATTGACCTTGGGTGACCCACTTCGGTGCCCTGAGATTTAATTCCACAAATGGAATTCCAACTGGCTTCAGTGGTCAGAGTGTTAACAGTTGGCAGTCACCGTGTATTGAACACTTACTATATGCCAGGCATTGGGCAAAGTACTTCTCATATGTTCTTCTCTCGCATCCGTGAGGAAGCTACTATTGATTATCCCCATTTTACAGCTGGAAAGATTGAGTTTCTTCAAGAGTGATTGCATATCTCATACAGCTATAAAATATCCAGATTGGGACTTGAACTGAGCTCTGATTCTGCTGCAGATTGTGTTGAACTGGTTGAGTGGAAGGACAGACATTGGAGAATGACTCGAAGTGAAGGTCATGTGTGCATATAAGGAGAGTTTGATGTGGGTTCAACATGACCAGCTAAAGGAAGAAGGAAGTACAGATTCTTGAAAACTAGCATCCCCATGAGTGTTTGGGAAAGGGTGAAGTCTGTACCCTGCAGTGGGGAAGTAGACCAGATGGCCTGGAAGTTATTGTAAAGGGAACATGCTTTCTGCTTGGCACAGCAGTGTATCTTATAAACCCTATTTCCTTCTGATACTAACATTTTCTCTTGCTTAACAGGCTCTTGGGCAGCATATTCCTTGCTGTTACTCTCCAGGTTGCCACAGAAGCTCATGTTAGCAAATTTTCAACTCTAGTCTTTGTCCTCCATGACTGACCCTTGTCTGTCACTATACATATGGGGGTTTGGTTATGACTCGAATCTCAGATATACTTTGCAAAGCACAGAAAACATTAGACTAGGGGTTCAATCCCCGACATAGAATTACCTTATATTCCTCAATTCCTCTATATCTACCAGGCTACCTTATCCCGAGAGAGGATTTATAGTCACAATTACTTCATTTAGAGATAACCAGATACTTCAGTGGTGACTGTCCTCATTCCTAGATAATTTGACTTAATGTCTCATATCATTTGGGGGTGATTGTAGAAAGGAATGAAGGTTATGGAGGTGGCCTGGGAGAGGTGGGCTGACAATATTAGAGCTGAGATGCTAACAGAATAACATGGTAGGGACAAGGAGACAGAGTTCTGGACTCAGTTTGATGACTCTCTGTACATGGGATGTGAATTTTCTGGCTTTTGGTTTCATTGTGTATAAAATAGGAAATGCCAGATGAGACTGTCCCTAACCTCCCTTCTAGAAAGTGCTCTGGATGATCCGGTGGGCTGGGGGTAGTTCTGGGCTTTCTTGGGGAAGCCAGGGTGCAGGGGAAGGAGAATGTAGCCGCACTGGAGGTTAAGGGACAAAGCCAGAGAACTTTCTAGAGAAGCAGTAACAAGACCGAAATTCACCTTCATCTCAGTGAGCAGCAGAAAGGTGGTGGTCTCTGTGTGCCTTTTCTCCCCTACTCCCCACAGCACAGTGAGGACCCCTTTGCCTTCGCTTTAGCCTTAGGCATCCCCTCTCACAGTCCAAGGACAGTCTCCAGAGATGGTCCACAGCTGTGCATTCTTGGGTTTGACAGAATTCTCTCTCTTCCCCTGCTTCTGCAGAACTTCAGAATCTTGCTTAAAACATTCTGGGTAACAGTGTTTGTGAGGCCCCAGCTCTTCTGCAGCCCTATCTCTGCCTGAAGGAGCAAGACCAAAACCATGAACTCAGCTCGCTAGAAGTCGTGACCTCTTTGCTCACAGAACTGAACCATCGGAGTCTCCTTAAAGCAGGGCCACTAATTTAAGGACCTACCCACTCTCTCATCTGTCCTTTCACACCTGCTTTTATTTTATTGTATTCAAGGTTGAGGAGCAAGTGAGATCCCATTGAATGCACCAAACCAATCATTTATGTCCCCATTTTATCTGCTTCCTCTTTGCTCCATATTTTCTGATACCAGTTATTTCTAATAGTGATTGCCGTATCTCTGAGGGCATGAGAGGCTTTTTAATTTTTTTTTTAATTAAGTGTCTGAGTGTTTTGCCTGCATGTATATCTATGCACCACATGTATGTAGTACCCATAAAGACCAGAAGAGGGCATTGGATCCTCTAGAATTAGGGTTACAGAAGGTTATACCCTGCCATGGGGATTCTGGAACTCAAACCTGGATCCTTTGGAAGAACAACAGCCAGTGTTTTTAAGAACTGGGCCAACCCCCCAGGTCCATGGGAGTTCATTTTAACTACAAGAACCAACTTTTCATTCTAATCGTTATCCATGAAACAGTTCTGTGTCCCACAATGCCTTTATGTTTACTCAGTGAGTTTAGTTCTGCCCTGCCCAGGATGAACAGTCAGTCAGGCTTTCTAAGTTTTCCGGTTATTCATAAGCAAGTAGAAGGTCTTGTGGTCACTTTAAGTCACAAACATGGCTTCAGTTCAGTACTTCATACATCCGTGTCTTTGTTGCTGAACTGCAAAGGACAGGGAAGTGTTAGTGACCAGTATGGTTGTTTCCTGGGCCCAGCATGTGCTTGATGCTGATTCTTGTGCCCATGCTCAGGTGTATCTCAGAGAGTGTTCTTCTCCCAGCTGCTGAGATATTTACAATGGAAAATGTATTCCTGGACATGGTGACTCATGCTTATAATCCCAGCATCAGGGAGATCCAATCAAGAGGTTTACCAAATGTTCAAGAAGGCTGCATAGTGAGTTCCAGGGTAGCCTGGGCTATAGAGTGATACCTTGTCTCAAAACAGATAATAATCCTTCGTATTGTTGCTTTTGCCTTAGGGTCCCCGAGGCAATGATTCACGTGCAGTCTCCTCCCACAAGTCTCTGGTCTGTCCAAATCGGCCCTCTGGACGAGACCTGAGCTCACCCACTCATTTTAGTCCTAGAAACCAATTCCATAGCCTTTGGAGCAGCGAACCTGGAGTACAGTCGTACTCCCAGCTCAGCAGCCTCCTTCCATCTTCCAGCAGCTGATGACCAGTCTGTCTCACCATCTGCATATACTCACCCTGTCGTCTCACTTGCAGGGAACAGACACCAAGTTTCTTGGGTGGTCCTGTGGCAGCTACTCTCACCACTTAGTCCTCAGAGCAAATTCTCTGTGGCAGGAGGGTGAGGCCATCACCCAGGAGCAACAACACTCTCCACATTTCTCTGTATGGATACCCTCTGCTGTCCACCTGTTCTGACTCTTTGTACCCCAGTCTGAGGAAGGAGCTTGCACATCCTTTTTGGAAAGCATTCATCCTTGATGGGTGTCATACCTTTAGTATCTTGGGGTCTTTGTTAAGATTTCTGACTTAGAATCTTGTTATGCATATTTCACTAAAACCATAACTATCAGGGATGGAGAGATGGCTCAGTAGTCAAGAGAGCACACTGCTCTTCTAGAGGACCCAAGCTCTGTTCCCAACAACTGCCAACAACTTCAGCTCCAGAGGATCCAATGTCTCTGATTTCCATGAGCACTGTCTCCTATTTACATGTACCCACACAGAGACACATAATACATACATATAATTTAAAAAATACTTTGAATAGTGGCGGTGAACATATTTAATTCCAGAATTCAGGTAGAGGTAGGCAAATCTCTGAGTTCAAGGCCAGCCTGGTCTACTAAAGAGCAAGTTCCAGAATGTTCAGGACTACACGGAGAAGAAGCCTTATCTGGAAAAACCAAAAACCAACCAACCAAAAAAAAAAAAAAAAAAAAAAAAAAAAAAAAAAAAAAAAAAAAAAAAAAAAAACCAACCCATAACTGTCAAGTTGGGTGTGGTAGTATGAACTCGGCACTCAAGAAGCTGAAGCAACAGAAAGGATCATGTGTTTGAGGCTGGGGGATGACTCCATTGATAAAGAGTTTGCTATGCAAATGCGAGGACCTGAGTTTGGATCCCAAGAACCTGTGTAGAAGCAAAGCACCACCACACACATCTATGGTCCCAGCACACACACACTCACACAGGAACACGTACATACGTGACCATGTACATAGAGTTGACCTAACAGGTTAAGGAGAACAACTAACGTTTACTGAGTTCTTACATAGTCATCCTTCTATATCCAAAGGTTGTGCATTTCTGGATTCAACCACTTGCTTATCAAAGCAATTCACAAAATATTGTGTTTATACCGAACATGTATAGACTCTTCTGGCCATTATTTTCCAAACAATATAATATAGCAACTGTTTATGTGGCATTTGTTATGTATAATAAGCAAGCCAGAGGCGATTTAAAACATGTGGAGGATGTGTGTAGGCTAGATGCATTTTGTATAGCGGAATCTGCAGATCTGTGGATTTTGGTACCTGTGGATGTTAGAAGCAGTCACCCTCAGACATGGTGAGAGGCACTGTAGTGCTAAATGCTATTTTTAGAACAGTGAACATGCACTCTCAATCCCCACGAGGGAGGTGCTTGTATCATCTCTGTTTTACAAATGAATAAACTGAGGCAAAGAGCAATTTGTCTAGGTTACATAATTGGCTTCGGTGTTGGGATTTGAATGGAGAAGATCTGACCCTAGAGTGTGCACTTTTAAACCACAATGCTCTGCTACTTCCCATAAGGGAGGGGTCATGAAGATGATATACAGATGATTGGCAGGTGCTTCTGGGTTCCTCACTCTGCACTGGAGCGCTCCCCTGCATTATTTTTTCCACTCCCCATCTCTGCATTCCAACAACTCCACATGTGTCTTTTATCAGAGTCCACCTGCCAAAATGACCTGTCATGCACATGCCCTCACTGCGGATATGCTGGCTGCAGGGCCCTCATCTGTCTGTCTGTCTGTCTGCATTAGAACTCATCTTAGCCACAGTGGTATATTTGGAGCAAACCACTTCTGCCTGTATTTTTGAACTTTCTTGTCATCTCATGCTAAGTTGCTATTATTGCCTGCTTTTATGCCAAGGGCAGTCAGTAAACCTCAAGTTGGCAATCAGAGCTGCTGATCACTGTGCCACCAATTGCCTACCGCCTAACGTGTGCAAAGCCCTGGCTTCTTCTTTCTTCCATCACCGTTAAGCTGTGGGTGTGGATTAGGTCCCTTCAGGTTGCATACTTTATGATTTCATTTACCTTTTAAAAATGATGTATTTGTGTGTGCCTGAGTGTGTGTATGTACACAGAAGAGGGTGACACATCCTCTGGAATTGGAGTTGCAGGTGGTTGGGTGCCACCACATCTTTATTTACCTTTTTGTTTTCTATTAACTTTTAGGATCCTGGGGGTTTGGGACTCTGCACAAGGTTTACATAAGAAGAGATGTATAATATTAGTTGGGAAAATAATTCCTGCAACGTCTGTTCTAGACTTGACCAATTTTTAGAAATCACATTCTCTGGGGGTTTTAGATGAGGGCTCTGTGGACTTACTCTTTTCAAAGTTAATTTAAAACAAACACCCCAGTTCCAATCTGCTGTCTTTCCCCTTTAAGAGCCCTAATTAACTCTCATAATGTCAGAAGTCTCTTTAATGACAATGAAATATACTTAACCTAGTAATTAACTGATGATAGTAGGACCTGACCTGGACCAAGAAAGTCATCCAGGTTAGCTACCCTCATGGTAGAGTGTGTGTGTTAATAGATGCCATGGCAGAGGTGTTATTAAACCCCTGCTATGGGAATTGTGTCATTTATAATATGTGCTTAGAATTATTTTTTCAAAAATCAAAAACGTTCTGACTTCCAAGGGTGTGGGATATTATATTTCACAGCAGAGCTGCTATTGGCTTGATGGTCCTTGAATCCTTCAAATGTTACAGAACTTTAGGTCTCTACTTCATTGACGTCTCCTGAATCCCAGACCTGGTTCCCATGAAGCTGCTGCCATTGACCATGGGTTACTGAGTTTTTAAAATATTGCATTAAAATTCTACTTATGGTAGCTGGAGAAATGGCTCAATGCTTAAGTGTTCTTGCTGCCAGATTCAGATCCCAGCACACGTTACAGGTCAACCTTGGCCTGTAACTCCAGATTCAGGGGATCCTATGTATTCTTCCAGCTTCCAGAAGATGCACATTACACATAAAATATATAGATAATATGTAATGTATGTTTGCATATATATTATATGTACACACAAGATCTTCATTTCTAAGTTGCTTTAAATTTTGGACTTCAAGCAAGTGGTATTAGTTTGTTTTTGAGGTTTTGAGGTTTGCTATGTAGTCCCAGCTGGCCTTGAACTTGAAACCTTCCTGCCTCAACCTCCCAAGTGTTGTGATTACCATTGAGCACTTAGCTTAGCTGCCAATGCCTTTCTTGCCTCACTTGGTCCTAGCCTACAGGTTAGTCCCCCGAAGGACTCTCGGATTTCTAAGGCTGTGACTCCAAGATGAACAGGGGCATACCTGCCAGAGGCTATGCCCTGTTCCCTCCTTGGCATATTAGCTCACATGAATAGGCTAGAAGTGTCTCCTGGAACTGGATGATTCTTTGGAGCCCCAAGACCTCACTTCACCTATTCCATTTGGGAACATCTTATTGATCATCAGTTTGTATATTGGTCCCTACAGTTGTGTTGACTGGGCATTTTATTATTCATTTATTTAGATTGGCTATTTGAGATTAGGCCTCACTGTATAGTCTAGGCTGGCCTAGAACCCATGGTGCTGTGATTGCTTTCCTGCCTCATGCTCACAAGTGCTGGGAACTATAAGCATCAGCCACCACCCTACTTGATCACACATCTGAAAGTTAAAAAGTAGATCCAAATGCTCGTGAGAAATGTGAAAACAACACAGACTTGCAAATATGATAGAATATAAGATATCACTGTTTTCTCTCTCTCCTCCTCCTGTTCCTCTTCTTTTTGCTAGGAAATTGGGAAGAACTAAGATATAGAGTTGCATGCTGACTGGCCATGAGGCTGTTTCTGGACCTTCCACGAGACAAGTGCCTTCCTTTCCTTTCCACTTAGCTCCTACATGTCCATCGGGTTGTGAGGACACAGGAATCCGCCATCCTCTCACAGGGCACACCTCCTTCAGCTTTGTCCCTATGGAGATGTGATGGCTAGGCCTGTGGAAGGTCTGGCCACTTCCCCTGATTATTAATCAGCCTCACTCTAGAGGCTGAGCTGCAGACATTTCTAGCTCTGGCATTTTAACCTGTCGGGAGGTCCCTGGACTGCCCCCCTCTCTGTCCTTACTCCTGTCCACAATTCCTCACGATCTGGCATTTTCCATAAATATCCCTAAGCATCCTCGTTCATACTGTTTACTCATTTTCATATCCATTAAGATATGAAGATATCCACAGACTCAGCTTGGCACCTGCTTCTTGGACTTCCTCTAAGCACATCTCTGCCTCCAGATACTGAAACATTTATCATCTCCCTGCCCTTTCCAGACCGCATGCGAACTTTCTGTTGTTACATTGAGTTGGAAAATGCTGAGATATAGTATAATTTGAATTAGTTAGGGAAATGACATTTCCCAAAGGTGCTCAATCTATATCATCTATACACTGATCGTTTGGGAGCTCCAGTGTGTATCAGGGAGAGAGTGGTGGCTTTACTCTGCAGAGCAGATCACTTGACTTGACCCTAATTCTTCCCATCTTCTTGTACCCCTGGCATTTCAGTTTCCTTTACTTTAGAGACAAAACAAACATTAACACATTCTTTTAGTCAGTAATTTTGTAGTGCCTTCTAATTACTCTGAATAAAATTCACAGGCACTGGCATATATATATACATATATATATAAACTTTTATTTATATATAAATATATATAAACTTTTGTCTTTTTTTTCAGTGCTGGAGATCAAACTCAGGGTTGTACATGAAAAGCAAGTGTTCAACCACTGAGTCACAGCCCCAGCCCTTGTTTGTTATTATTAGTTTTGTGTTCTCTCTCTCTGTGGGGGAAGGGGTACTGGACATTGTCCCATTACTTTACCACTGAGATATTCCCTAAGCCCTTTTGTATATTTATTTTAAAGTAGGGTCTCACCAGGCCTGCCTTAACCCCCTTTGTAGCCCAGTAAAGTTTAAGTGTACCCTTCCTGTCTCAGGCTCCCAGGTAGCTGGTATTACAACCATGAGCCACCACACCAGGCCTTTCGGGGTTTGGTTTTGTTTTTGAGAGATAGTCTTGATTAGCTCAGGCTAGCCTTGAACTGTTGCTCAGGCTGACTTCAAATTTTCTCTCATCTCTAGCCTTTGCCTCCCAAGTGGCTGAGATTACAGGCAGGTAAAACTGCTTCTACATTGCATTGTTAAAGTCAGTATGAAAGATCAACTCTAATCTCAAAGAGCAATAAAGGAGATTAATTATCCTGTAATATCATATATTTAGTGTATAATTGCTTTGGCATAATTACCTGGAAGTCAGAGGCTAAAAACTTTGCATAGAAACCGCTGAGAATGGGATGGCCAGAAATGAGATACAGGTGTGTGTTGTGGTGACTCAACATACCTGGAAACATGCTACTGAGGACTGATGTCATCCTCCAAAGTGATGAACACTTCTTGGTAACATTCCGAAGAATATGAAGTAAGATATCCTTGTAATTTACATGTTAATGGCATTCCTGGCCAATGCAGCATCCAGTAAAGCCACACTAAGGCTGGGTGTGGTGGCATACACCTATGATCCCAGGTTGTGGCAAGAGGATTGCTATGGGAGGCCAGTCTAGAATACATACTGAGACTCGGTCTCAACCAAACCAAAATAAAACAACAAAAACCATGCAAAAGGAACTGGGAATCTGTTTCAGTGGCCTTGTGCTTCCCAGCACAATAAGGCTCTGGGTTCAATTTCCAGCACCTTAAAACAAATATAATTATAATCGTAATTCAGTGTGTTCTTTTTCTTAGAACATTCTAAAGCCTTGTAGGAATTGCAGAATTTTGTCAAGTGGGTTCGCACTTCTCAGAACCTGTAGCTCCTACTGTGGTGTCCATAGTTGCTCTCTGACCTCCCCTCTTGGAGAGGAAGAGCAGGGACCAGGTACTGGCTGCTTAGGTTCTAGGGTTAGCTTACAGCATCACAGTATTTGTATGACCTTACATAGGTTACGTTTAATTCTATATGTCTGGGTGTCTTCTCTGTCAAGAAGATTGAAGCAACATTCATGTGCTGAGGCTATAGCAGTAGGTACCTATTTAACATGTGAGAAGCCCTGGGCTTCATCTCCAGCACTACTGTGACTCCCACTAACAACAATAGCAATAATAATAACTTAAGATAAAAATAAGGTGTCACATGGATCCTGCCTCCTCTGATTAAAGCTTACTATGCTTTCTTTATAGATGCTCAGGCTAGTTCAGGACATCTGTGTGAACCCCTCAAGGTACATCCCATTCCCAGACCCCCCCCCCCGCCATGATTTCTTTCTAATACTCATACATCCTTAGACTTATCTTCAACAGGAGGAGGAGGAAGGAGAAAGGGGAGGCAAGATGGGGATGAAGGAAGGGGAGGAGAGATGGAAGAAGCAGGCATCTTCTCTCATCTACTTCAATAGCTTATACTTCTTCATGAGCTGATTTCTCAAGTCCTCAGTACAGCCCTGTGCCAGCCCAGTGGCCATTTCTGTGGCCACACCTTTGTAAACAGTCTTTTCGTTGCTAAAGTTTTGTTAGTCCTTACACAATCCCATCTGCAGTTAGCCCAGGCCCCTGGCAGTCTCCGGCCTCCATCTCCCCCAGGGTCCCAGGGTCCTTGTCTTGGGTATGCTCCTGCTTTCCTGTGTCTTTCTCTGGCTCTGTCACGGGGCCTCATCCTCTTCCAGCCTCAGATGTCACCTTCCTCCCAAGCACGCTCCTCCTCTGCTGTGCTCCAGCCTTGAGCTGGCTATCCTATTGGCATCGCAAACACAAAGAGCATCCGAAATACAGCTACTGTGGGTCACCAAAGCTGTGCCTCTCCCTGGATCATTGGTGCCACCTCCAACTCATCCAAGTTAATCACTTGTGGGTCCCATCTGTCACCTTTCATGATAACTCTGCACTAACATGGGTTGGGTTTCTTAATAGTCTTAACTAACGTGTTGGTTACTCATTCCTCATTAGCATTTGGGAATCACAATTCCTAATTTACTATTAGTCTCGATTAAGACTTTTGGAGGCCTTCAGAATGGATATCTGGTCTCATTATGCTGGGGATGAAAACCTGGGCTTCAAACTTGCTGGACAACTGTTCTGCCGCTGAGCCCGCCCACCCATCCCATTCACTAAATATTGGTTTTCTTTGTGTGTGTGTGTGTGTGTGTGTGTGTGTGTGTGTGTGTGTGTGTGTGTGTGTGTCTTATGTGTTTTTGAGTGTGCCCGATAAAGTGTCAAGGCACATGGTCTTTGCGTATACACACGTTGGGGGAACAAATAGGTCCTGAGTGATTATTTAATGACAATCAATGAATGCATGGATAATAAGATGAGCTTGAAAAATCCCATTATTCCAATGAAAAACACTGTAATAATGCAGCCCATTACTGTTTTTGTGGGGATTTGATTTATCGTACCCTCAGCCCTCCAAGATTTTGTTTTAAAAGCTGCCAGTGGGCTGGAGAGATGGCTCAGTGGTTAAGAGCACTGGCTGCTCTCACAGAGGCCTTGAGTTCAATTCCCAGCAACCACATGGTGGCTCACAACCATCTATAATGGATATGATGTCCTCTTCTGGTGTGTAAGCATATGTGCAGACAGAGCACATACATTTAAAAAAAAAACAGCCAGATTTCTTGTGCTTCAGTATTCCTGCCCAGCCTGTTTAGCATTCAGTGGTCTGTACATCTGAGTTGTATATGGGGACCATGTAATGAGTAGTTCACTCCATCTCCTGTTGAACTCCCCTGAACCTTTTTAAAGACACACTGGCTGTGTGCTATTCAGAGTGGCCACACAGAGCTAAGCAATGAGCTTTAGGAGGGTTTTACTTGTGGTGTGTGGGATGGGATGGTAGAAGGTGATGGAAACGGAGCATCTGCCCTCGGAAGCCCAAGTGTGTGGTGATATATATTTGATAAAAATAGTCTGGAATATCAGAGGAAAGAGCCACCCACCCATAGCCAAGCCACGAAGGTCATGGAGTGGTGACCCATGCCTTTAATCCTTTCACCCAGTCAGTGGTGGCACCCACTCAGGAGGCAGAGATCCTAGAACTAAAGGTGTGTGCCACCACTGACTGGCTCTGCTTAGCCTTGAACTCACAGAGACTCACAGGAACTCTGCCTCCCAAGTGACTCTGTTCTCTAACGTTGCAGACTTTTTTTTATTAAATATACAATATATCACCACACAAGTGAGGCCTCCAAAGTGAGAAACGTGGCCCGGAGGCCTAAATGTGAAGGAGACTAGCAAGTTTTTGAAATCTCACAAGCTCTGGTTTTTAACCAGTAGCCTGATTCACTATTATGGGCTTATGGACAAAACAGGTATCAGAATACATTAATTACACATAGGGATAGTCCCAAAAGTTTAACCCCGTCTCCTGCTTATAATACAGATCACCTGACCCAAGGAAGAGGAAGGATTAAAATGGCGGAGAAGCAAGTGAGGAAGGAAGAGGACATGCTGGTGAAGGACACTTTGGCAGATGGTTGACATCCCAGGGTGGAGTTCTTGTGTCTCTTTTTCTTCCTTCTTCCTGGTTTGCTCTCATGTATGTTCCGCTCAGATCCTCAACCAGCCAGAGTGTGTCTACAGGTATTTCTGATTAGCCCAGTGGGTCCGAGTTCAAATCCAAGGCCAGGTGGGCGGGCCTTTTGGAAGAACCGGGTTGTGCTGAGCCTGGACCCACTGAGTCACGGCTTCTCCACGCCCATTACCCTCACCCTTCTCCCATTAATAGAAGCTGATTCATCATTCATGCAAATGGTATAGACACAGTGGGATATTAAAGGAGCCCTGGGCCTTCTCTTTAGCTTTCTGTTGTCTCCCAAGACAGGACTTGGGCCTACTACAAGGTAAGAGGCCTATGAACTGTCAGTACTGTGAGCCCACTGCATAGCTGAACCAGCGCTATCCTGGGACCCTGGAGAATTAGGTGCCTTTAAGAGTTTGGAGGTAAGATTGTGGTGGACTTTTTCCATGGAGACTGATTTTTTTTTTCTTTTTGTCTGAGATAGTAATCTTGGGGTATGTGGTAGGTGAACAAAGATGACAGGGACATACCAGGTGGAGTGGGGGTGGGAATTCTGAGCAGAGACCCCAGAGGCTAGACTATGTGTTGGAGAAAGAGCCAGTTATAGACAGCCCTGGTAAGGTCTCGTTGCTGTATGAGACAGGAGCTAATACTTTTTGCTTTGTTCAGCAAAATCCTATTAAGTCCTTGTATCATGCTAGATATTTTTTTAGAAAGTAGCTTCTGGGGCCAGCTAAGTGGTTCAGTGGGTAAAGTCATTTGTCACCAAGCCCGATAACCTGAGTTCAATCCCAAAGAGCCACTTGATAGAGAAGAGAACCAATTCCTACTTATCATATTTTGAATCATTTTATCTGGTTGTCTTTGTTGTTACACTTTTACAAGAATACTGTG
This sequence comes from Phyllotis vaccarum, assembly GCA_033318265.1. Classification (NCBI taxonomy): domain Eukaryota; kingdom Metazoa; phylum Chordata; class Mammalia; order Rodentia; family Cricetidae; genus Phyllotis; species Phyllotis vaccarum. Next base: position 68,747,064 of record JARWLC010000006.1, read on the forward strand.
CATCCATACCTTTCAAGTTTTCTAGTAACTTCTCTGGGAACATCAGTTCTGAGCACTGGTGCAGGCCACCACTTGTGTGTATTATTTCCAGGAGCATAGGATGCACTGGCTAGACAGTGTTGAGGTCTAGATGGCCTCTGTAACCAATGTCTCTGCTCCCCCACCTAGGTGTCCCACATAGGCTCACTTTAAATATGGACCCTGGAAAGTGCCCCTCTAAAGGGACAGAGACTCAGTCATAGCCATGGCACTGGTGCTGTAATCCTAGCCCTGGTACTGGGATCTGGAGACAGTTTCCTATAGAGACTCTGGGTAGTTTTTATATAGGAGAGGCAATAACAGTCTCTAACTCACAAGATTTTTTAAATTTTATTTATTTATTTTTTTGGTAAGCGCTGAGTGAGGAAATACATGGCAAATCCTTGGAACGGTGTCCACCACATGTGCTTTGTGAATGTCAGCTCTGGCTGTTGCCACTGCATTGTTTTATAGGGGATTGTTCTCAACTCATGCTCACCTGCCTTCTGTCTTCAGGAAGTCCTGGTGATTCCGGCTTATTTTCTGGTGCTCTCCCACTGGCTTGTTTCTAGAAAATGTCTTTTCTGTCATGCCCAGGGCCACGAGGAGGTAGATGAATGCTCTTGGCCTCCAGTCCTCCCTGTGCTCATGTGTTATTATCTGTAACAGATACATGGGGGTACACAGTGTCACATGCATCAGCTCACCCACCAGCCTGGCCCAAGGCAGGACTTGCTGCTCATTCTGAGTCACCCAGTGCAGCTGTACTGTACACAGGACTCTATGATGGTTTTTTTTCTCCCCAGGCTCCTCAGGCTGGCTTGAGGCTACCTTAATGAATGTAATGGGTCCTCTGTTTCCATTGTCAAAAGGAATGTTAATTATTTTCAGCAGTCTAATTATGTGGCTAATGAGAGGCTGACTGAGATAACATTGCCTTTAATTACTCTTGCCTAACTGCTGTTTGGAACCATAATATGAGTGTGTTGCAAGGCTGGATGCTTGCTCAGTAGATGGAGCTGTCCAGCAAGAGGCCGAGGGAGGGGCCAGGATTGCTGAGCTCATGGTTCCTGATGAAGGTGCCTGAGGCGGGGTGGCTGCTTTGCCAAGAATCTGTCAACCTTTCCTGTGTGCCGTCACTTAAAGGGAATGGGCCAGATGGAATCAGGTGGAAAGCAGACAGGAGTATTCACGGTTCCACAGACGAACCATCAGTCTTTAGTCCATACCCTTCACCCCAGCATACCTGCCCTTCAGGCTGCTTTTGGCCAAAGTTTCTCATTTGTGGAGGACACACTCTGCCTTCCCTCCGGGTTGACAGATGGATACTCTTATTTCAAGTGCTGTCTAGAACATGGGAGTGCAAAGATAAGGAACTCGAGGGCCAGAGAACGTCCTAAAATAAATTTGCATCACACCCTTTCCCTCGTTATCCAGGAGAACTGTCACATGCCTTGCCCTCCTTCTGGCTCCTACCACTGTTCCAGATGTATCTTCTGTGCTGTAGCCTTTCTGTGGTCATGATACCATCCTTCTGAAGCCTTGCTTGGCAGACCCTTAGGAGATGTCTCTCCTGATCCTATAGGTGATCTCCAGTAGCTCATATGAGATTGTCTTCCTTGAGGAAATGTTGTCAACTATAAATGATCCATTGCTATAGGCAAATCAAGTCATCCTAGACCTTCCCCTTAAATCTCTGTCTTCCATGAGTCCAGTGTATGCATGTATGTATGTATGTGAGGTAGGCACATTTTTTAGCTACAGACTTTGGGCTTCATCCTCCTAAATCACTTGGGGTCTATACATGTCTTATAGACTTATGAATATAAGCTATGAGACATGAGATGGCCTGTCAGAATCTGTATGGCACAGGGGAGCAGCAATAAATTATTTTCAACACGCAAAGCAGTACCCATAGTCTGGGCTATAGCCAGAGACCCAAGGGCTGGCCTCATCAACAGTCAACTGTTTTGTGGTTCTCTTGAATAGAAATCACTCTTCAGAGCCTGGTGGTGTTGGAATACCTCTTTAGTCCCAGCACTGGGGAGGCAGAGGCAGGTGAGTTCCAGGACAGCCTGGACTACACAGAAAAACTGTGTCAAACAATAAAAAACAAACAAAAAGTCTGTCTCCAGACAGTGACTTCTGGGAAAGGTTAGCCTTCTCTTCATCTCGAATGGTGGCTTTGACCACCCAGACCTGTTTCTGATTTGGTGAGAGAATGCGGACACCTGTTCAGAAGGCCAAGAATCCTTTAATGGGACACAATGTTAACAAATCTAAAGCAGGATAGTGACATTTCCTGTGACAGCAGAAATATTCCAATATGGCAGACAAGGGCCACATGTAAGCTTGAATACTTGCAGTGCACTTAGTTCATCTGAGAGCTTCACTTTTCAATTCTACTCACTTTTACTTATTAGCACTTCAATAATCTCCTGTGTGTACTGACTGTCCAATTGGACAGTATATACCTATTCTTGGCTCCAGCCTTATTATCTCTGACCCTCATGAGTGTTGTTTCCAGGGGATGGTCAAGGTTTGCTAGGTTGCTGGCAAAGGGGAGGTAAATTTTCCTCTCTACCAAGCGAGGTCTTTCTCTTCTCCAATTGGCTCACCATCCTTGAGGTCTGACCTCGCTTCTCTTCTCTGTGCTTCCCTTTCTATCTATAAGGAGCAGTACCCCCCCCCCCCCCCCCCCCGCTGTTGGAGCAGTATAGGTGAACATGGGGTTATGTGATCCCCGTGCCTGTCTGAGGATTTTCTTGATTCACAGAGACAGAAAACTCATCATATTAACTTGAATAAGAAAGAATATTCAATAGCAGAGTGGCAGTAGCTCACACCTTTAATTCCAGCACTTGGGAGACAGAGGCAGGTGGATCTCAATGAGTTTGAGGCCAGCCTGGTCCACAAAGCAAGTCTGAGGACAGTCAAGACTACACAGACAAACCCTGTGTGTGTGTGTAGGGGGGGGGCAGCAAGAACTTCATCAAAATTAACTGTTAGGTTAGATATAGTACTGTGGGGAATGATAAGGCTGCTTCAGTTCTTCCAGTAACATGCAGATGACTTCAGGCCATCAGTCAAAGCACTTCATTTAGTTTCATATCATATTCACTTAATAAAGCTGTTGTTAAATTGTGGGGGACAAGGAGCCAGTGCTTGCCTGCGAGGGGCGTTTCTAGCTGGTAGACCTCTGATATGCGGGGATTTTACTTGGCTTAATTGGCACTGTACAGCATACTGGGCACCTTCAGCAAGAGGTGGGAATTGTCTGTGGGGTGATGGGACAAGAGTATTACCTTATTCATGTACCACACCCAGTGCTTGGCCTACAGAAAACTTGGATAATAGAGCTTCTTGGGCTAGGTAGAAATTTCTGGGGTGGCTAGTTGTAGAAGCAGAGCACAGCTCTAGGCCAGTTGGGCTGTGGTTTAAAAACAAAACAAACAAAATTCTGAGGGAGCCTTGTTGCTTCTGAAGATATGGGATATACTCTAAGATGTGATATATTGTGTATCTAATAAAGTTTACCTAGAGATCAGAGGACAGAGCCAGCCACAGAGTTAGCCATAGAGGTCAGGGAGTCGTGACACACACCTTCAATCCCAGCACTGGGGAGGCAGAGACAGATCTGTCTGGATCTCTGTGAGTTCAAGGCCAAACAGAGCCAGGAGGTGGTGGCACACACCTTTCATCCCAGCACCTGAGATCCCATGCCTCTGCTCTTAGTACTGGGGAAATACACACACACACACACACACACACACACACACACACACACACACACACACACCTTTAATTTCAGCACTAAGGAAGTTGAAACAGGAAGTGAAGACAGGAGGAGGCAGAAGTTCAGCCCTTCACCTGCAGCTCCCCTCCCTTTTGGCTGGGGACTCAGAGGTATTCAGTCTGAGAATTTGGATTCATGAGGAGTGCCTAGGTGAGAAGTGGCTGTGGCTTGTTCCTCTGTCTCTCTGGTCTTTCAGTTTCCCCCCAATATCTGGCTCTAATCCTAATCACAAGACCAATTAGGATTCATGCAATACATGGACAATGGTGGAGGCGGGGCTGACAAATTCCTGGTCACTCTGTAGGGTTGGAAGGTGACTATTTTTTCTCTTATGACGGATGGGAGGTGGCTTGCTAGTGTCATGTGATGGGGCTTCTAGAGCCCCTGGCTGTGGCCTGATTGGATCTGCATGGGGAGGATTATGGATGGGGGGGTGGTAAGGAGATGCTTTACTGTAACACATGCCTTAGCCCTGGGACAGCAGCCAGGAAACTAATTAGAAAGCTCAGCAGCTGTCCAGCTTTTCAGGCAGCAGACAGGAGCTACCAGGTGCCTGTGAGCTTTCTGGGAGGGAAAGGAAAGAGGTTGTGTAAAGGGGTGGGGTGGGGAGTCAGAGACCTCATTCCCAGGTGTACTAGTCAGCCTACTGTTTTGCTTAGAGAGGGAGATTGAAAGGGGCTTAAGGTACAACGGACTAGATGAGGAAGAATGAGAGAGGACAGAAGGGTGACAGGACAAGGGATCTAATGTTAAAGAGAAGGTGGGGGTGAGTGAGGGGCAGGCAGGGACACCCAGAGTCCATGCCCAGAGCAAGAAGCCACAGAAAGTGCATTGTGGAGTCAGCTGCCATGACCATGCCTGTGCCTCCTATTCACTTCTTAGGGGGATAATGATATACTGCTCAGCGCCTGGGTTCCAGTTGTTTGTAGCTTTGGGTGGTCACAGGGTGGTTTCAGAACCTGCCAAATCTGTAACGGGCTGGTCTCACTATAGAATAAGCTAGCACAGTTGAATGAGCTGCTTTGATTACACTTGCGTTTTCATTAATGAAATGCTTAGGAGGGGTGGAGCCCTAGCTAGGATGGAGCCAATCGCTGAAACACCTCACGGTAAGGAGATTACAGGGGTGGGCCTTCTAGCTCTTGCCAGCAAGCTCTCAGAGCATAGAAACTCTTGACAGTCCCATCAACAGTTGTGTGTTTTCCCAATTGCAAAGAGGGTACTGAGAATGGAAACCCACCACCTTCACCTTGCTCCATCCATTATTTCTTCATTGGGCTGCCTCGGTCAAGGTATGTGTTTCTGCGAGTTCTGTGAGACATCCTAGCAAATGAATCAGGCAGAAATGGGGCCTGGAAATAATGATTTGCAATCAGTGTTGGTGAAAACCTGTTTGTGATTGGCATAAAGTGAGGCAGCCATATGGGGGTGAGCCCTCACATTTTGGGGATCTGGCATTATCTCAGGGTATAATGTCAGGGTTAAAATAAACTATTAAGATAAGCAGTAGGTTTCTGCTGAGGAATCTCTGTCTCTCTCTGTCTCTCTCTGTCTCTCTGTCTCTCTGTCTCTCTCTCTCTCTCTCTCTCTCTCTCTCTCTCTGTGTGTGTGTGTGTGTGTGTGTGTGTGTGTGTGTGTGTGTGTAGGGAATCCCCCACAGATGGTTAGGGAAGTACTCTGTATTGACTGTGAGAGTGGTCTTGTGAATCATCAAATTTTCGTTAGTGGGCTTATTGTTGTTTTTGATTTTAGACAAGGTCTTATGTAGAACTTGATAAGTAGCTGCCTCTACTTTCTGAGTGCTGGGATTACAGGCAAATGCCAAACCCAGTTTGAATATTTGATCTTTACCTTTTTTTTCTGGGAGATTTGGGGATTTCCAGGGTGCGGGGGAGACCTGCAAATGAAATGGGTGGTGGTTTATGTTCCTTTCTGGCTCCCTTCTTAGGTCCCTGACCATGGGGATAGAGTAGGTGAGAGGATTTAGATTTCAGTCAGAGAAGCAGACTGAATCCTGCAAGCCCAGCTTACCCTAAATAGTTATAAAGGAGAGAGAGCACGCAGGGGACGACTTCCTGCCAGCAGCTTCTGGTTAAACCTCTTTGGGAAATGAATCTTCCTTGTGAGAACTCTCTGCCCATGCACACTGTAGAAAACAACAGAATGGGTTTTGTCCTCCCTGGACCTGCTAGATCGGTGCCTCTGTAGGAACCTGTAGTTTCCAACCTCACTCTCCCGGTGTGCATATTGTCCAGACCCATGCCACCCATTCCCAGGCTGTGATGATGCTTGGACATGGAAGGGGGGGAGAACCCACTCTGCTCCTCTTTTCTGCAAAGGCAGCCTTGTAGACTCCTCTTGATGGCTGCTTGATGGGAGACTTTTCTTCTTATGAAGGTGCGCTAGATATAGAGACAAACCCCAGGCATTGCTAGCTTTGGTTAATACCAAGGTAGATGACTCAGTCACCTAAGAATTTAGCTGGATCTTTCTCTACTTTGCTTATCCTGCCATCCAATAGGAAATTTGTGGTCACCAGAAATTCATCCTGTGGGAGGGAAAATAAACACTCAATGAGGTTATTTTCAAATGGGATGACATGTTTTGTGGAAACATGGTTAGAATCTCATGGGAATGTAATGATAAGACAACTCAGAAGCTGTGGATGGCCCCACAGAGCAGTAGGAAGAGTATTGGAGTCAGCAGGCTGTGGAGGAGGCTTGGAGGAGAGAGGGCTTAGAAGTGAGTAGCAATCCCTGATCCGTCTCCCAGGAATGCCTCAAGTGTGTTAATGGAAAGAAACTGCTGTATGTGTGCAGAATACCTGGCCAGAGGATGGACAGAGTCGATAACACACTATGAAAGACCTAAGTAGGCATGGGCCTTGCAGATGAGCTTTAGACAGGAAGCAGCTTGAGGCACAGTGTACAGGGCTTCAAAGAAGGGAGATGCCCAAGGCCTGGGGTTTGAGTCGGAGATGCAGATTTTACCAAATCTTTTAATGTCCTTAGTAGCTGTCCTCACTTCCTCCCTGTTCCACAGATGTCCTAAGAGAACCATGAGGGTTGATAAACTTGAGAAGGTCCAACTCTGCCTGCATATTAGCTGCCACTCGGTACTTGTCACATTCACACGCTGCCCAGGCTTCTGTCCTAGGCGTCTGTCCCCTGGATCCTGCTCCAGAAGGCTAGAGTGTGAGAGGGATCTGGGGATAGCTTGGGCATTTGCTGGAAAAGGTGGAACTCCTGTGACCCTAGCATCTTATCTGCCCCTGAGAAAAAGCTAGGAGATCAAGAAGCAGGAGGTATCCAGCCAGAGGTGGATTCCCAGAGCAGCCCGTTCTGACCACCCCACGGTGGTGTCATTTGCTGGCTGTACACTGCTGCAGCATCAGGCTGAAGGAGCAAGATGTGGTTTTTGCTTTCTGTTTCTGTTTTGGCATGTGCTGTTACTGTGGCCTGCCTAGGCCCCAAGAAAGGGGAAGTGCCCATGGGTGGGACTGAACTCTCCAGACCACATGTCATGGCGGTGCTAATGGTGGAGGATATGGAACATGCTTCATAGGACTCTTTCCTCAAGGTGATAGGTAGGTGCCAGGGTGACCTAGGCAGGCTAGGAGAGGGGAGGAAGATGAACAGGTGAGAGAGGGTTGAGGTTCCTGTTTATGGAGGGATTGGGGAGAGACAGGCAAGGCTGAGCACAGCAGCTTATGCACATACCTCCTGTGCAGAGGCCTGGGGAACCAGGGAAAGAGCAAACTGGGGACAAGAGTACCCCAGGACAAGCAATCTTGGCAGGGTATGTTTTAGGTCCCTACCCTCAAACTTGTCAGCAGTCTGCTGCCTTAAGAGTTGTTAGCTTAGGTGACAATGGGCGAGAAATTGTTTCTGCTCAGAGCCTCTGGGAGGGAGGAAGATGCCAGAGTTTCAGTGGAAAAGGCACCTCTGTGTTCTCCCATCTGTGGGGATGATAGTGCTGTCTTTTAGCTCACCCCCAGGCTATTGTCAGCTTTTAAGTGGCCACATGTGCTGAGCGAAGTCCTGCCTAGGACCTGCATAGATGGCACTGTATCAAGGCGAGTGTGAAGATAGCTCTGGTACCTTCATTTGGGAACAAAATAATTCTGGAGTTGTCATGAAGTAAATGGCCAAGTCTTGGCTAGTCTTAGTTAAGCCTGTAGTTCTATCTACTGGGAGGCAGGAGGGTTGTGTGTATTTACAATTTGTAAAGAGCTGGACATATAACTCAGTGGTCAAGCCCTTGCCCAGCACATGCCAAGACCAGAATCCAATTGTCAGTATTGTAAAAAGAAAAAAAGTTTTAATAATATTATTGAGAGAATGTATATGGAAAATGGCCATATGATGTAAGATTTATATCAGCCTATATATCAGTTCTTACCATTAAAGGACCTCACCAATAGTTTGGGTATTAACACAAGATGAGTATTATAGTAGTAGGTTGCAGGTAAGGTTTAGGGCTTTTTGTTGCTGTGTTTGTTTTTGGACATGGTCTCACTACATAACCCTGGCTGACATTGAACTTGGGGAATTTCTTCTACCTAAGTCTTCTGAGTGCTGGAATTAAAGGGATATACCACCAGGCTCAACTCAGGTTCAACATGTCTGCTTTTCTCTGTTTACTTGTGCGGTATAGTTAATTCTCTAAACACTAAACCAAATATCCTGTGTTGACTGCCTTCCTTGAGGCTCTTGATGACCCTTACAAAGAAATGTCTCCCCTGGCTGGTGAAGTGTGCTTTGAAGCTGAGAATGGAGCTAGATTCTAAAACAATGTCTTCTTTTAGGTTTCAAAGTGTGCATTCATTCATGTGTACCCCCAAATGCCCCTAAGTCTTAACCCCTCAAGATGATTATCAGGGAACCATCCCAGGCTCTGATGTCTGAATCAACCTGCTCTGAGCAGAGAGGATGGCAAGAAGGTTCTAGGAAGGGAACCTTGGTGTCCTGATGCTGAGTACTTGGTCTTAGATCTTCCTTCTGTTTAGCCTGGTAGCTCAGCGCTGGGAATGGATTAAGCTAATGATGGCTTCCTCTTTTATTCCCAAAGACACCTGAAAGCTGCCAGCCAACCAGCCAAGAAGTAGCTGAGCCCTGGAGTGAATGCTTGTCCACATCACACTGAGAATGGCACCCAAATCTAGTCTGATACCAAGACAAGGTTAATCTGGGACACAGCTGCACAACAACCCTGATGCCTGTACCCAGTCACGCAGCCAAGGCTGTGTTAAGTGAGTATGCCCCAGACATGTAGGGGATCACTCACCCTATCTGTCTTCCAATTTGGCACCTCATCAACATGGGTATAGGTCTTGAGGGTCAAGTTCTCAGCCTGCTTCCTATCCAAGGGCTTGTTGCAGGGCTCCAGTTCCAGAATGGGAGGGGAGTTTCAGACCATGCCACTGTTGGAGTCTATAGCTTCTAAAACTGAGCCAGGCCCAGACTGGCTGACAGAGATAAAACCAGACACCTGAGAGAGGGTATCTTCTCCTGCCATTTTTCTTCAGGAGGGTCTTTGCTGTTTATCATTCAAACAGTGTGGGCTATGCTTTACCTAGAATCTGAATTCTGCCCCCACACCATGAGCAGTTAATGTACTAGCCCTGAAGAAGTTGGATAGAGCACCCAGGCCCTTAGATACCATAAAAGTGACAGGGAGTCAGCAGGGCACATTTTCTCAGTTAGCAGAGGCTCCTTAGTTCAGACAAGGGCTACACAGGGTAAAAGGTCTTGACTTCAGAGTGTGCCTGTCTTCATCTGGCCTCTATCCCAGTTTCTGCTTCAGGCTTTTCCTTGATGATACTTTAAAGAAAGACTTGTGGTTGTTCTCCCAAGACCCAGAGGCCTGAAGGTCATTATGTCAGTTCAGAGCAGACAATACAATGGTGGGATCAGGAACCAGAAAGAAGGAAGTTCCAATAAGGCAGAGCAGGTAGCTAACACACAACACACTGGGCACTGGGGCCATCCTGATTGGACAGCCTCTAATGAAGTCAGGGGCTTGTCTCTTGGAGCCTAGAGTTGATTCCATACTGGTGAATGCAGGGAGTTAGGACAGGAAAGTTGGGTTATTTCTCAGCTGTATATAGATCTTGACTTTCCAGAGGGACCTATTTACCAGTCCACTTATGCTTGTAAAGTCAGTGTGCTAATGGGTCATGTAAGAGGGTATTCTTGAGTTGATTTGCAGCCAGAATAGGATGAGTGGACTTGAGAGGTTCTGAGAGGGGAAGATGTTTATGGAGGTCACTGTGGGGATGTAGTAACCTACTCATCACATGGCAAGGGTTACAGCTTTGATCCAGTTACTCCACTTATGGAATTACTCATGAAGAGATCTTTCATGTTGGACATGTATTACATTGTAGTAGTTTCTCTGGTCCCTGGCGGCCAGAGGCCCAGACTCACAGACCCTGCAGCCCCAGACCTCTTAGCCAACCCCTGCTGCTCAGGCACCAGAAATGACTCAGACACTTATATTAACTCCATGCTGTTTGATCTATGGCTCAGGCACATTGCTAGCTTACTCTTAGATCTTAAATCAACCCATTTCTATTAATCTTTTTTGCCACATGGCCCATGGCTTACCTGTGCTCCTTACATGCTGTTCCTTTGGGCTTCTCGCTCTTTCTGTCTCTCTTTACATGTTGATCCTTTGGGCTTCTGGCTCGTTCTCTTTTTCTCCACCCCTGCCCCTCCTACCTATTCTGATTCCTCCTCCTACTTTTTCTATGGTGCCTGTCATGGGCCAAAACAGCTCCTTTATTTAAAGATTGCTATTCATAGCATACAGAAAGGCATTCCCACATCAGACATGAGAACTCACACTTGTAAACCCCCACTTGGAGGGCAGAGACAGGTAGATATCTAGGTAGAGGCCAGTCTAGGCTATATAGAGAGCCCCTGTCTGGGATGGGGAAGGGGAGGGAAGGGAGGAAGAGAACAAATAAGCTATCTGGATGTGGGGGTGCATGTCCTTAGTTGACAGACAAGAGAGGATCAGTAGTTTGAGCCCAGCCTTGGATCAATGAGACTCTGTTTCAAATAAAAATGGTGGAAGGAAGGAAGGAATGAAGGAAGGAAGGAAGGAAGGAAGGAAGGAAGGAAGGAAGGAAGGAAGGAAGGAAGGAAAGAAGGAAAGAAGGAAAGAAGGAAAGAAGGAAAGAAGGAAAGAAGGGATATATGGGTCTTTTATTATGAAATAGACTCAAAGGAGATAATGACTAAACTTTTGTCACAGGCATGAAAGGTATTTCTGTGGCGTTCTCTGTAATAAGGGAAATAGAAAACAATTATTACCTTTGTTGAACATCTTAGTCAAGGAAATTATAACTTTCCACTTGGTGGGGTATTATTTCGCTATTGTAAGGATGATCGCACAGGCTGTAGAACTTGGCAAAGATGGTTCTGATCTCCATGTAGATGGCAGGTACAGACTGTACATTTCAGTGTCTTATCAAGTGCACCTGGGGAAGATGGCAAAGGGAAGAGACTGTGACTTGAGTTTCGTCATGAATGTTCTTCCTTTCTGTGGTACCAGAGTTGGCTTCTTTTACAACAGTTTAATTAGGGTGCCTGGAAAAGTCGCCATTAATAGTGACTTTCTCCAGGAGGTGGGATGTTGGGCTTCTTTTGGTTATGAAGTCATTTCTTTCTATAACATTTAAATTTTAGCTGTGAGCACACGTTACTTTAGTAATTAAAAAAGGGGTTTTTAAAATAAATTTTAGAATTAAACATCTTAAAATACTATATTTCCCAAAGAGGAAAGGAGAAAGGCTGAGCTAGCTAGCTAGTTCTCTATACCAATGCTCATCTTGTTTAAAGTCTAGATAATCCATCTACCCATCAGTCTACCCACCCACCCATCCATCTATTCATTCATCTACCCCAGGAATTATTAGGCATCATTGCCAGGCAGCAGTGAGGAAAACTAAGCCTCATCCCTTATAAAGTTCTCACTGCAATTGGAACAAAGCCATACACAGTAGCAAATTATTGAAAAGTGCTACACAGGAAATAAGAGGACGTGAATTGAATAATAAAAAGTCCATTTTGATTGGGGAGCTCAGGGAGAGGGGTGGCAGCTGAGTTGGGACCTGAGTGACAATGGAGACACAGCCACATGGAAGTCCAAGAAGAACATTCCATATAGTGCACAGGACACCTAGCCTGTGGCCCCCAACCTGTATGTTGTCCATTGCTTCTCAAGCCCAGTGCTTTGGACCAGGACAGACTCAGTTTGCCATACCCTCTCATTCCCTTGAACACTAACACCTTCATCCTTTCCATCTGGGATGCGCTCAGGGTGGGATGGTTGTTTTTGACACCCTGGTTGTTGTTGCTCTGGACAGGTGGCTCCTCTGGACATCCTGTACACAGGCCACTGCTCTTGGCTGGCATTTCCAGAGTAGAACTGAGTTGTCTCAGATTTCCACACCAGGGTGTATTGGCAGTTAGGAAAGTACTAGGTAATGTGTGCTCTGGCAAAGGGTCTTTAAATGGCTCATGACTTGAGGTCCAGAAGAGTGGGTTATGTTCCGGTTAGCTGTGTGGCAGCCTGTGAGGGTTAGCTTTGACCTTGGAGTACTTATATGTGGATCCTGCCAGAATCTGATCTGAGAAATAGGACAGGAGCCTGTGATCTGTCTAACACTTAGTTCACAGTATGTTGGATGGTCCAGTGAGAAGTACACATCCATTTCCATGAATTTTCTTGATACTCTAGATGCCGTTTCAGTATCTAGAGACAGCACCTTGGAAAATGTAGTACTTCAGAGAAGCCTGTAGCCAGCCTTTGGACCACAGGGTGCTGATTAAGGGTGAAGACTCTGAGCCAGATTTAGGAGGATTTAGTTCCTAATCCAGCCATTTAGAGTTGTAAAAACATAGGCTACTTATTTAGCCTCTTTCTGCCTCCTTTTTCCCCCTTTGTAAAATGGGCTTCAGAATTCTCTGAGTTAAAACATGGAAAGTGCTGAGAATGCCTGGTATTTATTGTAAGGGGGAGTCTGTCAAAGAAAGAAGGGTAGAAGTTGGTGGCATCTAAGCTAGCCGCTGACCACAGGAACTGGCCTCCTTTCACCCATTCTGACCCTGAAGTTGTCTGTTTCCCTCTACCATGATGACCAGGGACACCCATGGTCATTTCAGATCTGACAGTAGCTCAGATGTGGAATTATCGACCCTCCCCACCCCCACCGTCTCCCCACCTGTGACTCTTCTGACTCTCGGTCCCAAGATCCTTGCCCAGAGATCCCCTGAGTGGGCCATGTGGCTCCTCAGAGCATGGAATGGTAGTGATTTGGGTGCCTGGGTGTGAGGAGTAAAGCTAGGGAAGAGAATGCATGCCAAACCTAACAAGATGCTCCCCTGGGCAGAAATCCCCCGAGACATTGTGTCACAGCATCTTAGCTTCCTGGAATAAGATCAGAATTTATGGGAAAACCAAAGGCAGCCATTTCATCTGGCTTTGCCTATCTTGGTCTCTTAAGGCTGACTCATCTCGCCATTGCCCATTCTGTGTGATGCTGCCCTGTGTTAGAGCTCAACAGACTCAGAGTTTCAGGTGAGATATTCCTAGGACCAGGATGCAGAAACCAATTCCCTTGACCCCACATATTGTTCCCTTGTGCTGACAAATCACTTGAATTTTGATCCTTCTCAGGGACACTGTGTTCTCTCACCAACAAGCAGAGTGGAACCATCACTCTCTCTGAATATGCTTCCACATTCTCCCCCATGCGTCCAGTCCTGGCCACATTCTCCTCTGTGCCACTCGATTATCTTTGGACTGTCCCTTTAGGTCATGGTCCTTAGAATGGTGGTGCTCATCACCAAGAGAGCAAGGGCACCACCCACAGAGCTGCTGGCTCTTGCTGTAGACTTTTCCAGGGCTCTGATTTCAGAGCTGAGCAAGGAGTTATTGGAAGGGGTATAAGGGAGACCCAGTGGAAGGAGGGCCAAACAAGGAGTGGGCCTGTCCTGGATACAAATTCAGACTCAGCACCTATGGTTATTAGACTTAAGGATGATATTCTGGAATGTTCTCAAGTCAGTATTCTGCCTTTTATCGAAGCACCTCCCACTACACTCCTCACTCCTGTCTTCTGGCCCCAGCCAGGTCTTTCAGTCACCCACATCCATCCTGCGTGGACCAGCTGTGTTCCCCTGCCACCTCCCCTTGAACAAGATCTGTCCTTGCCTGAGTCTGCTTCCCCTCTATCTGCCCAAGGGACTCCCTCAGTTCCCTGTTCTCGCCTCCCCGCTTTTTTTCTAAGCTGCTTCCCTCTTGTCCTGGGTTCCTTTCATCCTCCCTCCATCTTGCTTCTGTTGATAAAGTTTTGAGGCTCAGCTCTTCAGGTCATCTGGGAAAGCTAGAGCTGGCAGCTCCCAGCCGAGAAACCATTCTATGAAAGATGAGAGACAGGGAGAGCAGAATTCAAGTTACCATGAAGAAGAGGAGGGTTGAGGAGAAGTACAGTGACAGGACACGTGCCTAGCATGTTCAAGGTCCTGAGTTCCATCTCCAGCACCACACACACTGGCCTATAACGAGATCCACATGGTCATATCAAGCTGCTTTAGGGGAGACTTCTGAGTGGGAAACCGCCCATCCCAGGATCCCCTGTCTAGGGAGGAATCGGGCTTGAGTGCAAGGCAAGTAGACAGACCTGAGTCCAAAGAAAGCTGAGTCAGGTTAGGGAGACCCAGTAGTCTGTAGAACTCGATGCCTGATCCAACTGCCTTAAACCTGTGAGGCACTCCTAAGGTTCCCTTGGCCCAAATCTGTTCTTTCATGGTCTGTGGAGGAAATTATAAAACAATGGGGCTTTGCAAGGCTGTGCTGGGAAGGTTTACTCTTTTGTTCTTTCCTATTTTCAAGCCTGACCCTCAGGGCTGACCTTTCCTCTTAATTCAGCTGTGGGCAGCCACAGGGAAGCAGGGACCTCACATTTCTCTCCTGGGTTATATGTGTGGGACTATTGTTTCACAGGGTTTCCTGGTTCTGTGGCTCATAAACCTGCCTAGCTGGGAAGGCTGCCGGGGCAACAGTGACACTTGCGAAAGGTGACCCTAGGAGCAAGAGAAGCTATACCAGAAAGGACATGATCTTTGCAGAAATATTTGTGTTATTAATATTTTATATATACATATATATGTAAACGTTATAGGTGTGTTTGCATACATGTATGTGCATGAAGTTACTGCAGAGGCCAGGAGAAGACATTGGACCCCCTGAAACTTGAGTTATACTCAGTTTTAAATCACCACGTGGGTGCTGGGCACTGAACCCTAGTCCTCTGCAAGAATGGCAAGTGATCTTAACCTGAACCATTTCTGTAGCCCAATTGACAGTATTTAGTAGTAGTTAGATAACGCATCCTCACAATACCTGGTCATCATTTATATTACCTCTACTTTACTTCAAAGGAAACTGAGGCTGGGATCTTACCGATTTGGGATATCAGGCAGGACTCTGGCCCAAACAGGATGTAGGCTTCCTGAGCTCAGTCGCTACATTGTGTTCACATCTAAACTGTGAAATGTATTGAGGATGGCAGAGGAGGAAAAAAAACCTATCAGTTATACATGACTTTGGGTTTCCTTGGGTACATTTATTTGTTAAGTCTAGAATATACAAAAAAAAAAGCAATGAAGAATCATATATAATTTCATCCAGTGACAATTTGTGCTGAATGTTTTGCACATTTACATGGAAATACACCTTTGCAAAATCCAATGTTAATTACACAGCTTCAAGTCCTGGCATTTTCTCTCTACTTGTGTGAAATGTTCCTCAGATGGTTACTGGTGTTAGTTTTTGGATGAATCATAGCAAAATTATTGTTGGCTGTTGGGACAGATGAACAAGGTACCTGGAGATGGCACACAAGTCAGGGGACAGCACTTGAGTCTTGCAGAATGACAGGTTCATGGACTCTGGCAGACAGGGCTGGGGCTAAGGGCTAGGGCTCAGGAGTTGCAAGGGTAGCAAATGGGAAGGGCATCCTATAGGAGGATTGTGTTGCTTCATTGTAAATAATTGTTCCTCCCACTGGTTTAATAAAAAGCGCTGATTAGCCAAAGGCAGGCAGGCAGGAAGCGTGGGCGGGGCTACCAGACTAAGAAAAACCCTGAGAATAGGAAGCACAGAGCAGAGTGCCAGAGAGAAGCCAGAAGAAGCAGAGGACAACTATACTGCTCTAAAGAAAGGTACCGAGCCACATGGCTGAACAGGAAGAATCATGGGTTAGATGAAGGGTACAGAGTTAGCAAGTTATATGCCTGGGCCTTAGGCTGATCAGCCCTAAACTATTGTAAACATCTGTGTGTCTCTGGGTCTGCGGGTCTGGGTCCTAAACCTTGAGGCCAGAAACCTCCTACTACAGCATCCAGTAAAGACTGTGATGTTGGGATTCCAAGCACAGAACTGGCCAGGATACACAGGCAGAGCTGGGCCCAGGAGGACTTTGCCGGCTCTCTCTGAGAGACGCTGATGTTGAAGATCCACTAATGGGCTTTTAATGGGGAGAAACATCAGATTGGCATTTTAGAAAGATCATTCTCTATATACATGCTTGCTATGAATTTGAACTAGAAGTAGGCAAGACAAGGCTGGGAGACTTTTGGAGCTGCCTGGTGAAATACATTTAAGTCAGCAACGAGGAGGTAGATTCCCAACAGATTCAAAAGATGCAAAGCCCAGGGGTTAGCAGCTTTGCCATGGGATTTCCACTAATGAGATAGATGTTCACAGACATGCCTTAAGCAAGGCTTGTTAGAAAATGGGCTGCCTTTTTATTTTTGAAAAAAATTAAATAATTTTTATATTTAAAGTATGTTGGATGGGGGCTGGAGTTACAGCTCAGTTGATTTGCCTAGCGTGCAGGAAGCCATGAATTTGATTCCCATTGCATCACTGTGCAGTGATACATGCCTGTAATCCCAGCACTTGGTGGTAGAGGTAAGAGGATCAGAAATTCAAGATTATCTTTGGCTACACAGTGAATTCAAGGGCCAGACACAAAATTCTTTAAGGGATATATAGTAAATTTACATATTTGTGAAATATATTCTGACATTTCCATGCATGTACACAATGTATAATCAGATTGGGGTTATTGGTACTGTCATTTTTTTTTGAGCGTGCTCAAAATCCTCCCAACTCGATATTTGAGAAACACAAAATTGCAAGCAAACATTGCTAACCTACTCCAGAACATTGGAAGTTATTCCTGTTTTCAACTGTACCCCTGGACCATTAATAATGATCTCCTTCTTTCTTCCTCTTGGCCAGAGTGAAAAACACTTGTTAGGTTGGGCTGGCTCATTCTTGGGCTTATAACTTAGCACCTACTTACTATGAGATAAGTACTGGTCTACTGGGTTCAGGGGGAAGTTGAGAAACTAATGGAGAGTAGTCACCCAGTTTAACCTCCCCAGCTGAACACAAAACAGAGCCTCAGATGATTCACAGCCTCATGACTTAGGCCAGCTGAGATCTTCTGACCCACGGATACCTGAGCCACAATAGGAAATGACAGGTGATGATTTAGGATATGGTTTGGGATGATATACTTGGTGGCATCTGCTAATGATTGAGAACTACAGTCATCCCTGTGTTCACACTTTGGGGTGTCAATGAACCTGACACATAGGTCCTGACATCCAGAAACTCGGGTTAAGGCAACAAAGGGGCCTCTCAATTCTAACTGGTTGCTTGATAGAGTCTTTAATTAGGAAGAGCCAAAGGAAGAAACTGGGTTTGGGGAAAGAATGTGTTTTATTTAGGAAAAAGCTTGAGGTGCCCATGGGGCATCAGAAGGAGGTATGCAGGAAAGACAAGGAATCTAGTTGTATTAACAAAGTACAAGGTCTAGGCTGTGTCAGCCAAGTGGATAAAGGCTGGCTTGGAACTGAGAATTTTCAATGGAATTTAACAAAATAATCAGCATCAGAGGGGTCGGATGCTGTGGAAATTCAGAGTCAGAAGAGGATTTTTGACTGGGGAGAGGAGAGTTTTGTTCTAAAGATTGCCCCAGATACTGGGGTTGTGCTTGTAAAGATGAAGGCATACCAAGGCATTTAGAACAAGAGCTAGACAGGGAAGCCTGGATGGTGAGGATAAGGTGGAAGAGATCCATTTGGGACTTTGAGTGGCAGGACAAGGATGCTATCAGGTTTCATTAGGAAATGGCGGGGCGGGGTGGGGGGGCTGCTGATGTGTTTCTGAGAGAGGAATGGGAAGAGAGTACACAGGTCCAGGTCCATGCAGGAGGCTGAGTCTGGAGTGGAGGTTGAGAGCTGGTTCTAGCCTAAGCTTTTCTGTTTACTGGCCCTGGGGATGATAGTCCCTCCCAGTTTTGCATATAAAACAGAAGTAAAACATCCTCCCTCCCCCCCCATCCTTGTCTCCCTTCTTCCCTTTTCCCCTCTACCACTCTCTCTCAGATCTTTGGCAGCTCAGGCTGGACAGGACCTATGTAGCTAAGGATGTCCTTGAACATCCTCCCGCCTCCTCTCCTCAACTCCCAAGAGTTAGGATTACAGCCGTGTTTAGCCATGCCGGCTTTGCACAGGGCTAGGGATTAAGTGCAGGGCCTGTGCATGGCAGGCAAACTGACTCCCCTCCCCCTTTTAAATTGTGCTGACAAAGGGTCTTTCTGTGTTTTCCAGGCTGGCCTTCAAATCTTCCTGTCTCAGCCTTTCAAGAACCAGGATTGCAGGCATACGCTGCCACACTTCACTTCATATGAGTTTTAATTAACAGCAAGTTTTCAAAAATGTGATTATGGCACAAGAGCATATAAATATTGCAATGAGGCCTGTGTAACTAAAAGTAGGTGTTAGGATTCTAAGTCAGGTAGGCACACTACAGAGGCCACCTTGGTAACCTCTGTTCCTTGTCCTACTTGGGAGAGAGGATTGGTAGAGGTCAACCTGGATGCCTGCTAGTAGCTGACAAAACTCCTCGTTCTTGATAAACAGAGCTCTCCCACACTACCCTCTGCATAACATAAACAAGATGTGGTGTTTAGACTCTTACAGAGGAGAGGCCTAAGTAACAGGACTGTACACAGTCACTCAGAAAGTTAGAGAAGTAGTTGAATCGCAAGGCTCATACATCAAAGAGTAAATGAACTGGCTTCTGATAATGGGCCTCACGAGTGTCAGATCCTCTTAAGAGGAAGGACTGGAAGAAGGTCGAAGGCCTAGGAGCCAGACCAGGCCTTTGGGGAGCATGATGGGAGGGAACCAGGTCTCGAAGACTGGCAGTGAGGTTGAGAGAGAAGGAAAAGGGCCAAACCCCATCTACTGTAGCCGTTAAAAATAAAACATGACCACAATGATATCATATTTAGGTATCTAGTTTCAGATGAACATTACAGAGAATACAAAAACTAAATGTTGACAATGATACCAAGAACCTGGAATTGGTCCATGTTCTGCTAAGGATGTAAAATATATACAGCAGTTCCATGATTTTTGAGAATTTATTTTTTATGTGCATAGTGTTTTATATTTATATGAGCCACACGTGTGCCTGGTGCTCACGGAGTGTTAGATCCCCTAGAAATGGAGTCACAGACCATTAGTAACCATCTTGTGGGTGCTGGGAATTGAACCTGAATCCACTGGAAGTGTTCTTAATTACTAAGACATCGCTCCAACTCAGTACAACAGTTCTTCAGAAAGGCTACCCCACCTTACCATGTATCCTAATGATTCTATTTCTAGGTAAAGACACAAAAGAGCTGAAAGCAGGTCTTGAATAGAAGCTAGTTCACCATGTGTAATGCACTGCTCAAAAATGGAAGCCATCCAGGGGTCTCTGAACAGTGGAGAAACAGAATCTTCTATCCAGTAGAATTTCTTCGATATTTCAAAAGGTTGTTCCGATACAGGCTACAACCTACACAAACCTGAAGCACACTGTACTAAGTCGAATAAGCCACAAGAGAAAAATTATGAGAGTTGTTGGATTTACAGAGGCTGAAACAATGGCTGCCAAGAGCCAAAGGAGAAATCGACTGTGGGGGGTGGGGGGTGGGAATCAGCACTTAACAATATAGTTTTCTTCTCTGTTTTTGAAGCAAGGCCGAGTGTAGCTCAGGCTGGCCTTTGAATTCTCTATGTAGCTGAAGACGACCTAATCCTCTACCTCTTTGGGATTACAAGTGTATACCACCACACCCAGTTTGCATGGTGTTAGGCAAGCTCTGCTAACTAAGCAACATCCCAGCTCTGGTGCAGAGATTCTGCTAGGGACGTTAGAAAGGTTCTGGAAATCATGGCAACAAGGATTGTACAAAATTGTAAATGTTCTTAATTCTAGTGACTCATACACTTAAAACTATAAAAATGGTGACATATAGCTATATTCATATACATATTATATACATACTGATATTATAGATACATGTAGAGAAGTATATGAGAGGCTTAAAAAGTTGTTAAAAATGTTGTTGTGTATATATGAAACAGAGAGAGAGAGTGAGGCTGCTTAGATCTTAGAATATGAGTGGCCTGGAACTGTTGGGGAAGAAGTAAGGTGAGAAACAGGATCCCAGATTGGCCTGGTGAGAAAGAGAGAGACCTATGGGTCAGGTAGCTGATCCTTCAGCTGGCTTTAATAACCATAGATGTTACAGGGTTCAGTAGACATTTCCACATAGTATTTGAGTAGAGCTGCTTAAAGGAAGCTACCTGGCTAAGGGATAACGGACAGGGTAGAAGGTTGGGACTATGGTCAGTACCAAAGAAGGCCAAGAAAACAGATTTGAAATCCCCTCCAGCCTGGTCACCAGAGAGATGGGGAACAGGGGAGGGAGAGGTGCAAGGTGGTTCCCATTATCTTTCTCCCTGTATCTTCAACAGGTGGTCCAAGTTGTCACCATGGCTTCTGCCGAGCCCCTGACAGCGCTGTCCCGCTGGTACCTATATGCCATCCACGGATACTTCTGCGAAGTGATGTTCACGGCGGCCTGGGAATTCGTGGTGAATTTTAACTGGAAGTTCCCAGGGGTCACGAGCGTGTGGGCCCTCTTCATCTATGGCACCTCCATCCTGATTGTGGAGCGCATGTACCTGCGCCTGCGCAGCCGTTGTCCTTTGCTGGTGCGCTGCCTCATCTACACGCTCTGGACCTACCTGTGGGAATTCACCACCGGCTTCATTCTGCGCCAGTTCAACGCCTGTCCCTGGGACTACTCCCAGTTCGATTTTGACTTCATGGGTCTCATCACCCTGGAGTACGCTGTGCCCTGGTTCTGTGGGGCCCTCATCATGGAGCAGTTTATCATCCGCAACACCCTTCGTCTACGCTTTGACAAGGACGCAGAGCCCGGGGAGCCTGCCAGTCCACCAGCCCTGGCCAATGGTCACGTCAAGACCGACTGAGTCAGAAGATTAAGTGAGGACCTAAGGCCTCTCTTAGGAACTCAAGGACAGACCAAGCTGGTGGGGTTAACCCTTGGTTCAGCACAAGCCCTGCCCCCAACATAACCCAGCAGGGAAAACACAACCATATATGGTGGGCAGTGGGATGGTGTTAGGGAGTTGGGTGTCCAGACAACAGAAGAATACCCGTCTGGTGGCTGGAGCCTGGGTGATAAACAATTGAACTTCATGGATAACTTTGGAAGCAGCAGGCTTGTCCTGGCAAAAGGACATGAACTCTGGGGCCACAGGTGGGAGGCAAGGTCTGAGGAGGCCTTGGCTGCTGTTGGGGCCACCACCTCACCTGCCCCTTGGCTTCAGCTGGGCTTTGGCTGGTCCCATTAGGCAATATTCAGGTGCTTGCTTGCAACCAATACCTCCCCAGGGGCCTCTGAGCTGCAGCCTGAGAGAGACCCAGTAGCCAGTAGGCTGCTTGGTGGCACTGCTCTTGTGCAAGGGCTGGGAAAACTTCCTTTGCCGCCCCCCCCCCCCCCAGGGCCCTATGCTGCTCCCTTGGCCTTCTGGGGGCCCCTGTGGTGCTGGATTCCCACCAACCTTGGGTTTTTGGAGGTTTCAATCCCGTGTGTTCGGTGGTGTTTCCCCTTTCTCTTATGTTCAAGATATTTACTACTAGCAGGCAGCCCCTTTCTCTGTGTCAGTCACCATTAACCCCTCCCCCTCAGCTCTCTACAGAACACAGCAGTGGCCAGAGGCACCACTCTAAAATGGACCCCACCTGCCTTCCTGCACCTTCATCTGGGGACAAGGGTACAGCCTGTCTCCCTGGCCCAGGGATGGTGGTCTGGTGCCCCCTCTCTGCAAAGATCCTACTAAAAATGCATAGTATTCCCCAGATGTACATCTAGGCCTAGAGGTGTTCTTTGGATCCACAGTTGGGGAAAAGGGCAAGGTATTTGCCCACACTGGTTTATTTACAAGCCAGTTAGTCAGTATGGCTTCCTGTGAAATAGAAGAGCAGGTATCTAGTTGGAGACCCATGGGGAACAAGATCAATGTGGAAGACTCTATGGAGCCCCCTTTCTAAAAAAAAAAAAGGATGAGTTCTACCGTAGCCTCAGCCCAGCAGCTAACTCCCAGGGCTGCTCCTCCTGGCCAGGCTAACCCTTTGAGTGTTCTTCAAACAGTATTAACCCTGCCATATTCATGGGCATTGTCTGCTCGGTTGTCTTAGCCTTTCCTCGTGATGGGTCCATTGCTGGCAGTGGACAGGTGAAATCCTTACTCCAGGCCCCTCTGGTTTTGTCCTCCACTCTTTGAACGGAGAGTCAGTCCGTCAAAGACTGTTCATTGCACATGGCAGTCTCCTCTTGGCCATCCTGGGGGTTCTGAGGTGAAAGCCTTCTTTCTTACAGATCATTTAAAAAGTAACAGTGCCACCTGTGAAGAGAGACGATGAAGTATGCAGACAGCACCAGGCCAGGGCCAGCGGCAGGGACATCCTGGGCTGGGAGAAAGGCTCATCCTTCTATGGTTTCTTTCCCCACGGGTGTCTCTGTCCAGGGCAGAATGAGGTGTTTCCCTGGGTCGGCAGCTCATCACCAGCACTGTTCTGTGTGGGGGGGGGAAGGGAGCTGCTTTCTGTTTTGTTGTGGGCCTGATTCTAGGGCTTTGTGGGTTATAGGGATTCAGGCTTCCATGGGCGTGGTTGTTCACCATCTAAAGTGGAGAGAATTCCTTATTTTGTAGGCCCTTGCTCCAATTCCATGTTATCTCAACTCCCTGAATCCTAATGCCTCTCTAGGCCACCTTCACACCTGAATCTGGTGGCTTGCTGAGGTGTCCCCAGCATTAAGACTCCAGTTCTCAACCAGAGAAAGTCATCGGGTGGCCCCTGGTCTCAGCACTCCAGGTGTTGCCTTACAGGCATTTCCTGGCACTATTTTTCTCAAGGCCCTTTAATCCCACATCAGAAGGGGTTCCTGGAGTGAATCTGCTTGCCTGGCAATACTCAGCATTGTGGTCTGCTTATAGGTTCCCTATTCTCCCATGGCCCCTCATAGGTACAGAATCCCCAGCCAGGGGCAGAAGCTACAGTGTAAGGCTTGACCACAGACCTGCAGGCTCAGATCTCACCAAGTGTAGCTATTGACTATCTTCAGGGCTCCAACCTCTTAGTTCACAGGGGCACAAAGGTTGGGGGGTAATCAAGCTCTTCTGAACAATGGGGAGTCTGTTGACTATTTATGGAGCCTCTGATGTTCTGAGCCCAAGGTAGCCATCTCAGAGTTGAAGTATGCTGCCCTGCATGGTTGAGTTGCTTTGGATGTCTGCTAGGCTTCCAGTGCCCTGTCCCCTCCTCATGCCAGAGAGTCACAATGGCCTGTGCTTATTAACAGCAATAACACATAGGGAGCATCTGTGAGTCCCTTTTGTCCTGGTCCCTCACTCTTCATGGATCTCCCAAGAGGCTGCTGAGTGGGTCAGTTCATGTGAGAATCTATTTCTGAAACTCTGGGCTGTGCAAAGTGTTGCTGCAGGAGGCAGGTGAGAGGCCTAGCTACGAACTATAAAGCATAAGGAATGCCTTCTACCTTGAGGCCACCCGTACATGGACAAGCTGTGGACCCTAGCTTTAGAAGAGGGCCTTTGAAGTGGCTAGGACTGTCTTCCAACTGGACAGCTCTTGAGAAAGGCACATGACTGATTTGTGAGCCCATTGCCTGCTATGTCTGTCTATTTCTTCCTTTTCATAATTGTGCACATAAAATATACTGGTGTTTGTGTTCCTGGACTGTCTGTGACTCATCTATTCCACTCTGGGGCCCTTTTCACAAGGACTATGAAGGTTGGGCCCTTCGTGCTTGGCATTATCCACATCACACCTTCCCTAACCAGGCTGGCTGGTGGTGAGGAGGGTGTGTCCCTGCTGAGCCCTGACCCTCTAGTAATCTGAATCTTGCAGTCCCAGGCCAATGGTAGATACAGAGTCCCAGCAGCATACAGATTGCCTATGCCTGTCCACGAGATGAGCAGCTCTTAGATAAACTGGCAACACCCTGGTGTGTTCATAATTAGAGAAGGCTTGGGGGCACTCTAAAAAAGGCCAAAAGGCCAGAACCCTTTTGTGTGACATGAAAGCTGTACTTGAAAAAACAGCAATGAGATGTGCCCTGAGAAGGGCCATTGTAAGAAGGTCCTTTTCTACTTATACCTCGGCTCTGTCTAGCTCTTTTGCCACCCCCCATCCCCACCCCTGGGCCATGCTCCTGACTACTTTCCTGATTTCAGGAAGGAAATTGAGAACTTCAAAATCTCTCAGAACAAGTTCCAGGGCTACATAGACCCTATCTCAAAACAAAGTTATTCAATCTGGCCTGCTAAACTCTAATGACCTGCTAAACTCAGGCTACAGAGCACGGCAGTGTGGTTTATAAGTCACTGGGAACGCCTTTGTTCTTACCATACACACATACTCATTCACTTGGAATTATTTATTTCTTTGAGAATTCACCCCCTAACAGTCATTTGCATGTTAGTATAAACAAACCTATAAGGTGGTTCTTTCAGAGTAAGATCTTGTAGAAAGAGGCAAACAACTAAATTCTTAATGAAGCCTTAGGGGGAAAAAAGGCAGGACCCACACTTAAAGGTCCCAAGACTTATTCTTAAGTAGCCAGCTCCGTGGGTGGCTTTCCTGTTACCCCCACCATGTATGTATGTGCAGGCACAGGTGCACCTGTGTGTGCCTGGAGACCAGAGGTGTGTCTCCTCAGAGATGCTGTCTACCTCCTTTGAGACAGAATCTTTCATTGTGCTGGAACTCACCAGCTAGTGTAGACAGGCTGGCCTCTTGTCTCTGCCTCTCTGGCCCTGGGACTACAAGAGGTGGGTGCATCACCATAGGAGAGTTTTTTGATGTGGGTCCTGGAGCCCAAAGTAAATCCCTCATGCCCGATAAGCAAGCTCTTTACCAACAGTCCGCTTGCCCCCAACCAGGTGACTATTGTTCTTGACACTTTACCCCATCTCTCCCCCTTCCCCTCCCTAACCCAATCCAAGGGGTAAATGACTAGGGGTTCACATAAATGACATAGGAGAGCTCATGCCAAGGTCTGCATCTTCTAAAACCTTCCCAGCCTTTACAAACATCTAACTGTGGTGATATATTGTATATTTAATAAAATTTGTCTGGAATATCAGAGGACAGAATCACCCAAGCCAAGCCATGAAGGTCAGGGAGTGATGACCCATGCCTTTATTCCATCACTTGGGAGACATCTGGATCTCTGTATCTGTAAGTTTAAGGCTTAACGGCTAGACAGCACTGGGGAGGTAGAGGCTGGAGGATCTCTTGAGTTCAAATCCAACCTGGTCCACAAAGAAAGTTCTAGGACAGCCAGAGATTTTTTTTTTAACACAAAACTCTGTCTTGAAAAAAAACAAAAAGCCAAAGCCATAACCAAAAAACAAACAAACAAAAAAAAAAAACAACAACAACAACAACAAAAAACCATTAAAAAAAAACCCAGAAGGCTGGAGGGATGGCTCTGTCTGCTGATATCCCAGACTTTGGTTTGTCCTGGATCTTGCTTTGACCAGGCTGGTCTTGAACTCACAGGGATCTTCCTACCCCTAACATTTAACAACAGTGAAGAAAATACTAGAACTTGGATTTTTCTTCCCAGAGCAGGTATGTATTTCTGCCCTGTGTGCAAAGGACAGATGAGTTCCTTCCTAGTGAAGGGGATTCAGGAAAATAGAGCCGCTGGCAAAGGTTGGAGGAACTGGGCTCCTTTAACTTCACTGTGGCTGCTGTGGCACTGCGGCCAGGCTCCAGGTGTCCACACACATCCTCATTTTCTCTGTTCAGATGGGCACCATTATGTCCCCATTTTTTATACAGGAAAGACTGTTGATATCCAGTCTACAACTGTATCCACAACATTTTGTTGTTAATTTCTTGTTTGTTTTTTGATACAGGCTCTTTCTGTGCAGTCCTGACTTTCTGGGATCTTGCCATGTAGACCAGGCTAACCTAGAACTCTCGAGTTTCTGTCCAAGTGCTGGGATTAAGGCTGTGCACCACCATGCCTGGCCTGGATTCATCCACCACATTTCTTTCCAACCCTCTCACCCCCCTTTCTGAGACATCATTTTATGATGTTGCCTGCACTGGCCTAACCACTCCTGTCTCAGCTGACAACAGGCACATGGCAACGTTCCCAGCTTTGTGACTCTTGTTTTGACACAGGCCTTTCAAGAAGGATTTGTGAGGAGTCAAGTGTCCTTTGGTACTGAGGACTTTCTGGATGTCTTAAGTCTGTCTCTTGTGAATGCTATTTACAGTGCTAAGTGGAAATATTTGTGAGTAGCAGGATAGGGGCCTCAGGGGGCTATAATGCAGGCAGTATGGAATGCCACCTTAGCCAAGACAAGATAACTGGCCAAAGGCCCCTCCTAGTAGAGGAGGTTGTAAAAATTTGGCCTCTGGTATGCTAGATTTATCCCTGACTGTCTCCTCCTACAGAGTTTTATTTTTGTCCCAGCCTTTCTCAATGATCCTATTTTCAACTTGAAGAGAAGTCTGGGCCTCTAGTTGTCTGTACTCTCAGAGAGCTTGAAAAGACCAGGTGAGACCTCTTCATAGCAAGACAAGCCTCTGCCAGGCCCTTCTGCAAACCCAGACAGGCCCAGAGGACTCACCCTTTTAGCTCTTCAATTCCATATTGGATGCCTCCAAGAGTAGGGACCAGGCTAGTGGCAATGATGAATGACCAGGGAAGATGATGTTGACAGGGGCCCTATAGAGTTATGCCATTGTACCACTGACTATTTATCCATGGGGCAGTCTCCAACAGAGACCATGTTTGTCCTCATGGACAGGTTAGGGAACTCAGGAAGTACACAGTGCTGTCCTGAATGCCATTATGTGATGCTTTCAGAGATGTGCCAGATTCTTACTGTCCTGAGAATACAAGTGTTTTCTGTGACAGCAGTCAGAGTATAGAGCAGAGCAAGTCCAGAATATGGTGAATGCTTTAGGGACCTCTTGATGAATGATTTTCTTATTTTATTTTCTTAAAACACTGTAACCAAGGCTATGTTGGAATTCAATGTAGCCTAAAACTTACAGTGATCCTCCTGCCTCAGCATCCCTAATGCTGGGATTACAGGCATGAGCCACCGACTTAACCAACTAATAAATGAGGTTTGTGCTCCAGAGTATCATAGGCTCTTTTGGGGACCCAAGGCTTGGAATAATGTTTAGAGAACTATCCCAGTCATAGTTTTGACGGACCTGCTCCCTTTTCCAAATCTACTAGTCAGCATCTCTTGAAGCTTTCAGACCTAGCCAAGACCCAGCTCTGTTAATTTGCCCATTGGTTCATCTGGCAGTTTGTTATCTTGGTACTGGGGAGGAGGAAGACATCTTAAGTCAAATAGTATACATAAGGAAAATCCACTTTGCCTTTGCCTCTCCACCTTTTGAACAGGAAGTTTTCTGGTTTATAAGTATCTGCCATATGGTGAAGAGAAAAGTCTATTTCTCACATTTTTGGAGATTTCAATCCATTACCAACTGACTCCAAGAGTGTGTGCCAGAGGAGGCCTGCCCCCCCCCCCGCCAGGTACAAGGGAAAAAAGTCAGGACCTCAAGACCCCCTTCACAAGCACACCACAATAACTAACTGGGCCCCACCTATTAAAGGCTCTCATTTCCCAATACTTCTGCTGGCTAACTAACCCTCCTACCCTCAGGCTGAGTGTGAAAGTAACCACAGCAAAGGTTCATGCAGCAAGAGAGGCATTGGGTTCCAGTCAGCCTAGCAAGTGTCTTGAACAGCAATGGTACACATCTATGTTATTAAGCAACGTGTGGGTAAAGCCTCTGGGGGATTTTCACTGTAGCTCATCACCTTGTTGGTTACAGAATGACTAGCTATCCTTGGCTCCTGAGGCTAAGGGGTCCCAGGACATGGGACTTTTAACAGACAAACTGATAAAAACAAAACACATCAGTGGAAACATATTTCTTATTAGTCACAACATACTCCTTGGCAGAATGCTCTCTCTCCTATTGGTGGGTCCTCTCCTCAGGTCTGAACCAGAGCAACCACCATCATTCTCTTTTATTTGAACCTCAACCCAAACCCTAAGCTGGCTGTCCACTAATTCCTGCTACCTGGATGTTTGGACATTGTAGCTGGAAGCTTTTCTCTGTCTCACTTGCCCCCCCTCCCCTGCCATGATTCTGCAGCTGCTTGGTCCCAAATAAACACAGAAACATATTAATTACAAACTACTTGGTCTATGCCTCAGGCTTATTACTAACTAGCTCTTTCACCTTAAATTGCCCACTTCTATTCATCTGTGTATTATCATGTGTCTTGTGGCTTTATCTGTGTTCCATGAGCTCCCTCACGGCTCGAAGTGTCTCTGCTTTTCTGTATCTCTCTGTCTCTGCCTTTCTTCTCCCATATCTCCTTTGAATTTCCCACCTGGCTGTATCCTGTCTTGCCATAGGCCAAAGCATTTCTTTATGAACCAATGGTAGCAACACGTATTCACAGTGTACAGAAAGGCCATCGCAAAGCAGAACATGTTTGAGCTTCTGTTTTTCTCAGCTTCTCTTTTGCCTCTGGGGAGTCTCCCTCATGGGTTCCGACAAACTCCCTTCTGGTTTCACATCAGCTGGTTATCTTGCTGTTACAGCCCTTCTCTCCATACTATGTAGCAATGAGAACTTGCTCTGTGGCCAGTCCAAATCTCTGCCACATACCTCACTTCTTTAAAAATATTTTTGTTATTGATTTTTTTGTCTTTTTTGAGACAGTGTTTTATACTATTTTTTTCTTTTAGGCCACCAACCAGCTCCCAAATCATAACGTATTATTAATTTGAATACTAGGCCTAGTTTAGGATCGTTCCTGGATAGCTCTTTTAACTTAAATTAACCTGTTTCTCTTTACTTTTCCCCTCAGGACTTATTACCTTTCTTCTGTATATCTTACTTTCTCTCCTTCTCAATGTCTGATTGGTTGGCAGATGCCTGGCTTTTTGCCCTGGGTGTATCCCTTGTTCCCTCCTTCTCTCTCTTCCTCCTTGAGCCTAGATTTCTCCTCCTATTTATTCCCTCTCCCCGCCAGCCCTGCCTATCCTTTCTCTGCCTAGTTTTAGGCTGCTCGGCTCTTTATCAGATCAACTAGGTGCCCTAGGCAGGCAAGGTAAAACAGACGCAGCACATCTTTACATACTGAAACACTCATCTTTGGGTTATTAAACAAAAGCAGCATAAACAAGAGTAATACACCAACAGCTAAAGTAACATTCCAAAGCATAAACAAGTGTAACCCATCTTTGCCTGGTTAAAATCATATTCCATGGCAGGGTTTCATGTTACCCGGGCTGGCCTTGAGGTGACACTATGTAACCAAGGATGACCTTGGACTCTGTTCTTCATACTTTTACTTCCCAGGCTTACACCACTCTACCATTTTATGTGGTGCTGGGGACTGAACCTAGAGCTTCGTGCATGCCAAGCAAGTACTCTAAAGATTTGCTTCCTATGCCAGAAGCTACTGTAGCCAGGCCGTTCTCACCCAAGACAAGGAGATGTGCTCTTTGTGAATTTGAAGTTTTTATTGAGGCATGCAAACTCAGCCAGGGGCAGGCACTCTTATGACCAGAAATCTAAAGAGGCTCCTCAGCAGGGGCTTTACAAAGGTAAAAACCAAAAGTTTGATACCTTCTGAGGGTGGATGAGATGGCTGTTAGCACTCAGAAGGCAGGGGCACAGGAGAAAGGCAGGCAGATCTCTGTGAGTTCAAAGCCAGTCTGGTCTACAGAGGGAGTTCCTGGACATCCAGGGCTACATATTAGACAGAATATGGAAGT
The DNA here is from genome assembly GCA_033318265.1 of Phyllotis vaccarum. Classification (NCBI taxonomy): domain Eukaryota; kingdom Metazoa; phylum Chordata; class Mammalia; order Rodentia; family Cricetidae; genus Phyllotis; species Phyllotis vaccarum. The sequence goes on from JARWLC010000006.1 coordinate 68,777,196, forward strand.
TTTTAATAAGAATAGAGCACAGTTGTGACACCGTGGTGCTTCTGTTTGATCTAGGAAGGAAGCAGAAAACCTTGCAATTTCAGAAGCAGAACAATAACAGATGAGTTATGGGTTCTGTAAGGCTGAGAGGTCAAACTGACCTACCTTAGCTCAAGGTTGGGTCAGGATTTAGCAAATGTATATATTTTTCATTATTCATGCCTCAAATTGCATCCCCATCCCCCTCCGGGTAGAGCTGCCTGTCAGTCTGTGCTCCATTGCTCGGGATAGCTTCACTTGTTCCTGAGCTTTGGGCAGTCTGTGAAGCACCTGAACCTTTCAAATTTTACCTCACAGCACAGATTGACCCCTTTGGGATTAATCCAATTTAGCTGCCGTCTTTCTCTGCCGTGGGATACCTGGGAGTTCTTTAGATACAGGCAGTCAAGGTCAGCTAGTCCCCAGAATCTCCTGCCTTTCTCATGGGCAGCTTCTGTAATGTGAGAGCTGATAAGCCTCAAGGTGGGAGGCAGGAGCCTGTCTGGACCCATTAAACACCAAAGTGGCAAGTCTGTTCTTTGGATCCCTTTAGATGTGAAAACACAATGACATTAGATGTTATTTTGCTGACTTTCTCTCAATCTGTTCCCCCAGGATCTCATGCCTGCTGACCAGCAGGACCAGATGGCACCATGTGCAGAAACATCTCACTGTGCCTGTCTTCACATCCTAAGAAATACCTCCTCGTCTTCTGAGTGGTGTGTCTGTCCATCCCTTCCAGTTATTTGTGTATTTTTTTCCATTCACTAATTGCTGTAAAATTGACCCAGTCCTGGCTTGCATTTTGTCCCCAGAGATGGAAGCTTATTTTGTTGTCCAGAGAAGGAAGGATGAGAAGAAAGGAGACAAGGAGGACTGGGAAGGAGCAGATTGCTTTGTATTCATGAATGTTTGCCATCAGCCCCCTTTCTCAGACATTGCCAAATACACCCCATGTGCCCTTAGAACATCTTAACTGCACAACAAAAGATTTGGTTTCCAAGACTTTGGACCTGAATTTGAATTCCAGGCCCCTGACTCATGCATTGGGGCATGTTATATAACTTGTCTACGCATCATCTGAAAATGGAGCTAATAATAGTCTGACCTCTCAGAGAGCTGAGGAGATTAGCTGAGACAGTGATTGTCAAGTGTCTGACATGCAGTCTCAAATCAAGAGAAAAATATTCTCTCTGTCTCTCTCTGTTTCTGTCTCTGTCTCTCTCTCCTGTGTGTGTGTGTTTATCTCTCTTGGTATTTATCTATCTATCCATCCATCTGTCCATCTGTCCATCCATCCATCCACCCATCCATCCGTCCGTCCGTCCATCCGTCTGTCTGTCTGTCTGTCTGTCTGTCTGTCTGTCTGTCATTTATCTTTGAGACAGGTAGCCAGGCTGGCCTGGAACTCTATTTAGACTAGATTGACCGCAAACTCACACAGATCCTTCTTTCTCTGAGTGCTGAGATAAAAAAACAAACATCCGTGCCCAGCCCCAAACATTCTCTCTTGTGTATTTTGTAATTTCTGATCCATGTGTAAGTAAGACCCTATCATCAAAGTTACTGTTATTTTATACCTATAAATACATGTCATGGAGTATACAAAGATTTGGAATTACCTTACATCCATCCTAGCCTGGTAAGACAGACAAGGCAAGTACTATAATTCCTACCACACACATAAGAAGCTGAGAAGAGGGAAGTGGTTGAGGTCACATGGTCTAGATTGTCAGTACTGTAGCCAAGGACTTCTCCCATGACACTTGACTCTATTATAACCAGTCTCTTTGCTTTATGAACTTTACATCTTAAAACAGTAAGATGCCTCAGCAAGTAAAGTCACCAAGCACTGAGCTTGACAACCTGAGTTTGACCCATCCTTTGACCTCCACATGCATACTGTGGTATGCCCCCAGCATAATTCCCCAGTACATAAATCGAAATGAAACTTAAAAATGTAAAGCCTTAAGAGACGGTTAAACAGTTAAGAGCACCAGCTGCTCTTAGTTCTATTCCGGAGGATCTGGGTTCTATTCCCAGCATCCATATGGTGGATGGCTCCCAACTGTCTGTAACTCCGGTTGCAGAGGATCCGGCACCCTCTTCTGGCTTCCGTGGATACCAGGCATGCATGAAGTGTGCAGACATACATGCAGGCAAAACACCCATACACATAAGATAATAAAACAATAATAATCTAAATTTTGAAAATGAGCTACTGCACAGCCGAGAGAGAGAGAGAGAGAGAGAGAGAGAGAGAGAGAGAGAGAGAGAGAGAGAGAGAGAGTTTCTGCATTCTTTACAGATTTGGATTTTCCCACTTTAGTATCTGGTATGCATTTCTCTGCATTGAAATAGACAACATTCTTGCCTTTAAATAACTATAGACCCTTTCAGAGTCTTAATATATAATCTAGTTAGCTTAGCTATTCCCCATTGTTGGGTTGTAATTTCACACTGCTCTAAAATAATGCTCCTGTTATTCACTTTAAACTTTGCCTTGGGGATGAGTAAGTACATTGATTTGAAACCGCTTGTTTGCTGAGCCCCCCTGCCCCACCCAGTTCCTGATGGTTGGCGGCCTTTGGAGGATTGTCTTTCCAAACTCAGTAGTTGTTTCCAATCAGCTGGTCAAATAGGCCGTATTGAGTGAGAGAACAGTGCTTGGTGATCCAGATGCATAATCTGTGTCCCTGACCCCCAAGGAGCTCATGTGTAACCGGGGAGACCTTTCAGCTGTGTTTGCATCCAGCCAATGAGATTACTTCAGCAGAGCTTGCTTGCTCATCCAGATGGACATCTGGGTGTGAGGAGTGTCATGAAAGCAAAACTCTAAATAGGCTTTCCATTTGTCTTCCTGCCTGTCCAGGGCTTGACTTTCATTTGACAAGAAGCTGCTAAAGATGAAACAGTGATTAAGGAAAACACACTCAGGAGTGCTATGGAGCCTCCTGTAATTCACCAGGCATTGATATCAGACTCTTGTGGTTAGGTGAACCCACTAAGAATCAGTATAGGCTCACCTGTGAACCCAGCACTCAGGTAACTAAGAGAAGCATCCAAGAATAGGGCCACCCTGGCTATGGAGTGAGCTCTTAACTTCAAAACCTAAACAAACATAATTAACAAGGGAAATGAAGATTTCCAGATGATCTTTCCACAGACACACCAACCTGGGCAGCTATTTACACACCTATTTACACACCTAACTATTTTCACAAGTAAGGAAATAGTTTTTAAAAACAAACTTTAAAAAAGAATATGAAATGCCAGTATTTCCCGTCTCTCTCGCCTGTTCATTAGATGGAGACAACAGTATATTATCCACCTGGTATTGATATAACAAAATACCTGAGGTTGGGAAATACACAAAGTAAAGATTATTTGGCTCTGTCTACCGGCTAGAAGTTTTGTAGAACACCAGAGCATGCATGATGCTGATGGCCTACAACACAACACAGAAGAAGAAAAGAAACCGGTCATGTCTGTATCCTTGAATGAATTTACTCCTTCAAGGGGAACATCATACCATTTCCTGTGTCCTATATATTACATCTCACTAGTTCCCACTTTCTAGAAGATTCTGCTCAACACCGACCAAGATTGAGTTGAGATTCTAACAGATGGTTTTGAAAGAACAAGATGTAAACAGGTGAGATGGGACACACCTGTCATTCTGGAGTTTAAGAAGCTGAAATTGGAAGAGTTTGAGTTTATAGACAGTCTGGGTAACAATGAGATTCTATCTCAAACAAAGAAACAAAAATAAACACACTAACTAATTAACAAAAGACAAGAGAAGACCAGAGAGATGGAGCAGTGGGTAAAGTACATGCACAGAAAACTTGGGGACCTGAGTTTGGATTTAGCCCAGATAAAGCTGGACACAGTCAGTAATCCCATCCAACAGTGAGTTGGGGGAGGGGCAGGCAAGTCTCTGGAAACTACCTGGTCAGCTAGCCTGGTCTACATGGGGGCAAACAGTAAGATACCCCATCTCAAACAAGGTGGAGGATGAGGACTGCTACCTGAGGTTGTCCTGTGACCTCCACACTCGAACTACAGCAGAGATGCAGCCACATTCACACACACACACACACCCCACACATGTACATATATACACATACAGGCGCACACACACATATACACACATACAGGCATACACACACGCACATATACACACATATAGGCACACATATACATACACACGCACACACTGGCACATACAGGAACATGCATACACATTAACACACATACATATACATGCATACACAGAGGCACAGACAGGCACACACACACAGGCACACATACACACAGAGGCACATACAAGCACACACACACATACACACACAGGTACAGGCACACTCACACACATTAACATACACACAGAGGTACATACAAGCACACACACACATACATACATACACAGAAGCACATACAGTAACACACATACATACACACATACAGAAGCACATACAGGCACACACATACACACATTCATACATACACATACACACAGGCACATATAGGCACACGCACGTATTAACACACATACACACACACAGGCACATACAGGCCCACGCACACACATTTAGAAAATAAAGAGCAAAACATTGCCCAAATGACCTATCAGAGGCTGGAGACCAAACTCATCAGCTACTGTGTACTGAGCAGCAGAACAGCATGGGTCTAACACATATTAGGAGCTCAATAAACATTTGTTGACTTGACCAGGGAATTAGCAGGTGTTATAATGAGTCCACAAAGGACAGTGTACCCCTTAGTATCTAATTAGACCTGAGGTTGATGCTCCTTCATTCCCCGTTCCAGTCCTACCCCACAGGTCTCTCCTGCCTAGACAGTCTACTCCCTGTGCCTGTCACCTGTGTCTGCTATGTGTGACAAGTGTCTCTCTCATTCAGGGGAGTAAAAACCCGAAGCTAGAAGTTCACCCCAGGACAAGGAAGGAGAGGCAAGTGCTGTCCTTAGCCCAACTCCTCAGGTTTCACAGACTGCAGGAGTCACTGCCACAGCTGATCAGCCAGCTCACCCTTCATTTCCCGCTCCTGGCTGCCGAGGCAAGGGACGGCAGGCCTAGAGTCATCAGCTGACAACATTCCCATCAGTCAAGGATACTCATACCAGACAGTGGCCACACTCTCATACCTCATGCCTGCCAGGGTCTTCAATGTTGTCTTTTAGTCAGCCTTCTGGCTCCTTCTGGCTGTTTTGTAACTGCAATGGACTCCTCATATGGGCTAGAGAGTTGGGTTCGTCATTGTTTTAAGTTGTGTGTGTGGTATGTATATGTGTGTATACACGTGTGTTCAGGTGAGCGTGCCTATACATGTTTGTGTAAAGGATAGCGGTTAGTGATAGTGTCTTCCACTATTTTTACATTTTTTTTTTTACTTTTCAACTTCAATGTTGTTGTTTTTAATTTTATGTATATGAGTATTTGTCTGCATGTATGTCTGTGCATCATGTGTGTTCCTGAAGCATGCCCCCAGAGATCGAAGGAGAGGTTTGGATACTCTGGAACTGGAGTTAAAGGGATTGTAATCTACTAGGTTGATTCTGGGAACTGAACTTGGGACCCTGCAAGAGCAGCAGATGTTCTTAATCACGGAGATCTCTCCAGCTCCTTCGCCATAATTTTTGAGACACTATCTCTAAATAGACCTGGAGCTCACTGATTGACTAGGGTAGCTGATGAGAAAACTGCCTCCATTTCTCAGGACTGGAACTACAGACACATGCTGCCACAGCTAGGCATTGCATGGACGCTGGGGATCCTCAGCCTTGTACATCAAACAATTTACCCTCTGGGCCATCTCTTTAGCTCCTAGGAGTGATTTTAGTGTACCCAGAGCCCAGTCAAATGTGTGAAGGCATATCTGCACTGCTTTCTCATTCCAGTACCTAGAACTGTGCCTCACCCAAAGTCAGTGCCGAATAACCATTTGCAAATGAAGAAAAAAAATGAACCCATCAGCAGTATTATGATAGCTGATAAATGACAGTTATCATAAATAATCATTATAAGTAAGTGATTATTATTCATGATAAAGAAAACAGTACTTCCATAGCTTTTCAGGATTAACAAACACATTTCCTACCTCATCCATTTCTTAGTCTCTCATTCAGTTGTTCTTTCAACCCCACTTTTGACAAGAATTTGATCACTTTGCTGGGCACAGGAGGCAGAGGCAGGCAGATCTCTGAGTTCAAAGCCAGACTAGTCTATGGAGTGAGTTCTCCATATGACAGAGAAATCCTGTCTCAAAAAGAAGAGGAAGAAGAAGAAGGAGAAGGAGAGGAAGAGGAGGAGGAGGAAGAGGAAGAGGAAGAAGAAGAAAAGAGAGAAGTGAATTAGATAACTTCAGAACTACAAAATGAGGCTGCATGTTCTGGGAGCATCAGCAATGGGGTCTGTGATCAGGGCCAGCAGGAGGAAGTCACAAATGCACCAAGTTCAAAAGGAGGTGGGCTGCTAACCATGAGCCAGAGTTGGGGGAAATCACACTGCAGGCAGAGGAAAAGGTAGAAGCTGAGGGGTAGTGAGGTATAGGAAAGGTGAGGACAGAGCAGCCAGGATGTGACCTAATAGGACCCCTGGCTTGGAGATAGCAGCAGCATCAGGACCTGCAGAATCCAATGTACTTAGTAACACTGACCTGGCCTTGGAGACATCTCTGCCAAGACACTGTTCCCAGCCCCTTCTTTGTTGCCCCCAGGAGGCTTCTCCCAGTTATGGTAAACTAGGGCCTTGCACACACCACAAAAGCACTGTGCTACTGCTGAGCTATGCCCCCCACTTTCATATCAGGCCTGTTTAATGATCCATCTGCTCGATCCCCACCCCCTCTGTTTGAGCGCCCCACTAAGACAGAGACCGTGGCTGTGCATCCCGTGTCCTGCTGTCTGAAGCAGTGTCTGGGTCAAGATAAAGTGCACTGAGCAGGTGTCTGGAGTTCTGTACAGTGGGGAAGTCTGGGCTGCAAACAGGAGTGTGAATAAAGACTCTCCTAGCTTTGATGGGAGAGGGAGGGTCAGAGAGTTGGAAAATGGAGAGATCAAAGGATGCCATGAATTTAGTGCCACACAAAGGAGGGATGGATTGAAGCTGTCATTCTTAGAAGGAAGGGGGGTGCCATTTTTAAGGAAAGCATGTTTACCAAATACTGGGGAAGAATTTCAACAGGTCCACAGGAGTACAGAGAACATCTAGTGTATCTCCATTCTCCACTCACACTTTACATGCCTAGCATTGTGCTTTGCCACACTAACCCATGAAGCATTTGATTGTTATCATGTATGTTTTGAAGGTGGGGGAGTTCAAAGGTTAACGCACACGCTCCTTTGCCCTGTTTCTGGGAAATGCCACCATAAGTGACGGAGCTTTGAAACCTAGTGGTGTCATTCCAGAGTCCAGGTTCTTACTCTAGCTGGTACTGTCCTCCAGCCAGCCTTTGCCCCGCTGATGGTACTAAATATTAATATACATATGGAAGGGAGCGGGTGCTAGGCAAGATTTCTCATGAAGTTGCTTGGCCCATTGGCCTAACCTTCTGAAGCGTAGGCAGGCACTGAACTTCCAACCCTCCTTCTTCAGCCTCCCAAGTATCTGAGATGACAGTTCTATGCTACCACTCCCTTTTAAAGGCCCTCCTGAGAAGGAGGGACACCCCCCCACCCCACCCCACCCCCACTTCCCTGATCATTTTGCTGATGAGATAGTTGAGGAGATCCAAAGCACAGCAGCCTATAAACTGTGGAAGCAGGATCTGCAGTTATGACCACTCTGCCTGTCTCTTCCAGATACTCAAAGCTGAGCTGTAGGTTCAGGTCACCTCTGACTGTCACTTTCTTTGAGTCTTGGGAATCCCAGTGTGGCCCTACAGATGGTCTCATTCCATGTACACTTCTGACTCAGCAGCTGGCTCTCAGGTACTAGATCTGAACCTTTGCTCTACCGTGATGAAGACTGGGACATCTCCTTGACCTGGCACAGGAAAGGAACAACTCAGAGCATCAGCAACTTTGGGGGGAAAATAGGTACAGCTAAAATCTATTTATATGTCCTTGATGGGAAGGATGGAGACAGCGGATCTAAGGAAAGGCCGTTCAAGGACTCAGCAAGTCAGCATTGCCAGTACCTGAGTGGGTACTGAGTGGGTTGATGCAAGACACCAGATGGGCAGTACATGCAGCTTCAAAATGGACACCTCGTGTCCATTTTCCACAGGATGCTCTTCTTGGTTCTACCCCATCCTGCTCTCTTGCTGTATTTCTCTGGACTTCATTTGCAAAGGGCTGACCAGTTCAGGAAGTTCCTGAAACCAGACAATGGGGGAATTTTTACTTTTGTGTTCTTGTTGTTTGGGGCTTTTGTTTACTTTTGAGACAGGGTCTCATTATGTTGCTCAAGCTGGGCTCAAGTAATCTTCCGTTGTGAGTGCTGGGACTGTAGGGCAGGCTGCCTCCTCCCACACAAAGGGACAAATGACATGTCAATCCACTCTCCTTGAACCACTGCTGCAGGGAGGGGGGTGACAAAGCAGGAGGTGTCTCCCAATCTTACTGTTCAGTCACTTTCACCATCAGCTCCTGATTTAAAGGACATCTGCATGAAGCTTCAGCCACTTAGTCCCTCTTTTTTGAAAATAATAGTCACTATGACTGCACTGTGTCTCAGTTTCCCCATGAGTGGGGCCTGAAGCCTCTTCTAGCACACAAAAGTTGGACTAAGGAAACCTTATCTAATATGATAACTGGAAAAGCCCATCTGTGGGCAAAGAAGCAGGTAGGTGAGGGAAGGGGTAGGGGTTGAGGTGGGTAGAGGCGGGGAGATCCCCGTTTCAATCCAAGTTCAAATTCTGGATCTGCTTTTTGTTTATGTGATGTTGGGCAAATTACCATCTCAAAGCCTTATGAAAACTATTAATATAATCTCCAAAGTAGCACTTGGGGGTAAGCGACATCTACAGACACAATTTATCATCAGAAAATGGAGCAAGAAAAAAATTTGAATAAATGGGGATGTCCCTAAGTTGAGTATTTATTTAGCACACACGGCATTAAGTTTTCTGTCCAGCAGGGTATAAACTAGGTATGGTAGTCATGCCTGTGATCCCAGCACTTGGGAAATGGAAGCAAGAGGATCTGAAATTCAAGGGTTTCCTCAGCTGCACAGTTAGTTCAAGGCCAACCTCGGCAGAGATGGGAGAGAGGGGAGGAAGGAGACAGGAAAGGAAGGGAAGAAAAGGGGAGGGGAGGGGAGGGGAGGGGAGGGGAGGGGAGGGGAGGGGAGGGGAGGGAGGAAAAAGAAAAGAAAGCAATCAAGCAGAAATAGACACAACTACTTGAAGTGTAATATGTGATAAGGTCGGGAAAGATGGACTGGCTAATAAGTAGATCTGGATTAGCTGAAAAGTTATATAGAAAAAAGAATCTTGAATATTTTATCCATTTAGTCATAATCAGACAAATTTCAAATGGATCATTAATTTACACATAAATAATAATTTACACATAAAGGGGAGGGGAGGGGAGAGTCTTTCCTGAGTTTTCTGTGACGCTCTCTCCACAGCTCTGAGAACTGTTTTTGGATCACATCTACTGAAGATTGGATTCTGTTTCATGGTAGTAAAGTTTATTTGACCTGGGCTGGAATTAGCTCCTCCTGGATTCTCTTGGTGAGATGAGATAAACCACTTTAAGGTAATTCTGAGAGTCAGTATTGGAGGAGAATGTGAAGTGAGGGTAAGGGTCAGAGTGCAGAATCCTGTCCTCAGCAGAGAACATCTAAGCTCTCCTGGTTGGGTATTCTTCTTGAAGCTGGGCTTCCCAGATGGGATCATCCTGAGGACCTCTTCTCGGAACAGCCTTTCCCATCCTTAAAGAGAGTCACAATTGCCCTGCCAATTCTTCTATTTGGAGATTAAATGTCCCCAATTGCCTTGAGCAGTCTCAGGTCACCACACCTCTCCCTAGCATATTCTATGCTTATGTTCCCAGCATATTCTAATGGGTCTGTCAGGAGCCCTGACTCAGAGTCTTTTCCCAGTGCTGTATATATCACTCTGATGTCCCATGTGGGCCAGCATTCTTGTCTGGGGTCTCCCTTTGTTGCTCCTCTACCTTGCTGTTCCCCAGCTCACTGGGCTTTTTCCAGAAACAGAACCTTTCCCACCAAAGTGTATTCTTGTGATGACAGTAGAGCTTTCTAGATTCACCGTGACTCTGCTCCCAAGCCCAGTTAATTAGCCAAGAGCTTGGCACTCAGCTTAACCTGCTCTACCTAATTCATCTCACTGACTGCCTGAGCCCCATCTCAGGCCATGGAAAACAGCAGGATAAATGCAGCATCAGCTGGGCATGGGCACAGCCGTACAAGCCCAGAACTTGGAAGACCAAGGCAAGAGCAGCCTTGAGTTTGAGGCCAACTTGGGCTACACAGTGAGACCAACTTCTGAAACCAAACAAACAGGATTTGAGAAACAACTCAGCAGATCAGAATGCTTGCTGCTCTGGAAAAGACAGAGTTCAGTTCCCAGCATCCACATCCAGGAGCTCAAAAACAGCTGTACCTCCAGCTCCAAGGGATCTGATGACCTCTTTGGCCTCTGCAGGCACCTGTACTCATTTGCATGTGCACACACACAATTAAAAATTATATATATCAGGATAACCTGTTGCTTAAGAATATTTCCTGCTCTTTCAGAGTTCATTTCTCACCAGGAGATCTAATGCCCTCTTCTAACCTCAGGTACCCACACACATGTGGCACACACATAGATTTAAAAAATAATAATGTAAAATAAAGTCAATCTTTAAAACAAACAGATAAATTAATAAAAATCTACATTCAACTATATACATCAAGATAAAATAACAAATCCTTAAAAATTAGCTATCTGGAAATGTTATGTAGCTTAATTCACTGAAAAAATGCAGTTCTGAGAAATGCAACTGGGAAATTCTTCTGAGAAGCTCTTCTTCGAGTGGCGATTCAGAGACCCAAGATCTCACTATTCTGAGGCCCTGTCATCTTTTTTATTTAAAATATTTATTTATTTATTTTATGTGTATGAGTGTTCTATCTGCATATAAGACTTTATGTCGAAGAGGGCATCAGCTCTAACTATAATTTTTTTTTCTTTTTTTGTAAGCTAATGTGGTTCTGGGAATTGAACTCGGGACCTCTGGAAGAACAGCCAGTGCTCTTATTTCATGAGCCATCTCTCTAGCCCCAAGGCCCTATCATCTTAAATCTTCCATTTCCAGCTGCAAGGGAGATGGTGAAAGTGGGTAGATATAGAGAAGCCCACCAGCTCTGATGGCCTCTTTCTGAAAGGGGTGCAGGCTGCTTTCTCTTGTGTCTATCAGTCAGGTGTCAATCGTAGTTTTCCTGAAATGCAGTGGAGGCTGAGGGATGGCATCTCTCTACATCCTGGGGCAGATGAGTAAGAATAAAAATTAGTAAACACTGGCAAGCCAGAGATTAGAAGTTTCCTATAGAAGGGGCGGCATTGTACATATTTGGGGGTTTTGTTTGCTTGGTTACATGCTTGCTTTAATGCATAGATAACTAGTCTATACAAAGCAAAGGGTAGTCCTAGAGAGAAGACAGAGATGTGAAGAAAAGTATTGTTTAGACTATTCATGAGAAACGCCTGCCTTTCCCTGGGCATCTTTCCAATTGTGTTGAGCCTATTTTGTATTACATTTGGTCTAACACAATGCCTTAATGTCAAAATGCTACTAATTAATACAAAAATACAAACTAAATAACTATATCCTCCATTCTCACATGAATTGCTAAATAAATAAAATATCCCTGATAAATATATGTCCCTTCAGATGTGGGAATTCTAACTCCTACAGTGGCAGTATTAGGAGACAAAGCTTTTCTGAGATAAGGTCATGATCATCGTGGAATCCTGGTGCTGGGATTAGTGACCATAAAAGAGACCAGAGAGAGGCCTTCTCCCCCTGCTACCAAGCAAAGACACGGTCAGAAGTCAGTCTTTGGATCAGGAAGTTGCCCCATTTGATATGAGATCCACTAGTACCTTGAACAGTCCAGCTCCCAGAAATATGGTTTGTATGTCTAAACTACCCAGTCTGCTGTGTTTTGTATGGTTAATTAAGGACTATAATTAACACACATCTCAGATCTTTCTTGTCTAGATCGGTTAGCCAGATAGCAAGCATGTTTTAGGCTGTCTAGATTTTGCCGCCTTTGTGACTGCTCAGCTCTGCTGCCACAGCACAAACAAAGCCACAGAGGGTGTACAAACAAACAAGCATGCCTGTGTTCCAGTAAAGCTTTATGTTATAGTAACAGGCAGAAGGGGCTGGGCACACTTAGTGTATGCAAGGTCTGGGTTTAAACGCCAGCACCAAAGCAATTAAAATAAAGCCAGCCAACAAAATCAGGCAGAGGCTTGATCTGACACACAAGCTGTAGTTTGCAAACCTTTAGTCTAGTTGCTCTATTTGGATCTAGGCATGGATCCTCTTTTCTCAGTAATTAAATATAACCTAACTGCTTCAGTCCATCTTTCAAGTCAGAAACATTTTTGTTTGTTTATTTGTAGCTCTGGCGGTTACAGAATTCAATATGTATTATAGACCAGGCTGCCCTCAAACTCACAGAGTTCTGCCTGCCTCTGCCTCCAAAGTACTGAGATTAAAGGCATTTGCCACCTGGCTCAGTGATTTGATCATCCAGAATAGCAGCTGGGTTGTGTGCATATTAATTGAGTATTTATTTATTTATTTTGAGATGGGGGTCTTGCTATGTATCCCAGGCAAGCCCTTGGCTTATGATCCTCCTGCTGGGATTATAGGCATGCATCACCCTACCCAGAAACCTTGATAACTTAAAGGTTCATCAGATGCAAAGTTCCTGAAGATGTGGCAAGAGGTGACCATTCTACACCTCCTGAGGAGGTCACACTAGGAGCAGTCAGGACAAGGAAGGATGCTGCTTGGAAAACATCCTAGTAGATGCCCTTTAAGTATCCTTGGAGCACAGCCTCTCTTGGCTTGGTCCTCAACTCTCTGGTTTCAGTTTCATAGAAAATGTTTGACGGAGAGGTGGAACAGAAGCACTGTGGAGGCTGTCCTGAGAACTGCCACCTTCAATAAGAACCCATTGTCTGGCTATTTTACAGCTAACTCTAGCAATCTCTGGGATATGTGTGTCAGGGTGTGGGGGCTCTGGGTTTAGAATCATAGACTCCTAATTTTAGGGCTGAGCCTTAGCAATTAGTATGGTAGGAATCAAACCCAGGTCCTTGTCTCAGCAAGAGTAACAAGCGCTCTAGACCACTGGAGTCCTTTACTACAGCACAGAGCAGAGTAAGAAACCTGAGCTGCTTGGTGTTTTAGTTTAAGGTGGTGTGTGTGTGTGTGTGTGTGTGTGTGTGTGTGTGTGTGTGTGTGTGTGTTGTTTCTCTGAGGGTTGGTTCCAAGACTAAAAGGACTTCCTATCAGCCATAAGCTAACTGAAGTGATGACTGCTTTGAGACTCACTTCCCTTGAGCCAGGTTAATGTTTTTAGTAAGTAACCATTGTGTGTGTGTTTCTGACATCACTTCTGGACTTAATTGTGTGTGTGTGTGTGTGTGTGTGTGTGTGTGTGTGTGTGTGTGTGTTACCAAATATGTGTTATTTTTCCACCCATTTCTCCCATATAAACTGGCTACTCAATTCTGACACGATATACCTGACTTTGATTAGCATTCAGAAATCAGAGGATTTACTCTTATGCAGCCATCCCTGCTTCTAATTATAATGCCAGACAAAGATGGGGTCCCCAGATGACTTGCAATTCTATCTGGTTGACCACAAAATAAGGGATTCTAATGACATTCCCCTCAGAATGATCATTCATGAAAACAGAATGCAGGAAGGTACATGGCTTTGAGACTGAGAGCGAAAGTCAGAATAGTCAAAGATGTATGAAGCAACGTGTTTCTTTACCAACAGGGAATGGCCTTGAATTTCATGGTTCAAGAGTTTACAACTCAACCTCTCACACCTCTCTCCTGCCTGGAGGTCAGACAGTGAGGCTGAATGTCCCCACCCTTTAATTATGTGTTGGTTTTTCTGGCAATCAACTCTCATCTTGCAGATGTCTTAGGGTTTCACCTCATTATCCTAAACTCCAGCATGTTTAGAAAGGGGGTTTGTAATCACTCAGGCAATACCACAGGTTGGGAAGCAAAAACACAGAGTCAAAGGGCAATCAGCTGTTAGTGTTTCACTAGGGTAAGCTGTGTGGTTTCCAGGCAGCTAGGACATTGCAGGTTAGAAGTCACATTTCACGATGTTACTTGAGTCCTAGGCTGGAAGCCCAGATCAAGGGTGGGTCTCAACAGGCCAGGCAGAGACATTTGCCCCAAAATACCAAACAGAAAAAGATGGTGGTAAATAGGAAAAGGATTGATTCAGTATGTCAAGATCCATCCTAGGAGTCTTGTAACAAATACAAAAATTCCTGCTGCCTAGAGGTGGGGTAGTTTCAACTCTTGCCACAAATGTTTGTTGGAATCCAAACAACTGCTTGAGAGAGTGGGTCTGAGAATGGTGCCCAGGAGGAATTGCACGTTTTTGCAATTCTTCAAATTGAAGCCTCACACAGTATGACTTAAAAAACAAAAAACAAAGCCACAAAGGTGGCTGGGGAATGGCTCCGCAGTTAAGAGCCCTTGCTGCTCTTACAGAGGATGGAGTTTGATTCCCAGCAACCCCTTGAACTCCCAGCTTTCATCTCTTCAGACACCTGCACTCCCACATACACATAACTAAAAATTAAAACAAAACCAAAGAAGGGGTAGAGGGAAGGAGGAAGGGAGGGAGAGAGAGAGAGAGAGAGAGAGAGAGAGAGAGAGAGAGAGAGAGAGAGAGAGAGAGAGAGAGAGAGAGAGAGAGAGAGTTAGGTCAACAATTAGCCTTCCTTTAGGTTTTAGTAATGACTGCAGACTTCGAGGCGCTACACTGGTGATCTGGAACAAGCTATTGTAAAATCTGGTAATTATGATGCCAGTCTTGACGTAGGAAGGACTACCAGTTTGTTTAATTTAAATTTTTTGAGACAAAGTCTCACTCTGGAAACCAAGCCGGCTTTGAACTCACAGAGATCTGCCTGCCTCTGCCTGTCTTGAGTGCTGGGATTAAATGTTGGGATTAAAGACAACACCAAGGCCAGTTAGGACTACCAGTTTTAAATAAATATTCCTTAAATGATTGACAGGACTCAGTGGAGAGTTGTGCTGGTGTTGGACCCAAAGCTTAAAGTACCAAAGGAAACAGACGTAAATTAAAGACAGCCATGCCATCCTAACATTGTGCACTTTGACATTAGACATCATTAGGCCCAAGTGAAGAGTCCGTGCTGGCAGCAGATAGCCTCTAAAGTGCCTGGCACAGTCAACCACCAGCAAGGGCCAACCTTGTCTCTTTTTCTGAGCACCCACTTCCTTGTTTCCAGCCTGACTGTCTGGGTTTGTGTGTTAACCTGACTGACATACACTAGAGTCATCAAAGGAAGGAGCCTCAGTTGAGGAAATGTATCCATGAGGTCCAGCTGCAAGGCATTTTCTTAATTAGTGACGAACAGGAGAGGCCAGCCCATTGTGGGTGGTTCCATTCCTGGGCTGCTGGTCCGGGTTCTATAGGAAAGCAGGCTGAAAAAGCCAGAAAGCAGCTCCCTCCATGGCCTCTTCATCAGCTCAGCTGCCCCAGATCCCAGCTCTGCTAGAGTGTCTTTCCTGACTTCGTTCCAGTGATGGACTATGAGCTGGAAGTGTAAGCCAAATAAACCCTTTTCTCCCCAATTTGCTTTTTGGTCATGATGTTTCTCATTGAAGCAATAAAAACCCTAACTAAGACACAGCCTTAATTGGACCAGACTCTTGCACATTTCTCTTTCAGACTGTGCAGGTCTACCTGCATTCTCAGAACCCTGGGCTTCTCCCCACTGCCCAGTGACCTGTGCATCATGGGCCTGAAATGGCCACTTCCTGAAATTACAATCTAATGTCCTGGGGCATCCCTCCCCCAAGAGATCAAATTAGGAAGATGAGAGTTGGAAGGAAGGAATCAGTTTATTCAAAGCTGTCCCTCAAAGCTCCACCTTTATGAGGAGATGGGGATTGAGAGGGAAAGCAGGGCAAGTCAGCTGCATGCTGAGTGGGATCCCCTCCAGTGACCCCGGCTCTCTCCTTTTTCTCTTGCTATATCATATGAAGGACTTGAACCCACTGTTGCTAGTTACTAAGGAAGCATTGTCAGATGGTCTGAGGCCTAAGACTCTAAGAAATATTTGTCAGTTCCTCTAGCCATGTAGGTGGGTCTTCTAGTCAGCTAAATTAGCATCAGAAGAAAGTGAATTGGCAAAGGGGAGTAGGAACAATCTCAGAGAAGCCCACTGCACTCCCCCTTTCCTCTTCCTGTCAAAGTGGAGGGCAGTTAAAAACAAGGTACACAGAATTCTTGGTGCTTGCAGTAAATCTTCTATGATGTGGCATGCTCTACATTTGCTTTTATTTTTAAATTTTTATTTTTATTTGTGTGTGTGTGCGCGCACATGCACATGTGCTATCAGGTGACCACGGGGTCCAGAAGAGAACATGGGATCCTCTGAAGCTGGAGTTACAGGTGGTTATGAACTTCTCAACTTAGGTTCTAGAAGCTCAAGTCTGATTTTGGGCAGTGGTGTGCACACCTTCAATTCCAGCCCTTGGGAGGCAGAGGCAGGCAGATCTCTGAGGTTGAGGCCAGCCTGGCCTAAGAGCAAGTTCAGGACAGCCAAGAATATACAGAGAAACCATCTCAAAACAACACACACACACACACACACACACACACACTCAGAGAGAGAAAGAGGGAGGAAGAGAGAGAGGGAGAGAACACAGCGAGAAGAACTCTTAACCACTGAATCATTTCTCCAGCCCCTTGTCTCTGTTGGAAGAAATAGCTTTATGCTTCAGAGAACAAACAGCCTTATCAGCTCTTTGCTACCCACTGGCTGTGGTCTTTGTTATATCTCATCACATTTCTGGCTATCACAAATTCTTCCATGTGGAAGGTCCTGCCCCCCCCCCCACCCCCGCCACATTGATGGTCAAACACATATTCATGCCTTGGAGCCTTGCTCAAAAGCTTCTTCCTTGTTCATCCTGAGCTCTCTCAGAAGCACCAGCCCTTCATTAGGGATATGGTTTCAGTTCCTTGTGCTTGGACTAACTAGCCATCTCTCCAATCCTTTCCTAACAATTTAAAAAGAAATTACAATTTAAAATAAAAAATTCATAGTTCTGCCTATGTTCATCAAAGAACAGAATTAACAGAATGGAGACACACATGTTTCATGTGTATATGGAGGCTGAAAAATTCTTCAATCTGCTTTTGGCAAGCTAGTGACCCTGGAGAGCCATTTTGTAAATTCCAATCAGGGGAGCTTGCTCATACTTACCCCTCTTTTCCTTCTCTCTCTCTCTCTCTCTCTCTCTCTCTCTCTCTCTCTCTCTCTCTCTCTCTCTCTCTCTCTCTCTCTCTCTCTCAGGCTGCTAACAGATTTGATATGACCTACCCACAATTCACTTTGTCAGTGTCCTGGTTCAGACATAAATCTCATTCAGAAACACTCTCATAGATACTCTGAAGGATGTTTAATGAAATACCTGGGTAATTAAGTCCTCACTAAAACAAACAAGCAAAAATCTCACTGAATCGTTGCAGAGCTGTGGACTGTCTGTTCTGGGTCTATTGGAGAAGTTGTCCCCAGGTGTGTGGGAGTAAAATTGGCATAAGGTCCTTTCTGTGCAGTTACTTTGTATAAGTGGGATCCACAGAACACATGACCCAGAGACAGTGGTCATCTGGTTCTGCAGTTTGGATGCTGAATGTTCTCCAACGGTTCATGTGGTAAAGGCTGAGTCCCCAGATGGCACAGTAGAGAAGGGGTGGTGCCTAGGATATGTCTTTAGGACACAGAGGAGTGTTGTCTCCTTATGGCCCATCCTCTTCCCCTAAGGACTAAAACCTTGTTTACAGGGGGAAAAAGGAACTACAAATCTCCTTATCGCTGCCACCTGCTGAGTGCTAGTCTCTTGGGATCCTCTATGACCTTGGGCGTGCCCGGATGAGGAGGCAGGGTGTGTAAGAGAGTTAAGGTGACAGAGAGCTGAGACAAAAGAGACACGAGGAGGGACTCAGGCAGAAGCTGGAGAAGAGGCAGAAGCTGGGGACAAGCATGGATTAGAGTCAGTGTGTGTGAGCAGGAGCAGAAGGAATCCAGCATGGCGGGAAGCTAGAGGGGAAAAAGCTAGGCGAGATGCAGTGGCAAGACAGAAGCATGGCTAAGGGACAGACAGGTCTAAGAGATAACATGTACTAAATAAAGCTCAGGTCTCTCAGTGTCAGAGAGAGCCTGAATGATGGAACCTAAACGACTCCTGAGTGTAGACTTAATTAATCTTGACGCTCCTCGCCTGGGACAAAACTCGGACCACAAAGAAACCGGACGCGGTAAGTGGAGGTCATAACCGAGACCCACTCGGTAGAGGAGGAACCCCCTCTTCCCTTTTGTCTTTCCTCCAGAATGGTAATCTACTGTGACAGTACAGACCCCTTTCTTTTTGCTTCTTGGCACGAACAGTTCTGAATTCTTGCTGTACTGTATTGACTCAACAGGACTCAAAGCCGTGGGAGCTAATGGATCATGGCTACACTTGCAAAATAAACCAAAAACAAAAAGCAAAAGAACCTATATATATATAGTGTGTATGCACACATGCGCACACGCACACACACACACACTGTATATTTGGACCTCAGAGAACATTTGAGAAACAGTACTCTTCTCTCAAGTGGATTCCAGGAATCAAACTCACGTGTTCAGACTTAACGACTGAGCCATCTCATCTGTCTTTCGGAGACAAGCTCTTAGTCTCTAGCTCTGGCTGATCTGAAATTCATTATGTAGTCCAAATTCAGAGCAATCCTTTCTCCTTCTCCTTGGTGCAAGGATTTCTGGCATGTGCTACCACACCCAGATGACCATTTTCTTGTTAATAAATTGATTATCTGGAATATTTGTTATACTAATGGAAAGCTAAGGAAACACCCTGCATTCACAGAGCAGGAACCTGAGTTTAGAAAGTTCATTTTAATTTTCAGAGAGCAGAAATGGAAAAGAAGGTGGTGGAGCCTCAGAGGAGCATGTCACAAACTCTTTGTCCTTTGCTGAGGATCTTACCAAATGTACCTAGAGATGAAGTTGGCCTGGGAAGATTTGGAGGAATAGGGTTCCCTCTAAGACAGAATAGCACAAACTCGGCTCCAGGTCTTTTAGACTAACCCACAGCAGTGAGTACAATGGAAAATGTTCCTTTTCAGTGGAGATTTTCAAATTTAAAATTGCTCATCCTGGCCAGAGAGATGGTTCAGCATGTAAAGTGCTTAGTGCAAGGCCTGATGACCTAAATCTGACCCCTGTAGCCAATGCCAAAAGCTGGATGAGGGTTGGAAAGATGGCTCAGCAGTTAAGAGCACTGGCTGCTCTTCCAGAGATCCTGGGTTGGGTCCCCAGCACCTACACTGCAGCTAACAAGCGTACATAATTCCAGTCCTAGGGGATCTGATGCCTTCTTCAGGCTTCTGTGGGCACTATACATACATGGCACATATCCAGACAAAACACCATACATATAAAAAAAAAATTTTTAAGGAGCCAGATGCTGTAACTTGTATCTGTGATCTCAGTACTCCTGTGGTGAGATGGGTCGTAGAGACAGAATCGTCAAGACACTTGTGGACCAGCTATCCTGTAGTATACATCACAACCGAACATATAAGAAAGTCCCAGCCTCAAAAATGTGGGAGGTGAGAACAGGCCCCTGAAATCTGGCCTCTGATCTCCACACATCAGATTGTACAGGTATGCAAGATCACAAACATACACCCACACACTAAAATAAAGGATATAAAGTTACCCACCCTGAGGTGGGATGCCTCTGAGACTGTGGTCTCAGTGACTCAGACTGACAGAAGAAAGTCGCTGTCCACAAGTTTGGTGCCAAGCTGGGTAAGATAGTGGAGACTTTGTCTCTTAAAAATACTTCTAAAGTAATTATTAATTAAAATGTTTACCTAAGTTTTGCATTCTACCCCATATTATATTCAGATTTATTTTCCTCAAATGGATGTTGATGTTTCTTTTCATCCTGTGGCTTCAATATTCTTGGAATAATGCCTTCTAGCTGGAAAATGAATTAGGAACATGGCAAGCTCTGAGGTTCTTTGTGAGTGCCTAATGGCACCGTAACTGTTAGAAACATCTGCTGTCTTCCTCCAGTTTCACCTCTTCCTGCCTATCAGCCACGAGGATGGGTAGAAAAGGAACCCATTTGCTCAGTGTGCCAGGCTAAAGGGAAATAAATCAGGGGGAAACCATGGTGTGTCCCCTGACCTAGAACCATTCCATCTTGGGGCAGGACTTCAAAGCTATGTTTTAGTGTTTTACCAACCTGAATATTGGAATCACACACTGTGAGCCTAAAGTATCTTCTCATCCATATCAAGGAAGTTTGATCTTTGAGAAAATACCCAGTTACTCAGCTTCAAACAAGTCTAATCTCCTGTCACTTATTTTTAGTTTGGGGGGGGTATGTATTGATCATCAGCAACAGAATAAAAAAAATGCAGATGCTTCTCACAATTACTCGGCTAATAAGTTACAGCTGAAAGGCTGCCAGGACATTGTGTTCTGATGACTGTTACTAGGAAAGATGCCCCATCTCCCAAGCAGCAGGAGAGATCAGTTGGACCTGGGTTGTTTAGACACTCTGTGCAGGTGTATCCTGAGAGATTTTGTGAATCAGA
Organism: Phyllotis vaccarum; assembly: GCA_033318265.1. Taxonomy (NCBI): domain Eukaryota; kingdom Metazoa; phylum Chordata; class Mammalia; order Rodentia; family Cricetidae; genus Phyllotis; species Phyllotis vaccarum. Next base: position 68,798,118 of record JARWLC010000006.1, read on the forward strand.
ATAAAATGAGGCAAAGATTGACTCCTAAGTAGGTTTGGGAGAGGAGTGCGTGTGTGTGTGTGTGTGTGTGTGTGTGTGTGTGTGTGTGTGTGTGTGTGTGTGTTTCTAGTATGAATAAGGAGATGGGGAGCCCAGTTATAGAGTTTTACTGTTCTTTGTTTTGAAAAGCCACCTCAGACTTACAACCTCGCTTCATCCTCCCAGGCTCTAGAATTACCACTGTATGTCAATATGTCTTATCTTAATTGTAACACTGGATTACTTTTTATTATTATTGGTTGGTTTGAGACAGGGTCTCACTATGCCACCAGCTGTCCTGGAACTCACTATGTAGAGATCAAGTTGGCCTCAGACTCACAGAGATCTACCTGCCTCTGCCTCTCAAGTTAGTTGAACCACAACAGGGGAGACTTTGACCCTGAGACTTGCTCTGAGGAGACTGACAGGAATTCAGGGTCTTGTTCTGTTTCTGCCAAGAATCTGTTTCTTTTTTTAGATGAAGTCTTGACTTTTCCCTTTGCTTAAGGCTATTTGAGTCAGACTTCAATCACTTGCCAATGAAAGAGGCCCAAAGACGCTGTGGAAGATTTCAGTGATAGAACCCGTGCTGGAAGTGAGGGGCTGAGAGAGTCCTCATGCTCAACCTAGGCTTCTGGCTTTGGCTAAGTTACATCTTCTCTCTGGGCTAAGATCCCCATTTGTAGACAGAGTTTTAAATTTCATGGGTTAAAATAAATTATCATAATTCATTAAGAACCACAGCACCAACAAATTTTCATCCCTAATTTATAAAAGAAAGAATATTTGTTCTTATTCTATTTGTCTTGACACAAGGATCACTACATTGCTGGGCTGGTCTTGAAACCTTGAGACTCAAGCTATCATCTTGCCTTAGCCTCCTGCATAGCTGAAGTTACAGGCACATGCCATTGCACCGGGCAAAGAGAGAATATTTTAACATCAGAAGTATAAAGGACAAAATTTTTAAATAGAATAATTCGTATTTTTTAAAAATGGTGGCATGCACTTATAATCCCTGTGCACAGAAGGCTGAGGCAGGAGGATTTTGAGTTTGAAGCCGGCTTGTACTGTGAAGTGAGATCTGCTTTAAAACAACAATGATGACAAAAGACAGACATAATATCTTGACCCATGGTCACAGCCCATGGTCACAGCCCCGGGAGACTGAGGCAGGAACACAAGTTTGAGGCCCGACTGGCTACACAGTGAGCTCTAGGCCCATCAGAGCTACGTAGTAAGATACTGTGGCAAAACACACAAGTTCTGTGAGTAAAATTATATGTCACACAAAATGAGGGCCTAAACTCAGATCTGTGGAACCCACATAAAAATCAAGTGTAGTCACTTGAGCCTATAACTCCAGCACTGAGGGGTCTAGAGACAAAAGAACTGCTGGGTCTTTATTGCTGCCACTCTAAGCTCCAGGTTCTCTGAGGTATGCTATCTCAAGGAGATGAAGTGAGGTGTGACAGAGAAAGTCACTTCCTTGACTTTCACATACCTGGAAGGCGGGTTCACACCACACATACACACACACACACACACACACACACAAAACAAGAAAACCACTAAAAACAAAAAAAAGCACCAAACAAATATACTCTAAAAGAAGAAAACTGAATTACATTATATTCTCTCCTCGTTGCCCAGGAATGTCGACACAGATTGGTCCTGCTTTGATGCCTGGCGTTTAGAAACTTAAGTCTTAAAAACGCCCAGGTCTGTGTTCATACTATAGTCCAGTTAATTGTTCAGCTTTGCCTCTCTCTCTGAAACTGCCAGCCTGTGGATTGCCATTAGTCCTGCCTGGGCCCATCTAGTTTGTCCTGGACTTTCCACACCCTGAGGATGCCAGAGAAAAGTGTAAGTCTTCTTACCCCAGATCCTGCGGCTTCCAGCTCAGTCTAGGGACTGATGCTTAGCACATGTTTCTGGTGGTCCCAGGAGCTCAGTGACAGTAGCCAAGCAGTGGTGGCACATGCCTTTAATTCCAGGAGGTAGGTAGATTTCTGTGAATTTAAGGCCAACTTGGTCTACAGAGAGAGTTCTGGGACAGCCAACTCTGTACAGAGAAAGCGTGTCTCAAAAACAAGAGTTGAGTGACCGCTCCTGTGTACCATCTTGATCTGTGTATGGGGCACTTCAACTTTCAAGCTTGACTCTCTGGAACCTTTCCATCCCAGAGAAGTGATTATTATTTCCCAGGGATGTAACTGGCCTGCCCGAGGTCACATAGCCGATATCTCAAGTAAGGTCTCACTGACTCTTAAGCCCTAATCCTCACCCTGTAAAGAAAAGAGGGATTTGTATCTCATTTTTGCTGTTCTGCCAAAGAAGGAGGATTGTGAGTTTGAGGCCATCCTTCTCAGAAGAAAAGAAGCCATGAGCTCAACCATCCAGAAGTCGAATCCTGCATCCAGACCCCAGTTCACCACTTCCCAGGTACTAGCTCCTTCTAGAAGCTGACCCACAAACAAGCACCAGAAGGGGAAGGGGGTGAGGCTTGGGGGAAGGTTACGAATGAATGAAGACTAAACATAAGTCTCCTGAGCACAGCATCCTGTCCTGGGTCCAAGTGCCAGCATGGCTCAAAGAGGCCTTTGGTGAGATGCTTGGGAGAAAACAGACTGGAGCTGGGTGGGAGGAGTCTGGACTCAGTGCAAAAGGTCCTCAGAGACAAATCAGCTTCTTGATATTATCTCTCACGCCTGACTCTGGACTCCCCTGCTCAATCATGGTCTGTTTCCTCAGCCTATAAAATCAGGTTTGGGGGGCTGGCTAGAAAGGAGAGTAAGATAACAAATGCCTTGACCTTGAAGTCAGAAGGAGCCTGAAGACAAGCTAACTCTGTCCCGTCTCATTTCCTTGTAATACCCGCCCCCAGCCCTTCTCACTGAAAACAGAACTGCTCCACCACCCTCCTCTTCCTCACTCCCTGCCTACTGGGAAGTTGTCCAGGTAAATTCCTGAGTATGTCTCAGGTCCCTTTACCTCCTTCCTCCACCAGCAAGTACAAGCCAGTGCCTTTGCCTACAAACCCTCTTGCCTCCCAGGTCTGCTCCTCATAGCTTCTTCTCAGACCTGAAGCCACAGCGACAATTTAAAACTGATTGTATCATTTGCTTAAACCCTCCAACAACTTCCCATTTGACTCTGACACAAATAAAAACCACACTGTGCATGGTGGTACATGCCTGCAATTCCAGCACTTGGGGAGATAGCAGGCCAATTGGGTCAGCCCCCTCCAAAAAAAAAAAAAAAAAGCCTTAATATAGTCACTTACTTACTTTCTCTGAATTGCAACCCCAAAGGACTTGAGGTCTCCAAAAATCTCTACTCGGGTCATTTCCCCGGTTGGTCCTTAAACCTAATGCTCCTCCCTGTCACCCAAAATCTACCTAGGCCTTCCCTAGCTGACTCCTCAAGCTAACTCCACTTGCTTCCCATCAAACACCTGCTTTCTTCTTTCTAAGCACCCATTACAATTTGATGATGTCACCTTATGACTTCGGTTGCGTGTTGATTTTCTTTCTCCTCTGTGATCTGTAATTTCGGTGAGGTGGTCTGTTCACAACTGTAGCTCCTCAGCACAGTGTCTGGCACACTAATGGCACTCAAAAAATATTTGGGAATGAAAGATGCAAGTCACCATAGGCCTCTGGGCTAGGAGTCTTCTATACATTGCTCCTCACTGCTCTCTGCCTCCAGAAGGCAGGTCCCTGAAAAGGATCTGGGAAGGTTAGAAAGGGCTTGGGAAGGGGCTGAAGGTGGCAACCGGATGATGTTTGCATCTGAGAGGTGACTGGGAACAATGACAACTCCTAAGTACCCACTCTGGTGTTTCTAAAGGCACTTTCCTTAGCCTGCTTTCCCTCATAGAAAAGGGGCTCTCTTCAATAAGCCATGCAAGTTTGCCAAGACTGTGTACCCAGAGGGAGCAGGTGTGATGACCACCAGAAAAAAGTGGGAGCCTGTATCTTTGGCAGGAAACATATTCTTTAAAAGAAACTTGTATATCTACCTCAGGGCCGAAGAGCATTACTAACAGAACTTTCAGAGTATTTTTGAGTTAGGCCTGGCTACCACAATGTCACTTACTGAATCCCTGGAAGAGATTACACTCTCTGCTCCCACACAGGCACCTATCAACCTGGCTTTCTGGGCATTAGCCCAGTCTTCTTGGGGGAGGTTGAACACTCTTGGTTGGAAAATAGTATCGTGTGACACCCCCAGGTCCTGGCAAGAAGCCCCAAGATTCTGGGAAAGAAGGGATCTATAGGTTCCAGGAAGACGTCTTCTGTGACAAGCAGAGCTGTGGTGGCACATCTGGTCCTCAGGGATTGGTGTGCAGGAAAGGAAGCCCACTGGGAGCCAGAGAGGCTCGGTACAGCCTTAGTACCTGGATACCAGTTTCCTCTTGCTCTGGCAGCCTTAATAAGTGGCCTGCTAAGGCTTCTCTAATGGTCTGTTACCCTATATACAGTGCAAAAATGTGTGATCAACAAACTTAATGAATGGACACCACTCACTCAGTGGTGCCTCCATTGACAAGGTCACAATGGGGTGATGCTTATGCAATGATGACCATCCAGACCTTGAACAGCAATGTGGCTGTTGCCCTGACCCACGGGTAAAGTCAATGGAGACCGTGGAGGGGGGTGAGTAAGAATGGGTGGAGACAAGAGATTTGAGAAACAGAGATAAATCAAGAAACCTGATCAAATCTCTGTTTATTAAGGGAATGAGCTGAGTATATATAGGGTGAAGGGGGTGGTTATCACTCTTGTTGCTAACCTTGAGGAGAAAGTTGCAGCTGGAGAAGGCGGAAGGCAGTTGAGGTCATCAGAGCTGTAGTGTGGAGGGGCTAGGACACTAAGGACACTCGGAGAAGAAACATTCCATTCCCAGCAAAAGGTGTAAGTAAGATCTGCTACCAGCCTCATCCTGTTAATGGCCAGTGAATCATGAGATGTGACCTTGGGTCAGAGCCAGGCAGAACTTTGCTCTCCACAGCTGTTAGTCACTTGAAGCCTGGGGTCTTGAGGGGATAAAAGGAAAGGGTGACATCCAGAGCAGAAATGGCTAGAGGCAAGAATCCTGCTAACTCTTTGTAGGTGTTCTGTTAATTCTTCAAATGACCCTCCTGGTCTTGTATGGATTCCTTACCTAAGGCTCAGGGAACATTATGGAAGAGTGGGTGGGCAGACTGTAAGAGCCTTGAGGGTCAGGTGAGATTGTGTCTCCTAGGAGTGTATCCATCAAGTCTCACCAACGTGACTATATAAACATGAGCTGAGCAAGAACACTACCAATGGGCATGCCACAGTGCGTGCGTGTGTGCATGCGTGTGTATGCATGTGTATGTGTGTGTGTGTGTATGTGTGTACCATGATGCCTCAACCCTGCACAATGGACTGCAGACAATTATTGTAGTTGAGAAATCTTGGAATGGGAAAGCTAGTCTTCCCCAGGGAAGAGCACACCAATTGATTATCTTAGTATCAAAAGTGAACCCTGAAAATAAATGAGCATAACATTATACTCACTGAGAAGTTTATATTTAGGAATGTGTGTGTGTGTGTGTGTGTGTGTGTGTGTGTGTGTGTGTGTGAACATATATACATGTGTTAGTTACTGAAAAAAGAAGCCATGAATTTCAGAGAACAAGGAAGGGTATTTGGTAGGCTTGGAGGGAAAAAAAGGAGAAATGTAATAATAATAATAACAATAATAATAAAAAACCTTGTGCGTCCATTCTGAAATTTGAGGATGCTTGTAGAACTAAATGCAATATTTTGACAATGCAATGACTGTGGTCACTATATCCTGTTAAGGGCATTTCACGGAGGGGTTGCTGCTGCCCCTGGGACTGGAATGTTCTCTGCATCCTCATTATTCATCTTTGTATATCTGTGGATGCCCATGGTCTGTTGTTTGAAGCCCTCTTCAGTCCTGCACAGGCTCTCACATCTGTGAAAAGTGACTTGGAGTTGAGTGGACCATCTGGTCTGATGATAAAGTGAATGTTCCTGGGCTCTCTAACGATTCTGATTGACGAGAACAGCCCAGCATTTCTGAGCTATCTACCCAGTCTCACTTTCTTCATTTTTGAGACAGAGTTCCAAGGCCTGCCTACAGCTCTCCATCTTCCTGCCTCAACTCCTTAGACTCTACCATGAGACTCTTTGTACAAACAGCTGGCTTCTGAATTTGTTTTTAACTTAAGTGATACTATAAGGGCACTCTGTAAAAATGATTCCATGCTCCATGTGGCTTTGTTTAGTCGTATCTGTGGAAATAAGACTGCAGAGTCAAAGGATACAAGAGTGTTTTGTCATATCAGCATCCGGGAAATCTGTGCTACCAAACATAAAATTGTGTCACTAAATGGATTTTACTTCCTTTTGAGACAGGATTTTACAGAGCATAGGCTAGCCTTGAACTCCTGGTCTCCCTACCTCCCTCCACCTGTAGAGTGTTGGGGTTATAGCCACATACCACTATGCTTGAATAAATTGACTTCTGTTTTGAGACAGAGTCTCTTGAATTGCAGCCTGTTTTTAAACTCACTATGTAGCCAAGGCTGGCCTTTAACTCCTGATCATTATGGGGCAGGGTGGGGGTTAGGGATGTTGAGGCAACATCTTACTAAGTAGACCAGGCTAGTTTCAAACTCACTGGGATCTGCTTCCTCTGATTCCCAAGTGCTGGTTCTAAAAATGTGCTATGACAGACTGGCTTTAAATTGATTTTTATAACATGAATTGAAGCAGAGGAATGCAGAATGGTAGACTAGCCTGAGAGGCATAGTGAACTCTATTTCAAAATTAAAGAGTGAGGGAATAGAACTGGGGTGATGGCAGAAACCCTGGCAGCCCACCTGTAATTCTAGTCTCAGAATTGACAGGCAGGTTTCCCCAGAACACACCAGCTAGCAAGGCAGTAGTCATATTGGTAGGGAATAAAATGGAGGAGTAATCAAAGATGATTCCCATATCAACAATGGGCCTCCACATGCACACACACACACACACACACACACACACACACACACACAAAGGAAAACAAATCACAAAAAAAAATAGACTGCAAGTTAAGATTTGCAGTGAGGTTGCTCATTGTCCTATTTATATGTGTGAAATATTCCTTTGATTCTTATCACATGGATCAGGATTCTGGCTGCTGCTGCTGCTTCCTCCTCCTCCTCCTCCTCCTCCTCCTCCTCCTCCTCCTCCTCCTCCTCTTCAACTTGGGGCATTTCTTCAGTTATTTTGGGAAGAATGCTTTTTTGGTATGTGTGTTTCTCCCCCATCTCCTTTTCCTGTTTGCTTCTTTGCATTTGGTGTCACAAAAAGGCTTTTTAGACCAGATGTAGCCTCATCCCTCCTGTTTCTTATGTCTGTTGCAGGGATAGTTAAAATGCTTTCTCCCGTCACAGCTGAAAGTCATCTGCATTTCCAGTTATTCCCCTGGCTCCTGATGGCCCATTTGGAGTACACTGTGATGTGATATGAAAACTATGGATGGAGCTGATGTCCTGCTGTTGGAGGAATAGCAACTCTTTCTTACGCTACTGTATCCACGAGTTCACTTTAAACCAAGTCTTTAAATGACAGATGTGTTTGATCAGAGTCTATGCTAGACCCCTAACCTCTCTTTCTTAGCTTTTAAGACAAGGCCTCACTGTGTATGAGTGGCTGGCCTTGAACTCACAAAGATAACTGACTCTGCCTCCCAAGTGCTGGGATTAAAGGTGTACAGGCCACTACACTTGACTACCTTTTCTTATTTTTGTCCTGGTAAAATATAGTGATTGATTATTTTAAGTTCATTGGCACATTTCTTTTTCTTCAGTACTTGCTGATGTTGGGGTGAGGGGGAGGTTAGAAGCTCCTGTCAGGATGGGTGATATGGTGAGGCCCTGCCTTAAAGAACAACAAAAACATTTTTTAAAAATCCCATTCAGACTGTGAATGAATTTTAGCGTGTATACGTTCTGTAAGCATATCACTTTGTCACACACCCCATTTTAGTATTATTTTGACTTTGCAATTTAGAAACAAAGAGGCTGGAGAGATGGCTCAGAGGTTGAAAGCAGGCACCACAATTACGGAGGAGTAGAGTTTGTCTCAGTATCCATGCCAGGAAGCTCACAATGCCTGTAACAGATCCAGGGGGATCCCATGATTTGGGATCATGTGTTCATGCTCACGCAGATGTGCACACATACACATAATTAAAAATTTTTTTTTAAAAAAAATCAGAATCAAGATGTAGCCCTTGATCAATCAGGTTTTTTTTTTTTTATTCTTCCCATTTAACTTTTTCTTTGAATAAATATATTTTACTCCAAAACAAATTTATTCCTGGCTACATATGTTATTTCCCGAGCTACTGTCTGGAATAAGCCAGCCCCCTCTCTCCCTTCTCTCTGTCCCCTATGCTACGCTCTCGTTCTCACATTTACTAAAATAAAAGCATTTTGACCCAAAAGCCATGTGGCTAAAATGATACACTTTCGCCGTCCTGACCCAACAGATGTCATCTCTTGGCACCAGCAGCAGACGTCTGTGAACTGTTCTGAAGACGCTTACAACTGCCTTTCTCTCTTTTCCTCCCCTGTAAATGGGCAGAACTATCTTTGCACCTGCCTTCCTGGGTTAGGACATCACTCATTCAAAAAAGACTCAGAATATTCCAGAAGTGCTGTCCCTATTTAATGTATGAAACAGGAGGATACAGTGTACTAAGTTGAATGGTGTCTCCTCAGCATCCACCCCCACCAGAATATCAGAATGTTACTGATTTCAAAATGGGGCCTTTGCAAGCGGAATCTATTAGAATGAGGTCATCCTTGGATTAGGATAGACCCTGCATCCAATGACTGGTGTCTTTATAAAAGAAAAAAACTTGTGGTGAATGAGGCAGAGATAGGAAAGGGTACGTCTACAAACCAAGACATTTGGACATTACCAACATCCTCCAAAAGCTGGGAGAGAGACTTTGGGAGAGGTTCACTTCCACCACCACCACCCCCACCACTGAAGGAAGCACTAGCCTTAGGGGCACGCTGGGTCCTTAAGTGTGAGAATGCACCTTCCTCTCACTGGGAGGGCAGCTACAGTCTCTAGTTCACCTCAACTCCTGTCTTCCTCAGACTCTTCATTGCTGGCCCTTTCATCCTCCGATCAGCTGAGACAGAGGAGTGTCTAGTTAAGCCTGCCCCAGCTGAAACAGAGGAGGGGTGTCGCTGTAAACCTGCGCAGAGCAGAGCATGAGTAGTCCTCTCTGGAATGCAAACATCAAGGAAGGGTGAAATTTCTCCTGTCTCTTGGCCATCTGCATATCTGTCTTGTAACAGAGCTATTTACAGCACATTCTGGTTTTAAACACCCAGGGCTCTGTCATCAAGGGATATGGTGGGACATAATTCAAAAGTTTCAGACCACCAGGCTTTCTATCTTGGCTCCACCATTTTTTTAGAGGCCTAATTCTGGACAAGTCACCCAACATTTTGAAGCCTTGTCTGTAAATGGAGACATTAATCATTTACACCCAGTGTATCTTAGAGAGTTGATGCTGGGGTCTTATGAGATGATGGATGAAACAATATTGTTTAAACTGTGAACCTCTGGGTAGATATTACTAATCACCAGAAGTTGCCCCTGGACCAGGAGGAACAATGTTTGGTGTGTTGGCTCTAGGTCTTTTGATTATCAAAGTGTATTTTATTATTTTAATTATGTATATTAGGGTGGTGTGTGCATATGATTTCAAGTGCCCCTGAAGGCTCTGGATCCCCGGGAGCTGGAGTTACAGGGAGTTGTGAGCTACCCAACTTGGGTGCTGTGAACTGAACTTGGGTCCTTTGAAAGAGAAATCCCAGCTGTAAACTCATGAACCAGCACCTCTCTACCTTCTGGTTCCTATTTTCTTATTTTTATTTTTTTGACTGCTGAGGATCAATTCAGAGCTTCTCATGTGATAGGCACCTATACCCTACTACTGAATTACACCCCCAATGCAGCTCTATGTCTTTATTGAAATAAAATGTTAAAAATATCTTTTAAAGTTTTTTAAAAAATTGTGTGTGTGTGACCAGCAGAAGCCAAAAGAAATTGTCAGATACCCTCGGACTAGAATTCCAGGTGGTTGTGAGCTGCCTGGTATGGGTCCTCTGGAAGAACAGCAAGTGCTTTTAAGCACTGAGTCACTTCTTCAGCCCCTGAAAACATCTTAGGGACTAGGGATTTAGTTCGGTTGTTACAGTGCTTGCCTGGAATGCACAAAGCTTTCTCCAGTACAGTATAAACTGGGCATGGTGGCACATGCCTGTAACCCTAGCCAACACTGAGGAGGTAAAAGTACGATTGATCAGAAGGTCAAGGGCATCTCAAATTTGAGGCAGCTTGGGATACATGAAACCTTGTCTTTTTAAAAAAATGATTTTTAAAAACATTCAGTGAGGAACTGAAAGTGAATAGAACTTTCTGCCCTCACTCCATGTTACCAAAAGGTAACACAAAGGACTTTCTGTTGGTTGCTGGGTAGCAGCTCTCACACAGACGTTAGATATAATCATCGCTGATACTGTTGTTAGTGGAATGTTCTGCTGTAGTTTAACTTCAGCCTGATGGAGTTCTGTGGCTTTGAACAAGTTATTTCACCTCTGTGAGCTCTAATTTGTCTAAATAAATAAATAAATAAATAAATAAATAAATAAATAAATAAATAAATAAATAAATAAATAAATAATGAATGAATGAATGAATGAATGAATAAATAAATAAATAAATAAATAAATAAATAAATAAATGGTCTTGAGCCTTAACATTTCTTCCAGTGTTATGATCTTGTCATCCCTTTGAAGGCGGAAGTCTCTCTTAAAATATATCAATCTAAGATTAATATTTATTGAAATATAAGCCAACACTCACGATACAGGTAACAGTTTATATAGGCACCTGATAGACTGGATTATTTACACGATGGTCGATGGATGCCCAACCGGTTTCTCCAGCAGTCAGGAACCAAAAAAACAGGGCCCCAAGATTCCAGCAGCCCCTTTTTCAATGGAGTTGACCACTCCCCCTTCAAGAGACCCTAGATAAGCATCTTCAGACCTTACCAGCTGACACCTAAATCCCACCACACCTCTTTGACTCCTATGAGTCACTTGCCATGGAGACCAACATTTAAGGTCTTTAGATAATGCTGGACACCGGTGGCACATGCCTTTAATTCCAGTGCTCAGGAGGCAGAGACAGGAGAATCGATGTGAGTTCAAGGCCAGCCTGGTCTACAGAGTGAGTTCCAGGACAGCCAGGTCTACACAGAGAAATCCTGTCCCAAAAATCAAAATCAAACAAAAATCAGGTCTTTAGATGAGAGCTGGAGAGTTGGTTCAATGGTTAAAAGTAGTTGTTGCTCTTGCTGAGGACCTAGGTTCGATTCCCAGCATCCACATTGCAGTTCACGACCTTCTCTAACTCTAGGCTCTAGACACGTGGTACACATACATACATACATACACATATACATAAATAAATACATATATACAGGCAAACATATACATAAAGTAACAAGAGAAACATCTTTTAAAACGTGTTGTTTTGTTTTGCCTTAAACAAATTATATGAGAAGGCTGGCTGCCCAAAGGACATAAGATTGCTGGTCTACATCTCAGGTAGCAGGGGATACAGGAATTTGCCCACAGACGCAGAATGAGAAATACTACCCAACACTTAAGGGAGAAGTGAATGGGTCTCAAGCTTGAGACTGAGCTGAACAAACCAGGTTTCTGTCCCTGACCTTGTCCAACGGAGGAAAGAGGTTGTAGGGTAGATTAAAATGCAGCTCTCTGAAGAGGCAGTGTGCATACTGCTTAGAAGCCACACTGAGGAGTCAGGCTGCCTGAGTTTGAACTTTGTCCATTTAACACCCCTGTGTCTTTAGTCAAATTACTTCATCCTCATTCAAGCAACAGTCACAGCAGTAGCACCCCTAGAGGATTGTTGCAAATATTACATGTGTACAAGTTCTTAGAACCAGGCACATGATAAAAAGCATGTTTTAGCTTGTGTTAAGGGTCCTCCCAAAAGAGAGGGAGAGCTCATGGATAATCAGTGTCTGTGTGTCTTGACTCTATCTTGACCTTGTAACATACCACCGAATTAGACTGTAGGCTACCATATAAGGGAGGCAAAAGGGCTGAAATATATATGTGAACTAACTATCGAAAGGTATAGAGAGCTACGGCCTGTTCTGTGTGGGGCTCAGCCACTGGACAGAAATCCGATGAGCCAATGCCAGATAAATAAATGCTGCTTCCTGGCAGAAAACTTATATCCTGTTTCTCTGTTTGAAAATCCCACAATGGACTGTAAATTTTAGATTACATTATTTTCTTTTTTCATTTGTATCTTTGCACGCGTGCACCTGTTTGTGTTTATGTGCTTGCACTTACATGGGCAAATGTGTACAGTATGTGTTTGGAGATCCAAAGTTGATTTCAGAAATTATTCTCGATTTCTCTCCTGTCTTATTTAATGAGACAGGGTCTTTTAACCAAACCCAGAGCAAGTTGATATACTTAGCCATGTTGCTCTGGGGATCCCTTGTGTTTGAGGCTGGATTATAGAAGGGTCACCTTGCTCAACCAGCAATAATTATGAAGATCTGAAGTCTGGTCTTCACCCTTGAATGACCAGATTAAACACTGAGCTGTCTCCCCGGCCACACCTGTGTATTTTACCATATCCTTAAAGAGCAAAATGTAGCTTTGGGCTTGGTGCATCTAGGACACCTTGTGTATGTGGATAGATAGCTTCTCAAATGTTCTAGAAGCAATCAGAGCTACCCTATCTTGATTGGAGGCCAATAGGACATCCCTAAGCTTATATGGACACTTCCTGGGGAACCGGAGAAACATGTAAAAGAGACTTTAAGTTATGCTCCTGAAATGGGCAGAAAATTTGATCTTCTATCTACTGTACAACCCAAGCAGGGTTCTCTAGAAACTATGTTTAGACCGCTATTTTAGAGATAGGATCCCCTCCAGACTGAGTATGCCTGAAAGGGTTAAATTAGCCACTAGCTCCTCAAAGCAATGCATTTTTTCAGATTAGACAGTGTTTTACTAGATTCTGGAAACTAGAACTAAAATTGAATGGTAAAGGTAAATCCTAAAATGAAGTTCTTATAGGGCCTGTGCAACAGATAGGAAGCCCTGACTGTGTCTTGATTTAATGTGGGGACTCTGAAGAGAAAGGAAGGAACACAGAACAGAGAGGTTTTGGCTCGTGCGTGGATTCTCTGAACCTGCTGCAGAAGCATGTGTATGGGTCAGCCTTCTAAATTCTTGGCAACCAAGGGCCTTAATCTGACAGTGACCATTTCAACTACATGAGGCTTGTCTGCCCCCTCGTGGCCGTTCTGAGAAAATTCTTTTAAAATTGGCCGATGCACTTAATGCGATTGTTGGGTACCTGCTCTTCCCTTTGGTTCCTCTCCCCTTCCTCCCCCTAATCTTTTCTTTCCATTTTATTCTTTATCCTTTCTCTGACTCCTTCCTCTATTTCATTTATTTATTATTGCCACTTATACCATAGCTAATCTTTAGCTTCATACTTCACATTTTGCCATTTTCCTGCTCTGATCACCGATGGTGTCATAGTAATACATCTTAAGGGTATTTCTGGCAATGTAGGGCAGTCTGGTCTACAAAGCAAGCTCCAGGCCAGCCAGTGCTACACAATGAGACTCTAGCTCAAAATACAAGGAAATAATTAAATTATATATATATAATTTAATATATATATTATATATAATATATATAATAGTGGTGGTGGCGGCTCATGCCTTTAATCCTAGCACTTGGGAGGCAGAAGCAGGAGGATTTCTGAGTTGATAGCCAGCCTGGACCAAAGAGCAAATTCCAGGACAGCCAGGGCTACACAGGGAAACCCCGTCTCAACCCAGATAGGCAGTGGTAGCACACACCATTAATCCCAGTACTTGAGAGGCAGAGGCAGGCTGATCTTTGTGAGTTCAAGGCCAGCCTGATCTAAAGAGTGAGTTACAGGACATGCTCCAAAGCTACAGAGAAACCTGCCTCAAAAACAAAACAAAAACAAAAACCACCACCACCTAAAAGGTAGTAGAGGACCCACAGTAAAGATGTCAATGTATGGAGAAGACACCACATGGATGAGAAGCTCGGCAAAGAAACTGGGAGTTAGGAGAAAAAAAAAAAAGAAAGAAACTTCCATCTGAAATTTTAGAAATGAAAAAACTCAGGGAAGAGCCAGTGAAATATCTCTGTGGGTAAAGGCGGTGGCTACTAAGCCTGATGACCCAAGTTTGGTTTAGAGGACCCACCCGGTGGGAAGTTAGAACTAGTTCCTGTAAGCTGTCTTCTGACCTTCCGGACGCCACAAGCACAAGTCCCCCATGACTTGTGCCCTCCCCACCAAAAAAAAAAATAATTCAATTAATGTAATTTTTAAAAAGCTGAATAAAGCAAACAAAATCTACAGTGGAGCATACTCAGTGTAGTGGCTCACCCTGCAGAGACAGGGGAGTATTGCCAAACATTTGAGGCCAGCTTGCTCTGTATAGTAAGTTCTAGACCAGCCTGGTCCCTATGGTGAGACCCTGTCTCAAGAAAACACAGTAATAACAACAAAAACAACAGAAAATGTCACCAATAGATTAAATCAAACAGGAGAAAGAACACAAGGAAAATGTTGAGGGAATGGTATATTTAACATCAGGAAAGAGAAAAGTCACTAACTCAAGTTTGACCACATTTTAAATTTGTTTCGCCTCTTTTTGTTTTCTTTTCAAAACAGGGTCTTACCGTGTAGCTCTGTCTTTCCTGAAACTCGCTGTGTAGATGAGGTTGAACTTGAACTCAAAGAGATCCTCCAGCCTCTGCCTCCCAAATGCTGGGATTAAAGGCATTCACCACTATGCCCAGCTCCTTCTTTCTTTCTTCCTTCCTTTCTTTCTTTCTTTCTTTCTTTCTTCCTTCCTTTCTTTCTTTCTTTCTTTCTTTCTTTCTTTCTTTCTTTCTTTTTTGAGATGGGCCAGATTGGCCTTCAGCTCCGTGGTGTTATATGGGGATGACTTTGAATGCCCTGGGAAACCTTCACTGTCAGAGATTTTGGTCACAGTGACAGAAAAGTAGTCAATACATTGCAGATTATTATCATTACTGTGGTTAGATTGATCTTTAATGGTGTGCATTGCATGTGTGTTGTGTGAGAGGTATGTGTGCATGAGTGAGTACAGGTGCCTGTGGAGGTCAGAAGACATTGTCGGAGCTCCTGAAGGTAGAGTTGCAGGTGTCTGTGAGCCACCAGATGTGGATGCTGGGAATCAAACTCAGGACCTCTGCAGGACAGTATGAGCTCTTGATCACTGATCCGTCTCTCTAGTCATTGTTATTACTGTCAAGATTGGTGACATGAGTCTGGAGAGATGGTTCAGCTGTTAAGATCACTTGCTTCTTTTGCAGAAATATGAGTTCTGTTCGCAGAATTCATGTGGCAGTTCACAGCCATTAGGAATTCTAGTTCCAAGTGTTCAGACACCCTCTTCTGGCCTCCAAAGGCACCCAGGCACCAGGCATGCATGTGGAACACAAAAACACAAGCAGGCAAACTCTTATATGTAAAGTAAGGCAGGCAGGCAGATCTCTGTGAGATCAAGACCAGCTAGGTCTGCATAGTGAGGCTGTCTCAAATGTTGCATTTTGTATTTATTATGTGCCTATGTGTATAGATGTATGTAGGTTTGTGCTGGTGAGTGCAGCGCTCATGCTGGGCAGAGGAGGGTGTCAGATCCCTGGATCTGGAGTTACAGGTGGTTGTGGTTGATGTGGGTGCTGGGAACAGAATACAGGTCTTCTGCAAGAGTAGTACATGCTCTTAACCACTGAGCCATCTCTCCAGCCATTGGTAACTCTAACAACTAAAATAATAATGATGACATTATTTAAAAACTTGTATTTTCCTATCAATTTCCTTATAAGTTACACAGATATTCCATTATTCAGAATTCGGTATCTGGCAACCTCACCAAGCACGAGCTCAGAAATCAAGTGAACAAAAGGGAAGCCCCAGGAAGCTGTTTTGAGATACTTTAATGAGATGGTCCTGATGCACTCAGGAGAAAAGCCACAGGAAAGATATGGACAAAGTTCATTGTATTCACATGTCCAGACACAGGAAGTGCAGCACACACCATACCACCCAAGGTCTCATGGGAGAGGACTCGGGGTGGTCAGGAAGTCTAGAACATAAGGAAGAAGACCTAGGCCATGGTCTTTAGTGAGGTTTATATGGGAAAGGTCAAGCGGGTAGTGGGGACAGTCTGGGATTGTCCATAAAGGGCTCTAAAATTTAGGGGTAAGTCTCCTGGTTGCCTGGCATCTGGCCAGGATAACTAAGGAATGATTTAGGCAGAAGAGTATTGACTCCTGGGTTGTACAGGCCAGATAGGAGAAGGATGCTTCTGGATTGGTTAGTGTGCATATCAAAGGTAGGTTCCTTACTATTTCTAAGAACTGGCTATCTCCAACTGAGGCAGTCTTTTCCCACGCCATGGTCTCTCATGCTGTGCTACAAGTCAGCTAGGTTTGGGGGGATGGTTCACAAGCGTGCACATGTACACATGTGTGCACATGGGGGTCAAAAGCCAACCTCAGGTGTTGGTTTTCAGAGGTCATCCACCTTTTTGTTAAGACAGGGTCTCTCACTTTCCTGAAATTCATCAAGTAGGCTGGACTGACTGACCAGGGATTCCCAAAGATCCCCATGCCTCTGCCTCCTCAGGGTTGCAATTACAAGTATGTTCCACCACAACTGGGTCCTGGGGGTCAAATTCAGGCCCTTGTATTTGGAAGCTTGACTATTTGTATTCTAAATACAAGGCTATCTCCTCATCCCAGGCTTGGTTTTTAAGGATTTAAAAAATATTATATAGAAAACCAAGCACATGGATAGAATGCTTCCCACATCTCCAGTAGATGCCATTTGACTTTAGGTTAAGCCCTGTTCTAAAAATCTGAGTTGTTAGTCTGTCAGAAGTCTACAGAACAGCTGCTAGAGGTGGGCATTCTGAAAGCAATGTAATATAACAACAAGGGAAGAGATACAACCCCCCACCCACCCAAATAAAACAACAGCATAGATTAGAATCCCACAAAGCAAGGTAAGATGTGTCTATTTCAGAGGTCAACCACAGAGGGACATCTTTGCAGCTCCCACATAATTTCAAGATCTTCCCAAAGGCTCAGACCATATCTTTAGAAGCCAGCCAGGTGAATCATTCAATGGTTACAATGTTATCTCTGTGGGACCTCCTGGAGGCCATCCTCAAGCCTGTAACTGTTTATCCTATCTCTGCGTGTATGTGGTGTATATATGCTCATGTGGATGCACGTGTCTGTGTATGCAGAGGCCATCTATCACAGGACTTATGTGGTGCCTACCTCGGTCACTCTTTATTTTATTCTCTTGGGACAAGGTCTTCTTGAACCCGGAGCTTGGAGGGCGGGAAGCTCTGATGATCTATCTTCCTTTCTTTCCCCAGCTCTGGGGTTGCAGGTGGTCATGCCCGGCTTTTTACAGCTGCTGAGAATTTTAGCTATTTGATGTTCTGGATTGATTTTGTTGCTGTAATAAAACACTGGCCAACAAGAACCTGGAGAGAAAAAAAAAAAAGGTTTTATTTGATCTTACAGTTCCTGATCACAGTCCATCACCGAGGAAAGCTGGTCAGGAACTCATGCAGAAACGGAAGCACTCCATGAGGGGTGCTGCTTACTGACTTGCTCCCCGTGGCTTGCTCAGCTTACTTTTTTATTTAGTGCCCAGGGTGGCACTGCCTATAGTAGGCTAAATCCTTGAACATCAATCATTAATGATAATTATAATATATATATGCTCCTATACAGACTTGTCCTACAGGCCATAATAATGGAGACATTTTCCCAATCCAGGCTCCTTTTTCCAAGTGCTGATGATTTGTGACACACTGATAAAACAAACTAAAGCCTGTAGCAAGGGCTCCTACACACTAAGCCATCTCCCCCAATCCCACCCCCACCCCTCGCCTTTGAAAAGAACAGGGTTTTATGTAGCCCAAGCTGGCTTCACACTCAAGATGTAGTGAGCATGACCTTGAACTCAAGATTCTCTTGCTTCTGTCCCCCAAGTGGAGGGATCACAGGCCTATACTAGCACACCCAGCTTCTCACTGGCACCTCTCAGAGATGTGATGTGATCCTCTTACTGTCTCCCCCAACACACCTGCTGTCTTCAGGAGACCCACAGAAGAAAGAACCCCCTACCCCGGTCTGGAGACAGTGTTACATAAACAAGTAGTCCTGTTTGCCTGGGGAGGCACCCTTGGAAACAGACTAATACACTTTCAAGATGCCATTTTAACTTCAGGTAAAATTGCATGGTGTGAACTGAACATGCCTGGAGGCATTCCTGTCTGTTCAACAACCTTATGAAGGTTATGCTGGATTCTTAGTATTCCATGTCCTCTGACAGGTATCATGCCTTTATTTGTTAGTTTTTTTTGGGGGGGGGTTTATATTGTTGTTGTTTGTTGTTATGGGGGGTCTCAGAATAAAGCCTAGTTTCCTTCTGTTTCAGCCTCTTAAGTACTAGGGTGACAGGCAAAAGCCACTACACAGGATCTTTAGAACTTGTCCTCCTGTCTTGAAGTAAATTTGATGTAAATATAAAGCATATATTTTCAGTTTATCTCAGGTCCTACAAATTATGCAGTTGGTTCAGGATTCAAGGTGTCCTCTTTTACTCCATTTTTACTTGAATTTGTTTATTTATGTGTATTGGAGAGTCAGAGGACAATTTGCAGGTCCTGGGGATCCAACTCAGGCTGTCAGGATTGCTGGCAGGTGCTGAGCCCCAGATGTCTTTCCTTTTTTGGAGGAGGGGAATAACTTGCTTATTGAAAGTATAATCTCAACATAGGCAACAAGCCTAAGTGACTAAGAACTTGTTAAAAATCCAAAGTGGCAGAGCATTACTGAGTACTCCTTTAATCCCAGCACTTGGGAGGCAAAGACAGGAGTATCTCTGTGAATTCCAGGCCAGCCTGGTCTACATCTACATAGTGAGTTGCTGGTCAGCTGGGATTATACAATTAGACCCCTCCCACACAAAAAATGCAGAGTCCTGGGGCTGGAGAGATGGCGCAACCTCTGCTCCAATTCTCTTTCATAAATAACTTTTTAAAATGCAAATTTAGAGCAGAAGTGACCACTCAGTGTTTAAGAGGAACTTGGCTGATGAAGTCTATGGTCCATGCTGCTGCTGGAAATTGTGTAAGTTCATGATCCATATTGCAACTGGCTAATATGGACAGGAAAGCTTCTTTTGAAGTGGTATCAATGACCATAGAATCATAATTGAGAATGAGAAACATTGGAGGCTTCTGTAGCAACCTCTTCCCTCTACATGCACACACACACACACACACACACACACACACACACACACACACGCACACGCACACGCACACGCACACGCACACACACACAAATTAAATAGTCCAGACAGGAAGTCATTGAAGAGAGTCCTTTAAAATTGCAATAAAGAAGCTGAAGTGTGGCTCTTCACAGTTTATGGCTTCTGACAGAGGTGGGGAAGAACTCAGTTATCTTTAAGGGACTGGTCACTGGGAACTTAACCATGATCCAAGAGTAAATGGGCAACAAAAATTTGACTTGTATGAGAGTCAAAGTTATGTTTTAAGATGTAATTACTCTGCGTAAGAGGGCCACAAGAAAAATGCTCTAACCTCTAAGCCCCTTGTTTAAGTACAGACACTTCCTGAATTGTATAGGTTTTTATTTATGTTTTCACTCCCCTAAACAAGTTTGTTTGACCCACTTGCACCAGATATGCTTGATCACATGTGGGCAAGAGATGTGTAGTCAGGAAATAAATCAGGATGTATGCTTGCCCCTGACTGGACCTGATGAGAAATACAGAAGACTTACAGGTTTGCTTTCAAAAGCCTCTGCAAAATGTGACTTGCCATTTTCTGGGAACCTAGGAATATAACTAAACAGAGGCCATCGTCCTGGCCAGTGTTTAATTAATGCTTGTTTTAAGTTTGACTCAAAATTATAGTAGTGGTCTTATTCTCACCTGGTGGGATTAACATTTTCTGGAGGTCCCAGCAAGATCATACAACCCACCCAAATTCTAAAACTGGACCTTCTTTCTGAAACTCCAGGACTGAGGGGCCTGCCTCGGATGCATATGCATTGAGAAGTTCCAAGGCTCTGAGGCTGCTTTCAGTTTATCAGAGTGAACTGCCATGCATGCTGAAAAAAATCAGCAAGCATTTATGGAGGCCTTCCAATGAATAATAGTCTGGTGCTGTTTCATGAGATCTGAATCTGGGATATACAGGAGGTTCAGTGGAACCCCAATAGTCTCCTGTCTGGGTCAAATGGTGAAATGTTATCTGCCTGCCTGATTCTGGTTGGTTGGAAAATTTTGTCTGTCTTGTGTGTGTGTGTGTGTGTGTGTGTGTGTGTGTGTGTGTGTGTGTGTGCGCGCGCGCGCGCGCGCGCATGTATCTGTGTGTGCGTGTATCTGTGTTTCTGATGTGTGCACAGGTTTTGTTGCAAACATGGGAACCCAGACTGATATGTATGGTGATGTGTTCATGTGTTTTGTTTCTGACAAGTCTTCTTTGAGTATATAAGCTTTCTGTGTTCTGTGTTTCTTAGCTATATTTTTCCTGTCTCTGCTGCCATTAGCCACTAACTGCCAACACTAGCATGGCTGCTCTTATGACAAAATTTATCTCTGATCTTCTGGCCACTGGATTTAGGTTATCATGGTGTGGATAATATTAAAGTTGTTTTATACTGTTCTCTTTTATTGGGAATCTGACTCTAGAGTTGGGTTATGGCTCCCCGTCTCCAGATCCAAGCATATTTAAAGGTTCCCTCTATGTCCTGTGTTAAGGGATCCACTGGACACCATGACAAGAAGAAGAGAGCAAAGTAGAATAACCAAAAAAGTTAAACTTGATTTATGTGAACATTCTGTACCTCAAGATTTATAAGTTTGTTGAGTATGGTTAAAAATCTATAAAATCTGTAGGAAAAGTTAACTTAAAATGACTAGGTTGATCATTAAAAATTTATGCATAAGTGTGATCTTAAAGGAACCATGTGGTGTAACTTCATCTTGGGATAAAATGACATGTGGCTTATCATCTTAGCTGCTATCTCCCATCAGGATGGAAGCAACTGTGTGGCTGGCAGCCATCTTTGTTAGGGTTGAAGAAGACATGTCATGTGACTTCACTACCATCTCGATTAAAAATAATCACATGACATAGGCCAACAAAGAAGACAACAACAGATTTCCAAGACATTTTGGAGTATGATGGACTTTTCTGTGATAATTTCTACCCTGAAAACAAGGCTTATGAAAGATAGGAATTTTAAAATATTCTTGTTTAATGAAGTATTAAAGCTGCACCTCCATGTTCTCATATACAAGAACACACCTTGGTTTGGCAGCTCGAACTTTGTAACAGAAGAGTCACCCAAGCTGGGTAGTGGTGGCATATACCCTTAATCCCAGTACTTGGAAGGCAGAGGCAGGTAGATCTCTGTAAGTTCCAGTCATTCTGGTGTATAGATCAAGTTCCAGGACAGCCAGGATCATTGTTGGTTCCTGACATCAGGCTGGATTGTATGCATAGAATTGTGCCTATGGAAAATTCCACCTTGGCTCTCGTGGCCCCCTCCTCCCCGAGGACTAACCTTGTGACAGCTAGGGAATAAACATAATGTTTCTCTGCTCTGCAGTTTTGTTATCGCTGCCACCCCCAGGGGCATTAGTTATGGGATCTTCCACGACCTTGGGTGTGGGCTGACTAGGAGGAAGTTACGAGGAGAAAGTATTTGAGAGGTATAAAAGAGTGTGTTGAACAACCTCAGGTCTCTGTGATCCTGGATGATGGAACCTGACGACTCCAGAGTGCAGATTATTTAACCTCGACGCCCCTCACCTGTACTAGAATCGGGCCACTTCAAACTGGACGCGGTAGATCATTACACAGAGAAACTCTGCCTCAAACAAACAAGAGTCACCCAGATGATATTGGTTTTAAACACAGGAGGGGTCATTGAGAACAGCTGAGGTTTACCAATGTGTGACAGGGCTAGCATTCCTAAAGAGAGCCCAGGAGAAGAACCCTTACAGTTTTGGACATGCTGGTGCCATATGAGAGTCACCAGCAGCAATGAAATGGGGCTGGCTAGGACTTAGAAGGAAGACCATGTGTGCTGCTGAGGGTGGGACCAGAGAGGTCAAAAGGATTATAAAAAAATTCCAGATGCTGAGCACAGAATTGTTTTCACTGTGGAAGTTTAATCTTTCCTTGTTCAGATTATGGTTGTACCCTGTCTTTTTCCTCTTGAAATACAATAGGTACTTTACTTTTTGATATTGTAGAAACACAAAGTTGAGAGGTTTTTAAACTTTTTGAAGAGGACATTTTGGGGTTTTACAGAAAATTTAAGATTTAAAAAATTGATTGCTTTTAAAGAAACAGTTTCTAAAATATTTAAATTTATAAGGCTATGGGACATCTTAAGTTTATAAAATGTTTTGTATTATTAATATGTGATCTTAAAAATAAATAACTAAAAGGATAGGGGCACAGCTATGAGCATCAAACATTAAATGCCAGAAACTGGGATATTCTAGTCTTATGATGCAAGACCTAAGCAGTTGGGCAAAAGCTGACTGGCAAAGAGCTTGGAATAATAGTTTTCAACTCATGAGTTATAATCCTTTGGGGATCAAAAGACCCTTTCACAGGACCATCTGTATGTCAAATGTTTGCATTTCAATCAGAGCCATGGCAAAATTGCAGTTGTGAGCAGCAATAAGAGTGACTTTACCACTGGAGATCACCACAGCATGGGGAATTGTGTTGAAAGGTCACAGTATTAGGAAAGTTGAGAACCACTGGCTTGGAGAATGTCTCTTCTTACCTAAAGTTTATTCAGGCTTAAGAGTGTATGTCTAGCTTCCTTGTCTTTGCTAATTTTGTAAAGCTTTAGCTATTTTTCATCAACCAAGTCACAATAGAAGCTGTAATATTTTGTAATGGTGTACTTTAAAAGGATAAAGAAATGTCTTAGTCTTTCTGTGGATTGTATTTATGAGTTAAAAGTTTTATTTTGATACTAAAAGAAGCTTCAGCACAAACTGAGATTAAGCTGTAAGTCCTAATCTTATAAAAGCTACTAATTTATTGTAAACTGCTAAAGATAATTAAGACATGCAAGTTGTCATGATCAGTCACCTGATAAAGAATCAAATTCTTTAATACATTTAGAACTATATTTGAAGTCATGCTAAGTGCTAATTATTACAGAAACAAGATTTATTTAGTCTTTTGTATATATCTTCAAGGTTATGCCTAAAGCAAGAAGCTCAAAACAAGTAAGTTTGTTTAGATATATCTAATAAATAATGGTCCTCAAATTCTTCAGAGATCTGCTAAATACAGCATTTAAAGTGTTTAAAAGGAAAATCTTACTATTACAGACAGACCCCCAGCTCCTAAAGGTGATCCCAAGGTCTCCAACAAAGATGATAGGGCATAGGGACTCCACCTGGATTGTGGTAACACTAACTCCTGGGCAAAACTGCCTCAATGCCTTGTTCACCTCTAGGACCCTGCTCAAACTATGAACAAGCAGGACACTGGAGAGCTGATTGATCCACTTTGCCTAGACAAAGTGAGGTCATTTCCCCCAAGTTCCTCCTCCATAGGAAAATCTCAGAAAATCTCAGACCTGGAGGTATAAGGCTGACTCTACCTGGAGACCTCTACCCACAATGAAGCCACCAATATCACAGGATCCTGGGGTGACCATATGGGTAATGGGTAAATCTCTGTCATTTTAACTGATACTGAATTATACTCCCTGATACAATGTAGCCTTCTCAGATCTCTGATGGTATTGACGACTAGGCTAGCTAAAGCTTTGTCAGTTCAACAATAGCTGGCAACTAACTCCTCCCTGCAAGGCTGCAGCCACCTTGTTAGTTCAGCTCTTGTCTTTCCTAGATCTAGTAGGTCTCCTGCTAATAAAGGACTTGTTAACAGGCTTCATATTAAAGGATAAACAGGTTTCAGATGTAACTTTTTACTGTTCCTATTTTAAAGAACTTGCCTTGCAAGGACTGTTCTCAGCACTAACTACTGGTGTCTCTGGCAAATGACTAACTGGAAAGAAAAAAGGTTAAAGTCTCTGCAAGTTCTAAGGGTCTAAGAACATGTTCTGTGGTATGTAAAAGTCTGAGGGAGTAAAAGTTTAAATAAGTCTGAGGGTCTAAAAAATGATTTAAGGTGCGTAAATGTAGTTGTATAAGGAAATGGTTTAAGATACATAAAAAATAGGAAATTTTTCAGATTTCTTTCTCTGATATTTTTATAATAAGATTTCAAAGTTCAGCATTTTAACATTGATCAATGGAGTTCTGATAAACTGGCAGACTACTTACTATTCAGTCACAAGCTCAAGATTTTAAATTTCTAAAGGTGTTGCACAAAAGAATGAGATAGATTCTCAGGGATAGATCTCTGAAGAAGTTGGAGATACTAGAGGGAATAAACACCACAGTCAAATCTTACCCAGCTGTCTTATAGCTTCCTCAGCCTCGATTCCCTTGGAATGGATTTCTCTGAGTTTGAATCCCGTCTTAAGTACTCTTTCAGTAATTAAGGCGTGGCCCCACCACACCTGCTTGGGAGCCTGGAATTCCTTCTATAATCTGAAGTGACCTTGACTCAGTTAGGATTAAGGGTGTAGGTCACCACTCCCAGAATACTCCCTGTGCTGGGATTAAAGGT
Organism: Phyllotis vaccarum; assembly: GCA_033318265.1. Classification (NCBI taxonomy): domain Eukaryota; kingdom Metazoa; phylum Chordata; class Mammalia; order Rodentia; family Cricetidae; genus Phyllotis; species Phyllotis vaccarum. Next base: position 68,823,084 of record JARWLC010000006.1, read on the forward strand.
TTGAATCACCACTCTCTGATTTTCCTAGACTGACTGTGGTTAGAGCTCTGGGACTTCTGGAGCTTTTACTAACCCCCCACATAGACTGTGGGTAGATTCCCTCTGTTATCTCCAAAACTTCTGAAGCTTTATTAAATCTCCACATAAAGGTGTATTTGAAATTGTCTCTGTCAAATCTATATATCCAGTTCTTTGATCCAAGAAGGAAAGAATGTTCATTTTTAAAACCCAGAGCTACAGCTTTTGCTATGACTTCAAGGTGTGAGTCCCCTTCAGCTGTTTTACAGACACTTGTTAGCTGCTTTTCTACAGTGTGGATTTCAGTACAAATAAATGCCAACATAGCTAAAAATCTTTTATCTCTTTTGTAAACTAAAATATTCATGTAAGCTTCAGGGTGTCAAGGGAGTTGTAATATCTGGATCCACCTCTCACAAACCAAAGGGACTCCAGATAACTAGAGTTTAAGTTTCCCTCCCAGCCTATTCCTAAGGATGGGACTCCTCCCCTCCCCCAATTACTAGGACTCTGGGCCTGGAAATTCCAAATTTAAGATTTTCCTTTAAGTTCCTAAACTTTAGTTTCTATTCCTTGTCTGTATCTTTCTCAGCAGATTTCCCCATCCAGTTTGCTGGCTACAAACCGCTCCACATGGCTGTGAGTCCTGGACTTGCTGAAAGCTGATGAGGATGAGTTCAGCCAATGTGATTACTTCCTACCTCTTCCAGCCCTCCTGTGCCCTGTCAACAATGTCCCAGTTACATCAAGAAGTAGTTATAAAAGAGAATATGTTTTCCTCCACCCCCCTCCTCCCTAACAGGCTGGAATATTGGTTAGTTCTCTTTTTAAACTCTGTGGTATAGGAGACAAAACGGCTATTTACAATGCCTATTGGCATATCAGAAAAGGTACCTGTTAAAAACAAGTAGGTCCAGATATATTGTATTTGTGAGTTGAAATAGTTCTGTAATATGATGGCGCATTCAACCTATGTAAAACAAAGGGGTTATTAAATGGCTTTAAGAGAAAATTGTTTCTATACAAACAGTTCAGGAATCATTAGAAATAGTCTGGAGTCTGGTTATAAAAAACAAAACAACAACAAAGTCCCTGTGATAAAAGGGGATCTGAGATGAGATTACTGGTCCCCATTCTGATTTTCAGGCTCCTCTTAGATAGTAACTATGATGTCAGTCATCACAGGGCCTTTGACTCTTCTGTTTCTGCTCTTAACTGGTGGTTCTTGCATCATTAATGCCTCGACTAAATAATAATTCCATCAGGGTACCATTAAGCTAATAGTTATTAGATCCCAATATAAATAAACACCCACCACAGAGTCAAGGACTCAATGGGAAAATGTGAGAGCCAAAGGTATGCTTTACGATTTGATTACTGTGCCTAAGAGTTCTGTAAAACAAAATGCCCCTAACATGTAAGTGCCTTGCTCGTGGACATACTTTCTGAAACGATGGAGGCTGTTGTCTATGTTTCTTCTAAACAAGCTTATTTGGCCCAAGTACATAGGGTGTGCTTGATCACATGTAGACAGAAGAACCTAGGCAGGAAATACATCAGGATGTATGCTTGCCCCTCATTGGACCTGATGGGAAGTATGTAAGGCTTATGAGTTCGTCTTAAAAAGCCTCTGCAAAATGGGACTAGTTGCTACTTTCTGGAAACTCAGAAACGGACCTGGCCAGAGTCCAGGGTTTATATTGCTGTGAAGAGACATCATGACCGTAGCAACTCTTATTAAAGGAAAACATTTAATTTGGGCTGGCTTAGAGCTTCAGAGGTCTAGTCTATTATCCTCATGGTGGGAAGCATGGCATCATGCAGGCAGACATAGTGCTGGAGAAGGGGCTGACTGAGAGTTCTGCATCTTGATCTGCTGGCCACAGGAAGTAAGTGAACTGTGCCCCCCATATGAGACCTCAAAGCCCAACTCCGAAGTGACACACTTCCTCCAACAAGGCCACACCTACTCCATAAAGGCCGCACCTCCTAATAGCGCCATTCCCTATAGGCCAAGCATTCCAACACATGAGTCTAAGGGGGCTATACCTATTCAAACCACCACAGCTTGCTTCAAATTTGGTTCAGAATTGTGGTAGTAGATTTATTCTTACCCAGTGGGAATAACACTTGATGTATTTCTTTTTCTTTTTGAGGGGAGAGCCCAAGGATGGGAGGCTAGACCTAGGAGGAATGGGAAGCAAGTGTGACTGGGGTGCATTGTATGAGATTCCCAAATAATTAATAAAAATGTTACATGGGGAAAGACAGCACTTGGTTGCTCTTACAGAGAACCCAGATTCAGTTGCCAGCACCCACATTGGAGGGCTCATAGCTATGGATAACTTCAGTTCTAGGGAATCTGAGGCCCTCTGGCTTCCCTGAGCACCAGGCATGTGCATGGTAGACATACACACATGCAAGATACATAAATATAATTTAAAATTAATCAATCTTTTAAAAATAATATTCTTTAAAAATAAATAAAATAAAGCAAAGCCACAGGCTTAGTGGAGTTGGCTATACACTTTACCAAGATCAAACCCGAGCCTGTAGTCTGTTGTTTGCTTATTTCTTTTTTGTATTTACTAGAAACATACCCTTACTTGCCTTCCATAAACCTTAACCTTAATATCTGATCTTCAAACATGAAGAGAGTGTTATTACCTTCACAATACTAAAGGGTCCTCAACTTTAACAACAGAGTGGGCAGGCATCCTGGGCGAATCAAAGCTCCGCTTTTGGCTTTTGACGTCATACAACTAGTCCAGGCTAGGACTGCCAGGCTGGCCAAGCAGGTGGAATGGGGCCAACATTTAAGGAGGCACACACTTTGGGATTCAGATCCTGCCCCTGCATGATCCGAGGCCTCTGCCTCCTTAAAATCTGTGTCCGCAACTACTAGTTTGCTTTCCCTCCGTGGAGGTCCAGCAGAAGAGAGTGGATTGTCTTAATTATCCCGCCCTTCGCCTGGAGGACGCCTGCTGTGTGCGGACTTGCTCTGCTGCCTCCGGCCCTGAAAAACTCTGGGAGTTGAAGAGACCACAGATGGTTTCGAATCAGAGTTCAACTTCTTAATTCTGCTGTTGAGGCTGGTTGGGGCTGCCTTCACCTCGCTTTTAATTGCTCCACCTAGCAATAGGCAGCCTCTCCCAAGGGTGGGGCTGGCTGCATAAGGAGCTGCCTCAGGACTCGTACCTGCCAGCCTCAGGGTGCAGGCGGAGGGCCTAGCTGGACATTCCGGCAGCCGCAAGCCTGTCAGAGCACCAAGAAAGTGCAGAGCCCCTGTGCCAGCGGTTCCTCCTAGGAGGGCTTCTCAGCCTTCCTCACCGGACTGATCTTCAGCAGGGATTGAAAGCTGCCGGGAGGGGGTTGGGAGTGGCAGGTTGGGGGAGGTGGGGTGCTTTGGTTAGTTAAGGAATTTCCAAGTTCCCCTGGGCCAGCTCACCTTCGGGATCACCCAGGTTTTACTTTTTCTCTTCCTGAATAATTTCCATCTAGGTTGTAAGAAAGATTTCTTAGAATGAGGTGTACCTAATCTAGGACTCAGAGTCTCCCTTGCTACTTTTCCAAAAAATAGGGGAAAAAAATAGCCAGAACCTGCCAGCTGCAGTCCCGCAGGGATGTGACTTTGTGAATGGGCAGCACCTTTAATTGAAGAGGAAGCCCCACCAACCCCCTTTTGAAGGAGGGAGGGCGGCGCCCCCCCCCCCCCTTTGAAGGAGGCAGCCCTGTGAGGTGAGGCACTTGGCCATTGACTCTCACAGTCCAGCCAGGGACTCTCTTTTGCAGCACACAATCATTTTGTTCTAAGGGATAGGAGCCCGGGCTGGTGGTTCTGGTAAAACCTCTGCAGTTCAGTGGCCTGCTGAGCCGACGACGTGACCAAAGCCTTGCACAGTGTTGAGCACCGGACACCATGGCCACTCTTTCCTGCCCTGCAATTTCCCAGGCTTCCCCAGACCAAGGTTATGCCTCCTCCAGCCCCTTTTCCCCACACAAAATAAACAAAAGGAAAACCCAATCTCCAGGAATAACAACTAGAAAGGGCGAAGGAAGAAAAGGGAGGGAAATCCACAAGAGAGTAAGGAGGGGCCCTTATCTCTCTCTAACAGGTCCGGTCCTGCCTGCTTGCAGGGCTGAGTCATCATCCTGCTCCACCCAGGACCTTACAGTCCTCAGATGAAAGGTTCTCTAAAGCCTGAGTTCTCTAGAGGGTTGGCAGGGTTGATCCCACAAGCAAGAAGCTGGGAATCTGGACTCTGGTCCCTGCAGAAGGCTTGCTGAGACTTTAGATTCTAGAGAAGTGCAGTTTCCTGAAGCACCAGTGTGGAAGGGATCATCTGGGCTGGAGAGAGGACTGTGACAATAGCTTCTACCAAGTGACATTCCTTGTGTCCACACTGATGACATGGGCAAAGTCTGTGAATTGCTCACAGCACTTCATACTTGGCGCTTCTGACATAGTGTAAGTCTGTTAATGAGTGAAGAATGAAGGACACTCCCTGACTTACAGTGGGTTCTATCTCCATAAACCCACAATCAATTGAAATTTTGTTTAACACTGTGGAATGTCACAACTCAGCAGCTCTGCAGGATGTGACTGAATGTTATGGCTCATGACACTGTCCAAACTGAAACACTGTTTTGGATGAAGATTCATTACCTGTGGCACTTGAGAGACAGAGGCAGGAAGATCTTGAGTTTGAGCCAACCTGGGCTACATAGCATGTCTGAGATCAGTTTGAACTACATAATGAGATCTTGTCTTTAAAAAATACAAAAAAGAGAATCACTTCATTAGTCCAGGAAAAGACAAACATTTAAAATAAATAAAAACTAAAATTTCTATATCGGATGCTTTTGAACCACTATAGATTTGAAAAGGAGAAGCCTGGTAAGTTGAGGGCTGTAAGTATTCTGTAAAAAGGCAATTGAATGGATGAACTTGAACAGAACAGAATCATGAATTGGGTATAATATCTTTTGTCTTTGCCCGACTATTTATTTATTCTTTTTGTTGTTGTTTTGAGACAAGGTTTCTCCGTAATCCTGGCTGTCCTGAAACTGACTCTGTAGACCAGGTTAGACTGGTGTTGAACTCAGAGATCTATTTGCCTGCCTCTGTCTTCCGAGTGCTGGGCACTCACTAGCACTGCCCAGATTATTTTTCCTTTCTTATTATGTCACTAAGTGACATTCATTGTGTTTACAAGTCTATGAACTGCTCAGAGGTGTTGGTGCTTTGTACTTCTGACACACTCCGTGTGAGTCTCCTGTGGTTAATGAGTGAATGAGATGATGGTGGCTGAAGAATGTGGTGAATCCTCCCTGACTTACATAGGCTGCTGCTCTGCTGCTCTTGTTCTCAGGGCTGGAGACCAGTCCAGAGCCCAAGCTCAACCCTGTAAGTTCTTTTGGGTGCACCAGAGGCTCTGGGATGACATATGCACCCCCATCCCACCCCACCCCCTACCCCTGCCACACACACGTATTTCCCTGTAGTTGGTACACCTATCTGGGATTTTTCTGGCCCACGCTCTTTTCATTTCTCAGTCACTTCCGGGGAAAGTTGCTCCAGGAAGATGGGGTCCATCCTGACAGACGGCACAGCCTATGCCTCTGGTTCATGAAGAAATCAGCAGTTTCCCAAAAATACTGTATTTGATTCTTGGTGTGGATACCATGATGTTGGTGTGGGCACCATGATGATGCTGGTGTGGACACCATGATGCTGGTGTGGACACCAATGATGCTGTGTGGACACCATGATTCTAGTGTGGGTACCATGATGCTGGTGTGGACACCATGATGCTGGTGTGGACACCATGATGCTGGTGTGGGTACCATGATGCTGGTGTGGACACCATGATGATGCTGGTGTGGACACCATGATGCTGGTGTGGACACCATGATGCTGATGTGGACACCAATGATGCTGGTGTGGACACCATGATGCTGGTGTGGACACCATGATGCTAGTGTGGACACCATGATGCTAGTGTGGGTACCATGATGCTGGTGTGGACACCATGATGCTGGTGTGGACACCATGATGCTGGTGTGGACACAGAACTGCTTGTGGGGGAGATTACAGGGTACATGTCTGGAAAAGCAGCTTGGTAATGAGCATGGAAAACTTAGCATATGTCTATAATCCTAGCACCCAAGAGGGTGAAGCAGAAGAATCTTAACGCAAGACCACCTGGGCTAGATGAGACTCTGTTCCCCCTAAAAGTAATAAACACATTAAACACCCCACACACACAGAGGACAAGCTAAACCAACCAATATGAAAATGATTAAATTTGACATGTTACATTGTCATAATAAAGTTTGATGTAGCTATTTAAATCACCCTTTTGAATCATTTTAATGATTTGTTAAGATATATGTTAACTTTTGGAAGTTTTTTTTAAAAAAAAAAAAAGCCAGGGTTCAAAGTTTTCAAATGATGCAGCCTTGCTGGAGGAAGAGTCACTGGCTTTGAGCAGTGTATAGCTATAGCTCATTTCTGACTCTCCTTATAGCTCAGCTCACTTCTGGCTTTCCTTTTCTGTTTTGTGCTTGCCTTTATTAAGGACCTGACCTCTCAACTCCCTCATTACTTTGGAACCATAAGCATAAATAAACTCTTCTAGAAGTATTTTATCACACAGCAAGTGAAAAGTAACAAAGTGGTGGGCTTCATTGTTTAGCCCAGGCTGGCCTGTAATTCACCAAATTTCTTCTTCTACCTCCAGAGGGCTAGAATTACAGGTGTACATCACACTGACCTATAGGAACAGTATATTTTAGACTGGTTTATTTATTTTATGTGTATCAGTATTTAGCTTACATGTAAATATGTATACCATGTGCATGCCTAGTGCCCACAGAAGTCAGAAGTGGGCATTGGATCCTCTGGAACTGGAGTTATGGATGACTGTGAGCTAACATGTAGGTTCTGGGAACTGAACCTGAGTCATCCACAGGAGCGACAAGTGCCCATAACAGCTTAGCTGAGCTGTCTGTTTTCTCAGTTCCCAGGAACAGTATTTTAAAGTCCTTTTGGGTTCTGTAGCCACTATTTTTGATGATGGCTACTCCTGGGGGATGTGCCCTGTGTTTGCTAAGACACTGCTTTGTTAGTTGGATTCTAGACCTGCTTTGGCTCTGTGGATGAAGATCCTAGACAAATTGTTTTGTTTCTCATTGTGTGTGTGGGGGGGGGGTATAAAACAGTGTCTGGATTAGATGATTTCTAGGGGTAGATGGTTATTCTGACAAGCTCATTAAGCCAAAGTATTCACTGTGAATAAGGCTCTACTGTATATAAACAGAAGATTCTTATCCAAAGCCAAAGGGATGACTCTTAATAGTAGAATTCACATCTGGCAGAGTCATCACAAACACCTAACCTAACACCTTTCTCTACACACTAATACATGAGAAGTGTTACCTAGCCCTTCAAAACAGAAAGGTGTTTCCTGGAAGATGAAGACACATTCCTGAGACTGGAGATTCCTTCCTAGCTCTGCCTCCTCCCCAAGTCCAAACTGTAGGCTCATTTCTCTCCCCCTCAGCCCTCCCCCACTGAGGTTAAGTTGGGCTTATGTCATTGTGGTTCCTTGGTAGGTTGGTGGCACCGTCACCACAGATTGGGGAAGGAAGGCTGGGGAGGTGACTCAGGCTGAAGGTCCAGTGAATCAGACAGGCTGAGCCTGGCTGGGCAGGAGCTTCCTTCCAAGGAAGGGCAGAGGCCTTTACTGTACTGGGAGAAAGGACCAACTTTCCTCTCTCAGAGAATTCACTGAGGAACCCATTTTCCAAAGAAAAGGCCATGTCCAACAAGGAGACATTGGCAAAGGGTCAGGATCAGACTTTCCCAGCCTCTCCCACCCCCGAGTTTAGCCTTGTTGTGGTTCAGGAGCAAGTATACTTAAAATGCCCTGGGGCTGTGAGGCCTTCAATGACTTGACGGCTTGAGGGTTCAGTTTCCTGGAAAACAGTATTTACCTCCTGGAGTTGGAATATTGCAAATGAAACCTGGTGATACTGTTGAAAAGAGAATGAAAACCCTGTTGCCATTGCGTTCAAAACCTAGGAATCTTTTGCCTGGTAACAAAACCATGGCCCCTGCCAGGTCTCCTGGCTTTAACATGAGGTGTAAGTGTTTGTCTGTTACAGACCCACAGAGCCCCAAATACGGAGGGACCTTAGGATGGGTTGGGAGCCAGCTTGAAGGACATTGCTGTCTTTCTATTGCCAACAATTCTAGACCAGGCAGTCTCCTTCCTGCTAGACACCCCAGGGCCTTTCTCCTGCCTAGCTCCCCCCTTCCCTCTGCAGAGTAAAGATGGAATATCAGGAATTCTATGCGGATTACTGCACCTAGTTTCCTTTTATTTCAGACGCTTTGGCACAGGAGGACACTGTGTTAATTCTCTCAGGATATTTTGTTTACTATCATAGGCATTAATTTTTACTTTAAAATATTGCACTAAAATATGACTTATAGGGATGACTTAATTCTTTTGCGCGCTCTTTAAGCTCACCCGGAACTGCTAAAATCTTTGGCTCTCAGTTTTGTTTTGTTTTGCTTTTTTCAGATGTGTGATGTAGCGTGTGTTTGGGGTAGTCCTCTTAAACAAACCCCTTCCTAGCCCAGGTCCGCCCTATCTACGCACTCCCTTGCCTCTGCCTCCTTCGCGCTCAGGGATGGCTCACAAGTCTAGACACCCATCCAGGGCCTTTTACTTGGGTGATCACCGCGAGTCGCGGGAGGGGCTGGCAGACTGGGCACCTTGCGTGGGAAGGTCAGTGTAGAAGTCTCGACTCAGCCAGACTTCCTGCCCGCGGGGCCCGAGGCTCTGGCGCTGGATACGCTCCAGGGGGCGTCGCCGGGCGGGAGCGGCTTCCTGGGCGCGGGCAGTGCAGCCAGCCGATCGCGGGGACAGCTCACCTGGACCGGCGACATGGAGGACGGCGTGCTCAAGGAGGGTTTCCTCGTGAAGAGGGTGAGTGCGCTCCTGCCTCGCGCACGCGTGGCCGTGGGACAGTGGGTCGGGCGGTGGCTGGGCGCACGGACGAGGCTGCCCGTCTGGCCCGCAAAGTCGGATCCCGCTTGGTTAGTGTGGTTGGGGCTGGCTTTCGCGTGAATCTCTTATAACAACTTACTGGAGCTGAGGGACAGAACCCATGGTTAGCATGTTCTACCATGGGTTCAGTCCATAGCAACACACACATACACGCCTTATTAAAATATCTTAAGAGGTGAGGGTGCGTGGTAGAGAGAGGATGGTTAAAAGGTACATTTGGAAAGAAGGAATGACTTCTAACATTCTGTGGCTGCAATTAGTGGTGCATTCTGAAATAGCTAAGAGGGTTTTGAATGTTTCCGACACCAAAAAACAATAATAAATGTTTGAGATGATGCATATGCCGGTTACCCTGATGTGATCGCTGCGTACCAGGCCTATGACTGACATTACAATGTATCTTATGAATATGCAGTCATGAGTCAGTTAAAACATAACAGTACGATACTGAAATATAAAAATATAAAGAACCATGAATATGCCATGTAGTTTACAAGCCGGGAGGGAAGCACCCCCTATCCTGTGTGTGTGTGTGTGTGTGTGTGTGTGTGTGTGTGTGTGTGTGTGTGTATGTTTGGCGTCTTGTTTCATCCTTTATCAGCCCTGCAGGATTAGTGATTGGCGCTAGAAAAGCTGTTGCTATCACCTACAGAGGAGAATGGGTATCAGTGAGATGGAATAACTTGCCCAGAGTGAGTATTAGATGGGACATGAACTTAGTCCTTCCCTACCACCCATGGTGAAGAACCAAGGGACTCTGGGACTCCCTGGATACCTAAGATCAAGGCAGAAAGCAAATGAAAGAACCTGGAAGAGACAGTGGTATGACACTTGCTTAGCCTGAAGGAAACCTTGGATTTAATTCCTAACATCTAAAAAAAAAGTTACTATTGATGTCAACACTGAACATTTATATTAGTATAATAACATAGCTATAAATCCAAATCCCTTTGGCTGTTCTGGGCTTACAGCTTTAGGAAGTGGGGTGATGAGGGTGCAGATACTGTCCTCACTGGCTCTGCTGGTCACACCAGCCCCATAGCCCTGAAGACTCAAGTCCCTCTCGCATTCTGTTTACATGGTGTCTGCATTGTTTTGCCCAGTGTGATACAGGGAGACAAGGTGTGATTTGTTCAAAGCTATAAGCAAGGAGGAGAGGAAGCTAATGCCAGATCAGTGAGTGGTCAGGCGGTCCATCTGTCCAGAATTCAGGCTCACTTTGTGTCTTTGTCATTTAAATGATGAGATGGTTCATTCAGGTCAGGATGACAACCTGTGGGGAACTTCTGTAGCCTGTGAGGTGACTGAGCTGGTGTGATGTGTGGGTGGCTGGTGATTGCTAGACTGTGGTAGGGCCTGTGAGGGAGTTGGATCACCTTCAGGACAAATCCTTCAGGGATTGTGAGCCCCTGCCTATTCCTGGCAGTCATGTAAATTCATGACTCCCCACTACCACTATTGTGTAGAGACCAAAGGCCTAGGCTCACCAGAAGGAGGATTGCCCTTGTCTTCTGGGAGGTCTGGTTTAGAATCCAGAGAATCAACATAGGGCGAGGCTGAGGTGCCAGTGCCTCTTTCCAGCCTGATCCTGAGGCAAGTGGCAGTCACATTTGTTCCTGCCCAGTGTGGAAGCTGACCTGAGCCTCTTACTGTGATCACCACTTGCTACCATGCCATGTAAATCTGATTTCCTCTTAAGTATAGCAGTAATCCTGTGCCCACTGGGGAAGTTACAGGGTCATGGTGGCACTGGCTGGTTTAGGAGTTCTGGGATGGGGAAGGCCCAAGCTGGAAGCAAGAGAGTAGAACAACCATCTCCTGGAAGGCTTACCTGGAGGCAAGCAGAGGCATGATGTATTTGGCTCCTAATCCTGCCCAGACAAGAAAGTACCAAACTCTAGGCAAAACACGGGGCACTTGCCAGGCCTGGCTCTCAGAGGAGAGGAGCAGCTGAGTGTGGGGGTGAGGGTGGAGGAATAGAGCTCTGTGGTAAGGAGAGATGAAACATAGGTGCCGCTTAGAGCCTTGGATCTTGATCAACATGCTGGCCTGGAGATAGCAACTGCGAGGCCCCAGGACTCCATCTCAACAATGTACAGTAAAAGCTTTATCTTTTTTTTTTACTTCTTGAGACAGGATCTTCCGTAGTCCACTGTAGTCTCAAACTCTATGCATTTAAGGATGACCTTGAACTCTCTGATCTGTCCGCCTCCACCTCCCAAGTACTGGTTTTTAGGCATGTACCATCATGTCCAGTTTAATCAGTGCTGAGGATTCAGTCTAGCATGGCAAGCCCCCTACCAAGTAAACTACATCTCAGTTCAACAATTTTTTTTATATGTATAAAATATTCTAGAAGCCTGGTGTAGTGGCTCACACCTATATTTCAGCATTTGGGAGGCCGAAGGAGGAAGATCCTTAGTTGCAGACTAACCTAGGCTACAAAGGGAAACCTTGTCTCATCTAAACAAGTAACACAACCAATCAACCAGACACCCCTTGAAGCTACCTATATATCTCCTGTAGTAAATGATTAATTAAATTGTTATACAGATGTAAAAATGCTTATGGTATTATTAAATCTTATTCTTTCAAGACAGGGTTTCTCTGTGTAACGGTCCTGGATGTTCTGGAACTTGCTCTGTAGACCAGGCTGGCCTTGAACTCCCAGAAATCTGCCTGCTCCTGGTGTGCTGGGATTAACAGCTACCATGCCTGGCTGTTTCCTCATCATTAAAGTTAGGGAGTACAGTATCTTCCTTAAGGAGAATCTCAAGCCGATACATTCTTTGCTTCTTTTGTGCAGCCCTGAGATGCAGGCTCACCTCACCGGACTCCTCCTTTCCCCTAAAGGAGCTAGTCTCTGCCCCAATCAGTGGTTTATAGACAAGAGCCCTGAAGAGAGGGGCTTCTCCATACAAGGGGACCAGTGCATAGTTAGGGGAGGGGGTTGTTTTGGCCCTAGACTCCCATTGCATGTGTGCACCGAGGTTTCTGTAGAGCAGGAAATCTGATGGATTTCTTAGAGATGAGATTATTTAGAGGCCTCCTGGAGTCTCACTGTTTCTTTCACTAATTCCGACACACTGTGGTCAGAATGATTGTTTTGTTGAGGCAGGGTCTTACTGAGTAGTCACAAATTTGTGATCCCCTGTCTCAGGTGTCATTACAGATTAGTGTGCCACTAAGCCTGACCAGAGTGACTGATGGTTAATTGATTTTTGAGACAGTCTCCAGTCCCGGCTGGCTTTGAACTCCCTATGTAGCTGAGGATGGTTTTGAACTCCTGATCCTCCTTCCTCCACCCCCTGAGAACAGACTTGTACCCCCAGGACCAGCTTATGTGGTTCTGGGGATTGAACCGAGAACTTCATTCATGTTTGGCAAACACTTTCCCAGCTGGGTTACATCCCCAACTTCAGAGTGATCTTTTAAACCTAGGACCCCAAACTTGTTATGTTTCTGCTTAAAATTCCTCATGGCCTGAATATCAAACTGTGACATAGAATGGGAAACCTTTGCCTACCAGGAACCTATCACTTGCTCATCTCTGTACCACAGGACTCAGTGCCCATGGCATGTAGAACCATGCAGATACTCCTGCAGAGGAAGTGCTCTAATGATTTTGGTGCCTAAGACCTCACAAAGACTAGGCAAGGGATTCACCACCAGGCTACATCCTAAGCCCAACAGTGGATTCGTGTTCTTGCTTGCCTGCCTTCCTCAACTGACCAACCCAAATGGCTCATCAAAATATTTTGCTTATTTGTATTTAAGGTTTTTTTTTTTTACCATTATAAAAATAATGCATCATTTTCTGGGTATTATAATATACACCCATAATTCCAGAACTCAGATACTGAAATTGGAGGATCATGGGTCCAAATTCAGCCTGGGCAAGACCCTGCTGTCCTTTAAATACAAAAAACCAAAATGTTTTAGGGAGTGCAACTCAATGGTGGAGTGCTTGCCTAGCATTTCTGAGGCTCTGGTTTGATTTCTACCACCACACACCCACAAAGAATCATTTATAATAATTTTTAGATTGTATTATTGGGGGCTAAAGATATAATAAATTCATAGAGTTCACCTTGCATACATGATGCCTTGAACTCATTCCCTAGTTATATACACATGCACACACACTAGTTCTTCTTCTTAAATTTTTATTTATTTTTGGAGACAGGGACCTGGCTGACCTTGGATACTCTAGGTAGACCAGGTTGGTTTTGAACTCAGAGATCTGCCTGTCTACTTCAAGAGGACTGTGATTAAAGCTGTGTGTGACCTTGTCTGGGGCAGGAGAACCATGAGTCCCAGGCCAGCCTGGGTTACATAGTTAGACCTTGTCTAAATACATGCATACCCTGTCTAAACGCGTATATACATATGTGAATATCTACGTACAGACAGAGGTAGGGAAGGAGGGACTGGAAGGAAACACCGGCTGTTAACAATGGCTACATGTACTAAAAGTTCTTTCAAACTTTATGAACTGGTTCTGGGATGTATAGCTGAGGAGTAAAACACTTGTCTCATATGCTGGAGAGCCTGGGTTCGATCCTTCCCACTGGATTGGGAAGATTTATAGATGAGCAAAGGCCAAGGTCAAAGGCTTTTGCTTCCACCTCAGATGAGGGAAGGGAAGCTCAACAAAAGTCTTGCCCCTCCTTGTCTTTCCGGCCACACTGCTTGCCTAAACCACGGGCTTCCTCTCTCCGGTGCAGTGTCCTCCCTGACTCTCCTCACCAACAGGCTTTCCTGTCTGTCTGTGTGTCTGTCCACAGGGCCACATTGTCCACAACTGGAAGGCACGATGGTTTATCCTTCGACAGAACACGCTCCTGTACTACAAGTTAGAGGGGGGCAGGCGAGTGACTCCACCCAAGGGAAGGATTCTCCTCGATGGCTGCACCATCACCTGCCCCTGCCTGGAGTATGAAAACCGGCCGGTATGTGAGCATCCTGATGCCTGGTCCCCTTTTCTAGCCACCTCACCCTCTTGCTACCATTGAATGATTTGGTTTCGGATCCTAGCTGTCTCACGAACCAGGGTGAATAGTTAAAACCTCTTTCGGCTCTCATTTGTCATTTATAAAAATTGGGATAAGATAATTATACGTCAGTGTTCCACATGTGGTGATGCAGGTTGAGAAAGTGATAATCTGTTGAAAACACCTAGTGTGCTAGGAGGCAGGCACTAATTCAAAACAAAGCAGGAAACTAAAAACTAGCAGATGTTAGCAATGGCTGTTTCTTAGGAGCAGAAGTACAGGCTAAGTTCTTCATCTATGCTTTGCAGTTTCCTTCAAGAGTTAGGGAGCATAAAATGTGAGAAAATATGTTGTATTGGGGTTCAGTATGATGGCTTGCAACTCTTGAGGGGTGTATGTTTCAAAAGTTATGGGCGGCTTTGGTCCAACATCCCCCCCCCAAAAAAAAATCAGGGTTCAGTTGTGGAGACTTAATCCCCACACTTGGGAGACAGAGGCAGGCTCTTGTGTATTCAAGACCAGCCTTGTCTATACAATGAGTTCCAGGCTAGCCAGGGCTGCTAGTGTACCTTTTCTATAGTTAAATTTTTAAACACAGAGAGATTATAAGGTAGCCAAGAGGTGCCTTAGCTGTTAAAAGCATTTACTGCTCTTGCACTAATTTAGTCCCTAGCCTTTATATCAGACAGCTCACAATTGCCCTAACTCCAGAACCTATGCTATGGTTCCAGGGGATCTAGTGTCCTTTGACCTCTATAGGCACCTACATGCACATAAATGCATGCGCGCGCGCGCACACACACACACACACACACACACACACACACACACACACACACACACGCACACGCACACGCACACGCACACGCACACGTACACACAGATCTTTTTTTTTTTTTTAAAGAAAGTCAGAGGCTGGGATGTAGTGTAACTCAGTGGTAGAGCACTGTCCAGTGGGTTCTATTCACCAGCAACACATAGTAATTGAAAACATTTGGAGTCCCAAAAGGATGGTGTAAATATGAGCTGCAGAGGACACCACTGTGGGTTGCCTAGGTTAAGTACAGCCTCAGGAATTCAGATCCTGGGGTGAAGAGCTGCTCAATATGGTTAGAAGGGAATGCTCACTGAAGGAGTGGTGGGAGATTGTCTGGGACCAGATGGATGTAACCAGGAGCTACTGAAGGTTTTGAGTGAGAAAATAAATTGCTGAAAAGTCTTTTTAGCTGCTCACTCTTGTAATCCCAACACCCAGGAGCCTGAGGCTGAAGGAGTGTCAGAGCTCTGGAATTTAAGGACAGTTCAGACAACACCTTGAGATGTTATCTCAACACAGATGATAAGGGAAATTATTTGATCAAAATTGAGGATGGAACTGGGTGGTGGTGGCTCACACTTTTAATCCCAGCACTGGGAGGCAGAGACAGGCAGATCTCTGAGTTGGAGGCCAGCCTGGTATAATACAAAGTGAGTTCCAGGACAGCCAGGACTACACAGAGAAACCCTGTCTTTAAAAACCAAGGAAAAAGTAAGGAAAAAAAACTTTGGATATGGGATAGAGAAAGTTGATTTTATTTCAGAGACTTATAATACTGAAATTTGCAAATGACCTCATCCTCCAAAAGATTGATACAACATCTAGGTACACACAGGTAGCTTATGTTTGTTGAATTAATCTTGAACAAAAAGAAATATTAACAGATACGTCAGATGATTCTAACAAGGGAATCTTGATTCCTTTAGTCGTACTATGTGTGTATGTGGGGGGGGGGTCGTCTAGGAATAGAGAAGAAGATGACACTAGGGGCCAGCCACTCAGCCACCCAGTCACCCAGCCACCCAGCCACTCAGCCACCCAGTCACTCAGCCACCCAGTCACCCAGCCACCCAGTCACTCAGCCACCCAGTCACCCAGCCACCCAGCTACCCAGCCACCCAGTCACTCAGCCACCCAGCCACCCAGTCACTCAGCCACCCAGTCACCCAGCCACCCAGCCACTCAGCCACCCACCCACTCAGCCAGCCATGGAGTAGGAGTAAGATTTACAGAAGAGAAAGGTACAAGCCCAGAGGCAAAGGTAGATGGGACAATTTTTAAAAAGCTGGCAAGAAACAAGCCAAGCGAAGGTAGGGCATTTATAATTAAGAAAAGTGTGTACTTTATTTGGGAGCTGGGGGGCTGAAATTCCACTGTGGGGCTAGAGTACAATAAAATCCAACTACATGAGTCCACTGTGTTGATAGCTTCTCATAGCTACTCACAGGTTGCTAACAGTGTGGTCTTTCTTTCTCTACCTAGTCCTGGAGCAGAATGTTCCCCCTTGAGTGGGGTTCTCTGCAAATGCTGACCAAGGGCTGAACATGTAGCATAGGGCAAAGCTTTTAGGAAGGAGTTGAAACTGTCACGTGAAGAATGAGTGGATGACTTGGTGATGCTTGAACTAGAGACAGGGGGATGGGAGGGGCTTTGCTAGCAGTCCTGTAGGGTAGATGGTGGTGATAGCATAGGTTCTGGAGTTAAGGCAATTGTGAGCTGTCTGATATAAAGGCTAGGGACTAAATTACTGCAAGGCTGCAGAAGGTGAGGTTTCTGAGATGACCTGGCATTACTAGCCAAATGACAGAGCTGAGGTTTGTGTTCAGCTCCGACTGACCATAGAGCCTGAAAGTTTCCCTCTTCAGTGAAGGGGCTGTGATAGGAAATGAGGCTGTGGATCAGGAAGGAGTCAGAGCCACGCCACAGTGGGGGAAGCACTCTGCATTTGTCTGTGCACAAGGGAAAGGCTGCTTTTGGAAGCCATGAGCTCTTTGTCTCAGATATATCCAAATCAACCTGTACATCCCTCCTGCCGAGCCTGGGGAGGGTTGGCCATTAGGCATTCCTAGAAACATGGACCCTGAGAGCCTCTCTGGCCCGGTCATTCCTGCGACCAACATTGCCTTGCCCACTTCTCCTCTGAGTATAAGTGTGTCTGGTTGTCTCTTCTCACAGCTCCTCATTAAGCTGAAGACCCGAACTTCTACTGAGTACTTCCTGGAGGCCTGTTCTCGTGAGGAGAGAGACTCCTGGGCCTTTGAGATAACAGGGGCTATCCATGCAGGACAGCCGGGGAAGGTCCAGCAACTCCACATACAAAAAAACTCCTTCAAGTTGCCTCCTCACATCAGTCTGCAGTGAGTGTCCCACCTGCCCCCCCCCCCCTCCGTCTGGCCTCCCTGCAGCTTCTCCAGTCTGTTTAATGGGGAGAGGGACGCAATGGTACCACCCAGGCTTGGCTTTGCCACCGTTGTGCATCGGGGCCAGAGGTTTTCTCTGTCCTGATTCTGCTGGGTCGACTGCCTGGAACTTGCCTTGTTTAGCTTTTCTCTCCTATTTAACTTTTTGGGGCTTCTACTAAGTCACAACACCTCAGTGAATGAGGCAGGGAGCCACCATTCCATCCTAGGCAGAGAGCTCAGAACTATGTGGCCGGTCTCATTACAGTTCAGAGGCAGGTAATGGCTGTCTTATTGTTTAAAGGGATTCCTCATACAACTGTCTAAGAAATCATTGAGTATGTCACAAATATGTGCAATTTTAAAAAGAAAAAAGAGATAGTATTGTACAAATTCTATTTGGTGTTTAATTTTTATTAAATATATAATCACCGCAAGACAGTTGAGTGCCTATCGAATGTCATACATTGTGTAGGGTGCTCAGCAGAGGTAAGTGGTAATAAACAAGGTCTCAAGGGCCTCCACCCCAGAGACATACATAGAGATCTTTCACTGCTGGTAGCGATCAGGCAGAGGGAAAGCCAGTCAGTGGCGTTGGTGATACCATGCCACAGAGATGTTTGGAAGTGTTTCTTGATCATCAAGGAAATGCCTCATAGCCTCTCAGGCAGCCACATTGCTCTGGGCATCCTAGATGGGAAGTGAGTCTGTTTTTGAACTCATAAAACTCCACACCAGCATCTGAAGCCCAGTGTTTACACCATCTATGAGTCTGTATAGCGTAAGTGCAGTGTAAGTGCAGGGGGGGAGCAGCCGATAAGGTGGGTTCAGAAAGGGGAGATAACAAGAGCTGAAGGACTTCCAATAACATGTAGTAGATCATTGGGAGCCGTGAGGGTTCCTGACCACTCTGGGTTTTAAGCAATCACAACTGTTTAGCTTTATGTCAAGAGTAATAGTTTCCCAGTGTGAAAATATTTGAACATTTAAATGACCAAGAAAAGGAGCATCTGAAAACTATTCGTATTGGAGTCATGATATAAATCATGACATCAGTTTGTGATATGAGCAAGGGACAGACAAAAGCCTGTCTCTGTGGTGTGTGTCCCTCCATCTGACCCTTGCTTTATATCATGAGCTGATATCGTGATTTATATCATGATTCTTGGACCCTCCCTGTAGTGGACAGTGTGACCAGGGTCCTCTCTTTGCTTGCCTTCTGTGCAGTCGAATTGTGGACAAAATGCATGACAGCAGCAGTGGAATCCGGCCGTGTCCCAATATGGAGCAGGGAAGCACCTACAAAAAGACCTTCCTGGGTAAGTCTGTCTGTCCCGTGGCCAGATTGCAGACCTGGGACATGGTGACTGGACTTCATCCAATTGCTTAACCAGCTTATAGTGGGGACAGAGCTGCCTGCTAAGATGGCCTGTGAGGGCTACCTGTGGATATGACTACAGCTCTGTGCATTGAATGTGACCATCAGGCCACTCTTAGGTAGAATCTGAGACTTCTCAGGAGGTCAAGGTCAGTAAGGTAGTTGACCAAGTCCCCTGAGTAGGCTAGAGTCTGACAGGAACTTGTCCTTGTGCCAACACAGGCTCCTCTTTGGTGGATTGGCTCATCTCCAGCAACTTTGCAGCCAGCCGTCTGGAGGGAGTGACCCTGGCCTCCATGCTTATGGAAGAGAACTTCCTCAGGCCAGTAGGGCTCCGGAGCACGGGAGCTATTCGCTCTGGGGATCTGGCCGAGCAATTTCTGGATGATTCCACAGCCCTGTATACTTTTGTAAGTTAAAGGTCAGGCTTTTCTTGCCACTAGGGGAGAGGAGATGATGTGGTGAGGGTAGGATTTGGGAGTCTGGAACCATAGGGAAGGCCCGGGGTATGGAGAACAGTTCCATTCTGAGGAGACAAGGTGTTTCTATGTTGAGGAATCCTCTTTGCTCTGAAGCCCTTATAGGGCCTGGACTTATTTATAACAAGCCTTGGTCTTCTCCTTCCTATTTCCTACTAGGCTGAAAGCTACAAGAAGAAGATAAGCCCCAAGGAGGAGGTCAATCTCAGCACCATGGAGTTAAGCGGCATAGTGGTCAAACAAGGCTACCTATCCAAACAGGTATGGCTCCCTTTGAGTGAAGGAACCGGATAACTATCACCCTTGAAGGAGGCAGGAGTGAGCCCAGAGGGAGGCAGGAGCTGAAGATGTTGGAGTACATTCTTTATTAGTGGGATCCTTAGAAACAGAACCTCCCCTCCTCAGCCATAAGAGGCATGTCAAAGACCCACACATGTTCATTCTCACAAACACATACCAGACCCAAGAATTGTTTTGAAAAAAATATACACACAAGTAACTGTCACATTAAAAAAAATAACTTCTGTTTTATCACCAAGTTTTACATATGTCACCTGCCTGGTGGACATTAGGATCCATCATCTCTTATTTACCATACATACAATAGTCTACCTCAAGGGTCCTGCTGCTGCTGGGCCTGACAGGGACTGTGACTGAGGGAAGAAATGAGGTCCTCAGGGGGGCAGGAGGAGGGATGAGAGAGACTCAAGGTGCTAAGGAAGCTTTGTGATCTTGAGTGGAGTTTCTTTCACACTCTGTCCCCCTTACAGATTAATAATACCCAACTATTTAGATTTCCCCGTATCCTGTATCCTAGTCTGTGACTGATCTTTTTTCTGATATAGAATGTTATATTGATTTCCTCTCAAAATACACATACAATGCACAGATATACATGTTAGCCATAGGGTTATTTTTAGACCAAGTCGACCCTTAAAATGTTGGTGACCGTGGGTGTGATGTGGCCCGTGAACTGATGATCCAGTTGGCATTTGTTCTGTCCTTTAAAATTAAGGAAAAATTATTTAATATTATCAGAATACTTATGTGCATGCGAGTGTTTTGTCTGTGTGTATGTGTGTGCAGTACTTACAGAGACCAGAAGAGGGATCTTTTGGAGCTGGTGTTATAGATGGTTGTGAGCCACCATGTGGGTGCTGGGACCTGAACCTGGGTCCTCTTCAAGAACAGCAAATGCTCTTTACTGATGAGCCAAGTCTCCAGTGCCCTTGCCTTGTTCACTGCTGGGAAATGAACTCAGGGTCTTACACCTGCTTGGCTAACAGCACTACCCTGAGCTCCAGCCTCAGCCCTCTGCCCTTATTCCTGGGTGTCAGGGTTCTGTGCCTCTCTTCCTTTCAGCGCTAACACTCAGCTCTCTGTCAACTAGTGTGATCCTTTTGCTGAGATGCCCCTAAGCAGGGATCGTGTCATTGTGGTCCCATTGGAGTAGGCTGGCATGTTGGGGTTTTGTTGGATGGATGCGTAGAAAAGGGAAGGAATGCAGAGCTCAAGCCTTATCTTTCCTACAGGGACACAAGAGGAAAAACTGGAAAGTACGCCGATTTGTTCTGAGGAAGGATCCAGCATTCCTGCATTACTATGACCCTTCCAAAGTGAGTAACCCATGTCTCCTGGGGCTTTGCTGCTTCTAGAGTCTGAAGCAGAGTGGGCAGGTGTTCTCCCGCATCCCACCATGGTTCCCTGCAGGACACACTGCTCTGTTATATAGTCATCTGCTCAGTGTGTGGTCTTCTGTGCCCACTTCCCATGAGAGGACTTTGAAAAAGCACCTCTTACTTTCCCCCAAACCTGCTTTGTGGGTAAAGGGAGTGAGGGAGTCCCAGCCTCTTCACCCTTTTCATCCAACTGGCCTACAAATTCTGCCTTCCTTAACTTCTTGTTTTCACCTTTGAAAATTTCCTTTTTATTGTACTTAATTTACACATTACTTTTTGATCAAGAAGTGCTGCTCCATGTATCTGATATCACCTCATGCTGAGTTAATCTAATTCTAATCGAAAGAAGAAAAATGTCTATTTGGCATATTCGGCCTTGTCTTTGGTGTGAGTTTCAGTCAGGACCTCTTAGCCTCATGGAGGAAGTCCCTTATTTCTTGCCAAGCACAGAGTGCTAAGGCCTAGGAAGAGGAATAGAAGGAGAGATGGCTGAGGGACCAAACCCCTGGGCCTCCAAAAGGGACCCACTGACCTCTCCATGGGTCACTGCCTCAAATCATTTTTAATTTTATTTTAAAAGACAGCATATGATATAGCCTTGGCTGGTCTCACTATGTAGGATGAACTTGAATGCTGGAATCCCAACAGCCCAAATTGAACCCCAAATTCTGTGTAGGCTAAAGAACTAAGGCACATCCCCAGCCATGCAAATCCTTTTTGAAACTTGAAAAATATCAACAAATGTATAAGCATATGTCTTGCATTTATCTCTTAATCTAGCATCAACTACTCGTGCCCCTGATGAGTCCAGGGCCTTTTGCTATTAATCTGCCCCCACTTTCCCTTTACCTTTCCTCTAGATGCCAGGACTGTTTCTGACTGCTTTAGATCCTGCAGTGCTAGGCCCCTTCTTGATGTTTCCTCCTCTGGTATCTAAGTCAACACTTCTGCATTGTTACTTAACTGCTTTAGTTTTTATTTGCTGGAGCCACAGTTTAGTATTAATTATTAACAGAAGGGACCAAGGACTGAGGCTCCTGGTATGTAAAGTTGCTCTTTAATCATCCAGATACCATAAACCAGGCTTGTTTCATGCCAAGCACATAATTAGAGACTTACATAACAATGTCCAATGTACCTGTCATAGTCATATACTGTTGACAAAGGTTAAAGAAGCCAATGCATGCTTCTGGTAGAATGTCAGATGAGACTGTTGTTCAGTTCTGCCAGACCTGGGAAGTTAGTGACATTCTTGCTACTAACCCAAACTGCCTCACTGGTACAAGCTACTTGGGCGAATGATGCCCAAGTTCAGCCGCATCTATTAGAGATAATTTGATGTGGGGCCTAGTAGTAGGTCAGTTATAGGAGATGTGTCTTCTTTTTCAGTATGTTCATAGAATAATCAGTCTCTTCCTCCTCAGGAAGAGAACAGGCCGGTAGGTGGGTTTTCTCTTCGTGGGTCCCTTGTGTCTGCTCTGGAGGATAATGGTGTTCCTACTGGTAAGGTGCAACTTCAGCTCTGCCCTAAAGATCTTTGGGGCCTCCATCTGTATGTCATTAATGCCCCTGGGACAGGGTGAGGCCACCTGAGTTCTGAGAATCAAGTGGGCTTTCCCACAGTGAGACATGGGACTTTTGAAGTCTATTTTAAAAACAAAGGAAAATGCTATGTGGAATGTTCTTAATAACCCTATCTTCTATTCTTTCTTGGTTTCTGTGCTGATGGCCCATAAGTTTCCACTAAATTACAGCCAAGGGCTACAGTGTTTTTATGTCAATGACATGCTTTCATTTTCTACTAACACTAATTTTACATTCCCCAACTACAGTAGGAAGGTAGTATCATTTCTACCTTGTAGATGTAAAAATTGAGACTCAGTTTGGAGCAAACATTAAGCTCTATGCTTCTTTTAACATAAACGGGATGCTTTGATGTGAATAAAACCATAAGTCTATGGGTAGCACAGAGGCGGGGAAGCAAGCAAGCAAGCTGCAAATGTTCAGAATAACCAATCACTGGTAGACCTGATGATTATAGGGAGTCCAACTATTCCGGTTTGTGTCTTTAGTCGATGCTCAGCTGGAAATTGACATGGATATTCAATACTTTTTTTTTCTCCTGTGTAGGAGTTAAAGGGAATGTCCAAGGAAATCTCTTCAAAGTGATTACAAAGGATGACACACACTATTATATCCAGGCTAGCAGCAAGGCTGAGCGAGCAGAGTGGATTGAAGCTATCAAGAAGCTAACATGATCTAAGGGAACAGGACCAGGGTCCCCATTCTTATTAGCTGATAGAGATGGACTTCGAAGAGAACTGGAGTATAGACAACGAGCTTGGTATATGGCTCAGTGGTATAGTACTTACCTGGCCAATCCTGAGGCCCAGGGTTCAATTCTTGGAAAAAGACTTTTAACATTGTCCACTTTGTATTACTCTGGAGTGAGACTGCTCAAGATGGTTCCTCAGATGACAGTGGTGGCACCATCCCCTTCTGACTTCAATCACCACCCTGAAAAGCTGGAACAGCTTCTAGGTGGCAGAATCCACTTTTGCTCTTGAGGACAGAAATCTGTGTCTTGTCAGGCAGTGGTTGGGCACGCCTTTTATCCCTGTAGCGGCCAGCCTGGTCTACAGAGTGAGTACCAGGACAGCCAGGGCTACACAGAGAAAGCTTGCCTCAAAAACATCTGTCTTTGGGGACCATTAGTATTTATCTGTTTGTTGGAACGCTAACCTGGGCTTTGCTATTATCAAATACTCTTGTCTCAAGATAGCTCTCTTAAGTGATTCCAACAATTCACATCTCTGGAATTAATAAAGATTGATACTTGTCTCTATAGTTTTTGTACAGTTTTATGGTCCCCACAGGTTTATTCCCTGTAAGATCCTATGTATTACAGAAACTGGCTATGGGAAAAGCTCAAGTTACATGTCACTGGAATGACATATCTCACTTTAAATTTGGGAATGCTGGCAAACTACTGACTGTTCAGAAGATACTGTTTGCAGAATGTGACAGCAAGTATCACAAGTCACAGAGGTTATAAATTCTCCTGAAGAAACTTGTCACAGACATAAAAAATTTTTAAAAAGGCAGAAATACAGCTTTTCTATACAAAATGGACATCTACAAAGATATGAAGCGGGACCTCTCCAAACAAAGATACAAATAGTAAAAGTTAAATCAAGACAGAAGACTGGTCTAAAAATGAACATTAACTGAAATAAGTAAAGAACTTTTCCATTTGGAAGGTTAACCTAAAGTGAAAAGTCTGTACCATACAGTGTTTTATAAACATTTTTATTGAGTTTATACAGTGACCTGGCACAAGCTTTGGCTAGCATTCTTGCCAAGGACAATGGCTTGAACTTTGATAAAATATGTAACTTACATGTAAGGGAAATGGATATTTCTAAAGTGCCTAAGTAAAAATTTCTCTTAAAATAGATTTCCTATTAATGTCTGAAATACCTGACCCTCAATAGTCAGGAATCCCAAGAGCATGCTTTTTCCCTTTATCCTTACTTTGTAAGACATTGCCTTTTTAAGCACTTATTTCCTGTTTGGCATCTTCCCAGGTTTAATGTACCCAGAATTACTTTTAGGATATTGACAGGTGTGTATCTGAATTAAGCTGCATTTGGTTTGATAGCTTCCTGCTTCCCGTACCTCCCATGGCTACCGGTGAGACAAAGATCCTCAAGGTTCTACAGCTAACATCAGCTTCAGACAAAGCAGTAAAGTTGGCAAGGCACTACAGCTTTTTTCATCCCTATTCATGTTGATAGCTCTTGATGAAAAAACCTAGGATGCAAATGGCTGGTGTATGCAGCTGAATTAACTTCTGCTCAGTAGGGCAGACATTGGCACATCTCCAAAAATCAACCTCCCCCAAATTTGAATTTATTCATGAGAATTTAGCTTCAGTGTTAATCAAAGGCAGAAGGGGAAAAACACAAATGAACTGTTACCATTTTTAATGAAAAGGCTTTGGTGGGAAAACCAAGATCTAGTATGCTGTTCTATTTGCTGTCCATTCTGTTCAGTCTTCCATGGCTGGGTGTTTTCTGGGTCTCATCTTAGTTTGTTCTTTTATCATGGCGTTACCGAAGGATCTTTCTCCTGGCTAGGGTCACCATTATACACAATTGCAGAACCTATCCAAAAAACCCAGATGGGATAAAAATCATCATAGAGCCCCAGGTATTTTTTTTTTAATTTTTGGTTTCTGAGATAGGGTTTCTCTATGTAGCCTGTCTGTTCTAGAAATTGCTCTGTAGACCAGGTTGGTAGAGGTGTATGCCATCATACCTGGCTTAATTTTTTTTTTTTAACATAAAGATTATCAATAAGCAATCCCAGGAAAAGGACACTTGTTATATTTGTCAATGCATTTTCCCCTTTCTGTGATAATGGGGATTGATCCAGGGTCTTGACATGCTAACTAAACTGTATTCCCAATTCCTTAGAGCAGTTGCCCTGATTGGTCTCTAATTTGTGGTATTCCTGTGTTTCTGAAACAGCTGGGATTATAGTTGCCACTGCAGCTTTGACAATATACTTATATGTTTTGTTTCATAAACTTTAAAAAAAAATTTTTTGAGACAGGGTCTCTCCATGTAATAATCTTGGATGGTCTGTAACTTGATATATAGAACATCTAGGTCTTCAACGAGAGATCTGCCAGTCTTTGCTGGGATTAAAGGTATACACTGCCACACCTGGCCTTAAACTCATTTGATGCTTTTAGGAGTGGTTCTTAACCTGTGGGTTTCAACCTCTTTGGGGGTCAAATAACCCTTTAAAAAGAGTTGCCAAAGACCATTAAAAACCAGAGATATTTTCGTTATGATTTGGAACAATAGCAAACTTACAGTTCTAACAGCAACATTGTATGCTGCCTAGCAAGCATGATTCCTTGGAAAGGCCATTAAAGAGCTAATAGACTATTATGTTAAATGAAGGGACAAACATTCCTAAGCAGCAAAGTATCTCCCCAAGACTAACTTCCAATTCTTCTGAGCTATAACATCTTGCAATGGTTGCGCTGGCTGATCGACAATTCTGGGCTCAAAGAATCTTTCCACCTCAGCCTTCCAAGTACTAGAGTCATAAATATACGCTACCATATGCAACCTTTACTATTCAGTCTGTTCCGGACAGACTTAGGTTAAGTTTGCCTACAGATAATAAATAGTACAACTATCCTAAGACAAGCAAGTGAAACTAAATGATTTTCTACATTTGACTACTGTAGCTGTAACTTCATGTGTTATTTGTAAAATTTATTTTGCACATCAACCTTTAAAGTTAACTACTCTGTGAAGATAAAAATAGGAACATAAAAAAAGTTGTGTTAAATCAGATCCTGGTATATATATAACTAAAGGTCTAGGTAGCACCTACCAGATAAAGAGGAAAGTGTTCCCTCCAGTTGGGTGATGCTGCTCAAAGTAACTATGCCAAAGCAGCAGAAAGTTATAAAAACCCTTAGCATTATAAGATTAAGATAAGTAGTTATATTCTATCAAAGGGACCAAATGCAATGACCTCTCTCACACAAGTTGTCATTGGTCTCCAACAGGTTAACAGCAACATAATTCTTTATTAAATTTCAAGATTTATCTCTACTTGGGACCAAGTTCACCATGGTTAAGTTTACAAGTGCTTTACTGTACTTTCCTTCTGAGAGTCTTTTATTAATCACTTGCCCCTTTGCTTCTAACGTAGAAAGATTATAAGGTTTAACCATTCAGACTGGCTTTAACTGGTGACAAGAAGGAAGAAGCCTAAAGTTAAATATCCCAGAAATTTATTTAGGTTTGCTTGAGTACATTTTATATAGAAAGGTTGGGACTATTGGTGTTGGGTGCTCCTGGTAAATCTCATGAAGGCCTTGAGCCATGAGAGTGCCAATCCAGAAACATCAGAAATGAAAACCAAAAGCCCAATTTTAGGACTGACTGCTTTTAAGATTTGTCTCTGGTCAAATCAAGCCACTCCCTTAAAAAATGCTTGAGGTGTTAGAGCTTCTTTGTAAAAACAGATGACACGGAGGGCACTTAGATTCTGGTTTGTTGAATACTTAAATACTTGGAAATAAAAATATTCAGCTTTGAGGTTTTCAATACTGGAAAACTTAAGTCTAGGAATTAGAGCCAGGAAGAGCTGCATCGTATTCCTTAAACTGGATTGTTTTCCATAAGGTTAATCTTCAGCTTTGGCTTCCATCTCTTCTGCATCGTCATCTCCATCCACTTCTGCATTTTCTCTCTCAAGCCGCTCCAGCTGCCTTGCAAGTTCCGTCTCATCTGTATCTGTAACCACTTTGGGCTGTGGAAAAAGCATAATTTCAAAATGAGATAAACAGCAGAGCAGGTTGGATTTTAAAAAGTACTTTCATTTCTAATAATTCAGTCATGCCTGTGTTGATTTACCACTGCGTAAGTTCTATCAGCTAAAAGACAGGACAGTACAAGAAAACAGCACACACTACAGTGAATAATACCGTTATTTTAATAAGCTAAACTGAAAACAATGGATTCAGTAGTCAGAGAACCACCACTGCCCTGTTTTTTAAAAAATGGATACTCTGAGCCCAAGATAAACTATTCTTCCTTAGAGAATGAATCATTCTATATACACAGATATACAGCATATGGAAGTGAAGTTCTGTTTACATTGAGATGAGACAGGGCCTCCTTATGTAGATAAGGCAATCCTTCTACCTCTGCCTCCCAGTGCCATTATGTTTAAAAAATTTTTCATTGTCTACGAGGGGAAAAACTAACACCACTGGCCCAAATGTCTACCCCACAATGTGACAGCCCAGGGCTAATAGTTTGTATGACCAACAAAACCCTTTTAAGGAATACCCTATAAATGATGACTTTTATACTTAATAATTTTTTTATTCCCAACGATTTCTGACTGGGCATGTAGCCTCAGGATGTTGACAAGGTTGGCTCTGTACTTTAGGCAATCATCCTGGTCTCAGTTTTCCAAGTGCTAAAGATTACAGGCACCGACCATTATATCCAATTCATCTGATTCACTTATTTAAGTGTGTGGGAATGCAGGCCACGGTGTGCTTTTCAAGATGAGAAGACAACTTTAAGAAGTCAGTTTTCTTCTAACATATGGATCCTAGAGACCAAATTCAGGTCACCAGGCTTGGCAGCAATGCCCCTCTTCCTACTGAGCCATTTTGCCGGCCCCACATCTGATGTTTTAAAAAGCACTAAGAGGCTGAAAAGGTAGCTAAGTGGGTGAAGTGCTTTCTGCACAAGTGTGAGGACTGGAGTTTAAACCCCAGCAGCCATACAAAAACCTGGACACAGTGGTATGTATCTGTAACCTAGGGCTAGGAGAGTGAAGACAGGTGGATCCTGAGCTTCAGGTTCAGTGAGTCTCACAAAACAAGACAGAGGACATCTGACACTGATCGCTGGTTACCATACCTGGGCACACACACTAAAAAGAAAACTAAATTAAATAGGCAGTCACCGAGGAGTACAAGGCTTGCTTTGACGACACAGTAAGCCGGAGAGCAGCCTGGACTACACGAGATCCTGTACCAAAAGAAAACAACCAAAGCATAAGAACAAAATAGAAACAAAACAGGCCTCACCTTCATCTGAACATTGAACACCCCTCTCTTCTCCTCAATCTTCTCTTTGATGACCGCCATAGCCTGATTGAGAACAGACAGGCCTTCTGTCCTCTCCAGTGTCGTCGTCGTCATCACATACCGGGGTGGAGCTATTAGGTTAATCTAAAGGAGAAAGACAAAAAGCTATGAACATATTTACCCAGGACACTCAAGAATTGCTTTATTAATTTGCTGCACAAAGGAATCATCTCAACCTGCCTCCCGGTTCTCCAGATCAGTTTAGTAACACAACCTCTTAGTTTCTTTTCTCATCAAGTTGATAAAAATACCTCAATGAAAGCAATTTATAGGAGGAAGAAATTTATTTTAGCCCACAATTCAAGGCACAATCCAACCTGGTGGAAAGTCAAGGCAGTGAGGATCTGAAGCAGTTAGTCATGCTATGTCAGAAGACAAACGAACACACGCATCCATCTACTCAGTTCCCTCTCCATTTAAAGTCATTCAGAGAATGGTGTCATCCATGGTAGGTGGGTCAGTGCACCTCAACTAACATATTTAAGACAATGCTGCACAGACATGCCCAGACAGATTCTAAATCTGTCAACGTGTAAACTAACACCAACTACCATATACAGCAACAGACCATTGAAACAATGATCTAATCCAATTCATATAAATACTTAACTGCAAAACTAAATATGAGAAACTGATGTGGGATTATCTTTCGGTATGCTGTGAAATAAAGGGACTATTTTGGCCTATGGCAGGCACCTTAGAAGTAGGTGGGAAATCGAAGCATAGATAGGGAAGGAGGGCAGAGTCAGAGAGAGACTAGGGATCTAGATGCCCAAGAATCAACATATAAAGTAACACAGGTAAGTCACTGGCCATGTGGCAAGACAGAATAATGGAAATGGGTTGAATTAAGATGCAAAAGCTAGCTAGCAGTATGCCTGAGCTTTAGGCCGAACAGCATGAAATTAATATAAGCGTCTGCATGTTTCTTTGGGACTTTAGGATTGCTGGTCCAGATAAGTGGTGGCGGGCAGGTCTGAACTGCAGGGCTAGTCCAGGCCAGAGACCTCATTCTACAAGAAACTACAACTATTGGGTGCTTTGGGTGGTTGTCATCATAATAATGGGTGACTGGGTTGGGAAGATGGCTCAGTGGTTAAGAGCATGTTACTTTTGCAGAAGATCCCAGTTCTGTTCTCTGTAGCCACAAAGTGACTCACAGGCACCTGTACCCTCAGTCTTAGATTTGATGCCCTCTCTGGTCTCTGTGGGCACCAGACATGGGCATGCACACATTTGCAGGCAAACATACATAAGATAAAAATAATAAATACTTTTTACCCCCTTTAAAACAAGGACTCAGACAACGCAAACCAGGCTGGCGTTGAACTCAGATCTCCCTGCCTCTGCTTTCTAAGAACTGGAATTAAAGGCATGTGTGGCCATGCCATTCAATAAATAAATCTTTGGAGAAAAAGGCTGATCATTCCTAAATTGATAGAAAGAAATCCTTCTAAGGAATTCTGAATAACAACCGTGAGTTAGGCAAATTTCAACAAAGTTGAGAAAATGTCCCCTTCTCAAGCTGCTATGAGCATTTTAGGCACTGCAGCAGCGTTCTACTGTAAAGATCTAATACTGCTTCTCCCACTCACGTTCACGGTAGTACCAACAAAAGCCATAGTTGCAAATCTCCAAGAAATATGAAGAGATTATTTAATCCTGAGAGGTATAAAAAAAGATTTAAAAAATAAGATTATAATGTGTCTGTGTCTACCATGTACGTATGAGATACAGGCACCTGAGGTGTAAGATCCCGTAGGCCAGAACTCAACTCACATCTTTTGCAAAAGCAGTAGCTTTTAACCTCTGTGGTAACTTTCTAAGCCCTAGGATACTCTTTTTTCTTTAGATGTTGGGAATTAAACTATGGGCACTGAGTATGACAGGCAAGTACTTTACCACTGAGCTGTGGTTTCCTATCCAATATGACCAGCTTTTAAAAAAAAAAAAAAAAAAAAAAAAAGTTTGGGAATAAAACTCAGAGGTTCTGAGTTCAACTGCAAGGTTCTGATGAGGAGGGTGGGAGAAAATGCATAACTTACCTTTATGGGCATGGTTTCCGTAGAACAATTCAAACCTGCTCTCAGGGCTTCTTTTACAGCATCAATTCCTTCATAACCATAGCAAGCTACTTCAATATCTAAAATTACAAAAATTCAAAAGCTGGCACCAGAAATGACAGTAAGGAAAGGTAAAAGAACCAGAGATGCTAAGTTCCAGCATAGACATTTATGACATTAACCTCAGTAAGAAATATATTTTCACAGCTGAAAATATAGCTAGGTCTATGGTCACAACCCTGTGACTTCAGCATAGGGGAAACTGAGGCCAGATGCTCTTACAAAAGACATTTATCAAACAGTATGACATTTAGGAACTACAGCCCATTTGTTCCAGCAATTTTTACTTTATTATACTTAAATAACTTGTGTGCACCTGCACACTCAAGTGTGGAGAGGTCTCAGAGGACAACACGCCGGAGGGTCTCTCTACCATGTAGGCTCTGGGTTTGAACTCAGGTTGTTGGGCTTGTTGGCAAGTGGCTTTACTTGCTAAGCCATTTTGCCAGACCCAACCCAGCAAATCTTTTAGAACACCTATATAGATGGGCAAGTATATATTTTTGTTAATTGTAAAAAATAATAAAATCTGTATGTTTCTTAAGAGGAAATGTTAACATCTATGCATTTTTATTTGAGGTTGATGCTAGCTAGTGAGTGAACCCAGGGCTGCACAAATGCTAAGAATGCGGTCTACCCTGATTTTTATGCTTCTTTACCCCTTTGACCAGTGGTTCTCAGTTTTCCTTACTCTGCGTTTCTTTAATACAGTTCTCATGTTGTGGTGACCCCTCAACCATCAAATTTTGTAGCTACTTCATAACTGTATGCTACGCTATGAATTGTAAATGTCTGATATGCAGGATATGTGATATTCAATCCCCATGATATCATTCAATCCCCCAAAGAGTTGAGAAATTTTGCCTTAGACATATGATCTTGCAAAGTATCTACATAGAAAGAATGTTTGAAAATATTCTGTATGATTGACATAGGTCAACATGGATGCATAAAAGGATACCACTGTCTTGTTGAAATACTTAAATTGTGTACTAAGGCAAAATAAGAATTCTTTTTGTTAAAGGGCTAAATTAAGGTTAACTGAACTGTTAGGACTATTTTCATTTGTGCTGACATATTTTATGCTTTTGTAGAAGTCATTTCTTGGGCTAGGGGTATGAGACTGTGGTGGAGGGCTTACCCAGCATGTGTGAAGCCCTGGTTTGATACTAAGAGCCAAAACAAAACTCAAAAGCAGTCAATAAGCAAACACCCCACCCTCCCCCAAAAAACAAGCACACCAAACAAAACCTTAGAAGTTCTGTTACAAAAGAAAAACACCTTAAACAATTTATAGTTGATGTAATAACACATCGTTTGTTAAGTCTCATTACTTAACAGCTTGCTGAGGCATGTACAATATTACAAGTCATTTAGAAACCGTTTACCTGCTCGAATTTTGACGGCTTGTGGGGTCAAACGCCTATTGATGTTGTTAATAAGTACTTCTCGCTCATTTTCATTCAAATCTAAACTATCCAAGATAGATGGGTCTCTGAGGAAAAAAAAAAAAAAAAGAATGTCAAGGTAATATTGCTGATAACTGTGAAACCAAACATACAACTACAGAATAATACAAATAATAAGGCATGAGTTTCAGTATGGGACTTGAAATCTTGATTTTGCACACAATTTTAACTATGTTCTTTCTCTTTCCAAATGTTTAAGTTGAGGATGAACAGTGCTTCACAGATCTGCTGTATTAAATGAAGCACTTAGTATATGACAAACAGAAACCACTCAACTGAGTATCAAAACAAAATCTGGCTAAAATAAACAATACCTTTTAATATAAATATGAGTCTATTATAATTAAGCATTTCTGTGTAATAAGAACTATGTTTCAAGGACCTTAGAACCCAGCTTGAAAAGAACAACCATTTGGGCAGTGGGACAAGAAGGTATTCCTAGCAGCTAGTCAGCTAGCCAGGTTAGGAAGGATTTCCTGCGGAAATGAGCATTTCATCTGATCCTACCAAGTGTCCAAGACTCCTTAATAGAGGAATACGGAGTGCACAGCCCCAAAGTGAAACAATATAAAGACTATGAGGAAGTAGGTACACATCTTCAATATAGAAAAATCTTACTCAATTTTGTAAGGCAAAATGCCTCTTCAGAAAGATAAAACAATAAATTAAAGCTTAAATATACAACTTATGTTACATGAACTTTGTGGGGACTTGTGAAATCTTGTGCTGTAAAATATTATTTGAAGATGTTTTGCATTTGTTTATGTTGTTTGTGCTGTGGGACATTAGATGTGTTAACTCTGGGAAGCTGTGCTACTGTGCCTGCCTAAGACCCCTGACTGTTCTAATAAAGAGCTGAATGGAGAAAGAAGAGTTGAAGCTGGCAGGCAGGAAGAACAAATGAGAAAAGAGGACACCAAGACCCAGAAAAAGCTTACTACAAACCTGAGGAGAGTGTTAACTACTACTGAGGGAGGATATTGGGTAGGAGAGGGAAAACACTCAGGTTTGTCTTTTGGGGGGGGGGGGGCTGAGACAGGGCTTCTCTGCATAACAACCCTGGCTGTCTTGGAATTCACTTTTTAGACTAGGCTGGCCTTGAACTCAAAGAGATCAGCTTGGCTCTGCCTCTGAGTGCTGGGATTAAAGGGGTGTGCTACTGCACTATGCTAGTAATTTAATTTCTTGATTAAAAGAAATGTGAGCCACACAAGGCAGAGTCAGTATCAATTAAAAGGGACAACTGTTACATGATGATGACATGAGAGAACACTGTTAAGAGAAGATAACTAAACACACTAAGGCTTAGCGATAATAAACAATTTTAGAAAATCAAATGTAAGAGGTTAACTAGGGCCAGGTGGTGTTGGTACCCCATCAGTACAGCAACTGAGTAGACGTGGCTGAGTAGCTCTGGTTATACTTGTGCCTTGGATTCTGTACCTTATACACGCCCCCTCCCCAGAACTATTGACTAAGGCGTACAGGACAGAAGAATGAACAGTGCAAGATTTGGATGGAGCCAGTATGCCTGGGCTTAAATACCAGGGACACAAACTATAAAATAATCTCTGCCTCAATTTCTTCAATTATAACATAAGAACAATAATACATACATCCTAAGATGTTAGGATTATGGAATTCTCCTCTTACAACATCTCACACACATAGTCACACTAGGGAATTTGGTATCCTGGGTATTCTAACAGGCCCAGTCCCAGTTTTTGGCAGAACGGGGGCTTGGAATTAACAATGGGGAGGAGTTCATGCAGAATTATCATTTATGAGGAAATGGGAGGGAAATATGCAGAGGCAGCAAGAAGGGACAAGTAAATGGTTACTAGAGAGAACATGATGCGTCTTACAAGAAAGTCAAGGGAAGGTGAGAAGTCATTTTCTGACATATGGAGAAAACTACAACATTTTTAAGGGCAGAAATCAACAGAGGAAAAGGTTGAAGACCTAAGCAGAAGAGCAACAGACAGGATCAGTGTGAGCTGAAACGGCATGAGCCCCAGCAGTATAGGAGAAATGACCTATTCAAATGGTCTGGAAGTAGATGGGTAGAGAAGGAATGACAAGAGGATGTCTAAGAACACCAAGAAACTCTAACACACACAATAAAAACGAGAGGAACTGGCCAAGAGCAGAGATGGGGGCAGCAATGGAGACAGCTGAGCTCAGATCCTGGATACACAGGCACACCAAGTGACTACATTTTCTAGCAGTAGTCCATAATCTACCACTGTAGAGAAGTTGGGAGTTATTAACTGAAGGCTGGATATAACAGAAGAAAAAAATAGGGCAAAAACTCTACTACTGGCAAGAAAACTATTGAAATGGTCTATCATGGAGTTTCCATATTAGCTAACAAAGCCAGGAAAGGAAAACAGAGAAAAACAGGTTTGGAACCAGTGCCTAATACACAGGTGATCAACCTGTATGCTAATTTTCAGCATAAGAGACATAAAGGCCGAATCAAGGTGTTCTTACGAGACTGCATGCTTAAAGGCATCATAGGCACCATATCCAGGTTTCTTGTACTTGTCATCAAAGACCCAGGCAGTCCGCTGGAACAGGCTTTCCAGTTGTTCATCCTTGGTATATTCTAATACCTCAGCAACATGGCGAAGAATGCTGTAAACCTAGATGCAATATAAAGAACTCAGTAATTTGAAAATTAGAGAGCCACAAAGAGGCACTGTCGTATTTTAGCAGAGGATGTAATTTTATTTCAATAATTCATGAATAACATATCTAACTACAAGTTCTTTCTCCATAAAGAAATAGTCACTACTCCATGATACCTAACTGAAGTGGGTGTAACAAGTAGAAATATGGCACAACTTGAGGTACTCAAAAAATTAACAATTGTTTCATTTGCAACGAGGCACTTAGTATTTTTCCTTCCAAGAGAGCTCTTGCATAGATCAAGTATATGCAAAACCACACCATTAGGAGAAAACTGTTATGAGAGCACAGAATCAACCTAGATTTATTTATTTTTTTTGCTGTTACCATTTAATAATTATCTTTCCATATTCTTACCCATCAAACTCCATTAAAAAAATACAAATTTAGAGAAAAATACCTAGGAAGTTGGCTCAGTGAGTGGGTAAAGGAACAACCAGAGTCCAATCACCCGAATGCAGATGGTGGAAGGAGACTGTCTCCACAAGTGTCCTCTAACCCCTACATGCATACCATGGCACCCCCTCCCCCACAATAAACCGACAAACAGATAAATGTAATAAAAAATTTGTTTCATAGTACACATCGAAACTGACCAAGAAAAGGTCCTAGACTTGTTTCATTTTATCAGTCTGGTAACACACTCCTGGTTATGCTGTTTTATTGTTTTATGAAATAGGCTTGTTGTACTGCCCAGACTAAGCTGAAGCAAAGCTCCTGTCTTACTTAGCTTTCCATGTAGAGAGGGCTATAGGTTCACATCACTGAAACAGGCAAATACTCAATATGACAGTGTTTTAGGGAGAGCAGAAACATGCAACTTTCTTTACAAACACAACAGAACCAGGTAATCTTTATTTCTTCGACAGTGTAAAGAATCAAGTGCTTTCTCCATCCTAGGTAAATACTCTTACTTCTCAAGTACAATCCTAGTTTCTTCTTTTGAAACAGGGTAGTACTGTGTAGGTCAAGCTGATCACAAACTCCTTTGTTGCTTTCAAGTATCCATAATAAGGGCAAGTACCACCATGCCTGACTTGAATTTCTTCATTTCTAATACAAAATCAAGCAATGCCAAAGGGGTTAGTTTTGAATGACAAGTTTTACTGAAATGAGGTTTTATTTCAAAAAGAAAAAAAATATTTCACATGCTTCAGATGTGTAAACACAGAAAAGGAGAAATCTGGATCATGGTCTGATAGACTTGGGATCTTCATTATTTATTTTACTGGGTATCTTAGTTTCTTTTCTGTGCTGGGATAAAATACCCTCAAGAGGCAGGCAACATGCGGAAGAAAGGATTTATTTGGCTTACAATACTAGGTTACTGTTCAGGCAAGGAAGTCAGAGAAAATTGGTCACATCAGTAGTTAACAGTAGAGAATATGAGTCAATGTGTACATGCTAGTGCCCAGCTTGCCCTCTTTACTTCAAACAGGCTGGGATCCCCTGGTCAGGAATTGGTCTTGCTCACAAGGATGGATCTTCCCACATGAACTAACCTTAAGCAAGACAACCTCTCACAGGTGCGTCTGAAGGCCTGCTTTTCAGGTGTCAGACTATCATACTGGATTAACCAAAATTAAAAAAAAAAACATTTTATTCAAGTTATCTTCTTGGAATTTTATTTTCTGCCGTGAACACACCCAGCGTTAAAATTGTCACTAAAAGCAGAGAGTTAGGGACTGAAAAGGCTGCTTAGTTGGCAGGAGTACCCACATGGCGACACAATTCAGGTATAGTGCACACATAACAGCAGGCAAAAACACTTGTATACATAAAACAAATAAACCTTCACAAAGAATCAACTCACAGTTTTGGATTTTGTAAATTTGTCTTCACATTTTATTGCTTCTTCTGGAGAAACTCTTCTTTTTGACAAATCAATATATCCTGCATGAAAATATTTTAAAGCAATTTTTACTTGTTCAAGTGTAAACATATGATTAGAAACAATTTTATAAGTGAACTAAGTATCTGAGCTTATAATTAATCCCATCAAAATCATATCAACAAATACTGATATAAAGTGAGAAATTTAGATAAAATTTCAGAAGTATTTTTATCATAGGGTAGTTATATATTCTTTGTTATTTTAGAAGGAATAATTTTCAATACTTAATTGAAAGCTACTTAAATGCCTCTCCCTAAGCATCCAGAGAGTTGAGAATTACTATGAATCAATTAAGAGGTTATTGTCAAATGAGGTGTGGTAGAAATTTGCCCGTTAATCCTAGAATTTCAAAGATGCAGTAAGGAGGTACAAAGTCTAAAGCCAGGCTGGCACAAAAAAAACCGTGTCTCAAAACCAAACCAAACCAAAGAGAGGCGATCTTCAATAGAAATAGCACTGCCATCTTCTGAATGACTGTTATCCTAAAGCACTTGTAAAACAATCTGCATAGTAGAGACTCTTTCCCAGAGATGCTGGCCTTTTAATCTCAAGAAAGATTACAGAATTTGTCAAACACCCAGACCACAGACATCCCACAATTCTATGCCTGGTTAGAACAAAGGTCAGGAGATCACAATTAAAAATCCACTCACAAAATTTATTTTTTCTTTTTATTCTCTTAACAGTATTTCCCAAAGAACCTAAATCTTTTTTAGCACAGAAGTCCAAATTAACAATTTTTCTTCTCAGGCATTTTTTTAAAAAAATATTTTAATCTAAGAAACTGCAGCAAAAGTTTTAAGGCTACTCTCATGTTTTCTTCTAAAAGTTCTGGTTTCTAATTTAATGTAGGTCTATGTTTTACATTATTTTTAAGGCAGTATTTATGAATTGTGCCTCTTTTTTTTTTTTTTTTAAGCATATGGACATACAATTGTCCCAGCATTATTTTTTTAATGATTAATTTTTATTTTATGTGCACTGGTGTTTTGCCTGCATCGATGTCTGTGTGAGAGTGTCAGATCCCCTGGAGGTAGAGTTATAGGCAGTTGTAAGCTGTCATGTAGGTGATGGGAATTGATCCCAGGTCCTCTAGAAGAATAGTCAGGGCTCTCAACGGCTCAGCCATCTCTTCTGCCCCAGCATTATTATTTAAAAATAAAAAGTTCCACCACTCAGTAGCTTTTGTAACTTTGTGGATAACTGAGTGGCATAAATAAAAGTATCTATAATTTTGAGGTTAAAGCAAATCGCCTTTGTTTAAGCAACAATATAGCCCAGGTTGGCCTTGATTTGATAGCGATCTGCCTGCCTCTTCGTCCTAGGATTAAAGCTATGTACCCCCATGCTTGCTCCATTTGATCATGCTCTACTACTTTAGACACTACTATATACAAGTCTTTCCTCTTCCTGACACTGGGGCTCAAACCCCAAAACATCATATAATTGAGGTGTGCTCCCAGACTCACTCATTTTTCTCTTCAATTAAAAACCTAATCATTCTAGGTCCTTAATCTTTTCTAACATAAAGCAATAACATTTATAAATTTTCCCTGAAGCATTAGTATATGGGCAGCTCAATTTAGCAAATGTTTACTTTCTCAAGATACAATGACACAAACAAGTTTCAATATGTCCTGAGACCATATGATTTCAACCCTCTTAAATTTTAACCAAAGCTCTAGTGTAGTGTTCTAAAAATCAATCAACTTTAGTAATTAATTCTTTTCTGATATGGCTTTTTTTGGGGGGAGGGGTTGAGACAGGGTTTCTCTGTGTAGCCCTGGCTGTCCTGGAACTCACCGAGATTCTCCTGCCTTACCTCCCAAGTGCTGGTATTTAAAATGTGTGATGCCACCACCACCTGGCCTGATATGGCTCTTAAATTAACTAGTCAAAATCTTTGACTATAATTAGATTCATCTACTTCCCATCACTCATCTTTATTGGGCACATTCTCACTGGTGACTATTTGTAGTTGTTTTTCTTTACTCTTTGCGGCTCCATCCTTCTTACTCCATGGCTGGCTGTATGGCTGGTCCCTGGCACCCCCCTCTCCTCTTCCCTAGATTTCTATTTATTTTCTCTGCATGCCAGCCCTGCCCGTCCCTTCTCTTGCTCAGCTCTTTATTAGACCAATCAGGTGTTTTAGGCAGGCAAAGTAACATAGTTTTGCAGAGTTAAACAAATCAAACATAAAATGTCTTTGTTTAATCCTCATTTACTTTATCTGGGATCAGTTGATATTCTAGTGCTAGTCCATCCATCCACCTGCTCACCATCCATTCATCAATCTATGAATAAGTATCACTTCATACACCAGGCTGGCCTTGAACTCAGAAATTGTCCAAGTGCTGGAATTAAAAGCATCCATCAACATCCCTGGTTCCATCTACTAATTTTCAATAAAGTATGTCTCCTGTAGACAGTATTACTGTTGGGTCTTGCTTTTTAAATCTAGCTTACAAATCATTTTCTTCTTATTGGATTATGTTTGGTTAATATTAAGTATAATTTTAATTTTATTTGAATAGTTATTTTGCCTATATATGTATCTATATACCATACGCATGCCTGGTGCCCTAGGGCCAGAAGAGGGTGTTGGGAACTGAATGTAGGCCCTCCAGAACAGCCAATGATTGCTAAGCCATCTAACTCTGCAAACCCCATCACTGTCTCCTTAAAAATTAAAATATAATTGCATCATTTTCTCCCACCCCTTTCCTCCCTTGAACTCCTTCCATGTACCTATGGGTTCTCTCTTCAGATAAGTCTCTCTTTTTTTGTTGTTGCCCACATACACATATTTCTAAGTATATAAACACAACCTGTTCAGTCCCTATGCTACTTGTATGTATATGATCCAGGGCTGACTACTTGGTATTGGCTAACCTTGAAACCAGCACAATTCCTAACCACATTGTAATATTTATACTTGCAGCCACAGTTCTCATCAATAGGCTTTTGATG
Source organism: Phyllotis vaccarum (assembly GCA_033318265.1). Classification (NCBI taxonomy): domain Eukaryota; kingdom Metazoa; phylum Chordata; class Mammalia; order Rodentia; family Cricetidae; genus Phyllotis; species Phyllotis vaccarum. The sequence continues at coordinate 68,862,774 of JARWLC010000006.1, forward strand.
AGTCTTTTTATTTTTAGCAGTCCTTTCAAGAATACTAATATATTCAGCTGACTGGTCAGGAATCCTCAGATTTTCCATCACCCCAGGGTTGGGATTACCAGACTGCGCCTCCAATCCTGGCCTTTTTATTTGGGTTCTGGGATTAAATTTACCCTTCTCCAGCCTCCATACCCAGCACTTAATTAACAGGCTATTTCCCAAACTCCCAAATGCTTCTCCAACAACTTTGCATGGACAAGAATTTTAGTACTTTAATGGCAGTGTATTTTAAAATATACTTTTAAGTAAGTTTTTTAAAAGGAAAACTTCTGTAGTTTTATAATTTATATTTCTTGGCTATTTTTTTCTCACTTACCTTTTTCTTTGTCCACTCTAATAACGACTACACATTCATTTCTGCCAATTCGGATCAGTTTGTTTATAGAACGAATACGTCTTCTGGATAATTCACTGAGAAGAATCATGCCTTCAATGTTATTGTATTCCAACAAGCTGACATAAGCCCCCATTTCCGCAATGGATCTTACATTCACCATCACTACATCTTCCACTTCAGGGAATTTGTGTTGATAGTATCTACAACTTAGACCTGGCATTCTGCAAGTTAAACAAACAAACAAACATAAATAAAGTGTTGAGTTACAGTAAAAATAAGCAACTTTGTAGAAAGAACAAAGCAAGGAAAAATAGACACTCTTTAAATGTCTTAAATGTCAGAAAATGGACAGATACCCAGGAACCAGACTTTAGTTTTTATTTGCTCCATAGTTTTGTAACGCTTAGGTAATCACTTTTAGAGGAACCATAAAAAATAATGACTATCTATAAAGCGCTGTGAGACCTAAAGATTAAAGGAATATGCCAAGAGTAAAATACTATTTTAACATTGTCACTAAAGTAGGGCATCATGGTGCAAACCTGTAAACGTAAAGCTCTGGAGGTTGGGACAGAGTTTGAAGACAGCCTGGGCTATATAGCTAGATGCTATCTCAAAAAACAAAACAGAACAAACAAAAAAACCCCCCTCCCCCCAACACTTACCTTTGGATGAAAAAAATCATCCAACATTTTAGGAACTATCTAGGAGGTATCACTATAACACAATTTTAACATCACTTAAGCTATTCTTTCTCTGTATCAGCTCAGATGGCATATGCTACCACGCACCATACAAAGCCACGACCACCCCATAAGCAATATGGCAAATGTTACAGCCAATTCTTTTTGTGATGCTATTTACTCAAGTAACAAATCCTTTTGTACTTGCCTCTCATGAGCTGCACCCCTAGTCTATTATCACTGTTGCCAAAATTACAGTATTTATTAAGGGGTTAGAGAGATGGCTCAGTGGTTGAGAGCACTGAATGCTCTTCTAGCAAATGCAGATTTGGTTTCCAGCACCCACACTCATCTGTAACTACAGTTCAAAGGGATCTGATGTCCTCTTCTGGTCTCTGTGGTCACTTCAATTTCACAGCACAGATATACATGCATGTATAACATCCACAATAAAATGAATTCATTTCCTTGCACACATCTTTAATCCTAGCACTAAGGAGGCAAAGGCAGGTAGATCTCTGAGAATTCAAGGCCAGCCTGGTCTACAGAGAGAGCTCCAGGACAACCAAACTACAGAGAACCCTGTGGGGGGAGGGCACAGGACGACGAAACTTCATTTATTTCTTTTTGAAACAAGCAATTTAATTCAGTCATTATTAAGTTCTAACTTTTATTAATGATCAACAGTTTGAAACAGTAGGTTCTTGCCTATGCTAGGGAAGTACTTCACTACCAAGCTTTACTCCAGTCCTTCTATTTTTATTTTGTTAACAAATATGCCTAATCTTGAGAAGAGCTCTATAAATTCCCACTGTTAAGTGTCTTTTAGTCTTCATCCATTAATGATACTGAAAATTATTCTCTTTGATCCATCTGGTTTCTAGCACCATCTCTTCAGTGATCCATTTGCTGAAAATCATACCTCAGTTAGTACTATACTTTAAAAGTTGTAACTAAGGATTTTTATGTTTTCCTATTAATCATAACCTACTTACTGTTCCAGAGCGCAGAAGATAGTTTAGTGACTTTCTTGTTAGTTGGAAACAAGGCATCAATACTTTTACTTAAGAATTCGATAGTAAACCATGTTTAGTGTCACTAGCCTTTAATTCCAGCATCTGGAAGGCAAAGGCAGGCAGGTTTCTGAGTTTGAGATCAGCTTGGTCTACAGAGTGAGTTCCAGGGCTACATAGAGAAATCCTGTCTCAAAAAAACCAACCAAGAATTAGATAGTCTATACCCAGCAAATGGAACAACAAAGTTCTGTCTGTCCTAGTATGGTCTGAAAACTACTACCTGACATGCATATATTTCTATACCCATGGGGGACTTACCCATGTTTCCACCAGGTGATCTGCCCACTGCCTAGCTTTTTGAGGTACCACTTTCTCTCTAGTTCTCCCTATTTGTAGATAAGGAAATGGAGGTGCACGCTGAGCAACTTGCTCCTTTATACACAGATATGTAGTTTGCGCTCTTAAAATCTGGATACATTAAGAAATAACACAACTAGTAATATCTAACGCATATTCAGTGTTAGAAACATGTATCACAAATTGGGCCAAACTATTAGGACAGAACTAACAAGCCAAAAGTAACATGTAGCAGACTCATTTCTCCTGCAGCTCAACAAAACAAGGATTGAGTAAACAAAAGAAACCCAACACTCAGCTAGAATCACCCATTTGGAAACAGTTGTCTCATTTTTAAACCGTGCTTCTCTTAAGAGGAAGGGTGCAAATGTTTTCAAATAACTGCATGTAGAGAGCTTGAGAATTAAACAGGCTTTCAATAAATAAATGTGAACAATTTTAGGAGATTTAACAGCTGTTATTATACTTATTCAGCAAATTTCCCTAAATAGTAAAGGCGATGCTTTGGTTTAATCTGCTGGTTAATAAGCAACAGGGTAAAAGGACACAGGAGGGAGATACATCTACCACTTTAGAAGGTACAAATCTTCTTTTACAGTAGAATAAAAATAGCCCAGAACTACAAAGTGATTCAGAAAGTCAGCCATTGTGACTGTAATTTAAAAAGAAAAAAAAAAAGCAAATTTAAAAAGCCCATTCTTATTCTATCAATGAAACAGAAATCAAGCATTTATGCAGTCCTTACCATAATCTTCAAAGTATTCTGACATTTTCATTTTGCAGCTTTTGGGTAGTCACTACTAAGTACTAAATACTGACACAAAAATTCTTCCCTAGGAATTAAGTACTAGTGGCCGACAAGCTGGGACTCTAAGGTGCCATGAAAAAGCACAGAGACAGAATTAACAGGCAACCCAGGAACAGAAACATTAATGACTTCAAGGATTCAAGGACAAATATGTACTAAAAACAGAAACCAAGCCCAAGCTTTTTATTTGTTTGTGGCTTTTCTAACGAGTTTGTGTTCTCTCTCCTTCTTTTAGTTACCACTAACCATACTCTTGGTCCTCCTAACGTGACCGGATCCAGACTGTGCAGCTCTGGTTGGCCTCAAGCTCACAGAGTGCCTGCCTCTCCATTCCGAGTGCTGAGATTAAAGATGCACCAGGACACCTCTCAAACTCAAGATCCCACTTCTGCCTTTAGAGCAGCTGGGGGTTAGAAGCACACACCATCATACAGGCAGTTATATTGTTCTGATGCAAAAAGCCCCGCTTTTCAAAAGATATTATTCAAATTCGAAGCCTATTTCAAGTATCTTACATTATCAGGACTTTGCCCCTATTAACAGTAGGTACTTTTAGAACCAGTACACTGTCACATCACCATGGTGGATGTAGGAAATAAACATTCTGAAATCAAATGTACTGTGTTGGGAAAAGGCCTGTTCTAAAAGTTTAACAGTACAACTACACCTTCTGAGAATCAGAACCTGCCATCTGGCGTCAGACGCACTGAAAAGAGGCACTGACATTTCTGAGAAACTGCGCCTCGCCCCGCCCCAAGTAACTTAATTGAGAAAAATCAAGACTTCTAGGATGTACCCTTTCTTCAAGAAGCAATATTTATTCTGTAATTAAATTGAAGCATACTAAATTGGGGGGGGTAAAAACTCTAAAATTTTTATTAATATTAGGCTTTCAGCTTCCCTAGTTAAAAAGATCCCAGTTCTATTCTCGCAGCAGCCAAAAAGGAGGCAAATAGACCCTCAATAATAGCATGATTTTCAATTCCAGTGGTTCACTTTTCCGAAATGCACAACTAGATAGAAAACTTAACGATCTTCAACTTTAATGGTCACATTATGGGATATCTTAGATCTGCTTTTTTACTAAAACATGGTCTATCCTATTGGCTGGGTGTTTATCCTATCCTAAAGTCTTCTTTGGCGAAGACTTCAGTCTCCACTGAGTAAGAAGTGGTATCCTGGGGAGGAAAAGGGGAGAGGAGGGGAGGTAGCCCAAAGACCCAGGCCCAGTAAACGCAAAGCGCTCAATCGTCCTGAGCCAGAGGTGGGATGTCGGGGCGTTCTCCAGAGGCCTCCCCACCACAAGGTGTCTTCTCTTTAAGGAGGCTGTAAAAATCTAGCTGGCCACGTTCCTTCACAGGGTTCCTCCGCCCGTGCAACTACATTTCTGGCTCACAGGATCAGATACCCGACTGGCGAAAAGACCCAGGAAATAACCAGCCGGCTGTGGCGACCGGGTCCAGACACTTCCCGCGCAAGGACGGGAAGGGGGGTTGATAGCCCGGGGCCTAGCCTCGATCGACCACTCCTGTCACTAGACATAACTAACGTGAATACTTGGCGAAAGCGAGCTCTGGGGCCAGTCACCTGAGCTGTATGTGTGAATCTCGAACTAGGGTCCCACGCCGTGCTCCTTAATGGCCACGAAGAGACTAGGCACACCGACACCGGACGCCGAAGCTCCTCAGCGTGCGCTTCGCTCAGCCCAACGCGCATGCGGGCCTACCTCTCACTGCGCAAGCGCGGACAGAAAAGGCCCTTCGTTACCACTAACCATAGAGTCTCGGTCCTCCTAACATGAACGTCGTGAACCACGGGACAGACAATTTGAAAAGTATGTTTCCTTGGTACTTGGTAGATTCTGTGTAGGGAACTCGCAAGGTTTAAAGACGAGGTCAGATTCTGTTTCTTGCTCCAGAATTACTTTAAGTTTTAGCCAAACAAGAGATGGCGCTGTAGCGAAAGATGGAAAGTCGAGGAAGAGGAGGGGCGTGATCGTCTGATCCGTCACTCAGAACACGCTACGATCCGCACCGGCGAACTGCGGGTGGGAGGGGCGGTGAAGGGACCCGGAATTCCGGGCCGTGCACGCCTCCACATCCGGGCATTCCTCAAATCCAGCCCTCTTCTCCCTCTCTGTTCCTGGCTATCGAAACCGGAAGTGGGGACCGGTATCCAAGTTGCCTCTTAGCAACGCGAGAGGGTCAAGTGACACCGTCAGCTGACTCCTGGAGGAAGGCGGTGTGGTAGCCAGTTCTGGGAGTGTTGCAGTCACGATTGCCCAGCTGGGGGCCTGAGCCGAACAGTCACCGTCGGAATGTCGGGCAAAGACCGGATTGAAATCTTCCCTTCGCGAATGTAAGTGAAAGAATAGGACAAGTGCCATCAGGTTCAGAACACCTTCTCGGAGCGCATTCCTGCGTACCCTTGACCACCAGCGAGCTTCCTGGTCTTTTGCGCCCGTTCTGAGCTGTCTGTCCCCAGGGTCGTCTGCCCATGAGTTCAGAGCGAGGCTTCCTTACGGCCCCCTCGTCTGTCCCTTCTGAGAGAACAGACTGGGGAAAGTGGTTCCAGTCCAAATGAAAAGGGGTCCGCCTGCTGGCTTTTCTGGAGTCTGATGCCTTTACTCGTTTTCCCCACCCTCTGAACTACACACACACACAGTTTACATAACTGAGTTGTCGCCATTTCTGCCTCACGGTGCTAAGGGATGAGATGTAGAAACTTAGATGGTTTTGACCAAAGCGCTCAGACAGAAGTTATGTGATGAGAAGCAAATAGACGGCCCCTAACCCGATGGCATTGAATGAGTCGCCCTACTGCAGCTGTGGGCTTTAATCTTGGATCCCGTCAAATGTCACTTGCTGTGGGACGATCGATATACCTGCACTTCTGAAGCAATTCTTCAGCCTCATGATAATTACTCTTTTCTTCCTGTCATGACGTCACGCGGATATCTTGTGGGACCTTTCTCTCTGATCTATGGGTTACTCCTGGATGAGGGAGGTACCTTTAAATGCATAGGAGGGCCATGAAAATGTTTCTTGAACCCTCGATTTGAGATCGGCTCAGTTGCAGGCTGCCTTCCTTTCTTTTTTGGCCTACATCTTTGTCAGGGGGAAATGACGTTTGTAATTTAGGGCATTTTGAAGTTTTCTCAGCTAATAACTTGTGCGCTCTTTTTTGTCTCTGAAGGAAATCAGTTTTTACCCTGATATTTAGGTCTTTTCATTTGTCTGTTTTGGAGTGTGTGAGATGTGTGTATTGTCTTCCTTATCCTATCTTTTCTCTCCTTACAGAATTTGAGGACTCTTTAAATAGTTAATATTTAAACCCCGGACTGCATTTCTGTCTCTGCCAGGGTGTGTGTAGTTCTGAATGAATGAATGAAAGAGTTTTAATTTTTTTAAAAATAAAACTTTTTACCCTTCACTTCACTGACTTTGAAATGGCAGACTGTGCTAACGGTGCAAATGGGCTAGTTGTGGAGAAATGCTGAGCCTGAGAAGCAGGTAACGATCAAGACTTCCTTAGGGTGATCTCAAAACTCAGCATGTAATGACTCCATCCAGACTTTACTGAGATGCCAAATTCCAACATGGCTTCTAGAAACATAAGACTAGGGTGACCTCAGTCCTCCCCTCCCCAATTACAAGCCACTGAGTAGTAGTAGCCCAGTGACAGAACTTATGCCTAACATACACAGGCCTGGGTTGAATCCCCCAGCACCTCAAAGGTGAAAATAACCATGCTTGCCTGAAACAAACAGAAGCTTATAGAAAAATTAAATGCTTGTTTTAGCTAACGACTGATCCTAGACCTCATTTCCACAGAATATTTATTAAAAAGGGTTTTTCCAATTAAATATATGTTTTGTGTAATGCTTAAATGTGTCAGGCATCTGAGCCTTTCTTTGAATGGCTATCAACCAGAAGGATGGCAGCTCTGTGTCTTTGAATATGGGAGGCTGGACTCCTAACTTGTATTGACAGTGAACAGGTGCAGTTGACCTAGCTACATATTGGACTCACCAACCCTTAGTGATTTTCATTTTTCTGATTCTGCTTGAGTCTTACTCATCCTCTTTAAAATGCCCAGGCATGTCTGCATGAACCAGAATGGAGCTCATTTTTTTTTTCTTTGCCGTCAGTAGTTTTCTGTTTCAAATAATGTCTGACCATACTTAATCACTATTCATAATGTTGGTATGTTTTTTATTTTTAATTTAGGACTAGGAGGTGAAAATGGGCTTCTTTGGGCTTCCACAAGAAAAATGATAGGTGTGTAAGGGTGAGAACTGTTATTTGAGAGCTCTTGGCTTGCTGGCCGAGAGGAAGTTGGGTATAGGAAGTAAATATTATTCCCACAGCCTGACCGCAGGTTCTTTGTCATACAGTCAGGTGTCTTTGATTCAGCAGGAGACAAAGTCACTGTTTTAGCTGAAGGTCAGACTTCATGTTTCTTTGTTTTCTTTTTAGGGCTGAGCAGCTCTGAAACTGAAAAGAGCAGGTTTAACAGCCATGGTCTAGATCACACAGTACTGATTTGGGCTCCACTTGCTTACACTTGGTGCTGTTGTCCTGTGGATTATTGCTTTCATTCAGGTATCAGCAGAGAAAATGAAACAAATTTTTGAGTGGAAGCAAAGGAGGTCCAAAAGGGCCGAGGGATGTGGCTCAGCCATATGGTAGAGCACTTGGCCAACATGCACAATGCCCTGGCTTTCAGCCACCAATATCACATAAACCTGGGTTTGGTGGCATATGATTAAGGCCATCACTCAAGAAGCAGAGGCAGGATCAGGGGTTCAACACCATCCTGGGATAATAAGACTGTCTTATACTGGGGTTAAAAAATAAAAAAAGGGCACAAAAACATAGAGTTAATAGAAGTCACATAAATTCTAGGTTCTTGTAAATGCTCAGGCAAGTCACACACTTCCCTTTTCCTTTTTTTTCTTTTTCTCTCTTTCTAAATATTTTTTGAGGCATGGCCTCATGTGTCCCAAGGCTGGCCTCTAACTCATTATATATTCCAGGCTGATTTTCAATTTCCAATTTTCTTGCCTCTACCTTCCAAGTGCTGAAATTACAAGTGTTCACCAGTCCATATCTATCTCTAGTTGCTCTTGAGCCTCAGTAACTGAAAACTCCTGATTCACAGGGGTACAGTCATCTAGAGAGAACTTAAGTTTAGTTATCAGTTCATCCATGAGCTCCAAATCTGCAGGAATCTGCACTCCTTCCTTTCCACCGCCCCCCCCCCCCCCGTGTGTGTGTGTGTGTGTGTGTGTGTGTGTGTGTGTGTGTGTGTGTGTGTGTGTGTGTGTGTGTTTTGCATGCAAGTTTGTGGGTACATGTGCCTGTGAAGGTTAGAACAAACTGCCTTGAGACAGTCACTGGAAACTTGTGGTTTGGGCTAGACTGGCTGATCAGAGAGCTCTCAGGAGCTGTCTGTCTCTGTCTTCCAGTGCTGGGGTTATAGGCACATGCAGACATGCCTGGCTGTTAAAGAGCAAGTGCTCTTACACAATGACTCATCTTCCAGGTCCCTATCCAAACTTCTGAACCTTAATTCTGGTATTCAGTGTCAACAGTGCAGAATGTTCTGTGTACACACTGGTGTGGATGGCTCTGGTTTAGGCTGGAAACCGAAGCAGTGCCTGTGGATTAGGCCTCTGGGAGACTGTCTCTGTAGTCACCCACTACCCTTCAGATGGGAACCTGTTCAGGTGCTACAACTTAACGTCTCTCAGGAGAGGCAGTGTGGAATCGGGGTCTGCTGAACCTAGGTTTGAGCCTTCTTTTGAGTCTTGGGCATGTCACTGGACTTAAATCTGGTTCAAATTCCTGCCTGCTTGTTCTACAGTGAGTAGACTGTGGGGAAATTGCTCTACTTTTCTGAGCCCTACTTTCCTAAAGTTAATGTCTAAGGTTTTTGTCATTTACCTATTACCTTGATCTCAGTGAAAGATTTTAGTAATCAAAGGATTTGTCCACAGATTCATTGATACATGCTATTTTGCTGCTGTGTCAGCGCTGAGCAGTCTGTTGAAAGGTTATATTAATCAAACACCCCTTTTCACTATTAAATTTTATCTGTCATGTGACAAGACAATTTAAACAGCAATATCACTTCTGTAGTCACAAGTTTTCAGCCTGGCCTACCCCTGAGGTCTGGACCTGCAGTCCCAAATAATCACACAAAATCTTATATTAAATACAAGCTGTTTGGCCTATGGCTCAGGCTTACTGCTTGTTCTTACTCTTAAACTACCCCATGATTCTTCTTATAGTTAGCCATATGACTTGGTACTTCTGCTTTAGTGCACTGTTCTCATCCTGCTTCCTGTGTATCTTGATGTTGTACTGCTCTGCTTTTCCACTTCCCAGAATTCTCCTAGTCTGGTTGCCCCGCCTCTACTTCCTGTCTAGCTACTTGACCAATCAGCGACTTATTAAACCAGTATTTACAGTGACAAATATTGATAATATACAAGAGCATAGTCCCAGACTTCGGTGTTTGAGCATGGTAAAGAAACAGTACAGTAAGTTGAGGCTGTACCCTGAGGTTAACTTGCTACTTACAGGTCTTATTTGCATTTGTACTGAGTACATTGAAAATTAATGCACAACTGATATTGATAGGGTCTTGATTTATAACAGGGAAGCACGTTAAAACTGTGCCAGTAATAGAAATGCAATACATCATGTGGATGAAGTTTAGACTGTACCATAAAATGTAGCAGTAAGAAAGTCAGCTTATGTTTTCCCAAGCCTCATTTCCTAAAGAAAGCCATTTTTAGTTTTTGTGAGTCCATTGTAGCCCTGTTCTTTGTACCCGAATGAACACTTTCATTTACTTGTACTTGTAAGATAGCACCTAAATCCATCCTGTAAGTGGTGACAATAAATGTGTTGTTTTGTAGGGCTCAGACCATCATGAAGGCTCGATTGAAAGGAGCACAGACAGGCCGGAACCTCCTGAAGAAAAAGTCTGATGCCTTGACGCTTCGGTTTCGACAGATCCTAAAGAAGATAATAGAGGTAGAATAAACTGCTTAGGGCAGGGTCTATTCAATGTCTGTCATCCCGCCATATCCCTCCCTCCCTTCTCTCTTTCTTTCTGGTGGTGGGGATTGAACATAGGGCCTCATATATGTTAAATACACACCTTACCACTGGGGTAAATACCCACTGCCTAACTTTTCTTTACATGATATAAATTAATTTTTCTTCTTTAAAAAATGATAATCCTTTGCAGTAGGATTATTGTAGTGCAGTAATAGAGAGCTGCCGGCACATGACACATAGAGATTTAAATTGAAAGAATTTATTATAGCACCTAAACTCTGTCCTGTGTCTCCAGAGCCCAGCGCCCTTGTTCTTATCTGTGCCATGCTTGCCTTTCACCTCATGTGGAGTGCCCTTCATTCTGTTCTGTGACTAAAATGTTTTTATTTTAGTGCTTTTAAAATTGAGATAGGACCTACTCTGTAGGCCAGGATAGTCTTCAACTCATGGCAGTTATTCTGCCTCAGTCTCTCAGTGCTGGGATCACAGGCATAAAACATTGTATCTGGCTCTCTACAGCTTCTCTTGGCTTCTCTGGTCACCGCATCCCAGAGGCCATTGCTGATCATCCAGTCTGAAGAGGCTGCTTGGGTCACATCTCCTCATTTTATCCCCATCTAGGTACTTCTTGATGCTTTCACTCCTACTAGAGACTTCCATTTCCAGTGCCTGAAATAGTGCCAGCACACAGTAGGTTCTGTTCAGTGGTTACTTTGGGCAAATGGTGGGTGAATTACATGGAACAGTGTATAAATGTAGAATCATTCTCAAAACGAAAAGATTCTTTTGCTAGGTCACTTTGTGCCTCCTGCTGTCCTAGCTCTCCTTTCCCTGGGTTAGTTTTAGATATTTTCCAAATATGAATTTGTTAATTTTAGTTTGTGTGTGCATACACGCACGCACACACGCACCCCAAAGCAGGTGTGTGGAGGTCAGAGGATAGTATCAGGAGTGGCTTCTTGCCTTCTGTCTTGTTGAGGCTGTGTCTCCTGGTATCTGCTGCTGACCTGCACACTCCAGACTGGATGACTAACTCATTCTTCTAGCTCCACCTATTGTCTCCCGATAGAAGTGCTGGGATCACAGATGTGTGCCTCTGTTCTCCCCCTCCCCCGTTACATAATCACTATATATTTCTGGCTGACCTTGAATTTAGAGAGATCTGCTTGCTTCTGCTTCCTGAGTACTGTACCACCATGCCCAGCCCTTCTGACCTTCACATGGGTAATGGGGATCAAGATGAAGTCAATAGGTGCCTTTTACTATAGATCTGTCTCTCTTGACTCCAGTGTTTGTAATGCAGTTTCTGAGTATTATGTGCATACACACAGGCTTTTAAAATAACAGTAATATTAAATTCTGCAGTATTTTGCTTTACTCCCCCCACCTCTAATCCATGATACAACACAGTTTTATATATCAGTACATAAATCTGTTTTAGTCTTTATAATACCCATATGGTATTCTTTTGTGGATAATGGAATAATGATGTGGCTTTTGCCTTAACAGTGCCTTGGGAGGAGTAAGTGCTTAAATCCTTTGTGTATGTATATTAACATTTTTCCAGAAAATAATGATAGTCTTCTGTAGTCATTGCAGCTCTTAATACACACAGTTTATGTTCTTACCTGTGGTGTACAAGAGGATTTGTTTTCTCACGTCCTTCCTAACTGGGCATTAAGGATGTTTTATTTGTTGTCAGCCTGTTGTGCTATTTCCAGTTATGTGTAAGCTTGTATAGCTTTTCATGTTCACTGATAATTTGATTTTCTTGATGAATTTCTTCCTTTATCATTTGAAAAAGGTCATTATACATTATAGTAAATATATAAAACAGTAAAAATAGTTTCTTTGTATCTGTAAACTAAAGGACAATTGAGATCCCTTTAGATTCTCTTAGATTCGAACCTATGGACTTATACTTGCTAGGCAAGTGCTCTTCCACTGAACTACACCCTCTGCTTCTGAATTTAAAAACTAAATAAAACAACTAAAACCCATTAATTTTTATTTTGTTAAATAGGAAGTTTAGCCTCGTCTCCCTCATCATTCCTGTTTTTAGACAGGATCTCACAGGCCAGTTGGAAGCTGGCCTTTCCTTCAGCCCTCCTGCTTCCAGAGCTGGATTCAGGATGAACCACTGTTCCTGGAATTACTTATAGACCTAACTTAAATAAGTCTTAGCAAAGCTTAAAAGAACAATATTTTTTTATTTTGTTGCTTTATAACTACTTATTTGAGGGAGTTTTACTTTTTTTGCCCAATTTGCCCATGAATTCATGGGTTCAAACAATTCTCTGCACTTAATTAATCTTCTGAATAATAATTGTGACTACTGGTGCATAACACACTTGGCTTATAATTTTTTGTTTTGTTTTATTTATTTATTTTGGTTTTCTTGCAACAGTTTCATGTAACCTATTGGGCTGGTTTCACACTGCTGTATAATGAAGGATGATCTTAAACTTTCTTCCTACCTGTCTACCTCTTAAGTTGTGGGATTACAGGTGCTCCTTGCTCCTAATGCTGTGTGATTTAAGATTTATTTTTATTGTTTTGAATTATATGTGTATCTGTGTAGGTATGTGCATGAGTGCAGGTGCCTAAAGAGGCCAGAAGATCTGAGTTCAAATGCCTGTAACTCACATAAAAAGCTAGGTGCAATCTCAAGAACCTGTAACTCCAGGGAGGATAAGTTTGGGTGGAGCTGGGCAGATCATCACTGAGGCTTGCTGGCTACCAGTCTGGCTCCAGTTTCAGTGAGAAGAGACCCTGTCTCAAGCAAGTAAGAGAGAGTTGTAGAGGGATACATACATAGAATGAGAGAGAGAGGGAGGGAGGGAGCGAGTGAGTGCTGTTGAATATGCATTGATTTGCTTTTTAGGGATGGGTCTTTTTTGGTGGAGGAGTGTTGTATGGTAAGAATTTGTCATTTTGGAAATGGATAGTTGAATGGTCTTTTTATTATAATAAATTCTCATTGTAGACCTGGGCTTTGTTTTTGAGTACTCTGTTCTGTTTATCCGATCTACACCAGATATGTTTATTTTAATATTTATCCAACTAATTTCCTAACCATATGACCCAGTTTCTTCTCTTAAAAGAATTATTGGCTATTCCCATTACATTTTCAGCTGCACACTGAGTCTGTATGCCAGTGGGGTTTTGCTCAAAGATTTGAACAAATCAGCATGGACTTATTCAGAGCGCCTCACTAGATTCAGTTTTCTGTTTGTCACTGAGTTTATATTAACTTTAAAACTCATGGTTTTCTAACATCAGGACTATGACCAAAACTGTTAAAATGTTGAGATATTTTCTCATTATTATGTCAGTTTTTGATGCTGATAATTTATGTGAACTACTATTAAAGGAACTAACTGGTATGCTATTTTGTTATTGTTGGTTTATGCTTTTTCAGACTAAGATGCTAATGGGTGAAGTGATGAGAGAAGCTGCCTTTTCATTGGCTGAGGCCAAGTTCACAGCAGGAGACTTCAGGTGAGATGGCTGAACACGGTGTTTAGTGCTTTCAAGTTCATAATTTCATAACATTCTATTTAAAAATGTATGAACATTAAAGACAGGATACAGTAATAGGAATATTTTTAACATCATAACTTTAACCCCACTGCCTGTATCTTTCAAATATTTCTGTAAGTGGCAAGCATAGAATACTTGATATTTTGAAGCCCATTTTTATTTAATATTGTGTCCTAAACATTCTTCCCTGTTTGTATTAAGAAGTCTTATAATTTATTATCCTTTTCCTCCAGTGCCAGGTCTTTGAGTTGAATGCTAGATTTTTGAAATCTGAGGGAATGAATTGTGAACATTTGTATGCACACTTATTTTTGTTTCTAGGATACATTTTTTGAGAATGGAATTCATTATTCAAAATTGAGAGCTTTTTGGTTTTTAAGACATCATAGCTTGACAGAGCATGCATACTAGTCTGTAAATGGATTATACCCATTTATTTCTTTACAGTTCTCTAAGTAACTCTGTGTAGATAAGTGATGTTAGTCCCATTTTGAGTTCTGAGGGTACATGGCTAGCTAGGGACAGAGGTAGAAGTTGCTTTTTGGGCTTTTTAGTTTTCTTGCCTAATGACATGGGCTTACCATAAGGTAAGAGGTTTTCCTGCTAGGAAGACCTTATACCTGATTGGTAAGTCTTACTGTCTGCCAGTCTTACTGTCTGGTACAATAATGTAATCGGTTGTTCTCACTTTCCCAGCAGAAGGGAACATTGGTAGAGTGTACTTCATATGGTTATAGGGAGATACTCTCTTTGGTAACAGATGGTGCGTTGGATGACATCAGAAGAATGTTAGGATCAAGACTGTGAATAGCGGCTTAGCCAGAAAACAGTAAACCTAGAAGGAAAGCGTGTTCTGCTAGGAATACACCCTCTTAAGTACATACCCACTCGCTGACTGAAAACACAAGCTGTGTACATACTCAGTTGTCCTGTGGCTGGTGGTTTAGCTATTGTTTGCTCTGAACTCTAAGGGCATCCACTCCACTACTGAATTTTGCTTTTTTTTTTTTTCCTGGAATAAAAATGATTACCAATGCATAAGGTGACTTCTTTCTTCTTACTCCTGGTTTCAATACTAAAATGATAAGTGGGTTGTTGATTTATTTTTTCAAACAAGACTAAATAAAGGCTTTTTTTCTTTCTTTCCCAGCACCACAGTTATCCAAAATGTAAATAAAGCACAAGTGAAGATCCGGGCGAAGAAAGATAATGTAGCAGGTAACGGACCAGCCCTGAGAGTCCCTGGAGGGCAGAGGTGACATGTTACAGCTAATCAGCTGCATGATGTCTTAACGTCCCAATTTCTCTGAAATAAGAACAGCTTGATGGCATGTTAAGACCTTAGCAACCAGTCTGCCTAGTACTCAGGTTCACCTGACTTTTGAGTAGAAGCAAACTCTTAAGACAAATTCTTAAATAAGTACTTGAGGCCGTTAACAGTTCAAACTTAATCTTTTGGGTATTTAGTATTTGTTTTAGTATTTGATACTTAGTATAGAAAGCAGCACAGCTTCAGGAGGCAAAAGCTGACCGATCTCTAAGTTTTGGGGCTAAGCCTGGTCTACACAGTGATCTTTTCTTAAGAAAGGAAAAAAAAAAGTCTGCTTGGGCTACATAGGCTGTTCCAGAAGAGTCAGAATCCAGCCAAGAAAAAGAAAAAACAAAAAGCTAGCTCAGTCTGTGAATCCATACATGCACATTCATTGTTTTTATTTAACAGGTGTTACCCTACCAGTGTTTGAACATTATCATGAAGGAACTGACAGTAAGTGTGGATATCTTACGATGTGGAATTTAACAGAGAAATATAGTTGGTAATTACTTGCCATTTTAAAATATGAGGTTTTGTCTTTTATTACCAATTTACCAACTAGACTTCTATGTTATATCTTTAATTAAATTGTACTCACCATGGAGTGTTTATAATTTCTGGTTTGTGTCTTTTAAAAATAGAATAAGATCTTACATTCTGTGATGCATTCTGAATGCTAGATATTTCTAGATAGTTGTAGCTTAGCCAAGCTCTTTGGAATTGTTCCTTTCCTAATTTGGCAGCATTTGTGAGGATAAGTAACACTGTTTAGTCTTCTCAGACTGAAGTAGTTAACCTTTTTCCTATAAAAATATTCTTTCTCCTACTCCTTCTATCACTGGTTCATGAACTTACTCACTGAATTATGCAGAAAGTGAATTATGGCTCATATAAAGGAATAGTCATCTGTACAGAAAGTTTTCTTGTACTAATGGCATTGACCACTATTAGCTAATTTAGCAAGCTTGTGGAGTGGTTAAGTTTCTCCTCTAGGGTTGGTGGTGTAGCTCTGTAGAAAGGGCTTGTATAGTGTGTTTAATGTTGGATTCCATCCCTGGGGGGGCCTCTCTCTCCCCCCCTACATACAGACACACAGACACACAGACACAAACACACACTTCCTCTCCCTGCCCCCCCTTCCCTCCTTACAGTAACTCTATTAGCTTGTAAAAACTCAAGTTCTGTTTAGAATGTTGTCACCCAAGCACACAGCCATTACCATCAATCAGAGAAGCTGTGGTAATCTACAAGATGATTTTGTTGACCTTCCTCAGAAAAGAAGGCAGGGTCATGAGATCCTTAGTTCTAGTTGGTCCCCCAGGCACTTGTTCTAGTTGCTTGTGGTCTCTGTGGGTTCTAGAGCATATAGAACATAGAAGAACTCTGCAGCTATGGGGACATTAACCATGCTAGGAGTAGACTTCCGTGAGACAAGTTTTGGGGCTAGCATAGCTTTACACTTATTTCATGCCCTATAAGCCCAATAAACTATTTTCTCACTAAGTTAGACTAGATGAGACTGTCTCCAGTGCCCAGGTGAGTAGACACCTGTCCGTGTTAGCCTGGAATGGGTATTTTGTGTTTGATATTTGCATTTAATAGGAGTTAGTAAATTTGTTTTTCCATATTTGTTATTATTCTGAATTATTTTCCTTTTAGAATTCATGGAGGATTATTTACTCCCTAATTAAAAATGTTGTCTGACTGGCTCTTGCAGGCTATGAACTGACTGGTTTAGCCAGAGGTGGGGAACAGCTGGCTAAACTAAAGAGGAATTACGCCAAAGCAGTGGAACTACTGGTGGAACTAGCTTCACTGCAGGTGCGTCCCATCAGAGCACTCTCCAGCTTGGCTTCTGACAGTCACGTGGGCAACGTGAGAGCTTGTGTTGGAGCACACTCAATTCAGATGATATGATGGCTTCCGCACACCTGTCTTTGCCTTATTAGTAAAGCGCATGTGTAGTGTACACCTACACTGCAACAGTGGTCAGTATAGTTAATGCACAAAGAACGTGGTTCATGTCTATGGCCAGTTGCTCCATATCTAGGTTATGAGTGAATGCTTCTACATGAAGTACCACTAGCTGTATAGAAATCTTACTGAATTTTCTGTTCCTAAGGTAGGCTGAGAAGAAGTTGCCTTTGGTTCCTAAATGTTTTTTCTAAGTGCAGTCTGAGTGGGGTCAAGTGAAGAGGCATGACTGATCATGGAGATGTGTGCTTATTAATAATTTGTCCTTTTATTTTAGACTTCCTTTGTTACTTTGGATGAAGCCATTAAGATAACCAACAGGCGTGTAAATGCCATTGAACATGGTGAGTCAAAACTGCGGGGAGGCATGGTGCTCATTTCCCTACCCTACCCTCCCCGCTTGTTAGGCAGCTGCTAGGACTCAGGCCTGAGGTGTGATGGGCTCCGCCACAATGGAGAAATGTGTTCAGCAGTATGAAAACACAGGGTGCATCCCAAGAGAGTTCCAGCTTCTGGAATGCCATGTGGCTCTGCTTGGTCATGCAGTTAGTAGAAGTTCTATTCCTTAGGTGGTCTTAAGTTCTGTCCATTGGTTGAGAGATGTCTGTTTTTTGTTTGTTTTTTTTTTTTTTAAAAAAAACATTAAATCTTCAAATTTCTCCTTTAGGCTATTCTTGTCTCATTTTGCTATGTTTATTTTCTTTTATTCAATTATTTTAAAAATACAACTATGTTAACAATGTTCTTGGCTGAAGAACTCAGTTTCCATGAAAGAAATGTTTATTCAACCTTGAGTAACAGAGAAGGAAAAGACTGAATGAAGCAAAGAAATTCCTTCTGCTGGTGCCTAGACAGTGTTATCTAAAATATGTATGGTTACTTGGTGGTGTCTAGTCCAGGCTAGGCAAGTATTATATCACTGAGCTACACCATTACCCCATAAACAGTTCTGTGGGCTTTTTAGTGTCAGTATTGGTGTCCTTGTACTTCCATCAAAACAAAATGGATACTGTTAATGTGATGAGAGCTCTCATTCTGGGGATAGGAACATTATGTGTAAAGCAGAGCTAAGTGACAAAGCAGCCACAGCCTTCTCCTCTCGGTTTTTAACCATGTGTTTTGGTGTGTTTTAAGCTAACATCTGTGGCTGATTGCTACCTGTTTAGTGGACTTAGTGTCCAGTGTTAGATCTGTTTTGGCCCAATATTGATATCTGTGAGTAGAAAAGATACTGGAAGAGTACATACCAAAATAATTACAAGGTAACTTTATTTGGCTGGATTATATCTCATTTTAATTTATGTTCCAAATTATCTGCATTAAGTGAACATTATTTCTTTAATTAAAAAAAATTTAAGTATTATACAGCAAATATTGGTATTTTTTGAAAGTTCTCACATTTGTATATTTTTAAACTCTAGTTATCATTCCCCGGATTGAACGCACCCTTGCCTATATCATCACAGAGCTGGACGAGAGAGAGCGAGAAGAATTCTATAGGTTTGTTGAACTGGCACTTATTAGTTTTGTTTGTTTGGTTTTACATATACTAGCCTGTCTACTTACTCAGTGATTAACATATTTATGTTCTTTTGAATAAGCACAGTTTTATTCTGTTAAATAAAAACAAGAAATAAATGTTGGGAGTTCCCAGAACTCATAAGGCAAGACTGTAAGCTTAAGGCTAGCATGGGCTATAACAGAACATACACTCTGAGAAAATAAAACTTTGCCTGAATTTTGGTCTTCCATTTCAGTTTACCATGGTTAAATGCAGTACAAAATGTTATTTTTATAGTAGGAATCTGTAGGTTTTTCTTTCAGGTAGCATGAGACATGGAATGGAATGCATCAGAGGAAGTATCATCTCATCTAACATACCCACCCGTACACTTCCACTACCAGTCACTTGCTAGCTATCATGAGAGCAGCTGTCAGGTCACAGGGTCTAGTGTTCACAGAGGCTGCGCTTCCTTTAAGCAAAGAGGTGAAAGTTTTTAAGGAAAATTTTGTTAATCCATTACTATACTTACTCTTTTAAAACAAACTTTGTAATATAAATTTTTAACCACACTTGTCTTAGTATAAAAATATAAAGCTTAGCCATTAAGGTGGTAAAAAAAAAAAAAAAACAATGCCTATGGCTTGTTTGTGACAATTTAGAGTGGTAGGGTAAGTATTAAACAAAGGGGTCATGTTGTAATTTTGCAGAAGTGGGGGTGGGTGAGAGGAGTGTTTAGGGGAGCATGCTAGCCTTAGATCTTGAAGCAGCTCAGTGTGATACAGAATTGTAGAATTTTAAAAACAGAATACTCAGAATCTGTCCCATTACAGGATGAATTTCAATTTTTATTTAATGTAGGCTAGGGTGTCTGCAATCAGATATGAATAGGTATTTTCCCTCAGACTTTTAAAAGATGGCTTTTAAATGACAGAAGAGGAAAGTCAGATTTTAGTTTTCCTAAGTTTATTGCCTAGTTGCAAAACCTGAAGACACTGAAATTCCTCTGTACTGAGACAACATTCAGAAAATCTCCTTCTTGCAGGCTAAAGAAAATCCAGGAGAAGAAAAAGATTATCAAGGAAAAATTTGAGAAGGAGTTGGAGCAGCGGAGAGCAGCTGGAGAAGTGATGGAGCCTGCCAACCTGCTGGCTGAGGAGAAGGACGAGGACCTGCTGTTCGAGTAGCAGTCCCTATGCTCCCTCAGACCCAGCACTAGCTCCGTTGTAACTCAGTGTGTAGGCTCGGTATGTGTGGGTATTTATTTTGGCATAAGAATTTCTCTGGCTGTGAGATTAAGGATGCCCTGTGAGACTACTTCTCCTGCATCATAATTCAGCCACCACTTATCACAGCTGAATGAGATTTGTGAAACTTGCCCAGCATCTTACATAATTTCCTCTGTGAAAGTGTCATACAATTCTATTTACAGTAGTTTCCCTGGTATTTACAGACATTCATGGTCTCAACCAGCTGCTGTGAGCAGAGCAGCCTTCGTTCCTACCCACTTAACAAACCTTGGCACTGTTGCCCGAGACTGCGCAGCCATTGTTGTGTTACTATGGTCTCTTCAGATCTACATCTATTTTTCTTTGCATGATAAGTCTGTAATGAAAGCAGTTCTTTCCATATAAATGTGACTTATGAAAAAGTAAAATGATTTAAGAACCTGTTGTTTCTTCTAATAGTGACTTTGTACTTGTTTCAGATCAGTGACCTCATTGTCACATAGCTCTTAGCAAAGACATAGCTAGGAACTATATTCCCGATCTCAGTGTGCTACTAGGTTTGAGACAGACACTGCATTTTGGGGTTCTAAGAAATGACTGCCAGTGCTAAGTAGGCCTCATAATATTTCCTTCCTAATCTAAGAATGATGCTAATTCTTACTTGGAACTACCCAGTAACTTTTTGCTGTTTTAGAAGGAATAGCAGTTTACTGTCTTATGAAGATGAGATGCCAGAGTGACAGACCAGGGGGTGTCTTGAGTCTTCAGTATCGTTTGATTTGGCACAATTTTCTTTGATTACTCAGACTTTAATACAACCAGTTCCAAGCATTCTGGGCTTGACTGGGCCTGACATAGTTCTTAGTTATGGGAGTGACACTAGCATTAATATTAACACAATCTTTTTTAATGTTCTCAAAATGACTATAAGGTTTGTTTTGTTTTGTTTTTGTTTTTGTTTTAATGGCACTAGGTAATGGACTCAGGGCCTCAGTGCTAAGCATGCTTTTACGTTAGTCACATCCTCAGTCCAAAAATATGTATTTTAGCTCATCTCATGGAATAATGATTGAGACACATAGGAGCTTGAGTAATTGCTTTTAAATTAAAAAGCTGGAAAGTGATGATGGTGAATTCAGAATTTAAGCCCAAGTAGTCTAACTTCAATAATTAAGACCATGTTGGTTTATTGTGTATGTAGGTAGTAGAGGTGAAGTGTGTGTACCACAGCTCATATATTAGTTCTTCCTCTCACCATTTGGGTCCCAGGATCTAACTCAAGCTGTTGGACCTGGGGTCAGGCACCATCTTTACACTGAGCCATCTCACTGACCCTACATTCAGAGTGCACACTTGACCTTTTGTCTTTTTGGTGCATGCATGTACATATTTGCATGTGTCTATGGAGACCAGAGCTCTTCCTTAGGACCTGCCCACCTTTTTTTTTTTTTTTTTTTTTTTTTTTTTAAAGTCTTACTGGATTGGAGCTTGCTAAATAGGCTAGACTAGCAGCAGGCTAGCCAGCCCCAGAGAATGCTGGATTTACAAGCATGTATTGCTATACTGCTTTTTTAATACCTGGATTCTTGGCAATGTATTGAACTCAGAACCCTTTAGTAATCTCACAGCCCACATCCTTTTTATCCTTCTTGTCTCTTCCATATTTAGAATTCTAGGTATTTAAGGGCAAGACAACCTGTTTCAGAGGAGCTGATTTGTAGGAAACCAGATGTGGCTCATAGGAGAAACTGTCAGGTGCAACTAACTTCCCAGTAGCTTGGTGAGGCATGAGCTGTACCATTTCAGTTGTACATCTGGAGAAATTGAATAGGTCAAATAGCATAGGTGGAGTGAATACAAGTCAAATGAGTGGATTTCAGAGGCAGAATCCATGGCAACGCTTTTAGTTTGAAGAACATTACATTTAGTGATTTTATTTTATTTTTTTAAGGAAATCCATTTACTTGAAAGCACTGGATTAAAAGAATTTAGATTCCTCATGTAGCATCAGTACTCTTATGCTCACCTGGGCTTGCTTCAACTGTCACAGGTTGACTGGTGAGTTCCTTTTGAAATGTTCCAGGGTGGTATGAAACTCTGAGTGCTGGAATTGTAGGTATGCACTACGACACTCAGCTAAAACTATAGATGACTTTATGGCTTCACATGAAAAAAAAGGTCAAGATTAAGTAGTTTGTAAAAGTTGTTGGGTTTGACTAGAAGTGAGCTGATCCAAAGGGGAAAGACCAGGAATGGAAGAGAATGCTGGAATATATCAGGTTGCATATCTGTAGTAAAACTTTTCGTTTGATTTGTGATCTTTGAGAAATAAACAGCAGGACAAATGAAGTATGTGTCAACAACTCAGATATTCGCAAATCCCTGGCTGCCCTAAGGTGAATGTACCTATTATATCCTCTTCTCTGTGAAAAGTTTTGTTTTCACAACTGTAAGTTGGCTATTTTCAACAATTTTAGTTTAAAGCCTAGGTCTGGGAGTACATGTGTTTAATCCCAGCATTTGGGAGGCAGAGGCAGGCAGATAGATGTCTGAATTTGAGGCCAGCCTGAAACATAGTGAGTTCCACGACAGCCAGTACTCTGTGGGGAGACCCTGGCTCAAAAAAAAAAAACAAAAAACAAAAAACAACAAAACCAAAAAACCCAAAATAAATAAAAACCAAAATAAATAAAAACCAAACAAAAGTTGTTTGGTCCAACCAATAAAGAAATAAGGCTGATTATTTACGCCACTAAAGGACAACCCACAACAAATTACACTGTCATTTGTACTCTACCCTGAGATTCCAGCAGCCTTGCTTCTGACAAACCCTTGGAAGAAGGGTGGTCTACTGTGTACAAATCTTGGATAGGAACATAATAAAAGAAAATATTTAATGGCGTTTATGATTTGAGATAGTTTTTATTTTTACAATACAGTTTGCAGTATGACATCTGAAGATAACAAGTGGAGAACAAGAACACAAAGGGAGATGGACACCGGATGTCAGAGTGATTACCTTCATTAAGGAGAAATCCCTGGTTAATATCTTCCACACAGTCACACAGATTACATTCAAATCATTCCTTGTTTATATTTACTCCTTAGGCCATGAGAGAAGGAAAACACTATATACTAGATTTTCATAGAAAGCTAACCTGGACCAGTCTAAATACTAATGTCCTATTTGTTCTGACAGAGGAAAAGTTAAGAAGTGACAATACTTCCTTGGCTTGGGTTTCCCGAAGCTATGTCATTGGCTGATACTGTCTACTTTGTTTCTGAGACAGGGTCTCATGTTCATGTGGCTGATGGTAACTGTGAGCTGCTGATTCTTTTGCTTTCACTTGGCAAGTGCTGTGTGGGACTACAGCCATGAACTCCACGCTGGATTTCTGCCCTGCTGGGGATCTAGGACTTTGTGTATGCTAGGCAGGACTCTACCAACCGAGTGATGATGTTCTTGCCAACCACAGTATCATTTCTGTAAGCACCTAAGGCTTCCTTAAC
This sequence comes from Phyllotis vaccarum, assembly GCA_033318265.1. Lineage (NCBI taxonomy): Eukaryota > Metazoa > Chordata > Mammalia > Rodentia > Cricetidae > Phyllotis > Phyllotis vaccarum. The sequence goes on from JARWLC010000006.1 coordinate 68,886,156, forward strand.
ACTGCAGCTTCTAATAAGAATCAGAGAGATAGAAAATAAGAATTGGCCTTAATTTTTTTTTATTACAATTAGCATAGCTTAACTTGCCACTCTGTTGAGGGGCTATGTTGAGCATTAGTACACTCATAATCTCTAGGATTTAGCGAAGTTCAGGATTTATACTACCCATCTATAGATATGCCCAAAGAGACCTTGAAAATCATAGTCTAAAAGTATGCATGGTGGCATGGATATGCTTAAGTATAGGCTCTGCCTATGAAGGTCACGTGGCCCCACTGTCACTGGTGGCACTGACACTACTTAAAACTGTACTCAAATCCAACAATCTTTTGTTCTTTCTTCCTCTCTTTTCTTTCTTCCTTCCTTCCTTCCTTCCTTCCTTTCTTTTTTTTTTTTTTTTTTTTTTTTTGAGACACAGTCTCATGTAGCTCAAGCCAGCCTTGAAGTCTAGATCTCCCTGCTGGAGGTATAGGGGTGTGCCAAGTCTCTGTCAGACTGTGTTTTCAGTCAGTATGCATATCACAAAGCTCTACTGACCATAGACTACTTTTCATTCCTGAGGAGAAAAGCAGTGGGAAACTGAAAAGATTTAGTCCTTTAAGAGCTAAAAGTAAATTGGCCTTCAATGCTGACCTGGGTGTGGACTTGGCATTTTTCCTGCTGTAAACTGGGAGGGTTCAGACTTGAGACTGTATATAGCATTCCTTCCTTCAACCCAAGAATGTTTTTTATTTTTAAGAAAAATTATTTTAAAAATATTTCTAAATACACACTTGCCAGCCAGCTACAGAAGCCATGCAAAAACTGAACACAAAAAGACATCCCAAACACTCTAATTTGTTACAATAAGATTATCTAGAAAAGAAATTAAGACACATAAACGGCACTCATGAGACATTGACAACAACTGCTTGTGCTAAGTGACAATTAAGAATCATTCCAGTGTTTAGCTTTGGGAACATGAAAGCTGTAGCTAAATACAATCAAGACATTTACATTGTCACACATTACACTTTGCATAAAGGCTTAAAAAGACTACAAGTTAACTGTCCACGTGGATTTGTAGACACTGCATTTTAAAGCTGTAGCTGGAGAAACAGTACAAAAATCCTATTAGCATCAACATTTAAGATTTAGCAAAATGTTGTATTCCAGTCACAAGACAGACCTTGTTAAGACAAAAACCTTATCTGTACATGTTAAATAAACTTTCCTCCAATGTCCTTTTCTAAAATGCTCAATGACTTTTAAGTTTTGCTTCTGACCTCAAAGTTATTTTCATAGTATTCCCTCTGTATTTGTGTATAAAATTTTATTCCAATGCTGAAGACAGCTACTTATTAGTCTATTAAATATTAGTATACAGTACAACATTTCCAGTTTGATACATACATAGCACAGTCATAGATCAAATTCTGTACTCGGATATAAAAATGCAGAAACTGTCAAATGTGTTAGATCTTTCCATGGAAATAAAAAACTATTTCCATCACAGAGAAAGGAATCAAGGCTATCAAGTCACAATTTACTAAAAGAATTTTCTATCTGTAAATGTCAGCATCTTTTGTATACTTTTAACTACACTAGAGGCTGCTGAGTGTGCACTCTCATCCATGAAATTTGAACTAAAAAGTTGGTTCTTTATTTTTGGTTTTTTGAGACAGAGTTTCTCTGTGTAGTCCTGGCTGCCTTGGAATTCACTCTGTAGACCAGGCTGGCCTTCAACTCAGAAACCCACCTGCCTCTGCCTCCCGAGTGCTGGGGTTTAATGGTATTCTCTGTCATGCCCAGCAAAGTTGGTACTTCTGATGGAATGTTTTTTTCAGAAGGAGAAAACATACAAATACATTTAAACTTAAAAAGTCACTCCAAACTAAGTCCTTTTTTTTCTTTTTAAGAGAAGTATTTCTGATGACTAAATCAGACGTTTAAGAAAATACTGTTATTCCCAATGCACAGAAGCACAGCCCCTTCTCCCAATAATCCCACAGTCATTTAAGTTAAGTGTTAAATAATGTTAATATCTATAATTCTGTGAGACATGGAGTATTATTTATATACATACCAGGTTTTTCATTGACATCTGACTGAGAGGCAAAGGGTCAGGAAGGTGAAAACAAGAGGTTTCTTGAGGATAAAACAGAAATGCTCTGAAGAAAGTTTCCATTTTAAGTCTCCAAACAAACCAAGGATCCCTAAAGCCATGCACAGGAATAAGAGTGTTGTGTACAAACTGCCCAAGGGACCTTCTCACTAGATAGATCTACAGGGAGGTCAGCTGCTTATTCTGCCTCCTTCTACCTCACTCTCTGAACTGAGGCCATCTTCCTGTTGGTGGTTCAACATGACACAGAATAAAAGAGCTGTTTCCTTCACCTTAGCCAAGTAGATGGTACCCACTGAGGTTCAGTATCCAGTTTGTTAATGAGCCTAAGCAGTTCCTGATAGGCTTTATCAAGATCTGAATTCACAATTGCAGTGTCAAAGTAGTGGCCATTGTTTTGTTCCATCTCTCTAGTCTTCTCAATGATCTCCCTTAACTCTTCAGGCTGTAAGAAACAAATGCAAACTGTGAGGTCACACGGAATACAGAATGAATCGAGTCATCCTTCCCACCGTTTCCTTGGGCCAACCTGGCATCAGTATATCCAAACACTCCTATTTGAATCCTGGCTTATACCACTTCTGTTTTGTTTTCATGTATTTCCATTTTATCTTTATGTTTGAACAACATGGGTGATTACTTTGAATTCCCTAAAACTTTCATTTTCAAACATTTTAGAGCATAATAACCTTTATCTAAAAGTAACACTGGGCTGGAGACACTACTTGTTCTTGCAGAGGACCCAGGGTAGGTTCCCAACTCTTCAATGACAGAGTTCACCATCATCAGTAATGCTGTTGATCCCTTCTGACCTCCTAGGTAACTGTAGGAATGTGATGCAGACATAAATGCAGGAGAAACACCCATACACATAAAAACAGATAAATCTTTAAAAAATAATAGTAACATCTTGTATAATATGGAGTCCAACTTTCTGATTAGAGTAAGTGCCTCTAAAACATTCTTTCAAGAGCGTTTGCTTCTGCTGGGCCTGGTGGCATGCACCTTTAATCACAGCACTCAGGAGAGGCAGGTAAGTTTGAGGGCAGCCTGGTCTACATAGTTCCAAATCACCCAGGGCTACACAGTGAAACCCTGTCCAAAGACAGCAACAAAAGTGCCTTTATGTGTGTGACAAACTTAGACATAATGGGAAAAGAAAAGGATCAATACATTGGATTATCTTTTTCTAAGAAAATCTTGTTTCAGTTCAAGATTGAATATCACACTGGGGAAGTATTCTACTTAATACACCTTAAAACTCTGTTTTCAATGTACTAAAGATCCCCCCTCCCCCAATCTGGCTATGTATCATCAGGCTGGGCTTGAATGCTTGGTCTTCTTACTTCTAGTGTGGGCTAACAAGTGTACCATACATACTGGCCCCTCTGAAGGACAGGTTTTTTTTTTTTTTTCTTCCCTCCCCCCACCCCCCCAGCATGCAATGTTTCTCTGCATGGTTCTAGTTGTCCTGGAACTCCCTGTGTAAAGTAAACCAGGCCGATTAAGTGCTGAGATTAAAGGTATGTGCTGCCTAGGCTGGACCCACATGGCCCTATAAAGGACAGTTTAAGATGCAAAGAAAATTAGGAAAACAATATTAAAACAGGTTACGTTAAAACACTAAGTAAAGGAAATGATATTTAATGGAGAAAAGCCAGTGGCAAGGCTATAAGCAAAAATTATTGAGGAACCCACAACAGTCAGGATCACTTGTCAATCAAGATGGCTAATGAAACTTCAGACTAAATGTTGAAGTCACATATCACTGTATTGGGCCCACAAAATGACTTCCACTCAGCTGCAACAGGAAAACACAGTAAAAGCCTGGCAGCTCTTTCACAGCCGATTTCTATTTTGAAATACTCTGACAGGGTACCTGAGATGCTTTGTTCAGACTTAGAACCAAATACTATGACATTTTTATACAGCTTGTGTACTCAAAGCTTGAAATTAGTTATTAACAAGCCAAAATACTACTTCATCTTTTATATCACTTACTACCTTATATCTGAATTTCTAGTTCAAATTATAATCTATGACTCATATAAAATATTTTACCTAAAAATTTTATAGGCTGAAAAAAAGCCTCTCTTTAGAACCCAACATCCATCACTCCATACCATCCCCAAATCCAAGACAGATTCCACAATTGAGAGTACAAGATGTTCGCTGATAGTTTACATTTGGCACTGATTAACAGCATTACTAAGATTTATGTTTACTCACTAACTATATGGTGATAAAGTACTATAAGAACAGTCTACATTGTTTCAAGCCACCAAAGGCTACACAGTGAGACCCTGTCTCGAAGACAACGTACATACATACATACAAAGTAAGTGGAATAAACAGGCAACCAACCATATATGCCACCCTCTAGGCAGCAAGAGCAGAGCAGAAACTTTTCACAAACATGCATGGACATTAAGAGTAGGTGATGGGCCATAAAATAAAATTCAACACATATCAAAAGATTGACATCTCTTGGGATCCATTCTCTGCTAATGATGGAACTGTAACTCAGTAACAGATCCTTTAAAACAAACAAATAGCTGAAAATTACATTTCTAAATAATCTATTAGTTAAAGATAAAAATGGCAGCAGAAAGTAGAAAATATTCTATCAAAATGATAACAAAACTTAGGAGGTGCAGCTAACAGGTTGCTTACAAATACTCCCATGTGAAAACAGGAAAGGCTTAAAATTACATAAGGTGTCATCTTCAGAAATTTGAGCATGAACTAAAGTCAAAATGAAGAAGTGATTTAAATAGAAAAGACAAGAAAGATAGACACTCTTGGGTTTTCTAAAGTGTTTTTGTAATTTTGTTCAATCTTGACATCAGTTTCTAGCTAAGTTACTCAATTTCTACAAAAAAAAAAAAAAAAAAAAAAAGCCTGAGATGACTGTTTTCTCCTCTTTGGGGAAAGTTAACAGTTCTCTTGAGATATAATTCATATACCATATAATTCACCAATTTAAAATATATGATTCCATAGTCTTTAGGATGGTTGTAGAGTTCTGCAATTAGTGCCATAATCTATTTCAAAAAATACTCTCACGTCACTTGTGGTGGTTTGGGTGAGAGTGGCTCATAATTTTGAGCCTGGTCCCTGGCTGGGAAAACTATTTAAGGAAGGGTTAGGAGCTGTGTCACTGGGGCTGGGCTTTGAGGTTTCAAAAGCCCACACCATGCCTAGTCTCTGTCCAAATCCAATCTAAATTCTCAGCTATTGCTCCAGCACCATGCCTGTCTGCCATGCTCCCCACCATTATAGTCATATACTCACCCTCTGAGACTGTAAGCAAGTCCCTAGTTAAATTCTTTAAGTTGCCTTGGTCATGGTGTTCTACATAGCAAAAGAATATTAACTGAGACACCACCTGAAAATATTTATATGCTTGTAGCCATTAGCCATTAACCTTTTCTCTCATCCCTTAGCAATTACTAATTTATGTCAACTAGCCACCGATTTGTCTCTTTTGGACATCCCATATGTATAGAATCATATAAATTGTAGTCTACTGAGTCTGAGTTTTTTTCCATTAGCACAGTATTTTTAAGTTTCTCCTTACTGCAGTATGTACTAGTACTTCATTCTTCTTTATTGTCTGTTTTTCAAGACATAACAGCAAAGTTTTACAGCAATCAAAGCAGTATAGGATCAGTCTAAGTGAAGAACAGAATCCAGACAGAAAAGTGGCAGCACAGTGACTCAGCAGGTGAATTAGCTTACTTACCGAGAACCCATGTGAAGGCAGAAGGAGAGAATCAACTCCACAGTTTTCCTCTGGCCTCCACATGTGTCTTCATCATCATGCACATGCACACATACAAATATATGTACAGTACCAAATAACATAGGAAAGACAGACTTCTCAACAAGGATTGTTGGAACAATTTGATATACACACTATTTCAAAAACAAATTAAAACCTCCCTATAACATCACACTAAGTCTATGATTTAACCTAAACTGTAAGCATTTAAAAAGAAAACATAGGATATCTTCACAATTTTTTAGACATACCTAAAATTCATTAACTATAAGAAAATAAAAAAGTGAACTTCATCAAAATTCAGCCTTTCTCTGGCAGGGTGTTAAGACATATGGCTATACTCCCAGAATTTGGGAGGCAGAGAAAAAAAAAAATCCAATTTTTAAAAAATGACAAGGTTTGAGGCCTTCACAGAAGAGTATGCTCAAATGCCCACATGAAAAGGTTTTCATTACTCATCAGGAAAATGTAGGTGAAAATCATATCTAAAATAATTTAAAACTTCTGTTCCTTTCTGTTCCTGATCATGTTTGAAAATGAAGAGAAGAAAAACCAAAACAAAGTTCGAGTAAAAAGAAGACATTTCTGGACAGTTCGGGTAAAAAGGAGAAAGAAGACAGTCCTGGAACCCTGAAAATGTGGACAGTTAAGGACAAAGGAAAAGTGGGTGATTGCCAGGGGTTTGCTGAGACTTTGGGAGTAGGGAAGAGGAAGCAATATGATCACCTTGGAAATGTCAGACCTTTGTGAAGATTTAAGGAGTTTTAAGGAATTCTAGAGGTTCCCATAGATTCGGGGTTAGTAGTGGGAGTGGGGAAGAGACAGGAACAGCTCTCTGATTTGGAGAACTGCCATGGTTCAGTCAGCTGCAGCTGTGGCAGTTTTGGGGCAAGTGATATAGAAAGATAATCAGCTTGATAGCTGATGCTAATACAGTTTTTCAGCTCAGGAGACCAGATGAGGGAGTTTACCTTTGGATTCTTGCCCTCTTTGGCTAACAATGCCCGAAGTCTCTCTTGCGAAGGTGGTGCAATGAAGATGATATATGGTTTCAAATCTGAATTCCGGAGGGTCTTCAAAGACTGTAAAGATATTTGGACTTTAAAATTAACTCCCATCATCAAACTACTTCTCAAAAATATATATTGTTAATATGCTTATAAAAATTTCCAAGCATTTCATCATAAATAATTCATAATACCTTCATTCACTGTAAAGGTATATAAACATAAATTCACATGTTAGCCTACTGTTCTATATTCTGAAATAGAGGTAAAAGATGTTGAAGGGATACAGCTATATGATGATAAGGCATGTGGATTATAGTAACCACATTAAAATTTATTTTTGAGGAATTAGAATCCAGGCAATTGCCTTTCTAGGTAATGATACTAATAAAAAACAAAGCCAGAGAGAATAACTTCCTGTATACACAGGCCGACACACTCACAACAGCAGACTGTATGCAATAAGACACTGGACTATCACTGCATTACTGTGCACACTCAAACTGAAGTACTCTAACAAGTGTACTACAGACATGCCCTTTCTTATGTGAAGAAACATTAATATGCTAAACTACTTGAAGTCTTATGGTAATATTTGTTAATCCAAATATAGAATTCCTGAAGAAATTAAGTTTCCTTAAATATGATGTTTATAGTTGAAATAACACAAACTTAGTGCCTCTGCCCTCTGAAGACCCAAACCCCAAACAAACAAAAAACAATTATTACTTTAGGAAGCCACTTAAGAGTGAACTTCTGCCTGTGTACATCTACTTAATGCTCACTGATGATGTGGCTTGAGTTGTTATCAGCAACAAACTTGGCCACATTAATTAAAGTTCTAGTTAAAGCTGAATCATTTATAAGAAGTAAAACATTTCCATTGCAAACATAATCTTTAAGCCCCCCCCCCCCAAATTTAAAGATAATGTTTAAAACAGAATTCTACGAAGTATTGGCTGGCAATTTTAAGTTTGGATTATTCTGTCAAGTAGGTGAATCTATGGTTTTATTTCTCAGAGAACACTCAGTCTTGACTGTAACACTTGTGAGCTGTAGATACAAAGGCCTTTAAAACCAAGAATAACCTTCAAATTTTTGAATTTTTTTCAAATCCTAAAGGGTAGTTTTTAGAGACTTCCTCATAGGTTAAGATCTCTTCATTGACTATACTTAAAAGTATAGTCAGTACCAAAGTATATTAAGTTTTTAAGTTTCAAGAATACACATGTTGAAAATTAAAGATATTTGATTTTAGAAAATGAATGGAAAATTGCATGAGAACTTAAATAATCTATCATTCTGGAACCAAAGTACAGTTCTTACTAGATTACTTTACAAAATATACCCTCTTAAGTTCAACTCTAAAATATAATTCTAGTCTTACCTGTGTTCGAAGACTTAAAAGACATATTTTGCCAGAGTTGATTACTTGTCGTACAGAGTCTACGCTGGTTCCATACAAATTTTTCTCAAATTCACCATGTTCAATGAACTTTCCAGCTGCTATATCTGCTTCAAATGCTTGCCGTGACACAAAGTGGTAGTCTCTGCCAGCTACTTCATGGTCTCGCCTATTCCGAGTTGTATCTAAGCAAACAAAATCAGATAAAATTAATAAACAAATGTTAAGAATATATTCTAGCCTTTCCAGAAGACCCGAGTTCAGTTCTTAACACTCACATCAGGCAGCCTACAGCTCCTGGGTACATAGAGCCCTTTTTTGCTCTCCATAGGCAAGGTGCATGTACACACCCCTCCCCAAACATACATATAAATAAAATAAATCTTTAATAATAACATTAGTAAATATAGATAAGCGTGGAGAGGAAGATAAACCCAGGAATAATTTTTATTTCATAACACAAATTATGAAATAATTAGGAAATGTTAAAGGCATGTGTGTTTAGCACTGCTCCTATGGAGACATGAATAAAAACTATTTATAATGCCTTAATAGTTGACCTTAGTTACCTTGATACATTTTGTTTATACTATAAAACACTGCCAAGTCACCTTTCTTTAAAGTTTATTCCCATAAGAGTAGGCACTATGTAATCTTAAATATGTTTTCAGAAGTTAGGTTTAATTTTTTATCTTCAGGGATTGGGTTTCCTATAGAATAAGGAAAAAGGCCTAAACTAAAATTTATTTAGAAAATCTCCTGCTGTCAAACACTTAGGAAAATTTTAATTTGTCAAGAACTACCTTTAATAAAAATGTGCCAATAGATTTGGTGAAACAAATTTCCTCTTTCATTGACAACACTGTTTCAATAAAATGAACATTTTCCCTGTCTATTTCAGATTCTGAGAAAAAGCACAGAAAATGTGAATGTGTCCAAACTTACGAGGGACTGCAGATGCAAAGCGGTCTTTTTCTTTGTTCATGAGTCTCTGACGCAGTTCATTTTGGCCACAGTTCTGTGGACCAATCAAAATAATAGGTCTTTTCCTATTTGCTGGCTGATGGTAAAGTGACATTTCCTCATAGGTTAAGATCTCTTCATTGTCATAATCTTTGGGAAAGAAAAAGTTTCAGATATAATTAATGCTATGCCATAATGATATACTTTCTTGAATAAAATAGCTTAAGTTTTGTTGGTGGTGTTCTGTGTTTATTTTTGAGAGAGGTTTGCTCTGTAGCCCAGGTTAGCTTCAAATTTGTGGTACTTGTGGTGATCCTCCTGCCTCAGCCTACCAAGTGCTGAGATTATAGGTGTTTAAGTCATCCTGTCTAATTTAAAGTAACTAGTTTTCAGTGAATACTATGCCAAAGGAGGCCACCAGAGAATAAGCTTAGGGTAAATATATGTGTTCTTTTCATAAAGACTGCACTTAATAGGGCTATTTTTAGGATCAGATATAATGGAGAGTAAGTATGGATAAGCATGAGCACATAATGGCTACAATTAGGAATCTGAGATGCTAGAATGCTTTCCTGTAGGTACACAGGTTAAAAATAAATCATACTTGTTTATTTATCCTTTAATCATGACTCAGAATACAAACTTTAAGCAGTGATACTGATGAAGTCAAAACTATCAAGTTAGAACAAAGGCAAACAATTAGCAGCCTGCATGAAGAAGAGGCACCATTAGTACCTCTTAGTTCCATTAGTGAGGAAACCTTTTTAGTTTTGCTAGTGTGTGGGATAGAGATGGAGCTCAGACTGTATTTGTTTAAATTCTAAATCAACTCTTTAATTATCTGCAACAATTTGAGCAGAAACTTTAATATCTGAACTTGAATCTCTTAGTGTGCAACCTCAAGGAGTTTACTGTGAGATGAAAGTACATCGTTTATTGCCATGGAGCACAGCCGATACTTTAAGTAGCAATGAAATGGCTTCTTTTCTCAGTCACATTCTTTCTTCTGAGCTTCTTCTAACATGTACAATCATGTTAGTGGCATTCTGATTTCCAGACTTACTCATTTCTATATCTGGGGGCTTTGGATTTGCCAAGTGTTCCATAGTATAGAAGCTCTCAGAGCTGTAATTGATCAATTTGAGTCTGTTTTAAGAAATAAGTAAGAGGTTCTGGGATGTGGCTCAACAGTGGAACACTTGCCTCAAATGCATGAGGACTGGGGTTTGATTCTCTGCACAGAGAGAGATTGGGAGTAGAGGCAGAAAGCAAAGAAAATAAAGAAAACAGAGTTTATCTCCATTTAGATGCGCAATGTACTAGCAAACAAAGATATTAGTAAGATATTAATCAGTTTTAGCCAGTAAGATTAAAAACTGATAGAATATTCTTAGATTAAAGGATACTTGCTGTAGAAAGCAATTATTAAAGGTGATTGAATTTTAGATTCAGCATCATATAGAATATCTAATAATAGATGGTGATGGTGGTGGTGGTGGTGGTGCATGCCTTTAATCCCAGCACTTGGGAAGCAAAGGCTGAGAGATCTTCCTGAGTTTGAGGCCAGCCTGGTCTACAGAGCTAGTTCTAGGATAGCCAGGGCTACAGAGAGAAACCCTGTCTCAAAAACCAAAAAAAAAACAAAACAAGAATATTTAGTAATCCTAATTTTTTCTTTATTATTTTAATTTATGCTTTGCATTCTTGAGAAGTAAGTTTTGGAGATTTTTAAAGTAGTCTTTATGACTCATTATCTGGCTTTTCTAATGTGGACCAAAGCAGGGCTAGGGAATTTAAATGCAATGAAGAGCAATCAAGAAGGTACTGAGTTCAGAAAATAAGAAAAATTACAAGTGGTACTAATGGCTGATCTAGATTGTAGGTGCTCCAATCAGCACCATTAACTGCTGTTCCTGGGAACATAAACCCGGAGATGTTACCTAGATATGTTATGACTTTAAAACTAATCTTAGCAGTCTGTCAAGATAAACATTCCTGTGTTCCAGACTTAGCAAGAAAGTAGTGTGTTCTGTAGAATGAGCTATCTTTGTAACTTAAGATATTGTAGCTAAATTTCATATTTTACTTCAAACACTCTCTTTTTTATTTTTGAAAACAAATTGTTGGGGCAAGTAATAATTTTGCCAATACCTTAAATTAAAAAAAAAAGCTTATAGTAAACAATTGAATATAAATACAACTCCTATTTTCTGAGATTATAACTTACCATCATTTTTATTAGCATTATATAAAACCTTTTTCCTCTTCTTTTTATTCTTCTTTGCACACCACAATTTTCCTGCCAATTAATCAAAAATAGATATAAATACAATATTTATTTTCTTAGCTAGTGCTATCTTAAACTGATTTAAGATTTAACTTATACTGTTGATATAACTACTTATACCATTTTCTATTAATTACGCACTGTAGACATATGTCTAATATTTCCATCTTTCCTTACATCTAAAGATAGAGCTTTGCCTCTTCTATTACTCCTTCAGTGCATATACCTTTCTTTCTTGACAATTCTAGTGTGTATATTCAGCACAATTCCAGATGAAAACCCAGGACTCTTGCTTTTATTAACACCAAATCTAAGTATCTAACCTGATTTTTCTGGCTCCTTATCTTCTTCTATGGTTTGCTTCATGGCTTCCCTTTGCTGCTGAAAGCTTTTCCCTTAATAACATAAAGACAAAGAAGAATAAAGCATTTAAGATAAAAGAATAAAAACATTGTTAATCAAAGAAAAAACATTAGAAGTATTTTTTTCACACTAACTTCCAAACCCTTCTGCCAACAAAGAATAATTCTAGCTAAGATATATAACCTACAAATGCCCCGTTAAGAAGGGAGGGGTATTTTTAAATTATGTATATGTATGTATGGGGGAGGGAGTAGAGCAACATGGATACTGGGAAACAAATTTGGGTCCTTTGAAAGAGCTAAGTCATCTCTCCAGTCCAAACCTGCAATTGTTTAGGTTTTGACCCAGTTTGTCAATCTAATCATATGTATTATGAAAAGATAAATAACAGCCTAATATCACAAAACTTAATAGCTGAACTGTAAAAGGTTTCAATGAACATTACTATATACAAAGTACCATGCTGGGATATATAATGATTCTGCTCATTATCTCAAATCAGACACATTAATTCTAGACATTAACTTTGAGTAGTATGTAGGTATTCACCATTTTCTGATTCCAAGACACCATCAACATATGTATTCATGGCATTTATTATTTGTAATTTCTCCTCCTGTTTTCATGTATGTATGTGTGATAATGATTTCATTTTTACCCTTGTTACCAATGATACAAATAAGTAGAAAACACATTTTTCTCAATGTAAGAGGTTTTCAAGGTTATTAACTTTCATCTTCTCAGATCTCTGCTTTCAAATAAATTAGGGGAGGAGATGCTAAAGATTATGATTCCAGGCCTCTGTACAGCTAAATACATGTCCTACCACTGGGTTGTGCCCTTAGTCCTTCAAATACTTTCAGTCCTGTCTCTTACCTGGAACAAGTCCAGCTAGAGGCTGGTTGTCTTCATCCCCCTCTCTATAGGCCTGCCACCAATTAGGATCTTCCTGACTGATCACATGAAGTATATCTCCTTTTTGAAAAGACAGACCCAACTCTCGACATGGAACATAAGGGTCATCTGAGGGGTCATAGTCAAAATGAGCTTTTACATGGATCTGAAACACAAAAAGGGTAAAAAATAAGAGGAAGTATAAATAAAATGGTAAAACAAAATATCCAGCACAAATGTAACTTACATGTTACAGCAATGCAGAGAAAAGAACCAAAAGGGCATTTATTAAGTTACAATACTTTCGGGTAGGATTTGCCCAAGCATATCTGTTGCTATCTCTATAGACTACTAAGTAGAAGAGTATTCAAACAAGGTCATGTTAACAGCTAACAAATGTGCATCAAGGTTAAGGTAAGCAGAAGAGAGACAGTTGGACCTGTGAAAACAGTATCACTGTAAGGTATGCAGCTTCTAAACCACCACTATGAGAAGGGGCAGATTAATCTTACCAGGTCCCATGTAAGTGTCTATTTCCCTGGGGTTATCATGGTCGGTGTAACTATGCCTTAGTTGCTAAGTGTTTCTTTTAAAGGTGCATGTAATTAGCATGTTGCACACTGCTAAATTATCTAAATCACAATGATCAACTAGAAAAATATCTACCATATTTTATCCAAATCTATGCAATATATATGTATAAAATAAAATATAAAGGAACTAGTGTCTCTAGAAACAAGGTCAATTTTTATGCTGGGCATGGGGTGGACTACAAGGTAAACTGGCTAAAGGGGACATAAGGTGAGGATTTTATATGCTAGTGACATTGTGGTTCTTTAACTGGGTGCTGTATGCAAACATAGTAAAGATACTTTGTCCAATTTGCAAGTGAGGTTCTGTTTACATAAGAGGGTTTCCTAGGGAATGTTCTATTCTTGATTTGAAAATAGACATTTGATGTAATTCATATGCTACACAGTTTATAGTTTTAGCATATTCAGAGACAGACAGGCTAGTCATCAATATTGGTAGACTTAATTCTCCTGCACTCTATACTGATGAGGGACTATTACTGTTCTCTCCCTACTCCCCAACTGCACATCTGATAAATTTCTGTTCCTATGGATTTACTTATTCTTGGATATTGTACACAAATGAACCAGGAAAGGCCTTTTGACTGGCATAAATTTTTCAAGTTTATCTTTGTTGTAGCATATACTCACAATTTAGGCCTTCTTTTAAATCAAATCATATCTCAATGTACAGAGAGATAAACTTTACTGTATTTTCTGATGACTGGTGATAGCTATTTTTAAGTTTTTTAAAAAACTTTTTGGGTCTTAGAAATAATACTTGCATGAATATTCATGTGAAAGTTATTCTATGAATATATGTTTCTAATCCTCTTAGATACATACTTAACAGAAATTTCTGGGCTATCCAGATCAAGTCTATCATTTAAGAGAGCTGAGTTAAATATTTAACATGCAGCAATACATTAATGAGTTACACATATCCTCTATGTTACTGAGCTAAAGTCAATTATAACTGCAGACAAACATCAATGCTAATAATAATAAAAATTCTGAGATTATGTTGTATATTTTACTTTTTAAAAGTCTAGTTTACTAAATTTTAAATGTTGATAGTTTATGTTTATTTAAATAAAATCAAATTTCTCTGTATTTACTTGGAAACACTATATTCAGTGAAGTTTCTGATACAGAAAAGTATACAGAAGTCACGGAACAATAAACAACAAAAATTTAAAAAGTACTTACTACGGTTTCTTTAGCAGGAGGAGGCTTGATTTGTTGACTAGGAATCAGAACAAATGTCAAAGTACCATGCATATCAGACTGTAACAGAAAGTTTAACTACTTTAGAAGTCTTTATGGAAATCATCTCTCAATCTTATGATTAAACTCCCCAAACAGGATGATCCCAGTCCTGTAGGAACACGTTTTCTGGATGCTCTGGATGCATCCCTTGTGTGGTCTTTCTGTCCTACTGTTCACTGAGTACAGCTAGACTCTTAATTACGGTCAGCAATATTTGTTTTCAGACATACCCAGCTAGACAGAAATCGTCACAGCTTTGGTACTGACAAAGAAGAACAATGCTCAGCCTAAAACATCCACCAATAAAATAGTCTACAAGCGATGACCAATGACACTTTGATCTACTAGAGCAGTGAGCTGAGATTTGGTGAAAATAGGGACATGGATATTTTCCAGTTTTTATAATAGATAACAACAGGCAGTAGAGATACTAATGTAGCAGAAGCTTAAGATCAATAATAATTAAGAATATAACTATTTGGGCTGGAGAGATGGCTCAGTGGCTAAGAGCATTGATTGCTCTTCCACAGGTACTGAGTTCAATTCCCAGCAACTACATGGTGGCTCACAACCACCTGTAATGACATCTGGTGCCCTCTTCAGGATACATGCAACAGAACACTGTATACATAATAAATAAATAAATCTTAAAAAAAAAAAAAAAAAAAAAAGATGTAATGCTTTAAAAAAAAAAAAAAAAAAGATGTAATGCTTTAAAAAAAAAAAAAAAAAGAATATAACTATTTGTCGCTAGGGGTACTGGCTGGCTGATGCTTGTAATCCCAGAACTTAGGAGGCCATGAGAGGAGAATCACCAGTCAGTCTAGGCTATATAGTGATTTTTACTTCAGCCTAGATTAAGAGTGAGACTTTATCTCCAAAAGGAAAAAGAAAAAACCCTAATTTGTACTTCTGTATATTACAGTTAAAACTTGTTCTCAAAAGACAATTATTCTGAGCATGTTGGCAAATGCCAATAATCCCAGTATCAGGAGGTATGGATAGGTGCACCTCTGTGAGTTTGAGGCCAGCCAGAAGTTCAATTGAAATCAAGGAAAGAAAAAACATAAAAAAAAAGAAAGAAAAAGAGGGAGTGAGGGAGGAAATGCAAAAGGAAAAAAGAAAGAAAGGAGGGAGGGAGAGAGGAGCTCCAGCAGAAGTGCTCCAGCTGGAGGCAAGCAACCAGGACTCCTGCCTGTAACCTATCTACACCTCCCATTGGACCTCTACCCCATAAGCCTCAATCCATTTCCCAAAACCACCCATTCCCCAACCTCAGCTGCTTCCTGAGACACAGCAGCCTCTGGAGAGCCCCATCACAAATGTGGCTTCCTAAGACACTGCCTCTAGAGAGCTCCTTTACAAGAGCTCCAGCTACAATCCTAATTTCTCCTTGAGACACAAATTCCACTGCCTCCGAGTTCTCCAACAGCTCCAACTGCACCAAGAGCACTTGCTAGTTGAAACACAGACAACACTTGTACCAATCAGAGGAAAAGATGGGTAGACACCAGTGTGAAAACTCATCCAACAACATGAGGAACAATATGGCATCACCAAAACCTTGTGGTTCTACAAGAGCAAGACCTGAACATTCCAATATAGAAGAAGCAGAGGAAAACGACTTTAAAACCATACTTATAAAGATGATAGAAGCCTTTAAAGAAAAGATTAAAGGAGAATTGAAAAACTCCCTTAAGAAATGAAAAGACAAGCAAAAAATTGGAAGAAAACATTATATTTCTTAAGGAAAGGCTAGAGAACTAAGAAAAAGAAACAAAAAGGTCACGGAAACAGCGCAAGACTTAAAAATTGAAATAGAAACAATAAAGAAGACACGAGCTGGAGCTACAGATGCAGCATAACAAACAATGCAAGAGATGGAAGAGAGAATTTATGGTGTGGAAGATTCAATAGTGAAAATAGACACATCAGTCAAAGAAAACACTAAAATCAAAAAAGTCATAAACAAAATGTCCAGGAAATGAGACAACATGAAAAGACCACACCTAAGAACAATTTGAATAGAAGAATACCACCAGCTCAAAGGCACAGAAAATATATTCAACAAAATCATAGAAGAAAACTTTGCCAACCCTAAAAGAAAAATGCCTATGAAGATACAGGCTTACAGAACACCAAACAGACTAGCCCCACTCCCACCAAAAGTATGCTTCCCCAAAATAATCAAATCAGTAAACATACGGAATAAAAAAACAATTTTAAGAGCTGCAAAGGAAAAAGATCAAGTAACTTAGAAAGGAAGATCCATCAGAATAACCCTTCTCAATGGAGACTATGAAAGCTGGAAAGTCCTGGAGAGATGTTATAAAGACACTAAGAGACCACGGATGCCAGCCCAGACTATTCTACCCAGCAAAAATATCAATCACCTTAGAGTAAACTAGATTTAAACAATACCTATCCACAAATCCAGCACTACAGAAAGCATTGGAAAAAAACTCTAACCTAACAAAGCTAGAAACAACCATGAAGCCACACACAATAGATAATCCCATAGAAGGAAACCCCAAAGAAAGGAAACACACCACCACCAAAAATAACAGGAATTAAACTGGTCATTAGTATCTCTTATTATCTATCAATGGACTCGATTCACCTATAAAAAGACACAGGCTAACACAATTGATACAGAAACAGGATCCATCCCTCTGGTGCATAGAAGAAACACTTCTCAACTTCAAAGACAGATACTGCCTTAGAGTAAAGGGCTGGGAAAAGACTTTCCAATCAAATGGACTCAAGAAACAAGCTGGTATAGCTATCCTAGTATCTAAAAAAAATAGACTTCAAACTAAATTCAATCAAAAAAGATAAGAAAGGACATTACTTACTCATCTCAGGGAAAATCCATCAAGAAGAAATCTCAATTCTGAACATTTATGCACCCAATACAAGGACACTCACATATGTAAAAGAAACATTACTAAAGCTTAAAAACCTTATATCAAACCCCACACACTAATGGTGGGATATTTCAATATCCCACTCTCACCAGTGGATAGGTTTTCTAGACAGATACTGAACAGAGAAATTAGAAAGTAATAGATATTATGACTCAAAAGGACGTAACAGACATATACAGAACATTCCACCCAAATATCCCTTTTTCTCAGCACTCCATAAAACTTTCTTTAAATTTGACCACATACTCAGTAATAAAACAAATACACACACACACACACACACACACACACACACACACACACACACACACACACACACACACACACACACACACAATGGGAATAACCCCTTGTATCCTATCAGATCACTGTGGACTAAAGTCAGAGTTCAACAACAACACAATCCACAAACTCATGGAAACTAAACATCTCTCAATTGAACCACTTCTGGGTCAAGGAAGAAGAAAAGAAAGTCTTCGTAGAATTTAATAAAAATGAATCTACAACATGCCCAAACTTATGGGACAATGAAAGCAGTGCTAAGAGGAAAGTTCATAGCACTAGGTGCCTACATAAAAATTGGAGAATTCTCACACAAGAGACTTAACAGCACAGCTGAAAGATGTAGAACAAATAGAAGCAAGTACATGACAGGAAATAAACTGAGGGTTGAAAACAATAAAATAGAAACAGAATAAAAAGAATCAATGAATAAACAGTTGGTTCTTTGATAAAGTCAACAAGATAGACAAGCCATTATCCAAAATAACTAAAAGGCAAAAAGAGAATAGCCAAAATCAGAAATGAAAAGGGGGAAATAAAAGCAGACACTGAAGAAATTCAGAGAACCATTAGGTCATACTTCAAAAATCTAAACTCCACAAAACTGGACAACCTAAAGGAAACAGACAGCTTTCTGGATAGATACCACTTACCAAAACTAAATCAAGAGCAGATGAATTACCTAAATAGACCTATAACCACTAAGGAAATAGGCTCCCCTCCCCAAAAAAAAACCCTAGGGCCAGATGGCTTCAGCGTAGAGTTCTACCAGAATTTCAAAGAACTAATACCAATACTCCTCAAATTGTCCCATACAAGAGAAGCCAAAGGAACATTGCTAAACTCTCACCCTGATACCCAAATCACACAAAGATGAGACAAAGAAAATTACAGACCAATCTCCTGCATGAATATTGATACTCAATAAAATACTGGCAAACCAAATTCAAGAACATATCCACACCAAAAAAAAAAAAAAAAAAAAAAAAAAAAAAAAAAAAAAAAAAAAAAAAATCACTCATCCCAGAGATGCAGGAATGGTTCAACATGCAAAAAACTGCCAATGCCATCCATCATATATACAACCTGAAAGAAAATAAACTACATGTTCATCTCATTAGATGCTGAAAAAGCCTTTGCCAAAATCCAGCACTCTTTCATGATAAAGTCCTGAAGAGATTAGGAATACAGGGAAAATACCTAAACATAATAAAGGCAATTTATAGCAAGCCAACAGCCAAGATCAAACTAAATGGTTAAAAACTCAAAGCAATCCCACTGAAATCAGCAACACCACAAGGCTGTCCACTATCTCGAGATCTATTTAATATAATTCTTTTAGTTTTAACTAGAGCATTGAGACAACAAAAGTAGATCAAGGGCATTCAAATTAGAAAGGAAGAAGTCAAACTATCGCTATTTGTAGATGATATGATAGTATACAAAAGTGACCTCCAAAATTCTACCAGGGAACTCCTATAGCTGATAAATACCTTCAGCAAGGTAGCAAGATACAAGATCAACTCAAAAAAAGAAAAGAAAACACACTCAATGTCCCTCCTATACACAAATATAAAAGATCTGAAAAGGAAATCAGGGAAACATCACCTTTACAATAGCTGCAAATAACATCAGATATCTTGGGGTAACTTTAACCAAAGAAGTGTACAAACCTGTATGACAAGAACTTTAGGATATGGAAGAAAGATATTAAAGAAGACAATAGAAAACAAAAAGACTTCCATGCTCTTGGATAAGTAGAATCAACATAGCAAAAATGGCAATCTTACCAAAAACAATTGACAGATTCAATGCAATCTTCCTTCAAAATCCCAAAAACAATTATTCACAAACTTCAAAAGAACAATACTCAACTTCATATGGAAAAACAAACAAAAAAAAAAAACCAAACCAGGATTGTCAAATAAAATCTTGTTCAATAAAAGAACTTCGGGAGGCATCACCATCCCTGACTTCAATCTATACTACAGAGTAAGAAAAACAGCTGGTACTGGCATAAAAAGAGACTTGTGGATCAATGGAATTGAATAGTAGATCCCAACGTTGATCCACACACCTATGAGCACTTGATTTTTGACAAAGAGGCCAAAATATACAATGAAAAAAGATAGCATCTTCAATAAATGGTGTTGACATAACTAGATGGCAGTATGTAGAAAAATGAAAGTGGATCCATATCTATCACCCTGTACAAAACTCAAGTCCAACTGAATCAAAGACCTAAACAGTTACACTGAACTTGATGGAAAAAAAAGTGGGAAATACCCTTAAACACACTGGCACAGGCTATGACTTTCTAAACATACTACTAGATACTAAGAACAACAATTAATAACTGGGAGCTCATGAAACTGAGAAGCTTCTGTAAGCAAAGGACACAGTCAATAAAACAAATGGAAGCTTACATAATGGGAAAAGATCTTGACAGAGATCTTGATCTCTATAATATATATTGAACTCAAGAAACCAGAGGCCCCAAACCCAAATAATTCAATTAAAAAATGGGGTTTAGAGCTAAATAAGAAATTCTCAATAGAAAAAAATTTCAAATGGCAGAAAAGACACTTAAAAAATTGCTCAACATCTTCAGCCAACAGAGAAATGTAAATCAAAACAACTTTGAGACACCATCTTACACCTGTCAGGATGGCTAAGATAAAAAACACAGATGACAGCCTATGCCGGAGGGGATGTAGAGCAAGGGGAACACTCTTCCATTGCTGGTGGGAATGTAAACTTATACAGCCTCTATGGAAACAAGTATGGTAGTTCCTCAAAAAATTTGGAATCAATCTACCCAATGATGTAGCAATACCACTAGTGGACATATACCCAAGGGATGCACATTCATATCCCAAGGGCATCAGCTCAACTATGTTCACAGCAGCATTATTCATAATAGCCAGAACCTGGAAACAACCTAGATACCCCTCAACTGAAAAATGGATTAAAAAATTGTGGTACATTTACACAATGGAGTACTACTCAGCAGAAAGAAAAAAAAAATGACATCCTGAAATTTGCAGTTAAATGGGTTGTAGGGGATCGTGTTGTTTCATGGTAAATAACTGTCTCACTCACTGGTTTAATAAAAAGCGCTGATTGGCCAAAGGCAGGCAGGAAGTGTGGGCAGGGCTGTCAGACTAAGAAAACTCTTGAGAACAGGAAGCACAGGGCAGAACGCTGGAGAGAAGCTGGAGGAAGCAGAGGACAACTATGCTGCTCTAAGAAAAGGTACCCAGCTACATGGCTGAACAAGATAAGAGTAGTGGGTTAGATGAAGGGTAGAGAGCCAGCAAGCTATATGCCTAGGCCTTAGGCCAATCAGCATAAAACTATCGTATGCATCTGTGTATCTCTGTCTCTGCGAGTCTGTGGAACTGCGGGTCTGTGAGTCCTAAACCTTGAGGTTAGGCCCGAAAGGGAGGGCCAGAAACCTCCTACTACAATGGATGGATCTAGAGAGTATCATCCTGAGTGAGGTAACACAGACCCAGAAAGATAGACATGGTATGTACTCACTCATAACTGGATTTTAGACATAAAGCAAAGAATAACTAGGCTACAACCCACAAACCCTGAGAAGCTGGGTAAGAGGAGGAACTTAAGAGAGATATCCATGGGAAGAGATCATGAGAAAATGGGATGGTTGAGTGGGAGGAGTAACATAAAGGGAAAACAAAGAAATAGGTACCTCCATAGAGGGAACCATTGAGGTGAAGAAACCTGGTGCTAGGGAAACATCCAAGGACCCACAAAGGAGTCCCCAGCCAGGACTCCAAACAAAAGTGGAGAGGGTGCCTAAACAGGACTTCCCCTATAATCAAATGGATGACCACCCTAGTTGTCATTATAGAACCTTTACCCAACAACTGATGAATGCAGAAGCAAAGATCCATAGCTAAGCACCAGGTCAAGGTCCTGGTCCAGCTGAAGAGAGGGAGGAGAGATTATATGAGCAAAGGATCAGGATCATGAGGAGGAAACCCACAGAGATTGGGAGCTCACTGACTCTGAAATAACAGCTGAGGAACCTTCATGAAAAGGAACTAAACCCTTCAAATGTAGGTGACCGTTGAAAGGAGTGGGCAGTGTAGAGCCTCTTCCAGTAGGACCAGAGTTTATTCCTGGTACATGACCTGGCTTCTTGGAACCCATTTGCTACAGAGGAAGACCTTACTTAGCCTTGATACTGGGGGAAGAAACTCTGACCTACCTCAACTGGATATGACAGACTGAACTGACTCACCTTGGGATTCCTTGCCCTCCTTGGGGAATAAATGGGGAAATGGGGTGGTATGGTAGGATTGTGTTCTGTTCCACTGTAAATAATTGTCCCGCCCACTGGTTTAATAAAAATGCTGATTGGCTGAAGGCATATAGGAAGTGTAGGCAGGGCTACCAGACTAAGAAAACTGGAAACAGGAAGAACACGGCAGAGATGCCAGAGAAGCCAGCAGATGCAGAGGACAACTATGCTGCTCTGAGAGAAGGTACTGAGCACATGGCTGAACAGGATAAGAACCATGGGTTTGATTAAGAGCAAGAGCTAGCTAGCAATATGCCAGAGCCATAGGCTGATAAGCATAAAATTAATACAAGTGACTGTGTGATTATTTGGGCCTAAGCAGCAGTGGGGACGAGAGCAGGTCCAAACCTCTGAGCTAGGCCCAAAAATCCCAGCCAGAAACATATTACTACAGGGTGGCGGGGGCTGAGGGAGGACAAGGAGGATGGGAGGAAGGGGGGACAGTAGTGAGTATGAGAAAAAACAAACTTTTTAAGTAAGTAAAAATAGGAAAGAAAGAAAGAGAGAGAAAGAGAAAAAGATGGCTGATTAAGAGCACTCATTGCTCTCAAAGAGAATTTGGATTTGATTCCCAGCACCTAAAGGTTGGCTCACAACCATAACTCCAGCTCCAGAAGATCTAATGGCCGGTTCAGATTTTCTCAGAAACCAGACATGTATAAGGAGCACATACATACGTGCAAACAAAACACTTATACACATAAAATATTTAAAATATTCTTTTATAAAGGTAATTAGAAGTGAGTACCTAATTATAGTAGCACTGAATTTGCTCAACAAAAATGTGCTGCGGCTATCTCTTAACTGGCCATTAACTGTAAAATAAATCTTGTTCAAATATAGCAATAGAGAATAAGAAACTGAATTTTAACTTAATCCACCTGAATTTTATCTAACTGAAATTTAATTTAATGCACAGGGTGTAACAAACACAAAATTAAAACAAATCTTTAAAAAAAATAAGAGGAAAAATAAAGTTGTTATAATAAAGCTCAGAGGAAATAAAAACCAGTCCAAAACAAAAAATATCAAAATTTGACAAATATTGTAAAGTTGGGCTAAAAACTATCTTATACTCATCAGTTATTTTAAAAAATGATCTGAAACAATCCCTTATAAGTTTAATAATAAAGCAGGCTTTAAATGAATCCATTATTATTCTACAGTGTGAACATACCAACAAGTCAAAGACCTCATTGACATCTTTCCCCCGGATTTCGATGCCATTGATCTCCAGAACTTCATCCCCTTCATGCAAGAGCCCACTCTTCTCTGCAGCACCTCCTTTCACTATACGGCTAATGATGACAGAATCCATTTCATTACGGACTGTGGCACCCTGAAAACACCCAACATCTAATTTAAACATAAAAATGTAATTTTTGTTAACCATTTTATTTTTAAGTTTTATTTTTTAATCTAATAAGATTATTCTTTGAGAATATATTTACTCACATTGCTATAGTGATAATATTAATTATACATGAAAGCAAAGCTTCCCCCCAAAACATTTTCTGCTTCAGAAATACTTTATTCATCAAAATTCTGAAATCACACAGTTCTAGAGAATATAATAACAGAATAATGTACTCATTGTTTAAAGACATAAATTCATAATTGTTTTCTTCTTGATCCTATTCCAACAGCTAGGCGCCATCTAGGCATAATTAATAAACACAGTAGCTAACTATAAGAATTTCTTAAAATTGAAAATACAATTAAGGGACAAATAACAATATGGTTAATTATGCAAATGTTAAATACAGCTACAGCCAATTCATATTAAGATGTGTTAAATACTAATATGAGTGGATTTATGATGTTACATTGTAAATAACTGTCCTGCCTATGAGTTTAATAAAAAGTGCTGATTGGCCAAAGACAGACAGGAAGTGTGGGTGGGGCTACCAGACTAAGAAAATTCTGGGAACAAGAACAGAACAGAAATGCCATAGAGAGTCCAGAGTTGCCAGACAAGCCAGAAGATGCAGAGGACAACTATACTGCTCTGAGAAAAGGTACTGAGTTCCAAGGCTGGACAGGATAGTTTAAGGGTAAAGAGTTAGCATGTTATATGCCTAGGCCTTAGGCCGATCAGCCTAAAATTAATGTAAGCGTCTGTGTGTCTCTGTGGGTCTAAACCTTGAGGCTAGGCCTGAAATTCTGGGCCAGAAATGTTTTACTACACTAATATGTATTATACAAATTGAAAGAATAGTGAAAAAGTATATACTCAAAAGCTAGAAATACAGGATATAAGGTACAACATTTTGGGGGCTCAGTGATTAACAGCACTTGCTGTTCCTTCAAAGGACCTGGATTTTGTTCCCATGCACCCATAGTGGACAGACAGCTCAGAAAACCCTGTAACTCCAATTCCAAAGGATCCAACTTCTTATACATAATGAATAAATCTTTTTTAAAAACACCTAATTTTCTTAAGAATATACTTTAACGTCATAACTTTCTTTTTGTTCCCCTGGAAGGAACTAGCTACATAAACTGCTTATATATTCTTTAAAAAAAATATTTTTCGTGCGTGCGTGCGTGTGTGTGTGTGTGTGTGTGTGTGTGAGAGAGAGAGAGAGAGAGAGAGAGAGAGAGAGAGAGAGAGAGAGAGAGAGAGAGAGAAAGAGAGAGAGAGAATATATACATTCCAAAAGTCCTCAATCACTCTCATATTTGGAAACAAGGTCTCTAAACCTGGAGCTAAATGATTTGGCTAGGCTGGTGCTGGCCAGACTCCAGAGAAGTTTGCTTGTCTCTGAGAGAGATGGGATCACAGGCACATGCCATCACTTGGCTTTTCACAGAGGTGCTGGGGTCCAACCTCCAGATCCTCATGCTGTATACCAAGCACATTCCAATTAAGCCATCTACCTAGTTGTCACTGTAAAGAATAAGTTGGAAGAAAATCAGCTGTCTCTTCTTGATCCTCAATAACTATTTCATAAGCTATTATTTTCACTAAATTGTGAGTGAGAAAAGGTAATGAAATTAGTTTTCAACCAAATGATGATTTTGAGCAAGAACATATTAGAACTTAAACAAATCAACCCACAAGAAAAAAACTCTCCAGGAACATAACCAATCTTCAACTGTGCTTTGTTTAGAAAAAAATATCTCAGATCAGACTTGGGAACACTTACCAATGGAATATCACGAGCCTTTTCTATACGAACTATTTTTACAGTTTCTCCTCCATACTGGCCAATACTTTCATAAACTCTCTCATCCGTAATGGGCTCTAGCTGCATTTCCTGCTCAGCAACTTTATCATGGGCCAGTAAAAGTGCCTGTTTCAAAGACATCATAGTACTTTAAGTAAGAACACAACTGTGGTAAGACTTCCTCATGCACACAGTATTACAACTAAAACCTTAGAAATTTAAAATGCCACAAATAATCATACGAAAAATATTTGCCAAGTTTTAAAATAAGCCATCTAAAAACATGATTTGGATAGTTTTACATTTGAAAGTGTATCACCCAACAATAATTACATTGCAGAAAGGGTTACAAACACAAATAACTGGAAAGATGTACAATGTTCTGTGCTTTCTCTACCTGAATATGTGGAGCATTTAACAAGGCAGTTAATTCTTGTCCTTCCTTCTGATGGACGGGCTTTAATATAGTTTGTACCTAAGAAAGGTTAAAAAAAAAAATTCTGGTTCATAGAAATTAACAGCAGCATCTATGTATGTAGTACTTTTATTTTTAAGTGAGAATCAAAATAGCAAAAAGCACTTATAGTGAAGAAAAACACTAAAGAAATATATGAAGAAAAAAACCTTTCCCCACAGATCTTTCAGTTTTGTTACAGATAAAAATTACCGTTTTTGAAGCATACTCCAAAGATGATATTTACATCTACAAATGAACCATTTCAATTTCAAAAATGTCTCCCAACATAGCATAAAATACATTAATGATGGCATGACAGAAGACTGCTCTATCAGTTAGTTTTCATGCTACTTTAGAGATTTTAAATCCTGTGTTTTAAGAACTACATAAAAAATCTGAGATGTCAATTTAAAGTTATAAACGTAGTGATGTAACAATGTATTCTTAAGACACACTCCCACCGCTGTGATAAATTTTCAGGCCCCGTGTCTTTCTTATACACAGGCTGGCCTCCATCATGTAGGTCCCTTCAAAGACTGACTAGATGACCTCAATCTGTATCTGCACTTGCCTCTTCTTCTCTAACCTTGGTTGATGGCTTAACTTACCATAGGTGTTGCCTACTTTCCTGTCCTTTTCAAAGAACCACTCTGATGTAATAATTACCTATCTTCCTATTAAGAAATTTAATTACTCTTTCCTATTTCCTTGGCTTCTAGTTACTTGAATTAAAAATTAAGTCTACTTATTTGCAATTTTCAATCATCTACCAGTGAATATCGAGGGAGGTATGTTTCTCTGCACATTACTTTCTCTCAGAGATTATATTGTGTGTTCTTACTGTTCATGTCTCCTTTTTCTGTCTGTTCTGCCAAAATCCACACTGCAACAATGTGGATTACAAAACTAAAATTATTACTGTTAATGAATTATAAGTGCAACCAATGATTAAAAACAGGAATTCTATGTCCTTCATGGCTATTTGATTAGCATTTTTCCAATTAAACCTATCAGATGACAGGACGAGAGCCAATTTTACCACAACAGCATAGCAAAGCAGTGAGAAGAGCTGGAGAGGTGGCTCCACGGTTAAGAGCACTTGCTGTTTGTAAAAGATTGGAGTCTGAGTCCCAGCACCCATAGCAAACAGCTCACAACCACCAGTAATGGACACCTTCCTCTGGTCCCTGCAGGTACTCCCCCCCCCCCACACACACTAAAATACTGTGATGTGCTAGATGTGGAGGTGCATGCTTTAATACCCTCACTCCACAGGCAGGAGATCCCTGTGAGCTCCACATCGGCCACAGCTAACCAGTAAAACACTGTCTAACATACAAAGTTCTTCAGCTTCCTTGTCTCCCAGTTTTGTCTCTCCAGTACACAGAATCTACAAGACAGTGCTTTCCTTTTCAAATTTTATGAAAACTACACTACATGAATTTAAAATTTATAATCCCTGACCAAAATACTTTTGACCACTGGAGAAAGCAACTCTGAGAGGAAACGACAGTTTGAATTAAAAAAAAAAAAATCAAGGCTTATAAAAGCACAAATCAACTCATTAATAAAATTCTATGAATAACACTTTATCTATTTCTATTTTAAGTCAGTTCCTAAACATCTCTGAAATCTTTAAAAAAAAAAAAAAAAAGTAAAACAAATACTAGAAGCCAGATAGTGGTGGCGTATGACTTTAATCCCAGCATTCAAGAGATAGAGGCAGGTATATTTTTGAGTTTGAGGCCAGCCTGGTCTACAAGGTGAGCTCCAGGACACTGAAGGATACACAGAGAAACCCTGTCTTGAAAAACTAAATACACACACACACACACACACACACACACACACACACACACACACACACACACACACACACTAAAACTTTGATAAATAGTCATTTCTCCACCAGCCCAGATGTTATCTATTCTACTGTCAGCACACATCATTAGCTGCACTTACAAGGCTAAAGAAACTTACATGATATATGTTATTGGTCCCTTCCCACCAGCCTTTAATCAGAATATATAAAACCTCAAGACTGCAAATCTTTTACCATGAAAACAGATCTGATCAAGTATTAAAGACAGAGAAATGGCCAATAACCACGGAAAAAAAGGCCAACAATCATGATGGAAATGCAAATTAAAACAAGACACCACCACACCACATATCTGAGGATCAGTAACTGAAAAGTTGGTAAAGGTCCTTGCCACCAACTTGACAACCCAAGTTCAATTCTCAGAATCCACATGGCGGAAGGAGGGAACTGACTCCTGAAGGTGCTGCTCTGATCACCACACTCACACCACAGCATGTACATGCACACACTCACTTTCCACAATAAACAAACAAATGTAATAATAAATTTAAAATGAATCAGCAATAGGAAACAACCAATTTCTCTCAACAGGTTTGACTAAACACACTGTGGGATGGTCACACAACAGAATACTACTTGGAACTTAGGTGAGTGTTAATGTGCCTACCAGGGGTGAGGTGTTGGGTTCAGTCTGATATATGCTTAAGGGTTGAACTTCGAGATTACACTGAGTAGAGGAAATCAGACACTGTCATGGTTTGATGGAAATTTACCCCACAGGCTCATGTTTTTGAACATTTGATCCTCAAAGAGCAGTGCTGTTTTGTGACGATATGGAAGTTAAGGACAAACTGGAGGAAGCGAGCTGCTGAGGGTTTGTGTGTGTATGTGTTATAACTTTGCTTCCACCATCTACTTCTATTTATGACAAGTCAATGTAGCTAGCTGTCTTACATTCCTTCTGCCACAATGAGCTACCCCAATGCCTTACCTTCCCAGTCAGGATAAGCTATGTCCTCCAAATCCTGTGAGCCCAAACAAATCTTCCCCATTTAAGTTGCTTCTTGTCAGGTACTTAGCCATACTGACAAGAAAAATAACACAGATACAAAAGAATAGATCTCGTCTATATATTTGGCATGTTAATAAATGGCAAATTAGTAAAGCAGGAAGCAGATTAGCTTATGATAAAAGGGTCAAAAGGGGAGAAGAGGTGGTTACTGTCTTTTTGGGACCTTGAGCAAGCTTTGTGAGTGGTGGATGTTTTAGTAACTTGCTGTAGGTGGTAGATTTCACAGGTGTACACACAGATATTTACAGAAACACCAATCTTTAATAAAGGTAAACTATATCTCACAAATGTGGCACACACACAGCACCAAGGAAACCTTTATGTATACAGTTACTCCTCAGTATCACACAGAATGCTTGTTCCATTTGCTTGTTTATTAATATCGAAGAATTAGATTATCAAAGATTTAATCTGGATCTTAATATTTTGAATTTGTCAGTCTTCATTACTTAGCACTTAGTAGTAAATGTTTAACTGAGGTTTTGTTTACTTTATTTTAGGAAAAGCTAGGGATGAAATCCAGGGTCCTCAACTACTGAATGACATTTACAGCCCTTCACTGATACACTATGTAAGCATTTAATTTTTAATATATTTATTTCCTCTGTGTGCATATGTACGTGCATACATACCATGGCACACATGTGATCACAAATATTAAGAGGTGAGTCTTTCTTTCAACAATGTTTGTTCTAGAAATCAAACTCGGGATATTAGGTTTGATGGAAAGTGTCTTTACCTAATGAACCATTTCACTAGCCCTTAACTTACATTTTCAGCTATAAAAACAAAGAACACTACTCCCCCCCCCCTTCTTGATAGGGTTTCTCCATGTAGTCCTGACTGTCCTTGAACTCAGAGAGATCCACCTGTCTCTGTCTCCCAAACGCTGGGATTAAAGGCGTGTGCCACCATACCTGGCCCCAAAGAACACTGTTTTATTGTTTCACTAACTGTTGAGATTTTTCAATAATATTACGTTGCTATTTTTTAAAATGACATAACTAGGGAAGGGAAGATGGCTCAGAGGCCAACAACACTTGTTGTTCTTGGAAGGGACTGTAGATCCCATCACCTGTGCCATACAGCTTACAACCATCTGCAACTCCAGCTCCACAGGACTGACTCTTTCTTCTGACCTCCACGAGTATCTGCAAACATGCATGTGTGTACACAGATATACGTATATAAAAATAATTAAATCTTTTAAACATAATGCAGCTGGAAATAAGGTAATTTCTTGTATATGTATGTACTTTGGATTCTGAGACAGTTTTACTATGTATAATTGCAAGCTGGTCTCATATTAACTGTGTAGCCCATTCGTGGCTTTAAATTCCCCTTGACTTCCTGCTTCTACCTCCCCTGTGCTGAGATTACAGGTGTGTATCACTGTTCTCAGAAATTTTCTTCTCTTATTTATTTTACTTTATTATTATTATTATTATTTGTGCTGCTGGGAATTTTATATAGGCTTTGAATGTGCTTTACAAATACTTTACTAATGAGGTGATATATTCTCAGTCAAATTTCTTCTAAATACTGCACATTAAAATTGGTAGTGGTGGCAGCAGCACATGCCTTTAATCCCAGCACTCAAAAGGCAGAGGCAGGTAGATTTCTGAATTTGAGGCTAGCTAGATCAAAGTCATAATATTGCAATCTTCTGTTTCTTTGTTTTGTTGTTCATGACTGGGTTTTTGGGTAGCCCTGGCTGCCCTGGAGCTCACTCTGAAGACTAGGCTGGCCTCAAACTTAGAGACCACCTGCCTCTGCTTTCTAAGTACTGACTTTAAAGGCATGTATCACCATGTCCAGATTTGGTTTTTGTTCTGTTTTGTTTTAAAGTAATGTTCAGAAAAACCATTTAAGTTACCTTAAGCATTAAAAATAATAATAATAATAATAAAGAAATGCAATAGAAGTGGTATTTTTAAATTTAAAAAAAAAAAGTATTCCCTGTGATGCTGGGGATTGAACCTAGGGCCTCATATATGGCAGACAAATGTTAGAACACCAAACTACATCTGGTGTTCAACAATTCCCTCAATGAAAAGATTACCATACAACTAATTTCAACATAAAAAGTGAGTTCAAGGAATAGGAGTCCACGAGCTCTTTGAAACTCTGAGTGATGGTCAGTTTCTTCCTTTCTAAAAACAGGTCCATATGTCACAGTAAACCTCTCTATTACACTGCACAATAAGTTTTGCCATCTTAGGCACGTGAACAAGGAAAACACCTCATGTTCTATATATGAGGTATCTTCTAATCAAACACGTAAACTGTAGCTCTGAGAAACTGTACTCACTCCCAGGCCCCTTTTCTATATTTTAATTGGACTCAATGAAATAAATTTGATATTTTCAGATTTTTTGTAAAATTAAAATAATCCGTGAGTCTATAATAATGACAGAAAGTATACTGTCCCAAAATCAGAGTTTGTGCGCTTTACAACTTCAATGTGAAAGATGCCTGGGGATATATTAACACTGAACATCAACTAGCACCTGAACTTAGAATTAAAAAGAAACACGTTAGCAAAAGAAACTTTTAGACAACAGAAGAACTAGATAATATGGGCTGTAGAGATGGCTGAGTTTAGGGCATGGTTCCTCTTCCAGACCTGGGTTCAATGGACATCTATGGGCTGTATTCATGAGGCACACAAACATACACGCAGGTGAAATACATACACACAAAATAAATAAAAAATGAATACACTGCAACATTTATACTATTTTCTTAAGAAAAATCCACATATTATCAACAATGTATCTTAAAAAGTTGTATATTCATAACCCCTGATTATTAGGTGTAGTATGAGGTTTCTGGCCTTGACTTTTGGGCCTTGCCTCAAGGTTTAGGACCCGCAGACCCGCAGTCCCACAGATGTTTTCAATAGTTTTTGGCTGATCAGCCTCAGGCCCAGGCATATAACTTGCTAACTCTGTACCCTTCATCTAACCCATGATTCTTCCTGTTCAGCCATGAGGCTCGGTACCTTTCTTTAGAGCAGCATAGTTGTCCTCTGCTTCTTCCTGCTTCTCTCTGGCATTCTGCTCTGTGCTTCCTGTTCTCAGAGTTTTTGGTCTGGTAGCCCTGCCCACACTTCCTGCCGGCCTTTGGCCAATCAGCGCTTTTTATTGTCCCAGTGGGTGGGACAATTATTTACAAAGAAGCAACACAATCCCCCTATAATTAGGGATTATCATTTCATGAGTTGATAATATATAATAGTTAAATAAAGCCATATTAAATGCATTAAAAACATTTGTTATTATCTATACTTATTTTATATATTAAAATTAACTCTTCATAATCAATATTAACTACGTTATAAATACTTTCAGACCATAACGCATACAGCAGTTTTTTTTTTCTCATTTCCCACTGTAATATCTTAGCAGGTGACAACTATCAATTACCTCAGACAATAATCACATCAGCCTTGCCAACAGTACACTTTATTGTGACTAATAACTACCCTGTGATGTCAATAAGATGCTTAGACACGTACCTCTTGTACAAGGTCTTGGACATTGGCGATAAGAGGAAATGGAGGACTGGCCTTGTTCATGTGTACTGTGACAGCATTGTGTATCTTGAACGCATTCTGAAAATCTTTGTTTTGTACAAGTTGTAAAAGCAGTGAAATATCCTCCTGGCTCTGAGAATCAACCAAAGTGTGTTGGATGTGTTTAAGTGAAGAAAACAAGTCTTCAATTTCTAGTAGAAAAAGGAAAATTGTCTCAAAATTACTTGTTTTTGTTTAAATTCAACACATTTTAAGATAAATTTTTTGAACCAGTAAAACTTTATGTCTTTGGGGTAAAAAATAGTCTGCATAGTTTTAAATGTCAATCACTATTGTTTTACTAACACTACATAAAACCGTTAAAGTTATAAAATAACTTACATTTTTAAGAAAGCATTTTAATTAGAAAAATACATTCTTACTATAAAAATGAGATACAGAATTAAAGTTAAAATTTTCAATAATCCCACTATCTAGAAATATTTCACCTCTTAGCATTCTTTTTCATTTGACAGTACACTGTGATTGTTTCCCACATCCCTACTTTTAAAAGAACATCGTAAGTAATAAGAGTCATCTTATTTCATATGGCTAAAGCACAACTTATAATCATCATTAAAGTTCAACATTCAGGATGCTTTCACTTTAACTATCATAAGCAATAGTATTTCAGTACAGAAATTATTGCTGCATATAACTTTATAATATGTAACTTTCTGAGATTCTATAGAAACAGGTACTAGAAAAATGCTCAGTGGTTAAGAGGACTCACTAGCTGTTCTTCCTGAACTCAGGTTTGATTCCCAAGCACCCACATTGCAGCTCACAACTGTTTGTAACTCAAGTTTTAGGGAATCCAACACTGTTCTGGCCTTTGCAGACACTCAAGATTGTATATATTGCACAGACATACAAACAGGCAAAATATTCATACAAAAAATAAAATTTAATTTTCGAGAAATAGAACTTTTACTTATGATTATGACATTTTAAAAACCAAACTCAGCCAGGTGGTGCACGCCTTTAATCCTAGCATTTGGGCGGCAAAGACTAGTAGATCTCAGTGAGTTCAAGACTAGCCTGGTCTACAAGAGAGAGTTCCAGGATGGTTAGGGCACACAGAGAAAACCAGTCTTGCGGGGAGGCAAACTCATTTTAGAGTTTTTGCTAATTTATATTTCATTAGTAATGTCATTATCAATATTCAAATTTATTTGCAAACCTCTGATTTAATAAGAACGACATGTATTCATATTACCAATACCTTAGGGTTTCTATTGCTGTCATAATACACAATGACCAAAACCTACTTGTAGAGCAAAGAGTTTATTTCATCTTATACTTCCAAGGAACAGTCTGTCACTGAGAGAGAAACTGAGGCAGAGTGTTATGGAGGAACACTTTTTACTGCCCTGCTTCCTATGCCTTGCTCAGCCTGCTTTGTTGCACACTCCAGGACCCTAGGCACAGGAGAGGCAACACCCAAAATGGGGTGGGATCTCCCACATAAATCATCACTTAAGAAATGCCTCACAGACTTGCCTACAGGCCTGTCTTCTGGGGGCATTTTTCCAACTGTGGTTCCCTCTTCTCAGATGACAAATGTTCACTGAGTTGACATAACAAAACTAGCCATCAAAACCAACTACTCTTGCTGTCTACAAAACTAATTAACATGTGCTTCTCCTAAAGTGTCAAAGTTCTGGTCTCTGTGTAGTTTTTATGCCTACTGGTATGCATACACTGCACACTCAATTTTCCGGCTAATGATTAGGCCCAAATGCTTAAGAGCCATTAGTAGTTTCTCCTCTGTTCCCTAACAGGGTCGTGTATGTGTTTGTGTGGGAGGGGATATTAAAATGAAAAGCTTTCAAAACCTTGTTCCACTTTCCTTCTTATTTTTCTAAAATAAAAAGTTCCTTTGTGATTTTGACAAAAACTAAATTAATGAGTCTGGCAAAGAAATATATTAGACACTGTTATATACAGTCACATGGGGAAATGCCTTAACTCTTGTTAATTCTGAAGAAAAGCTACCAACTTTCATTCCTTTATTTTGTATGCTAACATTTTTAACAGCAGTTAAATTTTAAAATTTTTACTTAATTTTGTCTGTATTTGAGTGCATAATGCACGTGTATGGAGGTCAGATGACAACGTGCAGGTGTCAGTTCTTGCCTTCCATTATATGGGTCAAACTCAGGCTGTCAGACTTTGGGGAAGAACTTTTACCCACTGAATTAAATTTTAGACAGGCTCTAGGAATACTTCAGCTGACTCTTGAAGTTTCGTATTTTTCCACTGTGGTGGTATATTCAATAAAAATAGCCTGAAATATCAGAGGAAAGAGCTAAGCCATTAAGGTCTGGGAGTGGTCATGCCTTTAAATCCAGCACTTTGGAGACAGAGATTGGGTTGGATGTCTGTGAGTTCAAGGCTGAACAGAGCCTCACAGTAAGTAGCACACACTTTTAATCCTAGCACCAGCTAGGTTTTCCTTTTGGAGTTAGCCTCCAGCCAGCTCTGCCTTGTAGTCAATTCCTGCCAAATGTGTTTCTTCTCCACGATCCAATGGGTAAGTTTTTCAGATAATGGGTTCCCCTCCTGGTGAGTTGTTGTTTCCCTGGACCCCTTCTCAGGCTGCTGACACACTAGGTAGCTGCCCCACTTCACAGTCATCCAAATCATCACTGTCAGCAGATTTGGTGAGTCAACTGGGATTTCATAAAATGGGGAATTAGTTTAAGACAGAGAGGGAAAGAGTATAAACATAGAAAGAATTTGGTCTTTATTTGATATTACTCTCAACGATTTGAAAATGAAATCATTAAAGGATAATTAATGTGAATGAGATTAACACATTATCTATTATAAATATTGTTTGTTTGATCATTCATGTTTTAAACCTAAAAAGTTAGTTTATATGAGTGCGAAGAAACAAGTATCAGAAAACCTGTTTAAAAGATCATAGAAATATTCAGACCCAGACAGAAGAATTTAAAGAAGAACTAATCTCAACATTGTCTTATGAAGTTACAGAGAAACAGCCTAAGGCTTTTCAAACAGCCAACCTTAATTTATCCAGCAACCTTACAAAAATTTCCAAATGATAGAAATCCCCCATACTGCATAAGAGCTAAATGAATTCCTGTGCGAATGATAGATTTGAGGGGATCCCAGGAAGCAATAGTGCCATAAGGCATACACTCACCTACTGTAAACTTGTGGTAAACATATAATGGAATCATCCTTAAAGAATAGACAGATATGGTTGCAGCAGTTTTGGAGGCTGGCCCCAATTACAATGGAGGACCTGGTGGAAGGATGAAGCTAAGACCACTGAACAATGTGGCAGGGCCAGAGAAGCTGAAATCTCCCAAGACCAACTTCTCGAGGAGGGAGATAATATTAATGTAGAAAGGCAATCTTTCTATGAAAGAAAATTGAATCATTTACAAAAGTGATCCAAGGGCCCAAAAGAAACCTTCATTGATTTCTTCTTATAAGTATTGACTTCAGTAGTAATTAGAATGGTACAGAATTCAGAAGTCATTGAATCTCTTGCTTTTGAAAATGCTAGTTCACAATGCAAAAATGATAATTAGGTCATTAAAGGCAAGATCAGCACCTTTGGAGGAATGGATTCAAGATACATTAATATGAAATCTCACAACTATGATGATGCTTGAGTAAGAGAACTTATTTCTAGAGGTTTAAAGAAAAATCAAAATATCAAATGTTACAACTGTGGAAAACAAGGCCACCCTAAAAAAGGGACCGTAAACAGGTATTCCTAGAAACAATGTTTTTTGCTAAGAATAACCTCAACAGAATGACCCTCCCTTCTGGATTATGCAGAAGCAGACACTCAACTAATAAATGTGGGTCAACAAGGGACAGAAAAGGTAATCTTTTGCCTTTGCTCTTGGGAAATACTTTGAGGGGCCTTCCAGTATCAAATTCAGTACAGGTCTATCCTGTTATCATGGAGGAAACTCCTTCCCAGAGCAATTAAAGAACTTAATGCCTGTTGTTAAGAAAAAAAAACAAACAAAAACAAACAAACAAACAAAAAAACACCATACTGCTCTGGATGATACTGAAGCTATAGAGAGAACAAAAATTAGGCAAAATCATTAATCAAAACTGATAAAGATTAGAAAGGGAAATTACTCAAAGTTAGGGTCTAGAAGAGTTCTGTTTTTGTTTTTACAGAATATGAGAAATACTCAACTTCAAGAAGTCAAAAGACCTTGGGCATCTAGAAGTCAAAAGTAGAAGGGAAGGCTATTCAGAAAATTTACAAAAAGAAAAAATGGGCCTATTGGTACCCTCTACAAGGTAAAATCTCACTGCCTAACATCTATATCTTGATTTCTAAGAAAAGTTGAGGTCCTGATTCAATTATAAATTAAACTGGACTTAGAGTTGGAGTGTGACTCTCTCCTTCTCTAAACTCAAGCTTGTTAAAGAAAATGAAAAATTTCTGTATCATATCAGAAGAGCCACCTGATTATAGGACAGAAGAAAAAGCAAAATTAAGGGACTATTCTATTACAACTAATCTCATAATTTTTTAGTTTTATTTTGACTACTTAAAAGCCTTTTCTTAATGTATGAATTTTATATAAAATTTATAAGATTAATATATATTTTAATTTTGACATATTAATGGCCACATAAAATTCTAACTAATTCAGGGGGGAAAATCTTCATCTAGCTTCCTGTACACTGTTTTGGGTTTGAGTCTCTATCAGTTTTCCACAGTGAACCATGACAATGCCTAATTATATGACCTTTGAAGTACCCGAAAGGAAGATGAGGCCACACAACTATGATTTCACATGGTCCACGACAATGCAATTAGGCTGACAAACACCCATCAGAGATCAACTTTGAACTACAAATTGCTCAGCACAATTTCAAGGAGGCTTGCTAAGATGATCCAGCCTCACAGACTTCTTTAGTTAGGACTTGAGACAAGCCCTACACTTTCCCGTTATGCAGAGACTGAACAACAAATGATACAGTTACCTATTCCATGACT
Source organism: Phyllotis vaccarum (assembly GCA_033318265.1). NCBI lineage: Eukaryota > Metazoa > Chordata > Mammalia > Rodentia > Cricetidae > Phyllotis > Phyllotis vaccarum. The sequence continues at coordinate 68,923,449 of JARWLC010000006.1, forward strand.
TGACGATTAACCCAAATTTTACTTTTCGGGGTCCCCTAGAGATGTCATTGCCCCAAGACATCAGGAAGTGAATTTAAGAACACAATACCCACATTCCCAAGAGGTGGAGTGGGTGGTTTTTGGACATTCATTGGGTTATAAATAATTGCCATTGTTTAGGGTGATTGGTTACAAATTGTTATTGGTAGCAGTTAGGAAAAAAGCAGAAAAAGTAGATTCAAGGTTCTTTTTTGAAAAGAAGAAGAAGAAAAAGGGATACAGACTCTACTCTGAAAAAAAAGAACTATGTATATGACAGAATATAAGGTTAGATGACAGCCCACTTTTCACTGCCTTTTATTCAGGGGCTTGAGAACAAGGTAAGAGCCACAGGTAAAGGCAGATGGAGCAAAATAACACAAATGAAACTAGTATAAATAAGTCTGACCACTTTAAAGGATGTCCCAAATTACGCTGTATTTGTGCATACTAGATCTGTCACACAGAAAGTCATAAACATGTACATTAGCCTTAAAGTATGATAAATGAAATTATAGTCCTTTCTCAGTTTTTTAAACCAATGAACATGAGAAAGTATTTTTTGTTTGTTGTTCTTCTTCTTTTGGTTTTTTAAGGTTGATTGACTGAATGATTTATAGTGTTCTGCCTGCATGTTTCCCTGCGCACCAGAAGAGGGCACCAGATCTCATTACAGATGGTTGTGAACCACCATTGTAGTTGCTGGGAATCGAACTCAGGCCCCCTGGAGGAGCACCTAGTGCTCTTAATTTCTGATCCATCTCTGCAGTCCATGTTCTTTTGGTTTTGCAAGAAAGGTGTAGCCTTGAATGCCCTGGTATTCACTCTGTAGACCAGACTAGTCTGGAACTCACAGAGATTCTCCTGTCTCTGCCTCCAGAGTGAGGGGAATAAAAGTATGTGCCACTATCACCCAGCATAGGTTTTACCTCTGAAAAGAATAATAATGTTATAATTAGTAGTACTATGGGCAAGATTAACTCTGACTAGTTTTAATGCCTCTCAATCATCTTGATATGACTTTCAACCTTACTTTGATCTCCAATGAAAAATTTTAATTTCATTACACTGGAACTGAAATTGGCTCAGTTGTTAAGAGAACTGGCTGCTCTTCCAGAGGACCCAGGTTCTATTCTCAGCAAGCACATACAAGTTTACAACCACCTCTAAGTGCAGTTTCAGAGGATTTGATGGTCCTCTTCTGGCATGTACGTGGTATACAAACATACATGGAAGCTAAACACTCATACATGTTCACATTCTTTTCTATTTACTCTGTGTGTGTGTGTTTGTGTGTAGCCACAAGGACAAATGGAAGGAGTTGGTGCTCTTCTTCTACTGCACAGGTCCTAGGGATATAAATTAAGCTATTGGGCTCAGCAGCAATCATCTTTACCCAGCAGGACTCCCCCAGCCCCCAAAATAGTTACTTCCAAAGATTAGACTATTTAGTTATAAATGTAAAAAGGGGGGGGGGCCTTTGTCCTAAACAGTAGATCTTTAAAGGCCTTATACTAATATGCTATATGCTAATATGCTATTTCAAGACAGTTCATTTCTTACTCATTTAAAGAAATGTTCTGTCCTTTGCTGGTTGGGCCTGTAACTCAATCTACATAAGTTCATCAACAGTAAACAATGTCAGAGGAAATTTCAAAACACCCTGTTAGACAGAACAGAATCGTCCTGTCAAATGTACATGTTCATCTGAAACCAAGATGAAGATGGGCTTAGGCTGTGCTTGGTGGGCATCCTGGCATAGAGCATACTTAGAATCCACTGGACTAGCTCAATCTCTAGCACCTTAAAACAAAGTAAAACCCAAGACAGAGACAGAATAAGACTTCTTTCACCCTCACCATACACAGACAAGGCAAAGAACCCTGTACAGAGAAAAACAAGTGGACTAGTGACAGAGACTAGCATAAGAGACAAGCAGGGAGCAGAGAAGAGGGTCCTGAAACAGAGGTGCACAAGCTAAGGAGAGTGATATTCTACAGTATGGAAGCAGAGGTAGCATGGCAAGTGTGGCTTTGGCAATAAAGTCTAGGAGTATCACAGCTTTCCTATAAAGCATTTCTTCATATATAGATTAAATTCCTCACCACTAAAGTGTAACTAGTTCTTTTTTACTTGATTCTCAATAGAAATTACTTTAAGTTCCCACATCATATCTAATATTTCATGTAATTTAAATGTTGATGACATGTGCTAACATTAATCAAATATATTGGCTATAAGATATATATATATAAAGAGGTCCTTAAATTCATCTCCTGACTTTTTTCCAGTATTGGTTGCTCCTAAGGAGAGAAAACAGAATGAAGACTCTAAAATAGGTAATAGGATCAGGAATGAGGGCACAATCTTATAGTTCTAGTGTTCAGAAGTGGGAGGCAGAAACACTGTTAGAACCCAGCACGGCCTACAAGGGGAGTTCCAGACCAGTCTGGGCTTTATAAGGAGGCTTTCTTAAAAACTAACAAACCAAAAATAGGTAATAGGAAGCAAGAGTCTACTTTCAAATTCTTAAGAATCTGGGCAAGCATCTGAGAAGATTTTTAAAATTTAGTTTTATTTATATGTATGTCTTCTCTGTGTAGGTATGCACACAATTGTGATTTGCTTTGGAGGCATCCGATACCTCTGAGCTGGAGTTCCAGGCATATGGGTGTGAGGGCCTGAACTTAGGTCCTTTGATGGGGCCTGTGCTCTCTCGACCTCTGAGTCATCTCTCCAGCTCTCCAGTCCCCACACCTTTTTGACTGGAACTGGGAATAGAACCAGGGCAATTGCTAAACTCACCTACAGAAGCTAAAGAACTCTATCTCTAAAGCTGCTTCACAGCAAAGACAGTTGTAGTCTGTCAATTAGTCTCATTTTTACTTAGTGCTTCCATTCAGCCCTACATAAACTAACAATCTAGAGATTTGTCCCAGCACTGAGATTCCCAGGGATCACCTGACGCAGGTGCTGCACTGCAATTCAGACCTAGCCCTTCTTTCCTCTTTTTAAACTCAAGAACATAAAATTCAGATCTTTGAACTCTGGTTTTTAATGGACTACATCAGTGTGATTTTTTTTAAAATAATAAGAAACTTAAGACATATCCTAAACAGTAGTTATTCATTAAGCTAAATTTAAAAAATTCTAGAGACAGGGTTTTAACATAATAACAACACTGCTTGCCTAGTATGTGCCAGACTTTGGTTAAGTTACTAACAGTGCAAGAAATAAAAACAGTAAGAAAAATTTCTAAACACAAGTATATATATTTTTGAGCTATAAAAACCTTAATACCAAAGGTTTAGAAGAACAGATGTGTCCAAAGTCAATAGTAATTAAGTGACAACAAAAATTACTTAAAAGCAAGTGTGGACATGAGTTTTGTGCACCATATGCATACAGGAGTCATTGGAGGTCAGAAAATGAAGCTACAGGTGGTTTTGAGAAGCCCCCACTGTGACCTGCTGAGCCATCTCCTGCCTGCCAAGCACTTAGCAGGTGCAAGAGAGAAAAAAGTTACAAATTAATATTACTTAATAATATAAAATCAAATTTTAGGTATGTGTGAACAAATTTTGAATGATGTAGCACTGAACTATCTTTAGTAAAATTATGTTGAAGAATCAAAATGTATAGGACTATGTACATAGCCCAGTGAATTCTTAAATCTTCAGGGAAGCTCCATTTTAGCAGTCTTACTCAGAAACTTTGCAAATGGTCTCAGCTCTTCAAACAAACCCATTTCAGTTGGTTTATCACTTCACTTGTAGGAAGAAACAAATGTCAATGAAGACACGGCTGATAACGTGTGTAGAAATACTCTAGCGGCTCCGCAAACATTCGACAGCAGAAGTAACTTAATAAGAAAGATAGTATAAAAAGATTCATTGGCCCTGAAGTTTTATCAGCTTTAAAGAAGCTTAATTTTTAAAAACTTATTATAGTCAGACAAAATTGTAGTCTCACAATCAATCCCAAAAATTATCAAAAGTTAGTTTATATTAGAAATGTGCAAGAGATAAATGCTACTTTAATTCCATTCTTTATTCACTCTTGTTTTATCTTTTTTCACATTAAAATATCTGGTATAAATCAGAAGAATTTTAAGCACAAAATTCAAGAGTTTCCTACACAACTATCAAACAACTCAGAGAGAGAGAGAGAGAATGTATGTCCTTTCCTGCTGACTCTTCAAGGATGTATCAATTGCATCCATCACATACGTAACAGAAAGCAGTTTTCTCTAGTTTGACTCCTTTATTCTGTCTACGTATAGACAACTCTGGCCCCAAATCAAAACAGAACCTGAAATACACAACCTAGAAATATCTAAGGATTACTCCTACTCTAATCTACACTTTTTTTCAGGATTTGTATCATAAGATAGTTTGCTCTGATGATCAATGGGAACAAAACTATTTTATTTGCAATAAAGCAAGGTTTTTAATATATGTCAATTTTAAGGAAATCTTTATAAATTAAAATTCTTACAACTTATAACAGTATTCTTTACTTGAAGTTTAATTTTTGTTAGTATTCTGATAGTTTTGAAAAAAAAAAGCCTCAGTTTATCCCTTCTGAGTATTTTCTATATCAATTCCACTTTCTGAACCTTTACTGGTATATATTACCAAATTTACAAATACTTTGATTAAAAATAATCCTTCTAGTTTTAAATTTTAAGTTCTTATGGAATATTTTGTCTACTCACAGATAAATGATGTATCGCTTGGAAACTGAAGGTGTCTTCTCAAAGAAACAAACCAGCTGCCCCATCCTTCCCTCACTAAGAACAACACTGTTGTTTATAGCTGTGAAGAAGGCTGAAGCCATCTCCTGTCTTGGGTATTTAATTAAAATGCTGACAAGCAGACATTTAATTTTCAGGGGAGTATTTCTGTTGTAGTCTGATGTGTTAGCAGATTATTAGCAAAGAAAAATATCTGGCAAATGTTATACCACTACTTTAGAAATACTTTTCAGTTCCTGCACAAAATGATGAATTTCATTATGACTTATTAAATCTTCCAAGAAATATGTTACTAATAGTCATTTTATTTTTAACAGCCTTACATTCCAAGGTCACAGTGAAGGTATTAGTGAAAACCATAGTGGATTTTAAATTGGAACAATGAGGAGTTGCCATGTAAACAGTAGAAAAATGAGTTATGGAATCCATGAGCAGGAATAGAAAAAAGAAAAGTAGGGAATGTTGTTGAGTGTGGGGGCGGGGAGAGGAGGAAGAGGGGAAGAGGAGGGAGATGAGGACTGAAAACTTGCTAGGAAGGCTGGAGACTGGAGGTTAACCTGAACCCAAGACATTTGACACCAACTGGAGCAACATGGAGAGAAAAAAGGATATGAAAAAAATCAAAAAACAAATAATAAAACTAGAAGTTTCTGTGTGAAAACAAAACATTACATTTTTCCCTAACTCAATCTGGCTTAACCTATATACATTGTGTAAAGAGCCTGATTCTAGGTAATGCAGATGAACAAATACAGTAAGATTTTAAACAAATAACAGATGGATCCAGACTATATGACGGAGGGAGAAATGATGAGAAATAAACGGTAAGCAAGAAGAAGTAGGGGATGAAGTATTTCTATTCTAACAAAACCCTCAGGGGGAAAAATTAACATTCCTTCATATACATGTGTTAAATACATATTTTTTCCACTGTAAGTACATCTAAAGGCATGCAGCAGACTTTACTATCTCTGAACACATTGTTGGAATAAACCTTGAACAAACACTGTCACACCCTGACCAAGAATCTTCCCTTTCTCCTAAGATTTGCATTTTGAAACTCCAGCTTCTTTCCCCTGACCACCGCTGCCTAACTCAATCACCCATTATTACCTACATCTTGAAAGCTGCATCATGGTAGCCCCTGACTGAGAGGGTGAGAGGTAAGACAATTTGGAAGCAAGGCAGTTTTGAAAGATAAAATCAAAAACAAGTCCAGGAGGTAGAGACTGTGCATAGCCCCGTGAAAACTGCACTTAACTTCCCATTCCCCAACCATGTATCACCTCCAAGTACTCCCTTCCCTCTTGCAGAACACCCACACACACATCCAAGTCTTTCCTTTCCTACTGGAAACAGTCCTTTCAGCCTAGGTCAGACTCATCTCCTGTCTCTGTCTCTTTAAGCTGCCCCAGAACTCTGTCTGACATACATTATCTATGTTTTTTTTTTTTTTTTTAAACAGAAGCATGAACATCTGAAATAGTCATTCTAAAAAAGAGTTAGCAAGAAAACATAAATTACATAAAATAGAAATTGCTCCATATTTGAAATAAAAAGACGCATGAAAGAACATATGTAACATATATATGATGATTATGGGAAAAAATAAGGTTTGCTTGAGCCCTGGCCAGGTGCATGACGTGAAGGTTGGATATCACTCTCTATTTAAGCCACTACGGCTGCAGTATCAACTCCAGATCTGGAAAATTCAAATTTGACCCTCCCAAGTATTAGGTTGATGTTCTAAGAAAATGTGACATACTAAGATTCAACTGGTGTTTCTTTTGTCCTTTTGTTTGGCCAGGTCTCATCATATTGCTCTGGCTGGTCTGGAACTCACAATCTTCCCACACTCATTTTCCAGTAGTTAGGGTTACATGTGTGCACTGATACTGGCTACTTACTTCATATCTGAACTAGAAATGACAGAAACCTTCTTAAAAGGATTGTTGTAAGAATGGTATCAGCTAAGATGCCTACCTAAGCCACAAGGTTCAACAGGCATGGGAATGGGACAGTAATGACAACGACATTAAAAAAAAAAATGGAAGCATCTCTTTTATTACATCTAAAAAAACATTAACCATAAGAAACAGTACCTGGTTTTAAGGAAATCACAAATTAATGTCTAAGGCGCCATCTCTCAAAATGACTTCTACTGGCTTCTAACACAGATCTGTAAGTATTGGTGTATCCAGAAATAAAATTCATTGATTAAAAATTTTAAGTGTGGGAATATGCATCTGCCACCAATCATCAATCTCATGAGATCTACACTGCTAATTAACACTATAAAGGCTTGTAGAAATTCTTCAATGAGAAGGGTTTTAATCTAACAGTCTCATGGTTTTTGGTCATAAAACTCCTGCATATAAATTATATCACAGGACCAGGTTTAGTTTTTGTCAGGCAACAGAATTTTAGAGATAATAAGTTGATCCCACAGGAACAGTTCTTGGTTGCCTCACTGACGTTATAAAAAATACATTTTAAAATGTAGCTATTATTTTCATCATTATTAAACTTTGCTTTCCAGTAATTTATTTTAAAAAATGAGCTAATAATATAAAAGATGAAAATTTCAGGTCACCTGTAAAATGCTTTATCCATATAAAGCCTGATCGTCTGTGCTGGTTAGTTTCTGTCAGCTTGAACAAAACTAGACGTATTTGTGCAGACAGACTCTCAACTGAGGAACTGCATCTTATCAGACTGGCCTGTGGGCGTGACAGTGAGACATTTTCTTGAATACTGATTGATGTGGAGGGCGAAGACCATTGTGGGCAGTGGCAGTCCTAGGCAGGTGGTCCTGCTCTATATAAAACAGTAAGCTGAGCAAGCCTCATAGATGATGCCACTGGGTTGCTTTCCACCGTATTTATCATAGTAACAGGAAGCAGATTATGACGGTGTAGTATCAGAAGTGCAGTATTGCTGTGACATTATGACCTCATCATAATGTTTTTGGTAAAAACTGGAACCTAGGGCTGGAAAAGCTTTTGAGCGCTGTTTTGTTAACAGCCTGGAAGAGAAAAATATCAAGGGACATGCAGACGATGGAGGCCTAGCATGCAAAGGGAAGTTTGAGAATCAAAGATTTTATCAAGACTGCTCCTATTTTCAAATTAAGGATATGTGGTTTCTGGTGATTTCTAACAGGCCAGCATCATTGAAGTGAAATGTTTGCTTTAATGGGACAATCTGTACTAGTTAGCACAGGCTGAAAAATAAACTGTGATTAACAAGAGACCAGAAACACCCAGGTGAAACTTCTGGGAAACTATTTCCTCCAAGTGAATACAATGAAGCTGTGGTTCCATCCAAGACTGCATCTCAAGGTGGCAGATAAAACTGGCAATATAAAAGTCTGCCATACGGTAACTGGTTTTGATGGCACAAAATTTCAGGACTGAAGAGGTCATGAAGACAAGCTGAGGTCTGGCACCTTGTGGCAGGCTGGGAATCCCTAAGAGAACCTGAGAGGCCAGTAAAGATACAGTCTCCACTACAGTGGAGACTCCAGAATACTGGGAGATGACAATAGTGTAGGATAATCACCAAGGATAGTAGCATGGGTGAAGGATAGCCAGTTTGAACCTATGACACAAGTTGTGTGTTTTGCAGATGGCAGAGCTAAAAAGCTGAGCTGCCCAAGCCCTTTGGTACTTAGAAGATAGTGAGTACAGAAACTGGACACTGAGCCGTTTACACTACTGGAGTGGAGATTTCGCTTTAATTGTAACCACTCACTAGTTCTTCCTTTTGGAATAAACAAGTATATAACTTGTTTTCTCTTTTAAAGATTTATTTTTATGATTTTAATTATGTGTATGGATGTGGAAGTATGTGCACATGAATGCAAGTGCCCCAAAAGATTAATGGTATGAGATCTCCCTAGAGCTAGGGTTGGAGGCAGTTGTAAGCCACCTGATCTGAGTGATGGGAATTGAACTTAGGAAGTATGTGCTCATAACAACTAAGCCATGTCTCTAGCCACTTCTTTTGTTTTTAGAGGGGTACACAGTTAAGAGATTTTTAATTTTTAAGAATTTGAGCTTTGAAATTGCAGGAATTTTTAAAAGACTGGATCTAAAAGTTAGAGTGTCTCATACTATGATATTAATATTAACATGATATATTGGAGACAAGTAAAAAAGGAATAGCTATGGTTTAATAGTGGCATATTTGTATATCATGTTCACAAATGTGCTGGTTTTCATTAATTTGACATAAATGTAGACTTATCTGAGAAAAATCTAAATCGAGAGGCTGCCTCTATCATATACTGGCCTATAAGCATGGCTGGGAACATTTTTGTGATTATCAGCTGATGTGGGGGCAGGGGGTGGGCTGGTGGGTGGGGGCTTGGGCTGGTAGGCAGTACTATTGGTTATATGGCATGTTCATAAAAATTGCAATATTCCCTCCAAATTGAAATGTTTGCTCTAGGAAAGGAAGGGGAGAATCATGAGCCTCTGGAAGTAAACAAAAAGAAACAGGTCAGAGAGAACAGGAACTTAGAATCTATATTTTCAGGGCTCCTACTATCCAAAATGAAGTAAACAATTATTGAGGGCAGAAGGGAGAGTTTAGACAGCAAAACTGACTGAAAAAGAAATTCAGACTGTCAAGCTATCTTACAGCTATATAAAGAAAGTGAAGCCTGCAGTTTTGGGGAGCTGCTACTCACACTGGAGTAGGCTTTCTGGTGCTGAGCTGCTTTTACTTTATTCCTGATCCTTAAAAAGAAAAAAAAAAGAAAGAAAAAAAAGAAAGAAAAGAAAAGAAAAAGGAAAGAAAGAAACCTTTACCTATAGTCCTGTTAGTAACCCCAATAAAAAAATCCACTGGCTCACCAAAATGGACATTGAAGCAGCCATTACTTTGGTCTGCTCTGGTTCCTTTTCTCGGATGAATAGACATGTATTACATCTCCCCAGGAAAAGTCTGTGAACAACAGCCACCCCTGAGCAGTTTAAAAAACAAAACAAAAAACAAAACAAAACAAAACAAAAAGCAAATTGAGCAAGCAAGTCAGGAAGCTGCTTTCCTCTATGAGTCTTGCCCTGACTTTCCTCAATGACAGACTGACTGGAACATCAAACCAAACCAATCTTTTTCTCCCTAAGTTGCTGTCATCTGTGATGTGTATCACAAGCTATAGAAAGCAAACCAGGACAATACCAGTGCTTTTGTTTATAAAGAGCTGATCTTAATCTTTAATTCAACTTGTCATTACTTATATTCTCTTAAATCTGGCCCTTCCCACATACATTTTCTGAGAGTATACATAAACCAAAGCAAAACATACTGTGCTATTTTTACTTACCTAATATTTTTACAGCATAGTGAGGGCTTTCTAAAACAATTCCTTCTTCTGTGTCAAATATAGGGTTATCTATTCCAGTCTTTGGAGGAATTTGAGCTAGTTTCTTAAGTCTCATGGAAGAATTTAGGTCAAGTTCTTGCTTTTTCCCTTCCTCCTCACGCCTACGTCTCATATCCTCCTGTTGTTGTCGGATACGCTCCAACTGCGCACTTCTTCGCACTGGCATCAGCCTGGTGCCCAAATCTCCAGGGCAGTCAACAGCCATCTCTCGGTGCTTCTGATGTTCCTCTGGTGATGCAAGATCAAGATTTTTTATTCCGGTGGCTGATTCCTCTGTTATATGCCCATTCATATATGATGTGGTCATGGTTATCTATAAAAACCTGTACCACTTTTTATATATCAATTTTTCCCATAAAGCCAATTCTCTTAATTCTGTAGTATAAAATCCATGTTACTTCAAAGGAAAAAAATAACTTCTCATATCTCATAATAACGCTATGGAAATGTATCCATGAGAGAAATCTAAGGGGAAAGATGGAGGGAAAAGTATAAGAATTACAATATAAAAACAATCTTTACATAGCCCATTTCCCATTTCTATACAATATAAATAATATCTACTAAGTTCTTAATATAGTTCACAATGCAAATTAAGGACATTCCCTTCATTTTACAGAGAGTGTTGAGGATATCAAGCTATTTTTTAAGAAGTTGCCTCTCAAGAATATGAAACAAACTGTTCAATTTACAGTGATTCAGTGTAAAGTTTAACAGAGTAAAAAGTAAAATGGTTTGGCTGTTAATTTTGTAGAGAATAGGTGTTTTGAGTTAAAGGGATTATTTCAACAATCACTTTAAACATCTCAATCTTATGCTTAATCAATACACACAGAATTGGTTAACTATGTGAACAACAACTGATTACAATTTGGTGCATGGCACAGCCATGTTAATGGTTAGCTTAGAATATAGAAAGTATTTTTTTGGTAAAATTCATTTTTAGGGGTTTTGCAAAGAAGATGATGTTCAAAATTAATAAGGTTCATCAGTGAAATGATCTAAGGACAAAACTACATAGGTTAGACAAGGACTATGTAGAACATCAGTCTTTATAACTGGTGATAGTTTATAAAGAAAATTAAGATTAACTTTATAAGGACTCTAATTTAAAGAAAATAGTAGTTTCTGTACCATTACAAAAACGAAGACATATACCAAAAGGAGCATACAGATAAGAAAACGGAACCTTCACTTTGGCTCTATTGTATTTCTGGGCTTGTTTTTTAAAGAGAGTCAGTTTCCCTCTGAACATCAGAGTCATTTAGGAAATTTCTTCACAGAACCTCTTTTCGGTATTAAAAATAAGATAATGTATGCAAGTTACAAAATAGGTATGTGTACTATTAGTATTAATCTGACTCTATCTTAAGAGTCCTACAACACAAACTAGAAAAACATTTTATCCAATAGCACTAGCTTTTCATCAGCCACTTAGGCATAAGTACACAGGCTGTTTATGTGTGCAGACCCACACATTAAATTTAATTAGCTTCTTCTGCCCAGGCTTTAAAAATATTTACAATAAAGAGCCTATGACCTTCTTGAGTTGAGCATCATTTCAGTAAATATGTTTAGAGTACAATGCTGACTGTGTAAAATCCAGGTTCTTACAGAGTACTCCTAATGGCAGTCAATCTTCTTTCAAATGTCATTACAGTAAAACACAGAGAGAAGACAAACCATTTAATACAAATAAACACTTATATAGGGTCTAAGAGAACCACTAAAGTCAACAATCAGGAAATAGATTACACAAACCACTAAAATTGTATTTTTATAAGAATGACTGATCATCCTCCACCCAAACTTTTAAGTCTCTTTACAAGCATGTGACCTTTATATAAGCATCATATTTATCATTATGTTGTCTCCTGTTCAGTGAAAATTAGAGCTATTAAATTTACATTAGTTGATCCTTAAGCTTTCTGTGTTAATTATAAAACAATATAAATTAAACTAGAGACAGCTTATTTAATGTTTTCATTATAAGTAAGCAGAAATTTGTGTAGGAGTTAGTATAGTGCTATGGTTAGTTTTAATTTTAAAAGCCTAGAATTTTACATATTTCAAAAATAAACACTTAATTTTTAAATTTGTGATTACTGGATATTTAAAGATGTATGCATATTTACTACACTGAATCATGAGAGAAAATTACAAATCATACATCTGGATCAGAATTCTCATTGTTAGACAATTATCACACATGTATACATTCTCAGAAGATTTCTACAACTAGTATTAATTCACTTAACACTCTAATTTAGTTATTTCTCCTAAATGTTCAGTTCAGTAAGAGAGAAAAAACTTAAATGTTTATTTTTATCTGGCTCTCTTCATCAGAATCCAAATGTATTAGTGAACAATTTATGTCTTATTTTTACAGATCCAGTACTTAACACAATACATGTGATAGAGGAAATGTCCAAGAAATATTTGTTTAAGTAAACTCAAGAGTATCAGTTTGAAGGGGATACAGGCATCTAAAAGAGTAATAAGAAGAAAAGAAAATATGATACAGGTTCTTTGTGTTGCATTTTGAAGTACAACTATCCATACAGAAGTAGGGTCTGCTATAGATAAATGGAAATCACATGACCAAATGGTAGAGATGGAGGAAACCAAAACTCAATACTAAGAAACAACCGTTTGTATCAAAGCTGGGAAATAAAGCAGGTTATTGGAAAAAATGGTTTCTTATATATAAGCTTTAGGTAGAGAGAGATGGAAAGACAGACTCCACATACATATGTTCACTGCCTACCTAGAGTCTAACCCCCATCCCTCCAGCTCATCTTCTCTCCTCTTTTCTAGCTTGTAACACCCTTTGACCAGCAGCTGGAAAGTCTCATTTTAAGTGATCAGCATTCCTCTGACATTTTAAGAGGCTGGACTATGTTTCCATAGAAACAGCTTCGTCAGCTAATACAGGACTTAGGCCAAAAATAGTAAAAAGAACTTACATTATGCAAACTAGAAAACCTTGTCTTCTATCCTCGTTTCTTTGCTCTGTTTTTTCCCCAAAATTCAGTTTAGCTTTCTTATTCTGCAAAACAGAAAAAGGAGAAACAGTGTTTTATGGAGAAGTGAAAAAAAAAAAGGGTAATTCAGCATAATATAGCATTCTTTCTGCAGATAGGATTTGTTTTGCAAAGTTATATATATATATGTATATATATATATATTTCACAACATTATAATCCCAGTCACTAAAAGATACCAATTAAAATCAATTGTTGTTATATTAATGTAAACATAAAATGCTGACCATGGTGGTGAAGGTCTGTAAGGGAGTACTAAGACAAGTGGATCCTTGGAGCTCATTGGCCAGTCAACCCAGCCAAATTAATGAGCTCCAGGTTCAGTGATAGACATTATTTCAAAAAAAATAGGGTAAAGAGGGACTGAGGAACTTACACATGCACATGTATATGTGCATATCCACACAAACATATATTATACCACACACATACCAAAAGGAAAAAAAAGGCTAGTTATAAAAGCCCATATACTATACAATTCCATGTATTGTCTAGAATTGGCAAGGGTATAAAACAAACAGTAAATAAGTTGGGTAGGATTTAGGTGGGAAGGTGGGCAAAAGAACTGTAACTGAAGTGTATAGGTTTTTTCCAGGGAATGGTAAAAATTATTGGTGGTGGTCATACAATTCTGAGTATACTAAATGTTAATGAATTGTACGTGTGAAATGGAGAACTGTTGGCATGTGAGTGATATAAAACAAAAAAGCACAGTGAAATAACACTTAAAACATTCTAACAGCATGTCAACCTGAAAGGGGGGAACTGATTCCATTGAACTGGCGTCAGGGCATGCCAGTGGGACATTTACTTAATTGCTAATGATGTGGGAGGGCCCAGCCTTCCAGGACAGTTACACCTTTGGGCAGTTGGGCTTGTGCATTATGAGGAAGGTAGTTGTGTAAAAGTGGGAGAGCAAGCTAGCAAGCAGTATTCCTCCTAGATCTGCTCTAGGTCCTGCCTCTGGAGTCCTGCCTCAATGATGGACTGTAAAGTGTAAGATAAAATAAACTTTGTTCCTCTGAGTTAGTTGTGTTGGGTTTTGGCTACTGTGTTTATCACAGCAACAGAAACCAAAACTGAAACAATAAAATAAGAAGACTAGCCGCACAATAAAATCATTAAAACTAAGAAGGCTTGCCACACTGAAGGAAGGTGCGGAGAAGCAAAAGCTCTCAAAGTTCATGGACTTAGTTCTCTCCTTTTACCATGTGGGTCCTATAGGGGGATTGTGTTGCTTTATTGTAAATAATTGTACCACCCACTGGTTTAATAAAAAGCGCTGATTGGCCAAAGGCAGGCAGGAAGTGTGGGCGGGGCTACCAGACTAAGAAAAACTCTGAGAACAGGAAGCACAGAGAGAATGCCAGAGAAAAGCCGGAGGAAGAAGCAGAGGACAACTATGCTGCTCTAAGAAAAGGTACTGAGCCTCATGGCTGAACAAGATAAGAGACATGGGTTAGATGAAGACCTCCTACTACAGGGTCCCAAGGATGGAACAGGGTTATAAGGTGTGGCAGCAAGCACCTTTACCTGCAGAGCCTTCTCTGCAGCCCTGCATAAACTATTTTTAAAATTCACTAACCTGAACACTTAAAATAAAAATTTAATGTAAGTCTTGCCAATTCATCAACAAAAACCTACTGTACACTTAAAATAGCATCTTCTAGAGCTGATAGCCCAGTCTTAGAATTCTTATTTAGTATGCATGAGGCCCTGTGTTCAAATGGCAGCCCACCTCCACATACCCACACAAACAAACCCAGAATAAAAATGAGATATCATTGTTACGTGTAAATTATACCTCAAAGGAACAAACTGTATTATGTGTTTGTTTGGGGTGGGCGGAGTGGAGTATGTGTGTGTGGGAGACACAGACAGACTCATACAGCTCAGGCTGGCCCAATTCACTACTTAGCTGATAATGACCTTGAATTCCTGATAATCTCAACTCTCCTTCTCAAGTGCTGGGTTTATAGGTGTGTGCTACATGCTGGACAGAGATAGGCTTTTTAAAGACCACTTCAAATTCCAAAAATAAGATTATCTTCACATCATATGAAGATCCTATTTATTTGCTGAGGATGTAGCTAAATACATCATGTATTATTTATCATGCATAAGCCCTGGATTCACTTCTGGGCACTTGACTCAACTTCTTCAACAAATACTTAACTTGATGCCTAAGTTTCAGTTTCACAAATTTCCACTAAACAATGAATGATCCCCCCACCTTAAAAAAAAACACAGAAGGAATTAGCTATATTCAAAACAAAGTAAATACAAGTCGAAATTGAAATACACTTGGGTTAGTCATACAAGGGATCAGCTCAGAAATTATTACTCAGCAAAAAAAAAAAAAGGCACAACTTTAGACAAAAATCAACCCAAGATCCAGCTTGAAAAAATTTTTTTGTTTGCTTTGAGACAGGATTACATGTAGCCTAGGCTGGCCTAGAATCCAACATGTGACTGAAGCAGACTTGCAACTCTTAATCCTCTTGCTTCCTATCCTAAGTGCGGGGACTACAGGCATATAATACTATTCCTGTCTAAAAAACATGGTGCATAAATTTCAGAAGTAAAGGAACTGTTGTTGTTTTCGAGATCTACATTTTTATTATATTTATGTGCATTTGTGTCTTTTGGGAGTATGTACACACGTGTGCTAGCTTCTGTAGAGGCCAGAGGCATCAGATCCCTGGAGCTGGAGTTACAGACAGCTAGGAGCCACCCGATATGGGTACTAGGAAGAGGAGGAGAAGACGCTCTGAACCACTGGGACACCTTTCCAACACAGGAAGCCTTTGTAAAGAAATTCTATTAAACATTTAAACATTTGAAGTAAACTGAACTCAATTAGTTCAACAGTACACTATTAAATTAAAAGACCAAGTACAAATAACCTGGGTTTGCTTTTTAGTAGAATGCACTGACAAGTTTTGTAAGGTCATTTTTAAAATCCTACATAGTTTAGGTTTCAGAATACATTTACTTGTCATCCACACAATTACATTCCAAAGAAATTATTGCTATGTGCACATCATTAAAACCAACTATATTGAAACACGCAATGCCAGATAAGTTTGTAAGAAGTGGAAGCAAACTTACACTAAAAATAATTAGCTGGGCTTCATGGTATACACCTGTAACTCTAGTATTTGGAATATGATATAAAAGGATTAAGATTTAAAAAAAAAAAAAAAGTTGGGCATGGTGCCTCATTCTGTAAACTCTGAAACTTAAGGCAAGAGGATACCTGAGTCAGATTAGCCTGGACTATAAAAGAGTTCCCAATGAACCTCAGCAACAAATTATGAGGCAGTTTGAACCAAAAGAGTTGCTGGGTAGTAATGGTGTACACCTTTAATCCCAGCACTTGGGAGGCAGAGATAGGTGATCTCTTGAGTTTGAGGCTAGCCTGGTCTACAGATCGAGCTCCAAGACAGCCAGGGCTACACAGAGAAACCCTGTCTCAGAAAAACAACATCAACAAAATCCAAAATAAAAAGTCAAATAAAGATCTCAAAGAGTAACATATATCTTCAGAGTTTGAGGACAGAAAATGGTAAGATCCTTTCTTGACACTCACATATCAGTAAGATGATGTCATCAGTTTAGGAGATCTATTTATCTTTTCTGGTAAAAAAACTTCAAAGGATTTAGCAGTTTTTACATTCTTGGACGAAATTATATATAAAACACATCTGAATTCAAAGTTTATAATTTCCTTCTCTCCTCTTATAATTCTGGGTCATACAACTGCCTTGACATAAAAATAAAATAAAACAGACCAAGTAGATAAGAAAATACTGCTACATTTACAATTTACAAAAATCAACCCCAAAATGAGTTAAAGACTTAAACATTAAGACCAAAAACTCAAAGTCACTAGCATTAAGCATGGGTTGAGGGGAGGGATTATATACTTAGTCATAGTAATTTTTTTTTTGAGAGACTCATCCAAAAGTACAGGCAACAGAAACAAAAATGAACACTGTCAAATTAAAAAGGTTGATACAGCAAAGGAAGAAATTGACAGTTGGCCCCTTCCACTGGAGAGACAACATCTGTATACCACTCATCAACAGAGTATCCAAAATGTGTAAGGAGCTTAACTAACTCTATACCAAGAAAAATACACCTAAGGAGCCAGAGAGACCGTACAATGGGTGAAGTGCTTGATATGCAAGCATGAGAGGCTGGTTCAAATCCTCAGCACCCATATAAAGGCCAGACACTGCTTTACACATCTGTATTCCAACTTGGGTGAGTGGGGTAGGGCACAGAGACAGGGGCTCAGGAACCAGTCAGGCTATCTGAAAAGATGCGTTCCAGGTTCAGTAAGAGACCCTGCCTTAAACGATAACAGGGGAGGGAGATACCTCCTACCAGCCCACACATATGCAAACAAACATGTACACACATGTCTTATCTACATTTTTAATTAAAAAGTAAAAGAGAAAATGGAACACATAATTATATCATTCAACTTTTTAAAAAGACCAGCTATTTTTATGATATGATATGAGAGAATATTATGACAA
This sequence comes from Phyllotis vaccarum, assembly GCA_033318265.1. Classification (NCBI taxonomy): domain Eukaryota; kingdom Metazoa; phylum Chordata; class Mammalia; order Rodentia; family Cricetidae; genus Phyllotis; species Phyllotis vaccarum. Next base: position 68,941,206 of record JARWLC010000006.1, read on the forward strand.
GTGACATAAGCTGTGCATCAAAGACAAACACTACACGTCCTTACCTACATGTAAACTAATAAAGATAGACATTTAGGAAGAAAGAACAGATAGCCATTAGAGAGGGTGGGGGAAAGGAGGAGGGAATGAGGTCCAAGGACACAAAACTCAGACAGGAGAGGAATAACTGAGATATACTTAATAGTACAGTGAATACAGTGAGCAATAAATATCATACATTTCAAAATTGCTAGGATAATAATTCTCAAATGTTTTCACTACAGACTCTTTAACTTTGTGATAGTGGATGATCCCAGGACCATTCAAACAAAAAGGGAAGAGGAAAATGTTAAGTATTTGAGGTGATATGTATATTATCCAGCTTGATCATTCTATTCTGCATTCAATAATCATAATGGTGTGGCCTCCAAGTATATGCAATTATAAACTATAAATTTAATAATTTAAAGCAAACAGTAGTGCTTAAAAAATTCATTCTCAGGGAACTGTGTTATCAGAGAACTGAAAGAACATATGGCAGATAAGCAGCAAACAGCACAGTCCAGCTTCTCAGTGACTTACAACAGAAACAGCCAGAAAACAGCTATGGAGTGAGGTGGGCGACAGAAGGAATGCTCTGCATGGACTTCAAAGGGGCGCCTGATCCAGGAGTTCAGCAGAGCTCTGATGTTAACTCAGCCCTGAAATAAATCAAGTTAAATCTATTCAAAGTAAACTTAAAGCCTAGGGAACTTGAGTTTGGTGCTACTTGGTATTAGCCACAAGGAAAACTGAATCATTCCACCTACTCTGATGCTGACCACTCCTACAGACCCAATGGTGAGTCATACACACAGAAAAGGGACTATGTCTCCAGTTTTTTCCTTTTCCAGGGAGCTCACAGTCAAAACAAACAAACAAACAAACAAACAGACAAACAAATCAAATCAAATAAACATAGAAGTGTAGACTGATAGAGGCAGAGAACAGACACTCTTGCCTGCATAATCTTTTAAGCAGAGACAATACATTTTTTGTTAAAATTTGCCTTTTCTTCCCTTTTAGTATTTGCTGATAAATACCCAAGTTCATAATTTCACTGCATGTGCACATGCGTGTGTGTGTGTGTGTGTGTGTGTGTGTGTGTGTGTGTGTGTGTGTGTGTGTATGCGATCATTATCCTGGGTTTTGTTACTTTTTCTAATAGTAAAACTATTTTACCCATTCCTCTTACTCCCCACATTTATTATATATATATATATATATATATATATATATATATACATACACACACATGCTTATTACATGGGGGGTGTCATTTTTTTCTCTTCTCAATTCTTTTATCCATTCCATCTTTCAATCTTCCCTACTTTCTAAAAGTGCAATGTTCTTTCTTCTGAGTTGAATATTCAACTTTCTTTTGCTTTTCATTTTCCATTGTCTTCTGTTAGTTGTTGCTTTCTTTTATATATTTACAGTTTTAGTTTTTATTATGATTCCTGCTGTTGTTAGAGCTGTGGATGCTACAGTTGGTTCTTGGTTTTTACTTCATTTCTACACCGTGGTTGTTGTTTTTTGTTGTTAATCCTACTACTTGTTTTCTGGAGATGGGTCCAAGCACAACACTTGACATACACTATATAAATGCTGTTACTGAACTATATGTATATAACTAAGATACAGCAACAAGCTGCTCTGTACACAACCTATGCTTACTCAAAAGTCAGTGAATATTTAAAAAAATAATAGGGGAAATAAAATCTCCATCTAGGGCTGGGGGGATGGTTTAGTGGATAAGAAAGAGTAGTTTCTTTACAAGCATAAGGACCTGACTTCAGATCTCAGACATCTACATAAAAGCTAGGAATGGCTGTATGTGCCTATGCTCCTATAGGTCACTGGGTTCCCTGTGACAGACAGGCAACCAGCTCCAGGTTCAGTGATAAAAGAGCAGGACATTTGATGTTCTCTTCCAGCCTCCACACACATGCACATGGTAATGACTAGAGTCAAAGCAGACATAGCGAGGGCTTCCTGAAGATAATAATGTTTTTCATTGTACATAGATGGTTTTCTGCTTTAATAAAAACATAATGATTTAATTGTGGAAAACAAAGACTTGCAATATTTTCCTGCCATTATTCCTCAGTTTTAAGTATCAATTCAGAAGGATATTCCTGGATAGTACTGTTAGATATTTGATTTTTATGAATGCTGTTTGAGGACTGAAGAGACAGCAGTTGGGAGCACTGGCTGTTCTTCCAGAGGACCCCAGTTCAACTCCCAACACCCATATGGCAGCTCGCAGCTGTCTGTAGCTCCAATTCCAGGGGATCTGACACTCTCACACTAATGTGCATAAAAAACTAAACAAAATTGCTGTTTGGGGTCTGAGAGATAGATGGCTGTATGGTTACAAGTATTGGCTGCTCCTGCAGAGGATCCAGCTCAACTCTAACTAGAAGAGAACAGATGCCCTCATCTGACTTCCACAGGCACTGTATGAATGTAGTGTCGAGAAATACATGTAAGTGAAAATGCAAACAAATTACAACTTGCTTTTTGAATTGCTAACTTAAGCTTCAAAAGAAATCCAGGGGTAGCTCAGTTGTTATGAGACACACTGCTCTTACAGATGATTAAACTCAGTTCCTAGGGCCTCCATCAGGCAGCTCACAACCACTTCTAATTCCAGATCCAATGGCACTAATGCCCTCTCTGGCATTCACAGGCACCAGCACACATCACATACATATAAAATGGTGAAATCACCTAATTAATTTTGGTTTGAGATTAGGATATAATTTCCAGTTTGTAAAATGGCTCTAAATATATTTCTACCACTTTATACTCTGAATTTATGTATAAGTGGCATTTGTAGCATTAATGCTTGTAAAGTCAAAGTATTGCATGCACATGGCACACATCACATACATACTGGTAAAATGTTCGCACACATAAAAAATTTAAGCCTAAAAAGAACTAAAAATATAAGGTTAAAATACTGGCCAATTTTTAAAACTGCTAAACATGTTCTACATCTCACAGTATAAATATTCAGTTAAGAGTTCATTTGGGGGGCTTGTGAGTCAGCAAGTTTCAGGCCAGCCTGGTTAAGAATGCTTACTGAGGGCTAGGGAGATGACTCTGAGCTTAAGAGCACTGGCTACTCTTCCAGAGGTACTGAGTTCAATTCCTGGCAACCATGTGGTTGCTCACAACCATCTGTAATATCATTTGGTGCCTTCTTCTGGCATGTAGGCAGAACGCTATATACATAATAAATAAACAAATCTTAAAAAAAAGAAAGAAAGAAGGAAAAAAAGAAAAATGCTTACTGTTTCTGCTGTGGACAAGAGTTGGATTCCCAGCATCCAAGTTTGGTGGCTCACAACTGCCTGTACCTTAAATGTCAGGGGATCTGATACTTCTCAAGACAGTGATACACATCACATACATATACACAAAAATGAAATCTTATATTTCATTCATCTCCTTTGTCTTTAATAAATGGTAAAATTATATGCATGTTCAATAATTATCTTAAAATAAATTTCCTGATGGCTTATTACCAGTAAAAATTTAATTTGTATACCTAGCTTATATGCTTACATGTTGAGGAATGGTAGTAGAAATATTAAGGTCATTGTTTTCTACAATTCAACTATTATATTCCTTCAAGGCAAAGCTTTTTATATGTACAGTAAGAACACTACAATATATAACAATAGTCTCAAATCCGAGCTGAGGTGCTTTAAATAGTATTTATTAATATTGTGAGGTATGTTGGTATATACTATCACTGGTTTACATCTAAGGCTGCAGTGAAGACACACAATGCAATATAGACCAGCACTGCTGAGAACACCTTAAATTTATTATTTGCTTTTGAATTAATTTTTTGTAATTGCACATTCTGAGATGACCTATTGCTGCCAAATCCTCCATCAACCTTCACATTCATAACTTCAAATGGGGTTTCAACCCACAGTATTAAGAAGCTGGCCAATGGACTATTTGAAGTAAGAGTAAGATAAGAGTCTATAAACAGGAAAAGATACATTATCACTATTTGGAGAAAAAAATGACCATATGTTTAGAAGACACTAAAGATTCTGCCAAAAGATTTTAAGACCTATACAAGAAGTAGGCCATAAAAACCCATATGAAAATCAAGGCTTTTTTATACATATATAGGGACTTTTCCAAGAGAAAAATGAGATAAAGAAACTCATTCACACTAGTATTAGTGGAAAATACAAAGGAATAAACTCAAGGACTTAAAATACCTGTACAACAAAATAGATGAAAAGATAGTCCATGTTCATGGACTGGCAGAACTAAGTTTGTTTAAATGGCCACCTGCCCCCACAATAAACAAATATGTAATCTAAAATGTTACAAGAAAAATTATTTCATACAATTAATATTTGCTAAAAGTTCAAAAATCATTCCCAAAGATCACTTTAGCTCTTCCAAAGCAATTTTCAATACTATTTTTTTAAAATGTTGTGTAGGTATTTTGTCTCTATGTGTATTTATGCATCACCTGCACACAATATCCGTGGAAGCCAGAAAAGGGCATCAGATCCTTGGGAACTGGACTTAACAGGCAGTTGTGAGCTGCCATGTGGATTCTGAAAATCAAACCCAGGTCCTCTGGAAGAGCAGCTAATGCTCCCAACCTCAGACAATCTCTTCAGCCCTGATGCCAGCTCTTAATCATTGGTTATCCTTATTCCCAATACCCACTACTGTAGGGAAAGTTAAAGACAGTCATAATTTTGACTGTAAGAGAGCTACCAGTTGGGCATGGTTGTGAATGCCTTTATTTCCAGTGTTCAGAGACAGAAGTAGATGAGTCTTTGTGAATTCTAGGCTTGCCTGGGCTACAGAGTGAGACTCAGTCTTACACAGACAGACGAAAAATGTTCCTGGCATCTGCTCTGCTGTTCTAATCAGGCCAGAGTACTTAATATGCTTAGGACAATGCCTCACAACAACAACAACAACAACAAAAAACCTGTCTAATTCAATAACATCAAAATTTAAAAACTCAGAGTTAAACGCTGGAATATTAGCTAATATTTCCTAGAATAAACTCAAAATTGAGGCACTAATAAATCAAATAAAATTCAGTCATTTCTTTCATGCAAAGCCAAGTTTCCTAACACTAAGTGGAATAATTTTACTTATGGTGTTCCACTTTTTTTTTTTTTTTAAAGAACTACAGGTTTTCAATAACTATAAATGCTGAGACTGAATGAAAATGTCCTCACATATTTATCCACTATTTTCTAAAATGTTAAAAAAAAAAAAAGGACCTCTATATTTGTTTTTTCAGCATAGTAGACTGAACACAGGGCCTCATACATGCTAGGCAACTGCTCTACCACTGAACCCTACTTTGTTTTTGGAAGATTAGTTCTTCACTTGTCACTCTGAACATTAGTAGTACTTAAGTTTACAGTTTTATTTGAGAATTGATTAAGTGTATTTAAAGTACATGGTATAGTAGTTATCAGAGAATGTCAATAAATTTTAGGCAGGGCCACTAATTATTTTTATGCCTGTTTTTAGCTGTTTCCTTCTTTGGGTCTTTTCCTTTGAAGATAGTCTTATTATGCAGCCCAGGTTGGCCTCAAACTTACTAACCTCCTGCCTCAATCTTCCTAGTGTCGAAGTTCTATGTGCTACTATACCTAGCTGGACCAATCAATCATTATTTTTATGCTTGCTCTTCCATCCAGATTATAAGCAACTGATGGGTATAGAGATAAGCACTGGGGAAACCAGGAATGTTAAACACTCATTGTTTTTTCAAAGGAAGAGATATATAACCTGGTTACTGCCCAGGAGGCCAGAAATTGTTGTTGTTAATAGCCTGGTGACCGGTGCTAACTATAGGACCAGGCTGTATCTGACTCCCCCAGACTCTTCCTCCTGAGACATTTACTTTGAATATTGTGTCTGTCAATGGAATCTACCCTTATAAGAGATGTCACATGTACTTTACAAAGAGAGAAGTGGTTGAGAGCTTGGTAACTTTTGAGCTATCTGTATGGCCAGGCCATACCTGGCTCCCCCAGACTTTTATATTTAAAATCGGTCATTTTCCTTAGATTCTTACCCTTGAGCATTGGTTCTGAGTCAATAGAACCCATATTTATGGAAGAGGTAATATGTACTTTGAAAAAGAATTTCAATATAATCTTATGTTAAGTTTGGATGGAGTTATTTATCATTAAGGAATGTTTCTCAAAATTGTGTTTGCTTAAATATGCCTTAAATAAACTGGCTGGGGTCAGGCTCTAGAAGTTTGAACCAACACTAGCCACTGAGTCATGTTGAATCAGATTTCCTTCTCGTCTCACAGACTGACACTTGCTAGCCCTGGTAGTTACAGAGACATCCCACACACAGACATGGGGAACACATATATTTATTCCTGAAATTTTGTTTGTTATTTAGACCCAAATACACAAGATAAAGCAATTTATTCAGTTTTAATTTCTTTTTGCTCTATATGTACTCTGCCAATGATTACTACCTTGTGGAGCTTTTCTACAAAAATCTCTGTCATAGGGCTACAGAGATGGCTCGGCAGGTAAGAACACTTGTTCTTCCAGAAGTCCTTGGTTTTATTCCCGGAATACATAAACTGCTTCACCACAATCTGTAACTCTATTTCCAGGAGATTTGATGTCCTCTTCTAAGTTCTGTAGGTTCCAAGAACACATGTGATATATGTGTAGGCAAAATACTTATATTTAAAATAAAATAAATCTAATAAAAATTAAAAATCTGTCACTAAGTATTTGTATAATTTTGGCTAGCAACTTGAATTTTTCTGGACTTTGTCTTTTACTTAAACAAAATAGTGGGAGGGAAGCAAAACAAAAAGCAATGAATGAAGTTCATCTGCCTTTGCTTTTTAGATAGGTTCTCACTGTTTCCCAGGCTGATCTGAACTAATAGGCTCAAGTGATCTCTTTGCCCCTATTCCTCCTATGTATACAGTTTCACATCCATTATACTATTTTCTTACTTAAGGCCTCTATTGCTTTGATGAAACACCATGACCAAAACCAAAATAAGTCTGGGAGTAAAGGGTTTACTAGGCTTACACTTCAGCATTGCTGTCCATCACTGAAGGAAGTCAGGAGAAGAATTCAAACGGGGTGGGGGTGGGGGCAGGATCTGATGCAAAGGCCTTATAGGGGAACTGCTTACCAGCTTGCTTCCCATAGTGGCTGCTGCTTTCTTCTTCTTCCTTCTTCCTCCTCCCCCCTCCTTCTTTCTCTTTCTCCTCGGTTTTTCAGGGCAGAGTTTCTCTATTTAACAGTCCTGGCTAGCCTGGAATTCACAGAGATCCACCTGCCTCTGCCTCCTGAGTGGTGGGAATAAAAATGTGCACCATAATGCCCAGTCTTAGGTCACAATTCTAGGAGAGCCAAGACATACCATGTTTGTACTAACTCAAAGCAAAGCCTCTAATTTTTACAATTTAAAAAATTTAGTCTTATTTAATACTGAGAAAAAAATCTATTCATCATTAAAATTTTTAGAATTTAGTATTTTGACTACCTTCTGAAGGTTTCTTTTTTTTCTCGTGATCGGATTTCTTTTAAATAAAAAATGAAAAAAAATGAGAAACAAAAATTACTGAATCAAATACTTAACAACTTTTTGACTCTTTCCATTTTTTTGAGAAAGGATCTTGTTATGTAACTCAGGCCTAAAGCTTGAAATTCTCCTGCCTTTGGGGAGGTGATGAGGTAGAGGAAGCAGGAGTGCTGACTCTCATTAAGTAGCCAGGCTGGCCTATACTTCCGCCTCTGTGGAGGGGCACTATCTTCTTCCGTTTTTAATGCTACAACTTAGCTTCGGTTCTAAGCACTTCTAAGGGAGAAATAAAGCTAAAAGTGTTATCATCCTTCATTGTGTTTTTTACAAATTTAGTTGTCATTCTGTTACAGAAGTACTATGTAATATAAAGAAGAGTGAGCAGGAAAATACTGTCCAAAGGCCAGAATTCATTTTCCCCCCCTTGGGTGCTAAGAATCAGACCCAGTCTTATGCCTATGAGGCAAGTGCCACCAAGTCCCCATGATTACTTTTTTCTAAGCCAGATAATTATGCCATATTGAAGTAAAAAATGGCATTTTGATTAATCAGTGGAAAATACTCTGTTCATATTAAGCACAAAGTTCAAGGCTTTTGGAGATATCTCAGGCCTCACATTCAGAGCAGAAATTAGTTAGGAGCAAAAAATATCTAAAGTCTCAAATGCTTGGTTATTTGAACTGCTCCATTATCACCTTCAACTACATCATAAAAGAGTAAATGTATCTAAAAAGTTTTCTGAAAAAAGTACTAGACGGAAAGATATTTATGCCATTTTCAAGCTGGCTAAAAATTAATTTTTAGGCATTTAGTTTAAAATGACCCAAAATATGGCCTTTCTGTATATGACTACCAATCAAAAATATATAAGCCTTAAAGAATAATAACAGTCTAGAACACAGCCAGTGTAAGAAACAAGATATAGCCAGTTATTTCTGAATACTAAGTTAAACTGCTTAAATTTTCTTTTGTAAGCACCAAGAGACTATTGGTAGCCAAGAAAAGAATAAAATGACTTTTTAGGAAGCTAAACCTATTCTGTAACTATAGTTGAGTAGAGGTTAAGTGTAATTAGAGTAGCCAATAAAAATATTTAATACTTCATACATGGGAGAATAAAGGAGCAGAGGAACAAAAAAAGGTAAAGAATGGCTATTACAAAGGAGGCTTTGATAGGATTTTGAGATGGGTAGTCACATATAATTATAAAATACTTAGTGTAATAACTGGGCACAGGAGAATCATACAGAACTTTAAAACATGGATTCCACTTCCCGAGAAAGAGGAAGAATGGCTTAAATATTAGAAAGATGACAAAGTCTACTTTTAAAGGATGGCTCACATTCTTCTACTGCCAACCTGAGAACAAATTAAATTTAAACAAAACAAAACAAAAAACCTCAAAGAGTTATCCTTTATTTCCTACATCAAGAACTTCATAGCAAATAGGACTTATTATATATGATACAGCCATTATAGGCTATGAGAGCCCCCGCCTCACTGTTCTGGATTTGCACTGCTATTCCCACAAAATATTTCTTAACATCAGGCTAGCTGAGGCTGGTATCCTGGTTGGCAAAGGCTAGTCAAAATTTTTCATGAATAGGCTGATGCTGAGGGACCAGAAATGTTCTGTGATGAAGGATTCACTGCTTCAAGACATGGTATTTTACTATGGATCTTCAAGAGCGCTGGAGGAGCCCCCACCCCCTCAATGCTTCTGTCACCATGATTGTCAAGATGCTAAAGCATGCTATTAAATGGCCTCCCACCTGCAGACTTCCCAGTACTGACCTCATTTGTCCCCTGCCCCATCCCCTCATTTTTATTTGGAGGGACTTTACTCCATATCTCTTACTGTTGCCCAAACCACATGGACTGAAGGCCAGATCTGAATAGATAGCTTCCTCTACCATCCTCACTCCCGTGTGTTAACTAAAATACAAACAAACCACCCAGAAAGTAGTTTTACCACACTGTTAACTGTTGAATAAGGCACTGTAGCAGACTTGTAACATAAACATTCACATCTTACATTTAGATCGTTTAATTGTTTTATTATTTGGGAGGGGGTATATGTCACACCCAGTGGAGATCAGAAAATAACCATGGAGTTAGTTCTTTTCTTGCACCTTACATGGGTTCCAGAAAAGCATTAGTATTGCCAGGTATGTGCACAAGTGACTATCTCTGAATTACCTGACTGGCCCAAGATGTTTTTTTTATAGCACACTGCAGGTAGGTACATAGTCTTATCTCCACAAATTCCCTAAAAAAAGTAGGCAAATCAGAAACCCCCCTTTCCCAACTATACAAGCACTAGATAGTTAAATCTCATAGCTAGAAATAACAAGAGAGAAACTAAAATCCAAATAGATGAACATTCCTGTGGCCCCACGTGTTCTGTTTCTGAAAGATGACCAGGCGACTATATGCTTCTGTGAAAAGCCACTTAATTACACTACTCTGCAGCCTTTAAAATATGGTCAAAGAAAATTAGCATGTTCTCTCAACTGGTTGCTTCATACTTTATTTGTTAATGGATCACACTTTTATCATCCAATAGTAACATTTATTGCTCAAAATTCATAAAAACTGAGCTAATAAAGGTGCAGAAGAGTCCTGAGGAGAAATGTTAGAAATGTGATTACCTCCCTACTACCCATGAAAAATGAAACTTAAGCTACCAACATTCCAGTTTCCAAGTGATCTTACATTAAAAATTACTCTTTTCTATCATGTTCCAATTTCAACATGCATTGCCAAGGTGAGCCACTTGTCTTAACCAGACAAACTTTTCAATAGTAAGATATTAACTCATAGCTCTAAAAATATGCTAAAAATGTAACAAATCAGCCTCTGTTTGATAAATTAGCTATCATCCAATGGTATACCTATACCTATACCTATATGTATCCCTAAATATAACTATAGCAATTGTAAGTCTGTGATATTTCACATATATTACAGCTCCTCTCTTCCCAGGCTACTCCATTGTCTCCTGCAAGGGTTTTTCTGAGCTCCCTAATTCAACATCAGTCTTGCTTTTTGTGGATCATTTCTCACAGGGATGCCAGATTAACTTTCCTGAAAGGATCCCTATTACCATGATAGTGCTCCTTTAGAAGTTTTTGTTGCCTCTTTCCCTTTTAAAGCTACTGTTTACTGAGAGTTAACCATGCAACATTCACTCCCTTGGCTAGTACGTGTCATGCATAATCTAATTTAAACCACACAGCAGTCGCCTTATTGAATGGTGTGCCTTACTTTTAGCAAGACACAAAATTTGTCTGTGCCTGTAGCCTGTTTGATTCCAGGGCACTTTGTCAATTATTCTGTAGGACATCTTTGAAATTCCTTAGCCTGATACTTTTAAGATTTCTTTTGACTTACACTTTCCCCATTTTATTTCTCCCTACCCTGGCTCCAAAATCAAACTAATTATTTCCCATGCAATCCTTATAACTTTCTACCTACACATTGTTTCTTACACCCACAGAAACAATTACTGTTTAATTTTTATATGTTATGTTTTCTTCTCCACTGTCTTATAAAATCTTCCCCAAAATTCACCTATTTTCTTCCAAACCTTCTCCTCTAAAGCACTTAATCCATGCCTTTGAAGCACTATGCAATTTCTACCTTGAAATCAAAATATTTATTGTCACACTAAAGCAAGCAGATTTCAAGCTCTGTCATGGAGTTAATGTCTAATTTGTATCTGATGAGCTCATACTGTGTGCAATACAATAGTCCTTCTTAGTTACATTATGAAGCTGCAGTATGCTTTCTAGTTTCAGTGAACAAGAGTAAAATATAGCAAAAACCAGAGGAAGGAAAGAATATTCACAAAACTTTTAGAATTTCATGTTGTCATTGTTTTATTACTAATTATTTTCTGTCCTTATTTTATGAACTGATTTACTATAAGCATGTTTACATATAAGAAAAAAACATTATTTACAGGGCTTGGTACTATACTAAACTTCTTCAGGCATCTCTGTAATACCAGCACAAATTCCATAAGAATAAGGGAGACTATATATACTGCGCTACATATCAATAAGTAATCTTTTGAATGAGTATCTTTGGCTTGAAAGAAATACTTTTATTTGAGAGGGAGACAGTCTTATAATTAATGTCCTCATTCATAATTTTACAAATATAAGTAAATCAGCATGGACTGTCCACATGGTAAAATGGCCCTTAAACCTAAAATTCATTTTAAGTACAGACTACCATTTATCAAAGCCATGCCTATAAGGTTAAGCCATGACCACTCTTCATTCACTGAATACATATTTTCCTTTAAAGTAATGAGGAGTGATGTTCAGTATCACAGGAGTAAATGATTACTTTTAAAAATACCTCTCCGAAGGACATTGGTTCATTCTGGTGAATACAGAAATATCAGGTCAAAGAGCCTTAAGTAAGAGCCTTAAGGTCTGAAAATATTAACAAAATAGATGTTTCTAAAGTGATAGAAATTGGAATCACAACTAACAGGCTGTTAAGTATTTATAAGAGTAACTATTCCCCACACTGCTTTTTAAAAGGCAGCCCATTATTTTTACTTGCATTCACATTGGGCTAAAGTAAAAACTACAACAAATAAAAAGTTTATGCATAGAATTAAAGTATAGGTACGGGTATGCCAATAGTAGCATATATGACTGGCATACACAGGCCTCAGTTTCTAGCAAAGTGTATATGCTTTATATGAACAGAGAATACAAATAGGATACCATTTATAACAATGATAAGAGTTAAAAGAATCAAACCAATTTTTTAATAAAGAAAAAAACAAAATAATATAAACTTTGTTGTTCCAAACAGGATCTCTGTAATTCCAGCTGTCCTAGAACTTGTATGTAGATCAGAGATCCACCTGCCTCTGCCTCCTGAGTGCTGAGATTAAAGGTGTGCACCACCACACCTGGCTATGAACTATTTATTATCAAAGAGTTAATATCAAGGCAACTGTGTGAAACCATGAAAATTTATGCATTCCTGGCTGCTCTGGTACTTATCTTTGTCAAAATATTATCAATACTGCTAGAATAGCTCAAGCCCCAGAAGGACTTATTAAGAGCCAATTTAATGATCAGTTATTTCCTCCTTTTTATATTAGGAATTATGAACTATATAAAATAATGGTTTCATATGACATTTTCATACATGTATGCAATGTACTTCCACCACCCTCATTATAATCAAGTCTTTAAATTTTTTTACTTTTATGAGTCTCTTGCCTGCATTATGTATATGTAGAGTTTGTGCCTAGTGCCCATGGAGTCTGGAAGAGAGCATTAGATAGATACTCTGGAACTGGAGTTACACATGTTTGTGAGCCACTATGTGATTGCTGAGGCTTGAACATGGGTCCTCTAAGAAAAGCAGCTAGTTCTTCTGAGCTATTGCTTCAGCCCCTATAATCAAGTTTTAAAGCACATCTTCTGTACTACTTACCTTGTCATTAGTATGTCCTATCTACAGGCCATTCAGATGGCTTAGCGGTAAAAGCACTTATTGTCAAACCTGATGACCTAATTGGAACTTCATCCCCAGAACTCACAGGGTGGAAGGAGAGAACTCCCACAAGTTGTCCTCTGACATACACATGCATGCAATGGCATGTGTGCAGGTAAATACATACATAAATTCATAATAAATAAATGTTTTTTAATCTGTCCCACCTCCTTGATTACTTATATATGCAAGTTCTTTATTTTCCCAACTGGAATGCAAATAATCTATAGTAACTCCAGTCTACTGGTGTTGGCTCTTCTAGATCCTGGGCAGTGCCATGTATGCTCATAATAGAAACTCAATACTTGCTGCATTAAATTTGAATGAATATTGAAATGTTAGATACAGGGGGTGTGATGGTTGATCTCAACTGTCAATTTGGAAGGATTTAGAATCACCTGAGAGATAGGTCTCTGGGTTTGCCCATGGGGGGTTGGTATCTTGATTAGGTTAATTGAGGTGGGGCAAACAGCCCCTGGAGGAGGCATCATTTCCTGGTCTTGGGTCCTGGATTGCATAAAAGGGAGGAAGCTGGCTGAGAACAAGTGTTCAGTTGCTTTCTGCTACTTGATGGTACAAATAATGTAACTAGCCCCTTCAAGGTCCTACTGCTGTTAACTTTCCCACAATAATGGACTATAAGTTCATCTATGAACCAAAAATATGCCTTTCCTTTAAGTTTCTCAAGTATTTCAACACAGAAAACTAGAAAGTAAGATACAGGAGAAGATGCCTACCACAAAACATCTAAATAGTCCAAAGAGAAATAGCTTCCAAATTCTGTAATGACCATCCTAAGAAGTAATACTCGTGTGGTGACAACGGTATTTCATACAATTACATTACATGCTAGAGCTTTGGTTTGCAGCTTTGTGTTGTATGTACAATCATATGACATACAACCGCATGTCACTACACTCCAGAAAACTTAAGACAAAAAGAACAAGTCAGTGTCTTGTCTCACCTCCTCTGGGGCCTGCCTACTTTTACTCCAACTGTTTTGCTGCAAATTAATCTTTATATTTCTAGCAACATGTACAGAAATCGGATTATACATGCATGATGTGTACTATATACATACATGCGATTTTTTGTGACATTGCCTAATGACCACCTAATAAAGATGAGAATCAGCTAATATTACAGTCATTCTTCCCATAAGTTTTATTTCCCTTTTCAGTGAATTCACTAATATATCCCCCTACCTTTTCTGAAAATAGTTTTTTAATATTTTAAAAGTCGTTTTATTTTTGTGTATGTGGGTACTTTCCTTGCATAGATGTCTGTATTCCAGGGGAGTGTCTGGTGCCTAGAGGCCAAAAGAGGTTATAAAAGAGGTGGCTAGAGTAACATACAGACAGTAGTGAGCACTGAACAGGTGCTATCGAACAAGCCCCCAGTCTTCTCAAAGAGCAGCCAGTTCTCTTAATCACTGAGCCAGCCAGCTCTCCTGTCTCAGAAGTAGTTTGTTTTTAAAGTTTACTCTCTTGGCTATTTGGGGAGTTTTGTTGTTGTTTGTCTGTTTTTCCCTGCCCAGATCCACTCATCACTCTCTTCCATCTGCTCCAGGTTCTAGAGGCTGGCTTCATTATCTTATGTTTTCTTGTTCTCCAAACCTCCAGTGTTGCCAGTAAGAATTACCTACCAGAAACAAGCAAAGAATGATCGGGTTCTTTATTTCCCCAGCTTCCTCCTGTGGTCATAGCAGGGCTGCATTTCATTCAGACCACAGTTCTCAAGTGGCCCCACTATTCCTCCTACAGCTATAGGAAAATCCTAGCAACTAGCTCTTTTGTTCAACAGACTTTGCTGATGCTGTGCTTGGGGTGTTTCACCACTCATTCTTTGTGAACTTTCATTAAATTTTCTTCTTTTCCTGGGCTTGATTTTGTAATCCACTGCATGGATTCTAACAAAAAAAATTTTTCTGTGAGTGTACGCCACTCAAAACCATTATTAACTCTTCATCCTCAGTCTGGGAATTTTTTCCCCTCATCTATGCTTCTCTTTCTGAGTATTCTCCAAAAGATTCCTGAGAAAGATACATTTTATGAGACCTTGATTGACTTAGTACTAAAGTAGATCATATTTTAGAGATATTCTTTAGCTTTTTCTCCAACATGGCTTCACCCCCTCTTCCAAGTATATGCTCCCTACAATATTCTAGATAAGAGCTCTGTGAGTATTACAGCTCAAATGGAAAGGTATCTCGGCAGTCGGGAACAAAGGAATACTAGAAAGTCATACCTCAAAACAAATCTCACATTTACTAGGAGGAAAAAAACCAGGAGGGTGGCTGGCTGCCTCTGTTAGGTGAGAAAAGAAAAAAATTAAACAGAATGAAGAGTTTATAAAGTTTCCTGGGGACAGGGATGGATGGACCTTTTCAGGGTGAAGCTTTCCAGGCTAAGGATTGGTGGGATTTCAAATCCAGTGCTTGGGCTTTCAACTTGTAAGGTCAAGGCAGGGTCCAGCCATTAGGGTAATTAGAGTATACTAGAGGTGGAACCTGGCAGTTAGAAGTCCTCGGAGGAGAGGCCTGACCGTTCATGTGCCTCCACAGGTGTACAAAGTTTACAAAGGGAGTATATCTATATCTACCCACGGAGCTTGAGTTGGCTTGAATAGTCAACAAGCTGTGGGGTAAAAGGGTCAGACAAAGAAACCCACCCTGGCCCTGAAAGAAAGAAACACACTTTGGCCCTAAAACCAGAGCCAAATCGGCCAGGCAGAAAAGTAACCAATCCCTGAGCAAAATCCAACCAATCTCTAAAGCAAGGAATCTAGCCAATTAGAGCTCATGGACTGAAAATCTGACCATTCCCCAGCCCCAAATCTTCTCCCTAGAAAAACTCCACCCCCAAATTGCCGGGTTCCTTGTTCTCCTTGCCTCCTCCACCCAGCTGAGGCAGCCTCTCTCCTGGATTCTTCCCTCCCAATAAATCTCTTGAATGGCCTTTGGGTGACAACCTTCTTTTGTTCCAGCAGCAATGCTGAGCCGGGACAGAACACCAGAAGGGAGCAAAGCTGTAACACTCCAGCTGAGGAAACCCAGCATTGTTACACTCCCTGGACAGAGAGAGAGCTTCTGAGGGAAATGAAGCTGTAATACTTTCCTGAGGAAGCCTTCCCCTAAAGGAGCAGAGTTGTTACACTCTGGGAAACCTCAGCAGGATTGTAACAACTTCACTGGGGAAGCCTTCCCGTGAGAGCAGAACTGTTACACTGCAGAAGCCTTTCCCGGAAGCCGGCTGTAAGGTCTGTGGTGCTCATTGGCTCCCGACTGCCTGAATACCTTTCCATGGAGCTGTAACACTCAGTATTCCTGGGCTTCCAACTGCCAGGAATACTTCCAACTTCCAACCTGAGCTGCACTAACACACAAGGTATATACCACTGAACTATATTTCCAGCTTCCAGTGACTTTTGGCCTTTTTGTTGTTCATTCCATAAAAATATTTATAGTGAGAACAACTATTTCCCTCTCCAACTATGTAAGTAAAAAGGTGATGTAATGAGAGAGGAGGCACTAGAAATGGGACAAGGTTATGGGGAGGACAAGAATACTAGCAAAGGAAGTGTGAAGTGTATTATGAAAATGTCATTATGAAACCAAATAATTTGCCTGCTAACTTAAGAAAATCAGGAGGGGCTGGGAGAATGGTTTTGCAATTAAGACTGCTTCTTGTTCTTCCATGGATCCAAGTTTGGTTACCTGTATCCACATCAGGCAGTTCCTCTAACTACAACTCTAGGGGATATAAATGCCCTCTTCTTGGCCTCCATGGGCAACAGTAGCAGACTTGTTTGACAAAAACTTTAAATCACTGAAGAAAGAAATTGAAGAGGATATCAGAAAATGGAAAGATGTCCCATGCTCCTAGATAGGTAGGATTAACATAGTAAAATTGGTAATTTTACCAAAAGCAATCTACAGATTCAGTGCAATCCCCATCAAAATCCCAGCACAATTTTTTTTTACAGACCTTGAAAAAACAATACTCAACTTCATACG
The DNA here is from genome assembly GCA_033318265.1 of Phyllotis vaccarum. Lineage (NCBI taxonomy): Eukaryota > Metazoa > Chordata > Mammalia > Rodentia > Cricetidae > Phyllotis > Phyllotis vaccarum. The sequence continues at coordinate 68,958,355 of JARWLC010000006.1, forward strand.
GAATAATAGGAAACCAAGGATTGCCAAAACAATCCTGTTCAATAAAAGAACTTCAGGAGGAATCACCATCCCTGACTTCAAGCTATACTATAAAGCTACAGTAATTAAAAAAAAAAACAAAAAAAACCAAAAAAACAACAACAACCTGGAACTGGCACAGAAACAGACTTGTGGTTCAATGGAATCAAATTGAAGACCCCAACATTAACCACACACCTATTAACACCTGGTTTTTGACAAAGAGGCCAAAAATATTCAATGGAAAAGAGATACTATTGTCAACAAATGGTGTTGGCATAACTGAATGGTAGTATGTAGAATAACACAAATAGATACATATATCTCCCTGCACAAAACTCAAATCCAAGTGGATCAAAGACCTAAACATAAACCGAGTTACACTGAACTTGATAGAAAAGAAAGTGGGAAATACCCTCCAACACATTGGCACAGGTGACCACTTCCTAAATATAACACAAGTAGCACAGACACTAAGAACAATAATAGTAAGAAGTGGGACCTCCTGAAACTGAGAAGTTTCTGTAAGGCAAAGGACACAGTCAATAAGGCAAAACAACAGTCTAAAGAATGGGAAAAGATCTTCACCAACCCTACATCCAACAGAGGACTGATCTCTAAAATAAATACAGAACTCAAGAAACTAGAACCCAAAAACCTAAATAACCCAATTTAAAAAATGGGGTTCAGTGCTAAAAAGGCAATTTTCAACAGAAGAATTACAAATGGCTGAAAGGCACTTAAAAAATTGCTCAACATCTTTAGCCAACAGAGAAATGCAAATCAAAACTACTTTGAGACACCAACTTACGCATGTCAGAACAGCTAAGATCAAAAACACAGATGACAGCCTATGCTGGAGAGGATGTGGAGCAAGGGGAACACTCCTCCATTGTTGGTGGGAGTGTAAACTTGTACAGCCACTCTGGAATGCAGTATGACAGTTCCTCAGAAAACTGGGAATCAATCTCCCCAAGGATCCAGCAATCCCACTATTGGGCATATATCCAAAGGATGCACATTCGCACCCCAAAGGCACTATCTCAACTATGTTCACAGCAGCATTATTCATAATAGCCAGAACCTGGAAACAATCCTCAACTAAAGAATGGATGAACAAACTGTGATACATCTAAACAATGGAGTACTACTCAGCAGTTAAAAGAATAACATCCTAAAATTTGCAGGCAAATGGACACATTTGGAGAATATCCTCCTGTGCAAGGTATCATAAGCGCAGGAAGATAGGTATGGAACTTTAGACAAAAAGCAAATATCCAAGCTGTAAACCACAACCCCTGAACAGCCTGGGATCAGAAGGAACTTAAGAGAGACATCCAGATTCTCCTAGAAGAGAAAATAGAGAAGATTACCTTAACAAATTGGGATCATAACGGGTTACAACCAAGAAATATTGGAAACAAATCATGAGAGAATGAGATGGTTGAGTGAGAGGAGCAAAAAAAAGGGGAGAAAAAGAGAGATGGTTATCTTGATAGAGGAAGCTAATGTGGGGTTGGAAAGAGACAGGGTGCTAGGGAAACCTCCAAGAACCCACAGAATGTCCCTGGCTAGATTTCCACCCAATAGTGGAAGGGTTGCCTAAACAGGACTTCCCATATAATCAAATGAATAACCACCCTAAGTGTCATCACAGAACCTGCATCCAACAATGAGTAGAGGTGGAGGCAGAGATCATGGTTTAGCACTGGACAGAGCTCCTGGTCCAGCTGAGAGCAGGGGAGGAGAGTCTGTATGAGCAAGGGGATAGGGATTATAAGGAAAATTCCCAGTGATGGCTGGCTGGAGCTCTGGGGAGCTCACTGAATCAAGTAAAAGAAGCTCTGCCCTCCAAGAGTAGGCAACTGTTGATTGGCTTGAACAGTTATGTGGAGCCTTGAGGGGCGGGATCAGATTGTGTTCCTGTGAATGGCCTGGCACCCTGGAGCTCATTTCCTGCAGAGGAATACCTAACCTAATCTTGATATTGGGATGAGGAAAATGGACTTGCCTGGAGTGGATGTGCCACACTGAGCTGACCCACCTTGGAACTTCTTGCCCTTTTGGGGGAAGGGATGGTCGCATGGGGAGGGGGGAAGCTGAAGGTTGATTGGGAGGGATTGGGAGAAGGGAAGGGAGGAGGGGGATACATGCATGGATTAAAAAAGACCTTTTTTAATTAAAAAAAAAAAACAGACTTTATGTATTGTTGATGCTTGCTACTTAATATTTTTTGAAAGAAAATTTCTACCTAAAAGTAAAATAGCTGATTTATTAATTCATTTAGAAATCATTATTATATTATATAATGTATCTGTATAATAGCCACTGTAACATTGTAACTTTAAGTGATAATCCATCGATTAAAAATTAAATAAATTATAAAAATAACCCAACAGAAAATTGAACAAATAAATTACAGAAAAATCTATATAATGTGATCCCACCAAACGTTAAGTTATACTGTTATAGCTACTTGCCATAGGAAGATACTAAATGCTTAAAATGTGATCAGAAAAACTAAACAAAATTTTAATTTTTAAAACATAATTTAATTTTAACAACTGATACTATAAAACTTTTAAATATTCAGGAGTATTTCTGGCATGTTATTCTACTTTTTAAACTGTGAGTTTAATAAAGTTTAAATGTAAGTCAACCATAGTCCTTCCTCACTTAATGAGAGAGAGGTTCTAAGAAGATGATTAAATCGATTATTGCAATGGAAACAGAGCAAACACACAAAGTCAGTTAACGACAATTCAATGATAGGATAAAGATACAACTCCTAAGGTTGATGCTGTTAAAAGACTACACACTGTTTTACTGTAAATGTGTTTTGGTAAGTAAAGAAATGAAAACTAAAATATTAAAAGTGCAATATAATTTAGCAAATACATACACCAGTAGCAGTCATTTACTCATTTATGTGACTACATTGCTATATGCTTTTATATGGCTGGTACTGAGCAGGTTTGTTTATATAGCATCACCACAAACACATAATAAATTGTGTTGTATCACTAGATAACATCAATTTTTCAGGTCCATATAACCTTACGGGACCATTAAATAATATATGGCCCTCTGCTAACCAAAATATTGCTATATAGTTCATGGTTGCCACTAATGAAAAATTATTAATATAATTGAAATGTACATCAGTATAAAATACACACTGGATTTCAAAAAGTTGTTATTTTAAAAACTGTAAACTATCTTTATTTAATTCAGACTGAGAAGGTTATAATTTTATAAGACATACTATTAATTTTCTTTCTGCCTCCCTCCCTGGGCTGACTATCCTGAACTATACCTCAGATCTTTACTTTTGTTTAATTGGGTATTTTAGCACAAAGCTCTAGATGAGGTGACAAGATTAAGAGGTGTGTGAAAAAAAGCAAGTTCCAAGACAGCATTTCTGTATCATCCACTTCTGCAAATACAGTTTATAAAGTTATTAACAAAAACTGGGAAAACACATACAACTCTTTAAAAAAGATTTAACTGTATGTGAATGTTTTGCCTGAATATATGTGTGTGTGTGTGTGTGTGTGTGTGTGTGTGTGTGTGTGTGTGTGTGTGTGTGTGTGTGTGTGTGTGTGTGTGCCTAGTGCTCCAAAATCTCTTGGAATCAGAGTTACAAACAGTAATAGCACTCGTTTCTGGTAACTGAATCTCTGGTGCCTTTATAATTTCAAAACTAGTATTACTTTAAAAACAAGCACAGAGGTTTTTCAATTGTAAGGAGGCCATTAACACTTTAAAATGTATCAGGTTGCGGATGTGGCTTACTGATGGAGCAATTTCCTACCATGGCTGAGGCTTTGGGTTTGAATCCCTGAACCATAACCTCTGACTCTCATATTAATAACTCATAATAACAAGGGACAGAGAAATAGCTCAATGGGTACAAGTACTTGCCATGCAACTCTAATCACCTGAATTTGATCCCTGAAGTTTGGTTCAAGAAGAGGATATCTTTGAGTTGTCCTTTGACCTCCACATGTATGCCACAGTACATACTCACCTGTACACATGCACACACACGTGCACACACATCCCATACATACATATACAATAGTAATCATTTTAAAAATACAATAATAAGTACTCAGAGAATTCTAGGAATTAAACCCTCATGACTATTGCTTTGCTCTGAATGTATTCACTACAGATTCTCTCCATTCCCTCTAAACAATCATTTTCTTTATCATGTGCTTGCATTAAGTTTTATGTCTTTAAAACTGCATTGCAAGGTATTTCAACTTCTAACACTGAGTGATTTACAGCTTCCTAGAGAAAAAACACTTCAAAGGTCAACAAATTAGTAGATGATTACCTCTATCTAGACGGCTTGCTGCTATACAAATTAAAAATACTGGAGAAGAGGATATTGCTTTGTCAATTAAAAAAACAAAAAAACAAAAAAACAAATAACCATTTTAGAGTTACCAGGACAGGAATATTAACCAAAATGAAAACTAATAAAGACACAGCCAGACTAATCTGTCAGGTTAGACTGAAAAAGTATTAGTAGTATGCTCAAGACTATAAGTGAGGGTGTGTCCCCAGAACAGAAGAGAATCTTAACAAGGAAGATGAAGAATACATATGTCGTCAAGTAGAATAGAATGAACTTTTAGTACCACAGTACTGCAAAGAGTGCAAATAATGCTTTTAGTCTGAGCAGTCTTAGTGGAGAGAGCAAGGGTCTGTCTAGTCTAGTCTAGCAGGACAAAGAGAAGGTTACTAAAGGGGGTTAACTACACTTTTATTCAAGAATGTTAAGTACTCAAAGTGCAAGACGCTTAGTCACTGACAAGAAGAGATGACTACAGTAGATAGAATTCCTGTCCTTTGTGTCTGTTGTTTTGTGACAGTCTTGGGTGGCCCAGCCAAGAGAGCCTGGCACTTACTATACAGATTACTCATTAACTCATGGCAATCTTTTACTTCTTTGCATCCTTGTAGTTAAGAAACCTAAAATCTACCACAGAAATCAAACAAGAACAAAAACTTAATACAACATTAACTGTTAACTGCTGTACCAGAACTACAGAAAAAGAGCATCATAAGAGAATTCTGATCAAAGGAAAATACAAATCTCAACTGATTCACTACACAAAGGTTAAAAAAAAGTATTAATACAAACACATTACTACTGGTAAAATTAAAATAAATGCTTTTTTCAAACACCACTGAATTTCAGCACATTCAGGAGGCAGAAGCAGGCTGATCTCTGTGAGTTTGAAGATAACCTGGTCTATATAATAAGTTCCAAGCTAACCAAGGCTATACAGTTAAAAGTCTGTCCCAACAAAATTAATAAGCAAATAAATACATAACAGGAGGCAGGAGTGGGCAGGGAACCACACATACATCTTATTGCTGAAGATTTTGCCTAGCATGTGCAATCCCTAGCATAGGGGGAACAAACATGTAGTATATATGAGCCATCAGAAAAACTCAGAATAATGTTTGAGTCAGACAGAAAAGATATATAGAATTCGAATTCATGACATATTGTTTAAAGTGGAGCAACAGTTTTCCCCACTACAGCAATAAGAGACCCGACCTTGATGTACAATTACAGTAATCTCATCATTGCCTTGGATTATGACAACCAATTCAAATACTCCTGTAAAGTTACTAAAGCAAATTGTTAATAATTTTCCTATCTATTTAAAGTACATCTAAATATAATGGGAGCTGAGACAGGAGAATCACAACTTTGAGGCCAGAACGCACAGTAAAGTGGCAGCCAGTTGAGGATATACAATGAAGACGGTTTCACAAATAAATCAAACCAAATAAAAACTCAACAATAATTTTAAAATGTATCTAAATATAACCCATCTCAACCACCCTTTGGTAGCATGAATTTAGTTTGTATTCTACCTTCCACTTAAAAAAAATAATTCAATTATTTTTATTTTCTGTGCATTGGTGTCTTGCCTGCATGTATGTCTGTGGGAGGGTGTCAGATCTCGGGAGTTACAGACAGTTGTGAACTGCCATGTAGGTGCTGGGAATTGAACCTAGGTCCTTTGGAAGAATAGGCAGTGCTCTTAACTACTGAGACCCACCTATTATTCTTGATATGCTATCTCAGTTAACTTTCAAAATAAACCCACTGAATTAGGCACTTATATTCCCACTATAAAGATAAGGAGACATGGAAACTTTAACCAGTTACCTTGTTCAGAGACACAGATGAATCTAATGTATTCTAGCAAAGCCTGAGTCTGACTCATCTACAGAAATACACAAGTTAGTGCAAGCAGTGTAAGTGTATCATGCACCATGATTCCTCTCAAGTACCTGTAGAAAAGATAAAGACATGAGCTAATCACCAGTATAAATTTATACTGCTGCAGACAGAACTGATTCAGAACACATAACAGACTCCTTCCCACTTCAATTTTCTGGCCAACCTAAAATAAACATGACTGTCACTAGGGTGGTAACCCACTCTAGTCTATTAGTACACAAGCATAAAGGCCTAAGTCTGATCAATAGAATCCATGTAAAAAGCAGACACTGATAGTGCACACTTGTAATATCAGTGATGCAGGGGTGGAGACAGGCAGTTTTATGAGCTTTCTGGCTGGCCAGCCTATCCTATTTGGAGAATCCCAAGCCATCGAAAGACACTGTCTCAAACAGTGAAGACAGGTAACTCCTAAGGAATAATACCTGAAGTTGTTCTCTGGCCTCTTTATAGATGTATCCACAAAGTTGAGAAAAAAATAAACCAAATTGCTTTAAATTTCAAATTAATTTATCTAGGGTAACTAGGATTGAAAAGACTTAGATATTAAGTTTACAATCAAAGTTAACATTTAAACAAATGGTAAAAGTAGGATTAAGCACATAGTGTGTTTCATTCTGAACTGTTTCTCACAAAACGCTTTTTTTTTTTTTTTAAAGATTTTATGTGTGTGAATATTTTTCCTGTGTGCATGCATGTGGACCACATGTGTGTCTAGTGCCCACGGATGTTAGGAGGTTTGGGTTCCCTGGAAATTACAGGTGGTTATGAACCACCACATGCGTCCTGGGAACTAAACCTAGTCCTTCTGAACTCTTGCAACAAAAGACTCTTATCACCAAGGAATTGGAAAGCTCTGCTTGGGGACAGAGGACAAAGACCAAACACAATTCCATCATATCACAACCACATTAAGCACTAAGACAATCAGATAAAAGGACATCATTGTTAACCATCTTAAGCTTAATTAGTAATCTGCTCAAGATTCTCATCTAATTCAAGTATTTTATTACTTGAATTATATTTTATATTTTAAACGTTAAGAAGAGTTGAAGGTGGCTTCTTCAAAACTAGTTTAAGCTTACCAAAAGAAGTAAGTCTTAAGCAGGCTACACTAAAGAAAAAGAAAAACCAGGGCTTAAGGTTAAAAATGAATTCCCATCTTTGGTATCACTTAAAATGATTTTGGATAAAATAAGTTGAGGCTAAATTTCCTTATGTGCCACGAAGAGAATACTGATTAAAAACTTGGAAATAAAGTTGTTAATATTTAGGAAAAGAAACAAAGAGTACCACTTGAATTAAGGGTTAGAGAAAAACAAAAGGAATGTGATTTAGTCACAGTATACATTTATATTGCTCTAAAACAACATAAAAGAATAACGTAAAAAATAATTATTTTGGGGCGTTAGAGAGACGGCTCAGTGGTTAAAAAGCATTGACTGACCCAGCCCCCACAGGGTAGCTTACAACCATCTGTAACTATTATTCCAGATAATCCAATACCCTTCTCTGACCTCCAGGACAGACAAACATGCAGGCAAAATACCCATATGCATAGAAACTGAAAATATTTTTTCCCAAAGGTGATTATTTTTATTAAGTCTCCAAAAACTTACTAACTTTCCTTTGGCTAACTGTTAAGCATCTATTAATTTCTATTATGTTAATCATTTTCAAAAATACTTTGCAAGGCAGTGGTATTGTATGCCTTTAATGCTATCATTCAGGAGGAAGAGGCAGGTGGATCTGTGTGAATTCAAGGCTAGCCTGGTCTACAAAGCAAGCTCCAGGACAGCCAGTGCTGTTATATAGAGAAACCCTGTCTCAAAAAAACAAAAACCCAAAAAAGTAAAAGACCACAAATTTGCTATAAAGAAAGAATATATAAACGGTCACTGAATACTGTTATAGCAAAAACATATTAAGAACACCTGCAAGGAGAGATGGTTCAGCATCTAAGAGCACTGGCTGCTTCTCCAGAGGACCGGGGTTCAATTCCCAGCACCCACATGGCACCTCACAGCTGTCTGTAATTTCAGTTCTAAGGGATCTGGTATCTTTGTATAGGCATACATGCAGGTAAAACACCAATGCACAAAATAAAAATAGATAAATCTTTTTTAAAAATCTGTTAATGGCAGAGTATATAGACAGTTCCTGTAGAATCAACAGAAAGCCAAGGGAATTTCATCCATTTATTCATGTTTGGTGGTACCCAATGGCTTCATGACTGCTAGGCAAGCATCACACCACTGAGCCACATCCACAACCATCTTCTTTCTACAGCCTTTTTGAAGATTGAATCTTAAATATCCAGATTTTGCATAATTCCTATTAAGATGTACACAAAATAACTATAGAAGTCAACAAAGTTATTTCAAAATAAATAGACTAAATCAGCCATAACAATTTTTATACAGAATAAAGCTGGAAAACTCAGAATACCTATTGTAAGTAACTCCAAGTAGCCAGGACAGTGGAAGGCAAGAGCTCACAATAGATGTTTGCAGATTTTACAATGGTGTCTAGAAAAGAGACAAGGGAAAATAAATGGAGAAGAAAAAAATCTCTTCAACAAATAGGTATACTTTACAACACTTCACTCAAAAAATGTGTCATAAGCCTAAATCTAAAATATAAAACATGAATCTTGTATGAGTAAATATAGGAAAATCTTTTTACAACCTTAGGCTAGGCAAATAGTACTTAAATTGTAATATCAAAAATCCCTCCAAATGGCAAGGGTGGGCTGGAGAAATGTTTCAGAGGTTAGAACACCTCCCGCTCTTGCAGAAGAGCCAATTTCAGTTCTCAGCACCCATGCTGGCTAGATCACGGTGCCTGTAACTCCAACTCCAGAAGACCCCACACATTCTCTTCTGCCCCAGTTCCAGTTTACTGGAACTGCATACACATGGGTACACACATCTACACATAATTAAAAACAACAACAACAAAACTTTTTAAATTCCCAAGATCAAACTAGTAAAATGACTCAGCCCAATAAATGACTTTACTCTTTGAGGTCAACTTGGTAGAGAGAATCAACTCTTGAAAAATGTCTGTATTTCCCCCACTGACTTTTTTTTGTGGGTTGGGTGGGTTTTTTGACTTAAGGAAGTATGGATGTAAAGCTCAAAGGACAAATCCAGCACACTCTTGTTTTTACAAGTACTTTCCAGTCAAGACAGACTACATTAAGACACTGATCCCAAAAGATTATAATGAATCACATTCATTCTGATGCCTGGTGTAAACAAACATACTGCATATAAAAGTATAGTATGTACAATTAGGTGAAACATGTATGCTTGATAATGATAACTGTACAGATTCTTGGCACATAGCAGCCACTGCCCCATGAAACCCAACAAGGCGCCTGCAGAACACACCCCCTCCCCATAGGAAGGGCGCGTCCCTAGGCGTGGCTAAGTAAATCTGTGCCCACCTGCTCTCTTAAAAGGAGCCATGACAGGGAAGTCTCTCTCTCTGTCTCTTTTTCTTCTGTTTCTCTCCTTCGTACCTGCTCAGCAACTCCCTGAATAAACTCTCCTGTGGCATCTGGTAGTGTGTGTCTGATCTCACACGTGAAACCAACAATAACAAACTATGCCATTAGATAGTTTTATTATTATACTGCACTTTAACCATTATTTAGAGTCTATACTTAGAAAAAGGCTTACTGTGAAGCAATATGCTGTGCTGAAATGGGAGCACGACCTGTCTCAAGGTTTCACTGTGTGACTGACCTACACAATCTAGTTTCTATACGCACATTTTGTAATGTTCACACCATAAAAAGATTATCTAGTGATATATCACATTTCTCAGAACATATACCTGCCAGTGCGTGATGCACAAACCATAAAGTTTTACTGGAACATAGTCACGGTTGTTTGGGTAACTATCTTTGAGCTCTACCAGCAGAACTAAATACCTACAACAAGACAAAATGGCCCATGAAGCTTAAAATATTTATAGAAAGCAATCTTCTCTCGTCTTAAGAGTTCAAAAGACAACCTAAGAGGCCTCAAAGTCTTTATGTTTAGGGTCTTTGGAAAAATTATTAACTGAAAAGAAAACCATAAACTTAAAAAAACAAAAGGCAAATGCTTGAATTTGTATGTCAGATGTTTGCTAAACTCAAACTTTAAAAATTTGTTAAACAGCTCAATTATTATGTTACTAAAATCCGAATCTTCATAATTAACCTATCTTTTTGTAGCTTTATAGAAAAACTTCACAATTCAAAATATACTTAATGAGGATATGTGCTTTTCTATTCACCCACATTTTGTGAAGGTATTAAGTTCAAAATCACATAATCTAGAGCTTTTTATTTCACTTCACTTTTTAATGCACTCTTTAGCAAGTAAGCAATCAACTGCAGCCAACACATAAATGGGTGTGACTTCTCAGGCATTTTGGTTTACAGAAGTAAATGATTTCTGTTACTTTAAAGTTCCTATGTTTTCATGATCAATAAAAACTCCAAATTAAAGTTTGTCTTTATTCAAAATAAAATTCACCTGCTTCACATACATACCTTGAACCCCAGTAGTCATGAGGATGAAGAAGGAAGATACAGAGTTTGAGGCTAGCCTGGACAATACTGTGAGATCCCTTCATCCATTTATACACACATACACCATGAACATTATGAAAAATTATATTCCTGGAATGTTTTTGCTATTCATACTATACTTCTAATCATTATTTTAGAGTCTACTCCAACTTAAAATATATATTCATTATACATGTAAAATTCACTGTCTTAAATGGACAGCTCTCCACTCTTACCAATACACTAAATTAAGATTTCCAGATCAATACTTCTCAGATTTTATTTCTCTGCATTGCAACTACACCAGTCTTGTTTTAGTTCTTCAAAGGAGCATCTGATCCCCTCTGCTCCTAATGCTCCCATTAGTAAACTACTGCCTGAATGGAAGGTTTATTCACTATGTAGCTCAGGCTGTCCCAGAAATCACTATGTAGCCCAGGCTGGCCTCAACTCCCAAGTGCTGGGATTAAAGGCCTGAGCCATCACATCTGACTTCAACAGAAGCTTTCCCTGAAACCATCTAGGTCAAGTCCATTTACTCTATACTCACTCCGAACTCAGTTCCTTTCCTTTACAGAATATGGTGGCATAATTATAATTTTGTTCTGTTCCGTCTTCTTCTGAATAATTTACTCACCTAAGGTAAGGCCTGGCAAACTAAGCCAAACCCTGTTTTGTATATGTGAACTCTGCCATTTTTCAGTCTAAGGTCTAAGTAAGGCTAATGAAGGAACAGAGAGGCAACTTGTACATGAGACTAGGTATGTACTGGTTCTGACTGTGATGTAATCTGGGAGAGAGTATCTCATTTCTACTGCATTTCTCAGAATATATCCCGATCTTCAAGTGATACATGAACCATACAGTTTTACTTTAACAGTCATGTTCTTTTGGGCAACTACCTTTGCACTCTACCAAGAGAACTAATATTTGGAAAATTTCTCAGGTGTGTAAACTGAATGAATTTTTTTTTTTTTTTATCTACCTTAAATTCTTCCTTGGTTGTCCTCATCCTTTATAGGAACACAATTTCTTCCAAGGCATTTCTCTAGATTCCAGATCTTTTTTTTCTGTTTACTTTGGGATTTTCCCCCCTAAATTAGAATTTTTCTTTTGGAATTCATATGCACTTGTAAGAAGATATACAGAGCTCCTACACTTTACTAACTTTTTAAAATATAGTGCAGTATCACATCCACATGCCCATAGTATTGGTTAAGATTCTTATTTTCATAAAGATCCTTGGCATAGCCCTTTGAGGATCACACCCATTTCCTACCATTCCTGTAGCACCTTCGTCTATTCTTAATTCTGTCATTTCAGGTATATTATGTAAGTGGAACCACACAGAAACTTCTTAAGATTCCCCTACTAAGTGGTATCTGGAAATTCATCCACGTTATGCCACATATTGATCTGTTTCTTTTCACTGCTGGATATTATTTCATGGAATGAGTATATCAGTTTAAATTTTTCCCCACTAAGAGATATGGGTTTTATTAAGAATTAAGCTTCTATCAACATTTGTGTTAAAAAAAAAAAAAAAAAAAACAACAAACCAAAAGTCAAGCAAACAAACAACAAAACCCCATAACTCACTTTGTAAAGCCATTTTAACAACATGTCCAAGGAAACCCAGTGAAAAAAACACTTGGAATATCTAGTGATACACATAAAATTTTCTTTGTTCACCTAGTACTTTTAAAGAATCTACAAACTCCATTTTGTATCAAGAAATTTTATGTCAGGACTGAGATGGCTTAATTGATAATGTACTTGCTATGAAAGCATGAAAACTTGAGTTCCCTGAGCCATTATTTTTTTTAAAAAACCTAACCATTGTGCCTCTCACACCAGCATGGCTCAGTGGCCAGTCAGCCTAGCCTCATCACTGTGCCCCAGGCCACTGAGAGATGCCATCTCAACAAACAAGGTGGACAGGTACTTCAGAACACTAAAGGCTAATCTCTAATACATATAAAGCACAAGAACGCGTGTATACACAAAGAAATTGTAACATGCAAAACACAAATAGTTGTTAAGATATTAATTCTCCTGATTTTATACAATACCCAATTTACCAAATCTTTAATCTTCTTTCCCTTCCTTTCTTGGCAGTAAAAACCGAGTTACACCAGCCAGAACCACCACTACCCTCTCTGAGTTTAAGAATGTTAATATGCATTACTTTAAAAAAGAAACCCAGAATGGTTTTTGTTTAAAATAATCCTAGAAGCATCCAAGTCTGACTCAACACTGAAAAACTAGTATGAATCATGCTAACTAGTAAGGAGAAAAAAATCATGATCATCTCAATAGATGCAGAAAAGTTATGAGAAAATTCAACATCCATTCATGACAAAACCAAACAGCATCAATAACTGGGGAATGTTTTTCATTTAGCTCAAAGAATCCATCAAATGGCCTATATTTTAAAGGTGAAAATGAAATGATTTCCCTTTAAGACAATAAATAAGACAAGGCTAATCTCTTTTATCTATCCTATCCCAAACCACTGGGAATCCTAGTCAGTGAAGGCTTAAAAAAAAGAAAGAAAAGAAAATAAGAAGCATTCAGATTAAAAATATCTTTATGCACAATTCTCCAATTAGAAAAATTGCAATTTATCAACCCCTAACCCAGGGAGAAAAAAATTCAGGGGCTAGAGAGATGGCTGAGCAGTTAAACATTTGCTGCTTTTGCAGAGGAACCAGGTTCAATTATCAGCCCACACATGGTGACTCACTGTCCACAACTCTAGTTACAGGGGATCAGTTGTTCCTTTCTGACCTTACCAGGCATGACAGACATATATCCAAGCTAAACCCTCATATATATAAAATAAAATAAAAACTTAAAAAGTTAACACGCAGAGCTTAAGTCCAGCTACCTGGGAGACTGAGGCAGGGGATCATTTGTGCTCTGGATCATTCCAAGGTCAGTCTACATATCAAAACAAACACTGAGACAAAAATGGAGGGTGGAGGCTGTGGTACAATGGTACATGTCTATAATTCTCAGTACTTACAAAACTGAGGCTGCATTTTTGAGTTCAAGACCAGCCTGGGCTATGTAAAGAACTGTGTATCAAAAGATGTACAAAACAAAATATAAAACCATCTTCTACAAATTAACTGAATTTCCATATGTTAATCATCAATTAGAAACTATTTTAATTACCATCTTGCCATCTACAACAGAATAAGACTAACGTGCTTAAAGATCTAACCTTGTGCATGATCTATATGTTGAAAACTGTAAAACTCTCATGAACAAAATCAAACACCAAAATAAATAGATAGATAGATAGATAGATAGATAGATAGATGGATAGATAGATAAATAAATAAATGCTGTGTTATAAATTACTAGGCATAGGCTTGTACAGTTTAGTGGTAGAGCACTTGCTCAGATGCTTAAAATCCCAGTTTCAATGGTCAGTATCACAAAATTAAATATAAATTAAAAATAACAAGACAATAATATTAAGATTCCAGGTCTGCAGATAAATCAGTCTCAATCAAAATGCCAACATGATATTTTTGTGGTTATCAACAACCTGATCCTAGGTGTTGCATAGAAAAGCAATGGAACTAAAATAACCGAATCGAAATGGAAAAAGAACAATTGGAGTATTCACATTACCTTTTATTAAGACATGTTTATTATACAGTAATCAATACGATGTATTATTAGTAAAAAGACAGATCAATAGGATGTGTCAATGTTGTATTACTTTTGACAAAAATATGGAGCACTTCAGTAAGAAGTCCTTTCAAGTGTCATGAACTAACAAGACAATGAAATGGAATTACTTGTATCTTTCCCTTCATATTAAAAGTTAATGCAATGGAACACAAATCTAAGTGTGAAATATAAAAATATATAACTTGTGGGAAAGGTAAAGAGGAAGAATCTCAGTGAGTCTGGGTAAGGTAGACTTTCTCAGCTACACCAACAGCACAGCTCAGATCCACAAAATAAACAACTGATCATTTGCATTTCATCAATGCTGACACTGTCAACACTTCAAAAGACAGTTATTAAGATGAAAAGGTTAATGGGTTAGGAGAAAAACCTTGGCAAATTACTTATCTGACAAAAGAAAAGGGACAGGCAGTTGAGCACATGCCTAGCATAGGCAAGGCCTTCTGTTTGATTCTCTCAAAAGGCAACAACAAGAAAATGTAAGTCTAGCAAGCTGGTGCATGCAATGGTCATAGCTACTGGAGAGGCTAGTACAGGAAGATCAAAACTTCAAGGACAAGTTGGACAACAGAGTAAGACATGTCTAAAAACATAAATATATTTAAAAATAAATAATAAGTAAATAAAATGTGCAAAGAATTTAGTTACTTTACAAAGTGCAAACAAGCACATGAAACAATTAGTTTTAACTATAGTTATAACTATAAGGGAACTGTGATTTTAAAATACAGTGACATACTATATTATGTATCTATCAGAATGGCTAGAATGAAAAAGACTGGTTATACCAAGTGCTAGTAAGGATGTAAAACTACAGGGACTCTCATTCATTGCTAGCAAGAATGCATAGTAGTCCAGCTACTCTCAAGAGACTTTCACAATGCAAAAGGTTCCCAGACTACTGCAAAAAAGTACCACCAACACAAAGGCCTCTGAAGCAACACATACTTAAGAACTTTTAATTCTGAAAAGTTAGAAGCCTGAGGTCTCCTGGGCTAAAAGTAAGGTGTTATCAGAGCTGCTTTTTTAAATGCAGGTGCCAAAGGCTGATCTATTTTCTACTTTCTGGAAACCAAGCATATTCTCTGCTCGGGGTTTCCTTTCTTCCATCTTCAAACACACCCGTTTTTGTTTTTTTCATCTAGAAACTGTCTCTACTGTTTCATCTTTTTTTCCTGATTCTATCCTTCCTTTCTCCTTTTAAAGACTTGTGATAATTAGGCACACCTGAATATTTCTATATGCTAAAGATAGCCAATTAGCAACCTAAATTAAATTTACATGTAACCAAATACATTAGAATATCGTCAATGGCCATTGTTTTGCCTACTAAAGACTGACTTTGTTTTAATTTTGCTGTTTTGTTTCACTTTAAATACAAGTTCATGTGACCCAGGATTCCCACTTGTAACTACCCAACCTGGAGAAAGGAAAACACGCTCATACAAAATACCTATTAACACAGATTTATGTCAATTAAAAAAAATTATTTTATGTGTATAGGTGTTTTTCCTGCATGTGTGTCTATCTGTGCAGCATGTGCATGCAGTGTCTGCAGAATCCAGAAGGTGGCATTAGATCCTCTGGAACTAGAGTCACAGACAGTTGTAAGCTGCCATGTGGGTGTTGGGAATCGTATCAGAGTCCTATGGAAGTACGACCAGTGTTCTTAATCACCTAATGTTCTCTCCAGCCCCTTATGACAACTTTATAATTACAAAAAGCCTGAAAAACAAACAAACAAACAAACTTAGATGCCCTTTATCTGGTATTGGATAAACAAGTGGTGGTACACTCATAGAAGAGACTACCGTGTTCAGCAATAAACTAGAAGGAACTGTGGACAGGCTCAGCATAGAGGAATCTCAGATATGTCATGGTAAATGAAAGAAAAGCAGAAATGCTTGCTTCAGCAGGATAAAAATTTGCCTGGCACTTAGGATGGTATGCAAATTGCAAATGTATGAAGTATTCCACACCTTTAACACAGACTTAAAAGAAATGGACTGTAGAAGAAGAAATAAAATCCTGGGCAGTGGTAGAGCACGCACGTCTCTGATCCATCAGAGCACTCAGGAGGCAGAGGCCAGCCTGGTCTATAAAGAGAACTCCATAACAGCCAGCTGTTGCACAGAGAAGCCCTGTCTCTGAAAAACAAGAAGAGGAAAGAGGAAGAGGATGAAAGCAGCAGCGATAAGGATCATCTCTGACCACCTCAAGAAAAGAGCTAAAGGACACAGGAACGGAATGGAGACAGTGGACGGAAAACCAAGGGTGGTGCTAATAAAAGGAGATTTGAAAGGAATCTCCATTTTTAAGACATACCTAGGCTTTATAACAACACTCAACATCTCAAACTACTCCTTTCTAAAAGAACAAAGATTCCATACGCAGTAGGTATAGAGATCTTTCACAAGAGGATAAACTTTGAATGAATGGCAAAAACAGCTAAATACTGTTATGATTAAGATAAAATGACATCTTAAAAATAGAAATGATAGGAAGGGGTAAATGTTTGGGAGAAGGCTTTTAAAAGAACAACACATGAAACTTGTGTTTCTTCACTTTGCCAACATACAAATTTTTAATCCTTTTTTTTTTTTTTTTAAGGAAACAAATACATTATCTTCTCATCCAAATGGACAGAAAATTTAAAACCTGACAATGCTAATGGGGGGTAAAGATGAGAAATCACTTCCCCTCACAGACTAAATGCAGGACTAAAAACCATTGCTCTTCAAGGGTAATCTGGCTGTAGCCAGGTCAGATTGAAAATGCACATCTGTTATCCACAGCTCCCTTTACAGATGGCATACACTTTGGGAAACCACACATAATTTTCAGAGATCCACAGAAGGATATTCATTAAGTATTGTTTGCAATACTGAAAAGAATCCTTTAGATTCAGGGTGCTAGAAGGAGGGCTGGGCAGTGGTCTTGCAGAGGACCTAACTTATGTTCCCATCACCAACAATGGATAGGTGGCTCACAAGAGCCTGTTAACTCCAGTTCTAGGGAGATCCAAGACCTTTGGCTTCCACTGGCACATGCACTACCATGTACATAACCCCCCCCAACACACATATAATTTGAAATAGATTTTTAAAAATCATAATTCAGAAGGCGATGTGGATCACTAAACCACTGTACCAATTTGGATTACCCTTAGGTGGGATTATATTGTTTGTCATCTATTTTAACATTCTCAAACAAATTTAGCACTATGAGTCCAACCCTTACTTGCAAATTCAAGGTGATAATTTTTAGTCATTTGTGGTAAAATTTACTCAATAGTAAGGATTGTGAATTTCTTTATATTTTTGTGTTTTACCCATAAAGCTCTTTAAATTTTAATGTTAGCCTGATACAACAGCTTAGAATGACTTTTAAAACAAGAAATCGTGTCCAAAGGAATCCCATAAAAAGTTCATATTCAAAAAAAAGTATTTAGTAATTTTCATTACCACCAATACTTAATACTTCAAAGAAACCAACACATAACATAATTTGTTACTGTTGCAAAATTTAACAGGTTATTAATTTCTGACATAATTTAAAAGGATAATTAGAATACCATCATCAAAGCATGATAGCGCCCTATTAAAACTGGAAATAACTTTCACCTTGTCCGCTAAATCAAAACTTTAGAATTCTTCGTACCCTGGCTTTCCGAATCTAAATTCTTAAAACTGTAAAGCCACGGTGCATAGCTTCTAAAAGCCCTCCTAGCTACTGTATTAATTTTAAAGTGTCTTGGGAAACTTTTCGACCGAAACCTAAATTCCACACACATTACCGTGTGTCAATCAGCTTGGCAGAAGGTGAGCTATCCTTAGTTACATAATTTGCAATAAAGATCGTTCCAAGCGGCTTTCATTGAAAGTGACTTACAAAGCATTCCACAGGCTTCAAAGTTCAACTTATACAACCTCCCTGTAAGTTCTAAGGAAGCACTATGGACACCGGGTTTTCTTTAGCAGCGGTCACAAGGAAGCAGGAACTGTTTATCTAAAGAACGCAATAAGTAGCAGAACACCAGATCTGACTCGGGCACAGGAACGCTGGCTGCATTCCGTCTTCCCCGGCAGTGTTTCCCCGGCTGCTTCCCCGACTCAGGTCGGGGGAGTCCCCGGGACCTGGCCTTGGCCACAGCGAGGCGACTCCCTGCCGCGCCCCCCGCAACTCCGACGAGGTGGCCCGCGACCGCGCCAAGGTGCGTCCCCGGCCCCAGGACCCGACACCGCGCAAGCATCGTTCCTCCGAGGGACAAAAGGTTGGGCTGGCACCACCGAGCTGTGTGCTCAGCCTGGGGTCCCCTGCCCTCGCGGTACGGGCGGGTCGGAGAGGGAGTGCGAGCCCCGCCGCCCCTCCCCCGCCGCGCTCCCGGGGACCTGTTGATTAAGATCGCCAAAGCCCGACCGCCGCCGCGGGTCCGCCCCTTACCTCAGCGCCCCGGCGGCGGCCGATCCGCTCGCCCTAGTCGCTCCTCCACGCGTCCCGAGCAACCCTGAGACGGGCCGCCCTCAAAACACCGGATAAAGAATCCAGAAACTCCCGATTCCTCAACCTCCGAACCCTTAGTCCCCGCCCCCTCCCCGCCGCCAGCCTCCTCCGTCGCCGCCGTCGCCAGCGGCTCCTCCTCGAGACCGCGCAAGACCGGCCCCCGCGGCTGACGCGAGACCGCGCACGCGCCCCCGGGACTCTAGCGCAGCGGGCGCGCCTATCCCCGGCTGTTCCCACCCTCGGCCCGCCCACGGCCCGGAGGGAGGCTGGACCGGATCGGCCAATCCCGAGCCCGCACGCAGAGCGAGCGAGCTCATTGGTCCGCTCTGTTTCCCGGCGCTCGGCCGCGCGCACTCGCGCGCCTCTTACTGCGGAGCGCTCGCTCTAACTGCCGGAGTTGCCTGGCCGCCTCAGCCCACCTCCCCAGCTGTACACGGTCGCCTTGCTTCCCTGAGACCGGCTCTGAAGCGGCTAATGCTAGACGACTCGCCGCCCTTCTGCGCCTGAGTAATAGTCATCTCTGAGGAAAGCCAGATTCCCTCTGAAGAGATTCCTCTTGTCCTGTCAGGCACGTCAAAAAAAAAAAAAAAAAAAAAAAAAATTGGCGCAAACACCTGGTTGTAAGTCCCACAGTAAGGCTTCTGCAGACGACGCGTTTTTAAAGGCCAGGAAGGATGCCAAGGGCCACAGCTGTTGTCGCAGAATTCTCGGGAGAGAATTTGGAGTTACATAGGCCAGTCTGTAGCCAGCGGGAGGCCATGCTGTGCCACTATTTGAAAAGGTGCTAGGAAAGTGAGTTCATCAGGAACTGGGTTTAGAGCAGACAGAAATATGTTCTATGAGGAAAACTCTTCTGTTGGACTAAAATCCATTGCTTCAGCCTGTTGGATTTTCTTCAGAGGCACAAAGTGTAGAGAACTCTGCTTCAATGCCCTTCATATATGCGAGTGAATTTCCTCGCACTGTAGTTTGTAAGCATTGTCCCCAATATCCTCAGGCCCCTCCCATCTTTTTATATTCTTACCCTCTTCAACTTGTAGGTTGTTAGTGTCCTCAGAGAACACTATGTCCTCTGAATTAAGCACGCCATCAGTTCAAGTGCTCAACATTTTTTTGGAGCCCTTCCTAAATAATTAACCTGAAATCTTATTTGCATTGTATATATGTATGTAACGTTAGTAGTGTTTAGTAAGATAGAGCCAAGAACAGTACTCTGTTATCACTAAAGACCTCATTCCTTCTACCAAACATTTCTCAGTGGATTTACAGATGGACAACTTCCATATTTATGTAGCTGAACTGTCTTAATTCATATTCTTCAAAAAGAAGTGAGAATTTGTGAACTGCAAGTAAACTGACTCCAGAATTCCTAGAAACTGTTAGCAATACACAAAGGTTAGTGTGTGCTGACATTTTCTCTACATTTTTAAGTACATAAAACACAAAGTAACAAGTTTCTAGTTCCTAAAAGGTTTCTCTCTTGTCTCTTTCTCTCTCCAAAATATTGACATTTTGGCTAGCCTACTCTTGTTGTGGGGACCACTCTGTGCACTGTAGTGTGTTTGACAAAATAGTTTCTGTCCATAAGAGATGTGCAGGCACATCTCCCTTTCCAAATGTAATAAAGACGTTCACAGACATTGCCAAAGGGTAAGAGGCAAAATCATCTCCAGTTATGCACCGCTGATCTAGATTTTCATACAGAAGCTCTTTATACATAGTGCTCTCTTTTTAAAACTAAGATACATTTGTCTCTATTTTGTATATATGAGTGTTTCCCTTTATGTCTATGCACACCACCTGTTTACATGGTGCTTGGTAAGGCCAGAAGAGATCTTTAGGTTCCGTGACAAATGCTCTTAGCCACTCTTTCCAGCCCCTTAGATGGTACCTCTTTTCATGCCTTTCAATAGCCTGGTTCAGGCAGTTTTCCAAAACACATCCTGCCTCATGAACACCCTGGCTAGGTCCCTTGTCTTGCTTCCCTAGTTCTTAGGTTTCCCTGTTGTAGACTCCACTCTGATAAAATGGTGGTCACGATTAGTGTGAAATAGTAAGAGCAGTTGCTATCCCAAAATATCTCCTAAAAGAACTTTAACTTTTAAAAAGGGGAGAATGTGGAAACTATGAAATCTATTTTTTAAGTGAACCAAACCTTTTTCAGAGCCCCTACATCATACTAATTTCTGGCCTTGTGTGCAAAAAAGGGGTCTCTGGAAGAATGGAAAGTATAAAAGTTGCAGGCAACATGACTGACTGGAGATCTATGATGCAATGTGGGACAAGCCTTGCTGGGGTTAAATTTTTTTATTGGTAATATAAGATAGTTTTTTGTTTCCAATTTTATGACTGGTAGCTTCTGCAAGTGCAGTCTAATGGATTGTATGGGAGTTAAGGCAATATAACATTCATCCCAAAATGGAATAAACAAGGTCATCAGTCATTTATCTAAACATCCTGTTTGAAAAATTGTTCATCCTTGTCAGAATGCAGTCCACTTGCTGAGTCACCCTGGCAAATCTGTAACTAAACATGATGGATGAATAGAGAAAGCCCAACTGTAAAATCTGGTGTAAGAACAACAGTAGTAAATACCCCTCCTCCTTCACCTTGGTATATGCTTATATTGTCTGCCAGTATGGTAGATTAGTAAACACTATGCTGTTTAAATAGGGGGAACATATTAACACCATATTTTAGCCTCTTGTAAAAAGTCTAAAATCTAAAACCTAAGATTTCAAGATTCTACTATTTATCATCTTTGAAACCCTTAATCATGGATATTATCTCTTAATTTTGTTCTTGGAAAAGAGGTTTCCTAACTGAATTACTGACCTAAGCCCCCAACCCCTTTTCCCTGAAATAGGCTCTCAGTATATTGTGAAGGCTGGCCTTGAACCTTCAGTCCTTAGTTTTCCTCCTATTAGGAAACAAAATGAAAGCATGTGCCACCATAAGTGACTTTTGCTTACTCATTTTTTTTAAGTTATATGAACTATATATAATGCCATTTAAAAGCAAAATCCTCATTAAGACAAATTGTTTCTAAACTAAAAATATTAAACAGTTGCTATCAGGTAGAATGAAAAGTTCCTGTCTGTAATTAGCATCAATTCTTTCAGTTTCATTCAGTATTGTTCAATTGTCCTTAACAAATATTTACTCTTTAGTTAAAAGTATACTGAACACTCCTATGTAATAAGCATTGTGCTATAGGAAGTACAACACTGCTAGTCTCTGTCCTAAAGCAGTTCACAGTGAGTGGGGAGACAGAAAAGTTACAAATAATACAGCAGAGAGCATGGCAAGTGAAATGAAGGAACCAAAGAAAGACAAGGTTCCTGTCAGGAGGAGCCTTACTAACAAGTGGATAAACTGCAGTCAGAATGGGGTAGGAATGGAGATTTTGATGACAGGCTACAAAATGTGTTAGACTGGAGGAATCAGTTCAGGAGATCTGTGGTGCAAAGCAGTGACTCTGGTTAATCATTTATGGTATACTTGAAACAGTAAATTTTAAAGTTCTTACCACAAAAAATAAGCAT
Source organism: Phyllotis vaccarum (assembly GCA_033318265.1). Taxonomy (NCBI): domain Eukaryota; kingdom Metazoa; phylum Chordata; class Mammalia; order Rodentia; family Cricetidae; genus Phyllotis; species Phyllotis vaccarum. The sequence goes on from JARWLC010000006.1 coordinate 68,980,970, forward strand.
ATGAGGAAATGTAAATTATCTCAGTTTATCCATTCTATAAGTATATACATATTTGAAAACATACATCACAAATATGCCATTTTCATCAATTAAATTTAAAATAAAAATAGACATTGCATTAGTCTCTTTTCACCACTGTCTGAGAAACACAGGAAAGGGGCTTGTTTGGGCTCCAAGTTTCAGACCCTGGCTTTGGGGGCATACTCATGGATGTGGAAACGTGGTGAAGCAAAGCAGTCACATCATGTAGGACAGGAAGCAGAGCTAGAAGAAGGGGGGGGGTCCTTTCTATAGGTCTCAGAGGAAGAGAGAAGTTTCATAGTACTGCTTTTTGATTCCAATGGCTGGGAGGGGATGGATCCTGCATTCTAGGGAGGGAATTAGTGATGGTGAGGATGGGGGCGGGGTACATTTAGTTAAGGTATGCCTGTTATACCAGTAGCCCTTGGTGTTTGGCAGCTTGAACATTTAAACTTTCTTGAGGAATTGGGACATCTGCTTTTTTTCTGGAATCAGGGCACCTGGGGAGTCTGTTAGGAAGTCAGGAATTCACAGACAGGCTTTAGATAGGGAGCTTGCCATTCCCTTTACAAGGGGGTTAAGAAAAGAGGTTACTGCAGGTATGTGAAGCCTGATTACCCCCCCTAGCTCAAAAGTTAACACCTTCTGGATTCAATCATCTCTTAATTGTGCCCAAACAGCTGAGGACAACTTTAATCAAATGATCCTTGAAGGTGGGGGGGGGGGGCATGCTTTCTATTTAAAACACAACAGACACAGCCATTTATCTAAATCTGAGTGACAAGTACACATTTTGGATTTATCATAAGAACAAAAATGTGAAACAACCCCAGGATAAGATATTCAATATTCAGGATATAAGTCACTCATCACACTATCCATTTAGACATTTCTTAGTGGCCCTGTGGCAAGCTGAGGACATTTAGCTAAATAAAGCCTGTTCCATGGGATTTCTTATTCTGGAGAGAGGAAGTAGGTAAATTTGGAACTTTAAAATTTTCTGATGAAGCTATGTTCAAGACTGGATTTCAAAAAAGGAAGTTATCTGTTCTTAAAAGCGATTTGCAAAATTACACTTTTTTCTTATCAACTTCCCAATCAAATTTGTTTCATTTGCATGAAAAATATCAGCTACTACTTTTAGTTCATGTTAGTATGTGAATGTCTGTAAATAGGTCTGAGGAATATATGACCTGAACTTTCCATTTGTGAACTCATTTTTGGTTGAAATTTAATCCCCTAACTGCTTAATCAGCTTTTGTGTTTGGTATGGTGGTGTGGCCTATAGTCACAGCTATTTGGGAAGCCAAAGTAAAGGATATCTCTTGAGCCCAGAAGTTAACACCAGCCTGGGAAAGGTAGAGAGACAAGCAAAACCCAAACAAAGTCCAGCTAACTAGGCTAAGAGCTTTCTTAGTTGGTGTGAGACTCTAGGTCCCACCTCCCCAGCAGTAATGTGATAAGAGAGCTGGAACAAAAAAAGCTACATGGAGATTAATTTGAATAAAGTTTATGTGGAAACAAAGCCCCAAAATACAAAAAAGAGGGAGCAGGACAATAAAAGGCAGCTGGACAGATGCTTTCTGAGCTCTTTCCTCAGCTCACTAGCCCACTTTGTGCTTAGGAATGCTTTTTGATCTTAGCAAACCAATTCTGTTCCATACCTACCTAAAAGGCAAGACCTTTTGCTTTATCTGCTCCTGGTGGCTATAATGATTTCCACCTAACCCGGGCTATGCTTTTCCCTTAAACATCAATAAAATTTTCCTTGATCTCCCTTTGAGTCAATGTCTAAATTCTTGTACCAGTGAGACTAAGAATTCCCCAGAGGAACCCCAGTTTTCCTGGTAAGAACAAAACAAAACCCAGTATTTGTCCATGCTTTGTCAGTGTTTCCAATCCTAACTATTTTGTTAATGTTAGGCAATGGTGTGTTTGGATCTTCATCTGGAGTTGAAAACTTTCTCTATTTTCTTCTCTGAACTATTTTTTTTTGTTGTTTTTGTTTTTGTTTTTATAAACCCAAAAAATTATTTTGTGATTTATTTTCTGTCTGGTTGTCAAGATTGTCAAGATGACCTGGATGCTACGATAGCTGAGCTTTGTTCCTTCACACAGCCCTTGTTTAAGTCTGTGACAGGTCCGTTTGCCCAGCCCAGGCAGTAACGCTTTCTCTTGAACTTGGCTGGGTAGCCACACTTGCACGTAGACTTCAAAGCCACAGTGGCAGCATGTATTTCATCTGATTGCCATGCTTTTCAAATGATGGCATTGCCCTTCCTTCCTTTTCTTGCTTCTGCCACCACAACCAAGAATTCTCTGCACTCTTCAAACACGGTTCTTCTCTACCAGTTTCATTAGCATTTCCTTTGTTCTTTGTTTCCCCCAGTGGTAAGTTTTGGGGTGTTCTAGAGTTCTGACCTTGAACAGTTCATTTCTCTCTGGGATTGAATTGCAGCTACAGTATTCACCATCCAATCAGAAGAAAGTCATTTAATTTCTGAGATAAAATGAAAGTGAAAAGAATAGGTCTCTTCTACACTGGTTATGAAGATTAAGTGACTTTATGTAATCAGGCTTTCTCTATCCCACACAGAGACATTACTAACTGTGAAAGCTTGGCCTTGGCTTAGGCTTGATCCTAACTAGTTTCTATTACTTAAATTAACCCATATCTTTTCATCTATATTCTTTTATGTGGTGGTTACCTTTACTCCATACTTCCCATCCTACTTCCTCTGCATCTGGCTGGCGACTCTGCCTTTCTTTTTCCATGACACCTGTGTCCCCAGAAGTTCCACGTAACCTCTCCCTGCCTAGTTATTGGCCATTTAGCTCTTTATTAAAGCAACACATCTTTACACAGTGTAAAGGAATATCCCACAACAAATTTACATATACAAAATGCTTAGAGCAGTGCCCAGATACTGTGCATTATTTTTGGTTGACATCATGTACTCTGTTACTGAAGATCAAAAGACAAAGCTGTGTGATAGGCAATTGCTCTACCACTGAGCTTCATCCATAGCCCTATCATCTTGTTATCTTCACTCTCGATTTCATCTGATCTCTTGGCTTCTAAACACCCTAAACTTCTAAACTTCAAATATGTTTGTAGTCTGCAGCTCTGTCCTAAGCTTCAGATCATATATTCAATCAACAGCTCAGCATCTTCAGTTAAAATTCTAACAAGCATTGAAAATTAAATATGAAAGTTATCATTTTTGTCTAGTTTCTATTTGTTCAGGCACTCTTTTACATGTACATAAAATCTATCAGGAAATTCTGTTGTATCTACCTTCAGCCCAAGTTAGGAAGCTGGCTCTTGGGTAAAGGTGTTTATCACCAACTTGATGCCCTGAGTTTGAACTCTGGGATAAATATGGATACATATGGAAGGAGAGAAGCAGCAAGCACAAAGTAGTTCCCTGACCTCCACGTATTCACTGTCACATATATGAAAAGGCAGTATGCACATAAACAAATAGATAAATACATGAATAAGTGCATTTATTTTAAAATGCTAGCTAGGTTCCAATCCTGGTGTTTCCAGTGTCCTTCAAACCATCACTACAAGTAGCCCCATCAGCATTCTCTTGTTAATGTAGCTGCCAGAAAGCTAAATAATGAAGTCAAGTCACTCAGTACTCTGTGGGTCAATATGATCTCTCTTTCCTGACCTCAGCTCTTCACACGGTTTCCCTTTGTCATTTCACATCAAACATGGCACTACTCCTTTTGCTCCTTCTGTTCCAACAGCTTCTGCTTCAAAGCCTTTGCATTTGATGTTTGCTGTGCTTTAAGTAATCTCCACAGGCTGCTTTACTTCGTGTAGGTCTGTTTCAGATGTTCTCAGGGAGGTCTGTTACACACACCCCAGATAAGCAGCAACACCTTCCACACTATCTCCTAGTACCCACGTCTCTCTTTTTCTTTATACTTATTCACCACCTAATGTACTGTGTATTATTTTGTCTCCCCAAACAGGACTTGTAGGCACTATAAAGACAAAGACTTTATTTTATTCACTATTATTTATTTTTAGATTTCTATTTTATTTCTATTTTATTTTAGATATCTATTTTTAGATTATGGTATTTGTACTTAACAAATATTTACTGAAAGATATAAATTATTGACATGGTCATGAGTAGGTAGACTAGAGATGATGAGTCAGAGACAAAACAGTTTTGTCAGGTGTTTAGCTTATGATTATCTCATAAGAAAATTCTGCGTGAGGGGGAGTGCTTTTGTCTCCTTCTTCCATCAGGTGGCAGGAGGTAGACAGGGTAGACAGTGGTAAATAAAACTATGTGTACTTCCCTGCCTCGTTGCTATGCTTCATGAGTTACTATAGTTACTAGAACTCCTTATCTAATTAGTATTGCCAAGAGTTAGAAACCAAAAAGTTCCTTCCAAAGACAGAATAGGTGACTAATTACTTGCATTTAGCTTTAGCTTCAGAACTTCTGCAAGTTTCTGACAAGCTAAGATACCCTGTTTCTAATATTAACAGCTCTAAATAAAGGCTTACACTGGGAAGTCAGGCTAGTGGTGTGGATTGTTGATGGAAAGTAAAGATCCGGCACGAGAAGCAAATCTACCTAGAATGTGTTAAAATCTGCCAGTGGATGTTGATAGTAGACTTTACAAACTTCTCACAAGAAGTCCCATTCTTCCCATCTCAGAGACTCCAGAAGAATTGCAGTAGGTGTTACGGTCCTCAACATGTTTTTTTATGTCTATTGGTGGACTTGGGAACCAGAAACATCCACGTGGTTCCCTGAACCACTCAGGGAAAAGGACACCTTTTCCTCTTTCCAGAGTAATTTTTAGAGGAATGTTTCAAAGCATACTTGGGACTTTAAACTATTTAAGTGAAGTAGATGTAAACAATTTGTAGCTCCTGCTGGGGTTTGTCTAAACAAATACAGGAAGAAAACTTTTAGGTCTCATGGTCCCTGGGTAACATTTTAAACAAACACAGGAAAGCAGACAACTCAGTCCTTTAATCTCAGGTTAGGACAGCAGAGAACAGAGAACAACTTGGTAGCAGTGAAAATGCATTGGTCCCCCCCTCCTTTTTAGTGTGTGTGTGTGTGTGTGTGTGTGTGTGTGTGTGTGTGTATACATACACACAAAATCTTGGTAAAATGCATGAATTTGCTTTAATGAAGACATGGACAGATAGCATTATTTCATAAAGCATCTGAAGTGTCCCTATAAAATATAGACAGGAAAAGTTCTGGCAATAAAATTTGGGATCACTATTGTGATTCACTATTGTACACAAATGTAATCTCTCCATTTGTGTGGGTCAGGAAACCAGAAGCAAGTTTACTGGGTGACTCTGGTTTATGGCTTCTTTTGAGGTTATAAATCAGCATGGCAGCTGAGACAGTAGTAATCTGAAGGCCTGACTTAAGGGTATCTTTCAAGAAGGCTCACTCTCAAGGCTGTTTACAACAAGCGTCATTTCCTGGTCATTTGGCTCTCTTAGGGTGGCAACAGCTGTCTCACCCCAGAACAAACGGTGAGACATGGACCTTTTTATGATTTAGTCTCCAAAGCTAGTCACTAAATCTCACCTATACTCAAGAGAGAGGGGTAGACTCTGCCCTTGAGAAAATATAAACTATTTGTGACTATATTTGGGGTCCTGGTTGGTTGGTCACCTGGTTTGATTTGGTTTTGCATTTTGTACTTACTAGACAAAATTTATGCTATACACCCAGTCCTGAGGAATGTTATTTTATCTGTGACCTTGGAACATTTTATTTCACTCTGAGCAAGTAACCAAGTAACCGCTTGGATTAAAGATAAAATCAAATATCAGACCATTATCATAATCTATTCCTTTTTCCATTTTTATGTAAGTAACATATCATCTGCTTCCATCCCAAACTCCACCCAACTGTAGACTATGAGCCTTGCAGAAAGCTCATACCATTCCTTTCTCTTGAGTAGTTCAGGAATGGCCACTCCTGTGACAGGATTGCTTTACACCCATTGCTAAGCATTTTGGGTATGGCACTTTCTCAAAAGTTATCAAAAGTTGAAATAAGCATTTAAACCTCAAAATTAATTCATTTGCCTCTGTTTTCAGATGTAGTCTCTAGATAGCTTCCTTTGGCCCAATTTTTCCTTTCAGAATTTTTTGTTGTTGTTTTGTTTGTTAGCTGTACAGACTGTTTCCTAAACTCTACATTTCTGATGTTGTATATTTAAAGGAATAAGAGCCCCCCAAATAAATCTGAACTCTGTATACTGTACTAATACATTCCTAGATTCAAGGGATCCAAATGCTAGTACTTCACCACCATGAACACCTCTGATGTGGTTTTAAAAATATTTTGATAATATGTACATGAGGGTTTTGCCTACATTTATGTCTGTGCACCACATGTGTGCCTGGTGCCTGCAGAGGTCATAAGAGGGTATTGGATTCCCCTGGGACTGAATTATGGATAGTGTTGAACCATGTGGATTGTGGATTCTGAGAACTGAAGCCACGTTTTCAGGAAGAGCAGCAAGAACTCTTAACTGGTGAGCGAGCTCCCTATCCTCTCTGATAATTCTTTTGTTAATTCAAAAATAAAAGGAAAGGCAGCAAAAACTCATTTGATTATATACTACATAGCTTCTATAGCTCTTCACTGGAATGCTAATGGGACTGTGCTTTAAGCTGAAACCTCAGACTGGGAATTGACCCCCCCCCCATGCCGGCAATATTTCCAGGAGTGGAGCAGGTAAGCAAGCACTTTCTGTGGCACAGACCCCTTTGATAGTACAGTGAGATACATTATTAAGAACAAGCAGCTTTGGGTGTAGGTGTACTTTTTTTTTTTTTTAAGCCTAATAAAACTATGTTAGCTTTCTATTTAGTGGTGCTGAGGATTGGATTTAGAGCCTCAAGCATGCCAGGCTCTACCACTGATGGTGTGTATGTGTGTGTGTGTGTGTGTGTGTGTGTGTGTGTGTGTGTGTGTGTGTGTATGCTTTCAGTCACTATAACAAAATAAATGGAAACAAACTTTGGCTCACGGTTTCAATATGAGGTTGCTTGAGGCCTGTGGCAGGACAAGACATTGTGGTCAGAAAACACGTGAGGAAACTGAGCATGTCTTGGTGGCCAGGAAGCAAAGGGAAAAGGAGAAATGGAAGAGAGTCACAATATTCTTACAGGGCACACACCCTTTCTTAGTTACTTTTCTATTGCTCTGACAAATACCATGATCACAGCTACTTAGCAGAGAAAGTATTTAATTGGGCTTATGGTTCCAGGAGTTAGAGTTCATGATTGGCATGGTGGGGAGCATACCATAAGGCAGGCAGACATGGTGCTGAAGCAGTAGCTGATCCACATGTAACAAGCAGGAGGCAGATTGAGAGAGCTAACTGGGAATGACTTGGTCTTTTGAAACCTCCAAGTCTGCCTCTAGTGACACACCTCCTCCCATCGGCCACACCTACTCCTTCCTAAACAGTTCCACCAACTGGGGACCAAACATTCAAACATATGAGCCTATGAGGCCCGTTCTCATTCAGACCACCACATCTGCAATCTAATTGCTGTAATTAATTTTCTTCCACTAAGCCCCACCACTGAAAAGCCAACTATCTCCTCATAGTGCCAAAACATGGGCCTACATAGAACTTCATTGTTATGTATAATTATATATAACTTTAAAAATCAACTTGCCAAAGTAAAACTTATATGAAATAAAACTTGCCCACTTTAAAATATTTTTATTGAAAAATATATACATGAACATAATGGCCACTTCAGTCAAGAGATAGGATATTTCCATGTCTTCCCTGTACATCTTTCCAGTCATTGCCTTCCTAGCTAAGCATGCCCCAGATAGCCACTGACCTGCCTCATGACAAGGTTGTCTCCCAAATCATCTTTTAAATCACATTGTGTACTTTTTTTTACTATCTGTCCACTTTTATTCAACATGTTTCTACAATTGCTCTGTTGAAGCATTTATGACTAGTTTGTTTCTTCTGGTTGCCAAGTGGTATTGCTATATGGCCATACTACAGTTTGTTTAACTCCTTGTCTGTTGATGGGTAATTAGGTTGTTTCCAAGTTTTTTTCTATTATGAATAAACCACTATGGCCATTTGCATATAATCCTTGTTCTGAACTTATGTCTTGTTATGAACATGTTTTTCATTTTTCTTTGGTCATCTGAGAAGAATGTTTGAACTGTTTTCTAAGGTGTGTACACCAGTCTTTTGAAGAACTCTTATTAGTTAGCAATAACCAGTCATAGTTAAGTCTGTCTTTCCTAATTTGTCACAGTCAATCTATACCAGAGAAATAGTTTATAAAGGAAAAGTCATTTCCAAATTTCAAAGTGTTTATGTGTACTTCAGATTTTAACACAACCCCAGTAGTAGTCTTTTTGATTTCATGGAAATTTTTTTCCTCACATGGAGGTGGGAAAGAAATTCTTCCCATCTTTGGAGCAGTAGGTAAAGGTAGACAAAGCCCCTGGGCTATGAGCCAAGAGAATAGGTAAAGGATTCTTCTCTAAAGGAGTGCTGTTAAATGGAAGTATACATGAGTTTGTACATTACAATGTTCTTTTAGCTTGGCTATAGAGCTCCTTCATGCCCAAATGCTGGTTCCACCATTTTCTAGGAATACCTTGAGCAAATATCTTCCAAGCTTCATTTCACCATCTGTAACCAAGGAAAACAACAGTACTCAATGAATTCCGTGCAGATTAACTGAGATAGTGCATGAAAAGCATGTGAAGAATGACCAGCAGGTTTAGAACATAATTAAGTGGTAACTGTATTTTTAATATGTATGAATTTTTGCCTGCATGTATGTATATGTATGTGTACAGCATACATGCCTGGTGCCAATGGAGACCAGAACTGAAGTTATAAATGGTTGTGAGTTGCTGTGTGGGTGCAGGGAACTGAACTTAGGTCCTCTGCAAGAGCAGCAAGTGCTCTGAACTGCAGAGCCATCTCTTGAGCCCCTAAATGGAAACTTTAAAAAATACAAACCATTCTTTAGACAGAGATTGCCTGTAGGTTCCTGCTTTTCTCTTTAGCTTTGGTGTTATGGACATTAAAATCAGGGACTTGCACATGCCAGGATTGGTAAGTGCTCTACCACTAACCTCCATGCCCATCCTTAGACCTTCCTTTAAATGGAGTTTTTTTAAAAATCTGGTTGAAAATGACATTCAATAAATTGTCACTTAGTATCATGCATTGCCAAATTATAGATTCAATAAATACTATTTAGCACCAAGTATTCACTAGAACACAAATGTATAAAGGTCTTACTTTTAAGTGAAAGGTTAAAAATTAATACTAAGAAGCAATTAAAAGAAAAGATTAGAAGTTGGAAGATAGCTTAGTTGTTAAAAGCATTTGCTGCTCTCCCACAAGACCTGGGTTCAGTTCCTGGCACCCACATGGTGGCTCATAATTATACTATACATTATATAGTGCTATCTACTATATCATACTCCAATTCCAGGGAACCTGATGCCTTCATCCAACCTCCAAAGGCATTTACATGGTGCACACACATACAGGCAAAACACTCATACACATAAAATAAATAAGTCTAAAACTTAATGTTAAAATTAAAAATAAAACTAAGGTCTTGGGATGTAGTAGAGGACTTTTGAGTAAGGCCCCAGGTTCATATCTAAGTGCCACTAAAAATTAAAATAATACTAAAAGTAAAAATACTATATTTATAATGAAGCTTTTCTTCATAACACACACACACACACAAATAAAGATGTCTATGCAAAGACAAGATGTCTTAGATAAAGGTGCCTGCTGGCAAGCCTGAAAAACCTGAGTTCAGTCCCTGGGACCGTACAGTAAAAAGAGAGAATAACTCCCATGTAGTAGCAGCAGTATGCAATTCTCTTCCCAGGTCTCACCAAAAGCCCCCTGTGTCCTGCCTTCTGCTGGTGTTGCCATCTGGCCTATGATGGAGAAGAAACCACAACCCCCCCCCCCATTCTATTCTACCTCTTTATTGACGGCTTCACCTCTTTGAGATTCACCTTTAAAGTTAACTTACTAACTTGGAAGTATCATGTCTATCATGAAATCTACAGAGTCTTATCACATTGAAGACTTACATTTAGGTCATCCAACAGGTTTTTCCATTGGTTGTGACTTTATCTGTTCTGGTTTTATGTGCACTCCCTCTGAGAAAGGGGGAGATAGATGAGGTACAAGGTTGAGGAAATTAGAAGAGGATTTGATACGAGGAGAGAGAACCAGGAAGAGGAGCAAGAATGAGGGAAAGTGGGGAAGAAGGGAGGCCAAAGAGAGAGAGAGAAAAGGACACACAAAGAGAAAACTTAATTTGGGTCTCAAATTCAAACCACGTTCTAACCACCTTGCCAAGTTTCTATGTTCTGTCTAGGGGGCTCACTGTTGGTTCACAAACATAGTCCCCAGGGCTTTCCAGGAATGAACATGACCACTTAGAACGTGATTTGTAATATTGAACAGGAAGATGAAAATGCAGCGAGCGGGGTGGAAAGGACACTGAGTATTGTATATATGATTCCCCTTTCATTTCTTGAACCTTTTATCTTCGGTCTCTCTTTTTCTGTCTAGGAAAAATAAAGTGGCATCACAGAAAAGCTACCATCTTGAGCTGACTACAAAGAAATTAGAAATAGTTGAAGAGAATGGAGCCTTGAATGGTAAGAAATGTAAAGTCAAGAAAGGAGAGATGGATTCAGGTCCAGAGCCACAAGTCTAGCTTGGAATCTGCCCTGCCATCCCATGGTCATTTGAAAGGCCACTTTTCTTTCATAAAACACTGTGCAGAAAGAGAAGAAAATAGCCTCTTCAACTGCAGAGGTACATGGGTGGTGGCTCGGATCTCTGTCCTCAACTAGCACTGTCTGGGAGAGCGAGACAGACAAGCTTCACACTGGGAAGTCATTTTCCTTCTTTGGGCAGCATTATTGTGACTTTACCTAGAAATTAGAATTACAGACACATTTTAAATCTTTGTTCAGCCTGAATTTAATAGACTGAGGCTTTGTATGTGGTAGTCTTCGCTTCCGTGAGGTAGAGTATTAACAAACGGTAAGAATGTGTGGAAACATGCGCTAAAGGAGAGTGAAAAGCGGGAAAGAAATGGTAATCATGGGGAAAACCGAGAAACTATACAAGCCTAAGAAAGAAAAATGGGAAGACACGGGAGAGGGAAGAAGAAAGAAATGAATGGGAAAGAACATGAAAAAAAAAACCAAACAGGGAAATAGTTAGTGCTTTGTGGCAACCTGCATGCCACATTGTAAGTTGTGCCATGTCTGTGACTTCAAGCTCCAGGTAGACTTTTGCAACTCCTCTGTGGTGTCTGTGATTAGTCCCTGGTGTCCAAGACACCCCCTTCAAGCTGCCTGCTAGCCCTACAGAAATGGGCCATCAGCAGCACAGAATTATCAGCTTTTAGAATAATAACTGCCAAAATGCCTCCACAGCCCAGTGGTCCAGCCATACACCCAGAAACGAGATAGACGGCCTATTGATGTAATGGAGAATGGCCTCTGACTCAACATCAGTGTTTGACTCTATATCCCCTCTGGCTCCCTTTCTCAGACTGTTCTGTGGATTTACAGATCCTAGTCATGCAGCCTCCCAGTTGTCATTCTTGTTCTTTCTCATAGAGACTGAGAATAATTCTGTGTGGGAGCACACAGGTGTAGTGGGTGTACATTTATGTGCATGTATGTGTGTACTTGTGTACATGTGGAAGCCAGAGGACAACCTCAGGTGTTTCCTCAGGAGCTGTCCATCTTGATTTTTGAGACATGGTTTCTCAGGGCCTGTGGCTTACAGATTGAGCTAAACTGATCAGTGGCCCTCTAGGACCCTCTGAGCTCTGCATAGTTCTGGGATTACTAGTGTGCACTGCTATGCCCAGATTTTTATGTGGGTGCTGGGTATTGAACTCATATCCCCATGCTGCAGCACTTTAGTTCCTGACCTATCTCTTCATCTCCTGTCAATCAACGTTGATGTGGGAATGCCCTTCTTTATGCTGTGAATCTCAATCTTTAAATAAAGGAGCTGTTTTGGGCCATGGCGGGCACCATAGAGGAAGTGGGAGGAGAATTCAGAGCTTAGGTGGGAGAAGCAGGGTGGAGTCAGGCAGATCCAGCCAGCCGCCAAAGGAACAGCATGTAAGGAGACACGGGTGAGCCACGAGCCACGTGGCCAACAGATTAATAGAAATGGGTTGATTTAAGATGTAAGAGCTAGCTAGCAATGTGCCTGAGCCATAGGCCAAACAGCATGAAGTTAATAGAAGCGTCTGAGTCGTTTCTGGGGGCCTGGGCGGCGGTGGGTTCCTAAGCAGTCTCAGGCGGGCAAGTCTGTGGGTCCCGGACCTCTGGCGCCCGGGACCCGAAACCCACTACTACACAACGTAGTCATCATCATTGTCACCCACCATCAGTTAGTACATACTAACTGCATAGAATATGTAAGTAACTCTTTCTGGCTGAAAATATACATTCTTGTTTCAGTTCTGACTGCTTGTACCTGCTTGTGACTGTTTGGCACCCTCCACCTTGGACTGATGGAAGAGCTTCTTACCTGGTCTCTCTGTGCTTAGCATCCTCTAGCTTCTCAGAGATTTAGTCAGCAGAGAATCATTTTAAAACATAATACAATTTTACCATTTGTCTGTCATTCAGGGCTCTCTGGCTAATACACAGTACTATGGCAGAAATCTTGCTACTTTTGTTTAATTTCTCCAGAGTCTGCCAAAGTACGTCATATAAAAAACATAAGCATCACATGCTTGTGCACTTGCAAAAAAGAAACTGAGTTTGTATCAAAGATATATTAATGGAAATATTAGTCACACATTAGATAAAGACAACTATATTAGTGCCCTGAATGAACTGGGCACATCCATAGCTGGCTAAATGAATCCCTTGTACACTGCACTAGTTCTATTTCTGTGTGTAGTGACTAAGCTAGTCATGATTATTAGCACAATTATGCCATCAGATGGATTTTGCCTTTAGCAAACCAGGAGGGCAGTACTTCTTCTGGGTAACCCTGGAGTTTTAGTTTGGCTTCTTTATAAAATACAGAAGTTGATGGGTAAAGAAGATTCTACAAACTAAAAGGGGGTCTTGCATTTTCCTTTTCAAAAGATTTATTTTTAATTATGTGTATATGTTTGCACATGTCTGTGAAAATATATATCATGTATGTATGGGTGCCCATGGAGGCCAGAGGTGTCATATCCTATAGCTTGAGTCACAGGAGGTTGTGAACTGCCTAACCTGGGAGCTGGGAATCAAACTGGGATCTTCTAAAAGAGTAATACACATTCTTAACTACTGAGCCATCTCTCCACCCCCATCTTGTATTTTATTTTTTTATAGAAGTACATTTCTCTATAGTGTTGTCAGGTTAAACACTGTAGATTGGAATGAAGATCCCATGTTGTGGTTTTTTGGATACTGATGCCCAAATGAGATGATATAAAGCAAATCTCATTTGTGTAACACTCTATCCTATACTGGGCTGCAGAAGTGGCTCAGTGGTTAAGAACACTGGCTGCTCTTTCCAGAGGACATGGGTTCAGTTCCCAGCACTCATTTGATGGATCACAACTGTTACTCCATTCCAGGGCATCTAATGCCCTCTTCTGACTTTGCCCAGTATCAGGTACACAAATGGTGCACATATATGTATGCATACAAAATATTCATACACATAAAATAAAATAAATAAATCTTTTAAAACATGTTATATCTACCCTATAATCTCCTTTTCTTCTTTCCTTCCTTCCTGTCTTTCTTTCTTTCTTTCTTTTTGGTAGAACTGACTCTTAAGTATGACCACAGATGTCTTCAAATATTATAGGGTATTTTTGTATTTTTTTCCTCTTCACTTAAATCAAGTTTTTCCATAATATCTTTTTATGTGTATGATGTAGCTGAGGCTTATTTTTCAGATCACTGGATAGAGTGGCTTCGAGATGAATCCACAGCCAAAAAGGGCAGGGTTTCAGCCTAATATGACAACCTTCTTGTACAGTGTGTATTGTTAGAAGTTAAAGATTCCTTAAGACATGGGAATGTGTTAAGAAGAAATCTCTGCACCCAAACATTAAAGAGTGTCTCTTCACAGTGAGTGTTAGTCTAAAGACATAACTGAGAGAGCAGAGGAACTGAGTGGTTTTTAAAATATGAAAATGTTTGCATACAGATCTGTAAGGATGGAAGGTCCTGTCACTGCTGTGGGTTGGATTCTCTCTGTAGAGTTCTTGGAGTGGTTCATGCCTGTTTAGATTCAGTGAACTAGGAAGTCAAAGTGACTGGCACACCTGGGGAAGATGGGCTTGGAGGAGTCTCCAGGGTGGAGTGTGTAGATTGGGAAGTCATCAGAAAGTCCAGCTGGAACCCTTTGTTCTACTGTTCTAAGAACCTGGATGACTCCTCTACTGAAGAGCACAGTAAAGCCTTACCTGAAGTGTCTGAATCAGTTTTTGGGCTCCTGTAAAAATAAACAACACATTTCAAGAAGTTGCCACCGTGACCACAAATATTTAGAAAAGAATGTCTGAGTCTGAGATCACAAGTCATTTTTCAAATGCTTTGTGAGTCGTAGCAAACCATGCTTAGCAAGCCTAGACTGTTAGTAAGATTGTTTATTTACAGGTTATTTAACTTGTAAAAGCCACAAAATTCAATTGTATGTAATAACATAAAGTCAGCTGGTGTCTCCACCTGCTGCTGCTGCTCCTTCACCTCTTGGAGTGCGAAAGTCTGTTGAGTTACCTTTAGATGTCCCGGCCCATGTAATTGTAGAAGTGGTTATAACTCATGCAAGGGGTCAGGCAAATACATTCACTTCAGGTTCTTCAGTGGATCTTTCAGGAACTAAATGTATAGTAGTAATTCTCTGGAGTTTGTCAAGAAGGAGTCACATAGCTTGTGCCAATAGGTCTGCTGATTTAGATTGAAGGCTGAGGTTAATGATAAAAACTCTCTGTGACATTGTGTTTTCTTTGTCCTGGGCAGCCAGAGGCCCAGACCCACAGACCTGCAGCCCCAGACCTCTTAGCTGCCTGCTGCTGCTCAGGCCCCAAAAATGACTCAGACGCTTATATTAACTTCATGCTGCTTGGCCTATGGCTCAGGCACATTGTTAGCTTGCTCTTACATCTTAACTCAACCCATTTTCATTAATCTGCCTGCCACGTGGCCCATGGCTCACCTGTGTTTCTTACATGTTGCTCCTTTGGGCTTCTGGCCCCGTCTTTCTCTGACTCTGCCCTGCTCCTCCTACCTATTCTGATTCCTCCTCCTACTTTTTCTATGGTGCCTGTCATGGGCCAAAACAGCTCCTTTATTTAAAGATTGCTATTCACAGCATAGAGAAAGGCATTCCCACATCAACTCTCAAAGAGATGTGCCTTACAAAACAGGTGCAAATTAAAATAAGGCCAGTTATCCTGGTCAAAACAAAGGGTTATAGCACAATGTCATCTCTGTATGTGAGGAATGAACTTCTTCTTCAGGCCCTCCTGTGACAGTGGAGAAAATCCTGGTTCCCTCATCCTTAACCCATATGGATTTAAATTGCTTGCTTTGCATGTTAAACAGTGGTGACCAGAGAGGCACAATACTCAGCAACATCCTGTTTGGCTTTTTAACATTTTTGCATTCCAAACCAAATAATTATAAATTATAAAGTGTCTCTGACACTAATGGTCTTAGGAAAGAAAAATAACATAGAAAATTTATTCATCAACTTCACTTTGCTGGCTAAATCTTGGAAGTGCCCCTGGAATAAAGGTTAGGTGAATTCCATTTGATTTTTAAAATAGTATATCTTTCTCTCATAATTAACATTCTCAAATTAGAATCTAGCTACTAATTATGTTTCTGGTGCAAACAGGTAGAAAAAGGGATTCCATGGTATATAAAAAGTATTCCTCATACAAATATGTCAGACCTCAAGAGGATTACTTAGAATAAAAATTTAGGTTTTTTTTCTTAAATTTTCTTATTTATTTCTTCCTAGTAGTTAGTAGATTAAAATGGGTAAAAACCTTAAAGATTTTAATTTGCTAAATTATAATATTCTTATATTTAAAATACCATTATTTTGCTGCTTATGCAGGAATTCATATTATTTTTATTGATCATATAATGAACTAACATAACCTAGCACCTACTAAGCACTTTTAATCCTGTTATATTTGTAAAGTTTATTATTAACAACAACAACAACAACAAACCAAAAGGCACTTGCTGCTAAGCCTGGAAACCTGAGTTTGATCCACAGACTCCACATGGTAGAAGGAGAGAACCAATATATCCAAGTCCCCATTACCTAGGGTGGTAGGGCACAATGCATCAGTGGTCGGGGACATTTGTTTGTTTTACTTGTTTCTCTACCTCTAATGGGAAGTAGAAAGTTTCCTGTGGATGATAACAGTAAAAACCAAAGTGAGCCATAAATATTGTCACTAGCTCCTAGCTTTGCAGAATTCCTACAGTGAGACTTCTGAGTTTGAGTTGTCAGTTTTTCCTGTAGTACAAAATACACACACACACCCCTACCCACACACTAAACAAACAAGTGCAACTAAGATAATTAAAACCCATATTAGTAGAGTTCTGAAGGCTTCAAGAGGGGAAGCATCCCTGTTAGTATGTGAGAGCTTCTTGGTTTAATCCTCAGAACTCCTTCCTCCAAAATTATCAGTACAAAGTTTAAAATTTATAAAATAGATTCAAACTGATCTGAGTACCAAAGAAGCATGGAAAAGCAAAAAGAAGTGTTACTCATATCTATTCTCTACCAACAGAAATCAGATGGAAAAATAATTTTTAACATTAAAATAAGCTAGAAAAAAGAAAATTGTATTAGAGGAGAGTTCTTTTTTTGTTGTTCTTGAAGCAATAAAAGTAATTTCAATAGCCAAGTTTGATTATTTTTGCTCAATAATATTTACCAGACACCTTGTGTGCATTAAGAGCGAGGGATAAATAGTAAAAATGATCAAGTCCCTGTCATTTGAAGTGCTTTATTCTAGTGCAGAAGGAAGATCATAAACAAAATATATTATGCCAGCTGGGATATTCTGTGATTAAATTTGAGATGGCAGGAGTAATGGAGGGAGGCGAGAAGTAGTGGTGTGAAGATAATAAAAAGGAAGAGTGGAGGGGCTGGGGGGTGCATTTGAGCAGACAATGAAAATATGAAGTTCTGAAAGAATAGCGTTCCAAACTGCCTAATGATTACAAATGTCTACCAAATAAACCATTTTAAAACACAACCATAATATACTTAAATACATATGGGGAAAATGGTAAAAGAAAAATTCGTGTAACTTGTTGCATGAATAAAGGAAACTCAGAGCCAGATCTCAGGGAAAGGCTGAGATATCAAAGAGAGTAAACACCACAGTCAGATCTCACCCAGCTGTCTTCCAGCTTCCTCAGCCTTGCTCCTGAGACTTCTGCTGCCTGCTCTGTCTTTCTATGCCTGCCTTAAATACCTTCTTCACCCTGTTGTTTCACATCCAGGTTAAGATTAAAGGCGTAGCACCACCTCTGCTTGCCTGGGAGCCTGGAACTCCCTCTATAAACTGGCCTCAAACTCAGATTTGCTGGGATTAAGGGCATGGGTCACCACTCCCAGATATTCCTGTGCTGGGATTAAAATCGTGAGTTACCACTCTCCGATCCTCCTGGACTGACTGTGGGTAGATCTGTCTGATATTTCAGACTGGTTTTTATTAAATATGAAACATATCCCCACATATAACCTTTCATGTCAAAATTAAAAAAGGTTATACTAACATATGAAAAGCCATATACAATAGATATAATAATTATAAACAATATATACAAACAGTAACTAAATGAGTAATGTCCAGCCCATTAACAATTGACAATTCAAAGAAAATATTCCATTAATTATCCTATTTTGGTGAGTTCAAAGGATTGTACCTAATTCACTTTCTAACTTGTATTACTAACTAAAGCCTTTTATTTTGATGTCTCTCAAACTTATACACTTTAACTTTGAAGTTTCTAAAACTGTCACTGGAAAACTATAACTATCTCATCCTCAGTTACCTCAGAGCATGGGCAAGCAAGAAACCTCCAAAAAATGTAAAAAATGAAACATCTGGTTTCCTGGACAGTCACCCAAGTTTTTTTCTGTATCATTGAAGCATCCATCTTTAGCCTACAGGCCTAACATGTCTGACAGACTTCTCTGTGAAGCAGGATATTCTCAAAGACCTTGCTACCTTGTCTTGGCAAGGTTTGACAATTCTCCTGTGGGTGTGTCTCCTGCTTGTCCGTTTTGAACATCATACTGTCAGCAGTCAAGGCAAGAGTACTTTCTTGCCCAGAGGCTAACTTTCATTACAAAAAAGGTCAACTGTGTTTGGAGTTTCTCTGATATCCATAATCTTCTCTGAAGTACATTGGTGCTGCCAGGAGCAATTGTCCCATTGTTATAAAAATAATAAGAATCTATGTTATTAAATGCCATATCCTATGAATCTCTGAAGTATTTGAAGAAGAACCATTCATCTAAAATATATGTTTGATCTTGAAAACATATCTAAAATGACTATGTTTGAATATAATGCCTAACTACTAACTTGTATTACTCTATATCCTAATTAATTGGTAATATCATGGACTAGCAATTTGTATTGCATTGTTAGATGAGCTGAATAAGTATAATACCTTGATCAAGCATAGAGACTTATGTACAGTAACAAAATTAATTTTAATATACACAATTTGTATACAATATATAAAAATCCAGCCTAATGTAAAATAGTTAAAGCTAGATAGCATGTAATTCTGACTTTTGAAAAGAATTATAAGGGTTTTGGGCCACTTTACTTATGTGTTCTGATTTGTAACCTGTCTTTCTTGATTTATTTGCATCGGTATAAAATATAAGGGCTCCAGAAATTGGTTTATCTCATATAATACGAGGAAGAATCCAATTAGTTTTCTTTAGAAATTCAATTTTTTGCTTTGAGGATATTGTTACTATCTCCCCAGAATCACTGCAGACTCCTTGCCAAGGTTCACTTTCTACCCATAATTGGTCAATTTCTTCATTAGTTAAAGGTACAACAATTTATGCTGGGTCCATTCCTGTCAATTGACAAAAGTCTTAATTTTCCTTTAAAAATCAGTCAGAAATCTTTTCCATGTATATCTTTAATTTCTTACTCGGTTTTTATGTGGAAGAAATATCTATTACAATATAAAATTTTCCCTTCATATTAAAATTCCTGTAGGAGAATGCTTAGAGGGCATGATAACTAGAATGTAATTAAGGTCTGGATCCACATGATCCACCATGTGCATCCTGTAATTTCTTTTCCACCAAAGCCAATTCTTTCCAGCTTCAGGTGACAATTCTCTTGGACTATTTAAGTCCTTGTCACCATTTAAGGTTTTAAACAAATTATCCGGTTCATCAATTTTAATTCCAATAGTAAGTCATAAACTGGTAATGTCTCCTAGTAATCTTTGAAAATCATTAAGTGTCTTCAATCTATCTCTCCTGATTTGTACCTTTTGGGATTTGATGTTTTGTTGGCCTATTTTGTAGCCTAAATGATTAATGGACTCCCCTCTTAGTATTTTTTCTGAGGCAATCTGTAATCCCCAAGCAGGCTAAATTCTTTTCACTTCTTCAAACATTTTTTTCGAAGGTATTGATATTTGAATAAGCCAATAAGATGTCACCCATGTCATGATAAATTATAGATTGTGGGAATTTGTTACATATTTGTTCTACTAACTTTTGTACAAAATACTGGCACAGAGTGAGGCTATTCAGCATTCCAGACTGGTCTGGAACTTTGGGGCCTTCAGGGATTCTCCTGCCTTAGCCTCCATAGTTGGGACTACAGATGTGGGCCACCCAGCCTGAAGTAAGCTTTTAGAACTGGATTATTTTTAAGTGTTACCCTAGAATAGTTGTATTAACTTGTACCTCTAAACCACCACATCCACACACAATCAGCTTGCAGTCAGCTTTGCAGTAGAAGTATTAAAATAATGAAAACAGTTTTCATATTACTGAAAGTACAGAGATGTGAAGGGATATATAGATGCTCTGTAGAAGAGAATGTAGAGAAGTACAGAGATAAAAATACAATCTTTCTAGAAGTCAACACTCCAGTTCTAACATATGATCCCTGTGATTCTCGTGATCTCCTGAAATGCATGCTTTGGGCACGAATACCAGCAGTGGAACAACATAAGAAGCCGATGTGGAAATAAAAATTAACTGAGGCTGACCCAAATATGGATGCCTTAGAGGTGCCTGTGTCATTGTTCTGTCACACTATTGTCTGTCTGAGACTCTTCAGAGACAAATGACTGAGTTACAGGGAAGCAAACATACATCTGTACACTTTACCCTAGAATGCCCACAGCATCTCCCCAAGATGTACTTACCTGGATTCTGTAATCTTCAGACCTGCATTTGGAAGATCAGTCATGTTTCCTTCCGAGGTTTTATCATCTACTTCTTTGGATATGTTTTCCTCACTTTTTACAGGAGTCAAGGTCGTCTGAAAACATCTTTCACCTTGGAAAGTGAGTGTTACATTTGAGATGGTGACATGTTTGGGGGACTCTCTGAACTCACTCTTACTTTTCATGTCTCGTAGACACCCAGGCTTCAGTACATTTTCCTTGGGAAATGACAAGCAATAGCAAATCAGATAATTGAAGAACATTGTGTAGAAACAGATTGCTTATGGAGAAGTTTCTAATCATTTCATTCACACTTACTGAGTGATCACAGGTCCAAAGACAGGGAGGAATGCATGGTGATGCACAGCTATGGAGAAGAGCATGGGCTGGTGCGGGATGCTGGAGGCACAGGAACCATTGCAGGCCCCACTGCAGCCTAATGCAGTGTCACCTCACACAAGATCATTAGTGTTTAGTCCCAACACTCATCTTTTAATGACAGGGTATGGAAGCCTGTCTGGGAATACCTCACCATCTATTCTTGAGTCACGTTGCTCTTCAGAGCATCTAATATGGGGGCTTGGGGCTCGGAATAATAATAATTCAATTTTTCAAGAACTATAGCCTAATCTAGAATGCAATTCTCTAAAACCTCTTCTCTGCTTTTAATGGTCTTCTTGTCACATACCACCCCTCCAGGTCTCTCAGTCATTATGCTTCATGTGGGTCTCAGTTCAAGCAGTCAGCGAATTCTAGACCCATGTCTCTGACCTTCTTTCTGTCTGCTCTTCCTCTGTGGCCACCACCTGGTCCATTCTAGTGCTGTGGGGTCTAGTGGCACATGCCTGCAGTTATAGTACAGAGTAAGCTGAGGCCGGAGGACTGCAAATGCGAGGACCTTCTGGGCTGCTGTAACAAGATCATGACTCAAAAAAGCCACAAGCAAAGCCTTTCCCTGTAAATAATGTGGTAATTTTACTTCCCAAAGAGCAAACTTTATTTTTTTCTTACAGTGACAGCAATATGTATTTATTATAGACATTTAACATCCTGCAAGGAGAGTCTGTTTAAGAAGACCAGTGTTCTTCCAGGTTCGATTCCCAGCACCTACATGTGGCTTACAACTGTCTTAATTCCAGTCCCTGGAGATCCAATGCCCTCTTCTGACCTCTGCAGTCACTGCAAACGTGGTGTATAGATACATATGCAAGCAAAACATGCATATACATGAAAAGGAATCCTCTGAGGAAGAAGTGAAAGTTAGGAAATGTTCCCTTGGGTGCTGGTCTGTCCAGAAACAGTGGTGCTTCTGGCACACTTGTTCTCCATCTTATTTTCGTTACGTATTTTGGATAGATCTATTTTGAGGTCATTTTGAAGGTGTCACCTGCGTTTCTAATCTAACATTTTATCTCTGTTTCTTTTAATAGCACTAATGGTTGGATCTCAGCCCATATGTGCAATGAATTGTATCTCTACCCCCTTTTCTGCTTTTTAATTTTGAGATAAGATCTCACCAAGTTCCCAGGCTGACCTAGAACTCACTCTGTGGTCCATGCAGGCCTTGGGCTCACAAGCTTCTGTTATGAGCTTTTGCCACCAGGCCTGGCTCAATATCATCAGAATTTTCTACCTGCCATTAAAACTGTGAAAAACTATTTGAATACATCCTATTTTAAAAATACTTGCCTATAGCATAGAAAAAATTCAAAAGAGCAAATAAGAATGAATTGTACATATTTCCTTGATGTAGAGACAAACTGTTATTCACAGTATGTATTGTTTCTTTTGTATGTATGTGTGGTGCATGTATGTTCAAATACATGTCCATGTGTGTACATGTGTGTGCATGTGCTTATGGAGGCCAAAAGTCCCCATGGGTACCTTTCCTCCCTACCTCAACATCTTATGTTTTGAGACAGAATTTCTCAATGGGACTTGAGGCTCACTGACTAGGCTACACTGTCTGATTTCTCAGTGCTGGGATTTCAAGCATGTGCCACTATGCCCAGTTGTTTATGTAGCTGCTGGGGATCAAACTCAGGTCTTCAGGCTTGGGTGGTAAGCAATTTACTAACTAAGCCATCTCCCTAGCCACTATTTTTTCTTTTAATGTGTATGTATCAATGGACTTTTATATCTAGGAAATTATATTTTTCCTTTTTAAAACTTAATTATATGTGATGAACATCTTTCCATGTCAAGAAACTTTTTTGAATAATTCTAACATGTGCGTAACACTAATAAGAGTTTCGCTATGAACTTGACATGCTTTGGGAGCCCCTAAACAAGATGACTATGTCACTTGCCCTTTGTAGTTCTAAGTTTGCTTGGCTGTTCTTGGAAGAAGTTTCCAGTGGTTCGCAACCTATGGGTTGTGACCCCCTCAGAATCAAACAAACTCTTTCACTGGGGTCACATATCAGATATCTTGCATATAAAATATTGACATTACAATTTATAACAGTAGGAAAATTACAGTTATGAAGTAGCAACAAAAATAATTTTATAGTTGGGAGTCACCACAACATGAAGAACTGTATAGTACAGGAAGTACAGACACATATAGATAACTCTTTAAATAGATAACTTTTTCTGTATTTCTTTTGTGAAATGTCTGTACTCAATCATCACCTTTTTTTTATATAGTTGAAGTTTTTCATTAGTTGTCTCCAAACTGATCTCTACAATCCACCATGTCACCAGATTTATATATTTAAGACTTTTATTTTTATTTGTGTGTGTGTATAGTGGGATTATGTTGTTACATTGTAAATAATTGTCCCGCCTACTGGTTTAATAAAAATGCTGCTTGTCTAAGGCAGATAGGAAGTATGGGCGTGGCTACCAGACTAAGAAAACTCTGGGAACAAGAAGAATGGAGCAGAGATGCCACAGAGATGCCAGACAAGCCAGCAGAAGCAGAGGACAAATATGCTGCTCTGAGAAAAGGTACCGAGCCACACGGCTGAACAGGATAAGAGTCATGGGTTGGTTTAAGAGTAAGAGCTAGCTATCAATATGCCAGAGCCATAGGCTGATCAGCATAAAATTAATATAAGAGTCTGTGTATTTCTGTGGGACTGCCGGTCTGTGGGTCTGCAGATCCGAAATTCAGGAGTAGGCTGGAAAGGCCAGGCCAGAAACCTAATACAACATGTATGTGAGTGTGTGTGTGTGCACGCATGTGTATGTGTGCGTTTGTATGACACATGCCCAGGGAGACTAAAAGGGGCATCACATCCCCTCCTGGAGGTGGAGTTTAGGTAGTTGTGAGCTGAGGATGTGGGTGTTGGGAACTGACCTGGGTCCTCTGGAAGAACAGGAAGTGCTCTCTATTGCTGAGCCATCTGATTAGCCCATTATATTGTTATAAAATGCTCAGCTCCTTGATTCAAAGTTTTCCAAGTTTCCACCTCCTAATGTGGCACTCAGCATTTGTGAGTGACTTTTTTCTGTGTTCCCTTTTCTAAAGTCAGTAACCTTTTAATTTTCTGATTTCTGCCCTCATCTTTTCTTATTGAAGCTTCAGCCCATCCTTATATGCAAATCTTAAAATAGCCATTGTATTACAGTAATACTCTCATTTTAGGCTAAGGTTTAGTCAGTCATACAGGGACTACCCAGGAGGTTAGATTCTCTCTCGGGACTTCTGATTCTGAGCCTGAGGCTCGTTGTCACACTGCTGCTTTCTGTCACTGCGTTAAGTTTCATGCAAGGATGGCCCTGAAGGAATATTTTATGACTTATACCGGGCTCAGGGTTGAGTCCTCTGCTAGAATCATGTTGCTCAGAGTTGGTTCCACAGCATTTTCATCACCAGTAAGAATTTGGTTACAGTTACAGTGCTTGATCATTAAAGAATGAAAGTCACCTACAGCACATACCTTTTCCTCTTGCTTGGCCTTTATTATGTCGTCATTTTCAAATACTACTGTGACCCCTGAGGCGTTTGTGGCCACTTCGGCTTCCATTACTTCTGTGACTTCTGTGACAATTTTTATATCTGGAACATCTGCAGTCCCGTTTTCTGGAATGTCAGTGACATCAGTGACATCTGTGATATCGGTGACATCTGTCAATTCTGAAAGGTCTGCACTTTCGGTGATGTTAGCAGAATGTATGTGAGCATGTAGGTGCATGGCCTGCAGCTCTGCAAAACCTGTAATGTCCATGATGTCCATTGAGTCTGTGATGTCTGTGCTGTTTGTGATTTCTGAGAGGCTTGAGACCTCTGACACTTTGGAAGTTCTGACTTTCTCCTGATACAAGAGGTTGATGAGGTCCACCCACTGAGAAAATACGATGTCCTGTTTATATACAGGAGCACAGAGCTGTAAATAGTAGGCTCGGCCATTTATCAGCTTTACCTTGAGTCGCATGTTCTTAACACTGTGCACAGAAAGAGTCACAAACTGCAGAGGGAGAAACCTACAAACAAATGCACACATATAAAACTTGTCAGTTGTCATAAACCATTTTTTATGGATGCTCTTAGAGACACCCTGCATCACTTGAGGAAGTAATGCACCTGAAGTGTTCATTTGGAACCCTGACTATCAGGGTTTCCACTTTGAGCTGTGTGGGAATATGACATTCTCTCCTGTCCTAGGACTCACCTGGTGAGCACTAGATTCTCTGTAGCGGGAGATGTCAGGAGGCTTTTAAGGATGGATTCTGATTCTTTTTGAGCATCTGGTGTCAGATGTGCCAACAGCATCACATTGGGGGTCTTGAGGATGGGATTGGAAGAACAGATGCCCACAGTCACCCAGTTCGCTCGGTTATGCAGATAAATAGATTCACCTCTCCTATTGACCTGAATTCAGAGGACAGGAAAGGAGTTTCTTGATAAAAGGCATGGATGTAGTAGCATCCTTGCTTGCTAGAGAAGTGTATGGGAGGTCAGAGCAAGGAGGGAATGAGTGTTTAGAGGGAAGCCAGTGCTACCCCTGGGCATTCAGTAGCTTCTTTCAGAATGCAGTTTCATTCTTAGAACAAAGAACCTTCTATCTCTGATACTATCTGACAGATTTCCCTTTCAGAACCAACATATATGACTTATTTTAATTCTTAGCACTTCCCAGGTTGCTGTTTATTTACTTGGCACTAGGGAGGGATGGAACACAGGCTTTGTGCATTCTAGGCAAGGGCTCAACTATTGGGCTCATTTCCAGTCTCAGATGTAATGTCTTTCAAATATTGGTCTAGGGGTCAGAGAGATTGCCCAGCTGTTAAGAACCTGTTGCTCTTAGAGACAATCTAGGTTCAATCCAGCATCCACACGGTGGCCCACAATCATCTCTACACACATCATAGACACATGCAGGCAAGCCACTCATATACATAAAATGTACAATTAAAAAATTATAATAAAAGTCAAGAAATAAATTACTTGAATACCGTTCTGTGATAACATGTTCTAAGAATCATTTTGTGTAACAAGATTATGTTAGCATGAGAATTATGGTAGAATTTGGACAGAATTCTTGCCTTTGAGTTTGTTGGGAACATCTGAAGTGAATTTTCCTGTAATACTAATTTTTTCAGGCTGTTTAAAGTTAAAGTGTTGTCCTTAAGATCACACTATTTCCTTATCACATTGGAAAAATTCTCTTCTTTTCACTGTCTTTGAGAAAATGAAATATAGAAGTTACTGGAACTCAGTTGTGAGTTATTAATTGATAGTGTTATTTACCTGAATAAAATTGCTCTCCAGTATGGGAGGAGACACAAAAGGAGCATACTCTCCTCCATCCAATGTGTTCTTAAGATGCCCTAGTCCAGACTGTGGTATCCAGAGAGGACCTTGCTCATCCACTGCATTCTTGTTCTTCTTCATCATGCTGACCCGAAACAGCAGAAAAGTGAGAGAATGGGAAGCAGACTAATGAGTACACAAAGGTGGTCATAGTTACACTGCCTCTTTTAGTTATTACCAAGTAAGTTTTTATTGAAACCTGAAATATGCTTGACTTCATGCACACCAGGCATTGTAGGCACATCTACATCAACAGCTTATCCTTTAGGGGGTGACAGATAGTAAGCAAACAGAAAACTTGTCTGAGTCATAAAGAGTGATAGTGTGTCTGGCATCCCTACTATCATGGAAAGGAAGGTAAGGGGAATTTTCAAAACATGTTTTCTATTCCAAATCATTATTTTCTATCTTCCCAGTTAATTAATCACGGAGGGATCTCCTGTCTTTTTGTGTAAGGATACCAAAACTGAATTAAACACCTCACACACAACTGAGTCTTAGTTCTTGTTAGGGAGGTAAATGGGATATCTGTTTAATCATTGATAGCTCACTCTCTGCTACAGAACTCAGGCTTTCTTTCGCTGAAGACAGCTTCAAGAGAAAACTAATTCTATGCCACTGATTTCACAGTTTGTCTATCAAAATGATTGTAGGAAGATAAACAGGACCCTCAAATTTGTGTACATACATTCAAGAGATTATTCTTTCTATTTAAATGTTTTCTGTAATGAATATATGCAAAAGGCTAAAAAGCTAAAATATACTAATCTTCCCTGATCATTAAGGGAATGTAGGTCACAACTGCAGTGACCCCTCAGAGAACCCCTTTCTCCAGAGTCCAAGAAGAATGGTAATGTCCAAGCGTGTCTCAGTGCACTTCCTGTCAAGGCTGTGCCTCTCATACATACATGGCCTTGGGCATGACAGGCTGCACAATTCCATTTCTTAGCACAGTTGTCCCTGTCAGGTTTTAGACTGTTATTAACTCACTGGCTCCATTTTTAGTTTCTTAAAATATGTTCACAGAGAGGATAAAATCAGTCAAGATGAGCAAGAGAATGAAAAGGTTGAAAGACTGAAGTTAACTACTGAGATATGGCCCTAGCACGTCAGTTCACAGAAGCTAAACTGTGAAAAACGAGGCTAAAAAACCCAAAAAACAACAACAACAAAAGCAAAGACAAGACAGCCACCATCATCACTTAAAATAGAGTTGGTGAGAAACAAACTAAACATTGGTGCTTTGATGGGGAAGGTTTTGCATGCCCTATCTCATTAATAATTGGACTGTGCTCACAGAGCACACAGATAAGGCTTAGAAAGGGAAACTTTGCCATCATTATAGTTTATATCTGCCTAGGATTCAGACCCTCATAACCTGACTAGAGGAGCTCATGGCTACTGCCAAAGTCAGCCCTGTCCTCATGTGCTTGCAAAGCTAGGTGTGGGAGCTGGCAAGAGAGAACTTGGGACGATGGGGAGAAAAACAGGTGCAAAGAACACAGAAAACACCTCTATACCTTCCTGTTTCCTTCTCTTCCTAAACAATTTGGTCCTGATGCATTGGTGGGACAGAGAGGTCAGAGAAGAGGTGTGGATACACCCCAAATAAAGCCCAAGCAGAACAGTTCCCTTTGCTCAGTCACCAGCTGTCAGCTCAGGCTCTCATATCACTTCACATGTCCCCAATCAAGGTTTTGGTGAGACAGAGAAGTGGGTAAAGGCATGGCAGCTGAGTTTCATCCTCAGAGCCCACATGATAGGAGAGAATCAATTCCTACCAGCTGTCCTCTGCCTTCCACACACGATAAAAATTTAATCATTGTAGACATATATTGGCACATAGAATCTCCAGGAGAAAGGAAGCAGAGCTTGTAGAGAGTAGTAGGTAGAAGAGGAAGCGGGAGAGAAAAGGAGGAAAGGTCAAGAGCAGTGTGACCATTCATGGTCAACTGTCCATGGTCTCATTTATAGGGACCATCAAATCTTACCTCAAGGCCGAGCCACAATCCTGTGTTGGAAATGAAGTTTGTAACTTACTTCAGTTTGAGCTTCCTCCTTTTCATGATGAAGCTTTTGTCACAGAAACAAATACAGAAATAAGATATTAATCAGAGGAAACTAAAGCTTCATTCTATACTTTATAATCCATATGTTGAGGTCTAAGCTTTAGTCTTGTAGCTATGCTAGATGGGTTTTTATGGTTTGGATGTTAAGTGCCCTCAGTGATATCTTGTGATTGAGGCTTAAATACTGAACCATGAGTATTTCAATATAATCAATGGGTTTATCTGCCAGTGGACTTATAATTTGATAGCATCACTGTGAAGTGTTGGGCTAACTAGATGGAGTAGATAACAGGGGCTGTGTTAAGGAGCTATAGCTTGTCCTGGGGTTCTTCCTTTTTCTCTTTCTTGTTCTCTTTCCCCTCATAAACCACCATGAAAGGTAAGCATCTTTGCTCCACCCTGCTGCCCTGTCTGGGCCTCATCAGAACCGGCTGTTTGAATCCAGCTGCTATAGCTGTTCCTCATTCACTGTGGTCAATGCTTGTGCATGCATATTTGTTATAAGCTTGAGTGTTCAGAGGTGTGAGAAGGTCTGCACATGTAACAGAGTTTCTCACTGAAGCTGGGGCTCATTGATTAGCGATACTATCTGGCCAGCAAGCATTAGGATCTTCCCATCTGGTTCCCTAGCACTGGGATTATGGTACATGCCATTGCACCTGGCTTTTTACATGTGTTCTCGGGACCTGAACTCAGGTCTTCATGCTTTTGTGGAAAGTACTTAACTGACTAATCCATCTTCCTGGCTACCTCATCATGGTCTTATGTAATTGGAACCCAAACTAATAATTGGTCTGAAACTTCTTCTATGGCAAAGAAGCAATACGACAACAAGGTAAAGAGAGTAATACAGATTATGCCACTTAGCTTGTACTTAAAGGCAAAATTTTCTTTCCTGTCTGCCAGTTTCCAAATGACCAGCATGGAGACTCAATAGTATAAATGGTTGGCCGTTAGCTCAAGGTTATTACTAACTAGCTCTTACCACTTAAATTAACCTATTTATATTTACAGGCTCGTGGCTTTACCTGTGCTCTAGCATGTCTTCCTTCCTGTGTCTCCAGGCAACTTCTCTGACTCCACCCTTCTTTCCAGCATGCTCTCTTGTCCCCCAAATCATGCCTAGCTATCGGCCAATCAACTTTTTATTAACAATGAGAGCAACACTTTTTCATAGTGTACAGGATCCCGTAACAAACAGCTGCTGTGTTCCTATGGTTAAGATTAAGAAAGCCCAGTACAAAAGTAGCAGAACTTATATCAGAGACTTGAAAGGTCTCAGAATGAGGTGGCTCAGCTGTTAAAGATGCTGATGACTTGAGTTGATTCTTGCAACTCACACAGTGGACGGAGTGAATTGACACCTGCAAATTATCTTCTGACCCTACATGCACATTATGACAGGTGTGCATACACACACTCACAATATACACATTAAATAAATAAAACATTTTAAATGTGCAGGTAGTAGCATAGAGAAGTGACAAATAGATACAGGGTAGAAAAATTCAAAGTAAGCATTGGATTATGTAAGTACAATTTTTCTTTCTTCCTTTTTTTCTAGTGGCTCATAGTATTTTATAATATCTTAAACTTGAGAAAACGAACCACACAATTCTTTCTCATTCAGAGCTAGATGACAGAGTACTCATCTTTTGAACAAAATCACTCCAAGAAAGTGAAAATATCGCTTGTTAGAGGAATGTCTTATGTTTGTAGATAGCTGCTACTCAGTATATGTTGCATTGCCACTAGGACCGGAATGCCCCTTCCATTGCATCACTGTGGCCTCTATGGTACCCTTAATTTCAGAACAGAGGCTGTGTAGATGGACAGATAGCTAAGTGTCCTTGCTATACAACTCATAGCTCCTGTGTAAAAAGCTGTCCATGGCAGTGCATATTTATTACTTCAATGCTGGAGTCAGAGACAGGAGGATTTCCAGAGCTTGCTGGCTATCCAACCTAGCCACAATGGCTAGCTTCTGGTTCAGTGAGAAAGAGGTTTATGATACTCTAAACAGCTCTTCACTGATTTGTAATTGCTACTTTTTAATACTTAATGTTATGGGGAAATTTCAATATATAGTGTAATTAAGTAGAGATCTATTTGTAAAACTGAAGGCCAAAATCTAGCTACATCTCCAGGTACTGAGCATGAACCTAGTAAATAATGTAGTAGTTTAATGAACCACTGATAGAGTTCACTGGTATTTGGGAAGGGGTCAGAACTGCCTTCACAGACCATCTTCCATCATTTTATTAAATCACTGAAGAGGCTAGAGAATATAGGTTGCAGATAATATCAAATCACAGTTAGAAATAACAGTAGTCAAAATATTAGCTGGAGAAATGACTTGGTAGGTAAGAGTTCTTACTGCTCTTGCACAGGACCTGGGTTCAGTTGCCAGGATTTACATTGTGCTTCACAACCCCAGTTCCAGGAGATCCAATGCTCTCTTCTGACTTTTATAGGCATCAGACATGAACATGGTGTATATGCATACATGTAGGCAAAACACTCATATACATAAAATCTAAATTTTTAATTATATTAAGAATAATACTAGGGATGTTAGAAAAAAACATAGGGAATCAGATTTACCTAAAAATACAGACAATGCATATGTGTGTATGTGTGTGTGTGTTTATTAAGTGATACAGGAAGATAATGCACCCTCAGAAGACCTATGGACTAACAAAAACCCCAGTACTAGGTATGATAACCTTCTTACCCCATTGTTGGTCTGGGGAATTCAAGATTCTCCTAAAATTATTGTTGTTGCCATTGATTGCCTTCGAGAAGTTGAAGGTGAGTCCATATTGCTGAGGATACCAAGCACTTTGGATACAGGACTCAGAGAATTTGAGCTGGACCTGACCCAACCCACCACCACCGGGGCTATCTTTTATACTGCCAGAAGGTGCTATAGATGTAGTATTCCACAGCTGATGTGCCTATGAGCCACAACAATGGCCAGCATGGCAAGAAAGCCCTAAAGGTACACAGTGGTACTCATGTATAGGTGGAAATAAAGAGCTGTCTAATAGGACTTTAAGGCCTGGTTAACAGGAAGGAAATCATGGCTAGTATTGGAAACTACCCAGGGCTAGTGAAGTCATGACTCTTCAAGGAGACTACTGCCATTTTCTTAAATGACCATAAGTCTTAACTCCATTGTAAATGCTTATCCTTATATCCACAGATGAGTGTATCTTTTACTCCCATCCAAGAAACTGCTTTTTTTTTTTTTTTTTTTTAGCAGATGGAAATTATAACTGGTTAAAATGGAGAGTACAACTGCCATGTGTAGGGGTATTGTGTTGTTTCATGGTAAATAATTGTCCCACCCACTGGTTTAATAAAAAGTGCTGATTGGCCAAAGGCAGGCAGGAAGTGTAGGCGGGGCTACCAGACTAAGAAAATCTCTGAGAGCAGAATGCCAGAAGGGTACCAGAGAGAAGCCAGAGGAAGCCGAGGACAACCATGCTGCTCTAAAGAAAGGTACCGAGCCACATGGCTGAACAAGAGACATGGGTTAGATGAAGGGTAGAGAGCTAGCAAGTGATATGCCTGGGCCTGAGGCTGATCAGCTAAAAACTAATGAAAGCGTCTGTGTGTCTCTGTGGGACTGCGGGTCTGCAGGTCTGTGGGTCCTAAACACTGAGGTTAGGCCCGAAAGTCCAGGCCAGATACCTCTTACTACAGCCATGGGGTGCCCATCCCCACCTCAGCTGATATATGTACAATATAATCTTTATACCTAATGTTCAGGAACATCTTGGAAGAGGGAGTAGAAAGAATATAAGAACCAGTAGACCAGGAAATCTGCTATCATAAAAGCTATGGGATTGTGTCTTCTGAATGTGATAGGGAAGCTACACCCATAAAATCTCAACAACATACCTTTTTCTAAACAAGACCTGGACAGTAATAATAAGGGACATGCCAATCTGGTTGTGGGAAATCTCATAGGCCCCAACCCCTACATGAAGAGCTATAGGCAATTAATAAATGCCGAGAGAGGAACACAGTCTTCCCCAGGGATGAGCCCCCTAATTGGTTATCCAATACCATGTGGTCAGCCCTAAACATACACATACAAGCAACACTTAAACGGATTCAATGTGTTGCATTTACATATTTACTCATATATTTGTATTTCATATTCATGTAACAATAATAATTAAAGGAAAAGAGGACACTAATTTGAGAGAGAGTGATGGGATATGGGAGGGATTGGAGGAAGGAGAAGGAAAAAAATCGTATTACATTTTAATTAATAAGCCAAGTGGTGGTGGCACATGCCTTTAATCCCACCACTTAGAAGGCAGAGGCAAGAGGATCTCTGTGAGTTCAAAGCCAGCCTGGTCTACAAAAGGAGTTCCAGGACAGCCAAGGCTGCTACAGATAGAAAACATCTCAAAAAAATAAAAACAACCCAAAACATGAATAAAATTTTTTAAATCTAGTCAAAATTCAATAAATTGACCCAAAAGTGTCAAGGTAATTTTAGCACAAATTTACACCCCCCCCCAAAAACAAAAACCAAACCAAACAAAAAAACACTTCACATCAAAGATGATAAAATGACTGGTACATTTTCTGTCTTCAGTTGACCTCAATTTGTTTGAAGACTCAAGAAATATGGAGGACAAGACTTACTTATGCTGCCTCCCAGTCCTTTCATCTCTTCTCTATGGCCTTAAGTCCTTTATATACCTATCTCTCAAGTGGGATTGTTTTTAAATTCTAATTTGTTAAGGTGTGTGTGTTAGATGCACATAGGTGTATGGATAGCTATGTATAAGCATGCAGAGTTAAAAGGGGAGAAACCCTGTCTTAAAAGACAAAGCAGAGAGAAATAGAGAAGAGACCTGACCTCCCCTTTATGTTCCCACCATAATGGTGCCTAGTGGTTACATTGATGACTAACGATTTTCTCTTAAAGAGAAGCAGATGAGTTCAAGGTCCTACTCTCATATATTTTCTGTACTCTGTTCTGCTTCCTTGCTGTGGAGTTGCCTTACAAGAGAAGCCCGGCAGCTTAACCATAACCCCTTTCAAGTATTATTGCTTTTGGCGGTTCAAAATAATTTTGTTTTGTAGCTGGATGTAGTGGTGTAATTGTAGCACCACTGAGATGGATGCAGAGAGAGCATGAGTACCTGGTCAGCCTGGACCACAGGGAGACTTTGTTAAAACAAAACAAAACAAAAATCTTTCATATCAGTTCTAATTTGTTGGGATTAAATGTTAATGACAGTTTTGTTTTTCATAACAATTTTATCTTTATTTTGTTGTTTTTGAGGTATGTCTCACTACATTGCTAATCTCCTGAACTGATTGATGTATATATAATATAACACTAATATATTTGTGTTAAGTAATATGTCACTAAAACAGAAGCAGAGTGGGTGCTTTCATGGATGTATAGACACATTTGTTTTAATCTGTTCTTCTAGAGTTGTGTCTACTATGTGTGGTGGTACATGCCTGTCACCCCAGCACTTGAAAGTTGAGGCAGGAGAATCAGGAATGTAATGACATCTTCAACAACATAGAGTGTTTGAGGTCATCCTGGACTTACACAAAATCATCTCAAAAAATCGTAACTCCAACCAAAACCAAACCATAACAGAGTTGTGCATTTTCACAATTATAGTTACTTTTTCTAATAATTCTTGGCTTTTCCTACCTAATAATGTCCTGTGCATTGCATTAAACAGGCAGGAAGAGAGGCCTATTGAAGGCCAGGACTTCTTCAGCCCTGCAGCATGCTGGAGGGCTCCAGTCCCTGACTCCTCTGTCATTCCCAGATCCTCCACGAGTGGTTTTCAACCTCCCTAGTGCTGAGATCTAGTACAGTTCATGTGGCCCCTAACCATAAAATTATTTTTGTTGCTACGTCATGATTATAATTTTGCTACTGTTATGACTTGTAACTAAAGATTTGACAGAAGGTTTTGATCCACAGGTTGAGAACCACTGGGCTGTAGTCCTTGCTGTTTCTCTTACCCAGTGCTTCCCCCCTCACATTTCTGTTTTCCAGTTTCGATTGGAGATTCCCTCAGAATTTCTACAGAACTGCAGTATAATTTTACCTGAAAAGCATTATTGGATATGTTAGTAAAAGAAGTTCCATGTTAAGTGCGATTACAGGCCAGAAACCATTGCCATGCATATAACTGGGAAAGCAGTGTGTCTTGGCACTGGGCAGGATGGAGCTGCTTAAGCTTTGTCATACAGGGGTTCACTGTCGAGGAGGATCAAGCCCGGAAAGTTAAGGACAGTATGAACAGAGGTATGTGTATGTTGTGCTGGGAGTAACTGCAATCAGCCAGAACATTTGGAAATGTGGCAGTGTGGGTGTTAATGGAACAGTGAAGAGGGAGCCTGAGAGGCTTAGGAACCGGCGTGGAAGTGTGTTGGTTGGGTTTTCTGACTGCCTAATGACAAGAAAATGCCCACACATATTTAATGTCTGTAAACACTCTCTACTCATCATTTTCAATGTGACCTTTTTCCTCCAAGATTTAATAAAATCTTCAAACACAGCAAGGTTGAAAGAATTTTATAGACCTGACATGCATATTCTCCTGTGATCTTTTTCTTTTGCGTTATTTCTTGTACTTAATTACACAATAGCTCTTAAATGGTACTTTTGCCTATTACTCATTAAAATTGCTCTTGATGGTACCTGATGGCCTTGGACTCGTGTTTGTTCCACCGCAGCCTCCTGAGTAGCTGGGACCATATGTGTGCATTAGCAAATTCAGCATCTGCCATCTTTAAAGCATTACGAGGCATATTTTTAGGTCAGGCCTATCACAGTTCTAGTTTTCAAATTTAGTTGCAGTTCTTATAAGTTCTGACTGCAGTGGCCTCTTCTTTTCTCTATGGTGCTCCCCTCTCAGCTTTTCAGCATTGAACATCAGCCCCTGTATTCAGGATCTCTGCTTCTACTCAAATAATCATAAGTGAGTCTTCTAATGAATTTATTCCATTCTATTCTCAGTCACCAGTGGAAGAAAATCAAAATGGTGATTTAAAAACTCAAATTTCAAAGCAACCCAGAAAGCATGCTTTCATTTCAAATTTTAAACTGTCAGTGAGGGTTGTGTGTGTTCAATATGTATACAAGTGTATGTGCAAGTGTTTGTGTGTGTGTGTGTGTGTAGGCCAGAGGACAATCTTGGGTGTTCTTCAGATGCCATCCACATTTTTGTGATGACAAAGTGTCTCATTGGCTCAGAACTTGCCAAGCAGGTGGGGTGCTGGCTGGTGAGTCCCAACAGGGTTCATTCATCTCCATTTTCCCAGCCTCGGATTATAAACAGGCACTGTTGCATCCAACTTATTAAGATGTGTGTTCTGGGGACTGAACTCAGCTTCTACTGTATCAACTGAGCTAGCTCTACAGGCCCATGGGATTAATTTTAAGTAAAAGAAATTCAGTTACTAACTATTAGGTCTCTAGGTTATTTTGTTGCTGTTGTTATTATTATTTTGTTCTAGTTCAAGCACACAAAAATGAAACCAGGGGAAAGAGGAAGATGGGAAGAAAAGATTCTCAGCCTCAGATAGTCAGTATTAATCAAACTATCCATTCTCTCTTCTTCAGGCTCATATCCAGGTTGCTGTAACCAACATAAACTTACGTAGAAGCAAAGCTGAAACAGGTCGCCGGAAATCTCCTGGGTGCGAACAGAATTGTTTCCAAATAGCACGTTTCTGCTTCTCTTTTCACATTTCTTTAGCAGAAGGTGTTGCTGTGTACCAGACAGCAACTAAGCATTTGGTGAGAGGCTGCCTGGCATTGTCTTACTGCTTCAGCATCACAATGTGCTGACATAGCTCTGAAGTCAGAAGGGTACTGGGAAGGATCAGCTGAAAGGTTAACCAACCAAGATGATGATGATTGGTGTCAGCATGCCTGAGAAGTCCACACTGGCCACTGGAAGTTAGTTCTGGGGCTTTTTGGAGGTGAAAAGCCGTCTTGACAATAGTGTGACTGGAAAAGACATGATTTATTATTCAGTTGATGATGTATCATTCAGTTGCCCTATATTCTGGTTTTCAAAAACCTCAAAGGTATTCTGAGCCTCTGTGAAGAAAAAGCTTAAGCATGAAGAAAAAGTTGAGCATGATGGCTCATACCTGTAATTCCAGTACTTATGAGGCAGAGGTAGGAGGACTGTCGGAAGACTGAAGCCAGCCTGTAATATAGAGTGAGATCCTATCTAAAGTAAATAAATAAATAAATAATAAAAGCAATATAAACCAAATCAAAACCAGACCACTACACAAAAACATCTCCCATCACAAAGCAAAACCAAGAAACAAAAAACTCCAAAACTTCAAACAAAGGTACCATTCCTACAGGACAATAATGCTTACAACCAGCCGAGGACCAGGTGTGCAGCCTCATTATTTTGCCTTTGTATCTATATCTGCTGTATTCTGGACACACGCTAAGTGGGCACTGAGTAATTTGCCAGATGAATGAGTAAGTAACATAAGTAAACACACACATCCCTTTGCCCCTCATTAAGATAGGTCTCTGCATGGAACCTTCTCACCTGTTAAGTTTGTAGTGGGAAAACGTCTTCCTGTGTTCTGATGCTGGCTTCTGGTGAAGCTGTACAATGTCAGTTTAGTGTTGAGTACCTGCTACTGAAGGTGCCAACTCCTGCTGGGCTACAAAATGAACAGAATCTTCCCTGAAAGAACTCAGCATCAAAAGTGGCATGTGAACATCTGATTCATTATGATGCAGCCATAGAGTGGTGCTTGAAGGACTCTGGGAACATGGGTGAGGGGCACTTTGTTCAATGCATTGCTTTAGGGATGTCTCCTGGAAGGAAAGCCTAAGATAAAGCTTGCTTATTTCATTTTGCTTTTTTTTTTTTTTTTTTTTTTTTTGTGGTGCAGGAGCCTTGTGCACGGAAGACAAATGCTCTGCCACTGAGCCACACTTCTAATCTCCATGAGAAATGTTGAAAGAATCATCAGTCTGGACAAAGGCGGGAGATATAAAATGGATGTGAGGGAGAAACTGCTTGCAAAAGTCTGGCATGTCAGAGAAAAATTGAAGTTGGGGAAGTGTTGAGGAGAGCTTTGCATGCTCTAACTGGGCCCTGGAATCATTAGCTGTAGATGTTTTCCTGTAAGGAATTCTATATAGGGAGATTTACAGTCTGCTTAGGTCACTCCAATGGCAATGTAAAAAAGATTTGAGGAGAGACAATCTGCAAGCTGAGACCAAGGTACTCGTGGAGGGAAGGGGGGAGGGTTAGCTTGGGAACTATGTGTAGACTCAGAATTTGGTGACACCGAGAAAGATGCAACATGACTCAACTTTGGGCTCTGCAGTGCTGGGTTCATATTGGCGCCTTTAACTAGGGAACAAAAGTATGGGAGAGAGAAGGAGCTGTTTGTTTGCAATGGTTTTGTCTAGTATGATGCTTGCATTCAGTTGGTGTTTACCTGACCGTTTTCTTTTTGTAACTGTCAAGAGATGGATTGAGTACTAACCCCCAAGCTTCACACTGTGGTGGCAGTCAGCATCATGTGGTCAAAGGCTCCTCCCCCACTTTCACATGTGTAGCTTATTTTCATTTTTCAGAAATCAGCCCAGATGTCACCTGTTTGGAGAATTCTTTGTCTGCCACTAGATCAACAAGCTCTCTTGTCTCCAGATCTACTTTGGCTCCTGCCCTGTGTGTGCTGGAGCTCTTAGCAAACTCCACTGCTTTCTCTGCTCTTTTTGTGAGACCTCACAATAGGTGGATTAGACTAGAAGGAATCTGGGAATCAGTAGGCGGAGAAGACACTTGTGTTCATTCCTGTTGCCTTGTTTCTGTCATTATCACCATGACAACAGCAATGGTCCGTAGGATTTATTTTATTCTAACTTCTTGCACTTCTCGAGCATGCAGCTATGAAGATTCTCTCCCTGGAGTACTGAGCCCCATAGACTTGAGATCTGAGTTCCTAGATCTGATCACCCATAGCTCTAGCTCTTGTAGCTGTTTCCTCTTTGATATCTGCTTCCTCCGTGCTTTCCCAGGTCACCAACATGCAGTTTTTACTCTGCTACTGTCTCTCTGTGGGGTCACCTGTGATTTCTGCCTTTTATAAAGTGTCTGCATCTTGACTGCACTACAGAGCCTGACTTAGGACCACTTCTCTCCTAACAAACCACTACATCATCGACACTTCTTTTCTGTCTCATACTTTGTCACTGGTTATCAGAAAGGTCTCATCAATCCTCATATCCTCGGTGACTACCATGGAGCCTGACATCTTGTGTGAACTTATCTGATGTTTCTCTAATGAGCTGAATTAGTATAAAAGATTATCTACATGAGCCAGGTTTGGTGTCACACACTTGTAATCCTAGTGCTCAGAGACAGAAACAGGAGGATGCCTGAAAGCCTGAGGCTAACCTGGTTTTTAACACTGAGTTCCCAGCTAGCCGGGGCTACATAGCAAGACTGTGTTTTAAAAACAGATAAAACAAGGACAAAGGAGAACAAAGCAGTCCAGAATTGATTATTATTATTTTTTTAAAAAAATCTTTCAGCTTTAGGCTAATTTATCAGTGGACTCTGTAGCAATGTAATTCTCTCAAGAGATTCGAGAACAGTACTTACTGAATGAAAAAGAGATCAAAGGGAAAGGATACGGCTGCTCCTAGGTGTGGAGGACAAAGGTAAGAGGGAGAGCATCCAGAGAATCCAGTGGACAAAACCAGGCCCAGCTGCGCATATGAGAAGAGGAGGGGAAGGGAGAAGGGATAGGAGGGGCCCAGGTGCTGTAGCCAGAAGGCCTCAAGGCCCAAAATTGGTACAAATGTCTAGATTATATAGGGAAGAGTAGCCCAATCCACTAGACTGAAGAGTTCAGGGTAGGGGGCAGGGTATACCAGCCAGGACCCTGTAACAGGTAGGGACTGAGGGATTGCCTGAAGAACCTGGTGGCTTGGTCTGGTTTGATATGTTAAATAGGCACCTCGGTCATTTGTCTCAGGTTTGAAACCTAACACGTACTTCTAAGCATATTAGAAAACAATATTTTGTTTAGTTCTAGAACCATCATCAGTGGAATAACAGTGTAGTCTGCTTTGATTCTATATGACATGCACCTCTACTTTCTATGACAACTGAGGGTTATGTTTCTTGAAGATCATGGGTTGGTAATTAGAGCTGCAAAGGTTGTTTGCCAAGAATTTTAAAAATGGAAATCCTCCAAAGAACTCACTTACAACATCTTATTTACTTTGAAAACAATCTGTTTATGTTCTATTTTTCATTGTGTGCTGTAGTTTACAAAACAAAAGCATAGAGCCTTCAAGACTGGGTAACATCTGTCCAGCTGTAAGGATCTGAAAGTATTGTCTAGCCTTTTATTTAGGTTTAGGTTTACATTACTAAGACAAACAAAGCAAGCTTGAATTTAGTATACAGGCTTAATTCTTAGGGAGTTTTGGTGAAATAAACGTGAATATATTCAATGACACTGGCCAATAGAGTAAACAGAGTAAAGTAGAACCATTTCATTGTCCTGTTACTTTCAAACTTCCCTGTAGAAGGCTGAAATGTCATCTTCCCCATTTTTTACTTCTCAAAAGAAAAATGACTTTTCCAGTTTGATTTGGCTACTAGGTCCTTAAACTCAGCCCTTCTTTCATTTTCTCCTCCATTTAGAAATCTCTTAAGTTTTTATATGCCCATAGCTGTTTTTCTTACTCAAAACCCACCTTCCCACTGTCATCCATTTGATGAAG
Organism: Phyllotis vaccarum; assembly: GCA_033318265.1. Lineage (NCBI taxonomy): Eukaryota > Metazoa > Chordata > Mammalia > Rodentia > Cricetidae > Phyllotis > Phyllotis vaccarum. The sequence continues at coordinate 69,021,131 of JARWLC010000006.1, forward strand.
CATGTCTTCTCACATATACAGCTTCCAAAGCACTTACAATTTTTAATAACTATTATTTTCAATGTCTGTTCTTACAGCTCATAAAGGACTGCCTAGTTAATAAGAATTCTTTTTTTTTTCAATTTCATTTATATTCTTGAAACTTCATTTTTGTTATTTCTTTTGTATCTAGCAATAAGTTCCCCTTCCTTAAGATTCTCTGTCTTGGTTTGAGAGATGTTGTTTTCCTGTCTCTGTCTTCTACAAATATTTTTATTCTAGTCTTCCTCCAGTACCGAGGTCCTGTCTGCTTGGCTTGCTAATTCACCCTCATGGGTCATTTATGTGAATGAGCTCCTGACTGGTTATCCAGCTTTTTTTTTTTTTTTTTTTTTTTAACTTCTAATCAGAATTTCCAAATTCTCCTCCACAAATGTACTTTTCTGATATTCCCAGTTGTCTAACATTTTCTGACTGAAGACTTGGGTTCCTTTTTTCTTTCTCTCACTTCCTCTTAACTTGTGTTAGTTATAAATTCTTCCCACTGTTCTCTCCAGCAGTGAGTTCACCTGTTCCTTTTCCTTATCAGCCCTCTGGCCAGCACAGCATCATCTCATCCAAACTTATGTCTTCTATTTCCCTCTAGTTTAACCAGATCTTCTTGAAGCTGTCCTAAACGTGCAGCTCTGATCAAAACTTTCTAATACTTTGTCTCCAGAATAAATCCATATGCCTTCACTGGGTATTAAAGAACTTTCATCTGAGTCCTACGCTGATACTCCCCTCCCCCACACACCCTGATTTTCTATCAACCGTTTTCCATAGTTCAGGGGACTCCAGCCATGTTATAGCCTTGAACCTGGTTCTTTCCTGTGCTAGCTGTCTGTGAACACATTTCTGCTCTGGTTTCCCAGGGTTATTGTGAAAGTAAACAGGAAGTGCTTTGAACAATGCCTTGCATGCAGTAAGTGCTATTTAATGTCTCACTGCACATATTTACTAAGGCCTACATGTGTGGGCCTCCATAAGCCATGAATTCTTAGGACTGAGGAGTAAGTGAGTTCTGCAGCTCTTTAACCAAGACTGTATTATGGCATTTGTCATTTTTCACATTCTGTCATACATGGTGGAAGATACAATACAGATCCTTGCACAGCTTTTGTTTTCTCACTGATGCAGTACAAGTGCAGCTGCTTCATTTTATGTTTCTGTGAGGAGTAGTATGGTATATTTTGTACCCACACACATAGGTGCTTATTTCTTAAATGAATCTAAGAACTGTATGTTTTCAATGGATCTCTATTAACTCTTTTCTTCAGCTGTACCTACAGAAGAAAAACAATAGAACATTTCACTTTAACCTCCCAATATCAAATGTCATTAAAATACAAGTTTCGCCATTGTGATGTGTTACTTTGTTTCTTAGTCTGTTTTACTAAACATACTCTAGAACATAGTGTCTTCCTGGTAATATCATTTGAAAAATAGCTTGAGGTTTTTGTTAAAAAGAAATATCTTAGCCAGGTGGTGGTGGCACACACCTTTGATCCCAGCACTTGGAGGCAGAGGCAGGTGGATCTACAGAGCCAATTCCAGGATAGCCAGAGCCACACAGAAAAATCCTGTCTCAAGAAACCAAACCAACCAACCAACCATTAAACAAAACCCCAACCACCAACAACAAAAGGGGAACCATCCCAGAGTGTGCTTTCAAAGGGCACCAAACCTCCACACAGCTGACACACACCCTCAGTCCTGTCACTTTGGGAGGCAGAGGCAGGTGAATCTTGTTCCAGGACAACCAGGACTATATAGTGAGATCGTTGCCTCAAGAAACAAAACACAACACAAAAATTCCAGGCATTCATCTAAAGTTTTGATTCATAACTTATTTTTCCCTTCTCTTCAAAGAAGTGTACATATCCTAAGTTGGTACCTACGAGATTTTTTTCTAAATAATAAGGTATCTTTCCTTTAGCCATGTTTACTGTTTAAACAGCCATCACCAGTTCTCTTGCTAACAGACCCCCAATGCTATTTTTATCTTAAACACTACAGTAAGATCCAATGCTCTATCAGTCCACAATGGAAACCTACCACACCGGGAGCCTTGGTAGGCTGTCTTAAGGATTCCTTTACTTAGGAAGAATTCTGTCAGGATGGAGTAACAAGGCCAGCACAATACATTTTTAAATAATGATCCAAGATTTTTTTTTATTCATTAAGTTTTAGTATCATTACAGAAAATGTTATGGTACAGAGTTGTTTAACATTATTTTGTTTTTGCTCTTGATCTCCACATGAATGCTGGTAACACTAATATCTGTACAAGATCAGTCTTTGATTTTATTTTTGTTCTGTACAATTTTAAATGTGTTGGTTAAAAAGGCTGTCAGCACTTAAGGAAGCATTTTCCCTCAGTTTGTTTGTTCAAATAAAAGGTATCCAGTTACTGCCTGTGAGTACTGTGCCTGAGGCTGCTGGGATAAGAACTTCCCTGGGTGCTCATCAGGGAGGGTTCTTGTGGCAAGGCAGGGCCTCTGAGCAGTCACTCCTCTTTCGGCACATAAACTTGAGATACATGATAAAGGACAAGCAAAAGCCCTCTGTAAAGCAGTTAGGAAGCATACTAAGAAGGGAATCCAAGTGTGGCCTACACTAGTATAAATAAGCAGACAGCCTTGATTAAGAGCATAAGTAGTTGTATTTAAAGATGAGAAAAACACAAGTTCTGCAGGCACCTACCGCTGTCTACTAAAAGCTATCGCTATCAGAACCTAGCATTGAACACACAAAGCAATTTGCAAGAAAGTAAAATTTTGCTTTGATATAATCAGAATAGAATTGTCTGTTAAGGTTTAGTCTTACGTGTGTTTTTTCTTTAAAAGGTATTTAAATTCATTTGAAATATAGTTCAAGATGTTGACTATACAGATCAACTTTTATCCAGATCAGAAAAACTAGCTGTGCCGTTGCATATTACAGGATACAGTCAATGATATGTGGACATGCATCAAAGCTTTCTCCTGTTGGTGACCATCATAGCCGTCCAATGACCATGACATCCACAACCTCGCCCTTGTGGAGTTCCACGTACTGTTCTGTCTTTGGAGGTAGCATCAATAATCCATTGGCACTTCGCATGCTCATGAGACGGCTGCTCATCTGATTACCTGGAATGAAATACTCTCATTATTGTGGCACAGGCATCAGGAAGTTTACATGGAGAGGCTAGCAAATGGAGTGCAAGGCTCCACCAAGGAGAGAGATGGTCAGTCTTCTCAGTACCTTTTCCAGGTGAAATGTATGTCCTAGATCCTTTACATTCTCATCAAAACTTTAAAAACAAATATTATATTTCTTTTTGAAAGAATATAATAGTGCCTTATTCAAAATGCCACATAAATTCTCATTTCAGGGTGAATTTATAAAAATAAATACTTCTAGAAACTTAAGGATAGCAATAATAGCAGCTACCGTTTATGTGCTTTATGGTCATTTTATGACTCTAACTCTTTCAAGATGCAAAAGGTCTGAGATATGCTGCCTGGGATCTTGCTAACTAGGCTGGTGGAAGGCTTGCATGCAGAACTCTGAATCACTGTTAGTAGGGTGTTTGCAGGTGATACAGAGTCTTTTGTTTGAAGGTAACGGGTTTTGTGAAGCTGCACCAAAACTTGAGCAAATCATGATGAGAAAAGTTAGGAACAAAGGTTTAAAGTTGAGTGATGTGGGAATGCCTTTCTGTATGCTGTGAATATCAATCTTTAAATAAAGGAGCTGTTTTGGGTCATGACAGGCTCCATAGAAGAAGTAGGAGGAGAAATCAGAATAGGAAAGGAAGGGCGGGGTCAGAGGCAGATCCGAGCCAGCCGCCCAAGAAGAAACATGTAGGAACACAGGTGAGCCACTGGCCACGTGGCAGACAGATTAATAGAAATGGGTTGATTAAGATGTAAGAGCAAGTTAGCAGAGAGCTTTATAATTCAGAACTAGAACCATGAATCATCAACATGACTTTGTCCTTAAAGTTTACCAGTTCTTTATGGTAGGGTCATTGGCTCTCTCTTAACATGTTAGGGTAATACAGCGACTGTGCTCTCCTTTCCTATCCACCAGCCATGTTCAGAGGGCTGCTTGAACTAATAGATAAAAATCTGTAATTCTATTTATATATTTTAAATATTTACTTAGAAAATATGCTCAGTGATATAAGAAAACATTGTTTAAGAATAACTTATTTCATCTAACTTTTCAAAAAAAGAGGATGTGAACATTATATAATTCATTATTGCCAAGGTAAAGACATGATTGGCATAGTTGTTATTGTGGTTTTTTTTTTTTTAAATGAGTGCACAGGCACCTTTGCTGGTGTGCAGGTGTGAATGACTGACCTGTACTCTGTGCCCAGGGCAGTGGTTCTTGGTGATGCCACGTCAGTATACACCGGTGGTATTCTGGGCGAGGGTCCAATTTTACATCACATGACAACTACAGTGTAAAGAGAACAAGAACTTGGTCACCTGACCATTTCTCAGAATCACAGACAGTGTAGTGAGCCCGAATAGATAATATCCTTGTCATTCTACCATTTCTGTCATTTTTAATCTTGTTTTGAATGCAGAAAGTTCAGAGGTGATTGCTATTGTACAGAAAAAAAGAATGCTGAGAAGCCAGTGTTCATAGGGGAGTCTGTTGTTACGGGCTGTAATGATCCTGGACGTAGGAATGAGAAACTAAAGTAACACCTTAATATTGAAAGGAAAGGATGTAGCCCTAACAAACACCTTCAGTATCCATCCACCCAGCAATTACTCATTGTAGATTTAATATGTGCTAGGTAGGCATTATTCACCCTCCCATTTATACAACTGTTTCCAATCTATAAGGAATAGGTTTTTTAAAATATTGCTTATATTTTCTTTGCTGGTAACAAAGCTCCCCATTGCTCCTAAATAATATTCTGTTTTCTCTTAGTTTCTGTGTTCTCCAGGGCTAAATTTCAGGAGCCACTTACATGGCTGTTTTGCAGCCAGTTTTAAGAAAGAGATGGTAGATGTTAAAATAAAATAAATGTAAGGATTCCTAAGAGCTTTGCAGCATTGGATAAGCTATGTGTCTCTTAGAACAATGTGGATTTTTCCTGCTTCCTCAGTTTAGCAAGTCCAAAGAAAGTCAATCCTCCATCACTAGCCTGGCTTTCTTCCTGCCCTCCTTTCTTTCCTTTTCTCCATCTATTTCTTACTTTGCTAATAATTTTAAGAGCATCTCCTGTGATTACTGAAAGGAAGCTCCATCTGGGGGGGGGGGGGAGTTGACACATAGGACACTATGCCTGGCCAGTTGATTTTAAATGATAGATCAGAGAAACACGATGCTCTTATTTTCTTTCAGTGTCAATGTTAAGGCTGCCGATGGTCTAGGTTTTCAAAATGTTTTATTTTGTGCATATGTGTCCCTGTGCATGTACGAGTGCCATCAGGTACATGTTGGGGTCAGAGGACAGCTTTCAGGTCAGTTTTTTCCCACCATGCGGGTCCCAGGGATTGAATTCAGGTTGTCAGCATGTGCCTTTACTTGTTGACCTATCTTGTCTGTTGTCTTAGATGTTTTTATGCTATATAACTTGAATAATATTTTATTACTATTTTCTATTTTGTTTTATTTATTAAAAAAAGAATTTATTTTTACTTCATGCACATTCATGTTTTGTCTGTGTGAAGGTGTTGGGTCCCCTGAAACTGGAGGTACAGGCCGTTATAAGCTGCCAGGTAGGTGCTGGGAATTGAACCAGTGTCCTCTGGAAGAACAGCTATTGTTCTTCACCACGGAGCCATCTCTCCAGCCCCTTCTGTGTTTTATAGTCTTTTGGTTGACTAAGCATAGAATTGTGTCATATGTAAATTACTTTAATCATTTGAAAAGTAGTAGCTTGGTTTTATATTTTATAGGTTATGATGTCAAGAAAGTCATTTGTTGCTAGTGTGTGAAAAGCCTAGAAGGCTTTATTTTCCCATGACTTACAAATAGTTTACAAATGCTTACCCAGGCTACAAAGTCAACATGAATTTCACCACAGCAAAGGTCAGAGTTTGAAATTTTGCCTTAGTTGTGTTAGTAATACAGAAAAAACATAACTGGTTGAGCAGTAAGTCACTCCAGTCATGTGGGTAGAGAAAGGGACTCTTACTGTATGTAGTTTACAGCCCCTGTCTGTTGACAAATGTTTTTCTGAACAGTATACTCACCTTCTCCTGAAGTGCTACAATCTTTCAGCAGTCCCTTGATTGCCCTTCATGAACTTTTTGAAGAGTGAGCACAGACAAGGATGCAGGTTAACTTCTGTCCTCTGTGAACTTCATTGGGAACTAATCTTACGCTTACTCCACACAAGTCTATTGTGTGGTATAGGCTGTTTTCTGTTTCTTGGTTTGTTCTTAGGACTCACTAGATATTTGAAGACTTTCTCTCTGAATTCTTTTAAGTACATTTAAACTTTACGACATTTTATTTATTTTTATGTGTATATTCTGCCTACGTATGTTTGTTACTACCTGAGGAGAAGGACAGAATAGAACATCAGATCCCCTGGGACAGAATATTAATACATTTATGAGAAAGCAAACGTAAAATTCTAGACATCTATTTGCTTGCATTTTGGTCTCCAGTCATTAAGGAACGTTACCTACCCTGGCTTTGATGATGGTTGGCCGAGGGTCCAGGATGCCTTGCATCTTTCTCAGCGCAGGTACAACAAAGAGGTTGCAGGTGACCACAGCTGATACAGGATTTCCTGAAAGTCAGACAAACAGTTATTTATATTACACCACATACAAATCTATCAGATCATTATATCCGTCTATACAGTCAGGTATTATGGAGCGTGATACAAGTGACTGACCATTAGGCTACTTCCTGTGAACCACTCTGAATCAACAGAAAGACAGAATAGAGACAGGATCAACCACATACTACAGAGGGTAATGACTGAAACTTTTGGTCTTCCATGAAAATACAAAAGTCTGATAATAAGCTTTTGGGGACTGTTGCTGCTTTTCTGAGAGCCTTGAATTGAAAGCCATTGCTACCGTTGGTGTGTGAGTGAGTGTGTGTGTCTGCACATAGGTTGTAGGTGAAGAGATAGACACCAAGCCCTGGGTTCCCTACATATGAAGCATGCATACTTTCACACTGAATACCAACTCAATTTTAATAAGTTAAAAATTTTAATATATCTTGTTATTTTTAACACATTGCTACTATAGAAATGATGCAAATAAATGAAAATATAGATACAGAACTTTATAACTATCTTTATCCAGACACATCTTTAAATTTAAAATATGGCACCAAATGACTGAAGCTGTAAAAGACCTTGAGATGAATACGATTGTCATGTGAACTGCAACTTTTGTTCAGTGCTCAGTGTATTTGAGGAACAGGTCCTGGTGATGACATAGGGTGGGGCCTAGTGTAGTAGAACTGGTGTCCTTGGAGAAAGTAGAAGGGGCAGCAGAGGTACACGTCAGAGACAAGGCCATGGGACTCAGAAAGCAGAGAGAAGGCATCAGAGATAAGCACTGCTGCACCTTGAGTTTTGGATTTCTGGGCCTTAGAACTGAGAGGAAATCAATCCCCATCTTTGAACTGTCCATTCTGGGGTGCACCTATGGCAGTTGAGCCCCTGGAGCAGGCTGCAACAAATAACAAGCTCTTTAAATTTATCTGGAAAAGTTCAGAAATTTATCATTCCTCTCCAGGAGAAATAAATCTAGATGTGCCTTGTACTTCAAAGGTAAGGGGGTGACTATAAAAAAAGGGGGGGGGGGCTGGAGAGATGGCTCAGTGGTTAATAGCACTGGCTGCTCTTCCAGAGGTCTTGAGTTCAATTCCCAGCACCCACATGGTGGCTCACAACCATCTGTAATGAGACTGATGCCTTCTTATAGTCTACAGGCATACCCTGTAGGCATGCAGGCTGAACACTGTATGTATAACAAATAAGTTAATCTTAAAAAAATAAACAAAAGAACTACAAAAAAAGATTTTTGTAGTTTTTGTGGTATCCTTAACTAATGCTCAAGTTGTACCCAAGTTGGACAACTTTGATAAGCCCCAAACATTTCCTTTGGTTTTGATATAGTCCTGCTATCAACCTTCAGGCTGCCCTTGCACTTAAGGCAGACTCAGCCTCCCAGGTGTGGGGATTACAGTTGTGCACTGCCAACCCTTATGAATCTGGTGGCACTCATCCACAAAACTTCATTTATTCTCTTTAGCAAGGATGGCACAATTCTTCAGGTCCATTCTAGTTCTAAAATGCTATTTCCATTATACAGTTGTATGTGATGATGCGTGTTGGTATTGGTTGTGGGGAACCAGCTGTCTTACTTTGGGTTTCCTTTCCTCAAGTGCTGCTAATTGTGTCCTCAAATTAAGAGACAAGAGACAGGTTATCTAATTACCAGATGAAACCACATTGTCCATTCTCTCATCAGCATGTTTGCGCTACACAAAAGAGTGGATGGGTCCTGACATTTTCATGCTCACATCTTATAGGTTTGGCATTCTCCTCCTCACTGCTCCCTTCCTCCCTCCCTTAAAAGCACCTCTTCTTTTAAATATTATTTTTCAAATCTAGATTCTGCAAATAGAGAAATATATAATATTTCTATCTCATAATCGGGCTCATTTTACGTATCATAGTGATATCTAACTATTATTTTCCTTAAAATGAAGTAAAACATTCTTTGTGTTAAAATAACATCCAACTCTGTGTGTGTGTGTGTAGCCACTCACCTGCTGATGCACTTGAGACTGAGTCTATAACTTGGTTCCCATAGAGAGTGTGGTTATAATGAATATGGTTGTGAAGGGATCTCTGTTTTATGATGATTTTGGGCTATATGGCTTTTTTGTTTTCTATTCTCTGTCAGAACCTCCACACTGATTGCATAGTAGCCAGGCTAACTTATATCCTTGCTTATATTTGTTTATTTTCTTGATGAGAGACATTCTGACTGGGGTGAACTGGACTATCAATTTGCATTTCCCTGATGGCTAGGGATGCTGAATATTTTTCTATTTAATTTATTTTGAGAATTGTTTGTGAAATTCATTTGCCCATTTATTGATCTGGCTATTTTGACTTTTTTTTTTTTTTTTACTTATTTAAATATTAAGGATGTCAGTCCCCTGTAAGAGGCTACTCTGTTGTTTTTTTGTTGTGTCTTTTTGCCTTTTTATATAATCCCATATATCAAGTCTCGTTATTATTTCTTATGTTACTGGAGTCATATTCACAAAGTCATTTCCTATGCCTCTATCTTGAGCTGATTGCCAAAGCAGTTTCAAAGTTTTAGGTCTTCCATTAGGGTTTCAATATATTCTGTACTGACTTGTACAGGGACTTAGGTTCATTCTATATGTAGATATCCAATTTCCCAGAGCCGTTTGTTGAAGAGGTTCTTTTTCCTCCAACATCTGTTTTTGGAAACTTTTGTCAAAATTCAGTTGACTGTTAGGGCTGGAGGGATATCTCAGTGGTTAGGAGGATATACCTCTCTTCTAGAGGACCCAGTTTTGGTTCGGGGCACCCACATCACAATAGCCATTAACTCCAGCTCCAGGGGACCAGAGGCTTCTGATCTCTGTGGGCACCTGCACTCATGTGCTTGTTCCCATACACAGATACACTTGCATATATGTAATTAAAAATAATAATATAAATCTTTTAGAGAGCCATTTGACTGTATGAGTTTATTGCTGTGTCCTTTATGCTATTCTACTGGTTTATGTATCTGAGTTCTTTTTATGTGTGTATGTATGCTTGTATGTTTGTGGGAGCACATATGTACATTTACATATGTGCACACGCATGTCTGTGTTTGTGTGTGTGTGTGTAAGCCTGAGTTTGATATCAAAAATCTTCTTTGGTCATTTTTCGCACAAGGTTTCTTACAAACCCAGAGCTTGCTGATGATGCTAGTCTCAATAGCCAACATGCTCTGGTGATCTTGTCTCTGCTTTCTGAGGCTAGAATTATAGGCAAGTTGTACATTTACCTGGTAATTACTGTTTTGGGAATCTGGACTCTGGTCTTGGTCATGTGGCAAGTGCTTAAAGTGCCAAGCCATTTTCCTAGCTCTGTATCTGTTTTTGGTGCTGTTTTATTTACTATGGCTCTGAATTATAATTTAAAATCAGATATAACATGATATCTTCAACATTGCTCTTTTGGCTCAGGATTGTTTTGGGTATTGGAGTTTCTATTTCCATTTGAATTTTAAGACTCCCCTCTCCACATTCTAAAAATGTCAGTGGAATTCTAATGAAAACTGCATTAACTGTGTAGGTCATTTTCAGTAGCATGGGCATTTTTACAATCTGCCAATCAATGAACACGAAGTGTCTTTCTACATTCAAGTGTCTTCAATTTCTTTCTTCAGTGTTCCAAAGTTTTCATTGTGGAGGTCTTTCATTGACTTAGCTAGGTTTATTCTTAGCTTTTTTTTTTTTTTTTTTTTTTTTTAAAATTTATCTTTGGAAGCAATTGTAGTGGGACTCAGGCATTATTTAGGGAAGCTTAGAGGCCTAGCTTTAGGGTATCAGGACCCTGGGGCATGGCCAGACCCCAATGAATACCCAGGGCACACTGACCTTCCTTCCTGTTTTGTTCTTGTCTTCTTGGGGAGCAGATTGGACCATCTGTTGTGGTACATTTTCACTCTCTAAGAATTGTCTTAAGGTTCAATTTGTATCAGTGAGTGTTTATATAACCCCTTAATAAATATAAATCCTTCATAACATACATGCAAGTAAATAATTCTGCAAAATCTGGCGCCCAACATGGGGCCACAAACACCCATATAAAGCCCGAGAAAGCTTAAAAAGGGTTCTGGAGCACAGAAACAGAGAGATAAAAGCAGCTTCCAGAGTTGTGTCTCTCAGGGGCTGTGGTACAGAGACTGAGTGGTGTATTGGCTTGAATTACAAAATGGTGCCTCAAGCAATTGTGAATTTTTTTCCTTGTGATTTCTTTTCCAGCATGTTTGTTACAATACCTAGAAAGTAGAGATCTTTGGTTCCTACTTCACTAAATTTACCAAGTCTGAGAGTTTTCAGGTGGAGCCCTTAGGGTCTTTTCAGTACAGAATCATATCATCTATAAACCAGGATAATTTGAGTTCCTTCTTTCTAATTTGTATCACTTTCTGTCTTTCTCTTGGCTCTGCTTTGGTTAAAACTTCCAAGCACTATAATGAGTAAGAGTGGACATCTTGCTCATTCTGGATTTGGTAGCTTTATCCCTTTACCATAATGTTGGCTATAGATTTGTCACATGTTGACATATTTTCCTTTTTTTTTCCCTCTTTCTTTTTTGTTTCTTCATGGCTTTTCTCACAATGGCTCTTCTGTATCTAGTTAGATAATCACTAGCACATGAGTTTTCACTCATTCCTTAGTGGTCATCTGAATTTCATCAGTATCTGTTTTGAGTCACAATTTTTATTACTTTAGGATTTCTTTCTTTTTTTTTTTTTTCCTGGTTAGTTGGCCAAGAGTTTGAAAACTATAATTGTATTTTCAAAGTTCAGGGTCTGGCTTGTTCTTGGCCTAAGGCCTTGAGACTATATATATTTAATTTAAGCTATAAATATCCTCCTTGAGGTGTCCTTGTTGTATTCCAAAGGTCTATAAAATTACATTTTTGTTGGATGATGTTAGTGTACACCTTTAAGCCCAGTACTTGAGAGGAAGAATCAGGCAGATTTCTGTGGGTTCCAGGCTAGTCTGGTCTACATAGTGAGTTCTGGGACAGCCAGGACTACATAGAGAAACCCTGTCTCAAAAAGTTACGTTTTTCAGTTTCACTGGATTTTAAGACTGCATTTCTTCAATACCCATTAATCAAGAATATACTATCCTGTTTCCTTGTGTCTGTTGCTATTGCTTTCACATTTTATTCTATTGTGATATAGAAGAATAAATTATTTGAATTTTAAAATTTGTTAAGACTTATGACTTGATATGTGAACTGTTTTGGAAAATATTCCATGGAGAGCTGAGAAGACTGTGTACTTCACCACTGGATTGGACATTTTATAAATGGCTGCTACTTATGTTTGTCCTATGATACAGTTTGCCTTTGAAGAGTCTTTGCTGACTTTTGTCTGAATGACCTGTCTATTGAAGACAGTTGGGTATTTAAGTCACCACTATTATATCTAGACCTCTTTATGCTCAAGAGTGTTTGTTTTATGAAACTGCGTGCATCAACCTTCGGTGTATATCTGTTTACAACCATTATGTCTTATTTATTGATTGTTCTTTTTATTCACATATACTTATTTTCTTTATCACTTTGTCTGATGGCTTGAAGTCTACTTTGTCTTATAAGGTTATAGGTTCTCTTGCTTGCTTTTGACTTCAATTTACTTGGTGTATTTTTCTCTATTTCATATTTAATCTCTGTGTATCTTATCCATCTGTAAGTGTGATTCTCACAGATGGATAACAAACATTTGGATTTTATATTTTAAAAAGTCTTTTGTCTTTTGAAAATTTAAATTTATGTGTATGCTGTGTGCTTCTAAGTACCAGAGGAGCTCATAAGAGGGCACTAGATCCCCTGACAAGGGTGCTAGGAACACATTGTATCTCAAACTCAAAGAGATCTACTAGCTTCTGCCTCCTGAGTGCTAGGACTAAAGGCATATGCCACCACTGCCCTGCTCAAAGGTTTAATTTTTAATTTAATTTGTTTTTATTTATCTTTGTGTGGGTGTTCAGGGCACTGAACTGAAGTTATCAGGCTTGGTTGCAGGTGCCTTACTGCACTGAGCCAATTTCCCAGTTTTTACAGTGAACATGTAATTTTAAAAAGTTAAAATTATTGTATGTCAAACTATTATATTGTAAACTATAACTTGTAAAGGCTGGTGAAAATCCTTAGTACATGGTCTTAAGAAAGCAGAAATAGACTCTAGAAATTGAAAATCTTTGTAAGAGGAATAACTTTGTTATATGTAAGATATGGACATGTGAGTTGTTGCTGCCCACTTTTGGTTCATTCAGCCTCAATGAAGGGTGTTTTAAATAAAAACAGTGATTTGAAGAGGGCTTTTAATTTTGTTGTTTCTGTACAACATTCATATATCATCAGAAATGGGTTTCCACAATAATGTTCTTTGTTTTAATATCACTGCTGGCCTAATGTCTATGTTAAATCACATCTATGGAGAAAGCAATCTCTTTTAGTAGACAAAATGAAGCTAGGAAGAGAAGCTCACTTTTCATAAAATAGTTTTTAGAGTATCTGAGGGAATATTAAAGTTCCAGGTTTAGTTGTATACCACAGATATTTGAGGTTGCTTTACTTACATTTAGTCTTAATATTTTCTGTATGACACAAGTCTATTTTTATGCTTATGGATAGGGTTTAAAATATTAAGATTTAAAATTCTTCTGCTTGCTTTTTAAAAATAATCTATTTTGAGAGTCAATGAATATAAGAAACAAATGTCTGAATCCCATAAGATTTTTGAGTCTGAAAGAATAAGTAGTTACTTTTCTGAAGTACTGATGTTAACAAAAAGGTGACAGAATTACTACTGGATTTTAATTTTTTATGACGAGGCTGGCCTTGAACCTGCGGTTATTCTTCTGCTTCAGCCCCATCAGGGTTGGAATTATAGGTATAATTAAAGAATAGATTTTAAAAAATAACAAATAGATTTACATAAAGTTCTAAACACTTAAAATTTATTAAGATTCATGAAAACTTAAGATGCGTGGCTGCAAGTAATAAAAACTGAATTAACCAATTCTTAGGAACTAGATGGACCACCTTGATTTTTTTGAAGTCTGAACACTCAAGTTTCTGCTTCAATGGGGGTTAGGTGGTAAAGTTTATGTTAGACAGGTGACATGTGAAGTGAGCTGAGGTGTACTAGGATCAGCAACCCTGCCTCCCTTCCTCAGGCCCTAATTATCCTAAGACCAGAAGCACAGTTGTTCTTGTTTGCATCCAGACAGGGTCTTGAGATGTAGCTTAGGCTCATTTCATGATCTTCCTATCTTGGCCACTTGAGTGCTGGAATTACAAACATGTATTGCCATACCTGGCTATATATAATCTAGTAATTTAATGTTTGACAGTACTTCTAGTTATGAGATCTAAGATTGCCCACTACTGTGGGCTATGCTTCTGTATAACGTAAATATCTGTCACTGTAATTACTGGTTTAATAAAATGCTGATTGGCCAAAAGCTAGGCAAAAAGTAGAGGTGGGACAACTAGATGAGAGAATTCTGAAAGCAGAAAGTCAGAACAGCAGACACCAAAAGATGCAAAAAAAGAAAGATTAAAAATGCTACACTTAAAAAAAAAGGTACCAAGCCACATGGCTAAATATAGATATGAATCATGAGTTAGTTTAAGAGTAAGAGTTAGAAAATAGTAAGCCTCAGCCATAGGTCAAATAGCTAATAGTTAATATAAGCCTCTGTATGATTATTTAAGACTTAAATGACTGCAGCACAGCCGGTGGGACACTTCTGACTATAAATGGTGCCCAATATGGGGCACACACATACACATAAAACCTGAAAAAGCTTAAAAAGGGTTCTAAAACACAAAAACAGTTTCCTAGTTATGTCTTTCAAATTGGCCATGGTACAGAGTGGTATGCAAGCTTGAGCTACAACATGGCTGGTTACAGTCTCATAGAACTTTTGCCTCAGTTCAAGCAAAAGCTACATATAACAGATTTAAAGTTTTTGTTCTTACAGATAAAAACCAACCAACCAACCAACCAACCAACCAACCAACCAACCAACCAACCAACCAATAAAACAAACTGAGTCAAATATGACTTTTTGTTTTTTCTTGAGAGGGCATTATTTACTAGTGGTGAGCAGAGACATGGCTCCTTTAAAGGAGACTTCCTGACTCAGTCTTAGCTGCAAAAAGTGAGTTATTAAGAGGCCCTGCTGCAAACACCTAAATGGTATTTATGAGCAGTGGGCAGCTGTACTCTACTTGGTGGCAATGTGGACCCTAAAATTCCCCAGAGTTGGGGTGGTAAACATGGTTCCTGCCAGTACTCCTGTCATGGAGGTAAGCTCTTACAGACCAAAGAGCTAGACAGAGTAAGCTGTCATAGCCAAGCCTTTAATCCTAGCCGTGTCTTAACAGATGAATAGTAAGGTCAAACAAAGAGAAAACAATAAAGACAAATTCAGACAAAAACAAAACAAAATACATAAAACCCCTCCAAACAGTTTATAGTGTGTTTAAAATATACATAAGCTTAAATAAAAAATACAAATGTCCTTATAAATAAAATAAAAAATATGTGGCTTATAGAGTCTAGATACTATATGTTATATTGTCTTGAAATTGTTTGACTGCTATAGAAAAAACAAGAGCCGCTAAGAGACATTTGATTATAAGTGCTACTAGATTAACCTAACCTATATATTTTGTAAATGCCTGGAATTTAAAATTGAAGTCAAAAGATACGTTCCTTTAAAAAAAAAGATTTATTTCCATAAAAAATCATAAGTTATAGATTCATTCTGAGTAAAAAAAGAAAAGTTTAATAAGGAAAATACCCATAAAAAACCTAAAATAAAAACAAATGGCCCAAATGTTCCAACGTTTCAGACCACTTCTGTTTCAATTTCCGCTGAACTCTGAATCCAAAACAGCTTCAAAAAGACTGACTAAAACGGCTCAACTTCACAAAATGCTCCAGTCAAGACTTGACTATCTTACATTTTTTCAAGATCCCCATAAGATTGCCAGCACCTCCAGTCAGCAAAAAAATAGTCTAAAATCTGCCTACATTCCCCCAGAACAGACTATAAATATTTGTCTTTACTTACAGTATTAGTTATAAGTTGTTATAAATAAAATAAACTATAAAAATGAAATTTCAACTTCCTATTTAGAAAAAAAAATACTGTGGGGCTACAGCTCACTTACATTGGATATCATCTTAGGCTAAGGGTTGTGTCCTGGAAGAATATTCTGGTTTGACTAGGAACTAGTCCTGCTTTATAGGTGAAGAAGTAGCTTCAGAGAAAGTGATTTGTCAGTTAGTAAGGCTTTTTGAATTATAAATCAAGTGATGTTGATTACAGAGACTGGCAATCTGAGAAGCCTAGTTTTTTTTTTTTTTTTTTTTTTTTTTTTTTTTTTTTTTTTTTGGTTATTTTCCTATAAAATGGAGAAAATAATTTTAATGACTCTTACCTGGTAGTGCAAAAATAATTTTTCTGACACCATCAATATCCAAAGTTGCAAATGTTGTTGGCAAGCTAGGAATAAAAAAGAGTGTACGTTTTTGTGATTGCTAAGTAACAGAAGAGGTAAATCCCAAGTGCTCTAATTTTCTTGTTGAGTGACTCACTCACTTCCCATATAAAACTCTTCTGTTGACTTGCCTCTGAAATCAATTGCTTTAGTACCATCTGTTTTTAAGTAGTCAAACCTCCCAATTTTCTGTGTCTTATGTTGTTTTTCTTTTTCTCAGGAACACCTTCCAAACTCTGGTGTTTCAAATGTCTCCATCCCTCTATTCAATGATGTTTATAATGTTTTTGTTGGAGATTTCAAACAGTTCTCTTATCAGAAGACTGACTGATATAGTATTTCTCAGTATCTTTATTTAAGATGCGTATCTATGATCTTAATTATTTTTTAACGACTATCTTATTTTTTGTGCATGAGTGTTTTGCTGTAGGTATGTATGTGCACCATATGCATACAGTGACTGAGGATACATTGGATCCTCTGGAACTGAAATTATGGACTGCTGTGAGCCACCATGTGGGCGTTGGCAACTGAATGCAAGTCCCACACTAGAGCAGCCAGTGTTTCTAACCACCGAGGCATCTCTACAGCCCTTCTTCTCTTTTAAAGATGACTCACAGCAATACCCATTTAAACTTCTACTTATCAAAGAAGTTTTTGTACTATAAATAAACAAAATTCTACGGCTAGAACAAAGCTAAAGCAACCTTGCTCAATATTCTGATATCAACTTTCATGGGAAATTAGAGAATGGTGCATGGTATGGAATAAGCAGTTGAGAACCGTGATCCCCCCCCCCCCAATACATTGTCACATAGAATTTTGGCTATTAAATTCATATATTAATCTAACCAGAGTGATGCAAACTTCTCAGGGAACACTAAAACTTCCCAAGAGTAAAAAATTAGTTATTTTAAACATTAAAAATTATGGTTTTATTTTTTGTTGATCTTTTTAAACTTATTTACTGTGGGATTGTGTGTCACAACTCATGTCTAGCTGTCATAGGACCGCTTGAGAGAGTGTATTCTCTCTTTCACCCATACAGGTTCTGGGGATCAGTCTTAGGTTATCAGGCTTGGTAGGAAGTGCCCTTACCCCACTGGCTTCTTGGGTTGATCTTTAAAAACATATCATCAGTCAGGCATGGGTGGGGTACACCTTTAAGCCCAGTACTCAGAAGGCAGAGGCAGGAGGATTTCTGAGTTTGAGGCCAGCCTAGACTACACAGCAAGATCCAGGACAGCCAGACTATTACACAAAAAAACCCTGTCTCAAAAGACCAAAACCAAAACAAAACAACAAAAAACCCCTAAAACCCAACAAAGAAGCCTACCTCATTTACTCATTACTGTTTACTATGATATAGCAACAGGAACATTCTGGATGAGTTATAGCTACGTGAATCTGTTATAATACAGTGATGTTAGATTTGTGTCATAAGGATACTGGGTTGCTGTATAAAGTTTAATTTCAAGTTTCTATGTTCCTGTGCTTCTTATTGCTGTTCTTCTGTACTTGTAGAGGTCTATCATCAATAATGAAAGTGCCAATTATTGTTATTTAGGGGTAACATGTATCACACTCATTTCATTTAAGTCTCACAGCAATAGCAAAGATGACACTTGTCATGGTATTTGGTAGATGAAAAAAACCAAAACAAAGAAACGTTAAAAATTTGGCTCAATCTACTTAGATTTTGTAAAAATAAAGATTTTGAACTAAGGTCATTTTAACTTTAAGGTTCATGTTAGAAAAAGTCAGCATGGGATAATCTATAATAGAGTTAGTACTTGGACATTTCCCCCATTACTTTCTGATTCTTTGCTATGTATTAGAACAAGATTGATCATAGGTAGGCAACTCAGCAATTATTATTACTGTTTGACAAAAATAAGATCCCCAAAGCATTCTTGAGAACAACCACACTTGCTACAGATGACCAATGGGCTAAGTATTTTTTCCTTTATATTTTTAAAATCTCCTTCTCTCTCTGGGTATGTATATGAAGTGGAGGCCAGAGTTTGACAGTGAGTGTCTTCTATGCTTTCCACCTAGTTTTTGAGGCAGGCTCTCACTAACCTATAGCTCACTGATTGGCATCCTCCTGTCTCTGCTTCCTGTTAATGTTTAATGTGGCTCTGAGGATCTCAGCTCAGGTCGCCATGCTGTGTATCAAGCACTTTATTGACTGTGCTATCTCCCCAGTTGCCTGAGTATCTGTTTCTTTAAAACCAAAGACATAATTATATTTAGAATGTGCTGTACGTGGAAAGGGCAAAGCTAACTTATTTGGTTTTTTGTTTATTTTTTTCACTAGCAAGTAGAAAAAATTACTTACAAGTTCTTCTTATATTAAGGTAAGTATAAGATTCTGGCCAGTTAAAGAAAGACCACTTAAATGTCCAAGTCACTCTCTTTTAATAAAGTTGCTTATGGATAATTGTATTTAAAACCAGTATGTCATAGAAGGGCACTTTACATTTTCTTTAACACCCTAAAAAGGTAATTTCACCAAAAGTACTCATTTAAAAGATATTTTATTTACAAAAGAACATTTTACTCTCACACATTACTATCACAAGGTTCTTGTTGCTGGAAGTGTGTTAGCTCTGAAAGCCATTTTCTTGGAATCCAACACATAATGATTATTCTGAAATCAGGATTTATATACTGATCGAGGTCCCAAAGTAAAGGATTTTAGGGGAGAAGAAGAAACATGAACTGAGGCACTTGTAAAGTTGAGAGTGGTAAATAACGAACTAAAGAGTATAAAGATCACCACCACAAGCTGCGTTTAACACCACAGTATCACACAAATAATTTCTCACAGCTGAAAACAAGTTA
Organism: Phyllotis vaccarum; assembly: GCA_033318265.1. Taxonomy (NCBI): domain Eukaryota; kingdom Metazoa; phylum Chordata; class Mammalia; order Rodentia; family Cricetidae; genus Phyllotis; species Phyllotis vaccarum. The sequence continues at coordinate 69,040,278 of JARWLC010000006.1, forward strand.
TATCAGTTTTCTTCCCTACAAAGGCAAATATCAATTCTATGTTTAAGATTAGTGAGAAGCACACCGATATGCTTCTGTGCTGTAATGAAATCTCTGCTGTCAAAGGGACAGGGAAAGCTCAGCATACAACACTAGCATATGATAGGCTGTTATTTACTTGGTTTGTTCCTGTGCATGTGCATGACGGCATGCATATGGAAGCCAGAGGACAGCTACAGGACTCAGTTCTTTCTCTTCCCTCCGCCACATTGGTTCTCGTCATTGGGCTTGTTGACAAGTGCTTTTACCTACTAAGCCAGCTTGCTGGCCCAAAATGTTATTCTTAATAAATAATTGAAATTTCATAGTTTCAATAACAAAAGGGTTTTTTCAGCAATAGAGGGCATATTCAATAGCTGCATACAGAAACATATTGCCAAGAATCCTATAAAATTGAGAACATCATAGGATTAATCTTTTTCAAAAATTTATTTTATGTGTATGAGTGCTTTGCCTACATGTATTTCTGTGCACCACATACATCCCTGTGTCTACAGGGACCGGAAGAAGGTGTTGCATTCTCCAGGAATTGCAGGTGATTATGAGCTGCCATGTAAGTGCTGGAAACCCAAAGTCCTCTGTAAAAACAGTGTGTGCCCTTAATGATTGAACCATTGTCATAGCCCCTTTAGGGCTAATCTTAGCTTTGTACTAAATGAGGTTAAATTATGAAGGTAAAGCCTAGTCCTTGTCCTAGAACTGAAACTAGTACTAAAAATACCATGGGGATGTTAGGAGAGCAGGCTGATATTTGACTTTAGGCAACTAGGTTAAAAAATGTGTTGTAACAGTGTTAAGCTCCCACGCCACTCTTTCTCATGGTCATGAGACCCTATCAGTCTAAAGCATCATTACTGTTTTAAGTGACATCCTGGAATGCACCAAAAACACTCTTACATACACAGAGGTACTGAGTACAGGGGATCTAGGAGGGCAGCTTTCTTGCTTGAAGACCAAATTGTCTTATTAGCACCGCTATTGGGCATTATTTGATGATTTAGTCTATAGAAGCTTCTCCCACTAGTTCTTAGCTTTAGGAAATGTGAAAATCTTCCTGTATGGTTATTTTATTTTTTTCTTGCAAAGAATGGGAAGCAATGTTAGACATCATTATGAAGTATTTATGTGAGGCAATTGAGTCTGGACCTAGGTCTCTACAGGTAGCAGATAGAGAAACATGTTCAGCAACAACCCAAGGAAGAATCATTCTATGTACTAGACAGAATAAGTGATCTCATTTCTCCAACAAGGCAATGGCAGAAATAAAAAACAAAACCTGTTGAGCACATCAAGATAACTGCCCCCACACCAAATCCAATAACAAAAGGTTAGGGATTTAATCACTAAGCGAAAAATGAGTGGACTTTACTTGAATCCTGAGTTAGAACAATTATTAAAAAGCATTCTTTCGCTTGACATTTGGGGGACTTTGATATTGATTAGGATATTAGGTAATATGAAAATCATTTATTTTGTTAGATGAGACAATATTATTGTATTTACATAGGTCAGTCAATGTTCTTGTTCTTCTGATGTAAGAAAAAGACATGATATCTAGAATTAGCTTTAAAACAATCTAGCTTCACCCCCCCCCCAAAAAAAGAGGTTGGGGAACTGACGAAGCAGATATAAATGCATGCCGGTAGTTACTGACTTTAGTAATGAACATGTGTTTGGGTTCATTGTTTTTCTACTTCCCTGTATATTTGAGAAATTTCATGCAAAACTAGTTTCAAAAAGAATGAAGGTGCAGGGAGAAAGAGGGGAAAGGCACTAGACATGGTAATTAAAAATGAAACCAAGTTGGAAAATTGCTTTGCTTTGTTTATACCAAATTCATTGATTTATAAGATGAAATCTTACTTCAAACTAGAACTGCACATATGGAAAGGATTCTAGTACTAAAATATTTTCTTATTAAAATGAGTAACCCATAATAAAAAATGCAAAAACAAACCATTTAAAATTTGATTAGTTAAAGCAACCCAAATAACCTATTGTAGTAGAAAAAATTATTTTCATACCCTGGCTTCATAAAAACCCTGCCAAAATGGATCTGAGCATGAAGATCAATGTCCAGCACCTGCTTGAGATAGTCCTGCAAAAATTAAAAACAGTCACTTTATTTCCAAACATTATAGTATCAGACTTTTAACACATTAATGAAAATAAAATTAATTTATGATTGAAAAGAACATCTTTGCTATATTAATGAAGTCGATATGCTTAACTAATCATTCCTCATTCATTCATTTACACACTTAAGAATTATTTCTGGGGTGCTTTGTGTATGTAGAGTACCCCTTGAGGATCAAGGGGATATAACCCAAATAAAAGAGATACTTTTCCTGCCTTTCTAGAAGGTACCTTGTAGAGCCAGGAGGTGCCATAATCCATAATACCTGTAACCCCAGAATGTGATAGGAGGAGATAGGAGAATCATAAGTTCAAGGTTAGTCTGGCTAGATACTAATACTGTCTCTAAAATAAAAAAAAAAAGAAAAAAGAAAAAATTCTATATATTCCTATATAGGAAGCAAGATAATAACTAGAATAACCATAGTAATATTTTTGCTTGACTTTTTGTCTTTGATATAAAATTTTATGACCAAAAAACCCCCTATTAATAAAAGTCTTTTTCTTTCTTTTATTTTTTTTAAAACTTTTTATTTATCATGCATTCAGAGTTCTGCATGCATATGTCCTTACAGGCTAGAAGAGGGCACCAGATCTCATTACAGATGGTTGTGAGCCACCATGTGCTTTCTAGGAATTGAACTCAGGATCTCTGGAACAGCAATCAGTGTTCTTAACCATGGAGCCATCTCTTCCAGCACAATAAAGAAGTCTTAAGATGTTATATTTGGTGTGGCAAGATATGCTCATGGTACAAATGTTATGGGGTAAACCAACCGCTTTCTGATTGGATTTATGCCATGTCTCACTGGAGGTAACAAATTCCCAGTACTATAAATCTGGCTAAGAACCCCTAGCTGGGGAGCTTACAGGCCCCAGGGTGAACCTATTATCATTTCTTCTAAATGAACATAGTATTAAACTGTCCTCTAAATTCATATTACCCTTACATTAGTGCAACAATCAGGCCTCATTAGAGGACTTTGTTCAGTGAACAGTGGTTAACAGAGAAACTCAAAACTGGCCAAAGTGTGTGTAGAGAAAGAGTGTCAATAGAGTGCTTAGTGACAGATGTCCCATATATATCATCCCCCTGCCTAAGAGCCAGGGGTCAGTGAAGAAGTGGAGGTAGAAAGATTGTAAGAGCCAGAGGTCAGGAAGGGCAGAAGTGATACAGTATTTTCTGCATATGACAGGACTGATGTACTCATGAACTCACAGGTGTTGTCGTAGTCTGCATAAGAACTGAGCTCATAAGATCAAGTCAATCAATAGTCTATCACAGAGTGGGAGTGGATTAATGAACCTACCCTAATTGAGAAACTATGGACAACTGGTGGTTTCTGGGGGAAGCTGCGTCAGCTCCTAGTAGGTTGACACACTGGAGGTAACACCTTGCATCAGTTCCCTATACTCATCCCTGCAAGAGTGAGCTCCTTTGAGATGTGTCAGACCAACTCACTTTGTCTTCCTTCCATTTTTTTTTGGGGGGGGGGTGGGTGTTTTGAGACAGGGTTTCTCTGTGTAACAGCCCTGGCTGGCCTCAAACTCACAGAGATCTGCCTGCCCTGGGATTAAAGACATGCCTACCACCGCCCGGCTTCCACTTTAGTTTCTAAGTGGAGCTCACTGATGTATAGGACCTTACCTTCCTGTCTCTGTTCCACACTCTGGTATTACAGTGAATGCTGCTGCACTTGTGTTCTGGAGATTTGAATTCAGGTCCTTCCTCATGCCTGTGTTACAAGCACCTTATTGATTGAGCCTCCCCATACCCACTGCATTTTTAATATTAACTAATATTTTCCTACAACATGAAAATTATTTTCATGTAATTTTCCTGTTTGCATTTATACTTATTTTGTTCTGGTTAAAGAAACACATCAAAGAACAAAGATTCCTTACTTATGAGTGATTGAAACATGTCCCAAACATGTTATTTATAAATTTAATATTATATATTAAAACGTTTATTTAGATTTGATTTGTATGAATAAATATCTTGCTTGCATGTATATTTGTGTGCCTGGTGCCTGTAAAAGCCAGAAGAGGGCATCAGAGCCTCTGGAATTACAGTTACAGACCTTTGTGCATCACCATGTAGATACTGTGAACCAAACCTGGGTCCAAACAGAATCCTCTCCAGCACCTTTGCTCATTTTCAAGTATTTTTGTTGTTGTTTTGAAAAATTAGATAACTTTCTAACCTTCTAGAATTCAGTCTTAAATCTAAGAGAAAGAAACATTTTAGAATGCCTCTATAGTTAACATGATCTCCCAAGTTCCTAGAGGGCCTCTAGAAGACCACCCATTGTATGAGAAGAGACAGTGGACACAGCTGGGCTTGTTTGATGTGCTGTTCTTTTAATGGGAGGAGCTGCCATGTCTGAGAAGAGATGCTCAGTTAGCCCTAGGACACAAATATATCAGCAACTATAATGGTCAGTCCTTACATCAATTTGATTGGACAGATAAATGCTTTGGAGCTTAACACCTTGGGCAGTATCTGTGAGGTTGTTTCCACAAAGAATTTGTTAAGTGAGAAAAATCATGATTTGAAATTGAATATCATCAGAAAGAATAAAAGAAAAAAAGAGAAGGCTTAGTGGTGTCTAAGCTTCCTGGCCACCCTGCTGTGAGTTATTCTAGAACCTTTTTGACATGATGGACTGAAACCTCTAAAAACAGCTATAATAAAGCCTCTCTCTTACATTGTTTATATCAAGCATTTCATGAAAATGATAAATGTGACTAACAGTTTGCTTCCCAGGAACTATGTAGAGATTTGATAGATAAAACCTTTTGTAATTTTATCACCAGAGGAAACATTCACTAAGACTTCTCAGGATGGTCACAAAGTCAGTTTTCCTGCTTTAGCCTCAAAAAGTTAGAGCTAGAAGTATATGCCATCACAGCTGTCTGATCAAGACTTCTGTGAAACTGGCTCCCTAGAAAAGATTTCACACAGTTTGACAACTTTCCAGACCACCTTGCAGAAGAGACTGGAACTGAATTAATGGCGGCAGTGATGAATGGGATACATTTATCAGGACCCCTTAGTTATGCATACATCTTGTATTTAAATTTGAACTTCAAGGTTTTGAAAATACACTTGGGGTGGGAGGTTACTGGAACTGATTGGCCTGTTTGCTCACATATAAATCTCCTTTGTCTCCTGTTTTCTGACCCTAGCAATTCCAGTAACATGGCTAGATGATAAGTACAATGATCAGGTTCTGAGATCCTGGGAATAACCTTATCTTAAAATGTCTTTTCCGGTGAATTAAAGGTCTAGTGTAAGCATTTTGATACAGAGATAGTAAAATAAAGAAAATCAGTGTGCTTAATTATATTAGCTTTGTTTTCTTCTAAATAAAATTCTAAGACAGCTGACATTTTTGTTAGCACTAATAGATTAGATTCAGAAGTATCCATCTTATGCTTTTATGCTTACAATTTGAGTCACAATTGTCAAGACTGTGTGTTATAAGCTTTTGCCTCTCTAGAGGTATGGAAAAGATAAACCTTAGGTCTGCTCAGTGGCATTATCCTGCAATTAGCTCCTTACAAACTAAGATAAATTTTTAGTCTAAAATAATACTTAGAAATACATTTAACAATAAATATTCCTGACTTTAGGGTGTGCTCTTGTGATATTGAGAACAATTTGATAATAAAAACATGCTGCAAATCATTTCTTATATCACTCCTATAGTACAGATTCCAAGCCCAGCCTTTGGATTTCACAATATGTCTGTATGATATGCTTTACCTGGTATTAAAGGCTTCTGGGAGACTTTGGGGGAAAGACTTACAAAGCTATTTATATACAGCAAGAACACCTTCCTTCTAGATATAATTTGAAATAACAGTCTTAGACTGAGATCCCTTTCCTTCAATGGATTTTGGAAGCTGAAATTCTCTTCTCAAAAAGTCTAAAACCAAAGTTTGTGAATGCAAATAGAGGTATTTCTGTTAAGATTACTGAATTTGTTCTTAAAAACAACAGAATTTATAGGCCAGAGTCAGACTGTAAGTTTAGGCCATTTCATAGCTGAAGGGGGCAGGGTCAAAGATCATATATGCAATTACATCATATATAGTCCAGTTCTTAGAAAAATAAAATTTAAAACTAGGCATGTAGTACATGTTTATCTCACTCTAGAGTTGGAAGCAGAAAGATCGGAAATCCAAGGTCATTCTTAGTTACATAGCAAGTACACTGCTAGCCTTAGCTACATGAAACCTTGCCTTGAAAAAGAGGAAAATATGGATCTTGATAAAACTGTTATGGTGACATTATTTCTACAATTTTCAAATTAATTCATTACTATAGCATAAAAGAAAATTTAGGAAGGGATATACTGGCAAAACATTTCTAAAATATTTTTGAGACAAAACAGATTGGATTATTTTAGTAAGGAATAGTTTAATAACATTATTCAATGGGTCCAATGTATGTCATTAAGACATAAAATTTAGAAGCAAGCTGGTCTAGCTATCCTAATATCTAACAAAATAGACTTCAAATCAAAATTAGTCAAAAGAGATGGAGAAGGACATTTCATATTTATCAAAGAAAAATCCAACAATTCTGAACATCTATGCCTCAAATTCAAGGGCACTCACATTTGTAAAAGAAATATTACTAAATCTTAAATCACACATTCAACCCCACATTTTAATAGTGGGAACTTCAGCACCCTGCTCACACTAATGGACAAGTCATTCAGGTATACATAATTAAACAAATCATGGAGCTAACAGATGTTATGACTCAAATGAACCTAATATATCTACAGAACTTTTCACCCAAACACCAAAGAACATACCTTTTTCTCAGCACCTCATGGAACCTTCTCAAAAATTTACCACATATTTGGTCACAAAGCAAGTCTTGATGAGAGAGGGAGAAGGAGAGAGGGAAGGATGGAGGGACGGAGAGAAGAAATAACCTTCTGCATGTTATCAGGGTTCCATGAGTTAAAGTTGGAGCTGGACAACAACACAAAGTGCAGAAAGACTCCTAGAATTCAATGAAAAGGAGTGCACAACACACCCAAGCTCACTGGACACAATGAAAAGGAGTGCACAACACACCCAAGCTCACTGGACACAATGAAAAGGAGTGCACAGCACACCCAAGCTCACTGGACACAATGAAAAGGAATGCACAACACACCCAAGCTCACTGGACACAATGAAAGCAGTGCTAAGAGGAAAGTTCATAGCATTGAGTGCCTTCATAAATAATTCAGGAAAATTTCATGTTATCCACTTAACAGCACACCTGAAAGTTCTAGAACAAAAGCAAACACACCCAAGAGGAGTAGATGGCAAGAAATAATCAAACTGAGGGCTGAAATCAATAAAACAGAACAAAAAGCCCAATACAAAGAATCAATGAAACAAAGAATTGGTTCTTTGAGAAAAATCAACAAGATAGACAAACTCTTATCCAAACAAACTAAAAGGCAGAGAGAGAATATCCAAATTAACAAAATCAGAAATGAAAAGGGGGCATAATCACAGACACTAAGAAAATACAGCTAGTCATTAAATCATTAGGCCATATTTCAAAAACCTGCATGTTAAAAAATTGGAAACTCTGAAAGATATGAAGAAAATTTTTGATAGATACTACATACCAAAATTAACCCAAGATCAGATAAACAATTTAAACACACCTGTAACCTCTAAGGAAATAGAAGCAGTCATTAAAAGTCTTCCAACCAAGAAAAGCCCAGGGTTGGATGGTTTCAGTGTAGAATTCTACCAGACTTTCAAAAAAAAGCTAATACCAGTACTCCTCAAATTATTCCATAAAATAAAAACAGACATTGCCAAATTCTTTCTATGAAGCCACAATTACCTTTATAACCAAGCCACAGAAAGACTTAACATAGAAAGAAAATTATGGACCAATTTTCCTCATGAACATTGATATAAAAAAGTAAATAAATACCTCCAAACAAAATCAAAGAACACATAAAAAAGATCATCTACCATGATCAAGTGGGCTTCATCCCAGAGATGCAGGAATGGCTCAACATATGAAAATCTGTCAATGTGATCCACCATATAAATAAACTGAGAGAAAAAAAAAAAAACCACACACACACAGATCATCTCATTCTCATTAGATGCTATAAAAGCCTTTGGCAAAATCCAACACTTCTTCATGATAAAAGTCCTTGAGAGATCAGGGATACAGGGAACATACCTAAACATTAATAAAGGCAATTCATATCGAGCTGACAGAATGAAGAGAAACTCAAAGCAATCTCACTAAAACCAGGAATAAGACAAGGTTTTCCACTGTCTCCATATCTAATATAGTAATCGAAGTTCTAGCTAGAGCAATAAGACAACAAAAGGAGACCAAGGAGATACAAATTGAAAAGAAAAGTCAAACTTTGCTATTTGCAGATGCTATAATAGCATATATAAGTGACCCCAAAATTACATCAGGGAACTCCTACAGCTGATAAACATCTTTATTAAAGTGGCTCAATATAAGATTAACTTTAAAAAAAAATCAGTAGCCCTCTTACAAATAAACAGGGTGAGAAAGAAGTCAGGGAAACAACACTTTTAAGGATAGTCACAAAAAAAATATAAAATATCTTGGGTACTCTAACCAAGCAAGTGAAAAACATGTATGACAAGAACTTGAAGTTTTTGAAGAAAGAAACTGGAGAAGATACAGAAGATGGAAAGATCCCCCATGCTCTTGGATAGGTAGAATCAACATAGTAAAAATGGTCATCCTACTAAAACCAATCTACAGATTCAATACAATCCCCATCAAAATTCCAATATAATTTTTTATAAACATGGAAAGAACAATAATCAATTTCATATGGAGAAACAAAAAAATATAGGTTAGCTAAAAATAATCCTGTACAACAGAAGAACTTCTGGAGGCCCGTCCCTGATCTCAAGATCTCAAGATCTACTATAGAGCTAGAGTACTAAGAACATCATGGTATTGGCATAAAAACAGACACACTGATCAAGGAAATCAAATCAAAGACCAAGATCTAAGCCCACACACCTATGAACACTTGATTTTTTGACAAAGAAACCAAAATCATACAATTGAGGAAAGAAAGCATCTTTAACAAACGTTGCTGGCATGATTGGTTGGCAGCATGTACAAGAATGCAAATAAACTCTTATCTGTTACCCTGCTTAAAACTCAAGTCCAAGTAGATCAAAAACCTCAATATAAATTCGTACACATTGAACCTGACAGAAGAAAAAGTGGGGAATAGCCTTGAATACGTTGGAACAGGAGAGCACTTCCTCACTAGAAGACCAGTAGATTGACAATAAAAGGACCTCCTGAAACGGAAAAGCCTTTTGTAAGGCAAAGGACATGGTCAATAGGACAGTGTGGTAGCCTAAGGGATAGGAAAAAATCTTTACCAATCCTATACCTGGCAGAGGGTTGATCTCTAAAACATATAAAGAATTAAAAAAAAATTAGACACCAAAACAAATTATCCAATTTAAAAATGGAATATTGACCTAAACAGAGAATTCTTGATATAAGTATCTCAAATGGCCAAGAAACACTTAAAGAAATGTTCCATCATCCTTAGTCATCAGAGAAATGCAAATCAAAGTGACTCTGAGAGTCCATCTTACACCTTTCAGAATGGCTAAGATCAAAAACATAAGTAACAGCTTATGCTGGAGAGGATGTGGAGCAAGGGGAATACTCCTCCATTGTTTGTGGAAGTGCAAACTTATATAGTCACTTTGGATATCAATATGGTGGTTTCTCAGAAAGTTTGGAATTGAGCTACCCAAAACCCAGGGATACTTAATCATACCATAAGGTCATTTGCTTAACTATGTTTATAGCAGCTTTATTTGCAATAGCCAGAACCTGGAAACAAACTAGATGTTCCTCAACTGAAGAATAAAGAAAATGTGGTACATTTATGCAATGTAGTATTACTCAGATGTTAAAAACATCATCAGGAAATTTAAAAGCAAATGGATGAAACTTGAAAAAAGTATCCTGAGTGAAGTAACACATACCCAGAAAGATATACATGGTACACACTCATTCATAAGTGGATATTAACTGTAAAGAATAACTATGCCACAATTCACAGACCCAGAATGGTTAGACAACAAGGAGGGCCCAAGAGGAGATGCATGGATCTTCCAGGGAAGGGGAAATAGGTTGGACTGAGGGTTGGCGGGCCTGGGAACTTCAGGGATCAGGTTGCAGGTGGTGGTGGGGGGGGGTGTCGAGAAAAATGAAAGAGCAAAAATCACTCTATAATTTGTGTGATTTTTCAAGTTGCTCTTGATGTAAGCGTCTTGACTTTAGTGTTTTTAGAAAGACCAGCACTTTCTGAAGCCTTTGTATTGTCAGCTTTACAGGTTCTGATTATGAATACTAGATGTCTGCCTGTTCTAGTGAGCATTAACTGTCAGCTTGAAACAGCCTAAAATTCCTTATAAGGAATCTCAGTTGTTATCGGGTTGATCTGTGGGCATCTCGTGTGGGACTGTCTTGATTATTAATTAATGCAGCAGGATCCACACACAAGGTGGTACTATTCTCTGCAAGTGAGCCAGCAGGCAGCATTCCTCCATGGTTTCTGCTTGAGTTCCTGCCCCACTTCCCTGAATAATGGACCTGGAAGTATAAGCCATTAAATTCTTTCTTTCCTTATGTTGCTTTGGGGTAAGAGTGTTTGATCACAGAAGCAGAAATCAAAAACACCAAATCACAGTACTGAACCATTTAAAAAAACATTTAAATGACTAAATCTCATGAGCCATACCTTTTCCCCCATTGATACACCTCCTGAGGTGATGATGACATCAGCTCGGCTGATTCCCTCATTCAAGGCATTGAGTAAGTCATCTGGACTGGAAAAATGAAGACAAATATGTTAACACACAAAAGAAACATACAGTGCTAACTAAAATCTAAATACTTTGTAAATTCTCTCAGTTTACATTATTGTATGATAACATGTTCTCTGTGAAGTGGGAATCAAATGGGTCTCTGTAATTAAGAGTGTAAGTATTAATGTGGAATGTAAAATGTGAAGTAGTGGCCATTGCACTTTCACAGGGCTCTTTGTTCAAACAATGCAGTATAGTGAGGAGACAGTGGGGGGATGTCTGAAGTATTTTGATTTGCCTACAAATATCCCATGTACTGGAATTTGCATGCCCCTGGAGTTTTTGGGCAGCAAGTTTAGACAGTCACCCTAGGTGTTGTGGAGATCACATAAGACCGTTTAGAGAAATTTAGGTGTGGTGGTTCATGTCTGTTATCCCAGCATTCAGGAAGCTGAAGCAGGTGGATCACTGTAAGTTTGAGGCCTGCTTGGGCTGTACAGTGAGATACTGTATCAAAAGACAAACCCAAACAACAAATGAACAAAGAGTTTTTTAAAGTGAGTAAGGGGAACCTTGAAAACTGGGCTGGAATCTGTCAGATAGATTGGAATAGGAAGGGGCCTTAGAAGCAAAAGGAACTGTAGTGGCCTGAGCCTAGATGAGTTGTAATTAAACCTTTGGGGACTCCAGATCAGCATATACCAAGGCTTGCTAGAGTGAAGGACTTTGCAGAAATCATGAGGTAGGGTAAGTTGATTTTGGAGGTTTCCTTAAGCTTAAAAATACTGAGTCTATCAAATAGCGAAAGGGGGAATCCAGGGGACTGTGAAGAACCAATTGGTGTTTACTGGAAAAAGAAAGAGTAGAAAAAAGGAAAGAAGGCTATATGAGCTATTCTGCAAGAGTCAAGGGACAGGATTAACTCAGGACTGAGGCTAGGCACATTCCTGTTAGCAAAGAAGTGAGCCAGGCCTTTATGGTTTGTATATATCCAAGCTCTGGGGAGAAAAGGTGCTTTATAGTTAGCTCACACTCTTATTTTCTGAGAACTTACTTCTTACTTGTAGAAGACAGCAGTGTTTACCATCTGTTTGTCCTTCATGGAAGTCCAACACAGACATCTGAAGAGAGGGGTAAGCCTGGCTTCTGATTTTCTAGGTTCAGCTCTAAGACCTTCTAGAGCCTGCACTCCATTCTTTCTCTTCAGTTTCATGAGATAACTCTATAGCCTCCCATAAACTCCTCCTTTGCTTAAGGCCACTTGAGCAAACATTTGTTGACTATAAAATTATCTTTTACTATGACTAAATGCGTTTCCCAAATCTCTCATGTCTATGAAGCTAGAAATCCTGTCTTGATAAGGGAGGGACAGGAATGTTAGTGATGCCATATGGACTGAGACTGCCTGTGTTTAAATTCTGGTGCTGTTGCTTGCTAAATAAATGTTAGACCCTAGACCAGATGCTAAAACTCTTATGCTTCAGTTTTCTATCTGTAACATAGGGATAAAAGAGCTGCTCAGAAATGGAATGATGCATTGCATAAAGACACTAAGAAGGCTAGTTGTCATTTATCCAAAGTCTGGAAAGTATAATTTTAGGATGCCAGGTTTTTTTAAAAATTTTTTTAGGTAATTTTAAGTTGAGATTTAAATACATTCATGGAGTTAATGTGAAAGGTCCAAATGGCAAGGTAGGTCATTTTTCTGCTTGCATCACTGAACACTTGGGGTTGTTTTGGATCTCAGAAGCAACTTCCTAAGCAGAAAGGATGGAAAGAAAAACTTGCAAAATTCTTTGTGGGAGGTTCTGCCTACCAATATAGAGACCATTTGCAATTCTTCAGTTAGATATATAAAAGTACATATGTGTTCAGCGAAGGCAGAATCCATGGTCAAAACAAATCAAACAAAAAATATCTGTTAAGTGGATTTTAAAGTTAATGGTTAGGTGAACACAGAAGGATTGTATTGAACTAAGTATTTTAACAAGATCTCATTAGTCCTTTTCAGTTTGATTTTGAGTTAGGTAAAAGGAAAACAAATTACTCAGTTATGTGGTGGAAATAACATAGCACTATAGAGAATGTAGTTCAGGTGAATATCTACAAAACGCAACTTTGTGCTGATTCAAGGAAAAATGAGTTAATTTTGCAAATCTTATGTCCTTTTTTTTTTTTTTTCCTTCTGTCTGGAACTCATAGAGATTCACCGGCCTCCACCTCCTGAGTGCACCACCACTGCCTGGCCTTTTGTCATTTATAACATTCTGGCTGTACAGAATTTTGTAAAGTGTTTAGAAAAAAATGTGTTAATGGCATGTGATCATGGGCCTAATCTTTGTAGGTGGAGAGTCTTGGCTAGCTGATAACTGCGAAGAAGAAAAGTTTTTTTTTTTTTTTTTTTTTGTTTTTGTTTTGTTATTCCTTTCATCTTAGTCTGGAAACCTATTTTGTAAAATAAATAAATAATAAATAAATCTGTGTAATCACATTGTCACCGATTGTCCACGTGAAAAATTCTTGAAATTACAAGAGATGTTGTCCCAAATTCTTACTGTAATTCTTGTTTTAAAGAAAATGCTAAATGCTACTTTCTGCTTTTAATAAAACTGTCAAATATCAGTTTGGAAATGTCATTTTGTCTAGCATCACAGCTGGGCTCATGCCCTTCTCCATCTCCCTGTATCCCCATCTCTGACTCTACTTGCTCTATCACACTTCTAGTGATCAAAGATAATGACTTAATAGATTCAGGTATGGTAACTACTAGAATATGCATCATTTTATTCATGTTGCATGTTAGGCGCTGGAAAAGGTGATATTTCAGGAGGCAAAGCAGTGTTTTATAGTGCCACAGAATAGTAAGTGCCAGCTGTGGCCGGAACTACGGTTTCTAGAAGCTCACTTAGTGTTTTTTCCATCTCTGCCAAAGGAAGAATGATTGTGTGGATTTTATTTTGATGGACATAAGATATATAATAAAAGGGAGGGACTCATGAGACTGGATTCTTGTGTAAAAGCCTAAAAAACAGTTTTTGACTGTCAAAATTGTAGGTATGGATGTGACAGTGTATCTATGGGAGTCAGACAGTATAACTCTAAATCCTAAGATCTAATGGAAACTAATATTTTAATTAGACATAAGTTACAGATTTGTTTACAAGCCATAGATTTACTTTCTTTTTAGGACTCATTTTAGAATTTAAAACATTTTCATCTTAGATTTAATGAATGTTAATATTTTCCTATGTACTTCATAGATCTTTCACCAGACTTTTAATTTATTTTATTTTAAATTAATTTTTATTTAAATTTTTCCTCACACCCACCACTGCTCCCTCCCCCCTCCCCTCCCCTTCTCCCAGTTCTCCCCCAGCCTCTCCCTGTCCCTTACCCCCATCCATTCCCCAGAGAGGGCAAGGAATCCTAAGGTGAGACAACTTGGTCTGGCATATCCAGCTGAGGTAGGACCAAGCCCCTCCCCCAATTATCAAGACTGAGAAAGGCGTTTCCCTGCAGAGTTCAGGCTCCGAGAAGGCAGTTCTCACACCAGGAATAAACTCTAACACCAGCCTTTTAAAAACTGGTCTTACACCCTATGTAGTCTCTACTGGCTTTTAACTCTCTACTACCAGCACTAAATTAACTATCATACCCAGCTGACTTAGAAAAATTATTATTTTTGTGTGTATATGTATATGCATATGCATGTGGCATGGCCCACACATGAAGGTTAGAGAACAATTCTGAGTCAGTTGACCCTTTTAATTTTTCAAGGATTGGATAATATGGCAGTTTGAAAGAAAATGGTCTCTGAAGGGAGTAGCACTATTAAAGGTGTGACCTTGTTGGAGTGGGTGTGGCCTTGTTGGAGGAAATGTGTCACTGTGGAGGTGGGCTTGGAGGTCTTATATGTCAAGCCAAACCCAGTGAGATAGTTTACTTCCTGTTGCCTTCTTCAGCACCATGTCTTCCTATAAGCCACCATGTCCCACCATGATGATAATGGACTGAACCTCTGAACTGCAAGAGTTTCTATGGTCATAGTGTCTCTTTACAACAATAGAAACCCTAAAACAGATAGTAAAATTGCAAAACATAACCTGACCTGATATTGAAGATATACTGATACTTGAGAGATAAAAAGCAATGACAATAATGCTCACGTTTTTAAAGAACAACACATTTCTATACCTATGAGTTAATTTCAAAATGCTATAAGGTAAGTAAGCAGGATAGGAGGGGTACTGAGGTTGACAGACATGGTGAGATATTCAAGGTCATGTTGTGTTCATTCTTATACTAAATGACTAGAATATTCATACAATGAAAGACACATTTCTCATTGAATGCCTTCAGATGAAAGCAGTCAGTAGTCACCAAAATATGTATGTCTTACTTGAATATGACTGACATCAAAGGGTCAAGTGTGATTTCTTATGCCTGTAACACTAGCACTTGGGGGCTGAAACAGGATCGTGTCAAGTTCTAAGCTATTCTGAGCTAGAATGAGGTCTTGTTTCATCTTCCACCTCACTCTCCAATACTGATGGAGGGAAACATACTTAAAATGTGAACTATTTTCTCACCATTGTGACTGTGACTAGAAGTCACAAAATAGAAAGCAGATGGATAAGTGCAACATTGAGAACAGTTCCTGGGAAATAAAAATGCTGAGAGACTAGACAGTGTTAACATTAACAACAAAGGTGACAATATGCAAAACACCAATTGATATTCAATTACAACAATCAAAAGGTGTTCTAAATAACAAACATAGCTGGGAAGTGTAGTTCCTTAGTAGAGCACTTGCCTATTATGTCCAAGGCCTAGCAATGCAAAAAAGCAAACAAAACTCCCAAGCCAAACTGACAAAACCCAATGAAATAACCAGGATTGATGGCATGTGCCTATAACCTCACAGCTAGGGAGACTAAGATAGGGCCATTGAGAGATTTAGGCTACCCTGAGCTATATGGTGAATTTCAAGCCAACATTGGTTAATACACTGAAATCTTCCCACAAGAACAACCAAACCTATGATTTTTGAGACTTAAAATTTAGAGATGAAGATGAGAAAACTCTCTGTTAAAGACTCAGTTTGTGGCCTAGAAGACATTGTATAAATGTATACAAGGAAGTCATGAAAGAAATAACAAGAAACTTAGAGAATAGAATAAGAGGCTGCTGCAAAGACAAAAGGAATCTTAGAGGAAAGGGAACAGAAAAAAGGGAAGGAAAAAGAGAAAGATTTAATTTACTTTGAAAATAATAGACATAGAAAAAAGCTTACAATGATGAAAAAATATCGTCTAATCAGTTCTAGTAAAAACTTGGTAATTTCAAGGACAATTTTAAAATCTTACAAGTATTCATACAGAAAGAATTAATTATTAACAAAGGAAAAATACTTCGGCCTTAGACCCGTTTTCTATAATATTCTAAAACAGAAAATAATAAGCATTATTATATCTCTAAGAGAAAGATATAATTGCTGGATTCTACACCAAGCCAGATGTTACTGGCCAACTGGAATGCAAAAACAGTGAAAATGTAAATATTCAAATAAACTATAATTAATATTCAGGAAGAGTGACAGTAAATGAAGAAATGAAGCAGAAGAGAGGCCTCAGGTAGAAGAAACTAGAATAGAGTTGAGTAGTGAATACAAATCTATCTCTTCACACACATTCATGTCTGAAAATACACAAACTAAAATGGATGACTGAATAAACGGGGTGAGTTACAATTTTTGTTAAATATGAACTTGTTATAGAAATTTACTGTAAAATAAAATTTAGTAAATCTATAAAATTTAATGAATTTAATTAAACATCTCTCAGCATTACCTAAAGATCAAGGAATTGAGGGGAGAATGGAGAAGTAAAAGTATTCTAAGGCTCTCATTTGATTGGTATATGTGTGCATAGGGGGAAATGAGAATGTTTGTAGGAGGTATTTAGTGTCTCCTCTTTATATAATAGTGAGTAAAAATATATTTGACTATGAAGATCACTATCTGAAGGAAAACAAAGGGTACTAAAATGGCATCACTTCCAAAATAGTAAAGGATAAAAGAGAGCAAATGGTATCTGGAGCCAAGCAACAACAGAGCCAGGAAAAGACAATAAAGTTGTATAAATAGTAACAAAAGTTAAGAAGGAAGCAAAATACAATCCTGGCAATCATTTATGCAGCTTTCTCCTAAAGCAAACAGAATAATATTTCAAATATATGCAACATAGAACTTTCAGTTTGGAGCTCAAATTCTATTTTACTGTTAATTATAAAAAAAATACTTTAAGAGATCAAAGACTGAAAATAACTGGCTGACAGTATTTCACAAGGCAAATGTAAATAAGCAAAACTGCAGGCAGGGTAATGCTAACATCAAAGCTAAACAAGAAAGAAGTAGGAGAGGCTACCAGTTACAGCAAAGGCTGGATGATGACAGCTGACAGCATAAAACTAACTGTCCTATCACAGGTTCTTGCTTTATCCAGGAAAGTGATTGTTCTGACAAATACAGTGCACCTGGAGGGCTCTCAGTAAATGTGCCAGATTAATCTTGGTTCTAAATCAATCTCTATAGCAACTTTGGAAACAAACAATTATAATGATAATACAGCAAATAACAGTGTCTGAGAATGAAAGAGAACATACGATTTAATATTTTTATGATGATAAATGACACTTTCTTTGAGAGGAAAATAAGTAATATGAAATAGGACTGTGCATTCGGTATCTGAAGGCCATTATATAGAAGATGAAAGCAGATTATTTTAAAATAGCAGAGATTTAGCTCAGTGTCATAGAAATACATTCACATTGTAATAGTAATAGCATCTAAAAAATGTGCTGCCTGATAAGAAAGATTTTTCTAACTAAAATAATCAAAACAAAAATATGATGACTAACTAGAAGAGGTCTTCCTTAACATGCTCCATTGAGTGAAAGACTGGCCTGAGTAACATTAGATGTTCTTTTTAGCTCTAAGATGTTCTGATCAGCTGAGCAAGGTGGCACAGGCCTTTAATCCCAGCACAGAGGAAGACAGGCAAGACTCTAAATTCAAGGCCAACCTGGTCTACAGAGGGAGTTCCAGGACAGCCAGGTCTACACAAAGAAAGCCTGTCTTAAAAGATAAAAGAATTAAATACAAACAATCAAGCAAACAAAAACAACCCCTCAAAACAAACCACACACCTACACACACACACACACACACACACACACACACACACACACACACACACACAGAGAGAGAGAGAGAGAGAGAGAGAGAGAGAGAGATATTCTGAGTCTATGAGAATACTAAAATTATATAAACAATGATTATTTTCTCATATTACATGAGTGTTTGCAAGTGTGTTGGAGTATGTATGAGCACATGATTGCATGCTGAGTGTGAAGACCTTAAGCTGATGTAGTGTGTCTTCCTCCTCTTTATATAGAGAGTCTCTCAATTAAACTCGGAGCTCTCTAATTGCCTACTCTATACCTTGCCCTAAAGACAGGCCGATGAGATTACAAGTGGTCACCATGCCTGCCCAGCTTTTACCTGGTTTCTGAAGCTAAGACTTGCAGTCTCCATGCTTATTTGACAAGCACTTCACCCCTTGAGCCATTTCCCCAGCCTCCTCTCACTTTCTGCATATCGGAATCATTCACACACTTGACTTAAGTGGTGGGATCTTTTACCTAGAGCCATCATCTTCAACTTTGGAAATGGCAACTAATATCAGTACCACTCTTCAGTCCTAAATCTCTTGTTAAAGAAGTATAAAATCAGGCTTTTCTTTACTTAGTTCCATCTAAAAACTGTGCTATTTATGGTC
The DNA here is from genome assembly GCA_033318265.1 of Phyllotis vaccarum. Classification (NCBI taxonomy): domain Eukaryota; kingdom Metazoa; phylum Chordata; class Mammalia; order Rodentia; family Cricetidae; genus Phyllotis; species Phyllotis vaccarum. The sequence goes on from JARWLC010000006.1 coordinate 69,059,168, forward strand.
ATAAGATATGTAGTATTTTCTCTGTTCTTCTCAGACTACATTATTTGCTATAATATCAGTATAATTGTTTAATTCCAAAGCTACTATGGAGAGATGATTGATTTAAAAGCATAGACGGGAAAAAAAAGGTGCAAGAGAACTATATCTCAAAATATACCAAGTAGAAAATTAATGTGACTTTTTGAAGACTTTATGTACTAGTCAGTTTTTGTGAAGGAAGAATATACTGTCTAGAGAATATGCCAAAGATTTGTCCTGCTAACCAACAAATTTGATTTCAGAGGGTGTTGTATGATATTTTGTTTGTGTTCTGACAAATAAAGCTTGCCTGGAAATCAGAGGGAGAGGAAGCCACTAGTTATCCACAGAGGTCAGGCAGTGGCGGCTCACACCTTTAATCCCAGCACTTGGGAGGAATCAGGAAGATCAAGAGTTCAAGGCCATCTGGGCTATAGGAAATTGAATCTGTTTAAATGAGAAACAGAGCCAGGCTTTGGTGATGCAAACCTTTAATCTCAGCACTAGGGAGGTGGAGATAGGAATATAGGGCAGGTAGAGACAGGACCTACCTACCACTCCTTCCCCAAATTTGATCTGAGGATTTGTAAAGGTAAAACACCTCTAGTGGCTGCCTCTCTGCGTCTCTGATCTTTCAGCTTTCACCCTGATGTCTGACTCTGGGTTTTTTATTAATAAGACTAATTAGGATCATGATTCATTAAGATGTCTTTGCTTCTGAAAAGTTGTCATTGCTACAAATGATTATAGTCCTGAGTAGCAGAAAATTATTTTTGCTTTACTATGAAGTCTGCTGTAAGATTCAAGACTAAGATAGAGTTGTTACCCAAGTTTGGGTTTATATACTTTAAAGTGCTCAGAATGGGAAAGGGGGTGACCCTGAGGGAGAAGAGGGTAGGTAAATAGAAAAGAAGGAGGGAGGAAGGTAAAGGGGAGTAGTAGTATATAAGAAATATGGTAGGGGAAATGGGGAAGGGGAGAAAGATAATAACAAGGACATCTGAAAAAAAGTCACAAGGGATCATACTATTAATTACCTTAGAAAACAAAACAACAACACAAAGCCATGCCAGATGATGGTAGTGGGGCATGCCTTTAATCTCAGCACTCAGGAAGCAAAGGCACATGGATCTGAGCCAACCTGGTTTTTAGAGTTAGTTCCAGGTCAGCCAGGACTTTTCAGAAAAACCCTGTCTTCAAAAACCAATGAAAAACTGAAACGACAGCAACAACCCCTCCCCCATATATACACATATGGCTTTAGTGAGCTTTTTCATCTGGGATTATTTTTTTCTTGGTGCTTCCTCCAAGATCCAAAGACCACCTAACAACATCCCAATAGCAGGCATGAGAAGCCCTCTTTTGAGCTGTTGGTCAGGGCTGTCCAAGAGACTCCTAAAATATATCCAGCCTGTTGATGTTGCCTGTGGTTGCCCCCCAAAAGTGGACTTCAGAAACAGGACCAAGAGACCTCTGAGCAGGAACTGAGCTGAATGCCCCTTCCCTAAGGACTAGCTTTCATGGCACCTAAGGCACCTTGTAATGTTCCAAAAGAGAGGTAACAAACAGACCTACCTAGCTGTGATACCTATGAACCACATCAATGACCAGTATGGCTTAATAGCCCTAAGAGGGCAATAGTGGCACACAGACCTTGACTGTAACCAACAGCTCTCTAATTAGACTTAAGACCCATTCAACAAGAGGGAAACCATGCCTGGTATCAGGAACCTAGTTAATTACTCAGTGCTAGTGAATTCATGGTTATCAGAGGAGAATCTACCATCACAAATTTACTAAACCATCAGGGAACTTGTGAGAGAGGGGGCAGAAATACTGTGAGAGCTAGAACAGAGATTCAGCTTTGAGATTGTGTCTTCTAGTAATATGAAAAGCAACACCCATCAAATCTCACCAACATGACAGCCCAAATCTGAGCTGAACAAAGATGACACCAAGGAATGTGCCAAAGTGAATGGAGACAAGTTCACAAGGTCCCAACCTTAAACAAAGACTATAGGCAACTGAATAAAGCTGGGAGTGGAAGAGGTGGTCTTCCCCAGGGAAGAGTATCATTGGCTGTCCAGTGCCAGTCAGTCCTGAAAACATACATACAGTGTTGTGCAGACTGAGCAGGTTACATTTAAGAATATATGTGTGTATACATATATGCTTGTAATACAGTTTATAAAAAAAGAGGCCATGAATTTGAAGAAGAGCAGAGAGAAGGTAGATTGGAGGGTCTAGAGAGAAGAAAAGAAACAAGGAAATTCTGTAATTATAATCTGAGCTGTCACCCAACTTCAAAGTGTTCAGAAAGCAAATTAACTTTAATTTAAAAATATTTAACATAAAAATGATAAGCAACATTTGCTAACTTGGCTTTTTGTTTGTTGAATCAATAGCAAGTTGTACCATTTAAATGACAATGGCAGATTGTGGGACATTCTAGGTTTTGTGGATAAAGAACAAATACAGATAATAAATCTCTAAACAAAAAAAGCAGTTTGGGGTATTTACTAATTTCTTCAAAGAGCAAGGATAACTACAAGCATTTTCTGGACATTAGTTCATATGACATAACACATGTACTATACACAGCTGTTATTTCCACTTTTTCAGCTCCACTAGGTACTTTGGCACTATGGAGCTAGATATAGAAGAGAAAACATGGCCTAGCTGTGGGGGCCCAGGGAGGCTTGACCACACAACTGCCATGACAGGCTTAATGAAAGCCAGACAGACAGCAGGCTCTTGCTGGCAGCACCAGTTTTATAAGAACCCAATTTGTGATAACCCAATACCTAGCCCAGCCACAGCTACATAGTAAGATTCTGTCCAAAAAATTAAGAAAATAAATGAAGTAGTGATAATATTGACTGAGTTCAAATATATTGATTAAAATGAAATTATATAATGAAATATTCCAAGCACACACATGGGATGAAAGATGAGTGAGACATAATAATCAGAACTGGGCTGACTGAGTTGAGGGTCATTAGGAAAGTTTATGAGGCTAGGGTAGTGTCAGGTCCAATGGAATCAAAACAAATGGTTAACTGTAGTGCCTCTTAGCATACCAAAGTGCATGCTGGCCTCCAGGATCTCTTAGCTTCTCAAATATGCTTTATAAAATCCATGCTGGCATTCTGGCTCTTCTCACCTCACTTCTAACCAGTTCATGGGCTTCCCTTCCCCCAGCTTCTCATTCCCTATAGCCCTGCCATTTCAGCCACATGCTCTTCTCTCTCCCCCTCTCTGTCTGTCTGTCTGTCTTCCTCTTCCCCCCGCCCCTCCATGTCTGTCTGTCTTCCTTTTTTGGTCCTCTTCTTTCATTCCCATAACCCTCTCCTCTCATGGCTGGATCCTTTAGCTGGCCATGTTTAGTCTATTACTTTTTCTTCCTGATGTGGGTCCCCTCCAGATGCCTCTGGTTGTATCCTTCCTCATCTCAACAATTAAAAACCTTCCTGTCAACAATACATGGTCATGTCCTCACGTTATGTAGGAAATTTCTAAAGGTATAGTACTACGTAGACATTGTTCCTTGAAATAAAATATCAACTACAACAGAGCTTAAGGATTCAGAAATGCAATGGCAAGAGCCATTAAAGGCTCCCATTGAGAGTGAAAAGACTATCTTTTAATTAAAAGCATGTTCGTTAAAATGTGAAGAATATTCTTTGTTAGTGAAGAGAAAAATGAAGCTTTCCAATAACTGATAAAAAGTCTGTTAATTCAAAATTTAAAGCTATATTTTGAGTTGAAAAGAGTTCATTTCATAAGAAGTAGGCAGTTTCTAAAGAAGAACCAATTAAATTGAGATCTAAACTATTTGTGTTGATTAGACAAGCTCCACTTTAAGGACATTAGGGATGCATTAAGAAGTTAGAACTGTTTGGCTCACAAGCTGGAAGCTCTAAGACACTGGGCTTTGCCCAAATAATCACTATACTATTAAGTCTATCTTGATCATTTCTGCAAAATGTGACAGTTTTGTGAGAACCCAATTTGCTACCGCAGTACTTTTTAATCTTACACTTTGTGCTTTAATGTGAAAAGAGAGCTTTATAAATTGGCAGCTACAAGGTTGAAATCCAAACAGCATTTACAAGCAAGCCAGCAGGATTTGAGTGAGGCAGGCTTCTATAAAGCCTTCTTTTCCAGAATGGGGACATTTTACTTAATTATAGGGTCAAAGTCAGTAGTTAGGAAGCTGTGTTACTGAGTTGTACCTTAGACTGAGGTACAAACAGTAGAATATTAAAATCAGTTTTAGAAGATATTAACTCAGTTAATACTGAACTTCATTTTTTAAGTGAAAAATGATTTGTTTATTTTATGTGTATGATTGTTTTGCCTGGTATGCATGTATGAGCATTGTGCATGACCCTGGGGCCCAAGAATGTCAGGAGCCTGCTGTTAGCCTCCATGTGGGTGACAGGTGTTAGTTCCAGCCTGGCAGTAGCCTGCCTCTGCCACAGAAGCAGTGACATCATCAACTGTCATCAGGGCCTTTTCACTGTTAGCTCTGTGACATGTGCACTCCTTAAAAGGGCCCCCAGGCACAGCGTCTTCTCACCTCCTGTTTCCCCATTCTCTTTCTCTGTCTGCTTCTCTCTCATGTCCCCGTCTTACTAGGTCTTTTGCTCTTTCACTTCTTTCCTCTCCTCCCCTAATAACCCTCTTGCCCTAACTCTTTTGCAGCTGGAATGCTGGCATAGGGATATCTTGGCAGAGCCTGAAAGGCTCCCACTTTGTCTTTCTCTTTTACCCTTTCACTAGGAACCACGCCCAGGCGCTCTATAAAGATAACAAGTACTCTTAACTATCGAGCCAGTTTTCTAGCCCTGAAATCTGTGCATCTGAATCATGTTTACTGCTTATTATTTATATTCAGGGGCAAATGTATAACATTGTTTATTTAAGCCTCAGAGAACAGCTTTCCAAATTTAAAGGTACATTGTAAAATTCTTCTAAATAGTTATATACAGAAGTTTCTACGTTGCATGGAAAGGGAAGACAGTATATGAAAAGATGGCCGACTGTCCAATCCAGAAGATGCACCCTCACCAATTGCTGTGGACATAGTGACTACCAATACATACTTTGTTCTACTATCCAAGAAATTTACTATTTTTTTGGGAAAAGTTCACACATTGGCTCAATATAACTCTTTACCTACTGTGTTTATGCTTTACATGATAGCAATTTTATGAGGAAAATACCAAGTTGAGACTCACATATACTCAAATGACCAATATTTTAACTAAGCTTTGACCACAACTCTGTATTACTTGGCATGGATGGCACTCACTAACTCATGCTGGCTAGTAGGATAAGTAGGCCTATTGGTTACTGAACCAGTCATGGAGAAAAGAAAATGAGGACATCTGTTTTGTCTGAGTTTGACTATTTTCATATTCTGGAAGGGAAGACAGGACTTGGGAGGCAATGATGTTAGGAATGAGGATAGAAAGTCCAGAGAGAGCCCTAAGAAAATGTGTATTAGAAGAGTGAACACAGGAAGCCAAGAGGGCCGAGATTACCAATGGAGGACAAATTGAGAAAATCACAGGACCTAAAACTGTGATAAATAAGCCTAACAGCTGGATGCCTTTTTAAATTTATACTTTTTCTATAAGGTGTTGTCCAAACAAAGATGAATCAACACTGGTGGCAATGGTACTATTTTGTGCTATACAACAGTCTTTATCATTTCCCCTGATTTCTTACTTTTTAATTCTACTTTTGAAACCTAAATTTTAGAGCTGGGATGTTTGGAAGTATTTTTATTCTTAGGTTATAATTCCTCAGTGCTAAGATACACATTTCTCGGGGTTGAAAGATGGCTCAGAGGTTAAGAGCACTGACTGGTCTTCTAGCGGTCCTGAGTTCAACTCCCAGCAACCACATGGTGGCTCAGAACCATCTACAATGAGATCTGGTGCCCTCTTCAGGCCTGCAGGCACACATGCAGGCAGAACACTGTGTACCTAATAAATAAATAAACTTAAAAAAACAAAATCAAAAAAAGCAAAACTATGTGCTGGGAAAGACACACAGCACAACAACAAAAAGATACACATTTCTCTCACATCTCTCTTATCTTCAATAGCAATGCTTAAAGCTCACACATACACTGAATCCACTGCATTATTGCTACTTTCTGTGACCTATGGACCAGTAGCTTCATTAGCCCATCTGATACACACCACAGTCAATTTTTTCCTAAAATAATTACTTAGTATATGAATTATAAGTTATACTATAACTTCTGCTGTTTTAAAAAAGCTTCATATCCATTTGATTTGGGCAATTCTATCTTGATTAAAAAGCCTTTAAAAACTCAACCTTAAATATTATCAAAATGTATGTGTATTCTTCCTATTCCAACCTTTTGTTCTAATCAGTTGGGCTCACTATTGCAAATTTTATGTTTCTTAATTGGATTGACATATCTGTTCCCATCTAGATCCTACTAATCCTCCAAATTCTTTATAAAACTTGTTCTGATTACCTGAGCTTAGAGTTGCTATAGCTTGTCTGACATATTTTTATCACATCTTCAAAATCATAGAAAAGAGTTGTGTAAAATTAATCTCAAAAAATTTAGATTTCATTTCTGATTCTGCACTAACTAGCTTTATAATAAATTCTTTAATATCTCTGGTTTTCAAAATTAGACTTTTAAAAGAAAAACAAAACAAAACAAAAGCCCTAGAAACTCCAACATACTACATTTTATACAGCATAAGAAAAATGTGGGACATGTATTTTAATATAAACTTATTATTTCAAAATGAGTACTCAAAAAATAAACTTAACTCTCAGATATTTAAAGTTATTCTTTTAAAATCTCACTTATTAACTCACCATATTGTTTTAAACAAAAGGTACACAAAATAAGACAAACTTTATAGACTGAGGAAATGGTTCCACAGCTAAGACCACTTGTAGTGGGATTATGTTGTTACACTGTAAATAATTGTCCTGCCTACTGGTTTAATAAAAATGCTGATTGGCTGAAGGCAGATAGAAAGTGTGGGCAGGGCTACCAGACTAAGAAAACTCTGGGAACAAGAGCAGAGCAGAGAAGCCAGAGAGACATGATGGAGACATCACGAAGAGATACCAGTAAGATGCAGAGGAAAGAAGTTGAAATACTGCTGAGAAAAGGTACTGAGCCGCATGGCTAAATAAGATAAGAATCATGGGTTAGTTTAAGGGCAAAAGCTAGCTAGTAATATGCCAGAGCCATAGGCTGATTGGCATAAAATTAATACAAGTATCTGTGTGTTTCAGTTGTATTGGGTCTGGAGTACAAGCCAGACAGGCCAGAAACATATTACTACAAGCACTGGCTGCTTTCTCAGAGAATCCAGGTTTGGTTTGTATCACCCATGTGCCAGCTCACAGCTGCCTATAATTCCAGTCCTAGGGATCTGATGCCTTCTTTGGTCTCTACTGCACTAGGCATACTCGCTGTACAGACATACTTGCAGGCTAAATGCCCATACATACATAAAGTAAATAAATAAACGGTAAACTCTAGCTCAATTCAATTTAAACAGTTACAACAACTGACTCTTTTAGTTTATATTGATTGTAAAAATCAAGGTAAATAACAAGAGCTGAAAAGTATAATTCATACAGAATGTAAAAAGAACACTCAAGCGTTCTTAAGTGACAAGAATTACTTTCTACCCTTATATATCATAGTTTAGCATGGTTTGGAACTTGAAAGCATTTCTCAGCTGTTTCTCACCATTTTCCTCCATGCCAACTTGTGTCCTTGCTGAGGCTCTCTAAGGCTTCTGTATAACAATATTTGCTTTCACTAGGAAGGGGGAATACATAGTAGAAAGAATGAAGAGGCAACCTACAAAGAATATCAATAGCTATACAGTAATGTAGCTTGTTTCCCTGGTTAAATTCCCAGTGCAGATTTCCATTAGAATAGCAGTAAATTCTTTCCTCCCACATTCCACCTCTGACTTCTAAACCATTCATTCTGGACTTCTTTCCCACAGCACTCTGTCTGAAAAAGTCTACATTAGCAACATTCACTTAAACAACTAGCTGTCCTCAGTTTTATATAAGGTATTGCCACCAAACAGAAGGACATACACTAGAAAGTGGCACATTCTCTGAATTGCCTATACTGATTTTATAGGCTGTTGTTCTTTTTGCTGTTTTCAATTTATGCTTTGAAATATATTTAAAATCAGCATTAGGAAATGTCTACCACAAATTTAGTGAGGACTTCACACAAACATAAAGCACGAGATGTTCTGTAGTGTTCTTGGAGTCTCCTCCCTCCTTATAGCTGGAGACAAACCCAAATGTTAACTTTGCTTTCAGTGCCTTGTGACTTCTGGCATGGAAGCTAGGTTAGTTACCTTGATATGGAACTATCTTCCCACTCTGAAAATTCTCTTTGTTCTTGGGCTCTGAAGACATAAAGTCTATGTCCCTTGGGGCCCTACCTGGCTGCCTGCCTAAGGTCTTGATGTTATCTTAATTGCTCTCCCACACCAGGATCTCAGTCAGGAGCCTGTAAGTCTCCTCACAAAGGACAATTCATTCCTTTTCTAAAAACTTGCTTTTCAAAAAATTTTATCTATTAGTACACCAACATAAGAGCCCTTTAATGGTGTTTTGGCATTAATAATAAGATAATTTCAGTAATATAATATTCCAAGTACATAAGTACCTTAAAAAAGAAAAAAAAGAAAGCCAAAACCAAAGCCAAAAAATCCCAAAAGCTGGCTGCTGTGACCCGGAACTTTGGGAAGTTGAGGTAGGACTGGGAATGGGAAGTTTGCCTGTGCTATATAGAACGTTCCAGTCCGCAGGTACACACACACACCCATAAACATATCCTATGAAAAATATCATCAAACCAAACCAATACCAAAAAGTGCAATAATAAAGGTTAGAACAGATAAAATTATATGACAGAGAAATGCAATTTAGGGTTAAGATGTTGAATAATAATTAAAAAGCTCCTTTAATCTTTACATGTCTTAAAGAGTCCATTAACATTTGATGGCAGGTGCAGCATCACTCTTTAGTGGGCACTGAGACTCAGTCTGCTGCTTGTCTCCTGGAGTTTTAGGTTGCTCACTTTATCTTTGTGCTTTTAAAATTCTTAAATTTTTCGAATCTCTTTTCAGAATTTGTTTTTGTGTTTTTTATATATCTATGTCAATAATGGTTTTAGGTGCTTGAAATTCATATTGAATGACAGATCACTACATAGGCCCAAATTCAAAGATTTGGATATCTTTCCCCTGCTGTCAAGTCCTTCCCACTCTCTCCTTAGGAAGTGGGTCTTTGGTACTAGGTGACCTGTATGTGGCCATCAGCTATGGACTTTTTAAAATAGCCAGATGAACACAGTCAATTAGGATTTTTAAAAGGAATGAAGTTAAAGATATATATACACACTTCAGGAAGTTCCCCATACAGGTTTGGACTTTGCCAACCTTCCATCTAGGATGGGTTGATAGTATATCTATTAGAACATACCTTGTAAAAAAACGGAAAGGGCAGAGCCTCTTCAAAAGCACTCATCTTAAAGAAAGGACCAATGCCTAATGAGCTTCATCCAGTGACAAGGAAGTGATAAGAGAGACAGTGATATGGGTGACAAATACATGGCATCCATCACTCCAGTGGGCTATCTTCACCAGGTTAATCTTTAATTATTATTAAAGCAGTGACACTTCTTAGAGAACAGGAATCTGTGCCTTGTGAAAAGTTGTTTAGTAGTGGGATGCTCAGAAAACAGACCTTTTTTTATTTTATTATTATCATTATTTATTTAATGATGAGAACACCCCTGGAAACTGACAGAAAAACTTGAAGAATTTGCTGAAGATCTGAATTGATTAGGTAGGTAGGGGCAATGTGTTCTTAAAGATGGGCAGGTATAGTTAATGTATCGATTAAATAGGTAAACCTGAAGAATTTGGGTTACACAAGGATACAAAATTAATGTACAAACTCATGGAAAATAATTAAATGTCAAGCAACCAGGTAATACAAGTGTGGTGATTCAATAAAAGCTTCAGAAGTTCCAGAGCTCTAACCACAGTCAGTCTAGGAGGATCAGAGAGTGGTGATTCACACCTTTAATCCCAGCACAGGGAGTATCCTGGGAGTGGTGACCTACGCCCTTAATCCTAATTGAGTTGAGGTTCTTTTAGATTACAGAAGGAATTCCAGGCTCCCAAGTAGGCAGTGGTGGGGCCACACCTTAATTTACCACAGAGAGTATTTAAGGCTTAAGGCAGGCATAGAAAGGGAGCCAAGAGAAGACAGGCTGAGGAAGCTGGAAGACAGCTGGGTAAGATCTGACTGTGGTGTTTATTCTCTCTAATATCTCTGACTTTCTCAGAGCTCTATCCCTGAGTCCCATTTATTCATGCAACATACAAGTTTTGACAGTTTCTCTTAGGCTTCTCACCTGTATTTCCATTGTCTTTCTTGGAATAAAAGTGTGAAAAGCAATGACATCATCCACCTTGTTTCTATTTGGATAAAGCCAATTACATGAAAAAAAAAATCTCAATTTAACACACCACATCAAAGTAAAATGTTTTTACTTTTATAATACTCATTTTAAGAAAATATTAATTCCTTAGCTTTTCTGAAGAATGTTCAATCTGTCTCTTTAGCACCACCTCTGTCTACTCTAATAATTTAAGTATTCATATTTCAGAATAACTCCTTTCCAAAAAAAAAAAAAAAAAAAAAAGCTATACTTACTTGTCTCCCACAATTCCCAGGTTGATTGTGGGGTAACCATGCTCCTGAATTGTTGCTAGAAGTGTTGACCGATTGCTGTCCCGAATCTTTCCTGGTAAGAGGTCGTCTTCAGGATTGAGCAGCTACAAAGCCAAAAAACCACCACTAATTATTTTCTTAGGTTATGTTGCCTATTCTAATGGAAGAAATTAGATGTGAATAAGTTCAGCATTTAGGCATCTATGACAGCATTTGGTATGTAGAAGTTATATGCTCAAAGGAACTTTGACTAAATCTTGTAAGTAAAGGAAAATGGGAGCTGAACAGTGGGTCAAATTTCATTCTATCTTTGACTATGATTTGGCAATAATGCCAAGGAGAAACTAGGCTTTCCTAGAAACTGATTATTATAAAAACTATCTTTTGTCTGAAAATACTATATTGAAATATCTTCCAACTCATCTTAAAATATTTTTTTTAGTGTGTATGGGTGTTTTGTCTGAACATATGTCTGTGCACCATTCACTTGGTTCCCACAGAGGCCAGAAGGCAGCACTGCATTCCCTGAACTGGACTTATAGATGTTTGTGAGCTGCTGTGTGGTGCTGGAAGTCAAACCTGAGTCCTCAGGAAAAGCAGCCAGTGCTCAGAGCCACTGAGAATATCTGATATTCTCAAGTGTGAAAAGAACAATCATTTGATTTTTCTCTTTCAAGCTTTCAGATGTATTTTCTGAATGGAATCAACAGTATTAAAGAAAAACATCTATAAAAAGAACAGATATTTTTGTCTGAGACACAAACTTAAATGAGGAATATGTAGCTACACTCATCCACAATTCCAATTCTTTGGGTTTATATCTACCCGTGGTGTCTATGAAGACACCTTTGAAGTCTATGTCTATGTCTATGAAGAAAACTTTATGTTAGAGTGTTTCAATAAAGAGTCAGCTTAGTCAGTAGTAGGAACACTTGTGGATTAAGATTAAATGCAAATTACTCAAATTATTTGCCTTAATTTTCTCATTTATAAAATGAGCTCATTACAGCCACCCTGTAATGTACTTGTCAGAATTTAAGAACATATGCAGATAAATATTATTTATTATGTTATTGATTATATTTATTAATATAAACATTACCAACACTATGATATACTATATCATTACCATAATGTATTATTAATATCAATGCATTATGTCATGCTATTAATGAGTCAATAAGTGTGATTTTCATCCTCATGATAAGAGTTATCTCCTTTCCCTTCCGCTCTCATATTGTTCCTCCTAGGGGCTAGTTCTCACTATATTCCTTTACAGTGTGAACATAGACTATTATGACTGTAAAGTACTCAACAAAAGGAGCCCTTAACCCACTACACACACTAAGGGTTATGTATAAATTATATTCTGAGGGCCAGCAAGATGGCTCTCAGTGGTAAGGAAGAAAGTGTACTTGCCCCAAGTCTGATTTTTGGAACTCATGTACAGGCAGAGAAGAGAAATAACTATACAAAGTTGTACTTTTAACTTCACAAATACACCATGGCATGCATGGACCTCAACCCCCCCCCCCCCCAATAACAATACACTTAAAACAAGAGAGAGCGATACTTTAATTTCAGAAATATTATAAAGTTAAAACGAGTGTTTTATTTTTAAGGTGCTGAGGATTATACTCAGGGCTCCATGTGCTATATAGTACTGGGCTGCAACCTGAGACCCAAAGCGCCTACTTGGTAGCAGACTGAGAAGGAGGCTGACAGAAAGCCTCTAATCTCAGATACTTTGTCTGTTAATATGAGAACACCAAGGGCAGTAACCAAAGTTCCCCTTTAATATTCTTTCTGATCTATTAGTGCTTTTGGCTTCAAGTTAAAAAGTAGTGACTTTGGAACGATCTTCTTACAAAAACGTTGGGAAAAAACCTCTCTGTCATGTCACCTGGAAGTCTTCCCTTAAACAGTGTACTGATTTATTTACCTTTATCAGGGAAAACTGCTATTGCAGTGCTGATATAGATAAATTATCTGATCTCAACTAACAAATTATTGCACCCATAATTCTACAGAGGCCATGACTTGCTGCTCTTCATTTTACTTAAAAATTTTTATTTTGTTTATGTATACAATGTTCTGCCTGCACACCAGAAGAGGGTGCCAGATCTCATTATAAATGGTTGTGAGCCACCACATAGTTACTGGGAATTGAACTCAGGAATAATGAAATAATAACTGGTTAAACGAAGGGGCAGATTTACAGTTAATTTAAAGCATTTAAAAAGAAGCATACAGAATTAAAAGGAAAGCTAAACATATGAAAATAAATTCACATTTTTCCTCTTTACTACTAAATTCTATTTTCTGTTATATTCCCAGCCATGTCAGAAATGGTGCTTAAAATGTATTACAATTTAAATACAAAAGAAGAAAAAAATACAAAGTAAAACAAAATATATCTTACCATCTCTTTGCTATCTACCACTTAAATTCCCATTTCTTATTTTTGGCATCATCAATGGTGTTATTAAGTTCTTAGTTTTTCAATACTCAACTTTTGGATGTTGATATTTCCCTTTGCAGTCTACTCTCTTCCCAAAGTCCTCAATGATTAAAACCTTACCTTTCCTTTCCTTTCCTCCTTCCCTCCCCCTGCCCAATCTTTTGAGAGAGGGTCTCACTATGTAGTCCAGCTGGGAACTTGCTCTGTGGACCAGGTTCTGCCTCTCAAGTGCTGGGATGTATGCCACTATACCTGGCTCCTTTCTATTTTATCTCATTTTCATTCAGTCTGTTACCAGCCACTCCATAATTTTATATCGGCATCTCAAGTACCCAGTTCTAGGCATTCAGAATAGTCTGAGTTTTTGTAAAGCCTTACAAGTGGGAGTCTTGTTAATCAACTTTCTTTATGAGGAATGAAGCAGAAACATGAACTTGTAATACTATATTATTGCCCGTGTAATAGTTAAACTGTATCAAACCACAGTATGCAAACTCAAACTATCAAGAGATTTCCTTCCTTCCTTCCTTCCTTTCTCCCTCCCTCCCTCCCTGTCACTAAGGTTCTCTTATTGATTTTGATGCACTTCACTCAATTCTCTCAGCCTCTTTGCTCAGGGGATATAGTAGTTTGAATACTAAATGTCTCCTCATAGCCTCATATACATTTGGTCCATAGTTGGTAGCACTGTTTGGGATGTCATGAAACCTTTTTTCAGAGGTTCAGCCTTGCTTGAAGAAGTAAATGACTGGGGCCAGGTTAGAGGGTTTATAGCCAAGCCCTCCTTCCTGTTTTCTTTTTGTTTCCATTAGGTGGATGGAAATGTGATGAGTCAGTTTCCTGTTCCTAGGGAATGTTGGTAAGCCTTTCCTGTCATTATATAGACTCTAGCTTGTTGTAGAGTCGTATTTTAAGGTGTGTTACTTGTTTATACTGCATTGTTTAACACTGTGAAGCCCTGTTACTTTCCCTGTCTATAACACCTGATGGTCTAAGAAAGAACTGGCCAATAGCAAGGCACGCAGAGAGAATATATAGAAGAAATCTGAGAAAGAAAGGAAATAACCAGAGAAGGAGGAGGACATCAGAGCCCAGCCACCCAGCCAGCTATGGAATAAGAAAGAAAGAAAGATTACAGAAGAAAAAGGAAGAAGCCCAGAGGCAAAAGGTAGATGGGGTAATTTAAGAAAAACTGGCTAGAAATCAGCCAAGTTAAGACTGGACATTCATAATTAAGAATAAGCCTCCATGTGTGATTTATTTCGGAGCTGACCCCCTAAAAGGGCACCCCCAACACCACTAACCCTCTAGAACTGTATGCTAAAAAAACCCCTATCTTCCTGAAATTCCATTTAGTCATAATATTTTATTACAGCAATAGAATAGTAAATAAGACAGAGGATTTCTCTGTGATGATAAGTTCACTTATTTTGAATTATGATATTGGTTGAGTTCTCAAAGTTAGTTATTTTCTTTATCATAAAATAAGGTTCTTGGGGGAATTTTCGTTATTTGATCATACATGTGCTAATTTTTTTCCCTTGGTGAAGAATTTTTAGGGTATTTATTTGATACTAATAAACACCTTATCCACCAACTGACTATCTCTAAGATTTGTTTTTATTAGTCTATAAACCATTTATTTTATTTGAGAAACTGGAATGGAGGGATATTTCCTCTTTATTCATTCTGGCTCTTAACTTTTAAGGTCCAAGGTTGAGAGTTCAGTTCATCAAATAATGAACTACCTGTCGATGCAACTTTAGCTTGTTTGGTTTTATATTTATCTTCATAAAAAGCATGATTTCATCAAAGACAAATGCAGTACTTGGAGTTCTTTTAGTGCGACTATAATATTCACACAAAAATACTTTAAGAACAAAGGGGGAAATATAATTTTAGATATTCAATTAGCATTTTTATTGTTATGCAAAGCTTCAAAAGGAAATCTTGAATGAAAGGTAAAAGTTCTTTTGTTAAATCCTCATGAGGAGACTTTCTGTCTTAATGATAAATCCACTTAGTTTATCATAAGAGACCTCCCTCTGTTTTTGTTTTCCAGAGATTTAATATTTTGGTCTTAATGATTTCATCATGTGTCTAAGACCCACTTTCTCATACACCGAAATGGCTTTGTCTGCATCTAAGATTTCTGTGTAAAGGGAAGGCAATAACCTTTTTTAGTGGTCAGTAACTATTTTCATCTTCCTTCCAAGTAGTAGCTCTTTTATACACCTTCATTTTTCTTTCTTCATTTTCTAGAAAATTTATTAGTTGCTCAAACTCTAATTTATATATATAAATATATATAATTCATATATAATTATATATAATAAATATACAACAATATATATTCATATAGAATAGCCACATCATCCAAATCAACAGATCTCTCACACACACACAGCGTCCGTCCAATTATAAACTCTAAAAGAATATATTTTATTAAAATAGCTTTTACTTATTGCTCTGAAAAATGTAAAGTTAAAATAACTCTCTTGGCTCTTGGTTATAAGGTAAGACAAGGCAATAAAGAGGGACATAAATAGCTTTAAGCAAGAGTTTAAAAAATTGGTTTATGGCTTAGAGAGATAGCCAGTTGGTAAAGTACCTGAGTTTGGAGCCCTAGCATTCATGTTAAACAAACAAACAATATCTTCTAAATAAAGGTTTATAATTGTTGAGCTCTAGCTTCAGTAAGAGAATAAAACACTTTTTCTTTTCTTTTTTTTGTTTGTGAGAGGGAGAAAGAGAATAGATTGCCTAAAGGTCAGAGGACAGAGCTAGCCACAGAGTTAGCCAAAGAGGTTAGGCAGTGGTGTCACACATGTTTAATCTTAGTACTCTGGAGGCAGAGGCAGAGATCTATATGAATCTCTGTGAGTTCAAGGCCACACTGGGTTACATGAGATTAATCCAGTCCAAAAAAGAAACAGCCAGGCAGTGGTGGCACACACCTTTAATCACAGCACTTGGGATCCCATGCCTCAGTTCCCAGAGTTTGAACTGGAAAGTGATATGGCTGTGCAGAGAAAGGTATATAAAGTGAAGAGACAGAGTTCTCCCCTTCCTCTTCAGCTGAGGACTCAGAGGCATTCAGTCTGAGGGTTTGTGGAAACAGAATCTTTCCCTTTTGGCCTGAGGAGTTGACTGGGTGAAAAGTGGATGTGGCTTGTTCCTCTGTCTTTCTGATCTTTCAGCTTTTCTCCATTATCTGGGTCCAGATTTTTATTAAAAGGCCAATTAGGATTTGTGCAATAGAAAAAGAAGAGAATAAGAAGTCTGGTGGGTAGGAAGGCAGGGAGGGATCTGGGAGGAGTTAGGTGAGGGTAAAGAACATGATCAAAACATATTGTACAAGGAAAAACCACTCTGGCAATAGCAATGTGAGTAGCCAGGTGTGGTGCTCTACAGTTTTAATTGTAGCACTTGGTGCTGAGGTAGGCAGATCTCTCTGAGTTTGAAGTCAGATTGGTTTATATAGTGAGTTCCAAGCCATCTAGGGCTATGTAGTGAGACCCAATTTCAAAAACAAACAAAACAAAACACCTAAACAAAAAAAACAAATGAAAAAAAATATATGTATACTTAATGTTGTTTAAAATGGTTAGTGAACTGTACTTTGAATGTTTCACTACAATAAAAAGATTTTAAAGTTAAAACCCATTGATGACAAAGTAGTTGACAAACCCATTGATGTAAAAAGTAGTTTCCTGGAACAGTGACACCATTGTCAGGAGAAGTAAGTAAGGAGGGGACATTTTTTGGTTGGGAAGGCAAAGGTGGTGAATTAGAGGAGATAAAGGTGGAAATATCCAAAAGAAGCTAAAGATGGTGGCATGATTTATCATGTAGAGAGATGGCTTTATCATGAGCCCAAATCCAGAAGATAAAACTGTGAAACATTAAGTGATGTTTGATGAAGTGATGAAGATCAGCTGCCTTGAGTGTTTTAAGTGGCACCCCATTACCTGGACTCTTACTTTCTTATCTTATGATCTTAACTACTATACACTGCTAACTTTAAATGTATATCTTCACCTAAAATATTTCTTTTAATATTACATATTTGGTGGGATTTCTAATAGAAACCTTAATTGTAACATGTTCAAAACAGAAATCCTAATTTCTACTGCCTAGCCTTTCTTAATTGGGTGAACAGCTATCCTTAGGCTTGCTTAGGTAAAAACATAGAGCTCATCTTGACTTCCTATATTTTCTGGTATTCTACTTTAAATTACTTATCAAGATTTGCAATTTTTATCTCCAAAATATGCTGTGGGTCTGGTATGTCTCCCCATCTCTCCACTGCACTTAAGTGAAATTTTCTAAGTTCATCTCAGCCTATCTATTTTTCACTGTCCCTCCTACATGCTACACCACTTAACAGAATATAGTTAATGATTTAAGACTCACCCTCCTCAGTTCTGCTTTCTGCTAGTTTTCTACTGTTCCAAGTTGGGCATTGAGATTAAAATGGTGCAGGTTTGTCACCTCTCCAATCTCATTTTTTCTTTTACACACCTTTTACTTTTCAACTGCCACATGGACCTTGCTATTCCTCAGATATGACAAATATGTACCCTACCCCATGGACTTCTTTGTGTTGTTCACCTGTCTAGAATAAAGCTCCCTCATATGGCATGCACTGCAGATATCAAATTTCACCTCAGCAGTCAGCCCTAATCACCCTATCTATAACAGGAGACTTTAACAATCATGTTCAGATAGGAAAATTAAACTCATCTAAATATTTCAAGTAAAGGAGGTGGGAGAAGACTTAAATACAAGGCATTGGTTATACATGTGTTGCAGAACTTCAAAGTGCAAACAGAGAAAATGGTGTTTCTAAAGACCAGTGACTGCAGAAAGTTCAAGGCTGTTGGAAAGTGATGAGTCTAAAGAGTTGGGATTCTGCTAAGGCTTATACCTTCTACTGCTATGTGAATGAATTCAAACAGCAAAACCTAAGTAGAGGTTTAGTGTAGCACATGCATGAAATCCATCATTCAGGAGACCGAGGCAGGAGGGCTATAGAAACAAACAAACAAACAAAAAAACCAAAAAAACCAAACCTAGTATCTAGACAACAGCTGGCAAGAGAACCTGGGACATTTAGTTTCTAGGCTTTCACTTTAATTGCAATAGCAGGTTTGGTGTTGGATAAGTTTCCATGGACAGTAGTATCTATGGCCATTCTTTATTTCTATTTCTATTTGGGCCATTATCATATTTGCTTATTGACTACTTCCCAATTATAATCTCACCTATCACCTGTGTATGAACAGGAGATTTCTCTTTCTTGCCTATTATAGGCCTGTTGTATGAGAACACTGCCTGGCACTAGTAGCATAGTAAGTAGGGAGGGGTTGGAAGCAGTGCACTGCAGTAGAGAGAAGATTTTTAGAATGAATTTCAGGTATGTAATGTATGTTGAAAATATATTCTCCCATCTCTTTTTCTTTTTTTTAATCACTGACATTGTTTAAAATAGCCACTTCATAGTGATTAAAAAAAAAAGAGTCCATTTTATTATTGTTTTTTATTTTTCTATAGACAACACATTCTCTAGTTTTGTTCCCATGGATATTTGTTAAAGATTAAATGCCAGCTTGTTACTAGGCAACATTTCTTTTGTTGTTGTTTTTTTGTTTTTTGAGACAGGGTCTCATGCAACCCAGAGCAGATTTACTTCTTTCATGATATCCGGTACCATGCACAAGAACTGGAAGGTACCATACATACCTAGTGGGAAGTCTTAACTTTGAGTTCCTATGCATGGTGACACTTGTACTAGATATTTACTTTATACTTTGGAGACTGCCCAAGATTATTATAAAAAATACTGACTCCTACAAAGAACATTAAGTTTCTAGGCCAGGGTGGCTCCTCCATTTTGGATGAATCTTATTTTCTTAGACCTGAGCTGTCATTTGCAGAATAAACAGTGTAGCTATAGAAGGTTATGAAGACTGCTAAAAGCATTGTTCTCCTGAGTAAGTAAGCTATTAACACTTGATGGTGCCCTGTTTAATGCTGTTTCTTGGTTGGTTTATTTTAAAGAAAACTGGTTCAAGCTTTTTTTTTTTTTCTTTTCTAAAAATTATTATTAAATTTAAGAGAGATTGTGGCTGACTAGCCAGAAACCCATTTCAAAGACTTGAACTAGTCTTTGAACTACTTTCAAACTTGTGCCAGGTTTCCTGTCTCTGCTTCCCAAGTACTGGAATTACAGGCATGTACCACACCACACATGGCCTAGATGCCCATGGGATTCACATGCAAGACAAATGCTCTATCAGTTAGCAACACTCCTTAGTCACACACACACACACACACACACACACACACACACATACACACGCACAAGCAAAATGCCAGAGATTAAGAATGTGTACTTACAATCACTTAATATTACTGCCTAAATTTTAACCCATACATTTTATTGAAATAAATATCTAAACCATATATTCTGAGACATAGTTAATAATTCTATTTCCTTATTTATTTATTTATTTATTTATTTATTTATTTATTTATAATTTCCTCATCCTTTAATAAAGTTATAGCTTCACAAAATATTTTGCAGACTTTACATTGCTACAGAGATATTCTGTGTGAAATTCTTAAATTTATTTATTTTTATGTGTATGGTGTTTGGTCTGCATGCATATCAGTGAACTGTGTGTGTATGTAATACTGGCAGAGGCTAGGAGAGGGCATTGGATCCCTTGGAATTGGAGTTATAAATAGTTGTTAGCTGCTGTGTGGCTGCTGGATGGATCCTCTGGAAGATCTCTAATGGTGGCAATATCTTCAGCCCCTTGTATGATATTCTTTAGGTTGCCTTAAAGCAACTGTCTTGCTTGTCTCTGAATGCATCCACATGGTATCACATTAGATTCAGGAAGTATACACAGAGAAATGCAAAATTTTAATGGTTATGAGATTCCATCTCACCTCAGTCTGACCAGTATTAACAAGAAAAATGTCAACAACTGCTGGCAAGGACATAGGGAAAGAACAGCCCTTATTCAGTGTTTCTGGGACTGTAACTGGTGAAGCCATCATGGAAATCAATGTAGAAGTTCTTCAAAATAACTGAAACTAGAACTATGTGATCTCCAGCTCTACTACTTTCCTAGAAGGACAAATCAGCAAACTGCAGACATAGTTGCACAGCCATTTGTTGGTGGTGCTACACTATTCATAATAGCTAAGACATAAAAACAGCCTACATGTCCATCAATGGATAAAGAAAATGCACTACATAGGCAAGACTTTTTTTGCAGACATAAATATGTTAATCTAGGTGGTAATAAAAGGGAGTAAGGGTCAGGAAACCATAAAGAAGCTCATGAGGATAGAAAAAAAATGCAGATTTAGAGAGAAGGGGAAGAACACAAAAGAACAAGGAAGGAGGAGGAAGAAGAATAAAAGAATAAAATGAGAACACTGGGAAGGAGTTCCTGGGATGGAATCAACCAAAATGTAAAATGAATGAAAAAGTATACATGTTCATTTGTAAGCTAATTAAGATATCTTTATATAAAAAATCCTGATATATGCAGAAAAGTGGATCAGACAGGAAATATTATGTTAAATAAAAAAAAGCCAGGTCCAGAAAGAAAATTACTGAATATTTATCTCATATGTGGAGACGAAAGGCATGCGTGCACACACACACACAGAAAGTAGAAAAGGACCACGGGAAGGGAAAAGATCTTAAGAGGGGCTAAGGAAATGAAATATATTTGGCATGAAAGCAGAAGGCAGGACGTATTTGAGGGAGGAGAATGAGCAGAAGGGGACAAATGACAGGGAGGGACAGCGGTGAAGGGAGTGAGAGAGACAACATGAAAATGCCACAATGAGTTAATTGAAAAGAGAGAAGACATCTCAATGAAGATCAGAACTAATACTGAAGGGAAGCTTGCACTGTGACTGCCCATATGATAGCCTTGTCACATTAACAGATAAGTGCAACTTCTTTTAAATAAATAAAGGGTTTTCCTTTTGGTACTTGATAATTGTATTTTAGTATCTAAGGATCTCAAGCCTTTGAAGAGATATTATATTTTATTTCTTTCTTTTCCACTGATTTCCTTTGTAATCTAAGAACATCAAAAACATCATCTGAACTAAAATACAAAGTTATAAAAGTAGCTAATATTGAATATGGGAGGGGCAACAGCAACACAGAGATTATAAAATTAGAGGCAAATGTCTCTTTGCTGCTAAACATGGTGCCAGTTAGACATAGGGCTATTAAAACTATCACTGTCCTATCAAATTGAAAAGAACATTTGTTTTAGGTCAGTGACAGTTTTTAGGGATGAATGGTGCATTTGTACCTAGGAAGATCTGGAATGCAGATTTAGCTTCCCATTATCAGAATAAAAAAAAAAAAACCAACCAATTCTGTTCTTTTGCTTTGACTAAAACAAGTACACAGATCATAGAGGTACCCTTTCTAAAGACTTCAATAAACTAAAAATAATGTTAATGAAGGGTTACTGTCAGAACAAATAATTTTTTTAAAGTTCTGTTAATCTTTAATAGTACAGTCCAAAGAAATTGCTAAAAAATCTTGGTAGGATTTGATTCTGTAATTGAGTTTCTAGAATATTCATCCTTTCACATTCCCAACATGACTATAGAGCTCCTGGACATTTTAACAACCTAGACAAGAGAGTAGTCAGGAATTCAAGATTTCTTAGGAAAAGATTGATTATTCTCTCCTTTCCAAGCATGCTACTAGAGATATTTTATTTGAGACCCACAAACCCTCAAAGCAAACCAAATAAAAAAGTAGAACTTTAACAAGAAGATAGGCTAGCTATAATACCTATTTCATTTACTTGCTGCCTAGGGTGGGTGAGACAGCATTTCATAACAAGATACACAAATCATAATTCCATAGACTAAGTACTGTGCTTGAACAGTTTGCTATCTAAGGCTTGCAGCTAAATTTCTTTATTTATATGAGTGGGAAAAGTACATTGGCTATAATATTTCATTCTAAAAATGGAAGAGAACAATTTCTTAACATGTTTCTAGTTTTACCTTTTGTACCTAAACTACGCCAAGGTTAACTCATCATTTCTCTGAAATGTCGCTGCACTGTTGATAACCATATCTACAATGTTCCATTTACAGCCGAAAACATGTCAAGAAGGATTTTTTATCTGATAAGCTCTCCCCTTTATTTTATTTCTCTGTTTATCTATTTACCTCATTCCCTGTTGACATGACAGCAACCACTGGAAACTTATTAACTTCAACCTCTGTGACACCCACAGTTGCAAGGAGACCAATCTCAGAAGGGCCCATATGGGTTCCTTTGGCCAGTACGCACTCTCCTCTTTTAATGTCATGGCCAATGGGTCTGGAAGTCAAAGCAGGACCATAAACATTATGGATAAAATTAACATTTTCTCAACTCAGAGGGAAATTTTAGTATAAGAGACAGGAGAGAAATGGAAGAAAAAAGTTCAGAAATGAGTTAGGAGCTTAATAATAATTTTTTAAAAGAAAATCTTAAAAATTCTAAGTTGTTAAAGTTATGCTACAAAAGAGAAATTATATTTATGACTGATAACAAAATATTACATCTGAAAGTTACTTCATATTTTTCTTTTTATTATATTGTAATTAAAATTACCAATTTCAAACTTTCTTTGATATAAGACAGATTTGCATGAAAATATATAGCAACATGAACAGAGGTTCATAGTTGGTTAGCTCTGTGATAAGGAGAATGATGTTACTAAGGTTAGAGTGATTTCCAGGTATATACCTATTTCCAGGTATATACTTGGTCCATATTTGAGGCCACTTTCCTTAGTCTATGGACCTTAGCTTACTGCCATCAAGCTGGGAGAAGCACAGCTTTGTTATAAAGGGATGTTGGGCAAATTAGTATTGATGGAATTTGTGTAAACACTTTCCAGTATAACAAAAATAATTCAAACTATGCATATTTATTGTAGGAGAGAAACCTCATGCAAGGAACAGCAAATTATTACATTATTAAGGGTAGTTGAGGAGGGTGTTACTATCAGCTACTTGTATAAATGCCCAATCATCTCTATTCCAATTCCATTTCTGAGTACTCTAGGGGTTGAGACTGAGTAATTTTGGATCAGTTAGAGGTATAGTTAACTGTAGGTATATGTACTTATAATATTAGCTTTTTCATGTTGATTTTGATAATTTTATTCATCTTTACCATTTTTATTTAAAAGGCAAGATATGGGATGTAAAATTTAAAAAATTCATTTCGCTTCTCATTAAAGCTTAAGAAAAAATGGCTAGTTGACATAATTGTGGGTTTATAATAGTCATGTTCTCTTGTGTTTATGATGTAGAAACACAGGGGGCTATACATTTTGTATATGTGCACTTACCGGATATCTTGGCCTGGCCGAGCCTGCACCAGGATACGCACTTCAAGTTCTTCAGTACCCTATAATTAGAGCAGGTCATATAATTTCAAATAATAGTCTAATAGAACTTCTGATCAATAGGATTGAGCTTCTCAGTTATTTTTATCACAAGACAGGCTCAGAATATATACAAACACAGAGGAGTAGAACACCATTTGCTAACTCTGAAAAAAAAATAGTGTAAACTTTTAAAGAGAGCCCCTAAAAAATTAGGTTTGGTGCCAGTAAATAACTAAATACTTTCAATAATTTTTATGGTTAAAAAATATATCCTAATTTTAGTGAAGGACTTATAAAATGGCAGTAATTATATAACCTTATGGTAACTATCATTTTATATTCATGGGCTATAAATAATATTGTGGTACTGTAATTGTGTCTTGTTATTTCATAATTGGAGGATGTATGTATTCTAGATTTCAATGCTTTGTAGGCTTTCCTGATCATAATAAATATCTGCTTGGACAGTTTTAAGAGCAAGGCAAGGTGATCTTTATGCCAAAAGTTAAATTTTCTACAAGAAGGAAGATAATTTCCAGACCAAGAAAGGTGGTCATCTCTTATCATGGTTCTATTTTACTATTTATTTAATTTATAAGAATATATATTATTTTATGCTGGCGGCACATGCCTTTAAATCCAGCACTTGGGAGGCTGAAGCAAGTGGATCTCTTGAGTTTGAGGTTAGCCTGGTCTATAGAGCAAGTTCTATAACAGCTAGTGCTACACAGACAAACCTTATTGTGGAAAAAAAAGAGAAATATATATTGTTTTTAATGTATACTATAATATATATCATATATGCTAATATGAAATATTTTAACCTCTGCTTCAGAATATGATTCCTCAAGTTTCACAAAATGAGTATAATTACCAGTTAATAAAGCTGTAAAAAATTATAACTTTCCTAGTTTTATTTATGACTAACTCTCTGCTTTTAAGAACAGTTATATGTAGGAACTCTTTGTTTGCATGTATGTATATGTATGTATGTATATGTACCACATGTGGGCCTGGTACATGCTCAGAACAGGGTGTTGGATGCTCTAAAACTGAAGGGAGCCACAATGTGTGGCTGGGAAACAAACATGGCTCCTCTGTAAGATCTTAGTCACTGAACTATCCATCTCCAGTCTGTGCTGTTATTTTCCTCTCAACTTGACCTAGGTAACCTGGGAAGAGAAAAACCTCAACTGAGAAAATGATTCCACCTATTGGCAAGGCTATGAGGCAATGTCTTCATTAATGATTAACGTAGGAGGGCCCAAGTTACTGTGGGGGATGCCTCCCCTGGACATGTGGGGCAAGCAGGCTGAGCAAGCAATAAGAAGCAAGCTTGTATACAGTATTCCTCTAAGGCCTCTGCTTCAGTTCCTTTACCCAGGTTTCTGCTTTGATGTTGCCTTGGTACAGAAGGACTGTGACCTGTAAGCTGAAATAAACCTTTTCTTCTGCAAGCTGCTTTTGCATGGTGTTTTATCACAGCAACAGTAAAATAACCAGGATAAACATCAGTAGTTTGCTTTTAACAATTGCTATTAGTTTTGTTGAGAAAATGGCCTGTTTAGATCCTGTAAATGTCCTGTAAATGTTGAGACAGTGCAAAGGGGATCAACACAAATTCAACATTGCCAGGTTCTATTTGATGGGACACTTTTCCCTGAACAGGAAACCAGTAGTGAAAGGGTCATTTAGTTCAAGAACTTTCCCAAATGTTCTCTGTTAAAGTCCTTTATATTAAGTTCACATTCCAAGAACACTTGACACTTTAATCAGAAGTTAGTCTCAATGGCAAGAAGTTATATCAATTGTTATTTCATTGTGAAGTAATTTCTTTGTTTGCATGTGAAAGTTCTTATGTTAGACATGGTTCAAATTATACTGTAACAACAGCATAAAAGTCCCTCTATATCCAAAGATTTTCATTCTTAAGGCAGTTTATTTATTGGAGACATATATATTACAATGTAAGATTCTTCAAACCAAAATAAAAACATTAACACATCCCAAACCCCAGGTTAATCTTATAAATAGTATAGAAACTGTGTATGACTTTAATACTGCCACAGAAACCTGGTAGTGACATACATCATCTGATTCCCTGATAAGTTCAGTATCTTCCACTTGCACTACTGCATCAGCACCGCAGGGGATTGGAGCACCTGTTGTAACCCGCATCACTTGTCCTGGCATTACTGTCTGAGTTGGCTGGAAGTACAAACATAAAAGACAATTGGTTAGTTACTGCACAGAAAAATCTTCAGGGGGTATATAAATTTTAAGAAACAATAAAAAGTTTTGTTATTTTATTTTAATTAATTAATTAATTTTTTTGAGACAGGATTTCTCTGTGTAGCCCTTGCTGTCTTGGATCTCTCTATGTAGTCAGGCTGGCCTCGAACTCACTGAGATCCTCCAGCTTCTACCTCCAGAGTACTGGGATTAAAGGCATGCATCATCACTGCTCAGCTGAAAAATATTACACTAGGGTCATACCCATAATGCAGTTACTCACAAAGAGCTGCATTCACACCAAGAGTCTGCAACTCGATTCAAGCTGAATTTATATGTACTTTAAGACTTATATAGAGCCCTGTTTTGAAGAACTGCCGCCTATATTTGCCACTATTGCTTCTCATTCAAATAATATAAATTGTGTCATATAAAGTCATTTCAAAGTCTGTCAGAAAAATTCTAAGTCATAGGAGATTATAAATGACAAATGTGAAAATCCATCATTGTGGTAGTTTGATAAAGTTCTGTTGTTTGACAAAATGTGATAATTCATTAAGTAAAGTTTTTGGTCAAATAAAGGTAATCAGAAAAGTCATTTTAATTATTTTTCTTGAATTATTTCCTAAAACACAGTATTTCACTTATCAGTTAATAAAAATCTAAAATGTAGACTCAAACAATTTAAAAACATCCCAGTGTTTGTAATAATTTGGATTAAATATTGTTTTGAAATTCAAAAATGAAATTTTAGTATCTTTAGTTTAAAAAGTTTTAAATTACATCTATTTTATTTTACATATGCGTATTCACCACAACACATGTGTAGAAATAAGTGGACAACTTGTCAAGTTAGTCCTGTTGTCAAAATTCTTGTACAGATGGTGTGTGTACAAGATTGGAAAATATTCCAGAATGAAGAAAGTATGTATCTGCCTGATCCATCTTAGATTTTGAACAGATTTGAAGAAAGTCATCTGTCAGGTCAGAATAGAAGAAAGAATGCTTCATACTACCTCTATAAGAAAATCCTGAGTCAATAGTAAAAAAAAAGTTTACGAATATTTTATTTATTTCATATATATATATATATATGAGTATTTTTCCTGTGTGTGTGTTTGTGTGTGTGTATGTTCACCATGATCAGGGTTGTTGCCTCCAAGGGCAGAAGAGGGCATTTGATGCAAATCTCCTTGTGGGTGCAAGTAACTGAGCCTGGGTCCTCTGTAAGAGTAGCAAGAGCTCTTAATTGCTAAGCCATTTCTCTAGTCCCATGTCATGTGCTTCTTCACACACACACACACACACACACACACACACACACACACACAAAACAAAAAAACATGCATATATAAACATTAGGCAATGGTTAAGGAAAACTATTCCACTACTAGACATATAAAGTACTTTATAATAAGATCAATAAGAAGTTACAGAAAGAACATGTTTAAATGTGCTGTATAAGAATTTATAGTAAAAAAAGCTTAAAACTATTTCTATATTATTGACTCAAAGACTACTATAATGCTAATAATCTTGTAACTCTTAAATTCACTCTAGGTAAAATATTAAATTTATTATATATTTTAGAATTTAAGTTCTACCAAGGAAAAAAAACTAATTTATTTTTGGTTTGCTTCTGCAGAGCACACCATTGTTTGTAAACTCTGCTCTAGCCCAGAAGGCTGACTTCTATGGACTATTTCAGTCCGGCTCCCATCACTTTGATCTCTAGATAAAGTTTAGCTAGTGGAACTAGTCCACAAAAACTTAGAAGGTAGGAGAGGAAGAGACACAGGATTGTCACTCCTTAGTTCTTGTTGCAGATTGATGGTGAACAGGGCACCTTCACCTTTGGGGATCCTGTATCACAGCTATGAGTCTCCAAGTTGAGATACTACTATCTCCTTTTCCTCCTTTTGACCTACAAGTAGTGACAGAATGCAACCACAGCTAGTTTCTTGGTGCCTTACATTCTTTTGTGGTTCCTCTTAACTCTATCCATATATTTTGGAAACAGTCCCACATTAATCTTTACAACCTCTCTTTTTCCAGATATACTCTATTATCCCCAGGCCTAGGAAGTGATTGACATACAGCTGGTAGTCTAATAAATATTTCCAGAACAGAGACATATATGTATTATCTCATTATCACAAGAATTTCATGAAGTATGCATTGCTTATTAGTATACACCTCCAGCGTCTCCCTGTCCTTAGAGATATTTGTGATAAGATGTAGCACAAGTTTTGCTTTAAACTCTTTCACTCTGCTAACTTCGATGAAAGACATTCTAGAATTGTTCACCCAAGTTTCTATCCAAATAATGCATGGGATTTAAAATGAAAAGTTAGGGATACTGTCTTGTAAAAGCTATACTTTTCACCCCCCTCATAAGTCTTCCCACATCCTTCTCTTAAGTTTTTACTCATCCAACTTGATTTCACCCTCCTTCAAATAGTGTGTGTTACCTGACTACGTAGGGTATGGGGTCTGCCCTGAGTGTGATGACATACCATGATCACACCATGGAAGAAAACTGACTTTCCTTTCCCTCTCCTGACAGCACATAGATGTCCACAGTGCCTAAGTGAGAGGTGGGGCTTCAAACTCACCCCAACCCCGCTCCATGTTGGATTTTTATTTGGCTTGAACTTGTGCAGGTGTTTTTTATGTTGTCACAACAGCTGTGAATTCATATGTGCATCTACCTCGTGCTGTCTGGAAAATGCTGTTTCCTGAGGTCCTCCACTACCTCTGGCTCTTATAATCTCTTCACCCCTCTTCTGCCTAAATCCCAGAGATTTGAGGAAAGGCGTGTGATACTGAAGTTATCTGAGACATCTCTTAATACATTATATATGATCATTCAGAGCATATCAAAACGAGATATGTGGTTTTTTCTTTTCTTTCTTTCTTTCTTTTTTTTTTTTTTTTAAAGAGGGGTTGATGCCCAAACTATCTTCTGGGCCTGTGGAACACTGCTATTTTAAATAGGTCTACAAAAAATTCTTTACTAAAAAGTTTTCATTAGAAAGTAAATTTTAACATAAATTTCATGGCTATTGCTTCTTTTAAAGTTTATTACCTTATTCTATGTATATGGGTATTTTGCTTACAAAGGCCAGAAGCAGGCAGATACCCTTGAACTGGAAGTCCAGATAGTAGAGAACTAATGTTTGGGTGCTGGGAATCAAATCAGGTCCTCTGGGAGAGTGCTCTTAACCTTTGAGCCCTCTGTTCATCCCAGGCTCCTGAGTCTCAACTTTGTTAGCCTCAGTTTACATGGGATCTATATACTTTAGCTATATTGCAATTGAACCTCTAATTTTCTTTACTACTGTGTGTGTATGATGTATATGTGTCTGAATCAGGGGACAAGTTTATGTCAGACACTTTCAGGAGTTGGTTCTCTGTTTTGTTGTAGATTTTGGAGATCAAACTCTGTGTTGCTGTGTGACAAGTGTTATTATCAGATATGCCATATGCGTGGACTTCTAATTTTCTCTATTTTTGGTTTAAATTAACCAAAATATATTTACTATATAATTTTATTTCTATATTTACTTAGAGACAGTTTCTTTGTGTAACAGCCTTGGCTGTCCTGGAACTCACTCTGTAGATGAGTCTGGCCTCAAACTCATAGAGATCCGCCTGTTTCTGCCTCCCAAATGCTGGGATTAAAGGTGTGTGCCATCACTGCCTAGCTAACTCAAGTTATTTTAAATGTGGTTATTAAATAATTTTTTAAATATTTATTTTTATTCTCTTTTTTTTCTTTTTGATTTAGGATATTGTTGTGTATCCTAGGCTATGGTCCTAGGCTAAACTATGTCACAATCCTCCTGTACAGTCTTGGTGAATGTTGGGATTATAGGAGTCCTACCAGCCCTGACAAAAATTTGGCTGCTCTCTAAGATCATAAATTCTAAATGACAGGAAAAAGATTCTTACCAGCTCATGTTACATTAAACAATGTTAAAGATATTCCAGGATATAAAAAACTTATATATCTACTTAGATCAGACAATAGAAATGGCATGTGAAGAAATCAACTACAAAGGAACATTCTAGAGATATGTGACATATGCTTCATATATATGTATATGCAGTAAAAACAGTTCATATCATGGCCTTTTGTTTTTGAAGGTACTTAATCTCATTCTTCAGAAATCTAATGACAGCATTTTATGACAACATGTTTTTCCTGTAAGCATCCAGTGATAATTAAGGTTATATATTTTAAAACACTAAGAATTGATTTTATACATCACTGCCATTGTGTACACAATGATACCTCAATGCTCAAGTGAAAGCTGTGAGTGATGCAGCTCTTGCAAGATATCTGAGGTTGCTTTAAGTACGTGTGACACACATTATAGATAAAGAATGACACAGGTAATCTGAAGAGAAGATGTTTTCTTGGACTAGTTTTATTTCACCGCATCAAGCCTTTTATAAGAAAATAAGTTCACATTCTTTTTATGCTCCTAGCTCTCTAATTTAGTTAGAAGTAACTAAGTAACTAAGTGTAAGAGGTTTAGAGACCCTTAATCTGCTATACTGTGGCTAACATAAACCATCTGTAGTTCTCTGAGTAGTTCATATAATTTTTTGTTGTTCATATAAGGTGAGGTATATATATATAGCCCAGGTTGACCTTGAACTTGCAGTGATCCTCCAAGGTGAAGAAATTATAGGCATAAGCTGCCAGGCCACGCACCTTTGAATTTTTTACTTATACAGTTCTTTAGTGAAATTCAGGCGTTACTTAGGGAAGTCCAGATGGCATAGCTCCTGAGTTCAGGACCCCTACAAGGCATGGCCAGAACCAATGGTGGGGTTTGGAATAGGGAACCCTGACCTGTGCCCTGTTTGTTCCTGCATTCTCAGGGAGAGCCAAGCAGAGGTGGTGCACACCGTTAGTCTCAGCACAGGGAGGCAGAGGCAGGAGGATCTCTGTGAGTTCGAGGCCAGTCTCGTCTACAAAGCAAGTTCTAGGACAGCCAGGACTGTAACAAAGGCTGGAGAGATGGCTTTGTCCTCTGATATTACAGGCTGATGATATGCCAGAGAATGCAGGAACTATCACAGCGCAGGTCAGGGCTCCAGGGGTCTCCATCGGTTCTGGCCAGGATGATGGAGTTCAGGAGTTCTGAACTCAGGAGCTATGCATCTGGGCTTCCCTAAGTAATGCCTGAATTGCACTACCTTGTTTTCTGCTTAGAATGTTCCAATGTTATCCACCTTCACATCTACTGTTTAAATGTTTGGTTCTTTTCTGCAGTCCAGTGTCTTTGACTAACAACATTACTTTAATAACTAAATTACTGCATGATATTTAGTTGTTCATGCCGACTCTTTTCCTGACTCCTGAAGAGAAGAAATTATGTCTTAATGTAAGTTATATACCAGAATATAACACTTGCTAATCATGTCAGTGTGCTGGATAAAGGAATGCTCAGTACACTCAATTGAAGACCAGACAAGTATTTCTTATTATTTTGTGGCTTTATTATAAAAATGAATGTATGTTCGTATCTGCTAGAAACATGTGCTAAGTGATTAAATAAAGTAAAAAAAAAAAAAAAAAAGTCAAAGGGAGATGCTCATTGGGTGAAGTGCTTGATGTGCAAATGTGATGATCCAAGTTTGCATTCCCAGGACCCATGAAAAAGCAAGCACAGTAGCATATACCTGTAATCCCAGTGCTCTATGGTGAGATGGGAAATAAATACAAGAGGATTCTCAGAGGTTCAAAGGCTATCTATCCTTGTACACACAGTAATGAGGAACAAAGAGACTGTCTCAAACAAGGTGGGGACTGACATCTGAGGTTGCCTTTTGACTTGACTATGTCCCATGGCATCATGTATGTGACCCTCCTCCCACACCAAGTCTGTTTTATTTCCTGAAAATAATAAAATAGCAATAAGTAATTTTTTGAAAAGTGTCAATTTTGGTAAAAACTATTGCCATGTATTCTTTCTTTCTTGGCTTATGATGCACTTTTATAAGTACTTAAAATAGACAGGTGTTAATGTAATATGTGGAAAAATGATGCCAACACTAGCCACCCCAGGGTTCCTAGTTTAAGCATCCAAACAGTGAGGTATACGATGTAGTTCTAGTAGAAAATCAAGTTTTGTAGGAAGAAGAATCACTTAATTATAGAGCTAGCGAATGCCTATAAGGTATGTCTGTGGAAGATATAACAAAATTATTAATTATACAACATATTAATAGATGTAGGTTCTTTAAGTAATTTTTTGGTTGTGATTCACATAGGACCTTTCTTTTATCCCTCTGACAGTTTTCTGACTAATCCTTCTTTAAGACACCTACGATGTTGATACTAGAAACTGAGAATTGGATGCCCAGTCTGTGAAGCAGAAATCTGCAGTGTTTTTTAGGTTTATCAATCTCACCTGTTCACCAGCTTGGGATTCCCCAATGATGAAACGATCTCCTGGACCATCAGCAGCTGTGAGGTAGAAAGACCCAAGAATAAATATCAACATAGACTTATAGAAATTAACAAAAACCTAGAATTGAGATTTTACGATTTTTATTAAAATTATGTTCAGGAAAGTAGAATGTATTTCTGATTTCCTACTGGTCTGATCTGAAGTGGATCTATTTGTGCTCTTTCTTGACATGGCTGGAGATGGTCTTCATGTGGGGCCATCCTTTCCATGTTTGTGCTTTCTTATATGATTGTTCACTTGGCTTATCCTTTCACATGACTGTATGCATGTACTTACAATAAATATTAAGTGCACGGTCATGGATATATGAACATATCACTTTGCATATTCAAGCTTCATTTTTTTTAAGAATTAAAAAAATCTTATTTATTTAAAATAAAATCAGAAAATCAATGGATTAGAAATAATACTATTTATGAGCTGGAATAAATAAGCTTTACTGCATCACATTTTCCACTGAGTATTTTCAATGCTGGAACAAGGGATTTGGCATTCCAGACAAGTACTCTAATACTGAGCTACACTTCCATTTCTGGCTAGTTATTTTTAAGTTTAGAAATTAAGAGTATTTATTTTGAGATAGGATCTCACTGTATGGCCATAGATGGGTGAGAATATACTATGCAGACCATGCTGGGCTTGAATTTGAGGCAATTTTCCTTCCTCTCCCGTTAACTTACTGGGATTATAGATACGCTGGGTAAAATTACTTAAAAAAAAACAACAAATTTGAGCATGTATGTACATTTGTGTGTGCAAATGCTACATGTGTACCACAGTGCAAACGTGAAGGTCATTGGACAACCTTTCCTACTCCTTATTTAAGACAGTGTCTCTATCATTTTCTGGCTAGGACAAGCTGGTCCTTGAACTTCTGTTTCCTCCTCCCTGCCCCTGTAGTTGTTTTGGGATTACAGACACTCATGCTTTATTGGTGAGGATTTGAGCTCAGGTTCTCAAGCTTACTTGGCAAACTTGTTTACTTACTAGGTTTTTTTTTTTTTTTCCTCTCCAGGTCTTGAAACCATTTATCTTTCAATTGGAAAAAAATGAATTCCAGAATTGAGACTTAAAAAAACAAAACAAAGCAAAGCAATTTTTCAAATGGGTGGTCATGACACATGCCTTTAGCCAGTCCCAGCACTCTGGAGGTAGGGGTAATTGGAACTTTGGGTTCAAGGCCAACTTGATCTACCCTTCAAGTTCCAGGACAGCCAGATACTACACAAAGAAACCCTGTCTCAAAAAACCAAACCAAACCAAACCAAACCAAACCAAACCAAACCAAAGCAAACCAAACCAAACCAAACAAGCAAAAAACAAAAATCAAAAAAACCAAAATAACTGCCCCCCCAAAACAACACCAACCAACCAATGAAACAAACGAACAAATAATTTTTCTTGTTTAGTTCATCCATTACTTCTCCAATGCCTGACAAATATAGTAAAGTAATGACTGAGAAAATTTTTTTCTAGAGAATAACATCTTTTCTGGATATATTATTTAGGTTTCATACCAATACTACTGGCGATGCAAGGCCTATCAAATGAGTTTTATGATCACTACTGTTACTTCCATGTCACTAATATAGTAAGGGGATTGGGGCCTAGATATGGAAAAGATAACATATTACATATAAATATTTAATTATATTTGCAGTGACAATCAAATGTATTCTATTTTAAATGAGAATATATGGAATATGGACTCATTTTAATCTTTCCTTCCTTCCCTCCATTTTGCCCATCCTTTATAAGAGCTCATTTGTAGAACAAGCTGGCTGTAATTCAGCATGTAGCCCATCCAGTTCTTGAACTTGCAATAGCCCTATCTCCACCTTCAGAGTGCTAGGATTTTGATCATGTATTATCATGCTTAGCTGATTCTCTAAATATAGGCAGTACTGTTTTTTATTTCTAAAGTTTTATGAGTCATGTTTTTTTTCACAATTGACTTTGTTACGTTTGATATAGAGAGGAACAAAAATTAACATTGGATCCTTTTTATTAGTACATGTTGTGTCTTGTCCTTTATAAATATTACCTCAGTAAATAAATTCTTGGAGTTTTATACTTTTTGGAAACCTATGATATCAAATTAGAAAAGTTTTCCTGAAATGCTATTTTTATAATGTCACTTTTATAGGCTCATTAAAAAAAAAATTAACACCAGGAAATCTGAAGGCAAATGGGTGGAACTAAAAAAAAAAAACAAACAAAAAAAAAACAAACAAAACAAAACAAAACAAAAAAAACAACAACAAAAAAACCATCCTGAGTGAAGTAACCCAGACTGATAAAGGCAGCCATGGTATATATTCACTTATAAGTGGATATTAGTTGTGTAAAGTAGAAAATAACCATGTTACAATTCATAGATCCAGAGAGGCTAAATAACAAGGAGGGTTCATAGGGGCATACCTGGGGGGGGGGGTTGTGGGGTAAGCAGTTGGGGAGAGTACTGAAAAAGACTACTGGAAAGGGAAGGCATTCTGGGATAGGTAGAAACCTGCCAGGAGAGACTTTTCAAGGAAGACAAGCCTTCAAGGGGAGGAAGTGGGAAACCAGCCTTGCCATATAACCTTTGACCTACAGTCTTCCGGCCTACATGATACACTAGAGTAAGAGTGCCCTTGAGATTGAGGGAGTGGCTAACCAACGGGACCTGTCTAGCCTAAAACCCTGACACTGCCTGGAGCACTAGGCCCCACAGGCTGGATGAGCCAGAGACCTAAGATAGAACTCAACACCACACGACTGGAGGAAAAAAAGTCAATGTAATGATGCCAATCATTCTGTTATACTCATAGATTGGTATCTAGTCCAACTGTTCTCAGAAAGACATCATCCAACAACTGATGAAAACAGATGGAGACTCACAGCTAAGTATTAGAAGAGGGAGGAAGAATTGTAGGAGCCAGAGGGGTCAAGGACACCACGAGAAAACGCACAGAATCAGCTAACCTGAGTTCATAGGGGCTCACAGAGACTTAACTGACAACCAGGGAGCCTGCATGGGACTGACCTAGGCCCTCTGCATATATATTACAACTGTGTAGCTTGGTCCTCTTGTGGTATCCCAAAGGTATGAACAAAGGCTGTTTCTGACTCTTACTGGGTTTTGGGACCCTATTCCTCATACTGGGTGGCCTTGCTGGCCTTAACACACTGGGAGGTGCTTAGTCTTACTGCAACTTGGTATGTTATATTTTGCTAATACTCATGGGAGATCTGCTCTTTCCTAAACAGAACAGGAGTGGATGGGGGGGGGGGGTTAGGAACAGAAGGGAGTTGAGGGAAGAGACTGGGAAGAAAGGTGAGGACATTTCAACTGGAATGTAAAATAAATAAATAAAATAGTAAGATTATATTATTACATTATAAATAGTTGTCCCACCTACTAATTTAATAAAAATACTAATTAATTAAATACAAACAAAAAATAAGACTACCAAACTAAAAAACTCTACTATACTACTCTAAAAAAAATACCAAACCACATAACTAAACAAAATAAAAATCATAAATTAAAAACAAAAACTAACAATACACAAAAACCATGAACTAATCAACATAAAATTAATACAAATATCTATATTTCTATAAAACTACAACTCTAAACCACAAACCAAACAAACCAAAAACTTATTACTACAAATATGCAAACCAAAAACCTTTTTAAACAATTTAAAACACAGGCAAAAATTACTACTTCAAGAATTATCAACATTTTACTAATGTTGTTGAATATGTTAAATAACTTACAGTATTTTAAAGCAAATTACATTTTGTTGAAAAATTGATGAATACATTATATTTTATAATTTCAGACTGACAAATGTGAAAAAGCTTCTGCTTAATTTTAATTATTTCTCTACTAAAGAAGTAATCATGAGCTTGTTTCCACAAATCTAGAATCTAGATTTCTAATTCTCTTTCTTTCCTTTAAATTTACTTGCACAAGAGTGAAGTAGCATGGTTTCAAGTAATAGAGCAGAGCTGAATCTGAATCATGACTCTGCCTATTATTAGATTGAGGCCTTTAAGCAAAGCTATTATGCTTCTAACCTTGCTAGTAAAATTAAAGATAATCATGACCTATACATACTTTTAAAAGCTATTCCCACTTTTAGGTCTTTCAGTAAATTTCTATCAAGTTTCTTCTATTCTTTAAATGTCAAATTAAGTGCTGAGGACAGTGTAGAGAGTAAAATGACATTAATTACATTTTAATGTTGTGCCAAATTATTTCAAGTTTTTTCAAACTCTGGGTCCACAATGGCAATGGAATATAATATCAACTTGTAAACTGTGGGGATATGTTTCAAATTTAATAAAAACCAGTCTGAGATATCAGAGAGATTTACCTACAGTTAGTCTAGGAGGATCAGAGAGTGGTAATTCCCACCTTTAATCACAATCTCAGGAAATATCTGGAAGTGGTGACCTATGCCCTTAATCCCAGCAAATCTGTGTTTGAGGCCAGTTTAGTTTACAGAAGGGAGTTCCAGGCTCCCAGGCAGGCAGTGGTGGTGCCACGTCTTTAATCTTAACCTGGATGTTAAACAACTGGGTGAAGAAGGCATTTAAGGTAGGCATAGAAAGACAGAGCAGGCAGTAGAAGCCAGGAGGAGCAGGCTGAGGAAGCTGGAAGACAGCTGGGTATGATCTGACTGTGGTGTTTCCTCTCTTTGATATCAGCCTTTCCCTGAGATCTGGCTCTGAGTTTCCATTATTTGTGCTACAGTAAACATTCTTCTAAAGGAAAAGAGCAGAAAATATTATTTCATAAGTCAAGTGCAATAGTACATGATGCAATCCCAGCTGCTCCAGAGGCTGAAGTGATACTTCCATTTGCATCACAATTCAAGACTAGCCTAGGTAACCCGGTGAGATACCTACCTTAAAATCAAACATCCTTCTCCATAAAAGTAGTGGCAGAATATACAGGGGCTTTTATGCCCAAGGTCCTACATTCAAGACCCAGCAATCCAACTGATATGCATTTATCATGCATAACTACTGTTTGATAAAACTCCTTCCATGTACCTGTGTATACATATTCATTGTATGTATATGTAACATCAGCTTATAATGTATAATTTATTTAATGTACTTCTTCCCATGCACAGGTGTGGCCAAATCCCCCAAAGCCATTAGTATAGGAGGAGTAGATATTCACCAGATAATCACATTAATGAACTTATAAGCACAAATTAGAAAAATCTCTTTAAAGATTTCTTTGGGGGGTGTGGGCCAGACAATAGCTATGTAACTCAGGCTAGCCTTAAAATACAATTATTTTGCCTCATTCTTTTCCATACTTATGGACACGCACCAGTACATATGGCTAGAAACATGATTTATGAGTGTATACAAGTAAACTCCTGAAATACTCAGGAGGGTCAGAGAAGCTTACCCAGACAAAACGATTTGTGATTTGAGTATGAAGGATAATTAACTAAGTAAGTAGGGATGTTTGTGTGTACATGTGGTGTGTGTGTGTGTGTGTGTGTGTGATTTTGTGAAATATTTAACTATGTAAAATGTGCTGCATTTGTTTAATTATGTAAAAATGTGTTGTTGTTATACCTTGCTGCCTAAGGCACCTGACTGGTCTAATAAAAAGCTAAATGTCTAACAGCAAGAGAGGAGGTATAGGTGGGACTCCTGGGCAGGGAGAGTAGGTAGGAGAAAGAATTTAGGCTCGGATAAGGGAACAAAGAAAAAGAAATTCTCGGGGGTCGGGGTGGGGAGATAGACTAGGAGGAAGGAGAAAAGTAGGACATACAGACTGTTAAAAAGCCCAGAGGTAAAACAGAGATGAATAGAATCAGGTTAAATTAAGTTAAAAAAGCTGGTCGGACAAGCCTAAGCTGAGGCCAAGCATTCATAATTAGTAATAAGTCCCCATGTCTTTATTTGGGAGGTGGTGGGTGGACCAAACAAAATTCCAGTTACATGTGATAAAGTGGAAATGTTCCATTATATATGCAAAGGCCTCTAGTTCATGTGTTCTTTATATACCTCATAGTACATATTCTTCACCTTCTTCTTCAGTTTAGCCTGAAATAACTCTTAAGTACAACCTCTAAATATATTTTCATATTAGCTTACTTGTTCCAGAAAACTTCTAGTGTTTGCTATACAATAAGTAAAAAGGTTCAATATGTAAAGTATCCAAAGTGTTCAATAACTAAATGTGTGATTCTTAACAATTGCTTTAGGAAGATAATTTCATGAATGAACATTTTTTATAAATATTTTCTAACAGCAAGTTCTATATTGTTATTCTATTTACTTTCTCTTGGTCCATGCATACTTTCTTCAAAATCTCAATGAATATTCATATAACAATGCCTGGAAAGACTGCTCTGATTGATTCTGTATAATTTATTTTATATTATGTCATTCTGTCCTGTAGTCTCTAACTGCTCATCACTGATACTCAATAAATGTCTGTTAAAAGAATAATTTGGAATTCTAATAATACTTAGAAGGGAAGTTTACAAACTGACTTGTGCCTATTACTATTATTCCTTGCAAATATCCTTAAATAATTCCATAAACATATATATTTGGTTTCTTCAGCTCCTTAGAAATATGGGGTCAATTCCTTTGTTTATTTTTGTTATTATTCCTTGTGCACGTGCACATTTATGCTCTTGTGTGTGGAGCCCTGAGATTAATTCTGGGCTCTTTCTCAATTGCTCCCAGACAATTGCTGAATTGTCTATATGGCTCGTGTGGGAATCCAGTTTGTTTTGGGGACCTCTGTCTTCACTTTCCAAATTTTGGAACTACAGGTGAGCTGCCATACCACCTAGCATTTATGTGAATTCTGGGGATCTGAACTCTGGGCCTCATTCTTACATGGAAGGTGCTTTACCCATTAAGCAATTGCTCTTTAGCCCTATTTTGTTTTGGAGACTCTGTGCCCTTCAATTTCCTTCCTTATACTGGACACTCCTTGTCCATACACTCAGAAGGCCTACCTCATTGTTGTGTATTAACACTCCCAAAAAAGGTCACCAAATAATGAAAGACGGGTAATCATCTGGAATAACTCAAGGCAAACTTGGTCAGTGTCAGAAAAGCATTTACAAAGAGTTCTTAAGTGATTCTAACCAGCAAGATCTTTTGTAACCATAGCAAAATGCACTAACATGGGAGAACATACCTGCTTACTGGAACTATGTTACTTTTCTATCCGATAAGCATAATGCCAGCTGAGGGTTAACCCTGACATGGAGAGCTTTTGGTATTAACAGGAACTATTCTTATTACTTTCCTTGTAATAGTGTTTCCAAAACCTTCCTGTGCATCTAAATGACCTGAAGATTCTGAAGCAGTGCACCTACAAGATAGTGTCAGAAATCCTGGTTTGGGGAATGTTCCTTTTGAGAGACTGTGATGGTAGAGCAAAGGAATATAGAAAAATTCAGAGTAAGAGAA
The DNA here is from genome assembly GCA_033318265.1 of Phyllotis vaccarum. Lineage (NCBI taxonomy): Eukaryota > Metazoa > Chordata > Mammalia > Rodentia > Cricetidae > Phyllotis > Phyllotis vaccarum. The sequence goes on from JARWLC010000006.1 coordinate 69,099,064, forward strand.
CACTTAAGGAATAAAAACTAAAAAATCACAAACAACTCCCTGCACATTCAATACCAAGGTTTACTATTTCTTCTGGAGACAGAAAAACAATTATCAGTCTATTGAACATGAAAACATAAAAAAGAGAGATTAAATGAATGCTTTGATTTTTAAAGACGAATACTATTAACTGAGTAGAAAAGAAGACCTGGTGGTTCATGAACATAGAGTCTGGAAAAAAATAAGCTACATATGAAACACTATGCTATTAGAAAATAATGGACAGATTTTAAGGGTTTTTGTAAAGTGTTAGAATATTTTCTAACCTCTTTTGACCTGTTTGTTAATGAGCTTTCATTCTGCTTTATAACTGAAGAATTTAAAAATGCTTGTTAAACCAAACTCTAACAGTACATTCACAAATGATATAAGCGATTCATAAAGATGAATTTCAGAACTCAGATGTGTGTTCTCTCATACTCTCCTTTTCTTTTCCTATTCCTTATTTTCCTACTCCTCTTTTCCATCCGCACGCATCCATAACCACCTCCTTTTTTTTTTTTTTTTTTGGAAACACAGTATCACTCTGTAGTCAAAGGTGCCCTGAAACTCACTATATAGCCTAGGCTGCCCTTGAACCCCACAATGCTCTCTCAGTCTCTCTTGTGCTAGGATTACAGCTAGCACCAACCACATCTGGATCCTCTCTGTTTATTTAATGTCCAGAAAGAACCTTTATTTTTGTTATTCTTTTGTTTGAAAATTCTGGTTATGCCATTTGATATAAAATTGACATCAGCAGATAACTGACTAGTCATTGTGCTATTATACAGAAAATTATCATCCCTAAATCATTTGCTGTGGGAGCATCTTCATTTCATTTCCCAACTGTATATGTTTTCTCTTAAGCCTCTTGATATATCCTTAGATATTATTTTATTTTCAATAGTAAGAAACTTCATCATTGCCATGTTAGTACTTCATAAACTGAAGCCTGTACAGCATAGTTTTCAGAGGTCCCAGGAAATAGCTTTGAGAAGGGAAGGAATAAGACAGATTAACAATTTGCTTTGCTTAAGAAACTGAATGCTAGGCACAGGAAAATAGCATTTATGTCTATACTAAATGGATGTAAATGGACAGAGGGAGGTGAGAAGAGACAGCAGTAAAGCCGTGACAGAAGAATTCAGATGGCAATTATACTGGGGTGGTTAAACCACAAATAATTGTTTACAATTTAAAAATCTGCACTCCTTTCTGATGAACAGAAGGAAGTATAGAGTAAGGATAGTTAAGTAGAGAAGAGAATTTTTTCTCTTTCCCAAGTGGTGGTGAGAAAATGTCCATTTCTTATTACTGTTGGGAAAGGAGATATTTAATTCCTTAAACAAAGCATGTTAACTGTTTTTTGTTTGTTTGTTTTTTAAGACAGTTTCTCTATGTAGCCCTGGCCAGTTCTGTTATTTACTTTGTAGACCAGGCTGGCTTTGAACTCAGAGATCCACCTTCTTCTGCCTCCTGAGCGCTGGGATTAAAGGTGTGAGCCACTTTGCCTTGCTGTTAACTGTTATTAAATTAACTAAAATTAGTTATTCCAATTATGTATCTACTCACATGAGTACTAATCCCCATATCTTACAGTTGTCCTTTATCTAAAGTAGCCTATGATAGAAAACAATAATAGGCTATTAATGAGCAGAATAATCAAGTTATGGCCAGAATATATACACACATAAGAATGGTGACCCAGGAACACCAATCATTGACGGGCAAAGAACCTATTCTAAACCAAAATGGCTGTGGATATTTTAACATGCTGGATATGGGTTTGATCCATGAGATGTTAATAGGGACCAGACAATAAGATAATGAATAGTTTTACAATGATCTTTTTCATTTTCTATACTTTCTACTTTTATCTTTAATTAGTGTGTAAGAAAACACTTTAAAAATTCACTTGGTAAATTACTCAATAGTAGGAATTTCTTCTGACAATTTTTTTTCAAAACTATTATATAAGGTTCTCAAAATAACTTTTAGCTTGTTTAAAAATGTTCCTTTTTATGTAATTACAAAACAAGTTCTAAGGGGATAAGCTTTTCAGATTAATTTTTTTTCTAGAAAGTTAAACTTGTGATTCTGATTTTTTTTTTTAACATGTAACAGGGAATTGTATACCTCTACATGAAAGCCACGAATACATCAAGAGAATGTATAGCTTGATTAGGAAGAGGAGAGAAATAAAATTTCAAAAGACAGGCCTGGAGAGAGAGCACAGTCATTGAAAGCACTGCTGCTCTCCAGTGACCCAGGACCTTCTATGGCAACTCACAACCCTCTGTAACTCTATTCCCAGGAAACCCAATGTCCTCTTTAGGTCTTCTCCAGCATGCACATGGTACATAGCAGCCCAAACATCCATACACATAAGAATAAGTAAACTCATTAAATTTAAAAAAAATTTAGAATAAAAATATAGTGTTGATCTCAGTTGATAGAAATCAGTTATGTGTTCTCTTCTCTTTTTAAAATCTCTGAAATTATTCTCCTGAATGTAGCTTTATGTTTATAAAGTTACATATATTCCTGACAGGGTTTTTCTGTGTAGTCTTGACTGTTCTGTAGACCAGGCTGGCCTCCCAAGTGTTGGGATTGAAGGTGGATTCCCTTGTTTTTTCAAAAGCTGTTCATACTCAATTTCCTTCCCTTCTAAATGCTTTTTGACACATGGTCTTGCTATGTAGTTGTGGCTGGTTTCTTACCTACTATACACCTAACTTACAGAGCTAAAGGTGTTTGTTCTTCCAGCTTCTCTGCCTGCAGCAGAATGCAGAGAAGAAAAGGGAGAGCGAACAAAGGGAGTGAGGAGAGAGGAACTCATTAGGAAGGGTTGGGAGCCTGTGTGTATTTTCTGAATTACAAAGGTAAGGACATACAACTGAAAAATTTGGCATGGTTGCAAGAATACACCTGTCTGTCTTATGGAGACAGTTTTTGCTTCCATTAGGATGTAGTTCAGTCACTCTCCTTTGAGATTAACCATACACAATGTCTGCATTATGCGCTGCATCTCTTTATATATTGGAGACCAGCAACCAGTGAACCAGCAACAACAGTGACTCAGCAGTTGCTAGGTAATTTCTTGGATGTCTTATACTATGGGATATAATTAGGGGTTTTCCTTGGTGAAATAACTAAAAAGCAATCTTAAATAAAAGAACAAATAGGACATACAATTATGATTTTATGAAAAATGCTTTGAATAGATTCTACAGCAGCAGGAAGGCTCATTTATGTCTCATGTGGGCTAGCTAAATTTTGGTAACAACAACAACAATCTATGAGCAACAATTTCTTTTTACTCAGCTGCTGCTATCTCATGTAAACATCGTACAGAAGCACTCTCTCTTAAAAATAGTTCTACGTCAGATAATTTAATTTCTCACCTTCTACTTTATGCCTAAGAATATAACAAACACTTTCTTATTGCTAATATTTCACTTCCTCTAGTTTTACTCCACAAATAAAATCTTTTGTCATTTTATAGTAACCCTGGATGGCTATAAAGAGACCAAAATAGAATTTACATCTTAGATTGAAATAAATAATAAGTAAAACCCATGAAGTAATCATAAAGATAAATAATTTTCGTTCTGGACAATATTCATTTTCATAGACAGCACACAAAAGATAAACTTGGAAGAAAAATACAGGTGCTTTGCCAATTTCAGAGACAGTCTAATCTAGTGAGAAACATGCAAGATAGATTTCCTGGGACTTTATTAGTAAAAATTAAAATATAATGTCAACCTTCACCATTTTATTTTCTTTATACATAACAATTTAGATAACTTACCCTATTTTTTCTCTTTTTAAAAAATATATTTTGGAGATAAGGTATTTTTTTTGGCCTACAGTGATCTTGCACTAAGAACTCTTGCTTCAGTCTCCCAAGTGTTAGGATTACAGGCATGTACCACTATGCCAACTTGGACTGCCATCCTTTTGTCAGAGATGGTCTGGGAAAGTGTGTTTACAACAACAATAATAGTGATAAGAATAATAATAACAATAGTAATATTTATCTTTAAACATTTAGGAAACAATTTTTAAGTATTCCTTCCTTCCTTCCTTCTCTCTCTCTCTCTCTCTGGTATGTTCTGGCTGCACCCTTATCCTTAAGCCTTATGTTCTAAGGTTTTCCCATAGTTCAATTTGATTTTCACAACAATCTGTTAAGAGTAATGTCATAGTTTTTGCGACTTCACAGATGTTGAGTAATTTACTCTTAGTCATATCTAAGCCAGTATTGGAACCCAGATCACTTGGACTCTGTTCAAGTCCCATATCCATAGCTTTAACCATTTCTAATTTGACGCTCTAATGTAAGACATGGCACTGGAACATGGCAGAGATTAGTGAATGCATTTAATTATAAGAGAAGAAATAGTATTAAAGAGAATCTATAAGTGACCATTTAAAAAGGCTTTGCTACCTTTGTCCACACGAAGGAAATCTGAATTTTAAATTAGTTTTTTTAATCGTTTAACTATTCCTGTAGACTGTAGTTCTTTGTAAGCACTACTAAACTTAGTTATAGAGTATTATTTTAAGGTGAGCTTTCTTTATGTTTCATTTGTTTAACTCTGTTAAGTTGTGTTACTGTGCCTGTTTAAAACACCTGATAGTCTATTAACAAAATGAATGGCCAAGAGCAAGGCAGGAGAAAAGATAGGTGGGGCTGGCAGGCAGAGAGAACAGAAGGAGAAATCTGGAAGGAGAAAAAAAATAGCAAGAGAACAAGGAGAAGAGAACGAACGCTAGGGACCAGACAAACAGACATATAGCCAGCCATGGAATAAGAGTGAAAGTAAGATATACAGAGGAGAAGGAGAAGGCCCAAGGTGAAAAGACAGATAAGTAAATTAATTAATTATTCTTCACATTGCAGAGACTATCTTTATTAGTCATACTGCACAAACACAAACCTTTCATTCATTTAATTAAAAATATGATAGCACTTTATAGAATATGTCTTAAAAGCCATAATGTTTGAAGTACAAGAGTTAAATTTCAGCTTAAGGCAAGTCACTAAGCCTATCCTGACTTGAAGTTGGTTGATCATCTTTAACATAGGAAACATTGACAGCTTTTGTGTGAGTATGATGAAAAGAAGGAGACAACACCTGTAAAATGGCCATTGCAAACATGCAAGCACTCAGTACATAGTCTTGTAGTTGTTAGAAGGGAGAAATAGATAACAAAGATATAGAGATATATAGGTCTTTCTATAATTAAAATGCCCAAGAACATGTGAATATTACAAACAGAATTTGAAACCTGAAGGATTAAAAGGTATTTTTAGTGTGGAGGAGAAGTGCTTTGGAGAAGACCAGGTTTCTGCATGTAGAAAAGCAGCACAGAGAAGGGGGTATGTGAAAGGTATCTGGGAGAACTGAATTATTATTAATAAACCGCTAAGGAGAGTGAGGATTCTAGCCAGTCGCTGCTGCAACAAGGTACCAATATCTGGGCAATTTATGAGGAAGAGAAAATCATTTCTCTTAGCTTTGGAGGCTGGGAGGACTAGTGCTCAGAAAATCTTCCATCTCTGCCTCCTAAAAGAGACCTTGAATATTACTCCCTTCACATGGGTTTCCTTGTGGGGCACAAGAGGAGAAAGGACACAGGTGCTCCCTCTTCACTGTTTTCTACATCCACTAGTCTCCTTTATAAGAGTACTTCATGATCTAATCCTCTCTAAAGGCTCCAACCCTCAATACAATCACACAAAAAATTCAGTTTCAACCCATGAATTTGATAGAAGGGGTAGACACATTCTCATCATAGCAACAAGAAAGCACATGGTATGTTGAGGTAATGTTTGATAGAAGTGTCTAGAAGTATAGATATACAGAGTAGGGTTTTGGAGATTCAACTAGGAAAAATGGATAGGTCATTCCAAAGAGAGGCTCAGTAGCTTATACAGAAAGTGAGAACACTCATACAAGCAAGAAGATTTAATAGGTTTTTCTTTTTCTTTTTTTGAAGCAGAGCAGAACAGTCATTGAAAGTATAGTAGGCACTGTTAACTGTCTCCCCAAGAACTATTCCTTCTTTTGGTTTGCATAGCATGATGAGCACCAGCCCTGAGGTGATTAACACACCGTAGTAAAAATCTATAAAGGAAGCCTGCTGTGTGCTTCAGGTGGAAGGGTGGGGGGTTATTTTTTAAGAGAAATATATACAAGGAGAAAATTGTTTTTGCTACTTCCTTCTCAATCTCATTCCCCGTGCTACATACACACTACGAATCCCATTGTGTAAAGATATGGTCCTTCACTGGCCATCTTAGCTCTCTATGGAGAGCTCTCACCAACACACTCAAAATGGCTAAGCAGAAAGCAAAAAACCACAGGCTATCTTATGTTATTATTGAACTGTTCAGTCAATTTGGGGTCTTTTTACTCTATGTTAACCAACTAAACAAATAGTAGATATACTATGGATTGAGCTACTGGCTGGATTTCCTGTTACTTGTAACCCACACAATGTTCTAAATGGTGCTGGCATAGTGTTTTAGGCACATCTGTAAGGGGTCAATGGCAATGGATTGATGAAAGTAAAAGTAGGTGATAAACTATTGGGCAGTTAGTGGGCATTTGTTATCTTCTCTGTATGCAGAAGTCGCCTACTTAGTGCTCACAAAATTCCGAGTGCTGTCATTATTCTCCTTTGTCCAGAAAGGGAATTGAATCATAGGTGATAAAATTTTCCTGAGGGCATGGAGAGTAGTAGGTAGCAAAATGCTTAACTACATAGTCTGGCTCCTTAGTATGGTCCTGGCTGTTAATATACATTTGATTTACACACAAGCACAGTATTACTTCTGTAGCAGCCCCCATATTGAAGATCCCATAGTAACAGCTATGTTACAGATAAAATTTAAAGTTAAATATGAATGTTAGCTATCCAAATAATAGAGTGTGAAGATTGTTATTAGTATCTTATTAATAATTTTGAGAAATAATATATTCAAAACTAATAGTAATTATCATACACTTAATACATTCATTTCAAACAAAGAAAATCTTTCTACTTCATCTGAATGCACTGTCATACAGGACATTTATTTCTAAATATTTTTCTCATTTATAGTGAAATCCCATATGGAATTTCTGAAGTTGTTGTTCATCTGTATAGGTGTGTCTACTTTAAGAAAAATTTAGATAACATTAATGCTATTTAATGCTAATTTTTCTATTTACTTCATGGTTGTCAAAATATTCTTATAAAATATCTTCAAATAAAGAACAATAATTTCAAAATTTCTGGAATACTGATTTATTGTTTCTTAATCTCAAAAAACATGTCAATAAAGGTGAAACATTTACATGATCTGAAGATTGAATGGGATGTGTCTTCATCACCCTCCTCCCCTCAGGGCTCAGGGAACTATGCATAAGAGAGGGCAGAAAGATGTAAGAGCCAGAGGAGAGAGACATCTTCAGGGAAATAGTATCTTCCAGACACAACAGGGCTGATGCACATACAAACTCACAGAGAACACACAGATAGGATATTAGCATACAAGGGTGAACACAGATTCTCACCCCAAACCGACCGACAAATGGAATATCAGGGTCATGGGGTATGCCATCTATACTACAGAGAGGCCCTATGCCCAGAGTAGCCGGCCATACATAACTATCTTTTTGTTTCATCATCTTGTTTTATTGCTTGTTTTGATTTTTAAAAAATACCAAGTTGGGTGGGTAGGGAGGTGGGGAGGATCTAGGAGTTGGGGGAGGGGAAACATGATCAAAATAAATTGTATGGAAAAAATTAAATAAAAGAACTGTATTTCTAAACAACCCTGAAGACCTGGGAAATATTTAAAACTTTAAAAATTTGAGTTATTAACTAATAACATAAAATATTGGGTTTTTCTTTGAGACAGGGTTTCTCTGTATAACATCCTGGCTGTTCTGGATCTCACTTTGCAGAGAAGGCTGCACTCAAACTCACAGAGATCTGCTTCTCTTGCCTCCCAAGTGCAGAGATTAAAGGTTTATGCCACCATTGCCCCGCTAACGTACTTTTTTTTTTTTTTTTTTTTTTGAAAACTGCTAAGGAAGTAGATTTTGAGTATTTTTATTATAAGAAATATCATGTGAGATAATTCAAAGGAATCTTATCACAGTGCATATCTATTTTAAAATATCATAGTATACACAGAAAAATAAAGTTAAAAAAATCAAATAAGAGTTTTAAAGCAATTTAGCTACATTTTTATCCTGGGTTATGATCAGGTTTTAGGCAGGTAACTGCTATTTAGTATCTGTCTTTAAGTTTTGGACAATTGTAGGCAGCTCTGAGGGTGTGAGCTCTGAAATAAGGTTTCTTCACTCATGCTTGCATTTAATCAAACCCTTTAAGTTTGGAGCAAGAGAACAGGCTTTCACATTTAAGCCCTATGTTTAACCTGTTCATTTTTCCTGAGACCATTTAGATGTTTTCTATTAGAAAACAAAAGAATTCTGGAACTAGGATGTCTGCTTCCTGCTTTGTGAAGAGGCTAAAAGTATAAGCTATAGTTACCATATGTTTTGTTTTCCTGGTATTAGAGAATGTAGGGTCTTGTACATGCTAGGAAATATCTCTGAACCACATCCCTAGAAAAATAATGGTGTTTTTAATTTGACCTATATACATATATTTGTACTAAAGAATTTTCATATGACTACATAATACCTTGCAGAGCACTAATCAAGATTGTGTGGACATATACAGGTACAGATTAGCAAGCTTACTGGTGAGTGAAGTAATTTTGACAATTAATTGAGAATAGATATAACAGTAATCAGGTATGTAGGCTGAGACAAAAATGTGAAAAAAAATACGAGTCCGAAGACACTTAAAAAAAACTAACATATTTACCTCGAACAGCATAGCCATCTTTTACTGATGCTGGAAATGGGGGTAGGTTGTCTTTTGCATACACATCTTGAGCAAGGACTCGCCCCATTCCGTCTGAAAGAAGAGAGAGAAACAATCAGGGAACGAGTGAGCAGTCAGTTGTAAGTAAGATGGCCGGCCACAAGGGCTTGTGCCATATCTGATGTGGGCTCAGCCAGACCTTCTGATCCTGTTCCAAGGAGTAGTAGTAGACAGAAAGAAGAGAAGCATCCTAGTACCTAAAAGATCACAAATGGTAAACTTCTAGTTATAGTTAATAGTAATTATCTAAATACAAATTTCTAATACAGTCAGAAAAGATGTGTTCAGAAGATATGTCATTAACTCTCTGGGAACTCAAATATGATATTCTTCAAAAGGAAAGCCAAATTTAAATATTTTCATATTTTCTGACCCAGAAATTTCCCTTCTAGTATTGTATCATAAGAAATAAATTTAGCTCCATGTAGATATTTATTTCTGAGTTGCTTGTATTAGTAAATATATAAAGAAACTAAAAGATCAATAATACATTTAAATAAACAGTGACAATATTCTTATAAAATTTGTGAATAAAGTAACATTTATAAAAAATATTCATGGACAGGTGAAAAATTCTTAAAAAGATATATTTTGAAGCACACAAAATTGCAACGCACTATATAAATCAACTACATTAACATATCAATATATATCAATAGAATAATGTACATAAAAATATAAAAGGCTGTTACTTTAAAATGTTAGTTTTGTCTTTTAGTCACTGTTATAATTTTTTTCTACAACAGTTCCAAGTTGTAGCTTTAATACAATAAACATCCCACTCTTACAAGCATAAGCTTTATTTTCTGTCTTGAAAGGAGAAAGGTAAGAAAAGGAAGGAGCTCCCCAATTACTCCACTTGAATTTTAACCTTTGATTTTGGCTTCATTAACCCAAGTGATTTAAAAATGCACGGTGTAATTCAAATGGGTTCATGGCCAACTTTCTAAATTATTATTATTTAAGACAGGATTTCTCGCCTCAGATTATTTAAGACAGGACAGACTCGCCTCAGATTCAGAGATCTTCCTGCCTCCCTCTCCTGTATGATGAAATTAAAGGTGTGCACCTCCATCACACGGCTCCCTAAACTCTTTAATGAGAATCTGCCCTTAAAAATCAAGACAAGTAACAGGATTTCATTGTTCTTAGACAGTTTCATACTTTATAACATTCTGTTGTTTCCACTGTGATTTGATTTTAGCCACAAGGGCCTACTGCTTTCCAGATTTAGGACCCAGGAGTACAGAGACTTTTTTCTTTTGAATTCATAGAGATATTGACTCTTACATTAGAGCACTGAACCTTGAATTTGAAAGAACTTGGCAGATTTTAGCTTCATATATTTCCAGGAGGTTGAATCTCTTCTTGATCTACACTTTCCAAGACAAGGAAAAGTGGTTAGACCATAGGCCTGATTCTTATTCACACATACTTTTCTTCTTTTGGAGGTAAGGTGCTGGAAGTCACAAAGATACAAAATGGGACTGACAAGGCTGACCCATCAGAACCAAGGGCTTCTGATAGAGGAAAAGCCAAGATCTCAAAGAGTCATGGTGCTAATTGTTCTTGCAGGTGCTGACCTCTTCCTACAGAGAATTTCTGTGTCTGAAGACAGCCCCCTCTGTCTGTTATTTCCTTGGAATTTATGGATATATTAACCTATTCCTGTGTGAAAACAGTCACACAGATAAGAATTTCCAGGCCTTTGTGTTCCCCCTGCCCAGAGCAGACTTACTGTCTGCCTTCCTTATGATTACCCTTACTAGTAAACATAGTAACTCATTTGAAACTTTTCTCAGGCATCCAAGGGCAGCCACTGGCAAGATAACTCACTGATATGTCATAAAGTCTCCACCCTACTAATAAGAGAGCTGTCCAGAGTTAACTAACCCCAAAAAGCTTTCTAAGGCTTTCTTGCACCTGGATTCATTAACACAAGACTCTAACGTGAAGGTGTAAGGGTGCAAATTAAGCTTTCACAAAATCTCTCCTAAGGAAGGTGCATTAGCAGATCAAAGAGCTGCAAAGACCCCTTCACTGTTTACTTAGTCACCTAGCAAATCCATCCCTTGGCCTTGTTAGGGGACCAGCCTGGTTGGGGTATATAAGACCTATGCCTTCACTGTCCTGTTGTCCTGCCATTCCATTGCCTTCATGTCATGCTGAGCTATTGCTGAAAGGGAATTGCTAAGTTTGATTCCTGAGAAGAGATTACAATAGAAATATTCCTTGCCAATGAAGAAGTGCATCAGCCTGGAGTACTGAGAGATGTCCTATCTGGGGCTGGACCCCAGAAGGTTTTCTTTAGTAGGGGTGAGGGTGAGGAGTAGGGTACAGTATCTTCTATGTAGCCCAGGTTGCACTTGAACTCACTTTGCTGTTTCATCTCTAAATAATGGAGTTATATGCATGAACCATCAAGCTTGCTAAAATATCAGCTCCTAAATGAACCAGAAGGTATATGGTAGTCATTAATATTGAGCCAGGATCACAATTAACCTCCAGGAGTGGCTCCTTAAATATAACTGTTTTGACTTGTGGTGGTAGTTCAAAATACAAGGTCTATACTAATTTATATACTAAGAGAATGTCTTTGCTGGGATCACAAATATTAATTAATAAAGGCCAATAATCAAAGTAAACACAAGGGTTGCATTTTTCTGACAGCTGAGCCTTAGCAGGTTCATTTATATCTAATAAATATTTATTAACATTTTTAAGTTTCTAAGTAGTATCATGTACAAAGTATCACCCAGTCCTTCCAAAATCCAGTGATATATATTAGTCAAAGTACAGAGAGTAACCATAAATGGGACATCTATATCACAACTCCTCCCCATAAAGCTCAGCGGATATTATGAAAGAGGAGGTGGAACCAAGTGCCTGAGGCTGGAGAGCCTCAGGTAGAGTGCTGACCCAACTCCAGCACTCCTGAGTTCACAGCAGCTTGGGAGGAAGCCAGTTAACATTCCATCATGTACTAATGCAGTGAATTTATGATGCTACATTGTAAATAGTTGTCCTGCCTATGAGTTTAATAAAAAGCGCTGATTGGCCAAAGGCAGACAGGAAGTATGGGTGGGGCTACCAGACTAAGAAAACTCCCGGGAACAGGAAGAACAGAGCAGAAATGCCACAGAGACTCCAGAGTTGCCAGACAAGCCAGAAGATGCAGAGGTCAACTATGTTACTCTGAGAAAAGGTACTGAGCCGCATGACTGAACAGGATAAGAATCATGGGTTAGATTAAGGGTAAAGAGTCAGCAAGTTATATGCCTGGGCCGTAGGCTGATCAGCGCTTTTTATTAAACTCATAGGCAGGACAATTATTTATAATGTAACATCATAAATCCAATACATACTAGGTAGGGCTCACAAGTCTCTACCCCTAAAGCATTTTTTAGGCTGCTTGAAAGACTACTAACACAGACACCTGCAGATCTCACAGTGACTTAAAACATAAGTGAACAAATTAACACAGTACTCTAACAATCTGCTTTCTGGAATATGCTTACTTGTGCTGTGTGAAGACAAAAGCAGTGTGGCAGGTCAAAACAGGTCTTTTTAGGTTTTAAAAGGTTTTAATCATATCTGATTCAGCTTCCCACCTGATAACTGATTAACAGATTCCTTAGTAGTCCAAGTACTAGCATTTTATTTTTTATATGTTTTAAAGATTCACTTATTTTACTTTATATATATGTAAATTTTGCTTCCAAACCCAGTCCTCTGCAAGAGCAACAAGAGCTCTTGACCACCAGGCCTTCTCTGTAGGCCTCTAGTAAATATTAGTGCTTCTAAACTGGAGTGACTGTTCTAAGTCTGTATAGATTAAAATGGCTGAAATGGGACAAATGTTTGTGCAAAATCCAAACAATTTTAAGCCTGACTGTAAGGATAGCACTTAAGGTGAAAACAAAATGTCATATTTTAGTGAATACTATTAAGTTTAAGAAGCAAACCACTCAAAAGCTTTAGGAAGACCTTGAAACTGACCAGATATACTGGCCTCTTCTTGTTTAAGCAGTATAAACACAGAAGGGCTGCTGGGTCTCTCAGACCAATTCAGTGGCCTGAAAAGACAGAGACCAACCAAGCTGCCCAGTAAGACTCAGGCCATTTAAGTTGCTTGGAAGAAGCAGAGACCAACCAAACTTCCTGGAAGACATTCTTCAACCTGTGAATTGACTCCAAATTGTGCAGTGCTCTCCAGGTTCCCAGCTTTGTGAACTGTCACCCATGCTAGGGTGGGCTTCTGATGATGCTATTATCTTTTTTATTATCTATCATCTATTTTATTATCATTTTTGTTCCTGTAAGTGACTTCTTACCAATATTCCTATAAGTAACCACAATAAACTTTTGGCAGCATCCTTACTTTGGTTTCCTATACGGAATCAGTAGCTGTTTGCTCATGTCTCCCAGAAACAATGTCATACAACATCCTTCATAAGAGAATTTAATGTTGAGACTATTTTGAAAGCTTAGAAATTGTTTATATATATATGTCTGATATGTCTGTTTTCATCACTTCTAATGCAGTTGGGATACATAACCCTGATTAAGATCCATGACTAAGTGAACAAGCTGGGGACTCTTGTGTGACAGAAGATGCCAGGTGTGGCCAACAGAGGCTCCTTGTATATTAATAAGGGAAGCTTCTAAGGAAAAGTGGCTCTTAGGAACATCTGGCCCGTGACTGGGTCCAGTAATAGCCTAAATGGAATAATAGATAATCTGAAATTCCAATAAATGTCGCCCTCCACTCTAATATTATAAGACCTATAAGGAAGCTAATGTGGGATATTGTTCTTGTACACTGTAAAAATTTGTTATCTGTAAACACTGATTGGTTAGTAGAGGCAGGGAGTATAGGTAGGGGAACCAGACTAGGAGAACTCGGGGAAGAAGAAATGCAGAGGAGCAGATGCCAGCCAGACGCAGAGGAAGGAGGATGAGAACACTGCACTGAAGCAAAAGTACCAAGCCACATGGCTAAATAGAATATTGGGTTAATTTAAGTGTAAGAACTAGTTAGGAATAAACTCGAACTACTAGCCCAGTGGATACTACAAAATTAAGCCAATTATTTTTTATAAGAGGTTGTGGGTGAAAGAAATTTGTCTGGACATCAGGGCTAGATGGAACTGAGAAAGTTCTGATCACCAGAAAAGCCAATCCTAAACTTTGTCCTTCTTTTGCCCCTCATATTTCCCCTTAAGTGAATCTTTTCTACTTTATGAATATAGTTTTCCCCCCACCTGTATGCCTGTATACTGCTGAGGCCAGAGAGGGTACCAGAGCTTCTGGATCTGGAGTTATAGACTGTTGTGAGCTGCCACATGAGTACTGGAAGAGCACACAGTTCTTCTAATTGCTGAGCCAACTCTTCAGCCCTCCCTGATTCCCCCCACCCCTTTTTTTGACGTTTTTTTCCTTTGTCTCTTTATTTCATTAATTTATGTTTTTAATTTATTCTAATATATTTTAACTTCATAGCCTACTTGAATTTTGCTGTTTTTAATTTTGAGATTATGAAACAATTACATTTTGTCCTTTGCTCCATTTCATTTGCTCCCTCATTGCTCCATTTCAAATTCATAAATAATGATGCACCTTAAGATCTTAGAAGAACAAGAACCATACAAACAAAAAACAGCAGACAGGGAGAAAACAGTAAGAATCAGGGCGGAAACTAATACAGAGAATAAAGGGACAGTACAAGGAAACAATAAAACAAACAGTTCATTCTTTGAAAGACCAAATATAGAAGAGAGACAAAATACAGTCAAACTAATAAAAATAAAGACCCACATCACTAAAATTGGGCATAAGGAGAGAACATTTCAATAAATACCAATGAAAACAAAAGGACCACCAGGGATTTCTCTGAAAACCTGTTTTCTAAAGAGATGCTAAATCAAGAAGAAATAGACAAACACCTAGACACATACGACCTCTGAAAATCAAAACCACATAAACAACTCACAAGACATATAAGAAGGGTAGAGTGATGTAGGAATATCTTTCTGTATGCTGTGCATATCAATCTTTAAATAAAGGAGCTGTTTTGGCCATGGCAGGCATTATAGAAGTAGGTGGGGAATCACAATAGGTAGGAAAAGAAGGGAGGAGTGAGAGACTGATAGACCCAGCCGCCCAAAGAGGAAACGAATAAGGAACACAGGTGAGCCACGGGCCACGTGGCAGACAGATTAACAGAAATGGGTTAAGATGTAAGAGCTAGCTAGCAATGTGCCTGAGCCATAGGCCAAACAGCATGAACTTAATATAAGCGTCTGAATCATTTTTGGGGTCTAAGCAGCTACGGGCAGTTAAGGGGTCTAGGGCGGCAGGTCTGTGGGTCTGCACTTCTGGCCGTCCAGGGCCAAGAAACCTTACTGTAACAGTGGAGAAGGAAGCAGACAGTACCAAATAATCTCCCACAGAGAAACATCTAGTACAAGATGGGTGGAAGACTGAATCCTATTAGAACTTTAAAGAAAAATTAACACCAACGGCATTCAAACCATTGAGTAAAATAAAAAGGAACACTACAAACTCATTCTGTGAGGCCTGTATTACTTTGATACCTATACCAGGTAGGGTAGAATAAAAAAACAAAAAACAAAAAACAAAACAACTATGAGTCAACTTTTCTAATGTATATGGATACAATCTCAGTATGAACAAAACTTGTAATTGACTCTACAACACATTAAGAAGACAACCAGTACAGTGACATGTTTCTTATTAATAAAAACCAGCCTGAAAAGAGGCAGTCTCGGTTTATCTGGGAGCAGGAGCTAGGGCAGAGGTGCCTGCCCGGCGGCTTAGCTAGGAGCATAATGTTAAGCCCTGGGAGTCTGTGTTTTTGTGTGTGGGCTGGACGCTGCCTGTCTTTTGTACGGAATGGGCTAGGGGCCCACCCAGGGACACCAGCTATTGTAATAAATTTTATTTGTAATATATTAAACATAAAATTAATATTTATTAAAAATATTTTAACACTCACAAATACAAATTAAACCTCTAAACAATTTTTTAACAATAAAATAATCTAGACAATAGATACTGATCTAATCTCTAAAAAAAACAAAAAACAAGCCATTCAAGATCTCAACAGCCTCTTTTTAAGGAAGCTGGCCACACCCCGTTCAGGCCTTCTAACCTTATCCACTAACACTTAAATTCCACCACAAGAAGAGATCTACCCACAGTGGATCCAGGAGGATCAGAGAGTGGTAATTTACACCTTTAATACCAGCACTGGGGAAAGACCAGTGAGTGGTAAACTACGCCTTTAATCCCAGCAGATCTGAGTTTGATGTGAGCTTGGTTTACAGAGCCTGCCAGGCTCCCAGGCAGGCAGTGGTAGTGCCAGGCCTTTAATCCCATAACTCCAGAGACAGAGGAGATCTTTCTGTGTTTCTGTGAGTTCAAGGCTAACTACCAAATAGTAGTAACCCATGCCTTTAGTCTTAACCTGGATATGAAACAACTGGGGAGTTACCAACATTTTGATTTAACTTTATATATCTTTATAGGTATAGACAAAGACTTTCAGGTAAGATTCCAAATTTAGAAATAGCAGAAATAATTCAGAAAGGGGACTTCATAAAATTATTTTTGTGAATGCATGTGTATTAGTGTGAGTGTATGCCACCTGTGTCCAGGTGCCCTTAGGGCATTGGATCTCCTTGAACTGTAGTTACAGGAGGTTGTGAGCTGCCTGATTTGTATGATGGGAATTAAACTTTGGTTCTCTGAAGAGCAGCAAGTACTCTTAACTACTGAGTAATCTTATCCTGGGGCTGCATAAAATTAAAAACCTGCAAAGGAAAGGAAATTATCAGCAGGGTAAAGAGATGATCTGTAGCATGGAAGAAAACTGAAATCAATGCATAGAACACACAGAGAACTAAAAATATTAAATACCAAAAGAAGCAATTCATCAATAAACGGGCAAGAGAAATAAACAGAAAAATTAACACTACTCTGAGATTCTATCTCACCTCAGGAAAACAAAGAATAAATGTTTGTAAGAAAGAGTTGTGCAAATATAAAGTGAAGTAGCAGTTATACAAACAGCATTAATGTTCCTTAAAATCTAACACATGATCTAGTTTTGTTACTTCTGGAGGCACACTCAAAGGAATTAAAGTGAGCACATCAGCAGGGACACTTGCAAAGCTTACTACGGCACTATTCACAGTACCAACATATGGCACCAGCTTAGATGTTAATTAACAGATAAATACAGAAAGAAAATACAGTATGTAAACAAAATGACATTTTATTAAGCTGTAAAAAAATTACATTATTTTCAGGAAAATTGATAGAATTGAATATCAACAGGTCAATTGGGCCATTTAAAATATCTAGATGCAGAAAGACAAATATTGCATATTTTTTTCTTGCATGTGGAATCAAGATTAAAAATATCAACAGTCTCAATGTATTTATTCTATGAAAATAAAGTGGTGACTATCTGAGAGGAGGAAGGGGTTTAAAAATAAGAAAGAGGACAGAAGAAGACAAGAGGATGGAGTGGTGGTGTGAGACCAATTATCATATGCTTCCTTATATGTGGACTGTCAACTGAACAGTATACATCTAAAGCATATGAAAGCTCAGGGAATCTGGAAACAAGGTGAGGCCAATGGGCAGTGGGTAAAGGATGGTTGATGGGAATGTGAGCAAAGTACAATGGTGTATGTATAAGAAACTGTAACACTAGAATCTATTAGTCTATGTTCTAGCCAATGATTTGAAAAGTTTACTGATGCCATTTGTGATAGACCTGAAATTGTTAATATTTAAAAACCACCGTGATGCCTAAGGTATGAGAGAGGCTACTGACATAGTGTGCTCCCTCACGGCTGAGAAGACAGTCTTGACATACATATTTACGTGACCAAATGACTATTGGTAGGAACAACATTAAGAGCAAGGATTGACAGCTACCAGAAAAGGGGAACTACATACAGATTTGAGAATCTATATCATTTAAATAACCTGCAAAGTGAATTTAACACACTCACAGCTATTTATCAGAAACTAAAACATTTCATAAAATCAATGATCTCATGGCTATTTTAATACAATTTCTTTTCCACTCCTTACCTTGAAAAATTAGAAAAAATTGTTTCATCATAGATCTTCTGTAAGTATTCATAAGTATAGGCTTTGAAAGGCTGAGGATTTACAGTAACGGTTATACTTTGGAAAATACTAGCACAATAATGAATTTAGCCAGGAGCTAAAACATGGCACCTAATCTTGAAATCATGTATATGGAATAACACAATAAAGTTTCTATACTTATGCAATAAGACATATAGCTTATTCAAAGTTCTAATAAGTTGTACATTTGTATTTTTTCCGTTTAAAGATGCTCATACCTACCAGTATGGTATGATTCATATCATAAAATGTGAGGTTTAATTTATCACCACAGTTTAATTATGCATCAATACAGTTATTTTTATATGAAAGTTTTAAAAATATCAACTATATATGTATAGAATCAGAATAGTTTTTAAAATGTTTCTGAGATCACACAAAAAAAATGCTTCAATTGGTAGCCAGTGATCACTTTCAGTACAAAATGGTAGAAATCCTGCTGCACCCAGGTTAAGATAATAAGGTGCTATTGGTCAATAAGAAGGTAGCATTTAGAGCTGAGGAGGTGTGGTTCTGAGTTTGAGGCCAGCCTGGTCTACAAATCAAATTGTATGACCGCCAGAGATGTTATAGAGAGAAATTCAGTCCTGAAACAAACAAAAACCCCCAAACTTAACAAATAAAAACAATAATCCACAAAGTTAGTAAAGACCTGAATAAAAACAGTGGCAGTGGGATGAAGATCAGGAATGCAAAAGAAAAAGTACTGCTGTAGAGGTAGGAAAAATATACTTAGTATTTGTCATGAAATCTTAATAGCCGGAGATATGTAAGAATATGTTAGAATTTGTAGTTCAAGTAAGGTCTGGGCAGTTACAATGATGAGAAAATTACTTATAGATGGCACTTGAACTACTAACCTACATAAAATCTCATGAAGTAAATATACAAAATATGAAAAGGGCCAAGTAATGCTTATACATGAGCTGACAAAAAGGGCAAGCTTACAAAAGAGTCAGTGAAGGGGAAGAGTGGTTCGGCTGACCTCATTCTATTCTGCCCTAGACTATGAGGCAGTTCCAATTTTAGTCATCATTCTTGACATGTCTTTATAATAGTATCTATTTTAATAGATGTTTAGTCAACCTTTGCTGAAGAAACTGAATAACACCTTTATATGTTTTCTAAATACCTATTTCTAATACCTATCTAGGTCTAATTATAATACTATTGGGTATTAAAAATGATTGTGTTTAAGTCAGCTGAATATTAACCTTGTTATTTTTCATCATTTCTGGAAATACTTGGGATTTATTAACTGTGGCTGATCTGCCTTGATGAACAAATGCAGAAGAAACAGCACATAGGGGTCACTTTTCTCCTGGTGGAAAACAAAGTAGTCATTTCCAAATCCTTTTCCTGAAATTTCTGTGTAAATGTGATCTGGAATGCATAGTTTGATTTCTCTAAGAAACAATGTTAAGGGAAAGGCCACTGAAATTACTAGAGACCAAGACTGATTGATTAATTTTTGTGATAAATGTATTAAAATTTATAATAATTTAAACTTACATCCTTATTTTCTAAATATATCTTGGTTTGCATTGGTATCAATAAACAACTGAATATTGTGAATTTAATAGTAAACAATTTCATTAATGCTGATTTCTGAATTACATAATTTCTGACAGTTTCCTTACTTTAGTGAATTTTAGCAGAGAATAAAACAAAAACAACAGAAAATGTTTAAGCCTAAAAAAGAATGTGAGTCAAAGATATAGGATAAATAGAAGCTACTTAAAAACCCATTTTTGTCTAAGGAGGGCCAGGAGCTAAAACACGGCACCTACTATTCATTAATTTTAGGTCTCTAACCTTATCTGTTAATCCATCTATCATTATTAAAATATTTTAATGCTGGACCAGGAGCACTATTATGTAACAAAAAAAGAATGTAAGTCTTAATATCTTACCCTACTCCTTTTCTGCTTTTGAGTCTGAGTTTCTGGGCACAAAAATTATGATGTTGTACAGCTATTCTTTAATGTTCATTGTAGTCTAAATATGCCAGTTTTAATATTCTACAAATAAAACTGTTTACTTAGATAATTATTTCTATATTTGAATCTGCATGTGTGTCTGAAGGTAAGAGGATACCGTTAACGTTGGGTGGTATTCCTCAGAAGCCTTTTATTTATTTATTTATTTATTTTTTTAAGACAAGGTCACTCACGAGGACCTCAGGAGGGCAAAGTTTATGCCAAGGGAGCCTCAGGGGTCTGAGTGTCTCCATCTCCACAATACTTGGCTTTTTACATGAGTGTTGGGAATGGAACACATCCTCATGCTTGTATAGTAAGTACTCTACTGATAGAACTATTACCCCAAACCTAAAATTAATTCTTTTGTATTGTTTCTGTCTTCATATAAATTACGAAGAACTGCATTTCGTTAAAAAATATCAAGTACAACTTTTGAGGAGGCAGGGTTTAATCACAAGTATTATTATCTAGAAATGCTCAGAAACTTACTCTGCTGGAATTCAATGTTTAAATACAATCTCTCAGGATATTAGAAATAGAAATTGATTAAAAACTTACTACATTGGAGAACAACATTCCTATAGTGCTGATGCTGAATGTTCCCCAAATGCCCAAGGATACCCAGGGTGGCATGGACCTTCCAGAGCAGAGGCCTTGCAGGCTATTTCAGTCACTGTGGAGGGTTATGCTCTAGCCTTTCCTTTTCTTCTTACTTTTGTCTCTTGGCTAATGAGGTAAGTTGTCTGTTTTGTCACTAACTCTTGCCATGATGTGATGCCTCATTAAAGGCTCATATCACAGGACCAGTTGATTATGAACTAGAATTTCTTAAAGAAAGATTGCTGGGCATGATAGTGTGTACCTTTAATCTCAGCAGGGAATCTGGTTTCCAAAGTAATTTCTATTCCAGACAGGTATATACAATAAGATCATGTTTCAAAAGACCACCACCACCACCGACAAAAAATGAAAAAGACCAAACAGACATCTTTTCATTTATAAGTTAATTGTGTCGAGTATTATGTTATTGTGACTGAAATCTGACTAAGACAACTACATTTCCATTATCTCTTCATAAACTTTTCTGAATACACTACAAGAACCAAGAGGGAAAAAAATCAAGAAGCTAGATATAGAGCAGAAAATAGATCATAATGTTTATTTAACAACTCAAGGATAGATTATTTTAGCTACAAATATTTCTCAAATTATGCTATATCCTAATAAAACATTCTAAGTTGAAAATATCATTAACTAAAAAGTGCATTAAATGGGGTATGGTGGCATATGCCTGTAATCTTATGACCTAAGAGGCTATTGCTGGAGAATCACAGACTGAAAGTCAGCCTAGGCTATATAGAGGGATCGAGAGAGAGAGAGAGAGAGAGAGAGAGAGAGAGAGAGAGAGAGAGAGAGAGAGAGAGAGAGAGAGGAGAAGGGAGAGAGGGGAGAGAGGGGAGAGAGAGAATTTGACATCTACATCTAATCAAATATGGCATACATTAAAGCTCAGCAATATGATAAATGGTTGCTCTTGTTATTTGACTGTCTAGGAACTACAACTTGCTTCTGCACCCAGCATTATAAGGCACATAATACTAGTTCCAAACTATAAAAACTGATAATGTAAAGTGTAGTTTTATGGAAATGTGGGGTATTTTTGTACTTTTATAAACTGGTATATTAATGTTCTCTAAGTCTTTGGAAGACAAAGGTGAATAGATAGATAGGACAATACCTCGGTAATTGATGATTTCTGTACCAAGCACCGGAGTCATTTCCAGGACTGTAATGAAGGCTTTGTCCATAGATGTCAGAGGAAAAGGAGACATGCGATGTCTTCTGGCCACCTTGGTGATATCTACAGCACTGTGACCTAAACAGGAGACAATCAGCTGAGAATAAGACCCTAAAACACTGATTAACAAGTAAACACCCAAAATTTCAGTCTCTGAGACTTAGTGAGACAGTATTTGTAGTGAGATTATGTTGCATTGTAAATAATTGTCCTGCCTACTAGTTTAATAAAAATGCTGATTGGCTGAAGGCAGACAGGAAGTGTGGGTGACTCTACCAGACTAAGAGAACTCTGGGAACAGGAAGAACAGGGCAGAGATGTGAAGGAGATAGCAGAGAAGCAGATGCAAAGGACACCTATGCTGCTCTGAGAAAAGGTACTGAGCCGCATGGCTGAACAGGATAAGAATCATGAGTTAGTTTAAGAGCAAGAGCTAGCTAACAATATGCCTGGGCCTCAGGTCAATCTGTGTACAATTAATATAAGCACCTATGTGTTTCAGTGGGACTATGGGACTGTGGGACTGTGGGTCTGTGGGTCTGGGCCATGAGGCTAGGCTGGAAAGTCTGGGCCAGAAACATAATGCAACAAGTATTTCTCTTGTTTCTGACACAGGATTATAGAACATTAATTAAAATTAGAAATGAACCAAAAGTTTGAGAATTTAATGATACTGGCTAGCCACTGAATGTTTACTATGGATCAAATAACTGCTAGATTAACTCCTAACTCCATGTCATAGGAAAGTTCTGCTAACAGTCTTTCCAGCTGAAGAAAGAAGCTTAGATAGGCCTTTGCCTAAGTCACACAGCTGGTAACAAAAGATTATGTGTAGCTATCTACTCTTATGTAATCTTATTTAGTCCTTTAGCATTAATATCATAATACAGAAAAATTGCTGATTTTATCTCTGATCTCAACCACTACCCTCAACTTTATAATTGCATATTACCTAAAAGCTGGTAGATAATTCGTTTGCCCAGGCTAATAATCATCTAACATTTACTTGAATACTCAATAGACAAGTCAAACCTAAAATTTTTAAAATAAAGCTCTTAAATTTCTAATCTTTTTACCACCCACAGGATGTTTCTTTTCTCTTATAATTTTCAACCCAGCCATTTATTTCACCAGTTCAAAAACTGGGCAAAACAATGGAGACATCCTTGAGTCTTTATTATTATTATTTTTTTGGTCAGAGCTTTAACTAAACTACCTTTAAAATATACCTAGAATCTGAGTTACGTACCACTTACACTGCTACTATAGCAGCTGGAACACC
Organism: Phyllotis vaccarum; assembly: GCA_033318265.1. Lineage (NCBI taxonomy): Eukaryota > Metazoa > Chordata > Mammalia > Rodentia > Cricetidae > Phyllotis > Phyllotis vaccarum. The sequence continues at coordinate 69,122,294 of JARWLC010000006.1, forward strand.
ATTTATGTTCTGGTAACTGATTAGCCTCTGACCAGTTCTCCTGACTCTATCCTTGCTCCACAGCAGTTCATTTACCACAGTGATGTGATTTGTAGTTGCAGCACACTAATCTATGCTAACAACTCTCATGTCTATTAAAGCCCAACATACCGTCATTCTCCTTATCTATCTTCTAACATTTTTGGGTTTATTGTGCCCTAGTCACACTGGTTTCTTTCTTCTCAGTGATCATTCCAGGTGTCTCTTTGGGGCCTTTGTCCTTGTTTTTTCTCTTGGACTCCTTCCCTCTGAATATTATATTTGTATCTAGGCCTCATTTCTTTCAGTGTTTTTGCTAGTGTATCACCCTGTCAGAAGTCTTTCTGAATATTTTCTCTATAATAATACGTCACCATTTTTTATTCCATTTCCCTACTTTACTTTATACATAATACATCTATAGTATGGTAAAATGAATCATTTAATGATGGAGACACCTTTGTGTGTGTGTTCAAATTCACACAGGTAGATGAACATGCATGTGTGTACAGACTAGAGGAGAACATCAAGTGTCACTCCCTAAGAGCCGTCTACCCTGTTTTTTGTTTATGTTTTATTTTTGAGACAGGATCTTTCATTAGCCTGGAACACTAAGTAAGCCAGAGTTGGGTGGCTAGCAAGCTCCAGGGATTTGCCTGTCTCTATTTCTCCAGCACTGGGATTGACACAGGCATTACTAGGCTCAGCTTTTATATGTGGGTTTTAGGCATCAAATTAAGTCTTTATTTTTACAAGAAAATCTCTTTATCAACTGAATCATCTCCTTAGCCCCAGAGGCAGACTTCTTAATTACTTCTTCATGCCTGAATAAATTAGCCTTACCCTTGGAGTGTCAAAATGTATGCAGAACAAAGACAGAAGGAAAAGAGAACCTACTTTCATTGAAGTCTGAGCCTAGTAAATCTAATATCATAAAAACATATGGTCATAAATCAGTATAACTGGAAAAAACAATATAGTGACTGCTTTCTCCTAATAAATCATAGGGATATGCAGATTTCAGCTTTGATCTTTTTGTGAAACTTTATGGTACATATCATGTATAATCCTATAGAAAGCTGTCCTAAAATGTTTAGGTTTTAAGAAAACTTTTTATTTAGTTGTATAGATTATTAAAGACTATTTGAAACAGAATAAAAATGTTTTAAGACAGCAAATTTGATTATCACTGATAATACACATCAACCAACACCCATTTATCAAGTGTACTTTACAAAGCAGATATAGATAAGGAGTTGGGATATGGGAAGTAATGTGTATTCAGTCATGAAGAACATTATAATTTAGCAGAAAGAGAAAGTATACAATTAATTGAAGGGCAGTAAACTCTTTGATGGGTCTTTTAGACTACAGAGTTTGATAGTTCTCTCTCTGTTGTTAGTAACAGTGTAGGCATCTACAACCCATGGGAAATCTCTCCAACTTAAAAAAATACTTTTTTGTCTTGTTTATAACTTCTTCTGGCACTTGCCCTTTTGCCTTACCATTGTTAGTAGATTATAAACGTGAAAGCATAGCACATCCTAGCAATTACTATATCCTTGGTTGTGTTTAGAATAGAACATCTATTAAATTCTTGAGAGAAGAATGAAAGTCAAATCTTTAAAGTTCAAACTTGGTGACAAAGAGAAAAACAGTGCTGATGTTTTACATCTATAAGTATTGGATATTAAAAAATTGATTTCATGTTTCTCTTTCCGGTTACCTCACCCAGAATGGTTATTTTAGTTCCATCCATTTGCCTGCAAATTTCAAAATGTTTTTTTTTTCTTTTACTGCTGAATAGTACTCCATTGTGTAAATGTACCACATTTTCTTTTAAATTATTCTTCTGATGAGGGGCACCAGTTCAGTTGAAGAGAGGGAGGAGAGCTTACATAAGCAAGGGATCAGGATCATGATGAGGAAACTCAGAGACAGCTCACTCAAGCTATTGAGAGCTCACTGACTCTGAACTGACAGCTGGGGAACCTTCCCAGAACTGACCTAGGCCCTCTGAATGTGGATGACAGTTGAGTGGCATGGGCAGCTTGTTGAGCTTCTGGCAGTGAGACCATAGTTTATTCTTATTGCATCAACTGACTTTGTGGAGCCCTAAGGAGGAACACCTTGCTCAGCCTTGATAGGGGGGGTGGGGGGGGGCTTGGTCTTGCCTCTACTGGATATGCCCGACTACACTGACTTACCCTGGGAGTCCTTATCCTCTCTGAGGAGTGGATGGGGGGATGGAGTGTGGGCAGGGATCTGAGGGATGATTGAGAAGAGGGGAGGGAAGGAAGCAGTGGTGGGTATGTTAAAAAAAAAGGTTCCAGACCCATGGCATGTAAGCCCTCTTTGAGCTTGAGCCACCTTTCCTGGATAAATTTAGTTACCACCTGTCTTAGGGGTTTTATTGCTGTGATGAAGCACCATGACCAAAAGGTAAGTTAGGAGGAAAGGTTTAATTTGCCTACACTTTATAGCATTGCTGTTCATCACTGAAGATAGTCATACAAGAATTTAAACAGGGCAGAATCGTGAAGGTGTGAGCTAATGCAGAGGCCATGGAGGGGAGCTGCTTAAAGGCTTGCTTCCCACAGCTTGCTCAGTTCACCATCTTATAGTACCCAGGACCAGCAGTCCAGGGATAGCATCACCCACCATGAGCTGGACCTAATCCCATGGATCAATAAATAAGAACATGCCTTAGAGCTTGATCTCAACGAGGCATTTCCTCAGGTGAGGCTCCTTCCTCTGATGATTAGCTTGTGCAGGTTGGTACACAAAACTACCCAGTACAACACCCCTCATCAAAGAAACCTCTTTTTACAGCAAATAGAGATGATCACAGAAAGTGAAATTGGACACAATGCATCAAGGGGAGCCCAGACACAATGGAAATATCTACAATACAGATCCTGTATCTTTGACTCAGTGAATATCACAGAAGAGGTGTGGAAATATAAGAGAGCCAGAATACTAGGAAATATGCAGTGAAAATCATTCTAAAATGATTGTGCAAACAAGACTGGAACAATGGCAATATCAATGGATATATTAACATGGTAGGGGGAAATTTTCACTGGGGTTAAACCCCAGAAAACCAATGACTTCGGGGAGAATAATTAACCTCTTCCAAGGATAAGATCGCTTATTGGTCACTCCATACAAAGGGGTCTGCCTTGGAGCTATACATACACAAAAACCAAATATGGACTCAGCAGGTTGTATTAATATACTTGTGCACACATACTTTTAACTAGGGAATTCACTCACAAAGTACAGTAATAACTGTATTGGATGCTTCTGGCTTGATGGCTCACTGTCAGGTTCATGCTCATATGCCTAGCTCCCTTATACTGCTAGAAACAAGGGCTTAGTGAATGGTCAGTGGGCTGGGCACTCTGATGCCAAGAAAACCTCTTATAAACATTGCCATGGGCCATTACAATCTCCAGTTTGGGCTCTTGTATCAGATGCTCTCTATGTTGTGTCAAGGCAAATAGAGAAAATAGTTTTCTGTGCTATGAATTCTCATAGCCACCTATAAATGAATATTTGTAATTTGGCCTCAAAGAGAATCTCTGAGAAGTTATATTGAAGTAACTTCTACTACAAACAAAACAGACATGAAAAATACTAGTTTTACTAAAGAAATTAAAGCATTCCAAAGAATATTTATTGAACTTACCATAGTTAAAAGTACTTGATATGCCATTATCACTGACAATTTTTAGGTTGGTTAGCTAATTTAGCAAACAAAACAAAACAACAAAACCAGAAAACCTACAAATTACCTTAGGATATGAGATCTTTTAGTAAGAACCAGGGACAAAACTGGAGGGAGAGTCTAGACATTTCCCCTACTAGTAGCATTCTGAATTGAGGTAAGAGTGATAGCTTCAATTACCTCTCACCTCATTGAAAAATTCCTCGGCAATACATCTAATTTTCTGAAGTAGATCTCTAGAATTCAATTTATTTTTAGGTGGCTACAACTAATATTTTCTCTAATAAATCTACTTTTAGATAGGTAAAATTTAACTGATTCCTTTTGTATTTTAAGTTCTGGCTGGATAGGATATTTACCTTGTAAAGAATTGTTCCTGGGCAAGTGTTCAAAATCCTGTTGATATTTCCACCATCCATGCAACAGTTATATTCACTGAAATAACTGCATAGGTACTTTCACACAGAAGCAATACCCAAAAATAAATTAATTAATTAAAAATAATTTTTGCAAAAATAATAAGAAATCACTCAGAGATATAATCATCAAAGACATGGCTAAATACTAAAAGTAATGTCTCTATATAATAGGCTTCCAATGGAGCAGAGACAATATAAAGATGCCTTCATATTATAGAACAAACCAGAGTAGTGACAATATGTTCACAATTGCTCCTGATTAAAACAAAACATCAGGAGAAAGTCCTGTTATACCTAACAATCAGTAAGAGTTTCTTAAACTACATAAAGTCTAAATCAATACTCTTGGATATACCGACAGCCTCAAGGAAGCATCTTGTTTTGTCCTTGTTTATACCACAGCTTTCTGCATCACCTAGTGTTTGGAGGTAGAATCCTTTGTATTTCTATTTTCAGTCTCTTTGAGTACCAGATGACTTAGAACAAATTTTGTAGGAAATGTAACAAGCACAGACAATAATAACATGTACACTCAATATAAACAGTTAGTGTCTTGGGTATGTCGAAGAATGTGTGGCTCAGCGTTAGCAAGCATTTAATCTTTCAAACAAATATTTCTAATCAGGAGAAGTTAGCTCCAACATCCTAGGGAAACAGTGGCAGAATTCATATGCTCAATATCATAGGGCAACTAATTAATTGTTTCTCCCCCGCCTGATAAGTTTTCTATCCTCCTGTCTTTTCACAGTTCCTCCCCTCAATCCCCTACCCACATTAATAAAAATGGGTTGATTTAAGATATAAGAGCTAGCTAGCAATGTGCCTGAGCCATAGACCAAACAGCATAAAGTTAACATAAGCATCTGAGTCATTTCTGGAGTGGGCAGCTAAGGAGTCTTGGGCGGCAGGTCTGTGGGTCTGGGCCTCTGGCCGTCTGGGACCTAGAAACCTCACCACTACACACTCCTTTCCTTTTCTCCTTAGGAAAGGCCAGGCATCCTTTTTTTTTTTTTTTTTTTTTTTAAATCAGCTAGCCATGGCATATCAAGTTGCAGTGAGACTAGGCACCTCCTTTCCTATTAAGGCTGAATGAGGCAACCCTTAGGAAGGAAGGAAGGGTCCCAGAGATAGGTGACAGTGTCAGAGACAGTCCCTGCCCCCACAGTTAGGAGTCCCACAAGAAGATCAAGCTTTCAATGGTAACATATGTACAGAGGGCCTAGATCAGTCCTACATAAGCTCTGTGGTTGGCACTTTAGTCTGTGAGTCCCTATGAGCCTAGGCTAATTAATTCTGTGGGTTTTCTTGTGATGTCCCTGGCCTGTCTGGTTCCTATAAAACTTTCCTTCCCCTCTTCTGAAGGATTGGGTCTCTGTATCTATTTCCATCAGTTCCTGAGTGAGGCCTCTGATGACAACTGGGTAGGCAATGATCTGTGAGGATATATGAACACAGCAGAATATCATTAGGAATCAGCTCTTTGACTTGTTATGTTTGCTTCTGTTCTAAGCCTGGTCCTGGCCTTCCTGACAGTGTCGGGGTGGGCTCCCTGTCATGGATGGGTTTCAAGCTAGACCAATCATTGGTTGGCCACTTCCAAAATTTTTGAACCACCATTAACTCAGCATATCTAGTAGGTAAGGCAAATTTTAAGTCAAAGGTTATGCGGCTGGGCTGGGGTTACAATCCCTCTACTGGAAGTCTAGAAAACACAAACTGGGGGAATTCTGGAAATAAAAAAATCTGTGTAAGTGAACAGGTAATACAGGGCACTTAAAAATATAATTATAATTTCTTATGTTGTCTTGAATTTCATGGTTCTATACAATTTTTAATGTATATTCAAGGTAATGCATATCACAGCATTAATGACAAAACTTAGAAAGCATGAATGGAAAAACTCTCTATTTTCTACAGTTGAATAACAAATACTAAAGAAATCAGTCCTGGCAGATCTGTGTATCAATATTATAACACAGGGTACTGCTGTCACTAAATGTCAGCTCTGTAACTTACATCAGTGATTCACTATCATTCATAGGATACAATATCAATTCTTTATGATAGTATATAAAATTCTTTCTTCTTTTCCAGCTTCCATTCATTGTTGCATTGCTTATAAAATTGGCAATACTATGGATATGTAAACATGGGTCTCAGAGGAGCCCAGAGGCTCCTTTTGACTGGTACAAGTTCATGGGAAAATAAACACTTATTTAATAAAGTGAAAATAATTCATGATCAGACAGTAATGTAAATAAAAGAAACTATTTAAAATATTCCAACTAAAAAAATAAGTGGAATTAGAAAAAGCTATGCTGGAAACCATTAAGTTAATAACTGGTTCAGACAAAAATCATCAACAGATACTAAAACTAGAAGGGAAAAGCCTCAAGAAAAACACGGTATTTCTACAGGCTAAAATATACCTCAACAAGGTACTTATTAAACACAGTGCCAAAATATTATTCCCTAATGAAAAAATCTACTATATACCACCTCTGCCAGTAGTATCACTAGTAATGGGACAAATTTACATCATGGCCTTACTGATACGACTGATATATTGGGAAAGACACAACATCTTTTTTGAAGTACTCCTAACAAATTGCATGGCAAGTAAATCACTTTGAAACATCAGAAAAATTAAATTTGAAGGTCATTATGTAGAATAACTAGCCTATGGTCGTCAAAAATATTGAGGCCAAAGAAAAACATGAGTAATTGTTCTACATTAAAGGAGTCTAAGGGGACATCACTGTTAAATGTAATACATGAATCTGGGTTGAATCCCAGATCAGAACAAAAGAATTATTCTTTTCCCCATTTGCTATAAAGAACATTATTAGAAAAACTGGCGGAACTTAATTGGAATCAGATTATATAATAGTATTATGGTACTTTTAATTTCTTGATTTTCATAATTGTACTGCAGTTATGCAAGACAATGTCTTATTTCTTCCCATCAACCTCATTTTACCCCTACTTCAAATGCACACAGAAATAGAGATTAAAGAGGCATCATATGAATTTTATAAACAAACAATTTAGTAAAGTATGTGCATACTAACATGTGAGATAAATGTGGTAGCATTTAACTGTGGCAAAATATCGATACCTGGGGAATCTGGAGTAGAAGGCAGAAATTCTTTATGATATTCTTAACCACTTAGCCATCTCCACAACCCTCAAATTAAAAGTCCTATTAACTCTGGCATTGGAGTATTACAGTATTCAATAAAAGCCAATATGCTAAAGTGTGATAAATAGTTATATTCCCATATGCAATTTCAGATTTCTATTTCTGTATGCTTTCATGCTGCAGACTAGTGCCATTTTATTTCAACTTGAAGTACTTTCTTTAGCATTTCTTCTTTTGACATTTTTTATTTAAAATGATTTTTCTGAAACATACCAACCACAGTTCCCCTTCCTTCCCCTCTCCCCACTCACCTTCTAGCTTTACCCCCCCCCCCCTCCATCCACTCCTCAAAGAAGATAAGGCAAGTCAACAAAGTCTGGGATATCAGATTGAGGCAAGACCCTCCCAGCCCCCTTGTATCAATGCTGAGCAAAGCATCCCTCTAGAGGGAATGGACTACAAAAAGCCAGTTCATGCAATAGGATAAATCCTGGTCTCACTGCCAGAGGTCTCACAAACTGTTCAATCAAACAGGTAAGAAAACTGTTTAAGACTTAATAATTGAAATAGAAGATAAAAAAGACTCAAACTGAGGGAAGGCTGGAAATGGAAAATATGAGTAAATGAACAGGAGCTACAGATGCAAGCATAACCAACAGAATGCAAGAGATGGAAGAGAGAATCTCTGGTGTGGAAGATACAATGGAGGACAAATAGATACATCAGTTAAAGAAAACACTAAAGCCAAAAAACTCTTTAGTATTTCTTATAAGCAAGACCCAGTGGCGATGGCTCCCTTTCAGCTTTTTTTTTTTTTAATCTGGGAAGGTCTTCATTTCTTTTTTGTTTTTGAAGGACAGTTTTACTGGCTAAAATATTCGTGGCTGAAAGATTTTCTTTTTTCTATCACTTTTAAAATAACATATGATCAAGTTCTGGTCTGTAAAGATCTCCTAATATAACTACTGACGTTGTAAGGGAGCTCCTTTGACTCTGATGAGTCTGTTGTTCTTGGCTTGTGACAATCTGAAAAGCACGTCTTGATAGGAGCCTCTTTGGGTTTACTCTAGCTGTAGCCCTTTGGGCTTCATGCATTTGAATGTATATTTCTCTACTTAGGTTTGAGATATTTTTGTCAATATGTTCTCAAACAAACTCCATCTCTTCCTTCACTCCTCCTCCTCTCTATTCTTTTATACTTCCTCTCTTTCTCCACACACATATTTAGACTGATAACATACGATAAAGTCCTTTCAATGTCCTCATTTTTTGTTTTCTTAACTTAAGAATTTCAAATGACCTATATCTGTTTATTAATTTGCTTAATCAAATTTGCTGCTGAGCCTTTAGAAAAAATTTCAATTCAGTCACTATATTCTTCAGCTCTTTTTATATGGCTTAAATATCTACTGATATTCTAATTTTCTTCATGTGCTATCTTAAATTTAATATTGTTATCTTTTCTCTTTTATATCGCTAAGCTTTTAAAAATAATGATTTTGGATTCTTGTTCACATAATCATATTCATAGCTGGTTTCTGTTTGCTTTGTCCCTTGGTTGAGCATGTTTCTGTAATACTGGGTGTGCTCTGTCATTCTTCCTCTTTCCCACCTTAAGTTTTATGCATTTGAGACAATAGCCACACCTCTTACTCTTTCCAAACTGGTTTTTTATGGGGGAATATCCTTTTCCAATAAGCCTGGCCAGAGATTCTGGGGACATAGGCTCTTAAAAATCTGTTTTAGGGGATGTGTCTTTTCGGGCCTTTGCATGTAATTTTCAGTTTAGAGCATTTATAGGTTTCTTCTCCTCCCCTTTCTTCTTTTTTGGAGCTTATAATCTGTTGATTTCTCTGATAATAACCTACAAAACTTCAGGCTCTTTAATGATGTGGTAAGCTGCATTATCTCCTCAGTGTCTCTTAGGCATCCAAACTCCAGTACTTAACTGTCAGTCAGTACCAGTCAGGTAAGACAGGACCTTTAGGAAGAAGGATGATGGGGGTGTGGTGGGAATCTGTGGTTGGTATGTAAAATAAATAAAACAATTTCTTAAATAAGGAAATGAAAGCAGATATTCAATGTGGGGAGGGGAGTGGGAAGGAGAAGGAGGAGAAGGAGAGGAGGAAACAGTGCTTTGGGAAAAGCCCTCCACAAAGTTAGACTACTAAATGCTCCATGCTTTGCTCTTCTGAGCTAGAAACAGTGAGTTAGGTACCTCCTTCTAAGTGCTTCTGACTGCTGAAAAAGGTGTTGGCATTGAGTATGGCATGCTAGGCTTTATGTTTCTACAGTAAGCTTCCTCCATTCACCCTTGTTTACTGTACTCCCAACTACCAAAATCCTGCTGGTTTTGTTAGTGCAATGAGACAGAAAGCATTCTTTGGCCATCCATCTGAAATGAGGAACGCTGAATGCATGTTCTACTCTTCCCCAGCAAGGAGAAGCCATTTGTCAGTTTTCTCCCTGATCATGTTGAGCTGTGACAGTTTGAGAGAAAATGGTGACAAGTAAAACGGACCAGTTCTTACTCATCTAAATGTGGCTGTCTTCAGTTTTGTACTTACATGGGACAATGCATTTTCTTAAGCTATTTCCTGGAGTTCTCATAAAGATATTGGTCTGTATATGCTGTAAGGAGGTGTCTCTGTTGAAAAGATAAGAATGGTATTTCCTATTCTACGATTTACTAACAATGTCTTTTTTTCCTATACCAGCTACAATATTGACAATGAAAAAAGTAGAGATTGACTCAAAGTAATAAGCGATAAAATTTTTCATGAAAAATATTGTAATCTAAGAAAGAAAGAAGTGTGATCAAAATGAAACTAAAGGCAAATATTGTTTTGGTTTTACAAATAAGCAAATGAACTTGGTAAATAATGTACATAAGGACCTATTAAGAAAACCCATTAAGTAAAGTTGATTTATTTTGGAGATTAGTTAAAAAAAAATCAAAGACAGTGCTTGACTAGTACCTCAATAAATGCTCATGCACTTAGCTGCTACCTGTTTTTATTTATGGATACAAAGACTGTTTTAGTCATTACAAATATTTGCATAATCCAATGGATGCCAATTAAGAACATAAGGGATTATACTGTTTAGGAGAGAATTAAAAGTTCTGTGGTGATATACTGTATATTTAATAAAAATAGCCTGGAATATCAGAGAACGGAGTGGTGACCCTCACCATCACTCAGGAGGAGATCTGCTTGTTAACAAACAGAATGTCTTTGGCATTCTTTAGTTTTGCTCCTCTTGCTTCCATCCTGGATTCTTATTAGATGCTTTGCTGTCCCGCACCTGTTCTGCCACCCAAGGCCTTTCTTCAAATTAATTTGCTTACTCATCATGTTCAAACCATTTACTGCAGTCACTGTGGTACTCACGCTGTAACTAGGGCTGCACAAAAGTAGGGAAAACATAGGACACTGCGGGAAAACAAAAAAGGAACATTGTGCTCATGTTTAAGAGGTCACAGAAGCCTTCACAGAAGGCAGGAGTTATCAAAGTTTCAGAAGAGATGGGAGGTTAACAATTTAGTAAATAGGGAACCATTTGCAAATGGAAAGTTGGGTTTGTCTGGTGACCAAATCAAGGAGTGCTAGAGGTAAATTTAGAGGTAACCAGAAGCCTGTTTATAAGCAATATGAAGTTTAGCCTTTACTGTAAAACACTGAAAGGTATTGACTATAAAAAAGATAAAAATGATGACTGTAGAAAGAGGGATAAAAAACCTAAGATTTTTAGTATGAACAACTGGGTAGCTAAAACCTCATTCTTGTGAAGAACAGGTTGAGATTACAAATTTTGTTTTTAGCATGTCAAAAGTGGGCTATTTGTGGAATATCCAAGAAGAGACTTATAATAGGAAGCTAGAACATGATTTTCTTTAAAAAAAAATGTGGGTTGGGAATTACAGATTTGGTTTATGTCAAAGCTTTGTGAAAAACGATCTTGCTATGTAGAATGCAGAGTGAACAAATCTAACACAGAACTGATCATATAAAATAAATGCTCCCACCACCCCTAAAAGAGCAAACTTTCAAAACACTAGAGTGAAAAAAAATCCCCCAAATTTAAAGACATACTAGAAGGAAAAAAAAAAAAAAAAAAAAAAGCCAAGGTATGTAATTGTTTCAAGGAGCGAGTATTTAAAAAAGATACCCAATCTTGATCTGATTTAATTCTCTTATGCCCCGATAGTAGTCCTTCTTGAAACCATTTTCTTTTAAAATATTTTTTGATGTGTGCTTGTGTACACACATGTGTGTGCAAAAGCATGCATGTGCATGTGAATGCACGTGTGTTGGGAATTGAATTCAGGTCCTTTATCTTACAAATAGTAGGCGCTCATTACTGTTGAGCTATTTTTCTAGCCCATAACCATTTTTTAAAAACTGGTCTCAATGATGGAAGCCATATCATGGAACACATTTATGCAGAACTAAAGACTTAAAAACTACAGTTGTTACTCAAGCCAGTTACAGACACACAATTATGGCACTGCTCCTGTATGGAGAGTAGAGGACAACTTGTGGGAGTGAGGTTTCTCCTCCCCATACAAACTCCTGTTGTTTGGCTTGATGGTAGTTGTCTTTATCTGTAAATTGTTCAAACCCTTCCTTAAACAAGAATGAAGGCTGTGACTTGTAATATTTTAAATGCTAAGGGAATTTAATGTTCTGGGTATATCACATAGGTAATGTTCTGGGTATATCACATAGGTAATGTTCAACAAACTGAATGATAGTAGAGGTTTCCTAAGTATATTTTGAATCAGTAACATAGAAATGCTGAAAAAAAAACCCAAAACCTTGATAGTTATATGTAGGTATTAAAAAAATAGGTGAAGGAGGTGGAGAAAAAGATAAATAATAGAAACATTTCAGCATATTTCAATTTTAACAATTCAATCTTTTGAAGCCATTGTCCGGGCTATTAATTCCATCAATGGGATGGGATTTAAATAATATTAAATTCAGGTAATTAGAATGAAAGTAGAAAAATTTATATATGAAGTACAAAAACAAAATATCAGAGAAAATCAAGAGATTTAGCTAAATGACTTCAATTGGTCTTTGAATCCATAAATAGGCAGGTGAAAGTTCAGTCAAACCCAGAGCAGAATATTAACTAAAAAATATTTCTATACTAAAAGTGTAAAGATTCCAAATTCTCTTTCATTCCTGGCCTCTCTCTAGGGTCTTGCTTAGGCTAGCCTAGAACTTGTTATGTAACTCAGGATAGCGTTCAACTCATGAATCCCCCTCCTTAACTCTCGAAGTACTAAAATTATAGGTGTCTACCACTATGGCCAGCCTTAGATTTTCTTCTTATCATATTCTCCAAGCAATATAATATATCATCTATTTACACAAAATTTGTACAGTATAAGGAACAATGAGAAATCTAGAGATGATCAAGGAGATAGGAGGACATGAAAAATTTACATGTGAGTATTATTTTATATAAGGTGCTGGGTACCCACAAATTTTGTATCTGCAGAGGGTTCTGGAACAAATTCCTGAATATATGAGGGAATGAATGACTACATACTCTAAAACAGTATACTCTTAACCTCTGAGTTATGTCCCTTTCAGGGTCAAATAACCCTTTCATGGGGCCACATGTCAGAAATCCTACATGTCAGGTTTTTACATTGTTATATATAACAGTAGTAAAATTACAGTTATAAAGCAGCAACAAAAGTAATTTTATGGTTGGAGACCACCACAAGAGGAACTGTATTAAAGAATCTCGGCATTAGGAAGTTTGAGAACCACTGGTCTAAAACAATTTTTTCAGTAGTTCTAGGAAAATTTTTTCTTTTTTAAAATAACATTTAATATGTATGAGTGTTTTGCCTCCAGGTAAATATGTTTTCCATGTGCTTGTCTAGTGACTACAGAGGTCAGAATATAAAGTCTGAAACCCTGGGGATAGAGTTACAAAAAACTGTGAGCCAAATGTCGATGCTGAGAATTTAACACAGATTCTCAGCAAGAATAACAAATGCTCTGAGCCAACACTTCAGCGCTCTAGTAGGAATTTTTCACGAATATTTATCTCCTTTATGTCCCACTAAATTCTGTTTTATCACCTAATAAAATATTTCTAATAGAATAATAGTGTCTTCAAGTAAACATCTCCCTAAGATAAAATTATTAAAAGTTAAGAGAGCATATTATAGCGTGGTGGTATAGTTCTTGAATCCCAGCAGTTATATGCTGAGGCAGGAGAATTAAGAGGTCAAGGCAAGACTGAGTTATACAGTGAGATTACCTTAAAACAATCAGATAGGCTAGGGATATCTATCTTTGATAGGTGGCAGTGCAATTTGACAGAAAAAAGATCCTGTAAGAGCAGGGCAAAGCTGAGTCAATTTCAAACTACAGTTTCTTATGCTATTCTAATTTCTTCTAGTTGATGCCTTTTTATCAAATTTGATGGCAGATAAATTATAATCTAAGGATATTTTTACCTATGTAATTTATATTGGCATATCAATATAACTTTATCAATACAGAAATTCATAGAAACATAAAAGTTCCAAATAATTTTAATAGTCATTTCATAAATGTTGTGAAAGAATTATTGGAAATAGCACTAATGTCTTTGACTCCACAGCAAGACACCTGGACAGTTACTTATGAATATAAATTGTCCTAAGGAGGCTGAATAGTTCATTTAATGAGCAAGTGTTTAACAGTGAAGCAAGAAGGAAAGTCACCACACAGAAAGGATTACCATGTCAATTAGCATACCTGAGACATCTGAAAACAACTAGGAACAAAAAAGAATGCGTTATAAGCACACATAGTTGGTGTCCTGTTTCCCAGTGACTTGCAACTATTGCTGCTATGGTGGAGACATTTGTTATGCTGTTGCAGACATGTAAAATCCCTCCTCCTCCAATCCCATGCATACTCTGCTCTGAAGCTTCTCCTTGAGTATAAGCCTAGGGTAGTGGAGCCACTGCTACAGCAGTACAGATGCTTAAGAGCTGTATAGCTCTGTGCACCTATGTTGTATTTCCCATTTCCCGGGTGGCCCCCAAAACATTGGTACTCTACACAACACTGTTTTAATGTTTCAGGTGGCGCACCTGTGTCCTGGGCACTAGTGCTGACTTTAGTCTGTACTCAAAAGCTAAGGTCTTTCCATGTATAGTAGTGTTCTAGAGCCTGGCTTTAAAGTTACTTCATGTCCACGGTGTATCAGACAACATGCCACTACTACCACGAGCGTTTCCACAAGCCTGATTTGGCACTTCCCTCCCCCCTCCCCAGGCAGGCTGTGACATCCTCAATGGAAGAAAAGAGACCAGGATGATTCTGTAGCCTTTATCATCAATTACTCCAGTAACTTTCCCCATTGCTGGAGACACCCACAGCTTGGTTGGGGAGCACTCATGCAATCTTTGCTAATGCTGACCTCAGTTGATGATGTAAAAAGCTCTTATTGGAGCTGAAGCTGCCATTCTCCATGTACCTTCAGACCTACAAGAGATGGGGCATTTCCCCTCCAAAATCTGTAAAGTCTGAAACACACAACTATTTTCTCCCTGAGACAGGGTTTCTTTGTGCAGCTCTGGCTGTTCTGACTTTGTAAATCAGGCTGACCTGGAACTTTGCCTGTCTCTTCCTTCTGAGTGCTAAGGTTAAAGGTGGGTGCCACCACTGCCTGATGACTACTTGACTTTTCTTTATGTCCAAAAACAAAAATAAAAAAACCCTACCACTAAAGTAACACAGTAATATTCTAGTTATCGACTACCAAACTTGGAAACATATGAGTTGTTTGAAACAATACTTTAATTGACAGTTTGAAGGAAGTTTAGTGAGCTAAGGATAATGCATATAGGCAACAAAATCAGAAAAACAATACATAAGCAACTGAGAAGTGTAACAAGAAAATAAAAATCATAGAAAAAACTAAGCATGAATTCTGGAACTGAAAAATATAATGAGAATAAAAAATTCAACAAAGAGACTGGCTCAACAAGCAGATTTGATCAAACAGAAGAATCTTTGAACTACCTATCTTACACATTGTTTATGCATATTTGAGTGTGATATCATACCCATGGGGCCATTCCAGACTCAAACCATAACCGTTTCCAAAGACAAAATCCATTACCTCTGATATGATTTATTTCAGGGAAGAAAATCTCTCATTACTAACAGGATTTAAAAAAATTTTAAAACTTTTTCTTGGTAGTACGAGATGATTAAGATTACTCCTGGTTTTAGTAGTTATTGCAGGCAATAAGGCCATAAATTTCTGAAACTGCTATATTCCCAAATGACTTAGACAGACAGTTCTTGCCCTCTAGACAGGGTAAGACAGTTCAAAGTTTCCTTCATCTTGTTTTCTTGCTGAGGCCTTTTCAAGTTTAACTAGAATTTGGTCTCCTTAATGGAGAATCCCATGGAAATTTACCTTACTCTATATAGGAACTAAAGATCAGGATGTATTAGCCAACTTAGCTTCTGCCAAACTGCATGCTTGTACAGAATTGTCTTCAGTTAGCCTCTCATCTTAGCTTCTGTCAAAACTGCTTACTTATGTGAATTCTTCCTGCAGCTGCCTAGCCAGTTGCCTGGGCATGGTTTTTCCCTTTAAAATCTGGACACACAGGGCCTCATCTAGATCTCAGAACATTTGGATGTGGTCCCAGCTAGTTAGAATAACAACTTTCAATTGGCTATAAACTATGCATGAGTGGTCATTTCTAGTGAGCTGTCAGTAAACTTGTAAATTAAATATCATTTCTGGTTACTAAACACAAACATGACTGTGAATTAAAAATTCAATACCTTCCCACTCTGGGCCCATCTAATTATCACAAATTGCCATCCCTAAAATATGATCCTTTGCTGGGCAGTGGTGACACACACCTTTAGTCTCAGCACTCCCAGGAGGCAGAGGCAGGCAAATCTCTTTAAGTTAGAGACCAACCTGATTAATACAGTGAATTCTCAGACAGGGCAGTTTTAAAAAAAAGAATATGATCTTTTTTGGGGGCAAAATCTATCCAGAAAAGTTACTGGGTACACTAGAGTCTGTCAGTAAGATAGGCCATTTAATTTAACTTAGTAAGTGTGCTGATATACTTTTGGATTAGTACATGATTTTGAAATGCTTAAGAAATAGGGTTTTTGAACTCTAACATGCAAATGACAACAAAAACAAGACGTATCCACTCAAGAATAGCACTTTAAATTCATTGATGTTTCCCAAGTAAGTGGCTAATACAGAGGAAACCCAACAAAAAAGGGTACAAAGGAGGATAAACAAGGCTAAAGGAAACATCAGATAGGTAGCACTCACTAAAGCCTTAGATCCCAACAGATTAAACATTTGGTTCAAGAGCAGCATAACCTGCTATCACAGAATGTCTCTGAACAACTCCAGAGACAAGAAAAATTACCCAGGAGAAACGTGGACATAATTTGTATTGTTGGTTATTTACGAGCACAAAACAACCTTAAGTGAATGTTGCAAAACTTTCACAAAAATTACCATCATCACTGCTTTGATTTGAATGTTTGTGTCTCATCTGTAATCCACACTGAAATTTAATTACCAATGTAACAATATTAACAAGGTGGGGGGTATTTATGGAGGTAAATAAGCAATGAGGTGTCCACACTCAGGAAGCCCAGGATCATTGCTACACATATGAGGTGAGCTCTGCTACATGAGGTTACAGTGATAGCAGTGTTCACAATGGTATGTTGGAAGGAGGTAGAGACCAGGCACTTACTAGACACAAAATTTGCCCACAACTTGATCTTGGATTTTCCCATTTTCCAAAACCTAATAAATTTTTCCTTTTTGTAAATTGAATTTTTACTAATATGGTTTTTGGATTTTTAGGGAGGGAGGTAAGTGGAGGTTAGATCTGAGAGAGGCTGAAATAAATTCCTTCAGATGAGAGTTTTTATCAGGGAGTTATTAACAACTAAGACAAGAGAGCACAGTGAGGTGGACTCTCAAGTAAGAGAGGTTTCAGTTTTGTCAGATAAATTAAAATGTCTTAACGTTTTCTGAGGGAGAGGGGAGGTCCCATACCACAAAATAGCAGGGTTAGTTAATGAGTAGCCTATTGAATGTGCTTCTACTTAGGTTGTATGTGAGCTGGGTAGAAGGCCAACAGGGGAGGGGGAGGATTTCGCCACTTGTGAATCTGTTACACCAGGTAGCTTGTTAGCTCTTTTAGCAGTATGTGCAGGAGACAGGGAAACTTCAGTGTGTGTGACTGTGATCTAATAGGTATTTTATTATAGCAGAACAAATGGATTAGAAAAGCCGCTGTGAAAGGCCGCCCCCCCTTAAGGCTTGACACAAGCTGGAGTCATCTGGGAAGAGGAAACCTCAATTGAGAAAATGCCATTAGATTAGGCTGTAGGAAAGTCTACAGGGACATTTTCTTAATTAACGGTTTATTAGAAGTATACAAGAAGGATTAGTTACCCTCTAAGGGAGATTTAGAGGTGTCACAAAAGAATCCTAACAAATGGTAGATGGTTTATGCACACATGGTAGGTTGTTTATGCGTGAAGAAAGATGTAAAAAGGAATAAGAGACAGTATTGACAGAATAAGTAACCATTAATAACTTAGAAAACTAGGGAGAGAAGAATTGCTTAAATAAGGAATGGGAATACTGTACTTGAACTCAGAGAAAAAGGCCATCAAGATGACTCAGTGAGTGAAGTGCATGCTGCCAAGACTCATGACCAAGCTTGATCCTTGGGAGGGACATGATGGAACAAAGGAACTGACTCCTGAGAATTGTCTTCTGGCCTCAACACCAGTGCCATTGCATTTCAGTCATGAATGGAGACACGTGCGCGCACACACACACACACACACACACACACACACACACTCACGAGAGAGAGAGAGAGAGAGAGAGAGAGAGAGAGAGAGAGAGAGAGAGAGAGAGAGAGAGAGAGAGAGAGAACAGGAGTTATTAGCATGGTGTTAAGATAAAAGAACACACACTTACAGAAATCAAAATGCTATGAAGTTATTATGTTGCTTGGGCTCCATATGGACCTGAAGAGGCACAAGGCCCAACTATATGACTATTTTATCCAAACAAAACAATAAAGAATACTTGGGTTACCATGATATCTACACTGATTATAAGCCACTAATAATATATAATATAAGATAGTAACTGAAATGTAACACTAAACTCTGTGATAAATAGGAAACAAAGGCGAAGGGAATTTGTCTTCACAAAGTAATGTATGTTTGTTTGTTTCTAATAACTGTAATTACTCCCAATGGCCTATAAGTTGGTAGAAATTGTGCACTATTGATCATTAGGTGTCATTTTAAAGTTCATTTGTCTATCTTGCTTTATTTTAGCGAACATTCATCTATCATGTCTGACCCATACTTTTCTTGAGCTTAGGGCTTAGTTTTTATAAGATTTTATATTTCAATACTTAAAAGGTTCTCTCAGAGTCACATATTGTGGAAAGTTGTGAAGCTTTGAAATCTACGCATGTCTGTTTAAATTTATTAAAAGTTTTTTAATTATTATTTTTATTTTATGTGCACATTTGTGTGTGTGTGAAGAATTAAACCTGGGTCCTCTGGAAGAGTAGTCAGTGCTCATAACTGCTGAGCCATCTCTTCAGCCTCTTGTTTAAAATTATTAATTAATTTATTTTGCAATACTGGAAACTGAACCTGGGGACTCATAAACACTAGGGAAGTATTCTACCACTGGGTTATAATCTGAATTTATTTTCTATAGTATTATTTAAAGATAATGGTAAGCTAACAGATTCATAACACAGAAATAGGGAGAATTTATATAAAATAAACATACACATACTAACTTATTTGAAGTTCTCAAACATGCTCCATTTCCTTTTCCAAATTCTATATCCTGGGTCAATTTCTAACTCTCAATTCTTCTGCTTCAGTTTTCCTAGTGCTAGTATTATTGGTGAACAATTATGGCTTTGTGTGTAATGGTATGGTGGTATGGTTGTGTGTGGGTGTGTACCATTCATTGATACACATTGGGTATCTTCCTATATCACTCTGTCTATTTTATTTCCTTGAGGCAGGTTCTTTCCTTGAACCTAGAACTTGGCTTCCCCTCACCTTTTGGCCAGCCTGGGTGGGTGTTGGAGCAAGCTCTAGCAATCCCCTAAGTCTCCGTTCCCCACAGGGTTGGGTATAGTTGTGCACATGGCTATGACTTGCTTCCCCCTGCACTGAGCTGTCTCTCTAGCCCTCCAAGTATGCTTTGATTGTTAAATAACACTGACCTTTTTTTTTTTTTTTTTAAAGAGTATAAACCACCTAATTTACTAAAACTTCCATTAGTGTGGATGTCTAGTAGACCTATTTGATTCTGGTAATTCTGTACATCTACCAAAAAACATTTCAAAGAAGATTGGATGA
Source organism: Phyllotis vaccarum (assembly GCA_033318265.1). Classification (NCBI taxonomy): domain Eukaryota; kingdom Metazoa; phylum Chordata; class Mammalia; order Rodentia; family Cricetidae; genus Phyllotis; species Phyllotis vaccarum. Next base: position 69,142,046 of record JARWLC010000006.1, read on the forward strand.
TGTCATTAGATTATTATACAAAGAAAAAATACAATTATTATTTGTACACCATTTTTCTCTGGAGAATCCAAAGCTATGGGAAATCTTTGATTAGTATATTACTTTAAGGATACTAGTATATATGTAAAAAATATTAAGTTTCATTTTTATAAAACAAGAAAATGAATATACAAAGTCAATGGCTTTCAAGTTAGTATTGTAGTGCTTAAGCCAAAATAGAGCACTAAGGACTTTATATTCTTGGACCAGGGAACAATGTTCTATAATATTTTGTCTGTGAAAGTAAGATCTTTTGGAATTAATATTTATAAAATTAATGTTTATTACATACACCCAACCCTTTTTTGAGACATAGTCTCATAATGTAGCACAGCCTGGTTCCAAACTTAGGCTCTTCCAGCTTTATCCTTAAGTGCTTAGTATACCCATGTATACTAAGCTTGCTTTCTTCTCTTTCCCTCCCTATCTCCTTCTTTTATAGATTATATTAGAATTATTTTCATGTAGTTTGTCACTAAATCTTTAATAAGACTATTAAAGGGGCAGGCTCTTCACCTTAAGGTAATAGAGGAGCTCATTTATACTCTAAGTCGAATGCATCAAATTCCATTCAGCTTGCAAAAATAATTAGATTCAGGGCAACATTTGTTTATATTTATTTTTTATAAGACAATTTTCAGATGTAGATTTTATAAAATTCCTATTCTTGATATAAACTCAGCACTTTTCATCTTCATTTTTTCATCAAAATGCCATTCTGTGGCTGTCTTTGAACCACATCGCACAGTCTGGAAGCCTACCTGGAATGGTGACTACTTACTGGCTCTGAGAATGTTCTCCTTGCTGCTGCACCTGGACTGCACCTGCAGAAAGAGCACAGACTCAGTATCTTAGGGCTGATAACAGGGACTGCCAGATAAGTATGCTTAGTGGGCAAGCTCCTGAGGTTTAGGAGAAAAGGTTTTATTTATCTTGGCTATCACATCATGTTAGTAAACGTCTATTACATTTAAGTCATTTTTACTTAAAAAATGAGTTCCAAAAATATTTCAGTTACAATATTATAAATTGGACAAAGATAATACCCAAAGCATTTTATATGTATTTGAGATCAGTCCAGGTGGCCCTCCATATCTGTGGGTTTCATATCTGCAGATTCAACACACTGTGGATCAGAAAATAAGAGGAAAAGGGAAAAAAAAAAGGAAGAGAAGATAACCGACAACACAGAACACCAGCACTACCACCTATATCTGTACTGCACATGTGACCTTCATTTTCTTGTCATTATTTCTTATAGAATACAATATAGCAATTATTTACATAGCATTTGTATTACATTAGGTTGTGAAATAGAGATGAGGGCTGCAGATGTGGCTCAACAGAAGAGCACTTGTCTATTAAGCTAGAGACAACATAAGTAAAGTATATGGTATGTACTTAGGCTGTATGTAAGTAGCATATGCCATTTCATTACATGAGACTTGGAAATCTTTGGATTTGGTATCTGTGGCTGTCTTGAAATGAACTTGTTATGGATATTTGAAGATGACTATATATGGGAAAAATTCAATACTATATATTCAGTTGTGGATATCAATCCTTAATCTAAAGATATTTTGTATATGTCTTGACTAGAATAATAATAAAATCCAAGTAAAAATCAAAATAGAATATTCTATTGTGACTTTTATCATATATATGTTAATAAGGAGAAAAGAAAAATTCTTATCTGTAACATTTACCTTTGATGGTATAATTTTCATTAAGGCTGGCTATGAAAGATGTTTCTGTTGGGAATGAGTTAAATTTGGGTCCTTTAGTATCCAGTTTTAGGTGCACGTACAATTTGTCAATTAGGGCTCTTTATGCTCTAATTGAAAATTTAGGTTAAAGTAGTATATTTCTTTTGAAGTTTGCCAAATGGCTGTATTCAATGGCCATGTTGAATGGTACTGTTATTAATTTCAAATATAATTTTATTCAAGGTCCACACCTATTCCTCCCACTCCACAGCAGCTTGCCCCAAATGGATATATACACAACAAAGAACTTTCTGTAGGTTAACACAATCTACTAATATATGAAACAGTTTATGAAAGGAATGTTGTAACTTAGGGTAGGTTATGGCTGTCCTTCCCTGAAAAAACAGTTAATGCTTAAAGAAATAATAATAAAGATGCCATGAGCAGACAAAAGCAAACAGATAGCAAAAACCAAAGCAAATAAATCCAAAGACAGACAGACAGACAGACACACATAGAAAATCAAATTACAAATGTTAGTTATTCTCTTTTTGCCCAGATTGCTTAAGTAGTTTTAGGTATAGTACAATGACCTTAATCCAGAATAAAAAAAAAATCTTATGTTCTTTTATTTACAAGTCCTATTGAAGATCAATTCTGGACCAAATGAGAAAGAAATTAGTGACTTAAATAAAATAAGACATGGAAGAAGATATGAGAACAAAGAAAAGAAAAAGGAGAGAGAGAGAGGGAGAAAGAGAGAGAGAGAAATATTAAATCTGGATGATAAAGAAAACATGGGCTTACAGAAGGGGGACAGTGTATAAATGGAGAATGTTCTACTACTTCTTATTGAAAATTCACAGTCAAGAGATAAGTGTAACTAATGAACTTTCTGCAAAAATAAATAAGCAATTTGCATACCATGGAATGAAAACAAGTGTAACTCTACTACTACAGTCTTAACGGAGAAAAGAAACACACCAACAGATAAATTAATAGAAAAGCTTAATAAAGAGAGATACTACATTGGAAAAAGTGACTCAAAGAACACAAGAGAACGCTAAAAGCATGGGAAGAAAATCTGGGAGAAAGAAGAAAAAGAAAGAGGAAATGTTGAAAGACAAAACAGTTCAAAGAAGTCAAATGGAAGTCAAGAAAGTCTTCAACAAGATGTGAAACAAGATGTGAAGGAGCCAAACCCATCGCGCAAAGCAATGTTTGCGAGTGGAAAGTAGCTCCTTTGGTCAGTAATAGTTACTCTTAAGTCGTAGCCTCTACTCCTCCAGAGTTCATCTTTAAGCCCTTCCAATCTAGAGTGGAGCTAGTGTATGGATAGAAACAAGAAATTTACAATGAACAGTGCAGTTCAGATGAGTTGTTCAAATTGTCTCATAAAACAAACTTACACAATGTCTATTATATACATTTGCTAATGTATATAATGGGAACGGTAGTAAAGAACTCCCTTGAATTTTCTAATCGAACCAAAGCAAACAAAAATATTCTTCCTGCTTCTCTAAATGACTTTAAAATTAACAACCCCCCACAATTCTTTATAATATGAACAAAAACCCCACATTACTTTTTTTATACCTCAGTTTGGAACCACATATTTCAAACAGCTTTAGAGGAGACAATTGGAGAACCAAAACAATTCAGTTCTCTGATAAAGGACCCTTTATCAAGGTGTGCAAATTGCCACAAGCAGTGCAATTAGTGTTTCCACTTACATTACATTGGCTGTTGAACCAGATTTGAGAGAAACTATTTTTTAAACCAGTGATTATAAGACTTCCTTTATTTAGTAATTTTAAATGTGTACCTAAGGGGAAACAAACCGAAGAAAGTAATTTTTAAAAGTTTACTGTTATTGTATGCATGGAATTAATCTATGCTACATAATGTCATATTTATAGTGTTATTTATTTTTTTATAAAATCTTAATATAAAGGTTTTTATATAACATAGTATAATGGAGTTTAATTTTAAAAGATAAGAATATCAAGTTTTATTTCATTTTGTTTTGTTACTTGTTTAAACAGTGGAGGAAAGGAACATGTGAAATATTAAACAATCTGAGATTGTGAGAATGCACTAAATTTTTAAGGGAAGAAAATGAATGGTTAAGTGAAAGGCATACTATTAGAATCCTTGTTATTTATCCTGTTGGACCATATTATTTTATTGTAATTAATAACTAACTTATTTTATAGCATAAACAAATGATTCTCCCTTATATAGGAATCAAAACAATGTAAGAACAGTGTATTTTATCAAAGTAAATGGAGGAAATTACAAAAAAAAACAAGATTGACTGAAAACACAGGTATTCACAGGTATACAAGACATCAAATAATTTTTTGGGGCATGTGTTTTCACATGAAACAGAATTCTTAAGATCACATTGCTTTTAAATAAATCTTAAGATATGAAACAGAAACAAAAGGACAACACATAATAAATGGTAAGGAGCAAAAGTAAAAATGCCTTTTAAAAAAGCTGAAAAAATTTTAACAAGCAGCCACAATCTTTAGAGACAGATAAGTTACTTACCTTCTGCTTAGGTCATAACAAGAATAGCACAGTGTTTAAAGTCAGCTCTTCATTACAGGAGGTACAATTGAAAGCCATAGGTTATAATAACATAAAACACTACACAGAAATGAAGATTCTTCCAGTCCAACATGAAAAGCTAACTCTTTTAGGAGAAAATTTTAACTTACGTTTAATGTAACATGAACAACTGAAGGTGTAAATGTCAAAACATATCAATAACATACAAATCTCATACCAAAAAGGGAGTAACAGAAACAGCTTAATCACTCAGGACACAGAAGTTAAATATGATTGTAATTTGTGATACATAAAGGAAGGCACATACCGCTAATGGTGAAAGATGCATGCATAATGTATAACCATTGACTTATGTCCCCAGCCCCCAGCCCACTTATACATACAAAAAGGTCCACTAACAATACAGGGAAAGAATGTAGTGCCAAGCTGTTATGAAGAAAGCAGGACACACAGAAGCACAGCAGTGGTCATGTGATTTGAGAGGTGTTCTTCCCTTAAACCATCCCATCACCATGCTCATTTTAAAGAAGCCAGGAAAAGATTCCCTTTGAATGCTGCAGGTAGCTACGAGCCCCCAGCTAGAAGCTAGAGTGTGGAATTTTGATCACCGTTCCCTGTGATGTCAGGGGCTCTCCAATGGAAGCCAGATGAGTCCAGCCAGTTACTAGAGTAAGGAGGACTGAGACAAATGAAATTAAGCCCATGCTGAGGATAGGCTCATTACAATATTAGGACGCAAATATTCAAATAAGGATCTTATGTGATTGTAGGGAACACTAATTCAATCTCACAAAACTACTTCTGTTTTGCTGCTCCCAAGGCTTATTCATGTTCTTTCTCTTAGAAATGCTATAAAACATGGTTCACATGGAAAAAATTCTGAGCAGTTGGAAAAATGGGGTCCAAATCAAGAAGAAAATAAATCATTTTCTCTAATAAAGACCACAAAAATCATTTATAATTTTACCATGACTAGTAACTGAACAGTAATGACACTTTAAATTCAAAATTAAGATTCTGCATATTTGCTTAAGTGTATAATCTGAGAAGTTAATCTGATTTGGAAAGATACAATTTAATTTTTTTATATTGTTTAAAGACAAAAATATTTATTCACTTAGAAACTAAATTTCCTATGGACTTTGCTCTCAATAAATATAACTTAATATATGGGCTATTCTTGTCAGTAGTAGGGTCACATCAACTCATCAGAAAAACACCTCCATGCACCTTGTTTTTCTATTATTAATAGCATTACTTAACTTCATCTGTTTGTGAGTGTGCCTGTCTGTCTGAAATGACCTTTTAAAATTCATGGATGACTCCCAATTTAGTTAGGAGATCTGTGACTGTTTAAAGATTAGGTACCATACTTTTTCATTCTGTTCTTAAGAGGCCAGAATACCTTGATTTTTCCTGAAGAATGGCGTCAGCATTTTAGGTGGTGTGTTCTCCCATAATCTTAGTTTACTTATAAAAAAAATACAAAAGTTTTTAGGGCTCAAAGGAAATAATGCTAATGTGAAGCTATAAAGAGGGAAATAACCATCAGTAGTTGTTATGGTAATGTATTCACAGACAGTTCTAACACAGTCTGTGACTATACACCCTTCCCATTACACTTTCCTAACTAGATCAGAATCGAGTAATTACTTTTAACCCCTTAAAGAGGAGCCTCCAACAAACATGTATTGTTTTAAGATTTCATTAGGGATTGGCCAGGACTTTTCAGAAGTGTCATAGCCATATGGCCACATGAAAAACAAACAAAAGTTTTGCTTTAAATAGCATTAAGTCAACAACTTCACAGTATTAGACTTATAAGTCCTGTTGCCTTCTCAGTTCTTACGTGCAGTATGGAGTATTGATCAAAATGTGTTTTTTTTTTCTTTCCAGAGTGGCATTCATTTATTACTTTATTAGAATAAATCAGTACATAAGAATCTGGCTTAATCAAGACTAAAAATTATTTGTATTTAATTACATCTGTGGAACTATAACATATATTCAACAGAAGAATAGAGAGACTTTTTGGTTTGCTTAGGACGTGGGAGGCAGCAGAATAAAGAGAAACATTATTTGAAATTTAGTGGTTTCCTTTTCTTAGTTCTTTGATGTTGGACATCTATCATTTGGAGCTTTTAATTTCCTCAAAAACAAAATGAAGAAAATTAATTAGAATAATGTATGTAAACATGAAAAAGAAGCATAAATCTGTTCTGATACGGGTCTTCAGTTTATAGGTTGTATGTAGGTAAAATCTGAAGCACATGAGAATTAAACATTTCCAACAGTTCATACAAATGACAAGAGATTGCAGGTTTTTTTAAAATGAAAGTTTCATAAAAAGATTGAATGAAAGTCTGAGATTAGTTGTGCAGAGATTAACCTAGTTCTGTTTTGGATGTCTTTAGTCAGCTTATTTCCTCTCTGTGGGTTTTAATTTCTTTATCAATAAAATTAACATGCTTCTGGAGCTTTAAGTGAGGTCAATGTGATTTTTAAAGAACTCTAAAACATCTTAAAAAGCCAGGGGTTCATTCCCTCGGATAAAGAAATAAAATTCTAAATCTTTCTGTTTAGAAACCTGAATCTAGTATTCTTTTTATTATGAGCTTAAGCAACAAACCATAAATTATTAAACTTTATGTGTGGCATCTTAAAATGCCATTGATGTTCAACATAATTTCAAGTTATGGGAGTTACTAAACCTGGTCTTACAATTTGATATTTAATAAATTTAAATAAGCATTATTATATCACATTTGCCTTAAAAAATTTTAAGATTTCCATTTATTTGATCTTTTTTACCCCTGCAATGAAATATGTATGCTTTGGCAGAGTACCAAGGGAAATAGTGGCAGAAGCAAGTCAAAATAAACAAACAAAAAAAATCACCAGAATAGATAATTTTTAAGCCTTTTTTATTTGTAGAATTTTGTGGCTCTAATAAAATTTCCCACTATCATTATCCTTAGAGATTAAAAAAATTATTTATGTGTATATGTGTTTGTGATGTGTATAGTCAGTGTGTGCTCTGCCCATAAAAACTATAGCAGGGTTAGAGATGCTGTGAGCCACAGGACATAAGTGCTGAGAACCACACTCAGGTCCTCAGGAAGAGCACCAAGTGCTCTTAACTTCTGATCCAACTTTCCAACCCTCATTCTTTCCTCCTTCTCACATACTATATAAAAGGAGTACTTAAAAAAAAGTGTGAGCACACACAAACACAAGTGTGTGTATACACACAATTTGTCATCGAATTAGCCAATTGCCTATTTAAAATTCCTAACAAGAAATAAAACAGAAAATGGTTAGCTTAAAAAATTATAGAAACTCTCAATAATTTCTGCTTGACAGTTTTCCTTCTAGTTTCAATGATGAATTAAATGGTATACTCATTTAGCACACATACTTAAAATCACTGGTGATCTCTCTCTCTCACACACACAAAGGCAAGTGTGTGTGCACATGCATTCATAGCAGACCTTGAAGTCTATGCCATTGTTGACTACAGATACAAAGCAAGAGTACCATCTATCAGCAATGTATAGCATAAGTTTCTGTAGGCACAGAGACATTTTTATATGTAAAATGTTTATAAATGCTTTTTGAGGGACAATTTGTAAATTTACCAATTTAATACCAATTGTTATCATCTTGAATTCCATTGAACTCGCTTATGCCTCAGGTTTAAATGAAGTTTTTTGATTTTCTTTCCTTTCCCCTTCCCAGAATTGACTTCTAAATGAAGCTAGACCTGCTGCAGGCTCCATAGTGAAGTGAATCATAATCACCACAGAAAGCCAACACTGATTTTATACTTATTTATAAATTATCTGATGAGTTCTTTTTCTGTTATCTAAGAGAACACAATAGTATTATAGTACATAGAGTCTTCTTAAGAAGATAAACTGAATAAGAAAAGTACACAAATAAAAGAAATATGTATTTCATTAGTGGGAAATGTTTTAAAGTCCTTTCTAGAGACAGATTTTATTCTAAACTCAAGGCAGTCTCAATTACTTACAGAAATTGTAAATCTTACACTTGTCTCCCCTTGCTATGAACAGTTTTGATCCGTTGTTATGAGAAATTTATTTCATTTCAATCTTGCTGTATGTGTGCACATTTGTTAGTGTGTTTATAGAGGTTGAAGAAAATCTAAGGTGTTGGTCTCTGTCTTTCATCTTGTTTGAGACAGGGTGTGTTGTTTGCTGCTATATATGTCAAGCGTCTGGAGATTTTCATGTGTCTGTCTTCCATATTGCTGTAGGAGTTCTGGAATTAAGAGACTTGTGTCTGGCTTTACACAGGATCTAGGGATCTATTTTCCAAATAAATACTTAACCCACACATTTATCTCCCAAGCTTTATTCTTAGGATTTTAATGTTGATTATAGCATAAAGAATATTATGGCACTTTTGACTAAGGACTTCTGAGTATTCATGACATTGTATTTCAATATTCAGGTCAATAATTATTTTGTAGAATAATATGTCTTTATTCTAGTGGTTAGAAGAAGATATTCCTATTGGTTTGAGGTTTCATGATAAAAATAGTAACAGAACTCAATCCTCTTGACTTCAAAACTCAATAATCTATACACAAATAGTTAACTCTTCAACTTAACAAGGGCAATTATTGCATTTCAAAAAAGATCTCTTTGGGTTCCACTGCCTTTGTTATTCTTAAATAGTTTACTTATTTATGGTGTATGTGTGCGCATGTGTGTGTGTGTTCCCATATGTGCTGATGGAGGTCAGAGGACACCACATGAGTATTGGTTTTCTCCTTCCATCATGTAGGATCTGAGGGGCGCATACTAAGCCATTTTGCCAGGTTACTTTTCTTAACAATGAGAAACAGAAAACAGGACTATGTACAGAGGATTGAAAACAAAACAAAACAAAACAACAAAAAACCTCCAAGACCCTAAAAAACAGTTTAAAGAGTAGTACTATGTGGTCAAGCTGTTTGCACTTGACTTTTGGCTTTACAAATTACACAATTAACATCATGTAAGTCATCACCTCTCTAGGTTTTTGTTTGTCACATATAAAATGATTAAAAATAATAAGATGTATTTATACTTACAGGATACTTATGAAGAACATGATAGATATATGTAAAAGCTTTAGTCAGAGAAGCTGTTTTAGAGTGAGCATTATGCAGGTGTTAGGCATTACTCTTGTTACCTACTGTCTGAATGCCATTCTGGATGTATAATAAAAAATGTGAACTAATTCTCTTGCGATTGACAGCTTTTGAAAGATCAAGTAAGGTTAATTTAAGCAGTTTTGATAAATAAGTATAAGAATTACTAACTTAAAAATTCATTTTAAAGAAAGACGTGATTAGTGAGGTAGAAATCTCAATCACTGAGCAAAAATCACACGCTTTCTGGCAACTCTGGAAGTTATACATATTTTCCTTAAATATGAATTTAAAGATACTCAGTTTCTGTTTAGATATGATATACTTAGTTTTCATATTTAAGTACTTTGTCATATAACTTTTTCATTTATAAAATAAACTAATATACCATAAAACATATTGCTAAATTGTTTACCTTTTAAACCAATGGATGCTACATTTCAGTGTTAGTAAAAAAGCAGGGCTTTTATTTCTCAAAATGCTTACCTAGCACTCAAGAGGCACATGGAAAATATACAAAAACTTTTTTTTTTTTTTTTTTTGTAAAGTAGCAATGAGCCAGAAAAGTGTAGGTGGTTCCTTTGTCAAGTAGAGATAAATGCCAAGCTATCTGGAGTTTTATATCACAGCAATGAGTGGTTCATTCTGCATTGTTAATCAAAACTTCCAAGATCATACAGAATAAAAAATTAGATGACAGTTTGGTGTTATAAAAAGTCTACATTATAAACTAGTATAAAATTTCATTTTTAGTTTCTCTGAATGCACAAGTTTGGGTATCTGGCTAAATTGGACAGAGATCAAGTGGAGAAAACAAACTCTTGTACAAACTGCACCTCTACTGTATAGACAAGAGAAAACTGTGCCTAAAGTTAACTTTTCAAAAAGAGTAAACTCATGACTCATAAATATAAAATGAGTATGTACCTAAGATTTTATCTAAAGTATTGTGAAAACTGGTTCAAAGAGAATTACATATACGTATGCATGTAATTGCACAATTATGCACACATACAAGGGCACCACCAGGAATGTTAGAACTAAACTTACAGACAGATCAATAATAAAGAAAAATTCACCCAGGGACACAATATTCACTTCTGTAAGTTTTAGGATTTGATGTATGAGTCTATTAAAAGTGTTGCATAGTGCTGAGAAAGGAAAGGAATAACACCACAGATGGCGCTCTAGAGAGGACAGCCACTAGTCTTTGAGTGCTTTTAAACTTTCATAATTTTATCTGATATTTTTAAGGCTTGGAAACATTTATACCTATTAATGAATTCTAATTTGGGACTTTGTCTCTTTCTGTATGCCTTTGTTTTCTAAGACTGCATTCAGTTCCTTTTACAGTTACTTTAAATGGATACATTTTTGGCAATATTAAAATAGTTCCTAATGTTTGCAAATGAAATGAATTTATAAAAATACTTTAAAATTATAATTTAAAGCACAACTTTAAAGACTTATTATATAATTTATATAACACTGTTTGTATGTGATGCTGGGGATTAAACTCTGGAATTTGTGCATGCTAAGCAGTCAATCTACCACTGAATTACATTCCCTCACATCACAACACACTTATTTTTAAAATTTAAAATTATTTATTTTATTTTTAGATACTATAATGACATCATTTCTGCCTTCCTTTTTCTCCCTCCAAATTCTCTCAGATACATACCTGTCCTTGTTTTTTTTTTAACTTATGACTGCTTTTCTTTGTTGTTGTTACGTATATAAATGTATGTAAATATATTTAAGTACATAACACACTCTTAAATCCACAAGTACAACCTGCTCAGTCTGTACAATATAAAACTTGTATGCATATTTTCAAGGGTTGACCATCTGGTATTAGAAAAAAACCGGTGAACACTTTCCACCAAAGAAATAGAAAGACTATTTCTCTCTCCTCCTCATCTATCCCTTTGTATTTCCTTATTTTTAAATTGAGGTTCTTTCAATCATAATTTTGAATAATTAACTGAAGCTTAATAAGATTCAGCCAAGAAAAAGCAAGAATGAAAATGAGAATAACATTTCCTATGGGAAGCACAAATATGTTTGGCATAATCCAGACATTACATTATACTTTTGGATGAAGATACACTTCAAAGACCCTACGCTAGAAAAAGAAAAACTAAGTGATCACAAGCGGGGAAAAGGAGATTCTTTTTGCTACAGTATTGTTAAATATAGCTTTGTATGTAGTTTGAGCTGTCTCAGTACACTTCCATTCATTATCTTGTAAAACTGTAGATTTAATCTACACTGCTGGTTCTCCAATGCTTGTGAGAGTTCACATTTATAACATCCTCAGGATAAGCAAGACTAGATTATTTTAGATATAATGAACTTCATCTAAGTGTACGCTGTAGGTCCAAAGAAATATGCTTATCTGATCAGGCACATATCTATGTTAACTTTTGTGGGTAGAGAGATGGCTCAGCTGTTAAGAGCACTGGCTGCTCTTCCAGGAGACCCAGGTTCAATTTCCAGCACCCACATGATAGCTCAAAACTGTCTGTGACTCCAGTTCCAGGAATCTGACACCTTCACACACATATACATGCAGGCAAAACACCAATGCACATAAAATATAAATAAACTACTTTAAAAAATATATGTTATAAATTTTAAACCATTAGTTCACATGTATAATATATCATTCATTTATTGAATAATATTTTTTGGTAGGTAGTAAAACATGACTAAGACCCACAAAGACCTTGCTATGTTGGAGCTTGCATCCTATTAAAAGCAGAAAGATAAGAGCACTTTAGACAACATAGACTCATATATCTGAATGATTGGTCACTAAGGAGTGGCACTATTAAGGTGTTGCTGGACAGGTGAGGCCTTATTGGAGGAAGTGTCACTGGAAGTGAGCTCTGGGGTTTCAGAAGTCCAAGCCAGGCTGGCCAGAGTCTGTGTCTGTCTGTCTCTCCCTTCTTGCTACCTGACAGTGTGGATATACATCTTTCAGCTACCATGTCTGTTTGCATGCCATCATGCTTCCCCCCAAGATGATAGTGGACTAAATCTCTGAAACTGTAAGCCAGCCCCAATTAAATGTTTTCCCTTGTAAGAGTTACTGTGGTCATGTTGTCTCTTCACAGCAATAGAACACTGACTGAGTAAGAGTGGACAAGGATGACTTCGGAGTAAGCAAAACTTCAGAGATGAGGTAGTCAGATGAATATCTAGGGGATGAACTAACAAGGCAGAGGGAACTGCTATTATCATGTAAGGATCAAGGAGTGTCTTGAATTATCGTCTTGTGAGATTAATTTGTGAGCTAAACAAACTAACTGAGGCAGAACAGTTAGAACTAGCCCTGGTATTTAGTAAAGGCAAAATATGCATTTCTTTGACATTAATAACTTGGGTAATGATGATTATAGCTATAGTATGATATATCAACCATAAAAGTTGAAGCACCAAAATTAAATTTCTCAAGTCATTCTGGCTTAGAACTGTTTACAACTTTTTCCAAGCAAAGTAAGATTTGTCAGGAAGGCCAAAGAGTGGAAACAGAAAGAGGCACAGGTGATAAGACTTAAAGTTTCCAGCAACATGAGATTAAAGATATCTTTTGGAATATATTTGGTATTTTTGGAAACTCAAGGAAGGAATTTCTGAGAAAAAGGATATAAGGGCAGAATTTAAGTCAGTTGCAGAGAACAGCATGCAAAAGGTTTTAAGTTCTATCTAGTATTGAAGAAATCTAGATGATTAGCATATGAATTGTTTGTCATTATCTGTATTTTAACATTCATTGGAAGTGTTTCATTAAAAATGTTACCAGAAAAGGGAAGGAGCTAATTAAAGGACTGCCACCACCAATAAACCTTTTAGATTATATTTTTCTAACAGGATTTGGTACCATCTAAATATCTTTATATAGTCTTTATTCTAAGAACAAACACAATGCATTTAGATCACAGCTATAAAGACCCCTGTTCAGTGGTAGCAATAACTGAATAATAATCTCAGGTTATTTTAGTTTTTCCATGTATTTTGAACTTTTGAAACATAGATTTAAACTGATAGGTTGGTCAAGTTGTAGAAAACATAAAATAATCAAAGATATAGAAATAACTGTAAACTACTTTTCATCAAAGATTGGGGAAGCTGAGAGAGTTAGATGGCTCAATCATTTTACTTACTTTGATTTTCCTTAAAGCATTTTTTGATAAAAAAATAAGAAAAGCTTGGTAACTCAGTCTAGAAAAATGACTCAGGAATATAAAAATTAGCCCTCCAATACAAACTACTTCCTTAAGAGCAAATGAACAGGTGGGATTGTTTACTCTGTACCTGGATAAAAAAAGAACATTGGCTTACTTTCTAGTAAAACAAATGCATATATGAGATAAGATGAACATTCAGTATCTCTGAAGGATGCTAATCATTTGACTTCAAAAACAATACTCCTAATAAATGTTTAAAATATTGAGTGCAACTTGGAGGTTTATCAACTACTTTGAAACTGCCATGGGTACAGAGATATATGTTGGATGTATTTTAAGTTCGATGATTTTGCTGTGAAATATTACAGCAAAGCAACAAAAATCAGCCTTAATTTGATTGAAATGACTTCCACCAAATATGATGACTCAACATATCCTTAAAGCTCACCTGGCAGTTCTCACTAGCATCCTCTTTTGTCTTTCCTATTCTTCAGCACAAATACATTACTTGAGGGAATGACTTGGCAACACCTATCTTTAGATTATTTATGCTACTTTTATCATTTTCTGGCAAACACAATAGAAACTCACAATCTGCAGTTCAATAGAATTAAAGGGAATAGATCACAATAGTGTTCTTCTCTTTCAGTTCATGTGTGCATAGGAGCACTTTCAAAGAGCCATACTTTAGTCATGCTATACTTCTCAGTAAGATACTTAAACATGGCAACTCAAAAAAAAAAAAAAAAAAAAAAAGGCCTAACTGTTATTAGTAGCAAGTTGTCAAAAATAGCAAGTTGGCTTTTTATGATTCTAAGCACATGGAAAATATCAGAAACAGTCTGTTCTTCTCTTACTCTGAGGGATAAGGAAAATAGATATTATTTTTGAAAACTATGGCTATAGAAAGTTCATATGACTCTGAATTCCATGACTCCAGCACTTCATGGAAGTCACCCTTGTTCCAAAAGGAGTTGCTTCTGCCTTTAACTTTGTAAATGGAGTTAGAGGAACAGAACTAGTTAAGCACTGAAATAGTGACAGGAACAAAAGCTACAGCTGGTCTCCTTCCTTCAATGTTCCTCTTCTACATCCTCCTTTTCTCTTCACAACACTTTCCTTCCCCTCTTCTTCATTCTTTTCCTCTTGATATGTAAAACACCTGATGCCAGCACAGAGTATTTTCTCTCCTTCAAGTTATATGTGTGTGTAGTCTTCAACTATAACTCAAATCCAATATTTTACTCATTAAAATAATTTCATAAAACTCTTATTTGCTAAATAACTTGCTTTCACTAATGATTGTTACTACAGTTTAAAAGACAGATTTGTAAATGATGCTTCAAGGAACGTATATGGTTCCAATTTATTGACGAATGCATAGTTATTCATATGCCATTGGAAAGTGAGTCTGGATTACCAAATTTTGAGAAGTCAGTACAATAAAATAAGCATATCTATTAATTAATCTGGCATCATATACATGTAACCATATTAGAATTTTTTTAAAGTTCATGTATCAGACATGATTAGACATTTTGATGCTATTTCTCAGTTTGTTTCTAATGATAGATTACTATGTCTTATCTTTCTATTATTCTATTATTTCAAGTAGATTACAGCAAACTTTGAATAATAGGTATAGTACAATTAGGAATATTAAAACTATAGTTAAGATTAATCCACAGAGGTGAAATATGCAGTTTTAAGAGACAGTAAGCATGTCTTAGCTTAACAGAGGTGGCTAAGGAAAGATTCAGCATGGCTAAAGTGAACACCACAGGGCTCAAAATATGTACTTAGATTCAAATGTGTGAACTTTACAAAAAGACAAAATTCATTTTCAAAAACTATATTTCCTATGCATATGTGAATAATTCTAACATATGATGATAATTGGAATCTCCTTCCAATTGGGTCTCTTATGCAACTCTCAAATGTATTAAATAGTAAATAGCAAAACTGAAGAAAGATTATAAGGTATAAAGAGTTGCATTTTCAATAAATTTCATTTTAAATAGTAGAAACATGTTATCATTTTTCAAAGCTGTCTATATTTGGAAAATTAATTAAATAAGCCTTATTGACAGTTTTAGAAAAATAGATACAATCTTGCTGTGGATATTCCTTCTGTACATGGTGTGAATATATATCGATATGACTGCAGCAAATAACACTGACTGGCCAATGGCTGAATAAGATAAAGTTAGGTGGGAGAGCCAAACTGAAAATTAGGGGATGAGGAAGAATGGAATCAGAAGGGACACCAGCAAGCTGCGGAGGAAGCAGAATGTATAAACAAGGAGGAAACAAATCATGAGCCAGGTGGCAAAGCATAGATAAGAAATATGGGTTAATTTAAATGTGAGAATTAGGTAGTGACAAGCCTGCACTACTGACCAAGAATTTATAATTTATTAATTGTAAGCTTCAAAGTGGTTACTTGGGACTGGGTGTCAGGATGGAAAACTTCTGCCTACACTACCTAGATACTATACTATATGGATATTATATACACACTATACTGTACTAAGAAGAAATATGTGCCCTAAAGAAGTGTTGTGAAATTTTAAGAATTGTATAATAATAAACTGAAAACCTTAATCTGCTCCAGGAAAAATCTGTATTTAGAAAATGCTTTTGGAGACTGAACAGTATTTTGATGCGTTTTAAAATAGACCTCTTATATCCATTTTATAAACACAGATCCACAAATATGATTTTTCACAAACATTAAATCATAAATATTTATTTTTAATTATGTGTATCTATGTGTGAGTATGTGAATGCTAGTGCAGGTGCCTAGTGCTCAGAGGCATTGAGCCTCTAAAGCTGAAGTTTACTAGTGGTTGAAAGTTGCCAAATGTAAGTACTGGGAACCAAACTCAGGTCCTTTGGAAGAGCAGCAGCAAGCATTGTTAACCACTGAGCTATCATCTCTCCAACCCTGAATTTTATTTAGTTTTTACTCTAAAAATAGTTTTAAATTTTAGATGATGGTTTCTAAAATGACAATAATTTAGAAAATTCTTTTTTTTTTTTTTTTTTGAGACAGGGTTTTTCTGTTTAGCCATGGCTGTCATGGAACATTCTTAGTAGACCAGGCTGGCCTCAGACTTAGAGAACGACTTACCTCTGCCTCCAAGTGCTAGGATTAAAAGTGTATGCCATCACACCTGGCTCTGTATTTAATTTTTATGACATTCTCTACATATTTAATAAGACAGTATTCATACTGTAGTAGACATAAATAGCCTTAGCACAACTCAAAGCATATACAACCAAGAGAAAAAGTCACAATCAATCTCAAGCTTAACATTCATGTATGATATCAAAATGAATTAGACATTTAAGCTCAAAACGTGTTTTGGGTTTTGTTGTTGTTAGAACTATATTAAAAAAAAAACACACCGAAATTTGACATCTTAATATGCTAGGTACTCAGAATTAAATAAAACTGGAAAAGTTTAGATGCTGTGTGGGGCCAGCTTAGTTTACAGAGAGAATGTCAGGCTTCCAAGCAGGCCATGATGGTGCCACACCTTAATCTTAACCTGTATGTGAAACAACTGGGTGAAGAGGGTATTTAAGGCAGCCATAGAAAGATGGAACAGGCAGTAGAAGCCACAAGGAGGAAGGCTGAGGAATCTGGAAGACAGCTGGGTGAGATTTGACTGTGGTGTTTCCTCTCTTTGACATCTCAGCCTCTCCCTGAGATCTGGCTCTGAGTTTCCTTTATTCATGTTACACTTGGCATCCAACTTTGGGGAACGAATTCCTCCCCCTCCCTACCCAAAAAACAGCACTTACAGGCCAGAGCAACACTTGGCCAGAAGAGTATTTACAGGCTGGCTAGGCTTTCTGTTTTGAGTTAGCCTCCAGTCTTAGGCAGACCAGCCACACATGTTTCTGTTTCGCTTTCATCTGAGTAATTTTTCAGACAGTGGCCTCTTTCTCCTGGTGGGTTGTGGGTTGTGTGTGTGTGTGTTTTTCTCTATTTGGACCCCTCCTGGCTGCTATCACACTCAGTATCTGCCCCACTTCACAGTCATTTGAATCATCAAAGACAACTAGATTGGTGAGTGAATTGATTTTTTTTTTTTTTTTTTTAAAGGGGCATTCGTTTAAGGAAATGGAGGTTGTTTGGTTTTTCTGTGATCTTTCTCTAGATGATCTGATATTAGAACCAGTGAAGGAAAAGATAAATAAAGTAGATGGGACATTCATAATGTTTATTATATGATTTATTATGCATTTTTTGGTTTATGTTTTATCATTTAAAAAATCAACTAATTGTAAATGCCAAGAAAAATGTCTTAAAAAAGCCTGTCGAGAGAGAACACAAAGTTCAAATTCAAACAAAGGAATATGAAGAACTGATATCAGCAAGGTCATCTAAAATTACACAAAACAGGCAACATTAATATATCTCATAACCTTTAGAAATTGAATGATAAATATAATAGAGAAGCTATTTGGGCTCCAGTACAAATGCTAGAATTAAGGAAAGTAAAATAAGCAGTTGTGACATATGAGATGCACTCACCATTTGCAAAACAAATGCTAAATAGCTGGTCATCTTGTGTCAGGATCATTCCTAAAGATTGGTTAGATATGGTTACTGCTGTTTTATAGGCTGGACTACTTTTACAATGGAAATCATGGTGGAAGGAGGATAAAACAATAGAACAAAGAAGCAAGGCCCAAGGCATAGAAATCTCCCAAGACCAACTTCTTGGGGAAGTGGATTATGCTGATATTGAAAGGTAGTCCTTATCCAATGAAGATATTCTGGCTATATGCTGCATGACAGCTTTAAATGCCTGGGATCTGACTGAAGAAATAGGAAAGAAAACTGAATAAACTGAATCATTCATGAAAGTAATTCAAAGCCCAAAAGAAACTTTAACAGACCTTTTGTACAGATTAACTGCAGTGGTAAACAGAATGGTACCGGACTCAGATGCCAGGTGATTAATAACTGAATAACTGGCTTTTGAGAATGCTAATGTACAATGTAGAAAATACTTAGACCATTAAAAGTAAGGTCAGCACCCTTGGAGGATTGGATTTGTGAGACAATCTAGAGGCTTATGACAGTGATAATAACTGGGTAAGAGAGCTTATTTCTAGAAGTATAAGAAAAAGTCAAAATATTAAATGTTATAATTGTGGAAGGCAATGTCACATAAAGATTGTAAACATGGCATTCCTAGAAACTGCTTTTGTTGGGAATAATCCCAAGAGCACGCCCCGCCCTTCTGGAGTATGCAGAAGGTGTGGAAAAGGAAGATATTAGACGAATGAGTGCAGATCAATAAGGGACAGACAAGGTAAGTTTCTGCCCTTGGGAAATACCCCGAGGGGGTTTTCAAAAGCCCCTTTATCAAATCAAATCTAATTTACCCTGCCATTGTGGAGGAAATACCTTCCCAGAACAATTAAAAAAATTAAAATCTATTTTAAAAAGTTATACTATACTGAATGATAGCAAATCTATATAAAAAAAAGAGAAAAAGCTCAGAAAATATTATAAAGCAAATTATACAAAGGCAAAAAATTAAAAGTACAAATAAATGATGTTATTATTGAAGGCTTATTGGACATAGCAGCAGATGTATCAATAATTTCACCAGAGTCATGGCATCCAAGTTATGCTCAGTTTTTGGGTATTGGGTTGATATCCCAGATAAAACAGAGTGCAAGATGGCTTGAGTGTAGAGGACCAGAAGGAAAGAGAGAACAATATTAAAGCCATATGTGGCGAAGACTGCTATAAATTCACGGGGATGAGATTTACAATAATAATGGAACACACACATTAATATTACTCCAAACACAGAAATAAACCATAAACTAGCACAGGTTTCTGGAAAAAACATTAGAATGTATTATGGTAAACAGTCACAGACCATTCAGGTTATACAGACAAGGCAAAACATCTGCTAATGTTTTAAAGATACCCACAGCACTACCTCTAAAATAGCTAACAGAGGAGCCTATATGGGTTCATCAATGGCCTCTAACAAAAGAGAAATTGCAGGCATTAGAGCAGCTGGTACAGGAGCAGTTAAATGCTCAGCATATAGAAGAATTAACCAGCCTTTGGATGTCTCCTATATTTCTTATTAAAAAGAAATCTGGAAAGTGGAGAATGGTAACAAACCTAAGGGTGATAAACAAGGTGATCCAACCAATGGGCTCTCTACAGTCTGGGATTTCTTTGCCTTCTTGGTTACCTAAAGAATGGTCTATTATAGTTATTGATTTGAAAGACTTTCTTTACGATACCTTTACAAGAACAAGACAAAATAAAAAATTGCCTTTACAGTATCCACTAATAATAAATTCTCAGCATGTAAAGAGATATTAGTAGAGGGGACTACGTCAAGGAATGCTGAATATCCCCACTCTTGCCATTATTTTGTACAAAATCCAGTAGAACAAATATGTAACAGATTCCCACAATCTTTAATTTATCATTACATGGGTGACATCTTATTGGCTTATTCAAATATCAATACCTTAGAAAAAAAATGTTTGAAGTAAAAAAAATTTTGCCTGGTTGGGGATTACAAATTGCCCCAGAAAAAATACTAAGAGGGGGAGTCCATTAATTATTTAGGCTACAAAATAGGCCAACAAAACATCAGACCCCAAAAGGTACAAATCAGGAGAGATAGATTGAAGACACTCAATGATTTTCAAAGACTACTAGGAGACATTACCAATTTATGACTCACTGTTGTAATTAAAATTGATGAACTAGATAATTTGTTTAAAACCTTAAATGGTGACAAGGACTTAAATAGTCCAAGAGAATTGTCACCTGAAGCTGGAAAGAATTGGCTTTGGTGGAAAAGAAATTACAGGATGCACATGTAGATTGTGTGGATCCAGACCTTAATTAGATTCTAGTTACCTTGCCCTCTAAGCATTCACCTACAGGAATTTTAATATAAAGGGAAAATTTTATATTGAAATAGATATTTCTTCAACATAAAAACCGAGTAAGAAATTAAAGATATACATGGAAAAGATTTCTGACTGATTTTTAAAGGAAAATTAAGACTTTTGTCAATTGACAGGAATGGATCCAGCATAAATTGTTGTACCTTTAACTAATGAAGAAATTGATCAATTATGGGTAGAAAGTGAACCTGGTAAAGATCCTGCAGTAATTTTTTTGGGGGAGATGTTAACAACAAATATCCTCAAAGCAAAATAATTGAATTTCTAAAGAAAATTAATTGGATTTTCCCTCGTATTGTACGAGATAAACCAATTTCTGGAGTCCCTACATTTTATACCGATGCAAACAAATCAGGAAGGGTAGGTTACAAATAAGAACATATAAGTGGCTAAAAGCCCTTATAATTCTGTTCAAAAGTCAGAATTATATGCTATCGTGATGTTATTTTACTGAACCTCTTAACATAGTCACTGACTCTCAGTATGCAGAGCTGTTCTACATATTGAAATGGTTGATTTTATTAATGATGAGTCAGAATTAACTTCATTATTTATTCTGTTACAAGAAATAATCAGGACTAGAAATCATCCCTTTTATATAACACACATTCAATCCCATATGGGTCTGCCAGGTGCTTTTGTACAAGGTAATGATTAAATTGATAAATTATTAGTAGGAAATGTACTAGAGGCCTCAGAGTTTCATAAAGAGCATCATGTCAATAGCAAAGGCTTAAAAAAAGACTTCTCTATCACTTTGCAACAAGTCAAAGAAATTGTAAAAAGGTGTCCCACCTGTTCCTTCTATAACCAAACTCCATTGCCAGCAGGAAGTAATCCTAAAGGTATACATAGAAATGAAATCTGGCAGATGGATGTTTTTCATTTTACAGAATTTGGAAAATTAGGATATGTTCATTATACAATAGATATGTTTTCAGGATTTCAATGGGCAACTGCTTTGAGCTCAAAAAAGGCTGATTCTGTAATCACACATTTTCTAGAAGCTATGGCCATTATGGGAATACCTGTACAAATAAAGACTGACAATGCTCCGGCATATGTCTCTAGTATAATGAAACAATTTTTTGCTTATTATAATATAAAGCATATTACAGGAATACCACACAATCCTACAGGGCAAGCAGTTATAGAGAGATCAAATCAAACTAAAAGGAATATACAAAATAATAAGGAATAAGGAATAAAAAGGAGTAAACATAAAGGAATAACAAAAACCCCTAGAGACAGACTACATAATGCTTTATTAACTTTGAATTTTCTCAATGCTAAGGAAAAGGAACAACAGCTGCTGAAAGGCATTGGACTATAGAAAAAACAGCTGAACTAAATCAGCCTGTCTACTTCAAAGATGTACTAACCTCTGAATAGAAGCCAGGATATGTGCTACATTGGGGAAGGGGTTTGCTTTTGTTTCTACAGGTGAAGAAAAGTTATGGATACCATCAAAATTAGGAAAGACTTGATTTGAATCAGAGAAATTTCATGAAAATAAGAATTGATGGCTCATCTGCCATATTACAATTCTTTAAGTTGTAAGAAAAAACAAAGGGTTGAGCAAGTTTTTGCTTTTGTCTTTACAGAAAACTAGAAACACCCATTTTCAAAAAGTTAAAAGACTGTAGATATCTATATGTCTAACGCAGAAGACAGGTTATCCAGAAAAATTTACAAGCAAAAGAGTACCAGGCCTAATGGTACCAGTATAGTTTATAGGGTAAAATCTCATTGTATCTTTATTTGTAAGTTGAAGTCTCAGTTTAATTATAATTTAAAGCTGGTTTTAGAGTTGGAGTGTGGTTCTCTCCTTCTCTAAACTCAAGCATACTTGTTAAAGGAAACTAAAAAAAAAAAAAAAAAAAATCTCTGTATCATATCAGAAGAGCCACCTGATATGGGACAGAAGAATTACTAAAAGTAAGGCAATAGTCTATTGTTACTAATCCTATGCTGAAAAATATTTATATATTTAGCTTCCTGAATACTGTGTTCTGTTTTAGTCTCTTATCAGTTTTCTGTAATGATCCATGACAATGCCTAATTGCAAATTTGAAAGATCCAAAAGGAAGACAAGGCCCCACTACGATAATTTCACATGGATTATGACAAAGCCACTATGCTGAACAACATCAACCAAAGATCAGATTTGGATTATAAACTGCTCAGGATAATTTCGAGGAGGCTTGCTGAGATGAGCCAGCTTTACAGACTACTATAGTCAGGACTTGAGACAAACCATGCACTTTCTTGTTATGCAGAGACTGGACAACAAATGATACAGCTACTTATTTCAAGACTTGACAATTAACAGAACTTTTCTTTTTAGGATCTGTGGGTAGAGTCAGATGTGCAAGATACCCTAGACCACCCAGGGCAGGTAGTAGAAATATAACTCTGGTCTTTTGGAAGAAGAGTGCACTCTTAAGTCTCCAGCTCCAGGCTCTTTAATTTTTACATCAAATGAGTGCTATCATTGAAATTTTACAGGTAATAGGAATATTATCTTACATAATGTGAAATAATAGGCATAGTAGCTACAGAGAAGTTAACACAGAGTTAGGAAAGACTGGGGTTTTAAATTCCAGATTAGGATTCAAATTTAGCTCAAATTAGTTCTGCATGTGTGCATGGCTGGCTGGAGGAAAAGCCAAGTCTCTTTCTTAATCCTTCCCTCACTTGAACCCGGAGCTTGTGACTTTGCTAGGCTAACTGGGAAACCAGCCTCAGGGGTGCTGTCTCTGTTTGCATTGTGATAACAGACATGCCACACCACACAGCCTGGCTTTCACAAGGGCCAGGGATGCAGACTCAAGTACTTATGCTTGTGAGGCAAGAATTTTACTGGCTAAGCATTTGATCTAGCACCAGTTAAAACTTTTAAAAACTAGGACATATTAATTTTCAACAAGTTTACTTAAAAACTATAAGAAAAATTAATAACTGGCAAAGCAGGAACATTTTTATGATTTGGTAAGCAGCTAATTAAAAAATTTTCTCATACATACACACATGCAAAGCCTTAAAATCCTGAAATAAAAATGAACTCTCTCACATTCTCAGATTCTAAATACATGTGAGCATATGTTATTCTGACCTTAGCTCATTGAAGAAAAGACAATAAAGATAATTCCCAGAGAAAAAAAGGCATAACTTTAAACAACAAATGCTGTTAATAGTGACCTACTAAATTCATTTTTTCTATATCTTTTCAATTATGAAAAAAAATTTATCCCTAAATACACTTATATTCACTGTATGAAATGTTTAAAATTTTCTTTTACAAATCTAGAATGAATCATCTTTCCAAGAATGTAAGAAAACATCCACAAATTACTTCTGTGTTTTATGGTTTAGATGGAAAAACACTAATGCTATAGTTTAAATGTGAAATGGTCCCTATCCCAGACTAAAGTATTCAGACACCTGGTCCTCAGCTAACAAGTTTTTGGATCCTTTAAGGCCTGGCCTTAACTGGAGGAAATGTGTTTGTGGACTGGGTCTTAAATATTTCTTCTGATCTGGTTTCTGCTTGTGACCAACCTAGATGTCAGCAAGTTGCTGCCACAGCTGCAGATTGTCCCAACAGTTCTGCCTTCTTTATTATGACATACTGAATCCCCTCAAATAGTCAGTCTTAATAAATCCTTCTTTCTTGAAGTTATTTATACAAGTATTTATTACATATGAGAAAATAACACCAATAATACAAAAAATGCTGTGAAAATAAAAAAGGTGACTAGGGAGGAGTAATAATTTTACTTACTGAAGTAAAATCTGGGTTGTACATTTTTTTGTACCCAAATGCACACTTTGTGTTAAATAAACAAAAAATATATTACTTCAAATAAAGAATGCACTTTTGTGAACTCTAAAAAAAAAATTGTACTAGGAGTAATAGTAAGCTCATGCTGCCAGTAAATCTATAGGTACAGATTGAGAAAATATGACAAGTTGCTCAGCTTCTTTAAAATTCTGAAATTTATAGAAGTTGTACAAAGGTGAACTGGCATTATTTCCTGATAGAAAACACAATGAGTTTAGTAAGAGAGGAGAAATAAAGACAAACTGCTGACTTGTGGCTATAAACACGCGCGCGCGCGCACACACACACACACACACACACACACACACACACACACACACACACACACACTAAATAAATGATAGGCATTCCACTGAGAAATAAAAAAATTCTGATGTCAATTCTTTTAACAATTGCAAGGAGAACTTTAAAAAAACACAAGGAGAAATGTACATATGAACCAAACCTCCTTTGTACCTAAGCTGCTTGCGAGCTAGTGCTGGTTTGTCTTATGGTAGGAGGATCAACAATTTCTGAGGTTCCCTTCCCAAACTATACAAGTTCAATAAAGAATTATGGTTGAAAAGATACAAATAATTAATATATGCTATTACTTCCGGTTCCACCTCCCCAGTGGGCATGCTATCCATCTACCTTAACATATGCTACAGGGAATTAAAAATGAACATAAATCTTTGGGATATTAGATATTCACAGATAATAGGGTATTTGAGACTGTTTAAACTCATGATACAGACATAATATGTTTACTCTGATGCTTATTAAATGTTGGATGAAGAAAGGGAACAACCCAAATTAAGTTAAGTCAATGCTTTTACATAACCTAGTTTTATAACTTGTTAGTGGAGTGAATAGCATTACAAATAAGTTAGAGAATAAGTCCCATTCATTCAAACCATAGCTATTGTTTCTCCTAGAATTATCTAAAATTTAAAAATAGGTATAGTGTAAAAAAAAGTCACCCTTGATCTTTAGCATCTCAGAAAACAATAAAGAAAGTCAAGTAAACCCACCTAAGTACTAGGATGAAAGCAGTATAAACACTTACAGGATCTGTAAAAAAAAAAATGAATGGAATATTTGAACCATTTTTTTTTTTAAAGGGTCGGCAGGAGGGATGTTGCTTAAAGTAACTGAAACTTACTTAATTTTAAATAGTAAAAGTTCAAAATGAACCTGTTGGTCCACGACTTATTGTGAAAGTTTAGGATAATTCAAACTATTCCTACGAGCACATTTTTAAGGGTGTATAATTTAGTTAGGTAATATAAGTTGGCATGAGTTGTAGAAAAAAGGAGGTGATTGATAGATGCTAGTAACCTTAGCAACTGGGAAATTTTAGGTGTGGTTGAAAGTACGTTTAGTCTATGAGCAGGATTGATAAAAGGAAAAATTGATGAGGTGGGTACAGGACAATTTCTAGAGCTCTTGGAACCTACTGACTGATTTTAAATAGAGGATGGCATAATTCCATCAACATTTAACATGTTAACTTTAGTGAACAAGGTGAACTACTTGTAGAACATACAACAATAGGAAGGGATCTAACTTAGAGACTAATCTACTAATTCAGACGAGAAACCCAAAGACATCACTGAAGATAGTTCTAAAGAACATGGCACAGGTTCTGGAGATAAAAAAAAAAAAAAAAAAAGAGGCAAAATCTGTTGGATTTTAATTAGTTATATAGGAGAAAGATAACTCTCTAGTTTCCACTCTGAATTATTGTGTAGTGTCACATATTGCTATAGGGGATACATGTGAAGACACTTTAGGAGAGCATGATGATTACCAATAGGTACAGAATAGAATAAAATGCCAGATTTATAGAAGAAAAAGTAATACAGGGTAAGAGTATACTTACCAAGAGTGTATTTACCAAAAGGTAAATGCATTTCCTCATTATCTTTGTTTATTGGGTATCTGGAGTACATACTTTTGTTATTTTTATAAAAACAATATCAATTTACTTCCAAAAATTCAAAAGGGAGATAAAATCTCTTTAAAGTATCTATATTCAGAATAAGAAAAGAAAGAATGATTGAGTCAGCTGGTTGCTAATTCTGTTACTTTGAAGTTGTTGAATGATTACAGATTTCCACAATTCAGTTTGATAAATATGAATGCTTAAAGTCAAAAGACTTTTTGCTCATTTCATGTACATTTTAAGAATATGAATTAAAATGATGGGAAAAAATTAAAAGTGAGGCAAGAACAATAAAACTTTTGTAGTACCATGTCTACCATTTCAAAAGATATTGTTAAATACAACTTAACAGATTCCTTAACAGCATATCATACTATCTCCAGTTTCATTACTATTGGGTAAAAGTGTCCTAAAAATAATACCACCAACTACTGTACT
Organism: Phyllotis vaccarum; assembly: GCA_033318265.1. Classification (NCBI taxonomy): domain Eukaryota; kingdom Metazoa; phylum Chordata; class Mammalia; order Rodentia; family Cricetidae; genus Phyllotis; species Phyllotis vaccarum. The sequence goes on from JARWLC010000006.1 coordinate 69,168,906, forward strand.
AAAACACATCAGCAAATAAAAATCATTTATAAGATGTTTCTTCTAAAAATATCTTATTATAATTGTCTGTGTGCCCCATGCATATCTCTCTCTCTCTCTCTCTCTCTCTCTCTCTCTCTCTCTCTCTCTCTCTCTCTGTGTGTATGTACAGTTGGTAGTAAGAGGATGACTTTTAGTTCCACCTCTCTTACTTTTAGGGTTTTGCAGACCAAACTCAGGGTATAAGGTTTGTACAGAAAATACTTTCACATACTTAGATATTCAATATTTTGTGGAGTAGAAAAATCAGAGGCTCTCTACTTGTAGTATACAATTTTTACTTTATGGCTACAGTTCTCTTTAGACACTGTTTTTGGTTCTGTGGAGTTCACAAAATGATTTTTAAAAATTTTTCTACAGGAAATGCTATAATATTTAGAGAATGGTCTTTTATACCTTATACAAAAAATTTACTATTTATATGTAATTGAAGTAAAACTTGTTTGCAAAAGCTCCCAAATGTTATCCTGTCAAGATTTGTTTAGATTAGAACTGTTTATCTGGGACATGTGTTAAAATTCAAAAGACAAGTGTCATCTTAGGATTTAAGTAGCTGAAAGATCTTAAGCATTGAACAGGCATATTATTAAATTTCAGTCTTTGTCTACTCAACAAGAAGGAAATAACTGAACTTCAAAGTTTCCAACAAACTAAGTCAACTTTTCTAAGGACAAATCTGTCACATTAAAAAGAGTTTAAGTTTAATTTGGACTATAAAAGCAAAATAAACTGAATGTTTATTTTTTAGATACTGTGTGTTATTGTGATACAATCATATTATTGCTTTATATATTTTTTTTCTATTTTTGAGACAGCACTTTACTATGCAGCTCTGGCTGTCTTAAAATTCATTATGCAGATTATGTTGGCCTTGAGATCACAGAGATTCACTTTAATTTCTGAACACTGATACTAAATGTGTGACCCACCACACTTGGAATATATTACTGTTTCTTAAATAGATCACAATGAATACCATTTGTACTAGGAAAACAGTACTTATTTCTTTTTTGTTTACAGTAAGGAAATTCTGAAGTATTATTTTTAAAAAATTTATTATTTTGTGCATATGCATCAGTGCATATTGTGTGTGTGTTGGAAGAGGGTGTCAGATTCCCTGGCAGTGGAGGTCTGAATCTCTGAAAGAGTAGCAAATGCTCTTAACTGTTGAGCCATTTCTGCAGCTCCAGAGCAATCTTTAAAAATAGTAAAATCAACAAAAACAATACTAAAAATTTTGAGTATCATTAGAAATTTGGAAGTGAGTTCTTCCGTTATTTTTTTTGGGGGGGGTATATTTATTTACATTAAATAAAAGGGCTAGGGAGTCATATTTGTAGAGCAGCTTCATCCACATGAGATTATGGATTTCCATGTTCTTTACAAATTAGGGATGGATTCATTTGAGCAACATTTAATATCTTATGAGTGTCATATAGGATAGTGATATGCAACTGGTAAAGTCAATGTGTCATATTATGATCAGAAATTATTTCTTCAGAAACAGACGTAAAGTGAAGACAACTCATTGTAGGGGAACAATTATATTGAGCGATGGACGGTATGGCTACTTACATAGTTCTGCTATAAAATAAACACTACCGTTTATGATAGTCCTAAAAGAGGCTTCCATTTAAAAATTGATACATGAGAACATTCCTTAAAAGTTTAATTAAGATTTATGAAACAGCTACCTGCTTTAGCCCAAAGAAAACAATTATGGAAGATATTTTAGTGCAGATGATTATCATGAATATTAAATCCCTATTTGTTCTTAAATTTATTGAATATAAACAGGATGGCAGAGAACACTAGAGAAATCCTATCACAAATAACAAGAGAGAAATACACTTTTTGACAATTAAAGAAATTGTCACAACAACAACAAAACAATCCACATGGAGCCCGAGTTCCAGTAAGAGTTGAATGTCATGGAGCAAAATGCCACTGTATACTTGTTCCCAAAGCCAATTTTATATCCAAACCAGAGAGCCCTGTACACAAGCTGTCACAGAGAAAGTTATACCCTGATGGATGCTGTAGGCTGTGATCAGAGATGATGTCAATAGTAGCCGCCTTATACCCTCTCATGAGAAATGGAGAATTGCCTAGATGAAGTGGCAGAAAGAAATGTATTATATATTTGTTATACTGAGAATCATATGCCTTCTATAGAAAATGTAATGATGGGATGACACCTATGACTTTTTGAAAAAGTCCTTGTTGATGGCATAAACAGTTAATTTGTCTCTTATTATTTTTCCATAATTATTTTTCAAAGAGAAAATTTTTTTTTCATCTTCATGAAAGTAAATAACCAAGATCCCCAAATCAGGACATCATTTCCAAGATAACTTTGTGGGCCTAAATTTTTAATATATATTGACATGAATGTTTACTTATAAGAAGTATTTTATACAGCTTGAAGATCTTGACTAAAACTCCCCGAGCTTTTGGTGAAACCTCATTTATGAAGATGATAGTGGCATAATACATGACCACAATGTGTTTAGCTATGTTTCAAGCATTATTTGCTCATTAAAACACCAAAATGATAAAGAAAAAGTCACCTTGTAGTTCATTAGTTCAGTAAATTTTCTTATTCAGAGTTTCAAAGCTTTGCATTATTTTCATGTACTTTCCCTAAACTCTTGAAGAGTTATCGAAATTCTCTTTGTTGCATTCCAGTATGTTTTTAATATAACCAGGTTTGTGAATAATATAAGAAATGCTTTCATGGCTGTAAAAAAATTAATTCTCTACGAAGTCAGTTGTAAGAGACAAAAGTCACTGACAGTTATAGCTTAGTGGCTGTACTTTTTACCCCAATAAATTCAACATTACTAGGATATGTATTTAGTCACATTATATCTTTTGAAACTTTCCTATATTTGAAATCAAAGCATCCTAATTTGTTTGTTTTTCTGCACAAACGAATTGCTACTTTGGATAGTGCCATTCTTTAATGGAATGGCATCATGTATAAAATTTTTGTGATCAGAATTATACTGACAATGCAAATACCTACAGCAACTACAAAAGGTAATTATTTGTCACTATGTTATGCTATAAAAAAACTGATACCTTAAATTGCAAATGCTATTAATGTCCTTTTCTTTAAAGTTATTTATACACACACACACACACACACATATATATATATACACACACACACATATACATATATTTCTTTATATCTACTTAACCTTCCTGCTTTGGAATCCAGAATTAGCCTATTATATAATCAAAAGATGTCAATAATATTTTGGAAATTTACAGAAATGAGAAATCCAGTATGTTGTCGTTTAATATAATAGGAAGGAGACCTTGCTTTGTGGACCAGCCTGGCCTTGAATTCAAAGATCAAACTGCCTCTGACTCCTGAATGCTGGGATTAAAGGCATGTGGGACCCACTACCTGGATAAGTATTTATTTTTAAAGATTTTAAAGAGGGAACAAATTTTTCATTTTAAATATATATAAATTAAAGTTTGATTTTTCTAAAAAAAAAAATCCCCTTTAATAGTGAATTACGAAAGGTCTACTATGTGTTGGAATGGGAAGGGATCCTCACTAAATGAATTCAAACCTTCAGTACCATTAAAAGACACAGATATGTTCAGAGCAGAATCTTTTTCTTTAGACAATAAGTTTAAAAATAAATCAGGTGGTTCAGAGCAATTATTATAGAATAGGGTAGTAATAACAATTAAGTTGGCTATTTATATGTAAGCTATTTCAGTGTGATGCGTGAGCACTAAAAGTCAAGTTATTGGACAAGAGTGTAGTAGACATTTCCCCTAAAATTGGTGACTTTTCCCTTTTGATACCATCATCCCTTTCAGCCAAGGGCAAAGTGCAAGGCAAAATAAATTAAGGCAAAAAAAAAGGGGGGGTGGTGAGTGCGAGCATGTTATTGACCATGTGAAAAGACACGTGCAAAATATACCTCAGATACACTATAGGTAGATGAGCACGACGGGAGCCGAGCCTGGTTTTGCAGTGAAGAAAAGAAAACACTGTTAAGGAGGAAATGACAGAATCGTAAGGGTCTCAGAAGGGTTACATGGCTTTATCACCAACAAATTTGCCATATAAATAATAAAGCAGCCTGACAAGGGGACACATCTCAAGACTCAAGTTATTTGAAAGAGAACCTCATGATTAAAATACAAAGAATCCTCAAAATCTTCCCCACAATTTGCTTTTAAAAAAAGGTACAATTATAAAAATAATATCCCTATTCAGACAGATTGTGGTTATGAACTTGTTGAGAATTTGTTCAGTTAAGGGAGAAAGCAGAATACCAAACATTTTTCCCCCCTATGGTGCCACACTGATTTTTCATTGGCTTGTACATCTTTATATTTTTCTTTAAATAGGGCAGGACAGCCAGTTTAAATAATCTGATATACTTTCTTACTTTCAGCATTAATGAACAACTCCCTTCTCTCTTAATACATGTGTCATCAACACCATAATATATATACACATAGATATACGTATATATATACAGACAGATATCCTTTCTCTACATTTATTTTTAATCACTGTACTTATTCACTCTTCTCTGTTTGCATTTTTCTCTCCTTCCCTTATGTTCTGAGATGGAGTCTGGCTATCTGGTTTAGGCTGGGCTAGAACTGAGTATGTATATCAAGCTGGCTTCTACACGTGGTCCTTCTTTAGGCATGCTAGGATTTTAGGTGTGTGCCACCACATACAGCTCACCAATGTATTAAAATAGCTATTTTATTATTGTTTCACAAAATAGCTATTTTATCTAAAGCTATGTTTAACTTTCATGATTTCCCTGATCAAACCCTATCCCTAGATGTCACTGAGCTCCAGTGATTCTCATGCTTCAGCTGCCTGAGTGGCTAGCACTATAGCACTATCATTCCTATCTGACCTTTATGACTTTCAATTGGTGATGCTCTGGCTCGGTTTTAAATTCTTGGATGTGATATGGTAACATCTTAAATTTTGTTGCCTCATCCTACACTAATTTTTACTATGCCATGTGATCTGAAACAGTTACCAAAAAATTTTCTCATAACAAGTTCTATGTGAAGTTTTTGAATACAAAGTTAAGAGATGTGAATTGGGAAGGCTGACAAAATTTACAAATCAGAAATAACCTTATAAGATTGTTTATTTAATACATTTCTAGCATCTATAACACCCAAACCAGTAGGTTGCATTATGTATTTACTCAATTAAAGAATACATGAATGCTTTTCACCTATCATTAAAAAACTAATTTTCTAAACCTTTTAAATTTGTCTTCTTACAGATTTGGGATAAAACTACCATTGCCACTTATGCTTTGAGGTAGTTTCTAAAATATGGTTAACTTTGTATATTAAGAAATGAAACACCTTTTCAACTTTGTGCATAAAATTTTCCTTAGCAAAATGATAATTCTAAGGAAATCCTATTTTGCATACTTAATCTACTTAAAACAGTTGGGAACTTTCTTTCTTTCTTCCTTCCTTTCTTTCTTTCTTTCTTTCTTTCTTTCTTTCTTTCTTTCTTTCTTTCTTTCTTTCTTTCTTTCTTTCTTTCTTTCTTCTTTTCTTTCTTCCTTCCTTTCTTCCTTCCTTCCTTTCTTTCTTTCTTTCTTTCTTTCTTTTTCTTTCTTTCTTTCTTCCTTTCTTTCTTTCTTTCTTTCTTTTTCTTTTTTAAGCTCAGTTCCTATTTGATGTTACAAGATGGGTTACTCTTTGTAGCCCTTGCTGTCCTATAATTAGAGATTTACCTGCCTCTGCCTCCCAAGTGCTGTGATTAGAGGTGTATGCCACCACCTCTTGGCTTAAAGTCAGTTTTGAGAGGTACAATTACATGATGAGCATTAACACCTTGCAGATATGATACTTCTATTTCAAATGTTTTAGGCATTATAATATTTGAAGCTTCTATCTGTTGATTTAAAGCATAGGATAAATTAGAGCTTTCTTATTTTCATTATAAATGAAATTTCAGGAATAAGTTTTTCACGTCAAGAGAATTCTAATAATGTGAAAATTAGTAAATTAGCCCATTTTGGACAGCATTCCTCAGAGTATATTATTGTAATCATTATTAAAGACTGGCTGTATTTATGACAGATCATCTACCACAAGAGTCAGAATTTTACTATAATTCAATTACTATAAACAGGTGGTACAAATGCAAACTATTAATGTACATGTCAGCTTATCAAATAGGAGATACAAGTGACTCAAATGTTTTTATCTGAGGACTGACAGTAAGTAATGTGCCTGAAGAAAGTACCTTTATATAAAGAAATTGTCTAATAAGTAAGGTCTACTGATTGCTTAATCATCTAAGGTCTAATGCTCCAGCAGTGTGTCTCTGCTCAATATCAGTTAATAGATCCAAAGCAGTCATTTTTATATCATTAAGAGCTACACATTAAAGTATAATGTATTGCTTGATCTTGTCAGGGTACCTATCTCATTTGATTTAAATTTTCTTTGAAAGACATGAGATTTTAGGTGAGTACAGAAAGTCAATTCAATATAATCTAAGAGGTAATCATGCTATCTTTACTAAGATGTAATGAGGTAATAAACATAAAGATACAATGTTTATAACAAAACACTCTAAAATATTTTTAAAGGTTTAGGATAAGAATAGACCTTAGAGTTGCATTCCAAATCCTTATAAGGTGCACCCTTAGGACAAATTTATAATCAATACTTTGTATGACAGTACCCATATTTGAAGGCTTCACAGTAATTCTGTGGATTTATCTGTGTGCATGTGTGTGTGTTACATATATGTCTAAGATAGTAATTAAATAATGTAAATTTAATAACAAAAATATGATAGATCGTATCAGGTTACTGTTTTCTTAAACAATTTTTATTTTTTAAATTATGTATATATGCTCATGTGTATGTATGTGCACATAAATAAGTATAAGTATCCATGAAGGCCAGAGGCATCTGATTCCAAGAAAATGTAGTTCAAGATAATTCTGGAGAAACCAGTGTAGGTGCTGGGAACTAATGTGGGTCCTCTGTAAGAGTGATACTTAAAATTAACCTCTGCACCATCTCTCGAGCCCTTTATTATTTTTGATTTTGTCTAAAATTTTTAATTCGGTTATATGTTTCCATGCACAATGATCTGAAAACACTCCTTCAAAAATTAAGCATCTATACTTTTTCAATTCTAAAGTAAAAGTATATTATGGAATACTGTGTCTATGCAATCTTGATACACTAGCCAGTTACAGAAGCACTCAGCAAATTTTGGCTGTAAAATGCCAAGAGCAAACATTTTAGTTTTTCTGAGTCACATAATCTTCACTTCAACCATTTAAAGTTTGGTTGTAGCTCAAAAGCAATTGAAGACTGTATTCAAATAAATAGCCATTTCAATAAATACTTATTTTAGAATATACTTATTCATATAATTTTCATATGAAATGTTAACTTATCCCACACATTTAAAAACAAAATCTTTAGTGTGTAACCCTATAAAAAAGTAGAATTTGACCCACAAAATGTAGTTTGCCAGGGTATAAGTTGTAGAACTCAATGACTGTATAAGTATAATAATCTCCCAATGATAACAAATACTAGCTCATAAAAACTATAATAAAGTAATTGAGAACTAAAGCTGGAATGGAAATACCACAGTACAAGACTCAAAGAAAATACAGAAATCCAATTCATTACGTGTATTGGCTTATTTAATACCAGTTTACAGAAATCCAATTCATTACGTGTATTGGTTTATTTAATACCAGTTCTATTTTGGAATGCTAGAAATTAAGATTATTAAACATTCAAACATCACTATTATTTATTTCTTTATGATTTAATTCTAATTTTAAAAACATATACCAAAAAAAAAGTCTTTCAGCTTTAGGGACATCCTTGTTCTTTGATTTTTTCACTTTAAATTATTGTAATAGATTTTATTTGTAATATATTAAATATAGGATTAATATTGATTGTGAAGTTAATTTAACACTCACGATTATAGGTTATACCTTAGGAAGATATTTGAGTGATCGGATGGTCTAGATGATGGATGTTGATTTAATCTCTCAAGAAGGCAGGAACAAAACAGGCCACTCAAGATCTCAGCAGCCCCTTCTGAATGGGGCTGGCCACACCCCTTTTAGGAGCCGGGGACTCTGATACATGCCTTTTAACTTTATCAGCTAACACCTGAATCCCACCACATTAAATCACTCCTTTATACACATTAGCATGGTAAGCAATTACTATTAATTAAAAAATTTCTTTTACTTTTATTAACTTACTTAAATTTATATTCTAATAATCTTTATGAGGCATATTTCCTGTAACTGTTTTTCAAAACATTTATAAATGAACAAATCTAGTTGAATGATACTTTATAATGATCATATACAAAGTACATATTAGATAAAAACACAATGCTGTATGATGAATATTTATATTCCTTTCCTTGTTTTTTCTTATTTTTATTTCATAACCATGTATCTAATATTCTTCCTAAATATTTTAATGTTGAGATTTTCCTTGTTCTGACTGTTTTTCAAGAACGTTTATTGCAACTGTAGCTTGATTTATACTACTTATACAAAGCATAACATTTGGTTGTTTCATCCTGTTTTTCTATTTGTAAAACTTGTTAGGTGGTGGTGGTGCACAGCTTTAGTCCCAGCACTCAAGAAGGCAGAGGCAAGCAGATTTCTGTGAATTCAAGGCTATCCTGGTCTACACAGTGACCAGGACAGCCAGGGTCATTACACAGAGAAACTCTGTCTCAGAAAAAAGAAAACTGAATCCAAGCCAAAAACAACAACAAAAACCACACAGACAGAAAAATCCTCAAACTGTCTGTCTGTACTGGTATTCAATCTTGGACATTACTTTTAATATTGTCAATACTAGGTTCACAATTTGATTAAATGGAAAATTATTTTTTCCTCATGTGATTTTATTTTTGGTCATTATTCTCAAAACGTTATAAATCTAAGAGTAGACAGCATATTTTGCAACAATTTAATTAAAAAAGTTTTGATTACATGTTAATAATAGTTGTACTTTTACAATTGTTAAAAGCTCATTTTAGGATTTGTACTGTTACTGCTTTATTCAATGTACTAACAATATATTTTACATCTTCTAAGGCACAGCCAAAATAATTGAGGATGAATAACAGACTTTCACTTAAGAGATAAATAAAATTTAGTATCACTTGCAAAATTCTAAACTTCATACAGGGTCTACTTGTGTCACATAAAACCCTGCAAGTGACATGACAATTGGAACATCAGTGATTTAATTACAATCCTAACCCACACTTCTGAAACATGTAACCAACTGTTCAGCTATCAAGTAGATACAAAATTGGAGATAAGAGATCTTAATCTTCCACCTTAATGAAGTATGCTTCATGTTTCAGTAAGTTAAACCATATTCTATGAAAACTTGCAATAAACTTTCACAAAATGGAATGCTCTTTGTTTGCCAATTTACTTGAGTTTAGAACCAAAGTCTCCTTAACTTTGATGCTGATATTTTGGTTTTGCTTTAAGCAACAATTTTTATATGCAAAGTATATTTTATGATGTGCACAGACATTAGGTATTAAAAAGGAAGTAGAGACCAGAATAATCAGGTAAGCATTTTGAATAATCAGCTAAACATTTTATCTTCATGTTTTACTTATTGAATTCACTAGCAAAGATACTATTTGATTTTTTAACAGTTTTTTTTTTTTTTTTTTTTAAGGAGACTAATGACTTATGTATCAGGCAACCGCATTGCAGTAGTTCTTTATCTTTAAAAAATTATTTGGTAATTTGTAAGATCTAGATACTATAGTCTATATTTAAGAAAATAAGCAATAAGGACAATTTGTTAAGTAAAATTAACAAAATAAAAACCACTAGTAACATTAATCATGTAGCAGGGTAATGTTGAAAATAGAAAATAACAAGTGACATGAGATAAAACAATTTGGAAAGTACCAACTTTTAATTTAACCCTATTCTTATAATTAAATCCTTACCACATAGATCTTAGAAAATTTCAACTTTCTAGTATTAGTTTGGCTGAAAGAAAAATATTTCTCATGACTGATATGGAAAGAACATGACATTAAATATATTATTCATTAATATATATTTATTACTATTATCTTTTAAATAATATGTTAGTATATTTATTATGGTTTTTCTCTAATAATATTCAGTGATGTTTAGATTGGTTTAGTCATAAAATTTATACTGACATTTTCATATGACTGACAGTTTAGGTTCTAGAAGTGACTGTAGAAGATCTTTTTAATTCTGTAATAATACACAGAAAAGAAAGTGTTGCTCAAAGAAAAATAGAGAATTGAGATATTGTATCAATTTCCTTCTGTTTAGTATTCAAAAGTTAGTGACTCATCTTAGTAAACCGCTTTGTACTTTAATAATCAAAAATGTAATATACATACATACAGTATACAGAATACTATTAAAATAGGCTGAAATATAACATAATTAACTTTTACTTTATTTTCCTGGCAAAAAGAATATAGCAGTATGAATTAAATGAAAGGAAACAATATCAGGAGAAATAAATCCAGGAGCTAGATTCCTAGAAACTTTTTAGAAGTCATAAGAATGGAGGTCAGTGTAAGCATAAGCTATTTAGTACAATAATTTAACTTTACTGTCATATTTATATTTATTTTTGAAATGATTACCTTTTGAAAAGACACATTTAGAGGGGAGGTTAAGTATTTTAAAAGCAGAAATTATGTTACAAAAATAGTTGCTAGTTACTGGCTATATGATAAATGTTATGATGTCGAGTGGCTCTAAGTTGGTGTTTTCTTTCAAAAGATGTATGGGCCTTTACTCAAGCTTTTATAAGATGTTACATGAAACCATTCTTTGTAAAGCTGTTTGCTGCTAAATTTTTTTCTAATCAAGAGATGGTATAATCATTCCAAAAGTATTTTAATTTAGAGAAGACTATTAACTTTGAACATGTGTAGCTACTGGTCAGATTACGAGCATTTAATATTCCTTGAAAACAAAATTTAATAACTATGTCTTAACTCATATCTGGTCAGTGATTAATAATCTTGCTGACACATTCACTAATAGGCAAAATACATAGTCAAGCGGATAAGTGCTAAACAGATGTCACAGGAAAAGGTCTTTAGAAAATTATATCATCATATTTGTATTGCTTTTGAAAAGTTCTTAATTTATATCAGGGCCAAACTGTTACTAAATCAATTGTTAATTGTGTGGCTTACTAGACTTTTATACTTCAAATTTAACCTTTATGTTATAAACTTGAACATGAAGCTACAGCCTAAAAAGAAAGAAAGGGGGAAGAGACAAAGAAGCAGAAAAGTTGGAGATGAGAAGACAGCAGTCAGGTTTTGGAACGCCTGTCAGCAGAACATTTCAGGGGGAAGCAAGTGAAATCATACATTTATGCTGAGAGAGTACCTTGACACACTGATGTCTAGGTGATCTCTGAGCTCCTCCAGCTTTTGATGGAGCTACATGTAAATGTCAGAACAGAAACTGAAAATGCAACTTGTTTTCAGTTTTCTTTTTAAAAATAAGATCGTAGCATTACACATTGCTCACTCCCTTTGGCAAACATTTCAAAATAGCAATGAGTCTTCTATAACATAAGAATATAACATTTTCAATGAAACTGTGACTAGTACTTTATTTTTTTCAATCACATTATTTTCCTACCAAAAATAGGAAAATAGCTATTACAACTATTTTTATAATGCTTTAGAGATTCACTCTAAGATTTTCTACTTGATTGATTATATAGCATAAGCATATTTAAAGACCAGGAAATTTGCCTTTTCCCAAGCATAGTGTTTAATCTAAGGTTGCATCAATACTGAAACAAACTGAATGAGCTATAAAATAAATGCTCTATTCCTAAGTATGTACCAAAACTTTTAAAGATACATACAATATAACTTCAAGTCCTATATCTCTCAAAGCTGAAATACACACATTCACTCACACATGCAAATTAATTTATGTCAGGTACTACAGTTATAGATGCCATTTTAAGTTCAGTTCACTTACTTTTAGAACTATATATTGTAATGGATCTTCTAAGCTGATTTTGGAAACCACAATACACTAATTATCTCTTTAAGAGGAAGGTAATGTATGATACATTGAAGAATACTATTGGTGTATCAGTAAATCTTTTGATTGAATATGGTAAGTACCCCAATTTCTGAAGTAGGCATACATCCTTTACTTTTCAATGTAAAAGCTATCTAAGATGAGGCAATGTTAAGGAACAGAGAGGATAGCTTTTCTTAAAAAGGAACACAGACATACAAACACAGGTTCATACATGTGCATTCATGTTTGCACATAAAAACAACAGAAAGGTAAAACTAATGTGGCAGAAGAATCAAGGGGGAGGAAAGAGCACACAAATTTGTTTTTTAAAAAGGAAAATAAATTGGAGCTATTGAAACCTTTAAAATGACTGAGTTAATCCGGCTTTAATATAGTGAATTTTATGACATCTCAGTGTACTAAAGATATATCATGTTGCTGCTGCTGTGAGGATATTAAGTATTGAGATATTAAACAATGGTTAACCTTAATTTCCCTATTTTTATGGTTAACAATTTTATATTTATTGTGACATCATTAAAACTAGTCAGTGATAACTTTTTTAGCTTTTTATTGTGATTAAATAAATGATAAGAGTACTAAGTGCCCAAATTGACCAAGTGACATTAGTCCTTAACAAATAGGATCAGAAAATCAGAAACCTTAACTATGTATTAGATTATTATGTATTAGATTATATGCAAAGTGTTCTGCCTAACGTGACATTAACTTTTAAAGGTTTTAAGAAAAGCAAAAGTACTAGGAGTGCTTTAACACTTTCACCTAAATCTGGGTTCATTATACTGGCAATCAGAAGGCATTTCTTCCTAGTTCTTAACATAATCTACATTCAATATACCTTAAGTCACAGTAATTTTTATTTTGGAAGTAATTAAGTTGGTAATGACTCTAAAATAAAATTTGATTTTTTAAAAAATAAAATAGGTTAAAAGGAAGGTGACATTCTGAAAATGTATTAGTTTTCTGTTTAAGAGGAATTTTTACACATAACCATTGACATCAGTCAGAGGAACGGTTTACTCTAGAGCCCCAAATCATAGGCACATGTAATGAGGCAGTTGCCCTTTCTTGTTTGTGGTGCCTTTCAAAGCTAGTTATTTGGCAGCTTGCCTTCAGCTGGTTGCTCTATGTGTAGCTGAAAACAAAACAAAAAAATAATATGACTCAACAGCCAATAAAAAATATTAAAATAAAAAATGGGATGGTGAAAAATGGAAAAAGCCCCCTTCCTCCCTCCACCCTCCAAAAAGGAAGTGTAGGCTATAGACAAAATCTTGCCAAAAAATGTTAGAAACATATTTACTTTGAGGGATCCAACTCTACTAGCAACTCCTTTGCTTTCATCCGGCCGTCTAATTTGCTACAATGAGGGAAGATGGGTAAAAAAGACAGAATAAAGAAAAAGTGAACTTAAATTTTTTTTCTACACATTAGTAAGCAGTACATGCAATTCATCAATTGACTTAGGCTCCTCTTAGAAGATGAAGGCGTTAACTAACCCAGATGCTATATGACATGCTCTGAAAATAGGTCTCTAGGATTCAGTTTCTGGCACGGCACTATTCCTGAGAGGAGGAAATTGGCACTTACTTTTGGTTATCTTGGGGACTTCTGATGAAGCAGTATCTGGAGTAGTATTACATTTGCATTTAGCTTACAAAAAACAAAGAATTACAAATACACCTATGCAGTGTTCAAATGTCTATTCTATGTAATATCAGAAAACACCAACGGTATGACAAGAAACACAAGTGTCCCTTAAGCAGAGATATCCGCCCAAACAAGCATCATTCTTACTGGTGACAGTGAGGCTCCTCTGCTTGCCAACTCAAGCACAGGGGTTGTTCAGCTGCCATTATGATTCCCAATTAGACAATAATGCTGCCAACCAGAAAATTTTAATGCCAGACCAATCCTAGATATATAAACTCATTCAAACTTTTTTCTTATTTCATTTGAATTTTTCTTTCAGATAAAACAGGGGGAATAAAAAGCCTGGAGTGGTGGTGTGTATAGACTGAGGTGAGCAGGACAGTTTCGAAATTCAAGGCCGTACTGAGTTACAAGGGGTACACACATTACATTCTCTATTCTCAAAGTGTCTCTCTCTTCCTCAATCTCTCTCTCTCTCTCAGCAAGATTCAGACCAAGTGATTTTACACTCAGTCCTCTACTTCACTTAGAGATAGTCCCAACTCTAATCAGCATGGGTCAACTCACCCCTGTGTTGGCAAATAGCATGAGGTAAATACATGATGAGAAATCCCAGGTGTTAAAGTCCTTAGGAAAATAAAATACCTGACTATATTACAAATTGTATTCCCTAGAAGCAGAGTGCAGATTCCTGTTAAGGTGTCTTAGATCACTGTATATAGGTTACTGAGAAATAATGAGAAAATTAAATTCTTATTTTGAAAAAACAAAAATGAACAAACAACCCCCACCCCAAAAAACCAAACTGAAAAGCTTTTATATAAACAAAAATTATATTAACATTTGAAATGAATAGTTTTTACAAATTATTCACCATCAGATACTTTAGCAAAAGGATAAATAATTCTCACTTTTCTTTATGAAAGAGAATTGGCAAATTTATAAATAATTGAAAAGAATCCCCAATGGAGAAGGCTTAGTTCCAAACATCTCCTTCTTCTCTTCTTTACATTCTTTTACCTCAAAAGCACCTTATACCAAAGGCTGTTTTCCACATGATATGGAAATTAACAATACCTGGATGATAAAGATACTCTGTAGTTTCCTATAAAAATATAGAACATAATGATTTATATTGCTTTATAAAACATTTAGAAGCTAAGTGATTACAATTTTCTTCAGTGTCTTTTTTTGTCTAAAAATATTAAAATAACATTAAATCAGAAAAATGAGGTGCTATCTTCAAGGTTCCAGCAGACCTTGATTGCTGTTTGCTAATAGTTTATAGTTCATTAACCAGCCTGGAAAAGCAGAGAGCTAAAAATGTTGCATAAATAAAATAGGTATATATCTATATATTTTTCCATTTATGATATGATTGTTTAAGACAGAATCTTGCTGTGTAGCCCAGTATAGTGTATAACTTAGTCTGGCTTATAACTTACAAATCCTCCTGCTTCAACCTCCTGAATTCTAGGCTTATGGGTATGTGATGAGATGCCTGGCTTCAAGGAACAAATTTACTTCTTACTGTATTTATAGATTGTAGAAATGTTTTCTAAGTTTTCTCCATTACAAATTCAACTGTGAGCAGAAACTTAGTAGTTTGCATGCCCAGTCTCATCTGATTCTGGAAGCTAAGCAGGAAATAGGGAAGATTTGGATATATTACAAAGATAATATAAACATTTTTGTTTATTTTTCCTTTTTATGAGATAATACTACAATTATATAATTTTTCTCTTCTCCTTTCTCACCCATGACCCTTCCATATACTTTTTCTGCTCTTTCAAATTCATGGCATTTTTTTCATTTACAAGTGGAGACTATGGAATGGAAATTATCAATACTTGATATCAATTTTATGATCACAGTCTTATTATGGTAAAAGGCCTTTAAAGAATTAACTCAGTTCTCCAAGAAGTGCTTGCAATTAAAGTTTCATGTGAATTTTTTTTTGTGACTTTAGAAACAGATAATATCTTATAATCATATAATAAAAACAACTCAAAGAATAGGGAAACGTGAAATTAGCAGACTGTGTATAGGCATGTTTGTGTGTGATGGGTGTATGTGAAGGCCATAGAATAACCACAGGTACTGTTTCCAGGGTGCCATACACTTTTTGTTTTGAAACAGAGTCTTCCATTGCCCTCGAAATCATCGAGTAGTCTGGCTCTTCGGCAAGACCAAGAGATCTATATGTCACTGTAACACCAGAAATGTGATTTTCAGTGCATACAATAAAGTCCTTGTCTTTTTACATCTTTAAAAATAGAAATCTGGGGATTAAACCCAGGTCCTCATTTTTGAAAGACAAATGCTTTTCTGAATAAGTGGACTCTTCAGCATGAAATCAGTGGATATTAAAACTAAGTGTTCTAATTTATTCTAGTCAAATTTTAATGGTCAATTATAAAAGAATATTATGAAGGGAATTTATAGTTAGTTCAAATATTTATCTTTCAATGAAAAAGAGAAATCACAGCAGAGTAACATCAGGAGTCTCACCTTGTTAGCTAGTTTTACTCTACTTTTCTATGATGCCAACTCTTGAGAGAGGGTAAACTGTAAATGGTTACAGAGATGGACTAAACATTATTCAAAATGCTTGGGGACTGAAGTACTTAAAAGTTTGGAGATTTTTTAGAATATTGAACATCAGCATAGACAATTGGTTAAATATCTCTCATCTTGAAGTCCAAAATGCTATGAACATAGAAGAGCAAATGTCCTAGGAGTATGAATGCATATCCTTTGGGTATATGCTTAAGAATGGTATTCCTAATCATGACATAGATCGACTCCAAATTTTCTGAGAAACCGCTGAACAGATTTCCAAACTGGATGTATAGGTTTGCATTCCCACCACCAGTGAGGACTGTTCTCCTTACTCCACATCCCCTCCAGCATAAGCTGACATCTGTGTTTTTATCTTAGCCATTCTGACAGGTGTAAGACAGTATCAGAGTTGTTTTGATTTGCATTTCCCCAAATGCTAAGGATGTTGAGCAATTACTTAAATGCCATTTGAGATTCTTCTGCTGAGAATTCTGTTTAGATCTATACCCCCATTTTGAATTGGTTGATTTTGTAGTCTAGTTTCTTGAGATCTTTATATATTTTGAAGATCAGCCCTCTGTCAGATGTGGGGTTGATGAAGATCGTTTCCCATTTTGAAGGCTGCCATTTTGTCTTACTGATGGTGTTCTTTGCTTTAGAGAAGCTTCTCAGTTCCAGGAGGTTCCATTTATTAATTGTTGCTCTCAGTGTCTGTGCTACTGGTAAAGTGATCTCTTGTGCCAATGCATGCAAGACTACTTTCCACTTTCTCTTCTGTCAGGTTCAGTGTAACTGGATTTATGTTGAGGTTTTTGATTCATTTGGGCTTGAGTTTTGTGCAGAGGCATAGATAAGGTACATGAACCATATAAAATATTCCTGATATTTTTTTAAAAGTATTTTTAGACTTCTGATTTTTTGAGTTATAACGGTTCAATCTTGCCCTTCTGATATTTTTTTTTTCTTTTTGTAAATTTCTAGCAATGAGGTACTTGGTTAAAAAGAAAATTGTGTTCTCTCACCTTTTGCCCTGACTCTTTCTGTGCATGTTATAAAGATACTATATTTCATATTCTCATCACTCTGCTATTGGAGTATACCAATGAGAATAATCTAAAACAGTAATGGGTCTAATGGAAATATTTGTGCTCTTTGAAGTTTTAAAAAGATTTCTAGTAGGGATATACATTTTTTGTTCATATGTCTTAGCTGCATGAATTTGCTTTTTTGAAATGTCTCTTCTTGATTTTCAATCTCCTTATTTTCTTTTACATGATTAAAGGGCTCTAGCAAACTATTAAACAGATTTCTTATGAAAGTTTTATTTTCAAATCAGCTGCAGTATCACTGTATCTCCAACTTAAATATGGTAACTGACACATGGCATGCACTGAAATTTACACTGACTAAATTTCTCAATTAATCTGTGTCTTCTCTCAAATAAAACAGAATTAGTAGTTGACAATTCTGAAATTTGGACTAGAAAATATCTAATTTTAGAACATCTATAATTTATAATACAAAGTTCTAGGAATACTATATTAAAATCACAAATGGTACCAGTATTACTTCAGATTGAATTGTAATATTAATGTTTCACAGGCCATTTTTAACCCTAAGTTTTCTGACAATATGCATGTGTTACAATGCCTTATTTTATGAGACAAATTTTACTGTATTTACATATCAAAGAGATATTTTTAAAATACATTTAGGAGTCAAAGATATTTTCTGAATCTAAAACCTTTCATAGTAATTTTATTATTTCTCTTATTTGTATAATAATTTCCATATCTTAAATTTGCACAAAGTTCCATTCAACAGATACAAACTTAATATAAATGAAAAAGATTTTAAGGGGAAGTATTTTCAGTTGGTAATCTCAAATTTTGTTATTAGTGTAGAGTACAAAAGTTTAAATAAATAAACCCAAGTTTCTCTTATTAGTTGGAAATTAAGAAGAACTAAAACAGTATTAACATTTATTTATTATTCCTAGTTGGAATAAGAAGTAGGCCAAAGATATAATCAACTGATGAGAAGGGCTTGAAAAAGCAATCCCATTTAAAATCATCATGTTACAGAATTGGAAACTAAACTATAGTTCTCAGAGAGTTCTAAAATTGCAGAGTAGGACTTATTTTTAATATCTGGTATCTCAGCACAATAATTTTACATATTTAATGTTATTTTTTCACATAATTTTGACTCCATAACTTGCCAATGTTGTCAATGACTCATTTAAATGAAATACTAAATAAGCATCTTTCCTAATATTTCATTACACTGAATTCATAAGATGTATTGAACTATTCTGGGTATCAATATGAATTATTGGAATGATGTTTACAGATTCAGCATATACTTCCAATAAACCTAGAACTAATGCAAGTTTTTAAATTAGATCATGAGAAATCACCCAGAATATTTTTTAAACAATCAGAAATTAAAACCAAATAAAGTATCAAAAGGAGAGACTGGTAAAAAACTGTTACATATGTCATTTAAAATATGAATTTTTAATCAAAATTGTATAAAATATATGTCTTAAAGTGTTCATGACAAAAATGTTCATATTACTAAGTGAACAACATGTAAGTTTATTTATTAATAACAGTCAATATATTTCAAACACTGTGCTAAGAATTTTATAGTGTTTTAAGTTCAATCTTAAAAACAACCTTATGAGGTAAATAATTATAGATTCAGTTCATACATTAAATAGGTTGCGTAGATTAAGTAGTTTTTGAAGGCTATACACATGACTATGGAGAACCAACTGTGCTAGAGGTCAACTGTGTTATATTCTAGGAAAAAAAAATAGTACTAAGATATCAGCAAAGGTGCTGTGAGGTCAAGTCTTCACCCATTAAAGGCTCCACTGAATACATTAAAAACTCTTTAAATACCCTTCATTTCAAAGTGACATGCAAGATTTGATATTGGCCACTTGTCAGATTCCAGAACTTGTGCTACCAATACCTATATAATGGGATATTTGGATGCACAGAAAGAAAATTAATAGAATGATATATATCAAACTTTAACAGTTTTCCTTCCTTATTCCCCCCTCCTTGTCCTCCCCCCTCCCCCCTCCTATTTTTCCTATAACGGACATTTTATAAGAATTATTTTTGATTGGATTGTCTAGTTTCCAAAGTGAACATGCATATTACTTCTTTGTTTATTTTTGATTGTTTATATATACAGACAGTCTTACCACGTAGGCCAGGAACTAGGCAGCTGTACTGGAATTCATTATAAGGTTCAGGTTGGTCTCAAACTCAGGATACTTGCGTGTTTGTCTCCCTAATACTGAGAATTTGGGTATGGTTATCATAACTATCATATATTCCTTCTTTAAACTTAAAAAAGAAGACAATGGCATATATGTGATTTCTACTTTTAAAAAATAAATCTTACTAGGTGTCATACCTGATTTGAAACTTATTTCAGTGTGGTAAGTGAGTCACTATAAAGAAGTCCTCGAGAGTCATAGCTCAGCCCTGTGTCGGGTGTAAGCTGTTTTCAGATTCACCATGCTATGGATGGCTTTATAGGTACCATGCCTTGACTATCATGATGGGTTGCACTCCCTTATACTAAGAGTCAGAAGAGACAGAAATTTGTCAAGTTAAGTGACTTCTATCAGCTGTTTGGTACTAGGGACAAGAGGTCACTGCTGTGATAAAAGTGGCCATGCCATGTGTATTACTTTGGAACTGTTGCAGGAGGTAGCATGATTGAAGTGGTTGGAACTGTTGTATAGAGCACTCTTGAATGATATAAGCAAAATTCAACAGGCTATTCTGATGGAAAAGAGGAAGACCAGAATGCCGACAGAAACATCAACAGTAAAACTAGGCTCATCAAGTATCAGAGAGAAACAAGGCTTCTAAGGGAAATTTTTCTAGAGTTCATTTAATAATATTATAATAATAGGAAATATACCCTGCCTTCAAAACCCAACTCATTAAAGGCTCACAGTTATAAATAGACAAACTCCTTTGAAAATTCCTTTCAGAGGGCAGTCTTTAAGAGGATAGAACATTCAGAGTACTGTGGTTGAATAGGATCATATGGGAAAATACTTTCTCAGGTTCAGCTATGAAGGTGCTCTGAAGCCACTGCTGCTGTGACAAAAGGAGGTTGGCTAATGCCACCTTTCGTATTTTCAGCAGAACTTGGCATTGTTGATTCAGTATTGGTTTTGCAGAGATGAAGAATGTAAAGGTTATGGTGTTCTAAAATGTTTCAACATTCTAAAAATAGGCTGACGAGAGCTGGTAATGTGAAGCACAGCTGGAATCCCTACACAGAGGCCCTAAGAGAGGCCATTGCATTAAGCTGGGTGTGTGTGGCGGAATTCAGTGAAGGTCCCATGTTTCTGAGGACACTAGGAACTGTCAGGTATTTTGTCACACTGAAAAGAAAACTAACAAAATAGTAACAGATACGGAAGTATACAACACATCATTAAAGCATTTAGGGGACTGAGGAGTCCAGTCAAGTCCAGCTGGGGATGCCTGACAATATTGTGTCCAAAATAATTTAAGGTACTTGGTATGACTGATATGCAGCTTTAGTGATAAATGTAGTACTATGAGTGTTATAAGGAAATGGAGGGTATGGTCAAGCTGACAATCAAGAATAACTAGGAGAGAGGAGATTTCACTTCATTACCACCATGAATGAAACATAGCAGACATTGAGAAGAAGAAATAAATTAATGTAACATTCTGTGAAACAGAAGAATTGAAAAATGACACACAAAAAACCAGACAAAATATATTATTACATGTAGGTGTGGTGGTACACACCTCTAATCCTGGCACTCAGGAGCAGAGGCAGATCTCTGAGTGGGAGGCCAGTCTAATCTACAGAATGAGCTTCAGGGCTATACAGTGAAACCCTGTATTGGAAAACCAACCAACCAACCAACCAACCAACCAACCAACCAACCAACCAACCAACCAACCAAGTATAAAACACACAGACACAGACAGACAGACAGACAGACAGACAGACAGACAGACAGACAGACACACACACATATTTTATTACATTGTTATGCCCAATACTAATTGGATAATGTCTAACTTATTAGAACAAAAAATAGGAGAACATCTTTTAAATCTCAAAATTCGATTTTGCTATCAATCCAGAGTACATAACAAAACTAGGTCAAAGCAAAGAACAAAAAAATTAACAAAATTAAAACAAAACAAAAAGAAACCCAGCTATATCTTTATAAAGATGGAAAAGCTAAACAATAAGCAACCAGAAAATTAACTATAAGTATATATACAGTGGTTAAGAGCACTTGTCGCTTTTCCAGAGGATCTCAGTTTGGTACCCAGAACTGAGGTACCAATGTGTTCTCTCTTAAATGTCCATAAGTCCAGTTCCAGGGAATCAGATAGCTTCTTCTGATCTCTGTGGGTACCAGTCACACATATGAAGTATATACGTACATACAAAAAAACCATGCACACATAAATTAAAAAGAAGTCTTAAAATATTTATATTTAGGTATTTATTACGAATTACTAAAATATCCTGTGGTGTCCAGTAATATCGGTTTGACATATTTTGAGACATAGTAAAATTCTTTATTTTTCATTGAGAGTTTCTTAATATTTTTCTTCTCCTTCTTCCCTTCCCTCATTTTGATTTTTTTTTAATTTGTAGTGCTAGGGAGTGAACCTGTTTTTGCTAGGTAAGTGTTCAATAACTGAGCTATATACTTCTCAGCCACAGAATCATTTGAGACTTGAATGTTCCAAAATAATTTTAACAGGAAGCCATCTCCAGTCCAACATAATATTATTTCCTACAGTTAGGTTACTACTTACAGGAGGGTTTGGTGAATACCAATTTGTTTTCAGGATACCAATGAGAGGCACTGGTTTTACCCAATTGCAGCAATAGAAGTAAAAATAAATCCTGTTTTCTTTTAAAATTATTATTTTGGGCCTTTTATCTTTAAAAGTTTTTATGAAGTCCACTCTCGTTTTGAATTACAGGGAAGTAATTGTTCCTTGTCCAAAAAATCAGTTTGAAATTCTGAGTCAGGAGGAACTATTTATACAGAAGAAAGTACCTGTAGTCATTTACAAAAAAAGGAAAACAAGATTATAGCTCTTTGGTTGAGGATACCACTCTAATACTGTCTTTATAGGAATATGAAAGAAATAATATTCAACAAACATCATTTCAACCTAGAATATTTGGTAGAAACATGCCAGTTTAGCTGTTTCAGTACATAAGTGTCACTACTAGTATGGATCCAAGGAAATTTCCTAAAATCCTTTTAATAGTTAACAAGGCCAATTTTACTAACAATATTAAAGCATTGTTTGCCTCTCTACCACATTAACATTTGCATTGATAGTATAAAAGCAATGGTGGATTAACAGTATAAACTGAGCAAATGGATCCAAATAGGATAGTTATTGGATATTGTATTATTTACTATTATATACAGCTTCTTAAAAAGCTAGTTTCATTTAACATTGATCTCAATAAAACTGTAAATTTAATTAAACAAATTAAGCCTTCATTTTTTATTTTAATAAAATGAGAGGTATGAATGAAATGCTTTTTGTTATATAGTAAAGGATATTGTTGTCTCAATTGATAACAACAAAAACCTCAAAAAAAGAAAGCAAACAAAAACCCAACTAGCTATTTTTACAGATAACATGATTCTTAACTAGAAGAGGATCAAGGGACATTTGACAAAGGAAGATTATTCAGACTCTTTTACAAATGAACAGTAAACCTGTTTATCCAAACAAAGCAGAAAAATTTGCTGCCTCCCACCTTTTTGTGCCAAATCCTAGTTCTTAAACAGAAATCAGAGCTTAAAATGTATTTCTGTAACTCTGAGTTACAGATCTTCAAATGCCTCAAATAGTTTTAGGATGAGCTGACTTGTCATATTAACAAACATGATTTCTTGATAATGAGGAACTATATCAATATTTGGAAGAATGTGCAAATGACCAATGCATGTGTTTCTAAATTATTCTTAGGAAAAAGATCCATTCAAATTGCAAGACACACAAATGTATCAGAGTATGGAATAGAAACAAGCAGGGTTTTGTAGTTTTACATTTCACATAACCTTAAAAATCTAACTGGTGTATATTTTTTCATTATATATGAAAGTGCTATATGGTATATGAATCTGTATATGACATAATTATATGTTTTAGATATGAGTTCTAAAAATCAAAGTGTTTGTTTATTTTTGTTTTATTAGAAGATTTTTAAAGAAACTTCTATGATCACATATATTGCAACCAGAGAAGGGCTAGCAAATTGTTCTGCTTTAAGTCCATCAGGAAAACTTTCTACCCTTTAAATAAAACCATAAATTTTTGGTGTGGTGTTTGAAAAATCCATAATTAACAGATAAACTAATGTTGTACTTCTTATTTTAACTACATAGCTGTGTGAGCTGGATTTACTTCTTCTTATTCTTCAAGTTAATTAATATTACAACAGAATGAATACACTATAAGATTTCATATTTTCTATTTAGTCAGCCATAGATAGTAATTTCAAAACATGTAAATAATGTAAAACATTTCATTATGTATAAAGTATATATATTTATTCTGATTTTCATAAAAATGAGATTTATGTCAACATGTAAAGCTTATTTTGATTTTACAGTCATTAAGCAAAAGTTCAAAAAAGCTCAGTTTTAACTTCTAGGTTAATAAATACTGCTAGTCACAGACCACATTAGTAGAATTTATTTGGAATCTTCACAAATTTTAAAAAATAGTTTGAGATAAATACGAATAAAAATTCTCATATGAGCAGTCATATGAGAATATTCTGTTTAATATCTCCTAAGTTGGTAGAAAACTATGAATCTAAAAACCTTTTTGTTTTTTAGACGACATTTTTAAAATGTAATTAATTCAGTGGTTTTCAGTCTTTGGCTTTGTTGATTCTTCATGTAAACCCCAAAATTTGTTTGTCATTAATGGCTAAACAAATATTAATATAGTAATGCTACACTAATTTTAGACAAAATCAATTAAAATTGATGTCTAGGAGAATTTTCTATTATTTTTTAGGCTCTTAAAAATAATAGAACTTTTTTTTGGCATCAGTCAATGTTGATTTAGACTACCATGACAGCAAGTAAGTAAGGTCAATAGACAGACTTCAGATTGTTAGATTAGCTACACCACGCAATCAACTGATATTCAAAGAAAAAAATGCTGACAATATGAAGAATCTCATAGGAAGAAAATATGGTATTAGACAAATTCTTTAACTTTTGTAAGTTAACAAAATTACACTGATTATTATATAAAGAAGACTCTGAGTAATAAAAGTTCTGTTTATTTATAATTTTAGAGTGTTTCTATGTATGTGGCATGTATTCTGCCTGTGTGTTGTACATTCATCTTGATGTCAGATTTCTTTGATGGATTTTCAAATTATATGGAGAAAGGAATGCTCAGTTGAACCCAGAGCTTAGCTAATCAGCTGTTATTCTAGTCTCTCAGCCACTCTGGAGACCTCCTGTGTCTGTTTTTTGTATGCTGGGATTAGAGGTGGCCTGCCATACCCTCCAGGTTTTTATGGGGATGGTAGGAATCAGAACTTTGATCCTAATGATTGCAAGAAAAACACTTTACTCAGAGAGCCATCTCCCTAGCCTGACTGATGTAAATTATTTTACTCAGATAATAAAAAACTAAAGGAAGTCCATATGGGTTTCATGAAATTACTTCAATTACATTCTATTAAACAACTGCAAATATTTTATTCAGCTTGATATTAAATGTTTACATTTTTTCTAAGCATACCAAGACAATTTCCTGTTAACGTTATGTACAAATTCTTTTTCCTACTATATTTTAAAATTATCTTCTAATTTTTATGACACAAGAAATGGGTGACTACAATCTCCATTACCTTGTAAAAATGTTAAAATTCAGATGCTTCAAAAATGAAAACAGCAAAATCAGTCTTTAAAATACTCTCTTATGAATATATTGAATTTTTGGATTTTCCCCTCTTTTAGTCTTGTCATTATTTTCTACTTCATTCTCTCACCACCCCACCTTTTGTATCTACAGATTTTGCTGTTTGT
Organism: Phyllotis vaccarum; assembly: GCA_033318265.1. Taxonomy (NCBI): domain Eukaryota; kingdom Metazoa; phylum Chordata; class Mammalia; order Rodentia; family Cricetidae; genus Phyllotis; species Phyllotis vaccarum. Next base: position 69,194,430 of record JARWLC010000006.1, read on the forward strand.
CATAACTGAAAATGAGCACTAAGCTAAGCTGTAAATCATATTTCCTTTAGAAGAGAAGTTCTCTGTTACAATCTTACTTTTTTATCAAACACTTTTGGGAAGAACATCATGGTAGAACTTGAGTGTTCTATACACTGCATACATTTCTTTATAATCAATTTACCATTTCATTTCTTTGACTAATGCACTATTTTAATTAGGGGCAATTAAAAAAATCCCAAATCTGTTCTTAAAATTTTCTGCACTGCCAAAAATCAAAAAAAGTGGCATTAATTCTAGTAAAAATTCATTATAAGAAAATATCTGGTACAAAAGAAAATATTGTCCTGATTAAAATAAAAAATAAAAAACAAATATTAGCTAACTGGAATTTCATTCAATGTACAATGGTTATATTTTAATATTTGACTGTTATCATTTCATTATAAAGAGTAAACAACTATAGCAAAACCATAACAATATATTTTACACAGGGAACTTTTTCTTATCAATGGAAGAATCCTAAAGGATCAAAACTCAATCAAAGATATTATATTCAATACACACAGACACATACAAAATGTTAAATGCTTGATACTGCCATTACCTAGAGAAATGAGTGTTCATATGTAAATGGACACAGAGAGTTTAATATGAAATATTATTCAGTCTTAAAAACTTAGACAAACAAACACCTGAATCCTTTAGAATAAAATGATTGGGTCTCACTGCCAGTTTGAATGGTATTACTACGTAGCTGAGGTTCCTCTTGAACTCAAAATTTTTCCGTCATACCGTCTTTAGTACAAATTACAGATGTGTGCTACCATGGCTTTTTGTTTATCTGGTCTTAGGCAAATCTATGATTGAGTTATATCTCAAGTCTTTCATTTAAGTTTCCACAATCACTTGAATGATTCTGAGATAATACTTCAAGTATTTTGTACTCTTTTGGTGAACCATAACACTTCATTATACTTTACTATAATTTGTTGTAGCCTGTTTTGTTTTTAATGGCAGTAAATACTGTCTACTGGCTCATTATTCCTTTCTTACTGCCAGGCAAAGCCAGTCTCAGACAAACAAAAAAACTTAGAAAAAATTAAGCATTTTGCTTAATGTAGTGAGGCTTTTAAGGAAAGAAGTATTAGAATCTACATTTATTATCAGGGTCAAATGCTATTTTTAAAGTTGATCACTCAAGATTGTATGTTATTTCTGAAAAAAACCTCATTTGCATATATTTATGTATATGACACATTTCATGCTTAATCTGACATACAAAAGCATAATTTCTATGGAGTTGACTAATATGCATTAAATCATAATTATTACCACCAAAAGGCAGGAAACACAGGAAGGGCAAATTTACAATGTACTTTCAGTTCTGCAAAGAATAGTATTCCTTGCATACTTCACAAATACCTCTTACTGAACACAGTCAAATCAAAATGTAGTATCTTTCCTTGAAAATTAGTTATAGTTGATGATAGTGACAAAGTCATTATTGATGAATATAATTTTTAAAATGCCTATGAAAGAAAAATAATTTTTGGCTTTCATTCATTTGTTCTTCACATCCCTATTGAAGTATTAGTCTTTAGGAGATCTTATTAATTTTTACTTTAAAATATTAATATTCAAAACAATTAATTATATTAATATTTAACCTCACATTTGAGTTTTATTTAAAAAAAACTAGACAAGGGCAAAATTTTGTTTATTGGTTTCCCTTCCTCCCTCCTCTTCTCTTTCCTTGTTTTTTTGAGATGTGTGCTCAAACTGCATTCCAGGCTGTTCTAGAACTTACAATATAACCCACACTGGCTCCAAACTCCTGTGATCCTTTTGCCTCATCCCCTGAATGCTAGAATTACAAGCAAAAGATACTAGGTCAAACAAATAACTGTGAATTTAAGGTAAATATTCTAGCACTGGGAAAATTTTATGAAAATATATTTTTCCTAGATTGAAAAGATAGTGCTTTATCTGAATTTATGATCAGTTTGAACATTTAAATATTAACTAATAATAATATCTAAAGAAGCTACTTGTTCCATTGAAGTCGTTGAATAAGCACATTAATTATATAAACTTTAAAACATTTTTATTTTGGAATAGTACTTTGGTGAAAGAAGTATAAGTGATTCTTGAAATAACATTTGCTATCCTCTTTGTAGTGTAAAAAATGTTTTGAGGCTTAAGAACAATTTGATGTAAATATATTTAACCTAAAAATATTTTCAAATATATTTATGGTAAAGCACATTTATAGGAAAAATATACTGTGTCTTTGCTAGTTTTGTATTTTAACTGTTAGGTCTTAATATGTGGTAGATTAAAACATAGTGAACCTAATTTTAGTTTTAAATATTTTCTGGACTTTACAGAGAAGTCTAGCTTCTACACTCAGAATTTAATGCAGTCCAAATCATGCGTTATGTTACTTAGTATAATAAATGAATAAGATTTTTCTATGCAATTCAGATCTTAAAAACTTAGTGTTTTCATTTAGCTTAAAATGTGACTAGTATCCAAGTAGTACTAACATATATTTTATGTCTAGAATGTTTTCACAGTTTTTCTTCTTTGAAGATTTACAAACTCAATTTTAAGTGATAACATTATTTTGACGCATGATCTAAATACAATGATATGTAAATATATAACATCATGATTTTCCTAAGAGTAGTCCATCATCTGTCATAAAATGTAAAACAACCACACCATTACATCAATCATTTTAGAATAATTTCTAGTCAAATGAAATTATAACTCACAAAACTGATAGAAAAATTGTAATTGAGAAAGCTATACTTGCTTTTAAATCTGATTATAGAGCAAAAGGCCAGTTTGAAAAAGTATCATGTTCTTAGGACAAATTTGTATGTAGCTTGATATCTAACATAATTTCTCATTAAAAGAGAAAGTAATGTTTTGACAACAATATTGGTTTTTTCACAAACAGAACTTGAAAGAATAACTGGGTGATTTTCCACAAAGGAGATATTCCAGAAGGTAGGCATAGCAGGACTTAAGCTTGCTAACTACTTTATCTTACACACAAAATATGAGACAGAACTCTCTAATCTCTTCTCCACCACAATTCAGAGACAGCTTATAAAAAATAAAAACTAAGAAATCCTTGTCCTCCCCCAAAGGTTGGCATTAAAACTTTCTTTCTAACAAATTTAATTTTGTTTCGAAATGAAAGGCAGCAACATTCCAAGTTGAGTCTGTTTGAAAAATTTTTCGGAATGATATTAGAGCAGGTAGGTATCCAAGCCTGAGGTTTAAAAGAAAAAAAAAAAATCCCCTTTGTCATTGTATTTTGTTAATATTGCTGATTATTGGCAAAAACACATTCATCCTTAAAATAATTTAGTTTTACACCACACTGATAAATTTGCTAAGAAGTAATTGGTTTGGCACAAATAAACATGAATTATAAGTGGCATCTTTCTATAGGAGCAGGCATATTGTATGAACTGTCTACTATCCTAATAAGGTAATCTATGAAACAAAGGGTGGCAGCTATATATATCCTAACCATTTACCAGTATTCTGCATGCAGTCCAATCCTGACAAGCAGGGGAACATTTGTTAATTTTCCCAGAATTCATAGTGGATAAACATAACATGAAAGGACGTGCACTTACTTTTGGTGTTGGACAAGAAGCTGTTGAGAGGCGAGAAGTAGCCTGAGCACGGGGCGATTCTGAAGGAGTAGTGCTGAGGGAGGCTGTGTCTCGTGGGAGCACCTGAACACCACGAGAAATGATGGAATCTGGAATCTAAACAAGAATGACTATAGTTTAACATTATGAAAAGGCAGTTAGCAACAGCATATAAAATTAGCACTCTCATCTTTTTTGTTGTTGATTTTTGTCATTCTTTGCTGTTGGGCTTTCATACATGAGCACATGTAATGTTTGATTCTGACAGTTTTAGATTTACAATTTTTTTCTGACAAATAATACATTATAAAACACTTTAGTGACAAGTATTCCAGCTGTGGTTAGGAGGAAATATATGTTACTCAGCAACTTATTTTGCCATTTAATAGTTTGAATTTCTAGATACTCCTAGATTTTTAATTTTCATTTTCCAACATTTCACTCTCTCTGAGTCTAACTGATCTTTATGGCCATCAGCACCTAGCTATTTTCTGCTCCTTGACTTCCAGTGCGGTTCTTCCAGATGTCAGGGTTTGGCATGAGACCAAGGATTAGAGAATAAGGTTTGGTATTTATTGCCCTCTCTTGATCTCTGTTCATCAGACGAGAGATGTGTCTTTCAACTACAGACCATAGTTCTGCTTGAGTAAATAAATCTCTTTCTCTGTATGTCAATAGAGTTCCTGGAATACTCAGGATCCCTTTTGTCAAAATTCAAATAGCAATAGGGTTTGTTTGTTTTTTTGTTTTTTGCTTATTAATCCTCCTGAAATTCACATTGTCCCCCGATTTTCCAAATTCACTTCAAATATGCTTGCCTTTATTAAAAATCTTAATTACTTATTTATTGTGCTAGGTCACTTCTGTTGGGACCCTGGTGAACATATAATTCAAGCAACATTTTCTTTATTTGAAAAATGAGTATAATTATATTATCTGGCTTTTGGATTATTTTGATGGTTAGGTAAGATAATGTACATGAATTACTTAGCAGATTGCAATAGTAAATCATTAATAAATATTGGCTATTAGGTTATATCACTGAATATGATGAAGACTGATATGACTGACTATTACTATTCTAAAAGTATAAACAAAATGAAAAATAATGTAATTTTAAGTATAAATATTTATGATATCAAGTCAATTACTTTAAACTATTTTGTACTAGAGCATTAGAAACAAATTACCAGTTTAAGAATGAGAACTTGAGGCTGTAAATATCTAGAAACACTTTCTACCTGGGATTTTGAGAGGGCTCACCAGGCTCTGAATCATGTAGGCAATTTTCACTATTCTCTCTGTCCTTCATTATGGTCCCTCCAGTAGCAGCTGGCTTTCAGATATTCTTCCTCTTACCATATCCCAATTCTCTGGGCACTTCTGCCTCTTAGAGAATAGCCAGGTTAGCTCTCCACTATGGACCTCTCAACCCTATTCTTTTGTGTTAGCTGCTAACACCTACAAACACACTCTCCCAGGGACAAATGGTGGCAATACCTGGCTGGGACTCAGGTAGACAATTCTATCTTTTTGTCTTCTATTATGATCTCTTCATCTTAATCCTGTAGCAGCATATGTACAGATGCTCACTGTCCCATTTCCACACCATTCAACAGAAACTACAACTCTTGGTACGGATCCACAATCTACCAAGTCCTTTCATCCCTGTCTCCCAGAAACATTCTTTGTCCTACTGAAATCTACTTGCAGGAGCATCTCCTCTCTACCTCCAACTCCTAAGGAACACCGTAGATCGTTTCCAAAGTCCTCTGAGCCTTTTCTCTTGGCACATATCTATTCTGCCACCCAACAGCTTCCAGAAGCAGTCTATTCCAGGGACTTCACAGCCAACACACATGTTTAAGTTCTTGAGAAAAGAAGAACAACCAAAGAACAAAATACCCACACAATAAAGATATTAACATCTAGGAAGAGCCCAATCATCATAACCCAGATTTCTAGATACCAGTGCAAAAATTCATTGAACAGAAAAGAAATGTGCTTTGACCAGAAACCAGTAACCCTACTACAGTAGACCCTGAGATATTCAATATAGCTGAAGCATAAGACAATGATTTAAAAACAGTTTTAAAAGGTAGAAACAGAATCACTAATGAAAACCTAAATTAAAATAATAGAATAAGAAAAATTTATGAAGTCAAAGAAAAACCTCAGAGGTAAACCTGATCAATAGGATTCAAGACATGAATGAGAACCTCAGCCATTGAAGAAAGGTAAAAGAAATGAAATGAGTCAAACACTTGTTAAATCTAAATAAATTCTAACACAAACCATCAAGGAAATCTTAGACACCATGAAGACACCAAATCTAAGAATAGTAAAAATAGAGCAAGAAGAAACCCAGTTAAAAGACATAGAAAATACTTTCAACAAAAATCCTAAAAGAAAATTTCCCTAACTTAAAAAAGGAGATACGTATTAAGGTACAAGAAGCACACACAACACCACATAAACATAACCAGAGAAGAAACTCCCTACGACTACTACAGCCGCAGTTAAACTACTACTAATCTATTACTACTTCAGGTATAGCTGCTACTGTAGAAACGAACACTACAGTTTCAGCTACTACTACAATACTACTAGACCAAAGAAAGAATATCAACAGCTGCAAAGGGAAAAAGGGAAAAGACTAAGAAACATAAAAGCAAGTGCAGCAGAATAGCATCTTATTTCTTAGTGAAGAATCTGAAAGCTGGAAAGGCCTGGATAGAAGTTACTCAAACTTTGAGAGATCACAGGTGTCAGTCCAGAGTACTGTGTCTAGCAAAACTATCAACAAAATAGACAAAGAGACTCTATAATAAAACCAAAATTGAGCAGAATCTATCAATCTGGCTCTACAAAAAGTGCTAGAAAACTTCAAACTGAAAACGTTAACCATATCCAAGAAAACACCCGGAATTAATAATCACAGGCTAGTAAATCAAAAGAGAGGAGGCCTATACTTTAATAACAAAATAACAGGGCTCAAGAAACACTGTTCATTGCTAACTTTCAACATCGACAGTCTGAATTCAATAATAAAAAGACACAGGCTAATAGACTGAATGTAAAATAGGATTTATTCCACTCTTGCATCCAAGAAACACATTTTAACAGCAAGAATAAAAATCATCTCAAGATAAAAAGAAAGGAAAAAGATATTCCAAGCAAACAGACCCAAGAAACAAGTCAGTGCAGCCAATCTGATATCTGACAAAATAGACTTTAAACCAAAACTAATGAGAATCGATAGGGACGGGCAGTACATACTCACAAGAGGGGAGGAATCAACAAGTGGACACTGCAGTTCTCCACATGTATGCACCAAACAGGAAACACAGCTACAGCTAAAACTTCACATTGACTCTTAGAGAATGATAGGTGGTATCTTACTCTTGCTAACAGAAAGGTCATCCAGACAAAACATAAAACCCAAGTGCCAGAGTCAAATGACATCATAAATCGAATGAAGATAGCAGAATAAAAGCCTATGGAGCACATGATATTTTTTTTAATATATCTTCTTTTTGAGGAGTTTTAATTTTCTATGAATGCCACATTTCCTTTTGCCAGTGGAAATGGTGGCTATAATCTTAAGAATTTTACTATTTGCCATTACTCATATACAAGTAATATTATAAATAGATCTATATCAATTATAAGATACTGTGTTAGATATTTTGCATAGCCCTGGTAAAAACTTGGCAGAATGATTTATTTTGGCTCAAAGTTTAGAGGGTATGTTCATGATTCTGTTTTTATAATAGAGAGCATGACATGGGAATATGCAAAAGAACTGTTCACTTCATGATAGATACATAGGGAAGGGAAGGAAGAAAGTAGGGAGGGGGAGACAGGTAGACAGACAGACTGGCTGAATGACTGGTAAGAGAATGGATGTTCCAGATACAAGATATCACAAAGAACCTACTTCCAGCAAGGTCTCACCTCCCCAATGCTTTAGAACCTCTGCAAATAGTATAGCCATTCAGGCCCAAGTGGTCAACACATGAGCACATAGAGCATTTTATAATCAAACCATAACATTCAACTCCTGGCTTCCAAATGCTCATTTCCACCTCATAATACAATAATCAATGTAGTCCATCTTGAAGAGTGTTAAAAGTTTTATTAACCTTCCTCGGAAACCCAAGTTTAAAGTCCGAGACACAAGTTAACTCTTAACTGTGGGATGTAGTATATATATACTCTATGTTACACAATTATATAAACTATCCCATTACAAAAGAGTAGAGTGGGAGGAAGGAAGGATCAGATAAAAGCAAGACTTAAATTAAGTAAGACATATCCAACAGCTAAGGCATGTGTTGGCATGATATGTGCTTCAATGCCCTTGAACTGCTCTACCCCATAGCCTTGTCATTTGCAGCCAGGGTAGCATCTTTTCAGGCCTTACTCTGCTACTTTCAGTTTTCATCAGCAGACATTCCTAGCCCTAGCATCTCTAATGTCCTGGGCCTCCCCTATAACTTTGAGTTCACCCTCACCTTTCTTTGAAATCTTGGAATAGTCCTCATGACCCCGTAAGTCTTGCATCCTGCATACCTGCTTGAAAAATCAACATTCTATGGGCAGGTCAAGGTCTGTTGTGAGCTTGAGCAGTAGCCAGCCACACTCACCTGTAGGGGGATATGTTGTTCCATTGTAAATAATTGATCCGACCTATGAGTTTAATAAAAAGCACTGATTGGCCAAAGGCAGGCAGGAAGTGTGAGTGGGGCTACCAGACTAAGAAAACTCTAGGAACAGGTAGAACAGAGCAGAATGCCAGAGAGAAGCCAGAAGAAGCAGAAGACAACTATGCAGCTCCGAGAAAAAGTACCGAACCACATGGCTGAACAGGATCAGAGTCATGGGTTAGATTAAGAGTAAAGAGCTAGCAAGTTATATGTCTGGGCCTTAGGCCGATCATCCTAAAACTATTGTAAGCATCTGTGTGTCCCTGCAGGTCTGTGGGTTTGTGGGCTGGGGGCCTAAACCTTGAGTCTAGGCCCAAAAGTCCAGAACAGAAACCTCATACTACAAGGGACTATAGGGAGGGACAGCTAAAACTAAGGGCAATTTGAGGGGTTGTATGAAAATCTAATTTAACAGTAGAAGCTTCCTAAAATATATACATATACAAAGGTGATTTTAATGGAATTACCAAATAATAGGTAAGATGGTACCTCAAGTAGACATTTGTCATCACCAAATGAAGCCTCCATTTCCTGGAATAGATTACATCAAACCAGTTATTGGCCAGAAGGGCCATATGGGAACCCCCCCCCCCCAAAAAAAAAAAACCCCTCAGGCTTTTGCCAAGCTATTGGTTGTTATCTACAAAATGGTGGTAGGGCTCAATTGCTGAAGACAACACCTATATAAAGCACTGAACATGGAAAAGTAGAATTTATGCCTACTTACAGAATTCACCCAATACCAACTAGTGTTCATGGATGATATGTAAAGTGTTTTGCAGACTATCAAAGGAAAAAGGTAAACACAAAGCAGCTACAAACTCTACGATCTATAAAAGTGAACCTGCCTCTATGACAGGATAGAACAATAGTAGCAAAAAGCTTGTAGGACCAACCAGCCAATATCTGATTGGATTTAGGGATATGCTGCTCATATGGCCAAAAACTTAAGTCTAGATAGGCTAGACACTTAGAGAATAACCAAGTATGACTATTCTATAAAAGGAACATGCATTAAAATGAATCATAATGATATCTGTGTTTCTCTCAGCCATCATCAGAAGCCTCCTTTGCAGTAGATGGAACTAAGCAGATACTGGACAACTGCACAATACACAAAGAGACCTTAGAATACTTGGTCCAAAAAAAACTTCTCCATCAAAAACAGCCCCTCAAGGCTCAGGGATCCCTGTGGAAGAACAGGAGGAAAGACTGTAAGAGTGAGAACAGTTGAGAGACACTGGGAAAACAAGGCCTTCTGAACACAGCAGGACCAAGACACCTATGAACTCACAGAAGCAGTGCAGCATGCACAGGGCCTGCAGAGGTCTAGGCCTGATGGGTCCCAGTACTAAAAGAGGAAGTGAACTCAAGCCATATTCCTAGTTAGATATTTGTAAATGAAAACTTAGTTTTCTCCAATAAAGTCTTATATTATATCAACAACCTGTATAGTCAGGTCCCATGCCCAAAAGAAGATAGCTAACACAACAAAACTCTATAGTATTTAGGGGGGGCCTTTATCTCAGCCCCCTCCCCTCCGACACATTTACAGGTCCTCTGTGTGTATATTTTGCCTACCACTTTTGTGTTTTTGTGGAATTTCGGTGTCTCTGCATCTATATGTGTTTCTTAAACTTTTTCTTTTGCTCTTTTGCGTTTGTTTGTTTTGTCCCATTCTGGTTTGTTTTCATTTTATCTCATGGTATTATATTATAGTTATTATTGTTTTTTAGATGCCTGTTTGTATCCTAATAAGAAAGAGAAAGAATATGGATTTGGATGGGTGGGGAAATGGGGAGGATTTGGAAGAAGTTGGGTGATGGGAAACTATAATCAGAAGGTATTATATTTATAAAAAAATAAATTTTCAGTGAAAACCAAAAAGAATCAATGAAAATATCTCCATATCATAAAGATTGTACATTGCAATCTTATAGTGAACACTACAAAACTATATCAAAATTATAGTGATTGAAAAGCTTGAAAATATTTCATGTAAAATCAAAATGAGGCAAGCATGCCTCTCTGCTACTCTTATTCAATACATTGTTGAAAATTTTATCGAAAGCAACAAGGCAAAAAAAAGAGTAAGAGGCATGAAAGCAGAGAATAAAAAAATTAAATCATTCCTCTTAGAAGATGATATTACCCTTTAATAAATATATATGTGTGTAATATACATATACTATACAAAATAAAAAATAAAAAGAGGCCATAAATTTTAAGTTTAAATGGAAACAAATGGTGGGAGCACACAGGAGGGAATGGAGAGAGGAAAGAGGAAATGATATAACGATAATGTCAAAAAAATTAGAAAAATAATGTAAGTCCCTAGCAGGAGATGTTTGGATCTGATACAAATGTGGTAAAGCAGAAAATCAGAAGGCTTTTCAACAGATAAAATAAGTAGATGTCTCAACAGCAATAGAGAAGCCAAAAACAAACACATTCTTAGCTATAAACAACAAAACAATCAGATTTTAAAAGTAGACAAAATGAACAAATTAAGTACCAGTCTAACCCAAGACATGGAAGAAGATGTCTGCAAAGTAATTTAAAGATACCCCACATTTATGAATTGATGGACTTAATTTTAAAGTGGTTATATTAACAAAAGCAAACTTAAGTGGAATCCCCATCAATTCTTATTCTTCATAGTGACTGAAAAGTAATTCAGAAGTTTATATGGAAACATAAAAGACTCGGAATAATTAAAGCAATACTGAGCAAAACTAGCAATGGTAAGAGGATCAATATTCTTGACTCATTACCTTAGAGCCATAGTCATGAAACAATATCGATATCGTACTCTCTCAATAACAGAACAGACCAAAGGAAGAGCAAAAGTCATCTGATTCTCCATGAGGGTGGCACAAACACACTGGAAAAAGTCCTCCTTTTTAACAAGTGGTGGCTGTAAAGCAGGATGCACAGGTAGACAAGGTGAAGCCAGATTTCTGTCTCACCTTGTACAAAAAATAAAAAGTATTCTTAAGGTAAGAACTGAAATTGTGAAATTACTAGGAAAAAACATTTCAAGATATAAATATAAAAAAATGACTTTCTGAATAGAACTCAGGAAATAAGAGCAAGAATTAGCAAGTGGAACTGAATCAAATAAAAAGCTTCTTTACTGAAGACAATTATCAGAATGAAAAGAAAACTTACAGAATGGAAGGACAATTTGGCCATCTACTTACCTGGCAATGGATTAATGTACAGAATATAGAACAAAAAGATAAAACATTAAAGGAAATAAATTTAAAGTACAAGTAAATGAAAAAGCATAGACAGCCATCAAATGCATAAAAATATGCTAAATGTCTTGACTCACCAGAGACATGCAAGCCAAAACTATAGTGAGATTTTATTCTACTGCGGTCAGAATGGTGCCAGAGATAAACAAACAGAAACCACAAGTGCTACTAAGAGTAAAAAAAAGTCCCACTCATAGAAATTTGTATTAGTCCAAATTAGCATGCAAGTGTCTCAAAAATTAAAAATATGACTACCATATGATCAAGCTATATAACTGGCTCCCTACCTAAAAGAATCATAAAATATCTCTATTGTAAACATATATGTTTCCATGTTTACCATGGCAGGTAAATGCTAGGTGCTCATCATCAGATATGTAAATAAATTAAATGAGGGTAAGACACAGAGCCTATTATGTCATTTGCAAAAAAACAATTAAGGTCAGAACTGCATATTAGTGTATTAAGCAATTTGAGTTAGATTGAACAGAAAATCAAACAAGCATCACTTTTTTTTAAAAAAATCACCTATAGAATTTAACACATAAATGTAAAAGATAGACTCAGAGAAGTATGGAAAGACATAAGGGGTAGAAGAGAGTGGGATGAGAGAGGCAAGTGGAGATGGTTATCATCAAAGTACAGCATCTATACTCTTGAAAAGGTCTCCAAGCTTGCTGAACTCCGTTTTCACCTTCTACCCTAGTTTCCAACAGAAACCCTTCCTTTTTAAATTCACCCTCTATCTAAGTGATATAGAAATTATTGCTACAAAACACAAGTTTCCTTGATTTCTCTGTCTTGATATATGCATTTATTTTTTGTGTGAATGTACCAAAAAAGATTCACAAGGAGAGTACAGAGGCACTATCATTTTTCCAAAAGATTTAGTTTGATTAGTGAAATAAAATTTCCTCTTACACATCTCCAAGGAAATTTTCATTTTTGTCTTCAAATCATGGTTTACTTGTCCTTATAAATGTGACTATCAAACCTAGCAGTTATTTTTCAAAACATAACACAGTTGTCATCTCTGGATTAAACATAGAAGAATAAGATTTGTTCTTCCCTATTTCATATTTCTTATACTCTATCCTCTTGAATCAGGTTTCTTACCCAAGTATGAAACTTCAGAGAATCCTACCTGATATACTTTAGCCAATAAAAGGAATAATTTTAATCTCTATTTTATTTTCATTATTTTAAAGTCTTATCTTAATGACACCTCTTATTGCTGTATATTGAAATTTTTTTTGATATAAACTACACTATATTCCCCTTTACTTCAATTATTTTTAAGAAAAAGTAACCTATCTGATAAAACAGAAAGGTACCATACTTAAAAGAATAACGTGAGAGAGTGATAAAAAAAAAATGCAGTGAGAGCCTGTTTTTTTTAAAATTTCTTTTTCATAATTCATTTCATTATGGCAGGACTTGTTTTCACAGTCCCCAAATGAAACTTCTTGGGATATGTATTTCTTCATTCATATTCATATTTAAACAGAATTTGTGCCCTTGTATTTGAAATAAAGTTGGAGCTTAGAACCAGATGCTCTGATGGGCTTGAATTATGTGTTATCCAAAGTAGTAACTGCGGTTAAAATGGTGAATATATTAAACAAACCTACTCAAACTATATGATAATAAGAAGAGGAAGTAAAAAATGCCTGTTGGAAAGGGAGCCAAAATATTTTGGGCAGTAAGTCGTAATCAAATCACTGGTAACTGATGAAATGTCAGTATATTCATTGATTAAGTTTCTCTTTTTGATGTTAGGGAAATATTACTTGCAAAAGTAAAGTAGCAATAATAACTGCAGTTCTACCTAGGTTTCAAATTATGTCCTGAAACAACTCATTTGTATTTGTATTAAGAAGCACAAGAATATTAAAGGTGTTTTATTGTTGTCTCTTTTTTCTTTTTTCCACTCTTTCTTACGAAGTCATAGATATAAAAAAAAAAAAAAGCGTAAGATGCTTTGATAAATGACTCACCATTTAGCAAAGGAATAAAAATTGAGCCTAACTAAAAAACAGTATCTTTTAAGTTTTATATCTGTTAAAATAACAAGTGATTAATACTGCTACTATTTACAAAGAAATATTAAAACCCAGCTAATAAGTAAGTTACTGGGTCCTACCATGAAGACATTTATGTATAGCATTTTAGGTCATAACTTATGTCTATTTTATGTGATAATTATTGCCTTATTTTATTTACAACTGACATGATGGTAGTAGATATGTAAATTCTTGTAAAAACTGAAGATAAGTGTTATTCAAATAATTCTTAAGATATTTTATTTTATTATCTTTTAAAGATTTATTTTTATTACTTTTTCACTTTATATAAATGTTTGTATCTGTTCTGTAGGTAAGTGCACATGAGTTCAAGTGCCCACAGTGGCCAAAAGACTTGGATCCACCTGGAGCAGGAGTTTCAAAGCTGTTGTGAGCTACTTAACATTAGTGTTGGGACTCAAATTCAGGTTCTCTGGAAGGGCAGCATATGCCTTTAACTGATTATCTATTTCTATAGACCTCAAATAATTTTTGATGATTGAATCTGATATTATTAAAATATGGCAACCTATAATCTTGGATATAATATAGAATCTTTCAATGACTTTAACTTTAGATCTCAGAATGTTTTCTATAATTAGAATTTGGCACCACCAAACAACACTAATATTTATACTAACCACAATTTAAATGTTATGTGCCTTTTTTATTTTCAATCAGGTATGTATTATGAGATATAAGTGTTGTTAAATTAAAAATTTGATAGAATTATCTTCCAAAAAAACTATTATATACATACATACAAATCCATGTATTCCTAAGTATATAAAGCCAATTTTTATCTGATGAACTAGTTTTCTTTCTCTTTTTTTGTTTCCTTTTATTTCATGTGCACATAATGGATTGAAATAGATTTTTCTTTACATTTTCTGTCCATGGTCTAAATTATTACTACTATAGTTTGTATTTAAGAATTTTAATTTTTGTCTAATTTTGATTTTCATTAGTAAAAAAAAAAGTAACATGGAAGTACCCTCCTCCCAGCAGGCAAGCCAGGCCAACTAGCACAGCCCCCAAGTCTGAGAGCAAGAGGGCACAAAAATGTGCTCCCCCTAAGCCATCTCAGCTCCAGCTGCAGGTAAGCAAGCAGGACTCCTGCCTGAAACCTGACTAGCCACACACCCTCCATCTGAATTTCTACCCCACATGCCTCAATCCATTTCATTAAATCATCCCAACCTCAGCTGCCTCTTGAGACACAGCTTTTAGAGAATGCCAGCAGAAGACCTTTAGCTGGAACTGCTCCTTAAGCCACAGCCTTCGAGAGCCCCCATCACAAGAACGGCTCCCTGAGAAACAGACTCTGGAAAGATCATTCACAAGAGTTCTAGCAGCAGATCTCAATTTCCCCTGAGATGGAGATACCACTGCCTCCAAGTTCTCCAAGAACTCCAGTTGCACCAAGAACACCTAGTAGAACAATCCAGATAACACTTGTACCGATCAGCAGAGATGGGTAGGAGCCAGTGCAAAATTTTATTTAACAACATGAAGAACCGTGTTTCTTTAACAGCAAGACTTGAACATTCCAATACAGAAGAAGCAGAGGAAAGCAGCCCTAAAAATATCGTTATAAAGATAATAGAAATATTTAAATAAAAAATTAAAGAAGTAAAAAAAAAATCCCTTAAGAAAATAGAGGGAAGGACAAGCAAAAAATTGGAAGAAAACAATAAATTTCTTAAAGACTAGAGAACCAAGAAAAAACAAACAAACAAACAGATGATGGAAACAGTATAGGACTTACAAACTGAAATAGAAGCAGTGGAGAAGACACAAACCAGAGGAGTGCGGGAAATAGAAAATCTGAAGAAAGGAATTGGAAATACAGGTGCAAGCATAACTAACGGAATGCAAGAGAGGAAGAAAGATGGTGTGGAAGATTTGGTAGTGGAAATAGCACAAGCACCCAAAATAACAAGAATTAACCATCACTGGCCATTAATACCCCTTAATATCAATGGACTCATTTCACCTATAAAAAGACATAGGTTAACACAATGGACACGAAAGCAGGATCCATCCTTCTGTGTACAAGAAATACTTCTCAACTTCAAAGGCAGACACTGCCTCAGAGTAAAGGGTTGGGAAAAGACTTTCCAATCAAATGGACTCTAGAAACAAGCTTGTGTAGCTATCCTAATATCTAACAAAAGACTTCAAACTAAATTCAATCAAAAGAGATAAGGAAGGTCATTACTTATTCATCTCAGGGAAAATCTATCAAGAAGTCTCAATCTTGAACAATAATGCCCACAATATGAGTGCACCCCCATATGTAAAAGAAACATTACTAAAGCTTAAACTTTACATTAAACCACACACACTAATAGTGGGATATTTCAATATCCCACTCTAACCAATGGATAGGTCTTCTAGAAACTAAAGAGAGAAATTAGGGAGCTAGCTGATATTATGACTCAAATAGACTTAACATCTATATAGAATATTCTACTGAAATACCAAAGAATATACCTTTATATCAGAACCCCATGGAACTTTCTCTAAAACTGACCACATACTTGGTCATAAAACAAATATTAACAGATACAAAAGTGAGAATAACTCCTTGTATCCTATCAGATCACCATGGACTAAAGTTAGAGTTCAACAACAGGAACCACACAAAGCCTACAAACTCATGGAAACTGAACATCTCTCAATTGAACCACATCTGGGTCAAGGGAGAAGTAAAGAAAGACATTAAATTCTTCCTAAAATTTAATGAAAATAAATACACAAAATACCCAGACTTATAGGACACAATGAAAGCAGTGTTAAGAGGAAATTTCATAGGAATAGGCACTTACATTAAAAAAAAAAAATGGAGAATTTTCACACAAACCCAGAAGAAGTAGATGACAGGAATAAACTCAGAGCTGAAATTAATAAAATTGAAACAAAAAGAACAATACAAATGATCAATGAATAAACAATAGTTTCTTTGAGAAACTCAATAAGATAGACAAACTCATATCCAAACTAACTAAAAGGCAGAGAGAAAGGGGACATAACAACAGACACCAAAAAAATTCCAGACAATCATTAGGTCATACTTCAAAAATCTGTATAACAAAATAGGACAACCTAAAGGAAATAGACAGTTTTCTGGAAAGGTAGCACTTACCAAAACTAAATCAAGAGATGACAAATGACTTAAATAGACCTATTACCTCTATGGAAATTAAAGCTGTTACTAAAAGTCTCCCAAACAGAAAAACTCCAGGGTCATTTGGCTTCAGTGCAGAATTCTACCAGAATCTCAAAGAACTAACACCAACACTCCTCACATTGTTCCACACAACAGAAACAGAACTTTGTCCAATTCTTTTTATGGAGCTACAGTCATCATGATATCCAAATCACACAAAGATTCGACAAAGAAAGAAAATTACAGAGCAACCTCCCTCAAAAATATTGATGCAAAAATACTCAATAAAATACTGGTAATTCAAATGCAATAACATATCAAAAAATCATCCACCACAATCAAGGAGGCTTTATCCCAGAGATACAGAGATGACTCAACATACGAAAAACTGTCAATGTCATCCATCATATAAACCTGAAAGAAAAGAACCACATGATCATCTCATTAGATGTTGAAAAAACCTTTGACAAATCCAACACTCTTTATGATAAAAGTCCTGGAGAGATCTGGAATACAAGGAAAACAGCTAAACATAAACATAAAAAGACAATTTATAGCAAGCTGGACAGCCAACATCAAACTAAATGAAGAACGCAAAGCAATCTATCTAAAACCAGGAACAAGACAAGGATGTCATCTCTCCATATCTATTTAATATAGTTCTTGATGTTTTAGTTAGAGCAATAAAACAATAAAAGAAGATCAATGGGACACAAATTGGAAAAGATGAAGTCAAACTATCATTATTTGAGATGATACGATAGTATACATAAGTGACCCCCCCCCCCCAATTCTACCGGGGAGTTCCTACAGCTGTTAAACACCTTCAACAAGGCAACAGGATACAAGATCAACTCAAAAAAGAAAAAAAAAAAGTCACTAGCCTTCCTATATACAAAATATAAAAGAGTTGAAAAAGAAATAAGGGAAACATCAACCTTTACAATAACTGAAAATAACATCAAATATCTTGAAATAAGTTTAACCAAAGAAGTGAAAGAACTGTATGAGAAAAACTTTAAATCATGGAAGAAAGAAATTAAAGAAGTTATAGAAAATGGAAAGATCTCTCATGCTCTTAGATAGGTAGGATCAACATAATAAAAATGGCAATCTTACCAAAAGCAATCTACAGATTCAATGCAGTCCCCATCAAAATCACAACACAATTCTTCACAGACCTCAGAAGAACAATACTCAACTTCATATGGAAAAACAAAAAACCCAGGATTGCCAAAAAAATCTGTTCAATAAAAGAACTTCAGGAGGCATCTATACTATAGAGTAATAAAAACAGGTTGGTACTGGCATAAAAACAGACTTGTGAGTCAATGGAAACAAATCCAAGACCCTGACACACCTATGAACACCTGATTTTTGACAAAGAGGCTAAAATATACAATGAAAAAAATATAGCATCTTCAATAAATGAAGTTGGCATAATTGGCTGGGGTGTTATGTAGAATAACACAAATAGATCCATACCTACCACCCTGCACAAAGCTGAAGTCCAAGTGGATCAAAGACCTCAATATAATCCCAGTTACCCTAAACCTGATAGAAAAGAAAGTCCCCTTGAAAACATTGGCACAAGTGACCACATTCTAAATAAAACATCAGTAGCACAGACACTAAGAACATAAATTAATAAAGGAGACCTCCTAAAACAGAGAAGCTTCTATAAGGCAAATGACAGGGCCAATAATACAAAATAACAGCCTAAATTTTGGGAAAAGATCTTCATCAATACTATATCTGACAGAGGACTGATCTCTACATTATATATTGAACTCAAGAAACTAGAGGCCCAGAAACCTAAATAATCCAATTAAAAAATGGGGTTCAGAGCTAAACAGGGAATTCTCAACAGAAGAATTTCAAATGGTTGAAACTTAAAGAATTGTTCAACATCCTTAGCCATCAGAGAAATGCAAATCAAAACAACTCTCCATCTTACACCTGTCAGAATGGCTAAGATCAAAAACACAGATGAAAACCTATGCTGGGGATGTAGAACAAGGGGAGCACTCCTCCATTGCTGGTGGGAATGTATATTTATACAGCCACTTTGGAAATCAGTATGGTGATTCCTCAGAGAACTGGGAATCAATATCCCCAATGATCCAGCAATACCACAATTGGGCATATACCCAAAGGATGCACATTCTTACCCCAAGAGCATCAGATCAATTATGTTCATAGTAGCATTATTTGTAATAGCCAGAACATGTAAACAACTTAGATGCCCCTCAACTGAAGAATGGATTACAAAATTGTGGTACATTTACAGAATGGAATACTAGTCTGTAGAAAAAAAAGATGATATCCTAAAATTTGCAGGCACATGGGTGGATCTGGAGAGCTCACTAACTCTGAAATAACAGCTGAGGAACCTTCATGAAAAGAAACTAAACCTTCAGGATGTAGATGACAGTCGAGGGGTGTTGCCAGTTTGTAGAACATCTAGCAGTAGGACCATAGCTTATTCCTGATGCATGAACTAACTTCTCAGAGCCCATAGAGGAACACCTTATTCAGCCTTGATTTTGCAGGGAGAAACTCAGGCCTATCTCAACTGGATATGCCAGACTGAACTGATCCACCGTGAGATTGCTGCCCTCCCTGGGGAATTGACAGAGTTGGGGGGGGGTGGCTGAGAGAGGATAAGGAGGAAGGGACAAATGAGGGGTAGTGGTAGGTATGAGGAAAAAAACTTGTTAAATTAAAAAAAAAACTAAAAAAAATAGAAAAAAAGTAATATATATCCTTAGGCACTTGTTACTAAAAATATTCATCATGGAAATTGCAGAAGAGCTCTTAGTGTTTGTAATGAGTATTCAGTGGAGGAAAAAAATGAGATGAAAGATTATGAAAATAAGCCATTACAAATTAAACAGTAATTTGATCAAGCTTTCTAGGTGTTAAGACACAATGTAGTATTCCTAAGACGCTATCTTAATTATGAAATTTATTTAATGGTATTCAATAAAACCGCAAAACAAACAAGCAAAACAAAACAAAAACTTCAGATTTCTTGAGAAAGGAATTTCTTAAAAGTCATGTGATGAAAGCTCACTGTTACAAATGATACAATTTCAATGACTGAATAGAAATTAGGCACAAAGGATACAATTAAATTCCTTAATGTGGTATGCTCAATAACCCTGATGATCTTTCACAATAAAATAACTCATCTTCCATATATTATAGCCACCTCCAAATAAAGGAAGTATAATGTATATTTTCAAAATCATTATTCAAAACTCATTGTCTTACCCATTCATCTGCACTGCCTGTTGCATGATGGGAATAACTGATGATACCAGGGATGGGCTGTCCATGATGTGCCATGAAAAGAGCAGGACTGGTGTAGAATGGATGCTTCTAATGTATAACATATAACAATTATGAATACAACGAGAGCACAGAATGAAATCACAGAAGCAAAATGGCTAAAAGAAAAAAAGTGAACACAAATGGAACAATGAAATGCCAATTTTTTCTAATTCAAAGAGACAAAATTAGCTTTGATTTTATATGTTGTATTTTTCTTTACAACCAAAATTGATGCTGTAAAGAAACAACAATTACCTGTACTTAATTAAAAGGCTTACCCTTTTAATTAAGGTGAACAAGAAAGAACATACAATGATTTTTAAATGAACCTATTTTCTTAATTGGTTCCATTAAAAAATTCAACTTTAGTACTTAATAGTATGGATAGGATTTAATGGATTATTGAATGGTCTACAGAGAGAATCTGGTAGTTTTCAATGAGGAAACTATGTATTGATTATATAATGGACTGGAGAAGAACTTCTATGTGATTTTAGTGCTAATTTTAATAAAGAATTCAGAAATAAGCCATATGAAGTCTTTATAGACTTGAAAACTGCTATAGGTAGCAGTTAGTAATATATCTGCAAAGTAGTATCACGAAAATATGTAAGGCTCAAAAAGATGATTTGATTAAATATTTTCATACCTTGACATTAATAAAGTAACCACAGCATTATAAATTCTGATTATTATTCAGAACTATTTAAAAACTGTATTTCCGTAAATGCTAGCAAAGTAGCAACAAAGTAATCATTCTCTTACATTTTTTAAATCAAAGAACAAAAATTTTTAAAAATTAAAAGATTTTTTTCCTATGGTCAAAGCCAAAATATCTGTGATCTACAAATAATTTCATATAGTAATTAAATTTTAAACCTGTATAATATCAACTAATGAATAATTATCCTTACTAAATGTGATATGCTGTTTTCTAAATCTATTTAGAGAGAGCAGCTGGATTTTAACGGGCATTAATAATAATAGAAATCATGTTCATTATGATGAATATCTGACATTAGGATGACCACATTTACTCAAATAGCTCGTGATACTATATTTTTCTACATCCATTTGAAGAAAATTGTAAACTTTGATGTTATTCCAATAATTAAATTGCTTTGCTAAATTAAAATATATATATATATCAATTTCTTCTCTATATCACTAAGATAAATTGTGTTTGACAATAATTAAATACTATTTGGTTGGAGAAAACTTAAAAGCCTCTTAAAAGACTTGTTTTTAAATTTTTTTGTGGTAATATGGCCCTCTTGCCCCTTAAGTACTTCGGTGTTCCTCATTACCTTCATACCAGGCAAAATGTTTTAAATTATTCTTTTACAACTAATTTCAAGAGTCATGTGAGGTCTTTTAACTTTTGATTTATGTTTCTTTAAAAGTTTATGGAGTTTGTATGTTCTAAATACAAAATCATTGTGCATTTAATAAAAATGACAACTTTAAAGATCTAAAATATGATATTATTTTATCACTATAGTGATAACTTTATTAGGTAATTAGCATGTCATTAGTGTCTTAGACCACAAACTAACTTCAGTGCTTACAAAGAATCTCTACCAGGACAGAGAACACGGTGACAAAATTTAATGGATATTCTAGTTCCATTTTTGGATATTCTCAAGAGGTATCAGACTTATGGAAGGATGAAGTGCAGAGGGATGTAATGTAGTAATTTCTGTATGAGTACTTCTGAATTGTGTCCCCCTCAACAAACTTGCCTTTGCAGCAATTGCTGCTGCAGTTATATGTGATGAGGAACTATCTTCTGTTGAAGCTACACCACTGTCTTTCTTTTCTTCTTCCTCTTCTTCACACTGAACCCCCTTGTCTTCTGTCTGTTTATGGGGGCTAGTTGTAGGAGGTGGAGAAAGAGGAGGTGGTGGGGAAGGTAAATCTTCAAGTTCATCATGCACCTCCTTTACTTTTACAATGGCATCACGTAAAAGGTCAATGGCATGAGGTAGAGCTGGCAGTATAAACTGAAAGCATTCCTGCCCCAAAAGACAAAAAGAAATAAAAGTTAGGGTTTTAAAGAGACAGATAATATGGTAGCAGTCAAATTTATTCTAACTTTGGACTTGTATTTCCATCCATCTCAAGAATGAGTCAGATTTAACACATCCCTTTAATGTGAAATATAAAACAATCACATCATTTGGTATTTAACATATGTTAGAGGTTATGGTTCTTAGATGAATGCATACTATGTCATTTAAGTACAATTTTGATATAACCTTGTGTTTATTTATACTTTCTACAGAAAAAATACAAAAGGCAGGAGAGTTTTCAAAATGTCTGCTATCACAATACTGTATCTAACAAACCACATTAAGGACCATATATTTCTTTTTTTGTTATTAATCAGATCTGAAATTCTATTACCATAAAGCATACCAGTATAGTCATCATAAAACCACTATGCGATAAATAAAAAGAAATAAAATTGTAAAATGTTGTGAAAAGAAGCCAATATAATATTTTTTTCATGTGCCATTATTATCTATAATACATCCTCAAAAGACAACAGGCAAGGTCTTATAACCAGAATACAGAGCTAATTATGTCTGAGGTACAGATGGAAGTCTTTCTATTTTATATTAAAGTAACACCTCAACAAAGTCTAGGAGATAAAAAAACACTTTAAAAAATTTTAGGAGCATTAAGGGTATACCTTGAAGAATACCTAACCTTTTGACTTTCTTTGTAGGGCTCAACTGCTTACTCTTCAAACAGTATATTAAAGTATGTATTTTTGAAAAAACAAGGTTTGAAATTTTCCTTCATCTTTTAGGAGTCTATATCCAGATATTAGAATAAAATTCCTGATAAAAATGTCTTTATTTCCTGGGATCTTTGGACTACTAGGCTCAGGCTGGCATTTCTCTGCATGGATATTGTTATGTGTTCAGGACATGATGGTAACATGTGCAAAGTCCCAAGGAAAAAAAGAGAACAAGAGCTCTTTGTTTGATAGGTACCTCTCATATTTACCCTACATACTTTTCCCTGCTTAATTTTAATCTATACCAACTTTCTGTGTGAATAATAACTATAATTGCTTTCAGTGAGTTCTGCGAATCCCAGTCAATTAGGAATCACTTCAAGTTTAAGTTGTAACTAGTGAAGCTCATCTTTTGGAAAGCTCCAACTTTGGAGGTGACTGAAGATGAAAATAAATAATTCACTGACTACACGATGCTCCTAAGATCTGTGATTTGTCAGCACAACTTATATCTCTATGCTGTATTTCAGCTATACTTACATACTTAATTTTCTAACTCAGGAGCAGAGTTCAATGTCACATGCCTATATGTTTAGGGGGAAAAAGATATGAAAAACGGATCTACTGAAAACACAGATGCATCGGGCATATTGATATCATTCTGGGAATTTAAGAGTATGTATTAAAGTAAAATATGTTAATGTCCATCCTAAGAGTAGAAGTTGAATTGAGTCACATCCATTTGGATGTTTAAATTGATTACATAGGTCCAAAAGGTAAGCAAGATGGGTCAAGTTAAGTATATTCATCTTGAACCTTCTGAGGCATAAATGTCAACAATAACTGTCCTACCTGCCTACAAATAAGTGAGAAACCATAGAAAGTTGTGGGAAATATTTTGAAGGAAAAAGTTCTAAATATATCTGTCAAATTAAAATTGATGCTCGTAACTCCTAAGGACACAAATAGGTTTTAGCATTTTAATCTTTGGAGAATGAAATGGGTGCTTCAAACATTTGTCTTCACATAGGGAGAAAAAAGTATGAAGGCTCTTAAATACCCCGAGTGTCTCATCACATTCAATATAGGAGGACACATGAATGAGGGAGGTCCCTACTAGTTGGGTTTCTTCACTTTTTTAGGAAAGGGGCACTTGAACAAAGATATTCATAACTAAAATTTTTCATTACAAATGTACTCTTTCACCCATGACACGTACCCCCTCCTCCCATTCTGACACAGTGGCCACCACAATAATACAACTGTGGGTGCCAGGACAGGGGACAATTTCTAAGACAGAAGATGTTAAATAGATTTCTAAACTTTTTTTTTTTTTGACAGAATTCCTGATGTTTGCTTTTGTCCTTACCACATCTATACATGTTAGATTTGACAGTAAAAGACACTGTTTTGCCTAATTGGAAAGATAGCCCACTAGCTCTTATCTTCAGGAATGGACTAAGTGGGAGGTGCTATGGGGCTTGAAAGCCCTATATGATTGAGAATAGCTACATGATAGCTACATATGCAGCTAATACAAAACTAAAACAACCTGAAGATTTTTTTTAAAAAGTTGATTATGTGGTTCTTGAATGTAAATTTTGTAGATGACAATGTCCTGTTGCAAAATAAAAGGTTAGTCCAATACTACTAATGCTAATGTGAATCAGCATAGTGGTTGAACTTTATATCCCTTCAAAGATATTAAGAGAATCAAAGCAAGATAAGTAATGCTTTATAACAAAAGTATAATGAATGCCTGACTTTATTTTAATTCATTATCTTTAGACTTTATTATTTCAGTTGTGCTATTTCTACATTTAGATATGTTATAATATTGGCATTGTTATTACTATACTAGTACAGATATTTTGGCCAAATATATTTGGAAAGTGAACTAAAGCCTCCTTAAAGTGTACTACCAACAGAAAAAATTGGCCAGCAAATGACTGGAAATTGTTTCAGCTAATTTCTGTTATATAGTGCTGCAGGAATGTATCACACTGTACAAAGAACATAGATCAAGGTAGGAAATTAGTATATTACATTTAAAATATGAAAATAAAGGCTAGATTTCTTGTCTAAATCTACATTTCATGTTGCTGCTTTAAATCAGGCATATTCATATTGATATGGTAAGTGGTATAATGATATAAATGCTAAAGTAAATATAATTATTTAAGTAATGTTAATTGTTTAGTAAAAAGCCCTAGACAATGGCCAGAACATATCATATGGTATGAAGTGCAGAATTAATTATCATACAGATATAGTCTAGTGCTTCTAGGATACAAGACTACTATGACTGAGAGAATTCTTGTTTGTCAGAGGGCTTGGGCAAGCAGATCTCCTAACAACGTGAATTACAATGCAGGTTTAGACCTACTTTGGTATTGCTTTACCTCTGAAAGATATTGGAGACTAAAGGGATAAGGACTAAAATTCAGCTATGTGGACAGTATATAATAAGTTAGAATAAAAGCAGACAGAAACACAACAAACAGCAGCTCAATGAGATTCTCTTATTGATGATATTCCATATAGACTGTCACAATGCAGGGAGAATAACAAATTCATGAGTAGACAAGAAGAGGATGCTCTGCATTCGGGATGTCTACTATACTCTGATGCTCATTTTAATATGTATTCTTTCCTTTAACAAATAATAACTAAGTATATAAAGTGTTAGTGAGTTCTCCAATACTTCCTATGAATTACTAAATTGAGGGCACTTTTTGGAAATCTCTTGAACTTCGGAGTAGTGTCAGCAGTGAGCAGCTTTGTGGTGTGTTCAGCTTGCAGGTTGTCTACTCTCACAGCTGGTTAAAAGTCCACTCATTAAACCATATAATATAAAGAATGCCTACCTGAGATCCTTTCTTGCTACCAGGTAAGTTAATTATCAGAGTTTTCCCCCTTATTCCACACACTGGTCTGAAAAGAAAGAGAAAGTGAATTGAATAATGAATTGCAACAATTATTCAAGAAAGGCTAATTGTACTGTTTTATATGAGAACATCTATTATAGGAATAAAATGTTACAGCGAGAGATTATCAACTGTTATACAAATCGAACATTCTGATTGATGCTTTTGTAATAGTGATTAGTACAGTGTATAAAAATGGATAGAACATGGAATCGGAACAAACTGTGGTAATAATTGTGTATGAAATAAAGTTTGCCTGAAGATCAGAGGACAAAGCCAGCCACAAAGTCAGCCATAGAGGTCAGGAAGTGGTGACACACACCTTTAATCTTAGCACTCAGGAGGCAGAGGCAGATCTGAATGGATCTCTGTGAGTTCAAGGCCAAACAAAGCCAGTCGGTGGTGGCACGCCAGTGCTTAGGAAACACACAACAGGCCTTTAGTCCCAGCACTAGGAAGAAAGTGATATGTCCGGACAGAGAAGGAAATATAAGGCGGGGGAGACAAGAGTTTTTTCCTTTCGTTTTGTTTTGAAGTTCACTTGCCTTATTCAATCTGAGGATTCAAAGAAGCAGGGTCTACCCTTTCTAGCCCGAGGAGTTTACTAGGTGAAAAATAGCTGTGACTTGTCCTTCTATCTCTCTGAGCTTTTAAGCATTTGTCCAATATCTGGTTCTGGGTTTTTAGTATAATACCAATTAATAATATTCTACAACAATAAACTAGTTATTTAAAAATAATCTGACCTTTATACAACTAACTGCCTTTTTGTTTAATTTTAGCTTTTCAAATTGTAAGGGTACAAGGATACAGTACATATGTCTAATGTAGAAACAGAGATGTTCAAGAGTCTAAATTAGAAAGCATTGAAGAGTTTCAGTGAGGTCTAGATTTGTGCTTTAACTTTTCAACAAGTGTAGGAAGTAAAGTAAAAGAGGGATTTCCACACAAGTGTAGGAAGTAAAGTAAAAGAGGGATTTCCACATATAAACTGCTGTGGAGGAAAAGGCAAGAGAGCTAAGTCATAAACAGATCCCCTTCCCCACTTGTCTTCAAATCCATGTTTAAATTAGCTGGTTAGAAACAAAACAGAAGAGTAAAAGGCACTAGAGAATTGAGTCAAGAAAAGAAGGCTTGAGTTATCTTTTTCTGTGAAAAGTTTTCTTGAAGATAGTTCTTTGACAATTTCATACATGTATAGAGTATATTTTAATTATTATAAGAATTAGAATTCTGCTATCACTAACTGGTTGCATTTTTGATGTGTCCACATTTTATTATTATATTTGAAAAAGAAATCATGCTATTTTAAAACATTTATAAGTAGGAATTTTTGTCATGTAAGACTATTTTACAAATGTTCTTATGATGGAGTTTATTCTGAAACTAGTTTTAAAAAATAATCTACAATTATCATATATTATACATTTGTTGACTTATCTGAACAGAAAAATTTGTTAGCATTTACTTAAAAGTCTTCCATATATTTGAAAATGTTTACTAATCATCCTTTAGCTATCTTCATATTGGAATTCATTCTTTTACTAAAAACTATATTTCCTAACCTTTGTATTAGTTCTTTGGAATTTCTTACAATGTATTTTGATCATAATATATTCAAACACTTAAAGATCCATTTGCCCACCCAACTTCGTGTACTTTTAAAAACAAAACAGAACTCTTTAAGACCATATTTTTGAATGGGAGAATATATAACTTAGTAAGGGATAAACTCTTGAGAGGAAAAAAAGAAATCCTGCCTTAAGACCCTATTGCTGCTGGGTGAGGTGGCAAACACCTTTAATTCCAGCATTGGGAGGCAGAGGCAGAGAAGTACCTCTTTGAGTTCAAGGTGGGCCTGGCCTCAAAAGTATAAAAATAAAAGCATTGCATCTCAAAGCGAGAGAATGAGTAAAAAAAGTTATAGAAGAAACAGATTTCAAGGGTTTTTAATGAAGGAAATACTTCAACAGATAAAAAGGGTTTGGGAAGAGGCAGAAAAGGGCAGTTTAGGTGTGTATGTAGGAAACATCAAGTAACATAGGCAAATGTTAGTTTGATAGATCAGTATTTTTCAACGTGTGGTCTCTGGACCAACATAATATACGTCATTTGGGTACTTAGAAATGCAAACTTTCCCAACTCTCCTTTTTCCTCTCTGATGCTGATTTATTGTATAAGGAAAGATAAGAATTGGATTCAAAATTTGGATATTTATGAGTGCTAGTTGATTTGGAAGCTTGGAAAAGTTTGATAACAGTTGTAATAGTTTTTGTTTGAATTTTTATACTATTTGTTCTCAATGCAATTCTGTATTAATTACTGTTTAATCAGTTTTCAAAATTAAGTTATTAAAAAGAGTAACATAATTTTTCTTATGTTCAAGTATTTAGTTGAAAAAATAGGAACCAAGCAAGTACTTGGCTCATTTTCTCTCAAAAGGTACATTGGGATTAGGTATTATCAATCATTCACCATCTGTACAGGACTAGAATGCATTCTTAAGGCATTGAAGACCAATGATGGATTCTGCTCATTATTATCAAGCACTACTATTCCAAGAATAATATTTAAATATTAACTTAAAGTAGATTTTCACTTTCTTAAATATGAAAGAAGGTAATTCATAAGGAGGAATTTTTTATTATTAATGTTATGACAATTAGATTACAAGTAAGTAACAGTCCATACTTTCCTGACATTCTCTCTCTTTCACTCTATGTATTGCATGTGTGCATGTGAGCATGTGACTGTACTTATATACAGAGATGAGAGGAAATCTCCAAGTGTCACTTTTCAGGAGACATCCACATCTTGTTTGTCAGGGTAAGTGGTCTAAGCTGGCTGCCGGCAAGTTCTAGGGACTGCCTGTCTACATGCCCCATTTTATGTACACAGTTTACAAGGATCTAAAGTCCAAGCCTGATGCTTTCCAGGCAATGCTTTACTGACTGGACTATATCTCCCTACGCTTCACTGAATTTTCATATCACACCAACAACAGCCCTATGGGGTATATTATTAGCATAATTTCTACTTTACAGATGAGTTAACAGAGTTTTGTGGTTACTTAACCAAAGAAAAGTAAAACACAGCTGGGATTATTGAAGTCCCACCCTGACTCCAACTCCAGGATTTTCTGCATGCAAGGAAAAAATACCTTAAGCTGTACCAAATTCCACAGCTGAGAATTATAATTTTAATTTTCTAATTATAATTTTTAAAACTAGATTATAGAAATTAAAAAATAAACTGTAATAATAATATCAGTTTGTGAGAAATTAATTTTAATTAATTGTTCTAGAAATATTTTTCATATGTATCTGTGTGTGGTATACAAGCCTACGTACCTGTGTGGTTTTTGAGTGTGGGTGCATCCATGTACAAGTGTATGTGGAGACCCAAAGTTAAAGCCATGTCACTTGATTGTTTCTAATTTTACTCAGTAAGGCATAGTCACTTAATGATATCTTCATAAGCTCTATGCTTCTAATACGCATACAATATAGATGTAATTAAATACATACACATTCATCTCTACATACCATATATAAAGAATGCCAGTGTATGTGCGTGCACAGGGTTATAGTATAAAGTGTATTCCTTCTTACTATGTACACCTTAAAAGTTTGAAATCTGATCATTAGCTGATATATAACACTGCTTTCTGACTATAACAGCCACAATCCTCATCAGATTAGCTATAACTACTTGAAAGAGACCTTCATGATTGGTTGGTTCTACTGACTGTTTTGATGTTCTTTAAGAGAAAGATAGGGTAGAAGGGGTCATTAGACCTTAATCTGATCTCAGTCACTGTCCTTCTTAGCTATTTGTATATAATGTTGACCTAACTGTAAGAGGCCTTGGGGGTCTTAGAAGGTGATAGAGTATACAGAATGTGGAAGGTAAGATAAAAGTGGGATTCCAATTATGCCACTATAGGAAGTTCATTATCCATTGGTTCTAAGACTATTGATCTTTACTAAATTTATGTATTCATAAAGTCCTGTTTTATCTTTTCAAGGTTTATACAAAGCTTTTTGCATTGTACAATGTTGAGTAGAATTAGTTATAATAGGACTTTTATTTCTCATAAAACAGTATTAGTAATATGTAATTATTAATTACATTTGCACTATTAAAGAAAAACTCTAATCCTTGTTTGCTCAGAATCACTGAATGTAAATGTGTATGGATTTTTTTAAAATGCTTTTCTGAGACTTTGCTGTGAGATTGTCTCTAGTAATATCAGAAGCTACACTAAAAACGATTCACTAAATGTGAGTGGAACATGGATGAAACCAATGAACATGCTGAATTGCATGGAGGAAAAGGACATCAGGACCCAAGGCTACACAAGGAACTACAGACAATTCAGCAAAGCTGTGAGTGAGAGAGGCAGTCTTCTTGTAGGAAGAGAGCACCAATTAGTTGTCCAGTACCGAATGGTCATCTTTGAAAACAAGTAATATTATATAGGCTCAACTTGTTCTATTTGGAAACACACACACACACACACACACACACACACACACACACACACACACACACACACACACACACACACACACCAACAACAAGGGATGAAGAAAAAGACAATGAATTTGAAGGAAAGCTGTTGTGTGGGGAAGTATATTTAAGAGTTTACAGGGAGAAAAGAGAAGAAAGAAATGTAGACTAAATACAATTTCAAAAATAGGGAAAATGCTTTTCTGAATCAGTTGAGATTCTAGGTTCCCCCTCATTTGATCTATTAATATCATAATTCGGGTTAATAAGTCATCCAATGATCATCTTAGTTCATTTCAATCCATATATTTTCTTTTTGTATGTTAGCATTTTATGAAGTTGTTATATCTATTATACAACAATTATTGGTCTATGTTTTTCCTTTTTTTCTGTCTTTTTACAATTTTGGCAAGATTTTCTTAGGCTCATACTGTGAATTAGGAAACACTCAGCTCATTTAAGGTTAGAATACTTAGTTGTTGTTTTTTTTAAGCTGAATATAACAATAGAATTGAACTTTAGTTTTTCTTAATTAAATTTCCTTTTTTAGATTAAAAAACTACACTGACATCATCTATATCTGCATTATATCTGCATTTTCCATTACTTTTAATGCCAGAATCATAAATTCATATCAGAATCTTACAATTATAGCAATAATTAACAATGTCATAGTTTTTCCTTGCTTTTTTTTTAAGTTACAAATATTTACTGTTTCAACACCATATTAGATTACCAAATCACTGTGTGATTTCATGTCTATAACGCTCTCTTAGCTATACCCCTGACTAGTCTCACTACTTCATCTAGTGCACCAGGTAAACTTTAGGCTTCTGCCAGGCCAGGATTGCCACTCATAGGTCACTTCTAGGCCACCCTCTCCACCACCAACCTCATATTCAGATTTTCCATATCTTCCTCAGATTTGAGTGTGGTGAGTATTCTTCACCTCTTTAACCATATCTTTTTTATCAACCCAGCCTAGTCTAGTCTCCCTTGCATTTACTACAGTGGAGTTCTAGGCTTAGGCCAGGATACTTCCTACTTATCACCCAAACTTCAGGATTCTTCCATATTGGATCCAATGTTTCCACTCAGACTTATCTAACCCCATACTCGGGACTTACAACAAGAAGCATGTCCTGTATACCAGTCTAGCCTCCCCGCCCATCTGACTTCATTATAAGCAATCTACTTTTAACCTCTAGACCCAACCTACTCCCACATCTTCTCTTGTGCTTTAACCTGCTCTATATATTATAAACTGAGAACTACGGAAGTCCACAAGCCAAGATCTCACTGCAATAATACCAACAACAAGAAAGATCATGTCAGGATCTACTCTCCAAAATCTATTAGTCCTATAGAAATATAAGCCAGTGAGAAAACCTATATGAATCCCAGGACACAGAACTAAAAGGAATAATCCTGAACCCTACCAAAGAATTTAAGAAGTTTAAAGAATACAAAGAAACAGCTTAATGAAACCACAGAGAAAGAGATAAAGAAAAATAAATGTCTAAGTGATGCCCAGGAAAACACAAACATGGCTTATGGAACTGATAAGGAAGTTCCAAGAATTGAGAACTGAATTTAATCAGGAAATAAAACACTAAAGAGGACGCAAGTTGAAATAAAGATCGAACTCAAACAACAGGACAATTGCAAAACTCAAAGGAAGCCAGACTGTGACTGTGCACATCTTTAAATCCAGCTCTTGGGAGGCAGACAGGCGGGCCCTAAGAAATTTGAGAAAAGCCTGATTTATAGTGAGTTCCAAATAGCCAGGGCTGTTATACAGAGAAACTCCCAATGCAATCTCCATCAAAATCCCAACACAATTTTTTATAGACCTTAGAAAGAACAATATTCAACTTCATACGGAATAACAGGAAACCCAGAATTGCCAAAACAATCCTACTCAATAAAAAACAGACTTCTGGATCAATGGAATTGAATCTAGACCCTGACAATAACCCACTCGTCTATGAACACCTGATGTCTGACAAAGAGGCCAAAAATATTCAATGGAAAAGAGATACTATCTTCTTCAAATGGTGTTGGCATAACTGGATGGTAGTTTGCAGAAGAATGCAAATAGATCCAAACCTATCATGCCACACAAAACACCAATCCAAGTGGATCAAAGACCTCAACATAAACCCAGCTACACTGAAGTTAATAGAAAAGAAAGTGGAAAATACACTCCAACACATTGGCACGGGTGACCACTTCCTAAATATAACACCAGTAGCACAGACACTAAGAACAACAATCAATAAGTGGGACCTCCTGAAACTAAGAAGCTTCAATAAGGCAAAGGACACAGTCAATAAGACAAAACAACAGCTTATACAATGGGGAAACATCTTCACCAACCCTACAACTGACCAAGGTCTCTAAAATATATAAAGAACTCAAGAAACTGGAGCCGCAATAAATAATCCTATTAAAATGAGGTTCAGAGCTAAAAAGGGAATTCTCAACAGAATTACAAATGGCTGAAAGGCACTTAAAAAATTGCTCAACAGAGAAATGCAAATCAAAACTACTTTGAGATACTACCTTATACCAGTCATAATGGCTAAGATGACAGCATAAGAACACAGATGACAGCACATGCTGGAGAAGATGCAGAGCAAGGGGACACTCCTCCATTGTTGTTGGGAGTGTAAACCTGTATAGCCACTCTGGAGTGGAGTATGGTGGTTCCTCAGAAAACTGGAAGTCAATCTTCCCAAGGGTTGAGCAATACCACTATTGGGCATATACTCAAAGGATGCACATTTGTACCCCAAAGGCATTAACTCAACTATGTTCATAGCAGCATTATTCATTATTCATAGCCAGAACCTGGAAACAACCTAGATACCCCTCAATGGAAGAATAGATTAACAAACTGTGGTACATCTACACAATTGAGTACTACTCAGCAGGAAATAAAATGACATCCTAAAATATTCAGGCAAAAGAATGGATTTGGAGAATAACCTTCTGAGCAAGGTATCACAAGTCCAGAAAGATAGGCATGGGATGTACTCACTCATAAATGAATTTTAGACAAAAATCAAAGAATACTCAAGCTGCAAACCATAACCCCTGAACAGCTTGGGATGAGAAGGAACTTACGAGAGACATCCCGAGATTCCCCTAAGAAGAGAAAATAGAGAAGATCACCTTAGCAAATTGGGGTCACAACCAGTTGCAATTAAGAAGAGTTGGGAACAAATCTTGAAAGGAGATGGTTGAATGTGAGGAACAAAGAGGGAGACAGAAAGAGATGGATATCTCAGTAGGGGAAGCCAATGTGGGGTTGGAAAGAAATTGGGTGCTAGGGAAACCTCCAAGAACTCACAGGATGTCTCTGGCTAGGTCTCCAACCAATGGTGGAGGGGGTGCCTAAACAGGACTTCCCATATAATCAAATGAATAACCACCCTAAGTGTCATCATAGAACCTACATGCAACAATGAATAGAGATCCATGGCTGAGCAATGGGCAGAGCTCCTGGTCCAGCTGAGAGCAGGAGAGGACAGTCTCTATGAGCAAGGGGATAGGGATTATGAGAAAAATTCCCACAGTGATGGCTGGCTGGAGCTCTGGGGAGGGGGGAGGGAGGAGGCTCACTGAGTCAAGAACAGCTATTGAGAAACCATCGGGAAAAGGAGCTAGGCCCTCCAAGGGTAGGCAACTGTCTTCTGGCATGAGCAGTATGTGGAACCTCGAGGGGTGGGATCAGACTGAGTTCCTATGTATGGGCTGGCACCTTGGAGCCCATTCATTGCAGAGGAACATCAAATCAGTCTTGACTTTCGGATGAGGAAATCAGACGTGCCTAGAGTGGATACCCCACGCTGAGCTGACCCACCTTGGGACTTCTTGCCCTTTTGAGGGAGGCAATGGTGGATAGGGAGGGGTGAGTCTGAAGGCTGACAAATAGGGATTGAGAGGAGGGAAGGAAGGGGGAGCAGGGGGATTGATAGATAAAAATGATATTTTTTTTTAAAAAGTAATAAATAAAACAAAAGGCACGGATTCCTATGGGAGGGAGAAATTATAATGGAGATTTTACTGAATTTGTAGGTTACTGTGGGTGATGCAGGATATTTTCACATATTAGTTCTGCCAGTCCAGAAGAATGGAAGGTTGTCTCATAATTTATCTGATTCTTCAATTTATTTGTCAACATTTTAAGTTTTTCATTGCAATAGTTTAAAATTGTTGTGAATGGGATTGTTTTCATATGTTTTTACTCAAGAAGTCTGTCACTGATACTTATGGCTAATAATTTATTTTTTGTATGTTGATTTGTATTTGTATGTATTTTACTTAAAGAGTTTATAAAATCTAAAAGGTTTTTTTTTTTTTTTTTTTTTTTTAAATGCCAGTTCTGGAGCATCTGCTCTAGTTTGGCATTTAGAAACACATTTCCCAGGGCATACATCTGAAGCATTTAGTTCACCTTTGATATTTGTCCTGTACCCATGGTTTGCATATCAACACTACCACAGTTTCCTGATTTGGGGTGGAAGATTACTACTACTGTTTCTAAACTTCTTCCCAGTGATCCCTAATATGGGCAAGATATAAAACCACTAATACAGTTTTTGAGTAGTCCTGAGAGAGATAACTTCCCTTTCTCTAATTTTGTTTTATTTTACTAGCTTAGTTTTCTTATGTCACTTGGAAAACAGCATTAATGGAACCCTCTCTGAAGTTCTTATGCATGCTAATGAGTCACTGTTCTCTTATACTATATACAATTGTTTCTATATAGGATTTAATTTAACGAATGGACAACCATTCTTTTATTAAAGGTTGTTAAGTCCACAGAATACTATGGATAAAATAAATGATAATATTTCTATTTAAAAGGTTAATTATTAGCTCGTTTCAAAATGTTCAATATAAAAATAATCTTATAAAGGCATTTGTTATCAATTAAATAAGACCCTAGTTGAGAACACACATAAAATCTATCAATTTTCTGACTGGTGACAAATTTTAATCGCAAAATTTTGAGGTCACAGAAAATACATTTTTAAAAATGTATCGATGTACCATATAGTTTGAAGAATGTATTATATTTTGTGAACAAATTTGTGTCAACTAATATTAAAGATGTAAATAAAATTATGTTAAACAAAAAGAAAAAAACAAAAAAGAAAACTCAAACAAAAGCCTTACGAGTGGAATATAATATTTGTTTTCAAAGATAAAACTTTCAAGATTATCTAAACTAAATAAGTAAGGAATATAAAAAAATTAAAAAGATAAAGGAAAGGAATACATAGAAAATGTGACACCATAGGACAAACGAAACAAAACAAACCTGGCATAGATGAGAATATCAACTCATTGGCTAAGATCAGATCTTCAATAAGATCATAGAAGAAAATTTCCCCAAACTAAAGAAAGACAAATACAAGAAACACACAGAACACAAAATAGACAAGACAAAAAAAGAAAGCGCCCATGACATATCATAGCTAAAACAAAGAATACATAGGAAAGGTGTGCAGTGAAATCGTCAAGAGAAAAAAATGCATATCACATATAAAGGAAAATCCATCAGAATAAGAGTTGATTTCTCAATGGAAACTTTTGAAAGTTCAGAAGAATTTGTAGTAATGCATTCCAAGTTCTAAAAAGACAATGATAACAAGGCTGATATACTGTATTCATCAAAAATATCTGCCATGATTGAGGGAGAAAAAAATTTTTCCACAACATAAACATTCTAAAATAATTTATATCTAACAAACTACACCTAAGGAAAATACAAAAAGCATCATTTTGAGTTAAAGAGATGAATGGGCATAGCAGAGAGACTGTGAAAACAAATACAAAGCCATAATTATTAAGATACAGATACACTGAGAACAAAACACCACGACCAAAAAATCCCAACACGATAAACACAACACAACATAACACACACTCACTTCAATAATAACTTTAAATATTAATGGGTTCAATTCCCCAATCAAAAAACAGACTGATCAGATCAAGAAACAAAATCTACCCATATGCTTTCTATAAGAAACAAAGTCTTGTTAAGATTAAGTATAAAATAATGTAATGAAATGGGATCAGGAAGCAAGCAGGCATTACTATCCTAATATTTGACAAAATAGACTTCAAACTAAAACTAATCAGACGAGGGACACTTCATTCTAGGTAAGGCAGAAGTTTATCTAAAGCTATTACTATCTTAAAATATATTCACAAAACTCGGGTGGCTAATTTCATAAAAATATTATATTGGAATTAACGACTCAGATTAACATTTGTTCAATAATAATGGATGATTTTCAACACCCTACTTTCTCCAATAGATAGGCCATCAGACAAAAAGTCAATAGAAAATCATAATTACATGATAAAATACATCAAATGGACTTAAAGGTATCTATAGGCCTCTGACTGTGGACCTTCCCCATTCTTCAGGTTCCCTCCAACAACACTCCCACATAACTACAAGCTCTGCCTTCCAGAAGAACAGGTAGGCATGCCCAGCCTTCAGAATACCCCTTCCCACAATCTCCACTCTTAGGCAGATACCCACTGTCCAATCACAGGTCACACCTGCTAGACCAGGCAGACCTTCCCCAACACACACACACACACACACACACACACACACACACACACACACACACACACACACACACACACACACACAAAGACCCTCCTCACTTTTTAGATTCCTTCTAACCAAGACTCCCTTGAAATTACAGGCCCCAATCAACCAGAAGACCAGGTACCCTCTGAAAACACCCTAACAAACCATAGGCCCCACCTGTCAAAAAAACAGGCAGGCATGCCACCCTTAGACCCCCCCACACACACTATTTCTACTCCATCAGGCAGACAGATCCTCTCAAAACCACAAATCGTAACTAAAAAAAAAGACCAGAGAGGTTATCCCCCCATCTCCAGTCACCCTTCTACCCCTCATCACCATATTTCATCCCCAACTCTCAGAAGGACCAGAGGTCACAATAGGCACCAGACGTTCAGTCTCTAAAGGAGGTGGAGACTTCCTGTTACATCAGAAACCAAGAAGCCTCCAGAACTCCTGCTCACAACTCAGGCAGAGAGCCCCTGCTCTACAAGAGACTATGTTATCCACTAGAAGTCCAAGCCCCAACTTGAATGAAGACTATTTGCTCAATCACAAGTCAGAAGACTGGAAAGGAAAAAGAAATCAAGAGATTGATATCAAAATATCCATCCAACAAAGACAAACCCAGAAATCGAGACACTCAGACATATAATTACCACAAACTCAGTTGCCTAGACACCAGCATAAGAACACAATCAACAATAGCCAGGGCAATATGTCACCACCAAAGCCCAGCTAACCTACTACAGCAAGCTCTGAACATGCCAACACACAACTGAAACACAAGAAAAAGACCTTGGAACCAACTTTATGGAGATGATAGAGGTCCTTAAAGAAGAAGAAGTGAATAAATTTCTTAAATCATGGAAGAGACAAACAAAAAATTGGTTAAAATGAGTAAATCCCTTTTTATAAAGTCAAGAAAACCAAGAAAAAGACAACAACCAAATGAACATGTAAAGAAATGAATAAAAATGTTAAACTGTTCAAGACCTGAAAATGTAAATAGAAGCAATAAAGAAAAAAGAGGGAATTCTAGAAATGGAGAATCTAGATAAGTAAACAGAAACTACAGACACACGTATAAAAAACAAAATCTAAGATATAGAAGAGAGAATATTAGGTGTTGAAGACAGAATATATATATATATATATATAATATATATATATATATATATATATATAGGTCAAAGAAAATAATTAAATCTAAAAAATTCTTAATACAAAGCATCCAGAAAATCTGGAAACTGTGAAAAGATAAAACCTAAGAATAATCAGAATAGAAGAAGAATCCCAGCTAAAAACCTAAAAATTTTTCAGCAAAATCATAGAAGAAAAATTTCTCTACCTAAAGGAGGTGCCTAGAAAGAGATAAGAAGCATACAGAACACCAAATAGATAGGACCAGAATGGAAAATATACTCAACCATATAATAATCAAAACAGAAGCATACAGTAAAAAGAAAGAATATTATAAGCTACAAGGGAAAAAGTCCAAGTAATATACAAAGGCAGACCTAGTAGAATAATACCTGACTTCTCAAGGGACACTTTAAAAGCCAAAGGGGCCTAGTCAGATGTCCTGCAGACTAAGAGACTCAGACTACTATAACCTGGCAAAACTTTCAATCACCATAGATGGAGAAAACAGGATATTCTGTGATTAAAGTCAAATTTAAACAATACATAGTCACAAATCCAGCCCTATAGAAAAAACACTCCAATCCAAGGAGGTTAACTTTATCTACAAAATACAGGCAATAAATCTCACTCACACGAGTAAAACTGTAAGAGGGCAAACACACACACAAACACACACACAGGGTGGGAGGGAGGGAGGGAGGGAGGGAGGGAGAGAGAGAGCGCACTACCACCACCCATAACAGGAATGAACAATAATTGGTTACTGACATTGCTCAGTATCAATGGACTCAATTATTTAATAAAAAGACACAGGCTAGTAGAATGGATATAAAAACAAGATCCTTCTTTCGGCTGTATACAAGAAACACATACCAACATCAAATAGTCGTTATCTTAAAGAAAAGTTTGAAAAAAGATTTTCCAAGAAAATGGACCTAGGAAAAACAAGCTGGTGTAGCCATTCTAATATCTAACAAAACAGACTTCAAACCAAATTAATCAAAAGAGATTTGGAAGGACACTTCATACTCAAAAAAGAAAAAAATCTACCAAAATGATGTCAACTCTTATCATCTATGCACCAAACACAAAAGCACATGCATTTGCAAGAGTAACATTACCAAGGCTTAAATCACACATTGCCCCTCAGATATGAATAGTAGGAGACCTCACTACCCCACTATCACCAATGTCATCTTATCAGACCATCACAGATTTAAAGCTGGACTTTAACAACAACAACAAACAATACAATGAGCCTATAAAATCATGGACATAGAATGAACACTGGGTCAAGACAGAAATAAAGGTAGAAATTAAAGACTTCCTAGAATTCAATGGACTTGACTGCACAGTGTATTCAAACTTTTGGGTCATAATCAAAGTGCAGCAAAGAGGACAATTCACAGCACTAAGTGCCTACATAAAAAAGTGGGAGAGATACCATGCTTGCAACTTAACAGCATATCTGAAAGCTCTAGAAAACAACAACAAAGCAAGCACACCCAAGAGGAGTACATGGCAGTAAATATCAAACTGGGAGCAGAAATTAATGAACTTTAAAGAAAACAAATGATACAAAGAATCAATGAAACAAAGAGTTGGCTCTTTCAGAAAATCAACAGGATATACAAACCCTTATTCAAATCAACTAAACAACGAAGAAAGAATATCCAAACAAAATCAGAAATAAAAAGAAGAGACAACTGACACCTAGAAAATACAAAGAATCATTACATCATACTTTAGAAAACTATATGTTGTAAGAAGTTTCTGGCCTGGCCTAGCCTAGCCCTGCAGTTTAACTGTATATCTGAAAGAGGGCTAATGCAAAATACATATGGAACTCAAGTAACTAGACATCAACAAACCAAATAGTACAATTAAAAAAAAAAAAGGGGGAAATAGACCTAAACAAATCAATTCTTATTAGAGGTATCTGAAATGGCTGAGAAACATTTAAGGAAATGTTCAACATCCTTAGCCTGCAGGAGTATGCAAACGAAAACTACTTTGAAACTCTATTTTACACCTGTTAGAAAGGCTAATATCAACAACATGAATGAGGATGTGGAACAAGGGGACACTCCTCCATTGTGTTAGGAGTGCAAACTCATACAGCAATTATGAAAATTAATATGGATGTTCCTCAGAAAATTGAGAATCTATCTGCCTCAAGATCCAGCTACACTACTCTTGGGCATATATATTCAAAAGACACACTATCCTACCACAAGGACACTTGCTTAACTGTGTTCACAACAGCATTGCTTATAATAGAAATTGTAAAAAACCTGGATGTCCCTCAACCTAAGAATATATAAAGAAAATGTGGTAAACTTAAACACTTGATGGAGTATTACTCAGTTGTTAAAAAAATTGGTAACATGAAATTTTCAAGCAAAAAGATGGAACTAGGAAAAAAAAATCATCCTTAATGAGACAACCCAGAATCAGAGAGTCAAACATGTTATATACTCACTTATAATTGACTATTAAATGCTAAGTAAAGGATATTCATACAACAATCCACAGATCCATAGAAGTTAGATAAAGAAAAGAGGTTAAAGGGGGACGATGACGATGACAACGGATTTCCCTGGAAAGGGGAAATAGATTTTTTAGGTGGACTGGGAGCAGGTGGAGATGGGAACAGGAGGAATCAGGTAGGGGAGGAAAGAATGGAGAGAGAGTGTATGGGGAGAGTCATTTGGAATAGATGGTCATTTAGAAGGCAATGTGGAAACCTAGTACATTGGAAACCTCTCAGAACCTATGAGGTTAACACTATCAAGAACCCCTAGTAATTGAGAATGTGGAGCCTAAAGCAGACATCTTCTGTAACCAGGGTAGATTCTCAGTGGTGGGACTATGACACCAACACAATCACAAAGTCTATGACCCACAATCTGTCCTGCCTACAAGATGTACTGAGGCAATGGTGGCTTAGAGTTTGTGGAAATGCCCAACCAATGACTAGTCTAGCCTGAGGCCTAATCACAAGAAGGAACCCATGTCTGATACTGCTTAGATGGTCAGCACCTAGAGGCTGGTTGGCTGAAAGACCTAGGGTACAACCAAACATGGCTGACAAGAAAAAAGAAACAAAACAAAAGCAAACAATGATTTCTAATGATATTCTGCTATAGTCAAGGACTGGTGACTATATCCTAATTGCCATGAGAGAGACTTCCTCCAGCAGCTGGTGGGAACAGATGCAAAGACAGATAGTTAAACATTAGGTAGAGCTCAGGGAACTCTAAAGAAGAGGGGAAGGAAGGAATGTAGGAGCTAGGAGTTGAGGACACCAGAGAACACATCAGAAGAAACAACTAAGCAAGGCTCGCAGGACTCACAGAGACTGAAGTGGTAACTTCAGAGTCTGCATGGGTTGGCACCAGGCCCTCTGGATACATGCAGTGTGGTTCTTTAGATAAGGTTTGTTGTTGTTGTTGTTGGACTTCTAACAATGGGAGTGGGAGTGTCTCTCACTATTGACTGCTCTTGGGACCTCTTTCCTCCTACTGGGTTACCTATCTGGCCCTGATATAAGAGGATGTGCATACTCATTGCATCTTGTTATACTGCATCCTGTTGATATCACTGGGAGGCTTGCTCTTTCATAAAGAGAAACCAAGGGGCAGCATATCTAGGTGAACAGGAAAAAAGGATTGGGAAAAGGGGAGGCTGTGGTTGAGATGTATTTTATGAGAGAAGAATTTAAAAAAAAGTCAACAATCTAAGCAGATGCATAATAAATAAAGGTACTGAAATAGCAATAAAAAAAGCATTCAAGCTAAAAAAATTTTTCCAGGGATAGATGAAGCCACAGCAGAATTCTACCAGACATTCAAAGGTCTACAGCTAGTCATTCTTAAACTATTACAAAAAAATAAAACAGAAAGAGTGCTCATAGACTCCTTCTCCAAAGCCTAATACCTAATAACCAAATTAGTTTATTAGAAGTAGAAGAAAAAGAAAACTACAGAAAAATATCACCAATGAATATAGACTCAAAAATGCTCAATAAAATACATAAAATAAAAAACAGACCAGTATCAAAAGGTTTTACATCATGGCCACGTTGGTTTTATCCATGAAATTCAGGGTTGGTTCTACTACATGACAATAAAGAGAATTAACCACATAAGTGCACTAAAAATTGCATAATGATCAGGATACATAATCAATTTGCATAAATCAATAGTTTTTCTATACACCACCAACAAACATACAGAGAAAAGATCATAGACACACTCCAATTCACAAGAGTCTCAAAAAAATTATCTAGGAATAAACCTAGGAAGTAAAGGATCTCTAAAATGACAACTCTAGACCTCTAAAGAAAGAGATAGATACTAGAAAGTGAAAAGACACCTTATGCTCATGCATTGGTAGAATTAACATTGTTTAAATAGCCATGCTACCAAAAACTATTTGCAGTTCCAATGTTATCCTAATCAAAATCTCCATCTCATTCTTTGTAAAAACAGAAAGGAAAAAATAAACTATCTCAAATTCATATAGAACCATAAAAGGCCCTGGATAGCCACAACAGTCCTGAGCAAAATGAATTAATACTAGAAGGATTACAATTCCAGTAATACAAACTGGTATTAGCACAAGTCAACTTATAGATAAAATGGTACAAAGCCAAAGACAAATATGAGCACATGTCATTTCATCCACTTATTATCTAACAAAGACACCAAAAACAGACACTGGAGAGAGGGGGAAAAAAAGCTTCAACAAATGATGTTAAAACAACAACAACAACAACAAAACTAGATAACCACAAGCAGAAGAATGACATTGGACCTGTATCTATCACCTTGCACAGAAACTAACTCCAAAGAGATCAAAGACCTAAGCCTAAAACCCCGAAACTGCTAGAGAAAAGTATAGCAGTATCTTACATGATCCAGTGAAAGAAAACTTAAACACTTCCTGAAGAGAATCCACTTGTCCAAGAATTAAGGCCAGCAATGAAAAGGTGAACTCTAAAGACTTCTGAACAGCAAAAGAAAAAAAAAATCAATTGGGTAAAGAGGAAGCCCACAGAATCTTTGTTAGTTATATATCTAGCAGGGGTTTAATTTTCAGAATATAGAAAGAATTGAAAAACCAAGAGTAAAAAATAAACAAACAAAAAAAAATGGCCCATTTTACAAATGGGCTTATGACCCAAATACAGAATTTACAAAAAGAAGAAAAATAAAATTGCTAGGAAATATTTCAAAATATGTCTATCTTCCCTAGCAATTATTGGAGGCTCCCTGCTCCAAATCTTCAGGTGTGAATACATAGGCTTTAGTAACTACAGAAACTAGTATAAAGTAAAACAGGACTGTTAACAGGATAGGGGGAGCAGGGTGCTACAGAGAGGGGAACAGCAAGGTAAAAGTGATCTGATCAGAGGAATGAGAAGACAGGGGCTCCTTAGGGTTGGGGAAGAAGGCGGATACATCAGGTGAGATGAAGATATAGGGTACTAGGATACAAATTATCTGATGGGGAAATGGGAAAAGGGGGGCTCCCTAGGGAGAAGGGTGAAAGATAAATATAGAAGGATGGAGGTGGGCAAAAATCACAATAAGGATATCTGAAGAAAAAAAAAACCCACAGGAATCATATCATTAACTATTTACCAAAAAAAAAAAAAAAAAAATCCTCCAACCTATAATACATATAACTCAATACAGTATACAAATACACATAGTTTTTGTTGTTGTTCAAGGCAGGATTTCTCTGTGTACCTCTGGCTGTCCTAGTATTTGCTCTGTAGACCAGGCTGGTCATTAACACAAGAGAAGATCCACCTGCTTATTCCTCCCAAGTTCTCTGTTTAAAGGCATTTGCCACTACCACTACTGGGTACACACAAGTTTTAATGATTTTTTTTTTTTTTTAACTATGCTAAGGTTGTTTCCTCCAAGAGGCAAAACTACCTAACAAAACTTCAAAACCAGACATGAGAAACACTGTTTTGAGTTGGTTAGGGCTGAGACGCA
This sequence comes from Phyllotis vaccarum, assembly GCA_033318265.1. Lineage (NCBI taxonomy): Eukaryota > Metazoa > Chordata > Mammalia > Rodentia > Cricetidae > Phyllotis > Phyllotis vaccarum. Next base: position 69,238,593 of record JARWLC010000006.1, read on the forward strand.
CAAAACATACAGCCTATTGATGCCACCAAATTGCTCAAGACACTATGCAATTCAGAAATAGGGCCCAGAACCCCTCCTTAAGGACTACCTTTCAGGATACCAGGAAGTACCATGTAAGCTTACAAACAGGAATGGCAATCCTAACCAGTCCTACACAGCTATGACTCCTACAAACATCAATAACCACCATGACACAATAATCCCATGGGTGCAATAGTGGCACACATTTCTTTAGGGTAACCAACATTTATCTAAATAGATTTAAAACCAGCACAACAAAAGGAATACTATGCCTGTTACTAGAAACCTAGCTATATAGTTAGTGCTAATGAAATCATAGTTATTAGAAGAGAATCTACAACCACTAATTTACTAAACCAGGACAATCTCTAACAACAATCTATAAACATTTATCCTTATTTCTACAGATAATGGCAGAACTCACCCTTCATCGAGGAAGTTTCTTTTTGCATCAGATGGAGACCATTACAGAAAGCCACAACCAATCAAAACATAGCATTGTGGAGCCTAGTCCCAACGGATGCACTAACGCTACATCTCACACCCAAGACTCAGGTTAGCCAGTGGACCAGGGAATTTCCATTGAGATTGTACTTATTTCCTTATAATATCAGAAGGCACACCTATAAATTCTCACCAACATGACCATCCAAATGTGAGGTTTCCTATGATGATATTAATAAACAAGTCACATTAAACTGCAAAAAAAGCTATGAGGCCTCAATCTTATAAATAACTACAGGCAACTGACTACAGACAGCTGAGGGGAAAAAAACCAGAGTGGGATAGATGGTCTTCCCAGGAAAGAGCACATTAATTGGTTGTCCAGTGCAAAACGGTCAGTCCTGAAACTATACATGCAAGCAACATTATATGAACCAATATTTCAAATACATATTAGTGAAAAAAGAAGCCATGAATTTAAAGATATGTAGGGAAAGATACATGCGAGGGTTTGGACAGATGAAAGGGGAAAGATAAAACTATAATTAAATTATAATGTCAATTTTTTTAAATTAGGACCTTTCCCCCTCCCTTTTCTTCTATTAGGTTTTCATTTATTTTATAAAGCATTTAGATTCTCTTAATAGAACTCACATTTGTTTAATATACACAATTTGTGTATATTAAAATTCTTTCTTTGTGATACAAAATTATGAGTTTTGACATATGTCTAATGCCATGTTTTTACCTCTATAGTATTAAGGCAGGGTAAAAAGACAGAAATTATAGACATGAGATGAGAGAAGAATCGGCCAATTTAGACACTGATTAAAGTCTCTTACCAACCTAGAAGCAAGAATCACTGCAGAAAAGAATTTATTTTAAAGGCTGATGATATAGAGTTAATAATATTCTTTTCACAGATATTTTATGTTAAAGTATAAATAACCAAGGTAGAAGGCCTGAATATATATGAGCTTTGTTTGGGCCTTATTCCTGTCCTCAGACAATACTTAAGATTCCTGAATCACATACAGTAGAGTTATCCTACATTCCGTGTGGGCTAGGTGTCTACTTTTTAAATTATAATCCTACCAGGTACCCCTACAGAGCCACCCAGTAATAAGATAGTAACTTAAAATCCCACTAAAATCTTATGTACAATTATTATAAAAACAATCACAAGTGCTGTTCCCTTGAGAATCCCATACTTATCCCTGGGTATGTCTTAAATTTTTCTGAGTACATTTCTTATACTTCTTATACTTATGTTTGTAAGAAAATACCCTCAGTAAAATTCCAACTGAACTTCATCAACTGGCTAATCTTGAAATTATTTTCAGTGCTAAAGCCATGATTCTTGGTTTGGCCAGAGGTCCCTAAGCCTCTGGGATTCCTTAGGCTGATGAAAGTGACAGTGGGAGGCTTTCTTGGCTTGTATCCTCAAATGGTGGCTTATCATAAAAGATCTCCTCCCTAAAATTCCACTCTGAATCACCCATTCACCTATTTATTTCTTCCACTAGGCCCCTAGAAAACACTGACCATTTTACTATTCTTAAAATTTACGATTTCCAGAATTTATAATATCAAAATTGAAAATATGTACATGCCCTTTTCAAACTCGCAGCTTTCAATTAGCAGTATGCATTTAAGCATCCCCCATCTTTCTGCAACTTGACTGTGCATTTTTCATTTCTGAGTAACATTCTAATATATGGCTGTCCCACAGTTGACTTATCTTCAGCTACTGAAGTATTTGTTAGTTGATTTTAGGTTTAGGCTATTATTTTTAAACCTTTTTAAACATCAATATGCAGATCATACAGGAACATGTTTTCAAATACCTGGAATACAATTTAGATGGCACCTTTGTGTATGAAATATAATAAGAAAGTAAAACAAAAGAGTATATTGCTCAGCAACATGACCACTTAACTGAAACAAGTGGTCAATGATGGAACACTCCACTGTGTAGAATAAAATACATTCTAATCCAAGGCCTATGGCACAGTCACCGTGAAAGATACTACACTGGACCACAATGACTTTGAAAGACTCATGAAATTTTTCTTACTATGGTGAAATCAACATATAAGTAAGATAAAATCAGAAAAACATAGGAAAATTCCTATATACTTGGAAACTAAATGACAAACCTAAAAATAATGTAAAAATCAAAGAATAAGGCTCAAAAAAAAATAAAAAATTAAAACAAATAAAAACAGAAAAACAAAATAACAATTTAATGGATGTTTTCCATACTTAAAAAATTCTCAAATATATAAATATAAAACTTCCACTTCAAGTTTCTCAATTTTTATTCATTCACTGTGATTGTCAGTTATTAAGTGCATAATAAAATTATGTTTTGGTTTTCTTAGATTTTAAGTTATGCATCCATAGACCATAGAGTAAATGAGAGGGTGTCAGATCTGAAGCTGGAGGTGCAAGTAGTTGTAAGCCAGCTGCCATTGGTACTGGGAACTGAATTCAGGTGTTCTAAAAGAGCAGCAAATGTTCTTAACCATTGAGCCATCTTTCAAGCTTCCTAAAGTTTTTAGTCTGTCACAAAATCATGCCATATAAAATTTTTCAATAACATACACTTTTGTTTCTTATAAACATTTCTGGATGTATGTATATGTGTTTTTATGTGTATACAGGTGCATTGTGTTTGTGTGCATGTGTGTCTTGTGCACACACGCACAATATATATGTGTGCATGCTGGGAATTAATCCAGGGTTCTTCAAGATAGTAGTACTATTAATGTAAATTACTTAAAATGACCCATTCTCCTTTATACTACAAAAGTAATATTAAGGCAATTTGATTCATTGATATAAAAATTTATGTTTAGTTCATATTATTCCTTTGACAGTTTGTTTTCTGTTTTTCTGAGATAGAGATCTTCTGTGTAGCCCTAGCTGTCCTGGACCTCACTCTGCAGACCAGGCTAGTCTCAAGAGCACAGAGATCAGCCTTCCTCGGTTTCCTGAGTGCTGTCAATAAAACAAATCCCAATTGTGAAGTAAAGAGTTTTTATGGCTAGTGGAAACAGAAAAGGATTGTCTACTATTTGAAATGTTGAAGTGGGAAGGGTATCTGTTCCTTAAGTATTTTGCTCGTGTGTTCCAAGTGTTATAGTTGTAAAGAAATGCATAAAAGCAAAGAGATTAATAGTATATATGAAATATTCTTTTCTTTCATTTATTATGTTTAAGTGGGAATGAAACACCTGGAAATTGGAGAGTGTGGAGCACAGACAGCAGGAGAGTGTGTAATGTTTAACAATTTGGATGAAACTAAAAAAATCTGGGCTTTACTGTAAGCTGTGAATATATACACAGACACCTCTGCTCAAATAGTGTGTTAATTCATGAAGACCTCTGTTCTGGAATAACTTGACAGCATAAGTCTTAGTTACATTCCCAGTTATAATAAATACATCATGAGCAGACAAATTATAGAACAAAGGGTTTATTTGGATTTATGGTTCCTGTGGAATAAGGGTCCATCACCATCATGGTATGAAAGTATGGCACCAGGCAGGTAGACAACTGACTGAAACAAGACCCCACTTGCCATCTGAACCCTCCTACTCCTTGGTTTGATTCAGAGTCCAAAGACCCAAGCCACTGAACTCCCTACAATCTCTCCCTGCCACTGCCCACCACCATGTGCTTGCCCCTGCAAGGGCAGACATCTAATGCTAAGGTACAGACCATTGCCAGTCATAGGTAAGAGCCCCACCTGCCCTTGGAACACGCCCCCCCGCCCCAATCAGTTCAGAACTGAAAGATCCAAGCTCCTGACAACCCCCTACCATCTGCACTCACTATTGTGCCAAGGCCCCTAAACAAGGGTATGGGGGAGGGGGAACTCACTGCTCCATTGCTCAAGTGCAGGCCACACCAGCCAGAAGAACACAGATTTCCCTGTTAAACCAAAGGCCACATTAGCTATCAGAAGTCTAATCCCCAACTCCGACTCAGACTCCTAGCTGGAACACAGAGGTCATGAGGCTGCCAGAATTACAGACCACAAAGTCCAGAAGACCATAGAAGAAATAGAAACCAAGGGACAAAAAATATCCATCTAACAAAAACAAACTCTGAAATTGGCTCCTAGACCTATATTCATTCCTAACCCAGATGCCCAGATTCCAGTGCAAAACCACAATCAGCAACAACCAGAGCAGTATGGCACCACCACAGCCCAGCTATTCTACTACAGCAAGCCATGAATATTCCAATGCAGCCGAAGCACAAGAAAATGATCTTAAATCCAACTTTGTAAAGATGAAAGAGGTCCTTAAAGAGGAAATGAATAAGTCCTTTAAAGAAATCCAGGAAAGGGGCTGGAGAGATGGCTCACTGGTTAAAAGTACTAGTTGCTCTTCCTGTGGACACACATGACAACTCACAGCTGTCTTTAGCTCCAATTCCAGGGGATATTACACTCTCACACAGACATACAGGCAGGCAACACACCAATGCACTTTAAAAACACTAAAATAATAATAAAAAGAGATGTGTATGTATAGGGGCATCAAGGAAACACAAACAATGGGAGGAAATTAATAAATTTCTTAAGAAAGCAAAAAAAAAAAAACATGATAGACGAAATAAATGAATAAAAATATTCAAGACTTGAAGATGGAAATAGAATCAAAAAACAAAACAAAGACCTGCTCTCTAAACTAAGATGGAAATCTAGGCAAGCGAACAAGAGGAACTGCAGACCAAACATCACCAACAGAAAACAAGAGACAAAAGAAAAAGTCTCATAAAATAAACTCTAAAAGTCAATCCACAGCTCCGACAAGATACACTGTCTAAACTTCCAAGTCAGTGCCACCTGAGAATCAAGTATTCAAATGCCCAAGAATATGGAGGACATTTTATCCAAACCACCACAGTACAGCAAAGACCTTTGGATCAATTCACAAACATGTGGGTTGTTAAAAGCTAGTAAGCATTAGCCAGAGATCTAAACTGAGATAAATATTTTAAATAGAATATAATATTCAAAATGCGCAGGAAACTATTTAAAATTATTCAGCATTGATAGAACTAGAAAAATGTGTTTGTCTTTTACTAAAAAAAAAAAATCCACTGGCACCAATTCCAAGGTGAGACATATTTCAGAACTGTTAAAAATAATTTTTACATTGCTAATGTAATCATTCTAAAATGACATTAATAAAATAAAAAATAGTCAAAAGCCAAAAACGATGAAAATATCTAAGTAGAAACTTTAGAATTGAAAGAAAAATGGTTTATTTGAAATGATAACATCACTGAATGAGTTCTAACACTGAATGAAACTGAAAGAGGGGTAATATCCATTAATATAGAAATGTATATAAAACACTCTGAAAAAGAGATCAGGAATAAATCTTAAGGAACTTTGGAATATTCATTATTAAAAGATTAAAATTTCATGTCAGCACAATGGTAAAATGAATAAAACTGGTACAAGAAAAATAACCCCCAAATAATGGCTAGCAGATTACCAAATCTGACTCGCACAAATTTGGAGGTTCTAGAATCTCAGTGAGCCTAAAAGGAAAATGTTAAAAAACAAAAAACAAAAAACAAAAAAACTATATCCAGGAACAGCATATTAAATTGTGAAAACTAAAAATAAAGAAAAAAAATCTTTAAAGTAGGAAGAAAAACCTAGCCATTACATATAAAAAACAAATAATCCTAAATAATTTTAAAGAATATGGGCACTTACTATTGTAGAAGTTACTCTACAATGAGGCAATGGTACCCCTACTAAACAAGAGACTAAAATAAACACTCAAATCCCAGGAATGAGCTACTTTTTGGGAGTTGTTGGCCAGTGAGGTCCCAAAGACTCTCAAGTATCACAGACCATTGGCAATGCTCTGTTATCTCCACAATTTGGAAGTGGAACCTACCCTTAAAGGTATCACATGCTTGAGTCACAGAACATGATGAAATAAAGCTGGCACAGATCTAGAAACTTCAAACCTACTAAAAAGCTTTTATAGTGCTAGATGGTGCCATGCAAGCTACTGGAGGAGAAAAGCAACCATTACTCTTCTGAAGCTGTGACCCTTATGAGCTACAATAATGCCTCGCCTGGCAAGACACTGCCTATTCATGCAACAGTGGCCTGAATGTCATGGGAGTAACTAACCACTTACTGATAGGATTTAAGGCCTCATCCACAAGACAAAACCCATACCTGGCACCATTTTGGGGTCCCAAACATATGGCAAGATAGATGATATAATGCTATGAGAGAAACTACTTGGACAATTTGTTAATCAGACACAGTATTAAACCAACTCCCAATGATATATCATTCTATCCATAGATTAAGCAATCAATTCATCAGAGAATGTCTATTTGCAGTAGATGATGGCCCAGATGTATGTTTGGCCGATAACCGACGAAAAATCAGAGAAAAAGAAATGGAAGAATATTCAGCATGTTCAGGGATCACTGACAAAGAGAGAATGGAGAGAATGTATAAGCCAACGTTTTAAGTAGATAACAGTGTCTTCTGGACACAGCAGGGTATCTTGCACATACGAACTCACAGTGGTAAGACAGCATGCAGAAGACCTGTGTAGATCTGAAACAAACCAAATCCAAATGTGGAAAGAGGAGATGGACATAAATTTCTACACCTAGCTAAAAACTACTGGCAATTCTTATCTGTTAGAAGGGAAATATTTACTTTTCTCTAAGAATGTAGCTCCTTATAAGTTTAGTATGTTCCAGTGGTAAGCCACATAGCTAAGAATATTTATGCAGTATACATTGGCCTTGAGGAGGTGGAAGAAAAAACCTAATGTCATGGGAAGGGGACATGGGAAGCATTTCTGGAAAGCAAGATATACTCAAAGCATGTATAAAGTTCTCAAAAAACTAATTATATATATCTACATAATTTCTCAAATAATTTTAATTTCTTTTTAACTTATTAAAATGATAATATATATGGCAGTAAAGAGAATATTATAATTGTTGATTCATTCATAGCTATATCTCCAATGACTGCAATAATGAAATATAACTTAATCCAAGTAACAGGAGAGTCACTTTGAATAACATTTATATATTAATTAAATAGATACCTTAACTTTTATAATAATATTTCACACAGAATATAAGTGGCTATACTGATTATAAAGTTAGGAACTTACAAAGATGTATATTTTTGGCTACTATGTGATTAAAAGTCTATTATTCAAAGGTCATTAAAATAAATCCTGACAATTAAATTGAGGTTTATTTAAATAACGTATACTATTTTCATTTATAAGATTATAATCTAAGATTTGGTAAAATAGTAAGAAACAACCAGATCAAATATAGATGCCACCAACTATGACAACAAAAATATAATTTAATTATACTAATATGCTGATTTAACATAGCAATTTAAATAAATTATTCAGAGATTATATGTTTTTATGACTACACATAATATGCCTCTTTGTAAATTTAAATCAAAGTCCATACATATGAAGAGTGAGTGATTTTAATACATTTTTCTGGATTATTGCAATTAACTAGAATATAGCTACAATTAATGAATATCAATTAGTGACTATAAACAATCACAAAAAGAATAACTTTACATTTTGATAAACTCAACTCTTATGCATCAGGTGATGGCTTTCAGAATTCTCTAGAAGTTTAACATAAACAAAATCAAAACCAACAAGAAAAAAAGGGGTGGAGGAGTGGTTGAGTTTTAGCTACAGTAGGAACTCTTAACTCTGGATAAAAAGAAACAAAGTTAAAGCTCTGTGACTAAACTCTCTTAGATTTACTGTTCTAGGTTACTGATTTGTAGTGAGGAGTTCAATCTCTTTGCGATTTGTATGAGGCTTTCTTACCTAGAGAGCATGCCCAGAGGTGTAACATTAAGTGATCCCATCAGCATGGCCAGGGCCATCCCTGGCGCTTCCCGTTCTATTACTTCTTTTGTGGCCTGTAATTAAAGATTAAATAGCAGACTGAGTGAATTAGCCAAAAAAGAAAAAAGGCAGAGAGGTAAATTTTACTTCAAGATAAGCCATATCTTGTAGTTCCGTAATCATTTAGATTTTTAAAGTCAGTCAGCTTAGTTTTTCAGGATCACTTGGCGTAAGTTAATGAATAGGAAAATCTAGAGAATGTTACCAATTCCATCTTTTTCCTTTCCTCACAGTTTCAAAGTATTTGATAGAAAACTCAACTTGTATGATACCTGAATTAAAAAACAGGAAACCTCAGATTGCTTTTGACCATTCAAAAGATTTCAGAGGTGTATGAAAACTGGGCATTACTTTTGGTGGCTATTAAGGTTTTTATTTTGTGGTACTGAGGATGGAACCCAAGGCTCTGTGCATGCTAGGTTAAGAACTTCAGTATGAGCTGTGGCACTGTGATACATCCACAGTTTGCCTATTGTTATTGAAATAAAAATATCTAAAATATATTCCTCCTAGTTCTATGATTTCCTAACATGGTTACAGAGGAAAAAAAACAAAACAAAAAACAAAACAAAAGAGAACCCATCAACTTCCCCATAAACTAGCTACAAGAAAAAATTTGAATTTTCTATCTTTAATGCAAACTAGTAATTTGACTACTTTTAAAAGAATAAAGTAATAGTTATTATACTAAGAGTTACGATCCAACAATCTTAGAATGAAGGGTAGTTTATCCAGGTCGCAGTAATGAGGTAGATAGGAAATCACTTTTTCTAACAGTGAGAATATAGGCATGCCTTGGAGATATTGCATATTTGGTTTCAGATCACCACTGCTAAGCCAGTAAAACAATATAGCATATCATATAAACTTTTTGGTTTCTGAGAACATCTAAAAGTGTTTGTTTTACATCATCCTGTAGTATATTAAGCATACTGTATCATTATATCTAAAAAAGTTGCAGTAATGAAATACAGTGTTGCCAAAGTATGCCAGTGATCATCTGAACCTTCAGGCAGTCATAACCTACATTCCAAGAGGAGGCTTTATCTAGCCTTGAGCATGTTGGCTGTTGACTGATCAGATGTAAAAATAGTAAGTTTAGACTATTGGGAGAATTATCAAAGCAACACAGAGATGTGAGGTGAACAGATATCATAAAAATGCATTCATATTCTTGTCTTGCACGGGGTTGCCTCAAACCTTAATTTTTAAGACACTGATATCTGTGAAGTGCCATACACTGAAATTACAGAATATGAACTATGAGTGCACATTGTATTTAATAGTAAAGGTAAATTATAGGCTAAAATTAGGAACAAAACATAATGGTACATTTCTAGCAATGTTTCTATAAATGAAGGAAGTTACAATAACTGGAAATGACCAAGAAGTACAACTTGCAAAATCAAGTATTCTAGCATGAGGAAGAGCAAGCAAAATATAAACAATGATAAAATAGTCAGACAGGTTGCAATTGCAACAGTTCAGCAGCAGTGAATGATAGTTATAAGTAAGGCTGCATCTCTGGCTAATTGTTTTCCTGGGAGCAAGAATTGAAGATGACAAAACAAATAAAGTAAATCAAATATGTATCAGATACTAACTGGTAGTGTAACTTTTAAGATTTATATTAATGGTTAATATGTCCCTAATATCCATATAAAATATAGGATTCATAGAATTCTTGTTTAATCAGAAGGCACCACAGCCAGTAGGAAAGAAAATCTTAACTTCAAAGTTTTTAAATGACTTGCTACTATTTAAGTTCAAAGTTGAAAAATGATGAGCTGTCAAATTCACTCTTCATCATTTGAAGCCAACGTAAGTTTGAGGCCTCAAGATATGAGACATTAATTCAGTCATAAACTGTTCTGTTGAAGTTTACAACTTCTTAAGAAACTACAAATCTAAAGACCTAACAATCAAGCAAAAAGAAATTAAGTGTAATATAAAAGGACCTCTTTTAAAATTAACACTTTATTATTCACTTTAAGAAGTGCTTAACATTCACAGATTTGAATACAGTTCATCTCCCAAAGATTCTTATGTTAGTAGCTTGGACCTCAGTGTGGCAATGTTAAAATTTGGTACAGGGTGAGGTGCTGTCACTACAAGTTTTAATGCAGGTCTCCTGGAGTCAGTTCCTAAGGAAATAAGTTACATAAAAAGAATGAGCTTGCCATATGATCTCTTCTGTATATAGCCATCTCCTGTTCTGCCTCTTTGCTATGCTGTCATGGATCTAAAGGCCCTTGCCTTTATATATTTCCTCTAGTTTGGACTTCAGTTTTCAAAACTGAAGTAAAAAAAATTTTTTTTTTTTTTTTTTAGAAATTCAAATCCAGTTACTTTCTTCTAGCAACAGAAAAAAATAAGGAAATACACATGAAAATGTACCCTGAGAAGAATAGTGCATTTTATGAACAAGTAAAGAAATAGAGAAATTCCAACCAATAGCCAAGATGCTACCTAAAGTAGAGAGACCAAAACATAATGTTTATTTATCTGCTAGAGAAACACTATTAGGAGTCAATGATGTTTTTAGTAGTGTTCAAAGGATGTGATGATCCAGTGATCAACTAAATTCACTTACTGTATAAACTGTGACTTAGAGTTTAACAAAATTTTGTAATAATTGCAAGGAAGAGAAAAAGATTGTCAATTTTTCTAGATTCACTAGAATATATGACGAATTTTGCTAGAACACTGGATTCTACCCAATATGTCTCACTTGAGTTTCCAGAAAAACAGTTTATTAGGAACTGCTTTTCTGGTCCACCAATGGACAGAAACAAATTTCTCAGTGAAATGATATGAGGGAGTAGCTGAGGTATGTTTACATTATACTGTGATTTTCTTTAAGAGGTCCTACAGGAGAAATTTCTGATATTAAGTGAGATTGGATATTCTTCTGCATTGTTAGTTTGCTTTTAAATATTATGGTATAATACGTTGAATTGATGGGAGGCTGAGAGAAGACATGGGATTTTTATAGATCAAGACATGATAATATGTTTCCAGTAGGGCTCAAATAAATAACCAACATAATCTTTCTTATATCTATAACTAATGCATCATTTCCATACTGCACTCTAATCTATTTGGGGATATTTTCTCTTTTTAAAATGACTAGTACAGCAAAAACATCACTATCTTTGAAGTAAGACAACACTACTACTTAGATACTGTCCAAGAGACAAGAGCTTGGATCTATTGCATCATATGGTACAGTGGGTAACACCTAGCATATGATCAATAAATATTAGTAAAACTCAGAAATAAATATATAAACTTCTTTAGATTTGAGAAGAAAATACTTTAGCTTTCTGAGCTTCAGTGTATTTAAGAATAAAATATAGCTAGATAACTCTTAAGTGGATGATGAGAACTAGAAGGTAGAAATATCTAATATACAACATGTATTTATGAAAAGTAATTGTTTTGTTTCCATTTCTCAGTTAAATTTAAAACCTTATAGTTTTGATTGTATTAGATAGATTAACAGAGAAAATAGAAAAATATATACACTTATAACCAGTAGTTTAGAAGTTGATATGAAAATAGACAATTTATATCAATAATAATAAGAATGATCTGATCTTTAGAGACCAAAAAGCCTAGGAAGGCAAGAGCTAAATTTAAGTTCTTAAAGTTCTATAGCAGTAAATGGAAAAGTACAACAAGAAGACATAAAGTAAAGAACAAAACAAGACAACATACTTTAAGGCATTAGAAAACCCTAAGGAGAGTGTGGCTGTAAGAAAATACCACTATCACTTTCCGTCACGTGTGTTAGTAAATCACAGGTGAGAACCATTTGCATCTGCTAATGTGTATATATCAACTTTTATCAGCACATGAAAAGATGCCATTAAAACTGTGAGATTATTTTACATAATTATATTATGGTACTATTTCAGACTTTGGTAATCATATGTCCTTAATTTGATAGCAAATTCTTTTTTCCTTGAAAGAGATTTATTAGAAATTAGGATTTTGATTTCAGATATTTTAGAAAATAGTTGCAAAATAATGAGGTTTAGGTAACACATACTTACTTTCTTTGAATAAAGTATTTAAATGTAATTTGTAAATATTTTATATTTTCTTCTGTTTGAATTGTTATGGACAAGGTTTTGTTATATAGCTCAGGCTAGCTCAGAACACACTATGTGGTTTCACAGGACTTAAAAATCATCCCTCTGCCTCAGCCTCCTAAGTGCTGGGTTGCAGGCATGCGGCACCATGGTCAGCCTCTAAATATAATCTTAACAATGAAATTTTAACCGCACATGAAACCATTTCCTTTATTCTTTATATGTGTTGGTAGTATAGAGGAGAACATAGCTGCCTTCCTTTATTCTTTGAAGATGACATTAAAGTAAAAAAGACCTTTCTAAGATTGCTAATTTTTTTAAGATGAGAAATTATGTCATAAAAGACAGTTCTTGATGAAATTCATGTTCACTTCTAAAGTTCACTGGAAAACTATCTTAAAAATTATTGATAAAAGATATGACTTTTAATACTAACAGAATAATACATAATAACTAAATCCAAATATGTACAAATGTAAAGTTACTCTATAAAAATCTAGTGCAGTGCTTTTACTTGTTTATGTAGACACAAACTCAGAAGAGACTGTAAGAATTTTACTTGTATACACATGCTTGTTACTTTACTAAAAAAAATTTAATACAATTTCTGCCAACAATTACTACAATGCCATGTGGTGAGTAAATAACTATAAACAACAAATAAACACCAGATAATGGCTACAAATAACTTTGTTCTGTCATCAAGACAAAATATGGTTAGAGCAACAGTTCTCCAACTTTAATGTATATCAGACCTTCTAAAACCCTTGCTAGATTATAGATTTCTTGGGCCCCATTCTCATATACTTTAATTTATAACGTTTGGACAGGGCATCAGCGTTGTTATTTAAAACAATTTTCAGGTGATCCTATCAGACTTAGGGAGAAAATCAGTGTTGGAAATGAAGGTTGATGAAAGAAATATGTGACACCCTGATGTAAGAATCCTTCATTAGAGTTTAATATAGACCTAGTGAAAAGATACACTGGGTAAAAATAGGTAGTTTAATAATAAATTCTGATATATTTTCCTGATGCTTCCACATTGAGGCAGACATACTATTGAGATTATTGTATTTTTAAAATTGGTCATAATAAACAGATAATTCTGTGGCTGGCCCCCATAATATCTGATGACATAGTAAAGATTCAAGTTGGCAATATGATTTTTGTCTCAGGTAAAATTGGAATGATACTGTTCAAATATTCTCTTTCTAGACGTAGTTTTGAAGCATCCAGTCACTAAATACACTGATATTGTAAGATTTGATGAAAAAGAATATAGACGCTAATATAAACATAACAAAGTATGCAAATGAATGTTTTTAATGAATTTGAGTAGTTCAAGATTATTGTTGAAATAATATGCTGTTCTAGGGAAATAACTAAGAACCCACAAAGATGACTCAAGGTAAGATTCCAAGCAATAGTGGAAAGGGTGCCTAAACTGGCTTTTCCCTATAATCAAATTGATGACCACCCTAATAGTCATTAGAAAATGTTCACCCAGCAAGTGTTGGATATAGATGCAGAGATCCACAGCTAAGCACAGGGTCACATTCAATCCAGCTGAAGAAAGGGAGGAGAGATTATATGAGCAAAGAGGCTAAGATCACGATGAGGAAACTCACAGAGGCAACTGACCTGAGTTACTGATCACTGACTCTTGAACCGACAGCTGGGGAACCTACGTGGGACTGAACTAGAACCTCTGAATATCAATGACAGTCAAATAGTGAGGACAGTTTATGGGGCTCAAAGGTAAAGGAATATAGAAATATAAAATTATAAACCTAAGGAAATGAGAGCTGACAGACATCAGCTCCATCACCTAGCTAGAGGTTACCTGAACAACAACCAGATCTGCTTTACAACCAGGTCCTCTGTTACCAGCAAGGGTTAACTTCAACCTCCTTGCCCCTTATAGCCAACAACTGCCCTGGACCAAAGTTAACCTTTAATAAACATGACAGGGAGAAAATCGGGGATATAAAAATATCAATTAGCTTGGACCCTCTGAAACCTTGTTAATGGGAAATTGTAAATCCTAAAATTACAGTTTATCTTTAACCTCGAAATTGTTAAAAAAAAAAAAAAAAACCCAAAAAACTTCTGTCCATGCCTGATTTGTCTATGTGACCACTAGCATTCATTCCTACATGATGCTTATGTTTGATATAAAACGGGGCTTGAAACCCACCTCCGTTGCCACAGTTACAGAATCTCAACCCTGGATGTGGCATCACTTAACTGTTAAGTCTACTGTTCCCCTAGGTGAATTTTTAAGTTTTCTTATTTTCTTAAAATGATGTTTACTTGTGATTTAGACTTGACACTCTGCCTCCCAATTTTGCCTGCCCTTGTATTGAACGGGGCCTCTGGCAATGGGACCAAAACATATTCATGGTGCATGAACTGGCTTCTTGAAGACCATTCCCTACAGAGAAACACCTTGCTCAGCCATGATACTGCGAAGAAGGGCTTGGCCCTGCCTCAATTGGATATGCCAGACTACACTGCCTTACCCTGGGAGTCCTTATCCTCTTTGAGGAGTGGATGAGTGATGGGATAAAGGGGAGATGGGAAATGTCTGGGAAGAGGGGAGAAAGGGGTAAAAGTAGTGAATACGTAAAAAAAAAAAAAAAAAAAATTGTAATAAAAACAAATAATCTGCTGCTATTTCTTGAATGACAGGAGAAAAGAACAGTTTTTAGTAGCCAAACTTGCCTATCACTAGAGGTTGGTATCTATATGTTATACAGACCCAAGGCATGGAGGAAATATTTTTAAGGAAGTGTTCTTAACCACTGAGCAATCAATAACCGAGACCTACTGCATATAACTATGAGGTGAAAAAATGTAAGACTTTTGGTATGTGTAGCTTAAAAGGCATGTATAACATCTTCCTGCTGTTTCAAAGGATGTGAATTTGATTCCTAGGATGCATTTAAGCAGCTGACAACCATCTGCAACTTCTATTCCAGGAGATACTACCACCACCACCTTTTATATAGCTCCACTGGCACCTGTTCATCTGTGGTGTGTGCACACACATGCATGAATGCACACAAATAAAAAAATAAATCTATAGGTAAGTCATATGCAGCTATTAAGAAGGAAAGAGAATCAGTTCAGGAGATCTAACAGAGTGGTGCTGTTTATTAATACTGTATTCTAAACTTAAACTTTGTTAGCAGAGTAGTTTTCAAATGTAAGAAGCACAGCTGCAAAGAAATTTCTGTGACATTACAGATTTATTACTATGGTGATGGTTTTGTTGTTGTTGATGCTATGATCTAGCCAGTCTATTTACCCACTCAATCATTTGCAACTCTGAAAAAAATCACATATATAGTATTGTTGCCCAAACAAACCTGACAAAGGGTAATACCATGGACATGCTAACATGAAAGGCAGAAAGCTCCTAAGGCCACAATATGGGACAAAGAACTATAGGTAACTAGGGAATGCTGAGAGCTGCAGAAACGGTCTTTCCCAGGAACAGGCCCCTCAACTGGTAATACAACCAAATGGTTAGCTCTGAAATCATAGACATACAAGTAACATTAAATGGACTGCACAGGTTGTATTTATGTATTTCTGAATGCACACATACATATAATTACTGTATAGAGAGATGTAGATATATATGGAAAGAGACAGTAGATCAATAGGTAGACATACATAAAGATCAACAATTAAAAAAGAGGTTACACATTTTGGGAAAAGTCAGAGGAAGGGTTGAAGGGAATAAATGGAAGAAGGAAAATGATGTAACTATTATTTCAAAAATTAAAAAGAAATATATGTGTGCATATATATACACACATATATGTATAATACACACACACACACACACACACACATGGAGAGAGAGAGGAGGAGGAGGAGGAGAGAGGAGGCAGAGTCAATTAGGGGAGAACAACTCTTAAAAAGGAGGAAGCCCTAAAACAGAGTCTAGTAAAGTTTAATTTAACTATTAAACGTCTTAGTATTTTTAAGACAGAATGTCACAGCCCAGGCTGGCTTATAACATAAATGTAGCCCAAGCTTTCTTCAACCTAAAATTACAGGTATGTGTTATCACATCTGGCATAGTACTGTACATTTTGTAATTTTGTAGCACTTTCTGATACTTTAAATTTGGGAGTAAAAAAATAAGAATAATATTTCCTAAAAACAAAGAAAAGGTAGCACTTCCATTGTCTTTAGAAAAGTTTTACTAAAGCAGGAAATTCAAATACTAAGGTGAGGGAAAAATATACACACAAATACACACATTAGGAAGCCATGAGTTACTACAGTTTGAACTAAATATTTTATGTTCTCTACAGATGTTCTCATAAAACAACTGATTTGATTCTACCACTGGCTTTCCAAATTCCTCATTTGTAAGCTTTGCATTCAATAATTTAAAAGTTCAGCATCATTCATATACTGTATAAATATCAGCTTTTGTTCTCATATTGTCTAAAACTTGTCTGTCAGAGGGTAATGATATTTTCTACCTTTTGTAAAATGCACCTCATGAACCAACATGTAAAGCATTTTGTTGTATCTAAAATAATGCTATATTTATAATATTTGTATGGTAATATCATAAATGATGCAAGCACACTTAAAAAGTTTTCGCCTTTTCATTTTACTAAAGAGCTAAAAATAAATTGTATTATTTAGTCTTAGAATTCACTAATAAAAAATATCAAAATAAGAAGTTTTTACTTTTGGTGACTCTCTTTTTAAAAATACAGGTATTCTTTAACTAAATAATTAACACTGTCACTTTACATATTACAGGCAATGATATTTTCTACCTTTTGTAAAATGCACCTCATGAACCAACATGTAAAGCATTTTGTTGTAACTAAAATAATGCTATATTTATAATATTTGTATGGTAATATCATAAATGATGCAAGCACACTTAAAAAGTTTTCGCCTTTTCATTTTACTAAAGAGCTAAAAATAAATTGTATTATTTAATCTTAGAATTCACTAATAAAAAATATCAAAATAAGAAGTTTTTACTTTTGGTGACTCTCTTTTTAAAAATACAGGTATTCTTTAACTAAATAATTAACACTGTCACTTTACATATTACAGGAGACATGATTTATTAATTTTTTTAAAAAAATCAATAGAGACATACTAATATATGGTTTGAGTATTACAAAGTAAACCAACAGAAAAATCTAAATGGGAATTCAGGTCTTTTGTCTCCAGTTTTGTTTAAATCGATTAATCTAATGTCATTTGCTTATAACAGAAAAGGCTAATCTCCTATGCAGATATAGGAAGGATCTCTGCACTCTATTTAAATGTGACATAAAACAAAAAGTGATAAAATGCACAAAGCATATAGTATGGCCTCTAACAAAAAGTTTAGTACACAACTGTACTAACCCATAAACCTAAATCTCCTAGAAGCTGATGTTATAGACAGTAAATAAAGCAATTTTCAAAAACACTGTTCTTTCAAAAGCCTTGTAAAATTGAAAAGTATAAACACATTAGATTTTAAATAAAGAAATTACTGAAGAATTTTAACATTTATTCAGAACTAGTAGTTCTGTAGACAGCAGTTACTAGAAATACAGCCTTGAGCATTAATGAAAACACAAGGCAGGTTGGGTAAAGACTAACAGAATAATGAAATAATATGGAAACATGAGTAAAAAGAGGAACCACTAACAGCATTTCCTGGCTGGAAAAGACAAGTAACACTTCAATGAATATGAAAGTATTTAAACATGTAATTCATCATTATTTCAGACAACAGTTGAATCTGATAAACCAAGCAAGTTACATCATTTTTAAAAATTTCCTATAATTATAAACTAAAAATTGTAGTTTAAAAAATAAATTTTTTTATTTCTTTTTCATTAGTCAGGATGATAAAAAAAGATTCAAAAGATAGTAAGTAGATCAACAAGAGGAAATACTGCCTCAGCTCAAATCAGTGTTCTGCTATACATAAAAAAAGTATGTATTCAATAAGACAGACTAAGGGCCAGTGAGATGACAATGGATGAAGGTATTTGCCACCAAGCTTGACAACTCAAGTTTGATTTCTGGAACCCACATGTCAGAAGGCAGGAACCAACTCTTATAATTTATTTGTTAAGTCATAAGGATGTGTATACATGCACACATACATAGACACACACAAATAAGTAAATGTAATAATTAAAATAATACAAAACCTCAGGAGCTAGAAAGACGACTCTTCAAAGGGGCAGATGAGGGCACTGGCTGCTCTTTCAGAGGTCCTGAGTTTAATTACAAGCAACCACATGGTTTCTCACAACCATTTCTAGTGAAATCCAAAGCCCCTTTCCGGCATAAATTTGATAGAGCACTCATATACATAAAATAAATAAAAGAATCTTAAAAAAAATATATAAACCACCCCAAACTTAGGCCAAACTTTTTCCTTTATTTGGCTGGACCAGAGATATCCTAAGATAGCACCTAAAACTATAAAATGTGAAGATAAAATTAAAAAATGAAGATACTTGGCTAAAAGATAAGTTTTTATTCAGTGGTTCTAAACCTGTGGGTAATGATCCCTTTGGAGTCAATTTACCCTTTCACAGGGGTCTCCTAAGACCATCAGATAACACAGATATTTACGTTATAATTCATAACAAAAGAAAAATCATAGTTATGAAGTAGCAATGGAAATAATCTTATGCTTGGAGGTTACCACAACATGAGAAAATATATTAAAGGTTATCACATTAGGAAAGTTGAAAACCGCTGTTCTATATAAACTAACTGAAAGTTTATAAAAACACTTAATTTTCTATAATTAGATTTTTTTTCCAAAGAAATTAAATTTTTATGAGTGTTGCGTTTTAATGGAATTTTGGATTGACATATCAGAATCACAATTTGAAATTTAACTTGTAATTATCCAGACTCTTCTAGAGCCTCCAGACTTTGGTGCTTAGAATAATGTGGCATGTTATTTTCTCATTCTTTCTTTAAAAAAAAAAAAAAAAAAAAAAAAAGATATCACAAGATAGTTTATGTTAGCTTTGAACTAGTAGTGGTCCTGCCTCACTCAGGATTTCAGACATTGGCCACTAGGTACAGTATGAACCCATTCTTGGACAAAACAGATTACACCTCACTTGCCCATTTGACATCTTTGGGCCAGATCTCTGTAATAGGAAACATTCTATGCATTGCAGGATGCTCAGTGGCATGTCTTGCCTTTAGTCATTCAATTCCAGGAGTAATTCTCCAATTGTAGAAAAAAATGTCACCAGATGTATTCTGGAAATGAATGAAAAAAATCAGTTTGAAAAGTACACACACAAACACACATCATTATAGAAAATGTATAAGCTCTGAATTAATTTATTTACCAAAAGATTTTGAGCTTTGACATGATTTGAATTTTTAAGTGACTATCAAACAGGTTCTCTTGAGGACTGGCGGGGAACATGATGTTTATGTGCTAGAAAAAGTATATATGAACAACCAGAGAAGTGCCTCCATTTTTGAGTAAAAGTTCCTTAACCCCAGTTTGAGACAGGCCTTCCGGAGTTCTACTGGGACCAAAGTACAAAGAGAAGATGGCTTACAGGCTATCTGATAGCAGCCAACCATGGAATATTCCAGTGCCAAAGATAGCCTGGGGCCATTCAATAGCCACAGAATGTCTCAACCTAGGAGATAGTCTACAGAGGAGTGTTTGACAAACAGCTGGTTAAGATAACAGAGGAAATCTGGAAAATTCCCCAAAATGAGCTAATCAGATTTGTATCTGTACTAAGACCCCTAATTGCTGCATAGCCTTGTTTTTATTGCCTTAAAAAACCCAGCTTGCAGAGGGGTGGGTACCTCCTCTAGTCACTGCCATCCTGACCAAGGTCGTTGCTGCTACGTGCATTTTCAATGAACCTTGCTTTTGTATTTTGGAGAGTGGGTGTCTCTGGTGGTAACTTTGGGGGTTTCACGACCCAGGCACAATATATACAATACTTTCAACATCTAGATAGTCAAATACAGTTTACTAATTGTAAGCTGATGCTTCTTTTGGAACGTCTATGTTAAAAAAGGAGTTTCCAGGAAAATAATTATTTAAATAAATTATGTATTTGTTATTTAAAATAATGATTTCTAATAGTACCTAAGTATGCTTAATGTCCTAATTATAAGGTGTTTTCAAGTTTATTGAATTCTAAATGGTTTAAGTTCAAAAATTTTCTGTCTATAAACTAGTTAGCAGTAAGTATTCTAAAACAAAAGGCAAATAAACTTAAATATCTCAGCAATGTCCAATATTAGAATTATAAAATACAAAAATAGATTACTAGAAAAATTGTATTTTGCCAAGCAGTGTTAATGCATGCTTTCAATCCCAGCACTAGGGAGGCAGATGAAGGTGGTGGATCTCTTTGAATTTTAGGGCAGCCTAAGTGAGCTCCAAGACAGCCAGGGTCACACCGAAATTCTGTCTTGAAAACAAAACAAAACAAAAAAACCAAACCAAAACTAAACTGAAACAGAAACAAACAAACAAACAAAAAAATAAAAAGAAAGTAAACAACACTTTGTTAGTTTTATGTCTTCTAGGAGTGTTTCCAAGTTTCACCATTGTTCTAGTGTAAGGGAAATTTTATGAGCTCAAGGTGGCTGTTAACTACCTCCTGAGATAGGACAATAGACTAAGAGAAACAGATAGGGACTCCTGGGCTGTTTATCATCTCTCAGAGTGTGTGCCTGAAGTTTTAGGATAGAGACTCCCTAGAGCTGTCTGGCCCTTTATTATCAGAGTGTGTTTGAAGTTCTAAGTAAAAAATGTACTATCCACCCAGTTCTCAGAGAAGCCATAAAATATATGTAGACACTCATGACCTGTGAATGAACTTTTTTGTTCCCTACACCCTGTAAAAACTGTACTCCACTTCAGCTCAGGGCTTTCTCTCTGTTCCTGCGTGTTCAGTGAGCGGAGCCCCAAGGATACTTGGTAAATAAAATCCCCTCTGCTTGTTAAGTGAGAGAATGTCTCTTGGAGTCTTTACTTAGGGAGTTTCTCGACCCTTACATTTGGAGGTTCCACCGAGATCTCTCTCTGTGTGGGACACTCCAACATTCTTCTCCCTGGGTAAGTAAGGCCTTTTTCTCTGGAGTGGGATCGCCTAGGGTATCAGACTGGCTGTGGCTGTAGGGACTGGCTGTGGCTGTTGGGGAGATGCGTGAGCTTTCCCTGACTGCAACTGACAGACGTGTCTAGGAGTTTCAGGGCAAAACTCTGAGGGATGCCTCAGAGTGGAGTGGGAGGACTTCTGGGGATGCCTGGATATGTCCTATCTGACTGACTCTGATTCAGTAACTCTGTTGCCAGTAATTCGAAGGATTGGTGAATGGGGCCCAATAGAAACTGTATCTTTTACGTTCTGTGTATCTTAGAGGCATTTTGTGTTTTTGTTCATTGCTTTGCTGTGTGAGCTTCTGCTTTGTGTTGTAATTTATCTTGATCACCCAAAAATGGGTCATACAACTTTAACTCCTCTCTCTCTGACCCTGGATCATTGGGCCGAGGTCCTCAACAGAGCTCAAAATCTCTCACTGAGCATGAAAAAAAGGGAAATAGCAAATCCTCTGTGCATCGGAATGGCCCACCTTTAAGGTTAGATGGCCCCCTGAGGGGTCTTTTCACCTTCCACTCATACTGGTGGTCAGGGTTGTTGTCTTTCATCCTGGATAACAGGGACATCCTGATCAACAGCACAACATTATGGTTTGGCAAGATCTGTGTGAAGAGGACCCTCCAGCATGGGTAAGAGCCTACCTCCTCCCTCTGGAACCACTGAAGGTTATGCTGGCCCAAATATCAGCTACCCTCTCGGCCCCCAATCTCTTTCTACCTCCTCTCCCTCCATTCTTGCCTGAATCCCAGTTCGACTTAATTCTTTTGAATTCTGATGCTCCTCCTCCTCCTTACCCACCAGTCTCTCCTCCTTCCCTCTCACCTCCTCCTAGCCCTTCTTCCTCCCTCCTTAATTCCCTGCTTCAGGAACCTCTGGCCAAGTTCCCCAAGTCCGGACCAGCTCAAGGGACTTGCAGTAAGTGAGCACAGAATCCTCAGGAAGTGGTGAGCACACTCCCCTTCTGCCTGTTTGGCCCTCCCTCCCATCGATGATGGGCGCAGGGGAGAAATGCCTGCCCTACAGTATTGGCCTTTTCTTCCTCTGACCTATATAACTGGAAAAATAACAAACCTCCTTTTTCTGAAGACCCCTCTAGGCTTACTATGCTGGTAGAATCCCTCATGTTCTCCTGTCAGCCCACGTGGGATGACTGCCAGCAACTATTGGGGACTCTTTTCACCACAGAAGAGCAAGATATCCTCCTAGAAGCAAGGAAATTGGTTCCCAGACGGGATGGGAGACCCACTCAACTCCAGAATATCAATGATGATTTCTTTCCACTGTGCCATCCTGATGGGGACCCAAATATTCCTGCAGGTAGGGAGCATCTGTCCATCTACCATCAGACTCTGATAGTGGGTCTCTGAGCAGCTGCACACCACCCCACCAATTTGGCCAAGGTAAGGGAGGTTATTCAGGGGCCCAATGAATCACCCTCGGTCTTTTTAGAAAGGCTAATGGAGGTCTATCATAGATTCACCCCTTTTGATCCCCAAGCCTAGCAACAAAGGGCTTTGATTGCTACGGCCTTCATTGATCAATCAGCCCCAGATATCAGGAGTAAGCTACAATGGCTAGATGGGTTACAAGACTTAACTTTGAGAGATTTGATTTTAAAAAAAGCAGAAAAAGCCTTTTTTATAAAAGGGAAACAGAGGAAGAAAAAGAGAAGGAGAGAGAAAAGGAAGAGAAAGAGATGGTTAGGTAAAAACGAAAGGCAAAAACGAAAGGCAAGAGAATTAGCAAAAATCCTGGCCACAGTAATTGAAGGCACCACTGAGGGAAACAGAACAAAGAGAAGTAGTGAAGGGAATAACCTGGGTCCGTGTCGCCTCTAGACCCAAATCAATGCCCTTACTGCAAAGGAATAGGACACTGGGTTAGAGACTGCCCTAAAAAGAAAGAAACACAAGGGCATCAGCATGCCATGCTAGCCCTCGGAAATGATGACTAGGGGTGCTGGGGCTCGGATCCCCTCCCCGAGTTCAGGATAACATTTGATGTGGAGGGGACACCGATTGCCTTGGAAGTAGATACTGGAGCAGTGTACTCTGCCTTGCAGGCTCCATAAAGACCACTTTCTGGTAAAAAGGTCCTTAGTCCAGGGAGCCAATGGGAGCAGATACCGAGCCTGGACCACAAAGAGAACTATGGACTTAGAAAAAGAAAACGACCAGCACTCCTTCCTAGTTATTCCTGAGTGCCCTGCTCCCCTAATGGGAAGAGATTTGCTGACCAAGTTGAGGCAAGAATCACCTTTAATTCCCAAGAACCAGAAGTAGAAGTCTTGAACCCATTAGTAAGCCAACCTGCTGTGACTGTTCTTAGCCTGTCAGCAGAGGAAGAATATCAACACTTGGCTTGAAGAGTTCACTAACTCCTGGGCAGAGGTTGAGTACGAAACCCGAGAGCTGTTGAGAGAACTAGCTGAACTGAAAAAAAAAAAAAAGTAAAAATTTTAAGATACACTCTCAACGATGGAAAGCAACGGCTCATGGAGGCTAGAAAGAAAATTGTGACCCAGATACCTCTGCCCACAAATCGAAAGCAGCTATGGGAGTTCTTAGGAACAGCAGGTTTTTTTCAGTTGTAGATTCCTGGGTTCCTGTCATTCGCTGCACTGCTCCATCCCCTACTCAAAGGAGACACTGCCTTTCAGTGGGGGTTAGAGCAGCAAGAAGCCTTCAATTGCATTAAGAAAGCACTCCTGTCAGCCTCCGCCTTGGCTTTCCCAGATGTAAACAAACTGTTCACACTCCTCATAGAGGAAAGAAAAGGCGTGGCCAGAGGAGTCCTAACCCAGACCTTGGGCCCCTGGAAAAAAACTAGTAGCCTATTTGTCCAAATGCTTGGATTCAGTTTCTAGCAGATGGTCGCACTGTCTGAAAACAATCGCAGCGGCTGCCTTCCTGGCAAAAGATGCAGACAAGCTTACTCTGGGACAAAAATTAACTATTGTGGCCCCTCACCCATTAGAGAATGTGATGTGCAAGCCTCCAGACAGGTGGCTGTCGAACGTGATAATTACCCACTAAGAGTGACTTTTGGGCCCCCTTCAGCCTTAAATCCTGCCACTTTGCTACTGGATGAGGCCGTGGGACCTGTGCTACATGCCTGTCAAGAGATCTTGGCGAAAGAGACCAGAATTCAGAGGTAACCTGGTTTTCTGACGGAAGCAGCTTCCTCCAGGACAGATGAGTAGAAACCTTCCCCACCAAAAGAGAAACTTCCCAAGTGTAGTCAAGAAGATCATGGAAGAAATTTTTCCTCCATTTGGCCTGCCAAAGGTAATAGGGTCTGACAATGGACCAGCGTTTGTAGCCCAGGAAGTCAGAGTGTGGCCAGGATATTGGGGATTAATTAAAAGTTACACTGTGTATACAGACCCCAAAGTTCAAGACAGGTAGAAAGAATAAATAAAACAATAACAGAGACCTTAACCAAATTGGCTATAGAGACTGGCTTAAAAGATTGGACCATGCTCCTACCTTATGCTCTGTTTAGAGCCAGGAATACCCCCTCCTCTCTTATATGTAACCTACCCCCCTATGAAATTTTGTATGGGACACCCCCTCCAGTAAGAAATTTGTCCCCTATTTTAGAAGCTAATGACTCCTTTCATACCCCCATTTGACAGGCTGCAAGCCCTAGAAACCACCCCCACTGCAGTCAAGGTTGATAGCACCACATCCTGGATCCATGCATCTCACTTCAAGCCAGCGCCCTCACCCCTGGAGTCTCAATAGAAGCTGAAAAAGACTGATAATCCTTTCAAGTTACAGGTTCATCGTGTGGCTGGGAGCCTCCTTCCCCCTGGGAAAGAAACCTTCATTTGCTGCGTGGGGCAAGTGGGCCTCAAGAGGAGAATTAGATATTCAATAACTTGGCTCATTTTTGTGTCATGACTAAGATATTTCCCCACACGGTATATCATCAAGGTAAAACATTCAAAAATAAGATAGAGGGCAAAACTAGATTCCAGAGGGAACCTGTATCATTAACCTGAGTTATACTTATGGGAGTAAATGTCACGGCTGGAGTCAGAACTAGGGCCATGGTGATAGTACAAAGGTCACAGCAGGTGGCTCTCCTACAGGCTGTTATTGACCAAGACTTAAAAGCCATAGAAACATAATAACAGCCTTACAGGACTCTTTAACCTCCTTGTCAGAAGTGGTGCTACAAAACAGGCATGGGCTAGATTTATTATTCATGAAAGAAGGTAGTCTATGTGCCGCCTTAAGAAAAGAATGTTGCTTTTATGGAGACCACTCTGGTGTAGTTAAAAAAAAAAAAAAAAAAATCTATGGCCAAACTCAAAGAAAGCCTCCATAAGCAACAGAAGGAGTGGGAGGCACAGCAGGGATGGTTTGAATCTTGGTTAACTAAATCTCCCTGGCTCACCACATTGGTATCTGTTTTGATTGGGCCACTGATCGTGTTACTTTTAGTGATTATTATAGTACCATGTGTCCTAAATAGAATAGTAAACTTTCTACAAGGGCAAATTGGAAATGTCAAATTAGTGCTTATTAGACACTAGTACTTAATTTTAAATGTCTAGGATTAGAGATTAACATAAAAAGTGGGGAATGTAAGGGAAATTTTATGAGTTCTGGGTGGCTGTTAACTACCTCCTGAGATAGGACAATAGACTAAGAAAAACAGTTAGGGACTCTCTGGCTGTTTATCATCCCCCAGAGTGTGTGTTTGAAGTTCCAAGATAAAGACTCCCCAAAGCTATCTGGTGGCTTATCATTAGAGAGTGTTTGAAGTTCTAAGTAAAAAATGTACTATCCACCCAGTTCTCAGAGAAGCCATAAAATATACATTGACACTCATGACCTGTGAATGAACTTTTTGTTCCCTGCACCCTGTAAAAACTCTACTCCACTTCAGCTCGGGGCTTTCTCTCTGTTCCTGCGTGTTCAGTGAGTTCAGTCCCAAGTAAACTTAGTAAAAAAAAAAAAAAAAAAAAAAAAAAATCCCTTTTGCTTGTTACATGAGAAAACGTCTCTTAGAGTATTTATGCGGCGAGTTTCTCAACCCTTACACTAGGAGTGTTGAATACCAAGCAATGTAGTTTTTGATGAATATTAATGAATAACTTATATCTAAGCAACAAATGACAGGCAAAACACAAACCTGATCAAGTCAATATTATTTCTTCAACTAATGTTCTTGTAAGTTATTTCAGCAATAACATTATTTGACAGGCAATTTCCTAATCACCTTATTATACTTAGAACAAAATATAGATCCAGGGAAAACAGAAGAACAATAATAACAACAACAAACCTGTGGCCAGAGAGACCCCCCAAAAAACCCTTCATTACGCTATTAATCAAAAATACACAAAATATATAATATTTGTAAATGTGTGGGCAAGTGTGTGTGTTAATGTAAGTGAGGTCAGAGGATAATCTCAGCTGTTTTTTCTCAGACACTGTCTACATTTCTATTTTTCTAAATATACAGTCTGTCACTGTTAGGTTTCAGACTGCCTATGTCCAGAAATAACAGTTTTGGCTCAGCTCAAGCTGGAGTAAAGAAGAATTTCTGGTGATTAGATAAAAGACAGAATTCCTCATGAACTCCATCAGCCAGCCAAAAGAAGTCATATCCCCTACCCCTAGCAGAAACCAAACCAAAACAAAACATGCAGCTCTTTAACTGACATCTACTTGTGATTGCACATCAGAGCCCATGCTGGCCTGCAGGCTCCTGCTCTTCCCACTCACAGTATTTGTTATACATTTCAAAGACCTACTTTAGCATCCTACTTCTTTCACACATACTCCCTCTCCTCCACAGGCACTAGAGAATGTACAGCAGGTGACAACCAGTATTTTACAGGTTGTCCTGTCAGATGAATAACTCTCTGTTGGGGAATCCCAGTAGGAAAAGTCCCTGAAATAGTGCCACTAAACAAAAACCATAGAGTGGGCCCCACTAGACAAAGTCCCTGGGGAAATCTGTAGAGTGGCCCTCTCCACAAGGTGAAGCCTGTGGGGTGACTGGCTTTGGAGATTGGTTGTTTTCTGTCTGTAACTTTGCCATGTGAGAGATGAGATTTACCTTCCTAAAAAGAAATGCTGTGTTGGTATGTTTTACACTTTGGGGGCATTGTTGTCAGTAATTTGTCAGAAGAATGATTTTTTTTCTTATTCGGTGTAATTTTGATGATTGCAATATACTTTCACAGCCAAGATTTTAGTTAAAGATCTCAACAAATTCAAAATAAGACTAATTGCTCTGGAGTGCTCAAGGACAAGTTCCCAGGAGCTTAGCAAGGTCAGGCAGGAAACAACTTCAGTGCCAGTTTTTCCCTGGCAGAAAAGGCCTAACAGACAACATTTAAAGACCTAACTCACAGTCTCAATAATTGAATTTTTTAAACTCATATTTATGTTAGAAAATTCAAGGCTCAGCTATCTGTTTATGCAGGGTAAAAGAATATGTCTTAAGAATTGGGGGTACTTCCTAGGTCACTGTTTCTTCCCCTGCTATGTACCTTTCTGCCTGCTTCATAGACTGTAAGATTAGGGAACCTGGCTGACACTGAAGCCTTGCCCTGGCTATGGTCAAAGTGGCTTTTTCATTTCTGAGAGAAAAACCTTGTAAGTTTTTTTTTTTTTTTAAATGTGTTCACAAACAGTCCTATATCTATTGTTTACTTAAGAAATGTAAAATAACCTATAACAGCAGTTCTTAGAAAGGCTAAGGAATTTTCTATAGTAGTAATTTACAAGATTCAATAATAAGAAAATGACCTTCAGAACTCATGAGTTTGCTCTTCCTTTGCCCAAGACATTTTTACCGAGAAATTTTCCCTAACCCAGCTACTCTGAGGCACCCTTTTCACTATCTTGGAGCAGAAATGGGACCTAGTCTCTCAGTCTGCATTATCTCCCACTTCTCTTCTACTATGCTAGCCCCAGGCTGTTCCAGATATTACCTCTCCAAAAAGGAGAGGAAAGACCTGTCCCCTTTCAGTCTGTGTCTTTTTCTCTTAGCTTTGGACTCTTTCAGATGATTCTGGAAAAGTCTCTTATCCACAACACAGAAGGGCCATTTCAGTGGTTTCTTCACAACACCCCATGCTTTAACTCACTTGCCAAGGATTAGCAAATAGACTAGGCTAGCTGGATAGTATGCCCCACAAATCTGCTTTCCCTGTCTTTGGGATTTTTAAGCATATGTGAACACAAGACTGTTTTTGATTTTTTTTTTTGCTGGGACTGGGGTTGAACTCAGATCCTTATGCTTAGAAAGCAAGTACTTTATCTTTAGCCCTATCAAATATTCAACTTAACCTAATAATAGTAAACTTATAAAGCAAAAGTGGACATGGGGTTTATGATAGACAATTATATATCCGGAGACATACTTTGAAGACTATTTTGCAACACACTGTAAGACTTCATAATTTTGAGTCAGCCATTTCATTAGTAAAAAATGATTTTAGTTGATTACTGTTGGGGGGGTAGGATGGTTGAGGAGGGTATGTTATTATAATACACATAATGGAGGTCAGAGAATACCTTGAAAGTCTCTTAAGTGCAACAATTTATAATTAAATCACATTTAAAACCCATTTTGCAATACAAGGACAGGGTAATATGTAAGATGCTGAGTCCCTTTGAACAAAAATAAACAAAAGAAATATATGACTGCTCTAAAGGGTTAAAGTTTTATTATAGGTATAAGGGGGAATATATACTGAGACAGATAGAAAGAGAGACATTTGGGAGAGTCTAGAGTGAGCATGCCCAGCCAACTGAGCTGAGACATGTGAGGATAGTGGAGTAGGAAGAATGGACAACCTGGAATGACAGTCAAGAAATCAAAAGGACCACATAACCAAAATGATTGGGTTATATATAGATCAGAGAAACTAGGAGAAGGGAAGGCCCAATCCAGTCCCTGGGCTAGAGTTTAGGGCGAGCATGCCAGCCAAGAGGACCTTGTAATAGGTAGAGACCAAGGAAGAGTGGCCTGCCATAGTCTGTTTTGATGTGTTAATAGGTACCTCACTGTGGGATAATACTCTTGCACTCTGTAAAGATTTTTCACTTGTATTGGTTTAATAAAATGCTGATTGGCCAGTAAGTAGAGAGGGAGTAGAAACGGGGTGATCAGAACAGGAGAATTCTGGGAAGAGGAAAAGCAGAGCAGAAGCTAGCCAGATACAGCAGGAAGCGAAGTGGGAATACTGCACTGAGCTAAAAGTTACCAAGCCACAGTGGCTCAATATGGATAATAATCATAGGTTAATTTACATGTAAGAAATAGTCAGCAATAAGTCTGAACTACTGGCCTACCATTTACTAAATAAAATATTAAGCCTCCAAGTCAATTATTTCCTAAGTGGCTGTGGGACTGGCTAGGCAGGACACCTCACTTGGCCTTCAGTCCTGGGTTTGAGACCTAACAGCCCTAAAAACTGATACTAACAAAGAAATGAAGAATTTTAACAAAGACTTCTTTATAAAAAGGAGTCTCCTACAGGTGGATGGTCACCTCTTAAACTTTGTAGTTAACTAACATTTTGAGAAGCAGGATATCTAAATGTCTTTATATCTCTGACAAAATATCTTATTTTTCCTCAGAAGGCAGTAGAGGAGAAAAAAATATAGTGGAAAATTTCTTTTAGTTTCTTACGATCTTTTAAGAAGACTACTACCTCTGATGTGTAAATATTTATAAATGCAATACAGCATTATGGCTATTAACTAACCAATGAAAATTTTATTTCTGAGCATTTCAAGAATCAGATCTCGGGAGTGTTGGATCTAGCTGATATGAACAGAAAATAATCTTAATTTCTTTATAAGTATAAAATATTACATTATATTTAAAAGTGTTCTAGAGAGGAGTATGGAGTCATTATGACATTATGTCCCCATTGGCAAGCTCCCCATGCTCCAACGGAGAGTTTCAACTCATGGCCACACAAATGGCACTAAATGTAGTAGATGACAAAGCAAAACAAAGACAAGAATGTAAGACAGGGATCTAAACTGATAAGAGGGCCAACAAGGAAGGGAGAGCTTTTAGGAGAGTGGGGAAAATATTAGAATGTATTATATGCGCTGTGAAATTTTCAGTACAAAAAATAATTACTAAAATGGCATTCTAAAGCAAAATGAAGTTTGATGCTATCTTGTATTTATAAATGACCAACCTAACTAGTAAACTTGTATCAATTTAAAACCTGCTAAATAAAACATGCTAAATACAAATAGAACAGCTTTGTGTTAAGTCTTCAATTTGAGGAAATTTACTATTTTTTAAAAATTACTATTCCATTTATTTGTGTATGACTGTATATATGGGACACACATTTCACGGCATGACTAAGAAAACAGGAGATTTAGGAATTCTTAACTAGTGGCTGTCACTGTTAATTACTATATATCAAAAGGAAGAGTCAATCATGTGCTATTAAATGTCCACAGAAGGAAGGCTACATTATAATCACACTGTTTGCAAGATCCTGAATGTCTTGGTGTACTACTTGGTAGAGAAATCAGAAGGAAGAAAAACCAGATAATGACTAGTTAGTCAGAGAGTAGTTATTCACAAAGAGTATCAACTTTAAAGAAATTTAGAGGGTTATTTTTAAATGAAATATAAAAGAATTTGATACTTTATAAGGATGAGATATTATATTGACTATCACACACAGGAAACATACAGCTATATTTTCAGTATCTTTGAAATAATAATAGTTCAAAGATCACATGAAAAAAGTATATTCACTAAAAATAAAAATAAAATAGATGTATCTACATTATCTAATTGTTCTGTGTTTTTTCTGTTTTAAACTAATTTCAGAGTGAATAGAATAATCTTTTAAACTAATTGATTAATGCTAAATATGGATACAAATTCTATTTTAGTGTTTTTCTCTTGACAAGGAAACTCTGATTTCTTCACACCTATATTACTACAATAAAAAACAATAGCAGGACAGTCAGGAAAATGAAAAAAAAAAGAGGTTACTAAAAATTACCCTACTAGAGTTTTAAAACATCTGGGACTCAAGTTTGAGTAAACAGTAAACATTTATACAAAGAGGAGAAATAGACTGCAAATTCAGATGACTAATTTATTAAATACATAATAAAAGCTAATGAATGTCTGAACTTTTTCACATCAATAACTAGAGAAAATTTTAAGGAAGAGAAACTCTTGCGAAGTATCACCAACTAACTAGAATAAGAAGGTACATCGGAGTGAAAGATCTCTTACTGTGTTTGTAATTATATTTAAGCACAATTTCCTGAACATTAGTTATCTATTTATCTACTGTTTATTCTTCTGCTAACCAGTTAATATGTCTCTTTTCAAATTATGCCATCTAGTTATAGCCACCAATAAAATATCCTATCTGTCACTGAATTTAGAGGCTTTAAAATTAAAGACAGGCATTTAATCCAAGCATTTGGGAGACAGAGGCCGGTGGATCTCTGCGAGTTCAAGTCCAGCAGGGTCTACAAATGAGTTAAGACAGTTTGACATGACATTCAGAGATGTTACATAGAAAAACCCTGCCTTTAAAAACAAAACAAAACAAAACAAAAAACTTTAAAATTAAAGAAATTCTCAAAGTATCTATATATCCAGATGCTATCATATTTTGTAAGTGAACATAAAATAGTACTTTGAAACCCCTATAGCTGATAAATACTTTAGCAAAGTGGCAGGATACAAAATTAATAATCAAGGATATATTTTTATTTTTTAACTATACGGATCCTTTGAGTAAATATTATGGCTTCTGGTTTTGTGTTCTTTATGGGATCTCTGTCTATGTGAACCTATATGTCAATATGACCGTATGTGTTTCTCCTGCTTTTCTTTGATT
Organism: Phyllotis vaccarum; assembly: GCA_033318265.1. Lineage (NCBI taxonomy): Eukaryota > Metazoa > Chordata > Mammalia > Rodentia > Cricetidae > Phyllotis > Phyllotis vaccarum. Next base: position 69,271,162 of record JARWLC010000006.1, read on the forward strand.
TTTTTCTTCATGTTTGCTTGTCTTGTTCAATTCTGAGTTTTGATTTTGTTTTGCCTTACCAAATATTATTTTATTTTATTATTACTCCTCAGATTACTGTTTGTTTTCTATGGAGAGACAGAAAGGGAATAGATCCAGACAGAAGGGAGGTGGGAAGGAACTGGAAAGAGTTAGAAGATGGAAAACTGTAATCAGAATACAGTGTATGAAAAAAGTCTATTTTCAATAAAACAAAAAAATTAAAGAGATTTCAAATAGAATGCATATTATTGTTGCCGTCTGAGGGCTCATATTAGGTTTAAGTAAAGAGGACATTCTTTTGAGATACATGTGTATACAGTATGCAAATGCATGTACACATGGGTAGGCTTGCCTATATGAGCATTTATGGAGGTCAGGGAAAACTTCAGAGATCTTCTATCACTACTTCCTCTAATTTTTGAGACAAGGTCTCCTACTGAAGCTGGAATATGCCCTCATCACTGGGCTATAGTAAAACAGCATTTATCACATTAAGCTTTTCTGTAGGTGTTGATGATTCAAACTCCTGTCCTTCATCTATTGAGCAGTCTCCTCAGCCCAAGAGGCATTCTTCTTTCTGAATCACTGTGGCTTAGAGAAGTGAAATGATTACTTTACATGAATATGTTCTGACTGAACATTCCTCTTCAAGAACCAGAATTAGAGAAAAAATTCAAAATATGACAGATGATATTAAAAGATCATTTTGTGTTACATTTTATTGTTCTCCTGAAATCCAGTCTGTTTTATGTGATTGTTAAATGAAGAGACTGAATTGATAAAGGGTAGAAAGAGTAAACAAAATTCACCCCAACAAAGACTGAATATGAGTGAAATATACTATCTTGTAATTCAAAGTATTTTTATCTTTATCTATTATTATTTTAAATATTCTAGTTCTAAACCGTTGAAGACAAAGACTATCTCTAACAATGTCTTTAGGTTCTGGCACTTTCGTATAGAATCAGATTTAGCATCAATATGATCCACACACATATGAACTCTGAGAGACTGAGACAGCATGCATGAGAAGAGCTGCCCCTTTCTATAAGCCAGAACCAATCTCCAATTTATACTCACTTGTAAATAAAAATTTACTCCAAGGGAATTTCCATGGGAAAACAAACTACTCTTAAGGGCAAGCTGCACGCTCAGATGTTATAGCCAACAGAAAGCAAACTCATTGGGATCACTGATGGTTCCTCGTCTCATAATGTTTATCTATATCTGCATGTATATCTGTTTGGTTTTTGTTTTTGCCTTTTCTTAAGTTCCTTCCCTTCTGTGTGTTTTGTCCAGTTCTTGTTTGCTAGTTTGGATTTGCCTTATTACCTGTCAGAAGCATGTTTGTTTTCTAATGAGGGACAGAAAAAGGGTGGATCCACATGGTAGAGAAGGTTGGGAGAAACTAAGAGAAGAAGCAAAACTGTAATCAGGATATATTATGTTTGAGAAAATATTTTCAATAAAAGAAAAAATAGATTTCACTTAAACTGTGATACACATACACAAATAAATCTGTTTTAGGAAAGACTTTGTAAGTACATTTAGTGACCAGGTTTAATGACCACTGAATTAAAAGGATGGTTCTAAATACAACTGTGTTTCCTCATTTTAGTCACATTCATTGAAACCTTGCCCTTTAAATTCTTCCCTTTTCTTAAATGTCCATTTATATTATTTGATATGACAGCATTATTTGATGTAACATCCTTCTCTTGATTAACAACAACAACAAAAAACTTGAAATGCTCTTTAGAACTATTTTTGCTGTATCTAAAGCAATCAAGACCTGTGTAACTTCATTCTTTCATTGACAGAATATAGAATCTTTAAAATCTTAAAACTTGGCCTTTTATAGCTTGTCTATTATATATTGAGAATACATTTAAAGTATTATATTTAATACTACAGTATCTTGGACCTATTTACTTTTCATGCTTGTTATGCAGTTTCCCTGAAACCTTTGCTATTAATTTCTTCCTATACATACTTCTATTGGTAGAGCCAAATGAACTGTACACCATAATCACAAAAGGACTGCTGGTAATCATCAGAAGGGAGAAATAACCTAAATGATTACTCAACAGCTGAACTGGTAAAGTCTGGTGTATACTAAGGATGGAAAGGGGAATGGAATTCTGACACATGCTACCTCATGGAAGCGTAAGAACATTGTGTGAAGTGAAACAAGACAGAAGACAAAACAAAACAAAACAAAACAAATAGACAAAAAGCATGTTTCCATTCATTTTAAGTACCTAAAATAGGCAAATTGATCAAAGACTGCCAGGAGGTAGAGGTAGAATATTGGGAATATAATTATTATTCTGAGTGATTCTGGAAGAAACAGTGGTAATGGTTGTATAAATGCCACTGAAAAAATACTGATAAAAATGATTTTTGTATTTAAATAGTAAGCTTTAAGCAATATATTTCTTTTGTATTTTCCAGCTTCTCTGAGACAGGGTCTCCATTGCATAGCTCTCTCTTGGCCTGGCCTAGAATTCAGTATGCAGAACAGACTGGCCTCGAACTCCCAGATATCCGTGTCTGCTTACAAAAAGCTGGGGATACACACCAGAAAGCTAAGAAATTGCTTTGGCATTCCTAAAGTAATCTCGTTTTTCTTACTAATTTTCTAGACAGAAATTTTAAAAATATCCTGTCAATACTTTTCCATCATAATCTCTAAAGCTGTCACTTTCTTTTCAAAGTTTTTCCCTATCTCATTTGTTTTAATAAAATAAAATAAAATTGAATATGGGTATTTATCATTTTTCACACTGCAAGCATAATAATACTGTAAGTATAAAGGGCAATTATAATTTACACAGACACATGTGCTTTCACTTGTAAACATCTCTTCTAAGATTTACTAACTGTAAGAAATACTTCTCTGCTTCATATTTGGTTATTCATGTTGACATAAAACTGCAAGCTTCATAGCAAAAAATATTTTTAGATGTCAAGCACTCTGTAAAAACTTGAAACTGTACCCACGCACAAGAAAAGAAGTTATAAAGGAGAGAAAGTTGGATACATCAAAAGGATTTCTAAATCACTGATACTATGTAGGTTATGGGGAGGCTAATAACTTATATTTTCTAAGGAAAAAGTGGAGCAGAGCTGAAAGCTACCCTAATCTGGACTACAAAGAAACAGAAAATAATTAAATTTAATATCTTTAAAGTGTAAAAAAATTCCCCTGGTCTTACAAGATAAAATTAAACAAATTCTTTGGATGAAATCTTTGAGAAATTAGGTAAAATCAATTAAATAAATTTAGAATATGGAAAATTATTGCAAGAGTCCATACATAAGACAACAATGTATATAACATGTGATGTTGAAAGATAACTGAAGCAAGGATGATGCATGTTTTAAAAATATACTTTAAAAACGACAAGAATGATGACTTGTATTAAAAAGCAAAAATAACAGGTGGTAGTTGAGTTTTGAATCAGTTCAGGAAGTAACTGAACTGCACTGTTAAATAACAGAGCACTTTCCTATTTTCAAGACATTTGGACAATACATAGGCAAAATTTTCCTGAGAAGTAACATCTGATCAGGGTTAGAAATAACAGGGGAACAATGCTAGGGATTCATTGGATGCAGAAAAGTATACAGGAGGCAGTATGAGCAAACCAGCAAGTCACAAATCCACTGGAGATGAAAGCCATGACTCAAATAAAATAATGGTGCAGCCAATGGGGGCAAATAGGAGGATGAGGCAACAGTCAGGCAACCTGTCAGCTGTCCAACCCAGTGACACAAGGCATCTGGAGTAGAACTACTAAATAATCTGTACCTACTTACAATATTATAAGCATACTGGACAGGGTAAAATCAGGCAGGCTGATGGAGAACTTAGTAGGCCACAATATGGGAAAGGTAGAGGGCAGATAGACAATGCTGGGCAGTCTAAAATGCTAAAATAGCAGACGAATATGGAGGTACCAGGCAATTTGCTGATGGATAAAGCACCAATGAGTGAAGAACACAAATTGCTCAGCAGATGAAATTAGCCAAAAGTAGAGAAAATCCAAAGGCAATCAAGCAGGAAGACAGGACAGTAGAAAAGCAATGGCAGATCATCAGAAGCAGTAGAGTAAGGTAATGGCAAGCTGTCAGCAGGGGAACAAAACACCATTCAGGAAAAAATGAGACTGAGGAATGAAAACAGTCCTGAATTGGTTGTGTTCCATCTAGGAAATAATTCATAAACTGCATATGAGAATCCACAAGAGAATAGCACACAAATGGAAACAGCAGATGGATCCAAACTCTATTGCCCAGGGATACAGAATGACCCTAGAACATGGATACATAACAACCCACAAGGAAATTAAATAGATGGGAAAAATGGGTCCAAGCATTCTTTTTTAATGATGGTAAAATAAACCAAAACACTAAAAAGTATTAATCTGGAAATGATTGGCTGGGATTGAAGTCTTCGCTTACCCCTTTCTGGAGCCCACAAAATGGGAATGTTGGGAATTTCTGCAGCAGAAAAACAGAAGAGAAAAGGGATTTCTGATTCCCAGTTTGAGGAAAGCAGGTCAAATTAAGGGCTCTATGAACTGGTTCAGGGAAAGAAGAACCAGCCTGAACCTTCTCTTCCTCAGAATCAAACCACTTCTGAGGTCTGAGAAAGGTTTAGGAAGCCCTCACCCCATCATTCCCCACAACCTCCCCTTTCACACTTACCTCCAGTGCAAACAGTTTCCAGCAAGGAGGTACTTTGGAAAATTCACATCAAGGCAAAATTTGAGGATGGTCAATTAATAGTATTTTCTGTTCAGGTCAAGGTCTGATTCGGTAGGATTCCTTCCATTCTTTATGAGTGAGCAGAGGGGATAATTTCTAGAAACTACCTATCTTTTAAAAAATGGATTAGGGAAAAAATAAACCAATGGGGCAGTAATGTCAATAAATAGAAATTAACTTTAGCTAATATCTTTCTTGATTATCTCATCAATTATTGTGTATTTTAATTTATATCAATGATTCAACAATTCTGTGGATATTTGCTTTCAGCTCCAAGACAGTTCACATTTCCGTGGCTGGAGTAAAACCCCAGTTTGATCTCCTAGATCTACCTTTCCTTCAGTGTTCTTCATTCACTAGATGAAATTCTATAACTCGGTCCTCAAACTATGAAACCAAATACGGCCTCTTTAACTTGAGCTTCTCTTGCTCTCATTCTGTTCCCTTTTTCAAAGCACACCGACTAGCTAGGCATGGTGGCCAATGCCTTTAATTCTAGCACTTGAGAGGCTGAGACAGGAAAATTATGCCTTTATGGACAGTTAGGGCTTCAGTGAAATTTTGGTCTCAAAACTAACTCTCCTCTTCCCTCTCACCCTCTCCCCTCCTCTCCTCCTCTCCTCTTGAATCCTGATTTCCTTTCTTCTCCCCTGCCTTTTGATCTAAGCCATTCTCATTTTTAGCCTATACTATACTAAGTGCCTCTCAATGGTTTCCTGCTAGCATATAACCCAGTCGCCTTGTACCACTATTGCACTAATGGGGCATAATCATTTGACAAGATTCATTCCTCTTTCCTTCTTTAGGCCATTGCTTAAATGTCATCTTCCAAAATGAATGGCCAATTTTAACTACAATAATTTTTTTCCTGACAATCATTTTTCCTGGGTTTATTTTGATCCATAAAAGTTATCCCTAATATTGCGCACAACTTATTTTATTAGGTTCATGCTTCATTTTTAAGAATCTCTATATAAAAATGTTTATTAAATTTATTGTAAACTTTTGTATCTTTATGATAAATTTCATGGAGAACTTTAACAAACTTTAAAATACATTTATTAATGTTGTATGCATTGGGGGTAGTGTAGATGTGACATGTGTGTGCCTGAACTGCAAGATAAAATGGAAGTCAAGGACAATTTTTCTCTCCTTCTACAATACAAGTTTAAACAAAAGTCCTTAGGATTGGTATCATGTGCCTTTTCCCTCTGAGCCACTTGATTGGCTCATCAATAAAGAACTTCTGTTTCGTATCCTCAACATTTTTGAACAGCACATGAATGTATAATGTATATTATACATGCAAGTTGAAGAAGCATAAGTTTTTTGGGAAAATTCTTAATTTTTATTTATTTATTTTCTTTGAGACAGGGAGTCTCTGTGTAACAGTCCTGGCTATGATGGCTTTCACAAAGACCTGCCTGCTTCTGTCTCCCGAGCTGGAATTAAGAGTGCTCCATCACTGCACAGCAGGAGTCTTTTTCTTAATCTCAAAGTCTCAGAGTATTTTGAGAGCTCACACATATTTTAAGCTCCTGCATTAGCAGATAAGGACCATAGTACCAACCAGTATAAGAGAGGTCTAACATAAGGTTAGTAAATTACAGCCCATAAACCAGACTCTGCCCATCTTCATTTTTTTCACATTACTGGCAATCCGAGAATCATCTTTACACTTAAAATAATTCAAACAAACCAATTTACTTTGAGGTCAAATAAATATTACATACAGAAGTTCAACTTTAGTGTTTACAATAATGTTATAAAACATAGTTAGCCTCCATCAGTCACTTAAAAACCTCTTTTGATGAACTACTCTCAACTTATTTCTTGTGCCATCTTGAGTATATTTAACCTTCTTTTCTGACCCAAGTTTTCCTTTCAGTAGTCCCTGTAAGGTTTGCTTAGTGGTCACAAATTCTTTACACTTGTTTTTATCATGTAAAAAAAAGGTTTCTTTCTCATTTGTTTATGACAGGTAACGTTTCTTGGTACAATGGTTTGGGCTGGCATCTGTGTTCTTTCTGAATTTGTAGAATATCAGTTCTGATAGGTCTTCCTTTATATGGGACTTGACCTTACTATGCTGCAGGTTTCAATATCCTTTTGTTGTTGTTGTTTTTCTGTATATTTAGTATTTTGCTAATTATGTCACATAGGGTTTTCTTTTCTAGTCTGATCTATTTGGTGTTCTACATGCCTCTTGTACCTGAATAAATATCTCTTTTCTTAGATTTGTGAATCTTCAATCATTTATAATACCTATGGCTGGTTTTGTGCTACAGGGTGCCAGAAATCGGTAGTTATGATGTAAACGACATAGTTTCTGTAAATGATTTGCCATCTGTATCTTAAAAAGTAACTTCAATATCCAAAGATATTTTATATTTATAAGACAAAGAAAAATAATATAATCTGAGTAAAGCTATAACAAAGTGCTAATGCTATTAGTGATGCACCGCTCAGAAAAGGACTTGCTTTGAATATTATGCAAAAGCAGTCTCTCATTTTTTTTTAAATATTACGTATTTCTGATAGTAGTATTCATCTTTCACAAAGAAGAATCCCACCTTAAGGATGTACAATATCAGTAAGTTTTAAAAATGGCAAAAAAACCTAGTCATGAAATAAGTTTAAAAGTAAATAGTAACTATAAACAGCTTAACGTGTGTGATATAATTATTCAAACTTCTAGCTATACTATTTAAGAATAATGCACATGATGTGAATCTATTTCAAACATCACCAGAAGTTATTATATGATCCCATTATAGAGAGGATACCTATAAAATGGAGTGCTGAATAGCAAGCCAGAGATACACTACAGTAAGAATGATACATCTTAATAATACTAAAAACTAACAACATTTTTGTATAATTTACATTTTTCAAAGCGATTTCACCTGAGTTCATGCCAAATTATTCTGCTCTTTGTAAATTCTGTATAAAATCACTTAATAGTGGCCTCTTGGGAGCTGAAGAGATGCCTCAGCAGTTAAGAGCATTGGCTGCTCCTTAGAGGTTCTGAGTTCAATTCTCATCAACCACATTGTGAGTCACAACTATCTACAATGGGATCTAATGCTCTCCTATGGCATGCAGGTATACATGCAGAACACTCATACAAAGCATAAATAAATAAAAATTTAAAAGATAGTGGCCTATCTTTATTTCCTCCATAAAGTCTCATCCTATGGATTGTTAAGCACAAGAATATTATGTTATTTGCTGTAAAATAATTGAAGGAAGTCAAAACTATAATGGGTAGACAAAATTGTCTCAGTGGCATTAATCAATCACTACAGTGTCATCATTCTTTTGCAGATAATTTATTTTTATGTAAATTACAAATCATAGAATCATTAACTGTTTCTTTTATATTTTTGTTTTTTATGTGGTTAATCTTTCCGAGTAAATTTCCACAAAGTTTATTGTTTTCTTCCAAGCATCTTTGAAGGAACCTGTACCCCTTCAGACAATTCTAACCTGTGTGCTATTAATATTTGAAATAGAAAATTCCAGAATATTAGATAATTCTTTATTTTTATAAAGATTTATTTTATTTTTAGTTATGTGTATAAATGTGTGTCTCTGCACAAGAGTGCAGGTGCCCACAAAGGCCAGGGGTATCTGATACCCCCAGAGTTGGGGTCATAGGCAGCTGTGACTGGCCCAGTGTGCAAAGAACTAAACGTGTCCTTTGCAATAGCAGTACATGATCTTAACCCCTGAGCCATTTATCCAGCTATGGTTTGCCATGTTCTTTTATGGAAATAACACTGACACAATTATTAGAATCATTCCAAATAATTTTGTCTCTTGAATCCATTATATTAATTCCTATCAGGTCTCTATCATGTAGTAACATAAAATCACAAATATGCTATCACCTTAAAAAAGTGATACTATTTTGCGTTCACGGTAATTAATATATGTGTGTACACATCTGTTAAAACTCTAATAAATTTTTAATAAGAAGCAATATTATATTTTATAGATGATATCTAATACAGATTAATTTATTGATTTCAGTATGTTATGAAGAAAGAAATATTCCCAAATATTTATACTAAGACTATGTCTCTAGCTATATCTGTGTTTAGTGTTAATATCAATAAAATGTTGGTTGCTATTTTGTTTGCAATTATGTTACCCTGTATCTTGTGAGACTATTTTTGTTGTTCTAGTCTCTGTTCATTTGTAACAACACATGTGCCGATGTTACCTGGAAAGTAATTTCATCCACTTGTATACTCCAATAAATTCAAGATAAAATGAACATTTAGCAGATTCATTCTGTTGTTTCCTTTGCCTCTCCTACAACTACATTTGTGTTCAGCAGGCTTAGCCATTTTTTTCTCCATAGGGAAATCTTTTCAATATTTAACCAACCAACAGTCACTTATGTTTTAAGATTACCTCTGTTGATAGTGCAGATAATATCAAGAGCAAAGTAGGTATGGTTGTACATGTCTGCAATCCTAGATATTTGGAAGGCTAAAGAAGGAAGATTGATTTACCTCAAGAGTCCTAAGCCAGCATGGACAAAAGTGAGGCAAACACTACTTTGGAGGCCAGCTATGGTTTGGATACAGTTTCTTCTTCTAGGAATTCATATGTTTGAGGCTTTTCTTTAATGGAGTGAAATTGGGTAATGATAAGAAATCTTTAAAAAGTGGACTCTAGTGGGTGGGGTACTTAGACTATGGGTATTGCTGAGCCCTGGTATGTCCTTCTGAGTTCTCCCAAGGTTATGTTATTTCATAAACCTAAATTGCTTCCTGTGTGGTAATCATTCCTGGTATGGTATCCATTATTAGACCCACATTAGAGGCCAAACCAATAAAGCTAACCAAACCATACTGTCAACCTTTTACAATGTGAACTATATGAATATTCATTTAATAAGTTAAACAAGCTCAGGTGTTCTTTTTTATATTAACAAAATACAAATAAAATGGCTTATTTATATTAGCTTACATTAATTATTCTATGAGTTAAATATACAAAGTTAATCTTGAACATAAGAAAACTAGGTAAAATAGTATATTTTACATAAACCGTATACAGCCACATACTAGCAAAAGTGGCTCTAAGGGTTAAGCCCAGAAAAAGTCCACATTGCTTTATAAAGAGCTACATGGACAACCCTATAATTCTAATAGAAACTCCAACTACAGGCATACAATAATTTGTATGATCTCTCTTAACTATGAGGGTATTATGAAGCTTAGAACACATTCTCCCATAGAAAAAGTATGCCAAAACAAGAACAACCATTAACCAGGTGGTGGCAGCTCAGGCCTCTACTCTCAGCACTCCAGAGGCAGAGGCAGGTGATGTCTGAGAGTTTCAGGCCAGCCAGATCTACAGAGTGAGTTCTAGAATAGCCTCCAAAGCTACACAGAGAAAACCATTTTGAAAAAACCATAATAATAAATAATAATAATAAATTAAAAATAGGAAAAACTGGAGACATTGTTATATTTGTGAATGGTGGAGATTACCTCATTCTCAAAATTCTGGTGTAAGATGCAATGTATACTTTTGTTCCCCATTATATATGTATTAACCAGTATATACTGATAATGTTGATTCAACTTGTCTCCTTAACTCCTCCCAGATACACCCCTCACCTCTACCTCCTATTCCACCAACCTTAAGTCTCTTTCTTTATTAAATTCAATAACCTAGCAAATTCAATTTGTGCTAGCTATAAACTTCCAGGTGTTTCTTATTTGCTAGAGCATCACAGCCAACTCATCAAAGTCCACATCCTTAAAGAAAACTAGTTCGCTTCTCTTAGAAACCACTAACTGTCCATATTTCCTTAGTTACGGGTTGGGACTGATGAATTCCTCCCTAAATCATGCTATAATGTTAATAGCTGGTAAAGAGAACCACATCTGCTGCAAATTAATAGGTGCAGTGTTTCTGTCATTTTTGGAAGACAGTGTTTAGAAGTAATGTATTTTTTTCATCTTTAATGTTGTTAAGTGAACTAGAAGCCTTTCATTTTGATATTTTTAAATGAAAACGTACCTTCAGTTAATGTAGTTAAGTGATTCTATGCCTAAAAATGTATAAAATTAAAGATAAATTCTATTCCTTTCACCTCTCCACTGGCCTTATTTCCCAGTTGAGCTCTTCTTTTTGATAGGTTGAGGAAAGGGCATGAATTCAGAGAATATTTGTGGCTGGAGAGAAAGATTAATGAAAAGGTAATATAAAAGTATGAGTTAGGGGGAGAGAATGTAGTATTCCTCAACCTATGTCATTATACAAAACTAATTTTTCTTATGCATAGCTAAGAGCAGAACAAGGACTAGTAGGTAAGTCATAACATAGTTGATAAACATATTTATCTTAATATGTTTGGACTGTTCCAAAAATGAATATTCAGGAAGAGATACTGATCGAGATGTTTAAGCAAAAGGTGGGGAAAGATTAAATGAACACCACATCCATCCCTTAAACCTGAGGGCTCTTACTTTCTTGAAACTCTGATACTACTGTGATTTTTTTCATAATTACAAAGAGCAATTTTATAGAAAGTGGTAGAAGACTGGGAAAAATCTGGGAAGTATGTATGGATAGTCTTGATTCTTAAAAGTACTGATTGAAGTTCACAAACAAATCAACAAAATAGAAATGTACTTGTCAGTATCTTAAATTCTGTACACAAATAATGTTAAGAACAGTTACTAGGCTGGCAGGCTAAATCAGTACTCTTCTCTCCCTCCCTCCTTTGCCCTTATGTCCCTCCCTCCTTCCCCAACCCTGTGTCAGAATTCATGCCTAGGCCTTGATTCAAGCGAGGCAAACATTTTACTTATGAGTTATGATCATACACATGTGACCTCCCCTTTAAAAATAAGAACATAACAATTTGCCTAGAAAATAAACAATTAGACTTGTTTGTTCATAGATTCTTGAGGAAAGTGAAATTAGTCAGGGTCCATGTTAAGTGTGCATATGTGATATTTTGTGCATATGTGCATGGAGTTCAATATTTAGTACTACTGCTTTCCACATATTTTACAAGACAGGGCCTCTCGCTGAATCTTGATCTTGTTGATTAAGGTAGATTATCTAGATAGCCAGCACCCTTTAGAGAAACTGCTGTTTGCGCCCGAAAAGACTACAATTAGAAGTGTGCGCTAACATGCCTACTCTTTATGGGGTTCTGGAGATCTGAACTCAAGCTATCATGCTTTATGAAGCAAGAGCTTTACCAACTAGGCCATCTCTCCACCTCCAAGGGTACATTTTAAGTTTCGAAGGCACAATTTTAATTTTCCATTTGGACATAGTGCACTTACAGGTTGTTGTTTCTAAGGAATCTCTTAATTATGATAATTCTTTTTTATTTCTACATTGTGCTATTATAAGCATTATAAAACAAACATTAAGTCTAGACTTACCATTCTTGTACATAATGGTATGTTGTGCTTGAAGCGGGAAGATTTTAAACTTATATTCATAGACGGTCCTTATAAATTTAACTTCTTCCTTATTCCCATCAGCAATACAGTTCACTCTCCACATTTAAAACTGATTTTCTTCTATCAATCTAAATAATAAAATGCTTAATTGTTTTGAAAATATTTTAGCTTGAATTTGCAGAATATTTCTGGTATAGATTTACAATGGTATAATTTGTCATATGACTATATACTTTAGAAACACATATAGTTTAGCACTGAGCTCAGCAAATACTAAGGTACTTCATAAATATTTGTTAAGTTTAGTAAAGTGAAGAAGCGGTTAGCAGTAAGGAAACTCATAAATACGTCTGAGTTCTGAAATAGGGGCTATTTTTCAAAATTAATTAGAAACTCTACCAATAAAGAGAGCTACTATTATTTATGGTAGTATGAGAATTATATATTAAAACATCATATGGTACACAATATTCATGCATATTTTTGCACTTGTATGTATGTGTCTATGAATTATGTATGCTCATTTATATGGGTGCACTAACCCATAAAGGCACATGTGGAGGCCAAAGGTCGGTTAGCAGGTGTCTTCCTCTATTACTCTCTACCTCATTTTTATATAGGCTCTCACTAAACCTGGAGCTACTCATTTATGCTAGGCTGCCTGGTAGTTAGCTACCAAGATATGCCTGTCTAAACCATTACCAATCCCAATGCAGGGTTTATGGGTACATGCTATTGAATTTATTTTACACACGTGCTAGGGACCTGAACTCAGGTCCTCATGCTTATGCAGGAAGTTCATTGCTCATTGAGTTATTTCCTTAGCCCAGTGTCCACCTTTTCCTGTAAGAGTCAATGATAAACTTAACTGAGATGGTAGCTATTGATAAAAGTCATCTTTTCACACACCTGAGCCATTTCAAACCAATTAATAGAAACTTAAACTACTAATGGATTAAAGACCGAAGGGGGGAAAAATGAAGCTACAATAAATAAACAGCTTTGCAAACTTAAGAGGTGGGTTATCAGTAGCTAATTAAAATGCGTACACAAAGAATTCTCACCTCATGTAATTACTTTTGATATTTTTTATCTGATGCCTTAAAAATAATAGGAAAATATAAACTGACATCCTTACTTTGTAGACAAACTCAACAGACTCTATTACTGACTATGCTCATTATTCACTGCTATAAACAGCATTAGTCAGTACAAAGGATAATTTAGACTTAACTAGTTTAACTTGTCATAAATTTTATACCAAGAAGTATAGACAGTGCCTAAATCCAGGCATTTTTGACAACAATATAAAATATTTTACCTACACTATATTGTTTCTTCACGTTTGGTCAAAAATACAGCATGAGAACACAGTGCCTAAATCTAAAGCTACTGCATGAAAATTATAGGGTAGATCCTTAAAATACATGATACAATGAAATAATCAATATTTTCTATAGAAAACTGATTTACAGCCAAAAGTAAATTCACTGATTTATGTATCAAATAAAATTTTCTTGATAAGACAAGTGAATAAAGATGCTAGTTTCCCTATGCTTCTGTCATAAAGAAAGGGAATGTTTCTGCTTTTAAAACAACAGATGTTCATTTTTAGGTGATATTGTTATATGTAAATTCTGACTTTCAATAGAATAAAAGATTGAGAATCATTAAAAAGGTAATTAGTAGTTAAAGTCAGTTTTATCTTCTTTATAACAACTCATTTTATTCTTGTTTTCTGAGAATTAAGAGAAAGATTAATGATTAGGTAAAGAAAACCTGGTTTATGGTATACATGATTAAAATTGTTAAAAATATGAACGTCAAGAAGTTGAGACAGAACAAATGCTTCTGTAATTAATGGCACTAATTTTTGATTTATAAAGAGGGTATTTCATGGAAGAGTCCTTTCTCGAGGTTGAACTAAGTATAAAAAAAGCTTAGATAATAATCTGTTCTAAAGAAATCTAAAGTAGGCTGTAAATATGTTTTCTTAAATGCACATGACTTTGCTCTAAAACTTTGAGTTTCCTTTGTACTAGGTCTGAATTTTCTTCCTCCTTCAACATTAGCCATGTTGACAGGTGCTTCTTAAATGAAATAATAAACTGTTGGTCAAAAGAACACATTCCGACACACACATATGGACAGTCCATTTGTACCTCAAATACTACATAAAAAAGGTGAAACAAATTTAGTGTACAGCTACTTAAAATTATAATTTTCTGAAAGCTTAGGTATTTGTCCTTTCTTATGATTACTTTATTGATACACTGTTGTAAAAAGATTTTATGAAAAAGTATTAAATTAAAATTTTAAGAGTAAGATGTTATGTAACAAATAAGAAGCCTATCTCATCAAGTTTAAAATTTCAAAATCTTATTATTTAAAATAAAAGACATGTTCTCCTTTGTAGATTGTCTAGTGGGGCAATAGAAGAACAACACACACATTTCAAGAGGGCAGACAAAGACCTTTTGTTACTTCTAAAATAAAAAAGACATAAAAAAGAAACCTAAAAGATTCAGGTTACTATACAGTATAAGTGAAAGTTATCTGTCTATCTGTCTATCTATCTGTCTATCTGTCTATCTGTCTCTCTGTCTCTGAGAGAGAGAGAGAGAGAGAGAGAGAGAGAGAGAGAGAGAGAGAGAGAGAGAGAGAGAGAGACTAAATAAAGGCTTATTTAATCAAGCAAGTCTGGGGCTGGCAAGATTAAGTAAGAGATCAAATGCCAAAATTTCACACAGGCTTCACAGACTATACAGTTTTAGTTATAACTACTCAATCTGACTATTGCAATCACAAATGGCATATAAGTAAGTTGTGTGTTCCAAATACCTTTTAGTTCCAGATAATGAAATTTAAATTCCAAATTACAATCGCATGTTAAATAATATCTTTAGTAATTTTTTTTCAAGTGTGTGAAGATGTAATTCCCTCCCATACTTAACAAGATATGCAAAGATGTGCCAGGAATGATTTGGCCTATGTTAGATGTGAGTCCCGTGACAGATCAACAATTTTGATTATACAGAAATAATGTCTTATTAAGTTTTAACTCGGGAACATACCATGCCATTGGATACATAAAAAATATTAAAATTACAAAGCTTGAAAGATATATTAGTACATAAAAAATAGTTATAACTTATAGCAGATTATAAACAAAGTAATAAATCAGTGTATAAACCTTCATTCTTTTTCATCCCAGCCTCAAAATGTTCTGAATGATGATTTTTTACTTTGTAAATATTAAGTAGCTTAGTATTTTCAAACTTACTAAAATATTATCAAATACTTTAACATGATATTCTTTATATGCTTCTTAATCTTTTGGTCTGGCCTGAGATCAAACATCAATAATTAAACTTTTAATTTCAAAGAATAACATAAATTCTTTTAGATACACGTGACTAATAAGTGAAGATAACAGCTAAGAAAAAGCAATGCTTCCATATGTTTATAGAATTTTATAATTCTTAGAGTTTATTAGTTCAAATTAATTACCCAATCATCATGTCAAAGACATGTAATACATCCAAAAATATAAAAATTTCATATTAAAATAAAGCTAAAAATTAAATACTATGAATATGCTATCATATATAAGTTTTGACAGCATCCTACATTTAAGATGAAAGGGGCAGCATGTAACTATCAAATGAACCATATTCCATGATACAAGGCTAAAATGTAGCAACAAATAAATAGTTTCAGGAAAATAAATGCTGAAAACCTTAAGGCTGTAACATGAAACAACTTTGTAGACTTTTCTATTTCCATTCTCCTTTTTAAACAAAATGAAAGAAAACCAAGATGATTAAAGTTGATTTTAATATCTTTTAATCATAATTCATACCAATTGGCAAAAACTTTGGTCTACTTTATTTCCTTTACTAAATTTCCAATTTTCATTTTTCATATGATTTCCCTGATAGCACAAACATCTGACCAATAACTGTTCTTTGTCTTGAACATCAAAGTCACTGACAATAATTATAAAATAGTTCCACAAGAGAAAAACTGTGCATTATTTTGTAAATGTCAAATGAGTAATTGTATCAGTTAAGCTCTAACACTAACTGAGGAAAAAAAAAAATGTTACTTACAGTTGTATATAGAAAAATGTGCCTAGTAACACTCTCTACTCTGTTGGGTATAAATATACAAGACAATCAGTATATAAACAAATAGTTATATACATTAAGTCCAGAATTAAAATTTTAACTTCTATTAAACATGCTGCTTTATTGTAAATAGTATAGGAATTGTACCTACTTAAGAGTATAAATGAAATAAAAAATTGTTTGAGGCCCCACCTTTTTAAAATTTTATTTGTTAAAGAATTTAAACAAATTTTATCACAGACATTAATATCAGATACATTCATATATGAAAAATATAAAGTAATATGAACAGTAAATATCAAGTTAATAATAAAAAATCACTGCTTTACAAAAAATACTGGTACACTATGTGTGTGTGTGTGTGTGTGTATGTGTGTAGTACAGTATATATAATATATATATAAAAGCTTGACGCTTTACCTAGGCAGTTGATACATGCATAAAAGATGCAAACACATCTCTGTGTTTTGCAAGAAACTAAATAATATTTAAGAATAAATGCTGTTCAATTTCTGACATATGAAACACAAAAAGTCATACTAAGAGTCTTATCAACAAACAGTACTCAAAGGAAAAACAATAAACTATAAAAAATATTAAAATAGTATAAATTTCAGAATTATACTTATGTAAAGATGGGAAGAGATCAAATATTATACTTAGTAGATAAAATCAAACAAAGTCCCAAGATTATGAAGATTTTCTGGATAGACTGTCACTTAGTTATTAGGACTATATTTTTTTGGTAGTTACATTTAAATTCCCCTCCCCCACCAACTTGATATTTACATAGTTTAAAAAATTTTCTTTAGCCTTTTTAAGCAAACTCAGACAAAGTATTATGAGTAGTTTGCACTAAATGCTCACATCTGAAATTTAAAATATGTGTAATTATGTGAAAGTGAGTATGAATATAATCCATCAAAACAGAAGAAAACACCAAGGGAAGGAGAGATTTAAAGGAAAGAAGATGACCAGAATTAGATCAGACAAATGAATGAAACATGAATAACAAAGGGACTACTTGAAGCATAAGGGTTGCTGCAGACAGGAGATGGGGAAGCAAAATAAAAGAGGACAAATCACAGCAAAGTATCATAAGAATGCTATAGTGAAACCTGTTACAGTTTATGCTAATTTTAACAAATAAATGAAATATGGTAATGGAGAAATGTCTTAGTGGTTGTCCCAACAACCACATCATGGATCTCACAACCACCTGTAATTCCAGATCCTGGTGACCAAGAATGTCTTTTGAAATTTGTGGGCACCTGCACTAATGTGTGTGCATGTGTGTGTGTGTGTGTGTGTGTGTGTGTGTGTGTGTGTGTGTACATACATGTGTACATATGCATCTAAGTATATATGTGTATACTTATATATATATATATACATGCTTATATAAATTCATGTATACGTTCACAAGCATACATACATGTAAATACTTATCCAAGTATAGGCAAATCTAGTATATCTAATTATATATGCATCTATGTACACATATATACTTATGTATATGTACCCCAACCCTGCACAACTATGCACATAAATGATAAAAACAAATCTTTAAAATGTGTGTTCACAGAACCCCAGAAAAATTTCATTTTCCTCATTTTATGTAAACAAACAAAAAAAAAAAAAAAAAAAAGAGGATCTCCATAACCTCTGGATATGGTTGACCAGTATGGTCATCAGAAACAATAATTACTAGAATAGTGAAACTATTGGTCTCATTCCTAGATAGGGAGGAGTTTCAGTTACAATAGCCACTGAGCATTAACCTTTAGTGAATGCACTTGGGTGCTGTAGTTGTATTGCATCTGAACAAACCATGAGATTTCTGCTGATAGTTCCTTCTATATACTGAATTATGTCTCTCTTCAATAAAGCTGCTTCTGAGTCTTATATCACTAATAAGTTTTGTGTACTATTCTAGCTAATGATCTTTTGTTAGGGAAGAAGTGTATGAATCCACAGACATTTTAGAAAAAGAAAGACAAAGTATACATAATCTGTGGAATGAAGATTTATTGATGATATCAGATATGAAGAAAGTCTTGTGGTACCGAGCTTAAAACCTCAGACAATCTGAACAACTCCAAGTCAAAACTGAATTTAATTGGAGTTGAAAGGCAACTAGTGTATAAAATTGGAGCATTAATTAGTGTAAAAAAAAAAAAAAAAAAAACTTCCCCACATGAATCATTATTATACATTTATCATTAATATGCATTAATGAAAGCAGCCCACCTATGGTTACTTATTGGTCAGTGGAAGACAAAGAATTAATGGATAACAAGATTACAGGAAACAAGATATTTAGAGATGCAAACTATATCCTTATAATTAAAAATAACACTATTATTTGATTATGAGTATATTTTATGTTTTACATGTAAAAATAAATAGCAATGTGAACATAACAAACCAGCATACAAAAACTATGGGCTCATTATACAAGCTTAATATCATTTAAAAATTATTCATTTTCTAAAAATCAATATCTTCATATAAGTAGCTTTCTACACACAAAACAACATAAAATATAAGCACAACTCTGCAAAGACAGTTTGCCTGCGAATTGTATTCTTCTCAGTTAGTCTCATATTATAAAAATGGCCAAATGTCCACCTCATGGTAGAACACAAAAACTAAGTACATTCATAAGTATGTCTTTTGACTTATACAGTTGAAGCTAACACTATCACAAAACAACTCTTCAGAATGTTTTAAAAGAAATGTACTTTATTTATAATCCCAATTATAATAACAAGATAAAAAAGAATTCTAAAATAGAAAAAAAGTCAATAAAAATTTTAAAACTTGTCTTAGAAACTTATATTTCAAAAAGTATATAGTAGTTCTCGGATCTAAAAGTATAGTGTTTAGATTAGAAACATCTATACCATATAACAATTTGTTTGAAAAACAAACTCTGGGGATGTACTACAGTATTATTCAATTAGAAACTGTAGGAGAGGGGCCTAGCAACTTATATTTGTTCATACACTCTTGTGTACTCTAATGCTAACCAAAATTTTAAAAAGAAAAAATACAATAGTTATTAAATAAATGAATAAAGAAAAACCTGATAATAATAAGGTATAGATACAACAGTATAGTGGTTTGGAAATAGAAGGACGTAGTTAATATTAAGTTGAAATTGAGCCAGAAACATTTAAAGGGTAAAGGAAACCAAGTAAAAATAGTAATATAAGTTTCCACTACTCCATAGTAATAACTGGCATTTGCGGCTTAAAAAATGAAATTAAAGACCTCTTCCCTGTATTCATATTTTATTCTTTCTTTAGTTTTTCTGCCTGTACTGAAGATACTACTGAGTGAGAAACCTTGGGAATTTGTTATGTTGCTCAGATTATTCTGCATTCAAACATTGTTCATATTGTGCCTTTTTGTTAATTTAGTGTAAATTAGTATAGATATATAGTAATTATTTACTTTATATTGAAGAAGATGTCAAAGGTGCTTAAAGAAGAGAAGAGGGAAACCAGATCTAATTTTGAACTGCAATGGCAGAAATTTGCTATATCCATCTTTAGCTGCCACCAAGCAAATGAAGGATTAATGTCTATAGCAGTTCAAAGCTCCTCATTTTCAACAATTTCAAAAATAAATTAAAATAAAGCCAAGAAATATTTTTATAAAAAATTATTCTACAGCCAAACATTTGTATTGTCATAGCTTTGAGTAATAGTTTTGCCTATAGAAACCATGGAAATAATATAAAATTAGTAGCAAAATAAAAAATAATATAACAAGTCTTTTCCCTGAATATGGGAAAGGCAGGAAAGGCACTCTATCTCACCTCTGGAGTGACATCTCGCGGTGCAAACCCTGTTCCTCCAGTTGTTAGTATCAAGTTAAGTTCTTTCTCATCACACCAGTCTATGAGAGTTTCCTAAAAGAAAACAAACACACAGAAAATCTTACTTGCTTGCTCAAAAATCGAAGTAATCATTTCACAGACAGCATGAAAATAAAATTCTTTCAACATTTACTAAAATCTTTTTAAAGGGAAATTCCTGAAAAGTTTCACACTTGATCAAAACACAGCTGAGCTTGGGATACTTATTTTTTCAATTATAGAAAATGACACGGGCACCAAACAGATGAAAGTATCAGACACAGAAATTGTATAGTTTTAATTTGTTTGTTATGTGATGTGGGATGTCTTTCTGCAGCCTGTAAATATGTGTTGCTTCCACTGGTTAATAAATAAAGCTGTTTTGGCCTATAGCAAGGCAGGCTAGAGGAAGGCAGGAAATCCAAACAGAGATACAGAAAGTACAGAGTCTGGGAGATTCAATCCGGTTGCCCAAGAAACAAGATGTGACTGTACCGGTAAACCACTGGCCACATGGCAATACATAAAGAGAAAAAAATGGGTTAATTAAGATGTAAGAGCTAGCTAGTAAGAGCCTGAGACACAGACCAGTTTGTAAATCAATATTAAGGCTCTTGGTCAATTATTTTATAAGTGGCTGCAGAACTGGGGTGGAACTGAGAAAAGCAGGGCAGAACAGAGAAAAACTATTAACTACAGTTATGTACTTATATGGCATATTTAAGGTCTTTACAATATTACAAAATATTTTCAAGTTTAAGAAGTTGAGAACTATATGCTATTCACAAAATATTATTACTTGACAAAAACATCAACCCTACCACCTAAATATTCATGACCTAATTATACATCTAATAAAATAGTTTCATGCATTTTTCTATTATGAGTTCAAAAGAGGAAAAATGTTTATAGGCTCATGAACTAGAAGGAAAAGAACTAGAGTTCAAATTATACTTGCTAGAATTTCAACTATGTGTATATTTTGTCCATTAATGAATAAATATATTATGGTCAACTTGAGTAAGAAAAGTTTTACACTTGTCAACATTAATTTACAAGAATTTCTTAAGAGAAAGTAGAGATTAAATAATACTTGGGTCTCACTTTAGAATATAGTCTGCATTAGAATAAATTCAGGATAGGAAAAACAATCCTAAATAATAAAAGAACTGCTGGACTTAATATATTTCTTACCTCAAATTCTACTTCAGAACTACAGTAATAAAAAACAGCATATTACTAGTGCAAAAACAGACATATTGACCAAGGGAATTGAGTTGAAAACCAAGACATGAAACCACAAATCTATAGATGACCTATTTTTGATAAAGAAGGCAGAAATGAACACTGGGGAGAAAGTAGGAAAGTCTTGAACTCACTTGTTCAGGAAAAGACTTTCTGAACAGAACACCATTAGCACAGGCACTCAAATCAACAACAAATGGGACCTCATGAAACTGAGAAGTTTCTGCATGACAAAGGACATGATCATTCACACAAAGCAGCAAATTACATAATGCAGAAAAGATTTTTTTAATCAACTATATATTTGATAGAGGACAAAGATCAATAAAATAAGTGACAGTTCATGCTAGTGAGAATGTGGGGTAAGGAAAGTTGTGCAACATTTATGGAAATCAGTGTGGTGGTTCCTCAAGAAAATCAGAATTGATCAATTTCAAGATCCAGCTATACCAAGCTTAGGCACATACCCAAAGGATGTTTCATATTACCACAGAGATACTTGGCCAACTCTGCTCACGGCTACTCTATTCGTAATAACTAGAAAATTAAAAACAACCTAGAAATCTCTTAATAGATGAAAGGGTAAATAAAATGTAATACATTTGCACAGTGAAATATTAGCCCTTAAAAAATGAAATAATGAAATATGCAGGTAAATGAGTAAGACTGGAAAACAAACAAACAAACAAACAAAACATCCTGAGTGAGGTAACACAGACCCAGAAAGACAAAGATGGTATACATTTGCTTATAATACATGTGGATATTAGCTGTTAAGTCAATGATAACTAAGCTACAATAAATAGAACCAGAGGTTAGGTAAAAAGGGACCAGGGGGATGGACTGATCTCTGTAAGAAGGGGAAACAGAATAGACAGCTATGGATGGAAAGTATATATGTGTGTAGGAGAGGGCTGGGGTGAGAGGACCAAGTAGGAAGGGGTAGGGAAAGGGGAGATGATGGAGGAAAACAAGGGAAAGAAAAAAAATTGAGGGCAACTGAGTGGAAGCATGAAAACCCATACGGTATAGGCTTACTAAAATCTAAACATATATGAGGCAGTCTAAATGAAATGGCCAAATAACAGGGGAGACAGACCTCTAACTGAACATCTCTTATCACCAAATGAAGCTTCCAATATTGGAAATGGGTTACATCTAACTGAGTTGTTGGCCAAAGGGGTGCCAGGCTGTTGACAAGGCTATAGGTTTCTCTCCACCAACTCACAGTGAGGCTATATTGCTGAGGACAACACCAACAAAACACACCGAACACAGAGGAGTCAAGCTGGTACCTTCCTAGAGCCTTAATCCCAACTGACTAGTGTTGATGGTACTTGAAGGTACAGTACACGCTACCAAAACAGAAAGGTAGTACCAACTTAGTTAAAAAGTCTTCTATCTATGATAACCTACACCAAAGTAGTAGGAGTAATAAATTAATATCTGGTTGGATTTAAGGCTCAGTCCATGATATGAAATCCATTTCTTACATTAATCAGGTAGCCATGAACCTAAGACCAGACAGGCCATGGACTTAAGGAAAACCAACTATTCTGCTAAAGGACTGTAACAATAAAATGACTCTGAATGACAGACCACTACACTCATAAATCAGTGCCTTGCTCAGTTATCATCAGCGACTTCTTCCTGCAGTAGATGGGAACAAATACAGAGACAGACCCACCAAGCCAGAAAATATGCAGAGCATAAGAAGCCTCAGACACTCAGCCCTAAAAGCATGTCTCCATCAAATCTGCTCCCCCCGACCCCCCACAGCTTAGGGAAGCCTGTGAAGAGGAAGGAGGTAGAAAGAGTGTAACAGCTAAAGGAGACTGAAGACACAAAGGAAACAAGACCTTCAGGACAAATGTGCATGTTAATTCAGAGAGGCTAAGACAGCCTGCACCTGGATTTCATGGCTCTGCACTATACAGTCCCAGACCCAAAAAGAAAAAGGACACATACTCCCATTTCTAAAGCCAAACCTACCTCCATTTGATAATCACTGTAAGTGAAAATTCTATTTTCTCCAAAGGAGTCTGACTGGGAAGCATACTACTTTAAAGGTATATTTCTCTCCCAGCAGTAAATGGCCACTAGCAAACAACTCAATGGAATCTTTTAATACACCTTGTTCCATAATGTCATGTTAGGGCTTCTTTATTTTCTTTTATTTAATTTTATCTCTCTTCCCCCACAGTCGTTTGTGTATAGACAGAATTTCTGAAAGTGTAAATTAATGGGTCTCTGCATTTATATTTTTTCTTGTACCTTCTCTTAGTCTCTTTTTCTTTATTCTGATTTGTTTGTGTTAATTTTATCATATTATATTTTTATTATTATCCATGAAGTGTCTGTTTGTATTCAAAGAGAGACAGAAAGAGGTGAGTCCTAATAGGAAGAGAAATAGGGCAGAACCAGGAGGAATAAAGGAGGTAAAACCATTACAGAATATACTGAATAAGTAAAATGAGTTTTAATACAAGAAAAAATAATTTAAAAAAAAAAAACCAAAACAGTCTAGGTCCCAAGTAGCCATGCAATTATTAACTCATTAATTCATTTATTTAAAAAGAAATTGCTTCGTGAAATATATTTATCCAGGCTCATCACTAGACAACAAGAGTGCAATGACAAAACATATCCTATGAGTATGTTTGTAAGGATTCCTGGCACGTAGCAGCCACATGGTAAAGCCAATATGGCGCCAGCAGAACACTCCAGGTACAGAGGGCATGCACCAAGGCGTGGCAATGTAGATCTGTGCCCACCTGTTCTCTTATAAAGTCTTCTCTTTTCTCTTCAGCTTCTCTTCTCTTGGCAACTTTCCTGAATAAATTCCAGTGTGGCATCTGGTAGTGTGTACTCTGATCTCATGTGCAAAACCAACAATGTTATTTTCTAGAATTCTGATTGGGAGTATCATTGGAATATTGGCATCTTTATCATTTTGTAGCTTTCTGGGAATAAAGAATCTCTGTTCCTTTCAAAGATCTATGAAATTAGAAACAGCACTTTTAGAGATTCCTTAAGGTGTTGTATATATATACTTAATTATATGAAGTATGCCTTCTAAATGTAAATCACTATAGATTTTCTGAGTTATTTTTTCATGCTTAAAAATAAATTTATCATAAGTAGTCAGTTATCTTAATAGTTCATCATATCTAACTTAGTAATTTGTGGTATCTTATTTAGAAAGCAATTCATCCTACTAATGTTAGTTTTTGCACCTGTAAAGTCTTTATCTTGCTTAAACAGGCCATCACATTTGCCTGTCTCAGCTTTTTCATCTTTACTCCTGAAATGATTTAAAATTAAGGCCTGCACATTGTTTAATTATTTTTTCTGATGTTCATATAATGAACTGAAATTTAAGAATAAGGAAAGAGAAAGTAAAAGGAAAATATAATAAGCTAATAATGCTGTTTTTCATAGATTTAACCAATCTAATATTTGGTTTAAAAATATAAGCATATAGTAAGCCAAATATATACTTTTAAATGTTAATTAACATGTCATTGTAAAAACATATTAATGAAATCTAATGATCAAGTTTTTTTTTTACTTTAGAAGAATCTTCATTTACCATAATTGATATCTGCAAAAGTAAGAACCTTGAAAATCAGGTATGATGTGGTGGCACATGCTTACAATATCCAGTACTAAAAAAGGCCAACAAAGATGGATTACAAATTTGAAACTAAGGTTGGAAATATAGTGATTTCAAGGCCAGGTTGGGCTAAATATTGTGACCAAGGAGAGGGGGAAAAGAAAGAGGGATACTGAAAAGAACCCACATGTTCGCTTCTGCTTTACTACAAACCTACGTGTTGAAGGAGTTCCCTAGACAGAGCCATTATATAAAACTGGGAGAAGTGCTTATATTTTCTCGCTTATATTTGCTGCACAAAATGAATTTCATTACAGTATAGTACATATACCATAGCCTTGGCTCATTCACCCTCCATTATCTTATCTTCCCTCACTCATAAACGGAGGCACAGCTTTTCTGTCCAGACTGCCCGGTTCCAAATAAAAACGCAAAGGCTTTTATTAATTACAAAATGCTCGGCCAACAGCTCTTACAATTTTAGCCATTTCTATTAATCCATGCACTGCCCCGAGGCTTGTAGCCTTACCTCCATCCTATTTTGTGTGTCTGACTTGATCTCCATTTAGCTATGACTCTTCTGATTCTGCCCTTCTACATCCCATTGTTTTTAGTTTGGTTTTCCTGCCTAATTTTATCCTGTTCAGCAATTAGCCAGTCAGTTTCCTTATCAAACCAATCACGACAAATCTTCAAAGTATCTAAAAAGATTTTCCACAGCACTCCCGATTAGTGATGTTCCACTTCTCATATGCTCTTCTCTACCTACATTTTTAAAAAATAGATTCTGTACGTTAGAGAAAACCTCCAACATGTATCTTTCAGAATCTGACTTGTGATATTGATATGATGGTCATCAGTTCCATCAACTGGGAAGCTCAAATATTGTCCTTATAAAACAAAGACTGAAAAACTTTCATCTTCAATATGCCCAAAGACCTAAAGTTAACCATAGGTAAGGGACTAAAGATCAGGAAAAAGATGTCCCCATAAAATACATATATATCAAAAAAAAAAAAAAGGTTATGAGAAGAAACCATATAGCCCCTCTTTTTTGCTCAGAACTATTTTGTTACTTAATATAAAAGTAAATCAAGAGCTGGAGAGATGGCTCAGATGTTCCATTCACTGGCTGCTCTCCCAGAGTCCTGACTTCAACTCCCATCAACTACATGGAGGGTTACAACCATCTGTAATGAGTTCTGGTGCCCTCTTCTGGCACACACGCAGGCAGAACACTGCATACACACCAAACAAATAAACAAATCTTTAAAAAGTAGAACAGTTTAAAACTAATACAGTAGAAATTGGAAGTAGCAAATGGAATAACAAAAATTATGAAATAATTGTACCTGTATTCTGTTGATGGATTTATGTACACCAGAAAGCCTAGGGGGCAACAAACAAAGTAGCAACAACAATAGTGGCCTACTATTTCTCACAAACTCTTTTTTGTTTTGCTATTGGGTTGGGGGTTCACCACTGTGACTGATATAATGCTGGTTTAACTGGAGCATAAGAATCTTAGCTAGTCTTAGTTAAATGTCTGAGGGCTTGGTGCAAATTACTGGGCTTTTATGTCCATGAGGTTTCTGACAATCTTTTATCTGGCCTTAATTTCTTTACATTAAGAAGTTGGGTTTTTTGTTGTTGTTGTTGTTTTGTTTTATTAAAAAACAGAAAACTGATACCTAGCCATAAGAAAACACATTTTATGAATTTCTGCTCCATTCTACTAGATAAAGGAAGATATAAGGGTAGGGTTCTAAAAATAAACTTTACCTCTTTAATTGGAGTAGTTATTAGGAGTTTATGGTTATTTAAGTTACCATAATATATATATTTTGCACTAAATATATGTTGAACAAAAAATTTGTTTCTGAACATTCTGAATTTGAATCGGAAAGAAGAATTAAACTACTCACTTGTCAAACGAATGAAATATGAACACCAATCAACTTGTTGCATAAATTTACTTACTTTTTTTTTACAATATCTATAAATTTTAAAGAAATGAAACAATGCAATATAATGAAAAAGAGACAGGGATAATACTGTGAGGCCTCAACTACACAAAATGAACTACAGGGAACTAAGGAATGATGAGAGTGGGAAAATAGTCTTTTCCATGGAAGAATACAGTAAGTGACATCCAATACCAAAGGGTCAGCCATGGAAACTTATACATAAGTGACATTACACTGACTGAGCAGCTTAGATTTAAAAATATCGGTATATACATATATCATTGTAATAACAGTTAATAAAAAAAATTTGCCTTGAATTTAAAAGAGAGCAAGGAGGGGCATTTGGTTGGTTTGGAGGGAGAAAGGGGAGGAGAGAAATGATATATCACATTGTAATCTCAAAAATAAAATAAAACAAAAACTTGTCCTTCCAGTTCTTTATGCCTAAGTAAAGACTGTTAGTGTTCTATATTAGTTTTTCTCTTCTAAATAATCTTTTATTTTACTCAAAATACCTTTATGTTTTGATTAGCTAATTCCTAGCATTTATTTATCTATTGACTAATGTAATTTGTGAGTGTTTTGTCTGTGTATACACCTTTAGTAAAATGGTATTGTTTGTTGTAGTGGTACAGTTTCAAATACTAATTGTTTTGGGTGTGGTATGCTTTAAGACACTGAAAAATTCAAAACCTCAAAAAGTCAGTAGACAATAATTGGAAATGAATCAGTATTAGAGTGACAAAAGCTTTACTATTAGTGTGAAGACATCTTATTTAAAATAGGATCTTGATCTCTATTCTGCGTTACTAGTGGAGTAGGAATGTTAACTGTTCCAGTTCTACTATTTTTATTATATATGCTCAGAACAATTCTGATGTTTACTTTGTAGCAATTATATCATACTGCTGCTACTCCTAGTATCCAAATCCTATACTACTTTCAAACATTAAAAATTTAAAAGGTCTATATTTTTATTATTTTATATTTTTGTGGGTATTTCTTTAGTAATATTTCTGACATTCTGTCAAAATTCTATCAATTAAATTATTTCCTGTATCACAGGACATAAACTTTTAAAATGTTTCTTACACTTAGTATATTTAGAAAAGTTAGTTTACTATTCTTCAAGTTCAACAAATTACTTTAATAATGTTCACCTGTCCTTACAGTTGGAATTAACATTTCTTCTGTGCTAACAGGTATTTTAGTTTCTTCATTATCATATTCTGTTGTAAAATAATTTACATTAATTTATTGCTTTCCCATCATATCAAACAGTCTGCAAGAAAAGAAATACCCAGCAGGCTATTTTATGCATTCTAGGGCTGTTGTCTCATCATGCACAGTAAGTGTCTTATAGAAAGAAAGAGAAGCAATTCTACTAACTGCAAGTAATATAGATGGAAAGGACCCAGACACATCTCCTGCTTTGGGACAAACGAAGTCAATATGGAACGGACTATTAACTTTTCTGGCTTTTCATGTCTCGATTTTCTATACTGAGGCCCAAATTTTAAACATACTATAGGCACCATTACGGGAGTTATTATGCTCCACAAAATCAAAACAAAACAAAACAAAGGAGAATCACGAAGAAGATAAGTAGAGCTCTGCATCCAGAACTGTAATGAAAGTGCAAAGAGCAAAGCACACATGATCCCAGAATCCCTCTATGAGGACCTTAGAACACTATGCCAGGAACCTAGGCATAGAATAATCTAACTGTGTATTTGGATGTATCTTAACATTTTGACAATATCATAATTTGTCTCAATATACAGGTTCAAAAGTGCTAATTGCTTAACTACATTCCTTGTCCCTGCAAGAAACTTACCACAAGCAATCAGACACTTCAAAAAGATTGTGTGAAAAAAAAGCTTAGACTAATAACTACTAATTAAAAATTTAATATATACATAATGACATAAGAAGATACTAATTTTTCAACAGTTGGGATCAGAAGCAGAAATGGAAGAGACTCTGAACTAGCTTTTCCTACCAGTGGGAAAATAAAGATAAAATTTAAAAATGATGCCAGGGCAATTGGAGAAAATGCTAAAATTATATCTTTAATTTGCCTAACAGAAAAGTGATACATACATGAACAAAAATTTAAATGAAAAAAGTAAAAATGCTATGAAAATAAAAATGTTAGTATAATGTTTAAATAATAGTTGGTAATTGTTTTTCCTGAGTAGCAAACATTCTGAATTTACTACTTACTCTATTGTAAAAATTATGAACATCATTAATTTCCTTTTATAACAGGCATTACTTGCAAAATACTTAGAATTAGACTAACAATAGCACATTCGCCTATTATCATTGTAACTGACCTAAGCTTATGAATTTCACATGAAAGAAATGGATTGTTTGTGAAAACAGTTGATAAAACTCTTATATCAGCTATCAGTGTATTATTTTTCCAAATAATATACTATATCAATAAGAAATGTGCTAAGATACTTTACTGTGGTATTTCTCTTTACTCAAAGAATGCTTAATATAAAATTTGTATTATTTAAAAAATATGATTTTCTCTTCATCTTGGCAATTTAACTCATTCAGAATCATTTATTCGACCATGAAATAATTATCTAACTGTAACTAAAAGAATCAAAGAGTTAACTCATTTAAATTGAGATGTTCTTCAAAAAGACTTTTAAAAGTATAAAAACAGGAAAGATAATGGAAATAAATATTTGCAGTACATGTATCAGAAGACTTATATTCAGGGCATGCTAGTACACATGCTAATAAATAAGAACAAGACAGATAACCTAATGTTTACAGAAAGGACTAATGCAGGCCTGTAAAAAAATTAAGATATGCAAATGGCCAAGAAGAATATTTACAATGATACTCAACAAGCTTACTCACTACTGTTAGAACATAAAGCAAACTGTAATTCCCAGAAAGATTCTATTCACCTGGGAAAATTCAAGTTCTAGTAAGTAAAATTCATTTGTGTGGAATATTCCTTTACATTGTGTGAATGTAGGTCATTATAATTAATTTAATAAAGAAGCTGACTGGCCAATATCTGAGGTGGGAGCCAAACTAAGAATGATGGGATGAGAAAGGGCAGAGTCAGGAGTCAAAGCAAACTCAGAGAGAAGCAAGATGGTCATGTGTCCTGAGAAAAGGTACCAAGCCATATGGCAAAGGATAGATAAGAAATATGAGTTAACTAAAAATGTAAGAGTTAGCAAGTAACAAGACTGAACTATTGACCAAGCATTTTTAATTAATATAAGTCTAGGTGTGTTTATTTGGGAAGAGTTGTTGAGACAGGAAAACACTCTGCCTATAAATGGTGTTCCAATGTGGTGATGGAATTTCCAGATAAGACTTGGAAAAGCTTAAAAAAGGATTCTAAACACATGAAAAGTCAAACTCGACTTCTTGGTAACTGCCTTTTCTTGGGTAGGCACTATTTGCTAGCCACAAGCAGAAGCATGGCTCCTTTAAGAGACAGTTTCCTTATTCCATAGTGTTATTGGGGATTCACTGCTTATTTAAGAGGCCTTGCTACCTAACACTTAAATGGGGTTTATGAGCAACAGGCAAGGCACTATTGGTGGCAGAATGGACCCAAAACACTCCACAGAGTTGGAGCAGTAACCTGCCACTGAGAAGCTGGTACTTCCATGATGAAGCTAGGGAACCAAATGGGGTAGAGCCTACTACCAAAATGGAGGCTGAGGTCCTAGGCAAGAAGCTTAGCAATTTAAGGGATCATTTTGTCATAAAGAGATTACAGGTATACAGTAAAGACAGGTTCAGATTTTAAAAAATCTAACTGGGTTACAGTATGTTTAAAAATGTACTTAGGCTTGGGAAAGAAAAGACAAAAGGCAGAGACAGTTATAGATAAGAAAATAACTTAAAAGTAATAAGGAGAAGTCCTCAAAAATAGGAATACAGTAATAAAAAATACAATAAGCCATATAAAGATGGGAAATATATATGGAGTCTGGATTCTATATATTGTGTTTTATTTAGATTTTACAATTGCTAACGATAAAACAAATTTGATAAGTAGGACACATTAAATTATAAAAACAGCAGGATTAAATTAACCTATATAGTTAAAAATTAGTCTGACTTCAAATTTTAAGTCAAAAGGTGTGTTACATTGAGGAAGAGGTTTTGTTTTTATTTCCACAGGAAATGAGAGGCTGGGGATTTGTTCAAGGTTAAACATAACCAGGTTTGACTAAGGAAGACCCCTGAAATCCTGGCTAGAGAAATAACGAAATAAACCTAGAACTATAAAACATGTAATATAAATTCTACCTGCTCAAATATAAAGCAAAATATCAGCGTTGGTTGACTTATGTAAAATTCATAGTCCATCTTTGCATTAATACAGACATGTATGTTATTTTTTTAGAATTTATGTATCTCTTTCTGGGCCTGTGTTACCTAATTCAGGAGGATACTCCCCAAATTCATCCATTTACCTGCAAATTTTAAGAGGTATGGAATGTACTCACTCATAAGTGGATTTTACACAAAACGCAAAGAATATCCAGGCTGCAAACCTTAACCCCTGAACAATTTGGGATCCGAAGGAACTAAGAGAGAAACCCATAGATCCCCCTGGGAAGAGAAAATAGAAAAGATCTCCTTAGTAAATTGGGATGGACCATAACGGGTAGCAACCAGAGAGAGGTGTTTGAGTGAGAACATGAAAGGAGATGTTTGAGTGAGGAGCAACAAGGATGGAGAAAAAAAGAGAGAAATATCTTGATAGAGGGGGTCACTGTGGGGTTAGAAGGAGGTCAGGTGCTAGGGAAACCTCCAAGATCACACAGGATTTCCCTGGCTAGGACTCTAATCAATAGTGGAGGGGGTGGCTAAATAGGACTCCCCTATAATCAAATGAATGACCACCCGAAGTGTCATTATAGAAACTTCATCCAGCAGTGAATAGAGGTGGAAGCCAAGATCCATAGCTAAGAACCAGGTCAAGCTCCCGGTCCAGCTAAAGAGAGGAGAGTATATCTGAGCACAGGAATCAGGATAATGAGGAGACTACTCCAGCCAAGATTTAACAATTACCCTGATTTTTCTCAGGGTTTTCCCAAAGATCCCAAAGCCCCCAAACAATGTGAAGTAATCAAGAGAATGATGCCCATATTTCCAATAGGTGGGTTATGGATGTTTATTATCATTTATGGGGAATTGCTTACAAATTGCTATGGGTCATAGGAAAGAAAAAGATGCTAAACAAAGGAGTTCAATTCAAAGAATTCTGAGAGAAAAAAGAGGGATATAATATAGAAATCATAAGATGAAATCTACTTTAATTCTAAAACAACAATCTCACAATATTTTGAGCTGGCATAGATTTTGGATTATTGATACAAATTTAAAGTTACATTTGCTGTATTATATGTATGCTTCTACTCTTCTTTGGGGTATTATACTTATGTGACTCATTTAAAATGTAATACATAAATTAAAAATACAGATTAATAGTCATCTATAATAGTCAAACTTAGATTTATGTTAGATATGTTTTTAAGGTTATAAATGGATACATTTAGACAGATGATCTTCAAACACTTCAAAGACCTACAGAATATGGCATTCAATATGTTTAAGAATCTAAGGCTTTTTATGGCAGTGAGACATGTCTGCTCCTGACAGCATTGATCTACTCCAAAGAAGATAATGGGTACTGAAGAAACTCCATATGGAGTTTGTTTTCTTTATAGTAAAAACTAGCCATTTGGGTAAAGAAATTGCTTTTCCTCAATTGCTGACAGTATGCTATCCAAACTAGACCAAGAGGACACAAAAGAAAGCAACTAACTGCTGAACTTTGCCTAGAGAGGGTAGGTCAGTAGTTCAAAATTTCCTGCTTCTCAGAAATGTCTGGCAGATACACTAGGCGTATAGGCCAAAGTTGGATGCACCAGAATAACTTTGGATGAGTGTCTAGACAGCTAGAATATCTGTCATTTTAAGAGTGGTTTGTATTGTGCTTCCTATATACATAAATAATATTATATATCATATCCTTTGATGGATTTGAAGACTAGATAGTCATAGTTAAAGTTTCTTTTTAGCTATGATAAAAGGTAAATTAGGTATAAAAATTTAGATTCACAAAGAAAAATTAGTACTTTTTCTAAATGTGTCAAATATAAATGAAATGGATATTGTAACTGTAATTCCTACTTAAGAATTGTGTAGTTGTATATAATTTTATCATGTTAAAGTTAAAACCATCCTTTTTAATTGGACAAAAGGGAGTAAATGTGGAATAGTCCTTTACACTGTGTGAATATATATCACTGTAATTGGTTTAATAAAGTTTATTGGCCAATTGCTAAACAAGATAAAGTTAGGCAGAAGAGCCAGTGGTGATATATCTTATATATAGGAAAATCAGCCTGGAATATCAGAGAACAGAGTCTTACACAGTCAAGCCATGAGGGTCAGAGAATGGTAACTAACACCTTTAATCCCATCACTCAGGAGACAGAGATCTTTCTGATTTCTGTGAATTCAAGGACTAACAACCAAAAAGTAGTAGCTCACACCTTTAATCCTAACTCTAGGATTATGATGCAGAGTTGAACCAGGAACAAGTGGGCGGAAGAAAATATTTAAGGCAGGTCCCAACCAGCCAGTTGGAGGACTCTTGAAGATAGTATTTACCTTCTTTGGCCTGGGATGTTGGCTTGGAGAGAATTGACTGTGGTCTGTTTCCTCTCTCTGATATGCGAGCTTTTCTACCAACTTGATTTTGTGCAATAAGAGCCAAACTGAGAAAGATGGGAAAAAGAGCGAAGTCAGAGAATTCGCAAGCAGACTCAGAGAAGAAGCAAAATGAGCATGTGTACTGAGAAAAGGTAAGAAGACACAGTCAATGCATATATAAAATTATGGGTTATAACTTTATTGATTTCAGCCCTGATTTCCTGCCTTCTACTCCTTCTAAATGAGTTTGCTTCTAATTATGCTAGAGCTTTTAGCTGTGCTGTTAAGTCTCTTCTGTGAGATTTCTCTAGGTTTTTCATGCCAGCATCTAGTGCTATGAACTTTCCTCTTAGCACTGCTTTCATTGTGTTCCATAAATCTAGGTATGTTGTAGATTCATTTTCATTGAATTCTATGAAGTCTTTCATTCTTTCTTTACTTCTTCCTTGACTGAGAGGTGGTTCAACGGAGAGATATTCGATTTCCATGAATTTGTAGGTTTTCTGTGGTTGCTGTTGTTGTTGAACTCAAACTTTAGTCCAAGGTGATCTGATAGGATACAAGGGGTTATTTCTATTTTTTGTATCTATTCTTATTTATTTTATGACAGAGTATGTGGTTAATTTTAGAGAAAGTTCCATGGGGTGCTCAGAAGAAGGTATATTCTTTGGTGTTTGGGTAGAGTGTTCTATATGTATCTATTAAGTCCATTTGAATCATAACATCTGTCAAGTACCCCTATTTGTCTGTTAAGTTTCTCTCTGGTAGACCTATCCATTGGTGAGAGTGAAATATTGAAGTCTCCCACTATTAATGTGTGGGGTATGATATAAGATTTAAGCTTTAGTAGTGTTTCTTTCACATATGTAGGTGTCCTTACGTTGGGGGTATAAATGTTCAAGACTGTGACTTCATCGTTGTGGATTTTTCCTGGGATGAATAAGTATATTCATCCTGGTTTCTTTTGATTTATTTCAATTTGAAGTCTTTTTTGTTAGATATTAGGATAGCTACACCAACTTGTTTCTTAGGTCCATTTGATTGGAATGTCTTTTCCCAACCCTTTACTCTGAGCCACTGTCTTTGAATTTGAGGTATGTTTTTTGTATTCAGCAGAAGGATGGATTCTAATTTTGTATCCATTGTGTTATATTGTGTCTTTTTATAGGTGGATTGAATCCATTGATATTAAGGGATATTAATGACCAGTTATATCCTGTTATTTTTGGTGGCAATGTTTCCCATCTTTAGGGTTTTCTTCTGAAGGATTATCTATTGCTTGTGGTTTCATGGGTTTATACAGCTTCCTTAGGTTGGAGTTTTCCCTCGAATGCTTTCTATAGGGCAGGATTTGTCGATATGTACTGTTTAAATCTGGTTTTGTCATGAAGTATCTTGTTCACTCCATCTATGGTCATTGATAGATTCCATGGGTATAGTAGAATGGGCTGGCATCCATGGTCTTTTAGTGTTCGTATAACATCTGATCAGAACCTTCTGGTTTTCATTGTTTCCATTGAGAAATCTGGTGTTATTCTGATGGGTCTGCCTTTATAGCTAACTTGGCCTCTTTCCTTTGCAGCTCTTCATATTCTTCCTTTATTCTGTATTGTTTAGTAGCTTGATTATTATGTGGCAAACAGACTTCTTTTGGGGGTGGGGATTCTAGTCTATTTGGTGTTCTTTAAGCATCTTGTATCTTTGTAGGCATTTTCTTGTTTAATTGGGTTAAGTTTTCTATGATTGTTGTGCCTTTGAGCTGGTATTTTTCTCCTTCATTAATTCCAATTATTCTTGGATTTTTCTCTTTTAATGATGCCCCGTTTCCTGGACATTTTGTGTTATGACTTTTTTGGTTTTAGTGTTTTCTCTGACTGATATATATATATTTACACTTTTGAATCTTCCAAACCAGAGATTCTCTTCCATCTCTTGCATTCTGTTGGTTAAACTTGCATCTGTAGTTCCAGTTTGTTTCTTCAGATTTTCTATTCCCAGCTTTGCCTCAGTTTGTGTCTACTTTATTGCTATTTCAGTTTTTAAATCTTGAAATGTTTCCTTCACCTGTTTGATTGCTTTTTCTTGGTTTTCTATATTTTCTTTCTGAAATTTGTTGAACTCTCCCAATTTTTTGTTTGTCTTTTCTTCTATTTCTTTAAGAAATCTTTTATAGACTCTTTTAAGGCTCCTATTATCTTTATAAAGTTATTTTTAAGGTCATTTATTTCTGCTTCTTCTACATTGCTATTCTCAGGCCTCGTTGCAGAAACTCCAGATACTGGTGATGCCATGTTGTTCTTTATGTTGTTATATGTATTCTTGCACAGGTGTCTTCCTGTTGCTTTCTTGGATCACTGCAGAATTTGTTAATGACTTAAAGTTCTTGTCACTTAAAAGTCTGTCACTTTGTTTGGAGTTACTCCAAAATATTTAATGTTATTTACAGCTATTATAAAGAGTGATGTTTCCCTGATTTATTTTTTAGCCCTTTTACCATTAGTGTAGAGGAGGGTTATTAATATTTTTTTTTTAGTTAATCTTGTATGCTGCTTCATTGCTGAAGGTGTAGGTGTTCGCTGGTAGACTAACATATCATCTACAAATAATAATAGTTTGACTTTGCTCTTTCCAATTTGTATTCCCTTAATCTCCTTTCGTTCTCTTACTGTTTTAGCTAAAACATTGAGAACTATACTGAATAGATAAGTGGAGAGAGGACAGTCTTGTCTTCTTCCTGATTTTAGTGAGACTGCTTTGAGTTTCTCTCCATTTAGTTAGGTGTTGGTTGTTGGCTTGCTGTATATTGCCTTTATTATGTTTGGGTATTTTCCCTGTATTCCTGATCTTTTAGGAGTTTTATCATAATGGGCTGTTGGATTTTGTAAAAGGCTTTTTCAGCAGCTAAGGAGATAATCATGTGTTTTGTTTTGTTTTTTCCTTTCAGACTGTTTATATGATGAAGGACATTGACAGATTTCCCTATGTTGAACCATCCCCGCATCTCTGGTATGAAGACTACTTGATTATAGTGGATGAAATTTTTTGGGGGGGGGGTGTTGTTGAATTCAATTTGTCAGTATTTTATTGAGTTATTTTTGAAGCATGTTCATGAGGGAGATTGGTCCGTAATTCTTTTTGCTTGTTGCATCTTTGAGTGGCTTGGGTATCAGGGTGACTGTAGCCTTGTAAAAAGTGTTTAGCAATGTTCCTTCAGTTTCTATTGCATGGAACAGTTTGATGAGTATTGGTATTAGTTCTTCTTTGAATGTATGGTAGAATTCTGCACAAAAACCATCTGGCCCTGTGCTTCTTTTGCTTGGGAGACTTTTAATAACAGCTTCAATTTCCTTGGAGGTTATAGATCTATTTAGGTAATTTATCTGGTCTTGATATAATTTTGGTATGTGGTACCTGTCTAGAAAGCTGTCCATTTCTTTTAGGTTTTCCAATTTAGTGAAGTATAGGTTTTCCAGGTATGTCCTAATGATTCTCTGAATTTTCCTGGGTAGATGTTGCTATGTCCCCCTTTTCTTTTCTGATTTTGTTATTTGGATACTCTCTCTGCCTTTTGGTTAGTCTAGATAAGGGGTTGTCTATCTTGTTAACTTTCTCAAAGAACCAACTCTTTGATTCATTGATTCTTTGCATTGTTCTTTTTGTTTCAATTTCATTGATTTCATCCTTGAGTTTGATTATTTCCTGCCATCTACTTCTTCTGGGTCAAAATGCTTCTATTTGTTCTAGAGCTTTCAGTTGTGCTGTTAAGTCTCTTGTGTGAGAATTCTCCAATTTTTTTTATGTAGGCACCAAGAAATTGGCTCATTTCTTACAAATATAACTTAAGACCAGAAGGTTTTTCACAATATTCTCTGCTTGTTCTTTTATTTCCCACATGTTGACATTTTCCTTTATTTTTGTTATTCATTTCTATGTTAAATCCACTAGGATCTAATAACAGATACTGTATCTCTTTAAATGTTGATAGTGATTTGTCTTGAGACACAAGGTATGGTCTTGTGAAATGATTGTGAATGCTTAGAAAGTGTATAGTTCAATTTTTCTTCGATAATTTATATGTCCACTTTTGATGCACACAAATTTTCAATCCCAATGTTTTTCTAGTCAACTGAACTTTCTGCACAAGAGAAGTCAATTTTGACTTCAGTAATCTCTTTGAAGTCTATTTGGGCAGATGTCCACATATTCAATCTGGCTTGCCTTCTCCTAAATGAATGTTTTTATAGTGTATTTTTTCCCCAACCTTTCAGTTTAAATCTATGATTGTTTAAAATGACCTTCTCAAGAAAGTCATTAATAGCACATTAAGAAAATGTTCATTGTGCCAATCTACATCTAATTATGGTCATATCTAGATTACTCTATATGTGGTAACTGTTGATTTCTTAAGGCTTAAAATTACTGTTGTGTTATTAACTTTAAGTACCGTTTCTTGATTATCTTACTATTATTCACTTAAGGCTTTATCAGATTTCCAACTTTATTTCTAATACTCTGAATATGTTATCTTGTATATTTTTCTTAATAGGTTCTCTGGCTACTACTACATATAAATATAATTTTCAGTGTACCATGTTAAACATGTACCATTTCAAGTGACATGGAGAAAACTTACTTCTATTTTGGTAACTGTTTATTTCTATGTTTTAAATACAAATGTGCTAAACATTTATTTATTTTTTTTTTAAGGAATACCAAATCATATGATATCACATTTGTTCTGGCCTTCATATATAGTTTTAAAAAATTCATGCATCTATTTTAATCACTTAACTGTTCTTTCCTTCCTTAAGTTTTCAGTCTTTTGTCATTTCCTTTTCTCTTGGGAATGAAGATCGCTATTCTTTCAACGGTGAGCTATATAATGACAGAATTTTAGTTTTCTTTTATTTAAATATTTTTATTTCCTATTCATTCCTAATGCATATTTAGATACACAGGATTTGTGATTGAATGCTCACTCTTTTTTGCAGTATTTAAAAAATATGCCACTCCTTTTAAACATAAAGATATCTGTGTATGGCATTTATTTACAAATATATTAAACAAATAATACGAATTGCTGAATATGAACAAATTGAAAATATCAAGATTATGAAAATAACACAGTCATGATATTAAACATGAAAAATGTTTTTGGTATATAGACTATACATACTGTTTTATTTTTAGGGTTAGAAAAATTATAGATTTTATTTCTTCTTTAGCTGTCTTTAAATTTAAACTAATATTTTAAATACACAGCTTGAAAGAAAAACAATAAAACATTAGAGCAAAAGTCATTTCTTGTAAATAAATATATACACTTTAGATCTTCGTTTAGAAAATGTCATTCAGGATCTTAGAGTCTGTTGCTTCTAAAGCAGTTGATAACAGTAAAGAGAAGGCAATGACTCCTTTCATCAGAAGCAAAAAATTAGTAAGTTGAAAATAAATAACAAAAAAGACTGCCAAAGAAAGTCAAGTGCAAATTAATAAGTAAATAGGATGTATTCATAAAAAACATCTTCAGATATGCAGCAGTGGATGTTTTCTGTTTGCTAACAGGGCAGGATAAAGGGGACTAGGTGAAAACAAAGGCACAGTAGGAAACAAGAGAATGGTCACTTCCATCAATCTGTGAGAGGTCACAGAAGAAGGCAGGAGGGACACTTCTTCAGGGATGGGCAGGCAGGACTTCAGGAGTTGACAACTGAGATCACAGAAGTAACTGTGAGAACTATGTTTGTTAGGGTCAAATATTAATTCATGGGACATCACAGAAAGATGTAAGAGTGTTTAAGATAGAGTGAGACCAATATCAGGCAGAGGGAAACAGGATTTCAACAGTGATAAATATACCTTGAAAATTAGGGATGACTGTGATTAAAATAAAAAGATAAATGTTAGCTTAAAAATGAGGGAATTTTGCTGGCAATTAGATACATGAAGGTTCTAATTAATAAAG
The DNA here is from genome assembly GCA_033318265.1 of Phyllotis vaccarum. Lineage (NCBI taxonomy): Eukaryota > Metazoa > Chordata > Mammalia > Rodentia > Cricetidae > Phyllotis > Phyllotis vaccarum. Next base: position 69,310,912 of record JARWLC010000006.1, read on the forward strand.
ATGTATCAGTGCTACACACACTACAGTCTATTTGAATAACTGGAATTTAAAAAAAAACAAAGAATTTAGAATACATAGAATGCTTAGGAAAATATACTTTAAAATAGTTATAAATCTAAGAAAATGACGTGGTTTATATCCTCTTTCAAATATAGCCTGAAAGTCATTTATTATGGCTTTGCAACTGATAAAGTGGCCCTCCACAATTACTCAAATGCTCTAGGAATCCTGAAGACAGCAAAACTTGGTTAAAGACTAGCCTATTACTCTCTGTAATAATGAGTACTTACACCAGCCTCACTGTGATTCTGTCTCTTTACATTAAATACGTGTATGAGCAAGCAAGGCTACCTAAGTGGGTAAGAATACTTTGCATCAAGTCTGCTACCCTGAGTTCAATTCCTAAGCCCATATGATAGAGGAAGAAAACTGACTCTGGCAAGTTATCCAATGATCTCCACATGCACACTGTGGCATAGGCACACACACACACACACACACACACACACACACACACACACACACACACACACGCACGCACGCACGCACGCACGCACGCGCACGCGCACACGCGCACGCACACACACACACACAAAACATATATTGTATATACCCATCATGTACATGCAAGAATTAGATATTACTGAAGCAACTAGTTAAACTAGTTATTATTTCAGTTACATGTTTCGCTCTTCCAACTAGGTAACAGTGCCTATTAGGTTGAATAATTTAGTGACATCTGCCTACATCATAAAAATAGTATGTGAAATGCAGATTATATATTACTAAAAATTAAGTAAATAAAATCTATGATATCTATCTTAAAATCTATCATATACTTTGGATATCATCCCTTTTATTATTTAAAATATATGTTTCATTTGCAAAAATTGTATATTCATGAAGAAGCTAACATAATTTTAAAAGCTTTACATTGGAAAATACAATTCAAGCAGAAATGCAGTGTAAACAAACAGAAGGAGAAGAGAAGTCAAGAGCTAAGTGGGGAAAAGCAGTCCTGGGACCCAGGAGTGAATTAATGCAAGGAGCACAGTAATAAACAACAATAATGAACCACTTTGGAGCAAATAGCATCTTAAAAGTTGAAAATCAATTGCAGCAAAAAAAAAAATCAAGTGCTCATGCACCATGGTTTTTCAAACTGGGTACCCTGTGTGAATTATTTTGTGCTACGTCTGGCTGTTCTACTTTCCAGAGATGTAGCTATAAAAGAAGTACTACTACCAGACTGTAAAGTATAACAAACAGACTCGGAATGAGAACTACAATCTGATAAGACATTGCTGGTGTGCCAGGTCAGGAAACACAACCAAAACAACTGGCTGTAGAATACGTGGATTTCCAAAGGCAATGAACCAAAGATTCATAGAAGGGAAATTCACCTTGAGGGACTGCAATAATCTTCCTGGATTACTAAGAACTTGCAAGGAAACCTTCACTTTGTACTGTTATGAAACAGACTATCACACTGGTGGAAATATATGAGAAAACCTCTCAAAAATAGACACCAGTGCTGCAGATGAAAGTTTTACACAAGGTGACCCTTGGTGGGAAAAAAATGAAGCTGAACACTAAAGTGAGTGAGGTTGGACCTTTCTCCAAAAGGGGATTCTGTCTTGCCTTCAGGATACAGAACCTTGGGAGAGCTTTGTTTTCTGTCAAAGTTATACAACAAGGGCTGGTCCATTTTTGAAAAATTAACTCTTTTCCCAGATTCAGGGACTGCCCCATTTTACATTGGCAATTTTTTAAAATATCTCCAGCTTTCAGTTTTATAATTTCTAGTTGGAACTTTTTGTAAATTTTTCAGTTTCACAATATTTCTCATTTGTTTTGAACTGATTCATAATCATATATTGGAGTATTTTATGCTAGTTTAAATTTTCTTTGTAAAATTAAAAAAACTTTTATTATTTATTAAAATATTACTGCATAATTTTCCCTCTTCCTCTCTTTCCTCAAAACCCTCACATGTTTTTCCAGCTTCGTCTCAAATTTACAGATTTTTAAATTGTCATGTATGGTTATGTAAATGAACAGATATATAAGTATAACCTGCTGAGTCTATTCAGTGTTATTGGTATGTCTATGCTTAGGGGGCTGATCACTCAGTACCAAAAATCAGTCAGGGGTCTCATCCCTGCAAAAGATCAATTCTCCCTCTCTCAGTAGGTATTAATTATACTTCTTCATTTAGGAGTGGGGTTCCCTGAGATTCCCCTATCTACACTGGAATGCTGACTAGTATCATTGTTCAAGTTTTATTTAGGCTGCCATACTGTAGAGATTTCATGGGTGGTTTTCCTGCCATATCTAGATGACATGATCTTAAAATTCTTAACAGACAATGTCTGGATTTGATTCAAATTTGATATGCTGGCTGAGGACTATTTCTTGGTTCTTAGTAGGGAAAAAGATCTTACACTCAGCATTTGAAAGTTCATAGGAATACACTATTTATTTGTGTAACTATCCCCAATGTTGTGGATGGAATAGCTTGAGAACCACAGGGAAATATGTGTTCCGTATCTTGCTGGGTACCAATACCACCCTGGCAAAAGGGAGTTACTGATTCATACTGGGAAGTAGTGGCTCACATTTCCTGTTGGATTCAAAAAGACTTGCCTAGTAAAAGTGGGTATCATCTTATTTCACTGTGGATACTAAATAGGGACAGATGCTGAAACCAAGAATGTGGAGAAAAAATTGCAGTGTTGTCAGCATTGTTGATGTGGGTAAGGAGGGATAACTTGGCCTTTAACTTGGCCTCACTGAGATAAAAAGAGAAAAGGTAAGATAACAATGACTGGCTTCCCCTTGCACTCTCTTATTTAGTCATACTGTTCTTGGATGGGATGACTGTGGGCAGAAATGGAGGGGTAAAAATTGAAGATCAGATCTCTACTTGGCTCTGCTAACTTAAAAGGTTAACTGAATTGTTTAACTGATGTTTAGTGAGAATCAAGTGAGGAGTGCTGAACTGTTTGCCCATACTCTTTCAAACTCTGGTGTTTTCTTCTTCCAGCTAGACAACAGGCTTGTGTGAGAGAGTCCATAAAAGCTCTTTGTCTGTGTCTGTTAGTGAATCCAGGTTGAAGACTTCTTTAACATCCTATCTAGACACTGAAGTTTAGAATACATGGAAGATAACAAGGTAAAACAGAGAATAAATGGCTATGTTAGTTTTGAAATCCTGTTGTACTTGGGTCATTTGTTTTTCTTTTTTCAGTTTTTTGAAGTTTTGTATTTTTCTCAATATGTATAAACCAATCTTTAGAGTCCTGCTAAAAGGAAGATGTTGGAGGATTGCAGTTACTTCATTTTTGCTGGTTTGAGAAGAGTTTTAAGCAAAAATATTTTTGAAAACAGACAAATTTACTGTAATACTGTCTGGAGCAATTAACTCATAAACAATATATGAACTAAATAATGGTTTTTGATGTTTAAACATTATGAAAACATTAAACCTGACAAAATTAATTTGTTTTACTAACTGATATTTTTTAAGACAAAAAATGCAATAAACTATGTGTATTTATTTATACATGGTACATTATAAGTAGCATACCAAGTTTAAGTTATATCATATATTTTTGATAATTTCAGATTACCTGACTCTCAGCCTTAATCCTAGCATGTGGGAGGCAGTGGTAGGTGTATCTCTGTGAATTCAAGGCCAGCCCTGACATATCGAGACAGTTTCAGGACAGCCAGGGCTATTACATGAAGCAAGCAAGAAAGCACTTAAAAACAAAACAAAACAACAAAAAGTTTTAACAATTTTTCTATCAACACATTTGAAAACACTTTATGTCTCAATGTTCAAACTCCATTCAGTTACATGTTGTATGTTTTAAGGAATCTCCTAATGCAACTCATAATTTGAAAATCAGACAAAACATAACAAAAACTTCACAAAAAATTAAAACACCTTATAAGAAGAGTCAACTTTTCTGCAAATTAGTTAAATACAAATTTATTGCTTCTAGTGCATAACTGCTCAACGAGATGTCTTTATCCCACTTAATGTTATTGTCCAATAGAATTTTTGAAGTTGATTCTATTTACTAGCATGATCTCAACTAACTATTATATGATCACAAATCCTAATGTCAATCATAGGAGTCTTCTGTCTGTTTGATTATAGACTGACCTACCCAAGAAATCCTGATTCTCTTGAAATTCTTTTTACTTTTCTTTTCTTTTTTTAGATAGGTTTCTCTGTATAACAGTCCTGGCTATCCTAAAACTCACTTTGAAGACCAGGATGGCTTTGAACTCAGAGATCCTCCTGCCTCTGCCTACCAAGTGCTGGATTTAAACTGCACTACTATCACACCCAACTAACTAAACTGATGTAGAACATTTTTACTGTGAGCTTTGAATATACTTTGTTACCATTTGTTAATAAAAAAGGATGTTTTGGCCCATGACAAGGCATCTTAGAGGCAGGTGGGGAATCCAAGCAGAGATAAGGACAGGAGAAGGGCGGAGTCAGAGAGATGCAGCAGGCCACTGCCAAGAAGCAAGAAGTAAAAGTACTGGTAAGCAACTAGCCATGTGGCAAGACAAAGATTAATGAAAATGGTTGAGTAAAGTTATAAGAGCTAGGTGGTAATGAGTGTGAACTTAGGCCAAACAGTTTATAATTAATATAAACGTCTAAGTAATAATTTCATAAGTGGATTCTGGACGTCTGGTGGGAGAACTTACTCTGGACCACAGGCCTAGACAAGTCAGAAACATCTGGCTACATTAAATTTGTCTCTTTTTTTCCCCCTCGGGGTAGCCATATCTCACTGTATAGTCCAGTTGTCTTAGAACTTGATATGTTGACCAGCTTGGGCCCTAACTTTCAATGTTCCTTTTGACTCTGATTGCCAACCACTGAGATTACAGACTCACCTCAATCACCATATTTGTTTTATGTGGTGCTAGAGATTGGACCCAAGGCTTTGTGCATGCTAGGCAAGCACTCTCCAAACTGAGCTCTATCCCCACCTCCTTTTCTTTTTTAATGCTAAAATAAATATATAGCATTATTTCCTGAAGAGATTATATAGTAGAAGAGGTGACATATTTAAACCAACATTTTCTCACATAATAATGAGTTTAAATGATTTAAAATTAATAAGCAAATTAAAGTAATAATCACAGAATTTAAAATATATTAAAATTGAGATTGACTAGTTCAATCAAATTAAGCACTATAACTGGAGACTTTTATACATCAACCACAAGACTGGTAAAAGTTTACAGGAAGAGAATATTAAGAAGATAATTCATTATATACTAATGCTTACGCAGAATACTGTCTTTTATTTTCAATAAATCACATAGGAGATTACACACACACACACACACACACACACACACACACACACACACACACACACACACACACACATATCTTAAAATTTCCCCAGAATTTTATCGCAAACAGTAGATAAAATGTGATGGTGATCATGTAATATGCATGTATTTTAACTTGAGGGGAGTAACTAGGAATTTATAAGTTTACTAGCATACCAAAAGATTCAATGACATTTAAGAAGTAAGCATTTCTCTTGAGATCCTAAATAAAGAACTAAGCTTCTGAAGGCATGAAAATTTCATACTGTACCTTGATCTCTTCTATTTCATCTGGTACTATCTTGTATGCTGATACAGTCCCACCCAACCTGCAATTAGAAGAAAATACTCTTGAAATGACTTATGGAAGCTGCCATATTTATTGCTGGATTCTGTCACATCGCATATCAAGTACCAAAAGAAATCCTGCTTTTATTTGTTTAATTGATAAATTTGACTGTAAGGTTTCTGAAAACTTAACACCAAGTGAAGTAAACATATCCTGCTCTAAGCGTATCTCCAATAATTATAATATTATATTTTATGGTGCAATTGTCACAAGTAACTAACAAATACTGATTTTGCTTATTTAAAAAAAGAAAAAGACTCTGGGAGACAAATATGACCAGCACTATCAAAAAGAGAGAGAGAGAGAGAGAGAGAGAGAGAGAGAGAGAGAGAGAGAGAAATAAACTGAGTTACAAACACCTTGAGCCCTAATATTTAAATTTGAATTGTTTCAAAATAAAGTCTTAAAGGCATTATTATAAAAACATATTTTCTTACAGTTTTTTCTTTTTAACATGTAACAATTGTTATATTAATTATTAGATAAATGAGACAGATTACAGAAACAGTTTCAATTTGTTATAAAAAGGATTCAAAGATACTAGGATAAAATGGTTGATAAAGGAAAAAAAGAATAGAAAGTTTCATTACTATGATCAAATCTATGTACAGTAACAATTCATTTTTCTCATGAGTACTGTTAAAACACACCTAGAAATCTCAATCTCCTCCTAGAAAGACAGAGGTGGGTAACTTTTCTTATCAGTATTTATATGGAAAATGGTTTTGACCATTAAGAAGAAGAGCAAACAAGGCATGACATAGCTATTACAGTCTGGTCTACAGAGTAAGTTCCAGGACAGCCAGGGCTGTCTTAAAAAACCAAAAAACAAAAACCAAACAAGCAACAGCTCCCACCCCCCAAAAAAGGATAATGGGAACAGAGTGCAGATGCTGAAAGAAAACATTTAGTAAGCAGAAGCAATTCACAAAACCCAAGGAAATAATTAAGTTATAAACAACTTGGAGGGGGAAGGAGGATGTCCACGAATAAACTTATTTCAAACTATTTTCTGAATAGAATCAAAAATGAGGGTTTAACCTCTGAACTAGTTTCTAAAAATGGCATTCATGGCATCACTAAACACATATATTCTAAATACCCATAGTTTTAACATGTTATCACTATCAGTTTCTTTACCAGGCCCTAAGTCACAAAATGATTTATTTGTAATTTTATTACACAAATGAAGAAATAAAGTCTGGAATAAGTATATAAAAAGAAATTTGCGTTAGTAGTCACACTGATAATAATAGCTTCCATATTACAAGTAGCACAGAAGTTTCCCTTGTTTAGACTACACAGGAATAAAAGTATTTCAGATCTCCTATTTTGCGATTCTGTAATATTTCATATACATTACTTAGAGATAGGAACCAATCTTAAACAAAATAATCTCTGATATTAAAAAGTACACTTATTTAGTATGGGTTGAGGGAGAGTCATGATGAGCCAAACAACATATAGAGGTCAAAGGACAACCTGCTAATGTCAGCTGTATTCTTCAACTGAAGGTTCCAAGATGAAACTTGGGTTGTCAGGCTTAGTGGCAGATACCTTTACCTGCTGAGTCATTTCATTGGCTCTATGTTTTATACACACAGCTTTGAGTAACTTAAAAAAAAAAAACAAAAAAAAAAAACATATCTTTAGTGTGCCTGAAAGAAGTCACATGGCATTTTCATTTAAGGCATCATGATGATATTCAGAATGTTTCAGATTTTATAGTATATCAGATTTAAGAATTTCAGACTAGAGATGTTCAACATGTATTCATTTAGTATGTCCCAAACATTATAACAGTTTAGATTCATTTTATCAATTAATTCTTAGAATTTACAATAGCTATTATGAAGTGTAAACCTTTTCACAACCTTTTAACTGGAGCAATAACTCCAAAATGATTGCTTCATCATGAAATTGTCATATATTAACAGATATATATATATAAATTGTGAGCTTCGATATGAAATTGTTATATAACTTACTGTACCTCCATTCACTGGGCTCACTTCCTATTTGCAAAGAGTACCTCTTCTATTTTCACGAAAAATACAATACTTGTCCTTTTAAATCTGGTTTGTTTCTTTAAACATGACCTCCAGTAGAACTCACTTTCTTTCAAATAACATAATTCTGTTGTTCTTTGTGGATAAATAAAAATCAATTATTTGCACATTTTTCTCTTCTAGAAAATGCAGCATTTACTATTTATTAACTTACTGAATGTCATCCATGACTTAAGTACTGTGAATAGTGCAGCAACAAATGTGTTATCTCTATCACATGTTGACTTTGATTCCTTTGAGTATATACCCAGTGTCTTAGGGTTTCTCTTGCTCTGAAGAGACATCATGACCATGACAACTCTTATAAAGAAAAACATATAATTGTGGTGGTTTATCATCATGGTAAGACATGGCAGTACGCAGGCAGATGTGGTACTGAAGGAAGAGCTGAGAGTCCTATATCTTGATCTGCAGGTAATAGGAAGTGAGCTGAACTAAGTGTAGCTTGAACATAAAAGACTTCAAAGCCCATCCCCACATGACATATGTTCTCCCACAAGGCCACATCTACTTCAACGAGGCCTCACCTCCAAATAGTTCTACTTCATAAGAGCTTATGGGGCCAATTACTACATTCTACCCCTGGCCCCCATAAGCTTGTAACCATATCATAATTCAAAATGTATTTAGTACAACTTCAAGTCTCCATAATCTATCATAGTTTCAACAATGCTTAAAAGTCCAAAGTTCAAGGTCTCTTCTAAGATTTTTTAAAATCTCTTAACTGTAATCCCATATAAAATTAAAGCCAAAAAGCTGATCACATACTTCCAACAGATAACAATACAGTATAAATATTACTGTTCCCAAAAACATAGAGAAGGGAGCACAGTGAGGAAATCATGAACCAAAGAAAGACTGAAAACCAGCTGAACAAACTCCAAACGCTTCATTTCCATATTTGATGTCAAAATGTTCTTCAGATTTTTAACTCTATTCAGCTTTGTTGACTGCAATATTCATCTTTAGGGCTGGTTCCATTCCCTATTAGTAGCTCTCCTTAGCAAGTATCCCATAGGTCTAGCATCTCCAACATCTTGGGATATCCAAGGCAATCCAGGCTTCAGTTTCACAGTTTAACCAAATGGACTCTTTAGGCCTCCATTCAGGACATCCTGACACATGCCTGGCTTTAGCAGCTTTCCTTAGACAATGAGGCAAATTCCACGCCTTTCTTCTAACCTTAACTCCAGAACCACATGACTGAAGCTGCCAAGCTCTGCTGCTTACTGGGGCTAGAACATGCCCCCCTCTTTTAATTATACTGTCATTAACTTTCTAGTTTTGATGGTTTCCTTCACTACCTAAGTTTGGCTGTCCAAAAACTAGATCTATACAGTAGGCTAGCCTCAAACTCAGAGATCTGCTTCCCTCTGCATCTGAAGTGTTAGGATTAAAGGCATGCACCACCACAGCTGACTCTAAGATTTCTTCAATTCCTTTTTACAAATTGGAAACTTAGCTGGGTTGATCATGCCCTGAGGCCACCACTCCCTTTATTCCATTTCTTAATCTGTTTGGTGAAAAGATTGAACACAAGATTTAGCTCCATTCCACCTACTGGTGTTCCTTTTCTCCTCAAATTGTACATTTTGTTTTGTTCCTTTATCGGCTTGCTCTTTTTAATTATGAATCTTTATAAGCATGCACAGTATTAACCACACAACAAAGTCTATAATAGGTTGTTTTGAGTTTTATTCTACCAGTGGAATTAATCCAAATCTTGTCAGTGCAGCCTTGGGAATACTCTTTGGACAAAGACAAAAAGCAGCCATATTATTCACCAAAATATCACAAGAACACAGGCTTCATATTCTTCTCCTCTGAAAACTTTGAGCAAGACTCTCACCATTCATCAAATCACACTTAACACCTTCTCCCATGCTTTTACAAGTATGGTCCAATAAACAGCACCCAAACTGCTTTTCTAATCCAGTCCCAAAGTCCAATCAATTTATTCAGACAAAGCATGGTTAGGCCTATCATAGCAATATCCAAGTCCCTCGTATCAACTTCTGTCTTAGTTAAAGCTTCTATTTCTATAAAGACACAATAAGACCAAAACAACTCATATAATAAAAACATTTAATTGAAGTGGCTTAAGGTTAACATGTTTAGTCCACTATCATCATAGCAGAACATGGTGGCATGCAAGCAGACATGGCACTGGATAAGTAGCTATGAGTCCTACATCTTGATCCAAAAGTAACAGGAAATGAACTGAACAAGGTATACCTTGAGCATAGGAGACCTCAAAGCCAATCACCACAGTGACACATTTCCTCCAACAAGGTCAGTCACACTTATTTCAACAAGGCTGCACCTTCTAAAAATACCACTCTCTCTAAGAGTTTATGGGGGTCAACTACATTTAAGTTACCATACCCAGTTAAATCATATGGCTGCCCTGTTCTACATTACATCCACACTACTGAAGTGCTCATTTTCCTGCACCTTTTCCAACTGTGGTTTCTTTCTTTTTTCCTTTTGGGAATTTTATAAATCTAATTTGAATGTTTGATTTTTGAGATCATTATATATATTTGAATATTAAGTAACCCTCAGTCAGATGACAAGTTGACAATTATGTATGATGTTTCTTACTCTGGTTATTATCTCCTTCATTGTTTAGAAGCTTGGTGACTGTCAGAATGGCTAAGATCAAAACCACAGATGACAACCATGTGGAGCAAGGGGAACACTCCTCCATTGCTGGTGGGAGTGTAAACTTGTACAGCACTTTGGAAATCAGTATGGTGGCTCCTAAGGAAATTGGGTTCATATAGCATAGCAATATATAGGAGAACTTTTGCTTTTATGGATGAATTCTATTGTATTTATATCTAAGTTATACTATTTTATCCATCTGTTTATAGATGTCTTGAGTTTGTTTTGGGTTATCAGTCCCAAAGCCACTCAGTCTGTGATCGCCTTATGAGCCCCTTATGTTCTTTTTGTATAACTGCTTGATTAGCTTCTTTCTGCTGGACTTCATCCCACAGTATAATAGCTTTCTGCTGATTCTGTCTCATTTCCCCCTGCAATCTACATATGATAGATTCTGTACTTAATAAACTTGCTTGGTATAATTCATCTGCTTATGCAAGACTTATTGATTCCAAACTTTCCTATCTTGTTTATTATTCTCTCATCTTCTGGACCACCTTTCCAGGAACTTATTACTAAAGAATGACCAGCTGATCATATTTAGCCTTTTGAGAAACTGCCAAGCCATTTTCACAGTGACTAGACCCTTATATAGTTTTACCAAAATGTGTTGAGGAACTGTAATTTTTAAGTAAGATAGCTAAGGGAAACATTACAAAATTGGCAGCACTATCCACATTGATTGGGAATTGAACATTCTAAGCAAAATCTATGAACTAAATTTCTGAAAAAAAAGCTGCACGTACATGGAGCATTCTTCAGAAGCTAATTGACTAATTAGAATTTTGATAGTTGTAGAAAAAATGGATTTGCAGTTTCAGAGCCAGGTACTTTTGGACTATTTTGGTACTTCTGTATGTGACCTAAAATCCTGGTGACTGATAAATGAACATTATCTTCCACCAACCCAAAAACTTAAAATGTCTTCATATAGCATCTAGGGACTACAGCAGAGGTTTTCTGGCTTTGGTATAATTCATGTGCTTAAGATAGTCATTAATGTATTTGAAAAAAATCTTGCTTTATGACTCTTTTGTTCTGTTACCATACAAACTTTATGTAGCTATTTCCAAGTTGGAATATGGAATATAGAGTATCTTAAATATGTCTGGGCCAAGGTCACTCACATTTGGCTTCAGTATATCATTTGAGATAAGATTTATGTTTTGTACACTGATAACAGTAGAGTAGGTAAAAAGGCACTAGCAAACAAATGTGCCTGGTATGTTTGAGAAACAACAAAAGGACCAAGGCAGAATAAGGAAGGGGTAGAATTTAAGGAATATCAGGGCCTAAGAGCATGTAAGGACTTTAAGCCATAATAATAATCATGATTATTAATTACACTGTGCTATGAGAAACAAATGAGTAGATTTTCAGCACATATATTCTCATTTTTCATTTATTTCAAAAAATTGAAATACATAAAACGTGAAAATAAAACTGGCTGGCTGTGATGGTAGATGCTGTTAGGATTTGCTGACAGTGCAGAGAGAGGCAGGCAGATCTCTACATTCAAGGCCAGCCTGATCTACAGAGTGAATTCCAGGACAGTTAGGACTACACAGAGAAACCCTGCCCCCATTCCAATGAGGGGAGGGGCTGGCAGGCAGGCAGGCAGGCAGAAAGGAAGAAGAAAAAAGGAAGAAAGAATGAACTGAGTAAGCAAGGTCATAACAGGCATTTAGGAAGTTACTATTTAAAAAAAAAAAACAAAACAAGATATTGTGATAGCATAACATCTGATAGCACTAAAGATGGTGAAAACTAATTCTAGACACACTGAGAATACAAATTTTCTGGCATAATAAATGCAAATATGAGAAAAATTGATTTCAAGATTTTTTGCCTAAACAACTGACCTGATAATGTTTCCATTAACCAAGAAAATCAAATGAATCGAGAAGAATAGGAAAAAAGTCTTTAGATTAAAAAATGTGTAATTTGGGATTGATATTATATATCCAAGACATATCAAATAAGTTACTAGGAGTTCATAGGGACAACAGTAAATTTGGGAGTGGTTTAAAGCAATTAAATTAACAAACAGAGAAGAGGAAGGGGGACAAATGGCGGGAAGAGAGTGGCAGGGAAAGGGAGAGTACCTGAATATGAGCAACTTAGGATAGGAATAATTCCAGTTGATACAATCTCAGCATTCAGAAGACAGAGGGAGGATACCCACAATTCTAGGGCAGGCTGTGTCAGATATAATACACCAGTCCAGTTTGTACTACACAGAGAGACTCTGGCTCAAAACTAAAAAATAAACAAACAAAAAAAAATAATTCTAGAAGATTTCTAGGGAAATAATAACTTAAGTTCAGTGAAAGAAGGTCTGAAGACCAAGGACAAGAGTCAGCAATTATTTTAAGTGGCAGTGGTAAGTCAGGGAAGAGCAACAATTTTGATGGGATGGTGGGACTTCAACTGTGGCTTAATGCAGTTCATACCAAATGAGGCAAAGTCATGTATAGCACTAGGGACAAGACATTATTGCCTTCAGACATAAATACACACTTCATAACTAAGAGACAAAAAAAATCAAGGCTAAATTTCACCAACTGTACAGAAAGTAGAAGGATCAAAGAAAGGTGTTATACATATCAACAAACAGCAAACTTAAGGAAGAAATTCTACAAGGAAAAAAGGGCCAAGTATTTTCAGAAAATATATTTTAAGATGAAAAACAAGAAATCAGGGCAAAGCAAAACTAAAGGAACTATACTCACTAAAAACCATTAGATTACATCTCTAAAGCTAACCATCAAGGTTTATTCCCTTATTTGGCCACTTGCTTCTCCTGAGGCTGACTACCAAGGTCCAATTTTCATCAAAGTATTGAAGTCCAGCAATCACAAGTTCCCTTTGGCTGCAATAATTAACATGCCTAAGCAAAATTAAACATCTTGTATTAATTGACAAATATGCTTCCCCCTCTGCCTTGCCTCTACCTCTTGTCTTGTCATTTATTCCATGACCTTTGTCTCTAAGGGGCAAATAAATTTCCTTTGTGCTGAGAAATTGGTCTTGGAGTGCCTTGTGCCCACACAAGTCCCTTCAAAAATAAAGAACTACAGAAAGTGGTAAGAAAAAGAAATGAAATTTAAAAACAATTAAGAAACATACCATAAGCTACAGGATTAGCTTAGTCATGTCATAATTACCTGGCAACTTCAAGCTTAGACACAAGCACTTTAAGAAAAAAAAAAAAAAAAAAAGGAGCAAGATTTTCAGATGAGGGAGGAAACCAGTCAGAAGTCAAATACAAACAATGCCTAGCAAAGCAATACTAATACCATGGGTTGAGGAAATGGGTCAGGTGGTTCAGTACTTATCTAGCAAGTACGAAGCCCTGAACTCAATCTGTAGGCAGAAAGCCCTGGGTTTGATCAATGGAAACTGTGATAGAGCACAGCTATCCTCCCACTATTCGTGAATATGTCTTCAGTCAGAATTCAAGGCTGGTCTGGTATGCATGATATCCAGAAAAAAACAAAAAAGGAAAGCCTGGGAAATTTTGAGTATTTATTGGACATCTAATGATATTAAGAAAATACGTGATCAGCAAAATGGCTCAGCAGATAAAGGCCTTTTGTGAAAGCCTAGAATTGAGTTCTATCTTTAGAACATTGTAAAGATAAAAGGACCTAGAACTTCACAAAGTTGTCAACTTTGTCCTTTACAGCACACCATGGTATTCAAACCTACATATATTATGTGTATGCACACACATTCATACACAGACCTGGTGCTACAGAAACTTCTGCCTATATATTCCAAAAATAAATATAAAATGCCAATTTTAAGTACACAATGGTAATGTATGCATGTCTAGAAAACAAAGGCAACTCCAACATTTACACTGAAATGTCTATGAATAAAATTACATGGTGTGACATGTGTGCTAGAAAATAATCTTGAGTCATATTTGAAAAGCATGAAAACTGCCCCAAAATTATGAATTGTTAAAGCTGCGCATCAGACACAGGGACTTATTAATACGATTATTGCTAATTTATATATATTTCAAGTTTTTTTTAGTCTTAAATGTTGAAAATGGTAGTAAAAAAAATATTTAGCTGGAGAGAAGAGAACTTTCTGTGCTAACAGGTAAATCCCCTCAGAAGTGGAACATTCTATTTTTTCTTTACTTCAATCCAACAGAGGAATATATGCCCTAAACACTGAAAAAAAAGAATCAGTTTTATTAGAATCTCATACTGGGAGAGAAATTTTCTGGCCTAGTAACAATTACAAGGATAATAGATTATTTCATACCCTGACTCTTGGGGTTATACACTTATTTGTGCTGTATAGTTTAGTAAAATCAATAATGTAAACAGATTTCCTGTTGGTTCAACAAACATATTTTTTTGCATAGTTACCTATGATATGAAAAAATTGGACCAAAATTAAACTTGTCTTAAAACATTCTTCACAAAGTAGATACAATCGTATCTAATAACTATTTCCACCCTAAAATTTAGAAGCATAAAACAAATATGACATTATCTTAAACTGTAGATTGCTTAAAAAAAATCTACTTTGAAAAAAATCTACTTTAAACTAGACTTATTAGATCCCAAATTAATCTGTAAGCCCCCCAAAACTGTAGCTTCCTGGGATTCTGGGAGTTATATTTCTCAAAAGAATAATACCCTCCCAAGGACCAAGCAACTTACTGTGATTCTAGGAAGTATACTTTTTAGAAAATAACAACAAAGCCTTATGGGAAAGTATGGTGTACTATAGATTTTGTTCATACAGGCCCCACCAACATATGTCTGGAGGCCACAAACTGGAATGCTTCCAGGTTGTGGTCCTGACCAAATTCTGTCTTGATCAGTACTTAAAATTTTAATAAAGCTTTTTTACATTTGGCTAAAATGGTGGAACTAGTTTTTCAGGATTAACAAACTCAAGTGGATTCTCACCAATACCAAGCTATTCAGAGTATTGTTATACACAGATAAGGCTCTACTGGGAGCTCTTCCAGGTGTCTTTCCATATTTACCTAAGGCCAATTAACTATCAAAATAGATTCTGTTAATATGGTAGAACTGTAAGACAACAAATTTCTACTTGTTTTTAGTAAAATCAGTTTAGGTGACCAAATCCAAAGACAAAAGACAAGAAAAGTACTTCACCAACAAGGTGCTCTTGAAAACATATCAAAATAATTTAAATGAGTGAACACAGGGAACTATAAAAATTATAATTATTTGAAAGTAAATGTTGGATATTTTCTATGGGTTTATCAAGTTTTGATGCGACCAATTCTCATCATCATGCCCTTCTCTTTTCTGCTTTACTTGAAGAAATCTTATCTAGATTCATATTAGTTTCCCTCCTCTATTAGTTTCAACTCTTTTTAGCCATTACTCATTTTGTAATCAGAGTAAACTTCCAAAGGTAGAATATTTTGCAAATTCTTTTTAAAATCATGTTGACAGTGACCAATTCACTTTACAAACAAATACACAGATTCATCTCTCTCTAAAAATATGTTTATGACCTCAATCTCATTAAACAATTCTAGCAAAATTAAATTATTCTCAGTAAACAAATGACTTGCACATAGGAAATGGTACCTAAGTGATTTACATGTAGATCTTGGTTTTCTCCAGAACAGACTCTTAACATTTATTCAGCATTGTCTTTCAATATATGGGCAAGATAGAGTCATAACATTTTGTAAATTAAAAGGGCATTTGGCAATGGATTAGAAAATATTGGGCAATAAAAGATAGGTTCATCATTCACGGTAAATTCTGAATAAATGGTAAAATCATAGTATGATCAAAACTTTTATTATTTACATTACTTAAATTAGAATCTAGAATACTTTTCATTATGTTGTATATTCCATCATGTTGTATTGTCCATTTCAAGAGTCATGCCAACTGTTACCTCTTTCAGCAAACCTTCTGTCCATAGAAATCCTCAGGTGTACTTAGGTACTATTTTATATCTCAAAGCACTTTATACACCTGTATTTTATTTTTGCAAGTGAATTATGGTTATTTATATACTATTAACAAAGGTATATAAAACAATTTATAAAGCTATAAATTCTGAGTTTTCATATGCAGGTGCATGTATCAAAGATAGAATAGCATAAAACAGGTTCTCCCTCAATGAACAAATCCTAGCTTTGCAGGACTACAGCAACCTCAAATCACAGTTAGTGTGATTGGTCCTAAGTAAGTTTCTGCTTCATGCCTTCCAAACAAATGATAACTAAATAAAAACCATTAAAATTTATCTAGATTTTAAAAAACAGGGCTTGGCCATTAGGATGTATCTGCCGGGTATATTCTGGTCTAAAGAAAGTCATTTTATACTAACTAATAAATGGTTTCTTTTCATGTAAATGGTGTGGCTCCAACTGATGCTGCTGATGCCTGATACTAATCTTATCTAAGTATCCAGTAAATTGCACTTTGTACAATCTTAGATCTGCTGTCTCTTCTTTTACCTTAAAGCACTTTTGGAGAAAAACATAAACTAAACTTGAAGCTTGTTTTCAAACACTGAACAAACCAAACTTAGGTTATTACTTGGTAAGGATATAACAAAAAATAACATCCATAAACTGACATGTTCCCTTTGGAAAGAATTAAGAGTTCATAATGAAAAGAAATTAAGAAGCAGTTGAGTAATTTAAGACAAAAAGAAAAGTAAAAATTTAAAACAATGCAAATGAGGAGATAATACTTAAGAGCACAAATTTCTGAAATTCCTGAAGAAAAGATAGGCCATTTATGTTAGGATTCTGTGAGGATCTGGCATGGTACAAATACTAATTACCCTAATTATGTGGCAGCGGATTTCTATGAATGCAGAGACCTCCTGGGGAACACAGTGGAGGCCGAGAGGGTAGCAAAAGACACTTTAGAAGCTGACTTTTAAAAGGAGAGAGAGAGAGACGAGGAGGGAACAAAGGAAAAAGAGATTCAAAGGTGGAAATCTTCCTTTAAATGGGGCTTGAAGTCGGAATTCAGAGGAGGGTGTGACTTTAGATACTGATGATTCATGTGATGTTAACTCATTTGTGTATATATATTTATATATATCATACTTTTTAAGGTAATGCAGTTAAAATATAATGACACTCAAAGAATGAGAAATTTTCTCTTTCAGTTATGGCTTTTGGGCACAAAGATGTGATGGTGCTTCGTGATTTGCAACTTCAAGCTATTTAATCTAAAGAGGAAGGACGAATAAGAACAAAGTATAATGATACATATATATCATTACAAAGCCCAATATTTTGAATGCTAACTTAAAAATTACTTTTAAAATTATAATTAATGCTAAATAGGAATAATGTTTTAAAACTAAAATATACATCTACCTCCATTAGATGGGGAATCTACCTAACCTTGGTGCAAATCCACCTTTGCTACTTCCTATGGACCCTCTCAACCCTCCCTTCTAGACCTACCCTATTCCTTTGCGTTACCATCTAATATTCAGAAACAAAATCTCTTTAAGACTCCCAGCGACCAAACTGGTTGGAAGTCAGGTAAGCAATCATACTACGTTTCCTGTCCTCCACTATGACATTCCTTTTTCACCCACTCATCCCTATAGAAGACAGCTCTCAGCTCTCAGGTGTCCCTCTTTCCACCCCAAGTAACCTTCTCACACACAACAAATGGAGCAAGAATCCCAGGATATAATATTTTTCAGTGTGGTCTCAAAATAAAAAACAAACAGGATAAAAATGTGGTCATTTACACAATGAAATACTATTCATCTACTAAAAATAAAATTATTAAATTTTCAGATAAAGAAGTGAAGCTTGATTAAAAAAAAAAAAAACAAAAAACAAACATCCTGAGTGAGGTAGTTAAGATCCCATAAAACAAATATTTCGTGTTTTCTGTGATATGTGTTATTAAACCTTGGATATGAGTGTTGCAATCTATATAACTACAGAGGTTAGTTACAGAGTAAGGTATGAGGTGGGAGGGGAGATCTCCTAAGGAAAATAGGATATGTACTTAGAGAAAGTCATGAGGGAGACTGGTATGATAGGACTAAAGAAGAAAGAAGATGGATGAGATGAGAAAGGAAGGAAATACCAGGAGCAAAAACTAACACAAAGGGCAATTGAAGGGTCACGTAGAATCTACTACTATAGAAGCTTCTTAAAATATATACACATATGAAAGAAATCTAACTGGAGTTACCAAATAACACAAGAAACAATGCCCAAGTTGCCATCAGTGAAACTTCCGGTGACTGTAATGGATTAGTTACATCTATGTGACTCTGGCCAAAGGTAGAGATACCACCACCACTGCCAAATCTCAAACTATTGCTATGCCTGCTGCCTACTCTCTACAAACTGATAGCAACTGCCTGCACTGCACATGGAAAAGTCGAGCAGGTGCCTAACTAGCGTCTTACTCACTAGTGATTAGTGTTCTGGAATGAAAAAGTACTTTGCCCACCAACACAGAACAAACTAACTACCAACTCAGCTATAAATCCTGTAAAATAAAGAGAAAGAAAGAAAGAACATGTATTCGGGTGAGTATAGAGGTGGGGAGAATCTGGAAGGAGTTGGTCAAGGAGAAAGAATGAAAATATATTTTTAGAGTCACAATTATTTTAATAAAATTATTTTAAAATTTTAAAACACAATAAATAATATGAACTTATCACTTTTAAAAGGTCTGCAGGCTTCAGATATTTCAGAACTGTGTACACACTGTTGAATAAATTCCTTCAAAACTGCTTACTTGGTTTAATAATGTCAACTTACATTTTCTCTAATCTAGAAGTCAATAGACTAAATATCCAAGTCTCATGCTTCATAAAATTTCCACTAAGTTTTGTCATTCACCTCCATTAAAAATATACACAAAGAAGCTAAAAGGTCTACAAATTAGCTTTTTAAAAACATCTGATAGTCTGGGGACAGGAGAGATGGCTCAGTGGTTAAGAGCAGAGCTGCTCTGCTGGAGGACCTGGGTTTAAATCCCAGCACCAACATGATAGCTCACCATTTCCTGTAACTCTTGTTCCAGGGATCTGACACACTCATACAGACATATATGTGGAAAAAACACAAATGTACATAAAATCAAAATAAGTAAGTTTTAAAAAAAAAAAAAAAAAAAAATCTGCCTTGATGTAGTGGGGAGTGGCTTGGCCCTGTCCCAAATTTGTATGTCAGCCTGAGTTGACTCCCATGAAAGGCTTTAGATTCTACAAGGAGTGGGGGGGGGGGGGGTTGGGGGAGAGCTGAAGAAAGGAATAGAAGGAGAAAAGTGGTTGGTATGTAAAATAATAAAATAATAAAATCTGATAGCCAACTACCAAAATCAAAGCACAAAAAGTAGTAGTTATACATTGGGGGCAGTCTCCAGTTTTGTAGCACAGACAAAAAATTTGACTTGAGATCCCTGTGATCCATTTCTCCCTTCCTCACAGCTGCTGCAATGATATCTGGGATAATAATTTTAAATGATTAATACATTCTGTAATAGGATCTCTTTAAAGTATAAAGAATTGGCATATATTTTATTTTACCAACAAACAGTAAATAAACAGTTTTCCTTTATTCTCACTTAGAGTAGTAAGTAGGCATTTGATAGAACTCATTTTATATAAATATTTTGTCTAAGAAGGTTTAAAATTCTTTGTTGTAAAGGAACCTAATATAATATTTCACAAATAAGAATCTGTACCATTCTATTTTTGCTTGAAGAAAGACACATAATATCAAAAAATCAAGAGTCAGCTATGCAAAGATTTTTGAGTATTTCTATTTTTCAGATTTCAGTCTAGAACTCTTATAGTTACTTAGCTGAGCAGATGGCTCAAAAGGATAAATATTTGTAGCTTAACATTTTAAATAAATACTATATCCTTCATAGTAACTTACTTTATGAGGAAAAAGTCTTCTGTGACAACAAACTGTTCTTATGTAACTATTTTGGGAACAGAAGTCTGTTCCATTTTGACATACTAAACTGAAACAGAAAAAGGTGTTTTAATTATCTATGCTTTACTTTCTAATTTGAATTTGGGGTTACTCTTTGGGATAATATTAAAGAATGACTTTTAAAAACTTAACAATTATTTTATCACTACTACTGATTCATGATTTGTTACTTTCTTATAATAATCAGCCTTATGTTTTAGGGAAATTTCACCATTTTAAATGTTTCCTAGAATACCAGTAGTCACTTGGAAGTGGTCTCAACAGCCAGAGTTCTGACTCCACAACAGCTAATCCATAGGCGACATCTGCGGTAGTTACTGTTTGTCATTTGACAGGATCTAGAATCACCAGAAGATGGGCTAAGGGACATACAAAAAGACTATCTTGATTATGTCCATATGTTAATTAATGTGAGAAGATTCATCTTCATTGTAGGAGGGACATCAAATTAGGTAATGAATCCTAGACTATATAAAATGGAAAATGGAGAAAGCAAAGA
Source organism: Phyllotis vaccarum (assembly GCA_033318265.1). Taxonomy (NCBI): domain Eukaryota; kingdom Metazoa; phylum Chordata; class Mammalia; order Rodentia; family Cricetidae; genus Phyllotis; species Phyllotis vaccarum. The sequence goes on from JARWLC010000006.1 coordinate 69,331,833, forward strand.
GCATGGGCATGCATTCATTGATGCCTTGACTTCCCCACCATGATGCACTATACCTTGAACTATGAGCCAGAATAAAACCACCAACCTAACTACTTTCCTTTCTTCCTTAAATTGTTTTTGTCAGGGTCTTTTACCACAGTAAGGAGAAAGTAATTAAGACATCTTCTCTGGTTTATAACTTGCTTCTGGCTCTATTTCACACAAATTCCTGGCAAAATCTTACAGAGAAACAACTGAATTATTGCTTTACACAAAAAGATATCTGATTAACAATCCTATTAGTACCTTGCATCTATATTTGTATGTTTGTGTGTGTGTGTGTGTGTATGTGAGTGTTGTACATCACATACACACATATATGGGGGGGGGGTTGATGTTTTTAAGACAAGCTGCAGATGATCTTGAACATCTGATCATCCTGTCTCCACTCTCAGTGCTAGTATTACAGGCCATCGTGACCAGTTATGGTGTTGTGGAAATTGAACCTTAGATGTGTTCCATGCTAGATTAACTGAACTATATCCCTGGTACAGGGCATTCTATCCGGGCACCCCTTGCAGGAGGGGGTGAGAAGACACAGAGTCTAGGTCACAGAGTCCAGGGGACAGGTGAGAAACAGACATAGACTGAAACAACAGACTCACAGACTCTTATTGAGGATGTGGGGCAAAGCTATATACCTATATCCCATCCCAATTTCCCAATGGCTCCTTAGATGTGTTGTCTTCACCAGGTGCAGCAGCAGACTACAAGCTGGCTCAGCAGGAAACTAATATACATGCCTACACACATTACCAGGAACAGGTTACCAGGCTGTGGTACTCCTACCCCTTCCCCTCCCATGTCCTGCATATCCCCAGCTCTATTTTGATTTATTTATGTTTCCATTATACTCAATTCAAACTCTGTAAAAGTCAACTAGTTTTGGCATGCTGCTGAAGACAGGTATTCAAAAAAATACCATAAAATTATTGAAATTATCTCTGAAAAATATTTTAATGTTTTATAAAGTTTTCTAAATTTCCTGTTTCAAAGTATTTCACAGCACCCCTAAATCTAGAGATGCTAAGGACAGTTCTATCTACTAAGTTAGTTTTATGTTCTAAGAACTAACACACACACACTTTAATTTTACTCCTAGCCACAATTATTAAGGATATGGATATACCTCTTGGGCTACATAAAGTTCTAAAAGTTTAGAATCATATTGGGCACCACCTCTACTCTTGTTCCCTACTCCACACTGATATTCTTACGGTACTGGCTTTTTTGTTTGTTTGCTTTATATCATTAACTATGGAAAATCCATCTCTATAAAGATATGTTGTCATCATATGCTGCAATCCAATGTCAAACTGAATTAACCTGAACCAGGACTTTGTCTGACAGATGTGATGATTTCATTATAAGTTACACTGTGCAGCCCATGGTAATATTTTAGAGCTGTGGTAGGGTGAATATATTGTGTGGGAAATGTGGCTCTTAATGATGGTTTCTTGTAAAAAAAGAAAGAAAAAACCTGCTAAAATTAGCTTTGTAATGAATTTCACTCAATTCCACTCCATTTCATCGCATTCATGAAAACATCAAGACAACAGATTAAAATTCTTTACTATTATTAAATTTAGACTACTTGAATAATATAATGCTAAATGCACTCAATAAGAACTGAGTAGCCAAGGTATATTAGCATTAACTTTAGATATTAACAAGTATATTGATTTTTTCCTTTTATATTATCTACAAAAATCAAAGAATTTTTTATCTATAATCTAAAATAGTGACATGTTTATAACTATGGACTGCAATTATTTGGAAATCATCAATTATGAATATATTCCACTATTTGATTTGCTTGCAATCCTGCAGAAACAGCTCAGAAAACTGGGAAAATGTTCATATCAAACATAAATTTACTAGCATGTATGTATCAAGTACTTTATTATCTGAAACAAATAATGAGTTGACAACACTCATAACACTTAGAAAGATAAAAACTAAATGACAATGAATTATACTACAATTAGGGCCAACAGACCAGTTATAGAGATTGGCCATTATACAGGAAGTGTAATTACACAGACCCTACTGGAATAGGTGAATGGGATCCATAAACACAGTCATATGGAAAGGTTGCAAGAAAATATTTCAGACATAAGAAGGCAAGATTGAAAGATAAATAAATAATAATTTAAAAGATAAAATAGGGTTTGGGGCTTGTTATTCGGTAAAGAAAGTGCATGTAACTTGTGTAAATAGAATGAAATAAAAATGGTAATAAAATGTCAGAGAAGATCACAAAACATAGTGTAACTAGTATATCTTTAATAAATTATAAAGTCACTAAATGATTTTAAAAAAAGAAATGTCATGGTTTCATTTCCTGTTAGTAAAAGGTTTCTTTGGCTGTGTTGTAGAGAGAGTAGACTAGCAAATGATAAAAGAGTAGAAAGAAGTATTTACAAATTCTATAATAGTTTAAGCTACAAGTGACAGTCATCTGAACCAATGTGGTAGCAGATGGCATAATACAGGGAAGCTCAATATAATTCTGAAGATGAAACTGATATGATTTACTAATGTTTTAGAATGAGTAGTTATGGTAAAAGTAGAGAAAGAGACCAAGAAAACTAAAAATATTCTAAGTTTGAAATTGAGTTTTTGAGAAAATTCTTGTTCCATTGTTTTTTTTAAATTTGAAATTGGGTAAACTATGGAGGAAGAGGTAGGAAATAACTAGGATTGAAGAAATTACAAATAAAAAAGATTGCTAAACAAACAAAAGAAACTGAAAACTGAAGCTGCCTGCTTAAAAATAATTTAATATACACTTTACATATTTTTAAAGTATACTCATTGTTTACAAAGATGTTGCCATACTATTTTTGTATATAAGTGTTCCAAACTATGTCTATCATGTGCATGAGAATTAGTTGATTTGAATATTAATGAGTTAATTCTAATACACTTATCTCAGTCTATAATTGTATAAAAATTATTATTACTTGATTAGTATATGCTTTCCCCATTAGTACCTAGGCTATGAGATGAGAAATCATGTTATTCTTTGATTACTACAGTGCTCAAAATCTTTACTAAATGCCTTAGTTAAGGATTCTATTGCTGTGATAATACACCATTAGCAAAACAACTTACGGAGAAAAAGTTTACTTCATATTACAACTCTCAGAACACACCCCATCACTGAGGGAAGTCAGGTCAGGAACTCAAGGTAGGAATCTGGAGGCAGGAACTGAGACGGAGTCCATGGAGGAGTGCTTTTTACTGGATTGCTCAGCATGCTTTCTTATACCATTCAAGAATGGAACCATCTCCAATGATCTGTGCCTTCCCATAATTGTCAATCAAAAAAAAAAAAAAAAATACCTTGAAGCCATGCCTAAAAGCGTTCAACATTTTCTCAATTAAAATTTTCTCTTCCTGCCTTAATACAACAAGTGCTGAGTATTGATATCCATGTTTTATTGATGCCCGTGGACACTGGCCCTTTTCTGAACAGAACTCGGGAAGAGTAGATGGGAGAGGGGATGAGAGAAGAGAAAGAAGGAAAAGCTGTAGTTGGGAAGTAAAATAAATAACTTTAATAATAATCTGAAAATTTCCCTCTTTTCAAATATATCTATGTTTGTATCAAATTGGCAAATACCAAACACCAGTGTAAATAAGTAAATGAATAAAAATCAGTAATATGATAAAGAAACTAACATAAAAAGAGACTAACATAACAGCCATTTTAAAATCAGTAAAATTTAGCACTTATAAAATCACATATTTTATTGCATTTATATAAATACGTATTAGGTCTCTTATTACCTGAAAATAGCTCCTAAACTTGGGGAAGAAAAATATTAATTCTATCAAGAAATAAGAGTTGTCTAAATGCGAAACATTTATTAAGTATATGGTTATTGAACATTCTATTTAAGAAAATATGCAGGATGCTCAAAATTAAATCAGTAAATATTCCTCTTAAGAAGCCTACAATGAATGGAGAAATACTTTACTGGATACATACTGAATAAGTACTATGTATACAGTTTAGCTTAAAGGCATTTCTTCGAACAAAAGCCTTAAATTAATTTCTTAAAATATTTATAGTAACTTAACACTGTTTTCTTCATTTGTTTAAGTTTTATAGCTTTTCATTTCTTCCAAATAAACACTGGTACATTAACTTTTTGGTCTACTGATATGTCACTGTACCCAATTTTATTCAGTAGAGGTATAATGCCAGAAAAGCATACATATTAATAACAAAATTCACATGAAAAAACACAAATAATTTAATAATATTTATTGTTGCATAAACATCTTTAATTTTTGTTGTTTGTGTCTTTTCTCCAATATAGGGCTCACTTTGTAGCACACGAGTGACCCAACAACCTGGCTTGATAGACTCTTTTCTGTAATTCATAGAGAACATCTGTCACTGGTTGTAATTAGAAAGATTCACTTCTGACCTTTTCTGTCATATGATAAAAGCAACAACATTTATGACTAATATAAATGAGATGCTAATTGTAAATGCACACTGAACAAGCATAGGTGTTACTCCATACTCAATACTTAATTTTAAATGAGCCTAATTTAGAAGTTAAGAGAGAAAAGTTGAGTGTATAACAAAGATTATAAGTTTCAGCTTTCTGTAAGAAATTGTGTGGTATGCTACACTTAATTGCATTCAGGAACTCTCTAACTTTGTTTTGTTTTTAACCACACTGAGAAATCAAACCCTACGCCTCCCCTCATCCAGGGAACTCTTACACTAAGCTTTGTTCCTTGGCATCTATGCAAAGTTCTTAAGTTTTACATTGTCCATTGATTTTCATAAGAAAGTTCGCACATGATGGCTACACACAGGTTTTTGTTGTTTGTTTGTTTTAGTTTTGATTTTTAGAGACAGGGCTTCTCTATGTAGCCCTGACTGTCCTGAAAGTTACTCTGTAGACCACCAGGCTGGCCTCTATCTCACTGAAATCCCCTTGCCTCTGTCTCCCAAGTGCTGAGATTAAAGGCGTGGACCACTACTGCTCAGCCTCTTTTTACCACTTTAATTCAATACAGCAAAGAAAAATATTTTTAGAAGTACTACAGATTTCAGTAAAATCTGTCATTTCTATACACAATTAGTATGATTTGTTTTCAACTTCTAAAAATATCATTATATTCCTCTTCTATTAATTCTCACTGAAAATGACAATTAGTTAAGAATTAAGATCCTTTTTATCTTTTCCCAAAACTCATACATAAGACTATGATTAGAGAAAACTGTAATTTTCAACTTGTAAGACAAACTGAAGCACATTCTAAGACAAAGACTATGTTGTGACCAAGGTGTAGTTAACACTGAAGCTGTAGGTATGTATTATATAACACATATATAATAGTAACACTTCTGATTTATACACCACAGTAATATATATTTTAAATGCTATTGATATAAATTCTAAAATAAAATTAATTGCTTTTTATTGAAGACTTTATACCAAAACTTCTGACCAACTGGACTAAAGATGCTAAATTTTTAGACTGACTAAAACAATTTAAAGATGTCCAATTTTTTTGTGGTATTCATAGTGTATAATATACAAAAAAAGAAAAAGCATGGAAGGCTCAGTGGTTAAGAGAACTTGCTGTTCTTCCAGAGGACTACAGCACCACATAGTAGCCCCAAATCACCTATAATTCCAGAAGTGATCTGACTTCTGTGGGCACTGCACTCACATGATGTCCATACAAATATGAAGGCAAAAATTCATACACATAAACTAAATAAATACAGAAACATTTTTTAGAAAGTGACCTCAGTGATTGGGAATGAAGAGGTGAAAACAACTCCTTCTTTCAAGTCTTTAGAGTCAGAGGGCACAGGGGAAGGCCAGCTAGAGCATGGCTGACTTATCGATAAAACTGAATTAGAAGTTTAACTGCTGCTCTAAATCCTATGACAAATTACTCAAAACTCTCCTGCTAAGACACCTCACAGATCCATTGATTTTACCAAGAACTCATAAAGCAAATCTTGGTGATCAGTAGATAATAATAAGGTTTGGTCAAGGACCCCCCCCTAGGAGAAGGCTGAAGCGATTTCACTGCCGTATTCATTCAGTCTAGGGGGAAGATAAGAACAATACTTACAGTGTTTCAGAATACTTTTTAAAACTAGGATTTCTGATTGCATAGAAAAATGATAATGATGTTACTTCTAGTTAACAACCTATTAATTCTTAGTAGCCAAAAGATTAATAACACTTATATATTTTATGTTCTTAATGTATATGTTCGATCAACATTGAATCTAAATTTAATAGTTAAAACTTAAAAGTTTCATTTGAAATTAATGTACCAAAAATGTAAAAATTTTAGACATTGCATTATAAGTCCTTGAACATCCAAACAACACTGAATCTATCTACTGGAGTATGTTTCCACACCCTTAGAAAATCCTGAAAATATGGATAGTGGAGAGGGCACAAGGTCCTTGCTCTCACAGATAAACACTAGAGAAACCAGGAATGTTAAGCATGCATGGTTGTCTCCTCAAAAGAGAAAATATAACCCATTTTCTACCTGGAATACTGGAAGTGGATGAAGTTAATAGCTGGTGATCTGTGCTATCTGTAGGGCCAGGCCAGACCTGAATCACCTAGACTTACTATGTTTGTTTGTTCCAGACTCTTCCTCCTTGACCTTTATCTTAAACATTTTCTCTCAGTTAATAAAACCCATCCTTATGGAAAATGTCTTGTACTTTGTAACAGCCTCTGTGCTATATGTAGGGTCAGGCCACTCCTTATTCCCACAGACTTTTACGTTTATCTCAGTCATTCTCTCTAGCCCTTCCTAATGCTGTGATCTTTTAATACACCTCATGTTGTGGTGATCCCAAACATAAAATTATTTTCATTATTACTTCATAATTGTAATTTTACTACTGTTATGATTCATAATGTAAATACTTTTGGAAGTCTGTTAAAGGGGTCGTGATCCCAGGCTGAGAAACACTGCCCTAGACTCTTACTTTGGGCAATGTTTAACTAAACAGAACCAATCTTTATGGAAGAGGCCATATGTACTTTGTAAAGAGTTTCAATGTAAACATGTCTTAGGCTTCATTGTACACATGGGAATGAATTAATTATTATCAGGAATCTATTTTTCAAAATTGTGCTGTGCTTAAGTATAGCTAAAAGAAACCATCTGATGTTAGATTCTAGAAGTTTGAATCAGCAACTGAGATTGACACAATTGGACATTGACATTTGCAGGAATTCCCAAAGGCTAATACCAAACTCTATAATTCAATACCTTTTCCATGTAACTAAGCATGATAGTAAAAAAAATCATGTATTTTTTTGACAATTTCATAGGATGAACACTTACTTTTTTCTGGAAATTTTAACTTTATCTTATGGCTTTTGTGCCTTTTGTTAAATTACAAACATTCATATTTAAAATTAATGTACTTAATAGTTTATTTGTGGGATATACAAATTTCTAATATCTAATCTTATACTTTGGATTCATAATTAAATGAAGTAGTACAAGAACTTAAGCACTGTGATATGACAGTAGCTGATGCAATAAATGAAATATTTGTCAAATTAATTGATAAGATAGAATATATAGCTTAGATAAGTTAGACAAAGGGATAATTCCTGTCATCAATGAGATAAGTAAAATTTCTTCATCCTCATCATAAGTACAATTTTAAACAAAAACTGTTTACTTCAGATTTTCAGAACAAGCTGACTACAAGGAGAAAAACTGTATAAAGAGTAATTGCAGATAGGAGTAAGTACTACATACAATAATTTTATTACCCAAGAAAGATACCAACTTTTCTTTCTAGCAAATTCCTTCCCCTAGAAAACTACGGATAGGTTGATGAAATCAAAATTAGGTTATATAGCCTTCCTGCTCTCCATTCATATCTTTCCAGGCTTACTCTAAATCTTGTAGCAGCCTGCTTGCAAGGACCCTTCCTCAGACTTCCTCAGTTACTGGAGCTCTACCTTTTAAATCAACACCACTATTCCTCAAACTATTCTGCAAAATACAAACTGAAGGAACATTTCCTAACTCTTTTTACCAAGCAAAAACCTCACAAAATCTAACAACAAAAATTGATCCCTTTTAAACATAGATGCAAAATTTCCCCCAAAAGATTTCCCACCATGATCAAGTTGGCTTCATTTGAGAGATGCTGGGATAGTTCAACATGGTTAATCAATAAATGTAATTCACCACATAAAGAAACTGAAAGACAAAAACCATTTTATCGATGGGGGAAAAAAGCCTTTGACAAAATCTAACATCCCTTCATGATAAAAGTTTCAGAGAGCCTAGGGATACAAGGGTCATGCCTCTACATAATGAAGGCAATTTTCAACAAGCCTACAGACAACATCAATCTAAATGTAGAGAAAGTCAAAGCATTTTTGCTAAAATCAGAAATAAGGCAAAGCTGTCCACTATCTCTATATCTATTCAATATAGTACTTGAAATTCTAGCTAGAGCAGTAAGACAATTGAAGGCAGTCAAGGGAGAGACAAGTGGAAAGGAAGAAGTCAAAGTATCTTTATTTTCAGATGGTAAGATTTTTATACATAAAAGACCCTTTTTAAAAAAATCTACTAAGAAACTTCTAAAAAAGCAGAATACAACATTAAGACTAAAAACCCAGAAGCTTTCCAATAGACAATGACAAACAGACTAAAGGAAACAAAACCTTTCACAATAGCCTCAAAAAAAATTATCATGGGATAATTTTAGCCACCCAAGTGAAAGGCCTGTATAATAAAAACTTTACTGCATTGAAGATGACACCAGAAAATGAAAAGAGCTCCCATGCCCATGAATTAGTATAATGAATACTGTGAAAATGGCCACCCTACCAAAACCAATCTACAGATTCAACATAATCCCCATCAAAATTCCAACACAATTCTATACAGAAATTGAAAACACAATTTTCAAGTTCATATGGAAATACAAAAAATTCTGGACAGCTAAAACAACCTGAATTATAAAAGAACTATTGGAGGCATCATCATCTCTAATTTCAAATTGTACTATGGAGCTACAGTGATTTTTTTTAAAAAAAAAAACAAAACAAAACAAAAACAAAAACAAACAAACAAACAAAAAACGCAGCATGGCACTGTCACAAAAACAGACATATTAGTAGAGAATCTAATGGAAGACCCGGGCATAAATCCACAAACCTATGGACAACTGATTTTTGGTGAAGAAGAAAGAATCACAAACTTGAAAAAAAGGTAGCATCTTCAACAAATGGTGCTGGTCAATCAGGAAAGGTGCATGTAGAAGAATCAAACAGATCCATACTTAACACCCTGCACAAAACTCACCTCCACTTGGATCCAGGACCTTAACATAAAACCAGATACAATGAACCTAAGCAGGAAATAGCATTGAGCACACTGGCACAGGAAAAGACTTTCTGAAGAACATCAATAGAACAGGCACTGAGAACAACAATCAATAAATGGGACCTCATGAAACTGAGATGCTTCTGCACAGGAAAGGACACCATTGTTTGCACAAAGCAGCAGCATGCAAAATGATAAAAGATCCTTACACATCTGATAGAGGGATAATATCCAAAATATATAAAGAAATTAAAAAAAACTGGATAGCAAGATAACAAATAATCCAATTACAAATGGGTTACAGATCTAAATAGAATACTTAACAGAGGCAGTTGAAGTGGCTGAGAAACACTTAAAGAAATGGTCCACGTTCTTCAGGGAAATGCAAATCAAAGTTACTTTCATTTTTTTCATCTTAAGCCTGTATTAATGACTAAGATGAATAAAACAACTCATAACAGCTCATGCAGGCATGAATGTGAAGTAAGGGAAACACTTATCCATTGCTGGTAGGAGTACAAACTTGTACAGTCACTACAGAAATCAATGTGGTGGATCCTCAGAAAGACAGTGTCAATCTACCTCAAGATTCAGTTATACCACTCTTGAGCATATACCCAAATAATGCTTCATCCTACTCCAAGGTCACTAGCTCAACCATGATCCCTACTGCTCTATTCCTAATAGCCAGAAGTTGGAAACAGCCTAGATGCCAAGCAATTGATAACAAAAACGTGATATATTTACACAACAGAATATCCATCAGCTCTTAAGAAAAAAGATCCACACCAGCAGCCCTAAATAATCACACAAAGTCTTATATTAATTATAAGCTGTTTGGCCTATGGCTCAGAGTTATTGCTTGCTAACTCTTACTCTTAAACTAACCCATGATTCTTATCCTGTTTAGCCAGGTGGCTTGATACCTTTTCCCAGAGCAGAATTCTTGTCTTCTCTCCTCTGCTTCTGCTGGGATCTCTGTTTCCCAGAATTCTCCTGGTTTGTTAGCCCACCTATACTTCCTACTAACCAGTCAGCATTTTATTAAACCAATGTGAGTGACAAATATTACAATGTACAGGAGCATAATCCCACAACAACAACAAAAATATTAAATTATCAGGTAAATGGGTAGAGCTAGAGAAAAAAAAATCATCCTGAGTAAGGTAACACAGAACTCCCACCCAAAACCAAATATTGTATATTTCTCTAATATGTGGATGTTAGCTTTCAAGCCAATTATAGGCATGCTACAATCTGTATATCTACCTAGGTTAAGTATCTACTAAGGAACTACTGAGGAGAAGTTCTCACAAGGACTGGAAAACAGAATTTATAATTATGGGTAGACAAATCAGAAACTAGAATAGCAGACTAAAAACAGAGGGGACTTGAGAGGATGATAAAGGAGGGAATATGGTGAGGGACAACTAATACTAAAAACCATCTGAAAACCCATTAGGAAATTTACTACTGTAAAAACTTGCTAAAATATATACATATATAAAAGAAATCCAAATGGAGTCACCATACAGAAGACAATGTCCCAATAAGATATCTTATGTTACCAAGTAAAACCTCCAGTGTCAGGAATGGGCTAGATTTTATAGTCATTGGACAAGGGGGAGGGGGTGTCCCATGGAAATTCCAAACACCACAGACTATTGCCAACATTAGTCAATCACTACAGCCTGACGGCAAGGACCTACTGCAAAAGATAAAACCCATGTTGTTATCAAACACAGAGAAGTTGAGCTGGCACCTAAATGAAAGTGTTACCCGTGTTGACTAGAAGATACTCTGTACACTACTGCAGGAGAAATTTAATCCTCACTATCTCCCAGCTACAAATCCTTTGGCATAAAATAGTGAAAGATAGACTGGTGATTAGTAACATATATGTTATGGGAATAACTAACCACTTTCTGATTGGATTTAAGGCCCAGGCTATGATATAGAAGAACCCATACCTGACACTGTTGAGACACATAATTGCAAGTGTGTGACTATTTTGACTAGGTAGGTTATAGGCTTAGGAGACAATATAATACTATTATTCTAATGAAGAAATATAGCAGTAAATTGATCCCTGATGACTTATTATATACCTACAGATCAGTGCCTTGCTCAGCCATCATCAGAGAAGTTTTTTCTTGGGTTATCGTGACCAAACCCCTCTCATGAGTGCTCAGGGAGTAATGCAGAAGAGAAGGTGGAAAGGCTGTAAGAGCCAAAGGCGGTGGATAACTCCAAAGGAATGGTCTTCCTGACACAACAGTACTGGACATGAACTAAAACTAACAGAGATTGCATCAGCACACACAAGACATGCACAGATTCAAGCCAGATGAGGTCCTTGTACTGAGATGGGGGTATAACCCACCCCAATCAAGAAGCTATCTTCAACTGATACTGACCAGCAAAGGAAAAATCAGTTTTTATCCAATGATGTGTCAGCTGGAAATATCAACCACATTTCAGAAGAGGACTTGTGCCTAGAAGTAGTTAGCCAGTGCAATGGTACTTTTGTGGATTTGCTTTGTTTCCCTTTGCTTTGTTAGGATATTTTTTGTCTTACTGGTATTTTGCTTGTTTGGTTTTCACTGCACTGTTGTGGGTTGCGTATTACAGCACTTCTTAGAGGTCTCTCTCTCCCTCTCTGTCTAAAAAACAGAACATAAAGTTGGGTAAGCAGGTCAGTAGAAAGGAATTAGAAGGACTTGAGGGAAGGGAAAATTTATCAAAATACACTGTATAAAAAATTTCAATTAAAAATAGATTATATTTAAGGATTCCATAATTTACCCAGATTTGGGGGAAGTTTTGGGTGAGACTATTAATTTATTATATATTTTGGGATGTTTGTATATGCATGTTTGGAATATATGAGTGTATGTTGTAGGGGGCTGGATGCATGTGTATAGATGCCAGAAGCTGATGTTAATATCTTCAGAACAACTCTCCATTTTATTTCCTGAGGCAATGTTTCTTGCTGAACCCAATGCCTATAGATCTGATAAGCTTAGTCAGTGAGCCCAGGACTCTCTTTCTTTATGCAGTGGGATTACACCATAGATACAATCCTATCTGATTATTCATGCAAGTGATGGTGATCCAATATTCTAACTGTTCATCCTACTGCTAATATTAATTTAAGGGGTCTCATAATATCCATAGAATATTACCTCAGTAAATACAATTAAGTAAAAAATTAAGATTCATAACAGGATTGGTTTGATCCTCACTAATGGTAAAAATTACTAGATTTTAATCAGAATACACACGTCAATTTCCCTTTCCTTTATTTGAGGCTAATTGTGTTAAGCAAAAACATGAAAGGCAGAAGTGTCCTTTTTTTGAATACAGAAGGCGAGTTAGGCCACTTTAAGGTCAATGAAAAGCAACATGTAAACTAATGAGCAAATTCCATGGTTCTATGAAAAATTAACTGGTCAATAGCCAATCACATATCTCAAAAAGGGAAAAAATGTATTCCTTCATTCATTCTTGTGCCATTCCTACCAATAAAAATGTATAGGTCCAATTTAAGACAGACCATTTAGGTTTCTGTTAGCAGCAGAAAGAACGCTTCCCCAGGAACAAGAAAACCTGAAAAAAGACATCTATTTTTAAAAATAAAATGTGAAACATTTCAGTATTTTGTGATGTGAGAATGCCTTTCTGTATGCTGTGATTCTCAATCTCCAAATAAAGGAGCTGTTTTGGGCCATGACAGGCACAACAGAAGAAGTAAGAGGAGAAATCAGAGCATAGGTAAGAGAAGCAGGGTGGAGTCAGGGAGATCAAACAAGCCGCCCAAGGAGCAACATGTAAGTAACACAGGTGAGCCACGGGCCACGTGACAGACAGATTAATAGAAATGGGTTGATTTAAGATGTAAGAGATAGCTAGCAATGTGCCTGAGCCATAGGCCAAACAGCATAAAGTTAATATAAGCATCTGAGTCATTTCTAGAGGCCTGAGCAGCAGCGATGGGTGGCTAAGGGGTCTGGAGCGGCAGGGTCTGGGCCTCTGGCCACCTGAGACCAAAAAACTCCTCTACTACAATTTTGTGTAGTAAACAAGACATTTTACCCATCTAAAAGAGGTGAATGTCCTATAAATTCAAGAACAGACTGATTTCACATTCTTTTATTCAGTGATCTGCTTTATTCACATGCCTAGGGTTTTTTGTTGTCATTGTTGGTGGGTTGAGACATTCTGCCCTCATTTCTTCTGAGTTGAGCTCATGGATATTTGCACATATATGGTCATTAGAAAACAGAAGGTTTCTAATTGTTTGGTTTAGTGGGGGTTGTTTTATACAGTATATGCTGATTAAGATTTCACCTCTCCTAACTCCTCTCATTTGAATACATACCCTTTCTGTCTCTCCTTAGAAAACAAACAAACACCTAAAGAATAATAATAAATTAAGAGAAAGCAAAACAAAAAGCAAACTGGAGTAGGTAAAAATAGCAAATAGACAGAAGAATAAATTAGTTAATTGAACAAACAATTTGACTGAAAGATAAAAATATTCTACAGTTTATAACGGTGCTGGTTACACATCTTATTTTGTTAGAAAATCCTGAAGAAAACTTTAAGTGGCTGAATTATATGTCGTAAGATTTACACATCAGGAGCTGGAGAGGTGGCTCAGAGGTTAAGTGCACTGACTGCTCTTCCAGAGGTCCAGAGCCACATGGTGGCTCACAACCATCCATAATGACTTCTGGTGTCTGCTTCTGACATGCAGGCATATGTGCAGGTAGAACACTGTATATATAATAAATAAAATCTTTTAAAAATATTTACATATCAATAAAAATTGAAACCATTAAACACTTTAAAGGAAAAATAGTCAAATGACTAGGTTCTATAACAAAAAGAAAAAATTAATGATGTGAATTCTTTAAAAATTATTAGTATAAAAATCACAATCTCAGCTGGGTGTGGTGATACCCACCATAAATCCTAACCCATGGGAGGCAAAGGCAGGCAGATCTAAGTTTGGGGCCAGCCTGGTCTATAGAGTGGGTTCTTAGACAGTCAGAGCTGTTACACAGAAAAACCCTGTCTCAAAAAAGAAAACAACAATAACAAAAAAATCACAATCTTAAAGTCTGAATTTCTTTACTGACATCCATACCTCATCTAAAATTACTCCTTAGTAACTATTATCAAGTCTACTTGACTGGATCACTAAACTGAATAAATCAAACAATAATTTATTGAAAAGTTATAAATAATGAGCCGGAGGTGATGGTGTACACCTTTGCCATCCCAGCACTCAGGAGGCACAGGCAGGAGGCTCTCTGTGAGACCTAAGTCAGCAATAGCTACAAAGTAAGACTGTGTCTCAGGAAATAACAAACAACTAGAAATAATGTATCAATCTGATATTCAAATAACATCTTATTAGAAATATCTCCGAGCCAGAAAATTGCAAGGGAAACACCAATATCTGTAAGAATGACCCTGGCTAGTGGATACAGCAGCCTGAACTGGCCATCTCCTGTGATCAGAACTGTCACCAGAGAGCCCTCATCCAGTAACTTACGGCAACTGCTGCAGAGACCTATAGTCAAACATTAGGCAGAACTAGGGAAACCCAATGAAAAGAGGAAGAAAGATTGTTAAGAGCGAGAGGTACAAAGGACATCACAAGAAAAGCCACAGAAACAACTAACCTGGCACAGGAATTCAGAGTCAGAAGCAGCAACTAGGGAGCCTGCATAGGACACATCCCTAAGGACCCTACATATATGTATGTGACAGTTGTATAGCTTGCTCTATTTGTGGGACTAACAATGGGAGCAAGGCCTGTCTCTAATGCTTTGGCTAGCACTTGGGAACCTATTCCTCATACTGGATTGCCTTGTCCAGCCTAAATACAAGGAAAAGTGCTTAGTCTTACTGCAAAATGATGCGCCATTCTTTGTTAATACCCATGGAAGGCCTACCCCTTTGTAATCAGAAACAGAGGGGAAGTGGATGGGAGCGGCAGTAGTGGGAGAAAATGGGAGAGAGAAAGGAGAAACTGAAATAGGAATATAAAATAAATAAATTAAATTTGAATAAATGACCTTTATAAAATAGAGAGAGAGAGAACATCTAATACATTCCTAATTTGTTGCTTACAGTAGTGATCTGGAAACAACAATCTAACTTCCACTTTATCTTCCTGGCCTAAACCAGGAACCATGCTGACTTCACTCAACACTATTTTACAGGTCTGAATACATTAAGTACCATGTAATAGGTACTAAACTAACTTTATTTCTTCCATTTGTTTTTTAAATAGAAACATCAATGCTCATTATTCTACTTCCTTCCAAATTAGTAGGATCCTAAGATTTGCACTCTGTTGTGTGACTGAGTAAAATTCCCACAAGAATACAAAAATGTCACCTCACTATACTTTGCAACTCAGGTTTTCCAGATCATTTTTATTCTTAGTTAATATATTTAAAAGGAATGATAAAGATGAGAAGAAAAAAAGCAGTATATTTAATACTTATTATTCCTTTCTTGAGAGATCATTTTGAATTAGTGAATTACTCAAAAAAAAAAAATCCTTCCACTAAAATTAGGTTTTTATCAATATAAATTAGAGAGAATACATTCAGCTGTGAAAAACACTTTCAGAAACTATTTTCTTGGCTATCTTGAGCATTATGAATAGTGAAGACCTACAGATCAAGATCACATGAAGAAGTGAGATCATTTCTTTTTGCTTTTTGGTTTAAGGCTCTTTATACAAAGGCTGAAAGGGCGATCAATGTTAATCAAAGTTTAAATATAATTATCAGTTCACCAGACACTAGGTTTTTCAACTTGAAAATAAACATAGGTCAAAGTACTCGATGTTAAAATAAAATTGCCTGATGACTGAGGAAGAGCAGACTTGGAATGCAGTTTTTTTAATTCTATAAACCACTTTTTTCATTTACTAACTAAACCACTCATTTACACTCATTTGCTTATTCATTTCTCCATCCATTGAAGAAATTCTTCTGAGACCCCATACATTAAAGAATATAGTAGTAGTAGTAGTGATAAAGCAATAAACACAAAGCTATTCTTAGCCTTCAAGAAAGTTCAAATCTATTCAGAAACAGAGGCAGTACATCATCAAGTACAGTATAATACACTAAATGCTATGGAGCAGTTCATGAGATAAGCAGAAAGTCAAACCTCTTTGATTTTCCTTCCCCTATTAAAAATGCTTATAAAAATTTTAATGTCTCATTCAATTATGGAAAATATGTTTGAGTTTTTCCCTCTTTATACTAATAAAATCCTATTTTTTAAATAAAAATTAAATTAGAAGACAATATCAGTCAACAATCTACTGCTTTCCCACCACCTGTGTAGCTAGCTATAACTGAAGTAAGGAATTCATCTGAGTTGCATCAAATTTGAAAATATGCTACCACATAAATATCCAGTAATGTAAGCAATAAGGAAACTATCAATTATCTGCAGAGTCCTTTACAGTTATTTCAAAAAAATACTACAAATGTCTTCCCAAAATTATGTACAGACTCAAACTAGTAATTCTTTCAAAAATTCTATTATATTATGTATGTGTGTGTGGATACACAAGTGTGTGGTCATTTACATGCCATGTGCCCATAGCACAGGAGCTATTCTAAAGGCTACAACTGCATGCTGGCTTGGCAATATACCCAATATGGTTTCATTAGCCCAAGATAAAGTTCGAGAGCAATGCCTTCTGCTTGTACCTTGATGATACTACCAGGGAATTGGTTTTTGCATCTCACTATGATGACTAAGTTTGGTAGTTTGGGTAGCACAGTAGGATTGGTGAAGACAGTTAATTGGCCACCTGGGATTATATTCAGCTGTGTCCAACTCCACATTCAAAGACACAGGCGGCCTATAAACCCTTAAGAATAAAGCAAGTGTGATCCAAATCTACTCTGGTATAAATAATGCAGACAGAAATTCTACTCTTTCTCAGGGCTTTTGTGCACTAATCATGGGTATTTGAAATCTTGCTCTAGATTATACCTCAGAAGCTTGGAGAAGGAATAAGGAATACTATCAGCTATCACTCACACACAGATCGAGTAGCTTAGTCCACAAGTATTTGCTTGGCAATAGTAGAACTCATAGGCTTTTGCTAAACAGCAGGTTTCAATGTTACAAGGCCTTGAATTGTGTTTCAAGTCTAAGACCTGTACCTAATTTTCTCTCCCTCTTCACACTTCTCTCTCCTTTCCTTCATACCTTCTCCAGGCTCTTTGTATTCTTACACAAAAACCAAGCACTATGATCTCTTTCCTGATATCCTTAGCTCCTGTAAATGTTGTTAAATGGATAAACAGGTGCTACTTGTTCTGTCTGTGAAAAGATGGGTGCAGGAGGAGTTTCCTAACCACTTTGTTGTTTCACATTCCTATTTTCTAATTTTTTTTTTACCTACTTATATGATTTATGCTAAAAACTTAAGATATTCAGAAACTTTGATGGTATATTTCTTAATCACAAGAGGTATGTCTGCTAAACCTAGTTACTGAAAAATTAAATGCTTTTGGATTGAATTCTAAAAGAATACTTAATGAAAAGTTAACTCCTTACTCTCAGGAATTGAGAGGGGGTAAAATGTCTTTTTAAAAAACCCAATTATGTTTTAGGTTTGTAGCTTAGCAGCCCATGGCACCAACTGTGGTATATCATATTAGACTTTATCATTACAATATGCATACTATAGACCAGTCAACATATAATCCATCAAGCAGGAGAAAAAGTGAAACTGATGAAATCTTACAGTTACAGGTGTTACTTATTAAAAAAAAAATCCATAAAGTTTTTAGAATTAGCAAAATCATGGGTAGCAAAGTGAAAACTCAGTAATATTTAATGCTGATGCTAAGAAAATAAATGTTAATGCTAAATGAAATTAGTCTACAGTGAAAACAAAAATATACTTTTTATGTGATAAAGACTTCAAGGATTCTTTAAAACTGAAATTTTACAAATAATCTATTAAAAATGTTAACTACATTTTAGCCTTTCTAAAAATGCCATATGAGGATGTCCAGCTTTATAGGAAATAACCACTTTAGAAGCCACTGTTTACCCTATGCTTACTGGCATTTTTAAGAAATTCCATTCACCATAGCAACCTGTCTTAACATCAGCAGATAAGTACAGTCTATATTTAGAAACAATTGCTTTCCAAACAGCAATCCTTCTTTCCTTCATATTTAATGTCATGACCAAAATATCACTTAATCAATGAGGCTACAGTGTGATGACAAGTATACTCAGGAGAATAAGACAGTGTTCTAAAATACCAAAACAAACTTTCCAAACAAACTAGTAAAATTTGTGAATATTTAAGAAAATGTCATTTTTCATGCTTAAGAAATGTATAAATAAACACAACTATTTTGTCTAAGTTTTGTTATTCAACATAACTTTTTATTATTAATCACTTGTGATTATATATCAAAATATATATCCATTAATAGAATATTTTTCTTGATCACTAATGATCTACAACATCAAATATATTTCTATTAGCAGCCTGTTGCATTTGATTTTTAATCATTCCCAATTGGTATCTGTATTTAATCTATAATCTATACATCATTTTATGTGAGAAATATAATGAGTATTATATAAAATAAAAAATTAATGTATTAAAATGTATAGTTACAAAATTACTATGTATTTTAATCTTGGTAATGACAATAAAGAGAAATTTTGAGTTAGCTAAGATGTCTTATACCGTTTATTTCAAATACTACAGTTATGGTAGTCAAACATAGTAGACACTTTAAACACAATTTCTATCAAAATCATTTTAAAGTCAATACTGAAATCAAGACGTGAAGAATTGGTGAACTTTCTATACCAATAAGGATAATAATTATCAAACACAAAATCATAATTAGTGTTGGCAAAGATGTACGTAAGTTGCTTTGGGTTTCTGATCATGCTTCTGTGTGGGGAGACTAGTATATATTGCTAGTGAAAATGTAATATAGTACAGTTGATCTAGAAATAGACTCATGTCTTCAAAAGTTAAAGCTAGAATACAATAAAACCCAGAAAATCCACCCCTGGGTATACATCTAACTGAGGTCATTTTAAAATTCACATTCATTTGATTAGCCCCAAAAGCCAAAAGGTAGAAGTTATCCCAGAATTTACTGATAAAAGAATAAATGAGCAAAAGTGTGGTGTATACATACAAAGTTTTCCATTTTAAATTAAACAAAACAAAGAGCCTGTATTATAAATTAGTCCAGAATTACAGTAATTCTCCCATAAATTAAACAATTCTTTCTCAGTGTTAAAGAACACATTTCTAGTATAATAAGTAATAACTTTAGGAAAATACTGAGAAATTAAATGAGCCATACCCAATTCTCAAACAACAGCAGGGTGAATAGTACCAATACTTTTCTAGAGGTCTTTTGAGTCTTAAACAGCTTTTAACATTAATAAGTCTAAGTTCAAATTATTTTGCTAGTTAAAAATAAGCAATAAGAAATCTAAAACATGGGGCTGGAGAGATGACTCAGTGGTTAAAAGTACTAGCTGCTCTTCCAGAGGACCTAAGTCGAATGCCCAGCACAACATGGTGGCTCACAAACATCTGAAACTTCAGTCCAAGTGCATATGACACCCTTTTCTGACATCCTACAGACACATGGTGCACTGACATATATGCAGGCAAAACCTAAGTTAGAAACAAACAAATAAATGTTTTTGAGAATTTATAAAAGAAATTCAAATTATAAATGTGGTGATTTTTTTTGTCTCACCTATAGCACACAGTTAAAATTGAACTCAATGGAGAACACAACTGGACATGTAGTGGTGGTGCACACCAATCTCTCCAGAAGAAACAGTTTAATTTTTGTAATTTAAACATGTATTACTGTACTTAAAGAGGAAAAAAGTTAAATTGTATCATATGAAGAATAATTTTTTATATGATTGATTGGAAATTATATGCATACAGTTATCTTCTTAATACAGATGTAACATCAAACTAAACTTGAATAAGACTTTTCACTGCATTGAGATACAAAACTAAAGAGATCTTATAATACAAAAGAAATGGGCATATTATACATACAAAGAATATAACTTTTTAAACTTCTTCTCATCAAAAATAGAATATAAGCTATTGAATGTTTATTTTTAGAAACAGTATGCATAAAAATTGGCTATTCAGACAAATTAGTCAGCTAAAATAAGTGTCAAATTCTACTTGTTTTTTATACTTAACACCTAAAAAAGAAAACAGAAAAAACAATCACCAATTTAAAAAAAAAAAAAAAAGACTATTAGATATCCCCTCATCTCAATCTTGACAAGTCAAATATCACTCTCATTTTTACAAGTTAGTAAAAGGACAAAATAATCCTGTAAGATTTGTAACTTTCTCATATATTACCTTATCCAGTTCATTGCATTCCATTAACTTGTAATAGTGAAATGAATGTAAAATTGCGAAATACATATTATATATGTCTTAATAATTACAGGATAGCTATCACATAAATTTATGGTATAAAACAGTCTCTTTGGAGTCTGCCTTTTTAAACTTATTTTTCAATAAATGTAAAATTTTAAGAAAATTATTAAATAGTGGTATTATACTAGAATATGTGCCTATAAGGAATGCAGTAGATCTCAGGAGCAAACAGTGAAAAGAATAAAGAACAGGGACAAGCATGGTGGCACATGCTTATGATCCATGTCACTTGGGAGGTAGAGGCAGGAGAACCATGATTTGGAGGCCAACCAAGGCTACAGAATGACTTTTAGCCAGGTTGGGCTAAGACAAAGAAACAAAAATATTAAAAAAACTAAAAACTACAAAACTCCAAACTTTGGGTGGTCTGCAGTTTTCTGATATAAAATATTAAAGTCTAACACATTTAATTATATATAGATTTACAAAAGCTTTATATTTCTAATTTGAATAAATAATTGCTGCAGATAAGATTTCTGAAGGAATTTAAACTCAATATAGGCAAATTTATTCTCATCTCCCAAAACTAATAAATCAGTAAGTAGTTCCTTTGACCACAATTACTGCCACACTGTTGTCACTAGCTACTAGTGCTATGAAAGTCAGTCTTTCATGATCACAGCCATCTCTTCTAATGTTTTTTCCTTTTTATAAAAAGAAACTGTCCCATCAGACTTTACTAAATGTCACTAATTCTCAGTTTAAAATTAGCTGTTAAAACTATTCTTAAGTTAATGCAAAATTAAAGTTTTAAATTATACTTAGCGATAAAAGCAAATACTCACAAAGAAGGATCTTGGACAAGATCTTTAAGATTTATCCCACTGCGGTCTTCTGCAAGATTCCTGAAGCAGCTATCACTCACTAGAAAAGAAAAAAGGAAAGAGAGAAAAATTATTTTTTGTTTATGTTTCACTATAGCTAGTGCTGTCCAAAAGTAATTTTTAAATAAAATTTATCCTTTGCTTTCTTTATCATAAACGTTTTTTCTCTGCTGAATTGAGGGGGAAATATGTTAATGATCAATAACAAAACCAAAAACTCAATGACAAGCAGCTAATTGAAACACACCAACCTTATATAAATTCAATATGTAAAGCAACTTAAATGTTGAAATTTTGTTTTTACTTCTAGAAGATCACTTTACTAATGCATAGTGGCAAGTCCCTGATCCCACAACTAAAATAAAAGAGATTAAAAAACATTGCTATCTCCGTCATAATGCTTGTCTGAAACAGCAGAGATCAATGAAAATGAAAGTATAAACTACACTAGTATAATGTAATGTCTTCTTCAGTAATTTTAGCCTGCCCATTGTCTTGAATTCTGGGAATATTTGCCATTTATATAGACTATGTTCCAAAAGAGATTATTTGGGAAAACAAAAGCCACCACAGCTCTTGATATTTGCAAGCCAGCAGGACAGACAAGAAACCAGTACAGTTCGAAACAATAGAATTTGAGGACAACTGGCTCCTTCCTTCTTTTAATTTAGAATAAAAAAAAAAATGAACTTTTATGTCCATGTTTACTGTTCCATCATATGGACAATACTTGTAAACAATAACTTACAAGTATGAGATGGAGCACAAAGTATAAACAATGATCAAGAGAAAAGAGAGTAAATACAAAACACTACAATATGATAGTTTTAAAAAATTAAGAAAGTAACAACATTAAGACAAATAAAAATCCTTAAGAGCAGTTTAAAAAGCAAAGGTTAACAAAGAATTAAAATCTACCAAAGAGAATTAGATAATTTTAGAAATGATATGCATAATATATGAAATTTAGAAGGTGGTATGTTTCATATCCAACCATAGATAGCAAAATCTAAGATAATTGAACTTAAGAATCAGCTGACAAATGTCTGAAATGAAAAAGAACAGAGCATAAGTTATACGGAATCAAACAGTGAGAGAGATAAACATGCAAGAGAAAACAATACTTTTAAGAAAAATTGAGAACTTTTTTTTAGGTAAAGTATCAAAAAAAAAAAAAAAAAAAAAAAAAAAAGACCCAAGTAAACTTAGAAAGAGTAGCAAACGCCACACTAAAAAGAGTGAAAGAGATTTACAATGAACGGTCAAAATGCTGTGGGGAAGTGACGGGTTACCAAGGAATATTTATGAATCACAAAAGCAAAGGATAACTTTACAAGGAGGAAATTAGATAAACATCTTGTTTGTTTTGTGTTGTTTTTCAAGACAGGATTTCTCTGTGTAAACCTGGCCATCCTGCAACTCTACAGACCGGGCTGATCTCCAACTCAAGAGTCTCATCAGCCTCTGCCTCCTGATTCCTGAAATTAAAAGAAGTTTGCCACTTCTACCTGGCCAATAAACATCTTAAAGTAAATAGATTTAAATCAGCTGTGCGCCATTTGCCTGGCTTTTTTCCAGTTTTAACTGTGGTAAGATGGTATTTCCTTTGCATGTCTATGTGGTTCATGGTACTGAGCACTTTCTATGAGTTATTTGTTATTACTATTTCTTTCGAGAAATACCTATTCATATTATTTATCCATCTTGGTTGTTTTGTACAAGTGAGGTGGGGGAGGCACATGTCATGGCACATATGAGCAAGTTAAAGAATAACTTGCTGGAATAGGTTCTCTTCCTCGACTAAGTAGGTTCTGAAAATTAAACTCAAGTCATCAGACATGGTGGTAAGTGCCTTTGTGCACTGAGGCATCTCACTGGCTCACCTTACTGGTTCATTGTTACATTGATTATCTCAGGGAGATGTCCTTTTAACATTAAGTACCCCTCTATATTCTAAATATTTTCCTAATAATTAAAAACAACTACTATAATAAAACATCAAATTTGGTGAGTTATATAGATATTTATATACATCTAAAATCTCTGTGTGTGTTATCTGTGTGGAATATGCATATATTTACATATATATGAACATATGTACATATATAAACAAGCCTTTAGAGGCCAGAGTTCCGTATCTGTATCTTCCTTAAACACTCTCCACATTACCTTTTGAGAAAGGGTCTCCACTAGACTAATGTGCAAGGATCTGGGATCCTAGGCACAAGTAATTATGCCTTGTTTTTTAAGAGGGTTCCTGGGGATAGATACAGCTGCAGATTCTCACCCACCTGTAGAATCCACTTTACCAATGTCGTAGGATTTCTACTGCTGTGACAAAAATGCCAACTTGGGGGGGGGGGGGGGAGTTGTGTGATTTATTTCAGCTTATAGTTCCACAGCACAGTCCATCACAAAGAAATCAGAGGAGGAGCCTTGAAGCAAGAGAAGACGTAGCAGCAATGAAGGAACTTATGGTTTGCTCCACAAGGCTTGCTCAGCCTGCTTTCTTATAACACCCAGGACAGGCTCTGCCCATAGTAAGCTGGCCCCTCCCACATACATCTAAGAATATGTACCACAGACTTGCCCTTCTGATGGGGGCATTTTCTCTCAAATGACTCTAGCTTTTGTCAAGTTGCCATTAAACTCACTAGCATAGTGAATGTGCAATCATCACAGACCAAGTATTATTAATCCATTTTTTTAAAAAATACTTCTATGTTAACTTTAAATGTGCCGATGTCTCTGGAAAATTTTCTTATACTCTTTAAGATTTCTTTCACTCCATTAATTGTTATACCATCTGCCAATTTTTGCTTTTGTTTCTTGTACTTTGGGAGTCCTACCCAGGAAATTATTGCCAGTACAAATATCTTGCAGTGTTTTCCATGTTTGATTCCAAAGATTCCAGCATATCATGTCTTATACGTAGACCTTTAATCCACCTTGCTAGACTTTTGTACAAGGTGAAAGACAGGAATAAGTTTCAGTCATCCGCATATGGCTAACCAGTTACCCAAGCAAGCTTCACTGAAAATGCTTTATTTTCTCCAATGTATGTTTTTGTCAACTTTGTCAAGAATTAGTTGAGCGTACAGGTATTTTTGAGACCTCATGGTCAATTCTGTATAAATTCCATATAAGATTTAAAAGCACATATTCCTCATCTAAAAAAGGAAAGGTCCTTTCATTGCCCGTAAATCATGCAGCATTTCTGCTGCTGACTTGCTTTTCTACTCTAGTTTTTACAAGTCATTATATACTCTATCAGATAATGACAGATGTATCATAAATTCCACCAAAAAGACTAGAAAATTGTTTTGTTAGCTCCTTTTTATATAAATTTTTAAATGCTTTAAAGCATTCTTACTATATAACACATATTTGAATGTGATAAATTCCACACTATTATTACAAAAATCCAACTTTGATATCTAGTCTTTAATGGCTGCTTTGTTGAATATTAGTACAGTTTCACCAACTTTCATTTAAGTGTTTGCATGGCACATTTTCTCCCATCCTCCCTTAGTCTGTAAGTTAATGTAATTTCATATGATTGGGCAGAGAAAGAATGAACCTCATACAATTTGCACTTGAGGCTGAAATCGGCTGTAAAGTAAACTCTGTTGCAAAATTGTGATATATCTTGTTTTTTATGGTTCTAGGCAAAAATATTTATTTTCAAACAAATTGCTCAAAAGTAAATCCTAAACCTGTAGCTCTTCATATCATCAAATATTTATTTGAAATTCTGAATAAGATTTAAATAATAGGTAACATATTTAAAAAAATATCAAAAATAAATATTTGTATTTTACTTTACTGTTACAGAGATAGCTTTGTATCAGAGATGAAGATACTACCCTATTTTAATTAATGCATTAGCTACTGTTTTCATTGTTATGATAAAATATCTGATGGAACAACTTAAAGGATGATTTATGTCATCTCATGATTTCCAAGATGACAATTAATATGGTAAAGAGAACATGGGGGCCATATCTCTTCAATGCCGGAAAATCAGAAACAAAGAGAATACAGGAAGGGAAGAAGGGCAGGTAGGAAAGGGCACTTCTCTACTTTATGCTGTGCTAGAACTGAAAGCAGGGATTTATGTTTGCTTTCTACTGACTGTGATGCTTTCTTTAGCCCTTTAGTAAAGCTTGGGCCTTGAATGTCACTAAGCATGGGCAGATTCTGTCTAGTGATGAGTCTGCATTAGGCATGCACATAGCAGCACAATTACCCACTTTTCTTCTTATTGAACTACTTACAAACTCTTCAGACTCCATGAAGCCAAAGAGAAATACAGAAAGAAACACAACCTCCAAAAAAATATTTGTCAGTTTAGAATATCTTACATGAAAAAAAAATGTGTTGAGTCTCATTCATTTCTCCTCTTCTCCATTTCTAGTATCATATTTTTTCTAGCACCAACGAGGCCCAGCAGGACCAGCTTCCTTTTAGTAGAAAACTATGCTTCCCCCTAATCTCCGTCAACATTATTAAACTTTCTTGACATGCTTTTAAAATGAACCTGAAATGTCACAGTTTATATCCAGGAAGAAATCAAAAGGTAAATGTTACTTGATTTTCTTACAACATGATTATGCCACTTAGACTGGGAAGCAGAGAACATTATTTAAATTACTTAAAAACAGGGCATAGAAAGATGGAACAAATTATTCTGCAAAGACAGTAGAATCAAATGGTGAGATCTGTGGTATGCTGTTTGCTTCAGTGTGTTTATGGTGGTAACAGATAGTATACACTTTAGATATCGACTTCACACTCTCATTGCTTCACTCTTCTTCTATCACCTAGATACCTGAACTCAAACTTTGCTCTAGAAGAAAATGGCATCTTTTAGAGCAAAGACAGATAATAACAAAAACATTGAATTTTTATTTAGTTACTCAGAACGTGATAAATCTAACCAAATGAGCTTTTCATAAGGAGGTATATCAAAAGGCAATTATAGGATATCCTATAAAAACTATATACAAATAGGAAAAAAATACCAATAATTAGGTACATATCACCTTTATAAAAAAATAGAAAAAGATAGTACAGAGAACTTGAAAATATTTAGATATCAAAATCTTAACAAATAGACAAATGACACATATTACATAGTTAGTACTTAATTCCAATGTATTAAGTCTTATTGAAGCTTCATTGTTGAGGATATAACTACTTTGGAAAGAATAGTACAAAGCTAGAAAAACTGAGTATAAAAGTTTTTCGTCAACAACTGTGTACATAAATATATACCCCAAACCAATTTTTCACATATAAATAAGTCTTTAAAGAATTGTTTACAACAGTGGAAAATTTAGGACTACCAATAGTAAAATTAATTATTCTAAAGGTAGACTGTAGTGGCATATATAATCTTAGGACTCAAGAGAAAAGAAGAGGAAAGAGGACTGGAATTCAAGGCCATTTGATGTTATATATACAGCCAGTAACAGGCCAGCTAAGCTATATAGTAAAACGTTTCTTTAAAAAAATCAAATAAAAAATACTAATGCAATTAAATACTTGTTGGGAATTTAAGTAAAGAATCAGACCTTATCAGTGTGGGGAAGTGACATAAACAATGTCGATGGAAATAAGTTTTGGTATGAAATTACTCAAACGTATACATTTACCTCCATTCCCTTTCTTTCCTTTCATGTCCCTCTTTCCTCAGCTGCTTTTCAAGTTCCTGACCTCTTTTTCTTTAATTATTATTGTTACGTAAATATAAATATATGAATACAACCTTCTGAGTCCAACATAATTTAAAAGGCAAAATAAGGCCACATTTACTGTGAGTTAAAGTACAAAAGTATAATAAATAAGAATGGAAAAGAAAAACACTATCTTTGGAGAATAACATAACGAATGATATTTTAATTTCATTTCTGTTGATATAAAATACACGGACAAAAAGCTACTTATGAGTGAAAGAGTTTATTTTAGCTTATAGTTCCAGGTTATAGTCCATCACAGCAGGGGAGTCATAGCAGCAGGACCTTGAAGTAACTAGTCACATCCACAATCAAAGGCAAAGAGAGACTGGATGTATGTGCCACTTGCTTGTGCTCATCAAAGTTTCTCCGATATTACAGAGTTCAATAGCCCTTGATAGGGGAAGGGTGCCACCCAAAGTGGGCTGAGTCTTCTTATATGAGTTAACTTCAGAAAATCTGTCACAGATATGCCCACAGGCCAAACAAATGTAGGCAAACTAGACAATTCCTCACATTATCACTCATTTCCCAAGAGATTGATTCTAAATTGTGTAAAGTTGACAATTAATGTTAACTGGTAAAGCTGAGTATTTATAATATTCTATTTATTTTGTTCAGTGGTGGTTCCCTGGATATTCGTTAGAATAACATTCTTTTAAGGTAATATTCATATGTTGGTATGTTTCCCTATTCCTACAAAGAAGATTCTCTCATAAACATAGATCATAATGACTTGAACATTGAAATGTAGGTATTTTTAAATAAGCATAGTTCTGGTAGTCAACAGTTAAAATATAACTGGTAACTGCACTGTTTTCTACACTGTGGAATTCCAGGTTTTTTTTTTTAACCTACACTGTAAGTTACTAATCTCCTAAACAAAAGTAATATCTCTAATATACAAGGCAAATTTAATTACAAATACATCAGATTAATTACCTATCACTAAGCTCAAAAATTAACACAAATTTTGAAATTAAGCCTTGGGATGTGGCTTTTAAAAAAAAAGGGTAAATAAATGCTTTCATCTTCATTTTGCTACTAACCAATAATAATAATTAATAATATAATAATTGTTATTATTATAAATATTAAATACATAAAAAAAAACCCTCATCAGAATCACACCCAAGTAATACATGTTTCCTTACTGTTTTTCATTTTTGGCTTTTCAAGACAGTATTTTCCCTGGTGTTAGGGAAGTTTTCTGGAATCCACAAGGATGACACCAGCTTAGACTACCAGCAGCAGTGGAGAGGGTGCCTGAGCTGGCCCATCCCAATAATCAGATTGGTGAAAACCCTGTCATCCAGTAACTGATGGAAGCAGATGCAGAGATCTACAGCTGAGCACCAGCCAAGCTCTGAAAGTCCAATTGAAAAGAGAAAAGAGCAAGATTATAAGAGCAAGAGGGGTCAAGAGCATGATGGGAAACTCTACAGAGACAACTGAACCAAGCTCATGGGAACTCATGAACTTTAGAACAACAGCTATGGAGCCAGCATGGGACCGGACAAAGCCCTCTGCATAAGGAAGATAGTTGTGTAGCTTAGTCTGTTTAAGGGGCCCCTGGAAGTGGGATTAGGTTCTATTCCTGGTGCATGAGCTGCTTTTTGGAGACCATTACCTACGGTGGAACACTTTGCACAGCCTTGATACAGGGGGAGGAACTTGGACCTGCCTCAACTGAATGTACCTAGGCTTTGCTGACTTCCCATGGGAGGCTTTCCCTTTTTGGAGGAGGAGGTGTAAAGGGGGTGGGCAGGGGAAGGAATGAGAGGGGAATCTGTGGTTGGTATGTAAAATGAATTGAAATTTTTCTTAAATAAAAAAGGACAGGGTTTCTCTATGTAGTCCTGGCTGTTCTAGAACCAGGGTGGTCTGGAACTCAGAACTCAGAGATCCCACTGCCTCTGCTCCTGAGTGCTGGGACTAAAGGTGTATGCCAGCACTGCCCAGCTCCTTACTGTTTTTCTTCAAAAATAACGTTCTCTTCAAAATACTGGGTTACCTTCTTTCCAATACTTTATCTCGAATGTGTATATATATATATATATATATATATATATATATATATATATATATATATATATATATATATATATATATAACACTAGCACATCTACTGATTTTTTTCTTCAGTGAGTACTTTTATTATAATGATAATCATGGCAATGCAAGCTTGATAAGTAACTCGATTCTAGTCAGTCTCATTAGAAAACAAACCCTAAGCAATAATATGATTGGCTCAGAACTTCTTAGTGGTAGGTCCTATGCCTTCATAGCTTGTAGCCCTGTACAAGGTTGTGTTTGTAAATCTGCTACTCTCACTTAAGTGAGGTTATTATCCGTGGATCAAACTAAAGAAAAATATAATACACTGAAGTCCTTGGAGATACTGTCTAAGGCAAGAGTTGGCAAAAATTTTCTTTTGAAAAAAACAGATATATTAATGCATATTTTCTCATCCCTCCCAACATGACACTTCTTAAAATATATTTTTAATTGGAACAGAATTAAATTATTTCCCTTTAACCCATACAAAACTCTGCGTTCAGTCCCTCTCATGCCTCTCTTCTACTCAAGTTAAATAGTCTCTTTTTCTGTGATTATTATTGTTAAATACTTATATATGTATGTATATATACAGAGAATATACAATTACAACCTACTGAGTCTGTTTTTGCTCATCCCCCCCTCCCCGTGTGTGTGTGTGTGTGTGTGTGTGTGTGTGTGTGTGTGTGTGTGTGTGTGTGTGTGTGTGTGTGTGGTTGGTTGGTTGGTTTTAGGGCTGACCACTCTGTTTTGGACTTTTTTAAAAAATACAAATATCAACTAAAAGGGAGAAAATCAAGCTCCAGACAAGTTGGCACAAAGACAGCTTCCAGCTAATTGTGATGATCACCCCTAACCAGCTAGTCCTTCAGATTTGTCCTTGGATCTAGTAGATGACTGCCACCCAGTGGACACCATCAGTTTTTCACTTATCTGAAACATTCATAAAACATAGGCTAGGATGAGCTCTTTATATAACATAGAATCAATCCAAAGATTTTATTCACAAATTTAAATGAATGGCAAACTCATTAAAATTCATCATTTGAAATGAGATTTTACCCACACCAAAACATTAATGAAACTACTTCACATGCATATATCAGCAAGGAATAGCATAATGTATACTCTATAGAGGCAGTGTAAATATCAAGGGAGGTGGCTTTTTTTCTCTCCTTTGGCTGTTTGCTCTAGATTGGTTACAAGCCCACAACTGTTCTTCTTTATGTAGTTTCTGACATTTGGAAAGCAAACCAGCTCAGAGGGCCTACTGAAGTGCTTCCCCTCAGATTTCAGGACTTTTAGCCAGGAGTAAATCTCACACACCTTAATTCCAGTATTTAGGAGACAGAACAGCATTAGGCAAATCTCTGTGAGTTCCATTGATAACAGCAACTGAATTTATTTAACATAAGAGTTCAAGTCTCTTCTTGACAGTTCAATCTGTACTTCTCTTATCCTACTATATCCACGTCCTCTGACTTTAACTGCTTCTAAGAAGGATAAAAACACATGGGGAACTTTAGGAATTTATTATAGAGGTATAGCAATCAAAATGATACACTGTTATAAAAATAGATAAATTGATCAGAGGAAAAAAAAGAAAAATAGAAAACAGAAATAGATCCTCACATACAAAAATTTGTTTTATGACAATAGTACAAAAGCAAGAAGGCAGAAAAGAAATAAAGGTCTTCTACATATAGTGTTGAAAAATTAAGCAAGCATATATACATTATTTTAATACAATCCTCAATCTATATGCAAAACACTTAAAAATGTGTCATGGGGCTGGAGAGATGGCTAAGCTGTTAAAGGCTAGGCTTACAACCAAAAATGCATCATAGACCTAAAACTTAGAATTGCTTAACTTCTACAAACATAAATATTAGAATATCTTTGACATTTGTATTTAAGAACTTGGGAATTTCTTAGAATATATACAATATAGTTTTGGGGAGAAAAAAATGATGAGTGTAACTTTTTTCATACTTTCAAAGCTAAGGAAATTTGACACTTAATATTTGCATACTATTGTTAACTGGCATACAAACGTTCCTGTTTTCCCCAATATTTTTATATGTATGTATGTATGTGTTGATTTAATTGGCCAAATGCAATTTTATATCATGTTTAAACCATTACCAAGATACACAACAGTTTCAAAATTATAAAACAACACCTAGATAGAAATAATCCCCTCATTTTTTAATTTTTGTTTGTTTATTTTGAGGGATCTACTAATGGAGTCACATACTATCTAACTTCTTGGAATGAATTTTCCTTATTGTATGTCTACCCTGTCCTTTATATCAATTATTATAAAGGTACAATAGTCTCCAGGAAAGAGAAGCAGGTAGACTAACTGCAGATCTTCACCTCTCCCTCAGCCACTCCAAAGCCAATCACCCAGCCTCATTCCCAGCTCTATAGCAAACAATCCAGCAGCACTTCCCTTAACCCAGCTCCAGGCAATCACATAGATCTTCCCCTCCAAACATCCCTCTCCCCTCCCCCCATTCATTGCTTTATTGTAGGCACCAAACCTAGCAGGCATTTTTTGGGAACCCACAGGCCACACCAGCCATAGAAGCAGGTAGGCAAATTCAATCCCCCAGTCTCCTCAGCTCTGTGGCAGACCACCTACTGCAGCCTTTTCATATTCTTTGCCCCCATTCTAAGGGAATAAAGTAAATCCTGGTGGAATACCCTGTTTTCAGCTCTCTGTAGTCCATACCCAAGTGCCAGCTTCCAATACTTAAAAACATATTTTACCAGTGACCACACCTATAAGAATCCAGAAAAAGAATCTTAGCAGGCAACAGACAGCCACCACATTCTCCTAAGAACCAGAAAGGAAAACAGAAACCAAGAAACAAAACATTCATCCAACAAAGACAAGACCAGATATCAGCACCTACAATTACAATCTTTCCAAACCTAGATGCCTAGATGCCAGCAGAACAACACAATCAAAAATGCCAGGACAGTATGCCTCCACTAAAGCCCAGCAAGTCCTGACTATTCCAACATAGCTGAAGCGAAAGGAAAAGACCTTAAAATACCCTTTATAGATATGATCATGGTACTTAAATAAAGAATGAATATATCTCTTAAAGAAAGCTATGAAAACACAA
Organism: Phyllotis vaccarum; assembly: GCA_033318265.1. Classification (NCBI taxonomy): domain Eukaryota; kingdom Metazoa; phylum Chordata; class Mammalia; order Rodentia; family Cricetidae; genus Phyllotis; species Phyllotis vaccarum. The sequence continues at coordinate 69,364,534 of JARWLC010000006.1, forward strand.
ACAGTGGAAGGAAATGAATAAAACAGTACAAAGCATGAAAGTGGAATGAGAATCAATAAAGAAAACCAAATAGAAGGAAATCTGAAAATGAAAAATTTAGGAACTCCATCTGTTGGTGTTGACAAGCCTCACCAACTACACAAGATGCAAAAAACAGACTCTGAGACATTGAAGACATTGTTGTGAAGTGTTTGTTTAATTATGTAAAGATGTGTTGCTAGTTTACCTTACCTGCCTGAGGCACCTGATTGGTTTAATCAAAAGCTGAATGGCAACTGACAACAGAAGAGGTATAGGAAGAGGGGGAATAGGTATGAGGAAGAATTTAGGCTCAGAGTAAGAAAAAGAGAGAGATGCCAGGGAGACCTCAGAGGCTAGCCAAGCAGACATAGAAGAAACAGGAAAGTAGAACATACAGAATGAAAGTTTAAAAGCCCTGAAGCAAAATGTAGATAAACAGAAATAGGTTAAATTAAGTGAAAAGAGCTAACTAGGACAAGCCTAAGCTAAGGCAAAGCATTCATAATTAATAACACGTCTCTACATCTTTATTTGGGAGCTGGTTGGCAGCCCAAAGAAAACTCCAACTTCAAAACAAGATAGAAAGAAAAAAAAAAAGGAAACTGGACCGAAGACAATTTGAAATCTAAAATAGTCCAAGCACAAAACATCCAGAAAATCCAGAACACTATGAAAAGAGCAAACTTAAGAATAACAGGGATAGAGGAAGAAGAAACCCATCTCAAAAGCACAAAAAAATATTTTCTGCAAAATCATAAAAGAAAATTTCTCTAACCTAAAGGAGATACTTACCAAGGTACAAGATACATATAAAACATCAGAGACTGGACCAGTAAAGAAAGTCCTCTTGGCACAAAATAAACAAAATGCTAAAGGTACAAAACACAGAAAGAGTACTAAAAAGCTATAAGAGAAAAAGACCAAGTAACATATAAAGGCAGACCTATTAGAATAATACCTAATTTCTCAATGAAAAAGTCAGAAGGAACTGGACAGATGTTCTACAGATTTGAAAAGACCATATTCTACTATACCCAGCAAAACAATCAATGACCATAGATGGAGACTAAGATATTCTATGATAAAACTAAATTTAAGCAATATCTATGTACAAATCCAGACGGTGATAGGAGGTAAACTTCAACTTAAAAAGGTTAACTACACTCAAGAAAACACAAATAAATAATCCCAGACGAGCAAATAAAAAGAGGGAAAACACAAACATATACACTAACACCACCACCACCACCAGCAGCAGCAGCAGCAGCAGCAGCAGCAGCAACAATACCACCAACACTACCAACAACAAAATAACAGAAATCAACAAATACTGCTTATTGATATATCTTAATATTAGTGGTCTTAATTCTCCAGTTTAAAAAAAAAAAAAAAAACGACACAGACTAACAGAAGGAATACAAAAAAATAATCTATCTTTCTGCTACATTCAAGAAACACATCTTCACATCAAGGATAGACATCACCCTGCAGTAAAACGGTGAGGAAAAAAACATGGCCCTGAGATGTAAGCCTGTATAGCCATTTTAAAAATCTGACAAAATAGACTTCAAACCAAAATTAATTTGAAGAGAAAGAGAAGGAAACTACATCCTCATTTAAAAAAAAAAAGAAAAAAAAAATCTCCAAGACGACATTGCAATTCTTAACATATATGCACCAAACACAAGTTTGTAAAAGAAAACACTACAACCGCTTGAATCACCTATTGACTCTTAAACACTGATAGTGGGAGACTTCACTATCTCCCTCTTGCCATAGACAGGTGGTCCAGATGAAAACTAGACAGAGAAATGCTGGAACTAACAGACATAAACCTAAGAGATATTTACAGAACATCTCACCCTAACAAACAGAATTTAACTTCTCAGCGCATAATAAAACTCTATGCATAATTGACCATATACTTGTATACTTGTATACAATGCAAGTCTCAACAGATACAAGAAAATTTAAATAACACATTTCATCTTATTATACCATCACAAATTAAGCCTGGATATAAACAAGAGAAAGCTTACAAACTCATAGAAACTGAACAATTCACTACGGGATGAAAAACTCAAGATAAAAATTAAGAATGAAATTAAAGACTTTTTAGAATTGAATGAAAATGAACACACAACATACCAAAATTCATGGAATACAATTAAGGTGATTCTAAAAGGCAAGTTCATAACACTGTTCCTACATTTAAAAAATTGGAGAGACCTTAACAGTAATATAACAGCACACCAGAAAGCTCTAAAATTAAAAAAAAAAGAAGAAGAAAACACAGTAAATATGAAGATGGCACAAAAAGAAAACAAACAAACAAACAAACAACTCAGGGATGAAAGCAATAAAATAGAAAACAAAAACAAACAGCCTGACAATGGTATAAAACAACTCTAATCCCAGCACTTAGGAACCAGATGGATCTCTGTGAGTTTGAAGCCACCCTTGTCTAAAGAGTGAGTTCCAGGACAGATAGAGCTACACTAAAACTACATAATAGTAAAATATTTTTACTAACTAAATATCAAATAGAGAGCTAATATCCAAAATATATGAATAACTAAAAAAAACAGGTATCAAGAAAACAAATGTTTTCTCTATCTCATATCTACAATAAAAATCTTCTCCTTAACTATCATGAAAGCCCACAAATAACACATTTAAAAAATGAAGTGTAAGTTCTAAATAAAAAATTCAAGAGGAAACTCAAATGGGTGAGAAACATTTAAAATAATGTTCAACATCCATAGACATCAGGAGAATACAAGTGTGTCTGTTTCTCATGCCTTTTCTTGGAATCTTTCCTTCTGTTTGTTTTGTCCAATTTCAGTATGCTGGTTTTTATTTTATCTTATTATATTTTACTTTATTAGTATCTCTCAGAAGCTTATTTGTGTTTTAATGAGAGATAGAAAGGTGATGTATCCAGATAAGAAGGGAGCTGTAAAGGAACTGGGAGAACAAAGAAAAGAAAGCACAATCAGGATATATTACTTGGGGAAAAAAATCCATTTTCAATAAAAGAAAAATTAAAAGTTAAAAATAAAGGTACAATAAAAAATAAAGATACAACTATCAAAAGTATTGATATTATATATCAATCAGAAATGAAATGTATATTCATTTTCATTCAAATTTTAAAAGTCTTTAATTTCATAATTTTTATCTTGGATTTTTCATCCCGTAGTGAATTGTTCAGTTTCTATGAGTTTGCAAACTTTTTGTTGTTTATATCCAGGCTTAGTTTGTGATGGTATAATAAGATGAAATGTGTCATTTAAATTTTCTTGTATCTGTTGATATTATATATATCAGAAACAAATTCTGTCTCTGCTTTCTATTACAGACAACTGTAACGAAAACTTTTTCTCCAAACATTTACTTTTATTTATGTATATGTGCATGTATTTGTGTGTGTATATACACATGGGACTGCAGATGACTGCAAAGTTAGAAGAGGGCATTGGGTGCCCAGGAGCTGGAGTTACAGTATATTGCCCTTTTATGGATTTTTTGCCATGATGGTCACTGTGGTTCTTAGGTGTTGCTGCTGGATAGGACTGTTACTTGCTTCCCTTCTATGGCGGCTTACATACCATTTCCTAGTACTATTAAAGCTAGACCAGAAGGTGGAAGTTTTCAGATTAGAACCAGTTCAAATAATCTGAGTTCTGTGCACTAAGTGTACAGTATTTTCATAAATAAGGAGTTTACCTTCAACCACTAGGATGTAAGCAAGGACAATAGATGAAATGGTTTGGATAAGAATGGTCTCCCATATGCTTACATATCTAAATGCTTGTTCCATAACTGGTAGAACTTCTGGAAAGAATTAGCAGGTGTGGTCTTGTTGAAAGAATTGTGTCCTGTGTCTGTGGTTTAGGGTATAAGGTCTCAGCTACTATTCCAGCATAATGCCTACCTGCCTGCTTTCATGTTCCCTGTCATGAGGATTATGGAGTCCACAATGCTGGAACCATGAACCCCCAAGTAAATGCTTATACCTCAGTCATGGTGTCTCTTCACAGAAATAGAAAAAATAACTAAGACAAAAAAGTTATTCCTGGTAATAGAAACACAGCCACTTACCTGGGGCTAGTGAAGTCATGGTTCTTAGATGAGAATATGCCAGCATATTTCCTAACTAGATTCCCAATCATATATATCCTTAAACACAAAGATAATTATAACTGAAGGCTTTTAAGAGTTATTCCCTTGAAATAACTTGGAATCTTCCCCATGTATCTCTGCTTTCTGTCTGCCCTGAGTGAGGTATTGTCGTAATAGACTCCTGCCAATGTGATATTCTGCCTCCAAAGGACACAGAATCAATGAGTCAAGGCCAATAGACCAAAACCTTTTAACACCAGAAAACAAAATAATCTTTTCTTCCTCCTTAACTTAATTTTTTCAAGTATTTCCCCATACAATGAATAAAGCTAACTACTTCAAAGCCTTTATTTAAAAAAACGGGATCAAAAAAAAATGTTAAGATAAGCTTATTCAGGCCTAAGTAATATTTTCAGATCAAGTGCCAAAACCAAGTTTTAAAAATATTAGTCAATAAAAAACACAACAGGAAAGATGAAATTGTTCTATAAATTCAAGTGTGGGAACTGTGAGTGTCCTGGTTTACTTTCTGATGCTGTAACAAAACACCAGTCCAAAACAACTTTGGTTTCAAAAGCGGGGGGAGGGGGAGGATTTATTTTTAACTCACAGATTCATCATTATTACAAGCCCACCATGAAGATAAGCCAAGACAGGGACCTGGAGATAGAAACTGAAGCAGAGACCATGGAAGAATGATGCTAATACAGTCCATGAACTTAGATATATCACCATTCACAGTGGGCTGGGTCCTCCTGTATTGATTAGAAATGAAGAAAATGGCTCACAGACACACTCATAGGGCAAATCTGGTGAGTGTCTGAAAATTGATTCTTTTATCTTAATTATAAATAAGCTGAAAACACTGAGAATGACATCTACAATGCAACCCTGAACAGATTTGCACTTTCTCTGGTTCTTCTTGGTCTCTTTAATAGAATGCCTCTTAGTAGGAAGTAGAAAGTCACTGAATAAAAACACCTGCCTCACTCAGAAACTTACTTGCCACTAAGCCTAAAAGACCACAGTTTCATTTTTCAGCCCAAGTATCGCACTAAGTTTATGGTCATTTTCTTTCCAAGATTAAAAAGTTTTCTGTGTTTGGTGGCACACATCTATAAATGAGTGTTCTAATTTGCTTTCTGTTCTTGTAATAAAACACTAACCAACACCAACTTAGAGAAGAAATGATTTTTAGTTTACTGCTTCCAGTCCATCACTGAGAAAAACCATGCAAACAGAGATCATGAAAGAACAGTGCTTATTGGCTGGCTCTCCATGCCTTGTTCAGCTATATCCATTCATCCCTCTCTCCTTCCTTTTTGTGGCTTTTCAAGACAGGACTCATTCCTTGCTCAGCTACATTTCTTCTCGCTCTCTCTCGCTCATCCTCCTGCCTCTGCCTCCAGAATGCTAGAAATGTGTGTGCCACCACTGCCTAGCAAACTACCTTTCTTCTATAACTCCAGCCCAACCAGCCACGTATGGCAGGATCTACAGTAGACTGGATCCTCCTACACCAATATCAATCAAACAAATCTGATGGAAGCAACTCCTCAATTGAGAGTTCCTGTCTATGTTTGTGTCAAAACTAAGTAGTACATACAGGCAGTACAAAGATGTCAGGAAGAGCCCAAGCTCAGGGCCAGCAGCTGAGCTACAAAATAAATTCTGGACCATCTTCCACTAAAAGTTGAGATTCTGTTAAAAATAAAATAAACAGTACAAAGTTTGTGTTCATTCTCCACTTCTATATATTCACTCCTGAAAATAGTCTAAATTTAGAGTTATATTTTATGAGAATAGATATATAAGGTTAACCACATTTTTAAAAAAATAAGATTTTCTTCAGGAACAATTAACATTAGTGATGAGACCGCATTCAGATATTTAGAAGTAAAATAATACAAACCTTTTAAAAAAATTCTTCAGATTTGAGAACATACAAGATTATCCAATTATAACGTTAACTAACTCATTGAAAATAGTAATAGACGCTACTACAGAACCTTTAGGAGGTGGAACCTAGTAGGATATTATCAAGGTGTGCTCTCAAAAGAAGTTCTCTTGAAACCTATTACCTTTTCATGATGGTTGTTAAAAACAAAGCAAATCTCCCCAACCACCCACCCTTAGATGTGTTTGATATTTGTTCAACATCTACCACTTGATGGTCAACTGCCTCCTTATATTGCACACCATTATGTGATCCAGCTGAAAGAGAGCCCTTGCCAACTTTCACTATGTTGTTTGGACACTCAGCATCCCAAATTATAAGCTAAACAAAATTCTTGCCACAACAAATAAACAACAACAAAATTTTTTAAAAAGAAAAGAAAAAGAACAAAGAAAAGATGTACTAGGTAGTGGTGATGCACAGCTTTATTCCTTGCACTTGGGAGTTCAAGGCCAGCCATTCTACAAAGTGAGTTCCAGGATAGCCACGGCTGTTACAGAGAAATTCTGTCTTGGAAAATCGAACAAAAAGTTCATGGCCACTTTGACTACATGAGACTCCTTCTCAAAAATCCAACCAATAGAGCTGAGTATAATGGTCCACGCCTTTACAACACTGCCTTCAAGAGAGAGGCAGAGTTCAAGACAAGTCTGGCTTACAAAGTAAGTTCCAGGCCAGCCAGAACTACATAGTGAGACCCTGTTTCAAACAAAACCAAAACTGCTTCCACCATGTACCTGAAAATACAATCCATCCAGGTGACATTAAGGTTTCTAGCTACATTTTGTGGCCCAAGTAAGAGCATAATCAAGCCCTAACCTTTTCAAGTACCAATATTCTTTAACTCATGACTTAACATCTTTCAAATCCACTGTAACACACACACACACACACACACACACACACACACACACACACACACACACACACAGAACAGGGGAGGGGAGGGGAGGGGAGGGGGAAGAGAGAGAGAGAGACCATGAAATCTGTTTTGGGTAGGCCAACTACACCTGGCCTGAAGTGTGGTTGACATACCCAGTACCAGTCTCCAATTCATTGGAGAAAATGGATTTTTTCTTTCCCATCAGGTATCAGTTGGAAATAAGTTTTCTGGTTAGGGGAGGAACTTTGTGTTCACTTTCTTTTCTTAGTGCTGGGATTTTCTGTAGTTTGAACTTGTGTAGGTCTTGTATGAGCTATTACAGGAGTTCACGTGTGTTTAGTCCTACTGTGTCCAGACAGACACTATCTCCTTAGAATTATCTACCACCTCTGGCTTTTAAATTTTTTTTAACCACCTCTTCTGGTAGATCCCTGAGCCTTGAGGAATGGAATAGGGCATTTACATTACATTACAAAGTCTCTCATTCAGTGTATAATACCTATTTGTGGCTCTCTATGATTGTAGACAATGCCCTGACCCTACTACAACCCCAAGAAGAAGCATGCAATACAGATTATTTTTCAAAGACATATGTCCAGTTAGTTATTAACAATATCTCTATTGTGGATCTGGGACATACTCGGGTCTCCTAGTGCTGAAACTACCACACTACATCAGACATAGGCTTACAGTAAACCTGTACTTAGTGCACCATCTAGTGGTAAAATAACAGAAATGGTTATTGGGTCAGAGAAAATTAACACCCTGCTCACAACAATTTCTGGAAACTCATATTATCAAGACAGTATAATTATCGAATCTAGTACTCAGGAGGCAATAATGTACAATGACAAGCATCAAGAACACTGAAAGAAAAACCACCTTACTTAAAAGACAAAATAAGGCCCTGGAAACTGACCATAAAGCGATCTCTCTCCCTCTCCCTCTCTCTCTCTCCCTCCTTCCCTCTCCCTCCCTCTCCCAACATCACTAACTACTAGAAAAATGTAGATTAAAACCACAATTAAAAACATTACCTCACACCTGTTAGAATACCTATTATGAAAAGGATGGAGGTCAAATGTCACTGAGGATATGGTGAAAGGTAAGCCTTTCACATTACTGGTAGTAAATTGATTTAGTATATCAATTATGGAAACACTATGGAGATTCCTCAAATCATTTAAAGTAAGACCACAATATGATCAAAGTAGGCCCAATATTGTGCATATACCCAGAGGAAATAAAATCTTCACACTGAGTATTTGTATTGAACATTTATTCTTATTTACACTCCATTAGTCACAATAAACCAGGTAAAAGATTGACACTGCTTTCAGCAGACAAATGAAATACAAAATGTGAACATGTATATATGCATATATATGTACATACATATGCATACACACTTATTACAACATGGAATTCTATTAGGCCTTATAAAATTAGAAACTCCTATTAATTATGACATAATGGATGAACCTAAAAGATAGTTATGTGAAATGAAGCAGGTATAGAAAGAAAAATGCTACAGATATCACTTACTTGTAGAATCTAGGAAAGCTGAACTCATAGAAGTAGAGAACAAAATATTTATGCCAGGTTGGAGGGAGAAGACAGAGGAATACACATCATATGAAAGTTTTCAGATAGAATGAATAAATTCTTTATATGGCATAATGACACAAGCTCATACGAATGCATTGTAAAATTCAGAATTGCTAAGAAAGTAGATGCTAAATATTTTTCCAAAAGACAAATTAAGTACATGAGGTACTATATTAATATACTGATTTAATTATTTTACTATATATATGTTGTGGGATTCAGGTGTCAGCTGATAAGGTCCAAAGAAGCTTATCCAGGGTCCCGGGCTCCTGGAAGCTCCTGGAAGGGGTGTGGCCGACCCCTTTGATAAGGGGCTGCTGGGACGCTGGGGGGCTCTCTTCCTGGTTCCTGGCTGCTAGAGGAAGGACCTCTTCGTCCGTCCGTCTGCAGACTTCGGTCCCTACTGTGCTTGGTTACCTGTACCGTGAGTTCTAGATTATATTCTAATAAATATTTTTCTAATATTAGTGTTCTTGTGGGTAAACTCCGCCTACATCTGGCACCCAACGTGTCCCGGACCCACGGGCGGGCCCACGGGACGGGTTTAATTCACACTCAGGTCAAGTTTTGAGTGTGGGCGGGGCTTATCCAGCCCCGTGCAGATTTGGTTTTGAGCGGTGACCTCCAAACGGCTTACGCCATCAGTTTCCGAGGCTCCCGGTCTGAGTGAAGTCTTTACAAGGATCACTTCATCAAGAAAGTCAAACTTTGAGACAGATGGTATCCGAAATACAAGAATTTGTACCTGCACTGTCCAAATTCCAAGAATGGGAATCCGTAGTGTCCAAAATCCAAACATGGGAACCCATTATATCTAAAATGGAACAATGTGGGGACCATATTGCAACACTACAAAAGGGCAATGATACATCTGATGCTCAGAACAGTTCAGGTCAACCCCCAATGGGGTGTTATGGTACTGGAAATACTTTACATAAAGTTGTAAACATCACGGGGATACCTCCTTCACCACCACTATTATTCCCAGCTACTATTCAGACCAAGATGGCACCAGGGGGTTCCTCAGAATATGTAGAGTATAGTTATGAGCCACTACATATGAAAGACATCAAAGATTTTAAAGAGGCAATATCCATGTATGGTATTCACTCTACTTATGTAAAGCAGCTCCTGAATTCATGGTCTGCAAAAAACCGAATCCTCCCCCTCGATTGGATGCAGCTAACGGCTGCTGTCTTGGACCAGAGTCAAAATTTGCAGTGGAGAAGCTGGTTTAGAGAAGAAGCCAGGACCTTAGAACACCAAGGAAGGATTAGGGGTTTCTTTGCTTCTCAGGACCAAATCCTTGGTGAAGGAATGTTTGCTGACGTGAAGACTCAGACTACTTATGACGAACATACCTTATTGCTATGCCGTACGGCCGCACTTAATGCATGGGAAAAGATTTTAGACTCAGGTCAAAAAGTTGAGCATTATGCTAAGGTCAAACAAGGTTTAAAAGAGCCTTATACTGACTTTCTACAAAGGCTTACCACGGCTGTTAATAGAGCAATATCAGATCCAGAAGCTAGAAAGCAAATAATACTTTCTCTGGCCTTTGATCATGCTAATCCAGAATGTAGAAGAATGCTTCTGCCTTTAAAAATCAGAGCCGCACCTCTAGAAGAATGGATTCAATATACAATCAATGCTGAACCTCTCCATAGTAATGAAGACAATTGGGTAGACCAAACCATTGATAAGGTAAGGAAGAGGAACCAAGGAATCACTTGTTTCAACTGTGGTAGACAAGGCCATGTAAGACGAAACTGTACACAAAGTACTCTTGGAAACGAGGCCCGATCTAGGTTTAATTCGAACAGAAGGCCATTGCCTTCTGGATTATGCAGAAGATGTGGCAAGGGACGACATTGGACCAATGAATGTAGATCTACCAGAGATAAAGAAGGCAACCCTCTGCCATCGGGAAACGCCTTTCGGGGCTTCCCCCGGGAAGCCCCCCAAAATCAGACTCCAAATTCGAGGATGGTGAGATCATATCCGGTCGTAGTAGAAGACCAGCATCCTCAAGACGAATAGAACACCCAATACCTGATCTTGAAAAACATACGATATCAGATGATAACATAAATTCAAAAGAAGATTCAAAAACTCCAAAGAAAATTACGAAACGGATATTTTGGCAGACTTCGATAAACGAACAAAGACCAAAATTGGGTGTACTGATAGACAATATTTATATCCAGGGTTTAGTCGACACGGGGGCTGATGTTTCGATCATAACCCCACGGTCCTGGCATCCGAGATGGCCTTTACAGACAGTAGATATCCAATTTCTGGGTATTGGAACAATATCTCAGGTGAAACAGAGTGTGAGGTGGCTTGAATGCATAGGACCAGAAGGTCAAAAAGGACGGTTAAAGCCATATATGGCTGATATAGCAGTGAATCTGTGGGGTCGCGACCTCCTAATGCAATGGAATACCCAGATTAAAATCCCTCCTGGTTATGATGTCAGCCAAAGGATCAACTATGTTTCCAAAAATGACAAAAATTCACCAGCCATTCAAGTTGTACAAAAGAATCGCCCTCTTAATAAGACACTCACAGCACTGCCTTTGAAATGGTTAACGGAAAAGCCTATTTGGGTTCAACAATGGCCTTTGACAAAGAAAAAACTTCAGGCGTTAGAACAGTTGGTACAGGAGCAGTTACAGGCTCAGCATATTGAAGAATCAACCAGTCCGTGGAATTCTCCTGTTTTTGTTGTCAAGAAGAAATCTGGAAAATGGAGGATGGTGACAGATTTAAGAGCAATTAATAAGGTGATTCAACCTATGGGCTCCTTACAATCTGGTATTCCCCTGCCTTCTCTGCTACCTAAAGGATGGCCTATTACAGTTATTGACTTGAAAGATTGCTTTTTTACCATACCTTTACAGGAACAGGACAAAGAGAAATTTGCTTTTACAGTGCCTACTCTTAATAATTCAGGGCCAGCTAAGAGGTACCAATGGAGAGTCCTGCCCCAAGGAATGTTAAATAGTCCCACTTTATGCCAATATTTTGTACAACAACCACTAGAAGTACTACGCAAGCGCTTCCCACAATCTATCATTTACCATTATATGGATGACATCTTGTTGGCAGACCCAAACCCACAGACATTAGAAACATTATTTGAAGAACTACAGAAAGTATTGCCTAATTGGGGACTGCAAATTGCTCCAGAAAAAGTACAGAGGGGAGATTCTATCAATTATTTAGGATATAAGATAGGTTTACAAAAAATTAGACCACAAAAGGTAAAATTAAATAGAGATAAATTGAAGACTCTTAACGATTTTCAAAAGCTACTAGGAGATATTGCTCATATACGGCCCATGATTGGTATAAAAAACTATGAACTAGTTAATTTATTCAAGACTTTAGAAGGTGACAAGGGTTTAAATAGTCCAAGAAAACTATCTGCTGAAGCTGAGAAAGAATTAGAGTTGGTAGAAAGAAAACTTCAGGAAACACATGTGGATCGTGTGGATCCAGACTTGGAATGCATACTTGTTATTTTACCCTCAAGACAATCTCCAACAGGAATCTTAATGCAAAGAGAAAGCATCATATTAGAATGGATATTTCTGCCACATAGGCCAAGCAAAAAGATGAAGACATATATCGAAAAAATTGCTGATCTGATTTTTAAAGGTAAATTGAGACTCCGCCAATTGACTGGAAAGGACCCTGCAGAAATTGTTGTGCCTCTGACTAATGAAGAAATTGAACGACTATGGGCAGACAGTGAACCTTGGCAAAAGGCTTGCAGTGACTTTTTAGGAGAAATTAATAATAAATATCCCCAAAACAAGAGAATTCAATTTATAAAGGAAACTAATTGGATCTTTCCTCGTGTAGTACAAGATGAACCAATTTCTGGAGCCCCTATATTTTATACAGATGCAAACAATTTAGGGAAGGCTGGCTACAAGTCTGAAAACCTAACTAAAGTGGCTCAGAGCCCTTATAACTCTGTTCAAAAGTCAGAACTATACGCGATCATTATGGTGTTGTTGGATTTCACAGAGCCTCTTAACTTAATTACTGACTCTCAATATGCAGAAAGAGTTGTTTCACATATTGAAACTGCTGACTTCATTCCTGATGATACGGACTTGACCTTACTATTCATACAACTACAAGATATCATCAGAGGTAGGATACATCCTATGTACATAACACATATCAGGGCACACACGGGCCTCCCAGGCCCTCTAGCGCAGGGTAATGAGGAGATAGATCGGTTGCTAATAGGAAGCGTGCTAAAGGCCACAGAATTTCATGAAAAGCATCATGTTAACAGCAAAGGGCTGAAGAAGAGTTTTCCCATCACTTGGATTGAAGCAAAGGAAATACTAAAAAAATGTGACACTTGCTCTTTCTATAACCAACCATCTTTACCTGCAGGAACTAATCCTAAGGGTACACACGGAAATGAGATATGGCAAATGGATGTGTTTCACTTTCCAGAATTCGGAAAGATGAAATATGTACATCATACTATTGACACCTATTCTGGAATGCAATGGGCGACTGCCCTGAGTTCAGAAAATGCTGATGCTGTACTTACTCACCTTTTGGAAGCCATGGCCGTATTGGGAATTCCCACTCAGATTAAGACTGACAATGCTCCAGCTTATGTCTCCCGAAAAATGAAGATAATTTTTGCATACTATGATATAAAGCATATTACAGGGATACCACACAATCCTACAGGACAGGCAGTCGTGGAGAGATCTCACCGCACATTAAAAGAGATGCTTTATAAACAAAAGAAAGAAATGAAAAAGCCCAGAGAGAGGTTGCATAGTGCCTTATTGACTTTAAATTTTCTTAATGCTGATGAAAAGGGAACTTCAGCTGCTGAGAGACATTGGGTAGTAGAAAAATCTTCTGAGTTAAATCAACCCATTTACTTCAAAGATGTGTTGACTTCCAAATGGAAGCCAGGGTATGCGCTTCGGTGGGGTAGGGGTTTTGCTCTTGTTTCAACAGGGACAGAAAAGATATGGGTACCAACAAAACTAATAAAAGCCCGCTTCGAAAAAGAGTCTCTTCCTGAACAAGAAAAGTGACTGCTCATCCCTGACATGACAAACGGATGTGTGGTAAGGAAAACACACTTAACAAACCTGGGGCAGGGTCTCTCAGTTTTGTCTTTACAGGAAAATGGATACAACTATTTTTACGGCATTGTCTAAACATTGAATAATTACTCACCTACAATAGAAGACAGACTGATGATTAAAGACTGTACAAGACGGACTACGAGACCAACTGATACACATGTGCACTACTGGGTAATTTCTCAATTTTTACTGCTTTACATCTTACATCTACATCTCAAAAAAAAAAAAAAAAAAAAAAAAAAAAAAAAAAAAAAAGGTCCTGATTTGACTATTAATAAGGCTGGATTTGGATTGGGAACTTGTGGCTTTCTCCCTATCTAAACCCAAGCATATTGGTAAAGAAATATGAAAAATTCTGTCTCACATCATAAAAGCCACCTGGTGTGAGACAGAAGGCATAATATTTAGGGACCAATATTACTGTGACTTCATCTTAAACCTTGTTCCTCCCTGTTTCTGTACCTCTCAAACATCTCATTCTGTCTGCTTCCAGTCTCCTAAAGTCATGAAAGATATAAATATCTCTTGAATATCGACAATGCTTAAGTTTTCCACTGTAAATAACATTTCCTCCTATCAGCTATCTACAAAGAATCTGAAACCGAGATGGGGCCTCCACCGGAACAACTCCTGCTACAAAAACAAAAATAGAAGAAAGAATATGAGAGAGAGAGAATAAGAGACAGATAGACAGACAGCAGAGACAAAAATAGAAAAATCAGGAACCTGGTGCGCACCAATCAATAATTGCTTTCAAGAAATAGATTATTCAAAAACAGCTGCAAGATAGCTCCTTATGATTATCCTTCAGATCACACTGCTAATTAAGTTTCCAGATGGAGTTAACCACTATCCTAAAATTGGTTATAGATGTATATGGTCAGTCCATTAGGAACTAACCATTGTTTTAGCTTTTACAGGACCCCAAAGAGATGCCATCGCCCTTAAGTCAGCAGGAAGCAACCTTATAAACGACTACGCCCCCTTTCCCAATAAGTTTTATGATCCAAAGGTTGTGGGTAAAACTGGGTAAAAGACAAAGCTATAATATAGCATCAGAGATCTTTTTTTTAGAAGAGAGGGGGAATAGATAGGATAGATAAAGATAGACTGTTCTACCTACCTATACTTCATTTTAGCTAAATGTATGGGCTAAGCTAAAGACAATTTGCACTGTCATAGATATCTGTATATTGATACTAATGCAAAATCATTTCATATGTTTAATTGTGATAATTTGTACATTGGTACAAAGTTTAATCTGAGATTGTTTTATGTAACCAAAGCAACTTGTACTTCGATATAAATCTGAATCTGTAACTATTATGTAAAGCTGAATTTGAAATTGCTATATTTTATGTATGCTTCTACCTCTGTTTAAAATATTTGCACATCATTGTCATGTATACTATGCAATTACTACCTTCATTTGACTATACTAGATATAATGTATGATTGCACTAGTTATGATATATGCACAAGATGTTTTATATACCTCTGTTTAGATGATATATATGTATTTACATGTATAAAATGCTGTGGACACTTTACCTGGTAAGATACCCCTGGCTAATGCTCGATAGTTCTACTAAGAGTCATTGTTCAGAGATTGTACATCCCTTATATAAGTATTCTAATTTTTAGTACAGGGTTTATTCCTTAAGACGATAAGATCTGCCGTCAACACTATTTAAGGTATCATATCCCAGTCATTTCAGATACAGGTTAGAATATCATAGATGGACAAGAATCTTCAACCGTTTCATAGACCCAGAGAATATGGCATTTAACATTTAAAATTTGGCCACGAGAGACACGACGACTCCTGGTGTCACTGCTCCCTTCACGAGATGGTGTTGAGCATCAAGGATACTCCATTGGAGTTGGTCCTTTTGGCAAAAAATGGCCGGTTGAGTAAGGAACTGTCCTTACCTTGATTGCTGACAGTACACACATGATATCAAGCTGGATGAACAAATTGAGATGGAGACTGACGAAACCTGCCTAGACAGGATAAGACAGTCCCTTCAAAACTGTTCTGCTTGTAAAAAGATCTGTCAGATGCCATAGGCCTATAGCCAATCCGATAGATGCTCTAACGGTGCACAAATCCAGAGGTGATTGTCCAGGTAGCTGTGTTGCTGTCCTCTCCCAAATTTTGGAAGTAGCTGCTTCCATGTACTTCTGTCTTTCAGACAAATTTACCTTCCTTCTCAGGTCTTGAAGAGGTTGAAGAATAGATGTTTAAGGTTTCCACCCTAGTATCCCTTAGATAAGAACGCTCAGGTGTTAGATTCTCACTTTCCCAGATTAACCCTTTAAAATAATCTATACACCCTACTATCTACCAATATTCTAAAACTATTAGATATACCTTATATAAGTTAGGCTTTGATTAGCAATTGTACTTTAACCTCTCCTAGATACTACCTCATAATGATTCCTACTGTACATAGTCTTAGTTTAGAACCTTCTTAGTTAGAAAAAGGGGGGAGATGTTGTGGGATTCAGGTGTCAGCTGATAAGGTCCAAAGAAGCTTATCCAGGGTCCCGGGCTCCTGGAAGGGGTGTGGCCGACCCCTTTGATAAGGGGCTGCTGGGACGCTGGGGGGCTCTCTTCCTGGTTCCTGGCTGCTAGAGGAAGGACCTCTTCGTCCGTCCGTCTGCAGACTTCGGTCCCTACTGTGCTTGGTTACCTGTACCGTGAGTTCTAGATTATATTCTAATAAATATTTTTCTAATATTAGTGTTCTTGTGGGTAAACTCCGCCTACATATATATCAAAACACCACACATAAACCATGATATATAATTTTTTATTTATGAAGAAAACATATTTAAACTGGAAATGAGAATTTAACTCATCATAAGTTTCCCTGTTCTTTGTAAATGGTTTCAAAATTTTAATTTGTTTTTAAAATTTAGAATCATAAAATGGGTATTGTGATTAGAATATCATATATCCTTTCATCAAATCTCATTTCTTTGATCACCAACTGAAGTATCAATCATTGAGAGGTGAATGAATGGCTCTCATCAGACTAATCCCTTTATGAACTAAATTAATTTAGTGGCATTTGGAAGAGGTAATAGAGACTTTCTGGGCCTAGTTGGGGAAATTAGGTCACTAGGAGTATATTCTGGGAAGTTCTATCATGTCTGGGACCCTCTCTATTTGTCTGTTTCCTGGCTACAATGAGGTAAACTATATTGTTCTAATTTACCAGCGATCCATGACAATGGAGCAAGTTGATCATGAACTAAAAACTGTGACTGTGAGCTAAAAAATAAACCCTTTGCCTGTTAAATACGTTTCTTACAGACATTTGTCACAGCAACAAAAGGGTTAACAATGAAACAAGTGAAAGACCTCTGTCACAGAAGACATGCTGAATAGATAAGTCAAGCCTGCTACTAGAAACCTAGCCAACTGCTGAGAGCTCATGAAATTATGGATCTTGAAGGAAAATGTGGAACCACAAAACTATGGGAACCACAAGGCCTCGATCCTGCACAAGGAACTGTAGGTAACTAAGGAATGCTGAAAGAAGAATAGTCTTTCCCAGGGAAGCACACACCAAATGTCTAATAGCAATATAGCCCTGAAAACATACATAGAAGTAACAGAATATACATATGTAACAATTAATGAAAAGCAAGGCTATAAATTTGAAATAGAATAAAAAGGAGCAGTATAATGGGACAGCTGAATTCATACACGTGTATCTCTATCTCTAAGGAGCTAGAGACAGGAGGAAGGCTAGGGTCTGCTAGTTTCCAGCTTAGCTGAGAAAATGTGAGCCCCAAGTATAGGGACAGACTGTGCCTCAAAGGAATACAGTGTGATAGAAGAGTACACTCAATTCCCTCTTCTTCTGTTTGCATGCACATTTTGGCACATATACACTCACACAGACAACCCACACGGGGATTGGGGGGAACAAAGAGGAAGAGGCAAGAGAGGAACGGAAACCCAAGTCGTCAATAGGGTCATGAAAAAAAAACAAAACCACTGACTGTCAGGGTTTGAAAATTTTCATGTATTTCTTTTCTCTTATAGGTACAATGGATGGAAGGAGAAGATAGCTCTTAGGAGGGCAAAACATCTGCTGCACAAGTATAAGAACCTGTGTTTAGATTTAGCACTCATTTAAAAAGCTGGGCAAGACTGCACACACACCTGTGAATTCCAATGTTGTGAAAAATAGGGACAGAAGATCTCTCAGGCTTGTTAGTTGCCAGCCTAGTTCGGTTTTCAGCCAGAGACCCTGCCCCAAAGAAATAAAGTGGCTATAGAGAGAACAATAGAGCCGACATTCTCCCCTGGCCTCTGTGTATACACACACAAATGCGCATGCACCACACATACATCAACAGTCACATAAACATACAAAAATAAAATTTAAAGTAAAGATCTATGATTTGTTGTATGTGGTGATATATATTTAATAACAATAGTCTGGAATATCAGCAGACAGAGCCATCTCAGTTAAATAGGAAACATTGCTGTTAAACTGATTATGATCAAAAAGACATAAGATAATAAAAACCATCAAAATTGTGAAGGAACAGGAACCACTTCACACTGCTAGTGGGAATGTAATTAGCATAACCACTACTAAAAACACTGTGGAGTTTTCTTAAAATTTTAAAAAAAGAACTACCATATGATCTGGAAGTCCCACTTCTAAATATACACTCATTGTCTACAAAACCAATATGTTAAAAAGATAGCTTTCACACCCATGTTCATTTCCATGATATTGTAAGACAAGAATTGGAAATGAAATATGCTAAATGTCAACAATAGAATAGTATTCAGCCTTTTATGAGGGGAAAAAAAACCACAGAGGAAATCCAGTCTGATGACAATACAAATAAATTATAGGCCACTGAGAGCTGTGAAATAAGTCAAGCACTGAGAAATATTTTCCCTTTCAACTGTATATAACCAATGCCACAGGACACTGAAAGGTCTATCAGTGCATGGGGCAACAGATCTGGTTTCTTGAGAAAAAACAACTTTTCACTGGTAAAGGGTTTTATTTTACTTTATTTTTAAAAGATGTTTTTATTCACTATACTCTATTATTTCCCTTCCGAGTTTTTAACTATTAAAAGAAGTATTTATATACTATAAGAGTAACAAAGTTTTAAACTAAAAAGACTAAAATAAATCCAATACTATTTCATGTGCTCAACATGATATAATTTTGTTACAGTATACAATATTTTTAAAAAATATTTAATGTTTAGTTTTGGAAATATTGTTAAATGTTCCCCTAGGATTGGAGTTACAAACAGTTATGAGCTGCCATATAAGTAAGTGGTGGGACTTGAATCCAGGAATTGAAGAATAGCCAGTACTCTTAACTGCTAAGCCATCTTTCCAGGAAAATATATTTTATACTATTTTTTTATTTTAGTGTGTATTTAAATGTCTATTTTTGCGTGACTGAGTGTATTATGGATATACATATACACGATCCTTAGGACATCAAAAAGGGTGTGAAGTCCTCTGGAAATGGAGTTATGAGTGGATGCCAGCCATCTTGTGGATACTTGAACCTAATCTGGGTCTTCTGTAAGAGCAGTAAGAGCTCTTGATCTCTAAGTCATCTTTCCTGCCCTAAGCTATTTTTTTATGGCAAATGGTAAATGTATGTTTGTAAGTTTGCTATGCTCTAAAGTATTAATGATGGGATACCAGCATAATTTTAACGATCTATTTTATTCCACTAAGTTGAAAAGACAAGAATTTAGTCAGAATTTCTTGACTCAGGAAACAAACTATGGTTTAAGAACAGAGAACATAAAATAAAAGTAGGAAAACAATGAGTGATAATAGATAAAGTGATGTATACTACAAGTAGTGCAAGCAAGCTTTTGATAGAATTCGGTTTGTTTAATGTACTAGAAAGAGAATATATTTAAAGCTCAAATTCAATTGCTATTTCCAACCAAGGAAATTTTTAGAATCAAAACACCTGCTTACTCACATTATTTCATTTCTTTTGAAATCAAATATAAAGCAATCAAATTTAAATCTAAATAATAAAAATAACAAATAAATAGATTTCTTTCTAGTCTCTGGAAATAATATGTGATATATCATGCTGGTGACTCAGTAGATGGCACTGTTCCCATAGAATCAAAATAGTTCGAATAATCTGCCATAATGGGAAATACGGCACACAGGATGAATCAAAAAACAGTAATGTGTTTTTAACTAAAAATATAAAACAATATTCTGATATTAATATTCTGTCTAATAAATCTCAAATATAATGAATAACTCTATTATTGTATATTTATTTTCTTTCTAGTGTAACTTCACTGAAATTCTATAATTTTTGGAAATATTAACAATCTATAATATTTCTAAAGAAAGAAAAATTGGCTATAACCCTATAATTAAATATAAAATAATAGTAATCCTTGTTTCTTTTTATCAATGCTTTATTAGAAACAGTAAAGTTTTAAAGGTTTTCAAAACAGTACCCCAAATACTCCCATTCAATTTTTAATTTGATGTTTATATATTTAGTAGCAGTATTCACCACTCCGTGTGTGTGTGTGTGTGTGTGTGTGTGTGTGTGTGTGTGTGTGTGTGTGTGTGTGTGTGTGAGACATGCACATGTATTCCTGTGTGTGGGTATGGGCACATGTGACATGGAACATGCTGTGTACTATAAAGATTTGTCACATTGATTTAATAAACACTGGCCAGTAACCAGGCAGGAAGCATAGGTAGGGCGACCAGACTAGGAAAATTCCAGGAGGAGGAAAAGCAGAGCAGCAGTCACCAGCCAGAAGCAGAAGAAGCAAGATGAGAATGCTGGACTGAGAAAAGGCACTATGTCAAGTGGCTGAATACAAATAAAAATTACAGGTTAATCTAAGTGTAAGAGCTAGTTCGTAACAAGCTTGATCTACTAGCTGGCATTTACAAGTAACATTAAGCCTCTGAGTCAATTATTTGAGAAGTGGTCGCCAGGTACTTGAGAGTTTCTGGCGGGACAGGAACATGAATGGAAGACAAAGGGCAACTCTGTGGAGTCTGTCCCCTCCTCCCACCATATGTGTGTTCCAGGGGTCAGGCTCCTGTGTGTATTTAAACCCTCCTGTTACTAAGACCTCTCATTCATTTTGCATATGTAGCTATAAAGACTCTTCATAAACATCACTTATATCCTTTGACTCATTGGCATGACTACCTAACTTTATCTTCTCCTTTTAAAAATATTTTTTTCTCACATAATATATCCTGATAGGGTTTCCCCTCCCTCAACTTCTCCTGGGTCCTCCCGTCAGGATCTACCCCTTTATGCCTCATTAGAAAACAGAATTCTAAAAGATAATCATAAAATTTAATTAGATAAGACAAAAATAATATATTGAAATAGGACAAAACAAGCAGGACAAGGAAAGAGCACAAGAAAAGGCATACATTCGGGAACCCCATAAAAACACTAGACCAGGCACCATAATGCATACAAAAGACCTGTTGGTAAAATGATTATACACACGCACACGTATACACATGTAAATATATATAAAGATAATATTAAAACTACACATATATAAAATAAAAAAGTTAAAAACAAAGATAAATGTTTTTCTTAAAAAAAAGGAAAGAGCCATGACATGCCATTATGTGACAAGAAACTACCAAAGATGACACTGAGATTGTTTTCTGACACCTATG
Organism: Phyllotis vaccarum; assembly: GCA_033318265.1. Lineage (NCBI taxonomy): Eukaryota > Metazoa > Chordata > Mammalia > Rodentia > Cricetidae > Phyllotis > Phyllotis vaccarum. Next base: position 69,385,977 of record JARWLC010000006.1, read on the forward strand.
CTGGGCATACAGCCTACTCTCTGTCTCTCTACTATCTAGCTAGCCTAACTTGACTTCCCTACTATAAGGAAAGGAGTACATTTTATGATTTTTCTGTATCTCATAACATTTTATAGATTCCACCATGCACATGTATATTTAATAATACCTCAAAAATATCTACTTAACAATGGCACAAAGTAAAGTCAATCACTAGCCACAGCAAAGCATATTCAATATCTGCTCTCTAAACGGAGTGGACACATCAGTAAACCAAAGCAACAAAAGTAATACCAATAAAACCTGTAGCCCATATAGTAATTTAATATGCCAATTTTTTAATCTATGCTCTTAAGTTGGAAAATTATTATGACCATAAAAGAAGTAATTAATATAATTTAAATTGGGTAGTAAGGCCATAAACAAAGCAATTTTTCATTTTCCTGTCAAAGTATTCATTGAGAACTTACAGTTTACTATAGAGCTTCAAGGTTTTACATATATATATATTTAAAGTTAAGGTATTTTAAGGAAATCAAGACATTCCTATGTCTAGCAGCTCACATCCCATCAGATTCATATTCTTTTTAGAAGTTCAGATGGAATGGTCAGACACTTGAAGATTTCGGTTGAAAGTGGCTGCATATTAAATAGCTTTACTATACTTATCTTGGCCTTAGTATTTGTCCAGATCTATCACCAACATTTGAGGGAAGACCACTTCTCTAAGGGCTACACTACCATCCAAAGCTCTGTAGATTGCTAATATGACTGGAAGAGGTAGGCTCTAACGTGGCTCTAGACCAGTGGTTTTCAACCTTAGTCATGCTGTAACCCTATAATACAGTTCCTCGTGTTGCAGTAACACCAAACATAAAATTATTTCCGTTACTACTTCACTATAATTTTGCTACTATCATGAACCATAAGGTGAATACCTGATATGCAACCCCCGAAGAGGTCATGACCCCACAGGTTGAGAATCAGTGATCTTGACTCTCAGCTTATTCAAATTCTGTATAGTCAAGGTTCTAGAATTGGGTTTTTTACCGACATTTGTTTATTTTCTTGCCAGTCCTGTATTTGAGAACCCTAGAAATCAGATAAATTACAGATAAATTCTGCTGCAAGATTACACTTATATTTTGTGATGATATATTTACATTAAATTTTCTGATAAGTCCTATCCATCTGTTTGGAGCGAGGTCTATCTGAAAATTCAGTGTCAACAAGACTATTTTAAAGACAACTTAGCTTGCAGTATCTTCAACTACCCTCATGAATTCAGTTTACTCATCAAAGTCTATGCCTATACTTACAAACTGATGATATAAAAAAAAATAGATCTTAAAATGAACAGCAAAAAGACAAATATATATTCCAAAGTATCTATAGTTTTAAAAAAGCTGAGTTGTTGTAGGAGGTTTCTGGCCCTGACTGTTGGGCCTAACCTCAAGGTTTAGGCCTGCAGACCCGCAGACCCGCAGACCCGCAGAGACACACAGATGTTTACAATTGTTTTCAGCTGATCGACCTAAGGCTCAGGCATATCACTTGCTGGCTCTCTATTCTTCATCTAACCCATGATTCTTCCTGTTCAGCCATGTGGCTCGGTACCTTTTCTCACAGCAGCATGGTTGTCCTCTGCTTCTTTTGGCTTCTCTCTGGAATTCTACTCTGTGCTTCCTGTTCTCAGAGTTTTTTTTTAGTCTGGTAGCCCCACCCACACTTCCTGCCTGCCTTTGGCCAATCAGCGCTTTTTATTAAATCAGTGGGTGGGACAATTATTTACCATGAAACAATACAATCCCCTACACACTGAGTCCCAAGCTACTGTACAACCACTACCCTAAACTATACTGTACTGTCTTCTACTTCATTCTGTAAACACTCTTACAGTTTCTAAGATTCATTGTATCTTCAGCTTCCTATTGGGAAAGATGATTAAAGGACGAGTGAAGAGGTTAGGCCATAGGGCTAAAAGACTGGTAAGTTAACATAGCATGTAAATAATATAACCAAGATAAGGAAAAATGAACTTTCCCAACTACACCCTATGTATCAGAGAAAAACCAATACTTATTTCCTTAGTATTTTCACTCTTTGACAAAATAATAAAGTTATATTTCTAGTTATTGTGGACACCTTTTTATTAAATTTGTAACTGAAGATCTGCTTCTCTTATATGACTACTGACTTTGTTAAAAAGAAGTATCTCTTCAATGAAAGCTACTAAATACATGAATGATTACAGTGCATTGGTAGAATATTTTTATAAAAATTTTAAACTGAGTTATCAGCCACGAAAATGTCAAAGCTGGAATAAGGTTTTTTAAAGAAAGAAGATGAACTAACTAAAGTCCTAATAATGTGCAATGTGAAGGCAGAAGGGTGGGGGAGGGAAACCAGAACAATATAGAAAACTAGTAGGTACAATTATTATCACCTCTACTAAAAACAAAAGTAGTTGAATCTTTAGAATCAATAAATAAGTATTTTTAAAGTTACCTTTTATTTGTTTTGGTTTTGCTCTAATAATCTCATTTTTCTAAAATCTTGAATAAAATAAAATCAGAAATCATCTTTTTAACATCTTCGACATATTCTTACATAAATTAAATATTACTTAGGTTAAATATATTTTTATTGCTGCTTTTTATTTTAAAATATTTTATTATAAAAAATTAGAACAGTAATAACTTTGATTGGAATAGTAATAATTATTAGCATTTTGTACCATCCTCTGTACATTATTGATTTAATGTAACAGCTATTCATAACTAAAAAGTTTATAATCATACTATGCATATAAGTGTATATTAAATATATAATTAAAATGTTTAGTAATTTAATCCAAAATCAAACTCTGCTAAAAGAAAGATTTAGAATAGATAGCCTCTAAAAGCCTTGATGAGTTCTTATATTTTATAACTAAACTGTTTATTTGAAATCCTTGTTTGGTATTAGTACTGAAAAGTAGAGTGAAGTGTATAATACTTTTTTTAAAAAAAGAAGAAAGAGAGAGAGAGAGAGAGAGAGAGAGAGAGAGAGAGAGAGAGAGAGAGAAAATATTCCCTTGTAAGAAAGAAAGTATTCCCCTTGTAGTTTGTGAATTTGAAGCAGTGGATAGAAAAGATTAGACACTAACACAAAATCTCTCTAATTTTCTATTTAAAAAACAAAATTAGATTCTTAATTTCCTAGTCAAACACTTCAAAGATCAAAACTTAACTAAATATATAGTCTATATAAAATTATATTATAACTAAATTTATAATTAAATACCAAAGCATTAGAGAAAAGAACATGGCACTGTGTCCAAAGTAAAGCAACCTTTCCATTATACTTTTGAAAAATAAGTCACTTCTTAATTATAATGCTTTTAACCAATCATATAGTACTTAACAATTCGCCTCAGTGCTCTGTCCTCTTAAACTACATAAATCTCGACAGCTTATCTTATCCAGAATTATATAATCTTAACTGTGTGTTTGAGAAAGCATTTTCTCACTTATAATAATTTCTCATTAACAAAAACATTTTTAAGAAATTGAACAAAATTCTCTTAAATATTTCAAAACATTTTAATTCTCTATGTCACATAAGAAATAGAACTTATGCCTTAATTCATTTATGGTCAAAAGACATTTATTTATTTCCTATAACCTCTGAATTTCTAAAAAAATTAATTTATCCACTTTAAAAATTCCAAAACTTTTAAACAATATAAATTTATACCTTTGTACTCCCATTTTAATATGTATTACATATAAACTACTAAATTTATCTTCAAAATGCCTTCTCTACCAAGTTATCATCTCAGTGTTGCTGATGGGAAAAACCAAGACTAAAAGACAATACATATTTTTCTGAAAGCCTTTGAATTTTGAAGCTAGATGGAGGGAAAGTATATAAATGCTTTCCTCACTATATATACTAAGAAATCTCCAATTAGATGTGTTGCAGCATTTTAATAAAGAATAATATTCCTATATTCAAAATACACCATAGTATAATAATTTATAGTCTTGTAAAAACCAAATGTGTTATAGATGAACTTTTTTACTTCATGTACTCTTTTCCTATAATTTGAATTACATATTGTTCCTAATGAGAAATTAAGATCTTCAAATTCCTGTTTAAATACCTGTTTCTAGAGACTTGTAGATGGAAACCTTGAGAACTAATGCCAACAATAGATAAACCACTGATAAGTTCATAGCGGAGTAGTTTATTGGGAGGTAGAACCTAATAGAAGAAGTATATTGGCAATGATATTACTGTTTTTTCCCTTCTGAATACCAAAAAAAAAAAAAAAAAAAAAAAAGGTGGCCTCTTTCTCTTCTCCCCTGCCCCCATCTCTCATCTTTAAAATTTTTGCTTATTTGTGATATGTCTCTGAAAGGTAAATCATTTCCCTTCCTTTCCGCTCCCTCTGTTTCCTGGTTGTCATAACATTAGTAGCTTTGTTCTAGCATGTGCTCCCAGCCATGATTATCCTACTTCACTAGAATATAAATGTAATGAAACCAGCCAACCATGGACTGAAACCTCTGATGTCATAAGCCAAAATAAAGTTCGTTTCCTGTCACAGTGACAGAAAACTGACTAATACACCTACTTTCGCAAATAGGATGAAGTTATCAAATATCACCATTTCTACCACAAAAAGTAATATGAAAGATCAGAATGCTGCTTGAATTTACTGGTGTAATAATGTACTAAGTATATATAGATGAATGACAAATTAGAGGCAAAATATTCCTCATCTAATTTACAATTAATATCTAATAGCTAATTTTGAATGCAAAGACACTTTGTGATAATTGGTTATTTCCATTCTTAAATGAATATATTTAAACAATATATTCACATTTTGCATTCTACTGGATAAGCAGAAAGGGGTACAAAACAATTCTAATCAAGGGAAAGTTTACTCCTGTTTCTCTAAAACTGGCATTGCCTAAAACAAATATTTCATAATGGCCCATAAAACAGAGGGCCTAAAAGTTCAAAAACTAACTTAGTAGTTAAAACAAACTTAGAATAAAATTATTAATTAACTAATGGTTAAGCACAACATTCATAAGAAATGCACTGGAGGCTTTTTGCAAGTTGAACAATCTACATGGTAGGTAGATTGACTGGTTTGGCATTTTCATTTTATAATGGAGAGATCGGGAATGCATGGAATATAATAATGACAATTTACAGCAAGACAATAGCCAACACCAAATCGAATGGGGAGAAACTCAAAGCAATTGCACTAAAATCAGGAACAAGACAAGGCTGCTCACTTTTCCCATATCTATTTAATATAGTACTTGAAGTTCTAGCTAGAACAAGACAACGAAAGGAGACCAAGAGGATACAAATTATAAAGAGAAAAGTAAAAACTTCATTATTTGCAGATGATATGATAGTATACATAAGAGACCCAGAAATTCTAACAGGGAACTCCTACAGCTTATAAACACCTTCAGTAATGTGATGGAATACAAGATTACTCAAAAAAAAAAAAAAAAAATCAGTAGCCCTCCTATATACAAGTGATAAACGGGCTGAGAAAGAAATCAGAGAAATATCACCCTTTATGATAGCCACAAATAAAATAAAATACCTTGAGATAACTCTAAGCAAGTGAAAGACCTGTATCACAAGAGCTATAAGTCTTTGAAAAAAAATTGAAGATAGCAGAAAATGGAAAGATCTCCTAGTCTCATAGATATGTAGGACCAATATAATAAAAACGGCAATCTTACCAAAAGCAATCTACAGTTTCAATGCAACCTCCACCAAAATCCCAACACAATTCTTCCCAGACCTCAAAAGAACATGAAAAGACAAAATAAATAGATAAATAAATAAAAACCCCAGGATAGCTAATACAATCCTGTGTAATAAAGATACCTGACTTTAAGCTCTATTACAAAGATACAATAATTTTAAAAAAGATATAGCAAAAAAGAAAATATGGTATTGGCATAAAAACTGACATGTGGACCAACAGAATCGAACTGAAGTTCCTGACATTATACCGCACACTTACAGACACCTTATAGTTGACAAGCAAAAACTACAATGGAAAAAAGAAAGCATCTTCAACAAATGGTGGCATACTGGATGTAAACATGTAGAAGACTGCAAATAGATCCATTTCTGTCACTATGCACAAAACACAACTCCAAGGATCAAAAACGTCAATATAAATCTTATTGCACTGAACCTGATGGAAGAGAAAGTAAGAAGCAGACTTAAACACATTGTTTTGATCTTCAGTAGAAACTAGGGATCAAACTTTGGTCCTTGTGTTTAGCTTGCATCATAAGCACCCACAAGATTACCATAGATTTAAAGAGGGAAATACAACTAATAAAAATAAGAAAAATAATTAAAAAATACAGAAGGGCATAAACAAGAATTTTAAGTCAGATATTATAAATATGCTTTAAAGATATAATAAATAAGGAATAACAACATAGAAATGAAAGCTTTTTTATTTTTGATTTAAATTTTTTTTAGCATACCCACCACTGTCCCCCATCCCTAACCCTCTTCCCAGTCCTCTCCAAGCTTACTCCCCCACCCCACCCAATCCATTCCTCAGAGAGGGTAAGGACTCCCAGGGTGAGACAATACAGTCTGGCATAACCTGTTGAGGTAGGACCAAGGTCTCTCCCCGCCCCCCATCAAGGCTGTCTACCATACACTAGGCTAGAATAATTTAATTCATTGACTTCCTTATGTAGTGTAGTTAACACAAGGATTATTAACAAGATTCTGTTTAATTTAGACAAAATAAAAAGTGCATTTATATATAGTCAAGTACTACACAGTGAGGTTTTATCCTGTGATAGACCACATATATGATAGGGGTCCTATGAGACTACAATGGAACTGAAATCTTTCTATTGCCTACTGCCATCATAGCTGTCGTAATCTCATAATGGCAAACAAATTACCTAAATGGATATTATGAGGATATGGATGAATAAACCTATGATACTGCCAGTCATGTAAAAGTATCTCACAATTAGAGTACCAAAATACTTCATTACAAAAGACTGTTACCAATGCATACATATCTTGCACTCTATTTTTTAAATTTTAGCACACACTCCTTCTACATAGTTTGTAAGTTTACTATAAAACAGTATTGCATATTACACCAGAAATAGCCTGATAGATCCCATACTTAACCTCTTCTTGTGAAACATCAAAAAGCCGTATCAGTAACTGGCCTGGACTATCTAAGTTTATATAGTATGCTCTTAGAATGGATTTTTGCCACTAGTGATGCATGACTAGGCAGAAATAGGCAAATAAAACATAACTTTAAGCTAAAGGAAGAAAACCAGAAAGCATCACAAAATGCTTGTTACTGAGTTGTAGAAGTGGATGGAGTTTCACAGACAAACTAGAAATTCAATTCTGCTACTAATAAAATAAAGAAATTAAAGTCGGTAAGAATTTTCCCAGGGTAATACTGCTAAGTAATGCTAGAATTGGGGCTAAAACCCACATTTTCAGTTGAAACATACATCATCAAATGTATGAGCCTGTTAATTAAAAAAAAAAAAAAAAAAAAGGTTAAGAAGCAAACACAAATAAGTACTATTTTCTGACAGTAAATTAATTCTATCTTTGTCCTTCCACCTTAGGTCTCTCTATATCATCAACATTAATGTTCAAAGGCAGTCTCAGACAATAGATTCACACTAGCTTTCTATACTTTTAATAGTAGATATTCCTTGTTCAACTTTGAAAATTATAAACTCTTTAAGGAACATGTACTAATAGTCATTTTCACAACAATCATCTATAGACGTAAACTATTTTCACAAAACAGTTTTAAAAGTAATAGGCAAATCTTATAAGCTCAATAAATATTTATATGCACATACAAAGCACATCAGCAGAAGCTCTCTCATGAGTGATTAACAGCTAGCAAATCATACCATACAAGCAACAAATTCAAACTGAGAGTAGGGAAGTATATGTAAACATATTCATAAATATACATTGACACATACTATTGCTATGGTTTATATACATAATATCTCACAAATCATATAGAATTATCTGTTTTACAAAATTATCCCAGTGTGTCCAAGTGATATACTCATTCAAGATTATCTGGTTAGCAACACGAAAAAAATAGGTAAAGTTATTTAATTTTCAAAGGTCAAACACAGCATCAAATTCCATTAGTTACTTCCTGCTAAGTAATAGCTTTAAATATAAATAGAACATCTAAATTAAGCAACACAATAAAAAATGGCCTGACAAAAACATGCATCCTCCAACAGTTTGGCAGATTTATTTTGTCAAGATACCAAACGTACTGGCCCACTGTGGCCATGGATAATGTTACACACTTGTCACCCAGGTACGCAAGGATGCTAAGAGAAGATCAAAGTCAAAAGACCGGCCTGGGCTACATAGTCTCAGCCCACAATTGTGCCAGTTGTCACAGTAAGTTATAGATTCCATCATGAATAGAACAATCAAAGAAGTGTACAATGCTTAGCCACAGAATAACAGCACAAAATAAATGGACAAGTCATTTGCAATACAATTAGCCAAATCATTTTCATTATGAACTGCATTTTTGAATGAATGTGATTGTTGGTATACTACACACAGCCTCCTTGTCATAGATAACTAATTATAATTCTTTTCTAAATAAACAAAAATCTGAAACATGCACTTCTTTTATCCTTCCCATTTTATGCATTACTTGCACAACACAAAAAAAACTAGACATTTTATTTCTAAGTTGAGAAATACATGTATCAAAAATACTATTTTTAATAATTAAACTGGTAGAAGGCCCTCATTTACAATCGTATTGGCATTTAAAAATAATTAAGTTATTAATCTAGATTTCACTATAGCACATGAAAATTTTAACAAGGTACTATTTATCTAGGGCAGTGTTCCTAAACATTCCTAATGCTGTGAACCTTTAACACAGGTCCTCACGCCGTGGTGACCTCTAACCATAAAATCCCTTTCATTACTACTCAACTATAGCTTTGATACTATTCTGAATTACAATGTAAATGCCTGTGTTTTATGTGGTCTTAGACAACCTTTATGAAAGGGTTTGTGACCCACAGGTTGAAAACCATAGCTCTAGGAAACAAGAAACACAAAGAATTAGATGGCAGTAAATATACTTCAAACTTAGAATGTGATAGTGGTGGGGTTTTTTTGTTTGTTTTGGAGGGTTTTTTTGTTTTGCTTTTTAAGAAGATGGAGGGCAGTAGGGAAGGCAGGAAAGATAAACTGCTACAAACTGTATCAAAATTTTTGTTTTCGAAGGGAACTTCTGTAATTAAAACAAACAAAAAATCTATCTCTAAACTCTTTGCTTTCCATCAATTAGTTTTAGGATTTAGGAAAGCCACATAATTGCACATCTCAAGCCCTAGTCTTAAATAAAAGAAATGACTGGAATTGAGGATGGCCCAGCAGTTAAGAGTATAAACTGTTCTAAGAGAACTCAAGATAAAGTCCCACCCAGCATCTATATCAGGTAGGTCTACACCTCTAGCCTCTGCAGACACCTGAATTCAGATGCACAATCAAAACATATATAATGTACAATCAAACATATATAATTACAAGTAATAAAAATAAAAGTGGTATGCACCATCAATTTTTATTTTTATATTATGTATATGAATGTTTCACTGCATGTATGTATGTGTTTTATGTGTATGCCTAGTGCTCAGGGAGGTCAGAAAGGATATGAAGCCTCCTAGAACTGGTGTTACAGAGAATTGTGAACCATGTCCAAGCCCCCAGAAATGTAGCAAATGCTCTGAAGTACTGAGCTATCTCTCTATCCCCACAATCTATTTTTAAGTATATGCTTTAGTCAATAACAAAGAAAATGAGATAATCTGCTCATTTTTTTCAAAGAGCTAAATTTATTGAATATACAAAACTTTTTAATTTAGTAAGTCTTTTTTCAAACTTATTTTTTAAGTTCAAATATTTCCTTATGATGCCATAATATTGGATGTAATTATACAAGTACTTAAGACAAAAAATGGAATTTTTTTGTTCATTTTAAAACTTTTTAATGATAATTTACAAAATCCATAAATCTAGGAGCTCATAGAATATGTGTTAAGGACATTATTTTTTTTTAAAGTCCAATGAAATGTTTGAATTTTCACTATAGCCTTAAAAAAAAAATAACATCAATTTTACCAGAGGTACAAAAATGAACAGAAACTCCAGATATCATTAGGAAGAATACATATCCATGCCCTCTAGGACCTTCAAATGGAACATGCAATTAATGTATTCAACAAGTACTTACTGTGTACTTGTCATGAAAGCAAAGCAAAACATTACTATAAATACTTGCTATGACCTCATTTAGACTAGGAGTTATCAGAAGAAAAGGTCACTAAAGGTGACCAGCATTTAAGAGAAGAAGAAAAACAAATGTCCAGTGAATAGAAATATAAGAAATCAGATTTACAAAAATTAAGTTGGCAAAAAATAAATCAATATCTAATCATAATGTCTAAATTTTAGGAGCAGGAGTCTTTTCTACATGAAAAGAGTGATGAATAAGACTACATGCCTGATACTGAACACAAATAATCACAAAAGATTACTAGAAATCAAAAAAGACTCTAGAACCAGAATATCATATGAAACTACAGCAACCACCTTAGTGACTAGCTTAAGATCCCTTATATTTTCAGAGGTAAACTATTTGTCCAAGGTTGCATTCTATCTCAATGTTGCACTCTATCTCAATGACAACTTGAATGTTCAAAAAGGGAGCATAATCCTAGGTGAAAACTTTAGAGAGCTGAAAACAAAAGAAAAGGCCAGGTATGATAGGCATATGTCTATAATATCAGGAAATAGGAGGATGGGGGAGGATGGGTGGGAGGGTGCGTCACAAGGTTGAAGCCAGCAACCAATCTAGCTACATAGGAAGTTCCAGGTCGACCAGGAATATACAGCTAAATGTTGTTTTATTAAACAAGTAAACAAACAAAAGGAGATGGAAGCCTTAGAATGAAATCTAATATTTAGGAAAATGTGAAAATATTTCTTCACTTTTGCCTATTGAACAGAAATGTAACTATGCAAATTTATTATGCAAACCCTATACATATAATATGAAGAAAAAAAATCTAAAGTTATTTCATATCAAAATATGGCACCCTAACATCTTTTCTGGTTGTTTGTTTCATTAGGGGTTTTTTTGTATTTTTTTTTCATTTCTATTTCATTAATTTCAGCCATAATTTTGTCTTCCTAATCTATATTTGATTAAAAATTTTTCATATAGTATATTTTGATCACATTTTCCCTTCCCCAAACATCTCCCAGATTTGATCCTCCCTACTTCCCTAATCACCCAACCTTATGATCTTTCTCTTTATAAAACACACACATACATGCACACACACACACACACACACACACACACACACACACACAAAAAAAGACCAATCTGACCAAAAAATGCTAAACAAAACAAAAAGTACACACACACACAAATTAGGTTCATTTATTTCCTGGGCATGAAGTCTGCCCTTGAGTGTGGTTGTTATTCCCAGTTGATACTCCATGGGGGGGGGGGAGGGACACCCTAATTTTCCCCTTTGCCAGCAAGTATCAATTGCAAATAACTTCTTAGTGAGGGGTGGGACTCGGTGTTTAGTTCTCCTTAGAAGGGCAAAGATCCTATGGGGCTTTAAACTGTGCAGGTCAGTTATGAAATATTACTTTAAGTATGTATAGATGTATTACATTTGTTAATGCTGTGGGCTATTATTTTTATCTATATAAAGGTGTGTTGCATTTGTTTCTGCTGCCTTTGTTTAATTATGTAAAGATGTGTTATTGTTTCACCTAGCCTGCCTAATGTTGCATGATATTTTGTTTGTGTTTCTGACAAATAATGCTTGTCTAAATAAAGATCAGAGGGCAGAGTTAGCCACTAGTTAACCAGAGAAGCTGGAAGGTGGTAGGTCATGCATGACCTTAATTCCAGCATTTGGAAGGTGGAGACAGAAATATAAGTCAGGTGGAGACAGGATCTCAGCCCCTTTTAATCAGAGGGTGTAGAGAGGTAAGAAGTCATTGGTAGCTGCTTCTTTGTTTCTCTGATCTTTCAAGTAATTAGCTTGATATTCATCTGCTGTGGGGTGGTCTTTCTGTATGCTGTGAATATGTGTCGCTACCAATGGTTAATAAAGAAGCTGTTTTGGTCTATGGCAAGACAGGATACATCCAGGTAGAAAATCCAGGAGATACAGGAAGAAGAGACATTGAGAGCCTCCAGTAGAGGAAAATGTACTATAACAACAGGAAAAGCCATGAGACATGTGGCAGTTCATAGATGAATAAAAATGGGTTGATTTAAGATGATTGAATAGTTAGCAGTAAGCCTGAGCCATATACCGAACAGTTTGTAATTAATATAAGCCTCTGAGTGATTACTTTATAAATGGCTGTGGGATCACAGGGGCCAGACAAAACAGAGAAAAACTTCCTTCTACATCTGTTCCCTGATTTTTATTAATCAGACTAATTAATTAGGTTCATGCTACATATGGTGCTCCAACATGTGACTAAATTTTCACACAAGAATGGGGTGGAGCCAGTAGCCAAAGCCGCACTTTGTTACTAGCAGTTTAAAAACTCATGTGGCCAGCAAAAACTAGAGATATGCAGAAAAAAGATTCAGACCAAAACAAAAACAAAAACCCTCTAAATGTGTTACAGTGTATTTTAAAATATATGCAGGCTTGATAGAGAAAAGAGTAGAGAAAGTCCTTAAAAAAGGAATAGAGTAATAAAAAAAAATACAATATGCCACACCAAGATGGAAAATACACAGTCTGGATTATGTGTATTATTGTGTTGTCTTTCAATTTTTTGGCTGCTAAGAGACCTTGGATTATGAAAACTGCTACATTAAACCAACTTAAATACTTTTAAATTATCTTGACTTTAAAAATTTGTCAAAACTTTGAGAAAGAAGCTATCCTTTTGTTTCCAGAGAGGGGGCGAGGGGGAGGGAGAGAGAGAGAGACTGAGACTTCATTCTGGGTTAAGAAAAATAAGGTTTGATATAGGAAGATCACCCTGAAAAATCTCCAATGAGAATAGACGGCCCAGATGATCCAATGTTTCAGAATGCCTCTCTTGCAGTGTCCTCTGAGTTCTGCATCTAGAACGAATTAAAGGCTGCTGGCTAGGATGATCCAGCCTCACATAATTCTCTAGTAAGGACTCGACCATAATTCTGATTTTCTCAGGGACTCCCATAGATTACCAATGCCCCCAACAAACAATAAGTAGTCTAGAAGTCTACACCTGCATACCCAAAAAATGGGTTATAGATATTTATTATCATTTTAGGAAGGCTGGTTATAAGTTGATATGGCTAATGGTCAGGAAAAAAGCTAAACAAAAGAGATTATATTCAGAAAAGAAAATGGAAGATATAGAAATGATAGGATAAGAGACTAGACTCTTAAATCTACTGTAATCTAAAACCAAACTATTAATCTTAAATATTTTACATTGGTATGGATTTTAGTCTATTGATACAAATGTAAGTTAATCTTGTTAAGTGTATATTTCTACTCTTGCTCAAGGCATGGTTCCTATACAGCTTATCTAACTACGTAATCTAAATTTCTAGTCTTTGAGAGTTATTACAAATTATTTAGAATAATGCAAGAAATGCAAGTTAGTAGTTAGTCACCTATTACAATCAAACTTATAGTCATATTAGGTTATGTTTTCAAGGTCAAGCATATATATTTTAGATAGGCAAGTAGTCTTTAAATACTTCAGAGGCCTACAGAATATGGTACTTAAGGCTTTTTATGACAGTGAGACACATCTGCTCCTGACAGCACCAATCTACTTCAGTGAAGAAGACAGATATTGAAGAAAATTCATATATTGTTTACTTCTTCTGTGGTAAAAATTAGCCACTGAGCAAGAAATTGCCCTTCCCTTAATTACTGACAGTATGCTGTCTAAACTGGGTAAGCAGAATAAAAAAGAAAGTTTGGCAGTCACTTTCTTTTCTATCCAAGACATGTGACAGTCCTTCAAAAATCATGCTTCACAGAAAGGTCTGTCAGATAATATTCTAGGCCTTCAGGCTAAAGATGTCCCAATGTCAAAAAGGAACCTGGGAGGACTGTCCAGGCAGCCAGCAGCTGTCTCTGTCATTTCTTAATTTAGGAAGTCATTTGCTTTGCACATTCTGTTTACTCAGGTAATATTATATCGTTTTCAGGTCTCTGATGAAGCTGAAGACAAGTTATAGTTTTCCTTGTTACCAGACTCAGAAGAGAAACTCACTAGAGAGGTGTAAAATGTATAAGGTTGAGAGACATAAAAAAGATAGTTTTGGGTTGATGATGCAAGTTAGGGTAGAAAATAAATTAGGTACAACACTTTGGACTTACCAAGATAGGAGAGAGAATGGAATATTTTCTCTAAATTTGTCAAATGCAATAGACTAGACATTGTTAATGTAATTCTTGTTTATATATTTGTAGATAGTTATTGTATTTTTTGTATATAGTTTTTCTGTTGGTTAAAACCTTCGCAATTTATTTAGACAAAAAGGAGGAAATGTGAATATATTTGGTTTGCTTCTGACAAAGAAAATTTGCCTGGAAATTAGAGGGCAGAGTTGGCTACTACTTAACTGTAGGAGCTGGGTAGTGGTGGCTCACTCCTTTTATCCTAGCACTCAGAAGGCGGATACAGAAATATACAGGATCTCACCCATTTTTGGTTGGAGGATTCGGAGAGATGAGAAGTCATTGGTGCTTTTCTGATCTTTCAGGTTATTATCCATCCTAGTTTTTATTGATAAGACTAACTTGGTTCACATTTCAGCCTAAAGCACCTGACAGGTGTAATAAAAAGCTAAATGGCCTGAAGCTAGGCATAGGAAGGAGAGGTGGGGCTGGCAGGTAGAGAGAACAGATAGAAGGAGAAATCTAGGATAGAAAATAATGAGAAAAGAAGAAAATGAGTAGAAATAAAGGGAGATGCCCAGGGCCAGACAGCCAGGCAGCTGCCAGCCAGCTAGATGAAATAGGACGTACAGAAATAAGGTAAAAAGCCCCAAGGTAAAATGTAGATAAAGAGAAACATGATAATTTAAATTATGAGAGATAGCAAAAAAAAAAAAAGCCTAAGAAAAGGCTTATCATTCATAACTAATAAAAAGATTTCATGTTATGACTTGGGAGCTGGTTGGTGACCCAGAAGAAAGCCTGGTACACAGGTCTTATTCATTCTGCCCCACAGGCCCTAGGAGTTCATATATACATCAGTCCTTTGTGTCTGAAAACACTGTTTCCTTGGATCTTAACAATATTTCTACCTCCTCTTCTGTCTGTATAGCTCCCTTAGCAGTAAGGAGAAAGTTTTACAAAGACATCCCATTTAGAAATCTAGAGTCTCTGATTTTCTACATATTGTCCATTACTTTCCATTTGCTGCAAGAAGCAGATTCTCTGATGTAAGCTAAGCAAAACATTGATTTATGTGTGGGTATAGTATCATGTCAACTGCAGTCATCTTATTGCTATGTTCCATTAGCAAAACAATAGGTTTTCCCCTATGACATTGACTTATTTATTCTGAGGTTCCTGGCCAATTTAGCAGTAAGGTATGGGTCCCAGTTCATAAAATGGACCTTAAATCCAGTCAAAAGGTGAATGATTACTCCCATGCCAGTTGTACCACAACTGCACCAGTATGCTTTACACGTAGGTCACTATTTAAGGCTATAAGGTTAGTAGCTAGGTAATAATGATTACTTTCTCCTGCAATAGCATGCAGAAAACCTTTTGGCATCATGAATGCTAGTTGGTATGGGTGAGGCTTCTAGTTAGGCATCAGCTTGACTTCTGTGCTCAGTGAAATACTAAGCGTTGTCTTTAGCAACAGGGTCTTACTACCAAGTTGTAAAGAGCAACCAATAGCATGTTGGCTATTTTATAGACCCTTGGTTACTGGCAGACTCTAGGAGGGGCTTTATTGTTGCTTAAAGACAAAGAGTATAAAAAGCCTAACAACTATCTTTGATCTATTCTTCAATATTTTACAATCTAAACTCTTACCTCTAGAAGAATGAGAGTATAGCAAACAAAAAAGTGTCAGTCTCCCAGGTCTAATCATTCTTTCAAAGAAAATAATTTATTAATTTGTATGTAGAAGTTTCCTGAAAATGGCAGACTGACAGATTAGAGCTGAATGTAAAGATTTGGAGTGTCATAGTGCAGACCAAGAGCCAAAATTATCTTTGGCTATCTTTCATCTACTTAATAGCTATTTCTCACTCATTCTTTATCTGACCTAAATCCTTCTGATTGTCAGGTACAACCTTTGGAGTGTATTCTTAGCAGACCAGGAGCTTCTACAACCAAAAGCTATGAATGTCATCAGATAGCAGAATTTCCCCTGCTTTGTTATAACTGCCTAAGTGAGATCCTCATCAATGTCTTTGGTAAATAAATTCACTTATGACCTTATTTTGTTCTGTGTCCATGAAAAGTTTATACAACCACATTCATGTTTTCATAATATACTACATCATTCGGGGTAACTAAAATCTATGTTCCTAGGTCGTGAACACTCCAGAATAAACGATTTATTATTCACTTTGGTTCAAAAGATATATTTTGTATTTATAAACTTTAGTCTGTCCTTTTAAACCAATCATTTTTTTTCTAAAAATCACCTACTACTTTCCAAAATTGCCTTCATTTTCTCACTTCCTAGTTTCCTATTTATAATATATGACTATGTGAACCTCAGTAGATTATTATTACCTCCAGTAAGTATAAATAAATTTGTACATCTTTCTCCTAAATAATCATTGCCACCTCATTCTAACACCATATATTATATATTATACAGAAGCCATTGCAGTGTTATGCCTTTTATTATTTACTGTGGGATATTGCTATTGTTCACTGTAAAGATTTGTTGCTTGTATTGGTTTACTAAAACGCTGACTGATCAAGTAGCTAGACAGGAAGTCAAGGCAGGGCAGCCAGACTAGAAGAATTCTGGAAAGTGGAAGAGCGATGAAGAGATGCAGCCAGGCACAAAGGAAGTGGGATGAGAATACTGCTCTGAGAAAAAGTACCAAGCTACATGGCCAAACATAAACAGAAATATGGGTTAAATTAATGTGTAAGAATTAGCAAGTAATAAGTCTGAGCCATAGATCAAACAGTTTATAATTAATATAACCTTTTGTGCAATTATTGGAACTAACTAAGCAGCTGTGAGTAGGTCCAAACTTTAGGACTAGGCTGGGCCAGAAAATTCATACTACAATTATTCTTTAAAGTTATTTATCAAGCAATCAAAATACTAATATCTTATAATTAAAATAGTATTTCTTTAAAAGGTCTATGTAGGGGTATTGTGTTGTCTCATGGTAAATAATTGTCCCACCCATTGGTTTAATAAAAAGAGCTGATTGGCCAAAGGCAGGCAGGAAGTGTAGGCGGGGCTACCAGACTAAGAAAATCTCTGAGAGCAGAATGCCGGAGAGCCCCAGAGAGAAGCCAGAGGAAGCAGAGGACAACTATGCTGCTCTAAAGAAAGGTACCCAGCCGCATGGCTGAACAAGAGACATGGGTTAGATGAAGGGTAGAGAGATAGCAAGTGATATGCCTGGGCCTGAGGCTGATCAACCAAAAACTAATGAAAGCATCTGTGTGTCTCTGTGTCACTGTAGGTCTGTGGGTCTGTGGGTCTGCGGGTCTGCGGGACTGCAGGTCTGTGGGCCTAGACCTTGAGGTTAGGCCCAAGTCCGGGCCAGAAACCTCGTACTACAGGTCTATGGGTTTAAAACTTATATAATAGTTTCTTCATAGATTATATATTTATATCAACAATATCCCTTAAAGAAAACAAATAGACTTTATATGCAAGCATTTTAAACAAAGTTATAAATTTCTAAATCCCTGGGTATCTGTGAACATGTTATTTTACACGTGGAGTTCAGAATATGCCATTTCAATATATACCACTTTAATATTAGTATTATTCTGACCTTAAGGCAAACTGGGGAAAAAATGGAGAACACAGATATAATCTCTCCACCTTCCCATTCTCTAGTAGGAAGAGAATTTTTAAATTATTTTTAATTATCAGAAATAACTCTAAGCTCTTAGCAATCCAAAGCAAACAATATAATCAACCCAGATTATGAGCAGCAAAATCACATGGGATAAAATGAGTTGAATGCCATTATTCATTTATCTTTCTCACCTTCCCAGCCGCAAAGGCAATGTAAGCAGCCACCTCAGAATCTTACTGCCAAGACATTCTAAAGTAGCCTCTAAATTTAAGCCCAAATCAATCTTCTTTTTTCAAGCTACTTTTGTCAGCTTGAAGTCATAACAATGAAACAAGTAATTAATATACAAACCTTACTAACTAGCCCCTATTTTCTGTGAACTTGTAATTATTCTGTTCCCTTCCCAAAATTTTTACATGACCCAGTTGTATAAAATATTAGTATATACATTTTAAGAGAATGAAAATAAAGCCATCAGGCTCACTTCTAAAGTTTTTCAAATACTGAAAATCTGTAATTTCTGGCTATATAATTAATAAGAAAAATGAAACACAGGCAAAATACAATAATCTACTGAATTTGTATTCAATAAATGTCTACACCGACCCATAGTTCTTTAGTCTGTCCTTTTAAACCAATTATTTTTTCTTAAGTCTTAAGTCTTACTACTGTATTCAGTCTCTGCCATTGACTGCACACTAACTGTAACTCGTTAGCTTTCATTAAAAACCCAAACATTTTGGAAAATAAAAATGGCACAAAATGCAAAGTCTTAGACAATATCACCTCATAATCAAGATGCAATAAAATGAAAGGATTTTTATGAAATTAAAACAAAAAAGATGTCAAAGAACTATTACATCACTGCTTTAGCTGAGATATTAACAAAAATATAAACTACAAAACAGAGCCAAATGAAATTTAAGTACAATATTTGAACTTAAAACTAGTGAAAGCTGTAACAATGGAAGAAGATAGTGAAGCTGAAGACTGCCCAACATCAAAATTTTCCAAACAAAGAAAAATGAATAAAACTCAAGGGACCTGTGAAACAATTTCAGAAAATCTAAAACATAAAATTATGATCCTACATGAGAAAATCCTAAGGGAGGAAAGAGTGAAACTAAGAAGAAATATTTGAAAAACTGTGCTCAAAAGGTTTGTTCTCATATATAAATAAAAACACTATTTTTCAAGGTTAGTCAACCACAAGCAGGGCAAACATAAAAATAACCACATGTAAGTACATCACAGTGATGAGAACAGAAATTGCAGAAACAGTTTAGAGTAAAAAAAAAAAAAAAAAAAAAAAAAAGGACCCCAAAGAAAAGTAGCTAGCTTCTTTCTTGGCTAAAGTCTGGTATCCTTGGGAGATACCAGAAGTGTCTGAGGGTTCTAATCTGATCTGGTCTCTAAAGGAGTTTACAGTTACCTCTTCAAAGCTCACAAAAGCATTCTGGGGTTGTGCAGGGTGGGTCAGAGCTTGTGGGACAGACTTGTCAAAGTGGCAATAAAGGCCTGTTATGAAAAAAACTACTTCTGATCAAGATAATAGAATCTCTAGCCTGGGGAGACCTAACATTCCAGTCGGGCCTGGTCAGTGTCAACCAAGGGATCACCCCTAAGAAGGCAGTCTCACCATAAACCATGCTAAAGAGATAAGCAGAATTTCTTCCCTTCAATGAAATGCTCTATTTTTCCTTCTAGAATCTCCGTTCTTCCAAACCCAGCACAATCCCTACAAACTACTATGGCATTTGGCTATGTGTGACCAAATCAGAAAGTCAGAAGAATACAACTTCCTTTCTCCCTCTCTCCCTTTTGAGATAGGTCTTACTATCTCAAAGGAACTTTAGCTAGTCTGGAAGTCACTACATAGACCAGGCTGGCTTGCAAAGATCTGCCTGTCTCTGCTTCCCAAGTACTTTTTCTGATACTTTGGGATTTCTTATCCTTACTCTAAGCCTTCTTTCCCACCATATGGCTGCTTCTCTGCCATGTGTCCAAATTTCATGATAGCTTAAACAGCATGTTATTTCTCTCTTTCTCCCCTGCAGGTAACTACTGAGATTATCACCTCTTATGCTCTGGGAGTTTTTGTCTGAAACTGTTATTAAAATTGGCCTCAAGCTTCTATTTGAGTCCATCCTTGAATTTTTTTTTAACAAATGAAACTAAGAACTCCTCTAAGACAACAACTCCTCTGATATCCGTACTCAAACTAATAAATACCAAAACTAAAGATAAAATGTCCTAAATAGCCAAAGAATGTGGGAAAGGATGATGGGGTAGGAGGAGACAAGCACATCAAGTACAGAAGAAACAAGGCTAACAGAACCATATTTTTAAAGTAATCTGGGAAAAGTCTCAACTTAGAACTCTACATTCATCAACATCAGCCTTTTAATATTGGAGTAAAAATAAAAACATTCTCAGCTAAATCATAGCTAACAGAATAGCACTAGCTTAAAAACAAAAATGAAGACAGTGGAGAGAAGAGAGCAGAACACACACACAGGGAAAGGACACTCATACAAAAAATCAAGTAGAGGACAGCCACTATGGCTCAGAAGGTAGACACTTGTTGCCCAGCCTAAGCATCTGAGTTCAATGCCCTGGACCCACATGATAGACTGGCCCCTACAAATTGTCTTCTGATCCTAACATGTACAAGTGTAGAAAACAAATCCACAAAATAAACGTAAACACTGTACATGTTCACATGCAAAAGCTTAAAAAGTTGATCTCATAAAAGTAGAAAAGATCATTTGCCAGACTGGGAAGAGTAAGAGAAGAGATGCTAAGTACATTATTAACATGAGTGCACCTAGATAGGAAGAATAACTTCTAAAGTTCTATAGTACATTGAGGTAATTCTGACCAATAATGTTGAATTGTATATTTCAAATAGCTAACAGTGAAGATTCTGAATATTGCCAACAGAATAAAACTGATAAAACGTTTGAGTGACAGATTTACAAATTATTCTGACTTGATCATGACACACTGTACCCCCATCATTATGTACAATTTATAAGAGTCATTTAATTTTTTAAACAACTGAAAAGCAGAATGCATGCCTTTATAGATCAGCACTATTGAAAAAAATAAAGCAAAGGATGTCCATAACCCACTCCCTAAAATTATGCCAGATGACTAGAGGAAGAAATAAACAGAATCAAAAATGGTAAATGAATTGGTGAATATGACAAACTTTCTCATCCTCTTTAAAAATCTGATTGTTTAAAACAAAATATAGCAACACTATAAGGTAGGGTTTATAACGTATATATTTAAAAGATAAAAATAGCAAAGAAGAAATATTTTTAAAAGAAAAAATGAATAAAAATCATTAAGGAAGTAAATAAAATGAAGTTCTATTGTTCTAATGGATTACAATGAAAATTACAAACAGGATGTAGAATGGGCCAGGTAAAAAATGAGATGGAGACAATATGATGTACAAAGTTTCAGCTGTGAAATAGGAGCATCAACTTACTAATGAAATTAAATGTTTTTATCTTGCTCATGGTGGTGACTCTGTGGAAAGAAATAAAAATTAAATGATTTTCCAGACATTCTAGGGGAGTGAACAATGAAAAATAGATGTCTAAAACTGCCTCCAAATTTTCTATACTGTGGATCTAGCAATTTCTAGTAGTCACAGACTGAGAACCATTAAGTAAATTAATTTCAAGGACTGAAGCTAAACTCTATTTGGACATACAGACATTATTTAGAGCAGTGGTTCTCAACCTGTGAGTGATGATCCCTTTTGGGGGAAGTCCAATGACCTTTACAAAAGGATTCTCTAAGAACATCAGAAAACACGGATATTTATACTATGATCCATAACTATCAAAATAACAGTTACGAAGTTGCAATGAAAATAATTTTAAAGTTGGAGGTTACAACATAAGGAACTATGTTAAAGTGTCATGGCATTAGGAAGGCTGAAAGCCACTGGTGTAGAGATCATAAACAGAAAAGAAAGCAAGAACTAGAAGCTGAGTATCTGAAGGGCAACAACTCTATCTCAAAATTAGCTACAGAAGGTGGAAAGGAGGCCATTAAAGTAACAAGTGTAGGAAAGGTTATCAAAAGATGACACTTAGAATAAGATAGGGTAAAGGACAAGGGACAAAGGTATAATAAAGTCGATAGTTAAGATAATACAGAGGAAAAAAAACATTAAAAAGTTGGTAGGCATAAAAATAGAAATACAGAGTTCACAATTTGTTGACAAAAAATTTGCTTATAATCAAATTTCAAGTAGAAGACCAATAATTTGGTTTGGTACATACTAAATGCATTGGCTAAACATAAATGGCTCTATACAGTCAGTAAGATACCTGTGTTTCTGTGTATATATATATATATATATATACACACACACATATATATACGTATATATGTATATATACATATGTATATATATTTAATTATTTTGTTTTTTATAAAGATTTATTTATTTATTACCTATGGTGTTTTGCCTGAATGCCAGAAGAGGACATCAGAACTTATAGATGTTGTAAGCCACCATGTAGTTTCTGAGAAGTAAACTCAGAGAAACTCAGAACTCAAATGCTTTTGCTAAGTCAAAGGAAATTATGAATATTGAAAAATCCATGTAAGATTTAGCAATATGAAATTCACTAGTGACCTTATCAAAGGTATTTTCAATGAAGAGATAACAAAAGTCTAATTGTATGAATCGAAGAGAAAACAAAATAAGGAATTGAAGACAGAGTATATATAGTTCCTTGTAAAGGAGTTTGCTACAACTTGAGAGCAAATGAACATAACATGGTAAAGAAGAAGGAATCAGATAAATGTTAAAAATAGAAATAACAATTACATTTGCTTTTTTCTCTCTCTTGTTTTTTAAGACAAGGTTTCTCTGTGTAACCCTGGCTGTCCTAGAACTCACTCTATAGGCCAGGATGGCCTCAAATTCACAGAAATCTGCCTGTCTCTGCCTCCCGAGTCCTGGGATTCATTCATATGTCAACTTCCAAACTCTCATATGATACTGTTTTATCCTCTCCTAACATGTAATTATGCACATTTTACCCCACAGATAGATGAGACTCCTTGAAACTTCTTGAATTCTATAAACAACAACCAAAAAGATTTCTGCATATTACTGATAACTAAATACTCTTAGTGGGCATTTTCATTCTACCAGTAAGTCTGATTAACCCATTTTAATGAGTAACCACTGAAAAATATATTAAGTAGAAAGAATTGAGCTGGTAAATTTTATTCTAATTTGTAAATATCAAGTCCACCTTCCTTCAAAAGGGTAATAATTTCCACCAGTTCTTCTTATGTTAACTTAGAGTATTTCTGTAGAAGTAAACATCTTTGCCCTATTGACTTTGGCCCTGGCTACTGATCTGCTTTGGCTAGTAACTTAAAAACAAATATCTAAGCAGAAGTTTTAAGAGCCACTGTGTACATCTGCCAATTTTCTCCTTTCCTCCTCTGTTAAAAGAACAGCATGGCCCAAATAGGAGTTGTTCTCCAGCCTGGATCTCAGAATTAAAGATATGTGGAGCAATAAGAAGAGCCAATGCCAATCTTCCGTTAGCATATAGCAAGAAGAGAATAAGCTATTGTTGCAAGCTGTGAAATATTGAGGTCATTTGTTATACACCAAAACTGGGCAAAAGTTAATACAATGTGTATTACTTCATAATAGGAAAAATAGATTTCACTGCTTTAATCTTTAAGAACAGTAATTACAAACACGTTGATAGCAACTAGAGAAAAATGAGTTTCTGTCACATTTTTAAGACATCAGAATTCTTATAAAGTAACATAGAATAGATGAACTAGGAGTTCTAGAAAAACAAGAGCCTTTCTCTAGGTAACAATAACCCACCATTTTCTTTCCTAGTAGAATTGAAAGAGTCTAGGATAGACTGAGTATTAAGGCTGACTGTGGCAGATGGACTCTATTGGTAAAAATAGAAAGCAGTGAAGCAGCTTTTTAGCATAGTAGTCCAAATGTAAGGCTAAGAGAAATGTTTTCTGAATTGTAAGTAATGCTGTAAGGTGCAAGACTAAGTTTCCAGATTGAAAGACAAGGTAGGAAAGATGTCTCCCTTAGTCTCCTGCTTCTTAGAAAAAAACAAAAAACAAAAACCTAGTCTTAAACAGGCAAGTAGCTGTTAAACATTTGCCTGGATATAAGACAGTTTGAATAAGAGATCAAAGGGCTCATCTCAAAACCTCCAAAGAGCAGAAAGGAAACTTTCACCATCTACCATCTTTCAGAACTATAGAGAAGAAACATGGCAGCTTTTCAATTAAAAAACCTAGTAGAGACAATGAAAGCAACCAGCAATAGACTAATGCTAGCTTAAACTGCAATCCAATGAACCTAATAAAATCCAACATAATTACTAATCACCCTGAAGAGGCAATGTTTCATTTACCCACCCGGCCAAACAACTGAAAGGTGGTTCACCTTAGTAAAAATATCATTGTCAGCTCTACCATATAGTTCAATTATAGATAATATTTAATATAAAATTTAAAAATATGATATGTGTGAAGAAACAAGTATGAACTAAAATAAAGACCAAAAGCAGAAAACAAAGTCAGAAATTATATAGAATTTGGGATAAAGGCTTAAATTAGCAAATATTAATGTGCCAATATATATATAAAGATACAATCAATGAAAATTTGACTACTAAGGGAGGTAGTCAAAAAAAAACTGATTTTAAAAGAATTAGACTTTCAAGAACTGAAAATAAAAATGTTAAAACTAAATTTGCAAATATGGTGGCTCATAACTATAACTGCAGAACTTGGAAGGCTAAAGCAGGGAGATCAGAAGTTCAAGTTCTATCCAAGCTACATGATAAGTTTGATGGGATCTTGGCTATATGAATCCCTGAACTGATTAATTATAAATGTCTGATATATAGGCTAACATAACATAAAACAAAATTAGTACATTTAAAGAAGAGAATGTACCCAGATGAATCACAAACAGAATAAAACAGAAAGAAGAAACAGAGAAACGTGATAAGCAAACATTTATCATTATTGATTAAATAGAGAAACTGAAGTAAAAGTAAATTTTAAAGACATAAAAAAAAAACCACAAAGATAACAGAAAACACCAAACCAGCAAATATTCAAAGAGAATAAGTCCAAAGAAAATCAGGCTTAAGCACCACACAGTCAACCCATTATAAACTAAAAACAAAACAAAAGTCTTAAAAGCAGCCAAAATTTATATTTTTTAATGAATCAAAAATAAATCTAATGACTAATTTGTCAAAATAAACTAAAAAGCAGGAATAAAATATTTGAAGTGCTGACAAAATTAAAAGTTGCCACCCTAGAATTTTGTATTAGGTTTTATCCTTCAAAAAGAAAATAAAAACATTTTTAAACACACCCAAGCTGAGAATATTTGTCTTTAGCGCTGACACGCCTAGAAAACTAAATTAATTTTATAGGGCAAAAAAAATCCCAGATGAAGAAAATAATTGTTTAAAAAAATGAATGAAGAATACTTTAATGGTCATATAAATGTGAATAATATAAAAAAAAATACTTAAGATTTTCCCAAAAACTTTTAAAACTAATATCCACATTGTTTCTGACATTACAATAATACTAGATAGATAGATGGATGAAAGGATGGATGGATGGATGGATGGATGGATGGATGGATGGATGGATGGATGGATGGATGGGCAGGAGGGCAGATGGGAGGTTGGGTGGGCAGACAGATAAACTCACAATTTTTAAAAATGGGGCTGAAGAGATGGCTCATTTATTAAAAGTGCTTCCTAATCTTGAAGAGGACAAAAATTCACTTCCTAACACTCACATCAGATGGCTAACAATGACCTAGAGCTCTATCTCCATATGGTCTTTCTAGCATGGAAATCTGAATGTACATGCCCACACACAAGTAGACAAATGGTAGGAGGTAATAAATGAAGCTAAAATGTTTTGGTTTAAGATGCACTAACAAATCAAGAGTGTTGATTAAAATACGTAAGGTTCCTAAACACTATACCTGTAGAAAAATAAGACTGAAAAATTAATGAATAAAATGAAAATTAGAAAAATAAGAAAAAAATTTAAGGCAATGGGATAAAAATAAGTAGTGAGTTAACAAGACTATACCTAGCTATTTCAGTACATACATTAAATGTAAATAGAATAAACATTGCCAATAAAACACAAAGATTTTTAAAACTAAATAACATGAGTGAGACCTCACTATATATTTCTAGTAGATGCACCTTAAATACAAAATACTCATCAGTTGAAATAAAAGGAGGAAAAATATAGCATGGAAATACTGATGAAAATATACAGTTTTATTTAAAAAATTACCTTTCATTTCAACCACAAATTACAATAATCCTGTCTATATACATCTAATTAGAGCTTCAAAATATATAAAGTTTTAATAAAAAAGAAAGGAATCTACAGTTATTATGTTTTTAATAATCATTTAGTAATTTGAGCACCATGATTAAGGCAAATCAACCTTAATGACACAGGTCACTAACATCAACAAATGCAGAATAAATAATATTTTTATGTACACATGAAATATATCAATCTTTAAAAAAACAATAAAAATTTTTAAAAATCCAATTTTCTTTAGAGGGCAAAAAACTATTTCAAAATCTGATTTAAAAAAAATTACAAGAAAGAACTACAGGCCATTATTTCTCAAATGTAAAACTAAGCAAAATGTCAACAAATTTAACTCAAATAAATCTTTTCTTGAGAATATAAAATTGGTTTAGCATTGAAAAATCAAATCAGTGTAATTCATCACATTACGGATTTAAGAACAAAAAACATGAAGCTTTTCATGATAGAAGTAGCATTTAAAATAATTAATTGCTAAAACTTAACAGTCATTCATGATTTTGAAAATTCACAGAGTAGCAGAAATATATAACTAGAAGTTTTCTGACCTGTGCAGGCCCGCAGTCCAAACAAATCTCTCCTACCAGCTGCTTACAAAATAATTACTCAGAGGCTTATATTAATTACAAACTGTTTGGCCTATGGCTCAGGTTCATTATTCACAAGGTCTTATAACTTAACTTAACCTATTTCTATTAATCTACATTATTACATATTCCATGGTTTTACCTGTGTTCCACTATATTTTGCTTTCTGGGCAGAAGCTTGCAGGTCTCCCTGACTTAACCCTCCTTCTCCTTTATCTCTGCTTGGATTTCCCACCTGTCTCTAAGCTGCCTTGCCATAGGCCAAAACAGTTTCTTTATTAACAAATGGTAATAAAGTATATTCACAGCTTACAGAAAGACATCTCACATCAGAAATAAGTAAGAATTTCTTTAATTTGATAAAGAACACTGGCAAAAGCCTGTAGCTAAGATAATGGCTTATTCATAGTATAGATATTGAACTTTGTTCTCCTGGGTTCAAAAATAAGACTATCATTATTTCTACTGAAAACTGTTCTCAAAGTCTTGAAAAACAAAGAAATAATTATAAAACTGAAAAAGAATATATTAGTCCTTTCCAAATAGTTCTCATAAGCACAGAAAATATTAAAGAATCTTTAAATTATTTACTATTAAAAGTAGACAAATTTGGGATCAGCAAGATGGCTCAGTAATTAAAGATGCTTACCACATAAGCCTGATGATCTGAAATTGATCCTTAGAGCCCACATAAGTATAAGAAGAGAATCACCTCCATAATGTTGGCCTCTGACCTCCACACATATACTGTGGCATGTGCACCCATAAACACATACATTATGCATACACAAGAGAGAGGGAGGGGGGAAGAGGGACAGAGGGAGAGACAGACAGACATATATAACTGTGTGTGTGTGTGTGTGTGTGTGTGTGTGTGTGTGTGTGTGTGTGTGTGTGTGTGTAGGGAGAGAAAGAGAGAGAGAGAGAGGGAGAGAGAGAGAGAGAGAGAGAGAGAGAGAGAGAGAGAGAGAGAATAGGTCCAAACATAGACAAATAAACAAATGAATAGAAGGAATAGATAACAGATGCACCTGGTTTATATCAAGATCCACTATATAATCTAGGAAGCAAAGAACAAAATATCCACATTTTAAAAAAATACCTGATATATGTGTCACACCATTCCTATAATGTCAAAAAAATCTCTACTTATCTCACCCATACAAATTAATATGAAATATAGAGCTTGAAAGTTAAAGAAAGTTTTCTAGCAGAAAACTTTGCAAAGTGTTGGCAATTTTTTTTATTTTTTAAATTAATTTTATTTAATGTGTATGGGTGTTTTGTCTGCATAAATGTCTGTAGACCTACCACATATGAGCCTGATGCCCTTGGAGACTAGAAGATGATGTCAGATCCCCTGACACTAGAATTACATACAGTTATAAATCACTATGTGATACTAGGATTGAACCTAGGTCCTCTGTAAGAGCAATCAGTGCTCATAACCTCTGAGCCATCTCTCCATCACCAGGATTTCTTAAGCAGGACACAAAAACACCTATCTATTAAACTTAAACATAATAAATTAAACCACTAAAACTGTGAGTTTTTATTTATTACTAAGCGCTACTCAGAGTGTCAGTCACAGACTCGAATTCAGAATATATAACAAATTCCAATAAACCTAAGACAAAACACAAATCTAAGATATAACAAAAATCCATAAAGTAAAAGTATTCACTGTCATTATCCTCCTGATAATGGGTGTGAAAACCCACTGCACATCAACTAAAATAGCTAAAAATACTCAAACTATTATTTTCCTATATTCAAATGAAATTCTCCTACACTGATGATATTAATATAATATTGTACAACCATTTTGAAAAGCAACCATTCAGTCATTTTACTCCTAGAAATAAACAGTGTATTCATCAATGACACAAACAGAAATTCTACTGCAGCTTTATAATAGTGAAATCAGAAATAAATGTAAACGTCTATCACTAGAATAACAATCCATACATCTATTAGATAGTACACAGCATTTAGAAGACTACACTCCAATATCATAGATGAACATGACTGCTAAATAAAACGTCACTAATTTATATGAAATACAAGGCAGTTTATTCCTGTAATCCATCATTCAGGAAGCTAGAATAGGAGAATCACAAGTTTAAAGTCATCCTGGGCTACATAATGTGTTCTAGACTATCTTCAGCTACAAAGTGAGGCATTTCAGAATAGGGGAGCCGGGGAAGGGGAAGGGTGAAAAGAAGGCTAGGAGAGATCAAAGGAGGAAGAAAAACAAAAGGAGAGAAAGTAGAGAAGCAAAACCTGGCCCACTCTTGTGATTCCTACTTGCAGGAACATTATTCCTTTCAGAAAACAGTCAGGATTCAATCTTTTCACACTAGAACCCAACTTTTAAAAGTTCCACTATTTTTCAATGTTTTCACTAGT
This sequence comes from Phyllotis vaccarum, assembly GCA_033318265.1. Classification (NCBI taxonomy): domain Eukaryota; kingdom Metazoa; phylum Chordata; class Mammalia; order Rodentia; family Cricetidae; genus Phyllotis; species Phyllotis vaccarum. Next base: position 69,415,500 of record JARWLC010000006.1, read on the forward strand.
GACCAAATTTCCAGCATGTTAACTCTGGGAGATGAGCAATGCCTAACGGTAACATTAATGACTCACTTCAACTGCATCTTAGTGTCTTTACCTACTAGATTAGATTAGTATATATATAATCCTCAAGGTACTTACTTAGTCCAAAACTCTGTCTTCAAAATCAACTGTTTAATTAAAAACTTGCATTCTCAAATTTCAAACTACTATATAGTCACCTAAAGCTTAAGTGTAGCAAAACTGCATTACCTCTTATAATTCTAATTTGAGAAAGCTAAAATCACATAACTGCCTGCTGCTGTTTATCCCTAGTTTCTTACATCTATATTTAAGTTCATCTACTTTAGCCTAGACACTCTGGTGCCACCCCTTCAACAGCCAAAAAATCTGACAACTAGATTATCTTTTCCTTTCTTTTCAAAAGATGAGTTATTCATTCTTCCAGGCCTTGCTCAAACATTACCTTCTTTAAAATGTCATACCTCCTACAGTCATTCAGTCAAACTTAATTGTTCCTTCCTCTGCACCCACAGCATGTTGCTTGTACTCCTGTTAGAGCTCTTTTTTCATTCTGTATTTACAGTACTTGCTTTCATGTAAGTCCTTTCTAAAAGAAGAATACATTCAGCCAGCTAAATCAGCCAAAACAACTCTAGAAATCAATGGGCAACAGCATACTAAGATCACCTTCAAATATGATTATATATTTTAGTAGTATATTGAGATTCTAGAGACTAACAGTGTTCCTAACTCAAAACAGAAAGAGAGCAAATGGAATGTTCAAGATAATAAACCAAACACAGTCCTTCAGATAGTTGAATAAAGAAGCAAATTAAGTCCGTAATGAAGAAATTCCTTAAAGTATTTTATGTTAATAAATACATAGAGAGAATGCAAGTAGACTATTTAGAAACTACACATCCAGTAATCATCTTATTGCTAACTTAGCAATTTGTCCTATGGTTGGTACAATATAACCTCACAATGATATAGGAGAATCATAATTTTTCCTAAAAGCCTTTAGAAGCACATTGAAATAAAGTCAGTCCTCTAAATAGCTCAAAATAAGTAATTAGACAACTGTTAATGGCAGGTTTATGATGATAGAAAATGAAACATACAGCATAAAGCAAAAATGGGTCTTGAACCGCAAGTTGAACTGTAAGTAGGGTCTCATTCTCTATCTGCATTTTGTAATTTTAAAAAAACCTAATAAATTTTAAATAAATGTTCTCTTTTACTAAAAGTAGTCAATTATAATTGTTACTTGCCTTAAAAGCAACCATGTAGAGACTTAATTTGATGTCCTCATTAGCCATGTGCCTTATATGTACATACCTGTACAATCTCTTCCTACAATGATTATGGATTGATCTTATATATATTTTGGCCAACAGAATAATGAAAGTAGAGCCGTGGCAATTTCAAGCCTTCTTGGAAATCAGTTATCACATCATAAATGAATCAACAGCCATGTAACCCATACATAAGGATAGTCAAGAGTTCCAGTCAGACCTCTAAGTGACTATAGATAGCTATATTAGAACACCAACCAACAGCACCTGCAGTAAAAGCACAAGTTAATTTACAAAAATGTAAGAGCTATTAAACTGAAATTTTAAATAACAAAGTTTTATAGAATTTTAAAATGTAAATGATAACTAATATAGTTCAATTTTCCTACTATGATTTAGAGAGGAAAATGATAAACTATAGCCATTAAGCTAATGCTGGCCTGCCATTTGTTTTTTTATAAACAAAATTTTACTGAAGGCCAATTACATTCATTGGCTTACATGTTGTCTTTGTCTGCTTTCACTCTAGAAGGGCAAGTAGCTGTGACAGAAATGTTATAGCCCATAAAGCCTAAAAACTCTACTATCTAGCATTTTACAGGACAAAAGGAGGAGAAGTAGTAGTAGTAGTAGTAATAGTCTGGCAAACTCTATACTTAAACTTAAGTGCCAGACATAATGATGCATGCCTGCAATCCATGCATTTGGGAGGCTAAAACAAGAGAATTTTAGTTAGAGGTCAAGCCTGGGTCATGAAACAATAACCTGTATCAAAGAAAACAAAAATCTTACAATGCATACCAATTGTAGGGGTTAGGAGATAGCTCAGATTGAAGTTCTTACCTTGAAGCATGATCGGAAATTGAAGTATATATACATTTGGATCAAAAAAAAAAATTTGCCAATGTAATAATAACCCCAAGGTTAGGGGAAGCAGAAACAGAAAGACCCCTGGGGCTCCCTGGCCAGCCAGTCAGATTTGTCACTAAGAAAAATTGAATGGCATCTGAAGAACAACTGAGATTGTCTTCTGACCTTCACACACACACACACACACCAACTGTACAATCAACTTCTCATACTTAAGCTTTATAAGTATATAGTACCTTCCAACTGAGTTGGAATATTTGCTAACAAATGTAACTAAAGTCAGAATAATACATTACTTGTGGTCAGAAAAATAATAGAATGATAAAATTGGGTATATTTCTATTTAACTGCTTAAAAGTTTCTATTATATAAGTGGGAAATCTCCATTATTCATCTATGAGTCTATCATGTATTATACATGACCCACTTTCAAGTGGCAGTAAGAATCAGAAAGCAATAAATGTTTTATGATGATGCATAACTGACAATTTTTAAATTAATATCACAAACCCATTTCCAGAAGAAAATTGGTAAAATCCAAGTCCCATATTAGCCTCTGTTAATGATTACCAAACTTTTCTACAAAAGTATCTTTGGTAATGCTCTAAAATTTATTCTCTTTTGCACCTGACATATTATGAAAATATCTCTCTTATCTTTTATATGTATTTTTTTTTCTTATGGTAAGTTATTTTTTATTCAACTACAAACAAGTACAATTCAAGATATAGCTTCTTTTTCATAGAATTTAGAATTTTTAACCATTTCAATTAGAAATTTTCTGCTATAAATCAACAGTCCTCAACATAGTTTTATTTTGCTATTACTTTCCCATTATAACATACCATTGATATTAAATGCAAAACTTTCAAAACACTTTCAACTCTCATTCCTAGTCCTGCATAACTAAAATATTCATATACTTACATATGCAGGCAGCTTTTTCACGTACCTTAATCGGTTTTAGAAATTATCACAAAGAATTCCTCATACTTTAAATCTAGTCTATATCTCAAAAATTTCCATGTTTCCATAGCGATTCTAAACCTCCCCCTAAATCAATAATATAACAGAAGCAACAATGGTCAGTTTTCAGGCTTTGCTAGACCTCCTGTGAAAACGGTATGATGTCGCACATTTAATCCCAGTATTTACGAAGCTGACATTAGAAAATTGTTCTGAGTTTGTAGCCAGTCTGGGCTACATAGTGAATTTTGGGTCAGCCTGGGCTACAGAATAAGATCCAATCTCAAATACAAAAAAATAAACAAAAATTAAAAATAAGAAAATATTTAGTTAACATTTTTAAACAAAAGACTTTAGAAAGAGAGGTGGGACTAGAGAGTTTGTTCAGTGGCATACATGTAAGACACTACTCATAAAGAACAGGTCTTCATCAAACATCAAATATGCCAGTGTCCATATTTATGCTCAATTTCCCATACTTCAGAACTATACAAAATTAGTTCCCATTACTTAAAAATTATCCAGTCTAATGTATATTGTTAATAAAGCCTGAGCAGAGTGACACATCTATCCATGTGATTCTGGTAATGCTATCTGCTTAATATTTCTCTGTCAAGATAACACATATGATACAGATCTGGGACCAATCAAGGTTCTCAACTCTAGAAATGACAGGCTCAAAAATGTGCATATGTCAAGTGAAGGAGTATCCAAGTATTACATGTAAAAATATCATGAGAAAGAAAACTTTCCTTCAGACTCTCTAGATAGGAAGATAAAAACTTGAAATTGCCCATTACTGTAACTTCTCAAACTGCACCTCTCTTCCAATTTTGAATGTAAGAAAGATAATTTATAACAAAGTAAAAAATAGAACATCAGATGAAGACTAAGATGATTACAGTAATTCAAAGATCTCTTGATTTAAATACTTAAAGCCAGCACCTCCTCTAAGCTCTGTATTTAAATTGTGTTCCTCTTTACGACAAAGGTAACTTTTAAGTTCAGTATCTTTCATTAGCAATAAAACATTCTAATAAACCTAGAAACCAAGAAAAATATGTTAAAAACTTATGAATATTAAGGAGCTAACAATCAATAAAGGTGACACTATTTATCAGTATGACCTGTTTACAAGGCAAGTTGGTAATACCATCAAAAGTTTAAAATTATTACATTCTTAGCCTATAATTTCTACATAATCTTATATTACTAAAAATTTTAATAATGCAATAATAAATGTGTAATAGTATCATCTATAATATTTATCACAGTAAAAGATTTCAAAAGGAACCTCAATGATCATCAGTTGGGTACTGATTAAGTAAAGCATAGTCCATGATACAATACTGTAGAGCCATTAAAAAGAAAGCTTTATATGAACCACTTTAAAGATCTACATGAAATCATTTGTGCAGGCCAAGAGGGAATATAATATAGCTGGTAAGCACTCACACTCTCCTGATAGACTCTATAATTCAACTTGGTTTCTTACCATAGTAACTTACACAAGTCAGTTTAACCACTCTCATTACACTGGCCTCAGTTGTAAACCGGTGATACTAAACAGTATGCTGTGTAACAGGCTCTAGAAAGTATCTTTTATTTATTTGGTAAGATCCCATTGAAGATAACTACTATTATTGTCACTAATACAAAAAGATGCCCAAAACATGCTATAAAAAAGGAGAAAAAGGGAGGTCCAGAGTAAAGATCACAAATCCAAATGTTTATCAGGTCTAAGAGATATAAATGGACTATTTGAGAACTAAAGGAAACCAGAGAATGCATGCCTTACCTCAAGGAGACAGTCAATCTAAAAACTGTCATGTGGGGAAAATGAGTTTTATGTACAATGGATAATATTTTAGTTTTGAAAACTAATACTTTCTTTAAAAATACTGTTGTATAAGTCTAATAAAACATATGTTAATCATGGTCCATTGATATGCAAACTTTGGAGTGTTGTACTAATTTAATGTATATAAATTCAAATACTTTATTATTTATATAGACAAAATGAAAATTTAAAGTGGCAGCACTAGGGAGACTGTAGGAGTAAGGCTGTGATCTAACTTCATATTTCATCATGCTATTATTACACTTTTATACATAAAGATATTGTAATAGGTTGTTTTAAACTAAGAGCATGACAAGAATTGAGGAGCTTTCCTATTTGCAATTTAATTAATTCAAATGTAACTTGTACAGTGTGGATATTAATTCTACAAACGGAATTTTAAAGTTTGCATTAGAACAAAAATATTCAGCACCAACTTTTAAGTAGATGAAGAAAGGGCTCATATCATTGAAATGTTTCATCTTTTTGATACTTAAAAAATAGTTTTGTGATATTCAAGTTATTTTCAAGACATTCAATTATTCTTACCTGAATAGATTCTAAAAATCATTTAAATGACTTTTTTCTTAATGTTTTTTTAAAGGGTAAGTTTTAAAGTTTAATTTCTACTAAGCACTCAGGTTAATTTAATTTTCTATTAGAAAGTTTTATGTTTTTCTTAACATTTCTATATCAGGCTGATACTGAAGACACCTAATCATGGTCCTGAAATCGTCAAGTATAAAGGAAATCATTGCGATATTAATCTTTTGATTCTCTAAACTCAAAGACAAAATGTTTATTTTTTTAGAGTTTCACATCAAGTCTAACTATATGTAATTTCATATATAATTCTTAGCAAGAATTTTTAATACTTCCCAAAGATATATATAATAGGATATAAGAAGGGAAGATCATGGATGTGAAAGTCATTAACTGAAAAGTTAATATACTATAGATTCATGCTACTGCAGTTCATAATAACAAATAGTCAAAATAGATTAAAATATAATTATAAAGAACATAGTCACACCTGTGCTTGAATTTTGATATTGCCACTAGTATAATTTTAAGTTAACCTCTCTACTTTTCAGTAAGGACTAAGATGGTGCCTTTAAAGTTGTAAAGATTGAATAACATAACCAAAGCACTTAATATAAACAGAACATATAAGTGGCCAATGTCTTTTAAACTTTATTCAGAAAAGAACCATGTTCAGTTTTCTATCTTAGCAGAAAAGTAATAGAAATCCAAAATTTTATATATAAAAACTGCTAAATGTGGAAGATCAAGCTCTTCTTTATATGAGTTATATTTAAGTCATCCACATAAAAAGTAAAATATATCAGCACTATATTCCCTACAATACAAAGTAAATAAACCACAAATGTTCTCAATCGATGTTGAGATATAAACTCCAAGGGCAAAAGACTGTTTCTTAGTTACTACAATAGTCTTACTTAACAGAGGGCCTGATATTTAGTAATGCTTGCTTTTCATTCTAACCCTATACAGTAAGCATTATTACGTGCATTTAAACCCAAAGACACTAAAGTTAAAAAAAAAAAAAAAAAAAAAAAAACTGGCTCAAATGTCTTTATTAAGTGACAAAGAAGGCATAACTTTTGAAGCATGTCGGTGTTATTTTGTTCTTGAGAGGATTAACCATCAAACTAACAGAATCTCAAATTTTTCCCAAAGTTTCAGACTTTCAATCACTTATATGTATATGTTCATATATGTTATGTGTATGCAGATATCCAGAGACTAGAAGGCATCAAATCCCCAGAGCTGGAGTAACAGGTGGTTGTGAGCCACTTGATATGGATACTGGGAACCAAAGTCAGATCCTTTGCAATAGCAACAAGTACTCTAACTTTTGAATCATCTCTTCAGCCCCCTCAAATTTTCAGTTTTTATGAAGACATCAAATTCCATTAGTCTAAAATAATCATTATAGAAAATATGGTCATCAATGAAAGCACTACCTGAAAATATAATACAAAGCACATTATATCATATCTTTATTACAAGAAATCTAGAATTATTTTAAGATTTAATTATTTACTATGTACACAGTGTTCTACCTTCTTGCATGCCTGCACACTAGAAGAGGGCACCAGATCTCATTATAGATGGTTGTGAGCCACCATGTGGTTGGTTGCTGGGAATTGAACTCAAGAAGTTTGGAAGAACTGTGGGTGTTCTTAACCTCTGAGCCATCTCTCTAGCCCAAAAATATAGAGCTTTTAAAAACTCAACTCTATCTACCTGAATTATCAGTCTAATAATAACAGCCAAGTTCTGGTTCATCTAAATGTTACTGGGTGGCTGCTTTCTAAGGTAGTGTATACATTTCACCACACCTACTTTTTAAAATTTAATTACCTTCTAATCAATTAATCCATTAGTAGGTAATAAAACAACAGGGTCCAAAAGAAACAAGAAGTGTAAACACCAGTTTGGAGTGTTTTAAAACTTAGTTTAAATAATAATAAGATGTATACAAACAAAACTGCTTGAAGAAAACTATTAAAAAAACCAACATAAATGAAAGGAATTAGATAAACAGGTATTTTCACATGTGTCCTCTCCACTCGTGAGGTTTATAATGAAGAAGGATGGTATCACCAGCAAACTTCTTGAGAAGGAAACTAATTCAGAGAACTTAAATAACTTCCTAAAATAAATGGCATATGTATTAGTGGGCATTTCTAATGCCACCATAAAATAAAATGACCAAGAAAACTTATAAAAGGAAGTGTTTAACTGGGCTTATGGTTTCAGGGAGTTAAAGTTCATGATGGCATGCTGTGGAATACTTGTGCACTGTGTGAAGATTTACTGCTGTTATTGGTGTAATAAAAAGCTGAACACCCAATAGCTAGCAGGAAGTAAAGGTGGGACGATAGGCACAGAGAACTCTAGGGGGAAAGGTGGAGTGGCCAGCCAGACACAGAGGAAGCAGGGTGGGCAGTAAAGAGATGAGGTAACAAGCCATGTGGAAGAATATAGATTCACAAATATGAGTTAATTTAAGTTCTAAGAACTAATTAGGAACAAACCTAAGCTACGTTTTTATAATGAATAATGGTTCCCTCTCATTTTTTGTGGGCTAGTGGTTCTGGGGAAAAGGTCCAACTACAATGGCAGAACAAGAACAAGTCATGGCAGCAGGAACAGATGAGAGCTCACACTTGTTTACAAGCAGAGGTAAAAAACGACACACTGGGAATGGTCCAAGTCTTTTAAAACTTCAAAGCCTGGCCCAGGTAAAATACCTCCTTCGATGAGGTCATAAACTTTACCCATCAATCTTAAACATACACACATTTATGTATAAGAGTTTCCCAACAGAAAAACAAAAACATAACTAAAGAGGATAATTTCTAGGAAAGATTTGATTAAAGAAATGAGGTTTAAGCTGAGTCTAAAGCTAAGTGTAAGATGAAAACTACTATTAATATCACAAAATTTTCTAGTTTTTTAGACATTATAATCTAAACTTTTCTTTAGTTTATAATTATAGAAAATCTCCATACATTTTAACCTATCTTCTTGCATTTTTATATATAACTTCCCTCCATAATCTAATTATAAGGACAGAAAAATTAAATCTAATATCCTATATTTCTCTAAAGAATAGAAATATTGTCTTGAGAGCCTCCGTGATCTTACAGAAAAATCTTCCATTACAGTGAAGACAAAAACAAAGAGAAAGAATTTAATGTGTTTAAAAGTATAAAATGTAGCCAGACCTCCCCCAACATTTTACAGTGCCATGCTCTTTAATTTTTACCAAAGTATCCTAATAGCAGAAAAGAACGTACTAGATCTCAGAACAGCACCTAGAAAAGACGGCTCAGCAGTTAAAAACACTTGCTGCTCTTTCAGAGGACCGAAGGTTCAGTTCCTATACCTGAAGCTCCAAAGGATCCAAAGCCCTCTTCTGCCCTCTCAGGGTAACTAAATATGCATAGTGCACTACACACAAGCAGACACAAGCACATACATACAGAAAAAATTAATAAAAATACTTTTAAATAAAAATGAAAATATTATTTTAAAAAGACTGGGAATCATATAATGTGTTCACTTTAAATTTCCTTAAAGTTTCTGGTTTTATTTTTAAAAGACATGTTTATTCCACACTGTACATCTGATTTATTTATGCCTACCTTAATAGTAATTTAATTTTCAAATGCTCAAGTAAAATTGATACTGAAAAATCTTTTTTGGTTCCCCTAACTTATACTCTCTAAGAGTCAGACTGTTCCCTGATGTAATGCCACGGACACAAAAATACAAATGATGGTAGTACTTTTTCCCATTTCCTCTCCTAACTCCTTTTTCAAAGTAGCAATTTTCTTAAGTACAATAGATCTAATCCCTCTCTTTGGGAACATATAAATACTGGTAAGCTACTGTGGAAGTTAAATTATGAAAATTTCAATAAGTTCTATTTAACCAATTACACATAAATTAGCTTATGAATTTATTAAACAACCTAGATATAACCTCTATTTCATATTAAACATTTATTTTTTTGAGATCACTCAAAAATTGCTTTAATAAGTATACATTTAAACAGAGTAATCTTTTCTTCCTTGGTATTTTCTTCTCTGCCCAGATGCAAAGAAAGAAAACTTTTGTGGACTGTACTGCTTTCTTTTTCCAAGATTTCTTTTTTAATGCCTCAAATTCCAAATATACTTCATTGTTCTTCAATCCTATTTACAGAAGCAAAGTATATATTTTATCTACTTAACTGACATCTAAAAAAGTACCCTGTCCAACTTATTCAGTAATCTTTCACCAGTAAGAGTAAAAATAGACTCTTATTCATCACTTCTTCCCCAGTAGCATACTGTTGATTCTCTACTACATACTGTCAGGTCATTTAGTCAATTTTTAAATGTATTTTCATTTTATATGCATGAATGTTTTTACACATGGACATATGTGTAGTACATGCATACTTGGTGCTCAGGAAAGACAGAATTTCAGACAGTGTAAGCTGCCATATGGTTTCTGAGAACCAAGCCCAAGTCCTCTACAAGAATAGCCAGGGCTCTTAACCAATGAGCTATCTTATCTCTCTAGCCCCCAAATGTGTTTTTAATATAGTTGAAACTTACTATGTACAAACTAATAGGTTATAAAGTCTTTGGCAAGTAATGTTAGTATTAAATAAGTTGATTAGAAGTTAAATTGGAGTGGCTGGAGAGATGGCTCAGAGATGAAGAGCACTGGCTGTTCTTCCAAAAATCTTGAGTTCAATTCTCAGCAACCACATGGTGGCTTTCAATCATATGTAATGAGATCTGGTGCCCTCTTCTGGCATGCAGATATGCAGGCAGAACACTATACAGAATAAGTAAATAAATCTTTAAAAAAAGAAAAACTTAAATTGGAGCCTGTAGATCTCTGGGTTTGAGGATCCCTACAGAGAGAATGTTCCAAGACAGGCAAGGCTACACAGACAAACTTTTTCTCAACAAATAAATAAATAGTAGTTAAACTAGAAGCTGGAATGAAGTGCTATATTGGTAGTGTGCTTGGAGTATACACAAAGCCTGGGCTTAATTTTAGTACCAGATAAAATTGAGCATAGTAACACATCCCTATAATCCAGCCACTGGGGAGGCTGAAGCAGGAGGATCAGAAGTTCAAACTGACCCTTGGCTAAGTAGTACAAGGCCAACAGCTTTTTCCTACTTTGAAGAAATAACTTAATTTCCTCTAATATATGGCTTATACCCATGGATTCATGAAATAACATAGTTAAGATGTAAACTTCTTTTTAACTCTAACTCTACCACAAAAAGGTAAAATTGCCAGAATACACAATTCCTTAGGTAGAATTTAGGTTTTATTTTCAATAGTGACTTGCCCACCTAATAACATTATTCTTAAAATAAAGATGCATTTATATACTACTAACAGCAAAAGGCTTTCAGAAAACAATACAGCTGGGAATGCAGCTGTATTATTGCCTACAATGCAAAAACCTGAGTTCAATCTCCAGAACCTTAATTAAAAAAAAAAAAAAAAAAAAAAGGAGGCGGAAAGAAACAAAACAAAGAAAATTAAGTGCTTGGACAACTCCAGAGTTGAAGAGTAGCATCTCTTCAGCTGAAATTTAGTGTTTTGATATTCCGAACAACTATTTCTGAATTACTGAAATACTAAATGGCATGATGTAACTGTAATATCTTTGTGTTCTAGATTTTTATTTAATTCCTACTACTATTGTTATTTTGTTTAAATATCTCTTAGTGATTTCAAATTTACAACTTAATATAAAATATATAATTATTAGAGCAAAAAAATGCCTTTTTCTAGCCAAATGTGAAGATACATATCTATAATCATAACACTCGGTGCAGAGGCAAAAGATCCCAAGTTCAAGACCAACCTAGGTCATACATCAAGGTTTCATCGTTAAAATATTTTACAAAGCCCTTTACAAAAAAAGTTCATTTCTCCCTAACTTGTATTACTCTTAGTGGAAATTTAGGTAATGAAATATCATCTTTCTTTAAGTACCTTGGTACCAAACATTATCAACATTACCTTCTATGATACTAATCCACACTGGAGCATAATCTCCATTACTCTCCATTGTTGCTTGCATTCATTATTTCTCTGGTAATATTGTTTTAGAGGTTTTTAAGTAATAGAGCTTCTTTCTGCCTTGATAAACAGCTTCTTTCCAAATAAAAATGAGATGAAACATGACACACACAAAATATATTGTCTGCTATGCAATTGCTAAGACTGACGTCAAGTATAAATACTACTAAAGCTATTAAAAAAGATTTTACATCTGCCCTACATCTGTTCTCTAGTTTTGTGGTAGAAGGCATTTTTTTTCCTGCCTTACATTAATCATTATCAAATTATCACTAGTCTCTTCTATAAATAGCAATACAATTAGAGAACATTAGAAAAGGAAACATCAAATGCTAGACTTAGGTCACCAAGACTATATAATTTTCCTTCCTACAAATCTACACCAGATCATGACAAGTAATATATTTATTCTTAGAGGTATATAATCTTCAAAATAAAATGTTTCCATGTAGGGCTGTAGAGGACTCAGTAGTTAAAGTTGCTTCTGCCAAGCCTGGCAGCTGAGTTTGATCCCCAAGATTCACTTGGTAGAAGAGAAGAACTGATTTTTGAAAGTTGTCCTCTGACCTCCATAAGTGCTCCATTACACCACACACACACACACACACACACACACACACACACACACACACACACACACAAAGTAAATAAAATTTAAAGATGTACAATCTAGTTATTTTCCTGATGACTAAACAGTATAACTGAAATAACAATAATACTTTACCACAAGTTGACTTTTAAATCCTAAATGATTCAAGATACACAGGCAAAAAGAAATGCCATTGTTAAACATGTCCTTTTCCTTTAAAATTCCAAGGAAGTTAATTGATATGGTGAGCTGCACAGACTGTACTGTATTTGTTAAATTCATAACTGAAACGAAGATCAGAAAAACACCCAGGGAATGGAGTTTCAGAGAACAAATACTGTCTTTCAATAGGCAACAATGTCATAAAAAATAAAAAAGTCATTGGAAACTTTAGAAGTGACAATACAGTAATTATTCAGACACACTGTAAAATGTTTATAGGAATAGACCACATTCCATATTTCCCGCTACCTTTGTAAAGCAGATTTAGATAAAACACTTAAAATTACTATTGTGAAAAATTATGCTAAGAGACCTTTTTTTCCTATGATAGTCTTGAAAATAAAATCCTTCTTTTGCCTCAGCCTGATCAGTGTTGCTGAGGTTATGGACACCATGCCTAACACAAAAGCATTTTCATAAAACATCCCTTTAACTTTAAGAAAGCCACAAACTGCTCATTTGCGGTGGTGCACACGTTTGATCCCTGCACTCCAGAGGTAAAGGTAGGTAGGCTGGTCTACATAGTGAGTTCAAGGATGGCCAGGGCAACACAGAGAAATCACATCCCCAACTGTTCCCTATCCCCACTCCCCTCCCCCCAAAAAGAAAGGAAGGAAGGGAAGGAGAGAGGTAAGGAGAGAGGGAGGGGGGGGAAGAAAACCTTAAAATAGCTGGATGTGATGCTACACCTGTAATCCAGTAACTACGGTAAGAGATGAGGCTGGATAAGGAGTTTAAGGCCAGCTTGGGCTATGCAGCCTTGTCTGAAGAAGAAAAGGGAGTCAGGAATTATAACTTTCAAGAACCACAGTTTCAAGTTTAGCCTTTTAATTTACTCTAGAGTTTAGGGGGGAAAATCATTCATAGTAAAATTCTTCTAAAATCCATAAACTTGAACAACATAGCTTCACTTTGGGGGGACTGTTTTTCCCCCCAATGCTCAAGATCACAAGAAATGTCAGCACATAGAATTAAGCTGTTTTAAAAAATATGAACTATTCACAGATTGGCGGCTAGTGCTATTTCTACTAATTTTTCTCCATACTTTTAGGTTCTATCATAGTTAGTAATACTGTATTATATCAGTAACTCTTCAAGAAAAATCCCTAGTTATTTCTGATTTCAAATATCCATGTTATCATTAAACCTTACTGTCCTGTTACCACTTCATCTAATCTGTAGCTTCTTCTCATTCTTCAGCTACACCCTTACCGGTGCCTTAGATGTTTCCTCCCAGACTTCTGTACTCCATTCTCACTAGAGTTCCTCTAAATTGTCTTTAACTCCATTGCCAACCTTATCTTTTCTCCTTGACATTATGCCACCTACCTCTTCCACCTGGGCTTTTCAAGGCCTTTATGCTGCATCTTTATTCTGCTCGAAAGCCTCATCTTCAATCACATATTTATTTATAAGGTTGCTGCCACTGACTTTCAACTCCCCTTTAAAATGCCAGTTTGTTCTTGACCTTATTAAATGTACTACATTTTTCCTTGAGGTAATCACATTTTTTGCTAATCGATTTGAATACAGAATCCCTTTAGCACTTATGACCCAAATTAATAGGCAATATGTTTAGACAACTTTCATATAATAATGATGCAGCCTTTCAACTGTTTACTTATCAATGTATTCCTATTAGAGCATAGTAAGACAAAGCACCCTGTACAACACCTATTCACCATCACCTGACCAAATTAATAAAAATATGGAATAAGAGTCAATAAACAAAGCATGCTATTTGAAAAAAAAAAAACCCTACAGTTTAACTTTTAAACATCTAGGGCCTTTCAATTTCCACAGAAATCTCACTTATTTTTGTTTCTATAAAATTTCACTTTCACTTGACTTAATCTTCAAAGCATGGCCAAAATTAAAAGTTGACAATTGATAAAGGGTATGCACCTTTTACACCATACTGTCAGATTCTTTTAAAATCAACAAGATCAACTCTTAAGAATTGTGAGCTACAACTGAGTTTTCATACACGGAAACAGTTGCAGCAGGAAAAGATGCACATTATTTGCATATTCTAATGGGGTGGGGTCCTTCCTTCCCTACAATTGATTTAGATTAGTTTCTTTACTCCAGAGGTTTTGGCTCGGGAAAATTCAATAAACTGTTTTTAACATCTGCAAAGATATCATGAAAGGATATCCAGCTTCTAAAAAGGGGAAACCGGAGCAGTGAGTATCCTCTTTTCAAAAAAGTCAGCAGCTAAATTAAGCATTGTAGTCGGTATCTGCTGGCAGAATCAGATTTGTTTATACCTAATAATAAAAGCAAGTTTCATTCCATTTAGTTCCTTCCTGATCAATCATCTCAATCTGTCAGAATTCTACAAGAAAAAATTTAAAGTAGGGAAGACACTAGGATTCCCATCTACATTGCTTCTTTTTCCGAAATCACATCACTGAGTCTTGGATTTCCTTTACTCCAAACTAAGCCTCAAGACTCCAAATATAATTCTTTTAACCCCCGCTTCTCCATTCAATTACACATAAACCATGCCAACTACAAAACCACAGCAGAAACCCCAACAAATAGGCTTGCTATTCATCTTGGAAGTCATACCCTGCAGCAACTGCCTATCTCCAAACTCAGGGATATCACCCAAATACAACGCAATGGAATCAGACATGCAAAGCACACACGGCTTCTGTAAGGGAGGGAAAAGCGAACCGGGAAAAGTGCGCTCTTCTCCAGTCTCAGGACCATCCACCCGGGCGTAGGGATGGGGGGGGGGGGTCCCCCAAGAGGGAGGAGGAAAAAGCACCCGGCTACTGGGGAAATCCTTCCTTCTTCTCAAGAAAAAAAAAAAAGGCTGGATTTCCCGGCTACGGGAAGCAGCCTGTTCTCGCTAAAAAGAGGCAGACAGAGAGGGAGGGCCCCTCTGGTAGAAAAAGCAGAAGGATGGCACTTTCCGGGGTCCCGGACTGGAGCCTATCACCCCGCTCCCGGGGGAGATGAAGAGTGTCCGGTCGGCTGCTGAGAGGACACCCGGTGTGTGAAGGGGCAGCAGAGACGAAGCAGAGTTTCCCCTGCCGAACCCCGAGTCGTGTCAGGCAGGTGCCGTGGGGCCGCTGGGTGGGGGGAGGGGAGCAAAAGGGGTGGAGATGGGATTCCCCCCTCTCGGAAGAGCTTTAGTGGAGGAGGCGCCCGGCCAACCCCGAGCAGCGTGCTTCAATACTGCGGAGCCGGGATCCCGCCGCCCGCACCGGCAAGCGCGGAGCCCCGCAGCGCCCGCCGCACCGGCCCCTCGGTCCCCGGGGGCCGGAGACTTTGGCTGCGAGGGCTCTAGGGCCTGACACCCGTGGGGCCTGCCCCGGCTCCTCAGGGAACACACGGGAACACCCGAATCCCCAGCAGCTCTCCGCGGTTGTAAAATGCACCCCCCCCCGGTCCCCCTCCTCAGCCTGCCCTCTTCCCGAGGCCGCAGAGAAGGACCACCAAAGCGAGAAACCTCCGGTAAGTCGAGGACAGCGGCTGTTGCTGCCCTCCCCCGGACCTGCTCCCCCGGTTACCTGTGAGGACTCCGACACGGATTTGATGGTCGTGGTTTGTGAGGATCATTCCCTCGGTCGCCATGTTTCCCAGCGCAGTCACCGCACTGACAGGAGCCCGGAGAAGCCGGAGCCCGGAGCGCGCCGGCCGGGAGCGCGCCTGCCTCGGAGAGCGCGAGAGCGGAGCGTGAGGCGAGCGGGAAGGAGGGGGCCGAGCGCCCGGTGGCCTGCGTGGGGGAAGGCGGGAGGGGGGAGAGGCCGCGCCAGAAATGCGCGGGTCCGCGGAGGGGGGCGGAGTCGGGCCGCGCGACCCCGAGGCGGAGGGGAAGCGGCGGAGCCTTAGGGTGGGAGAAGCGGCGCGGCGGTCCTCCGGAGAGAGACCTCGCGGAGGCGGCGGGGCCGGGCCGGCGAGAGAGACCGGGAAAGGCTCTGCGGAGTGAGACCCGAGACGCCTGGATGGCAAGAGACAGAGGGGGAAAAGGGAGCACACGCTCTGGAGGTTGCGGGGGCGGACTCGGGGACAGGGGGCGGAGCTACACCCCGAGGCGTGCAACTCGTGGAGAGTGAGGGGAGGAGGGTGCGGGCTCGGGCTCTGGAGTGCTGCCGGGAGCGGGAAGAAGCCGGCCCAGCCTGAGTGGGACCGAGGAAACGCTCTTGGGCGCGCGAGTAGCGCGGGATTGGCTGGGCGGACGCGGTGCGGGGACGCGCGAGGCACGAATGCGGCCTCGGCGGGCCCCAGACAGAAGCAATCCCCCGCCGAGCGTGCAGCCTCGGGCCGGCTCTGCCCGCGGTGGAGCCTCTCTGGACCAGGTGTGGTAGCGAGGTGGGACTCGGCTCCTTGGCCCGTTTGAAGGCGCGGGTGAGCCTAGAGGTGGCTTAGGAAGCTGCATGGGTGGCGGAGCGGTGGCTACTGTGACAAGTGTCTCCGTGCTCAGAGACCTCAGCTGTGACCCGCAGTCAGCTCTCCCGGCTTCTTCGCTGTAGCTCTTCTCGAGAGAGCGCCTCCCAGACCTCTCTGATCTGCGGCAGGGCACGTGGAGTGGAGATAGTTGGCTTTCTCGCTCTGCCGTTCCCATGGTTGTGGCCCTGAGCATCCTAACCACAACCCTAGCCTTGGGTGCATCCATCTAGAATGAGGGCCATGTGTCACACACTTTGAACCACAATCAGTTACCGTGGCATTTAAGTTTCATTTCAGTATTTGTGGAATATGAAATTACCATGAAAACGTGGTCATTTAGTTCTGTGTCCTTTTTATAAAATGGTATCACCTTTTTAATGTAAGTTTGCACTTTAATGACTTTATTTTTTTTAAAAATGTGTTTATGTGTTTTCTCATTTGCTCACCATAGTAAAGCCTAGAAGCTAAAAAATAATAATAATCCACACTCAGACACAAAATCTCAGAGTTGGTTTGATGGTTATATGGAGTTTGTATTGTTCCAGTTGGAACATATTATTACTCATCCTATTCACTGAAGATTCACATTGTGTCTTTAAATAATAGACTACAAAAGAAATGAATGGAATTAAGGAAGGGTAAAATAATGGAGTTTTTGAAGATATTATACGCTAGTATTTCTGACAGTGGACAAATTTTTAAGCCAGATCATGAACTTACCTCCCATAATTATTATCAAAGACCCGGGTGGCAAAAGAAGTTGTAACTAGTTTCAAGAGAGGGAAACATGAGAAAGTATACACAAATGAATCATTCATCTCAAACTAAAGATGAAATAAAGTAGTTGATTACATTGATTACATCATAGACTTTCAAAACTATTCCCTGTGTACATACAAATTCTATATGACTTGAAAATTTTGATATTTAAAAGTAACTTCTAAACCTGCCTGCTAACACTTCAAACTTTAAAGGTAATAGAATAAATGAGTACCCCTTCCAGCTTAGAATACTTTATAATTATCCATGACAAAGTTAACTAGCACTTTCACAAATGAACAACAGAACAAGGGACTTTCTGCATTTATAGAAATAGTAACATTGAATTATATTAGTTACTTTTCTATACTGTGGCTTGAACTCAGGACCTCACACACTAAGCAAGTACCCTTCCACTGAACTATGTCTCTAATGTAATTCATTAAAGTATATCTGAGTATGGTGAATATGAAGTAAGTCTTTGGATTACATGGATTGTTATATTTTACTAAATATTAGTGCTAAAATTACTGAAAAATAATAAAATTAGATAATTGTAGTAGATGCTTGTCTTCCAGTTATTTTGTTCAATATATACATTCCTCTCCCAAATTCCATAAGCTTTAACAACTAGAATTTACAGGAAAAAAACTTTACTATCCCCAGTTCTCACAATTTTGCTTTCTGTGGGTTCAGTTCTCCACATATCTAGGGTCCAAAAATACTAAATAAAAAAATTCCTCAAGTCATAGAATGTATATATGATCATATCTCATTGTATACATGTATGATTTCTGGATAAAGAAACAAAATACTTCATGGTACATCATTTAAAAGTTTAAAATGCATACCATTCTTAAGTGTGGTATGATCACTTGTAATTCCATTTGGTCCTGCCTATACTGTGAATCATCCCCCGTCTGATGTACCAGAGCAGCCCATCCCTTTAGTCAGTGAACATTCATCTTGGTCATCAGAGCAGCTGTTCCTGTACCAAGTGATTACTGGTAATTGAGATATACCAAAGAGAAGCTATTAAGTGTCCAGCTGTGAAAAGGTGAAAGCTCAGATTAATGAGATATACAGTAAAAACTAGCAAGAAAAATTATATAGGATTTGATACTGTGAAATTTCAGGTATACATTGGAAGTCTTCTAATGATAAGTGGAGTTGCTGCATGATAGCCCATAGACTTTCACGACTGTTACAGTATAGGATCTTCTCAAAATTCATTTTTAGATTAAGTATCAAGGAAACTTGTGGCTATTAGAAGAAAAGTAGCAGTTTGAAATAGTAACAGTTTGTTTCAGGAAACTCATATGACCAGGGAAAGTTGAGTTTGAGAGACAAATAAAATGAATGTGTAAGGAATTGAATTGGCCAGTTTATTATTATTTTACAGATTTAATAATTAAAAATAAGAGTTTACCATCTAAGACAATGTAAAGGGTGAATATATAGAGTTTTATTATGAAGTTGAAAATTGTGTTAGAAACCAAATTTAGGGGTAATTTTTTTTTCTAGTAGTTATTTACACTTCACTAACTCCTACTTTTCCTGTAATTTATTAAAATTTCAATATAAATAAAGCAAAATCTTACTGGGCTTTGCTGAGATCAGAAAATACTTGGCCCTAGATACTATCAAAAATTACTTTGAGGATGTATTATACTTCCTTTAAGGCTTTGTTCACACTTATCTTTTCCAACTGTCTAATGCCTAGAACTAAAACTGACTTAAAAATGGATGCAATCACCCTTTCATATATATTTAATACCACTGAATTGTGTACTTTATAGTAGATAAAATGGTGGAAATTGTAGTTTTCCTAAAATAAGAAAGTTAGATACCAAGTGAAGCTTTGATTTTAGTCAAAATTTTCCACAAAGAAAGTTTAATCATCAAGATGAACTTCAGATTGGCTGAATTTGGTATTGCATCACTAGCCTAGGATTACCATAAATAAGTTCCGTAACTATGATCTAAAATATCAAACTTATGTCTCATAGTTCTGGAGACTAGCAATCCAAAATTAAGTTGTTAGAACTATGTATCCTCTGAAAACTCTAGGGAGAAACATTTCTTTGCCTCTTTTACTTAGATACTCACCCAGAAGATGGGGATCAGCTTACTGCACCTTTACCAAATGGGCTGAGGTTGAAAGAGAATGGAACTGGGTACATTATATAAAGCTAGTTCCTTGATAACTTAGCAGTTAGGTGCACTCTTCTCCCGTCCCCCTAAACTAGCTACTTTTTTCATTGCAGAAACAGTAATGGACAAGAGCAACTTTCAGAAGGACTTATTTGGGCTCACAGTTTGAGGGTAGCAGTCCATCATAGTAAGGAGGTAATAGTGTCAGGATCTTGTGGCATAGGGTACACTGCATCTTCAGTCAGGAAATAGATAAATGGTGGTACTCAGCTAGCTAGCTTTTTTTTTTTTTTTTTTTTCCCAGTCCAGGACTCTAACCTAGCAAATGGTCCTACCACGTTATAAGGGTCTTCCTTCCTTAGAGCTTTTTTTCATGATGATTCAAAAATCTCATAAGCTTGACAATTACAATCAATCATCACACACCCCCAACTTTTCCTACCATATGAGAGGCTTCATGTATTTTCTTGAGAGTCCCAATACATACCACTACTCACATGATCTCTTGATAGCAGAAGGTAGAGTTCTCAGGTCTGTACTGAAAATTTACAAATGTGTAAAGTCATGGCTTATTTATATGGTTGCTTATTTGATGTAAAGGAAACCAGAAACGACGACAAAAAAAGTTTCTGGTCTGTAAAGAAAGTATCACATTTTCTCCTTAATACATAAAAAATCCAAACCTAAAGAATAATACACATTTTTTAAAAGTGCTGCTAAACAAGGAAAGTGAAAGTTTTGTTAACTAAGTTATTTGATGTTTTTTTTTTTTAAACTGACAATTATTGGGTATATATGATCTATTGATAATATAGAATTGTATAATGATAAAGTTAGAGTAATTAGCATTTTCTCACTTCAAACATTTATCATTTCTTTGTGCTAAAAGAATCCTAAGTATACTTTTCCAAGTATTTTCAAATATACATTATTGTTTGCTGTAGTCACTATGATGTGCAATTGAGGGACAAACCTTTTGCCTATTCAATTATAACTGTTTACTCAACTCTCCTTACTGTTGGAATAAGTTTCTGGCCTGGTCTTTTGGGCCTAGCCCAGAGGTTTGGACCCACTCTCAGCCCCACTGCTGCTTATGCCCAAATAATCACACAGGTGCTTGTATTAATTTTGTGCTGATCAGCCTATGACTCTGGCATGTTGTTAGCTAGCTCTTGCTCTTAAACTAACCGGTGTTTCTTATCCTGTTCAGCCATGCTACTGGGTACCTTTTCTCAGAGCAGCATAGGTGTCCTCTGCATCTGCTGGCTTCTCTGGCATCTCTGCTCTGTTCTTACTGTTCACAGAGTATTCTTAGTCTAGTAGCGCTGCCCACACTTCCTGTCTGCCTTTGGCCAATCAGGATTTTTATTAAACCAGTAGGCGGGACAATTATATACAATGTAATAACATAATCCCACTACACCTTGCCTCCTCCATTTTCCCTCAGCAGTCTGTGTTAACCATTGTTCTGACTTACAGGAGAACATTTTTAGATTCCACATACCAGTGAGATCATGTGGAATTTGTCTTTTTGTATCTAACATTTCATTTTACATAGTACCTTCCAGTTTCATCATGGTAACTCAAATGCAGGATTTTCTTTATCACTAAATTTTATTGTGTGTGTATTTTATATCATTATCCATCTTTCATTGGAGTCTTTTTCATTGTTCTCTGCCTTGGCTATTGTGACTAGTTATGAATGAACATGGAAGTTCAGATGTCTCATCAACATACTAATTTCATATCTGCTTTTTAAAATCTTCCTGGTTTTGTTGGGTTTTTTAAACCTTTATTCTCCCCTCTCCTGTATTGGGGAGGGAAGCATTAAGAGGGAGCAGTTTGTGAGAATTCTTTCACCTTATGTATTCAATCTTGGCTGCAAGCACTCTAACCTGCTGAGCCATCTCAACAGTGCTAATCTTTGTATTTTAAGGAATATTGTAGTTTCTGCCTTATTATATATCTGCTGCCCTATCTTCTTTTGAATATCTAATCAAGTCTTTTGCAATGTTTCTAACAGGATCACTTGGGTCTTGCTATTGAATTTTCTTATATATTTTAATGTTTAATCTCTTATCAGATGTACAGTCTTCACATATTTCTCCTGTTCTATTATCCAAAAGTCCTTGCCTAGTATACTGTTGCAAAATGTTTCTTCTATCCCTTCTCCCACAGTAGTTACATAGTTAAAGCCTTACTTTTTTTTTAATGATTTTTTTTTCAACTGCTCAAGAGTTTCATTTGTCTGCATCAGTTTTCATTACTCTTTGTGTGTGTGTGTGTGTGTGTGTGTGTGTGTGTGTGTGTGTGTGTGTGTGTGCACGCGCGTGCGCGAGCGTACATGCCACAGTATGTGTGTGGAGAGATCAAAGGATAGTGACGTCAGGAATTGTGTTCTCCTTTCACTATTACGGGTCCCAGGTATCAAACTCAGATCCTTAGGTTTGGTGGTGGACACCTCTACCCACTGAACCATTGCCAGCCCCTACATCAAGTACCGAAGAGACTCAAAAGTAAGGTGGCTGAAGATGTATAGATTTATTTCTGGGCTCTCTATTTTGTTCTACTAGTTTATGTTAGAGTCATGCTCTTTTGGTTACTATAGATGTATAAGTTGTTTAGTATAATATACTCTTAGGGTTGTTTGATTCTTTTGGAGCTTTGGTGATTTGGGATCTTTTATGACTCCACATTTTTAGCTTTTTTTCTATTTATGTGAAAAATAAACATCATTGATTCTTTGATACCAGTTGCATTTAATCTTTAGATCTCTTGGATAATAGGGATATCTTAACAATATATTAATTCTTCCAACCATAAACAAGGAATATCTTCTCATTTTATTTGAATTATCTTTAGTTTCTATCATCAAATCAATATTTTATACTTGTCGGTGTAAAAAGCTTTGTCTCTTTGGTTATATTCATTACTTAGTGTTTTGTAGCCAATTATAAATGGTATTTTTATTTTTTGTTTGTGTTGTGGGTCTGTATGTTTATATGTGTATCCTTCTGCATGGTGCCCTTGCAGGCCAGAAGATTCCTCCGGAATTGAAATTACAAGTCATTGTGAATTGTCTGATGTGAGTGCTGGAAACCAAACCCAGGTGTTCTACAGCAGCAAATAATACTCATAACCATAGAGCCATCTTTCCAGTCCCAGAATTGTTTTCTTAATTTCCTTTTTAAATAGTTTATTTTTAATATGTAGAAACACTATATTGTATACTCTTGAATGGATGAAATGGTGAAAATACATCTTACTACAATAAAAAGTTGAGGACAACTTATGTATCATATTTCATGTGAATAATATATTTCAGAAATAAAGTCTTTGCCTATAATATGAAAATATCTCAATTTGGGTACCAACACTGGAAAAGTAAATAAAATTTTTCAAAAGAATGATGAAACTATTGATTTTTGTGTTGATTTATATTCTATGATTTCTCTAAGTTCCAATAGATTTGGGGGTTGCATCTTCAGAGTTTCTATGTGTAAGATTATACCATTTGCTAACAGGGAAAGTTGGACTGGCTTCTTTCCAATTTGAATATTCTTTAGTTTTTTTTCTCTTGGCTAATTGCTCCAGTTAGCACTTTCAGTATTACAGTGAATGGATGTAATGGAAAAGAGCATCCATAGCTTATTCTGGATATTTAAGAAGCTTTCTACTTTTTTCTTCAGTTAGTGTGATGTTACCTGCGGGCTTCTAGTTTTTGTCTTATATGACTGTAATATATATTATTGTTTTACAGAGTAAGCCATCTCTGCATCCATGAGATGAGTACACTTGGTTACAGTGGCCTGTGGCATTCAGATTACTACTGATGAGAATTTTGCAAATATTTTCATCCAGGATATGAACCTGTACTGTTTTTGTCTTTCTGTTAT
Organism: Phyllotis vaccarum; assembly: GCA_033318265.1. Lineage (NCBI taxonomy): Eukaryota > Metazoa > Chordata > Mammalia > Rodentia > Cricetidae > Phyllotis > Phyllotis vaccarum. Next base: position 69,439,128 of record JARWLC010000006.1, read on the forward strand.
GTCTTTGTTGGGCTTTGGTATCAGGGCAGTGCTGGTCTCATATTCATTTCCCTGATTTTCAATTCTCTTGAGTAATTTGAGAAGTATTCATCATTTTTAAATCATTGTAGAATGTATCCATGAAGCTATCAGCCCTAAGACTTTTTTCATCCAGATATTTTATCTTGGCATGTTGTACATATACAGAAATCTATTCATTTATTCAAATTAGCAATTATTCTTTTGTGGCAGTGGTTGTCATGCCGACCTTTCAGTCTGATTTGACTCATTTCTTCACTCAGTCCAAGGATTTCTTAGTTTTTATCCTTTCAAACAACAGCTCTTTGCTTTGGTAAAATTTTGTATACTTAACGCTGTATTTTTTTTTTTTTTTTACTAAGTATTTTCTAGTTCTTTCAATTCAGTATTTAGTTGCATATTGTGGCTCTTTTTTTTCTCTTCTGATGTAGGTATTAAGTGGCATAAGTTTCCTTCTTAAGAGTTGTTTTTGTTATGTACCATAGGTTTGCTATATGGTATTCATTCCCAAATTTTTAAAATTAATTTCTCTTGTTTTTCCTTGACACCCTAGCTATGTAGTAACACACTGTTTTAATTTCCATGTACTTGTAATTTATGAAGTTCCTTCTGTTGTTTTCTATATTCACAATTGTCATCAGAAAAGATACTTGAAATGATTCTGGTATCTAAAATATGTTAAGGCTTTTTCTGTAGACTTAATGTTGACTTAGTCTGAAGACTTACACTGAGGAAAGAAATGTGTGCACTATAGCCTTAGGGTAGAATGTTTTAAACATCTCTTAGGTCCATTTGGTTTAGAATGTATTTTAAATACAGTTTATTTTCTGTCTGAATGACCCACCCTTTACTGTGAGTGGAGTGTTGAAACTGGTCTGGATTGTAGTGTCTCTTCTTTAGATGTAGTAATTGCTGAATAAGTGATGTGTTCCAGTGTTAGTTGTATATATGTCCTTCATTGAATTGATCCTCTTCTACAGTGATTGTCTTGTTATGATCTTTTACTTAAACCCTTCTATATCTAATATCAATACACTATTCATCCTTTCATTTCCATTTACATTGCATGAAATATTTTTCTTCACTTTTCAGTCTGTGTGTCTATAGGTAAAGTCAGTTTCTTGTAGGCAGCATATTGTTGGATCCTGTGTTTTTATGCATTCATTCATCCATCTTATAGCTTAAATTTTTTATTTACTATTTGTGTGTGGATGTGTGTTGTGTGTGTACACATACAGAGATTTGGGGGGTTCATATACACACCATAAAATGTGTGTGGAGTTCAGAGGCCAAGTTTTGGAAGGCCTTTACCATAAAATCAAACTCAGGTCCCAGGTCTGCCTTGCATGGCAAGAGCTTTTACCCTCTGAGCCATCTCACTGAACCACTTGATCTTTACATTAAGAGTGTATTCTTTTTATATTCAAAATTGTCATTAACACGTAAGTACTCACTATCTGCTGTGTTATAACTGTTGTGTGTCCTTTGTTGCTTTTATTATTGTTGTTGTTTGTTTTTTATAGTGATAAGCTTTGACTTCTCTCCCTTTCTCAATCGTGTATATTCTGTAATTCTTTCCTTTGTGGCTACTTTATCAGTTCAAACTTTTTGACATTTTGATGTGTCATCTAAAAACGTATTGGGCTGCATCCATATTTTTCTTACAATGCATATAACCTAGAGATTGCAAGTTGTACACCCAGGCCTAAAACTCATTTAAAATATAATTATGGGTGGAAAGATGGCTCAACAGCTAAGAGCACTTGTTCTTGCAAATGACCTGGGTTCAACTCCCAGAACCCCCATGACTGCTTACAGTTGTGCATAACTGCAGTTTCAAAGGATTGGGTGCCCTCTTCTGACCTCCACAGGCACCAGATACATAGATGGCACATAGGCATAAATGTGCACAAAATACTCATACACATAAAATAAACCTTTTTTAAAAAAATAATAGTTGCATAGTTGGGTATGGTAGAACACATCTTTATTCCCAGCACTCAGGAGGCAGAGACAGTGGATCTCTCTGAGTTTTAGGGCAGCCTAATCTACATAGTTCCAGGACACCCTGGGCAATGTAGATAAACCATGTCTCAAACAAACAACAAAATCAGTCAATTGATCAATTAATAAAATAGTTGGGAGCCTGAAAAGATAGCTCTGGTTAGGAACAGTGATTGTTCATTCAGAGGACACATGGTGACTTCACTTCCAGTCTCAGGAAATTCAACTCCCTTTTCTAGCTTTTGTGGGCACCAGGTACACACATAGTACAAGTGCTCTTAGCTACTCAGTCATCTTTCCAGCCCTCCTTATCTTTTTATGACACTAAGCAGTATCCATTCAAAACAACACAAAAACCTTTCCCATTTTTCAAAGATGTACTTATTTTTGCAAGAGGATCCAGGTTCATTTCCCACCATCCACATGGTGGTTCACAACATTCTGTAACTCCAGTTCCAGGGTGTCTAATGCCTCTCATCTGACCTTCTCAGGTACCACGCACATGCATGGTAGATATACATACATTCTGGCAAACACTCATATACATAAATTATTTTTTAAAAGACATACTTAGATGCCATACACATAATAAGTAATTTTATGGCTTTAATCTAGAGCTATATACTTTGTATTCCTTTATGACTTTATATCAATTAACATTGGTAACTCACTTTTAAACTTACTACTAGGTATTTCAGAGGTTATATTTCACTCTTGGTGTAATGTGTTACTATGAATTTGATTATGAGTTTATATCCACTAATAAAATTTGTTCTTTCAGATGTTTTTATGTTAATAAAAATACTTGTTTCTTGTTAAAGCACCTCCAATTTTTAGTTGCTGGGCTAGTAGCTTAGCTTTTTGCTTGTTTGAAATAATTTTTAAAAAATACTAAGATGACTTTTCAGGGCATAAAATTCTTTGATAGCTTTAATTTTTTTTCTTTTTCTTCAATACTCTGAATATATAATTCTGTTCTCTTCTAGCCTGAAAGGTTTCATATAAGAAATCTGCTAAGACTCTCATGATTATTTATTTATTTGTAACTTTTTACTCTTCTTTCAAATTTTTTCCTTTGGGTTTCGAAATTTTTGTTATAATGTGCATCAGAAAATAGTTTAAAGTTGAATCTATATAGTCTTTTGTACTTCAAGGATATGGAAGTCCTCTTCCCTATGACCTTGGGATCTCTCAGCTGTTACTTATTAAATAAGTCCTCTGCGTCTTTAGATAAAGATTTTTTTTTGCTAATTATTAAGTCCTATAGGTTTTATTCACTCCATTGTTTAGATTTCAAAGGACCTGTCTGACCTATCTTAACAGAAGTTTTTATTTAATTTTGCATATAATTATCTCAAATATATTATTAAGATATATTAAATTCATTGAGTTCTTCAGTTCTAATATTTCTACTTGGTTCTATTCTATGATGCTTCTTTGTCTCATTTGTTATTCAGGTAAGAATTGTTTTTTTCTGATTTCATGAACCTCTCTAGCTATATCCTCTTATATCCCTCAGAGTTTCCTTAGGGTCACTATTTTGAATTCACTCTCAGGCAATTCATAATTTTTTCATTTCTTTGGAATCATTTGTTAGAGGGAGAACTGCTATGTTTTTTGGAAGGTGGTATCATTTTTTCTTGCTTGTCAACTTTCTTGTGCCCATGTGTGGTTACATATCTAGTAGTATGTTCACCTTCTTTAGTTTTCTAGAGTGGTTTCAACTAGCTGAAGACGGCACATCTGTACTACGGACAGGCTCAATGACCTAGAATGGATATATGAAGTTGGTGCCATGATGATACTGTGATCACCCAATGTTGTTCAAACAAGTGGCCCCAGATATCCTGGGCTGTCTTTATTCATACAGTTTCAGTGGTTTGCATGAACAGTTTTATAATCAGTTTTGCTTTCTCAACTTTCTAAAAATGGTTACAATAATTACCAGTTTGTTCCTTGACTCTTTCGCCCATTGCCCTCCTTTCCCACGAGTAACAGTTACCTTTTGGATCTATGTCTCTACTGTTAGAAGCAGCATCGGTCCTGCAAGCTACAAAGGACGTTTTCTAACTGGGCACACCTAGGTAGAACCATGTGCCCAGTCGTCGGGAGCATTTGCAGTTACAGTGTCATGTGGGGTGAGAGACATTTTTGTGTCTAGTGGTTAATATTTACATCTGATAGAGTCTGGTTCTCACAGTCAACTCACCAGCCGAAGCTGGATCAGTCATTCTACTCTGTACTACTCCACCCTCTGGGGATGTGCCAGGTTTTCCCTTTGATCTTATAGGCAACATGGAAATGTACTCTTAATTGTTGGCACTGCTTGTCCCTTGTTCTTATATCCTTCTCCCTTAAGTTCTTGAGGGTATGAGCACAGCTATTAGAAACGAGGGAACTGTGGGTTTCTATGATTCTACTTTGTTTCCTGTTTCTAGACTGTTCCCAATAACTCTTTATACCATCTATTTAATAATATTTCTCCAAGACACTTGTGATTAAAGTCATCTTTTTCCAGAACAGTTAGGCAAATATATTAAACTTCATGATGTCTGTGACTCATTCGAGCCAGCAGTGTGGCTAGCATGGAGAAAGCAAGGAGAGCAGATAAAGCATACTCCCGGGGTCATGACCAGAGTCATGCAGTGAACTGTCCATAGGGGCGTTTGCCAAATGGGTCAGGGACCCTAGGACCTTACCACAAGGAGAGCCCTTTGTGTTGTTCTCAGGCCTTGTTCCCCAGAGAAGTCACATGGCTTCCCCCATTTTAGGATGACATGTAGGGGTGTACAGGCTTTGCTGCTAAGTATGTGCAGTAGTGTAGTCTCTGTGAAGCTTTTTTCAGCTGTATTGAACATTAAATGCTGGTGAAAATTTGTTAGTGATCTAAGCTGTAGAAATGTGTCACCCTGGTCTGCCAGCTCTGGGCAAACAAGGCTTCCTTGGAAGTAGTGAACTCGACTGTAGGTTGCCTGTGCCCAATCTGGATTCAGTTCCTCTGCCACTCAGGATTGCCAAGGACAAGTTTCTTTTGGACACAGTACAATGTGAACCATTGGTAGAACACTGGATGTAGGCTTCAACAGGCCATGGTTAGTGGAGTGCCTCCTAAAGAGTTTGTTCCAGGAGGTAGGGATATATATTATTAGCTCTTTTGTGAGAAAAGCATTTTACCATGTGTATAATGGAAGGTAAACAGTAAGTTGTCATAAAAATATACTAAATTTATGCATCCAGTGTCAAGATGGTGGGTTAAGAAGCAAAAGTATCATGTCAGTGGTAGAAAACAAAGTCGATTTCTCCTTGGGTAATGAATAAATTCCAGACGCCTCTCTAAATAGGGCCTAGGACTGGCCAAAACTACAAGATTCTCCATCATATAGATATAGATATCTAAGGTGTTAACAGAGTACAACTATGGGCTTCCTAAACACCTCTTGTTTATGTAGGAAGTCACTCTTCTTTCTGAGTTAGCTCAACAGAGAAAACAATGTGGCAGAGAAAGAACATTTCTTACTATTCTATGAGGTCATCCTTAGCTTTCCTGTTGCCGTATGTACCTGCCCCAGATAGAATCCAGTAGTCTCCTGCATATCTATCCCCAAAACAGTTGTTTATGCTTTGATCGTTTTTTGGTGGGGAGCGCAGGCATTAGGAACCTGCAGTTAGCTATCTTGCTGATGTCCCAGTTGTTATTTCTTATTGATTTCTTAAAAGAGTTCTATCTATAATGTCTTATTGAGGATTCAATCTATATATAAGTCAAAAAGCACAGTTCCAAGTGTGGAAACTTTCATCGATATGTTCAAGCTAACTTTCTTCAATTCAAAAGCATCATGCTTTCCTTACATCATTCATTGATTTTCTAACAACTTAACATCTAACTTTATAGAAAAAAAAATTTCTCTATAAAAGTCATGCCTCAAAAGAAGTAGATCAGTGCTTAAGAGCACTGGCTGCTCTTCCAAAAGACCCAGGTTCAGTTCCAGAATCCACATAACAGCTCACAAACATCTCTAACTTCAGTTCCAGAGGATATGGTATCCTCTTCTGGCCCCTGCCTGTGGACAGATGTACATGATATACAGAGATGCATGTAAGCAAAACACACATGCATATAAAAATAAATAAAAGTTTAGAGGTAAAAAGTGATATGCAAAAAAAATTTAATATAAGTAATCTTATTTTCTACCAATGCAAAAAAAAAATTAATTAATCTTATTTTCTACCAAGTGAGTGACAACTGAAGGAAACGTGGTTTATAGAATGTTTGTATTGTGTTTTCTTCTTTAAAATCAACCAAAAAGGGGACTTAGGGAGATTCTAGACAGACTTTCACTGTGTAGCCTTGGCTATGCTAGAACTATATATGTAGACCAGGCTGTCCTCAAACTCACAGAGATCCACCTGCCTTTGCCTCTCAAGTGTTTGGATTAAAAGCATGCTCTACCACCATCCAGCAAGAAAAAAGTTTTAAAAGTTAGAGAACATAGGTGAATTTGTAAAAGAAGCAAAGAAGATGGATATTTTCAGTTGTCCTAAAAAATTGTATTTTACCAAGTATGACAGCTAATCTTACTGTCATTTTGATTGGATCAAGAAATACCAGGAGATTAGTAAAACACATCCCCCAGTGAGTCCCAGCATTTCCAGAGGAGATTTACTGAGGGAGGAAAGGCCCACCCTAAATATGAGCTACACCAGCTCAGTCTCAGAGTTGGATGCCTGGATAGAACAAAATGGTAAATGTTTCCAGGCTGTCACAAGGTAAGCAGCTCTGCCCCACCCCAGCTTCCCACAAAGGAATTCTTTGATATAAAATTGTAGCTTGAGTCTTCCTTTCAAACCCAGAAACTTGCTTTCTTCCCATTCCCTAATGTTTGATAACAAATAGAGAACACGTGAAGCAATAGGGACTTTGACTTGGAAGCAATTCAAGCTCCTCCTAATGTGTCGGAGAAGCACCTTAGATGTTTGTTTGGGATGCAGCAAACATGGTCTAAAGTGGCTACAATTTTCTTTATAATGAAGGTAGACTTTATGCCTAGATATGAGTGAAGATTAAATTCTGTCACCTTCCCTCTGACGACTGTAGTTCTGTACTAAAGATACCAGGCTGTCTTTGGCCTTGTTTCATTTAGGAAAGTGGAGTAAATATTGTTGGTCATTTTGTGGTCATTGCAAAAGGCGCTTTGGGGGATGAAATGTTAGCAAATATCCTCTGAAAAGTTAGGGAGTCAAGACACTACAAATGAGATATATGTACAGTGTCTCTTTAAAAGATGGTTCAGAAATGTACTGCTGATGGGACAGGGTTTTCCTCAAGTTGGTCTTGATATTACAAAAAAAAAAAAAAAAAAAAAGTCTCTTGTTCTTGGGGTAGGAGAGATGACTCAGCAGTTAAGACTCCTGAAGTCTTGAGTTTGGTTTCCAGCACTCATATCAGGCTGCTCACAAATACGTGTAGCTCCATTTCTGGGGTATCCAACACCCTCTTCTAGCCTCTGTGAGCATACGTTACACACACACACACACACACACACACACACACAAGTATTTTTAAACTAAGTAGTACAGTCAAGGATATTAGGATTTTTTTAATCAAAGAAACATAATAAAACTAATGATATTTCAAACATAAGTACTCCCCAGCTGAACAGTTCAGTTCCCCATAATCTGAATAAGAGATAAGAATACCTTAAGTATAGACATATTCTAACCCAATTAGAAGATATACCTCTCTGTGGGTTTGTTTTCTTTTGAGGGATATATCCCAAACTGGCCTCTCAGACTTACTGTGTAGCTGAGGATGACCTTGAACATCTGTTCCTCCTACCTCCACTTCCTGAGTGCTGGAATTATAGATGTGTATCATCATCTCTGTAACTTAGATTAATATTGGGTTTATCATTTAATCTCAAGAGTTTTAGTAGCTTGAATGAGTTACTCATCTTTTGGATAAGTTAACCAAACAAATTTATTTGTGCCTATAAAGCTGAGAACTTTGTTCTTGACTCATCAAAGTGTTGACACTATTTGGTAAGCAGCCAGTCAAGCTAGGAGATGATTTTGTATTGCCATAGGAGAAAGTCAGAGGCCAATGTGAAATCTTTTTTTTTAATGAAGTAAGATAAAAGGCTAAAATATTTCACTTCGTGTTTTGAAGAAAATAAAACTTTTTGATCACTTGAAGGAAAGTTGATATGTCAGAATGATAATGAACTTATAATTTCAATACTTTGGAGATAATAAGTAAGATAGGGTCTCAATATATAGCCAAGGTTAATTTTGAACTCATGACCTCCTTGCTTCTGTCTTCGAAGTAGTTCTAGGTTTACCAGTATTACCACTGCCCAGCACAACAGGTTTCGTTTTTGATGAAAATGAAAACCTCTGTTAGCAAGCAAAACAGATTTCACCAAAATTATTAATTAACAAAAAAGTAGGCATTCATATACTAATCTCAGTCCGTTATGATGGTAAAAATAATTTTTAAAGATGCCCGAAGAACACTGTTAATTCCCTTAGATTAGATGAGGAGTTGAGGGCAGTCAGCAGTAGTAGAGTCGTCTTTTGTTCTTGTTGCTCTATCTGATGTAATTGGTTTTGAAAATCTCAGGTCTGCCAGAATCTCTCAAGGTCTAAGTTAAGAGGTGGTTTCCTTGAAACAATGTGGATGATATTCTCAGCTAACTCAGTTGGCAGAAAATGAAACTAATCGTTTTAGGGCTTTGGAGACTTGTTTTTACAGTCAGAGGAGAAAGATGAGAGACTGGAATGTGAGCTGGCAGTAATGATATCTACACCAGCTCTGGCTTGAATTAACTATAGGTCTTTGGACACCCTTTCAAGATATGTGAAGTTCAGTTTCTTCTTTTGTGAAGTCAAGAAACTTCATATTTAAAATGCTAATATTCTATGAACTCATAAAACTTTTCCAGTTGAAAAGTACATTTCAAAAATTCTCCCAGGGTTCAGTGAGGTGTCCTGGCACTTGCTCCTAAGCCTGACCCCAGAGTTTGGTCTCCAGGCCGCATATGGTGGGAGGAGGGAGCTAGAACTGACCTCCCCAACACACCACACATCCAAAGTATTTTTTAAAAAAATCTACTTTCCATTTTAAGGCTATTTCCTTCACTCCAGTAATTGTTTCCTTTGCTGTACACCAGCTTTTTAATTCTATTGATTCCCATTTATCAATTCCTGATATCTTGTTCTGTATTGAAAACCTATTATGAAAACCTTTGCCTGTGTTTATATCTCAAAGTGTTTTCCATATGATTTCTTCTAGCATGTTGATCTTCCATCTTTTATTAAGGGCTTCAGCACACTTTGAATTGATTTTTTTTATACAGTCTTTTACATGCAGATAGCTAGTCTTTATAGCTCCATGTGTGTCTTCTGTCTAGTATATGCTTTGGGCACCTTAGTCAAGAATTGGTGGCTATAGCTATTTGGGTTTATTTCTGAGTTTTCTGATCTGTTCTATGGGTTTCTGTGAGTCTACAATACTGGTTTTGTTACTGTGGCTTCCTAAATTAGATGTTGTGTTACTTCCAGCCTTGTTCCTGTGTTTCAGAATTGCTTTGGCTATTCAGAGTCTTTTGTGCTTCTACTTAAATGTTCATGATCCTTTTTTCTAGTTCTGTGAAGAATTTCACTAGAATTTTGATGGTATTTGGTATGATATCAATACTCAGAATTTATAAAGAACTTAAAAAGTTAAGCACTGAAGCATAAATTTAAAATTTGTTTTTCAGTACATGATCAAGTGAATTTAAGAAAATAGTTATCAAAAGAAGTACAAGTAGCCAATAGATACGTGGTAGGGGAAAGATCTCAATTTCTTTACAGTAAAGGAAATCAAATAATACCATACAGAATTTCCATCCCACTCAGAATGACTACCACCAAGAAAATAAACAAAATGCTTCTAAGAATTCAAAAGGAAAACAGAACTCTTATCTACTGTAGGTGTGGCGGTAAACTGATCAGCCACTATGGAAACAATGGGAAATTCCAGGAAAAACTAAGCATAAACTCAAGTAAGATGGCTCAGCAAGTAAAAGCAGTTATCATGTGTTTGATAATCAGAGTTCCATACTTGGAACCCACCTACAGATAGAAGGAGAGACCCCTGTACCGCGTCCGGTTTCTTGGGGCCGAGCCTTGTCCAGGCGTGGGGCGTTGAGGTTAAATAATCTGCACTCAGGAGTCGTTTAGGTTCCATCATTCAGGATCACAATGAGAGACCCGAGCTTTATTCAGTACATCTTATATCTTAGACCTATTTCTCCCCTTGCCATGCTTCTCTCCTGTCATGCATCTTGCCTAGCCTTTTTCCCTCTAGCTTCCCGCCATGTTGGATTCCTTCTGCCCCTTCCACTCACACTGACTCTACTCTCTACTCCATGCTTGTCCCCTGCTTCTGCCAGTGTGTCTCTCCTCATGTCCCCTTTTGTCCCAGCTCTCTATCACCTTAACTCTCTTTCACACCCTGCCCCCTCATCCGGGCACGCCCAAGGTCTTGGAGGATCCCAAGAGGCTAGCACTCAGCAAGTGGCAGCGTCTATAGCGCAGGAAAACATGTTTTTTCCTTTTTCCCCCAATTAACATAAGGTTTTAGTCCTTTGGAGAAGATGAGCCATAAAAGGCCAGAATGGCACTTATTTCGGGGGACAACACCCCTGGTCTACTAAAACTTTCCTTTGGCCTTGGCCATGGCCCACATTCCCTCTCCTCGAATATGATGCATACACACACAAAACAATAACCTTTCAAAAACTAAGAATAAGGCTACAATGTGATCCTGTTTTATACCACTCTTGAGGACTCAGTTAGCATACAGTAAAAAAAAAAACTGAACATTCATGTCTACTGCAACACTGTTTATAATGGCTAAATTGTAAAATCAGCCTAGAGACCCATTGATAGATAAATGGGTAAAGAAAAAATGTGCATATATGTTGGGGACTATTCAATCATAAAAAATTAGTCATTTTCAGGAAAGTAGATGTGGGACCACAGATATAGATCACTTTTTAAGTGAAATAAGCTAGACTCTACAGAATATTTTTGTGTTGAGGGGTTAATATGGCCAAAGTACTTTATATAGATGTATGACCGTGTCATGATAAAATCGGTCACTTTGTACAAATAATATGTTCTAATACTTTTAAATTTTATCTTTAAAATTAACTTTAACTTGTTTTAATTGACATAGAATTACAACAATTTTTATGGCAATATATTGTGTATCTAATAAAGTTTGCCTGAAGATCAGAGGGCAGAGCCAGCCACAGAGTTAGCCATAGAAATCAGGGAGTGGTGACATAAACATTTAATCCTAACCCTCAGAGGCAAAGGCAGAGATTGGTCTGGATCTCTATGAGTTCAAGGCCAAATAGAGACAAGGAGTGGTAGCACTCACCTTTAATCCCAGGACTTCAGATCCCATGACTCCTCTTCCAGTACTTGGGAAACACACACACACACACACACACACACACACACACACACACACACACACACACACACATACACACATATCTTTAATGCCAGCACTAAGAAAGTTGAACCAGGAAATGATATAGCTGGGCAGAAAAAGTAAGGCAAGAAGAGGTGTGAGTTTAGCTCTTTTCTATGATCCCCTTCCCTTTTGGCTGAGGAGTTGGGAAGGTGAGAAGTGGCTGTGGCTTGTTCTCTGTCTCTGATCTTTCAGCTTTTCCTCAATATCTGGCTCTGTTTTTATTGTTAATACCAAGTAGGATTCGTGCAATAATTTTCTGCCTCACTTTCCTCACTCTAGCCCCTTAAAGTACCTGCCTTCCAATCATGTTTCTCCTGTTCTCAAGCTAATAGTATCTTTTTCTCTTATTTTATTGTTAAATATATTGTTAAGTAATATATGTATGTATATGCACAAATATATAAATATAACTTGCTCAGTCTGTTTTGTTGTTTGTATATATGTGCTATCAGGGCTGGCCACTCTTTATTGGATAACCAATAGGGTGCTCATTCCTGAGAGGGACTAGTTGTCCTTCTCCAGCAGCCATTAGTTACCTGTAACATTTTAGAAGCAGCTGGAGAGAGGTACTAAGTACTAGGTACTCTCAGAGGGAACCTAAATTTCAGTTCCCAACACCAACAGATGGTTCATAATCTAACTCCATGGGACTCTAATGTCTGTCCTCTACAGGCACTGGTATGCTTACCTACACACACACAAAATACAGATTTAATAAAAATCATTTTTTAAAAAATAAAACGTATTTTAAGAACTAATGTTTCCCTCAGAAAAAAGTTGACTTACTTTGCTCATTATTAGAAAGGCACGATTACTTCTGTGTAGTTATAATCAAATACCCGAGAGAAGAACTTAAGGAAATGATTTAGTCTTAGCTCACTGTCTCAGAAGGCTCAGTCCATGGTAACTTGGCCCCATGTACTTGGGAAAGACATCATAACAAAAGACGAATATAGAATTTCTTTGACTTAAGAGCAGACAAAAATCAGAGATAGGAACCTTCAAAAGCACGTACCATAAGGTCTACTATGTACAGCTAGGCCCATATTTACTAAAGTGTTCACATCTCCCAAAATAGAACTACCAGCTGTGGGTTAAGCTTTTGACATATGAGTTTTGGAAACCATATCATATTTAAACTATAAAAATATATTTGTATGATACCATTTACTAAATCTATGTTAAAGCCTGAGCACTGTATAAGCTGATTAAAATGAAAAGATGAACAAGACATAGTTCTGACTATGAAGTTTCTGGCCCCGCCTAGACATGAGAGGACCAGTAGTCCCAAATAATCACACAAAGTCTTACGCTGTGTAGACTATAGCTCAGGCATATTACTTGCTAACTCTTACTCTTTAAACTAACCCAAGATTAACTAAATGGCTTAGTACCTTTTCTCAGAGAAGTATTTTTGACTTTTTTCCTGGTGTCTGTCTGGCATCTCTCCTGCTCTTCCTCTTCCCAGTTTTGTGAGTCTGATAGTCCTGCCCATACTTCCTGTCTGCCTTCTAAGCCAATCAGCTTTTTATTAAATCAGTAGAAGGGACAAATATTTACAAAGTACAAGAGCGTAATTCCACAGTATAGTTCTGTGTCTCAAAGAGTTAATAATCCTCTAGTGAGAGAGAGAGAGAGATCTGGGTGAATCAACAATTGCAACATAGTTCATTAAGGGCTATTAAGAGTTGAAACAAAAGTTCTCAAACCTCATGTTCTCAAGGTAACACATGTCTTTCTTTAATCCCAGCACTCAGGAAGCAGAGGCCAACAGATCTCTTAAATTCCAGGAGATCCAGGGCTCAAAGTGAGACCCTGTCTTAAAATCAAAAAAAAAAGGGGGGGGGGGAACAAACAAACACTGAAACCGGAATGAACATTCATGTGTCTCTATTCCCAGCACTCCTACAGCAAAGTGGGAAGTGGAGACAGGAGAATTGCCCTGTAGCTCTCACACTTGATTAGCCTTGTCTCTGCATCAGTGATGAATAACATAGCCTGTCTCAAGATGAAGGTTGACCTCTGACCTCTACATGTACACCACAGCACAAGAACACACTCACAGAGATAAAGAAAAATGAGCAATTGTCAAGAAGACAAGGAGAAAATAATCTTTCAGCTTTGTACCTAGAACTCGTGATCCATCCAGGGAACTGGAAATAGTTCTATAGATCGTACTATACAATTGTGAGGAAAAGGAAAACCGCAAAAGATGAGACTGAAGAGCTAAGCAGGAGGCAGATCAACTCTTGTCTGTAAGGTATTTGGGTTTCATAATAAAAGTGGTGAGGATTATATGATCTCATTTCTCTTTTAGAAAAAAATAGTTTCTATGGTATGGTAAAGAATTGATTAGAGAGTCTGGAAACAGGGAAGCCAATTAATAGACTATGGTTACTCAGGCAGAAAAAGAGGCCTAAATAAAAACATAATACTGGAGAGTACAAGGACTAAATAACATGGAAACAGAACCCACAACGCAATATTATGTGAGACACTAGAGCCATATAGGGAATAGTGTTTTCTTTATTTTTCACCTAAAACTTACTTGTAATCAATGAATTAAATACTGCAGAGGTAGAAAATATCTCTCTATGAACATAACCAATGTGATTTGCATCCAGTCATTTCATTCAGAATTTACCAACATTTTTAGAGGCTATTTACAAAACCTAAATAACTGAAACCCCAACCTGCTTGTGGCCAAATGTGCAACAGTTCTCCCCCCATATAAAACAACTAAAATAAAGGTTTGAGAAATTTTAATGAACAGAAATGGCTGTACCTAGTCTTCAACTCTGTCCAAAGCAAATGGAGTGAAAGCCTTCTAATCCTTCAGAGCTTCATCTGGCATTGACCTCAGAAAGAAGAGCCTCTCTCCTACATCATCAAGCTTACTTTTTCTGGTTCCCTCTTGTTGTTGTGTGTAGTTCTTTGATCCTGAGATTCTCTTTAAAATAGAACAATAGAATAAAAGCTAAAAAAAATGAGTGTTTTACAAATCTAAATATTAATAAACTAGAATGCACTTTAAGTGCATTGTAGGGCTGGGGTTGTTGCTTATGATAGAACTCTTGGCTGCCCTGCCCAAGACCATGGATTGGATCATCAGCATGGCAAAAATAGATCAATAAATGTATAAACAAAGAAATGTACTGCAAAAATCTATGCTCATTATCCAAGAATTTTAAAATTGGAAATTTTTTTTTTGCTTTTTGGTTTTTGGTTTAAAAAAAAAATGTAAAATTGTTCTCTCACCATATTGGGCTCATTTCTGTCAGTTGTTGCTCTCTCCATAGTTGTACCCATTTCACCTGATGGAAAACATTTGGAAAATGAGGGCTATTAACATTCACCATGGCATTACTTAATTTGTATAACTATAGGACAAATAACATTTGTATGAGTTTTCAAATTATTTTAGAAAATATAAGACTTTTACATTTGAGGTGGTAGGCATTTTTATAATGAAAGCTTATGTTCTAATACTGGTAAAACTTTTGAGAATTACATGTAAATAAAAACTTTGCGAGTCTACAAAAATGAACTTCTAATATTTAAAAGTTCATATATATACATATATATATGCACTGTGATAACTCAGACATGTATCCCACAAGAATAGTCATATAGTAAAGAACAAACATGTATAAAGGTGGGGGTTCAGAAAGAGAAAGAAGCAGGGAGAATGAAAGATGCAGGCTGAAATGGGTGGAAAGAAAGGGAGAATTGTAGGGTACTTCATAGTAGCATGTCTAGGTTGAAGTCTGAACTAGAAGAACCTTGATAAATTGGAATTTCAGTATACATCAGTAATTTTCAGTACATGTTTCATGAAAAATTAGAGACACTGATAATAATTATTCATTTCTTAGTTGAAATTTAAATCTGTCTTTTAAAAAAATGAAAACACATCCTGCACCTCCCCTGAGCACTTGGTGTGAACAGGTTGAGTCATTGTCACCCATTAAAACTGTCTTAATACGGGTGCAGTTTACTTTTTAAATTGTTAGCCTACTAAATTCACATTTAGAAAGCTAACTTTATTCTTCCTGTTTGAACTTCTGTGAGATTTTATGGAAATCAAGAAATTACAAATTACTTTGATCTTTTAATACCACAAATACACTTTAAAAGGTTCAGGTTGCCCTAAAGCTTGTGAAAAATCTAGATTTGAGCTGGTTGTGGGTTCTGCCTCTGCCTCTCCAAACTTTAGCCATCAGAATGAGAAATTAATGAAGTAAAGGTTGAAGGTGAGAGAGAACTGGCTTTCAGAACAGAGAATCGGTGACTAAATAAATTCTCAGGCATATGCATTTTCCACTTCACTGGACTTCCATGTCAGTTTACAAATGTAGCACAATATCTCCATCCAGCCTTCCTCTCCTAAGGAGAACTTTGATTCTTCTCAGAAAGCTTAAAGAAGTGCTGAGAAGAGCCTGGGATGTGGGAGAAGAAAAGACGGCCAAAATCAAATAGCTTATCACAGATTATCACTGAAGACAAACCTTAATTCTTTAAATTCCAGCCCATGTGACAGGAAATTCATCTGAATTTAGAGGTTGCTTGGTGCCTTTGCTTTCTAAGATAGCAAGGCCACAGACTGAAGTTTAACATAGTACAAGTTAGGACTGAGGGCTGACATAAACTGTGAGCCAAATTCCAAGTCAAACTTTTTTATTTGTGACCTGTCTTGGAGGAGGAGTTGGAGGAAGGCTTATTCCTGAGTGAAAACAACAGAAACATTTTCTTGTAAAAGATCACATGATGACCCAGAGCTAAGACTCCCGTGATGCTGAGTCCCAGACCTCAGGGAATTCCTTAAATAGGGATTTCTTGAACTGTAACAAAGTCTCTAGTGTTTGCCAACAAAATAGAAGGCACCATTAACTCAATCAGACTGCAGACTGAACAGAAGATGGGGGATTCTTGGCCAAGACCATTGGAGCAAAACTTCCTTCTACTTAGAAATATCTGATAAAGAAGGACCTGTGCTTGCCTGATGAGTCTAGAAAGTGTGTCCAAAATGACATGCCACCTTTCCTCTACAACAAGTTTAAGCAATTCAGTTCTTTTGAAACTAGAAGAACCAGAACACCATCCAAGAGGGCTATTAAGTACTTAACTTTCAATAGTCCTTGTGTAATAGCCCAACCCATTTTTACTTCATTGCCCTAATTGCCTGATTTATTTGTGGCAGAGAGAAAAGGTGTTAGACAAGAATTATGGAGGAAGTAGGCAATTGTTTTTCTTTTTTTGTTTGGAATGGGGTGAACTATAGTTCAGGAAGGAGAATAATAATAGTTAAGAGTTGTACAACAGAACACCAAGTTTAATGTTTAATCAAGGCTGCCAGTAATACATCTTAGTGGCACATAGCATGGCATAAAACATCAATAAGTTCTTTTCTTTGTTTTTCATTTGATATATAAATGTGGCACATTTTGTCCTAGGGGTAATAGAAAGCCAGTCTCCTACAGCATTTCATGGTTCCTGAATTACCATTTGTTATGGACTTGGCTTAGATGTGGTTGGTGCCACCTACCGGACTAAATACATAATTACAGGCCTCCCAACCCATTTGTAAACATTCTCTAAAAAGAGCCATAGGGAATATTATTCTTCATTGGGTAAATGATACTATAAATAGCTAACTTCAGATTCCCATCACAGTTTTTTGGACTGGAAGAGGCAGTCCCCATCTTTAGTTATCGACACAGAAGCCTGGCTTTTCTTAGTTTGCTTCTTGTTTCATATTTCAGATCTTACAGAGTCATTATAAGGGTTACACAAAATGAGAAGTTTTAAGTGTTCCCTGTTACATGGGATGGTTGTAAATATTAGATACAGGAAAATTGAAATCAAACAACTTTCCCATGCCATATAAGGGCTACAACACATATCTATCTGACCTCTGAGCCATGACTTTTCCCATTAAATTAAAACTTCTAGAAGTTTGGTAGTGAAATAATTTTAGGTGACATCTGTAATAAATTTAAGAAGTGTTATAACATGCCTTTAAATCCTGTAAATCAGAGTGGCATTTTTTTTTTAAGCTAACAGTCAACCCAGACAGGCCTTGCCCTTCTGTGCCTTATGCCTCTACATCCTACATGCTTGGGATTATAAACAGGTGTTTTTGCACCCAGCTCAGCTATTGCCTTTCCAATACTTTGGACTTGAGAGCACCAAGGAAAAAGTTCTGAGTTGACTTTGGTTTCTTTAAAATGATGTCTTGTTAATCTTACTATCCAATAATGATAAAATGGACCCCAAGCTTGACCATCTATCTAGAATTAATTTTTGTCTTGTTGTTATTAAATTTACCTGTGAACACTGTACTCTCTTGTCATTTATTAATTTGAATTTTGTGCCTGAGCTTGGTAGGTTATGCCTGTAACACTGGCTCTTAGGAGGCTGAAGGATCACTGCAAGTCTGAAGTCAGCCTGTGCTGCATAGTGAGATCCCATTTTATCTTGCTGTTTTTAACTTTCTTTTTCAAGAAGTGCATGTGTGAAAATGAAATCAACCTGTATAGCAAAAATGAATAAAGAATAGTAAACAACAGTGTGAAGAAGTTGAGAAAGGGTAATACTGCCACACTACTTCCCTACTGTTGAGTATAAATAATATATTTATTTTAAGAATCTCCCATTGTCTTAGTTTGTTTTCTGTTGCTGTGAGAAAACCATTCTAACCAAAACCAATTTGGGGAAGGAAGAGCTTATTTGGTGGACAAGTCCCAACCACATCATGAGACGGTTTAAAAAAAAAAAAAAAGAAAAGAAAAGTTTCTTACTTGTTCAGCCAACTTTCTAATATAACCCAAGACTGCCTGCTCAGGACTGAGACTTCCCAAATCAATCTTTGATCAAGAAAATGCCCCCCAAAAAAGCTTGCCTACAGGCCAATATGGTGGAGACATTTTTCTCAGTTGAAGTTTTCTTCTCCCAGATGACCCTATCTTGTATCAAGTTGACAAAATCTAACTAGCACACCCACCATAAGAATTAGCACTTCTGGTATTTTTATAATAAAAAAAATAGAGTTTATAAATAAGTCAGCATAACCAAAATCTATAACTATTAGATTTAAAATTCATTTTAGCTCAAAATAAAGCAAAGGACTTTGAATATGTGTGGGCATATAGTCTCTGCTCAGTGAATACACAGTCAGTAAAACATGGGACGAATGGATGGCTCCTGCCTGCGCCTTTAGTAGTAGGTAGTGACAGTGCACTATGACCCTACCAGTTCATTCACTAGAAGAGGAAGTATGGGTCTGTGGGCTGCCCCAGTTCAAACTGAGTATGTGTAGGGGAGTCTCCTGAGACACTTGGGTTAAATGGAGAATCACTAATGGGGGATTGACTTAAATTTGGAACTTAAAGAACTGTTTTCTTACCCTGTATATCCCTTGAGATGATCTTTAGCTAATTTTCAGTGACATAAAAAACACAGCTTTTTGTTTTCCTCATACTCTTTGTCTTTTTAAATTTCTGTATTAATGACTTATTGCCTCCAGGCTCGCTCTTTTCAGTTTCCTTCTGACCAGTTCTTCTCAAAATATAAGCAGAAAGAAAAATATGTGTGGAACTCGGCTTGTGGACATGTAGTCCGCTCAGTTCCTAGATTTTCCAAATTTTGCCTATTGAAGAAGATAGAGTGCTATGTGCCTGGACCAAATCATGCTAAGTTGCTGCATCTTATATTTAAACATTCACAATAATGACTTATTAACGTATTGTAACAAGGAGCAAATAAAGCATAGTCTAAGGAATTTAGGTTCTGTATTCATTTGGGAAATATTATTGACTAGTGACATTTCATAATTAGGTCTTATCCCCTTTATGAAGGCCTGCAGGAGAAATCACTCTCAGGTTTCAGTAACATGAAAATCTGTATTTGTTCTAACCAACTGACTTCTTGTTATTTTATGAACATTGATAATCCATGTTTTCTGGAAAATTCAAGACCAAATTTATAACCTACCTCCACTAACTAAATAGCATTTCTATTATACATTATCATGTTTTGACAGAACTTATCTTCCCTTTCCTTTGACTTGCTTATTTATTTAATCATGTGTTTTGTGTGATTTTTATAAGACATTCAAGCCCTTTATGGAATTAAGACTGAGAAGACATTAGATACATATATACTGACACTGGTAAAGCATTGCCACTCTTAAGGTAGGATTTCTCATGGCATATCCCTTCTTAAAAATAAGACTTCAGATTAATAGATACTTGAAAGTTTAAGACTCCTTTCCCTGCCCTTCATAGTCATTACTTACTTTTTTTTTAATACTCTGTTTCCCCATGATACTGTAAGGTCTTTAGGGGAAATCATTGACATTTCCAGAAATACACCTGAATTAGTGAACTCAGAACCCTTGCCAGCTGTCTCCTACACCTTCAGTTCTAAAGTAAGTCAATCCATTATGGCTTATGAGACCAGTTCTAGTTCTTGAGGGTAAAGGTGAAAGAAACTGAATTTTTTTGAATGTCAACTGTTATCATCTATACATACTAAGGATATGGCATATTTATCTTTACAGAGGAAAACTTAATTTCTTCCACAAAGAACCCTTATTTTAATACAGTTACTGAATACTACTATTAATGATAGTAGGAAAAAATATGTCTACACCACATTTAACTTACACTGTGTGCCAGGCACTGTGCTGATCACTGTTAATAATGGGACTTCCAACCTCTGATACACTACCCACCTTGAGGCTGTGGAAGTTTCAAAGCCCCTTGCTTTGGCTCAAAATTTTGCTGTAGGTACAGTGATAATTTTAAGTCGTTGGCCTTCTGGTAGTTCCTCAAGGCTTCAATTCTCAGCTCAATCACTTTGCCATGAAAGCCATTCTGAAAGAGGATGTTTTTCAAAATATTCACATAATATTGACTTTTCTAAATTTACTATTACCTGTGTTTCTTCATACAGATGTTAAAAAATAAAGTCCTCATGTTTTGTCTTTTATAGTTAGGAAGATAGTATTTGTTATTTTTCCATAACCTCAGATAATACAAAATCAAAAACATGGGAAGAAGTATTTATTCAAAATTATTCATGATAGATCCAAAGATAGGTGACTTCCAACTCTCTCCTACAATCCAGTTCTTTTAACAGTCAATGGAGGATGTGAAAAATTGGCTTTAACAATATGAAGTTAAAAGCTTTTGCATTGTATGAATAAGTGTATCCTATGTTCAGCATTGGAAAACCTTAGTACCTGAAGGATGTTGGGTTGTTCCTCATATTTGACCCATTCTATTTTCCTCTGTTGCTTTTCCTGGTGGAAGAAAGACCTTCTGGGTAACAAAGTAAATGGAGATAAATATCAGTTTTCTCAATATTCTGCAACAACCTTATAGCAACATTATAGTATAATAGATTCACTGTTAGGTTGGTTTTTATTTCACAATCTTCTTAATTTGACCTCTCAAAAAGCTAAGAGATGAATGAACACTTCATTTTCTGTGAATGACTTATTTGGGGAAGATGAGATACAAATGTAATATCTCAAAATAAATTTTCATGATAAATTAACAAGTGCTCTGTGTGTATGGAATTGTCATTGTTGGTATGGATTTTCTAATTTTAGGACAGCTAACATGATTTTTCAGAAACTTGTGGTATCCCCAAAATAATACATTGCTTATAAATTTTTCATCAATTTAGGAGCACACCACACCTTAAGCATATTATTAATTGATCCATTGCAAAAACCACTTCCTATCCTCCTTATCTCCATTTTTTTCTGCATCTGATGTCTTGGGCTCACTCTTGGCCTTCCTTAGTGATATGGGGTATTCTAGAGCCTGATAGGAAACGCAAGAACTAAAGGATTAGAGCTAAGGGATAGATGATCCAGACAGGAAAATGAGGTTTCTTGACAGACTAGAAATCAAATCTACCCTCAAAGTCCTGATCCCCAAATTTACCCTGATTATTAAAGAACAGTTTTCAAAAAATTTTTATGTCATCAACTTCTCTGATATTCTAAGTCCACTCACCGTTCCCTCTTTCAAGTCTTCCTTGGGCTTTGTCATTAATGCTTTCTGTTGATCATGGAGCTCTTCTGACTCAAATGTCTGTAGAGAGACATTTTGGCAAAGCTTTAAATTACTGGTAATTATGAAGGCAAGGCTTTTGGTTCCTGGCAGTCAGCAACTCTCAGGGCTCACAATGAAAATCGTATACCTACTACAGGAGATTCAAAATGGTTCTTTAATGTTCCTTATAATAATAACTATTAAGTGAACCCATGTACCACTGACAACTAAGCTTCTCATTTCATTACTTATGTTCACTACTACATTACAGTTCTTCTTGTTTAATCTTCACAACTCTGAGGACTATTTTTGTTTCCATTTTTATCAATGACAAAATTGAGTCTTTGAAAGGTTAAGCCACCTGTTAATTGTCATAAGCTATGGAAATCCATGGAGCTAGAGTTAAAGCCAGATCATTCTGACTCTGAAACCTTATGTTCTTAGCCATTGTGAACAATTCAAACTGTGACTTTTTTTTTTAAATAAAAATATAAGTCACAAGTTAAGAAAGAAAGAGAAGTGGGGACTTTTAAGAGAGGGGCTAGAAGGTGTGTATAGACCAATTAAGTCACAGTAGAGTGGGCAGTAAAGTTTTTTCTTCAGGTGACAAACACTTGGAGAGTTTTTAAAAAGAGCACTTTGTTTTGCAAATGGAACATGGCTAGAAGCAGATACATGAAAAACTGAGGATGAGGGGCCAGAGGAATGAGAAGTTCTTTGTGCTATCTGTAGGACAATACTTTTGAGACATCCTTAGAGGCACACCTTGTTCCATAGCATCTCCATTTCCTTCCGAAGCATCTTGTTTTTCTTCTCCTATTACAAGAGGAAGAACCAAACAAACAGATGTGTTTGTTGGAATGTTGAAGTTAGGAAAAACCAGCTGTTTAATTAGTGGTAGGAAAGAGATTGGTAGACACAGTAAACCACAGAGGAAGACAATAAATGGACCTAGCATTTCATAAGAAGCATAAAAGATGATTTTGATAATGATGATGATGATTATGGTGGTGGTAGTGGTGGTTAGGAAGTTATTTCAAGCACTGACTTTTACAGTGGTTGTGAGGTGCATCAGAAATAAATTCTTAGCCCCTAAGATGCTCCCCTATGACAGTTGCTTGGGGGCTTAGAGCATTAACATCCAATTTTTAAAGATCCTTTACATATTGAATTCTAAAAGATCCAAGACTCTTTCAAAACAAACTTTCTTCTTTTAATTTGATAGGTATTTCTAATCCTTTAGAAATAAAAATAGTTAATATGCCTATATTTATTAACCACAAGATGAAACATTGTTTTAGGTCAAAAAAGTAGACTCTTTAACTAACCCCTGCTCCAGCCTGTTTTCCCTAGCATCACCTTGGATTTACTAAATCAAAGATATATACGTGGTTGAAACACCAGAGGTTAGAGATGAACATTTGTTATTTCACATGTGACAACAGAGCTTCAAGAAGCTGTGCCCTGTAGTATTTACTAACATCTCACCAGGTTCTGTTTCATCTCCTCTGCTTCCTTAATAAGCTCCATGACTGAAGATTCATCACATCTCTTCCCTGCCATTATCTGCCTCATGATCTGCAGACTACAAGAAAAGAGAGAAATCATAAAATATACATGCCCTTTAAAACATAAAATTAATACCTGTAATCAGCCATAAAATATTCTTTCATGGAGGTTCGATGAGGGGAAAAAATTCTAGGAATTAGAGAGGTCTTTAACATTGAAGTCTCTGTCACTGGCATGATTCCATTTCTAGTTGATATTAGGTCTAGGTATGTGATCAGTAATGAATTCTTTGCTCTTTAATATTCAAAACGTAGGTCTCCAACAACCATTGAAAGTACTTTCTACCTTCTGGAAAGAACGTTTTAATGTATGACTTGAGGAAAGGAGTGTTTCTGCCTCTGAATAGAAGAAATTAACCTGGATATCTTTAAATTAATTCCAGAATAATTCCTCATGTCACATAAGATAGATCCACTTACTTCTACCCCTGTGAGTATCCAGCTCTGATTTAGTATCAAGACTATGAGAAGGATGCTGTTTAAAGGAAATAATTAATTTATGTTTGTGTTATTGTCCTTTTTTCTTTTTGTATCTGAGTAGAATGTCAGGTGTGACATGCTCTCTTACTCCAAGAGAAGTCTGCTTTGCTGGTTTACTAACAATATATTGCTGGTGTTTGACCACTTCTTGTGGGTTTTTGTTCTCAAGTCTGAGTTCCTTAAGGGCTTATGATAAAGAAAGAAGACATCAGCTGAAGTGGTATTTTCTATGACTAGGAAGGAAACAGAGACTTAGTAGTTTCTAGGAACAATGGCTATTCTAACAAAGACTTAAGGTCTCAGATACCTAAGAACATCTCCTTAACCCAAAGAGTTCCCAGGCTCAGAAAAAAAAACAAAACAAAAAAAAAACAAAACAAAACAACAACAACAACAAAAAAACAAAACATTACTCTTCTGCTTGGTATAGAAGGAGCAAGTGTTTATTCTAAAGTAATTTTACTAAAATAAGTAAGCAAAAGTAAATCAGTGATCAACATAACAATGGTGGACTTATATAATTAAAGGCATTTACCTGTTTCCTGGATGGGCTAAAGGAAAGTAACTATAACTTCCTGAGATGAGGACCAAATAGATCATACTTAGTTTAAAAATAAAGAATTCCTATGTGCCCTGCTTTTGTAGTGATACATTCTTTTATATTCTACTAGAACTGGATGTTCAAATTTAAAAAGAAAAACAAATCAGTAATTATTTTATTACTTATCTATGTTGGTTGCATTCTCCAGCCTTTCTATCTTTAGGATTCTGAGTAGGGACCAATACCTTCTTTGCTTTTCCTCCAAGTTAGCTATTAGCTTCTGGAATAAGAGATTGTTCTTATCTTCTAAAGGTTTTTGCATCTCTAGAAGTTCCTGCTTCCTTAACTTCAAGTCTTCATTCAATTCCTTCAAGTAGTTGTCATCTATTTTAGAATTTCTGTGAAAAGAGACAGAATAATCTAAGTCATCTTGGGCAGATAAAGACCTCCTAGGTAGCTGCCATTTCCCTCTCCTAGGTGACTACCATCCCACCCCTGCCCCCACCAGGTAGCTGCCATTTGGCTTCCCGCATCGAAGACTCACTTTTTTGAGGACAAACAAGATCCTGAAGAGTTTGTGCCACTTGTCATCTTGAGGGGAAATTTCTAATGATAAAGAGGCCTTCTTGAAAATATGTGCCTTTCCCCCCAACCAGTTACAACATCATTTTGTGCGGCTGTTCTTGAAGCTCCTGTTGTATTGGGCTGATTCTAGTTGCAGCTTGAGGTCACAATAGCACCAAGACCACTAAATCAGCAGA
Source organism: Phyllotis vaccarum (assembly GCA_033318265.1). Lineage (NCBI taxonomy): Eukaryota > Metazoa > Chordata > Mammalia > Rodentia > Cricetidae > Phyllotis > Phyllotis vaccarum. The sequence goes on from JARWLC010000006.1 coordinate 69,464,096, forward strand.
TATTTTAGGTAGCAGCAGTAATTGCTGGATGACTGAAAATACTGAACTACAACTGTTGGATTAGGAAATAGTGACTTATCAAAAAGAACTCATCGACACCATGGTAAGGAACCTTTGTGGGAAGCCTGTCTGCTCAAAATGCTGGATTCTGTGAGTGAGGAAAAGATAAAGAGATAACAGCACCTATTTTTGAGAACTTGGCAAAGGAAAAGATACTTCGAACCAACATTTTAAAATGGACAGAGGCTAAACTGAACAACATTAGGGATGTAATGGAGTAATAGAGACCATTGTCATTTCCCCCAATCTTTAAAACTCCATTATATCACCTGGATGTGCTGAGTCACACCTATAATCCCAGCACTAGGGAAGCAGAGGCTTAAAAGGATTGGAAGTTAAAGGCAACCTTAGGCTATGTAGCAAGACTATCCTTCAAAACTAACCCAAGCCAATACAAAACAAACTTTGATCTAATGTCAAGGGAAAATAATACTGGGCTTATAGTGAGAGGACATGGTTTGGAAAGATGCCTACTGTCAGGACTCTTCTCCAGCCAGGTTCTTGTTTGGAAGGCTATACTTCCTAGGCTTACCTTCCCAGATTGATTCTGACTCTGTTATTCTACCTACTTTGGAATCACAGATCTTTTGGCTTCTTAAGATTGGCTTTCTTATGTATGTCATTTAGAAAGTAGAAGATAGCTCAAAGGATCATATATGTTTAAATGTGCCCTTTGAAAAAAGTTTTATGAATTAGTTTTAGATGATATCAGATGTGACTTAAGACGTGCCACTTCAAATACCAGTTGACCATTTCCAGTCTTTTTTAGGAGTTTTCTAAAAAGTGATTTCAGTTATTTATTGTTGGAGAAATTTGAAAGGAAAACTATTGCATCAAAGGGGAAAAAATACAAGAACTTGGTGAGGGTCTCTGTTTCACTGTGAGCAGTGGGCTACCTGTGAGCAAGTTTCCAAGTTCTCTGAGCCTGATGAGGTTTCCATTTTCATAAAAGAATGAAATATTGACCTGATAAACTTGTGGGCTTATGTCAGGCATTCATTCACATTTAGTGATTTTGTTCAGTTTGGGTTTGTTTAATGCCCTAATTAAATGGCCAGATTTTTTTCTCTCTTAGATGATATGTGTGAAGCTTAATCACAATAACCTTTCGTTTTCAAGGTCTCTTCCAAAGGCTCTGAACCCTTTTCTGAACTTAAAACTTCCAACCATTTTTTGAAATAGAGACTTTTCCCAAATTACATTATGATCAGAGTCCACAAAATATGGATCTGCCCTGAGTTACATGGGACACAAGCCTTCCCTATATATCCTTTACATCAAAGCTTTTTAAAAAGACAACTTTTACAAACGTTTCTTAAAGTTTTCACGTGTCACTTGAAGGTTGTGTGTGACAGAAATATAATATTAAATTAGAAAAGCCACAATATGTTAATCCATGTTCTTTGACCTAGGACTATCCACAAATACTTTCAATTGAATGAAGGTGAATAAATACTCACTGTGAAAAGGAGGTGGTGGGTGGCTAGTAATTATTAACAGCATCTCAGACTACATATGTGGCAGGTGGTAGAAAATAGTAAAGGACAAAAATGGCATTGCTCACTGAAGCATAGCCTCTTTAAATTTCATGTTGTGACATTTGGCAGGCAGAACTATGATAGAATATTAAAACATTTAATGAGCAGGCAGCATCCCAACTCACCTTCCTCTTTGCCCTTGCTTGTGAATGATTCCAAGAGAAGAACACTTGCTATTCTGATGTAGTCCTTTCTACAGCCAATCAGCAATGTTTATTTCCTAACATTCTGATGTTCATGTCTTCAACCTGGAATATGTATTCCAAGGAGTATCTTTGCCTTATAATGATGTGGATAGTATAGTGAAAAGCTTCTAACAAGAAAGCCGTCCTCCAAACCAGAAGCTAAGCAGTATTGATGGGAAGTTAGTTGATGTCTGTATCAGAATCTAGTACAGGAAGAAGGGAAGATGGCATTTTAGATGATCATTAAAGGTGGAGGAATTTGAAGTAATTTTTTCTGAAGTAAAAAGCTAAGTCATCTGCTCATTGGAAATATTTGGTGGGAAAACCCTGGAAGAGTGATTGTGTAAGACTTGTAATTGCACCAGAGTAGTAGGAAAGAAAGTCAACCAGGCAAGAGTACAAAATACCACTTTGTAGTCCTAAGGGTCACGATGAATTTGGAAGTTGAAGATCTGACTTGTTATGAATCAGTAGTTGCACAGTTTTATCCATCAGTACAGTTGAAAAAAACATAGTAAATTTTTGACTGGAACCTGGCAGAACCAATAAGCAGGAATTCATGAAAAGAAGGGAATATTAGAGTGTCCATCAAAAGGTTCACCTAAGTCTTCAGGGTATTCAAGATATAAAAATGATAATATTGGCTAAGACAGAATAAACAAAAAAAGAGATGAGATTGAAGAGTGTGGGGTAGAGTCAATGGATGTACATCTTAGGACATGACTTGTGGAACTTCATCACCAGTTAGATAATCATAGTAGCAATCATAATGTCTTATGCAGGAACTTTGCATCCTTTGCTTCCTTTCACTGCATAATCACTGAAATTCATGTGGTATCTCAAAATAGGCCTTACAACAGGTTATTCACAGTGACCTCAGCCAATGTTATAGCATTTGGCTTTAGTATCTGTTAAGAAAAAGCGTGATTGCTCTATAATTAGAGAACCCCGAACCATTTTAGTGTTAGTTTTGCCAGCGGAAAGTCAAATTAGTCTAATTAAGTCAGGTCTCCAAAAGTAGAGGCAATTATTTTCATATTAATGCCAGAGATTAGGGGGAAGGAAGAGGGAGTGGGGAAGAGTAGGAGGGAATTATATCTCCCTGTTGTTTGTTATAGTCATTGTGTTGGCTCCTTCCCCTTAGCTATTTTAAAAAATAATTTATTGGGGATTTGTGTTTGTTTGTTTTTGTTTTGTTTTAAAACAGAATCTCACTGTGTAGCCTTGGCTGGCCTGGACCATAAATAGACCTTGACTGACCTTGATCTTACCAAGATCCACCTGTCTTTGCTTCCCAAGTGCTGAAATTAACTACACCACCACACTCTTGTTTTTATTTTTAACTGTGTGTGTGTGGGGGGGGGGGGGGGTACCTGAAGAGACCAGAAGAGGGCATAGGATCCTAGAATTACAGGTGGAGATTGACTGGCTGAGCTGGATATTGGGTACTGAATTTGGGTTCTCTGAAAGTGAGGTTTACACTCCTAACTACTAAGCTAGGTCTTCAGTGCCCCCCAACTCCTTGCTCAACTCTTCTTGTACTTGTGCCAACCTAGTCTGTACATTTAGAGAAAACTCATGCCCTTGAAACAATTGAGATTAATTTTTGTTACTTTTTTTTTTTTTTTTTTTTTTTGGAGTGAGGGTGGGGTTTAAGACAGGGTTTCTCTATGTAACAGCCCTCTATAGACCAGGCTGGCCTCACAGAGCTCCACCTGCCTCTGCCCCCAAGTACTGTGATTAAAGGCATGAGCCACTACCACTCAGTGAATTTCTGTTACTCTTGAGAGGTTTTTATTGTTTTGTTTTGTGTTTTTTTTTAAGTAATACTTTGTCTTAATATTTCTAGATTCTTGGTATAATAGTCTTCAAACAAGTGTATGAATTTTCACAAAGATTTTTCAAGAAAAGTATAATCAAGGGCTGGAAAATGACTCAGCATGAAAAACTAAGTTCAAATCCCAGAACCCACACAAAAATGGACATATATGTACCTGTAACCCCAACAGTATAAGGCATGGAGGGAAGAAGATTGATGATGCTTGCTGGTTTCCAGACAATTCCAGGTTCATTGAGAGATCCTGTCTCACGGGAATAAGGCAAAGAGTAATAGAACAGGACACTAGACATCATCTCCTGACCTCCAGTGAACAGATGCCAGAACACTCACTCCCCTACCCCCTTCCTCACCACATACAAAGGAAGAAGGAAAAACAGAAGAAAAGGATATTTTTCACAGAATCTTTTTCTGGACCCTCAGTTTCCACAAGAATTGCCCGAGAGTGCTTCTTAGTGTCATTTCCACCTCCCTTTCCAAATGCATTTTGCTCACTTAAAGAATGGAATGCATTGTAACCATCTTGAATCTTATTTCAGTGACTTGTTTTAAGAGTGTGTAAATTCTTAAAGGCATTCAAAACTTACAATTCAAAATGTTGTTGAGGCTAAGAGTAAAGGACCATTAGTGACCAGGAAGTCTGGTTCCATTTCTTTGAGTTCAGCAAAAAGAAATGATATTGAATCATCAGCTTAGGTTTATTAAAATTAAATTTTGATGATGAATTACTATTTGAATTTTGGCTTTCAAACATTTGAAAGACATTTCTATTATGAATACCTTCCATCCCCATCTACTTATTTATACAAACAAATCCCCCCCAATGAGGATTACATGTAATACATACAATATGAATGGAATTGATCCTGAAAGACTGTCTTGTTCAAGGAGTAAGTATAAATTCATGGACTAACGAGGGGGGGAATGCTATCATATTACTAAAATTGTTTTACTTAGAAACTGTTCTTGAAATAGATGAAACTCTTGTCGCAAGCCTGCCATGTCAGAAACAGACAAATAGATTTGTGTCTTTTTACAATGTCAGAATTTATTGGATAATAATAAATTCACAAGCTACTTCAGTTTTCTTGGCTGTGGTTTGCCAAGTAGTCTCAGTTTCCCTTGTTAGTTAGTCAAGAAATACACAATTCTTTGATTCTAATCTTAACTTTCAGTGTCAACTCTCAGATCATACATTACATGTTGCCCAGAAAACATACTTCTCTATATGAAGGGATAAGCTGAAGAATGGCTACAAAAGGGCTAAAGAGGCTGCCACAGTATTCAAGGATTTCAGAGAGGAGGCCTTACTGTCAAAAGAAACAGGCTGATGCAGATGTGAAGAGACTCATTGCTGATGGTTAAATAAGTCAATAAACCCAGTTAAAACCCAGCTGGTCACTGGGCTAGAGTTGAGTAGCTAGATGATCCAGTAGAGCTATTTTAAAAGTGGAACCATGGAGACCATGGTGTCACTGTACAAAACTGGATCCAGACAGATTCAGTGAGCAAGTAGGCTATATCAGCTGTGAGGACTGAGCTAATGAGTCTGGAGTAGTTGTGAGTCCTCTGCCTGTTGGCCCCTCAATGCACACATCACATTGAGCTGGTGGGGACTCCCTCTTTATGGGTCCAAGGTGAGTGTGTTATACCTTTTCCTCAGTCTGATATGTCTGATACTAAAAATGGAGTAAAATGCTGCTTGTAACATGGGTTACTGGGGCGAGCATGAAAAACCACAGTATGGAGTATTTTAGAGCTGGAAACCCTGGTTTCAACATTTTTGACAGCTGGATGAGCATCTGTTTTATTTAGATGTTGTCAGATATGAGCTATAAGATTTATTAAATATGAATGATCATAAAAAAAACATGCATTTGTCTGTGAGTTTGTGACAACCCTAGTCTACATAGTTCTAGGCCAACAAGAATTAAGTAGTAAGATCCTGTCTCAAAAAAAGAAAAGATCTATTTGAAAATATCAATATTAAAACATTACAGAAACTATGTTTTGTAACTTTAAAATTAGAGTGAAAATGTATAATATTTTGGTACCAATGTGTGGTTGGGGGAATATGCCACAGAGTATGTGTGGAGGTCAGAAAACAACGACCTGGAAACACTTCTCTCCACCCACCTCCAGGAAATGATCTCAGGTTGCTAGACTTTTGTGGCAAAGCTTTTCCTAGTAGGAGTCATCTTATCAGCCCTAAAATCAAACATTTTAGGTGACAACTTAAAAACATAAGAAACAGTACCTACTGCCTACTTAAAAAAAAAAAAAAATCTGTAGTACATAAGCAAAATGTCTTAGAGACCACTGCTCTAGGGCAGAAGTTCTGCCTCTAATGGGATTTAAGAATGCCCTGGGGGAATTTGTGAAAGCATTGGATTTTCAGGCTCAGGCCCCACAGATTTTCACTGGAGACTGTGAGACTTTAACAAGCGTTCCCTGGTGATTCTGACATGAATCCAGTGGACTTGTCTTCAGGAAAAACTGCCTCAAACTTTCTTCTTCGATCGCAGTGAGTCAGCAGAAAAGCAGCATAACTTGGGTAAGGTTCTGCTTTGTTTATTTGTTTTTTCTGGGCCCTCAGTAGAAAGCGCTGCTTCTGAGTTTTATGTTCTGCTACACCTTCAGCCCTCACCTACATGCCCTCAGCTCTGCTGCAGAGGAAGAAACCATCTCAGCATTTTTGAAAGTTATTCAGGACACAGTCCCATGTGAACTGTCCCTGGCCATCACTACTGCCCACAGATGGCCATGCATCACACATTTCTTTCTGAGTAAGTGAAGAAATGTTTTTGTGAGGTGGAAGAACACTGGACAAATCAGTATGTCACATTTGTTTTTTATTTTTATTTTTTATTTTTTGTTTCAATAGGGAGCTCAGAAGCAACTTTGAATATTTCAGCCCTAACTCCTAATCTAATTTCTTAGTCTCGATTTTTTTTAAATAGTTTTTTTCTTGTTTTCACAAACTACCTGATCCTTTCTTTGTAAGTAAGTATAGAGAAACATATGCTCACCTCTGTATATATTTTAAATATGTGGATACATAGATTAGATCAAAAGGTTCGTTGATTTCTGTTTTGTTTGTTTGGGGCCTTTTGGTGGTGGTGGTGGTTTATGTGTGCCTATAAAAAAACTTTGCTTTGCTTATAGAAGAATGGATTGATGGACTTTAGTGTATTTTGGAGCACTCCACTGTAAGGCATATTGGGATTTCAGGACCACAGTCAGGCAGAGGGAAGTGAGAGATCAAATGCATTTGGAAGACATGGAATTAGGTGCTCCAGCTTCAGCCCCATCAAGGAACCAAACAACTGTAGTAAATAACAAGTAGAGAAAGAAAGTGGAATCTCTCAAGAGAGACTAGTTCTGTCAGTCAGTAAGAGTGTATAGGTACACAGAATTCACCTGAATGAAGATCTAGAAGATTCTTAACAGGATGGTAACTATGACAGTGCCAGCATTTCTCCAAATACATTTTAAAACGTTTAAGAATCCTTGATAACATTTTTGGTTTTTTTGGTAAAAGATGAAGGCTAGAAATGAACTCAAGAACCATTTATTTGTCCTACAATTTTTATTCTTTATTCTTTGATAATTCCAACCACATATATAATGTATTCTGATTACTCTCTCCATTTGCATTTTTTTAGAATACAATTATGTAGACTTGCCTGGCCTTAAATTTATATATATATATATATATATATATATATATATATATATATATATAGAGAGAGAGAGAGAGAGAGAGAGAGAGAGAGAGAGAGAGAGAGAGAGAGAGAGAGAGAGAGAGAGAGAAATATTTTGTTCTCAGGATTACCAGGAGCCCTGCAAAGGACAGTAGTCTCCTTTAGTGCTCCTCATAGTCAGTAAGGCACCTTGGGAGTGAGGCTTGGCAAGGAAAAGGGGTGAAGACAGTTCTCACTTGCCCCTTAATGAGAGTGCCCTTATCAGTGAAAAAGCTAAACACCTTGGATGTAAGGAGGTAGATGTGATATAAAACAGGATGTCTAGATTAGAAGAGAGCAGAGGCCTTGTCTACAGTGAGGGATGAGAATGGAGCTTCAGCTCCACTGAAAATGGATGGGACTCAGTCCTGTACACTCGTGATCATTTTCAAGAGAAGATAGAAATCTTGACGTGTTGTGTGACCTCCTGACTTGTTCTGTTTTGTTTTTGTTTTTTCAAAACAGGCTATTTCTGTATAGCCTTGGCTGTCCTAGAGCTCTGTCTGTAAACCAGACTGGCCTCCAATTTAGAGATCCCTCTGACTCTTCCTCCCCAAATGCTGGAATTAAAGAAGGGTGTGGGCCACTGGCAGAAACCATGTGACTTCTCTGGGGAACAAGGCCTGAGAACAACACAAAGGGCTCTCCTTGTGGTAAGGTCCTAGGGTCCCTGACCCATTTGGCAAACGCCCCTATGGACAGTTCACTGCATGACTCTGGTCATGACCCCGGGAGTATGCTTTATCTGCTCTCCTTGCTTTCTCCATGCTAGCCACACTGCTGGCTCGAATGAGTCACAGACATCATGAAGTTTAATATATTTGCCTAACTGTTCTGGAAAAAGATGACTTTAATCACAAGTGTCTTGGAGAAATATTATTAAATAGATGGTATAAAGAGTTATTGGGAACAGTCTAGAAACAGGAAACAAAGTAGAATCATAGAAACCCACAGTTCCCTCGTTTCTAATAGCTGTGCTCATACCCTCAAGAACTTAAGGGAGAAGGATATAAGAACAAGGGACAAGCAGTGCCAACAATTAAGAGTACATTTCCATGTTGCCTATAAGATCAAAGGGAAAACCTGGCACATCCCCAGAGGGTGGAGTAGTACAGAGTAGAATGACTGATCCAGCTTCGGCTGGTGAGTTGACTGTGAGAACCAGACTCTATCAGATGTAAATATTAACCACTAGACACAAAAATGTCTCTCACCCCACATGACACTGTAACTGCAAATGCTCCCGACGACTGGGCACATGGTTCTACCTAGGTGTGCCCAGTTAGAAAACGTCCTTTGTAGCTTGCAGGACCGATGCTGCTTCTAACAGTAGAGACATAGATCCAAAAGGTAACTGTTACTCGTGGGAAAGGAGGGCAATGGGCGAAAGAGTCAAGGAACAAACTGGTAATTATTGTAACCATTTTTAGAAAGTTGAGAAAGCAAAACTGATTATAAAACTGTTCATGCAAACCACTGAAACTGTATGAATAAAGACAGCCCAGGATATCTGGGGCCACTTGCTTGAACAACATCGGATGATCACAGTATTATCATGGCACCAATTCACACATTCATCCAGGTCATCGCACCCACCTGGAGCAAGACTTCCAGCAAGCCACCACCACCCAGCAGGTGTCTGACTTTTAAGTACTGTATGAACTGTTTCTTGAGGGCTACATTTGACCTGCAGCCTGCATATTTGGAAAGTCAATTCAATGACATCAGGTTTTGTTAGTTTATGTTTTCCGTGTACTAATATTTTTTAAAGAAGTGTTTATGAGTAGATAGTTAAATATATTTTGCTTAAAATATATGAAATAGCAATTTGATATCATTTCTCAGTTTGACTTCGACTCATTGTGTCAAGTGAATAGTAAGTAACCCTTTTAAAACCAAACTCAAAGTAACATCTACTTTTGATACTCTTATTTACTTTTCATTGTTGTGACCAAAGTATATGCCAGGATTATCTAAGGGAGGGAAAGCTTAATTTGGCTGAAGGCTTGCCAGAGATTTCAGCTTATCGTGGAAGGGGAGGGCATTGTAGAATAGCCCAACTCACAGAGGTGAGTGATAGTGGTTGTTCACAGGGCAGCAGACAGAAGACAGAGAAAGTAACCTGCTTCTTCACCCAGACTCCACCCTTGAAAAGCTCCACAGTTTTCAAAATAGGCTAAGCTGGGGAGTTAGTGCCATAAGCCCATGGGGGACGCGTCAGATGTAAAGCATAGTAATATTCATCGTTAGGCATTACAGGGAGACCACAGAGTAAGCATGCATTAAGCAGATAAAATATAACATTTGTCAAGACTTAAAGATACATAATTGATCTCAAAATCAACAGTCTAGTCATACTACATGAATGAAATAAAACGTAGGTTCCATAGTTGAAATTCAGCAAAGAATTCTCTAAATTAGCTTTAGCTGTTTCTTTGTTATATGCCACTTAAACAGAAATGATTGGATAGCCTAGAGTTTTTGCTACTAGTTTATTTTTAATTTAGCAATAACCATCTTTAACTTTAAAAAATGGATAATTATATGCCTGTATATTGCTCCAACATCAAATGCTAAAAGAAAACTGACATTTGCCATAGAAAGACTTTCTTCTGTATGTTAGCATTTTCTTGAATGTTTTCATTTGCATTTTCAAATAAATAAGGCACTATAAATAATAATTAGGAATGTACATAGAAACAGTGTCAGGACAGATTTTATTTTTTAATAACTTTATAGTTCTGATGACAAATTCATGGATCTTCTGGTTTATACACTGCTTTTTTTTTTTTTTTACACATGTGCATACACATGCATCAATTATTTAGTCTTGTTTAAGACGCTAGGTCATATTTACTTTACAATTTACCTTAGGTGCATTATGGCAAACTCTAAATGTTATTTTTTTAAGCTATCCACATGTTGTTTATGGATCTCAGAACATTTAAAGTAAATTTTATTCCTTAGGTCCGTATAAAACTAAGCAGCTTTTACTTATCTACTACTAAATAATCAAAGCACATTTCATAGTGACATATCATGATAATAAAAGATCTGAATTAAAATAGTAATTCTAACTTTTGCAATTCATTAAGAACTTTTTATTCCTGTGTCCAAATGCTCACAAAACTGGATTTAAGTGATTTATGTTAATTAAAATTTCCTTGGAAATTATGATATAGATAAACATTCTGTCTGTGGTTAAGAGCACTTGTTGTTTTTGCAAAGGACCCAAATTTGACTCCCAGCACTACATGGTGCTCCTATAGCTCCCATCCCAGGGTTTGGTCTCCACAGGCACTAGCCACACACATGGCACTCAGACGTTCATGCAGAAAGAACACTTAGACATAAAAAATAAAATAATAAAGTCTGCCCTAGAAACAGAAGCATTTTAAAAGGTTAAGTATGTTAATAGCTATGCTGACAAGTTTTCCGTGAACCCTTTCTTGGGCATGAGATCTTAAGGGACAGATGCATTCTTTTCTCTTGTTCATTGAACAGACTCAATGGTCATTAAGTCAAATTGGAGTTGAGAGTTGAAAACATCAGCATTTAGCATTTATTTCAGCAGAAAACTTCACGTGTCATGTAGTCATTAGTGTACAGCTTGCTTGATACTGTATTTCATTTCATTTCTCTCATCCCAGAGTTAGACTTCCAACTGGTTTGAGCCAGTTGTAGCAGGTCCAGGTTCTCTTTACCAGGTCTAAGGATATGTGGTTGATTCTGTGCCTGCTAAACAAATGCAAAGGGAAGACTGTCCGTGTTCCTGGACAAGAGTTTTACTCTCTAATTAAAAAGAGAAGGAAAAAGACAGAGAGTTATTCTCTACTTTGTTTCCTACATCGGATACTATCCTAGAAAGACAGAAAGCATGAGGCTACAGTAGCCATTTAGCAAAAATGAGATAGAAAGCCAAGTGAATCCCAAAGAAACCAATCAAAACCTTTAAATGAAGGAACTTTGAGATGCTGAAACAAACTTTGAAATAATTTGATCCAGGCTCCTTATGACATAATTAGAGGCTATTGTTTAATCGATGGCTAGTTGAAATTCTTTTTACTTGTAGCTAAATTTATTCCACATGCAATATCATATAACTGCATGATCAGAGATGGCTCAGACTGACTTGTAAAATAATTACACCACCACACAGTTCCATATCCAGTGACTTCATGTTGGTAACTTTACATTTTCTACTATGAGAGTTTTTATGTTTATAGAACTGGACCAAAAGTACAAATTTTAGTTTGGTTTTGTTTCCTCAAGAGCAGGTTGTTAATCATTTATCAGTACCATATTGTTATGGAAATTATAATAACAACTGCCTTGCTACATATCACTATTTTTAAAATCACATAGATTAGGGGCTAGAGAGATTGCTCAATGGTTTAAGACATTGGCTGTTCTTCTAGTGGCTCTGGGTTAAGTGTCCAACACCCACACAGCAGCTTACCACAGCCTGTAAGTCCAGTTCCAGGAATCCAAAGCTGTCTTCATTGCACACACATGGCTCATTATTTTGTGTCCACACGTATGTGTATGGGTGTGTGTGTGATTTTGCACATACATGAAAATCAGAAGACAACTTTCAGGAGTTGGGCCTCTCCTTTCTACCATGAGAGTCCTGGCAATGAAATTCAAGTCATTAGGTATGACAGTCAGTTCCTTTACCTACCAAGCCATTTTACCAGTCCCCTATCATCTTTCAAAGTGATTTTTAAACTAAAATCTTTTTTGAAAATTTCATACTTGACTATTCTGCATTTATAAATAACAAATGGGTAATTAGTTTGTCAAAACATTTTGTTACAGTATTTTAGAAATAAAAGAGATTCGTATATTTAAGGAAGCAAAATAAAGTCTCAAATTATTTTAAAACTAACCCAATATTATGTGTAACTAATTAATAGAGTCAAGTTTACAAATTGACTCTTACTTTCAAAACTTTTTGTGGTGGGTTAGAATTCAGGACCTCACATATGTTAGGCAAGCAGCCTATATTTAGCTATTCAACTAGTCACTACAATTTAATTTTTTATTCTTATTTTATTGGACTTACCAGTAGACTACAGAGCCACTATATAATTTATATAACAGTGAAAAATAAAATTTATTGCTTGCCATATCTAGCCTCAAATTAAAATAGTAAGTTGGGGATACATGATTTTTTATAAATGTATCAGCTTAGTTTTTATAATGCATAAAATCTGTGTTTAATTAGATATTACAAAATTTGGTCTATTCAGCAAAGATGCAACCCTTGAAGAAAGCTGACATATGGGAAGTATAAACATGAGATTATAGGCTGCCAACATCCTTTAATCATCATTATTCACAGTAAACCCTGATGAGTAACCAGATGATCAGAATGAGCTTTGACTGCCCAGAGCATCAAGGATCCTCCTAGAGAGGGAATGAGCCCACAGTCCTTCTCCAGTGGCTGAAGAATTGTCAGCCCAAGTCTGAGGTCTTCTACTCAAGTAAAGATCATCAGACAGTTTTGAAAGATAGAAATTACACTGAGAGCTGGAATGAATTTCTTAAAGGATAGTGGCAAAACTCCTGGGACAGTATAAGGCTAATAACTCAAGTCTGAAACAGTTGGCCATATCTGAAGATCAAATACTGAAAATAGTTAAAATGTGTAGAAACTTCCCAGTGCTGGTGAAAGTTAAAACTGGAACTGTGGGATATGTTTCAAATTTAATAAAAAACAGTCTGGACTATCAGAGGACAGAGCCATCTCTTCCAGTCTTTGTTTGTTTTTGTTTTGTGTTTTTCAAGACAGAAGTTTTCTCTGTAACAGTCCTGGCTGTCCTGGCACTTGCTATGAAGACCAGACTGGCTTTGAACTCACAGAGATTGTCTTGCCTCTGCTTCTGAAGTGCTGGGACTAACAGTGTGTGCCTTGGCTTCTGCTGCCTGCCTGTCTTTCTATGCCTGCTTTATACCCTCTTCACCCAGTTGTTTCACATCCAGGTTAAGATTAAAGGCTAGCACCACCTCTGCTTGCCTGGGAGCCTGGAACTCCCTCTGTAAACTAAGATGGACTCAAACTCAGATTTGCTGGGATTAAGGGCATAGGTCACCACTCCTGGATTTTCCCTGTGCTGAGATTAAAGGTGTGAGTTACCACTGTCTGATCCTGCAAGACTGACTGTGGGTAGATCCCCCTGATATCTCAGACTGTTTTTATTAAATTTGAAACATATCCCCACACTGGAACATATCTGGAAAGTAATTAGGTGATATACTACATATCAAAAACCTTAAAATAAATGTGTTGTGAAATTTTGATATGTTAACTAAGGGAGAATACATATAAAAGAATTTACTATATTTCATATAGTATTTGTATACATACATAATTTTATATATTATATATTGAGACAGTTCAGTTTATGAAATGTTAAGAAATGTTTATAGGGCAGATTGTTTCACAGGTAAAAGTGCTTGCTGTATATAAGCATGAGGTTGTGAGTTCAGTTCTCTAGTGTCTACATAAAAAGGGTATGACCGTGTACAGACACACACACAACAAAAAAGGGTTTTTTTAAATTTTATTTTGCATGTCTGTGGTGCATATTGTTTGGAGTATATGTATGTGTACATGTTCATGTGGGTGTGTATATTAGTGCGTTCATGGGTACATGCATGTACGTGTACATGTTCATGTGGGTGTGTATATTAGTGCGTTCATGGGTACATGCATGTACGTGTACATGTTCATGTGGGTGTGTATATTAGTGCGTTCATGGGTACATGAATGTATGTGTACATGTTCATGTGGGTGTGTATATTAGTGCGTTCATGGGCACATGAATGTATGTGTACATGTTCATGTGGGTGTGTATATTAGTGCGTTCATGGGTACATGCATGTATGTGTACATGTTCATGTGGGTGTGTATATTAGTGCGTTCATGGGTACATGAATGTATGTGTACATGTTCATGTGGGTGTGTATATTAGTGCGTTCATGGGTACATGCATGTACGTGTACATGTTCATGTGGGTGTGTATATTAGTGCGTTCATGGGCACATGAATGTGGAGGCTGGAGATTGATGTCAAGTTTTTTCTCAATTGCTCCCCACCTTACTTGTCCAGACAAACTCTCTCACTGAATCCTGAACTCGGTTATGCTAGGCCTGCTGGCCAGAGAGTTCCAGGGATCTGCTCATCTCAGCCTTCTCTGAGCTGTTGTTACAAGCAGGCACCACTCAACTTGGCTTTCCATGCGAGTGATGGGGATACAAACTCAGGTCCTCTTGCTTACATGGCAGGCACATTACTAATTAACCCATATTACCAGTCCACTTAGTACACTATATGCCAGAAACTATAATCTTGGTGACTAATTTTACAGAAATTGATAAATGCAAAGATTAATGAACATTAATTATAGATTTCTGAAAATTGAAAACATGTCTAAGAACAGGAGGGTAAATTAATAAATTGGGTTATATCCATGTAATGACATTAAATAGATCCATTAAAATAATATTTTAGGAATGTTTAAGAAAAAAGTGAAAATGCTAAAAATACAATGTCAAGTAAAAAAATAATATAAGACATTAAACCCCATTTATGCATGTATGACTCTTCAAGTCACTTAGAAAAATATCTGGCAACAAAGGACAAAGGACACTATATCAATTAGCATTAAGATATAGAAAAAAAAACTATATTCCCTCTTTACATCCCCATGAAACAAAGTGGATTAACTGACAGTCATATAAGGTGGGGGGGAAAGAAAGAGAGACCTGGATGATTGTGGAGTAATGTTTTGCAGCTGTTAGGAACGGAGGAGGGGCTGGAGAATGGCTCAGATGTTATAGTATTGGCACTCATCAGGAAGATGGGAGTTTGGATCCCACCATCCACAGAACAAGAATAATATCCTACAAAAGGTTTATAACTCCAGCTCCAAGAGATCTGTGCCTACACACACACACACACACACACACACACACACACACACAATCTTTATATGCGGAGGATTAAAACATTCATGTTCTGTAGTCAGAGTGTATTCTTTAGAGTTATCAAGAATCCAAAAGAATAAAGATTGAAGAGTGTACTAATGATTACTTTGTGACTCCCCAACCATGTGTCTTTGAATATGAGAATGGGCCAAGTGAGGCTTAACCCAAATTATCTGAGTTATAACACGATCCCCAAACTTAATACCTTGGTCTCCCTAGATAGGTAGTTATGTAGCTTGAGAAATCTGGATACTGTTTTCACATGACCTTAAAAACCCTAGTCTAGACTAGTGGTTGTCAATGTTTTTCTCTTTGGCCATATCTGGGACAGATGACATTCTCATCTGTATATTCCCATGGTATATGCAGCTTTGAGATATCTTTAATTCTTTCTCACCAAGTTTGATTCATTCATAAATTTTGGCTCTTTATCTTTAGGCAAAACAACCAAGGCAGTTTCACTGAGCACAGAGTAAGAGGCAGGACTGTGTAGG
Source organism: Phyllotis vaccarum (assembly GCA_033318265.1). Lineage (NCBI taxonomy): Eukaryota > Metazoa > Chordata > Mammalia > Rodentia > Cricetidae > Phyllotis > Phyllotis vaccarum. The sequence goes on from JARWLC010000006.1 coordinate 69,479,945, forward strand.
TGTTTGTTATCCCTTATTCTTTCTGTCTAAATGTAATTAAAACCACTTTCAAGATTCCTGTCTATAATGATATCCACGGCAGCTGGCAGTGCAGGCTCTTTTCAAGCAGGGTTATCTTGGGCAGTCAAGGGCTATGGAGCCTGAGGCTCACAGTTGTCTGGGGGTGGCCTTATACTTTAACTTTTTTCCAGATTAAATTACAAATACCATCACTTGCAAAGAGGCTATGTTTTCATTTAAAATGGACTCCTTTGCTTTGAAATCACAGTTATATGAAAAATGGTGCCTGGTAATCTTTAGTCATTTATCAATAAATGATTTAAGCATCCACAGTAGGTAGGAACTGTTCTAGCTCTAGAAATTTAGTAGTGCAGAAGGGATACCTACAAGACTGACCTCCGTGCTAGGGAAGTTGTCTAGCATGGGCGAGGCCTTAGGGTTCAATCTGATCTTTGCAAAAAATAAATACAAAACCAAAACAGAAACGAAACCTTTCAAAGAAACTACAACAGCAAAGACTGATCTTTACTTTCCTCCCAGTGGGTGGAGACAGGTATTAAACAAGAAGCAAAACTTATTTGTCTTATTTGTTCCTTCATTTCATTCTTTTTTTTTTTTTTTTTTTATGTGAACACAACGCAGAGGCAGATAGATCTCCATAAGTCAAGGCCAGCTCGGTCTACTGAGGAAGTTTGAGGACAGCCAGGGCTACATAGACACTGTCTCAAAAACAACCATAAAATAAAATAAACTCTTGCAAATAATTAAAAATGCTATACGCACCAAAAAAGCTAGATTCAAAGTTTATACAGCTCAATGAATTTCTATACAATTAAAATAGGCACCAAGCTTCACATTCAGTTTTTTAGTTTCAGCACTGAATATATTTTATTGACTTACTACCACCAAAATGAAAACATTTATGACAGAATTATAACTAGAAAAAACCAATTAGCTTTATTTCTTCTTCATAACACACATCCATCACCTGCATCGTCTTATTCTAAGCCCTTCTTGTTTTGTTTTCTTCATGTCATACTCTACCTGCATAATATTTGTTTATATATATATATATATATTATTGGCTAGATTTTATATATGAGAGGGAACATGCAGTTTCTTCTATTTCTTTGATTGTATGACATCACTTAAATTCTAAATGTATCAATTTCCTGCAAATATACCTTCATTTTCTTTATCTGAAGCATAATTCCTTATATGAATTTTCAATATCCATCTGTTGATGGACAGCTAGGTTGATTCCAATTTTCTATAGTTGGCAAAGCAGCAATAAACATGGGGATACAAATACCTCTATAGTAGTTTATGCCATTCTCAGGGTATCTCCCCAAAGACTATATGAGAATAGAGTTTCTATACAGCAAAGGAAGCAATCATCAGAGCACATGGACAGCCCACAAAATAGGAGAAAATCTTTATTAGCTACACTTCAGAGTAGTGCTTATATCCAGAATTTACAAAGAAATGTGGAAATTAAGTGCCAAGGAAATAAAAATGCTGATCAACAACTGGGCAGATGGAATAGGGAAAAAAGGCAGTTTTTAAAAGAAGAAATACAAATAAATAATAACCACTTTAAAATATTTTCAATATCCCTAGCCATCAAGGAAATGAAAATTAAAACTACTTTGCGACTTCACCTCACCCCAGTCAAAATGTCCATCATCAATACATCTGACAAGTGTTGCAGATGTGGAGAGAAAGGAACTCATTCACTGTTGGTTAGGGTGAAAATTAATACAGCCATTGTGGAAGTCAGTTTGGTGATCTCTCAAAAATTAAAACCAGAACTACCATGTGACCCAGAGCGTTGTTAATAGGGCAAAATTTAAAACAAGATTTAAAATTAGAGCTTTATGCTTTAACATATCTGTATTTTAAAAGTACATGGAAAGCTATATAAATAATTGAGTTGATTACCTCAGGATAGCAGACTGGTGATTTAGAGTGGAAAAGAACACATAGTTTTGTTTATATAACCATCCTTTTGTAAACCAAATGTTAACTGTGCACATTAGTTATTTTGAGGTGAAATTCTTATTAATAGTTTTTTTTCCATAAAATGTTTGGCCTTCTAGGATCTTATTTGGATTATGACTGGCTTACTCAAATAAAAGGAAATATAACTTCTGTCTTCTCAATTTAGGAACAAAGGCAAGTGAGCCTCATGTTAAAGAAAAAGACTAGCTTTATGCTTCCAGGTAAGTGCAGATCGGGAGGAAGGGCAGGTTGACTGACCGCTGAGTTGGAGCTGAGGAGCCCAAGGTGAAGGGAAGGTTTAGGAAAGATGTTAAAGTGTTTTTTCTTTGTATGCGTAAGTACAATTAATATTTGTTCAAAGCATGCGTAATTGTCTGAAGGTATTAGAAATGAGACTGCAAAACAGGTTTATCTGAACAAGGTAAAAGCCATTTCTGAGGTTTATAATATGGTTTGATCATCCTGACTGAATGAAGAAGCAAGAGAAAATGTGGTCTGAATACCAATTACTCAGTTCCTTCACGTCACCAGTTGGAAGACATATCCCCCAAGTCTGCTGATTTGGAAAATCCTTAGTTTTGCAAGGACTGAATTCCCTTGCTTGCTATTTGTCAGCATTCTGCTGACAAGTATTGTTCCTTCTCTGTCCTAAATCCCCTCCTCACTTTTTTCTTTCTTATTAAACTATCTAATCTTTAAAAACAAAACCAAAAAAAAAGGCTCAGTAGCCCAACTATTCAAAATTTTCTTTTTATCTCATTTGTCATTTATTAATGGACTTGCTTTCTCTCTGGTGTTTCCTACACCTCAGGCACAGTACAGAAAACTTCAGGTCCCTGGGGCTGTTATTACATTACCAGTTCTTTTAACTGGCTTAAAAAATCAGACTCAAGCTTCAGTAGTTATATACACCACCGTCCCCAGTCCTACTTTTTCACTATTTTTTCCTTTCAAATGTTGTGCTCTGAGTGACCCTCAGTAACCCAGCCAGGTATATATTTGTTTTGAGGAAATTATTAAATGAGGTATCATTTTTACTGATTGTTTCGTGGTTATTTGGGTGTAATCTGGCCTTTCATCAAGCTAACAATTTCTTATATGTGAGAGTCTTAGAGAACACAAAGGAGCAGCTTGTTTTGTGGGAATTTTATACTTTCCTCTCATTTTGCCTTGCTATTGGTTTCTTTTTAAAAATAGGCTTATTTGAAACTTAAAAAAAAAAAAACAAAAAACATAAATCCTGACTTCTAAATGCTCACATCCAATTCTAAGGGCCATTTTAATGTTCTCTCTTTGCTTTTCGGTATTAACTTGGTACCATTGAATAGCAGACTGAAGAAAAAGGGGGAAAAAAACCTTTGTTATCTTGAGGATAGGAGAAAGAACATGAGGTGCAGAGTCAGGAGTCCCTTGTTAAACTTCCTGCCTCACATTTTATTTTTGTATTGTTAGCTTTTTTATTCAAGCTTTTCCTATCCTTCCTTTACCATCTAGAATCAATCATCTCCTCTCTTTCCTTATCTAATATTGAGAAAATGGATATGAAATCTTGCAAAACACTATGAATACCTCAGAAAAAGGCATTATGGAAATGTAATATTATGCTGGAATTTTGCCATTATTCTGTATGCAAAAAGATGCAGTTTAGAAGAATATCAATCAGCTCCTTTCACCCTAGAGTCCAAAGAGGATTAGTTAGTAAGTACTTAGAGTATTATGTAGTAGTTTCATTAAAGATATCTAAGCCACTAGATTCATGCCTTTTTGTGTGATTACTGTCTTATTATTACACTGAGCCTTTGGGAGAGTAATGGCAATGGAGGAAAGGGCCATTACTTCTTTGACTCTGATGAAGGAAAGTGAGTTCTGCCCATAGTCCAAATGATCTAAATAATTTAAATGTAAGAGGAAGAAAAATAGCACAATGGTGTATAATGTACATGAAATTTATCTATATCTTGACACTGTATATGTAAAACATAAAGGTACAAACTAACTCCAGAGTCACTGGGAAATATAAGTTAATATTAGGCAGTTTTTATATTTAAGGGGTTCCACATCCAACCTTTGGCAATTTAGAAGCATAGAAAAGCCTGGTTTCAAAATATGTCTTCATCAGTACCACAGTGTAAAATATCCACCATGAGACCACTGCAGGCTGCAACCCTTGAATTGTATTTGCAGCCTCCTGTTTTACTAGGAATCTACATAAACTATGAGCTCCTGTATGAATAAATATTAGGTGTTTGTCTTTAAATGCAACAGGCAACTGGCTAGAAAGTATGCAGAGAATTGATCATCAAACTTTTGTAGAAAAGATGACTTGGGTAAGATGTTGAGGAAAGAGTAGGGGGTCACACATCAGGAGAACCCTGTGCCGTTAGCATAAGTATGTGACGTGGGCTAGACATTTCAAAAGGTGTAATGTTGCGTTGGTTCCTGGGTAAGAGTCATATCTACTTTATAACTTATTACAAATCCAATGACATGGCCAAATAAAACATACTAAATGTCTTGCAGAAATCTTTTACTATCATTATGAGACCCAAGACTTAAATAAATAGAGGAATAGTGAGGTGTGGATTGAAAGAGTAATAGAGGGAAGAGGTGCCTTGCATGAAATTTAAGAGAACCCTGTTGCTATTGATTGATTTACCACAGAGACTGGCAATTTTTCAGTAGGGGTGTAAGAAATGACCCCTATGTTTTTGAAAAGACAGAAACTGGTCGAGTAAGATCTAGTAGTCTAGTGTGAGCAGAGGACATCTTGATGGTGTAAGAGTTAAAAAATATATTGCCTATAAATATTTCACTATTTATGCTAACATATTCTTTAAAATGCATGTGTCAATCAGAAAAATTTAAAACATCACCTTGGATAACCTAGACGAGATTAACCCCAAAAGGGAATAGAACATTCTATGGAGGAGCAAGAGGGGAAAACTTTAGAACATGAGGCTTGGGTAGAAGTCAAAACTGTAGGTGGGTGTGAGTGCTCTGGCAGGCTGATGGCAGATGATGAAGCCTGCAGGTAGAGGGAGTGGGTATTGCAGGAGAGGGAGGAGGCAAGCTTTGCCTACTGTGCAGTTTTGCCTAGGGCAGCTAATTGCTTGTGCCCAGAAAATTGCCTCTGGAAGCCGTGGGCAATATGCAGTAGGTTTTCCCTGAAGCCTACTTTATCAGGTTAAGTTGAAATTTGGTGGGAGAATAGAAGGAAAGGAGAGCTAAAAGAATTCTTGAGCTGAAGAAAAAAAAGGGAGGGAGAGAAACCTGCAAAGGTCACTAACTATCTCAGCAGCACATCTTTAGTAAAGAGAGGTGATTTTGATTTCTGGGGCATCTGAGGTTTTTTTTTTTTTATTTTATTTACTTATTTCAATATAAAGAGATTTTAAACTACCTCCTACTATGTAACGATCTACCAAATGAAATTTTATAAGGTTACCCCCCCCAAAAAAAATCAAATAGTTTAACCAAGATATATAGCTAAGGAGGGATAAAGACAGAATAAGAATTAAGGTCTGATCTCCCTGCCCAGTTTCAGCAGTCTATTAAGCAAGAGAGAGGTAACAATGTAAGATGGTGAAAAGGGGATGAACCTCGGGAGAAGGTATGAAAGGGGAAGGTAGGTCAACTGAGCATTATTTTCACTTGGGATTGACCCTCTTGTAAGATGTATACAATGTAGGGAAGGCCCCTAACATCAATGGAATCTCTGTTAGGTGTCCACACCTTGTGTATTTTATTTATTGTAATTACATCAAGTTTTTATCAGTTGTAAGACAGCTGCCTAGCATGCTCAAAGCCCTGGGTTCAGTCCTTCAGACCACAACGATAGACCAAGTTATCACCATCATAAAAAATCCGGAGAGTAACATACTTGCTGTGGTTGCTTAGGTGGTAAATCAGAATTTTAATCCAGGAGGACTTAACTAGGCCACACTACCTCTTTTCCAAAAGTATTGACTAAATGTTTACTATATGCAAGGTGCTGTGCTAGGTACTTTATAGATATAAAAGAAGCAGCTGATTCTTGATGTAAATAAGGAAGCTTTAATTATCTTGTTCTTGGAGTATATAATGTAAAGAAGGAACTGTCTTTGATTAATTAACTGACCAACTTAGCTTTCTGTTTAATGTCCCAATATGATAAAGAAGCAAGTGAGATCAGCCACAACCACATAAATTGTAAGATAGTCTCAGTGCTCATAAAATCTTTTTTAAAAAATTAAGTGACATGCCACACATGGCTAAGGCCCATTTTATTAATCCTTTATATCTTTGTGTGGCATATAGAACAATGCTCCCAAACTGTCCTAAGTTATTTATGGGTTCAGCAAAAAATAAAACAAAAACCTAGTATTAGCAACATGTTCTTCAAAAGAGTATATAAAGTATATGCATGAAAACCATTTGAGCACATTTCTTCTAATATTATGTAAAAGTCTGTCTTTATTAAGTGGTAGGCAGCCTTCAGAGCAAAGCAAGATCCATATGCTACTGGAAAGACAAGTGATGAGCACTCAGTTGTTAGCTTATTCTGTTCTTTGATGTATATATAGTCCATGAGCTTTAGCGGGTTTTGCGCATATTCTTGGTATACGATAAACTTTGATTATATCTAACAACAGTGATGTTTTCTTTGACACATTTTTTATTGCCCACCTTAATTTCAATGTGTATTATATTTCATAAGCTCATGCTGGTATTTCATTGACACATTAAAATGTATTTCAAGATCGAACATGTTTGAAAATACTCATCTGGAATTTGCTGTCATGTTCTGACTGCCAGTTTCCTAAAGGGTATGCTGATCTCGATTTTTTTTTCCCTATGGTTTGAACTTTTTAGGCATCCTTAGACTGTGCTAGCCATCTACAATGCTGAGTGCACATATGCTTAATATTTTCTTTGCATTCTTGATCATAAATATACAACCAGAATGGTTAAATAAGGCCACTCTATGTCTATTTTACTACATTAATATGTGGGGTACATAAAGAAGAACATAAACTTATACATGGCAAAAGTAATAGTTTTGGTATCCTAATTTACACAAAATAATATAATATTTTTTCAGTGTAAGAAAAATAACCATAAGCTAAATGTTTTCTAAAATCTAAAATAGAAACATAATAATGAGAATATTTATATAGAACTAAGCAAAAATCCAGGACATAATTTCTGACTTGTTTACTGGCATTGTCTCAGCACTTAATATTTGATGTATAGTCTGTAGTCAAGAAATATTTTTTGAATGGGTGGTAAGATTTTTCCACTCTGGGTTTTTTTCCTAGTTGTCTGTTCTACCTGTTTGCTTCCTGTGGTGAATCACATAGCATAATCTTAGAACATAAAGGGATTAAACTACTGTGATAGAAAATTCTTGGAAAATAGCAGATGAAATTAGGCCAGCTGTGGCATGTAACAGACTTATCTAGGTTTTTAAAAAATTATAAACATTTAAAAAATAATTTATATACTTCCATTTCCCTACTCATATGAAACTGCTAATTTTTACACATTAAAAATGGATGACTTCATAAAGTTGGATCTTATAAATTCTTAGCTAATGCTGACCTCCAGTTTCAAATGATGGAAACATTGAAACTTGGGGAAAATGTGCTTTGGTGTTCATTAAAAAGGGCTCTTCTTTGCTTCTATATGGCAGAGAATGAAAAGTGATCTCAGAATCAGAACAAATATTATAGCACTCTCATTAAAACACACGAAGCTGACACATTTACTACTGGCTTTTATGGTTAATCACAAATCTACCTGAGGCTGTGGAATGACCATCTGAATATATTGCAAGAAGACTTAATGGCCTTAAATATTGATTACTTTAACACATAGCAGACTCTTCCATTTCTGACATTGAAACAGCTCTCCTAATTACTGTGGTTAAAAATATAATAATAAAATAGGTCTATAATTTGTTTAAAATATTTTCAATAATGATAAGAGGCAGGGAAATTAATTGATTGCTCACTACTTGAATAATTTTAAATGGCTAAATGACTATAACCACTTGAATGGTCCAAGAGCCATATCAGTGACCATAGACTAAGTTGGATACAGAAAATAAGACTTGGCTTCTGTAATCAGCCCCATCTTTAGCTGCTTATGATTCAGCCACAAGAGAGACCTCAGAGCAGGGAGAAAAAAAACAAACAAAATAACTGTCAGAGCTGAAAGCGTGTAGGGGAGAAGCAGAGGATTACAGACTATTGGAATTTGTATCAGGGTTCTTCAGAAGAACAGAGCTGATAGAATGAATAGATTCAAAGAGGATTTATTAGACCATTTTACAAGATTGTGTGGCTAACTTAACTATGGCTGACTCACACCTGAGAGACCGAGAATCTTGGAGTTTCTCAGTCTATGAGGCAGCTCAAGCCAGTTCTGTGGGCTGGCATCTTCTTGGACGCTTCTGGCCTTCAGCCTATATTTGAGGAGCAGAGAATCTGGTCCTGCCATGGGTGAAAATGCAGCAGGATCAGGAACGGAATAGATGAGCTTGCCAGCAGGCACAAAGAAGTCAAGTACGCCCTATTTAGATGATCCCAGACCCAGGCGGTGACATCCAAGACTGAGCCATCACACCGCTTTTCTCACTCACTCCTTTTCTTCAACCTCCACGAGATTACAGGACTGTAGATATTTGTACCCTCTAATATGGCCGTCCCATCACTCTAGAGGGTCAAATGGATGATACTGACATAGCCTCAATATATGTGTATGCACAGAGAGAGAGAGAGAGAGAGAGAGAGAGAGAGAGAGAGAGAGAGAGAGATAGTTTGAATAAGAATATCCTGTCATAGGTTCATATATTTGAATGCTTAAGTAGTGGCGCTATTTGAAAGAATGAGGAAGTGTGGCTTTACTGGAGAAAGTGTGTCACTGGAGATAGGGCTTTGAGGTTTCAGAAGCCCAAGCCAGGCCCAGTGGCTCTCTGTCTTCCTGCTGCTTGCAGGTCTGGTTTCAGAATGCTTAACTACTCCAGCACCATGACTGCCTATGTGCTGTCATGTTGTCTGCCTTGATGACAATGGATTAAATCTCTGGCATTGTAAACAAACCCCAATTAAGTGCTCTCCTTTATAAGAGTTTCCAAGGTTACAGTATCTCTTCTCAACAATAGAATATTGATTAAGACATACATGAAAAAATAATATTACATGGTACATCTTACACAGGAACCTAATTTTTAAGATTAAAAAAGAACTTTCTTTCTCAACACTATTTTCTAACACTAGGTTTCTGGCCTTGTTAGGGTAGAGGTCCACACCCACAGACCTGCAATCCCAGGTGCCTAGCCGCACACCACTGCTTAGTGTAGAGGGATTCTGTTGTTCCATTGTAAATAATTGTCCCATCCACTGGTTTAATAGAAAGTGCTGATTGGCCAAAGGCAGACAGGAAGTGTGGGCAGGGCTACCAGACTAAGAAGACTCTAGGAACAGGCAGAACAGAACAGAATGCCAGAGAGAAGCCACAAGATGCAGAGGACAGCCATGTTGCTCTGAGAAAAGGTACCGAGCCACATGGCTTAACAGGGTAAGAATCATGGGTTAGATTAAGGGTAAAGAGTTAGCAAGTTATATGCCTGGGCCTTAGGCCGATCAGCCTAAAACTATTGTAAGCATCTGTGTGTCTCTGTGGGTCCGTGAGTCTGTGGGCTTAAATCTTGAGGCTAGGCCCAAAAGTCCAGGACAGAAACCTCATATTACAGCTTAGGCCCCCCAAAATGACTCAGATGTTTATATTAATTTTGTGCTTATATTAATTTCGTGCTGTTCAGTCTATGGCTCAGGCTTATTGCTAGCTAGCTTTTTCATCTTAATTCAATGCATTTCCATTATTCTGTCTTGCCATGTGGCCTGCGGCTGACCTGTTTCATTACATCTTACATCATGAGCACCTTGATCATGTCTAGTTTGACTCCACCCTCCTTCTCCTAACTCTGCTTTGATTTCCCTACCTATGGTGCCTGGAATAAGGCAAAACAATTCCTTTATTTCAAAGCATACAGAAAGGCATTCCCACATCACTATTTCTATAGAACATTTTTTAAAAGAGTTTCTCAAAATTGTTCCATTTGACATTTGGCCAACCATTCTTCCATTGCTGGGCACCAAGTTTTTCTTTATTCATTTATTCAGTTATTAGTAACATAATCACAGTTAAGTCTGATCAACAATCTGCAATACTTCCTTTAGAATGAAAGTTTCTGCTTGACAATGATGGTGTTGAATGGTTGGTTGGAGGAAACATTAGGACCTAACAGCAGAGATACTAATGTTATCAATAGCAGAGAGAGCAAACTGTGGGGAGTGGATAAGCCCTGAGTGAATGTTTATTGTTGACATGGGTATAGCCATGTCAAGGACCCCAATGACTCAAACACTTTTCTGAGTGAATTCAGAGTAACAGCAAAGCTTTGCTCTGGTCTGAGAGCAAATATTGACAGTGTATGTAGTACCTATCAACAGCAGCTTCCTTATCTGAAGTGACTGCAGCTCCCCCGCAGAGACCTCCTTGAGATTACTAACCCTCCACTTTGTTCACCTATTAACCAAAACCCACCTCTTCAATTCAGGTGTATAAAATAAACACACTGAGGTTCCAGGTAACTGTTGTGTCTCATCAGAGAGTACATACCAGCCACTTCGGCTTTTCTGTATGGGTGTCTGTCTGTCCTTTCCTCATACTCTTTTCATCCCAGTTAGATCAGTTTCCAAAGCTGTGCAGAACTCAAGAGCAGACATTTCATACTGAGGCAGCTTCTGAACACAGCCTAACCTAAAGCAGTCTGGATGCGTGAACCATAGATTTTCCACATTGTCCTTGGGTACTATTTCTAAGACAAAGAAAAGAGGTAGTGTAAGAAAAATCTGAAGATGGGTAACACTTTATGCATATTTATTATGTGTCAGGTAGTAATCTAAGCATTTTCCATGTATCATTTCACTTTCATCCTACCATAACTGCAAGAAGCGATGGAAATAAGAAAAACTAACCAAGTTTCCCAAGGCTTCACAGGTAGTATACAAGTTCAAGGTTCGTCATGATTTTAACACATAGGCATTTCTGCCTTGCATCCAGCACTCTGCACTGTTTAAGCAGACAATCCAGAAATATAGCAAAATAAAAGCCTATGGAGCACATGATATTTTTCTAATATATCTTCTTTTTGAGGAGTTTTAATTTTCTATCAATGCCACATTTCCTTTTGCCAGTGGAAATGGTGGCTATAATCTTAAGAATTTTACTATTTGCCATTACTCATATACAAGTAATATTATAAATAGATCTATATCAATTATAAGATACTGTGTTAGATATATTTGCATAGCCCTGGTAAAAACTTGGCAGAATGATTTATTTTGGCTCAAAGTTTAGAGGGTATGTTCATGATTCTGTCTTTATAATAGATAGAGGGTATGTTCATGATTCTGTTTTTATAATAGAAAGTATGACATGGGAATATGCAAAAGAACTGTTCACTTCATGATAGATACATAGGGAAGGGAAGGAAGAAAGTAGGGAGGGGGAGACAGGTAGACAGACAGACTGGCTGAATGACTGGTAAGAGAATGGATGTTCCAGATACAAGATATCACAAAGAACCTACTTCCAGCCAGGTCTCACCTCCCCAATGTTTTAGAACCTCTGCAAATAGTATAGCCATTCAGGCCCAAGTGGTCAACACATGAGCACATAGAGCATTTTATAATCAAACCATAACATTCAACTCCTGGCTTCCAAATGCTCATTTCCACCTCATAATACAAAAATCAATGTAGTCCATCTTGAAGAGTATTAAAAGTTTTAGTAACCTTCCTCGGAAACCCAAGTTTAAAGTCCGAGACACAAGTTAACTCTTAACTGTGGGATGTAGTATATATATACTCTATGTTACACAATTATATAGAGTAAACATTCCCATTACAAAAGAGTAGAGTGGGAGGAAGGAAGGATCAGATAAAAGCGGGAGGAAGGAAGGATCAGATAAAAGCAAGACTTAAATTAAGTAAGACATATCCAACAGCTAAGGCATGTGTTGGCATGATATGTGCTTCAATGCCCTTGAACTGCTCTACCCCATAGCCTTGCCATTTGCAGCCAGGGTAGCATCTTTTCAGGCCTTATTCTGCTACTTTCAGTTTTCATCAGCAGACATTCCTAGCCCCAGCATCTCTAATGTCCTGGGGCTTCCCTATAACTTTGAGTTTACCCTCACCTTTCTTTGAAATCTTGGAATAGTCCTCATGACCCTGTAAGTCTTGCATCCTGCATACCTGCTTTAAAAATCAATGTTCTATGGGTGGGTCAAGGTCTGTCATGAGCTTGAGCAGTAGCCAGCCACACTCACCTACCGAAGAATACATCTGTTGTGGTCTCTGAATACCTAGGTGACTGAGCTTGAGGAAATACTTTCTTAGTACTATATATTGAGGGCACCCTGGAGCTGTCTTTTCAAAGCAGAGTCTTTGAAATGAGTTAAAACCTTAGACTCTCCCACAGTGAGTTGGATCAGGACAATTCCTGAGATGATCTAATGTCAACTTTTCCTTTTTTTCCAGTGCAAGTAGTCAACCAACACAAAACAGACTCCATGAGTTTCTTGTGTGCTTTTTTTGTTGATGTTGTTTGGTATTTTTATTTCTTACTTTCTCCCTCCCCCAATTTGTTCACATTATTTTTGTTTGTTTGTTTTTGAGAGAGAAAGAACATGAAGTTGTGTGGGTAAGGAGGCAGAGAAAGAATATGATGGGGATACATTGTATATAAATTCCAATTTAAAAAAAAAGAAATATCTCTACCTGAATCTTATCCATCTTTAAATTTAATCCACCAAATTATTAGGCCCTTGCTTTAAAATTCAGCCTTACTGAAAGTCGAAGGGCACAGACAAAATCCAGGTTATTTGCTATAGTATAATATAATTCATTATAGACTAGTTCACAGCAGAGCCTTTTTTTCCTTCCTGGAACCTTCATTTCCACCCAGGATCTATCTGTAAGCATTTCCTTCAGTCTCTAGGTATAGGAGTATCTACCACGACTGTACATTAGGTTCTGCTTACAGCACTATAGAGTTTCTGAAGCCTGCATTTTCATGTGTTTCCAAATTCCTCCTATGAACCAGTTCAAAATGCCTTGATACTCAAACAATAATCACATGGTCACATAGTATTGAAGGCCATGGCAGATGTTACTCGCCTAATGACAGACAGGAAGCAGAGATGGAAGGAGAGATGAAAGGAGTGTAGAAAAGATACCACCAGGGAACCACAACCAATGATCTTTCTTTCTTTCTACCTCTTGTTTCCAGGACCTCCAAAATTAGTGCAAACCATTTAGAATGAAGCAGTCAACCCATGAACCTGGGGAAGACATTTGATATTCAACCAAAAATATGTATAATGTTGTACTGAGTGGTTTTATGTGTTAAATTGACACAAGCTATAGAGTCATCAGAGGAAGGAGCCTCAGCTGAGGACATACTTCCATATGAGATCCATTTTCTCATTTAGTGATCAGTGGAGGAGAGCCCAGTCCATGGTGAACAGTACGATCCCTGGGCTGGTGGTCCTAAGTTCTAGGAGAAGGGAGACTGAGCAAGTCATGGGAGGCTTGGCAATAAGCAGCTCCCCTCCATGGCCTTTGTATCAGCTCCTGCTTCCCAGATTCTGCCCTGTTTGAAGTCCTGTTCTGACTTCTTCAGTGATGAACAGCAATGCTGAAATGCAAGCCTAATAAACCCTTTCCTACCCAAGCTGTTTGCTCATGATGTGCTGTGGAATTACGCTCTTGTTCATTTTAAATATTTGTCCCTCCTATTGTATTAATAAAATGCTGGTTGGCCTGAAGACAGACAGGAAGTTTGGGTGGGATTACCAGACTCAGAAAACTCTGGGAGGAGGAAGAGCATGGCAGAGATGCTAGGAGACTACAGAGGAAGTGAGATGAGAATGCTGCTCTGAGAAAAGGTGCTATGCCATGTGGTTAGTCATGGGTTAGTTTAAGAGTAAGAGTTATGAAGTAATGAGCCTGAGCTATTGGTCAAACAGCATGTAATTAATATAGGACTTTGTGTGACTATTTGGGAATGCTGGTCTGGATCTCAGGGCCAGGCTGATCCAGAAACTTCTCACTACAATGATGTTTTGTCAAAGCAATAGAAACCCTAACTAAGACATATATCAACTGCTGTTACAACTTATTATGAAAATCTGGTGGTGAAAAAAAACCAATTCATATGATTATTCTTAATCAGGATATTGATAAGTTAGCATTGTACAAATGCATTATGTCCTAGTTAACTTGAAAGTTAAGGATTCACAGATACAATAGGGAAGATTGTAGTTACTATATTTTCTAGGGGAAATGTTAGGTTGTTTTGGGGTTTGCTTGCTTTGGTTTGGTTTTAGGTTATGGTTTTGGGATTTTTGTTTTCTCCTCCGACCTCATATCCCTCTCTCTGCCCAGCCATAACACACTTCCCGTCTCTACCTTCCCAGTGCTGGGATTAAAGACATGCACCTCCACTGCCTGGCTTTGTTTTTTTCTTTTAGAATGAATCAATCTCTTGTAGCCCAGGTGGCCTTGAACTCTTGATCTTCCTGCTTCCTCCTCCCAAGTGCTAGAATTAAAGGTATGTGCTACCACTGCCTGGCCTCTATAGTGGCTAACTCTGCTCTCTGATCTTCAGGCAAGCCTTATCTGTTAAAGCACAAACAAGGTATCACCACACATAACCACTGAGCCATCTCTTCAGCCCCTCTTTTTAAATTTTAATGACCATTTTAACATGGTGATTAAATGCATGATTCTGTAGCCAGACTACTCAGGTTCCAACTGACCCTCTGCATTTATGAGCTTATGACCTAAGCAGCTTCTCTGAATTTTAGTTTCTTCTATTACTGTTTCCCTAACACTTGGTCCCCTTTTATCCAGGATGGCTTTTTAAAGTGTAATTTTAACTATTCCCTTACTTTCAACCCACTAGTGGCATCTTGTGACACTTAGAATAAAAGCCAAACTCCTTAATCTGGCTTTCAAAGTCTTACACTTGGGTTTCAATTTCCCCAAAATTAAAGTTATATTCCCCTGGGCCTTATTTGGAAATAGGATTTTACAAATATAGTTATCATAAGGCATATTAGATTAAGATTTATCCTAAATTAGATGACAGATGACCTTATAAAAAGCGGGAAGGATGTTAGGCATGGTGGTGCACACCTATAATAATACCAACATTCAGAAGGTGGAGGCAGTGGGATCAGACGTTCGTGGTTATTCTCAGCTACATAGTAGATTTAAGACTATAATGGGGTACATGACCCTATCTCAAAACAAAGACAAACAACTCCAAAGAGCAAAAACCACAACAGAACTCACACAAAAGTTCTCTAGATAAATGCTTTGCTCAAAAATGCTCTGAAGAGTTAAACATCAAGTATCACCCAGAGCAGTTTCAGTGCATGGCAGATAAAGACCATCATTTAAGAACCATCATGTAATTACAGAGAAGATCCCACAGCGAAGGAAAGGAGAGGGCTCACGGAGACAGGAAATGCAGGAAATGAGGCCCTGTGGAGACGGCAGCCACCTGACAAAGAATCGTTCTTCCAAGAGTAGCCAGAAGCTTGAAGAGTCTGAAACCTCAAATTTTTAGGGAAAGTGGACCTTGGTCACACCTTATCCCCAGATCTCCAGCTTCCACAACTACAGAAGCCAGTGTCCGTGTCTGAAGCCAGCACGCGTATGCTTTGTTCCGGCAGGGCAGCAGCTTTCTGTAGCTGATCTAGTGGGCTGTGTAACCCCAGCTGCCTCCCTTTGTTCTCCATCCCCTAGTACCCTACGTTCTCTTGTCATTGATATTAGAACACGAAGTCTGTTTACAATTTTGGGCTGCTTACTGACTCTTCCCTTTACTCGAGTGGCTTCGTGCGGTGTCTTTACACAAATCTATGTCACTCAGATCTCAGTGAGTTCAGTCACTCTGACAGCGACTTTTCCAACCACCTTCTTCTAAAGCAGGCTTCAGTGTTTACCACATCACCCTATTTTAGTTTCTCCTTTGTACCCCGTTTTAATTTTTCCTTTACAAACTGATTCTTTTTATTTATTTATTTATTTATTTATTTATTTATTTATTTATTTATTTATTTATTTATTTATTTATTTATTTATTTATTTATTTATGTTTTTAGGGTGTATTGAAATTCCTTACAATACACACACACATTCACACACAGGTATGCATCTCATTTTCACGTGTTCACTAGAATCATGTTGTAATGCTCAGCGCGGTAGACATTAGTTATATGCAGTTATTTAAATATAAATTTAAACTAACTAAAATGTTAAAATACAGGTTTCCAACTCTAACAGCCAGTGCTTAATTGCTCCAGAAGCTAGTAGCTACCGTATTGCATAGCATGGTTGTAGAATTTTCCCACTCTTGATACATTATATAATGCTACTATAGATTATGAGCACAAAAGGGGACTCCATATCCTCAGCACTATCAATTTCTCTATGACTTAATCAATGTCAAATAAATATTTTTTAATAAAAAGTGAACAAGATTTCAAGAAAAATGGTGGATGTTGTTATGAATCAATTCTCTTACCAGTAAACAGCCATCACTGCTACATGGAAATAAACATGGCTCCGGGGAGAGGATTCTCGTACTCTGAATGATGGCTTCTTTGGTTTATAAATAAAAATTTCAGTAGGGATCCATTCAGAAGTGGGAAGAGATTAGGTTGGGGTGCAGGATTGAAGATGTGCAAAACAGCATTTGCTTTGGGTGTCTAGAGAGACAGTGTTATTAATTTCATATCTTTAGGAATAATTTCTCTGCGTTTTGATTAATGTGGGTGTAAAATGTGTCTGATGTAGCAGCATGTGTCTGAAACATTCTGAGGCAAAAGAAATAAAAAGGCAATTTTAATTTTAAAAAAATAGGCTAAAAAGGAATGAGACCACTTAGTAAAATATCATTTTACTGCATTAGAAGAAAAATCATAGAAATATATCCTTGCCATTCATGCAGGGCAAACATAGCCAATACAATTAAAAGATTATCTGTCTATATGCTCCCTGTTCTGTTTTTAAATCATGACTATGAGGTTAGGAGCCCAACTTGTGAGTGCCTATGCTGTACTTAGCAGATCAAGATGGTGATTCTGGTTTTTCTCTTGATCTCATTTCTCAAATTAATTAATTATTATGTACTTATGGAGATCAGAGGTCAACTTCCACTGTCATTCCTCGGGAGTCCACACTTTAGGCTAGGCTGGCTGGCCAGTAAGTACTAAGGATCTACCTATCTCTGCTACCTTGGTGCTAGGATTACAGGTGTATGCTACCCCAAATGGCAAATGGTTTTTTGTTTCTTTTTTTCTTTTCTTTTGAGAGTTTTAAAATCATTTCATAGTTTTACACACACACATACACACTGCGTTTTGATCTTATCTCCATTTTTTAAGTCCTCTTCCTTTCAATACTCTTCTTTCCAACAAATGTCCCTTCTAACTCTGTGGGACTATGTTCCGGTACATTGCAAATATTTGTCCCTCCTACTAGTTTAATAGAATGCTGATTGGCTAGAAGGAAGACAGGAAGTGTGGGCGGGGCTAGAAGAGAAAGAGTCAGAGATGCCAACAGACACAGAGGAAAGGCCAGAATGCTGATATGAGAAAAGGTATTAAGCCACTTGACTAATCATGGGTTAGTTTAAGAGTTAAGAATTACTAAGTTATATGCCTGAGCCATAGGATAAACACCATCAAATTAATATAAGTTTCTGTATGTTTCTTTAGAACTTTGGGACTTCTGGTCCGGACCTCAGGGCTAGGCAGAGCTAAGCAGCTGTGGGTGGGATCTTGGGGTTAGTCTGGGCCAGAAAGTGTTTGCTACACCTACCTTCATGTTTTTGTGTAGTGTGTGTGTGTGTATGTGTGTGTTTGTGTGTGTGTGTGTTCATGCCCCAGTTTATTTAATTAGAGTTCCTTGCATGAGCTTAGGTATATGGGTGGGGGAATCATATATTTGATCCAGGACAGTTTATCAGTGACATTGAAGAACCTAACTCCCTCTCCTCCAGCTACTGTTAGCTGCCTATAGCTCTTTGGAGGAATGAAGGGGCTTCATGAACTCCTTCATCCATGAGGGAATGTTGATGGGCCCAGGGAAGGTCATCTACATATTACTGTTGCTACTGTCAGTTTCTGGTTATAACAACTCTTGTCCAGGAAACAATATTTCATTACACTTCTTTCCATACTCCTATATTCTTTCTGCAATGTTTTCTAAACCTTGGAAGGGGAGCTACAAATGTTCCATGTAGGACTGACTAATCAAGAGTCACTTATTCTCGGCACCTTGACCAAAAATGAGTCTCTGTATTAACTGTTGTCCACTGAAAAAGAAGCTCTTCTGACACAGAATGAGAATAACACTGATCTATGAGTATAAACCTAAATATTTAGAAGAAATATTGACACTGTGACCATTTAGCAAAATAACAGGAGCAGATTTACCTCTAGGGCCTATGACTTTTCATATCATGGAATTTTGACCAGGTTTTCAGTACTAGGGATGGATTTTCCTCTTTGAAGAAGGCCTGAAATCCAGAAAGCAGTTGACTATCCACAAACAGTTGTACTTCTATTGTACCCATGGGGATATCTTGCCTGGCAGGTCAGTACTGTAGCTCACAAAGGCTGTTGATGATGTTGCTCCCCAGAAGCCTCATATCCTTCTAACACTGACAGTTAGCAGTAGGAAAGAAGTCACTATTAATTTCTCTGTGTCCTGCAACTAAGTGTATGATATCTTCGGAACAATGAGGTCTTGCAATTCCAACTGGCAATCAAGAGCAATGGAATAGCTTATATTTGGAGATGGGGTGTCCCTGGGTCCTTTATGAGCAAGGTATTATATGGAGGTATCTTACCATATTCTACCGCAGGTACTGGGTTGCATACCCAGCTTTTAACATGAGTGCTGGGGAGCTAACTCAGGTCTTCATATTGTAGGAAATACTTTATGCTGATTAAGCTATCTCTCCAGCACCCATTCCTCTCTCGTTTTAAAATTCTATTGTGTATATAAAAACTAAAGCAATACAGTTCATTGATTAACCAACAGAGAATTATTATTGGCCCCCTAATGGAAAATTATTATTTCAAGATCATCTTGATCAAAAAGGTAGGGACTAATAAGTAATCCAAAGATCAGTTCTAGATGAGTGAATTTAAAAATATTTAATAAGGATCACCCATTTCCTCTCATAAAATCAATCACAGAATGAGGTTAAGATGTTGTAAAAATGCAATAATGATAATTTAGTCTGAAGTGGGTGGTTCCATTCCCCATTTCATTACTACAGTGTTAGCAAATTAAAGTATTCATGGTCTTAATAACATTACTAATGTTTCTATATGTGATTGAAATTGAAGCAAATACAAGAAACTAGAGTAGGAATTCTTTGCTGTAAAAAAAGAAAAGGTGTGTGTGTGTGGGGGGGGGTTGGAAATCAAGAAAGCAGAACATTAAAAAGATTTAGAAAGCTTGGTCCAGACTCTCAATGATCGTTTCCTCTAACTCTAATACAGTAGCACATCTCACCTTTGCTGTGTTGTGTCAAGTAGCCAGAAGCCCATTCCTGATTGGTAAAGCTACTTGTCTGTGTTGGTAAGGCTTCCTATCTACTGAATTTCTGATGAGAGGCAAGAAAGAAACATGAAGGTTGTACCACAATGATTCTTGTAATCTTAAGGGACTCTGTTTTGGTCAAAGTGACTGGTTTAGATCTACCAGTGTAGGGAAGAAGGTAAGTTCTTAGCCATGAGCAAAGGTGATGAGGAAAGAAACATCTTGGTTGGGAATTCTTCTCTGCAGTCCATTTCCAGAAAGTATATTTGCTCCACAACGGTCAATATTTCTTCAGGGAAATCCTATATGGTTTGGCTTTGTGCACTTCTCTCCCTTAACTTGGAGACCTTGAAGAACTTCCTTCTCTCTGCATTATTGAAGGGGGCCTGGTTCTGCTAATAATTAAAATGGAGGATTCAGAGATGGTGAGCAGAGAAGATGAATGTTTCTACTGTGGATACTGTTTGGGAGTCTCCAAAGCACCCATGTTTTGGTGTGACCCCAGGTCTTTGCTCCT
Source organism: Phyllotis vaccarum (assembly GCA_033318265.1). Classification (NCBI taxonomy): domain Eukaryota; kingdom Metazoa; phylum Chordata; class Mammalia; order Rodentia; family Cricetidae; genus Phyllotis; species Phyllotis vaccarum. The sequence continues at coordinate 69,500,141 of JARWLC010000006.1, forward strand.
CCACTTGACAGTAGGTTGAGTTCTGAGCACAGCCCTGCAGCTTTAGAGGTCTCATGTTATCTCTGTCTTTTACTTCTCTCTCCTGTTCTCGTCACAATTTTTTTTTCAAATGAAGAGAGTGGCGAGTTGCTACAGAAGCTCTCATCTTGACCTATCTTTGACCTTGAGTTTATCCAGGAAAAGCTCTAAGTACTCCTGGCCCTGTTTTATCTCTCCCGGCCTTTGCTGTGCTTGGAAATAGAGGGAAGGAGGAGGATTAGTGGTATTGCTTTGCTGACTCAGACTTAACTCAACCTTGAACCAAAATACAGGTAGGAAGATGATGAGGAACGAAAGGCTGGGCAAATAAACAATAGTGTTACTTTTTAAAATATCTTTTTGTGGACAAATAGGATTAGCAATTTATATTGAATCTGTCACCACAAGTCTAACAAATCAGAGACTGAAAAATCTCTAAATGCTATATTATTCTATGATAACAGATGTGGATGTTGCAGAAATCGGGAGCATTACATCAGGAGAGTCAATCTGCTCGTGGTCCAGTTTCCACACCCTGAAGTCTAGTCATTTTGCCATTCCTAGACCTGTTATTCTTTAAACCTCCTTCATCACAATGGTTTCCTATTTTGAATATCTCAGACTCTCTCCATTTCAAGTAGTTTGCAGCTTCTTACATACTTTTCTCCTAAGCTGACATTCTGGCAAAGTTTTTACTGGGCTTCCCAAGTCCACCACTAGCTTCCCACCATCTGTCTTTAAGGCATCAGGTCCAGGAAAAGCATCTGCCTATGAACTGTGATTGCTTGCTATACTCATTGTCTTCTTTAGGTATCATCCAGTCCTCCATAATATCATCTGGTCACCAAATGCTTGTTTTGTTTGATTTTTAGTTGACTGTTACATGTCAAAAATGCAATTATCCATCTTAATCTGTCAGAGTGGCTGGTTTGTTTTGTTTGTTTCCTAGTAGATTTTTTAAAGGTCCAAAACTGTACCCTATGTGTCTCTTCAGCTTTATGTAACAAGTGAGAGTCCCTGACAATAAAACCTGTGCCTGGAGTATAGTAACTACCCAGTGAACATTCATCCATTTACTCATCCATTTCTTCTTTCTTAATACTGTATTTTTTTCTCACAAAAAAAGAAAAAGATAGGAAAGAGAGAAGGGTGTAAGGGTTCTAATTGAAGAAAGTGACCACTTTGTTTCCTCATCTCTCTGTCTCCAGCAGGGCCTGGTACCCTGGAGAGCACCCTATAGATAATCAATAAGTACTTATTGACTAGCTGATTGACTAATGTGTTTTGCATTTAGATTCTAAATAAGGAAATCCTTGAGGTTGCTCTTATTTTTAAATTGACCTCTTATTCAGAAAAATCACCCATCTTTTGCAGATGGAGAAGAAGAAATACAAAGGAAGGATTAAAATACTCTCAAGGTCAAGCAGGGATTAACTAAAGACACAAATGGAATTCAAACCCAAACATCCTGATTTTTGAACTGTTGAATTTAGCCATTGAAGTATCATTTTTCTCTGACATAGACAGCTTTTCTCTTCTGTTTATCTCTGATAGAAGTCAGAGCATGTTGATATGTGTCCATGAATCCTCTTCTCCTGCTGCCTCTCTCAATATCTGTTCCTTTTATTTCTGACAGGGTCATGCTATGCAGCTAAGGCTGGCTCTGAACTCTTTATTTTCCTTCTTTTGTCACTGAATGCTTCTTTTGTTTGATTTTTAGTTGACTCTTACATGTTAAAATGCAATTATCTATCATTATCTATCAGGATGGCTGGGTTTTTTTGTTTGTTTGTTTTCTAGTAGATTTTTTTAATGTCCAGCACTGTACCCTGTATGTCTCTACAATTTTGGTGTCTAGCATGGTAATTGCCATAAAAAAAGATGCTTAATGAATATTTCCTAAATGGGTATTATCAGATATAAATGGTCTGGTTTCCCATTACTGATGCAAAGGATGAAACCCAGCCTTTCATACTTGCTAAACATGTGCTCTACCACTGAATTATATTTGGAGCTCCAGGTATTTCTAGATCAATTAACATGTCTGTGTCCTCTGTATGGTGTTAAGGGGAGGTAAGTATCTACACTGCCTGATTTAATTCACAGCAACTTATTAACTTATTCATTATTTATTGTGTGTGCATGTGTGCGTGTGTGTGTGCTCGTGTGTGTGTGTGTGTGTGTGTGTGTGTGTGTGTGTGTGTGTGTGTGTGTGTGTGTGTGTATGTGTGTGTGTGTGTATGTATGTGTGTTGGGGAGAGGGCTTTGCCATGGCTTATGTGTAGGTCAGAGGACAACTAGTGAGAGCTGTTTTTCTCCTGTAATGAGCGTGTGCCCCTAGAACACCCCAAGACACCCCAAGACCACGGCTAATGACCACTGTTAACTTTAAAGAAAAAGAGAGTTTAATGAATATGAATGATATACTGGTACACACATGTGTGGGCTCAAGGCACTGTGGAAGCCAAGAGCCCCAAATGCTTTGGGGGGGGGGGGTAGAATTCTTACACTGCACTCTGGGTAGGGGAGGGAGTATGGGTGGGCTCAGCGTGATAACAAGGAGGGGCCAAAGTTCAGTTTAGGATAGAGTTTAGGAATGCAAGCAGGCAGGCAGACAGGAAGGCAAGGGTATTTCCTGTGAAACAATAGAGTCTTGGGCAAACAGGAGACCCATGAGCAGGGGACCGCCTGGGGATATTCATTTCCTGGAGCAATGGTCATGATGGGCACATTGTGCAAGCTTCAGAAAGTTCCAGGTGGGTCTCAGGAATTCAGGAAGTATCTCGGGTGGCTCAGGCTGCCCGGTGTGACCCAAGCAGCCATCAATCCTGTGAACAAAGCTTTTCTGAGTATCTGAGCCCTGAACAAACTAATTTAGTGATACAATGAAGCCTAAACTCTGTCAACCTTGGCTAGTTTCAGGGACCTTAAGAAGGTAGTCGAGGGGAAAGAATCAAACAGGATTTTTCTATCTTCATACTCCTTCCACCATGTAGGCTGCTGAGTTGGTGACAAGTGCTCCTACCTCCTAACAATCTCACAGCAACTTGTTCCTGATGTCAAGTCATAGCTCTTCTATCTAGTTACTGTCCCATGGAGATTAAGAAGAAACCGAAGCAATCATAGCATTATCCTTGGATTGGTTCCGAAACTCTAAACTAGGCTCTAATTTCCATAGGTGAGAGTGTAACACATATTTAAGGAAAGAAAATGACTTCTCCCAACAGAAAAAGGGGTAATTTAAGGAGACACAATTGTTGGCCCCAAGTTAGCAAAGAAATGTTTTAAACCCGACTCATTTGTGCCTTATGGATTTCGTAACTTATGATTAGCTTCTCTTAATCAGTTAAACATCCATTTACAGGACAAATTGATTAGCTCCTTGCTAATTAACAGAACATTAAGTACCATCACTTTGAGTTGAAAAAATTGTTTTGATTAACAGCAGATATGCACAGTTTAAGACATGAAATGGCATTTTCCTCTATTATTATTCATCTGCCTTTGAAAAAAAATCTTCTAGATGTTAAAGGGGATATTTGCATCCATCTCAGTGGCCAATGTTTGCAATTCCCAAAATACTTAATTTTGAGAGAGGAGGGCTGGCACTAAATTTAATACACTTTTCCACAGAGACTGGGAACATAATAGAATGTGTGAATAATAACCAAACAGTACTACATGACCAAACTCTCAATGTGTGATAACTTTTTCTTCAGTTAAGTAGTAAGCAACTCACTTTTGAAGTATTGATCATGGAAACTGATTAAATATTAAGCTTTTACAAATAGTTTTTTTTTTTAAAAAAAAAAAAGACAATAGATGAGGAATTGGAGGTGAATTGACAAGAATGTCAAAATGGAGAAAATGGTTATAGTGTCAAGAGTTGAATCATATAAAAAAAAAAGATTCATAAACAGGAAGAAATTGCAGAGCTGAAAAAGTGTGTAGACAGAAAGAGTAGAAGCAAACAGGGCATTGGAGACGTGAAAGCTGTAAAAGACTCTTCCTGCTGAAGCCAGGTCCAAGGAGATATTCAAATGGGGAAGAACAACTGAGCAATTGATCTTACAGTCCATGGGGCGTGGGGTGGGGGCAGTGATGTTGTTTAAAGGTGTGCAGTGTCAGTAGTCTATAGAAAACTGCATCAAACTGCACAAATGCATAATTAAACCCAAACACTCAGAGTGTTAGGTGGTACCATCCTGAGCCAGATGCTATTGATTCTAACTACAACTCAGGCACTGAGGACCTAATTAGTCTTTGCAAGGTGTGCAGGTGTCAGTCAGTTTGGAGTTTGTGCTGACTGACAGGTTAATGGAGACACTAGAATATTGGAAACTGGTGAGGCCTAAGGCCACTTCAACAAACTATCTGCACAAGTTTAGAAATTTAGAGAATGTGCAAGGAATATAGTTTAGGACTATTTCAGAAAGTCTGAACTCTTATATTCATCATCTTAATTCCTCGTATAAAATTCCCCCCTTAAGGATTTGACTCATAGAGGACAGCTGTGTGGGCTCCAGTCAATAGATATTGACTTGAGATTTTAAAATGACTACATTGTTGAAATATTATTACACACTGCCATTCACTAAGTAAGGCACCAGTGGATCAAAGCAAGTATCATCTGCCTGAGAGTGGAGGCTCCATAGTTCCTGAACCAGTCAAATAACCTGAGCTCCACTAGACTCATGGCTCAGACGTTAGTGTGCATCACTATATCTGGCTACAAGTTGAAAATATAGATTCCCTTTGTGGTCTTCAGTGATTCTGATTTAGATATCTCACTGGGTTTCCTGAGTCCTAGTAGCAAGGGAGTTGACAGTATGCCCCCAAATACAGAAAAGACCATCTTTTGAAAATAATAATAAACTAGCCAAGGATTCTTTGCGAGTAAGCAACTGTTTTAGCACCGGAAGGTGGTAATGTTTGGAAATAGTGAGCATTGATTATTTTTGAATGACTAAATTCATGGGGAATAACTCTGTCACATGATTATTCCTGACTGTCATATTTTCAATAATATCAAACTATTCAAGTTCTGAATGCTTGCCTAGCTATTCTAGGTCTTCTTGCCTAACCTATACACAACCTATACACAGGGCCCTAACAAGAATGTACACACACACACACACACACACACACACACACACACACACACACACACACACACACAGACTGTGGGGGAGGGGTGAATAGGGGCAAGGAGTCTTAATTTTTTTCTTTGGGAGGGCAGGGTTCTCTCTCTCTCTCTCTCTCTCTCTCTCTCTCTCTCTCTCTCTCTCTTTCTGTGTGTGTGTGTGTGTGTGTGTGTGCAGCCCTGGCTATCCTGGAACACTCTGTAGACCAGGCTAGTCTTGAACTCAGAGCAGAGATCCATGTGCCGATGCCTCCTGAATGCTGGGACTAAAGTTATGCACCACTATGCCCAGCTTAAAATGTTCATTATGAACAGAATCTTGTTTTGTAGTTGGGTATGTGTGAATCAGTCATTTAGCATTTAAAAATTATCTGTCCAACTCATACTTTGCACTAGGGTCTACTCTAAACACCTGAAATGAAACAATAGAATAGGTAAAGATGTCTTCCCATTGGGGTTTACATTCTAAATATATGCATGCATCATACTTCTAAATTTGATATTTTAAATTATTTTCAGGGAATATAATTGCTTCTTACAAGTTCTCTGCAAAAAAAAAAAAAAAAAAGACCAGTTTGAATTAAGTAAAAAAATCATTTTGGAAACTTTCAAAGCTCACTGAGGAGAAGAGAGATTGGCTTAAAGCACCAGGGAGTTTTACTTTTTGCACATAAATATTTATGTGTGTAAAGGGGTGTGTGGTTAATTATAAGCAACGGGAGGAGAATGACAGATGCTTAGATCCTCTGTCCCCATGGAGAGACAGACCTTGCTTGTTGGAGTGTAGTGGCACATCGTGTGGTCTGTGTACTGAATCACTGATTTAAATATTGCAGCAGCTGGAGTGCAAAGAATATCAGCAAATACTACAGGAGGAGGTGTGCGTGTGCCCTGAATGCAAAGCACTGAGTGAGGCTGCACATACTTCAGTTTCAAAGGAGAGAAGAGTGAAGAGTGACTGGGCAGTTCAGGAAATTACAGGCAGAGAAATGAGTAGGATGCGTAAGGAGACCTGATTTTCTTAAATCCTAAATTTTTACATTAGAGTTAAGGGAGGGAAGAGGGGGACGGGAACTGGGGACTGGAAGAGAGAGAAGAAAGCGGGAGAGGGAGCTAGAAAGACAAAGAGAGAAGGAGAGAGGGGAGGGAGGGAGAGAGAGAAAGATTGGTTCTCTTATTTTGCCAGGGAAGCCTGCTTAGAGAATTCATTTCCACGTTTAAGTCACTAAACCAAACAAGTGCAGTCCCTACCTGAATGCTCACAGAGACATTGAGAGAAAGTCGAAATTGGTTTCTTTGGCCCTCTCATTTTATTGTCTCTATTTTTGTTGTGATCTGGAGTTGGAAGTCTTCATTAAAGTTTCCTTCAGTAAATACTATCTACGGGCTTCCCTGGTTTACACAGATGCTCTCTCCATAGGGTTTATCATTGTTTCCTCTATTTTGTAGTTTAGGACTCTAAGGCGCAGAGTTCAAATGATACAACACGAAGATCACTCAGTATGTAGCGGAACAGAAATGAAATTCAGATTCCCTGCTTGTAAAGTCTGTCATTCCAGCAGGCTGACCCTTCTCACACTTCTCAGTTGATGTTATCATCTCCTTTCTCAATTCCAAAGTCGGAAACGACAGAAAACCTGGGGGAGTGAAGCTGAGGAGGTGGAAGGCAAAAAAAATGGTTAATGGTGGTGGGTAGGACATTTCTACTTACAGACCATGGTGTTGAAAAGGCATAGGGAAAACATAAAAAAGAAACTTTAGAAATACAAACCCAAACAGTAAGTGACTGACTGACAGACACATTTTGTACACAGAACAAGAAATTAACCAAGAAATGTTACCTAATTTAAGACTCTACCATTTGACTCAAGATATCCCATCGTCTGGTGAACTTCTTGGAGAGAAAATATGACTAAAAGTAGCCTTGGAAGTTATGGGATACCACAAGAGGAGCCACCTCAACCTTTAGAAGACACTTGGCATTGGTCATCAGAAATAATGCCCCATGATCCCTTAACATGCTAATTTCTCTTAATTTATGTCACAGTCAACCATCCATGTTGACATCAGTAGGTTTTTCAGTGTTCATGTAGAAACAGCAAGGGACAGTTGGTTGGATTCCATCCTGCTTCATCAACCAGATGGTTGGCTGTATCAAAGCCAGTATCAATGATGTCAGAGGCGAGAGAACACAGCTGGATTTTCAGGTTCAAATTAGAGGAGAAAGGGAATCTGTAATGCTTTGGGGGAGGAAATTACCTTTGGACTGGTAGATAGAGCCAAATAGAACTGTTGGAAAGTTTTTAATGTTAAGTCAGAGCAACAAAATTGTGTAATTGTGTTTTGGGCTACAGTGGGATATGAATCCTCTTTTTCTCACACCTGCTAGAGGCCCTCTGGTGCCAGTTAGCTAGCTATTGTGTGCTGAATCTAGAGGCTTCAGACTTGATGTCTTAGAGTCCCACCAAACCTTGGCCACTACTGTGTATCATTACTTTATGCTGCCATGGGATGACTAGCTTGAACCCCAAACATTTAAGGACAGAAAATAATTTAGATGATACACTTCCAGAAACTTTTACAAATACATAAGTCTGATTTTATGTTTTGTCTAGAATGTGAGGGATTATATGTCTTTTTTGTGTGTGTTGGGGGGAGGTCTGGCTTATTCATGCTATGGTTAAAAGGAATTGTAATTACAGGCATATAGGACAAGGGAACAGGTATGAAGCTGGTACTCTACTAGACTTGGAGAGTGTCAAATGCTTGAGATGGCCTTGAGTTTTTATCCTATCTTACTTGTTGCTAAAAAGGCTCATTATCTAAGTCTACTTGGTCTACTTGGTCTGTTTAATGAATCAAATTTAGCCATAGCTCCAAAAGCAATGAGAACCATTAATCATATGTCTTAACACTCCTGGGCTCCTGCACAGGAATAGGATTCAAGTCAGTCATATCTGAACTACAGCCCCCAAGCCCCCCATCCCCATCTTTCACTTCTCTCCTTTTCTTTAGAGTTCAGACCATGAACCCTTTGATTTCCAAGCACCAGTTCATGACCAAGTAAAGATCTGAAGATGAGGCTGGTGCACGTGGAAGGGGAGTTGCCTTCAGGGTCTTTTCTGGGAAAAAAAAAAAAAAAGAATCAAGCTATTTCAATGATTTCCATGAGGAAGACTGATCATAGGGAGATGCTTATCCTTTTTGGAAGAGAGGTTAGGGGGAAGAAAATGTCTCTTTCCTTCCTTATATTCACCTACAGCAGCAAGAACAAAGTGCAATTAACATCTCAATGAATCATCTGCCACAGTGAAGTAGGTGACTTGTAGGTTATTGAGGTTCAGTGGAGACCTGTGGGATATGCACACTCTATCTGTGATTGAATCGAGTTTGGGGATGAAGGACCAGAGAATGATTGAGCAATGATTTGCAGATGTGTACTTGATCCAGAAAGATTCAGGCAATACTTTACTGGGATAATAAATGTGACGTTTGGTGTCAGAAGAGTAACACATCTAGGATGGGAGGGCTATTCAGACAGGAGCCATAAATAGCATTTCTGTTGCCAAGAGTTCCTGCATCTAAGTGTGCATAAAATGCTTAAGCAGTAATCCCTCTGCGATGCTGCAGAAAGGTTCTCCCACAGCTCCTGCAGCAAAGGGGGTGCCATGGATTTTAACCCTCAGGAATTAACCTATGTAAATGACTTCTGGGTAGCAGAGAAGGGTTTTCTTCTTCTTCTTCTTCTTTTTTTTTTTTTTTCTTTTTCAAAAACCTCTCAGTCTAGAAGTAGCTCTTTTCTTGCCAACATTCTGGGTGATTTATACAAGTGTTCCCACTGAGGAGTGCAGAGAGAGGAAATTTTGCAGCAGAATGTGATTGTGGAACTGGAGGCAAGAGATGGCCCCAGAAAAATTTAAAAAGTACACAGAAGCACAGTGAAAAAGATCAGCTGGACCAAGGCAAAGACCTGTATTTGAGTTGTAACAGTGTATTGATAAGATGGAGTTAGCAGTTGACACTCAAGTTACATGGTTCTATGCTTGCCCTTTGCTTATAAATAGAAAAAAATGTGTTATGGTTATACTTATTGCAATAACCAGGCATTAAGTATTAACAGTTTTGCTAAGTGCCTCTTTTAAACTTTAAGAACATCTACATTTTCCCCCTCACAGTATCAATACTACTGCTGGGTCCTTCTCTTACTGTCTCTGGGCTAGATCACATGACTCGCGCTGGGGAAAAAGCAACTGTGAGACAGAAAAAGACTTGAAAGATGATTGATAGTGCAGTTGATATGTTGCTGCCCTTAGAAGCTTCAACACACATGTGGAGAAGCTCAGGCTACCGTGGAGGGGCTGGGAAATACATAAACTCCCACCATCAGAGCCCACAATGAGCTGAACCCCAGAAGGAGGATGAGCTAGTTGTTCAGTCACTGACATGTAGAATAAGCAACTCTGACATTAGTGGAAGAACTTTCTAGAACAGCCCAGGCAAAATGTGACCTACCAAATGCATGCTTGGAGAAAAAAATAAAAGGTTCTTCTATGCTACTAACTTTTGGAATGTTTTGAACTTGGTTGTTCAGCAGTAGATGGTAGATATATTTCATCGGGGGTTGTGTAATGCTCTTAATAATCTTATATACTACCATCACTCTCATTTTATAGATAAAAAAGCAGAGGAGGAGAAGGAATGAGAACATGGATCCGACTCACATGGTTTGTACAATGTGGATTGGGGCAGTCTTATCCTGGCATCTGCGCATTTAATTGTTACTCATGATCAAACACTACTTTTGGTCCTAGTTAGACAGTGAAACACTTGACTTCAAAACATGGCTCAATTATTTTGTTTTTTTTAAACACATTATTATGCAAGATCATTATGTAAGTATCAATTTGCATATAAAAGTATATATTTAGTTTATACAACTTGATGAGTTAAGAGCCCAGTCTACATCTGTGAAACCATCACCACAATCTGTGATATAAACAAAAGCATCACCTTCAACATGTTCCTTTTGCCTTCTTCATTTATTGTTGCTATTATTACTATGACTGCTATTCAGTGATGAGAACACTCAACACTACCCTTTTAGCTGAATTTTAACATTCAATACTGTGCTGCTAGCTAGAGGCATAATGCTAGACCAGAGCTTTGCTAGACCACAGCTCTCTAGGACTTGCTTATCTCGTTTACTGAAACTGCACATCTTACCAAATATCTTCTCATTTCTTCCCTCACTTGGTTATTCTACTTTCAGCATCTCTGAGTTTAACTCTTAGATTTTTCATGTAAGGCATATCATATAGTGTTTGTTCTTTTGTTTCTTGATTATTTCATTAGTATGTCAGCCAGATTCATCCATGTTCTTTTAATGGCAAGAGATCCCTTTTAAGGGTAAATTCTGTGGGATATATACCATTTTCTTCATGTGTGCACATGTATATAAGTGTGGCAGGCGAAACGTGTGCATTTGTGTGCAGAAGGCAGAAGATGACTTTGGGTTCTCTTACTCAGATGCAGTCTACCTTTATTTCTGAGACAATATCTTTACCCAACCTGGAACTTTCCAGGTAGGCTGGGCTGGCTGACCAATGAGTCTCAGAGATCTGCTTGTCGCAGCTTTCACAATGCTGGGATTACAGGAGTGTACTGCCATGGGTTCTGGAACTTGAAGTCAGGTCCTTTACTGACAGGCATCCCACCAGCCCCTCCCCCCTTTTGCCATCTTCAATCAGCCCCATTACTTGTTTCTACACTGTCTTGAACTAAAATACTAAAATGAGCCACTTAGGAGCATCAAGCCACAGAGAAGCAACAAGGAGCACACTTCTTCCTCATTCTCAAACACAAAGTTAAACAACAGAGATGAAATGGCAAGTTTGGGGCTTTGAACAACGACCTGGGGCCACAATTCCTGTGACAGGAAAGTAGCAAAGAAAAACCATGTAGCTGTAAGACATTTTTCTCTAGGGAGGCCAGAGTGAGGGAATCCAGTGTGAGATTAACACCATGTCAAGCTGGAAAGATGTAACTGTCAGAGACTTTAGGAAGGCCATGGTTTCTAGAATTTTCAGTGTAAAGTCAATATAGGAGCATCTTCAGTTTGCCACAAAGTGAACCTTTGGATCTACAGCTGAGTAGTAATTTGATTATTGCTTATGCAAGTGAAGATATGGGGGAAATCTGGAAAATACCCAGTCTGAGTAGTCCTGGGAACAGTCTGAGCAGTAGGGCGCCTACCACCAAAGACCTAAAGTAGAATCCTCAGAAAGGCAAAGCTGAAATTAGAAATAGAAATTCAGAAACAGTAGGGATGATGGGATCACCTGACAATTAAGACGTTATTTAGAGATTACTGAGAAGTGGCAGATGGCATAAAAACATGACGAGGTGAAGGAATTAGGTGAAAAAGGATCTTGTTGAGTGTGATGGCCTGAAGCCTTATGCCCTGGGAGGCTGAGGCAAGGGGACTGTGAGGCTAGTCTGGTCTACTTAATGAGATATTGGGCCAATAGATAAAGACCCTAATTAAACTTACACAAATTTTCAAAAAGTTGTCAGAATTTAAAAACCAAGTGAATAGATAAGATAGCAAATGGATAGATATAAAAGCCAGTCACATCAATGTTTCCATTAAATATAAATCATTTAATCAATACAACTAAAAGGAAAAGATTAGCAGGCTAGATTAAGTAATCCTAATTCTATTTTTTAATCAGTATCTCATTTTAATTCCAAATATAGATAATCAAAGCAAAAACATAGGTCAGCAAGATGGCTCAGTGGGTACCAAGCCTAACCTTAGTTTGATCCCAGAAGCCACATGGTGGAGGAAGAGAACTGAATTCTGCATATTGTCCCCTGATCTTCATGTGTACTGTTGTACACACAGGCAGATACACACAAATGCAATTAAAAATTTTCAAAGATAATTGACTAAACTTGCAATAAAGTCAGAAATTTAAAATGTTCTTTTTAGTAGAATCAAAAACTGTGTAACTTTTTGGACTATATTTAGCAAAACACACACACACACAGACATATTGAAAACTACAAAACACTGTTTCTGAAAAGTAAAGAAAGCCTGAGTAAATAGAGAAATAACATGATCATTCGTAAGACAACATTTTCAAGATGTCAAAATCAAAACAAAATCCTGACATAAACTGAGAAGTTAATTATGTAATTTGTGCATAGACTTGAGAGATCTGCAGTAAACAACACTTGCAGATAAGAACAAAGTCAGAGGGCAGAGAGCGTCTGATTTTAACTTACCATGAAGCTAAAGTCATCAATATGGCATGATTTGGGAGTAATGTAGATATAGATAAACAGAAAAGAACAGAGTCTAAAACCAGATCTTCATACCTTTGGTCAAGCAGTCTTCAATGATTTCCAAGGCAATTCAGCTAAAAAATGTAATTTTCAACAAAGTGCTATGAAAAATGGAAAGATATATGAGAAAAGCTCCCAGTTACAATTTAGTGAAGAATCGTTCCTTGAATGGACAACTGTTTGGGAAGCTTTATGGAATGATGCCTGAAGATGATGCTTTCTGCTGTATTTCAAGTTGGAGGTGCAGTTTTGGTGCCTTCATTTCTGAAGAGCTTTGTGTTTTGGATGCTTAGGGTTGTTAAATACACAGTGTGTTTAGACACTATGGATTCAAGCTGAAGAGTTGCTGACACAGCTCACCCACACACATATCCACAGCAGTTGAAGTATAGAACAAGAAGAGATCTCTAACTGCGGTTTGGAAATGTTTGACCTTTGACAAGAAACCCATGCATAGGAAAGGAAGGTAGCCTGAAGGCACAAGAGGTTCATTTACCTGGTATATTCTGGATTTCTATTACTGCATTAGTCAGAAACTTCAAACACTTGAGAACTGATTTTTGGTCTGTTTTCATTTTGGTAAAAATACATATAACATTTACCATTTTTTTTAAAAGAAAAGATGTGCGATTCTGTGAAATGCACTCTGTCTGAGCTCACATCTTTCATCTCTTAGCCCCCAGCTATAAGCATGTTTTAGAAGGATGTGGAACTTTTGAAATATGAGGCCTAGCTTGGAAAGTGTAGATAATAAGAATGACCATTAAAGTTATAGCCTGGGTCTGCTACTGACCCCTTCTCTGCTTCTTGATTGGTCAAGATGTGAGGCACTGTCTGCTCAGGTTCCTGCCACAATGACATTTTGTACCTCCAGAAACCATGAGCCCAGCTAATTCTTCTCCTTTGTTTCTGTTCAGTATTTTGTAACAATGACAAGAAAAAACTAACACAGGCATTAATTAGCATGTTCAGTCTCACATAGCTGCCACTATTTCCAAAAGGCTTATCTCAGAAAAGAAACACCATAGCCAGTAAGCATCAACCCCCACTCCCTCCCTCAGGCTCTCTACAGACTCCAGTTTATTTGTCTGAATTTGTTTTAGACATTTCACATGAATGGGATCATATATTTGTCCTTTTGGGTCTAACTTATTGCATTTGTCATAATGACTTTGAAGTTCATCTACCTCATATTATGAGTCAAATTTCCTTTTCTTTTTATAATCAAATACTATTCCATTGTGTGCCTGTAAAATAACTTGTTTATCCACTCATCTTCTGTAGGATACTTGAGTCCCCACCAGCTTGTGATGACTAATGCTGCAGTGAACACATCAAAGGATCCATTTCAGTCCACTGTCCACTCTTTTGGGCATATACCTGGCAATGAAAATGCGGGTAATATGAGTGGCAGGATTAGTTTTCAACACAGTGGATGACTATTATAAAAAAATTAAGATAAAGAGATAGAAGCTCGAAGAAAAAAATGTCCTCATTAATAACAAGCTGTATGGGAGATTGTGTTGTTTCATTGTAAATAATTATCCCACCCATTGGTTTAGTAAAAAGTGCTGATTGGCCAAATGCAGACAGGAAGTGTGGGCGGGGCTACCAGACTAAGAAAACTCTGAAAACAGGAAGTACAGAGCAGAATGCCAGAGAGAAGCCAGAAGAAGCAGAGGACAACTATGCTGTTCAGAAAAAAGGTACCGAGCCCCATGGCTGAACAGGTTAAGAGTCATGGGTTAGATGAAGGGGCAAGAGCTAGCAAGTGATATGCCTGGGCCTTAGGCTGATCAGCTGATCTCTGAGGGTCTGCGGGTCTGTGGATCTGTGGGCTTAAACCTTGAGGACAGGCCCGAAAGTTTGGGCCAGAAACCTCTTACTACAAAGCTGCTCTTTTCCATCTTGCTCTGTGTTTCCTATATTACATCCCTTAATACTGAAATACATAACTGTGCATATGGCAGCTGAAGGCAAGTCTTTATAGTCCTCCTTATATGCTCAGAAGTGGAATGGCCAGCTTTCTGAATTTCAAAAGAGATGAAAGAAACCGCAAGTAAGGCTTCAGAATAACAGTAACACTTTCTGGTTATCCTAAGGATTTCCGGTTTTTGTCCTGAAAGCCCTATATTCAGGGAAACCTTTCATTTCCAGGGAAACAGACCCTGCTTTAGGGTCATCCAGTAACTCCAGTTTTGTTACTGGTGTTGGTGTTGGCCATGGTAATTAGAAAACTATGCTAGAGTCTAAGTTTTCTCATTTGTAAAATGGGCATCATGGTTTCTATGAGTACTGTATAAACACTTTGGGGAGAGTAGTGTCTAGGAAATTGGCTTTTGAAGATAAAGGCATGAACAAAATATGTATTGATAAGTTTTACTGTGTTTGAGGGGTATATTATAGAATTCCACATATAAAAACATTTTATAAATTTACTATTTATTAAAAATTATTTTTAAATTACACTTACTTGGAACACATATGTGGCATGTAACACTGGCATGCGGGAGGTCAGAGGCCAACTTGTGGGGTCTGGTTTTCTTTTTCTACTGTTAGGTTCTAGGAGTTGATCTCAGGTCTGTAGACTTGGTAACAAGCATCTTTACCTGTGGGAGCCTCTCAATGGCCCTCAATAGATTTTTTAAATAAAATCTTTCCTGTAAGTATTTTATTATTAGGCAGTCTTTTTCTCTTTCCCACCTTCCCCTTTGGGAAGTCAAATGGCTAGAACCTAGATTCAGGAAGAGCTGCAAGGCAGAAACACTTCACAAGAACCTCATCAGTTATATGCGGAAGGTTGCCTGAGGCAAGGCACTGCACCAAGCTTTCTGTAGGAAAAGAACAGATGACAGATAAATCTCAGGATTTCCAGATATGATGCAAGATTACAATGTTTTCATGCCACTGTCTGGGAAATACACAGCCTGTATATATTATATACAATGCCAGCAGGCTCTATAGCCTGTATTATATGACCTGTAGTCCAGTGCATGTGAATTAGGTAAGAAACACTAGTAGTTTCTCAAATAGTTAGATCAAGTTTTAGGGCACACAAGCTATACAACCCCTTCAGCTTTGAGAAAACTGATTTATGACTGAAGGTGAGAGTGTTTGTATAGTTCTCAGGGAATCGTGGTAGCACTGTTGGGTTAAATCATGGAATATTTGAAAACAGTGACTTGAATGAGCATCTTCCATAATATCTTCGTGAATTAGTACCAACCTTATATGTATTACATCATTTACTTTTTTCTTACCTCATCAACAAGTGTCAGTATTATCTGTTAATACAGACTTAGCCTTAGATAGTTCATGAGTGAAATAAGCAAAGTTCTACACTCAGTGACACAGGAGAAAACCAGTGGAGTAGAGATGTTTTCCAAAGAGACAGAAGTCTAAGTTTTCAAAAGTTCCCCCAAAATGGCTACACACACTAATGGAAAGACAGCAATTGGCTGTCTAGTCTGAAATACTTTCCAGCTTTGCTTACTATTCCTCCTCCTCAGCTTCCTACTCCCTTGTAGAGACTCTGATGATAATAGCTAGGCCTTGTTAAGTGCCTACTAAAAAGCAGGAACATTATCGCTTTTAATCTTCACCCATCTCCTAGATACCTTCATTAACATTAGCAGGGAACTAGTAGTCTGACAAGCCCTCTACCTTACCAAGAATGCTCACAAAAAGGTTACTAGTATTTTAATACAGAACCGTTTTCCTTTACAATACAGCCTTGTAATTTTACTTAATCAAAGGTCTCTGCAGAAATTTAAATATAAACCTCAATATTAAGAGCCCACTATTGAACATTATAAACTAATACTTACTTTACAAGTACATTTTTAAAAAAGAGAGAGAGAAGGATTCCTTTGAATTATGTTCTACTGGCATGCTTTGTTTATTGCCTGTCACATACTTGATGAAGAGTCTAGGGAAACACTGCCAAAGGAGAACCAATCAAGACCAGAAATAAAGACAGAATTTCTAAAATAGTCAAGTAAATCACCGAGGAAGCATAACTGAACTGGATCTTTTCTTGTCATAAATATATGCATCTCAGCGGTGGTTTGATTGGGGCTGAGAAGATATTCTTCCTATGTATTTAGGAGATGGATTTTAGAAGTCATGCATTGAAAAGAACCTTGTCAGACAGCATTAAGAGAGTCACTGAGTCGAACTGAAAGCTGCAGACAGGATTCTTATTTAAGAAGTGGGCAAACCAGGTAAATGGTTTATCTTAGTGTAGAAACTTCCGTTGCTCAAACCTAATCGGAATGCTGCAACAGTTATTTTTAGCCTACGGGGACTGCCCTCCTTTTTAATTATTTCTGTTTCAGATATCAGACATAGAATGCTTAAGTACTACTCAAGGGGCACACTGATTAGAACCATAGAAAGTGATTTCAGCATTATAGAGCATGAGTGGAATCAGGGTCCATAACAAGCATATTTTGAGTAAACAAAAATTAGCTTTCTTGAAGAGGTCTCTCCAGAATCAGAAAGCAACCAGAGAGATGAAAACGGTGTGAAGGGAAATTGAAAAATAAGCCTCTGCTTTAATAGGCTCTTGTGATTAGATGACAAGATATTTGCATGATTAAGCAGTACCCAGCATGATGACATTACACTGACTCAGGAAAGCAGAGCTTCCTAAATAGTCCATTTGAGATAATTTTCCAGCTTTTCTTCCTCCGCTTCATCAGCCCCTTATTTTGCATTGTGGCAGTGCTTTCCAAACCTAAGCATTTGATTTTGCCACCAGATTTATCTCAAGGACATCTCATTACTTTTCTTTTCTTCTTCTTCCCCACCCCCCAAGTTTTCACATATTTGGTTACTCTGCTTCTACAAGGTATTTCAGCTTCCTTTACAGTAGCATTCTCCATTTGTGGGCTTAATTTTTACAAGAGAGCATATTAAATGCAATCTATTAAATACTGTTTTGTAATCTCCAGATAACGTAATGAGGAAATGGAAGGTTAGACAGGTCATCCGCAAGTCCTGAGGTCAAAGGATTCCATTGGTGGGGGAGGAGCATCTCTTCATTGAACTTTGGGCTCTGTTGTTTAGCAACTTGGCAGTAACTATTGAACTCTTTGTCTGTTCTACCTCTTTCAATTTCTGATTAGAATTCAAAGGGCACTGAGCAGTAGGTAGACAGCTATTAATTTAAATATCAAAGTTAGGTCATGAAAGAGTCAGGGATTCGATGACTCTTCGAGGATGGAATTCTAGGATAGCATCAACCTCCTCTGGGTTAGGCACTAGAAGGGTAGTAGGCAGCAAGCCTAATGAGGGTAATTGATCTCATGTCAAGGGTCCTGATGCAGAGAGGTTCAGAATTAGAGCCCCTGGTTTTTCCCATATCTCACAATGGTTTCTCTACCACTAATCTGTGTTCTGGTAGAACAGTTTTACTTGGTTTGCATTAAGTGCACTGGGATTATCCTTGAAAGCCTTGAGGTTTCTACAATAAAAAATAGAAAAGCACCAAAACAAATAATTAATTCATCATGTTAAATATGATTTTAATTCTCCTTTACAAAATCAAACAAGTGACACAATAGTTTGGCACATTTTGACAGCACCCTCATTTGATTTGATGAGCCATGAACTCTAATTGAGTTGTGTTCAAAAGAGGGCAGACAGATAGAAGGGTCCTACAAAGGGGGAAAATCCTGGTGTGCATGAGCCTGGAATTCCTAATTTGCTGTTAATTTTTTTTCTTTTAGAAGGCAATAAATAGGTCTTAACAGATGGGCTAGCACTTGAATTAAAAGCTTCTTTGAGAGATTATAAGTAATGAGTACCTTATATAGTTACAGAGAATTCAAGTACATGGGAATCATGGCCCACCTCACATGGGGTGGCTATGGACTTGAACTCTCTGAGAAGGAGTATTAACTCTAAGGTGAAAACCAGTCAATCAGTTGAGACTCTACCACAGACTTGTGTTACTTCGTTTCTCCATTGTTGTGAAGAAACAGGATCAAAGCAGCAGAGGAAGTGTGGGGTCATTTGGCTTTTGGGGGTGGTTGGGTATTTGGCTTTCAGGTCCATCAAGGGACAGGAACTCAAGGCAGGAACCTGAAAGC
This sequence comes from Phyllotis vaccarum, assembly GCA_033318265.1. Classification (NCBI taxonomy): domain Eukaryota; kingdom Metazoa; phylum Chordata; class Mammalia; order Rodentia; family Cricetidae; genus Phyllotis; species Phyllotis vaccarum. Next base: position 69,518,744 of record JARWLC010000006.1, read on the forward strand.
AGGAACTGAAGCAGATAATGCAGTTGTTTACTGGATACCTCTTCTGGTTTGCTCAACTATGTTTCTTACAGAGCCAGAGCCCAATGGGCTATGTCCTCCCACACATCAGTCAGAAATCAGAAAAATGCCCCACAGACTTGCCCACAGGCCAATCTGATACAATCCCACAATTGAGGCTCTTTCTTCTTAGGTATCTCTAGTTTATATCAAGTTGACAAAAATTAATTATGACAATAGCTTTTTAAACTAGGAGTTGTGACCTAGTAACAGAACTGAAATCAATGTCAGTGGTTGTGAATAGAATTTTTTTTTTTTTTTTTTTAAAAAAAAAAAGCAATTGGAGGGGGATCCAACTCCAGTGGGACCTGAGTTGACCAGATATTCCAGCATCTGATATCTGCAGGACTAGAGATCAATGGGCCTTCACCCACAAGCAGGTATGGAAATAAGAACCAGACCTTTCGTAGTATACCATATGAAGTAGGAATAAGTGCCATTTCATGATGCTTTGTTTTTGTTATACACAAAAACTGTGTCATGATATATTTTTTCCTATATGTTGCAGCTAATATGTGTGTTATTATCTATATATCTACCTGTCTGTCTATCATTTATCTCATCTCTATATACATCTAAAGATTTTAGTCAATCAGAGGATTAATGCAGCTATATTTCAATATATAACTCTAGTCATGAATAACCATACTTTATTGTATAGCATCAACACTTGAATTGTGCTTGTAAATATGCCAGTATAATCAAGGAAACTCTTGTTAGCTTGAGCAGGGTTGGCTGGGATAGCCTGTGAAAATAGCAGAGTTGCCAGATGTCCCTGGCTAGGATGCCTGGGGCATACTTAGAAGCTGTGTTTGTTGGCATAAAGCAAGCACCCAGAGAACAGGTGAACAATTGCTTTTATTTTGTAAACCCAACTCAAAGAGATACTATTTTCAGACCTAAAAGAACAGCAAAATTAGAAATGTGTTAAGAAGTGAGGGATCTAGAAGCCAAGCGTGGTGAAGAACCAAAAATAATAGCCTGCTTCCTTGTAAGTAATTCTCAATGAAAATAAGAATAGGGACTGGAGAGCTGGTCATCATTCAGAGTGTTTTCTACTTTTCCAGAGGACCTGAGTTGGTTTGGTGTCTCGCGCCTTCTTTGCCCGCAAACAAGACGCAGTACAACAGGATCCTTCTGCAGCAGGTTTATTGAAGCTTCACACACTAGGGCAAAGAACGGAAGACCCCGAGCCTCCCAGGCAGGCCGCTTTTATAGGCAACATTGTTTATCTCTGACGTGGGCCTTTCCCATTGGTCAGCACACCCTCACCCGATATGATGTATCTGTCTGGGGGCCAGGCTTCTTGCTGGAAAATTACAAGGTGTCATGCGCAGTGACTTGTTTACTAAGGAGCTTCCTTAAACTGCTTAGTCATAGGCCCGATACAAGCGCCATCTTTAGGGTGCGGCTGGCTCCCTACATCTCCCCCTTTTCTTTTATTTAAAATGAGGGAGGCTATCCAGTGGATGGAAACAGAGGTTTGTCCTCCCAAAACTTCTGGGAACTATGTACAAAGGAGACATTCCTGATGCGTCCACCAGGTACACCTCCCGACCAGCCCGGCACCTTTGTGGGAGATGGGATTTGTGTGCCTTGCCCATATGCAGACAAACATGTTCCATGGATCCCCTCAAACTCTAAGGTGGAACCATTGCAGTGCTTAGCCTTACAATCCACATGGAAACTATAACAGGTATGCTCTAATGAGGTGCAATGGCAATTAAGCCTCTTAGTGCAAGAGCCATACCTATACAGTATATACAATCAACCCTGCTCAATTCCAAGCAATAGGCCAAAGCCTGCCCAAACTTCCTCACCAATCAGGGAGAGGCATACCTTCCGCAAGGTTAGGTGACCACAATCAGTCAAGCTTAAAATTTTTGCTCATTCAGAGCTGCCAGCCAAATCGTAGGGGATTGTCCATCTTCAATAGCCATTAAGGCTTGGGTCAAAATTGTCCTTTCTCTCTTTCTGGACGCTTGCATCTGGCAAATCAGCCAAAGACTGCCTCCGAATCCCATGACCATGAGGATCCCAAGGGTTCCCATGCCGGCCCATTCCTTCAGGTACGAAACGGCTGAGGAAATCCATGTGGAAAGGCCCTCTGTTAAGGACAGGTCTAGACGGATGGAATTAATCTGAACGATGGCAACGCGGAGCTCTCGTAGTGTCTGCTCAAACTCTGAAGACCAATTCTGTAAGATAAACTGAGAAAGGCTTTTCGACAAGTTAGCTGCCCTAGAAAATTTTTCATACTGAATGGAGGTAACACAAAGTCCAGGAATCTTTTGTTCACATCCCAATTGGGCCATTTGCCATAAAATGTCTAATTGTTCTTGTACCAAATCAATATGCTGGTTAACCAGCATAAGTCCTCCTTGAATTTGGGTATTAGTGGATGCTTGCCTATCTAAGGCCATTGTTACCAAGGCTGATAAATTATTAATAGCCAGAGCAGTTTGCACAGTGTTGGAAAGGGCGAGGACTGAAGCGGTTGCTGTGGCCCCTACAGCCGCGACCGCAACAATCTCAACAATTATAGCAGAAATGCCAAAATCTCTTTTAGGTCGAAACAAACTCATGTTGCTAGGAGCCTCAACCGGCACAGGCACAAATCGTGGCATGCGAGTCACCATCGCAAAGGAATACTTCTGAGCATCCCAACAAAGGGTATAAAAGCAGGTGCTCTGGGCACATTCTAAAACATCTTTATCTATAGAAACATTACTTACAATCTAAATAAAGGGTGGCCATACACACACGGGGGCAGCCAATATTGCTTGTTCAAAGACAAGTTGTTCTATAAAAGGAGCGACAGAGTCAGGGTCTCCAAAGATCCTTCCTGCTGCCTCCGTCATGTGTGCCACAAAGTCTGCAAATGGTTCATTTGGTCCCTGGATAATCTTAGTAAGCTGATTGCTACCCTCTCCTTTTTTAGAGAGTGTTTTCCAAGCACGAATGGCCGTGGCTGAAATTTGAGGGTAAATCCCCCAAGGAAATTGGGTCTGCTGTGTAGCATACTGTCCTTGCCCAGTCAACATCTCAAAGGTCCATTCCCTCTGTTCAGGGGTTATGGCCGCAGCATTTACTCTAGCCTGTTCTTGAGCTACCTCATGCCATAGAGCCTTCCACTCTAGATACTGACCCATGCTTGACAGGGAAGCTTTAGCCACCGTCTGCCAGTCTGATGGAGTCAGGTTCCATAAGGCAAGCCGATCAAATTATGTAACAGTGAAGTTGGCATTTACACCAAACTTGCAGACAGATTCTGCAAGCTCTTTAATCTGACTAAATTCTACTGGGGCATAAACCCGATCATTATTTTGGCCCTCATATACCGGAAATGCTAAACTAAGTTGTCGTCTCGTGGCCTCCGGCAGAAAAGAAAAGTTTGTAGCACCGCTCACACCATAAGGAGGAGGAGCTGTAGGCAGAGGTCTGTGCATTCGCTGGCTTTCTGCCTTGTGCCTGTTCTTTCTGATTTGGTTACGAGGAGGATCATCAGGGTAGTATCTCTCTGCCTCATATTTGGCTGCCTCCTCTTCCAAATCAAATTCATCTCCTGGGTCTAGTGGGTCTTCCTCATCTATATGGCTGGATTTAGAGGAAGAAATGGAAGATTCTATTTCATCCCTGATCTCTAAATTAGCCAATTCTTTCCAGGGGAAGGTAAGTTTGGTCTCTTTCTTTCTTCTAACCTCTGAATTTTTCTCTGAATTTTTCTCTGAATTTTTCTCTGAATTTTTCTCATAATTTTTCTCAAAACTTTTCTCCCCCATACCAGTACCGGGGGGTCCTTTTTCCTTTTTCTCCCCCATACCGGTACCGGGGGGTCCTTTTTCCTTTTTCTTCCCCATACTGGTACCGGGGGGGTCCTTTTTCTTTATGTACAGTTTCCTTGGGGCGCGCTCCCAATCTCTCATCCCGCTCGGTTTCTGATAGGCTATCCTGAACCTCTCTCAACATTATCTGTCCCTCCATGACCACTGGCAAGCAGGACTCATCCTTTAAACAATTCTTGATCATCTTCCATATAGCTTTGGTGCCCATCCTTAAATCCGAGATCATCGACTGCGAAGTACCCATGATACCGTTAGCAGCGCGGCTTATCCGTGTCCGGCTTATCCGCAAAACGAAACCAAAGAGCGCTGCCGCTTACCTACGTCGGTCTTAGGCACTCAGCACCGAAATCAATGAAAAAGAAAGGCAACCACAAGAAAGATGATCAGGGTGACTAGAACCAAACCTAATCCTGCCAAAACCTTCTGCCAGTAAGCACTAAAAACCAAACCTCAGTCAGGGACCATACCTCTCCGAGCGAACACTCTGCAGTTCTGAATCCTCCTCGTCACCGAGGGGTCTCCGCTGGTGCAGCTGATGTTGTCTTTCCCGGGTTTCGGCACCACTTGTCCCGCGCCTTCTTTGCCCGCAAACAAGACGCAGTACAACAGGATCCTTCTGCAGCAGGTTTATTGAAGCTTCACACACTAGGGCAAAGAACGGAAGACCCCGAGCCTCCCAGGCAGGCCGCTTTTATAGGCAACATTGTTTATCTCTGACGTGGGCCTTTCCCATTGGTCAGCACACCCTCACCCGATATGATGTATCTGTCTGGGGGCCAGGCTTCTTGCTGGAAAATTACAAGGTGTCATGCGCAGTGACTTGTTTACTAAGGAGCTTCCTTAAACTGCTTAGTCATAGGCCCGATACAAGCGCCATCTTTAGGGTGCGGCTGGCTCCCTACAGTTTGGTTCCCAGCATCCTCATCAGGTGACTCACAGTAGCCTGCAACTCCAGTTCCAGGAAATATAATCCCATCTCTTGGCCTTTGAGGACACCTGCATTCAGCACACATATCCACACACAGACGCATAATTAAAAATAAATCTTAAAATAATAATAACAGCCTAGTATTTATTAATAGTTACTGTATCTTACTATTGTGATGAGTATTTTATGTGAAATATGACAATATTAGGAGGTAGGCACTGCAAATACATGCTCAGAGATATAGGAAAATATTCATATATGAATATAAATATATACATTTATATATATATTTATTCAGTGGTAAAAACAATGTAAATTTAGAAGCAATGAAGCTTAGTTCCTTCCTGGTTTTATGTGCAGCTCTATAGCTTTGGTTGTTTTCAATTACCATATCCCTTGTTTGAGCTTCAAAGTATTGCCTCTTACCTAGACAGACAGGACTTGGTTCTATGAGTTATTCTCGGTCCCCCTCCCCTCCTTGCCTCTCTACATCTAGTCTATTAGCACTCTGTCCAAAACACACGGGATCTGCCTTATCCATCCACTTTCTCCAAGTTCTGCTGCTTTCACCGCAGCAGATGCCACTCTTAGGTTTCATTTAGGCAACAGGGTGCTCATCAAACTGTCGTTGGTGCTCCACTGTCCATCTCAGTGCCAAGGCTAAGGAACTTTTAAAAACAGAAATAAAACTTAAAAACCCACTCTTTTACCCCAAACCCTGAACTTGTTTTCTTTAGGATTAGAACAGAAACTTGAACTGCATAGGCTTTCCCCAGCACTTTTTGGACTGTCTCTCTCCCTCTCCCTCCCCCTCTGCTTTCTACTTTCCTTCTTCACTTCCCCTGTAACCCTGATCTTACAGGTTGGTCTAGAATTTGTATTCCTCCAGTCTCCAAGTCTGATGATGTGCTGGGATGATAGGTCTGAGCCATCACACTCAGCTTTGAACAGTTTTTACTTATCACTTTATGATTTACCTTCTCTATGCACGAACTCTGTGTTGCCCTTGCCTGTATCCTTGCGTTTAGAATAAGACCAGCCTGGTAATATCTGTGAGCTCATGAATGAATTTGTTTCAGAATTTTTCAAAGACCTACACTTTCCTCCCCCAATTCACAAATTTTATTTTTATTGCCAACCATAGATACTTATGGGAGTACAATGTGATGATTTAACATATTATAGAATGATTATGTGACATTAATGAACATACATTTTCTTTAATTATTTTGAGATATGCAGTACATTATTATCATCTATAATTACTATGCTGTTCACCAGATTTTGAAAACATTCTTCCCACCTAAATGAAACTCAGTATCCTTCCGTCAATATTTCTCATCACCAAGCCCAGCCTCTTGTAACTTGCAATCTTCACAATTCCACATGCATGTGAGATCATGAATGTTTATCTTCTTATGCCTGGTTATTTCACTAAGGATCATGAGTTCTACATAACATGATCTCCTTCATTAAGGATGGAAGTTTATTGATGAGCACTTGGGTAGATTCCATATTTTGCCAAAGGTTCCCATTTTGAGTCTATCAGACTGGGAGTAGAGCAAAGCTAGGATGTTCCCTTTAGCTGCCAGTTTGTCCCAGCATTTCAAGCCACCCACTCAAAGTTCTTTATATGTGCTTCATTCTTTAACATGGCTCTCCTTTCCATCAGACTTTCTGCCATGGCCCAGACAGACTTGAAAATGCACTTAAAGAGACATCAAATGCACAAGTTAGTTCTGTGACCTCTCCAAATCTTGGTTCTTATATCTGCAAAGATAGCAATCAGTGAGATTTGCAGGGTGTTTTAAGGTGTGTGTTAGCAGGTATATATGAATAATAAATATTTGGTTGTTTATGGTGGTGCATACTTGAAATTCCAGAAGTCAAGAGGGTGAGAGAGGAGGATCATGGTGTGTTGAGGGCAGGATGGAGTTTGGAATAAGAACTGGTTATTGGAATGTTTATACTAAGTTTAGGGGAAGGCTTATATCCTCTAAATTGTTGCTTAGAAATCAGGTTGCTACCATCACCACCATCTTCACATCTTATCATCTAAGATGGGACACCCCAGCCCATCCCAGACCCTTTACTGTTTGAGTTCTAATTCAAGGCCTAAGAATGCAACCTGATATGAATGGAGTGCAGAGATTTAAAAATAATTCAGCCTACTTATTTATGTTGTATGTATATGTGTATGTACATGTGGAGTCAGAGGAAAACTTACAGAAGTAAGCTCTCTGTTTCTACCATGTAGATCTTAAGAATTAAACTTGGGGTTGTGAGGCTTAGTATCAGAAACCTCTACCTATTGAGTCATCTTGTCTACCCCAGGGATATTTTTTCTAATATCTTGCCTTCTTATTCTTGAGGAAAATTCTATGGATGCCTTTCTTCAAGATACTTGTATTTTTTAGCACCACACCCCCTCCCCAATGCTGTGTAAACCAATGCTTGTCAATGTCTGGCTGTTCCCACTCTCTTGACTAGAGGTAGAGGGAGAAACACTTTCCTTTGCTTTCTTTTCACCTTCTTCATAGGACTGAAGTAATTCTGGAGTCATCCTAGAATCCCACCTAAACAGTTTTCTTTTCCTCTAAATTTCTAACTGGGTGAAGTGACCATGAACTTTCATTAAATCAACTTCACAAGTTGAGAATCTGCCTTCATGCTGTAAATGGGAAAACACATTTTCACTGGGTAGCTTTGCACTTTTGTTGGCAATAAACCACCTTAGTTTATTGTGTTTTTCTTAATAAACATAATTTTCCTATTCTTTCTTCCCAGCTCATCCTGACCAGTTGGACTACTGTAATGACCGATAAGTGATTTTCCTGCCTTTAATCTCACACCCCTCTAATCTAACTTGTTGTTTTTGTTATTATCTCATCCCCTTAAGACCATCTCCAGGCTTTCACAGTGACAATTAGGCAGCCTGGGAAACAAATTAAAGCCAGAGCCCATGGAGTTGGTGAGGCATGACTCCTACCTTTCTTATACCTCAAGGGAGCTACTCTGAGTGTGCCAACTGTGGACCTAATAAGAGAGTGGTGCCATGCCAGAGCAATTCCAGGTCTAATTGTGTACTAAACTGCTGCTTAACATGGACAGTCATCTCATGTCTCTGAGCCTTAGTGGAATGGTCTGATACAACGACAAGAATAGTCAAATTTTCTTCCAAATTTCCTATGTGTCAAAAAGGGTTTCGAGGCTTTGCATGTATCTATTTGTCTATGGCCTTTGAGGCAAATACCACTGGTATCTATATTTTCTAGATGAGGCACAGACAGAAACTTTGATCCAAAGGAACACGGTTAAGAAATGCCAAGATTCAAACTCAGGCTCCAAAGTCTGCACTTAGATGCTGTGAAAAGGAGTTGATTTTGATGAGTTTCTGCAGTCCCTCTAGCTCTTAAAACATGTTAAGGTCTTGTTCCAGAGAAGGCTGATGGTCCCCACAACAAACACAAAGCAAAGGAACAGAGCTGTGTCAAGGTGTGACACTGCAGCCAGTTCAGTTCATCCTCAGGCAGAGAACACTGTCTAAATATAGAACCTGCCTTGCCATTGGAAGGTCTGACTAAAGTGGGTTAGTTGCCGGGTGAGGTGCTAGAGGCAGAGCAAGCAGAAAGGTGTGCCAGCTGCGCAGTAGCACCGCATAACAATGTAGGGCAAGATGCCTCCCCGAGCTCTGCCTCCTTGTATCCCAGCTTGCACTGCATGCCCTTTTGCAGGATTACATAACGCTGATTAAAGTAGATTACTCTATGGATCAATCTGCCTCTTAGTGAAACAAGGGCGTTCTGCCAAACCCTTTCCCACCAGGATGACAATTTCACGCCTTTAGGTAGAGTGATTTTTTGCTTGTTTTCAGTTTTAAGGAAACCCTGTCATGTGTCTGATCCATGCCTGACTGGGATGTCTTTGGACATGCATACCTTCTAGCAATATTAAGATTTCCATTTCTGACTTGCTACTTAGAAGATATCTAGACTCTAGATACTATCATGAGTTGAACCATGTCCCCTTCTGCCTTCCTTCCCCAAGATGCCCAAAAGTTTAACCTCTAATACCTATAAAAAATGACTTTCTTTAAAACGGAGCTCTTGTAGAATGTAATGAAACTACAATAATGCCATACTTGATTTAGGTTTGCCTTTGCCCAACAACTGATGTCCTTATAAAAAGCAATTCAGATTCAAACACTCATAGATTGGTTGGATGACATATAGTATTGTGGGTAGAGTTTGGAATTATGTATCTATAAGACTATAAAACTCCAGGAGCTAGAAAGAGACACAACACAGTTTCTTTCTCCCCAGAAGTTTCAAAGGGAGCATGGCCCTGCTGGTACCTTCATTACAGATTCCTGGTCCACAACTATGCAAGAAGTGATGATGTGGAAGCTGGATGAAGATGTTGTTTCAAGGATGCTTCAAAGCTTATTATATAGATGAGAGAAGGACACTTGATAAACCTATAAACTTCGCTCATATACTGCTCACTGGTGGAGTGAGGCAAGGACTGAATTGCTATCCTTCAGAATAGCAATTTTGGGGTGATTAATAAGTAACCTTGATGAGAGCCATTGAGGCGTAGGTGGGAGAAAATCGTGATTATAGTGGATTCAAAGGAAAATGTTAGCAGACAAAGTAGAAATTCAGTACAAACTCTTTGGAGGAATTTTTTTCCTGCAAAGGGGGCAGAAAAATCACTGCAGGGTGATTTGATGTCAAGGAGAGAGGGTATGTTTATTTGTTTATGTATTAAAGAGGGAAATACTGAAACATGTTAATGGTAACAACCTCTACAAAGAAGAAAATGATATAGGGGACAGATGAGAGACTTGCTGTGGCAATGTCCTTGAGTAGCTCTTGAGAGGAGAAGAGCTAGTGAACAGGGGAGGGGCTGATCCTTAAAAAAGCCTTGAGTGGATTCCCTGTCACAAGAGGGAAGGCAGGATGTATGGGCACAGACACAGCTAGGTTGTTTGTTATACAAGTGAGAGCTCATGGGATTTTTCTCTGATTGCTATTTTTTTCTATTTCCCCAGCAGTGTGGGAAGCAAGGTCATGAGCTAAGAGTGAGGAGGGGGAAGAGGTGGGACATGCATCCAAGGAGTGAGAGTGAGTGAACTAAAGCAATGTGCCAAGCAGCAGTATGGTATAAAAATGTAAGATTATTTGATGCGTAGAAAATAAAAGCTGGGGATTTCCTAAGTTGTTGGCAGCCCATCAGTGGGCTGTGCTACAAGATTTGTGATCCAAAGAATTCTGATCTCAGGGAGTTTAAAATCAAGTGTAAGCAACAAATAATAAACACATGAAAGCTTTGAATAATAATTTAAGACAATAGGAGAGATATATGTGACAGGGATACATATAAAACTGCTGAATATGTTTAAAGAGTTCAGAGGAAGGAAGAAGGTGATCTCAAAGTGATATGATGGTTGAGCCTGGTAGAAAAGATAAATTCAGAGAGGGACAAGTGAGGATAAGGAAATAATAGGAACAAAATCCAAAGCCCGGAGGGAAGGAGACACAAATTTATCATTACCAAGTAGGGTTGCCTGATAAAATATAGGACATCCCATTAAATTTGAATTTCAGATAAATGACAAATAAACTTTAGTATAAACATACTGGGTGCATACTTAGCTGAAATCAACTTTAACTGGCATCTACAACACAAAAGTTTTCAAGGGAAAATGAAAGGGATGTTCACTTGACACATGGGATTGAAGAATTAGAAGGATGGAAAACAAATTCAGTGGTGGAATATGTTTCATAAAGTCATAGAAATGAGATGTCATTGGTGACACTTGACACAGTAATGAAGATAGAGTTCAAGCAATAGATACAGACTACCCTGTAGAGAAGTTTGGCAGTAGAAAAGGAACCGCATGGTCCCCAGGCCAGTCTCACAGCTGCTGCTATGCTGTGTGCAATTGGACAATATTGAGCTACTCAGTAAAGGCCGGAGACTGACTAAACAATGAGGGATCAGCACTGCTAGCTTAGGAATCAGCTATCCCTTGCTGAGGAAAAAGACAAGCAAAGGAGACACTGTATTGTGAATGAAATAAAAGAAGAAAAGGAGGAAGAGAGATGTCCTATTGTCAAAAGTGTATTTTTACATGAACTCACAGCAGCAGGGGCTCTGGGCACAAATAGAGACAAGACATCAACACTCCATCGTGGATTCATGAGGAGCTATATCCCTAAGGAACTATAGGCTGATATGGTCACAGCGGGAGGGGGAGTCATATTCCTCAGTGGTGTAGACACTGGCAAGGTGCCCTTGATCAAGTAAGTAAGCCCCACCCATGCCCATGCAGGCAACCCTAATTAAACACAATGGAGCACATGCAAAAAAAAGACCTGGAAGTTTATGGAAAATTTGTTGATAAGAAGGGGTTGAGTTGGGGAGAGAAAAAAATACGAGAGGATAATGAAGAGGGGAATTGCTCTATATACATTAAACGTGCACAGATTGGAGAATAAATGATTTGTAAAGCATATTGTTCAGTAGTGAGCTCTCAGATAGAAATCAGACTAGGAATCCCTGACCATAAATCATTTAAGTGAAAACACTTCTTTGTCTGAAGAGGCCTGGCCTGTATTAAGTTTATTCCCTTGAAAATGAGTAGATGGAAATGTCAAAGAGCTTTCAGAAGAGGCAAGTGACCACTGTGACAAAGACAATGGCAAAAATTTCCCTCGTGGGCCACTAGAGTCAGGGGTCTGGTGATTGAGGATGACAAATCCAAGGGCTATAAACTACCAGTGAGCCAAGTGTTGGGATGACAGAAACATGTGCCACCAGTAAGTGTACAGCAGTGTTTCATCCTCGGGGGCTTCAGTGCTCTATCATTCATTACAGAATATTTACTGTGGAAACATCTGACCCCAGGAAGAAAGGTAACAGCTCTTGGAAGGGATGTTTTTAAAATGAGGGTTAACAGAGTGAACTTTGACAATAACTGCTAATCGATTAGGGTCAGGGACAGCGCGGTACTCACAGATCTTAAACCATTGTCATCTGTTTTTCTCCCTCAACAGAGTATTCATCTTGCCAGTTTCTCTAGCTGATTAGATTGTTAACTCTGTCTATTTATAGCAACAAACACTTCACTGACATGTAGAAGATGCTGATTATTAATCAGGGTCCTCCACTGACTCACGGTGGAATGAAATGTGATTATTCAAATTAGATTTTGGCTAAGGTCTAATGACCTCACAGACATCATCCTGATTTTGTAAGTACTCATTTTTGAAAGATGCAGAGATTTTAGTCTCTTGGAGCCTTCGGGTGAGCGAACAGTGACTCTGAATTTAGGCACCCCTCACCTTGTCCTTAAAAGGTTTGTACTCTCTTTTATACAAGTACCTGTGCACCTGCCAGCTCATGACTTAAAATCAGCACCACCAAGTAAATCATTATACAAAGTAGTTATGGATGTAGAATTCTAATAGCAAATCAATGGAAGTTAATTTTCCCAGATGCTATTATGGAGGGTGTTCACCAGATCTCTCTCCTATCGTATATCATATTACTTTATGCTTTGGTGGAAAAGCTAAGCTCTTATGTGGGTGATTTTAACAAAAGACAGACATTGTAATGGCCCAGTCTTCGCTTCTAGATTTGGCTAGTGTCCTGCCCAACATTTAACCATTTAGGCTAGCAGTCGGAAATAAGGTCAGGGTAGGTAGGGCAGGGGAAAGGGAATTTTCTGAAATAAGGCTTTTTTCAACTATTGATAGAGGAAGGTCAGCAGCTGCTGTCCCCTTTATACCTACTGCCCTCTTGGGCTCTCAGCATGTTACTTTAAGCCCCTGCCATGCTTGAGCCTTAGGAATTCTCAAGTGTAGGTGTACAGCTGACCAAGTAAAGTAAGATTACTATTTCTCCAGCCATCTCTTTTTGAGACAGGGATTTGCTATGTAGTCCAGCTTGAAGCCTTTTCTCCTTTGACTCGGCCTTCTCAGTGTGGAGATAGTAGTCACATACTACCACACCTTGTTTTGACCTTTTTTCTTCTTAAGCACCTTCAGATATTTGCTATTTAAATCTTGTGTGTGTGTGTGTGTGTGTGTGTGTGTGTGTGTGTGTGTGTGTGTTCTTTAGAGAGTCTGAGAAACTTAGACATGTTTTCAACTTTTTGGTTGTATGCCAGCTAATGGTATTGTCTGTTTAGTGAACTTGACACAAGGCAGGGTCAAATTAGAAGATGGACCCTCAGATGAGAAAATGCTTCTATCGTACTGGTCTGCATTTAAGCCTGTGGAACATTTTATTGATTAGTTATTGATATGGAATGACCCAGATCCCTGTGGATGATGTTACCAATAGGGTTGTATAGGAAAGCAGGCATAGCAAAGCCAGTAAGGAGCATTTCTCTATGGACTGTTTCAGTTCCTGCCTTCAGGTTCCTGATTTCTCTTAATGATGTTCTGTAAGGTAGAAGGTAAATAAACCTCTCCACCCAGGTGTATTTAATCATGGACTTATTACAGAAATAGAAAGCAAGTTAGGGCAGGTAGCATGGAGGAGGGGGATGCATGGTATAATTATTGCTACTGATGGGTATCTCAGAATTATTTAGTTCTAAATAACAAAAGCCGCAACCATAAACAGGTATGGGGTCTCCAGGATGTGCACCGGGGACTCGCACACAGGGATGGTCCATGCTCCTGTGAGCTCTTAGTTGTCTTTACCACTCTCTTGGTTATCTGCCTCTTCTCTGTTTTCTTGGCAGACTAATCTGTCTGATTCACTTGTGTGTGACTGTCATAGGCGCCTTTAAATGGGTACTCCCAGTCTTTAAGTTTTAAGATACTCACATTCTAGATCTCATAGGTATCTGACCTAATTTTTCTGGTGTTTTAAGAGGTTGGGGAGAGATGGCTGTGAATCAAAGCACTGGCTATGAATGCAAGGGCTGCACCCACGTAAAAGCAGAATAGGGTCTTGCATACTTGTAAGTCCCTCATCATTAGGGGAGAGACAGACCGTTGTCAGGTGTTCACTGGCTAGCCAGGCAAGCAGAAATGTTGAGCCTCATGTTCAATGAGAAGCCCTGTCTCAGAAAGTGAGAGGGACTGTGACAGAGATGATAACAGACATGGGCCTTCTGGACATGGACACACACCTCTGCACACATGTGTGCATATACCATCATATACACACACATGGACACACACGCAGACACACACACAGACACAGATCCCTGCGCACATGTGTGAATAAACCATCACACACACATACACACACAATGTATACAGCATAAACATGTTTCACATAAAATCCACCATTTAAAAATGTAGTTCTGTGGTTTTGATATGTTTACTATGTTACCCAGCCATCGCCACTAATTTCAGAATATTTTTATCACCCTGAATTTTCAGATAGTCAAAATTATCTCTTGTTCTCATTCCCTGTACAATCACTGATTTCTGTCTCTGTGGCTTTTCTTTTTCTGGATATTTGACCCAAACAGCATACAATATATGTTCTTTTATGCCTTGCCTGTCTTATTTGGCATGCTGTTTTCAAGATTTGTTTATATTGTAGCCTTTAGCGAGACTCCATTATTGTTTATGACTAAATAATATTCCATTTATGGAGCTATTACATTTTGTTTATTCACCAGCTAAAGGATGTATCTGAGCTACTTTTTACTTTTTGACTATTATCAACAACGCTGTTACAAACTTATTTTTAAAAAATTAAGTATCTGTTCTTCATTGACAAACAAAATTGCCTATATTTATGTGTACAATATGATTTGTGTATGCATGTTTGAGACAAAATTTAGCTCTGCATAGCCAAAGCAGTCCATGAGCCTTCACCTCACAAGTATCAGAATTATAGTACAGAATTATCATATTACACCAGACAATATGATGTTTTTATATGTGCCTATGTTACGGAATGATTAAATCAAGATAATTATCATATATACTACCTCACATATTTAATTATTTCTGTAATGAGGACATTTAAAATCTACCTTCTTGTCAGTTTTTAGGTGCTTTTTTTTTACTCTTAATTACAGCCCGTTGCTATATTGTACAGTAGATTCCTAGGACTTCTTCCTGTTTAACTGATCCTTATACTCTTTATCTGGTATCTCCCCATCACTGCCTCTCCCTCTCCCCCAAGTGCTTGCCAATCGCAGTTCTGTTATGCACCTCTGGATTCACAGAAGCTTTTCCACATAAGCAGGAGCACATGGTATTTGTCTTGTAGTATCCAGCTTATTCTGCTTAATGTCTTTAGGTTCATCCATGTTTATGAAAAAAGAAGTATTTATTTTCTGTTCCTAAGTGGTATTAGTATGTTATGCTAATATATGCCACATTAAACATTCCATCTATCTTCTGATGGACTCTTAGGTACTTCCCACATCATAGACTAATGTTGCAATGACCTTAGGAGTTCAGACATTGCTTTGGAATGCTGATTTCAGTTCCTTTGGGCATATACTGAGTTCTATGGAAATTTATTTTTTCAGTTTTTCAGAAATTTTTATAATGTCTTCCAACATGGATGTATTTTTTTCTTTACCAACAATGTGTGAGAGTTTTCTTTACCCTCCATTTTTCACCACCTATCTTTCATTTTTAAAATAAAGTTAGCCTGACAAATTGGAGGGTAAGTTCACTAAGGTTTTATTTTGCATTTCTTTAATATTTAGACTTTTTTTCCCTCCATAAATATCGGTTACCTGTATAAACATCCCTTTAAGAACTATCCTTTCAAGTTCTCTATTTCTTCAGATGAAATATCATATAAATTGATTTGCATATGTGGAACTGTCCTTCCAACTTAGAGATAAGTTCTGTCTGATCATGTGAATGATTATCTTTTAGTCACTTTATTTTAGTGGGCTCATAAATAAAAACAGCACACAGCTTGTTTAAAGACAGTCAAAATTGTGTGGCTTGAACATTTTGTGGGGCTTCTTAAAGTGGGACCAGAATTTATCCCCAGTGCATGAACTGGCCTTTTGGAGCCCATTCCTGATAGAGGGATACCTTACTCAGGCTTGATAACAGAAAGAAAGGGCTTGGTCCAGTCTCATCTTGATATCCCAGCCTTTGTTGATTTCCCATGGGAGGCCTTATCCTCTTTGAAGAGTGGATGGGGGGATGGAGTGGGGTGTAGTAGGAGGTTTCTGACCTGGACTTTCAGGCCTAGCCTCAAGGTTTAGGCCTGCAGACCCACCGACACACAGATGTTTACAATAATTTTAGGCTGATCAGCCTAAGGCCCAGGCATATAAATTGCTAACTCTTGACCCTTAATCTAACCCATGACTCTTATCCTGTTCAGCCATGTGTCTCGGTACCTTTTCTCAGAGTAGCATAGTTGTCCTCTGCTTCTTCTGGCTTCTCTCTGGCATTCTGTTCTGTTTTGCCTGTTCCTAGAGTCTTCTTAGTCTGATAGCCTCACCCACACTTCCTGTCTGCCTTTGGCCAATTAGTGCTTTTTTATTAAACTCATAGGTGGGGACAATTATTTGCAATGGAACAACTTAATCTCCCTACATATCGCCTTTTCTTTTTTTAAAACAAAAAGAACTCCAAATCTAATATTCTTTAACATTATCTATAACAACTTATAAACAACATTGTAAATAAACACAAACATCCATAATCCATGTTTTGGGAATGTGGGCGTTGTTCTCTAGGCTACTTCCTGCTGAATGGGGGCGTTGGCAATCTCATGGGAATTCAAAGAAAAATGTGGGATTATGCACAAGTCTTTAGTGGAGTAGTCTGTAAGGCTGGTTCGTCTCAGCCAGTCTCCTTGAAATTGTTCTGGATACAGAGACCTGGAAACTTCACAGAGGTTTTCTGGAATGCTGAATCATCTGGTCCATCCATTTCTATTGGAGATTTTTCAGGGGGTCTTCCTCTATCATACTTTATATTCTTTATTCAGGAATAAATCCACAGCCTCTCATTTTCTGTGAAAATAAAAAGAAAACCTCTTCTCCAAAGTAGAATATCTTTGCATTTCAATTTTAAAGTAAACTCATTTACAAAATATATAGGTTGAATTAATCTAACAGCATTTATAATCAACTGTTTTTTTAGCAGCTTTTACTATTTCATTTTCAGTCAAGAAGCTTAAAGATAAGACAATAAGATACAGTATCCAGACACTCTTTGTATTTTCCATCTTTACATGGCTTATTTTTTATTTTTTTATTTTATTTATTTATTTTTTTACTCTATTTCTCTCTAAGCCTATGTATATATATTTTCAACACACTCTAAACCATTTAGACTTTTTTAAAACACTGTCTTTACTGTATATTTATTTCTTAACTTTTTCTGTCTCTGACCACACCTTTGCTTGCCTAGGGTGATTGACTCCACCCAGATTCTTCTATTTCTGTTTCTGAATACACCTTTAATCTGCCAAGGTCCTTGGCTAATGATTAAAGGTTGGTAGGTTGGATGGATGGCTCCACCCAGCTCCTAGTCTAATTTCATAGAATTTATCTTTTTAACCCAGGTACTCTGGGAATTTCAGGGTCAACAACTTAATCTCCCTACAGTGGGGGAAACAGGGGAGGTGAGTGGAAGTAGGGGAGGAAAGGGGAACTGTGGTTGGTATGAAAAAAAAAACTTTTAAATAAAAAAATGTCAACAAGATAAAATAAAATAAAAAGGAAAGAAAGCCAGTCAAGACCTTGCCTGGTCCGAGTTACTGTATATCTTAGTGAACTTCTATAGCACCAGAATGGCCATTCTAAAACAATGGAGCTTCCCTTATGGCGTGACACTTTCTCTAGCACTTAAATTTTTATTCACTGACCAACACACACACACACACACACACACACACACACACACACACACACACACACACACACACACACACACACACGAAAAGAAAAAGAAAGATTGCGTTGAACTAGAAAGGGTTAGTGTTATATGCTTTTCCATGACCCATGTGCCCTTCTGCCTGCATGCCTTCTTTGTCACCACCTAACATTCTTCTTGGTCTCCTTTATACATTTTATACTATTCCTGCAGTTACATCTATTTACATATATGCATGTATACATTTTGGGCTGGGAACCACATATAAAGAAGGACATGACATTTATTTTTCATTCTGAATTTGGATCACATTGATTAATATACTTTCTAAGCTAGACTATTTTGCTTCAAATTTAGTAATTTATTTTTTTTTACAGCTGAATAGTACACATTTGCATTATCTATTCTTCTAGTTTGGTTTCATTTCTTTCCTATTGTAAATAGAACTGCAATATACATGGATGTGCAAATATATGTGGTAGTATATGGAATTCTTTGCGTATATGCCTAGGAGTGGGATAGTTGGATCACATTATTTTGGTGTGATGTGGAATTCAACTTGCTAGTGTTTCACTGAGGGTCTTATGTCTATGTTCAGCAAAAATATTAGCCAACAATATTCTTTCCTGTGGTGTTCCTATTTGGCTGTCGTATCTGGATATGAAGCTTTTAAACCTTTTTGGGGGTAGGAGCTTATCTTTTCAGTGCTCTTGAACACACACATAATAAGGAAACTTCAAAGTCGTATGATGACTCACTATTCAGATTTTTGAGGAATCACTATATTTTTTTTCTCCATGACTGCCTTTTTAAAAAACGTTCCTACCAAATTTTGCAATGATGCTCACTAGTTCTTATCGATTTATTTTCATTAATTTTACTATGTGTATGTCTGTGAGGTCAGTGCCTACAGATGCCAGAGACATCACTCTCCAGCAGCTGGAGTTACAGGCATTTGTAAGCTGCCTGAATTGAGTGTTGGGAACTGAACTCGGGTCCTCTGCAAGAGCAATACTTGCTCTTAACTACTGAGATATTTTTTTCCAGGGGACCTCCCTCAGCTTTTATGTCCAAATTTCTAGGGAATAGAATCTGATTGCCCCATTGTAATTACAGTGGTGGGATCCATTTGGGTGAGATAGGTATTCTGTTTAATCCAGTTCCAGATAGGGGTAGATAGTGGGGCATGTAAGAAAAAAGCCAACGTGTAACATTTCTCAGGAGGGTGATCTAGGCGTTTGTTATTTCTCCCTTCTAGGGTAACTTGCCTCTGGTATATGAGCTTATTTAAATAGTTATAAATTCAAAAATGGTCAGTTGGTGATAGTGGGTTTTGTTTGTTTGTTTTTTGTTTTGTTGTTTTTTTCCCCATGTTTTTAGTTTTCCTCAAGACTAGAGTTTCTCTGTGTAGTCCTGGCTGTCCTGGAATTCACTCTGTAGACCAGGCTGGCCTTGAACTCACAAAAATCTATCGGTTCCTCCTCCTGAGTGCTGGGACTAAAGGTGTGTGCCACCACCACCCAGAAACATTGTATTATTTTAAAACTGAACTCACTCTTTAACTTTTCTTTAGGACAAGGCAGAAGACTCTCTAGAGGCTAGTAAAAAGTAACATGTTTAGTATGGATAGATATTTCTTACATCAAGTTTGTGAGGCAAATAAAAATTCCAACCCAATTTTGAGTTTGTAACTGTCTGTGAGATCATCCTGGATTAGCATTTGTAAACTCAGTGCTTTTGACTGAATTCTCAGGGCACTTGTTGGATGAAACCTTAATCACTGTCCTTTGTTATTTTTGGATTAAATCCCCATTCTTTATTCACTTCTTTGTGGAATTTGTAAACCAAACCATACATATACTTTCCAAATTAGTAGCTTTAAAACAAAGCAAAACAATCCAGTATACAGTCAAACCTATCTGCTTCCTTTTCTACAGTAAATTATCTGTTGCCATAAAGCCCCCAACAGTCCTCAAAGAGATGCAGCTATAGGAAAGAAAACTGATTATAAAGGAAAGATTTTAGGGTCATTGAGATTTATTCCCCTTATATGCAAAGTCTGCCATGTAAAGTGTGCAATAGTCTGTGATCACCTGGGCATAAAGCATTGCTCACATCTGAGAGGCTAATCATGAAGTCTGCACATGAGGGGAATAGTAATCAAAGGATTCCCACTACAGGTCTAACAATCAGAAGCTTAAGATATTGAGGTAGAAATGAGGCTGACTGCACAGCATTTTAACTGTGCATTACTCTGGAGCTTGCCTCCTAGTATTAAGACTCTCAAAAATCATTGATTTGAATTCAGATGTAGAAAAGAATTTATTAACATTTACCTTGTTTTTCTGTGAAAGTCATGATGAATATCCATCAATAAACCTGAACCCGTGTGTGTGTGTGTGTGTGTGTGTGTGTGTGTGTGTGTGTGTATGTGTGTGTGTGTGTGTGTGTGTGTGTGTGTGGTGTGGGGGGGTATGGAACACTAAGTAATAGATGTGAGTTTTGAGTATGGATATGTTAATGAAGAACAATAAACTACAGATAATTTCTATTTAATTAATATTGCTTTTGATAATTTTGATTTAGTTCACATTATGATGTTATTCTATAACCATATGAGATTAGGAAGATGAATGCTCATGGCACAACAGTTCAAATGTTAAGTGAGTCTGCTTCTCAGATTATGGATTATGGACCATGTTGCTTCTTCCTTCTGTTTCAAGAGAGACTCCAGACATAGCAAGCGACACTGATGGATGGTCCTTACCTGACTCTTTATTGAAACCGCACATTGTACACAGGAAGGACAAGATAGTTTATGTCTCAGTCAGGAGTAGACAGCTAATAGGTCAATAGGAACTCTGCTGTCACGGCAGCCTGTTACAGCTTCTGGCTTTGATGTACAGCAACACCACTTTGTAATTCAGCAAGGGCGGTGCTTATGGACTATTCCATTAGGAGCAGCTGTAACCAGAAATCAGGTGATCCCAGCCTAGTTTTT
Source organism: Phyllotis vaccarum (assembly GCA_033318265.1). Lineage (NCBI taxonomy): Eukaryota > Metazoa > Chordata > Mammalia > Rodentia > Cricetidae > Phyllotis > Phyllotis vaccarum. The sequence goes on from JARWLC010000006.1 coordinate 69,539,414, forward strand.
GCTAGAGCTGTGACCTTGGTAATATTTCTCAATTCTTTTAAGATTATTTCTTCATTTGTAAAGATAGTGGTATGGATGTAGGCCTTTCCTAACCCCAGTTGGCCAGAAAGTCCTTTAAGAAAGAATAGAAAATATATTTTCAACAGAATAAAGCTGGGCAGATTAGAATTCTCATAGGGGCATTTTTATCTGGGGATGGGAAAGTGGTAGATAAGGACTAACACAGATCAGAAACAGGTCTTACACATTTGAATTTGCTTGATGTTCGTTTTTCCCATTTTGTGGATGAGTTAGTAAACTCAAAGATGAGTTACTGTTGGTCAGTATTCAGTAAAGGTAAGACTTGAAAAACCATGTCTGACTCTAAAGTTGTGTCACTGGAAGAGATGTTGAACCCCAATTTCAGCCTTCTCTATTTTTTCTATAAGAACAGCCCACCTCCTCTCCTTTACTATGCTGCTTTCTTGTTATTCGATATTGGCCGAAGAAGACCCTTAGCCTTACAGAGTTGAGTATTAAATGAGTTAGCTAGTGTGAGTGCTTGGTTGGATGTAGGCAGAGAAACAGTGCCTCATCCATGCCACTGACTCCATAGCTCCCTAAGTTCAAGGTGTGCCTGAAGGCTTCCTTTCTCCCTTCGGTTGGAAAAATGAGAAAATGTCACTGCATATTATCTTTCCATTTTTACTGACATTAAAACATTATTGGAAAACACCCTTAAATATCTTCCAAGCCATGCTCCTCTGAGGGAAAGATTCCTCCTCAGTGAAGGGCAAGAATGCATCCTGATTTTATGCTCAGTGACAGATGACTCGGGGCTGAGCATTCTGACATCATTGGTCATTTTATCTGCATTTTCTTTATAGCTGAAAAGCTCAGTGCCATTATTTTCTTCTAGTACCATTATCAATTGCACTTAATACACACCAGTTAATGAGATGTTAATAAAGTCTGTGAAATAATATTATCTTACTTTATTAAGGTAATTTGAATCCACACACTTCAATTCTTTCCTTCCACTGAACACATTTGAAATGTTCAAGGACATATTAAATATTTCTGAATAACTTGAGAACAGAAAATGATGCCAACATCAGGCCAGAAACTAGAAGAATTTTGTAGAAAACGTGGTTAAGATCAAACTAGATTTAGGGTCTCACCATATATAGTAATAAGAAAATATTATTTTATAAAACTTATACTTAGAGTTTGTGTTTATGTGAGCTGAATTGTGTCAAAAAGATATATTTAAATATTTTCCCCAGAATCTGTGCATGCAGCCCTACTTGGAACTAAGACCTTTGTAGATTCAATCACACTGAAGTCTGGATGAGAGTGGGTTTTCAACCAGTGATAGGTGCCTGTGGTAATGCAATATTCTAAAAGTATCTCACATGATATAGGAGTCTGTAACTTTTGCCGGACCTTATAGTCAAAGTTAATAATACACCTAAGGTTACTTAAGACTGCCAACCTACTGTGTACTCAAATCTGCCTTTAAGAAAACATAATCCACCTGACACCCTTGGATTTCTCATGTAATCAACTTTTACAACTCAAGCTAATTCACTCTGTGATCTTAAGTTATGTACTCGTCCATGCCCCTGACCCAAAGTAATAAATGTATGTCTTTTGTCAAAAGCAGAAAATACAAATGTTGAAAGTATATAGACTGATGACATGACCACTCCAAATCATGGTTGAGAGGAATATTTTTAATGTAGATCCAAGGGACAGTGTAGCCAGAGACATCTGGAAGAATCCAGTGCAGAGAGAGAAAGTAGTAGATTGAACATGGCCTGTAGACTGGTCTTGGCCATGAAAGGAGATGAGGTCAACATGGGTCTTGGTATGCTAATGGATACCACGGATAGCCATTTGTCCCCAGTTTCTTTTAGACCTGACAGAAAGCAACTTCCTAAAATCTACCATAAGGGTTAAAAGCAATCATTTGTGGATATTGGTTGGTAAGCAAGCAGTGATGTTTGTTGTTGCGGTCACCTGGGATCAGTTGGAGCCAGTGACTTAATCCCTTGTAAAACTCTGTTAAAGATTTTTGTCAAGTATCCTATTCCTTCCCCATGTGATGCTTTCTATGTTGTTCAATAGATACTAAGTGAAGTCTTTTGTTTGAGACAAACAGATACAGTCATACCACTCACAGACACACATTGGGATAGACACGCAAGGTCAAACAAATTCACCAAATAGCCTTCAGGCAGGCACAGATTTAGACTCTTGGAATAGACAGAGGACAGAAGACACAAGGAACAAGCAGAAAATTCAAATCTAAACATGATCTTGGTTAAATGGCTAAGGGCAATGCTTTTCTTTCTTTCCTTAATGTAACATATGCATTATTAGTAACTTAGACTTAATCACTAATGTGTTATAATTCATATAGGTGCTTTTATGAGAAATAGAAACTTTAGAGATTAATATAGCTACAAGCCAAGAAATGCCAAGAACTCTTGGCAGCTATCAGGAGTTAGTAGGGCAAGGAAATATTTTTGCTTGGTGTCATCAAGGAAGCATGATACCACAGAATCTTTTACTACGGACTGCCAGCCCTGGAGCTTTGCTTCTCAACCTGTGGGTCATGACCCCTTGGGGGGGTCACAAGTATCAGATCTCTTGCATTTAGATATTTACGTTACAGTTCACAACAGTAGCAAGATTACAGCTATGAAGTAGCAACAAAATTAATTTTATGATGGGGGGGCCACCACAACATGAGGAACTATATTAAAGAGTCGCAACATGAGGAAGGTTGAGAACCACCGCTCTAGAGCTATGAGAAGCGATCATTTAAAATCACCGGGTTGTGATAATTTTCAATGACAACTCTAAGAAACAAATACAAGTTTGATTAGAAAAGTCAGGAAGTGAGTTTGGGGAAGTATTGACTAACCTGCAGTTAGCAGTGCCCCAGATAATTACCAAGCTCGTGTGCTGTAGGACAAATCTGAACCCTATAAATGGCCAAAGGAAGTTGGATCTTGACCGCACACGGAACAGCTGTGTATGACCTGCAGTGTCAATGTGAAATGGAGCCATTATCCCAGCAGGTTCCCACTGAGCCTGAAGAGAGAGGGCTGGTGCAGGAAATTGTATCACATGAAGGAAAGCCTAGAAGTTCACTTCATTGCCTAAGTTTTCTCCTGACTTCACGATACAAATTAAACTGACAATGTTGTTAAAAAAATAAAATATAAAAATATGAAACATTTCTCTCTCCTTTGTCTGAAGCTAAATGATATATCTGGGAAGACTCATAAATCTGTTAAACCATATCTTAATTCCTGGAACAGGAAAAATGTAGACATTTAATTCATTAAAACTCACATTTTATTGGGCACTTACTATGTTGTATGCGAGGGAATCAGGCTTAGGACCTTCTCACCCTCTCAGCTTTCCCTTGTAGCCATTTCCAATCCTTCATGTCAGCCACCCATACCCAGAAACACTTTCTTCCAGGGATTCCCAGTGGCCACACTGGACTGTGACACAGGTGATGTTCATTATCCCTTCATTCCTCCATTTTAAATCTTTCTTCTCATTTGCAGTCTTACAGCCTCAAGCTCACAGGCGCCTCTGCTCACACCGAAAGACAAGCCTAGGGTGACAGTGCTTTCATCCAGATATATTGATCATTTGTCCTACTGCAGCCTAATTTTGGGAGCCCCCTCCTCCGCCATACCTTCATTCTCCTGACTCTTGGCTGTGGACTGGATTCTGGTAGCTTTGGGGCACAACTCTCTCAGCCTTTTTACCTGGTATGTCTCTATTTCTCCCTGCCACTTACCAACCTGCACAAGCATTCTACCAGGGACCCCAGGTCAACACACACACACACACACACACACACACACACACACACACACACACACAACCAAAGAATGGAATGAATGCTCATCCAACAAAGACAAGACCAGATATGGAAACCTAGAAACACCCCACCCCAGTCATCGTTACTCCAGTTCCTGGACTGCAATGTTAAAACATAAACATGAACAGCCAAGACAGTTTCCTTCACAAGAACTCAGTAACCCTTTACAGTGGATCCCGAGAAATGGAATACAACTGATGTATAAGACAAGGATTTCAAAAGAGCAATTGTGAATATGATCAAGGACCTTAGAGGAGATGACTAAATACCTTAATAAGGACCATGAAAACACAAACAGTTGAATGAAATAATGAAAACAGTCTATGTTAAAAAAAAAAAACTCATGAAACTAGAATTTAGCAAAGAAATAGAATCACTAGAGAACACCAAACTAAAATAGAACTAGAAATGAAAATTTTAGGTTGTCCAAAACTTCAGAGGTAAACCTTACCAACAGATCACAAGATATAGAAGATGGGAATCTCAGGTGCTGTGTTTAAGGTAGAAGCAAGGGATTCCTTAGTGGAAAAAAAAATCCAGGCAATATATAGGAACCAGGGATACCATGAAAAGACCAATTCTATGAATACTAGGAATAGAGGCAGGAAAAGAAAGCCATGTCAAAGGCACAGAAAATATTTTTAACAAATTCATGGGAGAAATTTTCCCTAATCTAAAAAGGAGGAGCCTACTGAGGTGCAAGAAACATATTGTCTTAGGTTCCTATTGCTGTGATAAAGCACCATGACCAAAGCAACTTGGTGAAGAAGAGGTTTATTGCCTTATGCTCCCACATCACTGTTTGTCAATAAAGAACGTCAGGACAAAACTCAAACAGGGCAGGAAGCTGGAGGCAGGAGCTGATGCAGAGGCCATGGAGGATGCTGCTTATTGGCTGCTCCGCATGGTTGCTCAGCCTGCTTTCTTTTCCTTTCTTTCCTTCTCTTAGTAATTTTTTCTATTTTTTCTCATAACCACCACTGCTCTCCCTTTCTCCCCCTTTCTTGTCCGCCCTCAGCCTCTCTCACACCCCATCCTCCCATCCGTTCCCTAGGGAGGGCAAGGAATCCCAAGATGAGTCAGTCAGGCCTACCCAGTTGAGGTAGGTTTGAGTCCTTCCCCCCAGTATCATGGCTGAGTATCAAGGTGTTCCTCTGTAGGGAATGGGCTCTGAGAAGTCAGTTCATACACCAGGAATAAACTCTGGTCCTACTGTAAGAGGCTCCATAAACTGCCCATGCCAGTCAACTGTCATCTACATTCTGAGGGTTTAGTTCCTTTCCATGAAGATTTCTCAGCTGTTATTCCAGAGTCAGTGAGCTCCCAATAGCTCAGGTCCGTCATCCCTATGGGTTTCCTCCTCATGATCCTGGTTCCTTTGCTCATATAATCTCTCCTTCCTTTCTTCAGCTGGACCAGGAGCTCAACCTGGTGCTTAGCTATGGATCTCTGCTTTTGCATTCATCAGTTGTTGGGTAAAGGTTCTATAATGACAAATAGGGTGGTGAGTCATTTCATTATAGGGGAAGTCATATTTAGCACCCTCTCCACTATTGCTTGGAATCCTAGCCTGGGACATCTTGTGGGTTTTTTTTTTTTTAAATTTTTTTATTTTTGGATGTTTCCCTAGCACCAGGCTTCTTTCTAAGCCCCCATTGCTTCCTCTCTCAAGATACCTATTTCTTTGTTCTCTCTCTCTCTGTTGCTCCTCCCACTCAACCATCTCATTTTCTCATGATCTCTTCCCACCTTCCCCTGTTCACTTTCCCATAAGATCCCAGTTTACTCAGGGGATCTTCCCTCTCAGCCTGCTTTCTTATAGAACCCAGCTCACCCAACCCAATGGTGGCCCCTTCCACAATGGACTGGATCCTCCCTCATCAATCGCTAATTAAAATAACACCCTACAGGCTTGTCTGCAGCCTGATCTCATGGAGACATTTTTCTGCATTGAGGCTCCCTCCTGTCTAATGACTCTAGCTTGAGTCAAGTTGGTATAAAATCAGCCAAGATCAATATAAGCACCAAATAGAAAAGACCAGAAGATAAACTTCCCACAACACATAGAAACCAAAACACTAAACATACAGAATGAAGAATATTGAAGGATATTAAAAGCTGCAAGAAAAAAAAAATCAAATAACATATAAAGGCAGGTCCATCAGGGTAACACCTGACTTCTCTGTGGAGACTCTGAAAGCCAGAAAGGACTGAGTGCATGTTTTTTCATCCATCCCAGAAGTAATGTACTACTATATATGCTAAATGCTACTGTACTTAGCAAAACTATAAATCATAGTAGGTGGAGAAAGAAAAACATTTCACAAGAAAACCCAATGTAAGCAGCATTATCTACTAGTCCAGTTTATGGAAGGCATTGAAATGAAAACTTCAGTCAGAACAGGTTGACCACACCCAAGATGGCACAAAGAATAAACTCCAGATCAGAAGAGGAGGGAACTAAAGACACACCCCCACCTCACACAGCAGAATCAATAAACACTACTCATTAATTTAGTACTCTAAATACCAACAATCTCAACTTCCCAATAAAAAGACACAAACTAACAGGTTTGATTAGAAACCTAGATCTATCTGTCGTATCCAAGAATCACACCTTAATATTAATAATCATTTCACAGTAAAAGGATGAAAAAGGTATTCCAAGCAAATGTAGTTAAAAAGCAAGCAGATGTAGCTGTTTTAAAATCTGACAAAATAGACTTCAAACCAAAACTAATCAGAAAAGATAGAGAAGCACACCACATACTCATTAAAGGGGAAAAGAAATCCACCAAGATGATTTTGTAATTCTAAATTTTGATGCACCAAACACAAGGGTACCCAAGTTAGTAAAAGATACACTACTACAGTTAAAACTATGTATTGACCCTTACACAGTAATAGTGGGTGACTTCAAAACCTCATTCTTGACAATAGACAGGCCACTCAAACAAAAACTAAACAGAGAAATGCTGGAGTTAAGCATCATACAAACATCATAAATCAGTGGACCTAAAATATTCACAGAACATTTCAACCAAACACAAAACAATATATTTTCTTCTCAGCATCTGATGAAACTTTCTTCAAAATTGAACACAAAGTTAAGTCTCAACAGATACAAGGAAATTGAAACAACACCCTGTGTTCTCTCTGACCACAACAGACTAAAACTGGCTTCAGCAACAGAAACAAAAGTTTACAAATTCATGGAAACTGAACTGCTTACTACTAAATAAAAAAATAGGTCAACAGAAATTAAAAAGGAAATTAAAACTGTTTAGAAAGGAATGCACAAACCTATGACACACAATGAAGGCAGTTTTAAGTGGCAAGTTCATAGCACTAAGTGACTCCATTAAAACAAAACAAAACAAAACACCCTAGAGAGATCACATACTAACAACTCTTGTTAGCACAAGAACAAGAAGTCACACTCAAAAGGAGCAGATGGATGGATTTCCAAAAGCCTTTTCTGCATCTACTGAGATGATCATGTGGCTTTTAGTCTTTTAGACCATTTATATGGTAGAGTGCATTTATCAATATAGGTATTTTGAACTATCCCAGCATCTCTGTGATGAAGCCCACTTGATCACAGTGGATAATATTTTTGATATGTTCTTGGATTCAGTTTGCTAGAATTTTATCGATAATTTTTACCCAAAGGATAGATTTCTTGAGATGTGCAACCTACTACCATTAAATCAAGATCAGATAAGTAATTTAAAGAGACTCATGACCCCCAAGTGAAATGGAAGCATAAATTCTCCCAAGCAAAAGAGGCTAGGGTCCTATGGTTTCAGTGCAGAAATATACCAGATTTTCTAAGAAGAATTAATGGCAATAGTCCTCAAATTATTTCACAAATTAGAAATTGATTTTTTTTACAAGTACACATAAAGCACGGAAAGACAATACAAAGAAAGAAAATTACAGATCAATCTTCTGTTATAAACAAAATATTAGCAAACTAAGTCCAAGAACATGTCAAAAAGATCATCCATCCAACGTGATCAAGGGAGCTTCATCACAGAGATGCAGGGACATGGATATCAATAAATGCAACCTGCCACAAAACAGTCTAAAAGACAAAAGTCACATGATCATCTCAGTAGATGCAGTAAAGGCCTTTGACAGAATTCAACATCCCTTCATGTTTAAGTCCTGAAGAGAATGAGGGTACAAGGCACACACTTCAACATAATAAAGGCAGTTTGCAGCAAGCCCACAGCTAACATCAACCCGAATGGAGAGAAACACAAAGCAATCCCACTAAAATCAGGACTAAGACAAGAATACCGACTCTCCATACTTACTCAATATGGTTCTTACTTAGGTAGAGCAAAAGGTTAGCTAAAAGGGATCAAGGGATACAGAAAGGAAAGGAAGACTCAAAGTATCTCTACTTGCAAAAGATACAATTTTATACATAAACGACCCTAAGAACTACACCTGGAAAATTCTACAGCTGATAAATACATTCACAAGGTAGCAGTATACAAAATTAACACACAAAATCAGTAGCCCTCCTATATACAAATAACAAACACACTGAGAAAGAAATCATGGAAACAATAGCTTTCACAGTATCTGTGAGTTATTGGCTAAAGGGGCACCAGGAAAACATCCCCAAATTTCAAGCTCTTGGTTGCTCTCTACAAATTGATTGTGAGGCTCTCTTGCTCAAAACAACACTTACATATTTCATCAAATATGTATAATTCAATATGGTACTTCTACTGACTGGCACTGGTGGTACTGGAAGGTACTCAACATGCTACCAGAGGGGAAAGGTAAACATCAAACCAGCTAAAATCTCTTTATAGTCATCTCCCTGCAAGACAAGCTGGTGCAATAGTGGTACAAACGTTATAGAAGTAATAAACCACTTTCTGATTGAATTTAAAGCCCACTCCATAAAACAAAACCCCATGTGTGACACTGCTTGAATAGCCCTGGACCTGAGACCCAATGGGCCATGTAGACCTAGGGGAAAACAAAATAGTATTGTTTTGCTAAAGGAACATGACAATAAAATGTCTCCTAATACATTCAACTATACCAATAGATCTGTGCCTCACTCAGCCATTATCAGAAATGCTTCTTGCAGTAGATGGGAACTAACACAGAGTTCCACAGATGGACAATATTCAGAGAGTTTGAGATTTTAGAACACTGTCCTAAATGGAATGTCGTCAACAAACCTTCCCTTCAGAGCTGAGGAAGCTATGCAGAAAAGGGAGCAGAAAGATTGTAAAAGCCAGAGAGGATGGATGACTCCAAGGAAAGTGTCTTCCAGGCACAATGGTACTGACACACATATGAATTCACAGACTGTGGCAGCATGGACAGGGCCTGCACAGATCCAAGACAAATGGGTTCACAGACCCCCCACCCTAACGAAGAATCTATTTGCTCTTAACACCCGCTTAGAAAGGGAAAAATTAGTTTTCTTCAATGGACTGTAACTGGGTGTATTAACCACACTTCAGGGCAGGGTTCATGCCCTGGATTAGATGATCAGAACAAAATTAATTCAACTGTATTTTTGTAGACTTCAGGTCTAAAATTGCTTTGTTTAGGCATTTTTTGTCTTACTGTTATTCTGTTTATATATTTTTGTTTCTGTGTGTGTGTGTGTGTGTGTGTGTGTGTGTGTGTGTGTGTGTGTATTTTAGTGTCTTGGGTTCTTTGTTTGTTTATTTAGTGTTTTTAAAAGTGGGATAGAAAGAAAGGGTGTAGAGTTGTGGGGGAGGGGAGGTGGGAAGAATCTGGGAGGAGCTGGGTGAGGGGGAAAGCATGATCAGAATATACTATATACATTTGGGGGGGTAAGAAGTAGTTTTAAAAAGTACATGAGGAGGGAAGCTCAGTAGTTTAGAGCACTTGCTGCTCTGTAGATGACCTGTACTCAGTTCCTTGATCCCACAGAGTGGCTCATAAGCACCCATAACTCTAGTTGCAGGGAATCCAATACCTTCTTCTGACCTCTGTGGGCACCAAGCATTCACGTGGTGTTTATACATGCAGGCAACATACTCGTACACAAAGAATAAAAGAAACAAGATCTACAAGGATAAAGGTCTGTTTGCTAAACAGGGATGAATCACTAAGCCTGGGGAAATTTTTAATAAATATTTGAATAATTAAAAAAGGAAGCCAGAGCTTATAACTTCTAATTTGAAGGTTATAACTTACTCAAGGAACATAAAAAGAGAAATTGGAGACTTACCAATTCTTTTTAATACTTCAATACAAGATTAGCAAGGATACTCAATTTATGAAAATAGAACATTCTGAGGGTGGGAAATATTGCCATAAGAACAAAAATAGAATCCTTAAAATTTTAAATAAAAGCTTGCAAAGAGAAAAATTGAATCCTGAAGTAAATTGAATTGGTAAATTAGAGGATGAGGTTGAAAAATTGTCCCAGAACACAGAAATATATATGCCCACATGATCATATGTATGTGAAAGAAAGACACAAGGAGAATAAATTCAACAGATCTACACCAGTTTAATAAAAAGATCCAAAAGGAGAGAGCAGCCACAGAGAAGGTAATGATAAAAAGAAAACAGGGGAAAAGGTTCTAAGCTTCAAGAACTCTGATACCTACTAGCTATCAAGTAAAATTAGGGTAGACTCCCACACTAAGCTCAGTGCACTTTTCTTTCTGCACTCAGGCAAAGCCAAGAAGTAAACAAAACATCATCTAGGAAGGGGAGCATATAAGTGTTTCAGCCCACTGCCTTTTTTATCACATGAAGTGCTAGAAAATAAAGCGAATAGAGAGAAAAAAATTGAGAGGAAAAAAATGTTACCCAAGAATTTATTTGGGACATGGAGATGTAGCTCAGTTGATAGGTTACTAGCCTGTCATGCAAGAATGCCTGGAGTTCAATGCCCAGCACCACACTGGGTAGAGTGGCACAACCCTGAAATCCTAGTACTTGGGGGTAGAAATTTAGCTAGTGAACCTGAGGCCAGCTGTAAATAGTAATTAATCACTGATAATTGATTAGTAGGTTAATATTTATTTTAAAAAGTTAATAGCGACTTAAAAATAGAAAGAATAGGCAAGAAGACTAGGGCAATCCACTCAACAGAACAGAACGGGCCTTCCTTCCAAGTGAAGGGGAAGCAGGGAGAGCTTTCGAACATGCATCCCGATTTTAAGCTGCCTCCAGCCAATGCTGCAATGGTCATAGGTGAATCCCATATCTACCCTGGCCAAGAGGCAACACCTCTAGGTCAAGGTGTTGCACTTGCTCTCCACTACAGCCAGCCTAGAATAAAGGAGGTATCTATCCTCAGAAACTCAAGAACCTATAAAAATGTTCTTTTCCAGGAAAAAACTCCCCCTAGAAGCCTGATAATAGCCAAAAAGTAAAACCAACCAACCAACCAAAAAAAACATCAATAGTCAATCAATCTTCAAAGGCTGAACCTATAACAGTATTACTTCTCAGATGATTTCTACTAAATTGTATTATAAAACTCAGCAAATGTTCAGCTACCATAAATGAACTCTATATATCAGAAATAAAAGTCTCTACAAAAAGATGAAGCAAAGATACACTCCGGAGACAATTTGAAGAAAAGCTAGATGGTAAAAAAAAAAAAAAAAAAAAAAAAAAAAAAAAAAAAAAAAAAAAAAAAAAAAAAAAAAAACCCAAAAAAATCAAAAAAAAAAAAAAAAACAGAATAAGAAAGAGAAGAAAAAAGTTTCAACCTAATTGATAATCAGAAAATAGAAAATTAAAGATATGTCAATTGCATCTGTCAGTCTAAGTGTTGAAGATCAGTATTGTGACATTACCAAGGTATTAGTGGTCAAGGAGGCAGAAACTCAGCCTATTGGTAGGACTGTAGATTAGTATTAATACTATGAAGAAATCAGCAATAATGGACCAAGTTAAGGACTTCTGCTTCTTTCTACCTGAAAGGCATTTGCACATGTGGATAGCATTGGTTGCAATATCAAAAAGTTAGAAACAATTTGTATTTCATTAGAAGTCAAAGAAACAGTGGTAAAGCACACAAATGAATGATGTGTGTGTGTGTATGTGCAAGCGCATGCGTGCATGTATTACAATTAGTAAATACCACTTGTGATTCAGGCTTAATAAGAGGTCATCAGATTCTCTGATGGTATGTATACCATATGTCCACATACAGTTTTCTAGCTCTTGATCATGCAGGCATTTATACAAACTGCATGGATCTATATAACCAGGAAATAACAATGAAAGTGAAAGTTTAAATAGAGATGTATGGAATTCATAATAGCCATTGTTTCAGGGAGGATGTGATGGGGAGCTTTGGAATGTGTATTGTAAAATGGTACTTCATCCTCATAACATTTTGCCCCCTTTATTAAAATTTAAATCACACAGAAGCTAACATTCATTAATTCTTAAGGGTGAGCATCTGGGTGTTTATTTTGTTTGTGTATTTTGTTTAAAACCTTTCCTACATATCCCAAAGTAGAATAAATATCTAGGCTTATGTTCTTATAGCAAGGGCTTTTCTGGAAGACTGACTAATGAGTTTCTGGAGGGAAGGCAAGAAGTCCATAAAGCTTCTGAAATGCTCTTTGTAACTGGCTGTACCTGTTTTGCTTGGGGAGTGGATATGACTCTATCCCTTTAAGAAGTACTTAGCAGGGGTTTTTGATTTGCCCAGTAGTTGACAGGTACTATTGGTAGTTAGTGGCTGGGCCCAGAGATTCTGAAGACACTTTAAATTGTACTCCCAGCTCCACACAATAAAGAGTTGACCAACTCCAAATGCCAATTACAAGCTAGGAATTGCATTCTATAGGGATTAATGTAAAAACTCACCAGTTGTTGCTTAAACACATAGACATGCTCTTTTCTTTATGGAATAGGAAGTCGGGGAGGTTGCTGGCACTGGTTCAGTGTCTCAAGGCTGTCAGGATCCAGTTCCCCATGTTCCCACTTGACTTTCTCTAGGTCTCATAATGGATGCTGAAGTGTCCAGTGTTCAAACAAATCAAAAGAAAAACTGCAAGAAGAAAGAGTCATTCTGTGTCTCCAGAAGATTTTTCTAGAAACTCTCAGTAGACTTACTCAGGTATTCCTGAACCACAAAGCCTCCCTTGCCTGTTGCAAGAATTTTGTTTTGGGCTTTGTAATTTGATACTAGAGAATAGTGAAGGTTTTGGAGTGAGTGTTGAGTGAATCAACTCACACCACTCACTGCAAAAGTGAACAGGTTAAATTTTTATATGAAAGTTTTTTAAAAAGTGGGTGTATCAAGGGTCACATAGGAAAACAACACTTTGTTTATAAGCGAAACAGGGTTTTAATGCAGGAAATTGATTTTATGTGGCAGATGACTAGAGAAACTAAATAGAACCGAGGGAGGCAGCCTAGGTACTGCAGCCTCTTTAAGAGTCTATCTTGCTACACAGACAAAGGGAGAAGGTAGAGTTATTAGGGTCACTTGGAGCCAGGACAGGGAGAGAGAGCATCAGGAGCTGGAGCCAAGGGGAGCTGCAGCAGAAATGGGGGAGGGGACAGAAGGCTGGCTTCTCCTTTTCTTCATGGGTTTCTTTCACAGCTAAACTCAACTAAAAGCTAGCTGATTCCATCTGTAGGGTCTCTCTATTGCATGAATTCTATTTAGTATTATAATAAAACTTTACTGGGGAAAAGCTGAAATATCAGAGAGACAGGGAACAAACCACAGCCTCTTCTCACCCAGCCATCTCAAGCGGAATGGTGTAGGGCCTAGCTCCAGGAGTCCTTAGACCACTCCCTGACCTTTCTGGCTGGGCTCTGTGGGTGGCTCAGTCCTCTGTTATTTCAGACTATTTTTATTAAACATGCAACATATTACCACATCCTTCTCAGTTGTAAAACTGACTAGAGGGGGGCAAGGAATTAGCCGGAGGGAGAGCAGGCCCAGGAGCATGGTCACTGGGTCAGAAACAAAGCATGTTTCTATGTAAGACTGGGAAGGCATGGACAAAGAAAGTAAACTACGAGCAATAAAATCAATACCAGGTGACAGCGTGGAACTCAAGGTGGAGAACATTAAACAAGATGAAAGGTTTTCATTTGCCGCCTCCTACCCTCCCTCCCTCCTCCCTCCCTCCTCTCTTTTTTTTCTTACAGATAACAGGTGCAATTCACAATGGAGAATTCAGTTTTTTAAACTATAATGAGAAATAAAGTATCAATAGAGGTAACTTCAGTCCCTTTGATAGCTCAAGCCAATCAGAGTAAATACGGACATGCAGCAATAGTTCATATTAAGATACAGGACAGCAGTCAATTCTAGAATCGGAGTTGCCCACAACTGTGAGTGCTTCTGTTAGCCCACAGGAAAAATGGAAGTGGATGGGGTCTATTATGGTTTTCATTCAAGAGGCCATAAAAAGCCAATACAGCTTTAAGAAGACAAGAGAGAAGAATCAATAAAAATAAAAACAGAAATCAATATGTTTAAAAGAAGAGGGGAACTGATAAATTTACCAAGGTTCCATTTCCAAAAGATCAATAAAAGACAAAAATTATAGGAAAATATGAAAATGAAAAAAACAAAAAGGCCAGCAAGATGGCTTAGTGGATCAAAGCACTTGCTGTCAAGCCTGATGACCTAGTCCCATTGTGGAAGGAGAGAACTAATTCTTGTAAGTTGTTTTGTAGCTTCCATACATGCACACATGCATATAAACAACACACACACACTGATAACAGATTTGAAAATGAAGCAACAGACAGTTTGCAAAATTGAGGGGGGGGACTCTAAATATAGTAAACAAATGCTGATTAAGAGACAGCTAAAAGCACGTCACCGCCAAGTTTGACAGCCTGACTTCGATCCCTGGATTAACACGGTAGAAAAGAGAAAATCGGCTCTTGCAAATTTTGCTCTGACCTTCATACTTCTGCTGTGGCGTTTGAGCTCATCACCATAAATAAAATTCCATTTTTCTTCTTCTTTTTTTTTAACAAGAGAACTAAATGGTTATATGGCCACAGTCAAATCTACTGTGAGATCCATGCTATATGTGACTTAAATCACTTGGAAATATCCATTATGAGGACAATTTTTTTTGTAGTGATAGAGAAAAATTATAAAATTGGAAGAGACCTTATTACAATTCATGAGGTCTGGAAATTACACTGTGTCATGGAATCAATATTAATAACATATGAATCATTTCTCCTATATGGCATACCTCTTATCTATCAGTAAATTTAATTTACCAGTCTCTTTTCCCCATTATAATTTATACTTCCTGAGGGCAAGGACTTCTCTCTTGATTTCACAACTCCAATATATGGCTAAAGATATATCCTGACTACCCAAGGGATAGGCATTGAAAAAAGACCCCCTCCATCTTCCTGTACTTTCTCCCACCTTTCCTTAACATTTTCCTATAGAAGAGTCAGAAACAAGATTCCTACAGCTTAGAATGGAGAGCACCATATTGTCATTCTTTATGTCCTATCTGCAAACTGTTTCTCTATAGATACTGTAGTCCTGTTAAGGACACATGAGTGGCAGGCTCCACTGTAGTGTCCACAGAGGGATCCTCAGCAAGCCATGCTGCTTATCAAGAGCTGCCCCAAGCTGGGGACTCACAGAATGGCCCAGCAGGCTCTGGCTGTTGCTAGGAAACCGTGGTTCCCATGTGGAAATCAGCCCTACACAGGTTGTCCCTGATAACTTAGAGGAAATGAGGAGTTGTCAGAAATGGTAGAGGAAAAACAAAAGCTAAAATGCCATACATCTATGGGGAGACAAAAACATTGACATCATCAACAAAAGCCACGTTTGTGCTTAACACTTCTGATGTAAAAATCAACGAAAATCAGGCCAAGAAGACCCCCATTTGTAGAGTTTTGGAACTTGAGCCATGGAAGGCTTTGGGAAGTTCTCATGCTCTGGACCCCAGTCCAGACTTTGGATGTCTTTGACTTCCTAGCCAATTGACTTTTGCAAGTTGATGTATGCTCTGGTCCCCAGCACACCTTTGACTCATTGGAATTCAGTGTGGGCCAGGCACATAGAGAAAGCAGAACATGGAAACCACAGTGGATTTCAGACTTGACTGTGTACCAAAATTAACTGGAGGGTATCTGAAATGCATATTGGAGCACTTTATCCTCAGATGTTCTGATTCATGAGGTGTGGGTGGAGAGTGAAAGTGTATATCCCTCATTAGATTTTCAGGTAACTGCATATTGCTGTCCAGTGAAGACACTTTAGGAGACTGCCCAGACTATTAGGACTTACAAGGTACTGCCAGATCACATAACCGGTAAAGAACCGAGTACAAGGGATGGTAGTGGATCTCTTAGGTCACTTAGTCATTGGTAGTGGGCTCAGACCCAGGCTCCCTGAATTGAATACCAGCACCTTTTCCACTACAAAATGCTCTCCAAGCAATGCCTTTTTAAAAATCCTCCAAGATAGTCCAGATGGCTGCCAGCAAGGGTGGTCTTACCCAGCGAACGCCAAGTTGCTAAATCCAACCCTGATAGCGACAGCTTGGAAAATGAAGCCAGAGACAGTTTGCAAAAGCCTTTGTTTCTTCCCAGCGTTGTCTCTCATATTTCTAAATACTGTAGATGGAAAAGGAAGCATGTTGAGGATGAGCAGACACAGTAAGTAAAGCAGGGCTCTGCCACATTTTCAAAGAGGCATGCCTCCAATTCTGTGCTGCAAGCACGGACTGCTGGCAGGAAGCCCCATCTGCTTTGGATTCAAACCATGAAGCAGTCCCCTCTTGTCCACCCCCTGACTTCCAGCCTTGTGTGTGCTGAGATGGCCTCAGAGATATATTTAAAATGTAAAATATATGCATGCCTACCACTTTTGCTAGAATATGGGTTTTATTAGCCATTCTGGATCATTGTAAGCTTCAGGACACAGCTCTTCCTATTCAAAGGCCCAGCATGGCAGTACATGCCAATTCTAGTACATGGGAAGCTGGGGCAGGAGAATGGAGAGCTGCAGACCAGCCTGGGCTACGTAGTGAGTTGACAGATAGTCTAGGTTACATAGTATGCTCTAGGCCATATAGAGTTGTCCTGGGATTAGCTAGTCTCCTGTTTGGCCCTGTCAAGACTGTCTACTGTTCTGCCCTCCTTGATGAAATTCTCCTTATTTATCTCTGGCAACCTTAGCTAAGCTATGAGATGAGAGATCTGAGCGCTTATTTGCCATAAGCCTTTTATTTTTTAATAAAAGATGTTTCAAGATTAGAGAAACTTCTGATGCTTGATGAAAAAAAAATTCTAATGAGGAAGTGTGGGTGTAATGGGGGTGGGGGAAAGAATCACCAATGTTTAGGATCTTTCTTGGGAGTCTCAATGTTGAACCTCCCAGGTGGCCACTCTTGGTCTCCTGCTAGAGCTCTGTGCACTGTTAACACTGAAAGGTTGGGGTTTTGCAAATCCACTTATATCTGCAATGATCTCTTCTCACAAGGGCTTTGTGTCCACTAGATGGCATTCAGATAGAGCTGGTGGACCAGTTCACTCTATAAGTAAACAATGCTGAGGAAAATGAACTAAGATGGGGGAGGGTCTCCTTCCTCTCTGGGTTCCAGATTTGTTTATATACTTGAAGAATGAACTCTCTCTCTCTCTCTCTCTCTCTCTCTCTCTCTGTGTGTGTGTGTGTGTGTGTGTTTGTGTGTGTGTGTGTGTGTGTGTGTGTGTGTGAGAGAGAGAGAGAGAGAGAGAGAAAGAGAGTGAGAGAGAGAGACTACTGTTGATTCAGTGCAGAAATATGTGACATTTTACTTCAGTATGCCACTTTGAAGTTCCCAGTGTATGTGCTTCACATTATCCTCTTTAAGCTCATTTCTTGGATTTGTAGAAATTTTCATTTCCATTCACTTATGGTACAACAGAGTTTTAAATATATCAGCTAGAAAGCGGCTAAGTTAGAATTCGAAAGTAAGTCTTGATTTTTGGATTCCAAGAACATGTCATCCAAACCAGTAAACCAGGGAGGTATCATAGAGGAAAAGAAGGTGGCTTATTGGATGGGCAGAGAGGCTTTTGGATGACCAACTGGACCTACAAAACTCAGTCTGGCCAGACTATGAAAGTACAAGAAGGGAATACAGTGATGGCAGCCTTCCCTCTGTTGATATCAGTGGGTGTTCTCTGTACTTCCCATCCAGTGCTCTTGTTAGCTACTGTGGGGGGGGGGAGAGAGAGAGAGAGAGAGAGAGAGAGAGAGAGAGAGAGAGAGAGAGAGAGAGAGAGAGAGAGAGAGAGGAGAGGGAGAGGGAGAGGGAGAGGGAGAGGGAGAGGGAGAGGGAGAGGGAGAGGGAGAGGGAGAGGGAGAGGGAGAGGTTATTAAAATACAGCAGAGGACTTTCCTAGGAATCTTTGAGATTCTACTCATGTAGTCAAGACAGCTCCTGAGAAGGTGTGAGGTGGCTTTTGAACTACATCCCTGCTGAGAATGCACAAATGACTGTGGGCACATGGAAGGGTTTGTGCTGAGCAAGATCTCCCTGGAATTATCTATATGCTGTCTGCTCATGCAGAGTTCAATACAAGTGTTATACGGTTGTGTATTTCATTAATATTGTCTTGTCCTAGCATGCCTGGCCTATATTTCAGATGTTGCCAAGGATGCTAAACGCAGGAACGTTAAACAGCAATGCTCCATGCATTAGTTACTTAAGAAATTAATATGGCCAAATCTTTAACCAAAGGGCTTAAGAGGAGGGAATTTTAGAAGATGGGTAACCAAGCACAAAGATACTGGATAGGAAGGAACTCATCCTATGGGGAAGAATGAGATCTATTGTTTTATCAAAGTAAGTATCTGTAAATAGGAAAAGTAAGGTTAGGACAGGTAGCTTGAGACTGGTCTGTAAGGGTCTGTGTGTCATGCTACCTTAGTTATGGGCATCTGGACATCATCAAAGACTGTTTTTTCCATTCCAGGAAGATTATTCTAGAACGTTCATGATGGTTTAGAGAGGCTAGTGGGGAAAGGATATAATACTGAAATGATTTTTTGTTTAAAATTGAAAACTGAATTTATTACTACTGTGTGTTGTATGATGTGTGTATATGGGTGGGGACACATGCCAAAGCACGCATGTGGATATCAGAGGGCAGCTGTGACAGTGAGTCATCTCCTTCCATGATGGGATCTTAAGATGGAACTTAGGTTGTTAGGCTTTCAAACCAAGACCCTTTACCTGTTCAGCCATATTGCTGGCCCAATGTTTTCCTTCCAAAATGTGGTGTGTGTGTGTGTGTGTGTGTGTGTGTGTGTGTGTGTGTGTGTGTGTGTGTGTGTGAAAGAGAGTGCGCACTGGGTGCATGTAGAAGTCAGAGGACAATCTTGGGTGTTGGTCCTCGGCTGTCCTCATCTCTTATTTGCATAGGGTTTCTTGTTGGCCTGGTACTTTGCCACGTAAACCTAGTCAGCTTCCCCTCAAGCTTCAGATGGATACCCAGCGGTCTCTGCCTCCTGCTTGACCATCCTTGTGATTGTAGACATGCACCAGTGCTTGTGGCTTTCTATGTGGGTTCTGAGGACCTGAACTCAAGTCTTCATAGTTGTAAAGCAGATGCTTTGTGGACTGAGCCATCTCCCCAGCCCTAGAATGATTTTTATATGAAGTATAGTGGGATGACCTTGTGTGGAAAGAGAGAGAAAAAGATGTATATGGAAGATCCTGCCAGGAATCTCTTTTCTTTGCAAGTGAAAACCCATCTTTTTTGAGCATATTGTTCCCACTGGTCCTGTGGGTACAAAGTGAGTTTTCCTACCCTCCTCCTCCCAGCACATTCTTCCTGCTTGTTTTTGCAATGTGGTCCCCTGTTGTCTTAGTAGAGCAATAGAGCCCTGCTCATTAAAACTGCAGCACATTAGAAGTGTCATTCATTGTAAGCAACTGATTTTTTATAGTGTTTCAAACCTGCCAAGTTGACAAATTAGGCACTGTACTATTTTCTACAATCTGGAGTCTCAGATTTGGGGGATTAAAAAAAAAAAGCAAATCCTGTGGCAAATGGCAGCACCTGCTGGCAAATATGGTATGACACGCTAGCACTATGGTGTAGATGATGCAATGACCCCGAGAAAGATGAACAGAAAGAACAAAGCTGCAGAGGCTTGGAAAGGACACTGAAGGTGGGGAGGAAGTTAAGTCTTTGGAGGGAACAATAGGAGAACAGTGATGACAGGAAAACCCTAAACTTGGCCAAATCATTTCATGGACGTTTTTAATAGATGTCTATTACAGCACTAGGTGTTTTTGCACAATATAAAGGTGAAATAATATCAGGTGGGGGTGTTTGACAGCATGAATTATTTAGGATGACACACTATAAAGATCTCCTTGCAACACAGTTCTTTTAGGATAACATTATAATCAGTTTTTCAAGTCTGAAAACCCTCCAGAAACCTTCATTGGCAATAATTTTTAATTTAATGTGTGCGAAAATGACTTTTAAAAATGTTTTTCATGAGAAAACCTATTTAAAATATCTTACTAGGAATTGGTGTAAGGAGAGGGTCACAAATTCACCCTACAGTCTTGTTACTGGAATTTGTAAATCCTATGAAGTCAGGTTTCCAGTTTATGATTTAAGGAAGATGGCCGAAGTCTTTATAAGATCTAGTCATAGATTTTTTAAAAAATTCTGTCTGTCTGTCTCTCTCTCTGTGTCTCTGTCTCTTTCTCTCCTGTGCCCTACTTCATGTGGGTGCTAGAGATTTGAACTTGGGTCCTCACACACAACAAGTGCTTTTACCTGTGGAACCATCTCTCCAGCCTCTATCCACAGATTTGTAAAAAAGACTCTTGTACGTAAAACCTACAAAATGTATTTGTTTTTATTTCATCATTTTTCCCTCTCAGGGAGGATTTAAGACATGGTCAGCAAAGCATAAACAGCTAACACCCACAGTGCTTTAGACTAGCCATGGGAAAGGGTGAAAGCGAGACATGAGATAAGAGGGAATACTTTTAGGGAGAGGGGAGTAGGTATAAACAGTTAATAATGAAGGATGATCAGAAATGTAGTGTGTTAAGGATCACAGTTTCTGGTGCAAACTGGATCAAAATCCTGGTTCTGTAGCTCTCCAGCTTGGTAACCTTGGGAAAATGACATCAAATCTCAGTGTTTGATCTTTAAAAGAGGAATAATAATAGCACCTGCCTCATTGGTTGCTGTGGGTTTAAAAATAAGCTAAAATACGAAAGCAGTCTATAGAGCCTGGCATATAGTAAGTACTATATGTGTCAGCTACTATTATTATAGCAGGTGGTAAATGAGTAGCATTTCTCACAGCTCTGCAAGAGCAGCTATAAATTCTCTCTGGAAATAGTGACATAAATGAACTTTCTTTCCTTCCCTCTTTCTGCTGGAGGTTGAACCCAGAGCATTGTGCATGTTGAACTACACTTCTGAAACACTATTTAGAAGGAAAGAACACAGGTGGACAAACTGGAAGTATTCCCAGGAAGTTGTTGGTGCTCATATAAACAGTTGTTGTTGTCTTTTTTATAGAGGATTTGTATCAGAGAAGAGAACAGCCTGAAGAAGAATTCAGAGACAGAAATAAATATATGAAGGTTTTTCCAGGGACAGGGAGAAAGGCTAGGGTGGTATGATGGTTAATTTTGGTTGTCAACTTGATGGGATTTAAAATCACCATAGAAACAAACCTCTGGCCATATATATAAAGTTTCCAGATTAGGTTAATTGAAATATGAAGATCTACCCTGAATGTGGATGGTCCCATTCCATAGCTGGGGTCCTGGACCAGATAAGAAGGAAATGGTCTGGACATCAACATTCATTGCTCCTTCCTTCCTAATTGGACTCAAGGACCAGCTCCCTCAAACATCTGCCTCCATGACCTTTCTGCCACTATGGACTTTAAATCTTTAAAATATAAACCATAATAAAATGTTCTCCCTTAACTTTCTTTTTACCAAGATTTTGACCCAGCCATTTTATAAAGAAACTATTGAGTTGTATCAGCATCACCATATTAGGGTATAACTAAAACCAAGGCAGTGAAAGGATTTTTGTGCTAGGCAAAGAAGGAAGGCAAAGTGTTACTTTAAAGACTTAGGGACTACAGTTAGACTCAAATGGGATACTGTGGTATATGAGGAAAATTAACCTGGGGAGAGTGCAAGTCTGGAACATTGGCTAGGGGTTAGTCAGGACGAGAAATGCAGAGGGTCTAAACACAAAGGGAAGAACTGTGAATAACAATGGGATGGACCATAAATAAGACCTGGCAGCATTAAATGCAAAGGCCAACGGAAGGGGCAGTTTGAAGAAGAAGATGTTGAAATAATTGAGATTATTAAGTAAATGAATCAGATGTGTCAGGGGATGCCACAGTTGTATTTGCTACAAGTTAAGGTTAAGGTGATGGAAAACATTGTATTCAATGTCTGGGGCCAATTTCTATCAAGGAGTCCATATAGGTGTCTTCAGCATTTCTAAGTAGAGGTGTTACTTAATTAAAGGGTAGTACTCTAGTCAACAATCCCAATAATTTTTAAATCAATATTTCACTTTTTAGTATGTTTAATGTCATTACAGATCTGATGATATCGCCCCTTTCAGACTGAGTCTGCTTAGCATTTATCCAAGCTCCTTAAAAGCACTAAAGCAATGTGCAGTTTTCTTCATGATTAGCCCATCCATCCTGGCTAATCCACAGTGAGCCCATTTGTGCTGATTTTCTGCCTCAGGACCGAAATGTCTCACCTTCCAATTTAGCATTAATATTAACGATGACTGATAGAGCAGAAAAATCAGATCAGCATGAGGAGACATGGATTTGCTCTCCAATGAGTTGCCCAAGTGCAAAGTTTATCCAAAAGCAAAGATCTGGGGCTGTTTCTGTCCTTCAGGTGACGTCTTATTCATGATGAGAACCACTTCAAGTCTCAATCTGACACCATTAAAGATGGTCTGCTTTTTGCAACCTCGTTTAGCAGCACACTAAACAGTGGTTCATTAAGCTGCAAGCAGCCATATAGTGGCACCAGAGACTTCTAAGGGTTCTGGGCTTCACTGTTTCACTTCTGAGTTGGAGGCCATTTAGACCTCCGTAAAAGGAACAGAGAACTCTGAGTGCAATGAAATTGAACATGGCCAGATTTGTTCTAACATTAAATTAAGACTGTATGTTCTCAGATCCAAGAATAGTAACATCGGTACACATAAAGCAAGATGGGGCATATTGTGAAAGGGATCGTTTGTTTTCCCATTTTAAGGCCTGAGTGGCCAGATATAATCAAAAGTACGAAGGAAAGGAGAAATAAATATTCCAATCTGTAGCTTGGTCCTACTGCCAGATTGTGTTTAAACGCATTTCTGTATGTTTCAGATCCTTGTCCATTTATTTTTAATTCATGGCATTATACATGGGTCCGAGATTATCTTCAGGTTATGGAAAGTCTCCCGTGTACAATCTGTTCGCTCCTTCCCTTGCCATTTATAAGTCAGCAATGCCCCCAGTGGCAGTGAGCACAAATAGCTTTGAGTCATGCTTTCCATTTTTATAACTTTTCTTGTTTTATGGCCTAATTTTAGGCCTGACTTATTTTTTTCCTATCTAAGTGCTATATTAATAAAATTCACAATGCCTTGACGGTGGCAGAGTCGAATATTCATCGGATGACTGTTTCATAATCATAGGAGGCAGGAAGGAGTTCAGGAGAAAGCTCTTCTACAGCGTCAGTGATACAGTTGTACCAGCAGCCTGAGCATCGGGAGGGTAAATTCAGGCCCTAAGCCTGTGTGACTGCACACAGTTCTTAAGCTACCTGCTAACTGACAGTGTATGGCCTTCATAGAATGAAAACATGGCATTTAAGAAGTCCCTACCAGAATACTCAGAATATTCACAGACATACCATCCCCCCACCCCCGGCTCCAAAATTCATTGTTGAAGAAATAAATAACCCCTGAAGGGAAATTTCAGAAGATGAGGATAAATACAACAGAATTTCTCAAGTGTCATGGGGATAACATAACAGCCTTATAGTGTTGCTGGTGACGTATTATAGTATTGTTGTGGTCTTCTCTTTCTGTACACGTGTTTCAATGGTGAGATTTATGTTGAAAGGGGACTTGAAAACCTTCTAAAATGTTGTATTCGCTAAGCATGGCTTTGAAGGCTTTGTTCTCAGCTTTTAATAATACACATCAAGAGCTAAAATGGGCTCTCTACAGCACACCTCGGCCTCCTTTAAATGATCAGCAAACAAACGAAGAACAAATGTAAAGGCAGACATTTAAAAGAGGAGCCTCAACTGCTGTCTCCCAAGAGCTCCTTCTCGTGGTCTTTCCAGGCCAAGTGTGAATAAGAGCATCTCTAACCATGGCAAAGACAGACAGTGGGGGCCAAGGGAGATGGTTTGTCAGGTGAAGATGCTCGCCACTAAGCCTAATGACCTGCATCCCATCCCCAGGACCCAAATAGGAGAAGAGAACTGGTGCCCACAAATGGTCCTCTGACCGCTGTAGCCCATGCACATGCCACCCCACCCCCGCAGAATAAATGCATATTTTTTTTAAAAATAAAGACACTGAACCAATTTTTATTTTAGGCTTAATTTTCTTCATGAAGCAGTGAAGTAACAATCCTGGGAAGATAGTAAGATTCCTGCTGAGAGTACTAGAGGATAGTGTTTGCCCTTCCTATCAACTACCTGTAACTGGAGCACTCAGAGCAGGAAGGACAGGCTCAGAATTAACGAGCAAACTCGTCAACACGCAAATCAGGTAGAAATGAAAGCCCACAGGCTCCTTTCAACCAAATGTTCTCTGAATTTAATGTTGTCCGTGGATATTGAGCAGGGTGCCTCCTAGAGAGAGATTATTTATTTAAATGGCTTCAAAGCCAGCTGGGGCACGCAAAATGTTATACATTGAACCTTCAGCCTCCACCAATTTTTAAAGCTTTGGCATAGTTTCCCCCGCTTTGAACACTATTTTTTTAGTTCATATTGGCTCCCAAAGAGAGGTTTCCATCCCATAATATTAAGCAGGCATTAACAGCTGTTTGAATATGCAATAGCCTTGAGGTTTTTTTTTTTGTTGTTTTTGTTTTTTTGTTTTTGTTTTTTTTAATCAGAAATCACCTCTCTCGAAATCACTGTTTTCTAACCACAATTACATGTTCCTGGAAAGGGCTCTGAGGCTGTATCTAGCCGACTTGCAACTGTTTTTCAACATGACAGTAGGGAATTCCTGAAGAGGGCAGCAGCACCTTAAATTTCGCGAGCCTCTGAAGGGTGAGCATGCTTCACAGGCAGAAACGGGATGCCAGCCGGCTCGGCCTCTACTCCCAGGCCAGTCTGTTCAGCCGCTGCAGCAGATTTGAGCTTTACTTCCTTCTTTGAACTTTTCACAGCATAGAATATGGAATGAAGAACTTGGAAGTGGAGAGAAAAAAAAATGTGTGTAGGATCCTCTTTTTATCAAAGGAAAAGGAGAATTTTGAAACCTTTCAGCACCAGCAGCCCTACATGCCCTTCCCAGCATGTAGTCTCTCTATGAGTATGAAGCTGAAGAAATACACAGAGACTGTAGGTTTGCACTGATTTTTAAAATGCAATTGCTCTCCACTGGCTAGTTACCCTATTAGATGAAGAATGAATAAAGTATTCCTGCTGCTTTTTTTGTTGCCAGAAATACCCATTAAGGAAAATTAATGTTTATTCTGTAATTGTAGGAAACAATAAAAGGCAATGCCTATATGGAAAAGGTCTCCATGAATATAAATGAACCTTTCACTTTTGGTAGGAAAAACAGTATTCTTCACATACTTTTTTATGTGGAGTTGAAAGCCTAAAACATATTTTTTAGGCTGATTATTACATTTACATTTATAATTATGTTTAACTTAACCATATATCTAAAGTGTAAAGGCAATACACATTTATATAAAAATGCATATGCATTTAATAATTTCCTCTCCTGTATCCTATTACCTCAGGTCACTGTTAAATATGCTTAAAAAAATTACAAGAAGGGAGGGTGCATACTTTACACATTATTGCAACTTTCTCTAGATCAATAGATACCAATTACATTCAGGTAATAATTGCATATTTTCTATTGTGATGAACATTCAGTTTTGTATCACTCCATACCCCTGTTATTTCATATAAATCTATATATGGTAGTAGGATATGTTTCAAATTTAATAAAACCAGTCTGAGATATCAGAGGGATCTACCTACAGTCAGTCTAGGAGGATCAGACAGTGATAGCTCACGCCTTAATCCCAGCACAGGGAATATCCTGGAAGTGGTGACCTATGCCCTTAATCCCAGAAAATCTGAGTTTGAGGTCATCTTAGTTTACAAAGGAAGTTCCAGGCTCCCAGGCAGGCAGTGGTGGTGCCATGCCTTTAATCTTAACCTAAGTATGAAACAACTTGGTGAAGAGGGTATTTAAGGCAAGCATAGAAAGACAGAACAGGCAGTAGAAGCCACAAGGAGTGGGGCTGAGGAAGCTGGAAGGCAGCTGGGTGAGATCTGACCGTGGTGTTTCTTCTCTTTGACATCTCAGCCTTTCCCTGAGATCTGGCTCTGAGTTTCCTTTATTCATGCAACACTTGGCATCCAACTTTGGGGCATGAATTCCTCTCCTCCCTACCCCAAAAAAGGTGTTTGCAGCCTAGAGCAACACTTGGCTGGAAGAGTAATTACAGGCTGGCTAGGCTTTCTGTTTTGAGTTAGCCTCCACTTTTAGGCAGACCGGCCACACGTGTTTCAGTTTCACTCTTATGGGGTAAGTTTTTCAGACAGTGGCCTCTTCCTTCTGGTGGATTGTGAGTTGTTTTTGTGTTTTGTTTTTGGTTTTGGTTTTTTTTTTTCTCCTCATTTTGGACCCCTCCTTGGGCTGCTATTAGACTAGGTAGCTGTCCCACTTCACAGTCATTTGAATCACTACAGACAAATAGATTGGTGAGTAAATTGAATTTTTTTTTTTAAGGGGGATTTTGTTTAAGGCAATGGAGGGTGTTTTGTCTTCCTGTGATCTTTCTCTAGACAATTTGGTATTACAACCAGTAAAGGAAAAGATAAATAAAGTAGATGGGACTATTATAATGTTTATCAAACTTTATTATGAATATTTTTTGTTTGATTTCTGTTTTATCATTTAAAAAGTCAATGTAAGTGCCAAGAAAAAAGTCTTTAAAAAGCTTGTCAAGAGCAAACACAAAGATGTTCAAATTCAAACAGAGGAATAAGAAGAACCAATTTCAGCAAAGTCGTCTAAAATTAGACAAAACATGCACCATTAATATACCCTGTAGCCTTTAAAAAATTGAACAATGATAAAGATGAGAGAGAAGCTAATTGGACTCCAGTACAAATGCTAGAATTAAGGAGAGTAAAAGAAACAATTGTGACATATGGGATGCACACACCATTTGTAAAACAAATGTTAAATAGCTGGTCATGCTGTAACTGGATCACCCCTAAAGATTTGGTTAGATATGGTTACTGCTGTTTTAGAGGCTGGACCACTTTTTCAGTGGAAATGGGGGGCGGGGAGGAAGAGGCTAAAAGAATAGAACAAAGAAGCAAGGCCAGAGGCATAGAAGTCTTCCAAGACCAACTTCTTGAGGAGGGAGATTATGCTGATATTGAAAGGCAGTCTTTATACAATGAACATATTCTGTCTTTATGCTGCATGGCAGCTTTAAATGCCTGGGATAAGATTGAAGAAATAGGAAAGAAAACTGAATCATTCATGAAAGTAATTCAAGGCCCCCCCAAAATTACAGACTTTTGCACAGATTAACTCCAACAATAAACAGAATGGTACTGGACTTAGAAGCCAGGTGAATAATAATTGAATCACTGGTTTTTGAGAATGCTAATGTACAATGTAAAAAAAAATACTTAGACCATTAAAAGCAAAGTCAGCACTCTTGGAGGATTGGATTTGTGAGACAATTAATCTAGAGTCTTCTGACAGTGATGATAACTGGGTAGGAGAGCTTATTTCTAGAAGTATAAGAAAAAGTCAAAATGTTAAATGTTCCAATTGTGGAAGGCAAGGTCACATAAAGAGAGATTGTAAACAAGGTGTTCCCAGAAACAGTGCTTCTGTTAGGAATAATCTCAAGAGCATGCCCCTCCCTTCTGGAGTAGGCAGAAGGTGTGGAAAACGAAGACATTGGACAAATGAGTGCAGACAACAAGGGACAGACAAGGCAACTTTCTGCCCTCGGGAAATGCCCCAGGGGGTCTTTCAAAAGCCCCCATATCAAATCCAATCCAATCTTACCATGCCTTTGTGGAGAAGATACCTTCCCAGAACAATTAAAAAAAAATTAAAACCTGTTTTAAAAAGACATACTACACTGAATGATAGAAAACCTATAGAAAAAGAAAAAACTCAGGAAAAATTATAAAATGAATATTTTGGCAGGCTTCTATCAATGAACAATAGTCAAAATTAAAAGTACAAATAAATGATGTTATTATTGAAGGCTTATTGGACATAGGGATGGATGTATTAATAATTTCACCAGAGTCATGGCATCCAAATTGGCCCCTTCAGAAGGTAAATGGTCAATTTTTGGGTATTGGGTTGTTATCCCAGATAAAGCAGAGTGCAAGATGGCTTTAGTGTATAGGACCAGAAGGACAGAGAAGAATATTAAAGCCTCATGTGACTAACATTGCTATAAATTTATGGGGATGAGATTTACTACAATAATGGAACATATATATTAATATTCCTCCAAACACAGAAATAAGCCATAAACTAGAACATGTTTCTGGAAAAAACATTAGAAGGTATTATTATAAATAGTCACAGGCAATTCAGATTATACAGAAACAAGGCAAAACAGCTGCTGATCTTTCAAAAGTATCCACAGCACTACCTCTAAAATGGCTAACAGAGAAGCCTATATGGGTTCATCAATGGCCTCTAATAAAAGAGAAATTTCAGGCCTTAGAGCAGCTGGTACAGGAGCAGTTAAATGATCAGTATACCAGCCTTCGGAATTCTTCTGTATTTGTTATTAAAAAGCAATCTGGAAAGTGGAGAATGGTAACAGACCTAAGGGTGATAAACAAGGTAATCCAGCCAATGGGCTCTCTACAGTCTGGGATTCCTTTGCCTTCTCTGTTACCTAAAGAATGGCCTATTATAGCTATTGATTTAAAAGACTATTTCTTTATAATACCTTTACAAGAAAAAGACAAAGAAAAATTCGCCTTTACAGTGTCCATTTATTATTCTTGGCCTGTAAAGAGATTCCAGTGGAGGG
This sequence comes from Phyllotis vaccarum, assembly GCA_033318265.1. Classification (NCBI taxonomy): domain Eukaryota; kingdom Metazoa; phylum Chordata; class Mammalia; order Rodentia; family Cricetidae; genus Phyllotis; species Phyllotis vaccarum. Next base: position 69,568,609 of record JARWLC010000006.1, read on the forward strand.
TCCTCCCTCAAGGAATGCTGAATAGCCCCACTCTGTGCCAGTATTTTGTACAAAAGCCAGTAGAACAAATACATAACAAATTCCCACAATCTGCAATTTATCACTACATGGACAACATCTTGTTGGCTGATTCAGAAATCAATAATATAGAAAAAGTGTTTGAAGAAGTGAAAAAAAAAATTGCCTCCTTGGGGATTACAAATTGTCCCCGAAAAAAATACAAGAGGGGATTCTATTAATTATTTAGGATAAAAAATAGGCCAACAAAATATGAGACCCCAAAAGGTACAAAACAGTAGAGATAGATTGAAGACAGATAATGATTTTCAAAGATTACTAGGAGACATTGCCAATTTATGACCCACAATTGGAATTAAAAATGATGAACTGGACAATTTGTATTAAACCTTAAATGCTGACAAGGACTTAAATAGTTCGAGAGAATTGTCACTGGAAGCTGAGAAAGAATTGGCTCTAGTGGAAAAGAAATTACAGGATGCACATATGGATTGTGTGGATCCAGACCTTAATTGTATTCTAGTTATCTTGCCCTCTAAGCATTCTCTTATAGGAACTTTAATGCAAAGGGAAAATTCTATGTTGGAATGGATATTTATTCTACATAAACAGAGTAAGAAATTAAAGACATATGTGGAAAAGATTTCTGGATTTATTTTTAAAGGAAAGTTAAGACTTCGTCAATTGACAGGAGTGGACCCAGCAGAAATTGTTGTATCTTTAATGAAGGCATTGACCAATTATGGGTAGAAAGTGAACCTTGGCAAAGAGCCTGCAGTAATTTTTTGGGAGATGTTAGCAACAAATATCCTCAAAGCAAAAGAATTTAATTTCTAAAGAAAACTAATTGGATTCTTACTTGTATTGTATGAGATAAACCAATTTCTGGAGCCCCTACATTTTATACCAATACAAACAAATCAGGAAAGGCAGGTTACAAATCAGAACACATAAGTAAAGTGTCTCAAAGCCCTTATAATTCTGTTCAAATGTCAGAATTACATGCTATCATGATGGTATTAATGGATTTTACTGAACCTCTCAACATAGTCACTGACTCTCAGTATGCATAAAGAGTTGTTCTACACATTGAAACAGATGATTTTATTATTAATGATGAGTCAGAATTAACTTTTTAGTCTGTTATAAGAAATAATCAGCACTAGAAATCATTCCTTCAGTATAACACATATTCAATTCCATATGGGCCTGCCAGGTCCTTTAGCACAAGGTAATGATGAAATTGATAAATTATTAATAGGAAATGTACTATAGGCCTCAGAGTTTCATAAAAAGCATCATGTCAATAGCAAAGGTTTAAAAAAAAATTTCTATATCACTTTGCAACAAGCCAAAGAAATTGTAAAAAGGTGTCCCACCTGTTCCTTCTATAACCAAATTCCACTGCCAGCAGGAAATAATTTTAAACATATACATAGAAATTAAATCTGGCACATGGATGTATTTTATTTTATGGAATTTGGAAAACTAAGATATGTACATCATACATCAGATATATTTTCAGTATTTCAATGGGCAACTGCTTTGAGTTCAGAAAAGGCTGATTCTGTAATCACACATTTGCTAGAAGTTATGGCCATCATGGGAATACCTGTACAAATAAAGACTGACAATGCTCCAGCATTGTCTCTAGTAAAATGAAACAATTTTTTGCTTATTATAATATGAAGCATATTACAGGAATACCACACAATCCTACAGGGCAAGCAGTCATAGAGAGATAAAATCAAACTCAAAAGGATATACTAAATAAACATAAAGTAATAACAAAGACCCCCAGAGATAGACTACATAGTGCTTTATTAACTTTGAATTTTCTCAATGCTAATGAGAAAGGAACAACAGCTGCTGAAAGGCATTGGACCATTGAAAAACAACTGAACTAAATCAGCCTGTTTACTTCAAATATGTACTAACCTCTGAATAGAAGCCAGGATATTTGCTAGGTTGGGGAAGGGGTTTTGCTTTTGTTTCCATAGGTGAAGAAAAGTTATGGATACCATCAAAATTTACTAAGACTCAATTTGAACCAGAGCAACTTCATGAAAATAAGAATTGATGGCTCATCCACCCATATTACAATTCTTTAAGTTGTAAGAAAAAGCAAAGAGTTGAGCAGGTTTTTGTTTTTGTCTTTACAGAAAACTAGAACTACCCATTTTTGTTACAATAGGATTTCTTGGCCCCAGGCAGCCAGAGGTCCAGACTCACAGACCTGCCATGCCAGACCCCTTAGCCACCCGCAGCTGATCAGGCCCCCAGAAATGACTCAGACACTTATATTAACTTCATGCTGTTTGGCCTATGGCTCAGGCACATTACTAGATATCTCTTACATCTTAACTCAACCCATTCTCATTAATCTCTCTGCCATGTGGCCCATGGCTCACCTGTGTTCCTTACATGCTTCTCCTTGGGCGGCTGGCTCGGTCTGTCTCTGACTCCACCCTGCTTCTCCTACCTATGTTGTGATTTCCCCTTCTACTTTTTCTGTGGTGCCTGTCATGGGCCAAAACAGCTCCTTTATTTACAGATTGATATTCACAGCATACAGAAAGACATTCCCACATCACATCTTCAAGAAATTAAAAGACCTTGGACATCTAGACATCTAAAGCAGAAGGAAGGCTATCCAGAAAAATTTACAAGCAAAGGAATATTGGACCTATTGGGACCAGTATACTCTCTAGGGTTAAATTTCATTGCTTAACCTCTATCTATCCCCTTTTTTGGTAAGTTGAAGTCCCAGTTTAATTAAAATTTAAAGCTGGGTTTAGAGTTCCAACTGTGGCTCTCTCCTTCTCTAAACTCAAGCATACTTGTTAAAAGAAAATGCAAAATCTCTGTATATCATATCAGAAGAGCCACCTGATATGGGACAGAAGAATAACCAAAAAAAGGGACTATTCTGTTGTTACTAATCCTATGTGGGGAAAAAATACCTATATATTTAGCTTCCTGTACATTGTGTTGGGTTTTAGTCTCTTATCAGTTTTCTGCAGTGATGATGATGATGATGCCTAATTGCGAGCTTGAAGTATCTAAAAGGAAGATGGGGCCCCACAACCATGATTTCACATGGACTCTGACAAAGCCACTAGGCTGACAAACACCAACCAAAGATCAGATTTGGACTACAAACTGCTCAGCAAAATTTTGAGGTAACTCACTAAGATGAACCAGCTTCACAGACTACTATAGGACTTGACACAAGCCATGTACTTTCATGTTTTGCAGAGACTGGACAACAAATGATACAGCTACTTATTTCAAGTCTTGACAATTAACAAAACCTTTCTTTTCAGGATCCCCTAAAGATGCCATCGCCCCAAGACAGCAGGAAATAAATTTAAGAACATGGCACCCACATTCCCAAGAGGTGGGTGGGCGATTTTTGAACTTTCAATGGGTTATGGATGATTGTCATTGTTTAGATTAATTGGTTAAAAATTGTTATTGGCTATGGTTAGAAAAAGTTAAACAAGAGCAATTAGATTCAATATTCTTGTTAAAGAAAGAAAGAAAGAAAGAAAGAAAGAAAGAAAGAAAGAGAAAGAAAGAAAGAAAGAAAGAAAGAAAGAAAGAAAGAAAGAAAGAAAGAAAGAAAGAAAGGAAAGAAAGGAAAGGAAAGGGGATACAGATATAATAGGATATGATATAAAGGTAGATTATTGAATCTTCGTTTAAAAAGATTTACTAGATTTACATATTTTACATTTGATTGAATTTTTGTATATTGTATACAAATTGTGTATATTGAGGTTAATTTTTTTTACTGTACATATATCTCTATGCTCGTTCAAGGTATATACTTATTCAGTTCATCTAACAATGTAATACAAATTGCTAGTCCATAAAAGTTTTTATTACTAATAAGGATATAAAGTAATGCAAGTTAATAGTTAGGCATTACATTCAAACACAGTCATTTTAGATATGTTTTCAAGATCAAACATATATTTTAGATGAACCGGTCTTCTTCAAACATTTCAGAGATCCATAGAATGTAGCATTTAATAACATAGATTCTTATTATTTTTATAAGAATGGGACAACTGCTCCTGGCAGCACCAATCTACTTCAGAGAAGATTATGGACATCAGAGAAACTCCATACACAGTTGACCTTTGCAATGAAAGTTAGCCACTGGGCAAGCAAGTACTCTTGCCTTAACTGCTGACAATATGATGTTCAAATTGGACAATCAAGAGACACACCCACAGGAGAATTGTCAAACCTTGCCAAGACAAGGTAGCAAGATCTTTGAGAATACCCTGCTTCACAGAGAAGTCTGTCAGACATGTTAGGCCTTTAGGCTAAAGATGGATGCTTCAATGATACAGAAAAAACTTGGGTAACTGTCCAGGCAGCCAGCTGTTTCATTTTTTACATTTTTGGTAAGTTGCTTGCTTGCCCATACTGTTGAGTTAGTTAATATTATTTCCTTCTTGGGTCTCTGAGGTAGCTGAAGATGAGATAGTTATAGTTTTCTAGTGACAGTTTTAGAAAAGAAGCTTCAAAGTTAAAGTGTATAAGTCTAAGAGACATCAAAATAATAGTTTTTAGTTAGTAATACAAGTTAGAAAGAAAGTGAATTAGGTATAATCCTTTGGACTCACCAAAATAGGAAAATTAATGGAATATTCTCTTCAAATTGTCAAATGTTAATGGATTGGACATTACTCATTTAATGTTTGTATATATTGTATATAATTATTGTACCTATTTTACATGGTTTTGCTTATGTTAGCTATAACCTTTTTAAATTTTGACACAAAAGGGGACATATGGGGATATGTTTCAAATTTAATAAAAACCAGTCTGAGATATCACAGAGATCTACCCACAGTCAGTCTAGGAAGATCAGACAGTGGTAACTCACACCTTTAATCCCAGCACAGGGAATGTCTGGGAGTGGTGATCTACACCCTTAATCCCAGCAAATCTGAGTTTGAGGCCAGTTTAGTTTACAGAGGGAGTTCCAGGCTACCGGGCAGGCAGTGGTGGGGCCAAGTCTTCACTGAGCAAAGAAAGTATTTAAGGTAGGCATAGAAAGACAGAGCAGGCAGAAGAAGCCAGGAGGAGTGAGGCTGAGGAAGCTGGAAGACAGCTGGGTGAGATTTGACTGTGGTGTTTCCTCTCTTTGATATCTCAGCCTTTCCCTGAGATCTGGCTCTGAGTTATTCGTGCAACATATGGATTCTTTTATTCCATTCCTGTAGATCAGAGTTCCCAAGATGGAATGTTCCACAGAGGCACAGAGGTTTTGTATAACATACAATTTAGAGAACACTGCAGGTTGCTTTTCTACTCTTGTGATATGCATGAGTGTTCATCTGCTCACATCCTTCCAGAAATTCATGTTTCACCAGTGCTTAAGGTTTTTTTTTTCTTGTTTGTTTTTGTCTTTGGACAAAAATAGTATCTTGCTTGAATTTGTATTTTCCTTGCAAGGTTGCCTGGATTGATATCTAAGCATGTGTACTCAAGCCCAAAGTTTGACTGTACTCTTTATTAGTTATGTGCTCTTAATAAGTTAATGTAGTGTCTATAGGACTCAACTTCATCGTTATCATTGAAAGTGGGAAAATGATGTTATGTGCCTCATAGGATTAGTATTGGGATTTATTGAGCTCCTATTTATAAAGACTTAGAATGGTGCCTGGTGCTTAGAGCAGTGCCCGAGCCATAATAAGCATGGTGTTAACTAAATGAGTGTATCCAGTACAACTCAATGCCTCTACATTGGCTACTTCTATTATTTTGTGGCAAAATAACTGACAAAAATCAGCTTAAGAGAGAAAAGGTTTACTTTGTCTCACAGTTCATGGGATACAATCTATCACAGTGGGGAAGCATAGCGCTAAGAATAGGAGACTGCTGGTTACACTGCATTCATAGCTAGGAAGCAGAAAGTGAACAAGAAATAGGCGCAGATCTAACCTAGGCCCAACCTTTAGGGACATATTTCCTTCAGTGTAGCTCACCTCTCAAAGGTTCCTCAACTTACTCAAACAGAGTCACCAGCTGAGGACTACGTGTTCAAATACATGAGCCGATTGGAGTACATTTCACGTTCAAATGACAATAACATCTTTCTATAGTTATTAAATATTTGCATTTCTTTTGCTAGATATACATGTCAAAACATTAATTCTCAGTGTAAAAAAGTATGACAGTTTTACTTTCATTGGGGAGGACTACAATCCCAGTACCCACCTTCACCCACCTCTTTCTCTGATAGCCCCCATTGCTTATAAATGTCGGATGTGTGAGCTTTGCCAAAATATTTGAATGGGAAGAAGTAGGTGAAAAGCAGTCATTTGATATCTTGGGTTCTAGGGCAGTTTAGCCTTCTCTGATGAGATTACCACCCACATTCTTCTCTTCTCCAGGGGTTATTTTTCACTTGAATTTGTCCTCTGCAAGCACTTTTGCATTATTTATCAGACACATAAATCTGAAATCATCCAGACAACAGGCTCCCTTAAACATCAGAGACAACTACTCTTGTCTTCTTCCCTCCACTTCTATTAGCAACGTGCCCTTTTATTTGGTTCCCCCACATCTTATATACAATGGAGAATAGATGATCAGGGTTTTTTTTTTTAATTTGTTGCAGTTAAATTAAAATCTGAGTAAAGTCTATTTCAGAAATGTGGAAGAAAAGACAGATGCAGTGTGTATGTGCGTGCGTGTGTGTGTGTGTGTGTGTGTGTGTGTGTGTGTGTGTGTGTGGTGTGTGTGTGTGTGGTGTGTGTGTGTGTGTGTGTGTGTGTGTGGTGTGTTGGGAGAAGGAGAGGAAAATAGAATGAGAGGAAATAGAAGAGGTGGAAAGAAGGTGGGTATCTTATTTATTTCCCTGTTTCTGTGATAAAAAGTTCTGACAAAAGGAACCTAAGGGAGAAAGGGCTTTACTTTGGCTCATAGCTCAAAGTTCTGGGGGTACCGAGATCCTTGTGCATACAGACAAGCACTAGGAAAAACAGGAGAGTTAGATATGCGTGCTCCTCTCTTCAAAGGCAGCAGATGTTCACTTGGTTTTCCACCCCGAATTCTGGGAATGATGTAGTTTATGATCTGGTGATCTTTTGCAACATGTAGGACCAGTTTTCACCCCAATCCCTCTGACGGTTCTGTTTGTTTATCTCAGACCTTCCTCTTTTCCTCTTGATCTTGTTGTGTTATATTTCTGTCAATAAACTCCACACATATGAGAAATGCTCCTTGTATTATTCAATAGCTTAGATAACTTCTCTATCACCTTAAGTCTGGCCAGGTCAATTCTGACTCCCATAGGCTGTTAGGTTTACTTTAGCTATCCTACCTAGACCCTTATTTTGAGCATTGTTTTTGAGTCAACAGATCTGAAGAGACCATATGGACTTTGTGCATTTAAATGTAAACATGTCTTAAGCTTTGTTGTCCACATGGGACTGAGTTAATTGTCATCAGGAAAAGTTTTTCTCCAAAGTTGTGCTGTGTTCGAGTATGGCTGAAATAAACTGCCTGGTATCAGACTCTAGAAGTTTGAACCAACACTGGCTACTGAGTTATGCTGAACTGGATTTCCTTCTTGTCTCACACAGATTGTTACCCTGCTAATCCTGGTTGTCACAGGAATCTCCAGACAAAGGTACAGTCCCCCATGGAAGTCATGGCACCAGGAACTTGAAGCAACTGGTCACGTCGTGTCCAGTCAGGAACAGAGATATTCTATTGCTCAGTTCCTTTCTGCAGTTACACAGTCCAGGATGTCATCCAGGCAATGGTGCCACACACAATGGACAAGTCTTCCCACCTCAAGGCAATCAAGATAACTCTGCAGGGGCATACCCAGAGGCCCATCTCTCAGATTATTTTAGATTCTGCCATGTTGACAATCAACAACAAACATCACAGAAAATAAGGTTTTCTAGTCTATGCTCAGTCGAAGCTATGTAATATTCTTAGGCTGTATTAAAACTAATTTTTGATTGTTAGGAATAACAGCAAGTGTTCAGGATGTTCATGGAAATCTGCTCCATTTGTCCTCTCAACTGTAAGCATTCTGATTTCTTGCCCTCAACTCCAACTTTTCCATCTCATTCTTTTTAGTATCTAGATGCTGACAGTGCTCCTCCCTTACCTCCAATTTCTTTCCCTTTATATTTGCACTGATCTTTGCTACCCATCCTGTCTTTACTTCCATCTTTTACAGACTGTCTTAGTCCAACTGGGCTGTTAAAACAAAACACTCTGTCATTACCATCTGCATACAAACAGGTTGCAATGTACCATCTTTCAGAGACACTCAGTATTGGTGTTGGTTATACGCTTTATAAACACATCCATAAGGGGAAATAATATGTGAGCAGGTATAAAAGACAAAGTTGGCCTCTTTCCTGTAGGAAAGTATAAAACATTTAAAATGTTCAAAGCCCAAATTGGTAACACGGTAAACAGACTTTCTGTAAAATAGCAAAACAGACTGGTAATTGGTATATTTAAAGCTGGATAGACTCTAGCACATGGAGAAAAGGGGCATCACTAGGTTTCTGTGGAAGAATTAGTAAAATGAACATTGGCAGGCTACCAACTTCTAAGTTTAAATTATTTAACTTTTGTACAGATAATATCAAGATTGACATCAGTAATAGTGTGGCTTGGAATTTTCAACTCCCAAGAAAGTATCAAAGAGATAATGTATGCATCCTTACATGTGAAAATATTAAAACCATTAATAACATATTCACTTTGCCTCAGGATGCTGAACACTCCCTTGTCTTCAACTTTCTGAGCTGTGTTCTCAGCACTGAGAGGATCTGCTGTCTGGGAGGGTGCAGGGAACAGGTACATTGCATTGAATGGTTCTGTCAACCCAGGTCATGCTGGTGCCTCTCATCCAAAGCTGCTGGAGCATCCATGATTCATTCATTCAGACTTGCCTGACCGTCAGCCTTGTTGCTGATTATCCCTTGGACTTTGAGTTGTGTGTAGCTACCCTCCACATAGGTTATGTTCTCTCCTCCTGCCACTGCATACTCCAAGGACAGGCCTACCATCCCAGGAATGTGTTTTTGACACCCAAGTCATTTGAGCAGAAGAGCTGTGTATAATGTCATTCTCATGATGCTTGTGTCTTTCAAGAAACAAGATTCTTGGCCACTAAAAGGGCAGTAGCCATGGCTTAAGCTGAAGGAGGTTGAAGGTAGTAGCATTCTCATGCTCAGAGATACAGTTCACCAAAAGCTGTCATTGCCTATCTGTACTTTCCATGCCAGGACTATGGTGCTTCCTGGATAAAGTCATCGTGGGTTTCACTATACTTTGTATACTTTGCTCTGAGAGCCAGTGTGATTCCCCCATTCTAACCTGGCTGCTGTATTTCTATAGCAAGAGAAAGCTAGCTTCTTGGCCCTGAGTTCCAGATACCCCAGGGAAAGGATGTTATTTTAGTCATTTAGCTGATAACCACTATCTCAAGAAAACAAAACAACAAAATTCACCTCCTCTAACTGCAAACCGCCTTCCAGCTACTGTTCCATGTACATAGTTTCAACCTAGTAGCTCTAAAAGAATTGGATGTGTCTTGCTAATTTTTTCGACTTTACCTCCCAGTTTCTTTCTAAACCTATCATTTCTCAGTCTCCCTTTCCTATGCAATTGTCCATCAGGCAATGGTACCCACCATCATCCTTTTATAATCAATTGATGTGGTCATCTGTGCTGCTGTTTCTCTTTGTTGCTACACATGCAATACATTAACAAACTCTCAAGACAACATTGTTTCAATAGTCACAGTTGTTACTTTTGATACCTCGACTGGCCCCTTATTTATCCAAGCTGTCACTATCTCTCATTTGGACTCATTAGCGTCTGAGTAGTTCTCTATGCTTCCGCCCTCAATCCTATCCCTGAAACACAACCCATAGGGAAATCCTTTAAACATACAGATCAGCTTCTGTCCTGCCTTTGCACAAACACCTAGAATCTCCTCTTATTCTAGGCAAATGCAAAATCCATAGATTCTCACTGTTGCCCATGGGGTTCCATACCGTCTGGCCCTCTGTCATTTCCATCATCTCAGGATGATGGTCCACCTTCTCCCACTGCTCCAAGCCCACTGACTTCTAGGTTCTTCCTAGAACATATCAAACATCTTCCAGCCTCGTGGAATTTGTTCCTCTTTCAACCTTTGTATGGGACATGCTGTTCTTCCACATCTTGTGAACTTGTGCTTCAGCTGAAATGCTATGTCATGGGAAAGCTCATATTTTATACCATGGCAGCCTAGCTCGCCTCCATCCTGCTGTGTTCCCAGCCTGCTTTATTTTAATTTATGCTACTAAGCACCATTTGACACATGTATTTATTTCTTGTTTTTAAGCCCCCACCCCCCGTGTATGAACGTTCCATGAGAGAAGGGTCATTGCTTTTTTTTTCCCCCACTTCTAGTTTTCTGGGTACAGGGATGGTGCCTGCAATCACAATGAACTGAATTTGAACCCAGACAACCTGGCTCCCATGTCTATAGCCCTTTGATACTCTGCACAGCCTTACCCAGGTTCCAGGAGTGGCTGCTTGGTGACAGTCAGTTGTCTAGTCACTGACTAGATAACACAAATAATAGCACAAGTGAAGGAAATGTATCCTTGAAGTTGACTGTAGGCTGGTTACAGCAGGAGAAAGAAGAGCTCCAAATAGGGTCAAGGTGTTCTTTGTGCCACTTCTGGTTGGCTTGGGTTTTCTGGGCGGTTACTTACAGAATAGCATGAAGTAGAGAGCTATTTACAGCGTGTTGTCTAGTCCCCACTAAGCTTGTGGTACGTGAGATGGTACTCATTTTCATGATTGCTGCTGAATTTCAGATAAGACATCTTTAATGAGTTACCATCCAAGTCAAAATGTTCCCATTTTGTACCTGGCTAAAATCACCACAGGCCATTGGATGTTCTGATTTTGAAAAGGAAGCAGATGTTTACAGTGTCCTTTGCTTGAGAAAAGAACAAGTTAGTCCCAGGTCATTTCCAATTAGATTTCACAGCATTTTGAATCTTTCTGCAAATAGATTAGTTTTGTGGTCAGCATATTTCTAGTTGGAAAATTAGATATCCAGACCAGGCAACCAGCCATATGGTTCATCTAATGTTTCCATAACTGATTTAGGATTAGTTGACTATGTCAATGTAACTGGAAGTCAAGGACTACATGTGAAGCTAGATGCTTTTTCTGAGTAGATAGCAAAGTTCTCATCATTACTACTTTCATCCTTAATACTAATAAACCTTTGTTTATATGGTGTTACAGCTGAGGAATCATGACACCAGATTATAAGTTTGCATTTTAAAATTACTTTTAATTAAAGACCAAAGATTATTATAAGCTGAGTTTTTTCCTTGTTTTAAGCCAGTAGGATGGCTTTGAATCTTTCACTTACCTAGAATAACTAAGCAGCAGTTCAAACTATGAAATCAGTTCATTTGGACAATCAAGTCATGGATATGACCTTTGAATATTGAGACTATAGACAACAGAAGAAGGCTTTCTAAGGCCAAGATGTAAGTGAGTAATTTTAAATGTGTGCTTTTTCTTATATTAATGTTATTGTAATCTCAAAATTCATCTTAGAAATACTTAGATAATTACAGTAATGAATAAGGAGAAAGGTATCAAGAAGTAAGTAAGAAAGTTCTTATAGATTTGGTCTGAGAATTTCCTACTAGCTGGGATCTGACTGATGATCAAGAGTCTTGGCAACAGGATGGTTGGCCATCTTATTTTCAGTTCTCAATTAAAAGATATAAAAACGGGCCCCAAAATCCCCCCAGCCCCTTTTTAATGAGGTTGGCCACTCCCCCTTCAGAAGCCTGGGACCCTGGACCTTATCAGTTGACATCTGAATCTCATCACAGTTCTCATATGATGTTTCCTGACTTGAAATGCTGAGTAAATGATTTTAACCTCTCCGTGTCTCATTTGCAAACTGACAGTCTTTGGTCAGATCTCTCAAGGAAGGTTACTTCTGAAACCAGCTGTTAGCAATGCCTGTATAGCACAATGTATATGTCAAAACCAGTGACTGTGGTGGGGGTTGAGGTGGGGGGAGCCGACTTCTCTGCCTAACAATGCTGTGTGCAGTTTGACCTCCAGGAAAGTCATCTTGTTTGTGAGTGTTGGAGCATCTGTGCATACATTGAAACTCTCACAGACCACAGACTTATTCATTTCTCAAGTCAGGTTTTGTTTTATCTCAATATCTCCAGGAGTTTATAGCTGTCAAGTCAATAATGTTCAAATTTGTAAGATGAAGGCATTTCCCTCCCTTCTTCATCTGGGTTTAGATACATAGATAGATGGAAACATGGAGTTTTCCTTGTCATTAACCAACTTTAAAGGCAACCTCAGTGTAATAGGCTGTAGCTGAGTGCTCCCAGCCCGGCCAGTCTCTCTCTGCTTGAGTGCAGGCAAGAGTAATTCACTCTCAGCAGGATGTAGAAAGGCCATGTACTATTTTCCTAAGAAACCAAAGTAAAAAAGTAAAAGCCACATCTTACGGGGCAGTGACAACCCCCTCCCCACCCTAGCGGCACTTTCACAGCAAATTTGTTGAGGACATTTCTCAACTGTTGTGCTCAAGTGCATGGATTCAGTCCCTGAAGGCATCACTCCTGGAAGAGCCTTTCTCTGTGACTGTCCTCCCCACAAGATCTCATCCTAATTTTGCATTCAAGTGTTACTTCCTGAAAGAAGGTCCCAAACCAATTAGGAAGCACAAAGATAATTGTAGCCAAGTCCCAAATATTATAAGAAACGAGGATCTAGTTTCTTAATGAAAAGACATCACTTGAGAGAACTCAGTTCTCCTTTGAGAACATAATTGGACTGTATGATTTTGTTTCTTTCAAATTCTGCTACATTTGATTTCATTCTATGCAAAGCACTGGGAAACAGAACTGCAGAAAGACATCCTATTTCTGAAATGCTTTTGTAAGTAAGAGACGAATTCTCTGGCAGGCCCTTAGCAATGTTTGGCAATGGCTTTATTGCAAAATAGATTTGGGCTCATAACCTTGAGTTGACAGAAGTCATCATCTGTTGTCATACAAAGTTCTGTTTGAGGCAAACATTTCATTTATTAGCCTTTCTGCCTGGCTCTCAGCCTTGGAAAGTGCATGAAGAAAGATTTTTAATTGCGTTCACCTTAATTGCTATGCCAAGTCTGCTCTGACTCTGTACTTGGCCCCATCCTTCACATGTGCTATTTTTCTAAAGACAGCCCTACACAGCTTTCCCTGTGGTGTTTTTTGTCACCCGCGATCAGGAAACACACTCCTCTGTATTCACCTGCCATTCAAAAGCAGCTAAAACAAAATCAAATTTCCCCCTTCTACTCTTCTTGGGGCACCTACTACCCTGAAGGCAGTCTTTATATAAACCTCACTACTTTCCTACAGCTCTGTAAGAGAAAGCACTCTACAAGAAAATGTGTAGAATGAATGACTGGCGTGTGTGCTCACTCCTGAGGGCTTCCTGTCTTCTCTTTCATTTTTAGCTCCATGGTTTGTCACTTCTGTATGTGAGTGGAGATCAGATCTAATTATACATTGTGCAATATCATTGCTAGCATTCGATGTGTTGCCTTTTATAAGGAGTAAGAACAGTGAAGCCTGTTTTTGGCACTAGTTGGAGACTTGTGATGAAAACAAAATGGAGGAATGAGACAAGATTTTTCTTGTGTCTTAAAAGGCCAGGAAGTACTCAGGAACCCTGGTTTTCCTCTCAATTACACCACTTTGGGTATTACGTGGTTTACTCCAATAAGCAGGAGCAAATTGTTTCCATCGGTATGGATTCTCCTAGCTTCTAGCAGCTTCAATGAGCAGTCCTTTGATGAGTTCTTTGATCTTTTTCAATTATTAGGAATTTGTTTCTGAACACCCCAAAATAAGCATACTCGACAGAAGCAGCCTTTCGACTTAATGTCTCTTCCATCCAGGGAAAGCATCAACCATACCCTTTAACCCCGTCTATAAAATCCAGACTCCGTCCTGGCCTGAGCTTGATGAGCTGATATTAGGACCCTAAACTTGCTTACTCTCTGATTTATTTAGTTTAGTTATAACCCAGAGGGGGCAGTTGCTGCCTAAGTTTTGCTGAAGTTGGCTAAAACAAAATACAAATTTAATAATCCTTCAGAGGTCTGTGGCACTTGGTGAGGGCTAAAGGTAAGGGGGCAGGATTTCTCACAAAACCAGGCTCTTGTTGTTAACCACACCTTTGTTTCTCCAGTGTTGGTCACCACTGAACGTGGAGGGTGATGTATGCATTGAGGACATGGACTGCCAGGCTGTGGCTGGTAAGGCGGAAAAGAGATGTGACCAACTGCGAAACAGGGAAATTAGTACTTTATTTCAGAGTTCACTAGTGCAAAGCCAATAGCATGAAGCTGCATGTGAGTTAAAATGAAAAGTAAAAGAAATAAAGTAAGGATTGGAAGTATCAAGCATAGTTATAAACCTTTTACTTAAAATGATCTCTTTTGACATCTTACTCGTTACTAAGTAATGGGACATAATAATGGAGGAGTTTCTGCAGCAGGACATTTCCTGGAAAAGAAACAAACTGGGTTGTACACTGTCAAAAATTTATTTAAACAGTACATTGGAAAAGGATTTTCGGTGTAGATGGTACAAGAAGGATAATATTGAAGCAGCCCGGAGCTCTTGACAACTATCTGATACAGAGAATTCACACAAAGGTCTGGAAGGGAGAGGTGGCCGTGAAAAGGATTGATCTAGAGGGCATCTGGGAAGAGATAAGGGCTAGCAGATGCCCATGTGGGTATTTCTACACAGACCATCTCTTGGGATTTCTGAAAAGGAGGCCTGGTTATCTCCATTTTACCTATTGTGCAACAGACCTTCAGAGAAGAGTGATTTCCCCCAAGTCTTTCTTGCTCATCAGTGGTAGAGTCAACATTTGCACTAGTCAATCAAATCCTTTCCTCTGTGCCTCTTTGCCTTGGTTCAGCCTGTCCAGGAAGATGGATGCAATTTATCTACCAAGTAGGGAAACTTAGGAAGAGCTTTGGACCAGGTGTGGAACATGGCTGAGGAGAGCAGGAGATGGCTATCATACTGCAGCCTACTCTGCAGTAACGTCTGTGAAGAGGGGCCAGTGTAGACATGATTATCCGACCGACATTCATAAGCCCAAGTCTCCTGACACCAAATTAAATGCTCTTTTCACTACACTTTAGCAATAAAATATTTTATTCCACAGTTGAAATAAAAGATAATAGGTCTTAAAATGTGAAAGCATAACACATTGTGAATCAGTTTGTTAATGTGTGAGAGGACTGTGGTAGAGATGAGCTTAAAGGCCAAGTCCTTGAGGTGCAGTGGGGGAAATGGAGCACAATCACATTTATTCACCTGTGTTGCACGAATAAAGGAAACTCAGGGCCAGATCTCTGGGAAAGATGGAGATATCAGAGAAGAAACACCACAGTCAGATCTCACCCAGCTGTCTTCCAGCTTCCTCAGCCTCGCTCCTCCTGTCTTCTCCTGCCTGCTCTGTCTTTCTATGCCTGCCTTAAATACTTTCTTCCCTCAGTTAAGGCATAGCCCCACCACTGCCTGCCTGGGAGCCCGGGAGCCAGAACTCCTCCTGTAAACTAAGATGGCCTCGAACTCAGATTGGATTAAGGGCGTAAGTCACCACTCCCAGGATCCTCCTAGACTGACTGTGGGTAGATCCCTCTGATATCTCCAAATGTTTTTAATATGTTTGAAAATATCCCCACACACCTGTTTCTTTTTTCCTTAGGGTGTGTGCTCTCTCACCCCGCCCCACCAGTCTGCACATGTGCATATATGCTTTGGTACACAATTGGAACCTTCTGGGGGATATTTCTTGCCCACCTGTTCTCCATAGTCAAAGATAATTGTTGCATCTTTCTCTGTCTTGGAATTAACAACATTATTTTCCATGTTCCTACTCCTCCAGGCTTGTTAGCCAGTTTGTAGATGGGCCCCTACCACAGGCAAACTCTTTAGGATGACTCTTGCCGAGGTGATGTTTGTCACTCTGTCTAATTTGGTGTCTACTGATTTAGCTGTGTCTCATTTTGAGTTTCTCCAATTCCTGAGCACTGGCCAACTTCTGTGGGCTCTCTTCTGTCTCTGAACAACCTGTTGCTCCAAGGAGCTTCCCAGACACAGCTCTTATAAAGGTCTAATGTTTCCTTCTTAATCCTCCTATACTTGGTCTGGGATTCTGCCACTGTTGGCTTGGCCCAATCATTCTTCCCTGCTGGTAACAACGTCTCCCATAGCAATGCAATTTTCCTGGCAAGCCTTCCAACTGAAGGGTCATGGCCTCTCTTAATGTTCACAAGTGCTAGGCTACTTACTCATTCTTACTCAGAATATGAATTGTATACAGACTGACTCCAGGATGGAAAGTGGTTGGAGAAATGACTTTCAGTGACTGATCATTAATTAGTCTTGCTTTGGAGATTGTTTGTTTCTGAATGCTTCTAGCATAAAGCCTCACTTTTCCCTTCAACTCTGGTGCAATACCATCTATCCTTCCTAAAGTTTATGTGTTATTGTTTAAACAAACAATAGGCAGTTTTAATTATAAAGAGACCTATATCAATAAAAAGTCTTATTTGAAACTATAGCTTTCTGAGGATTAAGCAGTAATCACTGAGATAACAAAGTCTTTCATGCTTGAGGGTCTAAGGTTGCTCATGGGGTGCCAAGAGGAAATTTATTTTCTTTGTGATTATTTCAGTCAAGACTGACAGCTTTTCCTATGTCCTTACTAGTTTGAGTTCAAGCTGATCGCCTTTGGACATTCCATGTCCAGGTCACCTTCCTGAGGTTGGCTCTGTTCTGACATGTACTTCAGCACTAAAACTTTCTTTTCCATCACTGCTAGTTACTCTATAAATTCTGTAAACTGTCTAGGCAGGGTTTCTAGTCTCACTCTCCAGGGTTCTGCCAGTTTTTGAAATTCTTTCCTTCCTGGTCCCTGGTGGTACAGAGATGCCCAAGGAAGCAATATGTAAAGGAACACAGGTGAACCACGGGCCAAGTGGTAGGCCAGATTGGAAATGGGTTAAGATGAGAGAGCCAGCTAGCTAACAATGTGCCTGAGCCATAGGCCAAACAGTATGAAATTAATATAAGCATCTGAGTCATTTTGGGGGGCCTAAGTAGCAGCGGGTGGCTAGGCACTCTGGGACTACAGATTCGTGAGTCTGGACCTCTGGCTGGACAGGGCCAGAAACCTCACTGTTACACCCTGGCCCTTAGTTAGTAGAGTAGACACAAAAGGGAAGAGTTTGGAAATTGGGTATATACTGGAATGAATGTTGCCTTTCTACCATTTTTGGTTGGTTTTGGAATGATTGTTAAATCTCTGAGCTAGCTTTAAGACTTCAGGCTGTTATTCATGTACTGATAACTAGTATATACTGGAAATAAAGATTAGAAATAAAGTGTATGAATAACACACTAAAAGCCATTAGCCTCTTGGGAAAAGGATGCTGCAGGAACTCTGGAGGTGGTAGGCTTGCTAATACCAACTTGCACATGTCATGTCACAAACAGGAAAACACAGAGTCAGAAGGTCAGTGGCTTGACCATAGATTGGGCAGAGCTAATTATTCACAAAAGCATATTTGAAACTCATTCCTGCTGATTCTCAATGCAGTGCCCTGGAGGACTCACCATCAGAGTTTTTCTAGAAGCTGCATCAGCATGATCTTGACTTGGTGACTTTAGTTCTGCCATTACAGAGATTTCTACCAGCTGTGATGGGATACTACTAAAGATTTTCATGTAGGAGAGGAGGAAGCTTTTCTCATCATAAAGAATAATATGGGGCCCTGTTTGGTTCAGTTTATTGAATCAGGAAAATACAGCTGTCTGTATCTCAGGGGTTAAGACCCTCTGTAGTATGAGTACTCTGTGGGTTAATGTAGGTCAAAAAACTAACTCCTTTTCTTTTGCATGAAGCTGAGAAGTAACTTATAACACTTCCAAGGCAGTCAAAGTCTCTCTAATTTTCCAGACTTTCCAACTGTGACAAGCAGTAATACTCTCTATAGTTAGTCTGTATCTGAGCTGGGAGTGGGTACCAGCACAGGCAACCTCTTCATTCTGGTCCTGCACTTTTGATTTTGCCAAAGGTACGTATAGTCTTAAAGGGCCAGTCAGCTCCTTCTCCCTTGCCAGTCTGGGCAGGCTTCCCAGGCAGGGAAAGGACTGCTGAGTTACATCAGCCATAAATGAATCAATACAAACCAATTCCTTCACAAAAGCAAACCTAATTAGTCACACTGCTGCTGGAATCAACAACTTCTCTATCCTAGGAGGCTAACGTATTCCAATTCCCCCTTACAACTCATTCTGACTTCTATTAATGAAAAACACACGTCTACTTTGTTATTGCCAAGTTTCTAAGCCTTGCCAAGTTTGTTTTCTAAAGCACAGCAAGTAATAGAAACTTTATTATGGCCTTAGAAAAGTTTCTATGGTTTGGAGAAAAGTCATGCTCTATGTTAGGAGATAGAATTCACAAAAGGTTATGATGTGATCAGAGGAAGAGTTTTGCTTGTCTTTGTTGCAGAAGGGGAGATGTTAGAGCTGGGAGACAGGAGTAAGAAAACCCTGAGAAGTATTGCGACCAACTGCGCTATAGTCAGAACATGAAGTTCCTATATGCCTGTCTTCTGTGTTGTGTCACCGTAGGACACCGAGTGATACTCGTTGAGTGCATTGTTAGCATGGAATATCTATGGTAAGCATTTCTACAGAGAGCTGAATTCATGGGCTTACAGTAAAACTGTCCAGGTTCAAATCCTTGTTCTACCACTCACAAGATATATAAGTAACCTTAGATAGGCATGTGCATGCAGCTGTGCACATATTCATGTATATATAAATATACGTGGAGTGTATGTAAACATGACAATATGTGGCATCAATTTTGAGTGCCTTCCTCCATATCTCTCCACCTTGTTTTTGAGGCAGGGACTCTCTCTGAACCTAGACTTTGCTGTTTTCACGATGTCTGACCATCAAGCTCTGAGATTTCCCTGTCTCTATCCTCAGAGTTGGGATTACAGTCATGTGTCACTGCACCTGGCTCTTTACACCAGTGCTGACGATGCAAACTCAAGTCCTCAGGTATTGCATGGTGGGCATCTCTCCCACTCCTACCTTACTTCTACCTGCAAAACTGCAGTTAGCTCTGTATTTCCTGGGATCTAGAACATGTCACTATTATTTTATGTACAACTAAGGTAGAGATATTGCTGACGATTAAATGATGACGTTGCTTGCAAAACGAATCAATGTTAGGGATGCTAAAATGTAAAAAACAAAAGCGAAAGCAAACCATATTGAGGCTGAGGGAGCAGCATTCTCCTGGTTCTGATGTAAAGACTGAGTGAGGTAGTTTGTACACATGCCTACCATTCTGCCTGCCACTCAGTAAATGCTAATAAAGGATTACTCCTATTTCTACTGGCAGAAAGTGGCGGTTTGGGTAATTTCAGCAAATCATTTAACCCTCTGTGGTTTATTTTATTCATCTTTAAAGTGAATGGGTAGCCATATGGTCCTGCCACCCAGAATTAGGAAGAAAAACTAATTAGAGAACATTTTTAGGTTCTTAGCCATTTTCAATGGGAAACACTATCAGCTGCTTTGGTTATTCAGCTCCTGTGTCTGAGAACTGAGAGAGGACACATTCTGTGTTTCTTTTCATCTTGAATCATTTGTCTTTTTATTTTAATCATTAAAAATATTTAAATTTTGTTCTATCCTCAATACAGCTGATTTTTTCATTAATTTTTTCTTTAAATTTTCATCTTAATATGGTACTCTCCTTGTTGGGTAAGCCTGAAAGACTAATAGTTGGTTGCAATCTTTTTCAGATGTGTAAACAAATACAAATCTTAAGTGACTGATGGAGTTTGTCTTTGTTGTATCAGTTGGGTGATAAACAAAAATAGGTTTTAGGTTATTGTAAATAATTATCAAGTGTAAAGGAGCTGCATGTGGTGGCCTGCTCTGTGATTTCAGCATTTGGGATGCAGAAGCAGGAGTTCAAGCCCGTGTCGGACTGTAGAGTAAATAAATTTGAATCACCAGAGACTTTCTCTCAAAAACCCTTTAAAGTCAACAGTTATATATGAATGCGTGTGCATCTGTGTAAGAGATCCATTACGTGCAATTACACACACATACACATGCATGCATGTGTGTTTGTGTAAGAAATCCGTTATACACAATATACATTGCATGTGTGTCCATGTAAGAAATCCATTTAAAGCATCTTTCAGACACTGGTTACATAGAGCCCCATGTTAGATGTCACTTTGAATGGCAAAATCATTAGGTCAGAGAGATTGATTTTATTTTAACTTGCAGTTATTGAGTTTTTAGAGATGCCAATAAATTTAGTCAAAGTTTTGCCTTCCAAAAATGCATATTCCAACAAGAAATAGCAATACATTGTTTACTATAAAGGTGGTGTGGAAGTACCTAAGCAAGCAGAGCCAGTTCTTCCTGTCTAAGCAAAGGAAGGCTTTAAAGGGTTTTGTTTTTAAAACTGAGAGGCTGGAAAAATATATTACCTACAAAAAGAACCATGTTTGCAAAATTTCCTGATCTTTCATGAAGAACCATGATATCTGTGCAGCTCCCATTGTGTGTGTTGTATGATGAGATGGGTCTTGCACACATTGTTCATTTGTTTATTGACATCATTATTTTAATTATTAAACTGTAATTTATTTGTAGAAGCTGCTTTTCTATGTCAGTGGTTTTGTTAAGTCCCAATGAGGCAGTTCTGAATTCAGTGGAGGTCACATTTGGCACACCCCACAAACTAGTGAAGCCATAGACCGAGCTAACCTCTGAAATGCTTTCCCTGTATTAAATGGGCTATCTTTCTCCCCCAGATTCCATGTGGGAGGCTTACACATTTGGTTTGGTAATGAGTTTGCTTTTTGAGCCAAAGAAGAGAAGAGAATAAAGAAAGAGAGAAGGCGTGAGAGGCAATCAGAGAAACTTGGAGGCTCAGATCCTCCAAAATGAAAAAAATAAAGGAGGCTTCTTTTCTGCAGAAACAAGAGAGAAGCAAGTAACAATCTCAAAGCTCATTATGATTTAACTTTGAGATAGCAGAAAATGACAATAATGTGACTGCAGAAGCAGGACAAAGGAATAGAAAGAAATGGAATGTATTCGAAGCAGCCCAGAGACAACCTCCTCCCTTGCAGGCTGTGCATACATTAGTGCACGAATATCCCACTAATTGCTATTCACTTTTGTTAAAGTGGCCATTTCAATCACTGTGGCAAGTGGTTGAAATACTTTGTTGTGTATTTACTTGAACAAAATTCTTGGAACCTCTTAAGATACTGGCTTTCTGTAGAAGAATGCAAACTGATGCTGATGGTGGCATCAGACCGGGTGTGGGGGAAGCGACTAGCCTAAAGGACACACTGCCCCACAAGGCTCAAAGAGTAAGCATGAGCTCATTTAGGTTTTCTCCTAGGAAGGCAATATTTCCTTTTGTTTGGGATTTTGTAGACAAATGCAAACTAGGAGAATCTGCATGCTCCATTTGATTGCTACAAGTCTGTTATTATTAAGATGATCGTCATTGCTGTCTTTCAGTTTTCCATTTAAGAAGTAAAAATTATAAAAGCATCACATTGTGAAACCAAAGTCTGAATAGGAAGTGCCAGACATTGACATTTGTCTATATTATTTTGGAAGCTAGGAATGTTATAGTTTGGTATTGGTTATCAAAGAAGATGTTAGTTTCCAAAATTATCTCAATCGACTCTTTCAATATATATCATCTTTAAAAAGGTGTTTTAAAGGCATCAGTGGTTCTGGAATTTTTTAAATTTTAAACCAACTAAATTAGCTCACTAAAAAGCCTTTCAAAATGACATCCACAATCAAGTGCGGAGTTGTGAACAGAGCTGCAATCTACAAATGCCACACAGTGAGGTCAGTCAGACTTGAATTCAAATAAGGGCATGAAGCCCTGGAGGACATTCAGGACAAAGAAGCAAGCAGTCTTTTCGTTTTCAAACTCATGAGCTAACTCTGTCCTTTGGTATTGTGACTCCTGTGTGTGTGTGTGTGTGTGTGTGTGTGTGTGTGTGTGTGTGTGTGTGTGTGTGTGTAGTGGGATTATGTTGTTACATTGTAAATAATTGTCTCACTTACTGGTTTAATAAATATGTTGATCATTGGTTAGTTTAAGAGCAAGAGCTAGCAGGTTATATGCCTGGGCCCCAGGTCAATCAGCAGACAATTAATATAAGTGTCTGTGTGTTTCAGTGGAACTACGGGACCGTGGATCTGAAAGTCTAGGCCACTAGTTGAGGCCAGAAAGTCCAGGCCAGAAACCTCAGACTACTTGTGTGTGGGGTGTGTGTGCGTGTGTATGTGTGTGTGTATGTGTGTGTGTATATGCGCGTGTGTATGTGTGTGTGTGTAGACCAGAAATCAACATTGTCTTCTTCAATTGTTTGTTCTCCATCTCAAGTGAACTGGTGTTCACAATTTGGCTATATTTTCTAGCCAGTGAATTGGGTTCCCTGTGTCTTTGCCTCTTAATGTAGAGGTTACCCATACACATGACCATGATGGACTTTTTTTCTTTTCACATGGGTGTTGAGGACCCAGGCTTGTGCATCAAGCACTTTATTAACACATAATCACTGTTCGATGCTATAAAGAAACACTATGACTAAGGCAACTCTTATAAAAGAAAGCATTCATTGGGGTCTTGATTATAGTTTCAGAGGCTTTGTCCATTATTGTCATGACAGGGAGCACAGTGGCAGGCAGACATGGTGCTGAAGAAGTAGGTGAGAGCTACATCCTGATGTGCAAGCAGAGAGAGACAGAGACAGAGGCAGAGGCAGAGGCAGAGGCACAGGGACACACATGGAGGGGTGCAGAGACAGAGACAGAAAAATAGGCCTAGCATGGGCTTTTGAAATCTCAAAGCCTACCCCCAGTGACACACTTTCTTCAACAAGGCCACACCTCCTAATTCTTCTAATCTTATCAAAGAGCTACACTCCCTGGTGTCTAAGCATTCAAATACATGAGTCTATGGGGGCCATTCTTATTCAAAGCACCACACCAACTGAGCCATCATCTCCCTGCCCCAGACCATGACTCCACATGTATCATAAGGTGAAAGATGGTGTGAATCATATGACCAGGGTTCAGTGCCCCTCTGTACCTCCTTACGATCTTGAGAAAATCAATTTCAATCCTTATGGGCTGAAGTTTCTTTACTTGCAAAATGAGCATGCTAGAAAAGATATTTCTTATTATTTCTTCCAGCTCTAAAGTGTATGATTCAGAGTAAATGCAAATTAACACCGTATGAGCAAGGCGATCTGTTCACTTAATCAGCAGCACCAAGAGCATCCTAGGGGCTAAGCCCTGAAATGGGGCTGTGATGGGGGAGAGAGGAACACTGGATGCTGCTTCCAAATAACAAGGGCAAAGCAAAGCTGTGCTAGCCAGTTTTAAGTCAACTTCTTACCCGCTTAAGTCACCTAAAAGGCAGGAGCCCCAGTTAGGAAAATGCCTTCATCATATCAGGCGGTAGGCAAGTCTGAAGGGTATTTTCTTAATTAGTGACTGAAGTGGGAGGGCCTAGCACATGGTGAGTGATGCCCATTCCTGGGCTGTCAGTCCTGGGTTCTATACAAAAGCCGGATGAGAACACCATGAGATGCAAGCCAGTAAGCAGCACCCCTCCATGGCCTCTGCATCAGCTCCTGCCTCCAGGGTCCTGCTCTGTTTGAGTCCTGACTTCCTTCAGTGATGAACAGTGATGAAGAGGCATAAGCCTAGTAAATCCTTTGCTCCCCAAGTTGCTTTGGTATCAGTGTTCTATTGCAGCAGTAGAAACTCTACCCAGGACAGAGGGTTATCTCAGAGTGTAATAATGGAAGCAAGGGAGAGGTGGCATACTTGTGAGAGGGCTTGTGGACTGAATTCATATCATCTGTGTTCATTTGTCTATCATCCAGCAAACCTTTATTCAGTGTCCTCTGTCCGTAACCGAGTGTGAGCTTGGTCCTACATGCTGAGAAAGGTAAAACTTAAAATAGTGAGGCTGTGTGTACAGAGAAGAATAAGTGATGTAGTTCTAGTTTTGGTGGCCTTCCTGGAGGAGGTAGGGACTGATTCTGATTTCCAAGGAAGAAAAAGAGAAACCTGTAGAAAGAGGCAGAGTAAAACTGCTTCTGATTGGTCATAGAGAGGATGATATGATCAGCGGGTGTGCTTGGCTAGCGGAATCTTTAGTCAATACTGAAAAGGATGGAGAGAGAGGAGAGTGAATGCTAAGGGGAAATCTTTAAATTTTATGTGGGTTTCCAGCAGAGAAGACTTATGTAGTATAATAGAAAAGGGCTGAATTAATGCTTGAAGATCAGGGTTATGATGCTGTCTAGTGTGACAGTTACTTAATGTCTCCAGGGCTGAGATTTGTGCTCTGTGTATCAGATGTGAACAAGAAAAAAAAGAAGTGTTGAGATGAGATAGGAGCCCAGCCAAGACTGGACTGCAATAGTCCATTTACAAAATGCATGTAAGGTGCATTTTCCACTGGCCAGATGTTATATAAAATGTATAAGCCATGAAGCAGACATGACATGGAAAGGAGGAAAGGAAGAATGTGGCAGGAAAATGGAATTAGCGTGCTGGGTAGCTGGAGGCAGAAACATCATCCACGATTAGTGAGGTACCTGCTTCTGCCTTCTGCTCTCCCACTGCACTTCACTTCTAGCTCTTAACGAGGGTTCATCCATGCTAGATTTGACTTAAGGACCCCCCCCCCAAATTGTCCACGTATAGAAATGTTTTTCTAGCAAAAGCTTGAATGGGATGTGTATGTTCTTGCACAGTGATTCAGGTTCCAGGAATGAAAAGACGTGGCTTAGGCAACATCATGATGCTTGGCTCTTCTAGGCACCCTGGGCAGCTTCCTCTCTTCTGCTTTGCTGGAAGCCCTGCTGCTTATGGAATTTCTGGGCTAACAAACCAGGACTACAACCTTACAGGTTGAATGGGTGTGCTTGCTCTCTGCCAAAGAACAAAATAAAAATAATTTGGCATATATATATATATATACATATATACATGTATGTATGTATATATATATACACACACACATATATATGATGTGTGTATGTATGTATGTATGTATGTATGTATGTATGTATGTATGTATGTCTCAGAGCCCCAAACAGGTAACAAAGACCTTTGGCCAAAATGGCCAAGGGTTTTTATTCTTCACATAGGTAATGACTTGGTTTTATCCCCTAAGTAGGACTCAATTTTATAGTCTGACACAGCTGACTAATTAGTGGGGAGGAGAAGGGGGAGATTTTTGGGAAATATGGGCCCTTGTGGGGCTAACTACCTTTCTGTTTCTCACCTAGATTATAGCATGACAAATGTTCTTTAGTTCTATAAAGGCGGTGCTGGAAACAAAAACCTATAATCACAGTGCTAACTTGGCTGAGTCTTAATTTAGGGTCCTAAGTATTGAGGGTATTTCTATTTGCTTCTAAGATATCACATGGAGTGAGTTCTTCCCAGGTGAAGAAGAACTAGCTCCCATTGCAAATGTTCCCTTGGGCGCTGGGCAAGGGCTTGATTTCTTTTCCCTTCCAAAAGTCAGCCTGGACCTCTCCCAGTACTGGCTGGGGAGCCCACTGGTGAAAGCACTCATCTCGCCCAGAGACCACATTGCTAAGCTAGATTCCAGAGAACCATGAGGTGGCACCCAGAGGTCACTGGACTCATTCTCCCCAAGAGAGTCACTGTATACTGATTATCTAGGTCAGGAAATAATAACAAAAAAAATCACCTTTTTGGATGCAATTTGCTCATCATTAAAAAGAGACAATCTCTCCTTCTCAAAAGTTCAGTGTGAGAATGAAAGACTATTTGGGAAAACATTTGTTGTTGATTTCAAAATATAGACTAACACAATAATTAATAATTAGATACACTATTTAATTGTTTGCTGTTTCTATAGCCTCCTCTAGCCTCCAGTGTCTCATAGCAATTTTTAGTTTTATCAGCTATCTTTGAATGAATACTCTTCTTGAATTCTTTCAATTTCAGTCTGCAGATGGGCAGTAATGTTTCAGTCTTCCTGAGGGAACTGAAAGTCAGTCTGTACTCCTAAGCAGGTATCAGAAGTCGGATTTTTATTTCTTTTCTAAGAGAGGGAAATGAAGCCTGGAAAGAAAGGTTGTCTGGCAACCGGATAAGGGAAGAAATTTCTTTTAGGCT
Organism: Phyllotis vaccarum; assembly: GCA_033318265.1. Classification (NCBI taxonomy): domain Eukaryota; kingdom Metazoa; phylum Chordata; class Mammalia; order Rodentia; family Cricetidae; genus Phyllotis; species Phyllotis vaccarum. Next base: position 69,595,008 of record JARWLC010000006.1, read on the forward strand.
TTCCAAGAAGACAGAATGGAATTCTTGAAATATAAATTACTTTTTAATGGTGTCTTGAAAAGGGAGTTATTCTTCTCTATCTGACTCTCTTCCCCACTCTCTGAATGTGGCTATGTAAGCAATTAAACCATTGTGAATCTTTGAACGAACAAAAGCAGAGATATTTTAAGGGATAGAAGGAAACTAAGAGATGTTCTGTTTTATCCCTTTATTTTCTGAAGCAGGGAATTAGGATTTAATATATGTCAAAGATTTCTTCTTGATTTCTATCTTGTTAGGACTGAGCCAAGACCAAATCCAGGGCTTCTACCTCCTACCCCAGGGCCCTCATCTCCATGACAGAGGTAAGACAGGCACACAGGTAACTCTACTCAGACAGAGAACAGTATTTGAAGCCCACTACTAAGCCTTAGTGTCTAACCTGGTGGAAAGGTGACTGAATTAATTCAAGACTCCAGGCCTGGGGTGGGATGAGGGGCATTAACATCTGGACTGAATCATTCGCTACCCTGATACATTCTGCTCAGAGGGAAAACATCTGTTGCTTTGAGTTTGACTTGTTCCTGTCTCATGCAGAGGGTCTGTTGGTCTCGTTAGCTTCTGTCCTTCTGGTTCAGAATTATTTCTACTGACTCTGATCTTTCTGCTGTGTTTGGGTCTTCTCTGGGACTCCAGTCCAGTGGCAAGCCCATTGGCAATCGTGGAGCACCAGGTTACAGTGTGAGGATTTCTTCTTGTCAAATCTATGCCTGCGAATTTGTGAATTTTCTATAGTTGTGTAGACCCACTTGCTATTATACAAACCAGCCCCTCTGGAGATGCATAGGCCAATGTCTGGGGGCTTAGAAACACTTATTTCTCATGGTCTCAGTGTGAAAACTTTTTTTTTCCCCCTGTCCCTTATCTTTCTCATAGTGTGTTATTCAGGTTCTCAAAAGGACTAGAGCCTATAGAAATGTATATGGGAACTTTCTAGAGGCTGTGCTCTGGATGTCCGACAATGACTGCTCAATGACAGGCTGATAATCTGATAGTCTGTTCAGTCAGTGAGACTGGATTTCTAAGGAGTCCCAGCCTGTTCCTGGAGTTCTTCATTCTGTGTTGGAATCCTGAAGAAGTTAGTTCTAATACAGGGGAAGGAATACCTCCACAGCAGGTAGATAAACTTGCCAATGAGATTGAGGGTAAGCAGGCAAAGTGGTTCCTTCTTCCACATCTTTTTGTGTGTACTGCCAGTAGAAGGCATGGCTCAGATTGAGGCTGGGTCTTTTCTGCCTCAAACAATGTGATCAGAAAAAAATCCCTCACACAGTGTTTTAGTTGATTCTGAGTAGAGGGAAGTTGACACCAGGAAACCAGGATGAGCCATCACATGTAGTGGGTTGATGTTGTTCCATTGTAAATAATTGTCCCGCCTACTTATTTAATAAAAATCCTGATTGGCCAAAGGCAGACAGGAAGTGTTGGCAGGGCTACCAGACTAAGAAAACTCTGGGTACAGGAAGAACAGAGAAGAAATGCCACAGAGGCACCAGAGAAGCCAGCAGATGCAGAGGATAACTATGCTGCTCTGAGAAAAGGTACCGAGTCACATGGCTGAACAGGATAAGAATCATGGATTAGTTCAAGGGTAAAGAGTTAGTAAGTTATATGTCTGGGCCCCAGGTCAATCAGCAATCAATCAATACAAGCGCCTGTGGTTTTAGTGGGACTATGGGACTGTGGGTCTGCAAGTCTGGGCCACCAGGCTAGGCTGGAAAGTCCAGGCCAGGAGACTAGGCTGGAAAGTCTGAGACAGAAACCAAATACTACAATCACACATATGGATAAGTTTTTGGTTTACCTGAGGAGAGTGGGCCTGGCTCTTTTAACTACCTTTACCTTTCTGTCTTGATATTGTGACATAGAACACAGTGCTCTCTGTCTTTTGCAGTACAAAGCTCAATCTGTGGTCCCCTGCTCTTCTTCCTTCCAAGGCTCTTTTTAATGGACATGTTGGGAAATGGGTCTTGCTTTTGTAGCAGTAAGATGAAAATGTATCAGGAACTATTTAAGAGTTATACAGCTGCAGTAGATTGGGCAGTGGATGCTAGGCTGAGGGGGTTGAGTTACAGTGGTCGACAAGTGGTAGATTCTGGACATACAGCACCATCAAATCCTATAAATGGAAAGGGCTGATGATTATCTGTGTCAGTGAAGATGGTATGGGTGTGAGACACTTCACATTTTGCCACAGCATGGGATCAGTTGGAAGACAGAGACATGGCAGAAATGCATGATTGCTCCTGGGATCTTGCAATGCAGATCAGAAGAGAGGAAAGGAGGAAAGAGACTGGTATTCTGAGAAGCAAAAACATGCAGTTTTAAGTCAAAAGACACAATCTAGAGTCTTTTGGGAAAAGGAAACCTCAATTGTGAAAACACCTTCATCAGACTGGCTTGCTGGAAACCTGAGGTGTTTTTATTTTTTATTGATGATTGATTTGGGAGTGCTAAGCCCACTGGGGTGATACTACCCTCCGGGCGGGTGGTTCTGGGTGGTGTAATAAATCTGGTTGAGCAAACCGTAAAGAATAAACCATCGTTCCTCCTGCTTCTGCTTTATTTTCTGCTTTTGGGTTCTACCCTGCCCACCCTTGGTGATCGTGTGATCTGAAAGTTATAAGATGAAATAAACCTTTTTCTCCCCATGCTGCCATGGTAACGGTGTGTTGTCAGAACAATAGAAACCCTAAGACACACAGGCAATTCTCTCACATGTGCTCCAAGTCAGATGAATCTCTTTTCTAGAGTAGCAAGTGCTGGGATATGAGAAATATTCTCACTGGGTATGTAAGGGAAAAGTCAGATGTTTGCACTGGAATAGGGCTGTGTGATTCTTATCAGCTAGTGCTGCTGGTTTGCCCCTGGAATAACATCCAATACTTCATCCACTCAGTGTAGCAACAGTGCTCTTGGTAATGAAGGGAAGTAGACCTCTTATTGTCTGGTTATCACAGTAGCACATTTAGTGATGGCTATTGTTTAAAGTGCCACTTAATCATAGCACGTGCCTTCTGGATTTAGAACTAATTAAATGTAGACACAAAATCCAAAGGGACTCAGTGTAGCTACCTTATTCCAGCCTTGGGGGAACTCAGTGTGGACTTCAGAGCATTGGGAGGCAGTCATAGAGATCATCCTCTTCGGAAATGAACCATTAGCTCTGCCACAGGAAAGGTAACCAGATTCTACAGGGGCAAAGTAGACTTTAACACAGCGGTTCCCAAGCCTCCCTAATACTGTGACCCTTTAATACAATTTCTTATGCTGTGGTGATCCCTAACTATAAAATTATTTTGTTGCTACTTCATAATTGTAATTTTGCCATTATTATAAATCATGATATATTAAATATCTGATATATGGGATATCAGCTATATGACTTGTAAGGGGATAGACCCATAAGTTGAGAACCTGTGTTTTAATAGCATAGAAAATCTGTGGTGTGAAAAAAACCAGCTGAGGCTGTTTATCCTTGCTCTACAAGGGAGCCAGAGAGAGCTAGTCGTGTGCTCAGAACAGTTTTCTGCATTGGCAGATGGGACCTAATGGAGACGATGCAGAAGTTAGAGGGGAGAAGGACTTCCCCATATGCCTAGATGACACGCATGCTCATAATGCTCTCTACTCCATCATTATGTTTCTCAGTAAGTCCTCTCATGTCATCACCTATTAGTCTCAGAGATCATCTCTGCTTTTTTGTGTATGTTTCTTCCCATCTCACCCTGTGTCTTAGTTTTTTCCATTGCTGTGAAGAGACACTATGACCAAGGAAACTTATAAAAAGGACTAGACTATTGAGGGCTTGTTTGCAATTCAGAGGGTTAGAAATGATGACCACTATGGGGGTTGGGGAAAAATGGCAGCAAGCATGCAGGTATGAAGCTGGAGCTGAAAGCTTGATCAAACACAAGGCAAAGAAAGCTACCTGGGAATGCCAAGGGCTTTAGAAACCTCAAAGCCCACCGTCAGTGACATACCTCCTCCAACAAGGCCACACCTCCAAATCCTTCCCAAGCAATTTCATCAACTGAAGACTTAAGTATTCAAATATATGAACCTATGTGGGGATTCTCATTCAAACCTCTGCACCTAATGCCGAATCCACAGTAGGTATTTTAGCTCAGACTTAGCTCACACCTTAGTGAAACAAAAACAATCTGATTCAGTAGGGTGGGGGCACTTCCTGAGACAAGGATTTGTGTCTGTACATAGTTCACTGGAAAGGAAGGTGAGACCTAGGAAGGTCTGCAGTTACCAGTGGGTCTCTGTGGGAGTGGAGGACTGGAGCTTATGCCTCGGAAGGACTCCATGAGAAGTCTAAAAAGACTGTTACAGTTGTTCCATTTGGAGTGACAGGACTTAGCCATTTCTTCCCCACCTTCTCTCATGTCATGCTCTTTTTGCTTTTGGGGGGTTTCGCAGTTGATGTGACAGTCACACGTCCCCTGGGGCTTTTCTTCTGCCTTCTGTTGCTCAGACAGAATAAGTCTTCTAAGCTCTTCCCTGGCAGTCTGCAAAGTTTCAGACCTCCAAGCAGGTGTGCACCTCTGGTGTGGAAGAAGACAGTAGACATGTCAATGCAGGACCCTGCTGAGAGTGATGGTCTTATAGTCCATTAGAAACCGCACCAAAACCACCTGCTTTCAAGTTGCTGACATCGTCTCAAGCACTGAGAGAAGTCATCCTGAGTGGGAGATGAACCTTGTTGATCAATCCTCCTTGGCCTTTCATACTGCTGATGGGTGACTGGGCAGGGAATGGGTCTGGAAACTCGACATTCTTGAAGCCATTCCATGGTCCTCCCCATGTAAACAGAAAAGTGAAGTGAGCAGGTGATGAGTCCCAGGAAGGCTTCACTGCAAACAGATCCCCTGACTTCTACACCTCCTCTCAGCATCTACGATCTGCTCAGGAACTGCTCCTTCAGCTGTCATGGACTCTGGTGTTTTTGCAGCACATGACCCAGAACATGACATCTTCCCTTGTCACCTCTTCTCTGTGATGGAGTTTGGTGGCAAGATTTATCTCAGCCCCAGGTTGGCTTTATCTGTCAGCTTTACACAGCTTAGAATAACCTGAGCCTCAGTTGAGAGATTGCCTTCATCAGATTGGCCTGTGGGCATGTCTGTGAAAGACTGTCCTGATTGTTAATACATCTAGGGGGCCCAGCCTAGCGTGGGAAGCAACATTTCCTACTGCAAAAGAAAGCTGAGTATAAGCCAGCCCGTGAATCAGTTAAGAAATAGCATCCTTCATGGTTCCTGTTGCCCTTTGGCTATGAAGTGTATCCCTTGGTCAGAGGTAATGTTGTGTGGAACAGCAAGCAGGCCTGCCTTCAGGAACTCTTGTTTGGGTTTCTGCTCTGATTCCTTCATATTGGACTATAACCTGTACGCTGAAACAAATCCTGTCTCCCTTTAAATTCCTTTTGGTCAGGGTATTTATCACCTCAGCAGAAATGACATTAGAACACTCAGCAAATCAGACAGTGAGTTTCAGGAGATAATTTATAAATTCTGTAAAATTTAGAGGCAAAATAAAAAGGCATAATTTTAGTCAATGATTTAAGCATCTTTTTCATGTTTATTTACATCTTCAAAGCTATACATGTCTTTTTTCTATTTTATTTTTATTATTTGAAACAATTTTAAATTTAAATATATTTTGATCATATTCTTCCCCTCCCCCAAGTCCTTCCAGATCTTGTTCCCCTTCCTACCCACCCAACTTTCTTAAAAAGTTTTTTCTTAAAAAACCCATAAAACTAAGAAAACAAAATAAAACCACATCCAATGAGAAAAACAAAACAACAAAATAGACAGAAACCAACCTGCAACCAAATAAAAGTACACACACACACACACACACACACACACACACACGTGTGCACATAGGTACACACACATAGACACACACATGCACACACATGCACACATGCACACACATACACACGTGTGCACATAGGTACACACACATAGACACAGACATACACAGACATGCACACACATACACAAAGACTATTATTTGTTGGCCAACTATTCCTGAACATGAAGCTTTCCCTAGAGTGGTTGATAGACCCAGTATTCCAGTATTCCTCTATTGGACAAAGCCTTTTTTCTCTCTCCCAGCTGGTACAAATGACAATTCAGTAGCTAACCTTTACCCTAGTGGCTAGGTTTTCGTTCATTTATTTTTTAAAAAAAGTATTAAACTAAAATAAGACAAAAACTATCACTTTGAAATTGAACACAACAAACCAACAGAAAATGGGATGTTTCCATTGAATCCCTCCCTTCAGAGTTGAGGGAACCCTCAGAAGAGGAGGGGAAAGGACACAAGGGAACAAGTTCCTTCAAATCAACACAGGGAGGGCTCTATGACCTCACATGGAACAGCATGCACAGGGTCTGCAAGGATCTGCACCAGGGCCTCTGCACATGTGTGCGTGTGTGCGTTCGTGCGGGCGTGCATATGTGTGCGTTCGTGCGGGCGTGCATATGTGTGCGTGTGCGTGTGTCTCTACGACTTCCAGGTGAGTTGTTTTTTAATGGGACTCCTTAGTGAGTTAATGCATAGGTCTCTGATTCTTATTCTTTCTCTTGAGCTCTTTTCCTTCTGCTGATTTAGGCATTTTTAAGTATACAGCTTTTAATTCATTTTTCCATTTCTTCTTTTGCCCTCCTCTCTCTCTCTCTCCCTCTCTCTTTCTCTCATGTGTGTATGTGTGTTTGTGTGTGAGAGTGTGTGTGTGTCTGTACCTGTGTGTGTATGTGTGTGAGAGAGTGTGTGTATGTGTTTGTGTGTGTGTATGTGTGAGGGAGTGTGTGTGTGTGTGTGTGTGTGTATGAGTGTATGTGTGTGTGTTAGCTTGCACAGCCACATGGAGCCAGAGATCAGTGTTGAGTGTCTATCTTAATTGCTCTTCTATCTTATTTATTGAGACAAAGTCTCTCTGAACCCACAGTTTGCTAATTAGCCTAGACTGTCTGGCCAGCAAGCCCCAAGGATCGCACACTCCTCCACAGTACCTGGTTTCTATGTGGGTGCTGTGAGTCTAACTCATGTCCTCACACTTTGTAGCAAGCTCTTTACTGACTGGACCATATGCCCAGCCACTACATTCTCCTATTTATGGATGCAAATGAAATTGTGTTGTGGGGAGACTTTTTAGTGTGCATAATTTAGGTGTGTAAAAGCAGAATGTTAGTCTCTTTACACTTCACATTTGTTATGGATTAAAATTTTCTGCCCCCCCCCCCCCCGTTTATGTTGGAATTCCCAACCCCTTATTTCAGAACATGGTGTTATTTGGAAAGTGTCCTTACAGAAATAATCAAGTTAAAATGAGGTCACTACGGTGAGCCCTAATCCAATATGATTAATAAGAGGGGAGAGTTCAGACAGGGTCATACACAAAGAGAGATCATGAACCTAGGCAGAGGTTGGAGTGGTGTTTCCATAGGCCAAATAATACCAAGGATTGTCACTTAACCACCAGGAGCTAGGGATGGAGCATGAAAGTCTCTCACTCACTGGAGCAGCATGCACAGGGTCTGTAGGGATCTGCACCAGGGCCTCTGCACGCCCTTACTGGTACTCTTGTCTCCAGGTTCTGGCCTCCGGCACTCTGACATGGTAATATTTAAGTTGTATAATGAGAAGGGCTTCCTGGTAAAGCGACACTCAGCTGTTTTCCTTTTCATGTATGGTGATAAACTTGACCTCACCAGTCCAAAGCACATTTAGGAGCCTTTAGTGAGAATTAAGCCCATTCTAGATTTCCTTTCCTCCTCCTCCCTCTCCATACTGTGTCCTGAGACAGAGGAGTCTATTTGCTCTGAGGTCTGCTGGACTGTCCCTGTTAGCTGTGTTAACACTACACACTCAGGCTGTATTGCTGGTGTCCATTCCATATACCTTCCTTGTCAGCTTCTTGGATTAGACTATTTTACCTCAGCTAATCATGAGGCATATCCAGTCTGATGGTGCATTCTGTCCTGAGTGATGATGAGGGGTAAGGAGAGGCAAGAGTGAGAATGCTTTCAGATGTCTAGAGCTTGCCTCAGGGACCATAAACTTCCAGAGCAGAGTAGGAGCTGCCCTAGGACTAACCTGTCACCTCCCACCTGTCTACTCCTCTTCTCTCTGCTGATGTCCTAAGAACTGTCTGTGAGGTCAAAGCAAATAAGCTGAGACATCACTACAGCTAACTGGCCTTTCTGATGGCCCCTTAGCAGAAAGATCATTGATTAAGCAAGTGAAAGGATTTTTATACCGTGGAATAGTGTGCATTTGTTAAATGATCTTTACCTCGTCACTGAAAGATTTTCAAAGCATATTAAATTCCATAACACAAATGGTTTTGTTATGGGTTGGATTGTAAATATGTGGAAAAGGCTCATAGGCTAATGGCATGGATATCCACCTGTTGCACTACTATGAAGTGGTAGAACCATTAGATGGTAGATCCTAGAAGGCAGCTAGGTTTTCTGGGTGGGCCACTGAAGGAGATATTAGGACCATGGTTCCCATCCCATGTTTCTCTTTACTTTCAAGTTACCATGAGATATAAAGCTTTGACCATTATATTTTGTCTGCCAAAGACCCAAAGTGACAGGACATAGTGATTCTGACCCGAAACCTTTGAGACTGTGAGTTGAGGAAATCTTCCTCCTTTAAATTGATTGTCTCAGGTATTTTGCTATATTAAGGGAAAGCTAACATACTCTCACCCTATTTTTAATAATCTCTCTTTATCCCTCCCCCCCATGTAAAGACCACGGAAAATCATGGATGTGTGTCATGCATTATCAGTGCTGTCCACAGAGGACAGATGACTTAAATAACCAAGACAGGTGGGTGAAAGAGGACATTTGCTTTTACCTAAACTCTCTTTTTGGGCTTCTGTCTAAACTATTAATAGGGTTGTACTAATGAATTATGACAGTCTAACAAATGAAAAATGTAAACCAAACCTCAGCCTCAGTGGGAATCATACTGTCATGGCCTCCTTGTCTTCTCTCCCAGAACTCTGAAGCAGCCTATTCCAACTTTATTTCACCTGAAAGGGACTTGGCATTCTTGAGTACTTCCTCTGAATTCTCATTTCCTGTAGAAGTATTATCAACCCAAAACTTTAATGGCCAAATAAAAGACCAGAAAGTCATCTCTCCATTGCCCTCCAGACCAGAAAGCCTGTGCTGTCACAGAGCCCTCTGGCAATCCAAAAAGAATGAAGTCAAATCAAGTAACAAGGGAAATCAATATCTTATTCATGTTAAAACTGCCCTGACACCCTCCATTATGTGATTCATGGCACGAAGAATCGATTTGTTTTTCTGCTGGTAGAAGACGGGGCCTCTAAAATTTTCATTTATATATATTAATTTTTAGGATGAGAATTTCCACTTTATGGAGCTATTTTCTCTGTGTGTATCACCAGTGAGTTAGTAGAGTCTCAGAGTCCCCTTGTATCAGAGCTTTACTTTTGCATACTAAATAAACAATCTTGAAGGAATAATCCTGGGGTCAGGACAAGGATAATAATGGTCATTAATAACCATCACTCATTACATGGTTCTTTCCCTGAGCTCTTCTGACCTACCCATTCATAAACGCTTTTTAATGTACCATGCACAGACCTGTCTCTGTGTCCCCTCCCAGGCAGATACGCACTTGGAGGGAGGTTAATTGCTGCTGTCTTTATGCCCTGACCTGTGTAGATGTTCCCGGATCACTGCTTCCACCTCTGGGGTAGAGGCTAATGGTCACCCAGCAAGCCTGCTTGACAGGGAAAAGTAGAATCTAATTACTGGCTCTTGTGGTTGGACCCAGGAGTGAGTCTTTATGAACAGGACAGGCCACGTTTCTCAGTCTGTATGCTGACTGCCTCCTGCAGGCTATTGTTATTTTAAAAGCCCTAAGGAAATTATACCTTAATTGTTACTTTAAAATGCTCCCCATTAACTCTCTCTGCTCCCTTATCTGGTTCTTATTGCTCTGAAACCTACTTGATCCAGATGCAATCAAGTTACTTCCCTGTTTTGTCCAAGAGAACTCAAGATTATGCTGTTTAAGGAACCACCCAGTGTGAGTCCCTGTCTGTCCCCTATTTGGAGGTCTCTCCCCAACAGATTTTCCACACACATAAGCAAGTCATTCTCTTTCTAAGCATTTTGGAGCATATTTCCTGTTTTCTCCTTTAGGAAGATAGGACCAGATACCTTGAGACAGATTTCTGCATCATTTCTGCTTGAGTTGGGCCAAAGTCATTAGAAGAAAGAGTAAGCAGAGTCCATGATGAGAAGATAATCATGGTTGAAACTTGAAGCAGCCAGTATAACGTCACCCCTCTGGTTTGTATATGTTTCTATAAGGTCCATCGACTATTTTGCCAACAAGTAAGTTATTTTTTTCATTGGAACCCCTAAAAAACAGCATTGTTTTGCTAAGAGCACACGAGCACATGTCCTGCCCATATATGCATCCTCTCTCTCTTGAATCTTTCAGGCCGACATTTTTTTTTCCTGTGAGGGGAAGAAGAACTAAAATTTAGAAGTGCCTTATCTGACAAATGATCAGGAAATTATTCTTCTTAAAAGAAATGAATGCCAAAACAAATCAGCTCCCTAAAGTGACATGAAATCTCCTCAAGGTGCATCTGGGAATATTAATACATGAAGAGATGCCTCTGCCTACATACAGCTCATCACCTTGGTCTGCCCCCCTACCCCCCCCCCCAACAACCTGCAAAAAAAAAAAAAAAAAAAAAAAAAAAGAAATCTGGAGTTTAGGGACTCTGTTAGAGGTTAAATCCTGCCATCTTGTGGCAACTTTCTTGAATTACATCACCATTTTTGAGACGTTCTTGATTTAACTTTAACCTGCATTTTCTCTGCCAAAGTATCTGAATTTGGGACATGCTTATTCTTTTAGAGATACCAAGAACTCTGAAACTGAGAAACACTCACCAAGATATCTTTGCCATATTACCCTATTACCCTAAGGTTGCAAGTGAGGGATTGTGCTCTACTGTGCCCCCCCCCCCCCATGCCCTGACCAGAACTTCTGACTGTGAAAAATGTGACCATCTGGGATGGCAGTAGCTACAGCCTCCTTCAGTTCTAAACACATGGGTACTTTCCCAAAGAGCTACTTTGATGGGTAGAAAAACTTTTGGCTTATTAGTCAAACCACCTTTTCAGGCTTCTGGAAGGATCATAGCGGAAGGTGCAGTGAGGCACCCAATTCTAAGGAAAGGATTCATGATTCCTGCTACTGGTGGGGAAGTTTTCTGGAAAACCCGAGAATGACATAAAAACATCTTTAAGGACTGCTCTGTGCTTTATTCTATTGAAGACTGGAGAACATCTATAGAGATGCTTTCTTAAATAGTACTGGTCCCAGTGTGATGGCTTTCCCACATGCTGCTCCTCCCTCAGCATCTTCCAGAGTTGGGAAATGAAGGACAAAGTGGTGGTTGTTCTGCACTCAGTTTACCTGGATGTCAGAGTTGGTTAGGCAGGGAGAAGAGGAGAGATTAGGCTTTCCTGAAACAGCTTTCAGAAGAGAAGCTTGTGGGGGCTGAGGAGCAATTCACACATTTTCAGAGGCAGCTGTAGATTTCAGTTTTCATTTGTAAGCTGGATGGGTGGGGTGGAGCAGCCTTTAAGGATGCTCACATAGCAGGTATGCATGCTCTGTCAGAAGGGGCACAATGACAGTGGGTTTGAGGATTTCTCTTTCTTCCCTTACTGGCATCTGCTTTATGGTCTAGTTAGAAACAGAAATCACCTTGAAGGGAAATGTTCTCTATTCTTTAAAAAATGCTTGAGTAGCTCCCTTGGTTATGTAAATGTCAGCTGAATTGGCCTCCTGGTCCCCAGAGAAGGACATAACAGGACACACTGTACTTTGAGTCAGTGAGGAAAGGTTACCTCTCATTTGGAGGTGGGAATGGGTTGTGCAGAGCCATGAAGATGACTGTGTGTTGAACCTAATTGCTTGGTCAAAAATCATGAACATTAATTTAATTCCCCTTAGATTTACTTGACAATTCCTCCTTTTCCCTGGACCCCAGTCTTACCTTGTCCAAACACTCCCATTTCTTGGCCTCTACTGCTTTTGAAAATTCCACTTTGGAAGAAGAGGTCTTATTGTTAGATAAGCCTGCTTCTGAGACTGTGCTAATGGTCTTCCCCTAGGACTTGGTGTTGCTAAAGCATAAAGGTAAAATTAGACTCTTACATGGATATAAAAGGGGCATGTCAAAGAGGCTATGTGATTTATTAACTCACGAAGAGGCCAGCAAGACTTGGAAAATGCAGGATGAAGGAAAATCTAAAGGCTACATAAAGATACTCAAAGTTTGCTAATAGATGCAGAATGGCTACTTTCCCAAGGAATAATAAAAGATATTGCCTGGGATCATGATTTCTATCAATTATTTCTATGGGGACAAAACTCATTTACAGTTTCAGTTCCTTTTCTATTTCTGTAAAGAGAGATCATAACCAAGGCAACTTATAAAAGAAAATGTTTAATGGGGTTCACAGTTCTAGAGGGTCAGAGTCCATGATTATCAATGTGGAGAGCAGGGAAGCAGGCAAGCAGGCATGGCACTGAGGCAGTACTTAAGAGCTTACTTAAGAGCTAACTTGAAATGGCAAGGGCTTTTGAAGCCTCAAAGCCCTCCCCCAGTGACACACCTCCTCCAACAAAGCCACCCTCACAATCCTTCTCAAACAGTTCCACCAACTGGGGACCAAGTGTTCAAATATATAAGCCTATGGAACCTATTCTCATTCAAACCATCATACTGCTGTGTGGGCACAGCCATTTCTACCATTGTTCCACAGATGCATTTCTACACCTGGAAGTGTATTGGATAGCCTTGCTGTTATGAAGACAATGAATAGACTACAGCTGTACAAATCAAAAAGCTTTTGGATGGTTCCTGGTACTCTCAGGAATCTCTCTTGTCAAAGACTGGTTTTGAGTCTTTCCATGTTGAAGATTGAACTTATACATGGTAGGTGTCTCAACCACTGTTCTATTGCCGGGAAGAGACACCATGACCAAGGCAATTCTTTTAAAAGAAAGAATTTAAGTGGAAGCTTATAGTTTCAAGTTTTTTACTTGCTTGCAATTTTAGAGGCTTAGTCCATTATCACCAAGACCGGAAACATGGAACAGTCATGATACTGGAACAGTGGCTGAGAATCTATGTCCTCATCCAAAGCCCACCCCCAGTGACAAACTTCTTAGCCTATAGAGGGCATTCTTATTCAAAATACCACATCCTCCTGCACCCATAGGTTTGTAGCCATATCATAACGCAAAAAGTGCATTCAGTCCAACTTCAAAAAGCCCCATAATCTATCACATTCTCAACACTGTGTAAAAGTCCAAAATTTAAAATCTGAGACTCAAAGCAATCTCTTAACTGTAACCCCCTATAAAATCAAAATCAAAAGGCAGATCACATACTCCCAACATATAATTGTACAGATATGGTAACATATGGTAATATATATAAATAATCATTCCAAACGGGAGGAGAGGGAGTATAGTGAGGTAAGACTGGACCTACGCAGAAACACAACAGGGAAAACTCTGAATTCTGCATCTTCATGTTTGGTGTCAAAAGGCTCTTCAGATCTCCAGTTTCTTTCAGGTTTGTTGACTGCAAAAAACATTTCTCTCTTAGGCTGGTTCTATGCCTGGTCTGCTTCTCCCCTTGCAGACATTTCATGATTCTGATGTTTCCATCTTTCAGTCTCCAACAAAATCCTGGCTTTTCATAGCTTCATGCAATGGCCTCTCTGGGCCTCCATGCATGAACACACACCTCAGAGGCTCTTCTTAGCCACAGAGGGAGATCCCACAAACCTTTTTTTTTTTTTTTTTTTTTTTGGTAATTTTGACTTGGTAAGTTAGAACTATGAGGCTGACACTCCAAATAGGGCTGAAACTTTGCCTCTTTCTTCAGCTACATTTGCTCAACTTTCTGGTTTTGATGGTTCCCTTGACTTAAAAAAAGCTTAAGTAGCTTTTTAAAAAATCACTTTTCACACGTTGGAAGCTTAGCTGAGCTGGGTTTTGTCCTGAGGTCACCACTTCCTGTCTTCCATTTAGCATCCGGCTCTTTTTGAACACTGACTGACTTGGCTCCAACATTATATTTTCTGGTGATCCTTCTCTCTTCAAACTGTATGGCTTGTACTTCTCCTTGCTTAGCCTCATCCTTCTTTATTATAGATCTAAATTAACAGTGACCACAAAAAACCACATAACACAGCCAACACTAGGCTGTCTTGAAATCTCCTCTGTCAACACCATCAATCCAAAACTCTTCAATTTAGGATCAGGCGGTTTTTTGTTTTGTTTTGCTTTGTTTATTTATTTATTTATTTTTTAGGACAAGGGCAGAATACAGCCTCATTCTTTGCCAGAGATGCACAAGAATGGTATCTAGGTCACCTATTAAACTTACTAATATTCTTCTTAGTAACTTCTTGAGCTGGGCCCCCACTGTTTCAAACATTTTCACCACTGTCTTCTAGGCTTCTCCTGTGATGGCCCAGTAAACTCTTGCTTAAACTGTTCAATTATTTTCCTACTCCAAAGTTCCAGTTTTCCACATTCCTCCAACAAACAGTATAGTCAGGCCTGTCACAGCCATACCTCACTCCCTGCTACCAACTTCTGTGTTAGTCACTCTTCTATTACTGTGAAGAGATATAATAACCGAGAAAACTCTTAGAAAAAAAATTATTTAATTATAGTTTCAGAAGGTTAGTTTATGAAAACATAAATTTGCCATTAGAAAACTTTATTTCAGGGAAAGACCATTTAGCACCCGAGGGCAGGGCCCAGGTCTAAAAAGAATCTAGGAAAAATCTTAGGAACATGCCTGAAAGCCAATAGATTCAAAATCTGGTTTCGAGTGGAAAGTTCTTATAGTAGTCAGGGTCCTCTAGAGGAAGACAACTTATAGAATAAATCTCTAAATATGTATATTATATCAGAAGGACAGGCTGTGGTTCAGCAATTCCAAGAATGGCTATGGCTACCTATGAACAGAATCTGATAGCTTCTCAGTTCACAAGGCTGGATGTTTCAGTTGGTTTTAAGTATATACTGGAATTTCCAAGAAGTAGGCTCTCATGCCAGTGGGCTTACTAGTGAGAATGATAGCAAGCAGGTAGAGGACAACTTCCTTCTTCCACATCCTTATATGGGAAGGACACCAGCAGCAGGTGTGGCCCATATTAGGGTGAGTCTTCCCACCTCTAAGACCTGGATTAGAAGAGGATCTTTCCACTTCAGATGATTAAGCAAAAGTCCCCCACAGATATGCCCAGCTGTCTTTTGAGTTTTAGGTAATTATATATGTAGTCAACCTGACAACCAAGAATAGCCTTCACAAACCTGGAGAATGAGAATGTTTTTGCTCCCTGCTGGTAAAGCAGAAGTAGGTGTTAACCCTCTTCTATTGTTATCTTTTAGAGACTGGGGGAATTCTTCGGTTCTGCTCTTGATCTAGAGCCTTCTACAGTGGAGTGAGGCTTCCTACCAGGGCTTGGGTGGCCACGGAATATGTCTTGGTATGCTCTCTGATGGCTTTCCATGGTTGCTTCTGTTCCTCTGACTTTAGTGTCTGTCGTCTTCTCTGTCTAAGGCATCTGCCCTGCATCCCTTAACTCCTCCTCTGTAGACCCGCCTCACCTCAGAAAGAGAAATACCTCAAGTCCCAACAGCTCCTGACTGTTCTCCCAAGTTTAGCACCAAATACTTCTTCCTATGTGGCCTCTTTCCTCTTTCTGATTTTCCAGCTCGAACCCAGAGACTGCTGAGTCAGTGAGCAGATGAGGACAAGCACCAGAGAGGTGAGGACCAGGAATTACAACCCTTGTTGAGTGACAAGATCACCTGTCTGAAGAAAGGTTTGTGGGAAATGTTCTCAAGTAGAGGAAGCCCTGCTGCCTGCTGGGAACTTTCTCTTCTTCATTCCGTTTGCCAGCTTTGGAGCCACCGTTGCGATCCTTATGTGGGCAGAGATCATCTCAGTGGGGACCTATTTATTAGGAGGGCAAGTGGAGGTCAGGCCAAGGCCTGCACATTGACAGGGGCACCGGGGAAAATGCATTCTGTTAAGTCAGGAGTTTCCTCCATTGTAAATGTTGACAGCTAGGTAATAAATCTTAGTGAAAGAAGTGAGAGGGTTTTAGAATTAGAAGAATAGATTAGGCTAGGGAGTGGAATTAGGATCAGATTAGACTAGATTAGAATTTCTCTCCTTCCCATTTGCTTGACCACAGTAATGCGGTCTGCAGAATTGCACCTGTGTGTGTTGAATTGGTGGCCATGTATCCTGCAGCTTCCTTGGATCAATTACAAGTCCCATTGTAGGTCCTGAAAGCTGTGGGGGGAGGAAGTAGCTCACACTGCCTTTGCCCAGGGACTCCCTCCTCCCTGACCCCACAGTCTGTCCAGAGCACCTCCCCAAGGGCAGGGGGTGTTGATAACCCCGGTTACACACTTAGATTGCTATTTCTGAACACATCTCTAGCCTTAGAAGACTGAAGGGTTTTCAGCAACTGGGAAACCAGGGGATTCTACACACAGCTCTTTGAACTCCTGGTTCCCTGAATCTCTGCAAAAAGAACAGCTGTTAGAAGTTTCTTTCCCTTTATCTTCAACCAGGACCGCCTAAAACCATGCTCTAGCCTGGATGCCATGGCTGTTTGGTGTGGTACTTTAAATATGAGAATGCCCCAGCGACTCTCTGTAGTTCTCTTGAATTAAAAAAAAAAAAAAAAAAAAAAAAAAAGTGCTCCTTTGTTAAGGTCTCCCTAGGAATGTGCTGAACTGATTTCCTTCCTCTGGTTTTCTTCCTCCCTCTCTAGACTGACCTCCCTATGCTTGTGTTTGGTAAAGAAGAAGAATCTTTAGAATATTAAGTGGAGGGAACTGGAGAGGTGACTCAGCAGTTAGAGCACAGGCTGCTCTTGCAGAGGACCCAGGTTCAGTCCCCAGAGCCCACATGGCAGCTCAACACTATCTGTAACTGTAATCCCAGGGGATCTGACACCCTCTCAGACCTCTGTGGGCACTAGGCACATGCACGGCACACATACATACATACATATGTGTGCAAAACACAATAAAATGAAAGTTTTAAATTAAAAAATAAAATGTTAAGTGGAGATACAGTTGTAAAGCTCATGTTTTTCAGTGTTCATTAAGTGGTTTTTAGTATAGTCTCAAAGTTGGGCAATTACAATCTGATTTCAGAGCATTTTTGCCACCCCCAACAAACTGTACCCATCAGCAGTTATTCCTAACTGTCCAAAATCACCATCCTACTTTCTGTCTCTGTTTGCCTACTCTAGATTTTTATGTAAGTGAACCAGTAACACTGTGAAATACTTTGTGTGTGGCTTCTTTTACTTAACATGATGTTCTCTGGGTTCCATGTCCTCATTAGCAAGTAACTCCTTCACTGGTGAACAGTATTTCCTTGTGTGTATAAATCACCCTTTATCTATTCATTACTTGATGGTCATTTCAGCTGTTAGGAAAGTATTGCTATAAACATGTGGGCACACATTGTGTATACATTTTCAATTTTCTTGGGTATTTATCTAGAAATCTATTTTATGGGATGTATAGTAACCCTCTACTTAACACCTAAAGGCATTGCTAGACTATTTTTTTTAAGTTGAGCTATTTTACTCTCCTATCAGTGATGTCTGTCAGTTCTAATTTCCCTACATCCTCTCCAACACTTGTTAATGTCCATATATTTTTATTATAACTGTGCTGGTAGATGTGAATATGTAACTGGTTTTCTGGATCTATTGCCTCTGCATTTGCAGTCAACCAACTGTGAATCAAAGAATATGGTGCAGGGACTCAGACCCGGGGCTGCTGCATCCTGGGCAAGCACCATGATGCTAAATAACGCACTCTTGTTAAAAATGCACCTGTGGGCTGGGGATGTACCTTAGTGATAGAAGGCCTAACACAGACAAAGCTCCTTGTATAATCCCCTCCACCAAACACACACACACACACACACACACACACACACACACACACACACACATACTAACTATGTACAGATTTTTTTTTCTTGTCTTGTTTTCTTAGTAAAACACTATAACTACACACACTTATATCAGGTGTTGGAAACAAACTGAGATGGTGTAAAGTGTACAGGAAGAGGTTGTCTTTAAATGCTGCACCATTTTATTGAAAAGACTTGAGCAGCCAAGCATTCTTGCAAGGATCATCAAACCAAACCTCTACAGGTACAGGGAAGGTTATATATCTATTTCTTCTGGTAAGAAACATTAGTGTGACATAGCTTTTCAAGACTTCTTACTTAAAAAAGTAGCACTGTGGCATTATTACAAATATTACCTAGTTTATTCTACAGCCTGCTTTTCTATTTTGTGGGTCTGTGGGTGTGGCCAATTCAGACACTCCAGCAGGAGTAGAATTGTGTGGCCTTTATTCTGCTGTGACAGGACTTCTTTCTTATAACTGAGTGGATAGTCTCCCTTCCTTCCTTCCTCTTCTCTTCTCTGTTGTGGCTTCTGGGATTTGAACTCAAGTCCTTGTACTTGCAAGCTGAGTTTTAACAACTGAACTATCTTCCCAGCCCTGGGTTTTTGATGTCTTCTTTGATCTATTAATTATTAAGTATCTGTGGCTTTAGTTTACACAGATTCGTCATTTTCCCAGATTTCCTCCTGTTCTTAAATTCTAGTTTTATCTCTTTGTGATTGGGAAATACATGTGGTATGATTTCAGTCTTCCTAAGATTTGGACTTATTTTTGTGGCATAAGAGGATCTATTCTGGGTAGCTTACTGTGCACTTGAGAAGAAGGCCCATTGTGCTGTTGTTGAGTGGAAAGTGTGTATCCACTTGTTGGATAGGTAAGTAATGTTTATTTAACAATAACAGCATTCTGTCTGAATGTTTCATGTATTTTCAAGAGTGAGGGATTGAATTACATTTATTAGATGTCTGTTTCTTTCAGCTCTGTCAATGTTTGCTTCATATAAATGTGAAAACTCTGATACGGCTGGATCTCTGTGAGTTCAAGGCCACACTGGGATACATGAGATTGATCCAGTCCAGAAGAAACAGAGCCAAGCTGTGGTGGCACACACCTTTAATCCAAGCACCTGAGATCCCATGCCTCAGCTCCAGTACTTGGGAAGCACATGCGCACACACGAACCTTTAATCCCAGCACTAGGAAGGAAGTAATATGGCAGGGTAGAGAAAGGAATATAAAATGGGAGTAGATTATTGCATGAATTCTAGTTGGTATATAATGAAAACCCAGAGCCAGATAGCAGGAAAAAGCTGGAATATCAGAGAGAGGAAATAGATCACCCAGCTAACATCTCAGGGTATCCTCAAGGGTCTTCACCTTGGCTGGTCACTTCCACAGAATGAATGAAATTCTGCCTCATCCTGCCTTAAATATTTTCTCTGCCCAGTTGTTTCATTTCTGGGTTCAACTCTGCATCATATTCTAGAGTTAAGATTAAAGGTGTGAGCTACTACTGTTTGGTTGGTAGGCCTTGAACTCACAGAAACACAGAAATATCTCTGTCTCTGGATTAAAAGCGTGAGTTACCACTCTCTGACCTTTGTGGCTTGACTGTGGGTGATTCTATTCTCTGATTTCCAGGCTGATTTTATTAAATATATGATATATAACCACAAAGACAGAATTTGGCCCTTCTATTTCAGCCTCAGCCCCTTTGTGGTTCTCCTAGAATCTCCTATTCAGTCTGAGGATTCGTGGAGACAGGCTCTACCCCTTTCCGCCTGAGGAGCTGACTAAATAAGAAGTATTTGTGGCTTGTTCTATCTCTCTGATCTTCCAGCTTTTCCTCAATATATGGCTCCTGGTTTTTATTACAAGATCAATTAGAATTTGTGCAGCATGTTCATTAAAAAAATTGGCCACATTTCCTTCTTTCTTTCGTTATATGTGTCGTAGTGCTGTATTTAGATCTGTGCATTAGAAAAAAGCAGTTCCCTCCAATACTTTTTATGGAGCGGCTTTGTACAGGGGAAGACCCTTAGCTGTAAGTTTGGTTTGAGATAATTGACGCTTCTAAATCCTTGTGGAAGGGGCGCAACTCCCTTCTATCTGTCTGAATAATTTCTCAAGTGAATCCATCCGGCTTCTTTTTGAGAAGTTAGTAATCTCCTACCCTCTCTGATATCTCTCGTAGCACTGTGTTCATTCTCTGATTCCAAAATAGTATGTTATCAGGTAGTCAATGCATTCTACCTTCCAATCAGTGTCCTTACTCATGCAAGACAGACTCTTGTCCTTTGAACAGTGTTCTGAGAGTTCAGAGTGCAGGATATGTGTTCTGATGTCCTTGTCACCCTAAGGAAAGGATCTGTGCTGTTCTATCGCTCTGAGCTGACGGCCGCAGCAAACAGTCCTGCTTCTTTTTCTTTCTCAGTAACTCCAAGGGCATCTGATCCACACTCATTCCATGAGTGCTCTGACTGGGAACAGACAGAAACACATTTCTCATAGGTCTCCCAAACTGGCCTGCTGAATTCACACTGTCCTTCTCTTCCCCTGAGGAAAGAAATCACCAGCTGGGGCATTGCATGGATTCTGAGGTTGGGGTTAAAGCTGACTTACATAAGGAAAGTATCTTTTCCTCCGTTTCAGTGCAGCTGCTCTCTGCTTTGTGCTCACTTGGGTACTGAAACTTCTTAATTGGATTCTGAAATTCCCATAAATGTATTTGGGTTTACATGCAATATATAATTTTCATTGTACACATCTTACATTTTTGTTGAATTTCTTCCTAAGTGTCTTAGACACTTTGATGCTTGGAGATGATATATTTTCTTAATTTCAATTTTGGGTTGTTCATTACTCATATGTATAAATATAATCTTTGGTATATTGAACTTATATTTTATAACTGTGGAACTTGCTTATTAATTCTGATAGTTTTATTGTGCAGTCCTTATGATTTTTATGTGTGAGATGATGTTATCAGTAAATAGAAATTGTTTTAATTCTTCCCCAATTTTGACAGTGCCTTTTATTAGGGGATTGTTTTTATAACTAGCCTTCTCCCTTCCAATTCCTGTTCCCATTGTTACTTCTGATTACCTGGGAACTGCAGTCCTTTCTCAAGGTCACACAGCATAACAAACGGTTAAACTTAAAAACTTATTTACATCACAGACTTCCTGATCACTGACCACCCACAGCAGGGACCGTCTTCCTAGTCAGTTTCTTTTCCTTATGCACCCACATCTGGACAACCTCCTGGACCTCAACTTCATGTCCATGTTAGTGTTATGGACTAGTCTGTGTTCTCCCCTCAAATTTTTAGATGAAAGCCTTAACCTCAGTGTGGCTGTATTAAGAGGCTAAACTTTTAGCAGTTAATTAAGGTTAAGTGAGTTCATAAGGATAGAATCCTAAATTTTATGGAGAGAAAAAAGGGAAAGAATTTCTTTCTCTACATGAGCACATGCCCAGTGACCAAGCAAACAGATTTTAAAACTGAGAGCATAATGAGAAGGCAGTTGTCTACAAGCCAGAGAGAGGAGCCACCTGGAGCCTACCCTGCTGGCCTGGGTTCTTGGACTTTCTAGCATCCAGAAGCATGAGCAAGTACATTTCTGTTGTCTGCATGACCCACTCTGTGGCATTTTTAAGGCCAGTTTAAGGTAATTAACACATTATGCTCACACCTCTTCCATCTTCAATCAGTCTAAGCCCTTCATTTCTTTCTTTAGAACGCCCTCAACATTTTCTTCACTTTATTATGTGGAACAATCCAGCCCCTGTGATCTCATGTATTAATATCTCTGAATATGTGATGTTTTTAGATCTAAAAATTAAGTCTAAATAAAATTATACTAGTATAGTTTTGGATAGGTTTTTCACCTTTTCCCTAAAAATTTGTAGCTCCCATCAGTTCTGCTAAAAGATAATATGTCTCATTGTAGCACAGCTAAACAAACCCCTTTCATTTTGAAAAGACTTATCTTTGATAAGAGTTTTTATCTTTGATAAGTTTTTTTTATAAGGGAAACCTGAACATCTTCAGGCCTTAAATTAGGTGCCTACACACCTTCCTTCCTGCAACACAAAGCAGGCAGGGACCAGTGAGTTTTTCTGTGTAGCCCTGGCTACCCTGAAGCTCGCTCTGTAGACCAGGTTGTCCTTGAATTTAAAGATCTGCCTGTCTCTGCCTACAGAGAGCTGGGATTGAAGGTATATGCCTACCCTTTACCGCCCCCGCCCCCAGCCCTGCTTCTTGATAATGGCTTACTTGGATCTTACGACCAAACCTCTGCTATCTCTTATCCCTGATCCCCACCCCATTCCTTTTCTCTATCTACAGAATGAGAATAGAGTGAGATTTGACCTTACGCGCGTTTGTGATGAGATGCAAATCAGTTCAGCTCTGAAGCTGCTGAAGGAGTTCTTGTCCTGCCACAACAGGAGTGTCTGTAAAGGAAGTGCCACTTGAACAACAGTGCGTTTCAGCAGCTGACATTTTCCTGTTTAGCCTGGGAGCTGCTATATGGGGAAGGGTCTGTGCCTTTTCAAATCTAGCTCTGTGTTTTATTTATTTATTTTTTTGTTGTTTGTTTGTTTTAAACTAGACTTGGTACATAGCACTGATCTTCATAATGTATTTCTTACATGAAGAGATGAGTGCACTTTTAAAGGCACAGTTAAAGAACGACTCCTTTTCAGGCTATAGAACAAAAAATTTACTATGAAGTGTTTTGTGAGTTTCTGGGGAAAATCTTTCTCAAACTCACCTGGGAGAGTATGCATGAAATATTGCAACAAGTTAAATTTCAGTTGCTAAAAATTTGTTTGTATTTTGGACTCGAAATGTTGTTGTATGGCCTAGGCCAACTTTGAACTAATAATCTTCCTGCCTCAGTCTCCTCAGTGCTGAGATGACTGCCACATTCCGCTGAGACACTATAATTTAAAAACAACAATGCAGAGAGCAGAAAAGAAAAAAATATTAAGCAAAGTAAGAATTGGCCAGGTGTGGTGGTGTCATATAATTATAATCCTGGGAGGTTGAGGCTGGGGGGGTCACTGCAAGTTTGAGACAATCCTGGTTTACATGGTGACTTCCAGACCAGCCTGGAGTCCATTGGGAGACACTGTCTGTCCACAAAACAAAGCAGAAGCAACAAGAAAAATAATATAAATGCCATTATGTATGGAGAAGAGGCACTTATAATAAGTCAAATTAATAAGCAAACCATCAAATTAAAGCAGCCCCAAATTCAGCAGTGTAAATCAAATTCTGTTAGGTCAGTGTCTAACATTCATCCTTTGGGATTGAAAGGGCTTTGGGTGATCCTTCCTTTCCAGCTCTGCCATCTGCAGCATAGCTTGTCACTCAGGTTTGGGCCAGCTCCACTCTGTAGCCAGACTCTTGGACAGAGGTTTCGTGGTCCTGGCATCTCCAGTATTCTGAGCCTCCTCTTTGACACTTGCCTTCACTCAAATCTCTGCTGGCCTGATCCTGCTATGTGCCATCCCTCAGCTTCTCTCCATGACCCCTAAATCATGCAAATATTGTGCCTCCAACAGCAGTATCATGTGAGAAACATGCATTACCAAGTTCAGCTGCTGCCTTTGGATGCAGCCTTGGTTTGTACTAGACCACAGCCTGTGGGTTGACCTGACCAAACGCTTCCCAGAAGACTTTGTGCCAATTGTGTTCGTCAAAGCCTCAAATGAGCAGCAATCACATTCTCAATCTAAGTATTTCATAAATGACCTGATAGAGCCTTTGCTTACCTCTGACACTTCACAAGCCATGGCTCCATCGTCTTCATTCTGTCACAATTCGTCAACCTCTGAGCACTCAATGGCTTTGCCAGCCCAGAGTTCCAGCATTTTCACAACTTAACAGAATAGCAGTCTTCCTTTCTTCCAACTGTGTTCTGGCATGGTCCTATGGACCCTCATAGGAAGTAGCAGAGAAGAATCAGTTTTAGTCCTAATGAGTCAGTTCTGGTACATTAATTTCCTAACCATAGGAGCCTTCAATGGGATTGTTAAGTTGGCTGAGTCACTGAAGAAATATACCTTCAGCCTGTTGTATAATTATCTCGGGAATTATAAAGACAATAAATACATGATTGTTTTTTTATGAATACATTAAAACAGAGATGTATAATTGGCACTTTAACGATCTACCAGCAGTAAATTAGATATTAATGTGATTACAAAATGATAATTACTTTTGGCAAATAATTGGTGTCACCTTTCAGTAGCCCTTTTCCTCTACATTGTGATTGCCTTTGAGAAAGAGCCCAAACAAAGGCTGCCTGGAAGCCATGGGAAAGAGTGAGTTAATCACCCAAACAAGTGTTTGATCTTTATATTCTCACCCAGAGAGCCTTTGGGGTTTAATAACAGCGGTAATAGACTATATTTTTCCCCCCCCCCGCATGATGCACAAATGATGTATAAACTTTTGTAATGTAATTGCCATCCTTAAATCACTTCAGTTTTGATAGCTTCTCAGGAGATGAGATTGCTCTTCATAATCCTCATTAGTCTAAGAAGGAAATCTTCTCCCTCAGAAGGGAGAAGCAGTGTACATACAGTTGCTGTATAGTCAGTCATGTGTGCTCCACCATACTTATATGCACACCCAACTTCATTTTTTTATTATTTCTTTATATTGTGCATGTATACGTGTCTCTGTGTGGGTATGTGCACACATGTGCCAATGTCCAGAGATCAGAAGAGAAAAGTCACATCCTCTGGAACCAGAGTTGCAAGTGGTTGTAAGGTTCCTGATGGCGCAGGAAACCAAACTCCAGATTCTGAAAGAGCAGCAGCAAGCACTCTTAAACAGTGAGCCAGCTCTGCAGCCCCCCCAACTAAATTTTAACCTCACATCTATGTTTATGAAAATCACTTAAGAAAAAGGCTCTAAACATAAATTTATAACTTTTTAAGGAAAAGGATTTTTGGTGGCTTCACATACTGAACTCAGGGCTTTGCACATACTTGATCCTGAGTTATACCCCATGCCTGAAAACTCAACCAAAAAATTAATGTAGCCTTTCTATGTTTGATGGGGCGTTTAAGCTGTTTTCCATAGGTTAAAAATGCTGTTAAAAATCAATACTCTTACACTGTTTTGATTAAGCAGTCATACTTATTGATAGGTAAACTGTTGAGATTGGTAACAGATAGCTTCCCCTTACCCTATCTGCTGCTCTGTATACTGTCTGTATTGAATTTTACTACATGCCTCCTGAAGCTGAATAATAAGATTAAGCACCCCCCAGTAATGAGAGCAGACACCATATTGATGGATTCCCGATTGCTCAACTCTGCTTTTGATTATTCTTTCATATGCAATGCAGTTTCTAAAAAGGCCTTTCTGAATTTTAATGTCTAACAGCAGACAATGGAAAACACGGGCAGGATGGGACCTGAGGTTGAGGCTACTTCACAGGAACCACAAATCATGTACTTGAACACCCCCCCCCAAAAAAAAAAACCAAACCAAAACCCAAAACCAACCCACATGTTGTGGTGCTAGAGGGATGGTTGTTAAGTGGAGACTATTGATCACAGTCAGGGTCACTTACATCTGGAAATCTGGCTGCTGGTTCTCAAGCTAATGCTTAAAATTTCTTTGTGTTTCTAAGTTCTTGGTTTTAGATTGAGTACTTATGACTCCAAAGATACATGCAACATGCATTCGCTTATTCATTTATGCTTTTAACAACTACTTATTAAATATCTATGAATTTAGATTCTATGATATCTCCTGGGCATACAGAAATTGGCAAAGCAGACCTTTGTGTGGGATTTAAAAAAAAAGAAAAAGATAGTCTCATGTTATTCTTTTTGGAAGCACACTCATTCAGTCTTTTAGCTTTTCTTGATCACCACCCCTCCCCCCCCCCCCCCCCCCGCCTCCTTTTTTTTCTTTTCCCACAGGGTTCCCAAAGTTATTTCCATTGTGATACAGGGCCAATAACATTTGGTTTATTAGATGATGCTGTTTGGGCAACATGAGATAAAGTCCTGGGGATTAGCCAAACATCTGCTGGGCTCGCTTCTATTTGATGGTTTTTAGGTTCCCTGGATGTATTAAAAGTCCCTGAGAAGGGCTATTAATGTTTAAGAACACAGGTTATTAGTTCTGCCTTCTTTCTGCTTCATTGTGTGTGTGCGCACATGTATGTAGGAGGGTGCACTCACCTGTGCGTGCGTGCGCGTGCAGAGAGGCCAAAGTTCCACTCTGGATATTTTTTTCTATTGTTTCCGCAGTACCTGGAGCTCACGGTTCCTGGGCGCAGGCAGGCCAGCAACCTCTGGGGTCTGCCTTCTTTGTTATCGGGGCCCTGGAGTTCCAGAACGTGCTGCTGTACCTACCTACCATCTCTGAGCATCAGAGATATAAACGCAGCTCCACACAGCCGCACAGAAAGCACTCTGCCCAGTGAACCATGTCCATGGTTCTTTTCTTCATTTTGTATTAAGGACGACACCAGTGAATGACTACAGACTCCTATTGTGGGCCAGATGATTTCTACAGATGCTATATAACGTCTCATGGATGTTTTTGAGATGAGACTCACTCTTTTTTGGTAGGTGAAAAAACCGAGATTGAGTAAAAGTTTGTCTAGAGTCTACACCGTTTTTTGCCTATAGTGTCTCAATTATGTATGACAAAGCTGGGATTTGAACTTAAGACTACAAAGGGGTAAAGTTTCTTTGCCCTCTTCATTTCTTACTGTGTTTGGAGTCTTGAGTGCTCTTTCTAACCACTGTTACTGCCTGTAACTCATCTGGTCTCCTCTCCCCTCCTTCAAATAGGGATGCAGACATTGATGCTTCTCACTTATGAGGCAGTCTGTCACTACCCTTTTGATTATTATTTTTATGTTAGTTTAGTACTAAAAATACTAATACTCTAAGATTCTTCATTGACCTGCTTCCAGTCATAGTATAAATGTTGGCCATGTCTTTCAATCAATTAAAAAAAGGACATTTATTTCTTCTTTTTTTCTGGACTAATAAGGGAGATAACCTTGTCATTAAAGTATAATAAGAACACGAGGTCTCTATAGATTCTATTTCATGTAAGATTAATAGTTTTACAGGTAGAGAAAACAAGATGTGAAGGCATTACCAAATTAATTTTGATTCACCCTGGAGTTGGATTAGTTGCAAGAGTAATAAAGGCCGCATTGCTAGCCTCGTCACATGAAGCCAGTCTTTTAACAGAGCGATTTCTCTGGTTGTGCCTGTGGCTTTGAGATCACCATCGCTTAGCATTTCTTAGAAGGTGGTCACAGGGCACTTGTAAATAAATATCACTGGCTGCACATTTTATTTTAGGAACCTTATTTGCTTACCACTAAAATAGAGGTTTTTCCTTGACTTTGATGTCTGCTCAGCAAGAAAACTGTATCTCTAGCTGAATGAAAGCTTTTAACTCTTGATACATTGCCTTTGGACTCTTTTATGCCTCTTTGCAATAACTTCCCATAAGCCCTGTGTGTAGCAAACACTAGTGTCAGTAGATAAGTTTTTTTCCTCCTTTTTGAGTTAGATTTAATTGCAAGGATTTAAGGACAACAGCATGCATTTACTAGGTTCCCCAAATTTGGGAAGCTCAAGGCTATATGTATATGAATGCAACTGCTTATGGTCTCCGATTCCTAGCAATGGTGGTTTAAAGTTTGAATGCATAGTGGGCACAATGGCTCAGTCCCATAATCCCAGCACTTGACTTGGAAGGTAGAAGCAGGAGGATCAGGAATTTAAGGCTAGGCAGGCTTTGGGTATCTGAGACTCCTAAGATCAAAAAGGAATGGTAGAACAAATCTACTAAAATGCTAAACCTGCTCTTAGATCAGTGGTATATATGAAGTAGTCATTTATTTATTCACTGTATTTCAACAATAGTTTTTTGAATGCTTTCTGTGCATTCTTTTAGAAGAAAGAAAAGGAGATAAGATGATAATGACCTTATTTATTCTTGGAACCTTTTGTAGAATTTATAGGAAAGCTATCTGGACCAGTAGTGTGCTTTAAGGAAAGGTTCTTAAACAGTGAATTATTTTTAAATTTAATTTTCTTTCCTCTCATGTTTTAGTTAGGATTTCTATTGCTGTGAAGAGATGTCATGACCACGGCAGCTCTTATAAAGGAAAACATCTAAGTGAGCCTGGCTTACAGTTTTGGAAGCTTAGTCCATTATCATTATGGCAAGGAGCATGGAGTGCAGACAGACATGGTGCCGGAAAAGGAGCTGAGAGTTTTACATCTGGATCCAAGGCAACAGGAGACTGTGTTGCTAGCTGTGGCTTGAGCCTAGAAGAAACCTCCACAGTGACCCACTTTCTCCAGCAAGGCCACATCTAATAGTGCCACTTCTGATGAGCCAGGCTATTGATACTTTTATCGTTAGGTTCTTCAAGTCTAGTAATGTCCTTTTTTAAACATCTTATTTATGTGTTAGTCATATAGCTAATGTAGTGTTAGTCATGTAAGTAATACAGCCTTTTTTGGCTACTATTTTGATAGCATCTTCAAGCCTCTTACCTTCAATTTTATATATTATATTTAAATACATCTTTTAAACCTCCATATACATATATATATATATTCATAAGCATATACTTAAACTCCCAGTGAAAAAAATCTATTTTTAACCACAAATACTATGTTTGTTTACATAGAAGAAAATTCTTGATATATATGGGCCTTTATCTACCATATTGCTATTTTCTTTTGTCTCATAATCTTTACTGTTTTTTTTTAATCTCTTCTTTCTTTGCCTTTGGATTATTTTCTATGATCCCACGTTCAACATTATCTTCCTGTTCTTCTATTATTTATCCTAAGGATTAGACTATGTATCCTGAAGTTTCAAAGTCTAATACATATTAGTATTTTCCCCTCATACTAAGTAAAGCAAATCTCAGAATAGCATATCCCCCAAACGTGATTCGAGGACTGAGCAGCTGTTCTACACACTGCTTCCAGTTAATGGTTTCAGAAGCTTGAAACAGCATCGAAATCAACTACATACTGTTTATTTCAGCTGAGATTTTTGCAAATGATACCTCTCCCTCTCCCCCTCCCTCTCTCCCCCTCCCACCCCCTCTCAGTGTGTGTGTGTGTGAGTTCAGCTCAAGATTTTATATATGCTAAGCATATACTCTGCAATTGAGCTACACCCCCAGCCCAAATGATAACTTTCTAAATTAAGGAAGTAGTGTATGGAATTAAATTTTAGAGCAAGCTTTTTAATTTTGCTGTGGAGTGGTGTTTTTAGTAGCACTGCCTTAGAGCACTGTGACCCTACTTAAACTGCCTAAAAACAGACATGCTTTTCTGTCATACACCATGAGTCTCTATTTTAAACCACAAAGGACATTATTGCTATGGCTTCATAATTGGTATACTTTACATTTACCTACATATTATAACCAAAATTTTATCATTGATTCTTATTTGCATCCCTAGGTTTCCATATGGGACCACTTTCTTTCTGCTTAACAATACTCTTCAGGAGATAAGAGGATGGCTGGCTCTTAAGGTAGCAGTGCTTGCTGTGCAAGAATGAGGACCTACATTTAAATCCTCAGTGTCCCTCTGAAAAAACCTGGCATGGCTGCACATGTCTGTAACCCCAAGGTTGGGGTGAGGAGCGAGAGAGACGAATGGATCCTGAGGGATCCTGAGAGCTCACTGTCCACTAGCTTAGTCCCAGCAGCGAGCTCCAGGCCCAACGAGAAACCTTATCTCAAGAGAATAGTCAGAGAACCTTAGAAGAAGACAGGTGTTCTCTTCTAGACATGTGGCTTCTGCATATGAGTGCACAGGTGTATCTACTGCACACACATGTACACATTCACACATACCACACACACACACACACACACACACACACACACACACATACACACACACACACACACACACACACACACACACACACACACACACACTTCCCAAATATTTTTAAGTACTTTTTCTTAGTGTAGGATTTCTTGACAAACTATATTCATCTGGAGACATTTATTCGCCTTTAGCTTTAAAGGATAATTTCCCTGAGTATGTATTGTACTCTAAGTGGGTAATTATATTCGCTCAATACTCTTAAGAAAACAATCCACTGTTTTGGTTTCTTTGGTTTGTAAGCTGTGGATCTTAATTGTGCCTTTGAAAGAAGTAAATCTTCTCCCAACCATTGTAAATATCTCCTCATGTTTTTACAATGGTCTGCCTCTCATAGCTTTTTTCTTCTATTGTGCTTGGAATTCACTGGACTCATTAAGTCAGTTTCTAAGATGTTTGGTTAACCTCTGACCTTTCTAAATTTTCATGCTTTGAGACAGCGAATTTCATAAGCAATAGGTCTTTTGTCAGGCCTCACCTCTCATACTCTTTTCTGAATTTGTTTCCTTTTTCCACGTTTCGGTTTGGTTACAGCAGTATTTAAAGATTTACCTTCTAATTCACTGACTTTTTCCTTCTTCCTCTTTTGGTTTTGCTCTTACAGCTCTTTGCTGAGATCTTAATTTTGTATATTATACTTTCATCTCTGTTTTATTTGATTCTTTTGAAGCTTTTTTAGATTATATTAAAACTCTCTTTTTTATGTTTAATTCAGATCTACTATCCTGATCTTATGTATGTGTGTTTTTGTATTGCTTGTTATTTCCTTTAGATTTTGAGCTTTATTTAATGCATCTTAAAAGCCTAGTTTTTTTAGAGTGTGTTTTAGACATTATATATGAAAAATTATAGTAAAGACTTAAGGCCTCAAATATTTTTATCTCCCCTTATGGAAAGAGCATATTTGATTCTGGAAAATGCTGGGGGACACTTAATTCCTCATCACCCCCATTGAGAAGATTTGTGTTTCAATTTCTGTACAGGGATGTCTTGCTTTCCTTTCACGGGACTCTGATGATGTAGCTAGCACCTTGGGGTCTGTGACAGTTGATTTCATAATTTCATTTAACTGGGCTACTGTAGCTAAATTTTGTCAATATTAGCTTAAATGTTGCTATGTATCTGCTGGAGTTTGCTTGTTTATCTTTAGGTGAGTACTCTCATTTAAACCAATACATTTAAGTAAAGCAGATTGTCTTTAGGTCAGGAACTGGAAAAAAAAAAAGTGTCAGCGATGTGCAACACATGTTTCCCTATTTTCTGAGGAAGACTCTTTAATGGATGCTTGTTCATGTACTTACAGTGAGTTTGGAACACACTAGATCAGAGAAAAGACTGGGGTCGCTGAGGTCTCCAGACTGTCTTTAGACTGGAGATTAAATATCAGTTCTTCCCTAGATTTATATCTTGCTGATTTTCCCTGAAGATTCTGGATTTACCAGTCAAATTCTTAAAAATCATTCCCCCCCCACCCCCGTGTGTGTTTTATATTGGATATTTTCCTCTAAA
The DNA here is from genome assembly GCA_033318265.1 of Phyllotis vaccarum. Taxonomy (NCBI): domain Eukaryota; kingdom Metazoa; phylum Chordata; class Mammalia; order Rodentia; family Cricetidae; genus Phyllotis; species Phyllotis vaccarum. The sequence continues at coordinate 69,626,567 of JARWLC010000006.1, forward strand.
GAACCCTAACAGAAGCCCCCCCCCCAACAACTTAGGAATGTACAGGGGTCCCTTTTCTTATCAGGCCCCAAACTAACTTTTGTTACCCTGAAAGCTCATTGAAAACTCCATTCTGTTTCTCTGCCTCCTGAGCATTTCTATGTGAATTGGAATTTCCTGGGGGAAAGTGATCCTAGGCCCCAGGCTCACTATTCTTTAATTTTCCTTCTCTTTGGGGTTCTACTTCTCATAATGATGATTCCCAGTCATGTTAGTCACTGCTGCTGTCAAACGATTCTGAGCTATTTCCTTAGCTTCCTGAGTTGTTCTCAGTGAGGCACTTGGTCTGGTTCATCTACTCGATCATTTCCAGAGTGCTTTCCTGGGACGGATGTCTGTCCTTCTTGAAGAAAAGCTAGACAGAAAGTAAGATGAAGAATTCAGCTTTGCTTTTATTAACTTCATACCTAAGGCGGGTAGCAGGAAAGAGATGGATTGACATTAGCCAAAAACTCAGAAAATAAATCTCTGCAGCGAAGACCTGGTATTAGCAAGTATATAGATAACGTTTGAAATGGTGGAAATGAGTGAGATAGCCTGTAGAGACAGTCTAAGCAAAGTGTGCGAGTGTGTGTGTGTGTGTGTGTGTGTGTGTGTGTGTGTGTGTGTGTTGGGGGCACAGTGTAAGAGAACTCTTTTGGGAATCCCAATGTTTAAACATTAGAGGAGGAGGTCTGAGTGAAGTGTTGGAGCTGTTTTTCAGGTGAGAATATGAAATCATATGGGCAAAGAAGAAGAGGATTTAAAGCTTCTGAGTATTGGAGTCTCATGAATATACCAAGGTGCTTGATAAACGGCCATACTCTGCAGCTGAGTGGGTGGACAGCCACGGGAAGAGTGATTCAGGATGTGGGAGGCCTGCCCAGCAGCAATCACCCCAGTGCCTTTCAATCTCTAATCTGATAATGAGTTCCATGCCACTTCAACCTGAAAGACATATTTGAAACCTTTGCTCTGTCCTTGTGGCAAATGATTTGGGTAATGCCTGCCAAGAGCAAAGAAAGATAGTGGTATTCCTACTTGGTCCTAACCGCCTCAGCTCTCCTGGGGAGCAGATGTGTACTTCCATCCTGTTTCAGTGCCTCTGGGGGTGAGCTTTCGTTGTCCAGCCACTCAGAACTCAGTTGGGTACATCACCACAAGCAGGAGGCAATAGGAATCCACACTTCTCGTCCTAACATGAGGGCTCTTCCATGACAATGGGAGAGGTTCATTATTCTGACCTTTCAGTGCAGGGGTTTGGGTTTACAGGAATGTTAAGACTGAAGTTTCTACTTGACAATGTTTCAGAAAAGTCCAGGGTCAAGCGGTAAAAAGAAGTAATATGCTGCACACATGGACTCTTTATACCCTAGAAATGGTTAAAGAGTTATTGTTGCACAAATAAAGGACACTCAGAGCCAGATCTCAGGGAAAGGCTGAGATATCAGAGAAAGGAAACACCACAGTCAAATCTCACCCAGCTGTCTTCCAGCTTCCTCACTTCTTGTGGCTTTTACTGCCTGCTCTGTCTTTCTATGCCTGCCTTAAGTACCCTCTTAACCCTGTTGTTTATCATCTAGGTTAAGATTAAAGGCATGGCACCACCACTGCCTGCCTGGGAGCCTGGAACTCCTTCTGTAAACTAAACTGGCCTCAAACTCAGATCTACTGGGATTAAGGATGTAGGTCACCACTCCAGGATATTCCCTGTGCTGGGATTAAAGGTGTGAGTTACCACTGTCTGATCCTCCTAAACTGACTGTGGGTAGATCCCTGATATCTCAGACTGATTTTTATTAAATTTGAAACATATCCCCACAAGTGATGCCTCCCAGTGGCAATGTCCTTGTGTATTTAGGATGAGTTTGACAACAGGACATCCTTGCAGGCTAAACAAACACACAAACAAAAAAAGCCTGGCAAATGGGTAGAAAGGAAAGCAGTGACTCCTAAATCCATTTCCTCTATAGGAAAGTCTGGAGTAAAATGGGTCCTTATCTGAGCCTATGAACTTGGAACCATGTGTAAAATGAATTACCTATTTAATTTATAGGATTCCTACCTGATGAGGCAATAAGAGCCCACGAATTAGGCATAAATTATAACAAACTGGTTCATTTAAAGAGAGCCACTTTAAATATGTACCATTTTGCTACTTTGGGGAAAACTATTTGGACATAGTTTAAGGCACCATTAATGGCCTTTAATCAATGCACTCTCAGCCAATCTGTCTAACTCTACTCACTCGATGACTCTTGGTGGTTATTAAAGAAGCTCTATTTATATATGGCAATATCTTCATGAAGGAGATTAAATAATTTGTTGAGTTATTAGAGAGATGGTACAAACCTGAAATATGTTCAATTTGAGTAGTGAGTCATTTAATCTCTTTGATTTTGATTCTTAAATTAAAGTTAGGAGTAACAGAGAGCTTGTCCTGCCTGCTCCATACATTATGAAGAAAATTAAGCAGGATAATGCACAGAAGGCTCTTCTAGATCTACACTGTATTTAAAACTTGTCTGGAAACCATGGCAAACACTGTATCTCTGGCCAGTCACCAGTGCAGGGAAGGCTCTCTGTACGTTAAAACTATGTCCAGAACCCAGAACTATACAGAACTTTTGCAGACTCTGAGAACTTTTCAGAAGACTAGTACAAGTCCCTAGGAAAAAATAGCCATGGGCTCCAACTGCAAAGGCCTTAGGATTAGCCATTTTGACATTACAGAAGGGACAATACATTTCCATTTGGCTAGAGATGGCTTAGAGTAGACAGTTCTGCCTGCACCAAATCTTTGAAGTGTAGGAAAGAGGGGTTCTGAGAAAGAGTCAAGAGGAGGGATGAGAAAGAGAAGGGGGATGGGAAGAAGGAGGAAGAAGAGGAGTAAAGATGAGAAGGAGGAAGAGGAGAAAAATGAGGTTGTTCAAGGATGAGTACATAAAGGAACAATGGCAAGTAATAATGTGCCGGACAACTCCCCCCCCCCCCCCATGCCCCTCCAGGATCAGAAGACAAAGAGATTGTTAAGGAAGAGCTGAGCTTTGAGATCATCTGGTTCACAGATGCTAAGGTTCCCATTTGGTACTCACACAGAACATGTTCACTTCCTGCTCAGTTGAGATATCAACTCATCAAGGCAAAGAACCACACAGAAGCTGAAGTATGAGGAAGCTAACCTCAAGGCCATGAGACACAATGTCTGAGAGATACCACACTTCACTTACTTATTATCAACTCCTGCTTGATAAGGTGAGCAGGCCCTGCAGGTAAGGCACAGAGCTTTGGGGAATCTATCTACCTAGAAGGTTCTAGGTGCTTGCTGTAAGTCAATTAGAATAGGCATGCACACAAAGGATCTTACTCATCTTCCCTGTCATGTTCCAAATCTAAAATGTTCTCCTTGCCAACCATGGTTTATTTTGAGTACATATTTCCCTGCTGTTGTTCTGTTTTGGGAGCCTCTGGGGTCTTTAGAAGGTGGGACAGAGCTGGAAGAAGTAGGTGACCAGAGGTAGGTCTTTCAAAGTCACATACAGACCCTACCTTGGCTCAGGTCTGCCCTGTTTAGGTACACCACTGTGTGAAATCTCTTGTACCACAGACTGAGATTCTATGCTCTTCCTTTTCTCCTGTGATGGGACTAAAACCATTCTGAAATGAAGACAAAATTAACCTTTTCTCACGTAAATTATTTTCTTCAAGTATTCTGGTCACAGCAATGCAAAGGTAATGAATATCATACCACAGTCAGGAAACTATACTGTAGGGATGTATATACTATCAAGTTCACACAATGAGTCAGCAGTGAAATCCACATCCTTTTTCCAGGGGGAAACGCAAGACTTTATCAGCTTGGTGCTACTTTACTAGCGTTTCATTCCTGCAAATGTTGGGTAAAGCTGTTGGAGATTAAATCAATACACACTGGCCCAGGATTTCAAGACAAGGACCTTAATTTTTTGAGGCTTCTACAAAAGGAACCACACACTGAGCAGCTTAAACAGCAGTTTCATGGTAATGCCTCACAGTTTGGAAGGCTAGAGATCTACGATAAAGGTGTTGACAGGGATTTTTCCCTCAGAGGGGTGCGAGAATCTTTTTCATGCTTACCCTATAGTTTCTGGTGGTTTTATGGCATTTTATCATTTCCTAGCATGCAAACCATTCATCACTTTAGTGCATGTGATTCTTTTTGCGCATGTATGTAACTTTGTCTGCCTCTCTTCTTTTTATACAGACACTATTGCCTTGGATTAGGACCTATTTTAATGATACCATGTTAACTTGACCATATCATTTTCAAAGATTTATTTCATAGTCTGCAATACTAAAGATTATGACTTGAATATAATTTAACTTATAGGGAAATTCAGTTTTTCTCAAGTGTCAGGGCTCTGGCCTTTGGAGCTATAATAATAATTTTCTTAATGACATTACATCTAACACTGGAGTTGACTTGTTGAGACATTTCCAGTAATAGACCATGCAAATAATTTCTAAATTTATTGTGTAAAATATATATTACAGTGATATAGAGACTGAGAAGTGGTCAGCCAGAGGCAATGTCCTATTTCTGAGAATGAGTCCTGTGAAACAGAGAGTAAGATTATGTTGTGCTGTTACTACAGGAATCCAGACCACTCCAGGCTGGTCAACTGGGCAGATGCCCCAGGATAAGGTTCCTCCACAGACCATGTGGCTATAGGCATCAGGAAATGCTAGGAAACAACCATGCTGTCTATACTGGGCAGAGCACAAAAGATAGAGCTCTTTCTTGCCTAAGAACTCTGCCTCCCAAGGGAAAAAAAGTAAGTTAGATTTGTCTTTGGTGTGCTCCACCTTCTCCTTATGGAAAAGGATGTGCTAGTCAGGCACATCCTTTCTAATTCTCTCAAACATCTGGTACTGAACTCTGTCCCTCTTATGAAAACAATTCTTAATAGTGTTGTTTTCTGAGACAGGGTTACTCTGTGTAGCCCTAACTGTCCTGGAACTTATTCTATAGATCAGGCAGGCCTAGGACTCAGAGATCTGCCTCCAAGTGTGGGGACTGAAGGTGTGCACCACCACTGCCCATGAAAAGAATTCTTAAGGAGAGATCTAAAATCTATAGATTCACATATATAGGTTGAAATGCTGCTATGCGTTTAGAGTGGCTTCTATCCTTAATATAGTACAGATGATGTGCAAGGCCTCTTGACAGAGGAGCAAAGTTCTAAGGCTGTAGGATGGGTCCTTTGGGTCCTTCAGATACCTCTTTTATTAACTAATCAGCCCCTAACTGAAAATTAATTCTTCCTCTACAATTGTCAGTGATCCAGAGATGTGTTGACACATTAGCAATTTTTTTTTAAGTTCTAGGAAGAGGTAAGATATAAAGTTATGAGTACATAACCTAAACTTGTCTGCAGTGCCCAACCTATATGCATTTGTACTGTTCAGTTCCATCTGCCTAGGCTCTGACAGGACAGGCCTTGCTCTGTGGTCAGTACTCAGCCCCCTTTCCTGGTTGGCTTAGAGATATAAATGCCAATTCTGTTCCTTTCCACCATGGTCTCCATGACAGTGTCCAGTAATGCTGAACCACTGTAAGAAAAAGGTTCCTTCTTTTAAGAATGAAATTTCCAGTGTTTTCTTAATAAACCTCTGTTTCCCTTAGCCTTTTGTCTAGCTCAATCAAAGAGGATAGGAGGACCGAGCTTGAAATATATGTAGATTAGGAGCCCTGGCTGAACATTTCATGGATGTCTTGACTCTCATCTGTCCATCACGGTTCAGAGACATAGCTTACTCAACCCTTGAAGGTGGTCATCATCTACCAAGGAGCCTCCATGGCAGGAAGCTGATTCTATCATCCTGTATGTCACAGTTATCTTCAGGGCACCAAGCAGTACCATCTGGGAGTCTCAACACTAATGTGGAATGTCTTTCTGAACGCTATGAATGTGCTTTTTTTGACATTTGTTTTTTGTTTTGTTTTGTTTTGTTTTTAAGGCTATTTTGACCTATGGCAAGGCAGCTTAGAGGCAGTTGGGAAATCCAAGCATAGATGAAAGAAAAGAAGGGCCGAGTCAAGAGATGCTGAAGGCGTCCACCCAGAAAGAAAGATGTAATAAAGCACAGGTAAAGCCACAGGGCCACGTGGGCAAAAGATAGATTAGTAAAATGAGTTAAGTTTTAAGAGCTAGTTGGTAATGAGCCTGAGCCACAGGCCAAACAGTTTGTAATTATTTGGGATCAAATAGCATTGGGACTGTGGGTCCAGACCTTGAGGCCAGGCCAGGTCAGAAACTTCTGGCTATACAACACAAAACCAGAAAATTCCAGCCTGGTTATCTCTTTTCCTCTGGCAATTAACCTCACATCTGTATAGACTATATTGGCAAGTGGTGGATACAGGCAACACAACCAGCAGATAATAAATAATACAGTGAGAAAAAAAAAGTTTCAGTGAACCAAAGTGTTGTAAATAGAGAGTTCTTAAGAAGTATCACATGTTTACAGACACTTACTTTGTATTATTATCACAGAGGCTAATTTATTATGTTTTAAGAATATTTTACATAAAGAGAATAGCTGGGGACCTCGGAGTTCTTGGGAGACCAATCCAAAAAATCACATCTAACTAGCTTCTCCAGAACAAATGCATTTTAAACTTGATTTCCAGTTCACTGACTTTCTTTAGCCTTGGTATCCAGCAGGTGCCATTACATGGGTTGAGAATTTTCACAAAGAATGGATTCAATACTTTAAAATAAGCGTTGTGTTCTTATAGACATACTAAGGCATGAAATACTCATTTGGTTGGGTGAATTCTTTCAGGGCTATGGTGAAATTTGTTGATGGCTTGCTGCCTTCCCACCCACACTCTTTTAGTATATAATGATGCTTAATTAATTTTTGAATTAGAAATGTAAATACACCAACCTTTCCCAACATTATAACCTCCCATTCTAAAAACGTATCTAAAAATTCAGTCTCTCAAGTTAGAGGAACGACTCATTTGGTAAAGTACAGCCATGAAGACCTGAGGTCAGTACCCAGCACCACACAGACCTGAGGCATTAATCCCTGAGGATCACTGAGCTCCAGATTCATTGAGACTTTGCCTCAGAAAGAAATGTGGAGAGTGATTAAAGAAGACACTCACCATCGACTTCTGTCCTCCACAGGCATGGAAACACGTGTGCTCATGTACCCTCCCACCCCTAAGTACCTTCCTGTTATTAACACATTTTCCAGATTCTGTCCATTAAAGGCAGCCAAAGACAATGGTTTATCATATGTATGCTCAGTCATCTACATACAATAGTATGCCGATCACTCATCCATAATCCATCTATATTCATACTAACCCACCATCTCTCAATTATTAGATCCATCACTAACCAAATTCTTTATAATGGCTATTGAATATTCCTTTTATGAATATTTATTTCATGATTTAGTAAGTCGGGTCTCTGTTGATATTTGTGTGTTTTGCCTGAAGTAATTCTGAGTGCATGTGGGAGAGGATGCAACAATTCTGGGTTTTATTTTGATAATAGGGTATAACCTTTTAGATTGTTGGGGGGAAAAGTGGGCTATTGTGAAGCTAGGTGGGCAGAGGAGAGACGTGGCTTCGAAGAACAGGTGTCGTATCATGAATCCTAATTGTTCTTATAATAAAAATCCAGAGCCAGATAATTGGGAAATGGTAAAAGGTCAGACAGACAGAGGAACAAGCCACAGCCACTTCTCACCTTGCCAACTCCTCAGAAAGGGGTAAGATCCTGTCTCCACAAATCTTCAGAATGAATGGGAAACAAAGATAACTGCCAGGCCAAAATGGAAGGGGGCCGAACACCTGCCTCCTCCCACTTTACATTCTTTCCCCAGCCATATTGTTGGGAGCCGCTGGCCCCAGCTCCTCAAGGTGGCGCCAATATCCGGTGCTGGCCAACCCGCCTGAGTCAGTAAAGAGCGCATGCGTTTGGTACTCTCGCGAGACTGGTCTCTCCGCCTCTCCCATGGCGTCATGTGGGATAATGAGCTGCAGCCTATAGAAAGATGACACGTCCAAGGCAGGGGCCTTTGGTCTATATAAAAGTTGGGCTTTCCGACCTCGTGGTCTCTCCATTTTATGTAAGCTTATGCTCTCCCTCATGGAGCATTAAAGCTTTGCTGCAGAAGGATCCTACGTGTGCTGTGCCTTTTCTTGCGGGCGAGAAGTGGGCGCGGGACAACTGGTGCCGAAACCCGGGAACTGAACACCATTTGCACCGTCGGAGAGCCCTCGGAGACGAGGTGGATTCAGAACTGCAGGTAGGTTGCTCGGAGAGATATGTCTGAACTGGACTTTGGTTTGGGACTTTTGCCACCCTGGAAAGGATTTTTTGAGGCCTTGATGCTTGTCTTAGCAGTGCTGTTGTTCGTGGTTGCCTTTTGCTTCTACCGGTCCATGGGATCCTCCCAGTCTATTGTAACAGCACTAGACTCCCTGCTTAAGCAGCATGATATTAAGATGGCACAGCGTACCCTAAAGAACTTTGTAGAAGATAAGGCCTGTAAAGATCTGATAGCTAAAGGGCGAGATGTGATGGGAAAAGTTCAGGACAGCATGTCAGAAACCGAGTGCCATGTGAGGTTAGGCGTGCACCATAAAGTAACAATACTCGATAAGGAAAAAGGACCCCCCGGAAATATGGGGGAGTTAAGAAACCAGAAACTACTCAATAAGAAAAAAGGACCCCCCGATAAAATAAAGAATATGGGGGAGCTGGGGAACCAGAAACTAAAGCCTGGTCCCCCCACTTTGTACCCTGTACGGGAACTTGAAAATTTAAAGTTTGGCTCCTCGTGGTATGAGGAAAGACAGGGCCTGGGGCGGTTGGGGCAAGGACGAACCACGCCCAAGATTCCTAGACAAAGACAAGGCCTAGGTTTTTTTGTGATTAAAAAGAAATCCGGAAGGTGGCGTCTGTTACACGACTTAAGAGCTATTAATGTGCAGATGCATCTTTTTGGGCCCGTTCAGCGGGGACTCGCCATGATTATAATGAAGGTCCAATTAGCTCGGATTGATTATGATAAGCCATTTTTCCCTATGTGTTTTTTTAAAAAAGAATATTGCCTACTGCTGTATTATGGCAGGCAGGCCCCTTATTGTAGATTCATCCCCCAGCTATCCAGCCGCCGTTACCCAGTTAGCTCAAAAGGGCTTGAGGGCCTCGGCTGAGTATTTTGGTACTTATCCCACTTTGATGATCTTACCCTATACCACCCATCAGGTTCAGGTCCTAGCTGCTACCAATGATGATTGGGCCATATTAACTGCTATGTTTCCTGGAAAAATTGATAATCATTATCCTAAACATCCTTTGTTACAGTTTGTGGCCTATCACCCTGTGATATATCCACGTGTTACTTCCTCAGTACCTTTAAAAGATGGCTTAATTATATATACTGATGGCTCAAGTAATGGAAGGGGTGCTTATGTTATAAATTCACAGACATTTTTTAAAGACTTTAGTCAAAGATCACCCCAGATTGTTGAATGTCTAATTATGTTAGAAGTTTTACAAAAATTTGATTGTCCGCTTAATATTGTGTCTGATTCCCATTATGTGGTAAATGCTCTTTAATCACTTAAAACGGCCGGTGTTATTAATCCTTCCAGTACAGTGTCTGCCCTATTTTGTACCATACAAGATTGTTTGCTGCAACGCCGTGAGCCTTTTTATATTACCCATATACGGGCACATTCGGGACTCCCGGGCCCTATGAGCAGGGGAAATGATTTGGCTGACCAAACCACATGCCTGGCTGCTACTGCTGCTGCTTCTTACACCTCTGGCTTTTGCACATCGAACCTTAAAATCCTATTTGTTAAAACAAAAAGGGGGAATAAGGTTGCCCCCAACGCCAAGAGTGTCAATTGCCCTGGCATTGCTTACCATAAATTTTTTAAATATTGATAATAATTATCAAAATGCTGCTGAGCGACATTGCTCAGAACCACAACGGCCAAAAGAGCTAGTAAAATGGAAAGATATTTTAGAGAATAAATGGAAAGGCCCAGATCCTATTTTAATAAGATCCCGGGGAGCTGTCTGTGTTTTTCCACAGGATGAAAAAAATCCGGTTTGGGTCCCAGAGCGCCTCTCCAGAAAGATATTACAAGAAGAAGAGCCCTCGCCTTCTCCAGTTGACGCGTTGGATGTTACTAACATATCACACCCGGGGAGAACAGCGGTGGGGGATAATGTCCACCTTCCCTCTGCCAATGCCGGTGATGTATAATACACAAGTTTTCTCTTGATTTTTTACCACTGATAAGGATTTAGGCCTAGCATTAAAGAAAATAGAAGTTTGGGGTTAAAGGGAAGTTTATGTTTTAGTTAAAAATAGTTCATGTATATTACTAAAAAATTTCTCAGCAGCCTGGCAAAAAGAAACAGAGTTTGATAAAACCAAAATTGGCTCCCTTTTTGCTCAGGCAAGCCGGATAAAAATTCAATTTTACCATGTAACAGTTGCCAATCCAAGAGTATAGGTTGGGCCGCGCCCAAAATATTTTCATTTCCTCCCAATTTGGCCATCATTTATTTAGATTGTTAGCAATGCTTCAAAAATTATAGATAAATTGAGATGCAAATTTGATAATTGCTTTTATGCCTTATGCTGAGATGCTCAGCTTTATTTCTTTGCAGTAGTGGCCCACATGCCACGATTTATGCCGATACCAGTAGAGACCCCCAGTAGCTTGCAGCTATTTAGACAAAAAAGAGATTTTGGAATCTCTGCTGTTATTATAGAGATTGTTGCCACAGCTGCCATGGGGGCCTCGGTGACTGCCTCAGCTCTTGCACTTTCAGAAACAATGCAGACTGCGCAGGCGGTTAATGATTTGTCCGCCTCAGTAAATGGCACAGTTAGGGTGTGAGCAAAAACTTGCTGGCTTATGCATAACCTCTATTCAATATAAAAATTTTACAAAGGCAGCTAATCTTTCGAGAAGCCTTTCTCAATTTTTGTTACAGAATTGGTCGTCTGAATTTGAGCAGACCCTTCGTGACCTGCAGGTGGCGATCGTCCAGGTCAATTCCACTCGGCTAGACCTGTCGCTGACCAGAGAGTTTTCTCCGTGGATTTCCTCAGCCTTCCCCTACTCCAAGGAATGGGTGGGGGTGGGTATGTTTGGCCTAGCCTTTTGCGGAGGACTGGTCATTCTTCTCTAGATGGTTTGCAGGCTCAGAATCCAAAGTCCAAGAGACAAAACAGTTTTGGCTCAAGCCTTAATGGCTCTAGACTCAGGAGCCTCAGTAGATGTGTGGCTACCTATACTAAAGCAATAGGGATATTTTAGCTCGAACAGCTCCTGCACACCTAGGACAGTCCGTCCATTGCACTAGGTAGAGTGTTCGGCCCCTTTTTCCTGAGAGGAGTGTTGAGCCAAGGTCATCGCACAGGACATAGCTATGTCCTGGGAGGTATGTTGTCCTGCATAAGGGTGTCTGCCTTAATTCCCTTCCCAACAAAAGGCAGAGGACAGGCTGGGGGCATCTCGATCTGTCGAGGGATTAGAGATGACGCCCACGCAAGTCCACAATGTTTTCTGGGGGATAACCACTGCCTCCACCCTCTTACAGGATTCCCTCATTGCTTAATAAGGAAAAACGGGGGGGATGTTGGGAGCCGCTGGCCCCAGCTCCTCAAGGTGGCGCCAATATCCGGTGCTGGCCAACCCGCCTGAGTCAGTAAAGAGCGCATGCGTTTGGTACTCTCGCGAGACTGGTCTCTCCGCCTCTCCCATGGCGTCATGTGGGATAATGAGCTGCAGCCTATAGAAAGATGACACGTCCAAGGCAGGGGCCTTTGGTCTATATAAAAGTTGGGCTTTCCGACCTCGTGGTCTCTCCATTTTATGTAAGCTTATGCTCTCCCTCATGGAGCATTAAAGCTTTGCTGCAGAAGGATCCTACGTGTGCTGTGCCTTTTCTTGCGGGCGAGAAGTGGGCGCGGGACACCATATCACTTTCTTTCTCAAACTTTTTAGTGCTGGGATTAAAGGCATGTGTGCTTCCCAAGTACTGGCTGTAGAGTCATGGGATCCCAAGTGCTGGGATTAAAGGTGTGTGCTACCGCTGCCTGGATGTTTCTCTTTTGGACTGGATTAATTTTATGTAGTTCAGGCTAGCTTTGAACTCAGAGAGATCTAGACAGACCTCTACCTCACCTCCTGAGTGCTAAGATTAAAGGTATGTGTCACCACTGTAACTCTGTGGCTGGCTCTATTCTCTGATCTTCAGGCAATCTTTATTTCACACACTATATCACCACAGGTGTCTAATAGGAAACTGGGTGAAGTATTGCTACATGATATGATTTTTTTTTCTGTATTTTCTTAGTAAATTCTAAGCACAACACACATCGTTGACAAATGCATTTGCTACTTACTATTCAGCTGAGATTATTGTATCTCTTCTATGTACTGGAAACTAACTGGTTTAGGGGCTAAGGAGACAGCAGTGGACAAAACAATGCTCTTGCTATAATGCCACTTGAATTCATGGGAGGGCATAAAATGAAAATCTAGAGCACAGATAACTTTTCTGAAGACAGCTAAGGTAAGACAAGGGACTTGGGAGTAATGGAGATTGTTGGACTCACTTTCAAGAGATGGGGAACAGATAATTGTTGGAGTGATCCTGGTTTGGGGTCAGGAGTTGGGCTTGTCTCTATGCTCAGGGTCCTGCTTTTCCTCCTGAGGGGGGTGGGGGAGATGGTGCAGAAAACAACACAGCTTCAAGGGACAGGTTGAAAACAAGCAAGTCCAATTGTATTATGAAGGAAAAAACCTTAAAAACTCTCCCCCAGCCTCCCCCTAGCCAGGGGAAAGGGCTTTGATTTGCTTGATGGTCTAGCTGTATCCGGACTCCGCCCTCATCAAGCCCCCAGGCTCAGACCCCAGGTTGGCTTATGCAAAAGTGCTTAGGAGCAAAGGCCTTAAAGTACTAGCTATCACCAGTTTGAACTGGCTGAGGCCAGGCTGATCTCCAGGCCCTTAGAAGCCTATACATTTTACAGATGATGATACCTCATTGCAAGGTGGGCTCAAGGTGGGCACTGAGGCCACCTGCTAGTACCTGGCGGCCACTCTGTCTCTTCCTATTCACATTTACACGCTGAGAAGTCTCTCTCCATAGCCAAGAATAAAGGCCTATCTCTTTCCCAGGCATTTGCTTGAACTTGTTAGGGAGGATAAAGGTATGAACATAGATACAACCTGAATAAGGGGAAGGTTGCCTTAGGGAACACGTGAATAGTCTACTAGTAGATTAATTCAACACCCTTGAATTACATAGGGTTTTTCATCATTCTTGTTTAGCAGGGGGCAGGGAAAATTATTCATTATTAAACATGAGCTGAAATGAAAACGCCACACTTTGTAAAACATGCAAGGTTACCTACTATGGTAACTGCTTGCAGAGTTTTAATGTGTCTGCAGCATGGCTAATTAATTTGCTCTGAGCTTCACTGGAATTCTTATTTGAGATGATTGTCTTGGTAGCTGAATGTATCATAGAGAGCAGGAACATTAGAAATGCCATTTAGAGGCTGCTGTAGCAATCGGAGCCCTTTCCAGGGCTTTTCCAGACAGCAGCAGCCAGTACTGACTAGTTATCATAGGATGGGCACAGCCTCCACTACAATATGGTGTTGTGGGTCAGCATATGCTATCTCAGGCCAGACCTGTATAGGCTCCCACATTTACTAGCAATCATTTGCCATGTGACCTCATGCATTACACGATGCTGTTTTCCTACCTATAAACTTAGAATGATTTTAGTGCCAAAAATAATGCGGAGGCTACAGTAGGTACACTTTCAAAGCCCCCAGTTCATGTCACTAAGTGAATCATCTGCTTCCTTCTCCATTTTTCTTTTTAATCATTTTAAGTCACCACTGCCACCATTATCAACAGGACTCTTTCTGCCTTGTGTTTGTTTTTTATGCATGCAATTTGTGTGTTGATATTTGAAGTATTTTATGTCCAAATTGGGCAAAGTATAAAGGACACTATTGGTCTAACCATCTTTTAAGGCCTCAAAGAAGCCAAACACTGGGTGACCTGAGTCCTGATTGAGGCTTTGCTGTGACCGTTTGACTAGAGTAAGCCCTTCACTGGCCTCCACTCTCCTCCTTGGTAGGACAGAGAGGAGGAAATGAATATCTTTCACAATCCATCCTATTCTCAAAGAAGTGGTGTCTAAGTAAATGGTTATACTTAGATAAATTAGGGTATATTTATCAGAGAATAAGAAAGAAATGATTAACAGTTCCTTAATCAAATTAGATAGACTTGGAAAAATTAAAGAAATCTTAACAAGCTGTATCCAGCATTATTTCTGAAATGTTTTTACAACCAAATCAGAGTCATTTGTCTATGCATTTTTTAAATTGAGCTCATTTACTAATACACTTGTGTGTATATAGTGCCCTTAACAGCTCTGGCATTTTCCAAGGTCAAGGTGGTATCTTATCAATCTGTGTATCTCCTGGATTAATAGCTTGCTATTTTGCTAAATGAGCATCTGTCAATGTAAGGGAAGACCAGGAAAACAATACAGGATCCTGGGTAATCATCATGTTATCCAGCACTAGACCACCCTCATGGCTTTGGTCTACCAGCAACTTATAAATTAGTACATTGTTGAGACTCCTATTTTAGTCTAATGGTTTGCATATATAATTCCTTGGAAGCTCTTAATGCATCACAATTGTTATTAAATAACAATTAACCTTGTGAACAAAGGAGAACTCACACGTGTTATTTATTACTTTGCCAGTTTCAATAAAGATTTACTGCGATAATAGTTTTCCATAAAGGCAGCTGCCATCAGTTAAGTAAAAACATCATTAAGTTGCAACCATAAGTATCAGTAGTGGGAGAAGCGTCTACTTTTCTGCGTGCTGACAGGCATTAACTGCTTTATGGGAATCCATTCAGAGAATTTTCTTTGTATTGTGGTAATTTATGGCTGCTGGTTAAACACATCCACATCCACAAATGTTCATTGAATCTTATTGTTATGGGGCATGTTAACAACCTTTTACCAAATGTTTTTCAAACTGGGGCCAAAGATCTCTTAGGAGTTTCTGTGAGTCTTTTAATGGACTTCTTAAATGTTGGAAGGTCAGTGAGAGTGGAGGGTTTCCTGCATGAAACGGTAAAACCTTTTGACTTAATTTTCGACTTAGTTGTTTTAATTCAGAGTTCATTTTGATACACTCATTGTAATGTGGCATGTCACAGCTGTGCAAATCAATCTTATAAAGTCATAAAACCCAGCTATATATCAACAATATGTAGTGGCTACTGTTTGTTTTTAATAAAATTTTCATACAATATATTAGGATCATGCTTTTCCCTTCTTACCTCCTCCAAAATTCTCCCATCTCCCAACCAGCTGACTCCGTGTTTTTCTCTCTCTCTAGAAAACAAGCAGGGGACAAACAAAACCCAAGAAAACAGAATTAAACAAACAAACCACACACACAGACCACATTTCATATACACAAAAGCAAAACCAATACAAACATAGAATCTAAAACCATAACATACAAATAGAAGACCAGTAATACAAAAAATAATACCCAAATAAAGCAACATAAGGCAAGAAGTCTACAAAAATACCACCGAGTTTGTTTTGTGTTGGCCAACTACTATCGGGTATAGAGATTACCCCTAAATTTGGTTAATATATCTAGTGGGACTGCTTTGGAGAAAACTAAATTTTTTTTCTTTATAAATGGATATCAGTGCAGATATCTTCTTGCATGGGGATGGGAGGAGTCTATCCATTCCCCATTCTCAACCCCGAGACCCTATGACTTGAGCCTGTGCATACTGCTATAGTACTTGTGAGTTCATACGTCAGTCAGTCCTGTTAGGTCGAAAGATACTGTTTCCTTGGCTGTGTTATTTATCCCTTTGGCTCTTAAAATCTTTATGCTTCCTCTGCTGCACTAAGAGGAAGGGTTTCTCTCTGTACATTGTCCAGTTGTGGGTCCTGGTGTCAGTCCTCATCTCCTGCAAGAAGGAGGTTCTCTGATAATGGTTGAGTGAGGTGCTGATCTTTGGATTTAGTAGAATGTTGTAAGGAGTCATTTTATTATTATGTTCCTTTAGCAAAAGAATGCCGTTTGGTTCTTACTAGGTTCATGGAATAATGGAATATGGAATTGTTCTCTGAGACTAAGGAAAGCTGCTGAGGGTGTGTCAGGGCTGTCCCTGCATGGAGACCAAGAGAGGCCATTGTGTGAAGCTGTGAAGTTGAAGCCTGGATTGTCTTGGAGACCCCAAGAAGTTGGAGGTGCGAGAGCCATGGGATACCTGCCAAGGAAAGCTGCAGACAGGGAGTGGAACCAGCCAGAGACAGAAGCGTGTTTGCAGTCAGCAAAGCTGAGAGGAGCTGGAGATCTGAGGAGCATTTTGGCACAGACATGGAAATGCAGAGTTTGGAGTTTGCCTGGATGTTTTTCAGTCTTGCTTTGGATCAGTATGTTCATTTCCTTACATTTTGAAATGGGACTGGAGTCATGACCCAGTGGCTAAGAGCACTGACTGTTCCTCCAGGGAGGACCCAGATTCAATTTCCAGCACCCATATGGCAGCTCACAACTGTCTGTAACTTCTGACACCCTTACACAGACATACATGCAGGTAAATCACTAATACAAATAAAAATTTAAAAAAGAAATGGTAATGCATATCCTGTGCTGTTATATATTGGAAGTATATGATTTTTTTTTTAATTTTGATTTTATAGGGGGTTACAGTAAAGACTGAATGAATCTCAAAAGAGATTTTGGACTTTTAAGCATTGTTGAGACTGACAGACTATGGGAACTTTTGAAGTTGGACTAAATGCATTATGATATTGCTATAAGCTTATGAGGCCAGGGAGTGTAATGTGGTTGTTTGAATGTAATTGTCCCTCAGAAGCTCATAGGTAGTGGAGCTGTTAGGAGGTGTGTCTTTGTTGGAGTTGGTATGGCCTTGTAGGGGGAAGTGTGTACTATGGGCATGGGCTTTGAGGTCTCATTCATTCTCAAACTATGCTCAGTGTTCTAGATCATTTCCTGTTGCCTTCACAAGATGTAGAATTCTCATCTACTTCTCTAGTTCTGTGTCTGCTTGCATGACACCATGTCCTACCATAATGATAATGGTCTGAACCTCTGAACTTTAAACCACACAATTAATGTTTTTTCTTTATAAGAGCTACTAATTTCATGTCTCTTCATAGCAATAGAGATCCTAAGACAGTTGCTTAAGACCATTAATACAAAACATTTACATTATAATTCAGTAGCAAAATTACAGTTCTGAGGTAGCCACCACAATGTGAGAAGTCATAACATTATGACAAAGAGTCATAACATTAGGAAGGTTGAGAACCACTGATCTAGTGAAAGTCCACTCAGAGAGTAGTTGGTTACTCCTGAAGTGTTTGTGCCACTATTGTACCAGTGTATTATGCAGGCAGGTCAGGTCACATAGTTTGTAGCTGGGTGGGTGGTTACCCTTCCCCTCTGGCAGAATGCAGGGTACCTTCCAGTGTCATGAACACTAATAGGTGCAAAGACTCTAGTTAGGTGCTGATTCAATTTCTCCTTGTTCTGTGAGATATGTAAGTATTGTTTTAAGCAATAGGACTTTACCATCAGGTTCTTTGGGGGGGAGCAACCAGTAGTTGACAAATAGTCTGGGATGTGTAGGAGTATTCCTGAGCCCCTTTGGCCAATAATTCAACTAGATGTAACCAATTCCTAGAATTGGATATTTCCTTTGGTGGTGAATATATCTAGTTGGGACACTGACACTGTCTTCTCTATTATGTGGTGAGTTCTTTCAAGTTATTTCACATATACATATACTCTAGGAAACTTCTGCAGTTCTACAGTTTCCATAGGGTCCTTCAAATGGTTCTCAGTGTTAGTTGTAGCTCCCTGTAACCTCTTCCTTTCTCCTCCCTGTGGTGACACATATTTAACAAAATTAGTCTGCAATATCAGAGGACAGAGCCATCTCTGCAGCAGTCTGTTGTTTGGTTCTTAATACAGGATTTTCTGTGTAACAGTCCTGACTGTCCTGCCTGGAACTTGCTTTGTAAACCAGGCTGCCTCAAACTCAGAGATCCTCCTGCCTATTTGTATTTTTTTTTTTTTTTGATTCTCTGATATGCCAGACAAATGTTATCAAACACATATCACCACATCTCCCATTTAATATTCCCATTCCAGTATTCACCTTGTATCTTCATAACCATATTTTATTAACCCTTTCTTGGCAGATCTTCTCCTCTCTAGTCCCTTACTCAATATCTAAACTCTATGGTTATACAGATTGTTGTACACCTATCAAAGATTTAAAAGCTAACATCCACATATAAAAGAAAAGATAAAATATTTGTCCGTATGGGTCTGGGTTATCTCATTGCCATGATTTTTTTCTAGCTCCATTCATTTTAGCTGTGCATTTTGTAGTTCTGTTTTTAAATAACTGGATAATATTCCATCACTTAATATACAACACTTTCATTATTCATTCATCAGTTGATAAACATCTAGATATTTCCAGTTTCTGGCTATTATGAATAGAATGGCAATGATGATGGATGAAGAAGTATCTGTATACCAGGATGTAGAGGCCTTTCAGTATAGATCTAAGAATGGTAGAGCTGAGTCTGGAGGTAGAGCTATTTCTAACTTTCTGAGAACCACCACATTGATTTCCATGGTGTCCGTATAAGTTTTCATTCCTACCATTAATACTTGTCAGCATGAGCTGTCATTGGCTTTATGGATCTTGGCCATTATGACTACTATACGATAAACTCTCAAAGTAGTTTTAATATGCATTTCCTTGATGACTAAGGATACTGAACATTCCTTATATTGTTTCCTAGCCACTTGTTTCATCTTTTGAGAACTCTCTGCTTATTTCTGAACCTCACTTTTAACTGGGTTGTGTTTTCTTGGTGTCCAGATTCTGTTGTTGTTTCTCTTTATATATTTTAAGACACTAACCCTCTATCAGTCTTAATTGATTTTCTCTGAGAACCAACTCTTAATTTCACTAATTCTTTATGATTTTTGTTGGTTTGCTTCTATTCAATTGATGCCAGCTCTCAGTTTGATTCTTCCTGGATGCCTACTTTTTTTGGATGTCATTTCTTCTTGTCCTAGAGCTTCCTAGTTTGCCATAAGTTGCTAATGTAAGACATCTCTAATTTCTTGATGTAGACATTTAGTGCTATGAACTTGTCTCTTTGAACTACCTTCATTCTGTCCTGTTTTTTTTTTCCTTCTCTTTGTGGGGCCCACCACTCAGCTTCCAAATAATTACACCTAGTCTTATTCTTACTTATGAATGCCAGGCCTTAGCTTGGCATATTTCTAGTTAGTTTTTCCTAGCCTAAATTATCCTACCTATCTTTTGTCTCTGAGTTTTTACCTTTCTATACACATTTTTTTTTAACTTCTTACTCTGTGGTTGGCCCCTGGGGTCCTCCTCCTTCTCCTTTTCTTGTTCCTCCATCTTCTCTTCCCAGATTTATTCTCCTATGTATTCTCTCTGCCTGCCAGCCCCACCCATCCTTTCTCCTGCCTCGCTATTGGTCATTCAGCTCTTTATTAGACCAATCAGGTGTTTTAGACAGGCACAGTAACACGGCTTCACAGAGTTAAACAAATGCACCATAAAAGAATGTAACACATCTTTGCATCATCAAGTGAGTGTTCCACAGCATAAAAGAACATAACACAATTTTAACTAATATTCCACAACAATGTCCATAGATTTAGATTTTTTTTCATTTTCATTAAATTCTAAACACTTTTCAGTTTTTACTAAACTTCTGCCCTGACCCAGTCTTCATTCAGTAATGATTTGTTCAGTTTCTATGAGTTTCTAACTTTTTTGTTGTTGTTTATATACAGCTTTAAAATATGACAGTCAGGTAAGATGGAGGGTAGATTTTTTCTTAATTTTTTTTTATATCTGTTGAGGCTTACTTTGTGTACAACTATGTTGTCAGTTTTGAAGAAATTTTTATCAGCTACTGAGGAAAAACTATTTTCTTTTGTGTTTGGGTGAATATTCAATAAATATCTACCAGATCCATTTGTTTTCTGCTGTTATCTGATTCTGTTTTGTTTGGATAGCCTGTTGATTGATGAGACTTGGGTATTAAAGTCATTCACTGTAACTATAGGAGGGTCAGTGTATGATTTTAGCTATAGTAATTTTTTTTATGAACCTGGGTACCCAAGTGCTTGGTGCATAAATGTTTAGAATTTTAGAATCTTCTTAGTGAATTTCCCTTTGATTAGTTTTGATTTGAAGTTTGTTTTGTCAGATTTAAAGAGGTTAAAATAACTATACTTGTTTGCTTCTTGGATCCGTTTGCTTGGAATATTCTTTTCAACACTTTACCCTGAGGTAATATTTGTCCTTGGTGGTGAGGTGTGTCTTGGTTGCAGCAGAAAGATAAATCATATTTTCTAATCCAATCTGTTAGTCTGTTTTTTTGTGGTGGTGGTGGTAGGTGTAATTATGACTATGAAATTAAAAGGTAGCAATACACAATGTTTATTGGTTCCTTTTATGTAGTTGTCATGGTGTGGGTTTTTCCACTTCTTCTGACTTACTATTCTAGGATTATTTATTCCTTGTGCTTTCTTGGGTGTCATTTAGATTGAAGTTTTCATTTGGTGCCTTCTATAGATCTGCATTAATAAGTAGATATTACTTAAATTTGGTTTTAAATGCTGTTTTTTTAGATATCTATTGTGATTGATAATTTTGCTGGGTATAGTAGTCTAGGCTGGCATCTGTGGACTTGTAAGAGTTCCTGTGCCATCTGTTTAGTCCCTTCTGGCTTTCAGAGTCTCCACAGAGAAGTCAGGTGTTATTCTAATGGGCATACCCTTATATGTCACTTGGTCTTTTCCTCTTGTAACTTTTAATGTAGGGGTATTGTGTTGTTTCATGGTAAATAATTGTCCCACCCACTGGTTTAATAAAAAGAGCTGATGGCCAAAGGCAGGCAGGAAGTGTGGGCGGGGCTACCAGACTAAAAACTCCTAGAACAGGAAGTCCAGAGCAGAATGCCAGAGAGAAGCCAGAGGAAGCCGAGGACAACCATGCTGCTCTAAAAAAAGGTACCGAGCCCCATGGATGAACAGGAAGAATCATGGGTTAGATGAAGGGTAGGGAGCTAGCAAGTAATATGTGTGGGCCTTAGGCCGATCAGCCAAAAACTATTGTAAGCCTCTGTGTGTCTCTGTGAGTCTGTGGGTCTGTGAGGCCTAAACCTTGAGGCTAGGCCGAAAGTCCGGGCCAGAAACCTCGTACTACACTTTTAATATTCTTTTGTTGTTTTATACATTTATGTTTAGAGCATTATGTAAATTTCTTTTCTTGTCCTGTCTATTTATGCTCCTTGTAGCTTGATAGGTACTTTATTTTTTAGGTTGAAAAAATTTTCGGAGTTTGTTAAAAATATTTTCTAAGTTTGACATGAATTTTTCCCCCTTCCTCTATCACTATTGCTCATAGACTTGGTTGTCACAGAGTCCCAGATTTGATGGCTGTGGTTTTTTAATATTTAATATTTTCTTTCACAGAGGCATCCATTTCTTCTACCTTGTCAAACCTAGATATTCTCTCTCTGTCCTCTACCCTGTGCAACTTACCTTTCAGGTTTTTGATGTCCAAAATTTTTCATTTCCAGTTTTATTTACATTTGTGATTTCTTTAGTAATCTTTATCTCTACTTTAATGTCTCTTGAACTGTTTTCACTATTTCTTTCTACTGTTCCTTTGTGGTTTTGTGGTCTTCATTAAGGGATTCATTCAGACTTCGACAGTCCTTTAACACATGATTGCTATTTTGAAGTCTTTGTCTTGTGTTTCAGCTCTACTGGCAATTCTCAGGACATACTGCAACAGGGCTACTGGCTTCTGGTGGAAGCATATTATCTTGGCTATCCGTTTTTGTTTTGTGCAGGCATATGGAGTTACGATGATTGAAGTGATTTTAGGTGTTGATATCTTGTCTTTGTTGGTGGGTGTTCCATTCCTGTATTTCTGTTGTCCCCTCTGGATTAAAAAAAAAAATAAAAGTGTTATGGCTGTGGTTCCCTGATAGAGAGTACCTTTTCAGGTGGTGAGCAACAGAAAATAGAAATAAGCTAGGGGAAAGGCAGAGAGGGGCTGAGCGAAAGCACTCAGGGTGTCTTGTTCACACCAAGAGATGAAGTCCCCAGGGAGATGGAGCTGTAGTGGGAGAAGGGGCTCCTGAAATTAAACAGGAGCAGGACAAAAATACTTCTGGAGAGATCCTGATAAGAGAGCTAGGGGAGCATTTCCATACCAAATGTAGAATCTCTAGGGAATGAGTTACAGTGGGAGGAGGGATGCTTCTGAGCAGGCTGATAAGGGCTCAGGGTGAGACTGGAGAAACAGCCAGGATGACAGAAAAGATAGTGTGAATTTTCTACCTGAGTCCCAGACAGGAGTGGCCACTGGGGGTCCAGGTAGAGGTTGTCTCTAGATATCAGCACACAAAAGAATAGAAATGGGCTAGAATGCAAGGCTGAAGGAGTCCTCAGGAGCCTCACTAAAATGTGGAGTCTACATTAGCAACTCTTGATCTTTACTCATTACAACTACTACTTCTGGTACAGTGATTTTCATTTCCTATTTTATTCACTTACCATATTGTTTGAATTTTATGCACATTTATTACTTTTACACTGAAAAGTTAAAGCTCTTTCTCAGACATCTGACTAAGCTGATATAAGTTCGTAGGAACATTTGTCTTATCTCCCTAACCCAGAATTGTGTCGGAGTGTTATGACTTGAAAATATGTATTACCAAAAGTTCTAAAGAGATGTTTAGAAATGCAATTCTCAATCTCCTGTGCATTCTTATTCTTGGATAAGAAAGTAATATCTGTATCTTCAAGTCTGCTGGATGAAGAGAGAATCAGAGTGACCAAGGCATATAATTCCTAGCCTCACTCCGTATCTGAGACTCATCACACATTGTATCCTTCAATTCGACTTCAAATCTTCACCCTGGAATGGTGTTGCAGTCAAGTAAGGGATGAGTTTATTTTTCTTAATTTTCCTTGGCATATAAATCTCATGTAGGTGCTGCAGCAGGCACACAACTTGCAAACTGGAAACTTATTCTTTAATGATTATGGAGGCCATGACATACAACTCCAAGGCCTCTCTGGGTCTGAACTTCTTTCATTGTTGCGTTGATATTATAATGAAAACCCAAAGCCAGATATTGGGGTAGATGCTAGAAGATCTGAGAGACAGAGGAACAAGCCACAGTCACTTCTCACCACCACTGAATCCTCAGGCAGAAAGGCGAAGATCCTGTCTCCACAGATCCCTACAGAAGAGGAGCTAAGAGAACCACAGGGGAGGACTCTTGTCTCCTCTGCCTTCTATTCCTTCCTCTCTGCCCAGCCATATCACTTCCTGTTTCAACCTTCCTTATGCTGTGATTAAAAGTGTGTGCCCCACCCCACCCCCCTCACCTGGCTCTGTTTCTCTTTTGGACTGGATTAATCTCATGTAGCCCAGTGTAGACTTGAACTCACAGAGATCCATGCAGATTCTACCTTTGCCACCCGAGTGCTAAGACTAAAGATGTGCATCGCCACTGCCTGACTGCTATAGCTAAGGCTGTGACTGGCTCTGGCCTCTGATCTTCAGGAAAACTTTATTTCTTTGGAGCATACACAATATATTACTATACTTCATGGCTATAGAAGATCTTCCTTTTCCTCAACCAGCTTTTGGTGGCTCTAGGTAATATGTGGCTTGTATTTCTGCTTCTGTTTTCACATAGCCTTTTCCTCTAGGTCTTTTCATTTTGAGAAATCACCTGGATTTAGTACCCACTCAAGTAATCCAGGATCAGTAACTCAGCTCAGCATCCCCTTTAGTAACAGGTGATAGTCATAGATTTGGAGGGCTAAGAAACAGGGATCTCTGTGGGAGGTTAGGCTAATTCAACCTACTACATTTGTTAATTAAAAGAAAATTCATAGTTAAAAAAAAAGTGACAGTAGAATAAATTGTATTTTATCCTGTGTTGAAATGTCCCTTCCTTGGCTCTGGAGAGCAGAGCCACAAACCTGGTTAGGCTTTTTTCAACAAGGTCTAATTAGGATAAAGCTTCTACAATTAGACTTAAATTTGGAAACTTCCACTCCTTATCAAATAACTTCATTTTTCTTTCATGTGTGTGTGTGTGTGTGTGCTGTGTGTGTTTTATGTGTGTGTGTGTGATGTGTGTGTATGTGTTATGTGTGTGTGTGTTTGTGTGTGTGTATGTCTGTGTGTTTATGAGAGGGTTTCTCTTTGTAGCCCTGACTGTCCTAGGACTCACTTTGTCTACCAGGCTGGCCTTGAATGCATAGAGATCCACTCTCCTCTCCCTCTCTAATGCTGTGATTAAAAACATGCACCAGGACTGTCTGGCAACTTTATTCTTCTATAAGGAAACAGAGACCTATACATGAAGAAGATTTTTTGAGGGAGTGCGGCAGAGTCTTAATATGTAGCTCAGGATGGATTTGAACTCAGAATCTTCCTCCTTCTGCTCCAATTACAGGAATTACAGGCATGACCCCCCATTCCTACTTTAAAAACATAACTTTTTGAGTTCTAAGGGATGCACATGTTATCTCTTTTTTTTTTTACACCTGTGGTTCTTTTGGCCACAGGGACACCTTCTATCTTTAGTTTTTTACTTATTATTATTCATAAAGAGATGCTAATAATATGTGTGGTACTAACATGTTAGAATTGTTATGAGTACAAAATACTTTGAAATCGATACAAACTTCTATTTGTGATGTTATATTTTTCAACATATATTTTAAATTGCTTCAGAATGTGTTTATGCCTCTACATTAAATGTGAGCAGGAAAAACAAGTAATTATTAACCCTAAGCTGGAAAATCCTCACTCTTCCATTATCACCTCCAGCTACCTAGGGAGCTATTGAGAGAACACACAGATTATAATTTAAAGGCTTAGAAAAGGACCTAAAAGGCAGCTATGCATAACAGGCCTTGTTTATAGCAGAGTTGGCATTCTCATAAGCTTACTGGGGCCAGGCGTTTAATATAAACAAATAAATCAGGGTAAGCAAACGAAAAAACAGGAGCAAAACACAATAGAAAATGGTAATTGATACAATAATAAGAAAGCAGTGATAGGGAACAACAGTGTTGTGGAGAACTGGGAGCAGGGGAGCAGTGTTTGGTTCTGTCTAAGGGGAACTGGGCTCTTTAGCTGCCCGCTGATGGTTGCTACAAAGACAAAGACCTTTATGATAACTCATCCAAGGAATTTACAAAGTATTTTTCTATCATCATTGTGGTGGTTTGATGAAAATGGTCCCTAAGGGCTCATGGGGGTGGCATTATTTGAGAGGATTAGGAAATGTGACCTTTTGAAGTATGGCTTTGTTGAAGAAAGTGTGTCAGCGCAGAGAGGGCTTTAAGATTTTAGCAGCTCAAGCCCAATGGCTCTAATTCTTTTCCTCCTGCCTTTGGATCCTGATGTGGAACCTCTCCAGCATCCTGTCTGCCTACACGCTGTCTGTGATGTTAAGAAATTACTAAACCTCTGAAACTGTAAGCCATCCCCAATTAAATGCTTTTTAAAAATAAGAGTTGCCATAGTCATGGTGTCTCTTCACAACAATAGAATACTGACTGAGACAGTTATATAGTTAGGCTAGGCTGTGCTGCACAATAGTTTTCCAAATTCCTCCTAATCCTAGTCTTAGTAAACATTTAATTTTCTCTCCTAGGAAGTGTAGGGGTATTGTGTTGTTTCATGGTAAATAATTGTCCCACCCACTGGTTTAATAAAAAGCACTGATGGGCCAAAGGCAGGCAGGAAGTGTGGGCGGGGCTACCAGACTAAAAACTCTGAGAACAGGAAGCACAGAGCAGAACGCCAGAGAGAAGCCAGAAGAAGCAGAGGACAACCATGCTGCTCTAAAGAAAGGTACCGAGCCACATGGCTGAACAGGAAGAATCATGGGTTAGATGAAAGGTAGAGAGTTAGCAAGTTATATGCCTGGACCTGAGGCTGATCAGCCTAAAACAACTGAAACCATCTGTATGTCTCTATGGGTCTGTGGGCCTAAACCTTGAGGCAAGGCCCGAAAGTCAGGGCCAGAAACCTCGTACTACAAGGAAGGACTTGTGGTTCCCCAGATAGCTTCCTTCTATGCCTAGACTTAGGCATCCAGGCTTCAACACTGGGTCTCTATGCTCTTGGCAGCCAAAGACTATGTTTCCATTAAATTCTCTGGAAAAGATACCTGGGAGATTTAATCCATAACACCTCAGAATGTGACCTTATTTAAAGGTAGGGTCTTCAGAGATGTGGGTAGAGTTTAAACAAAACCATTATATAATTATATTAGTCCAGTTTCTGTTGCCAGTAATAAGCTACCACAGACTAGGTGAGTTATACAAAAAGAAAAAGAAGTATATTTCATCAACTCTTCTGGAAATCCAAGTTAAAGGGTCACATCACCAGAGTCCCTAGGTGGTGTAGATGTCACATAGATGGAGATGGAGGCAAGGCTTGTACATGTATATTTTCTGGCCTTTCTCTTCATGTTAGAAAGCTACAAGGAGTTCAGCCAGAGGTCCAGACTCTGATGACCTTATCTAATCCTAGTCCACTCCCAAAGGCCCTAACTCTGAGCAGCAAATCAGATAGTTTTCTTCCCTCAGTATCCCTCAATGAATATTAAATTCCAATACAGAAAATTTGAGGAATTTACTGAAACTATGTCCAACTGTATCAGGTCTCTAAGCCAATATGGCTGCCCTCTTTACAAGAAGGCAGCGTTTTAGATGTAGAGACACATGGAGAGACTGCTGCATAAAGATTGGAATTACATTACCATGACCAATGTGCTCCGAGAAGCCAGGACAGAGTCTTGGAGCAGATCTGTCCCCTGTGATTATAGAGGGAACATGGCCCTTTGGCCAAAAGTACCGCATGCTCACATTTCTCGTCCATGAGTTAGTAAGTTTCTGTTATTTAAGACATTCAGATTAGGGTACTCGGTTATAGCAACCCTAGGAAACTAAGCACTAAAAGCAGAATGACTGGATAGGCACATGAGAGCTTCCCTTGCCTGCTGCAGCATTAAGGAAACATTTCTACTCATGGGTTGTTGGCCAAAAGTAGTCACATGACGCCACCTTGCACTAAAGGGCTGGGCGCCATGCCTAGGAGAAGACCAGACATCTGCAAGCATTCATGGCATTGACTCTGCTCCTTATTTTAGAAGCTAGCTATTAAATCACTTTGAAAAAAAAAATGTTTTCTATTCTCTGCTCCAAAAAGACATCTGAATAAGCAAGCCCACACTGAATGATCTAAACCCCTTCTGTCTGGATTTCACCAGTGTATTCCATCCTGGGATTCTCTCCTGAAGGCAAACTGCAGGTGTCATCGATCTGTTGATGGTTTACAGTTAGATGTATGTTCTAAGCTATAGGAAAGGGGTGACTACAATTGGGGCACAGTATTGAGTAGAGGTCTCAGCTTCAGGAAAGGATGCCACCAAAACCCAGGGTCTTATTCTGTAGCCCGAGTTTTCCTGGAACTCACCAGTAGCTCCAGTTATTTTCAAATTCATGGTGAACTTTCTGCCTTAGCCACTCTGGTGCAGAATTTAAGGCAGGAACCACTACATCTGGCTATTCTGTCACTAGAAACCAGACCAGTTTTACCTAATTTGCCTGCATTACTGGTGAAGTAACCCTTTGGATATATCCTTGTGGAGTTACCTACCATGTATGCATTATTCCAAAAAGCACCCTCTAAATTTCAAACAACGAACCTAGAAAATAATTTTCACAGAACATTGCATTGATGAACTTAGTGTGCGTGCTCTCTCTCTCCTTCTCTCTCTCTCTCTCCCTCTCTCTCTCTCTGTGCATGTGTACACCCACCCATGCTGTGCCCATGAACAACATATTTACAACCTTGATTTATCCTCAACTTAGCAACAATATTTTAAAATTATTTGTGTGCAATACATACTTTACTCATGTGCATATAATTTTAAAATAATATATCCAGATTCTTTCAACTGAATCTGTCTTAGAGGATATATCATAATAACATAGCTGTGGATTGTGCTCAAAATTATTCTTGGAGAACATGCTTGGTTGGTTTCACTTAGCCAAGGTTTTTCTTTTTAATTTTTGATATTTTTAAAAGTAAGGAAAAGAAATGAGACAAATTGTACTTTTTATGTACTCTGGCACACACTAGAAAAATATAATTGGGCTTCAGGCCAAATTCTGAAACTGCTTATGTCAATTGGGCATACTTTATTTCTCAGCTCTTGTTGACAGAAAGAAAAATTGGTAGTGATCTGCTTCTCCATGCTGAAGAGGCAGAGAGAATACTTGGGCTCCAGAT
The DNA here is from genome assembly GCA_033318265.1 of Phyllotis vaccarum. Taxonomy (NCBI): domain Eukaryota; kingdom Metazoa; phylum Chordata; class Mammalia; order Rodentia; family Cricetidae; genus Phyllotis; species Phyllotis vaccarum. The sequence continues at coordinate 69,655,140 of JARWLC010000006.1, forward strand.
CACAGCAGATGGGTGCATGTAGCAGCTACTGATTTGTCATTTGTGGGAAGTGGGGAATCCTCCAGTTTGGAGGAGGCCTCATGTATCGGTTGCCTTGGGCCATCTGTTCTGAGGCTGAAGGCAGCACCATACGCTCAGTAAATGTTTGTGGAATGAATAATGAATCCTTCCTAGAGAGCTCCCATACAAGTGTGTCTGCCTTACCTTTATACCTGACTATCACACGGTCTAGTTTCTGGTGTCCACAGGAAGATGGACAATGTGCAAGATGTTGCCCCTAGTTGATTCATTGAACTATTAGGTGCTGGAGCTCTATCTAGATAACAATAACATGACCCAGAAAAATAATGTGTTTGATTCCAAAAACCTGGAAAATGTATGAACAGAAAAAGAAATCTGAGAAAGTGGAAGATGCCTCGCAGATTTCAGCCTCAGACCTTTGTGGACAGGGGAGGGAGAAGGGGAAGCCTCCTCATTGTTTGAGTTTTAACTTCTGCACTGCATAAGCTCTTCTCCTTGGACAGATGCACCTGGCATTTAAGTAGTCAGGATTCCTGATGCTTTGGGATCCCTAGGCCACCACTTTCCTATCCTCTATTAGTGTTATCAGTCTGCCCCCCGACAGAAGTGCACCCTCTCAGAATAAGATGTGCTTCAGTCGCTGCCTGAACAAAACTACATCTTTACTTTGCTTATATATTTCTCCATTTTTCTTTCTCATAGTCTTCCCAGTCCATTAAATCATGAGGACTTGAGTTTCCTCTGTCTCTTGCCCTCTCTTGTCACACGGTGCCATCACAGAGTCAGTCTTTTTCTGTGGTACACCTGTCCCCATAGAGGTCACTGGGTCCTTAACCCACCTTAAAATTTACATTCCTTTTGTGTGGCTGACATTTGACCCCGCTGACTAGGGTCTCTTCTCTGTCTCTCATGACCTCAAATATCCTTGAGGTTTCAGTTTGCTTTTTGCTTCTTTTCTCGAGTGCTTTCCTGGTTTTTCTTATTCTGTCCACTTTGTAACTAGTGAGTTTCCTCGGGTGACCGCATCTATTTTCATATCCTTAGCTAACTCCGTCCATGCAGAAATGGCTCTATGTATTTGTATTTCCAGCCTAGGTTTTGGACTACAGTCCTATGCCTATGTTGTGTTTTTCCAGCCTAGGTTTTAGACTACACTCCTATGCCTATGTTGTGTTTTTCCAGCCTAGGTTTCAGACTACACTCCTATGCCTATGTTGTGTATTTCCAGCCTAGGTTTTGGACTACACTCCTATGCCTATGTTGTGTTTTTCCAGCCTAGGTTTCAGACTACACTCCTATGCCTATGTTGTGTATTTCCAGCCTAGGTTTTAGACTACACTCCTATGCCTATGTTGTGTTTTTCCAGCCTAGGTTTCAGACTACACTCCTATGCCTATGTTGTGTATTTCCAGCCTAGGTTTTGGACTACACTCCTATGCCTATGTTGTGTTTTTCCAGCCTAGGTTTTAGACTACACTCCTATGCCTATGTTGTGTATTTCCAGCCTAGGTTTTAGACTACACTCCTATGCCTATGTTGTGTTTTTCCAGCCTAGGTTTCAGACTACACTCCTATGCCTATGTTGTGTTTTTCCAGCCTAGGTTTTGGACTACACTCCTCTGCCTATGTTGTGTTTTTCAGCTGCTCCCCTTTCCTTCATCCTATATTCAGTTGATGCCAGCATTGAGCAATTTGCCTGGACTGAGGCAGCATTCTCTTCCTTGCTTTCTTGCCAGCTTGTTCATTGTCAGACTTAGTTGTCCTTTTCTCCTAAGTTTATATCCTGAAGTACTTAGGGAAGCTGTAGTTGGAAGTTTCTGTCCTGGCCAGAAACTCAACCAGGTAGCCACTTCCCAAATAATTGACTCAGAGGCTTAATATTATAGTAAAAGCTGGGCCAGTAGTTCAAGCATATTACTGACTAGCTTACATCTAAAATTAGCTCATATGATTATCTATGTTTACCTTTGTACCTTTTCTCAGTCAGCATTCTCATCCTGCTTCCTCTGCATCTGGCTGGTTTCTGCTTCTCTGCCTTTCCTCTTCCCCAAATTCTCCTAGTCTGGTTATTCCACCTCTACTTCCTGCCTGGCTACTGGCCAATCAGCATTTTATTAAACCGTATGAGTAACTAATCTTTACAGTGTACGAGGGCATTATCCCACAGGAAGCGATGTCTAGAGACAGGCCCTTTTAGGTGCTAACTAAAGCTAAGTGAAATCGTAAGGGTGCAGCCCTCCCCAGTATGACTAATGCTCTCATGAGAAGCAGATCAGCTTCCTGGAAGCTGTGCACACAGAAGACCTTGTGGCTGTGAAGAGGGAAGAGGCAGCCCTCTGTACTCCAAGGGGAGTAGCCTTGCTCCTTTTTACCTCTTTGATCTTGGACATGAGCCCCAGAACCATGAGAAATACATTTCTGTTGTTTAAACTTGCATAGTGCTTGGCTATTTTGTTATAGTGGTATTATCAGGGTAAACATAGACTTCATAAATTATTTCAGAGGCAGACTTGATCTGTCACTGCCCCCCTTAAATCTCATACAGAAGACCCCCTGACTTCCACTTCCAGCCTTTCTCCTCTGTTCAGTATGCAGCCTGACTGAATTACAGAATTACAGGTTCCTTCTGAGCCCTTACAAAGGGTCTTTCCTTTGCTGGATTGTTCTCCTTGATTGGACAACCCACTTCCTGATAACATCCAGTTGAACTACAGTTAGTATTTCTCCAAAGGCTTAAAAAAATAGTATGATTCTCCACCTCCCCCCCCCCCAACTCCTAGGTACTATTCCAGAGTTCTTCTGGATTCCAGTCCTGGGCTGTGAACTCTTGAAGAAGAAGACTGCAGCCTCATTTTTCTTTCTATTTAAGTCTTGCATTTCACCCATTGATTTTAGATGAGTAAACAAGATTAAACGCTATTCTCAAGGATACAAAATAAAATCTGACAAATCGTTGTATTACCACAGATGGGGGGAATAGTCCAGGAGAAAGTTCTAGGTGAGCCCACCTTGTCTTATGATTGAATGAATTCACACATACCATGTGGCCTAAGAAAAACATAATCATTCATTACCATCATTATTGTAATTACAACACTAATTTTCATTAATTGTGCCTATATTCTATGTCTGAAGTCTACTGTGGATCATATGTAAAACATTTTGTTTAATGTTCATAGCCACTATAGGGAGAATAGTTATTATTTTTACTGCTTTAAACATGAAGAAATGGTGACTTTGAGAATTTACTTACCTGGCCTTTGCCTAGTCAGGCTAGAAATCAAACTTGGCCATCAGTATACTTGTTCAGTTTTCTATCTGATCTAACTGTGGCCATATGAATATTTTGGCCTATGAGCCACGAGCAGAAGCGACTTGTACTAATTCTGGGTTGAGGCCTACACCCAGAAGTGTGATCATGGGATGTCGGAGTCTTGATCAATCTGAGCCCCTGAATGACTAAGGGGAGCAGAACCCCTGCTAGTCTACAATTAAAATGTTGTGTAGGTGAGTGATAGGATCTTGTAGTGTTAGAGAGAGTGGGATTTAGGATTGTTGCCACTGCTGCAAGGTCACATCTATCTGGACTGTGTAGCATCCTGCTTTCCCTTCCACAGAGTAAGTAGATGTGGAATCCCTGGGAGCAAATGAGTGACTACTATGGTTTGAACATTTCCCCTAAAAGTTCATGTGTTGAAAACTTCATCTACAGATTCATGTTTTTAGTGTTTGGAGGTGAAGTTTGTGAAGTAATAAGGACTAGATGAAGTCATGAGATTGGGGCCTTAAGATGGGATTAAGGCTTTATAAGAAGAGAAACCCAAGTTTATATGCTTTTATCTCTTTGTCATGTGATATAGCATAGTAAAGATTTCTACACTAGATGTCGCCCCTTATCTTGGACAAATAAGTCCCTTTATTTATAAGTCACCCCTCTTGGATATCACATTGTAACAACACAAATAAGATAAGAAATTTAGAACTTCTCAGGAAGCTAACTACTCCCTATCAATATAGAAGAATGGCAGGTCCAGCTGCTGAACCCGATTTTATTGGGTTACTAAGTATATAGTAAGGGTGTTCATTTCATTAAAGGCTTTAAATACTTTAATTAGGGAGACAAAAAGGATGAACTGTAATCAACAAAGATATATACAAATTCGTGTAGCAGTTATTTGAATGCATTATAGAGACGTTAGCAACTGAATGATGTTAATCAGTGATGAGCCCTGTACACCTTGAGCTGTCATTTCCACGGCTTCTACAGTTTATCAGGCCCTGCACTGGGACATTTGGGGCTGGATATATCTCTGTGATTTGGGTTATCTTGTGCATTTTAGGATATCTCAAATATTGATAGCTTTCCTGGGTTCTGTATCTTAGCTGCAGGTAGCATCACCATTTCATTCTGGTGCAAACCCCACAATATCTTCACATTCTCAATTTCCTGGGGGGTAATTTTGCCTCACTTCCCTGGTCTGCTGAATGAAACCATGATGATGGTTTCTGGTTTATATTTCTGCTAGAAGCAAGACAAGTTTTATTTTCTACAAACACTAAGTGGCTTCTAACAGTGTTAAAGAGCTCCAGGAATATCAAAGTACAAGTGTCTCCTACAAATACATTCCTGGAAAACGTGACTGGGGATTTCATGCTGTTGGATAAAATCTGAGAGACGTTTCCTTCCAATGACCATCATCTTTGAGAGGTATTTACACATTATCGAATTTGGGCATAAATTTGAACTAAGAAGGGGGAAAAGTGTGGAAGCTCTTTCAGTGAGAGAGCAGCAGAGACAGTCAGAAGAGACAACAGGAACAGGGATTAGAGAATAGTGTGGCTGAGGCTATCCCAGGAGGAAAGCCTGAATTGTTTTCCTCAAGAGCAAAGGGGTGAGTGATGATTCCAAGGTAAATAATGCAGAGCTGAGTCAGAAGCAAACTTAGAGGAACTGAGAGCACAAGGCTCTCCAGTGAGTGGATTAAGAGGAGCCTCAGGGGCTCCGCATGCACAAGTACCTCTAGATGCAGCTGTGACCTCCTTTTGTGGTCTCATCTCACTGAATTTCTCCTCACATTTGGGGCTCAGCTCTCTTGGCCATCTTCCTGCCATTGAAATTCTCTGTGGCTCTCATGCTGATCCACCTGCCGGGAACCCTGCCCTCAATCTTGCTCCAGTTTTTCTCCAAGTGCCTCTTAACTAAGTGCCTAGTTAACTGTTGCTCATGCCTCAGAACTCGGCTCAATCTGTTACTTCATCTGAGGTTCATCCGGGGTACTTCACGGTATTCTGCCCTTCATAATGCATTTCCCAATATACATTTGGATATTGGTTGTGGGACTGTTTTTTTATTACTGACAACTTACCCCCCTGAATCTATATTTCTAATAATGGCAGAAAGTACAACATTTGTTCTTGTCATGGTCTCCAAAGGACTAATGCTTCAGAGATGGAATGTAATATGCAGTCAGTAGATATTTTGATTGGATTCATTGGGGTCGAGATTGCCTTCCTTCATAATTGTTCTTAGGTAAAGTCAGGATTCAGAATAGTAGGGAAATGGTAGCAGGAATAAAGAATTAAAAATTTACAAGAAAGGGAGCAAGCTCATCTGGACATTTGTTTCTTTGTTATTCCAAAAGACTTGTTCTTCTTGGTTGGATTTTAGGTTATAAAATGGAAAAAAAAAAAGCCATTTCTGGCCTGAATATGTGTCAATGATTAGGTTGTAGGGCTTTTTGTGCCAGACCTCAAGTTCTGGTTGCATTTAGCAATGAACACTTTGGGTCAATAGTTCCTTGGTCATCGGAGCTCAAGAAATCTGAACATTTGTTGGGCAGAAATGAGGCTCTGATTCCAGGCTTTTCTTTCAAACTTGAATCAATGGTCTAGAAACAATCCCAAGACTCTTTAGATAGAGAGTGCTGGGTGTCCCAAACATTTTACTTAATAATAATCTCGAGTGAGATTTAATCTTTGGTTTGAAAAAAAAAATGTGAAAGATCATGTTTAGGTTAGCTGGTGCATTCATTATTTCCTCAAGTCTGTGGTAAAGCACCTGAGACAAAGACTCCTGAAGGGGAGATGTCTTCATCTCACTGATTCTTTCAGAGGGTGGGGAAGAATTGTGACGTGGCTCCATGATAGGTATATCACTGCCAGATAAGGAAGCAGAAAATAGGAACATAAGCAGGGCTATGTCATGAGAAGCACCCCTCCTACCAGCTAGGCCCCATGGCCCCATTTCCCACATGTTCTACAACCTCTCAGAACTGGGGACACTGTGGAAGAGGAGGTGAAAAGATTTAGGAACTAGAGGACCAGGGAGTTTGCTGTGAGATTGTGTCTCCTAGTGATGTCAGAGGTGACATTCATAGTCTCACAAACGTGGTTGCCTAAACATGAGCAAGGGTTTAAAAAGTATCATAGGCCTGGGATGTGAATGGAATTAGGAATAGAAATTTGGGTCCAATCAAATCTTGCTTCTGGTTCTTCTTCTCTTGTACTATTATTACACGTGGAAAATTGGGGACTCTTTGCTGGAAAATCCCTCTCTACTCAATAGACAATGTGTCCTTGTGGGGACAGCTTTAGAGAGTAAGCATGCTGGCTTGGAGGACAATAGAGCAGTATTTTAAAAGTCCATGTTTTGTTTTTTGTTCTTTTAAAGAAAGAAATAGCATCCTATTTTTTTTAATGGAAATTTTAGCTTTTGAAAATTTCAAAACTTTTCTTTAACACTGAAAAGAGGCCATCAGTAAAATTATGGGTCCATTTTGGTCCCCATTTCTTTTGATTGCCAGGCTCCATTGCAGCACTCTCTTCTTCTCCCAAGACTCCGTAGAGTTGTGCCCTTCCAAATCTTTCAAATCTTCCTTAAGACATTGCTCAGTAGAGTTGCAGATTACTCTCTCACTGTATGTTAAGCATCTTAACCTTTGAGGCAGTGTTGTAACCAAAGACAGACCTGTAATTTCAGATCCCATTTGGTCTTCATTTGATGAAAGCTTAAGTAGGGGAAGCTATGTGGTTTCTTCCAAATTAATTGTCTGTTCTTGCTTCTGGGGCTGGAAGGGCCCTTTTCCACCCTCCATGGAATGGCCCCTGAAAAGTTAGTAGGATTCAGGCCTGAATGAGGGAGCAGATGATTTAATTCAAGGGAAGTAAAAGTCCTACTGTCCTTCGTAGTAGTGAGCTTGGTTTGCAGACCACATGCATAGAGAGTAAGTGGAGTGCTGAGGTGGTGGAAAGCTGTGTTATGTAAGGATTGGTGAATCGATGGGCTGGAACAAGAAGGGAGCTAGAGGGGGTGATGCTGTGTCTAACCACAGTGAAGAAGTTACCTTCTAGAATGCAGGATATTGAGATAGAGGAAGAGAAACTCCCAGGGGCGGAAGAGCTGGCTCCATCATTGAGAGTGTGACTGCTCTTGCACTGCACCTGACTATGACCCAGCACCCTCATCCATCCTCACTACCTCCTCTAACTCCAGCTCCTGGAGGAGCTGATGCCTCTTGTCTCCATGAACACCTACATTCATATACACATACTCTCTCCCTATACACACAATTAAAACTAAAACAAACCTTTAAAAACTCACCCATTAGACAGTTAATATTATGATTTTAGCAGCTCAGATATAGGCACCATTGTCTTCCATTTGATGGGTGAAAAACCCTCGAGGCTCAGAGAAGTTAAAAGTCAAACTCAAGGTTAGGCCATTTGAAAAGGCCAGAGCCAGGATTCAGATATAGCTTCTTCTTACTCTAATGACACATCCTTAAAGATAGCACAGTGTGAAATCAGGAAGGACAAAGGTGGTAGGTGCAGGGCTTCTGTGTTGGGAGCAAGGGCCTGTTTTACGCACTGCGGTGCCTTTACAGCTTCACACTTCATAGGTGAGAACCTGACTTATTTCCAAACATTACCAAGATGGAATGTATCCTACTTATCTCAATTTACAGAGCCAATGCCATGGCACGGGTTCAATGGAAATGCTCTCCCCTGTGTTCCAATCTATTGCTGATGTGACTAGGACAGAATTGTCAGAGCCCGTCCTAATTAAATAGTCTGGAGCTTCATTAGGAAGATGTGGCTGAGTCTGAGACTTTACCAGGCAAGTGTTGACATCACAGTTGACAGTAATTGGACTTTGGCTGGCAGCCTCATACAACATGGGAGCTGGACACTGAGGAGGGGGAAGGGCCCCAGGCTTTCTGAAAACACCATGAGACAGACTTAGAGTCCATCACAGTTAGCCAGGAAGGGAATTTTTATAGATACAAGCTAGTGGCTAGCTCAAGAGGGTGACCTTCACTCTTTCAGTGAATTAGCGGACTTCTAGACCAAGGGCATTTTTTTTTTTTTCTGTGACTCAAATGCTTTGAGTCCATGCACGCATGTACACACACATCCACCCACTGCTCTCTCTCTCTCTCTCTCTCCCTCCCTCTCTCTCTCTCTCTCTCTCTCTCTTTCTCACACACACACACACACACACACACATACACACACACACACACACACACACACACACACACACATACACACACACGGGGGGGGGGGGGCACACACATGAGAGTCCATATAGAAGAATGGAACATAGCAGAATTTTCCTTTTTGAGACGTGATAAATATTCAGGAGGCCAGGTTACCTTAGGAAACTTGCTCTGTGAAAATTGATTTTTCGTTCCTGCACATTAATACTAATCCAAACAGAAGAGATCTTTGGAACAGACTAAGCAATCTCCTAAATGTGGGTATATGAATCTGTCAGTGAATTTCTTTCTCTTTTGCTTCCTGAGCTCCCGAGTGAAGAAAACTAGTGCTTTTATAACAAAAGTGTGTTTGGCAGTCTTTACTGTCGGGTTGACTTGCCTCCGAGCATGTCTGTGAGCGAACTCTCAAAGAACTTGAACTCAGGAGGGAGAACCCACAGTGAATGTAAACAGTTACATGGGCTGAGGCTTCAGTCTGAATAAAAAGAAGAGACAAGTTGAACAGCAACATTTCTCTTCCTGTGTTTTCTGTGTGCAAACACGGTGAGATCTGCTGCTGCACCCAGGCCTTCCTGCTATGCTGGATTGTGTTCTCTCAAACTGTGAGCCCTCCCTCCCTTAGCTGTTTCAAGACTGGTAATTGGTCACAATGAGGAAAAAATAGTTATACCAATACCCAGTGATAGAGGGAAATTGTGATAAAGAGGGGGGGGGGTGTCACTACAAAGTCTTACCATTGGTAAGAAGCAAAAAAAAAAAAAAAAAAAAATTAAATTCTTTTGATCATAGTTTTTTTTCTGCCACGTGGCATCATGTATAAATTTTTTTCCCGTTCCCACCTGTTTCATTGTAGACTTCACTGTGCCATATGGTACATGCTGACAGTCTTTTCTGGTTAGTCACCAGGTAATATGGTTATGTTTCCGTATGTTCCTCATATGTTCAGCATCATATGCACGATCTACAAACCCTAGCAGTGTCTGCTCTCACCTCAGTGATCATACAGCCAGACCTCAGCAGGAACTCTGAAGAAAGCACATGCTTCTGTCCCCTTCCCTGTGGCCCTAAGGCAAGTTCACCAGGACACCTACAACAGTCTCCTCCTGAGAACATCACTGTGAACATTTGGAAGGTTCTGGAAATGATGTAATAGTTTCTTTACAGGAGGCTTTGACTGCTTGTTTGCTTGTAGCCTAGTTACTGAAAATATTTCTCTATATATCAGCCTGTACATATTTAATTCATCTTTCCTTCCCAATTCTCAAGGAATTTCATCAAAAGAGAAGGTGTATGTGTGTGTTGTAACCTGCATCAAAATTTTAAAAATCTGGAACCACAAGCAGTGGTAAACGTTTATTGTATGATGTCTATGAACTTAGTAGGTTGTTATATTTCCAAGAAGGTATTGTCGGTCTTCCTACATCTAGTCTGGCTTGCTTGACTTCTGGAATACAGAATGTATTGTCTCCCTAATCTGTTCTAATAGTTTGACCCAGTTGCCTTGGGTACTCTTTCCTAGCAAGGCTTTTCACAGGGACATAAAGCTTTTTCATGGTTCTTCTGAAAACTGTCTAGAGGGTTGTGCCAAGATCTTTCTTGGCCTGATCAATGTGATCTTCCCTTGCGAGCTGCCCCAAAGCACATGTCCTATGCTTAGAACTTGACTATCTGAGTAAATGAGTATGAGTGGAGAGTTTCTCTGTCTCCTGGCCTCAGAGGTGCATAATAGGTGGGCTGGCTTTGGGGGGAGGGGGAGCCTCACTCAGCCAACTTGTTGACATTTTGACAACCTTTGTCAACTAGTACATAGTAAAAAGATTCTGGCCCAAACTAGCCCCAAGATCCGAACCTGCCTGAAGCTGCTTAGCTCTATCAAGCCTTGAGGTCCAGACCAGCAATCCTAAAGTCCACAAGAAACACACAGAAGCTTACATTAATTTCAAACTGTTCAGCCTATGGCTCAGGCTCATTGCTAGCTAGCTCTCACATCTTAACTCATATCTATTAATCTGAGTCTACCATGCGGCTCCTGGCTTTGCCTGTACTTTTACATCTTGCTCTCTCAGTGGCAGCTGGCAACATCTCTGACTCCACTCTCCTTCCCCTTTATCAATGCTCAGATTTCCTGCCTGTTTCTAAGATGACTTGCCATAGGCCAAAATAGCTCCTTTATTATCCAAGGATAATGCAGCATACAGAAAGACATCCCACATGACTAATCACCAGGGAATTCTGGCCCACAGCTTTGTCTCATTCTCAGGCAATGCCATCTTTGTGCCTCATGTTAAAATGCCTGCAGCTTCTTGAGCAGTGGTCCTTACCTTTTCTAATGCTGCCACCATTTATCACTGTTCCTCATGCTGTGGTGACCTCCAGCCATAGAAGTATTTTCTATACTACATCATAACTGTAATTTTGCTGCTGTTATGGATCATGATGTAAATATCTCTGTTTTCTGATGACCTTAAGCAACCTTTCTGAAAAGGTTATTGGACCCCTAGATTGGCCCATCTGGTCTTTGCTTACAAGCACATTGGCTTCCTGAAGCACTATTTTAGGACATAAGGGAATCCTTCTTTGGCCTCACTGGGGTCACTAGTCAGCAGAGAGAGCTGCGGGAGCTTCCTTGAGCATCAACACACACGGAGAGGAAGAGTTATGAGCGAGACTTTCTAGCTTAGGGAGAGGAAAGGAAAACACTCCCTGTTTGGTTTTTTTTTTAATATAATGAAATGTTACTTGAAATTTCCTTTTCCTCAAGCAAAAGTTGTTTTCAAAGCTTTGAAAAATACATTCATTAACAGATATGCTCCTTGCGTTTCTTTTCTGATACCAAGGCAATCTTACTAAGTCCTTTTGTTATATCAAGATTGTGCCAAGTATCTTACAAGTAGTGTTTTATTTGGGGCTCTCAAAACTTGTCAAAGCAAGTATTACTATCAATCCCTCTGAACACATGAGAAAGGATGCTCTTAAGAAGTTAAAGGAAAAGGCAAATATTTAAGTGTTATGGAAAATATTCAAAAGACACAATCCTTGTCTTAGAAGTGTAAAATATTAGAAATATGAAAAGGAATCTTAAAGGTTACTATACTATCATCTTATTTTGTAGACTAAAGTCCGAATAATCTAGTCCCTTACTTAAGGACCCGAAGTAACTAGAAACAGAGCTTGGATGAGAATTCTATCTTACCTCAGTGCCATAATGTGCTGCTTCCCTCCAGTAGTTTAGAATACCTCCAGCTGTGGCGATATATTGTATATTTAATAAAAAGTCTGGAATATCAGAGCTCTGAAGGTCAGGGAGTGTGACCCACACCTTTAATCCTATCACTGGTGGCAGAGATCCTTTGGATCCTTTGGATCTCTGTGAGTTCAAGGCCAAACAAAGCCAGGCTGTGGTGGCATCCAACTTTTAATCTTAGCATTAGGAAAGTTGAAAGAGGAAATGAGATGATTGGGTGAGGAAAGAAAGGTAAGACGGGAGAAGGCAGAAGTTCTTTCTTTGTCCTGCCCACCTAGTCAGTCTGAGGACTCTCGGAGACAGAATCTACCTCTTTTGGCCTGAGGAGTTGGCTGGGTGAGAATTATCTGTGGTTTGTTCTGTCTTTCCAATAGTTCAGCTTTTCCCCAATATCTGACTCTGGGTTTTATTATATACTAAATAGAATTAGTGCAATATCCAGCACTGTGGAAGTGTGTGTGTCCCTATGGTGTCAATAAAGGCTGCCGCATGTCATTGATACTATGACTGCTGTGTCCCAAGAAAGTCCAATGGAGAGAGGGACCTCAGGTGACCTGCAATGAGGATGAACGGTCTGAATCTGTTGTAGTCATTAGGCTGTGATGAAGACTATGACCAAATACAACTTGGAGAGGAAGAGGTTTATTTGCCTTACATGTCCTGATCACAGTTAATTATTGAGGGGCAGGGTTCAAGCAGGGCAGGAACCTGCAGGCAGAAATTGAAGCAGAGGCTATGGAGGAATGCTTCTTAGTGGCTTGCTCACCCTGCCTCACCCAGTTCACTCTCATATATACCCTAGACCACCTGCCTAGATATTTCACTGACCATAGTAACCTTAGACTTTCTACATCAATAATTGATCAGGAAAATGTCCCATGGACTTGCCTATAGGCCACTATGATGGAGACCTGTTTTTAAATTGAGGTTCCCTCCTCCCAAAGACCCTGGTTATGCCAAGCTGACATAAATTTAAAAAAAAATTTAAAAAAATCTAGCCAGTATACCTGTTCAGAGAGAAGAGAAAAGGCATCCTGAGAAAATGTTGCATTTCAGGGACTCAAGTGAAGGGGTAATGGGAAACAAGAGATTATTCTGAGCTTTGCATACCAAATGTATGAGGGAAAAAGGTAGCGAAGAAAAAAAGCAGTCAGTGAAAATAATCTAGATGTAAAATAATAAAATCCTGTGCAAAATTGAGGGCCAGATAGGAAAGGAACTTTTTCATGGGTTGACTTCGGGTATTTGAGGGTCTGAATCAACCTGTGAGTGAATGTGGAGAAGGTTAAGGTGTCTGGGAAACAGGAATGATGTGGTTCAAGTCTGGGGTCAGAGCAAAGAGCAGAGGCTACAGGACTCCGAGGCAGCTGGTTTGCACACTATTGATTTTCCTGAGCAGGCCATTTTCACCCCATCGATTTTCTCAGCTGATTGGGCTGTGTTTCCTTGTTGGTTAGAGGTCACGTTGTTCCTTTTAGATTCATTTTTGACCTCTTGATACTTCCTCTTGTTAACGTGTACCTGCTATAATCAGGACCGTCAACTATTGACCAAATGTGACATTTCCACCTGATGGTTTTATCATTTGGTGACAAGCTAAGGGTGGCATCAAGAAGTTGAACTTCCAAAAGAAGTTAGCCTTTGCTCAGCCATCTGGAAAGAGACATCACTGATGCTGCCATAGTGAAATTGGGATCACAGGAAACTACATTGTCTATGAAAGCTAGCTGCTCGGGAGGACCAGAAGTGGAAGAGAAAGGGCTGTGTTCTCTTTTCTCAGTGCCCCGTTGTAGCTGAGCCAAGAGTGTGGAGGAGAGCCACAAGATCACCTTGAGAAAAATCCCTTTATTATCCCCTGGCTTGGTTTCTTTTTCTTCTCTGTAAAGTCAAAAGTTCATAATGATGCCTGATGAGTTCATAGACAAAAGTCAGAAATTATGGGTCAGAAGACTTAGGGAAGTCTCAGCTGGATCTTGGCAGATCCCTCATTACATCACATTTATAAAGAGAGGATGCTGCTTTTGGTGAATCTACCTCCCTTGGCTGAGATAATGTACCCGAAATGCCTGACACACTTTTAAAACTTAGTTCCAGCCCATCAACTCAGGACCAGAACTGCCCTGAAGATAATCCTACTCTTTCCCAGCAATTTAGGAGAATTAGTGAGTAGAAGAAGCAAGCCGCCTAGGTCCTGTCATGAAATCTCACAGGAGACAAGCACACAAACACTGTCCTCATGCTGACAGCCACGAAATCAGTGAAGTTGCAGCAAAAGACTGGCCTGGCCACAGAAACACAGCATTTACTTGTTTTCTTTATAAAGCTTATTGCTAAATGCTAAGGAAAATAAATTGATTTCCATCTTTACTGATGTGTTAAAATTGTTGCAACACCTCTTATTACCAAATGGATTTACTGTATAAATTGGAACATAACTGATGCTTCAGGCAGGTCACAAATCTACTTCAGCAGGAGCACATCACTCACAGTACATTGATTACAAAAATTAGTTAATTCAAGGCAAACATTGCATTCTCTGATTCCTGGCACATACCTTGGAATCTTCCATGCATTACTGCTACAGACTGAGAAGTTATATATCCATCAGGTCACTTGATTCTCTGCAGGCCTGATTTAGATGGTACTTAGGCTAGTGTATTCACCAAGAAGAGATAGATTTCATTTATTAAACCTGCCAGGCAGAGCTCTAAATGATAGGACTTAGTAACGTTGCGCTAATCTGTTGCTTTTATTTACTGCTTCTTGTCCTGGCTGGTGTAAATCTTCTCATGGAGGATGTCCCCTAATTCACTTAATTTGATTTTCCTCATGAGAGACAGGGGAAAGGTACATCCTCATCTGAGCTAGCATGATTTAACTGTCTCTGGGACATGGATAATGTCAATGCTCCATCTAAATCCCCTTTAATAACTTTGTATGGGGGACAGCAGTCTGGGCTTAGATGTGCTGAGGCTTCCCAAAGCCAATACCTGCGCCTCCCACCCCCTTTTTTTTCTTTCTTTTTTTTTCCTTTTTCTTTTTCTTTCTTTCTTTCTTTTTTTTTTTTTAGTTATCACCTTCAGGCTACCTCCCTCAGGCTACTGGAACTTGCTTTGCTACATACAGAGGCAGCTGTGTCTAAGCATTAATGTTTCCCAAGGTGGTCCTTAACCAATGACTGATGGGCTCAGGACTCTGAAAGCCCCGTTCCATTCATGTGGTATAACTTACACTTCAGAATTCTCCTGAGGAGCAAGTTAAAGTCATTTCTGTGAATTTGTGTGGTTTCTGCCTTTTCAAAGCGTGTTTTCCCTGTGCCCTTAGTGGAGTCCCCCGAGAGTACCTTCTAAATAGATCATGTGTGTGGGACTCCTTTCTTAGAGCTGGCTTCTGGAAGAAGTGATGTGAAGCATTCTGAGAGCTAGACGCAGAGTGTGCTCTGCAAGTCTCCTATCATTTCATCACTGTGATAAACTCTGTAGATTAAGCTCATGGCTACTTTCTCACTTAATTTTTATAACAAACTTTATGAATTAGTATTCCTATCACCCACATTTCATATATGAAAATATACAATTTAGATTAAGGGACCTGACTACTATTTATCTATTGCTACATTACAAACTCCCACAAAACACAGAGCTTAAAACAACATTTATTTTTCTCATATATCTGCAATTTGGGCAAAGGTTGGTAGGATCAGCTCTGCCTGGTCAACAAAACACTTGGTACCCTTTTAAAACTTAGTTCCAGCCCTGGTTAGTTAGCTGGAGGAACTGTCTAGCCACCACTGTGTCTCCCATCACTGACAAGAGGGTGCCAGCCTTGGCTTCTTCCCACATGGGTTCTATGTGCAGTGGCTCAGGCTTCCTCCTACTATGGTGGCTGAAATGCAAGAGTAAACATCTCAGGAGACAGGAAGAAGCTGCGTCTCTGGAAGCCTGGCTTTGGAAACTTATATATAGCTCCTTTCCGTTGTTCTCTATTGACCAAACAAACACGGAATCCAAATGCTTCATTTTTCAACATTTATTTATGCTTTAGAATATGTGTTGGGGGTGTACATACATATATAGAGGTCAGAGAACTGCATTAGGAAGCCGGTTCTTTCCTTCCTCCGTGTGTCCCTGGGGGACTGAACTCACGTCTTCAGGCTTGACAGCACACTCATTTATCTGCTGAGATTTCTCAACAGCCCCCAATAGCTACGTTTTGGTGGGAAGGGTATCAAAGAATTTTGGAGCCATACTTCTATTATTTTTTAAACTAGATATATTTGGTCTATACCTCTTTATGGTTTTGAGCATACACACACTGATGATGCTACTACCCCATTCAAAGTCATGAACATTTCTGTCACTTCCAAAAGCTTAGTTGTGTCCTTTGGTGCTTGGTGCCTGTTTTATTTCTTCCCCTGTGGTAAAATTACTTAACATGAGAGCTACACTCTTAACAACAAGTTTAGGTGTACATCATAGCACTGTTAACTATAGCAGGCAATGCAGCAGATGTGTGGGAGCTCTGTAGAGTACACTCACTTTATACAAATGAAAAGTTACACTCACTGTGCTATTTTACCTCCCACTGTCATAACAAATATCAGAGGTATGTAAACTTTCCAGGGGAAAAAGCTTTTTTTTGGCTTATGACCTTTTCATGGTCTCTGTCCATGATCACAGAGTTTCCCTGCATTTGACCCTGTGCAATGACCTAATTTTGTTTCACCAAACCCCGCCTCCTAAAGGTTCTGCTGTCTTTCAGGAGCACCATGCTCTTTGGCAATCAATGGAATGGAGATACTAATATCTATCTTTTAGTATTGTGGAAAATATTATAAAAAACACACTAAAGTTTTGGTATATTACAGATGTTCACATATAGTCCCTATTTTAAATAGTCAAGAATAGAGGGTATAATTATTTCAGGAATTGAATAAGTGGATCAAAATTCAAGTTGGGTGTCTATGTTAAAAGAAACTATGTAGTGAACCAGGTATTTGGGGGAACACTAAATATATAACATCCATTGAACAACAACTCTCTACTTTCTCTCCTGAGTCTCTGCAAACCATTTTATACCTTGCTCTGATGAGTTCCATTATTTTTGCTGCTTCTTTCTGCATGCAGTTGTGTGCTGTTTATCCATCTCTGCTGGGCCTATTTTACTTAGTGCACTGTCTTCTAGAGCTATCCACATTGTTAGGACTATCACAGTTTCCTTTTGTATGGCTGTAGAAAAATACTTTGCATGCACACACACACTTTTTTTTTTTTGTCTATTCACCTATCTGTGGGGATTTAATAAAAGCTCCATAAGTTTAGGATCTAACCACAGTCAGTCTAGGAGGATCAGAGAGTGGTGATTCACACCTTTAATCCCAGCACAGGGAGTATCCTGGGAGTGGTGACCTACCCCCTTCATCCAAACTGAGTTCGAGGTCATCTTAGTTTACCAAAGGAGTTCCAGGCTCTCAGGCAGGCAGGAGTATTTAAGGCAGGGATAGAAAGCCAAGGAGAGGAAGCCAAGGTTGAGGAAGCTGGAAGACAGCTGGGTAAGATCTGACTGTGGTGTTTATTCTCTCTAATATCTCTGACTTTCTCAGAGATCTATCCCTGAGTTTCGTTTATCCGTGCAACACCTATCCATCATAGGCATGTATGTTTTTTCTAGATCTTGGTGCCTGTGAACAATACTGTGTTGAATAGGCATCTCTTTAAGATCTCAACTTCAATGCTTTTGGAAACATTCACAGAAACAGGGGAAGAGATGTTTCTAAATTACCTTACCATGCCTTGCTATTTAGAGGTAGAGATGGGATTCAAACTCAGGCTTTCCCAAGTCCTTGGCCAATCCTTTGGCTTCTATGTTTACTTGGTGTTTGTAGTTCCCTCCTTCTACCTACATGCTTAGTTCCCCTCTGTGATAATGTCCTGTTCTTCATCAAGCATAAGTTTGAATCATCCGATGCCCTTTAAAATGGATAGTCTGCCTTCCTGTGAAGAATCCAATAAGCATCTTATCAGTGGTTGGAACAGCGGATAAATAAAATTTTAATTGGAAATTGTAACTCAATGTGGGCTGTTAAAAAGGTTTTAATGGTAGATATTCACTTTTTGAATTTGTATTAAGTAATCAATAAACAGAAATAGGTTGGCTGTGGTTAGGTGGCAGACAAGGTGAATAGAATATGTTTGGGTTCTGGACAAAGACCAGGCTTGAAACTTGAAGCTGGCTGACACCAAAGTTCAATAAATAAGTGAGTGTGTGGAGGAAAAAAGTCATAAGGTGCGGGATGAGCCCAGGGCAGACAGTTGGGAGCTGGAAGTTACTTACAGGAAGAAATCAAGGGCTGTTAGCATCAGTAAGATTGGGTTTCAGAACACTACATACAGAAGCCTGGCCCACAGCTTGGGGTACAATGCAGGCGCTGCTAACATCAAATGGAAAGTAGATACATTAGGACATACGGCCAGAGAGAATCAAGTGTTTGAGTTACCTTGATACTTGACACAATCAAGTGTCAATCAAGCACACACTCCCTCTCTCTCCCTCCCTCCCTCTCCTTTCCTCCCCCTCCTTTCTCCTTCTGCCTTGGACTGTAGCCCAGGTTGACCTCAAACTCCCTGTGTGGTCAAGGATGACCTTGAATTCCTGATCTCCCCTCTCTTGTATCCATTATGCTCAGTGTGTGCACTCCTGCGGTTCAAACCCAGGACATATGTATTAGGAAGTACTTACCAAGTGATTATACTACCAGCACCAAGTATTTATTTTTAAGACTTTCTGAACTCACTAGGTCCAGAATAGCACTAGCGTACAGGGCGGGCCATACTGGTGAGTCCTTTGTACTCATGGTGGAGGGCTGGTAAGAGAAGAAGGCATGGGAAAGACTATTTCAGGAACCCTAGGAAGAACAGTTTGGGGGATACCCAGAGGCTACAACAGAACTTGAGCTTTATTCATTTAAAATTTTGTTTTTTATTTTATGTATATGGATGTTGGGCTTGCATATATGTCTGTGTTCCATGTGCATGCCTAGTACCCACAGAAGCCAGAAGAGGGAGTCGGACCTTTTGTTATGAGCTACAGTATGGGTACTGGGAATTGAACATGGGTTCTCTGAAAGAGCAACAAATGATCTTACCTACTGAGCCATCTATACAAGTCACAAAAACTTATTTATAAAAATAAATCTGATCTTAAAAATCAGCCCCATGGCTTTTGCTGTATAATCCTAGGAATTACATTTGAAAGTTTTTTGTTTTTTGTTTTTGTTTTTTGTTTATCAGTTGTCAGAATGAGGGTGATAAAAATCTACTTTGCAACATTGAAAATATTATCTATATGCATGCCAAAAATCTTAGAGCGTTGCAGGCATTTATACACTGCTTTCTGAATAGTCAAGATTAAAAGATGTAAGTTCCCTGGGGGTAGAAGTTGGTCATCTATGTAAAAAGGGGCTGAGCTGAATCCTGCACCTAGGAAGAGTTTTCAGTTTTCCTCATCTGCAGTAGACAAGCTCCTGCTCTGTGGTCAGTGGGACCTGTTTGCTATGACCCATATGCCTTTGTGTGGATGAATGGTTCAACATCGGGGATAGAGTCATTGAGTTTTTGAGCTGAATGTAGATACGGAACTGACATAGATAATTGAGGCCTGAGGAGGAAAAATGACTTGCTTGAATTCATCCACCTAGTCATAGGGAAGAGAAAAAAGGAATGTGGCCACTAACTTACACTTTCTTGTGGTGTATATTAGCACCACCAATGTTGAAGCTATTTCAGATGTCAATAATAATAATACATTGTAACTGTTATTAATGCTTACTGTATTGTGCTTTATGTTTACATGTCATCAAATCCTCTCATTCTAGGAGATAAAAACCATGATTAATTCCATTTAAAGGCAAGGAGGCTGAGAAACCTTGCTCAATGTCATGGATCTAGGAAGCATCCACTTCAGCATCTGGCTTAGTGTCCCTTGACCTTGACCCTGGGGCACCCTCCTTCCTGCCTGTGCTTGTCAGTAGCTGGGAAGGACAATGACTACAGAGAACAGCCAGTCAGGACATAGTGGCCTTCTCCTTCCCTTTTGACATTGTTTCTGTGTCCTGTCTGGCTTGAGCGTTCACTTTCCCTTGCTCTTTAAAAACCCATGGCAGTTTTTTCTGTTGCTATTTGTTTGAGGATGTCATTCAAATTACAGTTTAGAATCATCAGATTGGGTCTTACTGTAATTTCATGCAATGCAACATGGTTCTTTTTATTTTTCCTAGGATTAGTATAGATAAAGCTTTTGCTATTGGTCCAGAGTTTACCAATATCTCCCAATCAAGAGGAGTGTTGAGTGATATCTGAGAACGGAGAGCCATCAGTGTGAGCTTTTCCTGGAAGGTTCCATGTTCAGCAATATCATCATGAAGTAGCTCTGCAGTGAACAGATGGAGTGACCTCCCAGAGGGGCACAAACAGACTGCTCCAGGTAGAAAAATGAGCTCCATGAATAATAGCAGCGTGGCAAGAGAATAACCTGACATGGATGAAGCCCAGACACTACATTTCCCAGCGCTGCTTGTAGCTGCAGGTAATCACATGAACCACTTGGGTCAATAAGATATGAGTCAAGCTCCAGAGTAAGGGGTGTCCGTTTAAGGAATGTAAGCAAGGGTAAAGAACAGTGTTTGCTTCCTCTCCTTGTAGTTGTCTGTCCTACCTGCTGTGTGGCTGTCATGTTGTGTCCATAAGGGGAACAGGGCAGTGTGGAAGGAAAATCTAGCATCCCGAGACTCATGGAGCAGAAATAGAGAAGGGACGCATTCCTGGTAACATTTTTAGCAGCTAAGACAATACCAGCAATAGCCCCAGCCTCTCGGCACCTGGGAAAAGCAAACCCTTGTTTCCTGAAAAGCAAAACAGAAATAGTGTTTTGATATTTTTCTTCTTGCCCTTCCTCCCCTCTCCCTCCCTCCCTCTTCCCTCTCTTCCTTTCCTTCTGTTTTTATCTTCTTCTTTTCTTCCTTGATTTTAGGGTTTTTGAGATGGAATCTTAATTGTAGCCCAGGCTGGCTTAGAATTCACTATGCCTAGGCTGGCCACAAATTCTTGACAATCATCCTGTCTCAATGTCCTTAGTGCTGAAGTTATAAATCTGGCTTGATATTTAAAAAAAAAAAAAAAGTAGAGGAATTTCTCATAAACAGCAAAGTTAGGGAAAGAATGAATAAGTTAAAAGGATACAGAAGCTGAAAACGGACTTAAAAGGCAGTGATTCGCCAGGGGCATCTGAGGGAATGATCCTTGCTGGGAGCTGAGTTATGTATTGAACTTGCTTCTTTGCTATTTCTCTCTCTCTCTCTCTCTCTCTCTCTCTCTCTCTCTCTCTCTCTCTCTCTCTCTCTCTCTCTGTGTGTGTATGTGTGTGTGTGTGTGTGTACATGCATCAATATAATTTGGGGGAATCTCTCCTACCTAGGTGTGGATGCTGGGAATTAAACTCAGATCACCAGCTTTCTGCTCTGAGCCGTCTTGCCAACTCCTATTTTGTTTTTTTCAGACAACACTGAGGCTGGCTTCAGTCTCACTATGTAGCTGAGGATAACCTTGAACTCTTGATCCTCCTGTCTCCACTTCCAAAATGCTGGGATTCAGGGTATGTACCACAATGCCCAGGCTTGAACTTGTCTTTGTTTCTGCAAATTAGAAGGTTCAAATAAGTCATTCTTGTTTTTCTAGGGACTGCTGAACACACACACACACACACACACACACACACACACACACACACACACACACACACACACACGAGCTTGGTGTACACTAGCCCTGGATTTTCTGCATTGTACAGCATCAGATCCACTGCTTTACTGAGAGACTGATCCCAGAGTAATTTTCAGAAACTGTCTTAGCTCCTTTATAGCACATACCAGCCCATGTTAGAACATGGCATTCATGCATCTGCTACTTTCTACCCATGTCTTTGTATCCAGAGCCCCAAAGATTAGCATAATTCCAGGCACACATGTGGCATTTGAATCTGGAGGGTCCTGGAAGAAAGTAGATGGCATCTTTTCTTTTTCTATGATGACTTTACAAAGGTGTAAGTAGGGTTAGTGAAGCACCGCTTATTCATTAATTTATTCATCCACCCATCTACCTTCTCATTGTTTATTACTTGCTGTACACCAAATGCCAAACTCTGTTTTAAGAATGGAGGAGACAAGAACAATGGGTTACCAGGGTGAGCGTATGGGAGTAGAATTGTGTGGTTAATCTTAATTATCCACTTGATTAGACTGAGACTCCCAGGAAGTTAGTAAAGGCTTGCCTATGGGTTTTTGGAGATGATTATGTCATCAGGGTGCTAAACCAGTGTATTCAGAAAACGATGACAGTGCTGAGGGGTGGTAAAGTTTAGAGGCTAGGCTTCCTGAAGGATGTAGGCCACTGAAGCTGCTGTCCTTTTCATACTCATTTCTCTGCTTCCTGGCTGCCATGCTGTGAAGGGCTCTGCCATAGTCTCTCCACTTGGATGAAGTTAGATCCTTCTTCCCTTTAGTTTGTCCACTCAAGTATTTGTTCATGCTTGTACACAAGTAACTAAGACGTGTATGGTAATGTTTGATTAAGAACATGTTCTCTGTGCTCCTTCACCCCCACTTTGTTCCTACGGAGTTCCTAATGGAAATTATGTAGAGAATAGAGATGCGAATAAAGTGTCATTGCTGGCAGAGACAGGGACATTGACTGGGCCATAGAGAGGATCTCTTCTTGCTTTAGCAAGTATCTGAAGTCAAAGCCTTTCCACCTCTTTAACTCCACCCTTATATATTATACCTTGTCATGTTGAGAAAAACTGTGTCTGCTTTTGTTCTCTGGGTTCAGACCATCTCTTGGGTAGATGCTGTCCTTTCTGTCTCTGAGGAATTTTGGTACTACGTTTAGGCTTTGTTTCTTTCCCAACCAAGACTATCTGCAGGAAGAATAGAAGATCATTTATATTTACAGTATAATTTTTGGAGGGATTGGGGCTGGAGAGATGGCTCAGAGGTTAAGAGCACTGGCTGTTCTTCTGGAGGTCCTGGGTTCAATTCCCAGCACCCACATGGTGCCTCTTAACCATCTATAATGAGATCTGGTGCCCTCTTCTGGCATGCAGGCATAACCAGTAGGTGTGTAGGCAGAATACTGTGTACATAATAAATAAATTAATCTTTTTAAAAAAGAATTGAAGGGATAATAAGCTTCTCTGATCCTGGGTATCAAAGCCTCCTTTATCTGGTAGCTCATACCTGAAAATCCTTCCTTGGTGTAGCTTTGCTATAAAGACAATGTTGAGGGTTAGAAATAGTAAAGGTACTTGTTGCTCTTGAAGAATACCCAGCTTCAATTCCCAGCACCCACATGTCATCTCACAGCATCTGTAACTCCAGTTCCAGGGGATCTTTTGAGCTCTGTGGGCACAGGCACATATGCTGTTCACATACATATATGCAGGCAAAACACTCAAACATATAAAATACACAGACAATGCCAAAGAAGAGAAGGGGATACTGAGAGCTGGTCTGGGAAGGCTAACAGCAAGGAGGAGGAATGCCTAATGCTAAAGCAGTTTTGCCTGGAGGCAGCTTTCCTTTTAGCTCTGGCTGAGATCTATTCATGGTCCTTCTACCTCAAAGGAGTTTACCACTCTCCCTTTCTTCTTTTTATTTTTGTAGTTCAATGATTTTCATGCAGGTATCAGTCTTTGAAACTCCTTCATTACTCAGCTTATAGTCATTGCCTTCTAAACCCAGCTACTGGGAACCACCCATCTGTTCTCCATCACTGTTTAACTTTGTCTTTGCAAAAATGTCATATAAGTGAATTATACAATGTGTAACCTTTTGAGATTGGCTTCTTTCGCTCAGCATAATGCCACTGAGATTCATCCAAATTGATGAGCAGTAAACCATCTGTTTTTGTTCTCTCATGCATTGGGTCTGCTCTCACTCAACAACACAATGCCTGCCATCTAGAGACTGGATCATTGTACTGTCTGATGTTCAGCTCTTATTAACACTCTGTATTTTAGTCAGGCTCATTTGTTCACAAGGAATACTCATTTGACTTGGAAAATGGAAGTGCATTGTTGGGATCTGGGGCTCTCCTTGGAATCCAACAAAAAGGCTCAACATGGCCAGGCCTGGAAGTGGGAAATGTTTTGGATCCAAGGCATCTTTTGAGGGGATTGCTCTCTCACACTCAGTTTCTCTCCCTGTGTCATGCACTCTGTTTTCACTCTTACAATTACGTATAATCCAGCACATGGTACACCATTGCCCAAACCATTTACTTGACAGTGGTCCTTACCCTCTAGCTGAAGCTTTAAATGTAAATTCCCAAGGATTGACCTCATTGGCTCTGCTTTTCTTTTAAAGACATCTCTGTCCTCTAGTTTTTTGAACTACCCTACCGGCATCTAACTGTCTGGTCCAGAATAGATGAGATCATGTGGGCTCTACAGTAGATTGCTTAGGTGGGAGTAGGAAATTCTCAGGGTGAAGCAAGAAATGGTTTGAGGTTCTGATATTTTTCTTCATGCATTATATCCTTTGATCAAGAGACAGTAACAAAGGTGTGTTGGAGGCATCTTGCTCGGCCTTCAGCGTATTGTTTTCACAGAGCTGTGCTTTCTCACCTCACTGGTTTTTAATGAGAAAAGTGATATGAGAGAGCCCTATTGCAAGGATGACATCATTTTCTGTTGTTGGGGAAGTGCTTCCCTGAAGGAATTGCCCATTTCCTGTCTCATAAACAAAGAAGATTGCACAAGATATTCAGGCTCTCTCTGTGTTGGTGTCCAGAAAATCCAGTTCCTATAAACCACAGTTCAGCTTTAGCAGATCCTAGCCTATTACCATATGCATAGCTGTGCTTGTAATGGCTTCTGCTGTGGTGATTAGATACCAGGATCAAACTCGGGGAAGAAAGGTTTGGTTTTGCTTATGCTACCTTATCACAGTTCATCATTGAAGGCACTCAAGGCAGGGACTCAAACAAGTCAGGAGCCGGAAGGTATAAGCTGATTCGGAAACCATAGAAGGGTGCTGCTTACCGCCTTGCTCCTTTTGGCTTGCTCAGCCTACTTTCTTGTAGCATCCAAGACCACCATCCCACAGGTGGCACCACACACGATGGGCTTGGCTGGGCCAGGCCCTCTCACAGCAGTTGCTGATTAAGAAAATGCCCTACAGGCTTGCCTACAGCCAGGTCTTATAGAGGCATTTTTCTCAATAGGGATTTCCTCCTCTCAGATGACTGGAGATTGAGCCAAATTGACAGAAAACGATCCTGCACATAGTTCTTGGCTTTGTCTGGACATATTCCCATTCTTCTTGATCTTTGGCTCTGAGTACAGTTTTTCCTCATAGCTCACTCGTATTTTAAAGAGTGAGCACAGCTGCAAATAAGAGCAAACAAAACTAACCATGCTAGGGAGAACACTGGGCTATAGTCCTGGACCCAGGCTGCCATCTGGATTTGTCTCAGTACAGTTCTTCCAATGGTGAGTATCCACTGAACTAACGAGCAACAGCCACCATATACTTCAAGGTGGAGAAAATCCATGCTATTGTGAAATCTATAGCGAAGATTACAGCCAGAGTCTCGGGATTTACCTGCCTTATCTCACCTAATCCTCACTCTTAGGAGGCAGATGTTAGTCAAGTTAGTTAGGTAAGACTCATTGTCATCTTCCTCTAAAGATAATAGTACTCCTGGACTGTTCTAAAGATGAAAGGAGATGATACAATCTGTGACTCTAAGTATTCAAATATGTTGACATTGTTTTCTAATCTGTCCGAACATGTTCTGCCACTGACTTCTGTTATCACTGACTGTATTGACTGTGCCAATGCTAATTATTTTTTCCCTGAACAAGGTATTTTTTATGTTTTTGTTCTTCTATTTTTAAGTGCTTAACTTATTTAACTATGTCTAAAACAGGAATTGTGACTACTTTGCCTACTTGTAAATAATAATTCGTAGGCTGGAGAGATGGCTCAGTGGTTAAGGGCACTGACTGCTCTTTCAGAGGACCCAGGTTCAATTCTCAGCACTCACATGGCAGCTCACAACTTCATGTAGCTCCAGTTCTGAGGGATGTGACATCTCCATCTTCTTATCTCCATAGACACTTCATGCACATAATGCATAGTTAGTCATGAGCAAATCACTATACACATAAAATAATAAATCTAAAAAGAAAGATAATAATTTGGATCTTGGTATTTCAACCGAATAGAGTAGTCCTTTCCTAATATCTTATCTGTAAGGGAAGAGGGTTGCTGCTGCCCTGTCCTAGAGATCTAGGTGACCAGACACATTGACAGTACTTTGATAGAAATTGCTCCTTGTACTATGGGCAGGTGGAAGCCATTAGGCCTTTGTTATGTTTTTATAGTCTTTATTATAATCTGTCATGGAACACATAAGTATGTAGCCAGTGAGAGTGCCCCCGAACACCAGTGGCACAGAATGGTCAAAAGCAGGTCAGCTGTTTTATAAAGCCACCAGGGGCTGCTTAATACAGCAGTAGGTGACAAGGCATCATTGCCAGGCAGATCTGAAATGGACATGGTGATCTTCTGTGCACAGACCTCAGAGCAGGAAGACAATTAGAAGCTGAGCGTCTGTCCTCTTGCCATTCTATGTGTTGCCCCTTGAAGGAGACACAAGTTTTTCCACTGACAGAGCAAGAAAGAATATTTATGCAGAGATCGTGAGGTTATACTTGCATTTTCTACCTCTTTAACGGACCAAGGATGTTCAGAAAAATGTTTTCTCATTATTAATAACTTCCTGAACACTTTTCCAAACCAAGCTGTCCTGAGACCAAGCTGACAGAAAGAATTAGGACAGGACGCTACATCTCACATTTCCAATCAGATGGACTTACAGCTTGGAGTCAAGTATTTGTTTCTTCTTTACCAGCGTTCATCTCGAGTTCTGAACAACAGGGAAACTAAAACACAGACTGCATTTTATATCAATTAATGTAACTTCAAACTTTGAAAGTTAGGAGTTTTGTACTCAAGAGTTTTAAGGAAGGAACAACCTTTGGAAACTTGCCTGAGGGAAACTCCAGAATTGTAGAACTCTCTCTGGCCCTTTGCAGCTCCTGTCTTCCCTGCCGAAACTTGAATGTAGGGGAACAATCTTGCTTTGGTAAGACTTGTTTTGAGCAACAGGCTAGAAGCCCTATCCCCAGTTTCCTCCCCAGACATCATTTCTTATATGATTTTATACAATTTCTCTTGGGTAAGCAGCCACACTTCCTCAAAATAAGACTCCCATCCTTATTTGAATCTCAGGATGCATTTATATTAATCCTCTTCCCTACAAGGAGAAATGTGAGAAGCAAAGGTGCCATTGCCCTAGTCCTCTGGGACATTGACACTACTGTCTCAGATCTGGGCTGTCCTCAGATTTCCAGATAGATTTCCAACACTGTGTTTTTCATTTCAAGAAACCGGATGTTGAAGGCTTAATATACCTAGAGTTCCACCCAACACCTTGACACCGTCCTCCCGCTTCACGTTCCCCTTCTGTGACAGCCATCAGAAGTCTCTCCAAAGAGACCAAATATAGAGAAAGTGACTCAGGGAAGGAAGGGATGAACATTTTTGGCTTAAGAAATGGATGAAAAAATGGAAAGAAAAAAAAACCCACACCGCAATTAAAACAATAAAACTAGCAAATAATTGGGGACTACAGTAAAATTCTGCTATAACATTCTGTGTGGGCATATAATTTAAAAATCAAGGTTTCAATCACGTTAGACCATGTTGCCTAGTAAGAAATATATTTTATATTATTCCTCAGTAAGCATACTTACTTTAAAAGAGTGTTCCCCTTTACTGAATGGGAAAAGTGCTGACCCCCCCCCTCCCATTTTATCTCCTTCATCCCACCTGATCTTGATCTATTCAAACCTTCACAGCTCCATTTCATTTAAAAGGGGGAGAGGTGGCTAACCATTAAATTAGCTTCACCATCCACTAATAGATCATAACTGGCAATTTAAACAATGGTAGTTTGTGAAAATTCATGGATAGAAGCTCTGGATTCATAGACACTCAGAGCTGTAGATCATCCGCTTGTAATTTAACATCATTTTCCATGGGAAAGTACTGAGCCCCATAGAATTATAATTCATCCTTACCCTACAGCTGGCTGTCAGCAGGGCCTGCATTTATCCTGGAATTGTGCTGTGAGGTAAAGAGCCTGGATGCGAATTCATAGCCATGTTTTGGCTTAGAAATCTATAACCTTAAGTGTATCTCTTAAAACATCTGGCTCCAGTTTTCTGTAAAATGGACTATTGTGAGGATCAGTTATATAACATAGGTGAGTCCAAGTAAGTGGAACCCATGAGAGGTCTCTCTGATGGCCTGCTGTACCCATGTTACAGAGACATCTGCCTTTGGGGTGGGAAGGAATAGACTGTAGAGTTATTTGGCCTTTATTTCTTCCTCACTCAGAGATGCCCCCAATCCTCTGTTCTTACCGTTTCCTTTTCTGATTTCTGTTTTGTTTCTTTATTTAGCACATAACTTCCTGTGTTTTTCAAAGGATATTTATCAATGTGTCCTGTCTTGGGAGTCAAGACCAAGGCACTGTAAGAAATAAACACTCCAAAGTGCCTGTGACAGATCCACAACACTCCAGAGATTCCAGTCTCTCTGTGTGGGAAACAGAAGAGAGCAGATTAAGCAAATGGAAATGTATTGAAGATGTTCCACCTGGTCTTAATGAGCCTGAAGATTTCCACAAACAACATCAGTAGGGCACGAGGAAGAGGTTCTCCTAAGGGAGAACCATGCTTCTTCGGAGGTCCTGATATGCCAAAGATTTCCTTTCCTCTTTTGAATGAAGGTATAATGTGGTCCAGTCTGGCCTTAAATTTGTTATGTAGCAGAGACTGGTCTTGAGCTCCTGATCATATTACCTTTCTCCATCAAGCACAGAGATAACAGGCATGAACCACCACACACAGTGTGATGTTTTCTGATTAGATTTTAAGAACATTTGAAAGAGAACCCGCCCTTTTATGTGGAATCCAGAGGGCCATCTTGTGCACAGATGGATTTGTCTGGAGGGAGGTTGAGTTGTCATTAACTGTCTTTACAGGTTTTGCTTGGATTCTCTTTTTCCTGTAGCAGAGTTTTTCCTTGGTACCTCGGGAGGATAGGGTATGTTGTAGGGTCTCTTGACATCTTCTAATTCTCAGAATACTTGCTACATGCTTCTAGAATGACATGTGCCTTGATACAGTTTTTGGTCCCCTGCAACCATTTTTTGCATTGGAAAGGGTTCAAGGGACTGGTGTCTATTTTTCCAATAACCTTCATATGTTTTAGAACCAAAGTGAAAAATTACCTGGGAAATACTGAAGTAAATCCATATGGTTATCTCCTCAGCTTCATATTTGAAAGATATGGCAAAGGGAAGGCTCATTTTGTTTTTTTCTCCTATCAACATAAATTCTGCTCAAATATCTAGCTCAGTTTCCTTAGTAATTTATGCATTCTCAGCTCAGTGATTTTCTGCAGAACCAGCCTTTTATGAGAAACTAGAATTTTCCCGGGGAGAAAATTGCATTCTCTGTCACTGTTCTCTATATTTAGTGCATAACCACCTGTGTGACACAACCTGAGTTTTTACATCTAAAGCGAGGAAGCTGTGCCTGGAGAGCACATCCTTCTGTGGTGTTAAGAGCACAGATTTGGGAGTCAGTCTGTCTGGGCTTGGTCTCTACTTTTCCACTTACTAGTGGCATTATCTTGGGAAAATTACTTAACCCATCTATGTTTTATGTCTTTTTTCATTATAAATTAATGATAATAATAGTATTTATGTCATGACAATTGTATAAGCTAAGGTAATGCCCAGTTTTAGAAGCTATTACATGATGTTTAGTATTTTTCTTATTGAAGTGATCAGATGATCTCTCATAGTTTTAATAGATGATAAGATTATAGTACTGTTTTACATTAGAATAACTATCTATTGTGTATAAGACTTTTTGAGAAAACTAAGAGCAAAAAAAGGTAGGTAAGGAAAACTGGAGATGTGTGTTTAGGCATGTGGGTGTAGTGCCCACAGAGGCCAGAAGAGGGTGTTAGGTTCCCCTGGAGCTGGAGATGTAAGCACTTGTAAGCCTCTAGTTGTGGTTGCCAGGAACCTAACTTGTGTTCTCTCCACACACTCTTAAGCACTGAGTCATCTTTCAGTACATTTGTATTAGTTTTTAAGGAGAGCTGCTGAACGTGGAGTTGAGTCTTCTCACTATCAATTTCTGTCATTTTCTCACATAACGACACATTTACTCAAGTGTTGATACTTCCCTCTCAGATGGTCCTCCTACTGAACTCTCTCAGTATATTTCAATAAAGCCTTAGTTCTTCAAAGCATTGAATGCCACCAAAGAGCAACTACAATGGTCCCTGCCCTTTTCTGTTTGTTGGTTGCTAGTAAGGTAGCAGGTGCTACACTCACATCAAACACATAATCTCAGTGGCTAAATACAAGTTAGGTCTAACACAGGATAGATCAGTGTTCTCAGTTGAATAGCCAATATGGGGCATGGGCATCTTCCTCTTGTGGGACCCTAAATTTTTTTTTCTGGGTTGAATTGGTAAAAGGTCATAGGTTGTTGTTGTTGTTGTTGTTGTTGTTTTGTTTTGTTTTTTCTGTGTAGGGACACCATAACCACAGCATGAAGGGACACCTTGACCACAACAGCTCTTATAAGGAAAACATCTCTTATAGTTTCAGAGGTTCAGTCCATTATCATCATGGTAGGGAGCATGGTGGTGTGCAGGCAGACATGGTACTTGAGAAGTAGCTGAGAGTCTACATCTTGCAGGCAACAGGAAGTTGACTGAGGCACTGGGCAGTATCCCAAACATAGGAAACCTCAAAGCCTGCCTCTTCAGTGATGCATTTCCTCCAACAAGACCATACCTACTCCAACAAAGCCACACCTCCTAATAGTACCACTTCCTATGAGATGATGGAGGCCAATTACATTTTAACTGTTACATCCATTATTTAGCCACATAATTCAACAGCATATATAACTTCTCTCATTTCAATAGCAAATTTTACTTGTATAAGCCCATATAGGTATGAGGAAGCCTGGGATATATTGACTCTAACTGGACAATCACTGCTTGATAACTTTTTAGAAGTCATAAATTTTTGGTAATAGGCTTATTATTTCTGCCATACTCATCCACCAGTGCATCCAGTCACTGCCAAACTGTTTGCTTCTAAAATCTCCTCCTATCACCAGGCTCTGTATGTTGCACAAATCCTAATTGGTCTTTTAATAAAAACCCAGAGCCAGATATTGGGGGAAAGGCTGAAAGGTCAGAGAGACAGAGAAACAAGCCATTTCTCACCTAGCCAACTCCTCAGGCCGAAAGGGGAAGATTCTGTCTCCACACATCCTCAGTCTGAATAAGGGAAGCAAAGGGGGCACCTCAAGACAACATGGAGAACTCTCTCTCCTCTGCTTTATATTCCTTTTTCTGCACAGCCATATCACTTTCTGTTTCAAACTTCCTAGTCCTGGGATTAAAGGCACGTGTGTTTTCCAAATAATGGGAGCATAGGCATGGGATCCCAAGTGCTGGGTAAAGGTGTGTGTGTGTGTGTGTGTGTGTGTGTGTGTGTGTGTGTGTGTGTGTGTGTGTGTGTGTGCTACCACTGCCTGACTCTGTTTCTTTTCTGGACTGAATAAATCTCATGTAGCCCAGAGTGGCCTTGAACTCACAGAGATCCAGCTTATCTCTGCCTCTGCCTCCCAAGTGCTAGAATGAAGGCATGTGCCACCACTGCCTGACCTCTTAAGTCTAACTCTGGCTGGCTCTGTCTTCTCACCACCAGGCTAGCTTTATTTGATAGACAATATATCATCACAGTAGTACATTATCACAGTTACATAAGCAATTCCTCTGCTTTTATTCCTTGTACTTTTCCATCTCTTTCTCATGCCACAGCCAGATTAATCATCCCAAAGTGTTCATTTAAAATGTTATTTTTTAATGGGCTTCATTCAGCTACAGTTCAGCAACAATGACTGGGTTCCTATCCATGTCAAGCAGTGCTAGATATTGAGAAGGAACAGTACTTGGTTCTTGTATTTGAGTTGCTTTCAGGTAGATGGAATTAACATATGCACTCGAACCTTGAAACAAGTAGTAGGCAATGGGGAGAGGAATAGGCATGAACCTCCGCTTGTCTATAAGGAGGGAGGTGTTAATTGCCCAAAGGTGAAGAACAATTCCGGCTAAGACAAAATTAAATCTCAACACTTTGGGACATGGTAATGACAGTGTCTTAAATTTGAGAGAGGTGCAGAGATTTGTTTCAGGAAGTCATCATTATGTCTCCTTATCTCTCCATGCCTGCTTTAAAAAAAATGAATGTAGTTAGTAGAAACTTGATTCTCCATTTCATAGAAAATGTGAATTCTTAGCCAAGCTAATATATGTGAGGCAGCAAATTATTCACAAGGTTCTCCAGATGACTTTCTGACCTTGAAGTTAGAACTAAAAAGGACAAATAAGGTATTGGCCTGGGCATGAATATTTCTTTCCATATTTGATTATTTTCTTGAAAACATAGAAGCCAAGGTACTTATATTTTAGTTCAGCAGTCATGTGATACATAATTTTTGACACTTAAGGTTTTTTAAATTATTAACTTAATTATTAGCAATGGTTATGAATAAGACTTCTTAGGGCTAGAGAGATGATTCAGTGGTTAAAAACACTGGCTGCTTTTCCATAGGACTCAAGTTTGATTCCCAGCACCCACCTGATGACTCACAACTGTCTGTAACTCCAGTTCTAAGGGATCCAATGCCCTCCTTTAGCCTACCAGGCATACACGTGTTTCAAATACATACCTGTAGATAAAATACCCAGACACTTAAAACTTACAAAAAAAAAAAAAAATCTTAACAAAAGTGAACTTGATACTAGGTAGCGTGACTAAGCCAACATGGAGGATTTGCTTAATAAAAATTTTAAAAGACAATAGAAAATGGTAGACTCTGAATTCTTCTCTTGAATTTTCAGTTGAAAATAAGTTGAAGATTTCTACCTTTCTCCCAGTCTCCCTGCTTCCCTACCCCATACCATGTTACTTCTGAAGTAACAGCCTTAGGGAACAGAATCAATGTGAAGCAGCCTGATGGACAGGAGTTAAGAATTTAAACCCTAGGTGGTAGCTGGAAGTACTAATCTGACAGTGTGAGCAGATGCCTGAGGCCTGATTCTTCTTCCCTGCATCTCACAAAATGAAAAGCAATAAGATGTGCTAAATTGAAACATGGTCTAGATGGAGTGATGGAATCATGGCAAGGCGGAGGATCCTGCATTGTGAACGTTGTCTGCTGTTGGGGTCCCAGGTAGGAGACTGTGGGTAATTTCCTGTTCCTGAAAAGTGTGATATATTGTATATTTAATATATCTTGTCCGAAAATCAGTTTCCAAAGGATGGATTATAGATATTTGTCTTTGTTTAGAGTATTGTTTACAAGTTGTTATAGATAATGGTCAGGAAAAAGCTAAACCAAGGAGATTAGATTTGGGGTTCTTATTTTAAAAAGAAGAAAAGGGGAAATGTGGGGTAATGCTCTTGTACACTGTAAAAGTTGGTTACTTGAATTGTTTAATAAATGCTGATTAGCCAGTAGGCAGGCAGGAAGGAGAGGAGAGGTGACCAGACTAGGAGAATTCTGGGAAGAGGAAAGACAGAGAAGCAGAGGAAGCAGGATGAGCATGCTGCACTGAGCAAAGGTACCAAGGCGCGTGGCTAGACATGGATAGGAATTATGGGATAATTTAAGTGTAAGAGCTAATTAGTAATGTGCTTGAGCTACTGGCCCGGTAGTTACTATAAAATTAAGCTTCTGAGTCAATTATTTTATAAGCAGCTGTGGGACTGCAGGTGGAAGACATTTGTCTAGATCTCGGGCCTGGACGGGACGGAAAAACTCTGACTACAGATAAGTGAGTTTGTTTCCCTTTTTAAGTGCTCTGCCCTAGAGAATAAGTACTTGAGTTATGCAGTGGACTTCAGCAACACAAGGCACTTGGAAATATACAACAAAAACCCAGCTGAATATAGCAGTGTATATGCATATAATCCAGTCTTTGGGAGACTTAGGCAGACATAGCCAAACACAAGGCCAGTTTGTCTCAGCAACAAGCAGACAAGCAGGCAAGGAAAAGAGAAGGTTCAGGGCCTCATGTAATGGTGCAGAGGAGCCTCTTGGGTGACAGGAATCTCTCAGGTGACCAGGTGACAGGAAGGCTTTAGGAGGAGAAGTCTTGACTGCCCCTTCAGGTACAAGACTCCTGGCTTGCCATTTATTGTCATTGCTAATTGCTTAAGAGGTTGGATTCCAGTGTCAGAGTCTGGGCTTTAATCCATTTCTGCCATTTAGTCTGGAAGTTGAAAAAGGTATTATGTATGTCTTTCTGTGCTTAAGAGGCCTCAGCTGTAAAGCGGTGATCTATCAACATAGCTACCAAAACCTCGAGAAGCAAGACTTTCTGTAATAAAGGAGACATCACCACATGCCAAATCTCCATAGCGACTCAGAAAAGGGAAGTAGAGGATGGTATTTATACAGTCATTCTTAAGCTCTCTCCAAAATTAGAACAAAGTATGCTTCCAAACTCTTTATGAGGCTAGCATCACTCAGCCATGAAAGCCAGGAAGGGGAAAAAGAAGAGGAGGAGGAGGAGGAGGAGGAGGAGGAGGAGGAGGAGGAGGAGGAGGAGGAGGAGGAGGAGGAGGAGGATTTGGTGACTGTAGGTCAGTACCCCTGAGGAGCATGTATGCAGAAGTCTTTAGCAAAACATTAGAAAATTAATTTAATAGCACATCATAAAGAGGATGCACCTTGGCTGAATGTGACTTATCCCTGGAAAGGATAACTCAACCTATGCAAATCAATTGACATGATGCATCACATTAACAAAATGAGGGATAAAATCATGTAATTGTTTCATTAGATGCAGACATTCAAAATTCTTTCATGAAAAACTCTGAGCAAGTTAAATACTGAAGACACATCCACACAAGGAAGGCTGTGTGTGGAATCTGCTGATAACATCCATTCAGCTGTGAAACTTATTTAATTCTTCGACCTGGAACAAAGCTAGAGGCCACCGGTTACCAGTCTGTTGAACACAGTACACCAGAAGAGCTGGCCAGGGTGAGGACGTAAGAAAGACAAAGGCATCCAAATCAGTAAGAACAAAATAAACGGTCTGTTTTGTAGAAACCCTTTGTGATCACGCCATAATGTTAGAAGTAATAAATAAATTCCACAGATCTGCAGGATATAAAAATTGGGTCAAGATATTTATTGTAAAAACAAAATACCAAAGAAGGACATTTAAAAATATCTTATAAAAGCATAAAAAAATCAAAAATATTAAAGAGTAATTATAACAAAAGAGAAGAAAACCACAAAACAATGAAAATAGACACAAATGAATTAATGTTATTTTATTGTTTTGAGTTGGAAGAATTAGCATTATTCAAATGTTCCCACTGCCCAGACTGATCTACAGATTCAATGCAATCTCTATCAAAATCCAAACTATGCTCTACAAAAAAATCAAAAAGTATAAGAATTTCAGGTAAAACCTGAAGAGTTTTTAACAAGAAGAAAAAGGCTTGCAGTATAACACTTCCTGATTTCGAAGCATAATACAAGTCTGCATTGGTGGTATAGAGGTGAGCATAGCTGCCTTCCAAAACATACCACAAAATTACACAATCAAAGCAGTATGGGACTGGCAAAAAAAGAAAAAAAAAAAAGAAAGAAAAATTAAAGTGGTATACAGACCGTGAGAACAAACTTGAGAGATTGGCCAAAAAACTCATGCACAGCTAACTCATCTTCATTAAAGCTTTGTGGGATAATCAATGGTGTAATATCCACATACAAAAGAATGATTTTAAGCCTTTATTTTATACCACACAGAAGGGGAAAACAAATGAACTTAAAATCCGAAATCATAAAACTCTTAGATGCCACTGAAGGGGAGCTTCCTGCTTGTCTCCTGGTGATGATTTCTTAGAGCTGGCATCAGAGACCCAGGTGGTATGAAGCAAAAGTAGAAAATCGGAACTGTGAGGCTAAAATTCTTCTGTAAAACAGATGATAACAGAGTAAAGGACAGTGACCTTCAGAAGGTAAGGAAAGAGCTGCATCCATGTACCTAATAATGTGCTAATGAAGAACTCAGACAGCTCAGTGGTGGGGAAGCCCATAGCTGAAATAAAACTGTGCAATAGATTTAGACAATCTGGAAGGGGATGTGTGTGTGCAGAAATAGCAATTAGGGCTTAAAACTTTCAGTAGAAAGAAGTGGTAAGAAAATCAAAAGATCTGATTTTTAAAGTCATAAATTTGATCTGAAGAGCCAATTTCAAACATGAATCATTAGATATAGTTTATGCCTCCAGACTTAAGAAGAAGGAAACGTTCATAAAATTACCCTGTGGCCGTTCATTGCTTGCGAGGTGACATTTATCAGTGTCTTCCTCCTGGGATCTAACAGTTTCCACATTATTTTCTGAGATTAAGCTTGGAAATAAAGACCTAATGTGTTAAGTTGGAAACTGATTAATTAATTTAATATTTATTAAAGTTCTGTAATAGTTTATTAATTATTTTAATGAAAAGCATGTTATTATTTTATAACAGCAGCTACAGTTTTATAGATGTGTTACTGTATTATACATTACTAACTAAAACAATTGTTAGAATAACCTTATGAAACAAGATTTGTTTTTCCTTTTTAATCTTTGTTCTTTCTGGAAGGAAACTGAGGCTCCAGAGTGAAGAAGCTTGTTCTATATCTTTTTCTTAAGTTTGCTTCATTCTGGAGCCACATTTTAAAACACAGGAATAATTGAATACACACACACACACACACACACACACACACACACACACACACACACACACACAGAGAGAGAGAGAGAGAGAGAGAGAGAGAGAGAGAGAGAGAGAGAGAGAGAGAGAGAAGGAATTGATTTACTATAGAAGCTTATTGGAAGTGGTCAAGGAACTGTTGAAAAGGTGGTATGCAAATATCAAAAGTATACTAATATTTTCTAAGAAATTTACAAGCTTAATTATATGCACATATAAACATAACTAATTATAATATGATAAAATATATATTCCTATTAAGTTTTAGGAAGTTACCTAGTGGTTTTACATACTCTCATAGTGAGGTTATGGTTACAAGAGATACATACATATCTATAAATAATTGCAGAGGTAATAGCCCAAATAATAAAGAAACACCAAAGACTCCAAGCTTATCACACCATTGACTTACCTCAATTAATAAGAGAAAATGAGCATGAGGATTTCATACCCTTCAGTTGGCCATGGAATTTCCAGTTTTTTCTTTTGTTTCTATTAAGAAGACAAGCACATGGCTGGAGAGATGGCTCAACGGTAATAGCACTGGCTGCTCTTCCAGAGGTCCTGAGTTCAATTCCCAACAACCACATGGTGGCTCATTTTAGTTAATTTCATTTCATTTCATTCATTTAATTTCATTTCATTTTAATGAAAGCTTGTGCCCTTTTCTGGTGGGCAGGCATACACGTAGGCAGAATAATGCATACATAACAAATAAATATATCTTTTTTAAAAAATGGAAAGAAAATAATAAAGGTAATATTTTTTAAAAAAGAAGCACAGAAAACATGTTCATATTATAACATGGTAAAATATGAGCATGGCCAAGGATGACAAAACTAACCACTGACTTTACATTTAATCATTCAAAAATTATTAATTATTTTTATTAGTGTGAATAAATGTTTTGTGCATGATGTGTGCACATGCTGCAGTATGCATGTGGAAGTCTTTTATAACCTTTACATGAGTTCTGGGATCAAACTCTTGTCAGTAGGCTTACGGGACAAGAGCCTTTACTCTCTGAACCATCTGGATGGTATAACATTTCATCTTTTAGTACAATAGTGTCTATCTTTGCAGACAGTTCTTCCCTTCCTGGAATCATAAAATGGAGTCTCTCTTCTCATAATTTGTGTTTCCCTTTCTCACAATAGTGTTGGTACTGAAATAGCCTTGTGCTTTGAGTGAGGGAATTTCTTGATTTTCCTGTCTTTCATTTTTCAGCTGGGGTAGAGAAAGTACCTACTTCTGGACAGCCTGGCTTCTTCCTTCAAGGACACATCACTCATAATCCTCATAATCTTACTGGTTTCTGGTAAACCAGTGGGATTATTGAGTATGTATACTAATACCTCCTGAAAGTATTATCCAAACTGTCCATGCTGCTGAGAAAAAATCATCTTTGACCTAATGCCTACATTCCCCAGGTTGCTCATTTCCTAGAACTTTAGGGCAGAGTGAGTGCTTTGAAACTGTCTGATTTCCAGTTTACTCATTGGCTTGGAAACCGAGGCAGATCGAGTGATTTACCAGTTATGGTCCTTGTCTTGCCACATAAGTTCCCTTTGGAGATTCATGACAATTGTACTTAGCTCAGGTCCGACTCTGCACCTACAGAATCTGAGGCACTAGCCGTGGGATCTAGACGCCTGTGCTTCAGGGATGTTGAATCATGCTACAGTATGAGACACTAGGTTGAGCCATTTTTCCAGGACAGTATGGCTGCTGGCCAGGCATAATCCCAGGCTTTGAGTCTTTTGTGCTTCATCGCTGCTAACTGGTCTTGCTTGAGTTTGCAATTACAGTGCTTTTTCCCTTCTTGGCATTCTTTGGAGGCTGGATTTATGCATTTCATTTTAATGAGGTCCAGTCTAGCTGCTTTTTCTTCCCTCTCAACTTGCTGAAAGATTTGAGTTCAGGGGCTATTACCTAATTATATTAATTTCATGTCTAGAAATTTTAACAACAATTTCTTCGAGTTGAAGTGTTAATTTGGTCACAAATTCTTGCCCTATGCAGAGGCACAGTTAGTTCTCTGTGCACAGAGGTTTTTCTTTGCTTTTTAAGCAAAATGTTCAGCAGCTAAGTAGATACTTTTCCTTGTACTCTTTTAGGGAGATGAGAAAGGCTGATGCCCTTTCATACGCAATTTTCTTTTTCTAGTGACAGTTTTCATCCTTGTCTGACAAAACCACACATCAGGATTATCCTTTTAAAGTTCCATCTTAAAGCACCAGCTTTGGTGCTGCTTATCTATGCCCCTTATTCAAAGAACAGGGCCCTCAGAAACTTCTGAGGCTCATCTTTTGCATCAGAGGACCCCAGGCAAGACAGACAGCCCTGTCTGATCAATCTTGCCTGTTTTTCAGTGATAGACCCTGTATAGCTAGGCTTCTAAGGGACCGCCATTTTTTAAGCTGCCTTTCCACCTGTGTTTCCTGTGGGCTCCTATTTTCTGCTTAGGCACTTTGTGTGGTCATGAGGTCTTGGAAGGGAGATTTGGGGTTCGTGACTTTCTTTTTCACATGGAAGAAGCTTCAGTGTGGGCTCACATCTTAAGGCTCAACTACCCTGGGCTTGTTTTAAGGTTCAACTGAGTCCATGAAATTCAGAAGGTCTTGAGAATTGGTGTTTTCTTTCCTTATTTTCTTCTTTTCCACTTCTTCTCAGGAATTCTTTATTTCAGAGCTTTTCTGGGGTGTCTGGAGCAGTCTGCACTCAATATGGAATGTTCTCAGGAGGCTTTAGGGTTCATTCAACTCTAGAATGAAATAGAATCCAATAAGGGCACCGACCAACATTCAAGCCCACTACAATTGGACCAATTGACCTGGCTACCCAGTGGCTCTGAAAGATAATGTTGGCTCTGAGACCAAAACCCCATGTACTGTGGGAAAGAGCAGTTGAAACTTTCAGGGAATTTCTCATTTGCTCTGTGATTTTTGCTATTTAAAGTTAAATTTTCAACACTGAAAACAGTAAATGTTAAGGCTCATATGATAACTCAGAGCTTGGGCTTAAAGGAATCCATCTCTGTCTGGTAATTATAGTTAATATATAAAGTTACAAATAAAGTTGTAGAGCCCTTTTGATATATAAAGAATGGCAAAGATGATAACACTAAGTACAGTTTTGGAGAACATGCATGTTATAGGTTCCCTTGGTAAGCTCATCATGGATGTTGCCATTGATACTCCATCTGCCCACAAAGGTGCTAGCCCCCCAAAGGAGAAGACAGGGAGTGAGATTTAGCAATTACTCATGATAAACACTAGGGAAGAAATTTAGTATCTATTTTCTCTCTCTTTGTGCAGATTGGATATAGAGGTAAAGTATATTGGCTCTGAAGTCAAACTGCCAAGTTCAAATCCTTGTTTTATCACATGATGTTTTAACACTTAGCATTGCAATAGACCTGTGTCTTCACAGCCTAACATGTCTGTTGGCCATCACGAAGCAGAATTGCTGCAAAAGTCTATAGAATGCCTTGGTCTGCAGACGTGGTAACCAAGGAAGGAAAACAGCAAACACAGTTATAGCTAGATCTATGGTAATGGTATTGGGTTTGCTAATGTCCCCTTTTAGGGTCAGGAAGAGAGCCATGAGATCCTCATCTAAGATTCCAGGCATCACTAAGGAGTACAAAGATGTTCATGCCCACAGATTTTTCAGGGAAACCGAGAATATTAAGTACTCAGAATTTTCTTTTCAATGGAAAAGATGTAAAACGTGTTTTTCCATCCAGAAATCTGGGAATTGGAGGTGAATAATAGCCTGGCGATCTGTGTTTTCTATTGGGCCAGGCCATATCAAGCTCCCACAACCAGGACCAGAAGTGGTTAGTATCTAAATGATCCTTCTATTACCTACATAACCAGGGATGCCCCTAAGCTCTCACAAGAGATACCTAATAGCCTAAATGACTCTTATTTTGTAGAGCCAGAGGCTCCTCTGAGTTCCCACAATCAGAACCAGGGGTGGTTAATGGTCAAAATGACCACTACACTATTGGTATGACCAAGAGTAGGCCTGATCCTTACTTAGACAGATTATCTCCAGAACCTATCTTCTTGGAAGAAATGACATTTACCCTGAGTTGAGTTTTGATATAATTATACTTCCTTGTGCACCAGGGATTGTATTATAACAGGAATCTCTCCCCCACCCCCAAATTGTATTGTGTTTAAAGGCATCAAATTCCCTGCCGTTTGATCCAGGTCCAGGAAGTCAATGTAAAACTCATTCAGTCTCATCTCTTTGAGTTCACTTCCTCACCTGCCTTGACACCCACACGGACCCACTCAAATCATCACTCACTCTGTGCCCTTCTGGTACTTATGGTCTTGGATATGCAAGAAGCAGGGGACTGGCTGGAGGTGGGGGCCATAGCAATGCAGATTTCAGGAGTTCGAGATCTGAAGCAGCTGCCTTGGAGTCACTCATGCTCCTTAAGTGACCACAGTAAACTCATTAGTTCACTAAGTTGGACTTGGATGGAATCCTTTCTTTGGCTGGCCAGTGCCCTCTTTGCAGGGATTGATGTTTCTTTATGTCTCCCCAGGAAATGTAATAAAATACCTAGTTATCTCCTTGTACCTCAGTTTCTGTAAAGTAGGCATCATAATGTTATCTACTTTCAAAGGCTAGCATGAGGATTTAAAGTCCTTATACATTAAGTGCTTAAAATAGTAACTACCATAAAATAACTCATTATATGAGTGCTAGCTATTAAAAAAATGCAAGGCTTAAAAAAAAAAAAAGATTATTTCACATTATTTTCCAAATGCACTAATCCTTTACAGCAGCTTTCCAAGTGCCCAATTCTTATTTTCTACATTTTGGAGGAAGTGTAAAATAATTTGATACTCAGTAAGAAAGTCCAGGAGAAGATATGTAATTCTTAGGACAAATAAAATAAATAATTTGTCATTCCCTCACCACCTCCAGAGTGCTCTCTGGGCACCCTGCACCTTTGTAACTGTGGTGGCTGCAAATCACACAGCAGCCAGGCTGAATCCCATTTGCAGTACAAAGAAACTGGCAGGAAAAAATGGGCTTAATTAGTAAGTGATGTTCAAGGTAAAACCTTTACAAAAGAACTAACTGTGCTGTGTTTAAAGGGAAGACATTGGATGAAAGCTGCCATTGCCAGGCATCTGGGATGATGCATAGATTTCCTTAGCCTCTGCCTGCCATCTCACATGGGCTTAGATGTCCCAACCGGACTCCAATTTCAGGGGTAGTTCAAAGCGGAGGTTTCCATGTAGCAAACCACAGAGCTGTGTAAGAGCCTTGAAGTTGATGCCATCAGATGTATAACCGCTCTGGCCAATTAACAAGCCAACTCCAGAAAGATGAAGGCGAAGAAAACGAGGACTTGGCTCCTGGAGCTAGAGGTGAAAACAGACATGGAGATAGCTAATTACAAATGCAGCGAGAGATTTCAAAGTCTGAACCAGGAAGAAAACATCTCAGAGATGAATGTGGGTGATGAGATGGGATTCACTGATAAGGCACTGGCACCTCAGGGCTGGGACTGGGCCAGGTGAGCAGACGAATGGGGAGAGGGCAGGAGCTGGGCAGCCTAAGGTCTCACCTCTACAACTGGCACCGTCACTTGCCAGTCTGGTGATGCAGATATGTATCTATAGCTGTGAGACTGCGGACTTTAAGGTCTTGGATATTATTCTTAATAACCTCTGCATGTGTGTTCAGTCTTATCCAAGATTTATGAAGAGACAGAAAGTCTCCAAGAAGTTGTTAAAGGACACTTATTGGAAGCGTGACTCGTTTATATGAATTAAATGTTATCCTGGCTTCTCTTTAGCACATGCATCCTAGATGTCATGGTCATCTTAGAATTTGTTGACATTATAGGAAAAAAAAATCAAACCACAATCAAATACTTATTGCTTTCTATTTTTATGATTGTTACTAAGGTTTGCATGTTGATTCTAGAATTATCTGTCTAAAGTTTAGGGAAACATTCTATCGCATTCAATGCCTAGACTCTATTTTGAACATTCTAGGATTAAAATAATCAATGATTGTAGATGCTGTATACTATTTGAGACAGTATATAAACTCAGGACACCTGATAATTCACTCAGTCAACAAACATTTTAGGAGGCCTGACTATGTTCTCGGGATATACAAGGGCAAACAGCGGGGAATGGAGAGATGGCAGTGACCAACCTGGCCCCTGCTATGATAGCATGGAATCTACCTATGCATTTGTAATCGTACAAGATAAATCTCAGGACACACATGTAGAAAGTTTAGTAGACTGTTGGTACTTGCCTGTTTGTCTTCCAAAATTCTCAGCCCATAGCTTTTAACTGGGACTTGTGATTCATTTGCACTAAGCTATGTGAGGGCAAGAGAAGTGTTTTCATGCTAGCTCAGGTCTTACCTTGGCCTGGGAGACCACACATCCTAGAGATGATAGCTATGAAATTGAGAGGAGCTGCCAACTCTGTTTTAGACTATGATATGAAAAATAGGCTTTAAATGTCAATGTCATAAAAGATAAAGACAGACTGTGGCAGTGTTCCAGATTAAAGGAGACTAGGGAGGCACAAGGACTAAATGAAATATGTCCTCTA
This sequence comes from Phyllotis vaccarum, assembly GCA_033318265.1. Lineage (NCBI taxonomy): Eukaryota > Metazoa > Chordata > Mammalia > Rodentia > Cricetidae > Phyllotis > Phyllotis vaccarum. Next base: position 69,698,522 of record JARWLC010000006.1, read on the forward strand.
TACTAGATCCCTCATGGAGAAATGCTATAGAGGACATAATTGGATCTGCTGACAGAATGGGGATATGGATGCCAGCTTAGATTTTAAAAGTACTGAATGAATGTTGAACTGTGGCACAGATGTGTGGGTTGGTGAAAGGCCCCTAGTCTTAGCAGGTATCCACTCAAGTGTTTAGTGACAAAGGATTGTAATTCGTGTTGTTTTCCCTCAATCTGGAGTAAACGAGATAAATATTAACAGCGAGGAGATTTTTGGAAAGGGTTTATGCGAGAGTTTTCTATTCTATTTTTAGTTTTGTAACATTTTCTAAGTTTCAAACAATAAAATGCTGTAGTGTGAAGTCACCATGATTTAGGGGTGTATTGCAATGTAATATAATGTATAGCCCATGCTGTTTCAATTAGCAGAGAGTGAATTAGGACTACGTTGGAGGGTAAGCAAGCTTCATTTAATGAGGCACAAAGAGGGTCCTAGAAGAAAATGTTTTTAAAAAAATAGAAACTAGCCATGAGAAGAAGTTTCCAATCAGAGAAACTGAAATTGGGCAGTGCATGGACATCGGAGATGACTGAAATTGGGCAGTGCATGGACATCGGAGATGACTGGAATGTAGAGTTTGAGGAGAGAAGATGGGTTAGAAGAATAGACAGAGCTGGGTCGGAAATGCTGTGCAAACCCTTTAGACTTCATGCTAAAGACAGAAAACCAGGGAAGACTTAAGCAAGAGCAAAATGATTAGTGAGACGGCTCAGGGATGAGCAGCACTGGATGCTCTTCTACAGTGTCCAGGTTCCATTCCCAGCACCCACATGGCAGCTCACAACTACCTGTACCTCCAGTCACAAATGAGCTGACACCCTTTTATTGGCCACTGTGGCATCAAACACATACATGGAATACAGACACTCATGCAGACAAAACACCTCTTTGCGATACATAAATAAAGGAATAAATAAATCGACAAGGATGAAATGGGTAGATTCACACTTTAGAAAGACAGGATGGATCAGCAGAGAAGATGAAAACCGTAATGGGAAAGAGGCAGAGGGATAATGGATACAGGGATAAAGGGACTGGGGAGGCTTAGAGCTACTTAGAAGATGCAGTCGTTTGGCCTGGGTGACCGAGATAGCAAATGTTAGCAGTGAACTCCTAGATTCAAGCTGGGGAAACAGTAGTCAGTGCCACTATGTATTGAACTGAGAAAAAGGTCAGGCATGCAGACTAGAAATAATGATGTTGGTGTGGACGTGTTTTGTTGGGGGAATTCCCCAGGGAGAAATGTTCAGGGAATAGGTGGGTAAACAGTCTGGGAACTCACAAAGGAGTTGACGCTTCAGCGAGAAGAGGAAGGGTAAGGCAGTAAAGAGAATATAGCATGAAGAGGTCCTGAGCAGAGTCCAGAGAGATACCAAGAGCATGGATGAGTAGAGGATTTGGAAATGAACCTGGGCTTCAGCAGTTTATAGCTGTTGCTACTTTTGGGAGATAGTAGAACACTGCTAGCTGATAGTTAAAAGACTGCATGGATTAAGATTTAGATACTTCAGGATAGCATGCTCACATTCACAGAGGGTTTCTGCATTGTTTAGGGATGTCTAAAATTCCTAGGCAGAATGTTAACACTTTCTTTACACATAGGGGTCAACAAGTTTTAAATGTTTTACTTCTTGTTTTGCAGAGATTTGGTTGACAATCTGGGGATAAGGTGTACAGATTTTGGCTTTTAGATGTAATATAATTTCCACTTTAATTATTTAGAAGTCATGACATATTGCATAAACCTACTGTCTTAGTCATTGTTCTATTGCTGTGAAGAGACACTGTGACCACAGTGACTCTTATAAAAGAAACCATTTAATCAAGGCTTGCTTACAGTTTCAAAAGTTTAGTCTGTTATCATCAGGGCAGGAAGCATGGTGGCATGCAGGCCGACCTGGTGCTGGAGAAGGAGCTGAGAGTTCTCCATCCAGGTCTGCAGGCATCAGGAAGACAGAGCCACGGGGCCTGGCTTGGGCTTTTGGAAACCCCAAACCCAACCCTACCTCCAGTGACACACTTCCTCCAGAAAGTCAACACCCCTAATCTTTTCAAACAGTGCTACTCGCTGGTGACCAAGCTTTTAAATCTATGAGCCTATGGGAGCCTTTCTTATTCAAACCACCATACCTATTAACATTTGTGTTTGTGTGTGTGTGTGTGTGTGTGTGTGTGTGTGTGTGTTCTAAGCTTATTTTCAAATTTAGTTACTCAATGCTCTCCCTTTCAATCATGTATTTTTCTGGGAAGCTAAATATAAACACAAGCTTTTAGTCAGCTAACCACCTTTCAACTCTTGACCATGCTATACAGCCTAGTTTAGGTAGCTTTGGAAGTACTGTTTCTTCTACTCAAGGCTGGGGTAAGTGCTCAAAGGCAAAATCCTAGCATTATGCCAATGGGATCAATTTCCCAAGGTTTTCACCCTGAGCTGTGAGTACCATGAGGCCAGGACTGAGACTAAGTTGCCAGTCTAGGAATTTTCAGCACCGGAAGCAGGGCTCAACCTCCAGGTTTGTTAGAGGATGCTGCTAAAGACTAACTTGTGCACGTGCTCCCTCTGGATCATCACTGTCTGTTTCATAGCTCCACACTTATCCTTTCCCCCATCTTATTCAATTGTTAGCTTTCCGAGTTGCCCAGTGACTACAAACCCATCCTCTCTGTCAGTTTCTTCTTTCTTTACTTCTAATGTTCCATGTGGCATTTGGATTTTAACACAGAGTAATTTGGACTTGTCAGCAATTTATTGAGTCCTATCATATAGGACACAGAGGGCTAGTCATCTTTTTAGACAAGCACATAGCAGGTACCTAATTGATGATAATGATGATGATGGTGATGATGATGATGATATAGCAGTTGCACAGGCACCTTCTGTTAGTATTGCACCCTGTGGGGATTTCTGTCTGCCTTCATTTGAATCAATGTCTTTGTTATCATGTCTGAAATATGGTGTGTATGTCATGAAGAGGAGTACCCAGATAAGGCAGCAGGCCCAAGGGGCTAATAATATATGTTGAATGGCTAGAAAGTAATGCTTCATGAGAAGATAGATAGAGGATTAGAAAAAGGGAGGTATGGGGGCCAAAATTTGGAAGGTTTGAGTCTCTGGGAATGATGGTATTATTGACAAATAGCATGATGAGTGATGGTATTAACAAAGTCTGTGTCATATTTATAATGTGGTAAATACACATTTTGCTGATGAGAAAACTGGAGTTCAAAGAGGTTAGCTAACTCCCCAAGGTTACATACTTGGCAAAAGGTAGCGGTAAGACTAAATTCAAGGTCTGAGCCAGGTAGAGTGGCCCACAGCTGTAATCCTAGCACTTGGGAAGCTGAAGAAGAATAAGAGTTTGAGGCCATCCTGGGCTACACACTGAGGTCCAGGCCAGCCTGGACTACATATCTGGGTTTGTCTCAAAAAATGTTTTAGGCCCATAATCTTCCTCAATACCTCTCCCAAGATCTAGCACTTCTGAATAGCTTGATAACACAGGGGGAAGGTTTGACCCTGCCATGAGAAGTCAGAAATACCAGAGCACAATTCCTCATGTGACCCCTGAGCAATCAAAGGCAAACTGTCTTGAAATTTGCTTGAGGTAGAGCTCACAGCTACACAGCTGCACATCAAACACTAGCTTTCACAATGTTCTTGCTCACTTGGGAACATTTAGTGTGGTTCTCTGTGAATTGCTGAAGTTATAGCAGTTGGTACTTTGTGTGTGTTTTCTCTGAAATTAAAAAAATAATTACCATTGTCCTGCCTGAAGCAAAGTCAAACCCTTCCTCACCCCCCTTCTTTGAGATTTTAAAGTTGGGTTTTTTGGTTTTAGTTTGGTTTGGTTTTGACAAAGTCTTCTCTTTTCAGACCAATATCTGCTAGAAATTCCAAGTTTCATGAGTTTCTGCTGGCTCCAGCAGGATTTTGAGGACTTTTAAAGCAGTAAACGACCGTTTCAGTAATTAAAGCCCCTCTTGCCCAGCTACTAACAGCCTTCCCTCCCCCCCCCCCCCACCCCCCACACTGTTTTCTGGCACTTTCAGCTAACATTTCTGTCGAATAAATTAGAAACCAGAATCTCTGTGGGTGACCAGGCAAAACTTATTAGTCATCTAACCCTCCCAGACAACGTCGCTCTAGTACAAATATTTGCGCTTCTGACATTGGCAGTCATGTGAGTACTGCTAGACAGTGACAGATTTTAAGACAGTCACATTAAGTATTAATCAGGCCTGAAAGATGCAGCCATGCAGAGGCATACTAACGAGTAGGCATTTCCTGCCTGGTTTCTGCACCAGTGGCATCCTGTGCCAGGATGTTATTGCAACTCTCTGTTTCCTTCATAAAACACCCCTTTCAGCATGCCTAAACATCTCAAATGGCCTGGCCTGGCTGAATGATCCTAGACTGATAACACAGCTCCTACAGGGCTGCATCCTGGGCTCTAGGCTCGGAGACTGCATGTCCATTCCTAGTTCTAGCCTATCCCTAGCCTCGTTTTAGCCCATCTCTCACTGCAAGTGTCTGCAAGTTCTAGACATTTGTTAGGGGAACTACAGGGGAACCAGCCATGTGAAAGGCCGCATGGGAGTTTGGGTAGTTATGTTAGAGAAGAAATAGATATTGTGTTGCTGGAGAGGCTGGCTGGCTGCCCAGTCAGCGCTATTGGCCAAGCTGGCATCACCTGTAAGCTCTATGGCTTAAGGCACATGCATATGCTAAGTCACACCTGATCAAGCTCATGTGATATATAAGAGAAAAAAAAATCTCATTTTCTTATTTATAGTGGGAAAATATAATTCCTGGAATAGAGGAGAAGTATGTGTGTGTGCCTGTGCTTGTGCTGTGTACACATGAAATGTGTCTGTGTGTGCACGTGCACATCTGCGTGTGTGTGTGTGTGTGTGTGTGTGTATGCATGTGTGTGTCTGTCTGTGCGTGTGTTTGTGTGTGTGTGCATGTGTGCATCTGTTTGTCTGTGTGTGTGTGTGTGTGTGCGCGCGCGTGCGTGCGCGCGCGCGCGCATATCTGTAGGTGCAGGCTTCTAAAAGGGTATGAAACAGGCAACTTAGAAACCACATTTTCTAACAAAGCATTGGCTCCTCCCTTAGGCCAACATGGTAGCCGGAAGATGAGCAGAAGCCTGGCTTTTCTAATGCTGTTTGGGTTGTGTCTTCTGCTTTTACCACTCGTCATCATGGTGACCTTCAAGGAGTACATAGCTGCCTGACCCATTTCCCCTCAAAGTGAAGTCACAGAGCTAAGTCATTGTCCTAAATCCTTGCCTTCTTGGAAGATCGAACCCTCACAAGACAGACTCCCCTCTCAGGGACAACCAAGAAAGAATTCTTAGGACCACCTTGCTAGGCAGAGCTGAGACAGTGGTTAAGCAGGTCACACTTTGATCCTGTCTACTTGATTACACAGAGCCCTCGCCTCTTGCACCAACTCTTCCTCCGCTTAAATCTAAAGCTCATGTCAGACCCCTGGTGACGGGCATGGGGTGGCCGTGCCCCTTTCTCTGCCCTTCTCAGTGTGCCCACCTCGATAAGAAACCTCCTTTCTCTTCTTTCCATTACTTGTCTTTTATCTGCAGAGTGAAGACACTTGGGGAACCCCCAGTTGCAGAGGCACCTTCTTCTGGATGCTGCTGTTGACACACTAGCAGATTCTAGTGACTTGTTATATCTTTTATGGCCTCCTTGAAGACCAGTTCCTTTCACCCATCCTCATAAGTCTTTCCGTACATTTAATTAATTTTCAAGTTGTTTCTTAGAGGTTAAAGCTACCCCCAGTTAGGATATTCTTAGCGGGAAGGGAAGACATGGAAGCCTGTGTATGACACACTAGGCAGAGAGAGTCAGGAGATAATAATGATCTCTTGGCAAATCTTTTGTCGAGTATCTGACCTACTTAAGCTCCCAATATTCTCTTCATCCTTCATTATTGGGAAGAGCCCTAGAGACAGAATTATGGAAGCTGGAAGAGAGAAGATGTGAGCTCTCTCGGGTGTGATTTCACCCTAGACATATAGCTTACCTTGTCTTCTGCCTCGGGAAGAAGAGAGAGAGAGAGAGAAGGGGAGAATTCTAGCCTCCAGTCTCCAAAAACAGATATTTATCTGGGGGGAGGGGTGTTAAGGTAAAAATTGAGAGAAAAATTTCTTTGCTGCTTCTGATTTCTCTCTGCTCTTGCCTCCTGCTTCCTACCCCTACCCATGATCCATCTGGAGTTCCTCACCCCGCCTCCACACCCCATGATTCCTGCCCAAGTCTCAGGGCCACCTTTTCTTCATTGTTCCCTTTTCCCCTCAGTGTCTTATTCTCAGGTCCTCACTCAGGACCCCGCTGGTCTATCTGGGGATGGAGGGACCACCCCAGTTTTTCTGTTTGCCTGTGAAGGCAACCTAGAACCTTCTTAAGGTTTAAAGATATCTGTTAACAAATTAAAAATGTGAAAAAATGTGGGGTTCAGAGCTCTATGCCGAGCTTTGAAGCTCTGCATCCAGCTTTGGGTTCCATGGTCAGGGTTTTCTCTTCTTGAATCTGCTCTAGGAGTAGAGCCATTTTTCTATCTTGAGAAACAGCTGAAGTGCTTTGAGTCATTCATTCACACAACAGGAGCCAAATTTCTACCACCTCACAAAATCCCCGAATAAGGCACTCTGATTTCAGAGGCTGGAAGTTATTCCTAACCCTCTTTCAGCTTTGGAGGATTAGCCCTTTTTGTTTTAAGACTAAATATCCAAATAGAGTCTCTGTCACTCAGTGGGATGGATCCTGGCAGCTGCCATTGGCCTCTTTGCAGGTACTGAAAGCTGGTTTCACCTCAGAGATGTGGGAGGGGCATATGTTTCAGGAAGCAGGAAACTTGTCTAAGAGTCAGTTCTTGGGCTTTGTCTTTAACATAGAGAAACAGTTCCCTGCTCCTTTCTATTTTCTGCTAAAAAAATGTCCAAGAGCTCATTTCCACCGAGTTACTTACTGTTCATTATTTTAATGTTAATCTCACATTGGTTTCTCAGTCACAGCCTGACTAACAGCATACTTCAACTCTCTCTCCAGGGCACCAAACACTCAAATTTAGGGAAGGGCCAATAGTTCAAAACATTCTCCAGATTTTAGATACTGTGTGGCACACACAGGGCCACAAATAGACAAGATTCAGATTCGGTTTTTACCAGTCCTGTAACACATTTGCTTCTTCCAGCTGCTCTGCCTGCCTTTCTGGAGCGGTGTCCCCACACTGCAGAGCCTCTGCCCAGTCTCACAGGTTGTCAATGCCTGGAAGTCTCTGATTAAGTTCAGCCATAGGCAATAACTGACAGGTGTAGGGTATGAACTGCCAGCTCCTCTGTCTGGGATTAGGACAAATACAGTCATCACTTAGACGCAGGGATTCTCTCTGGGATTCGGAAGAAATGACTTCAGGTTTTGTCTAAAATGACATCTTCACTCTGGTTCTCTTGCCTTCTCCAGTTCCATATCTATTTCTCTTCAAAACATTTCTTGAATCAACTCAGGGCTTTGTGTGTGTTCAACCTGGGAGCATCTCTTAGTAAATTACTTGTCCACGAATCCTTATCTCAGGCTCCAATTCTAGGAAACCTCATGAAAATTAAATTAAGAGACACTGATTTTATTCTTCTCATTTTTAGATGAAGGAAGTTAGAAGCTTTGGACAATTATTACTTAGGAAGAAAGGTGCAGGGTTGGGATTTGTAGTTTTTGAGGCAGGGCCTTACTGTGTAGCCCAGGCTGCCCTCCAGATTATGGCATGCCCAGCCTTAGTTGGGATTTAGATCAAGAATTTCACATTCTAAATCATGACTGGTTAATTTATCATTCTCGTGGAATCGTCCATCTCTATAAAGGATGCTTGTTTTAGCCAATGAATAGTTAGAGAATATCTACTTCGTATCATGTAGTGTAGGTCAGATGTTATATAAAACTAATTCATCTAGTTTTTAATCACACAATGAGGACAAAAAGTAAGTAAAATACTCTTGAATGAATCAATTTATAAGCATGTAGTTATAGTCTCTCCTTTGGGGAGAAGGCCATCAGTAGGTTGCTCACTCCCCTGTTGATGTTCACGCACTAATGTGCTTATAGACCATACCAGTTGGACACAGTGTTATTAATAACAAGACAGAAACCAAAGGGCAATGTGAAATTGGGAGATATGGTAGAGACACAAGGGGGCGCTAAAGGGTAGTAGTCATAGATCAATACACCATGCATAAATGTCTGAGGTTTTTAAAACATACAAATATTATTACAATGTATACTTATGAACCATATTAAAAGTTATAAAGTACTGCTATACCAACAGTATACTGGGTAGTGTGAGGTATTAAGGAAAAAATTGGTTTGAGAGATGACAGGTTTGCATCAAAAACAAAGCAAAAACACTCCTGCGTCTCTGAAGCGCAACGGAATGCAGTTGAATGAAATTAAGTTTAATTTCACATTTTCTATTGAGATAAGTTTAATTTTGTGAGCTTCGTGTGGCTTAGAGCTGTATTTGTATTGCTTACTCTTGCTGGGTGTCAACAAAATGTGAGAACTCTATCCACACACAGTTCACTGCTCCCTTGCACACACCCCAAGACCTTGGCAAGCCTCCTTGGTGCCAATCAGCAGCCTGTAGTAGTGTGAAAACTGGTGGCCTCTGTGGCTTTCTGTCACAGAGTCCCTCATTAAAATCCTTGCTTGGCAGAGCAGCTGGTCCAAGATCACAGATTCTGGCTTGCAATGGGGCACTGTGAAGATGGAGAAAATGAATGTATAAGGCTTGTTAATGACATTCTCAGAAGGTGAGATTCCCATCTAGATATTTCTAGAGAAATTTGGACCGTTTATCACACACAGAGACATCTATTCACATATATATAGGCTCCCACTTTCTCTATAGGAATGTTGCTAATTAGTAAAAAATTGAAAGTCTTTTTTTCAAAGTATTTTTTTTCCTAGTCATTAACTGTGTTACGTGGAGTTTTTATTCCTGTGACCAAACATCTGGGAGAAATATTTTTTAAAAGGGAGGATTTCTTTGGGCTTGTAGTCTCAAAGATTCTAACCATAGTCAGCTAGTTCTGTTGTTATGAGGCAGAATACTGCAGCGGTAGGAGCCTGAGAGAACAAAGTTGCCCATCTCATGGCAGCCAAGAAGAAGAAAGACTTAAGAGAGTCTGGGGCCAAGATGTAAAACCATGCTTTGGGTGACTCACTTCTTCCCACAGGGCCCCACCTTCTACAGTTACACCATCTCCGACAGTCTGTCGGATGAATCAAACCTGTAGGTAAGTGAGAGCCCCCATGGTGTCCTTCTTTGGACACACTCTCATACCCTCTCTTTGGCCATCAGTATTAACCATCACAGTAACAAAGGAAGAGGCACTTGAATCTCCAATGATGTCATTGGATAAGCCCAGTTTGCACAACAGAAGAAAGCTCAGAATCATTGTTTCCTGCTTGTGAACAGGAATCCTGGAATTTAAGGATTATCAGAAATAACAACACAGTGATGACAGCTGTGACCCTAGGCCCAGATCTGGTAGCTCACCACTGCCATATTGTTTCACTTTGATTTACTCGTTCTCCCCATGATTCTTTCCCTGGGGAGGAAACTTGCCAATTTTATTCCGTATTGATTGGCCGATCATTAAGAGACGAGCTGGTATTGCAACTGTAGAACCAGTCAGAGGTTCCAGGCTGTCGACCATCAACAGCCTACATCCTCAAATGCACTCAAACACCAGTCAATCTGTCTGTTTCCAGGGACATGAGGCTGGAATCCGGAGCCCCCAAAGCACCATTTGTGGATCCCGGATCTCCAAGTGTGAACTTTAATGAACTTCTGGCAGAATTGTCTTTTTTGGCATCAGAAATGTCCACCCATGCTCAGAAAGAACCTCTAAAACTGGGGCTGAAGCATTTTACTTAGTAGATGCCAATATATGCACATTTGAAAAAAAATGTGTCCTAACCAAATCATCAGAATCCTAATGATACTGGCAGAGAGTGTTTGAATTCCTTCTATGTCCTGGGGTAGTTGCTATGCAGGTGTAAGTCAAAGTCTATGTCTTAAGCAATTTATACTAAAGCTATGAAGACCTACCTCAGCTAACTAGTTGATGTTTGCTTTGGAGAAAAAGGTTTGTACATGGAAACAGTTTTGTAGGCTGGTGGAGTTAGAGATATCTTAAGGAGGAAATGAAATGACTTAGAGACCTTAGATGAGTGATCATAACAAATATACATCTGAAGAAATAGTTACCTTGGAGACGGGGTTCCTGCCCTGACAGTGCTGCTGTTGTTGAAAAACTTTGGGGCCTCACCCCTCTAATGTTTATCCTCACTTTCTCTCTGGTCCAGGACAGTCTCTCACTGTTGGTCCACAGGACTGTGCACAATCTGAGATAGTAGTCCTCTATTCATCCAGTCTGTAAAAAACAGCTATCGTTTTTAAATAGAGGTGAAATTAAAGCATATGACCAGAGTGCTATATTGTACATTTAATAAAAATAGTCTGGAATATCAGGGCACAGAGCCACCCACAGAGCCAAGTCTTGAAGGTCTGGGAGTGGTGACTCACTCCTTTAATATTATCACTCTGGAGGCAGAGATCCATCTGAATCCCTGTGAGTTCAAGGCCTAACAGAGCAGGTGTCAGTGGTACCCACCTTTAATGCTAACACTGGGAAAGTTGATCCAGGAATTGAAATAGCTGGACAGGGAAAAGAAAGATAAAACAGGAGAAAGCAAAAGCCTTCCCTTTTTGCCTGCTTGCCCAGTCAGTCTGAGGACCAAGCTGGTTCAGCCTGAGGAGTTGGCTAGGTGAGAACTGGCTGTGGTTTGTTCCCTGTCTCTCTGATCTTTCAACTTGTTCCCATTGTCTGGCTCCAGGTTTGTATTGTATACTAAATAGAACTCTTGGGTGTGTGTGATAGAGTAGGGGCTGGGAGAGAGGACCAGGGGCTGGGGAGGGGCTTTGGCTCTTCCTGTTAGCTTTGCCACTGGTGTGACCACTGTCTTCATGCCAGACTAATTGAGGCAGGGTGCCGGAGCAGGGTGCTGGAGCAGGGCTCTGGAGTGGAGGGGACAGCTCTCACCTGAAGTTAGTCTTAGAATAGCTTTCCAGGCAAACTTAGGGCCCCATTGCATCTTGATGTGCTTGGCAACTATCTGAAAGGACCAGAACTGAAGCTTGTACACCTATTTAGCACCTGGTTAAGCATCACTTGGCACCTGCCAAATGGGTCTCTACCATTGAGGGGGAATTTGCACTGATTACTGTACTAATTAAGCAGAAGTCATCGCTACTCACAATCATTAGGCTAAATCGGTTTCTGGGGAAAAGTGTTGATAAGCAGCTGCCCAATTGAAGTGGATTTGAAGGCACCCCACGCACACTGCTCACGAACTGTACCAGCAGTTCCTTTCATGCTGACAGCCAGCACAACCTGCATTCTTAGGACCAGCGATAACAGACAGTCTCAAATCTAGGTGGCATGGCTTAGGGAGTCTTAAAAGGTGACGTATTGGAAGCTTACTTGAGGTAAGTGACACTAAGTACCAAGCATGAGAAGCACATCCTGCAGTTAGTAAATATTTCACAATGCTTTGACCTATAATTTCTTTCCTTTTATTTCATTTGCCTGCTCTGGTTCTCTTCCCCACCATGTGGCCTTCAGCATTTCCTGCTAGGTGCTTGAGAACAATCCATAAATTCAGTATCTGAACCTGGTGAGCTAGACTGAACCTTGATACTAAGGGCTTATATGAACGTGACATTTGATAGAGGTGGGGTGTCTGTGCATTTGATAGAGGGGGTGTTAACCTGTATGTTCATAAAGCTGGGAACTCTTGTCAGCATCTACTTTCCCATGGGCCATAGATTTTCTTAAGAGACCAAGGGTGCCTCAGATAATGTCAGAAGTTCTGCTTGAAGCAATAATTGGGCATAATCATCCTCTGAAGATTTATTTCCTATCTTTTTTTTTTTTTTTTTTGTAGCTTGGGTACCAGCTTTTATAGAATATTGTGCTGGAGGTTAGAAAAATGTTTATCTTGGGGAGTATTGTGGAAACAGAGAACGTAGACCTGGCCTATATCTATTTGGGGGAGATATTTACTAGTTTGAGATACCCCTCAGATATTGTGTTGGCCACTTCTGAGATGCTCATGTGCACCCCAAGGTGAGTAAATTTTTTTGGTGTGGATACCAGGTACATTTTTGTCTACTAAATTTCCCTGGAACCCTGAGGGAGATGTTTTCTCTTAGGGGAGGAGGTAGAGTCGTTCCATATTATTAAAAACTGCGATGATGTTTTGGGGCAATTGTATCTTACTTTCTGGAAGGTTGGAGACAAAGAATTCAATTTGAAGCCAATAGAAAATTTCAAACTTGGGTGCAATCTCATATAGCAAATGCCACTATAATGAAAATCTCTACATCCCAGTGATTCCCAGTGGCCCATTTGTATCAGGCAGTATTCAATGAGGGAACACTTTGCCCTAAATAAAAATTTGAATAATTCCCTGAAGTATTCTAATGGGAAACTGTTGGCCAAACTCTCGAGGGGACAGAACTGGGTGAGATAAAGAGACACTTCCTTTCAGAGAGAGTCTAAAAGAGGGCTATCGTTATTTGAGAGTTTGGCAGGGGAGAGAACCCCAGATAGGGAGGTGACCACAGGACACAAAGAATTACAGAAATGTCTGTAAACCTGGTACTTTGGGAATGGGGAGGAGCCATTCATTTTCAAACTCAAGGGAAGGGTAATTTGGAAAAGCTTAAGAATCTGGGACACTCAGATAGGAGGCATCTGAGTGCCATTTATATACTATTATGCTGTGGACTTCCATCCACTAAGCTTGGTGTGTGTGCTGGGATTGTATTAATAACTATTGTGTGTGCAGCATAGGTGTGGACACATAGGTGCCCTCAAATAGTAAATGCTATACCAGAGTTGGATGCTGTGCTAATATGTCAATAGCTTTAACTGATCCACCTCCTGGAAGGTGATGGGCTAGGAAGCAGATGGGTGAGGAGCTGAGGGAAACATGTTTGCAGACTCTGCTACTGCCTGATTTGAAAAGTCTTTCAATGTTTTGAGGAATCTTTTATTTGGAATCTAGTGTTGCTAGAACCCCTGTGTCTGATCCGAGGAGCAAGTATCCCATCTCTGAAGGCTTTTCGTTTCTTCTGATATAAATCCCATTTTCTACCTTTACTTTATGGTCCCTTATATGTAGTGAATTTATGTTGTTTCATTGTAAATAATTGTCCCGCCTACTGGTTTAATAAAAACACTGATTGGCAAAAGGTAGACAGGAAGTGTGGGCGGGGCTACCAGACTAAGAAAACTCTGGGAACAGGAAGAACAGAGCAGAAATGCCACAGAGTTGCCAGACAAGCCAGAAGATGCAGAGGACAACTATACTGCTCTGAGAAAAGGTACTGAGCCACATGTCCGAACAAGGTAAGAATCATAGGTTAGTTTAAGATCAAGAGCTAGCAAGTTTTATGCTGGGGCCCCAGGCCAATCAACGTACAATTAATACAAGCATCTGTGTGTTTCTGTGGGACTGTGGGTCTGAAAGTCCAGGCCACCAGGATAGGCTGGAAAGTCCAGGCTAGGGGACTAACCAGAAAGTCTGGGCCAGAAACATAATACAGCACTTATATCCTTGGAGCTGGGATTCTTTTTGAAGTGAGGTTGATGTTTTCCAGACACACGAATCAGCTGAGAGAGACAATGCCATGGGGGACCAATACTCAGGGGTGGCCTATACCAGAAGAGATGAGAAGAAGGGGGGGGGGGGAGTTGACTTTCTTTATGTTAACTAAACGCCTCTTTCCTGCCTGACTCTTGACAGAGATTCAGGGACACAGGACTGGATCTGATGCTTTCCCTCCACACATTTGGTGGTTTTCTAGAGCTGCTGGTCTGTCTGGGTCTTCTGCTTGTTGTTGGGGAAAATAGAGATAGGCTTGCAGAAGGGTGGAAGGTTCTCTTGTGCTCCTGGATGAAGCTGCAGTGAGAGGTGTTCCTGGCGGGGACAACCAGACCAGTAGAGTGGTTTGTTGACAAACACAGGAAATCACACAGCATAGCTGTGGGCACAGGGGCTGGAGCACCTGCGGTCCAGTTCAATCATCTACTTCTTTTAGAAAAGTGACTCAGAGAGCCCACCTGGGGCCCTTGGTGAATGGCACCTCTGAGACCTGCTGGGCAATTTCTTCACAGAGCAGGTGGTGCTGCCTTGTTACCCCAGGAGGACAATGTAAAGTAACTACAGCAGAAATTAGATTATTTGCTGAAATGCAGCCTTCCTGCAGATGGAAGCTGGCAGCTCTTGATCCAATACAATTGATTGCCTGCAGCCAGTCTCTCAAGTTGTAGAAAAGCTTTATAACCACTGGCTAAAGAAGCAGAGAGGTGGCTCAGTCAGGCGAACTCTAGATGGGACTGAGCCAGGTCTGGGCTGAACTATTAGATCTATTCTCCAGTGGCTCAAACGAGGAGATCCTTCTTGCTGAAGTTGGCCCCTGTCTGTGCTATACTGTGACTCAGATCTTAGCCTAGAAACAACTCTGATTTCAAATTTCCCTTCCGCTTGCACTTGATTGAGTACTTAACCTCTTCTCATTCATATATATATATTTTTATAGAGTAGCTGAAAATTACGGCTTCATTACAATACATGAGAGATAGGTCTGGCTCCATTTAAATCTTGGTTATTCAAAAAGAGCCAGATACAGATGGGACAGAGATGCTGATTTTCTTGTCCATCCATCTAACTGGGAGAGAAACTTGAACTCAGGGTGGCTCCTGGAGCTTCATGCAAAATGCTGTTTTGTTTTCCATCAAAGAGAGTCTGCAAGCAGGCAGACACATTGCCAGGTAGAACAGTGTAGCAGCTGTCACCTAACGGGGGTGGGGGGTGAGAAGTAGGGAGTGGGGGAGCTGGGGGTGGAGATCAGGCCCAGCCAGATCATGAGGGTACCCTCAGCACCCTCACCCTCATTTCAAGTGACCTGCTGTGGAGCAGGGGTGGGCTTCCTCTGTGTCTGCCTCAGCATTAGCTTCCTCTCAGCCTTCAGCAATAAAGGACAGCTCTGGCCATTTTAAAGGTGGTTCTTTAAACCTCTCTTTATCCATGCCTGTCTTTGTAGGGCAGCTGTCTGCTGAGGCATTTGCTTGTTGGCACTGGTTGCTGTATACTTTCCTGTGCACACTGGTTCTGAGGCTCCTGGTGCACCAGAAGTATAGTTGTTGTGTCTTATGTTTTGGTTGATTACGAATTATTATATGATGGTGTCTCATTGATGCTACTGCCTGTTGACCTTGTTAGTCTGTGTAAGAATCCTCTATGATGCTGACACAATAGTGAGATCAACTAAGGATGGACTTTCTCCTCCCTCTTCTGAAACCCCATGAGAATGCTAAGAGATAAAATGCCATGAAGTCCTGGGAAGAAGGAAACATTCTAAGCTATGAAGAAGGTCAATGTGTTTTTGAGGATGGAAAGCAGACAAGACTGTACTGACTCAAGGAGCAAAGTTATAATTTCTCTGCCCACAAAGAACAGTAATAACAATCAAATTGATTGCCCTGTAGCTCAGGAGATGAGATGGACATGTCCACGTGGGCCAGGGCTTGGTTGGCCCTTCCTTCCCCTCTGTAGAAGTCACAACTGCCCTACTGCATCTATTAGAAATTGACTCTGGAGATGTTTCTCAGTTTTGTTTCTGTTGCTATGAGAACACATCCCAACAAAAAGCCACTTCAGGAAGAACATGTTTATTTTAACTTACAATTCTGGGTAACAGCTAACTGTAGCAGGGATGCCAAGGTGACAGAACTCTATATGACCAGTCACATCATATCCAAAGTTAAGAGCAGAATGTTGCCACCCACAGTGAGCTGGGTCTCTCCACATCAGCTAACAGAATAAAAATAATCCTGTACAGACATGCATACAGGCTAACCTGATCTAGATAGACCTTTATGAAGCATCTCTTCCATAATGGTTCTAGATTATGAAAGTTGACAATGGAAATTAAACATTACAAGAGCCTGAGCTCAAAGCATGATGGGGGACATAATATGCCAGATGCTACCAGTAACACATAAACTGAATATGGGGTTGGCACTGCAATGTTAAGAACCAGGGTCAGCCAGGGGGCTGCCTCCCCAGGAAGGCTCAATAACACCCCCACATACACACACCCACAAACACACTAATGTAGTAATAAGTTTCAGGCCTGGACTTTCCAGACTAGCTCTGAAGTTTAGACCTCTCACAGCCCCTCTGCTGCTTATCTCCAAAGAAACACACAGGATCTTATATCCATTTTATGTTGATCAGCCTATGGCTCAGACATGTTGCTAGCTAGTGCTTTCATCTTATCTCAATCTACTTCCATTAATCTGTTTAGTCATGTGGCTTGGTACGTTTTCTCCGAGCACTATAGTTATCCACTGTATCTGCTGGCTTCTCCACTAATATCTCTCTGTTTCCAGAGTTTTCTTAGTCTAGTAGCCCTGCTGACACTTCCTGTCTGCCTTTGGCCAATCAGTGTTTTTATTAAACCAGTAGGCGGGACAATTATTTACAATGGAACAGAACACAATCCCGCTACATTTCCCCCTTTTTTCTTTATAGGGAACAGGAAAAGCAGAGCAGAGATGCCAGAGAGAAGCCAGAGAGATGCCAGATGAGACTCCAGCAGATGCCGAGGAAAGACAGCCATGATGCTCTGAGAAAAGGTACCAAGCCACATGGCTAAACAAGGTAAGAATCATGGGCTGGTTTAAGAATTAAGAGTTAGCAAGTTATATGACTGGTCCATAGGCCAATCAGCATAAAATTAATGTAAGCTTCTTTGTTTTTCTTTGGGGCTTTGGGACTAATGGTCCAGATCTTGGGGCTAGTCTGGGCCAGAAACTTATTATTACATCCTAATGTATGAACTTTAGACTAATAGGCCTTATTCCAGGCATTCAGAACTTCTCATATTTAAAAATTACCTGGATGTTAACTTGTCTGAATTTAACTGAAAACTATCTTTCTTTGTGGTGGTCAATAACCAGTCTCAGTCTCTCTCTCTCTCTCTCTCTCTCTCTCTCTCTCTCTCTCTCTCTCTCTCTCTCTCTCTCTCTCTCCCCACCCTAGTCAAGCTTCTGAGAGTTGGCCCTGTTCATATTTAGTTCTAGATGACAGCCAGAGATAAGAGGAAATTTATTTACAGAATACAGAGACCTACTTTTCTGGTCCACTCCTTTGAGGGAAAAGCACTTGGTCTTCTCATTTTTGCCAAGTACTCTGACAATCTGAGCCTCAAAGTCTGGAGTGTGTATTAGAACTTTGACCCCCTGCCTGGTGCAGAATAGGACCTGTTTTTAAGCTAGAAGTTGAGGGAAAGGGAAACGAGACAGCAGTTTCAAATGCCAACTATTGCCTGGTCTCCATAAGGCAATTGGTAGTGTCTTCAGAGGCTGTTCATTTATTGGTTAGCCATTTATTTATTCTATTTTTTTTAAATTCGGGATTATATCGGGGAGAGGCTGGTCTGACAGGCACTGGTCAGACTGTTTTTTACTTGGGGAGGGGAGTCATTACATTGTGGTAGCTTTGACTCTCCCACTACTTTTCTCCATCTTCTAAATGTAAACAAACAGCTGGGGTTTAACAGAGAAATAACACAGAACTTAAGAATGGGAAAGGTTAGGGCCGTGCATGCTCAGGTGAAGCAGAAGCCCTGCAAGGTGGGGCATCCTGCAAAATGACAACACGGATGTCAGTTCCAAGATAAATGCAAATCACTTTTAAAAAGAGAGAGAGAGATGGGGAGATGGAGAGAGAGAAAGAGGCAGAGGGAGAGAGAGAGAGAGAGAGAAGGAGAGGGAGGGAGCGGGAGAGACTTGGAGGACAGAGGACATCTGAGAAATTTTAAAACATGTTTAGCAAATTCAATTTTCAACTCCATTTTTTTCTTCTATTATTCAGTAATGAAAGAAATCCACCTTAAGTAAAACAAAAATGAAGAAAGGAAAGACAATGAAAGAGAGCCAACGTTTGATTAAAAAAAAAAAAGTTAGGAAGAGAAAATAGAGAAGCAGGAAAGAATATTGCAAAGAAATAACCCAAGGCAGGATCCCGGAACTGAACACCATGGATGTTTAGACCCAAGCAACCCCAAAAATCAGAAACTCAGATCTCACAAGGCCCCTCAAAAGACATTGCAAATTCCAAGTTCATAGGGAGTTATAAAAAAGAAACTGCTTGAAGGAACATTTCATTTCTCTGTAGCTTTTTATTAGCTTGGGGAGAAAATCATGCATATGAATGGATACTGAACTTTATCATTGATTAGTCTGGGATTTGGAGCTAGAGTTCCTGAAACACAAGAATGCAGTGTAAGTTGCTTATTTTCTGATAATGTAAAACCCAACTCTTACTATACTCTGGGTAGATAAAAACATACCCAGCATGATGGTAATATAGAAATAAGTCTGTTAGAATTCACAAAAAGTACAGTTCTTTGTGGCTGCTTCCCTTTAATAGGACATAATGAAAAACCAAAGGTGAAGAATAAACAAACAGTCCTTATCCCAAAGGCGACAATTCCTCAGATACAAAAGTCAACAAATTAGAAATTTACTTAAAACATTTTGTGTTTCATTGTGCGTGATTTTCTTAAGTGTGACTTTTTATATGACAATGTTGTTCTGCAATGACAAAATACTGGACAAGCCTGATGTAAAATCTAGATTAGAGGTTGGCAAACTACCCTTGGACATTTTTGGAAATAAAGTTTTATTGGAATACAATCATGCTCATTTGTTTCAATGTTTTCCATGGCTACTTTGTTATAACTTTACAACTGAAGGGTCCAGACAGCTATTACAGGTTCCATAATCTAAAACATTGATTATCTGACCCATTATAGAAAATGTTGACACATAAATGACAAGACCCCTCCACTGACCAACACCATGAATAAAGAAAGTTCCTGACAAATAACATTACTGTGACTTTTCTGAACACTTGGAATAAAGAGAAAATTATGAGATTCCAGAAAGAAAAAAAGGTCGTACAAAAAATGATCAGAAGTCAGAACGAGTTTGCATTCTCAAAAGCAATGGTGCAGACTAGATCAAAGTAGAGCAAAGCCTTCAAGATTCTGTACAGAATTTAAATTTCTGTCTGGAATTTAAATACAGCATGAGAGTAGACTAAAGGTATTCTCAGAAGCCATGTCTAAAAGTTTGTAGTTAGTCTTCTGCAGAGGTTATGCGTGTCAGTATAAACCAAAGAAGAGATATAGGAGAGTGAGGGGAGAGCTTGAGTGCATCCTGGCTGCAGGCCCAGAGAGCAGAGGGTCTAGGCTGGATCCGGGCCAGAGATCAGGTGTGAGAGTTAGTAGGGAAGTAGTACACCACAGATGCTTGTCTATGCTGGATAGAGATTTGGAAGACTTGACACAGGACATACAGTAAACCAAGCAAATCACAAAAATTGCCATTAGTTTTGGAAAAAAATATTATAAGAAGGAAAGATAGTTAAAATGCTCTCTTAACGTTGAGCCATGTTTTCATTTTCCTCTAGGTAGCTCCAGTGCCCCCACCCCATGCTAGGCCATTTAGAAAGTACCTCTTCCCCAATTTGTTCTGGTCCCTGGGGAGGCAGGAACTTGAGTCACCAGAATTGCCATTCTACAATTCTAATATCTTCTGATCCTTTATGTAAAATATCCTTTTATGGAATCATTTGTCGTGGGTTTATGGACTCTGATAAAGAAGTCAATTAATACTGCTTTTGAAATTGATGATTTGAGAAATGGCAGTATAAGCATTATGCAGAAATGTTAAAGTACAGGCTGGGTCGGGGTTGTGGTGGACATAGGTTCATCAAAAATATAAATTTAAAGTGTGCCTCTGGGGAGAGGAGGTGATGGGGTAGGGTGGGAGGTCAAAGGGATGTATTTGGAAATACTGTTTAAGTCTTTCACAATATTATTTGACTTTAAGTGCATATATTACTCTGGAAGAAAATCTGACGTTCTCATCAGCTTTCAGTCTGGTTTCTGGTTGTCTATTCCCACAGAGTAAGACTAAAAACAGGGTCGAGTCTCAGATTGAGTGTGGACTCTTCCTTTACTTACAGGAAGAAGGAAACAGGACTGTTCACTTATGGGCCGAGAGTGAAGGCCTCTGAAGAGTCTGAGCCCTCAGTAGAGGATGGAGTAGGCTGAGTGTGTGTGTGTGTGTGTGGGGGGAACGACACAGGTTTTGTGTCATATGCCTTTATCTTAAAGGGAAAGCTTTCTGTGTTGACTCCTGGCTGCTCATCTGGTTACAAGTACAGTAGACATTCCCACAAACATACCCTAGACTGAGAAGGGCAGAAATGGCTGCTTCCTTCTCATGTCCATCCTCAGATTAGGCTGTGGCAGGGCTATATCTTGGACCATCCTGGTTTCAGCTATTGAGGAGGACACTGAACAGAATCAAAGCTTCATTTGAACTCCAGAGACATCCCTCGGAGGTTGGCATTCTCTCAGCTTCTCTCCTGCTGATTAGAACTTGTTTTATCTTTCAAAAAACCCACCTCTCCCAATGTAGACGACATTGATCTACAGTCTTTTAAAGAATACCTCTGATTTCTCTTTCCATTTAATTAATTTATTTATTTATTTATTTATTTACTTACTCACTCACTCACTCATTTTATTTATTTATTTATTTATTTATTTATTTATTTATTTATTTATTTATTTATTTATTTATTTATTTATTTATTTATTTATTTATTTATTTATTTATTTATTTATTTATTGCTTCAGACCCTTGGTGTTTTCCTACTATCTAATGTTAAAACAGATTCTAGGCAATTCCAAATTAAGGCTACTGTGATGGGTCTATTTGTAGACAGCCATTAATAAAACTCCATGTCAATAGAATGAACTTCACATCTTTGTTTTAATAGGGTGCAGCATGTGCAGGGAACCAGAGATGAAAAGACAGCTGAGAACATAATGCTGTTCTACAGTCGTCTCGTTCAACACCTTCCCTACATCACTTTCCAAACTCTTCTTTGGCAACAGTGAAGAACTCTGTTAGCACAGTGAACAAAGTTTGTGTTGTAATAGTCAGTGTGTAGAAGTGTGGCATGCCCTCTGTATACTGAGAAGTGGCAGACAAGACAGTGTTCTGGCCAGTGGAGGACACTGACGTATTCTGCTCATGGACATAGTTGAGGTAGAGTAAAACAAAGGCTCCCAGGTTTGGGGTTTTGCCTGAGATCTGTTAAGGGACCCTCTGAAGCTCTCTGAAAGGAATTTTGTACTTTGAAGGCTTCCATCCACTCTTGGTGTAACCAAAGTCAGGCAAATGAGAAGAGGTCATCAGTTGTTTTGGATAAGAGATAAGCTAATGGCATTTTTGGTTTAGGGATAATTCGACAGAGAAAGATGACAGACTGTCCTGCCTCTGTAACCCTCGCTCTGATAGCATTAGAACGAAGACCAGAAATGCTTAGAATGCCAGGAAGACAGGAGAGCAGAGAAGCAGCCCCAAGTACCCAATGGGACACCAGAGCCTGGAACAGAGTAGTTGGGGGAAGGCATTTCCAGGACAGGATAATCAGAGGCCCAGTGCTTGAGAAGATTGTACCCTGAACAACGCTGCAGCCCCTTCTGACACTGATGAAGGTCAGATGCTTCACACACTAATCTTGAGTTAGAGGTATTCAAGGGTTAACAGAGAAAGGGGCCAGTGCCTATGCTTGCTAGAGACTGGAGAGTGAAGAGAAGAAATGTGGCCTGATGGTGACCAGTCACTGGAGCTCAAAGTGAGCCAGGGGCTGTTACTGAGTGTGGAAGCAGCCTTCTCTCAGTGCTCAGAAACATTGGGACCTCCTGCTGTTCTTTTATTGATTTAACAAATATTTGTGGGGGTGACTTCTAAGTGCCAACAGTATCTGGGCCCCAGAGACACTGCAGGAAGACAAAATGGCCACTCCCAAATGCGAAGGATTGCGAGGGTAGAGACTGTAAAATGCAAGGCAGATCTCTGCCTCCTGTCTATTTTCGTCTAACAGAACAGAGCCTTTTCACAGATGAAAGTTCTTCTATTCTCTCTCTTCCTCTCAAAGTGGTAAATCTCTCTTGTAACCCTTACCAGCTCAGAGACGGCACCGGAGGAATCCTTCCCGTGTGCCTGCCTTTGGTCTGAGACTACTTCTATTTTTATTGCTTCTCTAAAACCTGTTGTTATGCTTTATAAGCCAGTTTTTTTCTTTTAAATTAAGTTTATTTATTATCGGTGTGTGGATGGGCCGCATTATACATGTGGTCAGAGAAGAATTGGAATATTGAACTAAGGTCCCAGATTCCTGTAGGAAAACTTCACCCCGGAAACTATTGTTAAATTACAACCTTGAGTTTGCACAGGGTGGGCTCATAAACTTGCTTGCTTCTCTTTCGAATCTCCTCTGTTGCAGAAATCTGCTCTAAGTAAAATCTTGGGAGGTTTCAAAAAGAAAACGAGAGTAACAACAAAATATTCTTGTTTTCTCCTCTTCACAGAAGACTGAATCAAGGTCATTCTTCACCAGCATAACTTACTAACTGGTCTTCCTTTTCTCCCATTGATGGGTCTGTCACTGCTGTATCTGAGATCCCCATTGAGGCTGGAGAGGTGGTGCAGCAGTAAGAGCATGTACTGCTTTTCCAGAGGACCCGGGTTGGCTGGTCCTCAACACTCACAGCAGGTGGCTCAAAACTGCTTCTAACTCCGGCTCCAGAGGATTCCACTTCTTCTGACTTTGACGGGCACTGCGTACACAGGCGCAAAGCCCCACACATGTCACATAATCAAATAACTAAAAATAAAAAAAAAAAAGGGTTCCCTTTCTTCTCATCGATTCCTTGGTCTTCCAGTCACCAGCCCTCAAAGGTGAGGGCATGTAAGGCTGATAAACCCTTTGATGACTCCATCAATGATGTTCATTTATTGGCACAAGTTCCTTATGTATCTAATTTAACATTGGAAGGTAGCAGAAGAAAAATATTTCTCATTTAACCTTGGAAAGTTCTTAGTTGGAATAGATCCCATGACAAAAGATGGATTAACAAGAGAAAGAAAAACAAAAGGCTTTGCTACGTACCTTTTTTATTAATGTATATGTGGGAAGCACCCAGTAAATGAGCAGTCCCTGGGACAGTGGCTTTCAGTTCCTGATAGCGCACTGTCTTCAATAAGAACAGTAATTTTGAGAGAAATGCTAAGACAAAATGACTGTGACAGCATTGTGGGAAGCAAATAGATGTCAGATGAAGACCAGATAGTAAATTATATTGGTGTAGCTTCCCCCGGTGCCAACTCTGGGCCCGTGAGAGTCTAACATTGCTTTTGTCCTCCTGGGTAGAAAAGGGTCAAGATAACTCCCGTCTCTGTAAATCTGCATCTGCTTCCAGGAGAAGAGAGAGCAGGGAGCATCTGTTTGCTTTCTTGCCTTCAGCTCTTCTGTTCCGTCGCTGCAGTATCCCTGTTAAACTTTACAGTCCTGTCTTGGGCCATTTTGCAACCACATAGTTATAAGAATCTTAAAACCTTGGTCTATCCCTTCACCGCAGTTTTAATATGTTTAACTCAGCTGACAAAGAAATATTTCAGGACCTACTACTTTAGGCTCTGTTAGGGTCCTCAGGGGAACAGAACCCACAGAGTGAATATTTCTAAAGAGAAGATATATTAGATTGACTTCCTGACCACAGGCCGGATAGTCTACAACATCTGTTTCCATACTAGAAAGGCTGAAAACCTCATAAATGCTCAGTCCACGGGACTGGACACTTTAGCCATCCTCACAGGGTGCTGAAGGGCTGGAGGATTCCAGAGAATTGCTAGATTTCAGTCCATATTGAAATACCAAAGAAATTGGGTTCCGATGTCAGCAAAGAATGGCAGTTGCAACAATAGTGGCAGCAACAGAGAAGGTGTCCTCACCAGCAAGGGACCAAGGCAAGCAGGCAAAGAGTGAGTTTTGCTACAGACTTCTTTCTATCTGAGCTACAGACAGAAGGCAACTTCCATCCTGAGGAGTCTTTTCACCTTGGTCAGCTTTTCCAGGAAACACCTTTCCAGAGCTACCCAGGGGCATACCTTTTACTTGAATCCAAACCCAATAAATCTGACAGCCAAGACAAAGAATCATGATTACAATGTCATTTAAAAAAAAAAAAAAAAAGTCCTTTCTCCCAGGGCAGCTTTCTTTTTTCATTATCTTTTAGTTAAAATAAGTATGTCTAGGTTTAGCTAGCTTCTTGATAAAATATTCTATCTCAAGTGTGACATACCCTTTCAAACTAGACCTCTAGTTTACTTAAGTCTCTAGAAAATCCTTTCTGGGCTGATACTAACCTTTAACATGCCAATAGACAGGAGTGTACATCTTCAAATACTGACAGTGGGATTCGATTTCCCACAGAGCTTCCTGAAGATTAGACAGGGGTGATACGAGATATGACATGCTTTAATAGGCTCGTGAAAAATGTCCCTGTGCTTATTAGGATGTAACTTGGGCCTTCTCCAGGGACAATTACAAAGAAATCCCTAGGAGAAAGAAAAAAATGCTAATTTCTTATTCCAATTACCAGTATGCTCCTTAATTCAAATGAAATGCCCCAGTGTGATGGATACGTTATGAGACTCATCAAAGGACATGCCCCAGCCCTTAAGGGACTTCCATCAAGAAAAAATATGACACATGCTGTGACTATGGAGGGCCAGACAGATAATACAAAGGGAAGGGATACTTGAACTCTTTTTCCTATAGCAGAGACTCAAAAGACTGCACCCTGAGTAACCTTCCTTCTCCCGTATGAGTTACTAGCTGTGAACAGAGAAACAGTATAGATGGAGTAAATGTGTTCCTGTCCTTTTAGGGTTCACAAGCTCACCCAGAAATTAAATCAATTTTTAGTATTTACATAGTAAGTAAAAATCATATAGGGTCAAGATTTTGTTGGAGCCAATTTCCTCTCCCACTCAGGTTATCTCACAAATTTATAAAGAAAGTCAGCCCTTTCTAATAACTGCCCCTACTCACTCTCTTCTGTGGGGGGGGGGGGGAGTGATGAACAGAAGACGTTGATGTGTAGTAAACCTAGGTAGTACCTGTTTAATTGGAGTCTTCTATAATGAGTTCTTTTATCTGATATGATTTTTTTTTTTTTTGGTGGTAGTGACTTCAGCTCTTGCCTAGGTACAAATAATGGGGTGTAAGACAGAGCCTACAACTATGATGCTTTGATATAATACATAACTAAAGTGACAAATTTAAGAAGTAGTGAAGTAGTGGATGTAGAAAGGTTTCCATAAATTCCCTCTGACAGGAACCTGAGGGCTCATGGGAGATGCTCTCTCCATACCAATAGAAAAGAACCCTTATCTCCAAAGACAGACAGATGCCAAGAAGAATCTGGACAGACAGGCCTTTCTATACTTCCTGAAGCAGCTACCCTTTGCTCTAATTCCCTTGTCCAATCTCATTTCTATGATTTCTACCTTCTGTCAAACCAGGATGAATGAGTTCAGGTTTAAATCTGTCTGCATGCATTTCTCTGCTAATCTATCTTGTCTTTCCAACTAACTGTCCAGAAAAGTAGAATAAGAAGAATGTATATTTTTCATTCCCTGTGGTTTCTGGTGACCATGAAGAGACTGTAAAAGTGTCTGGATGCTGTGCTTACTCCAGAAATTGTAGACAAGTCTGAGCAATTGAAACTGAACCCTGACTACGCTACTTTCCCAGATCTCTGTAGTATAAGGGTAAGAGGGACCCATGAAATTCCCCCTTTCTCCCTTTTACAGCTGTGTTATTAGGAAAAAGTTTATTCTTCGTTCTATGCATCATGAATCCTTAAAATCTGGTCTTCGTTGCTCATCAGTTGTTGAAGAAAAAGGTTGTTTGACTCACCCCCATCTCTTGCATCACTTTACTTAAATATAACCACGCGAAGTGTGCGAATCAATTAAGATTATGTATCTTTAATCAGGGTGCAGGTAGAGAAAAGCCCATTCATTAAGAGAAACATTTTTAAAGGGGTGAAATATGACTTTCAAACAAATGTATATTGAGCATGTGCCAAAGATTTTATTTAACTTATTGAAGAGGGAAGCAGTGAGATATTATAATCAATTCAAAGGACAATCCAGAGAGCAGAGACACATGCAGGTAATTAGGAATATGAAAATGAATTTGTTTAGTAGAGCAGAGCTGTAGGGCTCCATCACACCTCTGCCAGACAGAATTCATTTGCATGTTTATGGACAAGAGTGGATTTGCATTACTAATAGTTACTTGTC
Source organism: Phyllotis vaccarum (assembly GCA_033318265.1). Classification (NCBI taxonomy): domain Eukaryota; kingdom Metazoa; phylum Chordata; class Mammalia; order Rodentia; family Cricetidae; genus Phyllotis; species Phyllotis vaccarum. Next base: position 69,724,957 of record JARWLC010000006.1, read on the forward strand.
ATTTACAGAACTGTCAAATAGCTCAACCACACTGACAGGCACAGAAACAGCATAAAGTGAAAGAATATGAAAGAGTATTCTTCACAATATCTAGTTTTCCATGTAAGATAACTAGCCCTTTTAGTTTTGAAAATATTTCACGTAACCTACAGTAATGTAAGACAATTATTTGTTTTTCTCATGTATAGAGAATTCTAGAGATAGGTAAGATAACACTAAAATATATATATAAAAAAAAAACTCTCTACTTATTTGTAGTCTGTCATCTATTTATCTATCTCTCATCTATCTAGTATCTATCTATCTATCTATCTATCTATCTATCTATCTATCTATCTATCTATCTTTCTATCTATCTACCCTCCTAACTTCCTTGTACACAGCTTCTGAATCCCTGTAATTTCCAACAAGTATCTTCTTGTATGTCAACTGATGACTGGAGGCTAGAGCTCCTGGGAAGCTGCAAGATAGGGCTTCTTGGTAAGCGAACCAAATATGGGCTTAGTGAAAAAGAACTTTCCTCAGGCTCTCCCACCCCTGACCTCTGACTTCTGGGGAAAAGAGCTAAAGTGTTACTCGACCAATAATTGTCAATGATTTAATCAATCATGGCTACATAATAAAACTTCCCTACAACTCCCTAAAGACAAGGTTTAGAACAGTGGTCCTCAACCTGTGTGTCATGACCCCTTTTGAGGGGGGTGAATGGCCCTTTCACAGAGCTAAGACCATCACAGATATTTATATTATGATTTATAATGGTAGCAAAATTACAGTTATGAAGCAGCAACAAAAATAATTTTATTGTTATGGGTCATCACAACATGAGGAACCGTATTAAAGGTTGCAGCATTAGGAAGGTTGAGAACCTCTGATTTAGAGAGTGTCCGACCAACAAGTACAAGCAGGGTACTTAAGGGTAGCATACCAGGGAAAGGGTATGGAAGTTCTGCCCCACTTCATGTGTATATCTTACATTGTGTGTTTCTCCATTAAGCTGTTCTTCTGTATCCTTTTTGGTATCTCTGTCATAAACAGGAAGATGTAAGTGGGGGACATTTTATGAGATTGAGTCCTTTATTTGTGGGATCTGATGCTATCCACAAGTAGATAATGTTAAAGTTGAAAGAAATTGTAGTGTTACTCTACCCAGCTCTATCTGCTTACCACTTGAAAGTCAATATCCAAGAGACAAGAATGCGAAGGATGTCAGATTTATTCAGGAGCTGGTACCCTGGAAAGATAGGTGCCAGTTAGAGACCCCAGCTACACTAGGTTTTTATAAGATGGAAAGAGGGATAGGGATAATAGATCATCACACAAGAAGGCTTCCAATAGGGTCCTCCATATCCAGACTGTGTCTTTTCCACTTTGGTCAGAACATTGCCATTGACCTGATCCTCCTGGGACTAACCCATACATTTCTTTAGACAAATTACATTACTTATCTGAAAATTATCTGATTTAAGCATTATCACATATTTTGATAAAATTTGAAGATTACCAGATAGTCTAGGTTCTATAATCCTAAAGGAAATTATTTATATTCATCCACATCCTTATAATTTAGGTACATGTTTTCTTCAGAACATTGGGCAAAGGGATCAGAACTCACTGTAAAGCAAAGTTCACAAAGGAGGGCCAGTGTTTCAGAGGGTGTCTACTGTTGTCCACGGGAAACCTGGTATTAGAAGTGCTGAAACCCATGTAAAAGTAGAAGGAGAAAACTGATTCTAAGAAAGGTAGTACATGCCACCCTCTTCTATAATAGTAAGTTAGAAAGTTTGACATGTTCTTGTGTAGATACACTCTCAGTTATAGCAAATATAATAAGGGTATTTTGGATGGTGGTGGTAACATGTGTGTGTGGGGGGGGCGTGCATATCCTTCCCTTCCCTCAACTACAATAATAGTAAATAAAGGGTTTTTGTTGTTGTTGTTGAAAGGAGCCTTCCCAGGAGTCATGAGTCACGTGCTACTTCTAACCACAAGAGAGTAGGAATGTTGTAAATATTCATCTTCTGTAGCAGCAGAAAGCAAGGTGAAGTGCGGGATATACAGAGTCCAGCCATGTTTTAAGCAGCCCACCTATAGCTACCAGAGTATAGCTTAACCTTTAAGACAGGGGGCCTTAAAAGGAGTTTCTGTTGCAGAATACTTATATACCATGTAAAGGTTTATTGTTGTGATTGGTGTAATAAAAAGTTGAATGGCCAGTAGCGAGGCAGGAAGTATGGGTGGGACTGGCCAGTAGCGAGGCAGGAAGTATGGGAGGGACTTCTGGGTAGAGAAAGGGAAAGGAGGAGGAGTCTAGGTGCACAGGAGACAAAAAGAGGGAAATGGGACCTGCAAAATGGAAGAGGTAGTGCCACACGATAGAAGGTAGATTAATATAAATGTGTTATTAGAACTAGTTGGAAACAAGCGTAAGCTATAGGCTGAGATTTCATAATTAATAAGAAGTCTCTGTGTCATTGTTTGGAGCTGAAGGGGCAGGGAAAGACTTGCTCCAAGTTTTTTGTTTGTTTGTTTGTTTGTTTGTTTGTTTTTTGTAATCTAGAGACTTTTATCACTTGAAAGACACTTAGACTAGGTATATATACATAGCTAATAACATGCATAATGATCACACTACAAAAGCTAAATTTAAAAATAAATTCAGTTGCTACTGGGAGATTAGGAGCTAAAGCTAGGACTCTAAAATTTGCATAGGTAATGCAGAGTTATTTGGAAAGAAAGGTTCAAAACGTTGAGTTGACATGTGGAACAACTCCCTCCCTCCCTTCCTCTCTCCCTCCCTCCCTCCCTCCTTCCCTCCTTTCTTTCTTTGGAACAGAGGAGTGAAGTTTGAATATAAAAATCTGATGGCTAGAAGCATTCGTGAATGTAGTTGGGATTTGACTCCAATGGAATATTTGAAGTCTTTGATCCAGAAGAGTTATTCTCTTGTGTTTTGTTTGTTTGCTTAGATTTTCCTTTCCTTTTGATATGGAAGCATACTCAGACATGTGAACTCTGTTCCTTGGTGGTGCTTAGAAAAGCCTTACTTGCCACCTGGAGTAGCTCCCTCGTCCTTTACATGTGGAAACAGAAGGACTCAGTCTGATTTATACATGCCACTGTAACATTCTGTTTTTACATTTCTGTCCTACAATTTCTCATTTCTGTTCTGTTGGTCAGAGTTCAAGGAATACCTCCCTGAGAACTGTTTTCAGTAAGAAGGGCTTGTCTACTGTCCGGAACAGTGTCTCCAATGACACTTGTAAAATTATTCTGGTAGGGCTTACTGAGTGGATTTATAAGGGCATCTACAAACAGTCCTGCATGCTTCATACCAGTCCATCTGCCCATGCTCAGGGAAGTGCTAAGATGTTTTCAACCATGGGAGGTTAGAAATTGCTGATGCAGTTTTCTCCAATAGGGTTACACTGTGAATATCAACCATTCCAGCGCAGACCTCATGTTCAGGAGTATTTGAAAAACATATAATGGACTCTACAGTTCTTTTGTTTTGTGTGTATGTGTGCAAATGCTTTTATTTGGTTACAGTTAGGTAGTTTAGTTTTTCTTTGGGGGAGTAATTTTACTTCGTTTTCTTGGTTTGTTGTTGCATTGTTGGTTTGGATGTCATCTCATAGGGACTGGCACTATTAGAGGTGTGGCTGGGCTGGAGTAGGTGTGGCCTCATCAGAGGAAGTGTGTCACTGTGGGGGTAGGCTTTAAGGTATCATATATGCTCAAGCCACGACCAGTGACTCAGACCACTTCCTGTTGCCTGCAAGATGCAGAACTCTCAGCTTTTTCTGCAGCACTCTGTCTGCCTGCACGTTGCCACATCCCACCAGGATGATAATGAATTGAACATCTGAACTGTAAACCATCTCCAATTAAATGGTTTTTCTGTTTGTTTGGTTTTTTAAATAAGAGTTGCTGTGGTCATGGTGTCTCTTTATAGCAATAGGAACTCTAACAAGGACAATTGAGTTTTTTTGTTTTTTTAGAAAGCTTAAAGTTGGGTGGTTAAAGGGGGGGGTTATGGAAGGACTTAGGGGAAGGAATGAATATGATCAAAATATATTGGAATTTAAAAATTATTTAAAATAAAAGACAATACTGCTATAAATAATTAATAACAACAATAATGATGAAGTTGCTGGTGTACAAACACAGCTCTTCCCTCAAAAGAGATAAGATAGAGCTTATCCTGAATCCAAACATAAGCTATTGTGGCCAGGGACACAGTTTCAGAGTTCCCCAAATACCGTTTTTGAAGGTGGCAATTGTTTTTGTTTCATTTTAGAATAACAAAACAAAGAAAGTCATAAATTAATGTTCTTTAAAATTATACTAAAGAGGTCTGAGGAGATGGCTCAGTTGGTAAAGTGTTCATATTGTGATGTGAGGACCTGAGCTTGAACTCCAAAACACTTGTTAAAAAAAAAAAAAAACAAAAACAAAAAAAACAAAACTGGGTAGAGCAGTGCACACACACTCCAATCCTAGACTTGGGAAGGAGGTTCCCTAGGACTCACTGAGTTCTAAGCCAGTGAGAGACTCTATCTTAAAAATTAAAAGGTGTTAGAAAAACGAAACCCAAGATTATCTTTTGACCTCTGTATGTACATAAACACATACGGTTGGCTATATACCTGTGCACAAACATGCACACACACATACACACAAGCAAAATAAAATTTAAACTTTTAAAGAAATTATTAAAGTATTTAAACACATATTTAAAATATTTAAACATGATATAATGGGTTGTGGTAAGAAAATTCGTTTCACACTGCTGGTACTATCTAATGACTTTCCTAACTTTGGAGTAGATGGAGCCAGGGATCTATTTATTGAAAAAAATTTTACTTTGATAATCACAAGGATGTGGGTCAAACAAATGGCTATTATGGGGACTAAAGATAGCCCAAGATAATTTGTCTCCCAACTTGTGGCATCTAAGCTCTCCACAATCACAGAAATATTTTTACTGAACCAGTCTGCCTTTTAGAGTATTTAACACAAAGATGGATTTTTAAATGGGAATTTCAGCTCCCAGTGACTATATCCTGGGCAGCATCCTTGTCTGGTGTGACCCATGGTGTTGTTATAGGGAATCAGTTGGACTCAGGAGGACAGCCACTTGACTTCCCAAGTTCTTATGCCTCTTTTTAAATTACATTTTTTTGAGATTATATTTATCCCTTTTCTTTGTCCATTAGATCCTCCCATACACCTTTCCTACTCTCCTTCAAACTCACGGCCTCTTGCTTTCACTAATTGTATTTCATAAATATATGTATTTGTATATACATCTTTTATTGCTAAATATAACTGGTTCAGCCTGTATAATATTACATGTATATTTTAGGGCTGACAATTTTGCCCTGGACAATTTGTGCTTTTCCCTGGGGAGGACCATCTCTTGGTACTCTTTGCTTTCCTCAGCTGCCTGGAGTTTCTTACATAAGGTTAAGACTGTGTGGACTTTTCCCATACAGTTTGGTATGTTCAGCTCACATTTGGACAGTCATGTTGGTGAGACATAATGATGTTACTAGGAGACACAAAACTCTGTGATTCTCTGGCTCTTACAACTTCCTGCTCTCTCTTCTTCAATGTTCCCTGCTCCTTAAGCATGAGAGTGCCATGTGGATGTATCCACTAGTACTAGACCTCACGACTCTGCATGGTACTTGATTGCAGTTTTCTATAGTGGTCTCCATCTGTTGCAAAGAGAACTTTCCTTGATGGGGGGTGAAAACAATTCTTACTAGTGGGTATAAGGACAAATGTTTATAGATTTTTGTTAGGATTATGCTGGTCCAGTAAATTAGTGGTTATGGGTTTTCCACCAATAACTATGATTTTACTAGCATCGAGTAGTTATCCAGGTTTCCAGTACTGGGCACAGTATCCCTCTTAAGTGTAAGAAAAATGAGACAGATAGGCAGATAAACTACCTTATTGAAATAGCAAGGGGTCCCAAACTTTTAATGGGATAAAAGTTGAGTTCTCAGGGAACACACACACACACACACACACACACACACACACACACACACACACACACACACGTAGGTAGCTACCAGGAAGGTAGAGCTATTCTTTTGTGTTTTGACTGGGTTTTTCATACTGGGGAATTTTCCTTCTACAGGTAGAGCAGAACAGTCAGTCTGGGGCTGAGCAATTTTTTATGGCAGGGGGCTATTGTCCAGTGCAGCCTGATTCAATTCCTCATGACCAGAGGCCCAACATTGAATGGTCTTAAGTTCAATTGGAGAGTTATTAGTTACGAAGGTAAGTATGCCATTACTGTACCAGTGGGATTATCATGCCATGCTGATCTGTTGATGTGGCTCATGGTATCATAAGGAATTGTACACAGACACGTAGGCAATTATGGGAAAGGAGATAATGAAAGAAGGGTGACAGAGAAGTTTAGAGGTGCCAGACTTTGCCTGGGACCCAGACATAGGCTTCAAGAGGGCAAAGGGAAGAGCAGAGACTGTGTGGCCTTTTTATGGGTCACTTACATAGTAAGCCTCTCCTACACTTTAGTTTCCTAAAGTGTAGCCTTTTCTAAGCATGCTCCAACAGTTGAAAGAAGTCCTGGCAGGCTAAGGGCTGCTGCATACTAATCTGCCATATGCTAAGCCCAGGAATCTCCTCCTCTACCCAGCCCTCCTCTCAGGCCTCAGTGTTGCTGACAGTCTTGCTCATGAAGTGTAAGGGATACACTTCCTGCTGGGAGTCACGTGGGCTCCCCGCTCTTTTTATGCAATCGCTTTCTGTGTAAAAACATATGCAACTCTTCCTCCTTCTCTTTTGTGTTTGTGTCTCTACAAAACCCAGAGAAGATCAAACAGAACTCAGGTGTCTCAGGTCTAGGTGAAACCTGGAGATCCTAAGCTCAACGGGGGTGGCTGAAACTTGGGATTGAATTTCAACAAAGAAAAAGGAGTTTCATGGTTGATGGGTACAGGAGTCAAGGAAGGGAAGGTAACCAGGAAGGTTACAGACCACACGTGTTGTTTTGCACACTTAAGACACCTTTGCACAAGTCTCCAGAGATTGAGAGTGATTGTCTTTAGGAAGAGAAATTTCCTTTATAAATGTAAATTTCCCTAAGGAGTTTTTCTGGCGTGGTGGTTTCTCAGAATCATCAGCCTTAGAGGAAACTTGTGTTCACTAGCCATTCCAAGGTGTCTCTTCTGGTCTTCTAGGTCCAGGGGCTATTTCTTCTACACTCCAATCCCTCACCCCACCCTGTCCTGTTTAGTCTTTCCTTCTTGTTCACAGTGAAGAAATCTGGAGTCAGTCTTCTTACAAAACAAACTCCCTGTTTCTGGGAATTTCTGCTTTTTAGAAGCAAAACTAGGCAGCTTTCTTTTACTTCAAAACGTCTAAAGTCACAGCTGGTGGCAGAGCCTGCAGGGATCAACTGCTTCAGTTCAAAGGCTGTGTGCTGATCAGCACCCTGGAGAGACCAGAGAAAATAGACCTCAAGGCTTTTAACCCTCCACATGGGACTGATATTTCCAATTGTCCATTTAAATTTTTGATGAATAGCAGAGAGTGGCTGAACATTCGACTCCCTGAAGAATGCCAGTGCCAATGTAGACTAGGCTTGGCGGCTCATCCCCAAAGGTCAATTGCATATACTGTGAAGGATAGAGAAAAAGGTTCAATCTGTGTTGTTATAGGTTGATATTAGGGTCCAGCAGGTACTCATTGGGTGTTCCAGGTCCTTGTGTCCCAGAACAATGAATTGCTGAAAAAGAAAAAAGCCATCAGGACTTTTATATTCTGGTATTTTGGACATTTACATCCCAGTGTTCAGGTTTGTCTCGGTACACTCCCTGTGCATCCTGTTACCGTCTGGCCTCTGTGGGTGAGGGTTTCTAATCTTTCTGCAAATTAGGTTTTTTTCTTTTTAAAATATTCTCATTTCAGCCTAATTTTTTTTTTTAACTCTCCTTCCATAAAAGGTACCACTGATGGGAAGAAAAGGGAGCCAGCGTCCCAAGTCCCTCTGTGAGATACTAAAGTGAGCTGTAGTTTTAAGTAGAGAAAGAACAGGAGTGTGTAACATGGCTGCACATTATTTTCTTGGGCAAAGGGTGGTTTAGCTGATCATTATTTCAGTTCTGGATTGGCAAGGTGCTCTGAGGAAATTGTTATGTAGTCATAGTGTGAGAGGGAGCCACCTGTTCCATGGGTTATTGCTTCTGCTTTGGCATGCAGCGTGGATCCATCCCATTGTTCTCATTTGGGGAAATGGTCTTCTCTGTGAAGTTTTGCTCTTTCTGGAACTCAAAGTGAGAGCAGCTTTAGAACCACAACTCTTATTTTTATGTCTTCAGCCTTGAATAGGAAATGAGATGATCTAAGTATTATCAGTTTTGAGATGGGAGACCCCTTGAGTGATTACAGACTTAACAGCAGTCATGCAGGTGACCCAGGGTAAAGTAGACAGATACAAGATGGAGGCAGAGATGCCATGCTTTGCTCCTACATTCAGTTACGCTGTAGGCTCAAGTGAAGGCTCAGTGCATTTCTACAGAAGCCATTTCTAAGTTGTTAGGCCTGACAAAGTCTTCTACTACCATTGTGAACAGTCTTGACAGAAGAAATGAAGAGAAAATGACTCCTCAGTAAGGAAAGGAAATTCTTGTGGGATGTTTAACTATGTAAAGATGTGTTACATTCATTGACGCTGCGGAATATTTAACTAGGTTGAGGCATGTTACATTTGTTTCTGCTGCTTCTGTTTAATGGTGTAAGGATTTGTGTTTTACTATGTAAAGATGTGTTACCTTTGTTTCACCTTGCTTACCAACGGCACCTGATTGGTCTAATAAAAAGCTGAATGGCCAATAGCTAGGCAGAGAAAGGATGGGTGGGGCTGGCAGGCAGAATAAACAGGAGGAGAAATCAAGGCTTGAGAAGAACAAGAGGGAAGAGGAAAATGGAGAGGAAGAGAGGGACACGCCCAGGCAGGAGCCAGGTAGCCAGCAGACCCGTACCTCTGTAGGCAACAGGAAAGAAAGACAGGAAGAATCAAAGGTAAAGAGCCCCAAGGCAAAGCGTAGATAAACAGATTAAAATAAAAGCTAAGCTAAGGCTGAACGTTCAAAACATTTAACAATAGATTTCCATACCATGATTTGGGAGCTGGTTGGTGGCCCAAAAGAAAGAGCCTAGTCCACTGTCCGTCAATGGAGACAGAGCTCTGGTCCCAAATAAAGAGATTTGGTTCTAGTCTCAGCCTTGGCCCTCATAGGAGTCACATTGGGATTGATTTTCTACCACCTCTCTCTGAACTATACTTTTCATTTTCAATATTCAAGATGATTACGTTATATCCTAAAGGTTTTTCTTCTCAGCAACTCCTATCAACTGTTAACTGAAGTTCCCAGAAAGAAGTGTGGCTTACCCTGAACATTCTGCAAATAGCTGATTAAAAACCCAATGGTTGTAGAGAGTTGCAGTGTCATAGGTCTGGAGCCAAGTTATTTTGGACTGTCTTAGCCTCCTAAATGGCCATTATTACTCATCTCTATGTATGACCTAGCATCCTGGTAACTACTGGGTAAATCTTTTGGAGTATGCAAGCAGACTTCATAGTTAAGAAGGCCATTGGGTAGCATCTGAGGCCTACAACAGGGATTTGTCTGCTTTGCTGTGACCGGCCTGATGTATACACCAATGTATTTAAAAAGTGTTTTGATTCACAATGGTTTTTTTTAAAAAAAATCTTGTTATTATAAAAATGTCATGTAACTGTTAGTGTGTTGGAATATGGAATTTATGCCAACCTAAATTCCTGTTCTTGGGCTGTGCATTTTACATCGACACTAACAGAACCCAACTGAGGCACAAAGATGGTCTTGGAAAACTTGTGCTCACAAGATCCATTTAGCTGGATGGGTACTGAGCAGAAGTACTTGAGAGCTAGCCTCATCAAAGTGTCTTATTATTAAGTCAGACTGGAACATCCTTTCTCACAAGTCCTTGGAGTAAAGAATTCAAAGAGCTTAAACAGCTTCAGAAACAGAAACTTCAAAGGATAAAAGACAGCACCGGGGCTTTGTCTCCTGTGTTTTTATCTGCCACCCCCAAATTAAAAGCCAGAATCTTGACTCAGCTATCAAATGTGTCCGAAACAAAGGTCACAGACCATCAAGGGCAAATACCTCCACTCTGTAGGCCAGTTGATGGAAAGGTCAAGATTATGGATTTGTTAAAAAAAAAAAAAAAAAAGAGAGAGAGAGAGAATAGATAAATATGTCTTTAAACTACAAGGAAAGTGAAGGGTTGGTCTCTTTTAATCCAAATAGTGTTTCAATTTCTGATAAAACGAGCAGTAGTAATGTAACTACTCTGTAAGCTTTATTGAGTGTTTCTTGTTACACACAGTACTTCTTGTGTATTTGACCTTCACAGCAGCTCTGTGGAGTATTTCATGTTATTTACCCATGTTCGGTGAGTGCATCAGAGTCACCATTTATATCGTACCAACAAGTAGAATTTGTAGCCATGCAGTAGCTGAAGCATGGTGCTGTTTCATGAGGTTATTTTGTACCTTATTCATCTCTGGAGCTGACACTTTCCGTGTTGTATTTTGCTTTCGTGTCTGTAATACATGTCAGGTAGCCGTAGCCTCACCAGCACTGCCTCTATCATTGCTACTACAGAGACTAAATAGGTCACTCCAAATATGTCAGTTTGGCGCAAGGATTATTTTGAGCAAGAGGCAATTGAGAAGAAACAGACACAAAAGCTGCCCTCTGCCTTCTCCCATTTACAAAGATGAAAGCATCCCTCTCCCACTTACCAGAAAGCCCGACCATTGGAGACAGCTCTTGATCTTCATAAGCTCAAGTAGCAGCTGAAGACTCTATGCTGGTCTTCACTTACTCTTCCTTCAAGGTTTGCTGCCTGCTGACAACCAACATCGGTTTTCTTTGTCTTCTCAAAAATCTTAAATCTAAATCCCTTTTTTTGAGAAGTACCCATTCCTCCAGAATCTTTCAAGTACATGTGGAATAGAATATTAATAAATTCTGTTTGTTTTTCTTTTTACTCTGTCTCTTGTTACCATGGTCCATCAGAGCCAAGAACTGTAAAGGACAGAGATAAATGACTTTCCCTCCACTGCACTCTATAGCCTCTAGCGAGCATTTCCCAAGTGTCTTTTTAGAATCCTGGCTGATATGCTTTGGGTCTGAAATGCCTCTCCCCACTTCCCACCCAAACTCTAATATGTTGAAAGTGGTCTCCAATGCATCAGTGTTTAGAGGTGGGGCTTTGGGGAAGTGACTGGATCTTGAGGCTCTGATGTAATCAGTGGGTTTATCCATTAACTGGTTAAAGCTGAATAGACTCTTGGGTGTCTGTGGGACCTCTGGGGGTGGGTGTGCCTATTTAGAGAACTATGTCACCTGGAAATGCCCTTGTAGGACATGTATCTTGTCCCTAGTTTCTGACTCTCTGTCTTTGCCTCTTGGCTGTGGTGAAGTAGACACCCTCTCCTACCACACACACCTGATGCTGTGATTTCCGCTTTGCCCCAGGTCCAAAGCAATGAAACCATGTGCCAAGACAGGCAGTTCCTTCTTCAGTTTGCTTTTCTTAGACATTTTGTCACAGTAATAGAAATAAAACTAAGGGCAATGGGCTGCATGGTAATGTCCTGGGGTTTGGTCAGGCACATTTTTCAAGCAGAGAAAGCATGTCAGTGCCTTGGCAGGGATCCTGTGTTCCTCCAACCTTCATTAAAAGCATGTGAATAACTTTTTAAAAATTGAATTCAAGCCTCTCCCTCCCCTTCCTTCTCCAAATTGTATCTTCATTTTTGTTTCTAATGCAATTTGACTCTGTTCTAGAAAGCAAAATCTGCAAGTGTTTCTGGCTACAGGAGAAGTTCATTGTATTTTTAAAAATTATAACTCAAATGGGAAACAACCTGAAGATGAGATTTCATTACAGTTTCCATCCACCCTACAGCTCTAATCTCACTGACCTACTTGTCTACTAAAGCTCTATCAGGAGGGGCCGGAGGAGGCAGTAATTGAGTGTGACTGGCTGGGTGTGACTGGCTTGGTTAGTCCTCCACCAAAACATTGTACTTGACTTGTAGGTGAAAGAAAAGCACGCTTGCTTGATCTTCTTACAGTTGTTCCGGGGTTGTGTTTGGACTCTGACTATGCAAGTTGATGTGGTAAGTTCTACCTGGTCACAGAATCAAAAGCTTTAAATTTGGAAGTCCAGAAGGGACACGTGGGTGTCACAACCCAGGTGAAGTGCTCTGAGGACACCAGGGATGAGTGAGGAGTGTGGAGAACAGGTTCCCTCCCCAGATGACTATCTGTGGGACCTCTAGGGGTGGGTGTGACTATCCTGTGCCTGCTTGGACAGGAAAAAGCCAGGAATCCTAGAGGAAGAAGTAAGTTATAGAGATGGATATGTATGTCAAGTTCAGATAACCCTAGTTGATAGATTGATATTGGTTGTCTTCAGTTTACTTAATAAACACTAGTAAGGTTTCTTAGAGTTTTACAAATACTTGTTCAATTAGTTCTCATATCATTACCACAAGCTACAAACAGTGATACTAACTATACTCATTATTTTTAAAATTTATTCTTAATGTCATCATCATCAACACCATCATTATATGTGTATGTAAGTAGAGGTCAGAGAACAACTTTTTTGAGTAGATTCTTTTCTTCCATGATGGGATCCTGGAAAGAACTCATAATCAGGCTTTCTCAGAAAAGTGTCATTAATGACTGAACCATCATCTAGCAAGCACTAATTATACTCATTATTATGGTCTTTTTATAGATGGCAAAATTTATAGTTTTGTTGTCTAAAGATTTGTGAGGTTTTCAAAATGGTGGAACAGAACATGAGGACCTCTGGCTAGATGAAAGGCAGAATATTGTTAACAGTCGAGCTGAGAGAAAGCTGCCTTGCAAGCCACACATGGGGAGGGTAACAGTGAGAAGGATGAGACTAGATGGGTTTTTCAGGCTTCTTCTAGGTTGGATATTTTGATGATTCTGGAAGCTCAAAAAAGAAGAAACCACATTCTTAAATTTTGACACATGTCAGTTGGGCACACAATGTAAGCCAGCTGTGTTAGAACCCAGTAAGAAAAATAGTTAGCCCTCCCCTGAAATCCCAGAAGATTACAAAGACGCAGGTACAAACCACACCAGTGGGAAGAACAGGCACAGGGAAAACCCAGACTGGTTTGAAGAACACATGAATAAAAGCCAGTGTAAAAATATATTGAACAACTGAAAGATCATTATGGCACCGCCAGAACCCAGTGATCCTACAACAGCAAGATCTAAACATTTCAGTGCAACTGAAACACAAAAAACAGTCTTAAAATAACTTTATGAAGATTGTAGAGTCCCTTAAAAAGGAAATAAAACATTACCTTAAAGAAATTAAGGAAAAGATGAACAAAAAATTGGAAGAAACCAGTAAGTCCCTTAAACAAAACCAAGAAAACAAGAAAAAAAAAAAAAAGCAATCAAACAGGTGAAGGAAATGGTTCAAGACTCAGAATTGAAGTAGAAATAATAAAGAAAATGCAACCAATGTAATTCTAGAAATATAAAGTCTCTGGAAGCAAACAGGAACTACTGATGCAAGTAAGCATCACCAATAGAATACAAGAGATGGAAGAGGAAATCTTGGGCGTTGAAGATACAATAGAGGAAGTCGATTCATCAGTCAAACAAAATGTTAGCTCCAATAAATTTTTAACACAAAAGAAACATCATGAAAAGATCAAACCTAGGAATAATAAGGATATAAGAAGGAAAAGACCCCAGTGCAAAGGCACAGAAAACTTTCCAAGCCTAAAGAAGAACATACCGATAAGGTACAAGAAGCTTACAGAATACCAAACAGACTGGACCGAAAAAGGGAAAATTCCCCTTGCTACATAATAATCAAAACACTAAACATACAGAAGAAGAATATTAAAAGATGCAAAGAAAAAAAGCCAAGTAACACATAAAGGCAGACCTATCAGAATTACACCTGACTTCTTAGTAGAGACTTGAAAACCAGAAGGCCCTACTCAGATGATTTGCAGACACTAAGGGACCATGGATGCCAGCTCAGACTCCTGTACCCCAAAAAACTTTCAGTCACTGTAGATGGAGATAAGATATTTCATGACAAAACCAGATTCAAAACAACACCTATCTATAAATCCAGCCCTATAGATAGTACTAGAAGGAAAACTACAAACCAAAGAAGCTAGCTACATCTATAAAAACAGAGGCAATAGATAATCTTACACCAGCAAAACACAAACAAGGGAAACACATATACCACCACCACCAAAACCAAAAGGTAACAGGAATTAACAATGACTTGTCATCAATATATGTCAGGATCAATGGACTCAATTCACCAATAAAAAGACATGCTAACAGAATAGATAGGAAAACAGCATCAATCATTCTGCTGCATACAAGAATCACACCTGAAGTTCAAAGACAGACACAGGTTCAGAGTAAAGTGTTGAAAAAGATTTTCCAATAAAATGGACCTAAGAAGCAAGCTGGTGTAGCTATCCTAGTATCTAACAAAATAGACTTCAAACTAGAATTAATCAAAAAAGATGGAGAAGAACATTTCATACTCATTTCACTCCATTAAGATGAAGTCTCAATTCAAAGCCCTAAATACAAGGGCACCAACATTTGTAAAAAGAAATGTTACTAAGACTTAAACCTCACATCAAACCCACACATTAATAGTGGGATACTTCAATACCCCACTCTCACAAATGAACAAGTCTGCCAGACAGGAACTTAACAGAGAAACACCAGAACGAGCAGATTTTATAACTCAAATGTACTTAATATACATCTACAGAACATTCCACCCAAACACAAAAGATTATGCTTTCTTCTCAGCACCTCATGGAACCTTCTCTAAAACTGACCACATTCTGGGTCATAAAGCAAATACCAACAGTTTTTTAAAAAATGGAACAACTCCTTCTATCTTA
Source organism: Phyllotis vaccarum (assembly GCA_033318265.1). Lineage (NCBI taxonomy): Eukaryota > Metazoa > Chordata > Mammalia > Rodentia > Cricetidae > Phyllotis > Phyllotis vaccarum. The sequence continues at coordinate 69,740,003 of JARWLC010000006.1, forward strand.
TCATATCACCATGGGTTAAATTTAGAGTTCAACAACAATGCAAACTATAGAAAGACTACAAATTCATGGAAATTGAATAATGTTCAAGTGAACCACTGCTAGGTCAAGGAAATAAAGGAATACAAGAATTCCTAGAATTCAATGAAAATTAATGTTCAATTTACCCACACTCATGGGAAAGTATGAAAGCAGTGCTAGGAGAAAATTCCATAGCATTAAGTGCCTACATAAAAAAGTTGGAGAAATTCCACTACTTAACAGCACACCTGAAAGCTCTATAATAGACAGAAGCAAACTCATCCAGGAGGAATAGAGAGCAGGAAATAAGCAAATTGAGGCCGAAATCAGTAAAATAGGAACAAAGAGAACAATGCAAAGAATCAGAGTTGGGTCATTGAGAAAATCATTAAGATGGACAAACTCTTATTCAAACTAACCAAAAGGCAAAGAGAGAGTATCCAAATTAACAAAATCATAAATGAAAGGGGGAACATAGCAAGAGACACGGAGGAAATTCAGACAATCATTAAGAAATACTTCAAAAACTCCACAAATAGGAAAATCTTTAAAAAAAAAAAAAAAAAAAAAAGGAGGGGAGTGAAGGGCTGTTATCTTGACAGTTACCACATTCCCAAATTAAACCAAGACCAGATAATTTAAATAGATCTCTAACCCCTATGAAACAGTCATTAAAAGTCTCTCAGACACCCCCCAAGCCCAAGGCCAGATGGTTTCAGCATAGAATTCTATCAGAATTTCAAAGAAGAGCTAATATCAATACTTTTCAAATTTTTCTAAGCAATATAAATAGATAAAACATTGCCAAACTCTATTTATGAAGCTATAGTCATTCTGATACTCAAGCCACACAAAGATGCAACAAAGAAAGAGAAATACAGACCAATCTCCCTCATGAACATTGATACAAAAATATTCAACTTCACATGGGAAAACAAAAACCCAGAATAGCTAAAACAATCTTGTATAATAAAGGAACTTCTGGAGGTATCACCATCTCTGGCTTTAAACTCTATTATATAGCTGTAGTAATAAAACCAGCATGATATTAGCATAAAGAACAGACAGGTGAATCAATGGAATTGGATTGAAGACTCTGACATAAATCCACAAACGTCTGAACACCTGATTTTTGACAAAGAATACAAAATTATACAGTGAATAAATGACAGCATCTTCAACAAATGGTGCTGGCATAACTGGATGTTTGCATGTAGAAGAACGTAAATAGATCCATATCTATCACCCTGCACACAACTCAAGACTAAATGGATCAAAAACCTCAACATAAATCTATTTATACTGAATCTGATAGAAGAGAACGTTTAATAGCCTTTAATGCATTTGCACATAAATTCTGAATGTAACAGCAGTAGCACAGACATGAGGGCAACAATTAATAAATAGGACCTCCGGAAACTGAGAAGTGAGGTAAAGAGCCTGGTCAATAATACAAAGCAACAGCCTACAGAACGCATTAAGATCTTTACCAATCCCACTTCCAACAGAGGGCTGATCTCCAAAATATATAAAGAACTTAAGAAACTAAACATCAAAATACCAAATAATACAATTTTAAAATGGGGTAGATTTAAACAGAGAATTCTCAGCAGAAGAATCTCAAATGGTCGAGAAACACTTAAAGAACTGTTCAACATCCTTAGCCATCAGAGAAAAGCAAATCAAAATGACTCTGAGAGTCTATTTTACACCAGTAACTGATGGAAGCAGATGCAGAGATCCACAGCCGAGCATTAGGATGAATTCCTGGGGAGTCCAAATGGAGTGAGGGAGGAATGATTGTATGAGCAAGGGGTGTGTGTGTCAAGATCAGAGACAGATGACCTGAGCTAATGGTTGCTTACAGACTCTTACTGACAACTAGGGAGCCTGAATGGGACCAACATAGGCCCTCTGCATGTGGATGACAGTTGTGTAGCTCTGTCTGTTTGTGGGGCCCACAGCAATGATATCAGGATCTGTCCCTGGCACATGAGCTAGCTTTTAATAACATGTTCCCTATTCTGGAATGCCTTACTTAGAAGCAGGTGGAAGAGCTTGGTCCTGTCTCAGTGTGCTATAACATGCTTTGTTGATTCTCATGGGATGCCTGCCCCTTTCTGAATGAAGGAGGAGTGGATGGAGGGGAGTGATAGATGGGAGGTGGTGGGGAGGGAGTGGGAACAGAGGCGGGAGGGGAAGCTGTGGTTGGTATATAAAATAAAAACCTGAGCACATATCTAGGCAAAGTCCAATTATTTGTAAAATTTGGCCTCTTCTTCACCTCTCCTCTTGTTTTTCCCCCTCACTATTTTGGAACTTAAATTGAGAATCATCAAAAGGATGATTATAAATGCCTCTTTTATTCTTTCGGTTTGTGCTAAATTCACATATTTATGTAGATGAATGCTAAAAAAAAAAAAATCAATCACCTATTGGCTTTGTCTTTGTCTTAAAATAATTAGCTAAGAGTTGTGGAATGGGGTGGTAGGAGTCATGCTGTTCTGCTGCAGATGTGGATTTTATGCTCCTGTTTTCTCCTCTTACTTCCATGCTGGCTATCTTGGTTCTGGAAGCTGATTGCTGTAACTAATGCCAGAGGTCAGTTGGTAAAGACTCACCTGCTTGGTGCTCTGCTTCTGAGAGAAACTAACAAGCACAAAGAAACCCACTCAAGCCCCCAGTGGGCACTTGTGGGGTGTGCCCTAATCATTCCACAGGATGAACATTACACAAGAAACTTATTTCTGTTCTTTGCCAACCTGGAAGGTATCAGCTTAGACAAGTACAAAGTTTGAGGCCTCTCAAAGATACTCTGGGGTCCTGTTTTCTTTCCATCCAGAACTAAATTAAGTTGGTCCCATGCTGAGCCCTGAATGGCATGATTGACATTCCTTTGTTCATAAACTCTCCAGTAATGTAAACTCCAAAGATTTGCTGAGGGTATCCCAGCTCACCAGGTCTTTTACTTATATTGCATTATTTGAACCCCATGCAACTTTCTAGGCAGACCCTGCTCACAGGGTTCCACTCTCACTTGCCTTTAGACTTCAACTGGATTATTTTTACCTCCCCTGGTGCTAGCAGAATGTGATGGTAAGTATTCCTTGGACAGGAGTTGATGCCAGGCTCACAGGAGGTCTATACCAGTTGTCTATGTCACAGTTTAACTCATTAGATAGTTTAACCCAGAGGTAAAACAGCACTGATGAAATTAGTTAGATTTAAAAAATGAGCACTTAAGAAGGCTACTTGCCTTTTTTAAATTTTCTTTATAATAAGGGCATTAAGTAAACTATTGTTTTTTTTTTAGTTTATGTATTTTTTTGTTGTTGAGTACTGTATTTACATCATTTCCACCCCCCCTTTGACTCCTCTTGTACATTACTCATCAAATTTATAGCCTCTTCTATAATTATTGTTTTATACACTACACACATTTAAAAACTTTGTTTCTGGTTAGTGTTGTATAGATATACATATGTTTAGGGCTGACCACTTGGGATAAACTAACCTATAAGTTTATCTTCCTTTAAAATTAATTTATAATGCATGAAAATGCTATAATTAAATCCATGTACAAGCATACACAAGCACAAGGATCTGAGTTCAGATGCCCAGCACCCATATAATGGGCCGGGTGCATGAATGCAGTCCTGCACTCCAAGACAATTCCTCAGCAACCTGTATGCTGCAGTGATGTGGAAATGTCTTTCTGTATGCTGTGAAATAAAGGGACTGTTTTGGCCTATGGCAGTCATCATATAGAAGTAGGCAGAGAAATTGGGGCATAGATAGGGGAATGAGGGCAGAGTCAGAAGAGATGTGATCCAGCCGCCTAAGAATCAGCATGTAAGGTAACACAAGTGAACCACAGGCCACATGGCAGGACAAATTAATGGAAATGTGTTCAATTAAGATTAAAGAGCTATCTGAAGCCATAGGCCAAACAGCATGAAATTAATATAAGCCTTTGTGTGGTTAATTGGGACTTTGGTATTGCTGGTCCAGGTAAGCAGCAGCAGGTAGGTCTGAACTGTGAGACTAGTCAGGGCCAGAAACCTCATTCTACAGATGGTGCCTAATGTGGGATTCAAACCCATGACCCTGAGATTAAGAGTTTCATGCTCTACTGACTGAGCTAAATTCTATATTTTATAGTTCAAAAAAAGTTGCCTGATACTCATCCTAAATGTGATACTATTATTAGAATGATGGATTATTTAAAGTCTAGGAAGGAGCAATTGCTATCTAAAGTGTGTTATATAAAAATTATAACCAGTAAATTGGCAGGCAAAGTTAATTTTCTGGAAATTGGTTATGACAAACTTTCAGATAGAACTTCCTCCTCAGACATGAACATTAAGACTGTACAAGAGAAGTACAGACTTTATGTTAATGATGAGAATACTTTATGTTAATGATGAGAATAAGAAAATTATTTATTGCCTAGAATTGTAGGTGAATGATGAGAATAGGAAAATTGCTGATTCTAAGAGGTCATTAGAAAAATTAGCTATTCAAGAAACTCAGACCCTAGGAAAAAACAATGGTTTCCAACCTTCAGGAAAGGGAGGACCATATTGCAGTAATGGAGAAGTATATTAGGACACTATCTACACAGAACAATTCAGGACAACCACCTATGAGATATAGTAATGAAGAAGTTCTGCCTAAGATAGTGAACATGAAAGGGATACCCCCTTCCCCACCAGTATTGTTTCCAGTTATGATTTAGAAAAAGAACACGTATGGGGAGCTCCCAGAATTTGTAGAGTACAATTATGAGCCAATCCATATGAGAGATATAAAGGACATCAAGGGAGCCAGATTACTCCATGGAATCCACTCCACGTATGTAAAGCAACTTATAAATGCATAGTCAACAAAAAATAGAATAACTCATAATGATTGGATGCAGTTAACAGCTGCTGTATTGAACAATAGCAATATATTCTATAGACTACAATGAAGAAATTGGCTTAGGGAAGAGGCTAGGGATATAGAGCTTCCAGGCAAAATTAGGGGCTTTTGCATTTCTCAAGACCAAATCCTTGGTGAAGGCTTGTTTGTGATGTGAAGGTTCAGACTACTTATGATGAACATACATTGTTGCTATGCCATACTGCTGCATTGAATGCTTGGGAAAAGATTTTAGACTTAGGACAGAAAATAGGATCATATACCAAGGTCAGAAAAGGCTTAAAAGAACCTTATACTGACTTTCTGTAGAGGCCAACCAAAGCTGTACAGAGAGCAGTGTTGGATACAGAAGTTAGGAAGCAACCTTATTAAAAACTATGCCCCTCTCCTGATACGTTTTGTCCTTTGAGGGTTATGGATAATTATCATCCTGATAGGGTAGTTATAAATTAAAATTGAGCTGAGGATAGAACAATAATATGAACTCAGGAATCCCTTTTAAAGAAAAGAATGGGAAATAGGATAGATGTAGGTAGATTATTGTATCTACCTCTAAACAATTATTAGATAAATATGAGCCAAAGACAATTTGCAGTGGTATATTGTATATAAATGTGAAATCATTTTATATATTTGATTGAGATAATTTGTATATTGATACAAATTTAAATCTGAAATTGTTTTATATATCTAAGATAAAATTTGCATATTGATATAAAATTGGATCTGTAATTGCCATAATTTGCATATGCTTCTACCTCTGTTTAAAATATTTTGCAAATTAATACATATTAAGCATATTATTGTCATTTCCCTTATGCAATTTCTACCTCTATTTAATTATACTAGTCATAATATAATTATATTAGTCATAATATATACATAAGATATTTTTTATACCTCTGTTTAGATATTTTACATATGATATATATTTAGGATACTGTTATCATTTTGCATGGTACATGTACCTCTGGCTATTGTTCATATAATTGTCATACTTGAAGTCATTATTCAGAGATTGTATACCCATTTATAGATTGTCTAATTTTACAATGTAAGCTTTAGTATTTAGGATGATAAAAAATGATAATCACTGTTACCTAGGTTTACCATGTAATAATCACGTTGTTTAGGTTTTCTAGAATATATCATATTCTAGAATATATCATATCAACAGGAGTCTTCAACCACTTTATAGACCTGGAGAATATAGCATTTAATGTTTTATTATTCAGAATTTGGCCGTGAGAGACATGGCATCACTGTTCCTTTCCTGAGATAATGCTGGACATCAAGGACACTCCACTAGGAGTTTGTCTTCCTTGATGGACAATGGCCTGTTTGACAAAGAACTGCCCTTACCTCGACTGCTGTCAATACACACGCTGTCCAATCTGGATGAGCAGGATGAAAGATAGATACTGCTGAAACCTGCCTGGACAGGATAAGACAGTTTCTCCAAAAATGCACTGCTTCTAAAGAGATCTTTCAGATATCACAGGCCTGTAGCCAGAATGGTGGATACTCCAATTGCATAGAAAAGCTGTGGTGACTGTCCAGGTAACTGAATGTCGCTGTCTCTCCTAAATTTTGGAAGCTACTCTCTTGTGCTTCCAACCTTCAGGTAATATATTTTCCTTCTCAGGTCTTGAGGGTGTTGAAGACTAGATAGTTAAGTTTACTACCATCTTATCTCTTAGCAAAGAGGATTCAGGTGTTGTATTTTTATGATTCAAAATAAACAGCTTTGAAGTAATTCCTTTACCTCACCACTTACCAATATGTTAGACATGTAGATGTACCTTATATTTGTTGATTTTTAGTTGTAGTTTGACCCTGCTTATGTTTTGCCTTTTCCTCCCCCAGACATTACCTTATAATGATTCCTATTGTGTATAGTCTTATACTTAGTGTAGAACTTTCTTAGTTAGGCAAAAGGGAGAGATGTAGTGGGATTCAGGTATTATTTGGTAAAGCTTGGAGGCTTGTCTCTGGAGTACCAGGCGCCTAAATGGGGTGTGGCCAGACCCCATTGAGATGCTGGGACACTGACCTTCCTGTTTTTTCTTGTATTCTCCAGGAGCGGATCAAACCATCCATCATGGGACATTCCACTCTCCAAGAATTGTCTTAAAGGTCAAATTATATCAGTGAATGTTTATATAACCCCTTAATAAATATTAATCCTTTACATGATATATTGCTAGTGTATATGTTGCAATATTTCAGAGTGAGAACATATGGTAGGTACCTCTGTTTAAACTGAGGAATGAAATGTGCATCACAGAAGAAGGCAAAATCCAGCAGTTTTGTGTGATCACTGTATGATCAAAACATCACTGCTTATACTCTGTTGATTTCCCAGAGCTGGAGTAGCCACAGTGTGGAAGACCTATGTCCTCATGGTATGAGGATACCATTTTATATGGAAATCAAACATGGGGTTATCTGTCCTCTTATGGTGCAGTAGATAGTTTTGTTTTGTTTAATATGTGTCTATACTGTTGTATTCAGGAAGGAACCGTTCTGATTTCAGAAAGATCTGGACCTGGTGGTGAGATGTGTTGAGACAATGGCTAAGAATGAAATATTGCTGTGGGGATATTTTCAAATATATAATATAATAAAACAGTCTGAGCTATCAGAGGGATCAACCCACTGTCAGTCTAGGAGGATCAGACAGTGGTAACTCACACCTTTAATCCCAGTACAGGGAGTATCCCAGGAGTGGTGACCTACCCCCTTAATCCAATCTGAGTTTGAGGCCATTTTAGTTTACAGAGGGATTTCCAGGTTCCCAGGAAGGCAGTGGTGGGGCTACCCTTAACTAAGCAAAGAAAGTATTTAAGGCAGATATAGAAAGACAGAACAGGCGGAAGAAGCCATGGCTCACACTATTAGTCCCAGCACTTCTGAAGCAGAGACAAGAGAATCTCTGTGAGTTCAAAGTCTGCCTGGTCTTCAAAGCAAGTTCCAGGACTGTTACACAGAAAACTCTGTCTCTAAAAACAAAACAAACAAAGACTGGAAGATATGGATCAGTCTTCTTATATCTCCGTTTGTTTTCATTATATATTTGAAAATATATCCACATTTTACCAGTTAATATTCTAGAAATAGATTTTTGCTACTAAAAGATGGTTCAGTAATTATTTAGAGGAGCACTTGGGTGATCTCCTGATATAATAGCATTTTATGCCTTTTATTATTCTATTATTATTATTAATTATTACTATTTCTTTGTGATTCTGGGGGTCAAATGCAGATCAGTGTGCATACCAGGGAAGTGTTCAACTCCTGAATTACATCCCTAGCCTTATTCTTTAAAATAAAAGCTAGTTTTTGTATTCTAAAATGAATATTTATTCTTTTAAAAATGGAAAATGTAGAAAACTAGTGAGAAAATCTCTTTAATTCTCCACCTATATATGCTTGGATAAATTTTTTTTTGTAATTCTTTGGATATGTATGTTTCAGTTTAAATGATCACATTTCATTTAAAATGATTCTTATACCTATTTGGGGGGGGAGCAAATATCTGATTTAAAGATAGAAAAAAAAAGTAAAACAAGTTTGTCAGGAGCTGGTTCATTAGCCAAGAGTCAACTAAAGAATTCCCTTCTTTGTCATTCTTTAGATAGGACAGCATTCTTTAGGTTAAGACAGTCCTCAGAAAAGCCACAGGGAACCCACTGACCATTGACTCATAATGGCCTAACACACTAACCTTGGCCCACTGCTCACAGTCTCGCCTCCTCATTAGCCCTCCCCTCCCCTTGCACCTATAGCCCTGAAAAAGCATATATAAGCAGCCTGAAAATAATAAAGATAGACCACTCAAACAGCTTGTCCTGTGGTCCTTCTTCTGCGCATCCTACCCCCTATTATTCTCTCCCTACAGGTGACAGGGAACCTGTAGAAGTCCTGTGGGTCGGGACACAAATTCTTTGTATAAAATATGGAAATACAGAAAATGTGAGAAGACTCAGATCTTAGAAATAGGGCAGAATAGATGTTGCACAAATAAATGAAACTCAGGGATAGATCTCTGAGAAAGTCAGAGATATTAGAGAGAGTAAACACCACAGTCATATTTTACCCAGCGGTCTTCCAGCTTCCTCAGCCTGGCTTTTCTTGGCCTCTTCTAACCCTGTGTCTTTCTACACTTGCCTTAAATACTTTCTTGGTAAGTTAAGGCGTGGCCCTACCACTGTCTGCCTGGGAACCTGGAACTCCTTCTGTAAACTAATATGACCTCCAACTCAGATTGGATTAAGGGTGTAGGTCACCAATCCTGGGATACTCCCTGTGCTGGGATTAAAGGTGTGAGTTACCACTGTCTGATCCTCCTAGACTGACTGTGGGTAGATCCCTCTGATATTTCCGAAACTTTCTTTCAGAGGTTTTATTAAATCCCCACAAATAGATGTTTAAAGATCCGTGATAATGCAGTAGTTTCTTTAAAATATTAGATAAATATTCTTTCTTAAATGTACAGGTAAATTAGAGGAAATTAAGGATTTGTCTGAGGTGAACTTATAGAAAGACTTAAGGCTGGAGACTCATGTTCAGGCTGTTGTTTGAACTGGCGATATCTGCTAGCCCCGATATGAACTACAGTCTGGGTTTAAAAGACCAATAAGAATAAGAGATAAGAAAGGAGTTTAAATGAATAAAAGTCAAAGAACAGTAAATGTGAAGTTCCTAACAAGGCGGCATACTGAAGATGGGGTAAAACTAAATGAAGGAACTGCTGTGTTGATGGGTCATGTTGGAAGGCAGAGAAAAAAAACATATCTAAGTATTCCTAAGCTATAAATTTATGCAGATGTTCCTAATTTGTGATGGCTCCAGTTGTGAGTTTCACCTTTAGCATGACATTGAGCAAAATGCATTCTGAATTTTTATTTTTCCAGGGCTAACAATATGCTACAGATTCCTCTCAGGTAGCTGTGCAGCTCCAGTGAGTCTCAGCTCTCAGTCAGCCATACCATCAGGAAGACAAGCAATTGCTTCTCTGAAGTGTGTGTGTGTGTGTGTGTGTGTGTGTGTGTGTGTGTGTGTGTGTGTGTGTGTGTGTGTATCACAGTGGGTTTAAAAGATATTAAATCATGAGTTAAAGATTATTGGTTTGGGCTTTATGTATACTCTTACTTGGCCTACAAAATGCAAGTGGAAACCTTAATGTTTTCCTGGATGGGCTGTATCTGTGAATTTAATGCTAACAAATTAAAAGTAAAAAAACTGAAAAGATGACCTAAGAAAACTCGTGTTTGTAAATTTTTTATTTTATGATAATTTTAATCATATTTTGACTCTATACCTTTTATATATGTTATATTTATTGTTAACAAAATTCATTTTATATACCCTCCACTTTCTCCCTTCCTCCTCTTTTCCTGGTTCCTTTCCCCTCCCTCTTCCTAACCCCACCTCCCATCTGCTCCTCAAAGGCGGTTGTAACACAGGCTAACATACTGAGTTGAGTCAGGACCCACCCCTTCCTCCCTGTGTCAAAGCTGAGCTAAGCATCCCACCCATGCAGGCTCTCCAGCTGTTAGTCCAGCGTCATGAGCTCCCATTAGCTCGGGTCAACTGTCCCTGTGGTCTCCATTGTGCTCTTGACCATCCCCTGCTCTCTAGTTGCTCCTCCCTCCCTTCAACTTGACTCCAGGATTTCAGTCAAGTGCTGGGCTGTGGGTGTCTGCATCTGCTTCCATCAGTCACTGGATATAGGTTCTATGATGACAATTAGGATAGTCACCAATCTGACTACAGGGGAAGGCTAGTTCAGGCACCCTCTCTAGCACTGCTAGGAGTCTTGGTTGGGACCTCCTTGTAGCTTCCTGTGGATTTCTCTTGTACAAGATTTTTCCCTAAACCCACGATAGATCACTCTGTCAGGATATTTCTTTCATTGCTACTCCATCTAGAACCCTCATATTTTCATTCTAGTACTTTCTGTAGGGCTGGGTTTGTGGATGTGTATTGTTTACATCTATATCTATATCTATTTTGTCATATAATATCTTGTTTTCTCCATTGTTGGTAATTGAAAGTTTTGCTGGCATCCATGGTCTCTTAGTGTCTGCAGAGCATCTGCTTATGATCTTCTGGCTTTCGGTTTCCATTAAAAAGTCAGATTATTCTGATAGGTCTATCTTTATATGTTACCTGGCCTTTTTTCCTTTGCTTCCCTTAATATTTTTTTCCTTATTCTGTATGTTTAATGTTTTAATTATTATTTGGCCCAGTCTATTTGATGTTCTGTAAGATTCTTGTATCTTCTTAGGCATATCTTTAGGTTGGCAAAATTTTCCTCTATTATTTTGTTGAATATATTTTCTGTGCCTTTGATCTGGAGTTCTTCTCCTTCTTCTATCTCCATTACTCCTAGGTTTGGTCTTTTCATGGTGTCTCAAATTTCCTGTAAATTTTGTGTTAAAAATTTGCCGAATTTAACATTTTCTTTAACCAATAAATCTATTTCCTCTATTGTATCCTTGACATCTGAGATTCTCTCTTCCATCTCTTGTATTGTTAGTGATATTTACCTCTGAAGTTCCTACTCATTTACTCAGATTTTATTTATTCAGACTTACCTCAGTCTGTGTTTTGTTTATTACCTCTATATCAGTTTTCAAGTCTTGAACTGTTTTCTTCACCTGTTTAAATGTGCCCCTCCCCCCGCTTTGTTGGATTTCTTGAGTTTCTGTAGAGGATTTATTGATTTCTTCCAATTTTCTGTTTGTCTTTTCCTCCATTTCCTTAAAGGAATTTTTCATTTCCTCTTTAAGTGCCTCTAATGTCTTCATAAAGCTGTTTTTAAAGTAGTTTTCCTCTTCTTTATCTGCACTGGGATGTTCAAGTTTTGCTGTTGTAGAAAGTTTCTGGAGGTGCTATGTTGCTCTTTTTGTTGTTGAATGTACTCCTACACTGCCTTCTACCCATTTCTTCCTCAGAATTACATGGTTGAATCCTGTAGCTCCAGCAGTCTTGTCCCTTTCAATGTGTCCTTGATTGCTGTCATCCTGATGCTGTGGCTCTTGCTTGTCCTTTCCAATTGCTGCAGTAGGGACGTGTGTCTCTGAAGGACTCTGGTGCCTTAAGGATGTTAGGTACAGGGGCAGGGAAGGGAGCTGCTGGGTCTCTGGGACTGGGATGGGTGTGGGGGAGGGAGAGTATGTGCCTCTAGTGCCTGGGACTAGAGCGCTGGGTGAGTGAACCCAGAATGCAGGGCCTTACCTGTCCTTCCAATTGCTATAGTAGGGGTGTGTATCCTGTTTATAAATTTTTTGTTGGTTTGTTTGACTTTTGAAGCAGGATTTCTTTGGGTAGCCCTGGCTGTCCAGGAACTCACTCTGCAAGTTCAAGGCTGCCCTTGAACTCAGAGTTCTGCCTGCCTCTGCCTAATGAGTGCTGGGAGTAAAGGCTTGTGCCACCATGCCCTCCTCATGTTTGTAAATTGTATTACCCCTAAATAATTCATGTGTCAGAAATGACAGGTACTAAACATATACATTAAATAAAAACATAGCAATTAAATAGACACATTTTTATTAAAGAATGGTGTACATCAATATATGTACATTTGTATACATGGAGTAGACTTGGACAATTGACTTCCTAAGCATCCCTGGAAATAATTTATTATATTCAGGATAAGAGAAAATAATGGTAAGGCTGTGTACCAAATTAATGGTGCTGCTCTTTAAACAGTGATATTTATTTGGCCATTGTATTCAAATCTTAAAAACAGAGTCCTTACTGAGGCTACCCACAATATTATCAACACTAGTTAGTATTCCAAGGCTTCTTGTTCTGAAATTATTGGAAAATTGAGATAAGCTATAGACCATAACAGCCTGTGTTTATTAACTGTTAGAAATGTATAGGTTACAAGTATCCCTTACAGGATTCTTTTGTGTTTTGAACTGAGCAAAGAATCATCATAAAACATGGTGTTTACTGACATTCAGGGGGAGATGAATAGTTTTAAATGTCTGTGACACTTGAAGAAAATGTGTACCCTATTGTGTTCAAATTAAAGAGGCTCTGATCATAGGTGAGCATACACGTTATAAAGTTTAAGAAGAGAATAGGCTTCCAAAGACATAAAAGAAACATAAGAGTCAGTAAAAGAGAAAAACCATTAAGTGTTCAGAAACAAAAAAACTACAGTAGAGGGATGAATAAAGCTAAAAGTTCTTCAAAAACGCCTTCAAGTGTTCACAGATCTCAGGCATAAAGCCTTAAGACAAAGATGGAAACTACAAATGAATGTTAAGAATGAAACAGGACAAAACTGCCTCGAACAAATTTAAAATTATATCAAAAGAGTAGTGATGTGTTTATCTACTTGTTCTTAATCACTACAAACTCAGGAGTCAAAGATGGAGTAAGAACCTGAAAGAAGTGACTAGTGACCTCATATCTCTTTGGTTCCTTCATCCAGAGTGGCTGAGATCCTCTCTAAGCCCCACCTTACTACTTCCTGCCTCTCTATCAGTCCTCAGTCCTTCAAAAATCTCTATGGTTAATTTTGGTCGGCTAGTGGCTAGCTCCACCCTCTGATTCAAAGCAAACTTTATTGTCAGAATATGATTAATCAACATACTACACATTGAGCAGGAACACAATAGAATTGAAAACAAAGAACTCAGAAAGGGTCAAATTTATCAAGTACTTAAACTGTGTCATGCAAAATAAAATAGAGAGAAAATGTCTGTCTTGCTTGTTCTGTCCATAGTACCTGTCATATATTAGGGTGAACATGGCAGCTAGAGTATGTTTCCCATAGTTCATGCATTGGACACTTATTCTTGTGGCAACATTATTGAAAAGTGTGACCTTTCAGAGATTATTGGGATATAGAATACAAGAGACTAAAGCTGTTGTGGTGGCCAGGGTGGGGGGGGGTATTAATTATGAGAATCAGCTTCTCCTAACATAATATATTTTCTCTCTTCCCTCTATCCCTCCCTCCTACTTCCTGCCATGGGTTGACATAGCATGAAGTAAGGCATTCGGCAGATTGGGTGTAGTAAGAGGTTTCTGGCCCTGACTTTCAGGCCTAGCCTCAATGTTTAAGCCCAAAGACCCACAGACCCACAGTCCCACAGAGACACACAGATGCTTCCAATAGTTTTAGGCTGATCAGCCTTAGACCCAGGCATATAGCTTGCTAGCTCTCTACCCTTAAGCTATCCCATGTCTCTTGTCCAGCCATGCGGCTCAGCACCTTTCTTTAAAGCTGTATGGTTGTCCTCTGCATCCTGCAGCTTCTCTCTGGTGCTCTGTCTGGCTTTCTGCTCTCAGAGATTTGATTTTCTTAGTCTGGTAGCCCCGCCTACACTTCCTGCCTGCCTTTGGCCAATCAGCTCTTTTTACTAAACCAGTGGGTGGGACAATTATTTACCATGAGACAACACAATCCCCTACAATTGGGGCCTCTGGTTTTGGACTTTCCAGCTTCCAGAATTATAAGAAATTAATTTCTTAATAAATTACTCAGTCTTCGATAATCTATTATAGCAACACACAATTAACTAATACAATTACATAAATTAAAACAGCAATTGTGAATATTTTAGTGTATTTATTTTAAAATATAGCTCATTCATTTATAAAATTTTAAGCTTTAATAATAAAATACCTTAAAAGATACTCATAAAAATGCTAGAAAAGTAAATTCCCATGATAATAAGCATTAACTTTGTTATTCTTTAATGCTTAAAAAATAAAATTGTGTGGATTTTAAAGCAGCTAATCTTCTCTAAATTCCCTGACAATGAACTGAACAATAGACTCTTCCTACAGTTGTGATTTTCTGGAGGACAAAAGGAGAGAGTTTTTTTTTTTAAGCAATTCTACTAGGCCAGGATCCCTGTTACATGAATTTGATGTTATCAGCAAAACCTAGAATAACATTATTATCTGATGATGTTACTAATCAAAATTAATAATTGCTAGCAAGGGTTTAAGACACCAATTTCCTGCCATACAGAAAGGTGTAGAAATGAAAAAGAGAAGATAGTGTGAAATGCTAAAAGGCAAGATTTCTGACTACAGACTTCATAAGAAAACACCAGCTACAACTCTGGAATCTAAATGAACTGGGGATGACCCACAAGTTCTTTGCTATATAAGAAAAAAAATCTTTCTTTGATGAAATATTTTACTTTTCAAAGGTTCATGAAATATACAGCTATATACAGGCACAAATAAAACATACACATATAAATACACTCATATAACATATACATACACATGCATGCAGAAACATACATACATTCACACATATATATACATATACATACACATTACACACAATATATATACATACATAGATACAAATATAGATACATATCTACATACACACGTACATGTATACATACACATCATACATATACACATGCATATGCATACATAGATGCACATACACATATAGATACATGTAAACACATATATACACAACATACATACACTCACGTCTCTATACCCACATACATACAAACATACATACACATATACATACATATATACACACATACACATAAATACATGTACAATACACTTATACATATAAAGTAATTACACATACACATATACATATATATGCTTGAATATGTAGAAAAAATATTTGTTTACTTCTCAATTAGAAATTCTTCATGACTCCTTGTCTTCATTTTTCCAGACTAGTATTAAGTAATTTTCCTAGGTATGCATACAAATACATAAAGGTTCAGAGAAAATTCTGGAACAATACATACAAATGCAATGTATGCAGCATTCATATTTCTATTAACAAAGAGGGGTATTTCTTATTCACTAATAGAAACATGGTATTGGGTGGGCAGTTTCCAAACACTCCATTAAACATGAACATATAGTTAAATATTAACACAGAGTTTTAATTGTAAAATAAAAGGCATGAAGTATAGCCAATTAAATATAAGCTCTAAATAATCTTTTGAGTTGCAAAACTTTTTTCTTGAAGAAAAAAAATGTAGGTAATTTTTTACTGAATCACTTTAATTTTTTAATTTCTTTAATCAGTTTTTAATACGCTATGTATTATTGTATAGGAGACTGAATGATGGACAGAAATGCCCCATGGTGCTTTGGGCAGACTGGAGGAGAGTTACACCAATCAAATAGTCATACAAACAAAAACAAGACAACAAGTATGATTAAAGGAAGTGTAGTAAGTGATTGGATCACCTCTTACCTGCTGTCCTAACCTCTCCTCAGAGGCCTGTGGAGAGCCGAACCCACCTCTACTGCTTGTGCCTCACCTAACTGTGATGACGTGTTACAGCAGAGGTTCTCAACCTCCCTAATGCTGTGACCCTCAATGCAGTTCCTTACATTGTGGTGACCCCAACTATAAAATTATTTTCATTGCTACTTCATAACTGTAATTTTGTTGCTGTTATGAATCGTAATGTAAACACCTGTGTTTTCTGATGGTCTTAGGCAACCCCTGTGAAAGGGTCATTCAGCCCCAAAGGTGTCACAATTCACAGACTGAGAACCACGGCATTACAGCAACACAGAACAGACTAACACACCTACAAAGATTTTCTGGTTCAAAACATTAAAATGAAGGAAAGAAATTATTTTAACTGGGACTTTCTTTTTCTAGAACAAAATTTAAGGGAAAAGGTGCAAACAAACTTTAGCTGAGATTTCTTATCTATCTCTTCTTAATGAATGTGGATAACAGGCACATGGTTAAAATCTTTGATTCTAAAGATATTTTCAGTAAGTTAAAATTTTTGAATCAAGGGACCTATAACAGGTACTTCATAACTGCCTTTGATAAAAAAGAAACAGAACAAGAAAACCCCTACTGATTCCTTCTACCTTTACCCACCAGGTAACTAAAGCCTGGTGCCTCTGCCTTCATTTTGTGTCCATTTCCTTTACTTTGGGCCAATTATTCGCATAACTCTGCATAGTTATGTTAGTCACTCAAGGGGTATTGACCTAGAAATGAGTGATGCCCAACCCTTTGCACCCCTTTCAAAGCTGAAGTCACCAAACTGGGACATCTTACTCTCTGCTTTCACAATGGACTGATTCAGACCTTCAGAAGACAACAGTCTCCAGTGACTGTCTTAAACCTCCATTACCCTTGGACAGCAGGAGCAGCAGGAATTCACAGACCACCATCTCCCAAGCAGGGACAACCACATGATGAGAACTAGCTCCTACCCCTCCCGCTGTTACAGCAATAACAGTGTCTGGGGATCACCTTGTAGAACCAGAACTGAGACAGTGCTCAACCAGACCAAGCTGGTGCAAAACTTGCTTAATTATGCATTCCTATTGCCCCATCCCAGATTTCCTTTATTTAACCCCAAAAGCTCATGTCAATGGTCCTGAAGATGAACTTGGGATCTTCAGGCCCTTTATCTGATCCTCTTGGCACTGGTCAAATCTCTTTATTACTCATTTCTGCACTTTGTCTACTAGGATGGGTTACCAAAGTATGCTGGGACTTCCAAAGCCAGGGCATCTTCCTTAACATCTCAACATCATAGCTATAGTCAGAGGTTTCTGGCCTATCTGGCCCAGCCTAGCTCTGTGGTACAGACCTGCAGTCCTGCAGTTGCTTAGTCCCAAATACACATAGAGAGGCTAATATTAATTAATTATGGTGTGGCTTCTGGCTCAGGCTCATTATCAACTAGCTATTACAACTTAACCCATTCTTATTAATCTATGTCTTGGTACATGGCTAGTGGCGTAACTGTACTTTATCATCTTGCTTCTTTGAGTGGCAGCTTCGGCATCTCTATCTGATTCCACCCTTCTCCATCTTTTCTCTGCTTGGATTTCTTGCCTGCCTCTTAGCTGCCTTGAATAAACTAAAAGCAGTTTATTAGCCCATGGTAGTAAGCATATTCAGAATACAGAAAGACACCCCATATCACTTCCCCATTTTTGTCTAATCAAAAAGGAAGGTTTCAATTTAAACATAGCAAAATTACCTATAACAAAACAGTCATCAAGAAAGAGTTATAATTACAATACCTAGTTTATTTGTATTTAGAAAAATTAAAGAAAATATTCTATCATCTATCTTATCTTTGTGAGGCTAAATTTTATATCTAATTTACCTTTTATTAAAACTAAAGAAAATTATAACTATATAGTCTTCAACTATATCAAAGACCACAGAAGGGTATAATATTATTTGAGTAAACAGGAAGTGCACTGCAAGAAACCTCCAAATACTAGAAATAATAAAGACATCTGGCTACCTGAATAGTCGCCCAAAGTTCCTTTGGGCATCCATCTTCAGCCTACAGGCCTAGAGTCTCTTGTAGACTTTTTAGTGAAGCAGGAAATTTGAAGTACTGTTTCTTCCATTCTGGCAAGATTTGTTAGTTGCTTTTCCTTATGTCCTGTAAAACATCTGACAGTTTTCTCTGCAAAGCAGGAACCTGAAAGACCATCTCAACTTGTTCTGGCAAAATTCCAGAGGTCACTTTCATATGGGTCCTTTATGTCCAATTTATATAGCATATTGTCAAGCATACAAGGCAAGAACAGTTTCTTGTAAAATGGCTAACTTTTTCCACAAAGAAAGTAAACTCCACATGGAGTTTCTTTGATGCCCATTATCCTCTTGAAGTAGATTGGTGCTGCTAGGAATAGACATGTCTCATTGTCCGGAAAAGTCTAAGTTCTTAAAACATTTTAAGTGCCATATTATGTAGGTCTTTAAAATGTTTGAATATTACCTAACTAATTAAAATATATCTCTGCTTGTCTAAAAATCCTAATTAACATAAGTTTGATTTTCATAGATAATTAACTATTAATCTGTATTTCTTAATTTTAGAGGAATTTCATAAACATAATACCTTAAATAAGAGTAGAAATATATATACAGTATAAAAATTAACCTTAAACTTGTATCAATAAACTAAAATCCATATCAATGTAAAGTATTTTGAGATCAACAGTTGTTTTGAATCAAAGTAGATTCGATTATGTATCTTTTTATCATTTCTATATTATATCCCCCTTTTTTCTGCAGAAAGAGATTGACTGTGAATGTCAAATTTATAAGGAAGACAAACATGTATCAACAATATTTTGGGAACTTGGGCATTAATTTCCATGCTATCACCTGTTGATTAAGGGCACTGACAACCTTATGGGGATCCTGAGAAAATTTAGAATTATGTTTAAATCTTGGTTGTAGTAGTCTGTGAGAGTGCATCGTCTCAGCCAGTTGCCTTTGGGGTGTCTTGGTCAATAAAACCATATTAGCCTGGAAGCAATCTACAGGTTCTCATCTTCTGTGGAAACAAAAGTATGTCTTTTCCAAGGCAACATATCCTTAGACACCAATTTTAAAGTCAAGATACCTTTAAAATATATATATGTTTGTTTAACTTAGTAGCCTTTGCAATCACATGCTTTTTGCAGATAGCTCTTTAACACTTAAAAAATTAAAAGGAAACACAATATCATACAAAAGCAAGACTATTTGTGTATTTTCTATCATTCTGTGGGTTGTTATATTTTTATTGCTCTATTTCTACTTTTAAAGGACTTTATCTACCCTTTTTCTTTTCTCTCCCAAGCCTATGTAGATTTTACATGCTTTGCAACTCGTTTAGAGGCTTCCTCCATCTGAACCTATTTTATTGCATATCTTTAATCATTTTTTAACCAGGAGAGTTTTTAAATTGCTAAACTGTGTGGCCAGGACCCTTTGCTTCTGGCTGCGCCCCATTTGGCTATTCAACATGACAGAGAACCACAGTTACCTTAACAAATCTGGGAAGCAGTATTAAGTATGGTGGATCTGCGTTTTTAAGCCCACAGTTATGCTCCTAAACTCAAAAGTAATAGTTGGGAGAAGCCTCTCTGTACTATAGCCCAATGGCTACATCTTATAGGTAGCTGCTGAGAAATGCATCTTTGAGACTAAGACTAGGAAGCCAAATGTGGCTGTTTCTGGGCATTTAGAATCTCTTTCAAAGCTTTTTCACTGACAGAGGGTGAACACCATTTCTAGCCAGAAGTTTCTGGCTTGTTCAGCCTTACCCAGACGGCTAGCCCTGCAGCCCTGCAGCTGTTTAGTCCCGAATAAACATATAGAGGCTTATATTAATTACAAACTGTTTGGCCTATGGCTCTGGCTCATTACCAACTAGCTCCTACAACTAAACTCAACCCATTCTTATTAATCTATGTCTTGACACGTGGCTCCTTTTTCCCTCTTCTATCTCTCTGATATCCCAGACCAATTTTATTAAATATACAATATATCACAACACATATATAATAGGATTCCTACTTTGAATGTTAAGAATGGGCCATGTAGTTTTAAAGACTATCAATTTCTATTATTCTTCCTCATCTAAACAAAAGTGGAACAGATACGTAAGAAATATTTATTTTCTCAGAACCCATGGAAAGGCCAGGTGGGATTGGCAGCCCAGCTGTAATTTAAGGGCTCATAAGACAAACAGGAAAATGTCCCAATCAAGCTGGCTTATCATAGCAGCCAGACTAGTGGAATCAGTGAGCTCTGTATTTGATTGAGATACCCTGCCTTAGTGACAACTCTCAAAGAAGACTCCCTGTGTCAATATGGGACCTGTACATGTATGTTTGCATATAACTGTGTGTGGGACCTCCACATTCATGTGCACTTGCATACACATATACAAACATGCATGCATGCACACAATCACACATGCCACACACTCGTTTAAAAATTTAATATTTGTTGGAACTTGTGCAAAATATTTAGATTCCACATGAGAAAAATGAGGAAAGGAAGGATAGCTGTTTATGTTTCCAGTTGGCACAGACCCTGGATCTTGGAATCAGGCTGCAAGACAGTGAGGGTAGAAAGCTGTAGTTAGCCTGGTTGTTAGAAAAAGAGAAATAAAGAAAGAAAGCCATTTTCTCAGGTCAGCTCTCTGTATTCAGTAAAATGCTTCCTGTGTTTTGACAATAATTTTTCTTGTCAATGTTTTTGTTTCCACTGGAAGCTGTAGATGTAAGTATCTTAGATGAGCCTTGGGAGGGTTTGCATAGGATGCTAGCCAAGATGCTGCTTAAGTTGGAAAGCCCATCCCTTTTACATAAGAAAGAATGTATTGCCTAGAATAGAATTTTGGCTTCTGACTATGGAAGATCCTGACCCCAGGAGCTAAATATGCCAACAGACCAATATACAAGAGGAGATGGAGTGGATAGGTGGACACCCTTGGCAATACCAGGGGAATGTAGGGAAGTTGAACATGGCACCCAATGTCATCCTGTGATGTAGGATGAGCAGGGCAAGTGGATTGGTGAAAGCTGATAATCAGCTCAAGCTCTGGGCTCAAGTTCTGGGTCATATCAGGGATATTTTTGGTATTTTGCTCTCCAGAGAAAATTACTTTTAAAGCTCTGTGCAGAGGAAACTTCATGAACTGTTATAGATTAATAGATTATGAGGAGCACGGTTGTGTATCTGTGTACTTATGTGCATGTATCCAGTTATATGTATTTATATGTGTGTATTAAGGTGATGGAAACAGACGAGGGTGAGTTCACACAGCTGCAGGTATCTTCTGAAGGGTGTTCAGGGAAGGCTGGATTTACTTAAGCTGCCTTAGCTTGGTAGAGATACCTATGGCTAAATGTTATTCCTAACCTCATACTTTCTGCTCATTTCTACCTGCATGTTTTCCATACATCCCTTTGTCTTTTTCTCCCTGGTGCCCTTCTGCTATTGAACACATAGCAGACACTGTAGAAATTTATAGTTATAAGTGGCTACATAACAAGGTCAAGAGGAGTATACAGGGAATCTCTTTTGTTTAAACAGTGTGTTTATCTTGGAAGATGGCAGCATGAAGGCTGGGGAGGGATGTTTATCTTCTGTTATTGCTGTTTTGATTTCACAAATGTAACCCTGGGTTGTCAGCACTCCTTAAATGCACAAAATGTGTCTTATAATTTGCAGTATTAGGACAAGAATAGTTTATCAAAAAAGAAATGAGTTTGCTCTTCTGATGAAATGCCTTTAAGGAAACCGAACTGAAGAGGAACCTGGGGCAGGAGCTAAGCTATTGCAGCTATGCTTACCCAGGTTGTTTTCTGAAGCCAACAGGACCCAAAACAAAGTGTCCAATCCTGACACAGGGTAGGACCTTTCCCAGGACCAATGAATGGCAATGGTGCACAGCTCACTTCAACCATTCTGTGTTGTGTACTACAGTGGACACCTATAGTAAGAAGTTTCTGGCCCAGCCTAGCTCCAAGATTCGGGCCTTCAGTCCCATGCTTAGCCCCAAATAATCACACAAAGGCTTATATTAATTAGAAATTGTCTGTCTATGACTCAGGCTTATTACCATCTAGCTCTTAAAACTTAACCCATTTCTATTCATCTTTATCTTGCCATGTAGCTAGTGGCTTTACCTGTGTTCCATTACATCTTGCTTCTTGGGCAGCAGCTCCAAGCATCTTTGTCTGACTCTACCCTCATTCCCCTTCATCTATGTTTGGATGTCCCACCTGCCTATAAGCTGCTTTGCCATAGGCCAAAATAGTTGCTTTATTATGGTAATTCACAGCATACAGAAAGACAGCCTACATCAGACACTTGTTTTCATGTGAGTGTAAGATTCTCTGGTTGAATGCTGTTAATTTGCTTTTCACTGCTTTTTAGACACAATGACCAAAGGCAGGTAGGCACTTGAGTTACTGAGTCTGGGTGTCTAGGGCTGTATTGGTGGATGGTTGCCTTATAGAACAAACCAATCAAAATTGTAGCCAATCTTCTCTTTTGAGTCCTTGTTCGGTGATGGATACAGGAGTGTTGGGTTCATTTGTTCCTGACTTGTCTTTTAGACTAAGGGCTATCATGATCAGGAGACAGCCAACAGGGAATGTGTTGTAACTTGCTTGATAGCTGTTTTGTTATATGTAATTTTGCTTTGTTAAAGTTGAAGCCTTCCTTTTTTATTAGACAGAAAGGGGGAAGTGATGTGGGAATGTCTTTTTGTATGCTGTGAATAGCAATCTTTAAATAAAGGAGCTGTTTTGGGCCATGACAGGCACCATAGAAAAAGTAGGAGGAGGAATCAGAATAGGTAGGAGGAGCAGGGCGGAGTCAGAGACAGAAGGCGCCAGAAGCCCAAAGGAGTAACATGTAAGGAACACAGGTGAGCAAACAGATGAATAGAAATGGGTTGATTTAAGATGTAAGAGCAAGCTAGCAATGTGCCTGAGCCATAGGCCAAACAGCATGTAGTTAATATAAACATCTGAGTCATTTCTGGGGGCCTGAGCAGCAGCTGGCGGCTAAGGGGTCTGGGGCTGCAGGTCTGTGGGTCTGGGCCTCTGGCTGCCCGGGACCAAGAAAACTACTACAATGTAACAGGAGCGTGGTATTGGCAGGTTCCTCTATGCCCTGTGGGTCAGGACCTGTTTCTCTGAGCTGTGGCAAGAGATCTGGAGATGGTTGAGGGGACTGCCTGTGACTGCCACTTCTCTCCAATGCCATCCTGATTATGACCAAGCGTGCGCTCTCTCTTAGGAGGCTAGAAAATCCACCATGAAAGACCATTTAAAATATAAGATGTGGGCTCTGGACATTAACAAATGGTGACAGGAGTCAGCACTTTATGTCTCAATTAGAGCTGTCCTATCTTTGGACTCCAGCTATTCCAGCTGCTGGCAATGTTGTCATTAGCCAGGGGCTGACAAAGCCCTGGTACTGAGCTGATTAAGAATAAATAAACCTTGGACTCAGGCCCCTTGGGGGTTCGGTTTTCCAAAGCTAGGAACAAATGAAATCTCAGCTGCCAAGCTTTGCATTGTTAGACTGTCAGGGTTATATTGGTCTCCAGAGAATCCATTTATGCATTTATAAATGTTTTTTTCTCTCTTTTTTTCTTTTCTTTCTCTCCTCTTCTTTTAGAAGGTCTCCAATGTTAAACAATCCTCAGTAACCTCTTTAAAAGAGAAGGGTGGAAATATATTGGCCCCTGGAACCTTGGTCCTTACTGCTGTCTTGACTGTGTGACCATGGCTTTTTGTTCCAGCTAACATTTATGAATCCAAAGCAATGATAGACTGGGAAGTGGCTTCTGGTTTTCTCACTGCCTCATCAGCAAAATCAAAGGCTGAATGCCAATTGCTGGATCTTTATTGCTGCTGAAAATGGAGTCAGAAAGGAGCACACCTGGGTCCTTATCCTGGGTTAGATCTGCAGAGCTGGTAGATGAAAAAATTGACTTTGAGTGGCTAACTAGTGATAATTTCATCTGGAGGTAATTGTGGAGAAATGGAACTTGAACCCCTTTGAGGCTGATTTTTGTGAAAACTATACCTTAGAGACTATGCACCAGGGTCCACTACTCTCCAGTCAGGCATAGTCTAAGAGGATATGGGGGGGGGGAAGTGACTGGGAGCTCGGGAGATCTCTCAGTTGGCAAAGTGCTTGCTATACTAAGTTTAAAGCACCAGAAACACATAAAAAGATGGATGTGGCCATGAATGTCTGTAATCCCAGCACTGGGGCAGTGGCGACAAATGAGGTTGGCTTGTTGGCCAACCATTCAAACCGAATTGGTGAGCTTCAGGTTCAATGAGAGATCCTATTTCAATAACTAAGGTGGAAAGCAATTGGGGAAGACACTTGATGGTCATCTCTGGCCTTTGGGCACATGCACTGTATGTGCAGGCACATATATGAAACATACACATATACACACTCATGCATGCATGCCTACATGCATACACACAAAGAGCTACTGCTGGATGTGGGCAGCAGGAGTTGACTGTTGGATAGCTGGATTTACCAGTGTCTGTGCATTTTTCACTTTTTTGGAAATACCACAGCCAAGTGGCATCATAGTTCAGCCTAAAGAGACAGAATCACAGATGCTGTAGAAACATGGTGATCTTTGTTCTTTGTACAGTGCTGTGGACACAGGGGGCCAGCAAACATTTCTCTGCACTGGGGTCTTTGTTGAATCCTCTGATAATTGTTCTGTGATCACATAGTCATACACATTTCCACTGCTAGAATGGATGTTTACATTCGAAAAGATACCCATTACAGCAGGACAGCATTTCCTCTGAGAGTGTGTGCCCACATGCCCATAGTTCTTTCTGTGTGTGCCCTTGCACAAGATGGTAATTTACCAAGAGAGTGTAATTATGCCATTGAAAAGTGTTTAAATTGGATCATCAGGGAAATGCTGTTGAGCCTCTCAAAATAGGCCAGGTGTGAGCATAAAGTAATGAGAATGATATTTACATTTTTATATAGAGGTACAAAATGAAAACAAGAATTCTGAACTCTGGCTTTTCTCCTTCCAAAGTTTAACTGTGTAATAAAGGCACAGCCCTAGCTATTTATTGCTATAGGGTTCTTCTCTCTTTTTTTTTCATTTATACTCTCCTCAAGGGATCCTGTTTTTTTAAAATATGGTTGATGATAGCAATTATTCACGTCTGAATTCAATATGAGGTTTGATGCATGGACATATGAATTAATGATCAAACACAGCTAATGAGCAGATTCTATCTTAGACATGTATCAGTTATTTGTGATAAAAATATTCAAAAACCTCTCTTCTTTTTACTGTGAGACATACAGCACATTACTGATGGTTCTAGTAGCCCTACTATGTGAAATAATGTCTCAGCTTAACCTCAGCACTGTCATGTTGGAGGTCACTGACTAGTTCCTCTTCTTCTCCTGTCCCTTCCCCAGAATCTGGTAACTATTCTTTGACTCTGTATTTTCCATGGAACAATGTTTTTGTAACTCATGCATCAGTGAGGTTGTCTGCTACTTGTTTTTGTCCTTGGTTTATTTTTCGTATCATAATGATTTCCAATTCTAACAATGTAGCTGCAGATACAGTATTTTGTTACTTTCATGGCTGGATAGCATTCCGCCGAGTATATGTATGTTTTATTTATCCATCCATCGGCAGATCCTTAGGCTGAGTTTTAGATCTTTACTATTGTCAGCAGTGTCAGAACAAATACAGATGTGTAGTTACCACTTCAGCATATTGATTGTGCAGACCCCAGTAGTAGGGCAGCTGAACTATAAATTAGTTTTATTTTTAATTTTTTGGGGAGACTACCATACTGTTTTTCATAATGATTTTAGGTTACATTTCTACCAATAGTGGATAAATGATATTTTTTTCCCTATATGTCCTCACCAATGGTTACCTTTTTTTTTTTTTTTTTTTTTTTTTTTTTTTTTTTTTTTTTTTTTTTTTTTTTTTTTTTTTTTTACTGTCTCTATCTTAACTAGGGGGAAGTATTATCTAGTCCCGGTCTTATGTTTTTCTGATGCTTAGTTGTATTGCATGCTTTTTAAAATATTTGTTGCCCATTTGTATAGCTTCTTTTGAGAAATGTCTGTCCATGTCTTCTGCATACTTTTAAATGTTTAAATGTTTGAACTTGAGCTCAAGGTGGATGTGAAGTATTTACCAAAAAGTCTCGTGTGCTCAGTGAGGCTTGAGTCCCAGCTGGTGCTGTTGCTGGAGGCTGATTGGATCCTGAGTGTGCTAACCTCACCACTGCTAAGATCACAGTTCGGTTGGAAGAAATAGGTCAATCCGGGTGCACTTTTGAAGGGTGAATCTCGCCCTAGACCATTCTTCTCTCTCTCACTTGGCTTCCTGGCTACCATGAGGTGAATAACATTTCATCCACACACTCATGCCACCATGGTCTTCTTCCCTGCCTCAGACCCAAGTCTCACAGCCTTTGCACCATTTACTGGAGTTGCTGAAATTGAACAAAAAGAAAGTCTGCTTTCAGCTGTGTCTCTTAGGTCATGAGCCCACCCTGCCCTGCAGTTTATCTCTGTTCTGCCATAATCTTTGTTGTGCAGAGAACTTTAGTTTATATAATCCCATGTGTATATAGTCTATATTTGGTTACCTGTGCTTTTGAGGACACACACACACACACACACACACACACACACACACACACACACACATTCTGTCCTACACCAATGCCACAGAGTTGCTTTTCTTATTTTGCTATGTAGTTTCATTGTTTGAGTCTTACATTTAAATCTTTCATCTGCTTCAAGCTAGTTGTTTTTTGGGTTTTGTGTGTGTGTGTGTGTGTGTGTGTGTGTGTGTGTGTGTGTGTGTGTGTGTGTGTGTATTTGATGAAGGATGTGGTTCTAATTTCATCCTTTTGCATGCGGGTGTCTAATTTTCCCAATGCTATTGACTGAGAAGCTGTTGTTTCTTGCTTTTTATCGCTAGAGAGGAAAGTCTTTTCTGACCTGAGGCTTGGCAGTGAACAGAGCAGCAGTTTCTTTCTTGGGTCCTGTCAATGGGCACACCATCACCTTCAGAATCACCCCAAATACAGAGCTGGAACTCAGTTGCTCAAACATAGACCATTGTACCAGTTTATAGTCCTTGTCATACTTTGTAAATATGTTCCCAGAAAACAGTCAATCAGGTCACAAATTTCTATTACTTTTCATAAATTTTTATCTCAGGGCTGGAGAGCTGGCCCAGCAGTTAAGAGGGTTTACTCGTACAAAGGACCAGAGTTCAGTTATCAGCACCCATGTCAAATGGCTCACAAGCACCTGGAACTTAAACTCTAAAGGTTCCAGCCCCCTCTTCTGGCCTTTGTGGGCACCTGCATACATGTGCACAAAGCCTCACATAAACATACATACATATACATAAAGTTAAAAATCTTATCTCATTTTTGAAGTAATGCATCCATCCTTACATCCTACCTCTGGTTTCCAGACAGGGAGTTAGAATGGATCCACAAACTCTTCTGAGTTTCTCAGTGGAACCTTAAGGACTGTGGTGTTAACTTGGGCTTGTATAGCATCAGCATTTCTGTCAAGCTGCACATACATTTCAAAAACTGCTATTTCTCTTCAAATTTGTCACCTTAGGACTCCATGAACTCAGACCAGTGATGATGACATTGCTCAAAATGCCCCACATCTCTTCTGAAATTGCCCCCCAAACTGCTTGATAAATCATGGAGGAAATAGTGTTTCTGACTGTATTAAGCAGAACACTACCCCAGCTGGCTTTTATTTTATTTTTATGTTTATTTTTCCCTCTATCAAAATTGTACAGCTGGGTCATCTACATTTAATTTTTGTCTTTAAATTTTTTCCCAAAATCAAACCCATCTTCAAAGGATGAATTTATTTACCAGCTACCATCAGTGCAGAGCTGAAGAAAAATGCCTACAGGCTCTGAAAGTGATCCCCTCAAATAAAGCTCCATAAATGTTTTAATGGCATCAGCATTTGACTTGCATTGGAAGTCCCAAGGAGATTTTATCAGAATGAATAACACTTGTTCAGAGGTGCAACTTCTAATAATTTGGTTAAAAAGAGTCTCATCGGACTTGGAAATTGGAATAAATTAGTTTTCAAAGACTATCTTTCTGAATTGGGGCTATGGGGTCCTATTTCTGTTCATTGGCCCTGGCTTTCTGATTCTTCATATTTAAAATGAAAGATTTAGATTAGATTGTCTGTAAGGACATTTTTTGAGCTTCCATATACTATGATTCACTCATCAAACATTTATTGGGCAACCAGTATGTTGCACACTATTTTAGAAAAAGTGATACCAAAATTCCTGTTGTCAAAGGATAGCTAAGCATTCAGTGACATGTAATGTTTATATCATCAGTATCACACGTGTGGTCCTCTCATACATTATACAACACAACCATGCCGTTGCTATGTAAACTACTATCTGTTCCCTAAATATTTTTTCTTTTCTCCCTCAAACATTAGCTTTCCTTATCCTAGATTTTGCAATTAATTAAGTATTGTCCAATGGTTTGAATCTGCTTGGTCAGATATGAACAAAAGCATTATTGTCACTTCTGGGCCCGAGTTAGAAGCCGTGTCTTATATAAACTTTGACCCATTCTTTCCAACTGGCTGCAAAGAGGAACCAGGTCAAGAGTAATATAGAGCCCCAAGAGGAGAAGAATCCAAATGGCTGTGTGGAATGTGGGTATCCACTGTTCATCCTGTCAGGCTGCATTATGACGAGGGCGGGGGTGGGGGTGGGGTGGGGGTGGTGGGTGGGTGGGGGGGGGAGATTTGGCACATAGTCTTTTAATCCGCTCCAGTTTGGGATTCCTTGTCACAATGATGAGATGGATGGCTCTACTAATTTATTTGCCTTATAGCAGGAGGTGCCTCAAGTCTCCAGGGAACAATGGGAGATGTAGGGAGCCAAAGAGAGTGTGGCCCAAGTGGGCAAAGGCTGAATAAGCCTCAGGAGGAGAGGAAGTCAATGCCCGTGGACAAGGACAAGGAAGAATACTTTGTGTGGGGACAGGGGCAGACCATTGTGGGACTTCCCAGGATATCTACTCTTTATTTTATTTATTTCATCTTGATGGGGGTATGATCCACCATTTTTAGGAAATACAGGCTAGTGATGCGCAAGCAATCCTTGTCTCCAGCGCTTACAGGACGAAATAGATTCTTTTGATAATGTCAGTCAAAAGGAAGTCTGAGTAACAGGTCCTAAGGTTGGCTGAAATGACCTGCTCTAAGAGGTGACTGCCTCTGGTCCTGAAGGTTCAGAATCTGATTTGGAGCTGACCAGTGATTTAAAATACTGTTACTTGTTAGGAGAGAAGACTTAGTCAATAGTCTTAAAGATAAAAACCTAAACCGATGCCCAAATTTGTTTATAAACCATTTTTTTCTACTTTTATGTGTAAGGAGGATGGCACTAATTCAAATTAGTGCCCTGGCAGGTGGAACAGCACTACTATCCCGAGTCTTGTGTTAATCTCTGAAATTCACAAGTCTGTTGCTTTAAATGATAGCAGGGATTTTACAGACATGATCAAGTTAATAATCTCAGTACAAGAAGACTATTCTGTATTATATGGAAGAGCCAACTTAATCACAAGGAACCTAGTAGAGGGGGTAGACATGTGACAGTGACTGGAAGAGAGACAAAACCAGAAACAGGTAAAGACAAAGAAGGGTTGTGTACCAAGAGTGTGAAGAAGGGTTGTGTACCAAGAGTGTGGTCTGGCCTGTAACTAACCAGGCAAATGGGTTCCTGTTCTCTTTAAAAATAAAAAAATAGTTACTGAAAATTGGAAAAAAAAAAGATTTTTTTCCATAAACAGTACTGGTACAATTGTATATATCCACATGGAAAAGAAAAGGTGAGTAATATATTTAAATGTCCCTAATATACTTAAATGTCAAAGAGTTCAGACAGATTGTAGTTCTCACTATGAAAGGGAAAAAAAGCAAGGTCTTTAGAATACACACAGGAAAACATTTTCACGACCTTGGAGCAGACAAGTGTTAATGCAAAGCATTATCTATGAAGGAGAATGGTAAGCTAGAAAAGATGAAATGGAGGCCTCTGCTCATTGTAAGGCTTTGATAAGAGTGAGAACGTATCTGTAGAGTGGGAAAATGTTTTTGTAGTTCTTGTATCTAATGTACAGGAAGAGGGTTGAGGCATGGCTAGTGGCAGAGCATTTGTTATGTATGCAGAAGATACCATTCTGTCTTTACATGCCCATAATGTAAACAAAATAAAACAAGTTCTTGTAAAACAGTAAGACAAAGATAGAAAATCAGATAAGAAAGAGGAAAAAATGTGAATAGATGCTTTGTAAAAAATATTTCCAAAATTAAAGTAAGTACAGAAAAAGATACTTAAATTAACCATAGTGTTTTATATAAACAGTTGGACCTCATGGTCCTGTTATCCCTAGAGTACTGTACTGCTAGGGATACACTAGACAATTTGTCCTATGAGTGTATCCTTTAGTACAAACCAACCAGTCTGAAGCTTACCCCTCAACCTCTCTTTCAAATAGTTTGTATTGTATTACATTTTTACACATGGTGGGAGAGACTTTCTGGAGTTCATCATTTTCTTCTACCATGAGGGTCCAGGGATTGAACTCAGGTCTTCAGGCTTAGTGGCAGATGCCTTCATTTGTCTCTCGGATCTGAACCACCGCTCTCCTTCCTCAGCCATTCTCTGGCCAGGTATCAGACAATGAGGGCCAGCTCCTGCACTCTATCAGCCACCGATGTTCCCATATACCACTGCTATTGTTTATACACCTTGAAAATTTCCAAAGACTGCTGACATTGTCCACACATCATTATATTTCCCACAGATTCTTGGGACTATATAGACTACTATTACTCTTTATAGACTACTGATATTACCCAAGGCCACTGATATTACCAATATACTACTAATATTAATCACAGACCACTGATAATTTGAGAGTGGGTCTCTCTATCTAGGCCTATCTGTTCTGGACCTTTCAATAAAGATTAGGCTGGCCTCAAACTCACAGAGCCAGGCAGGTTTCTGCCTCCTGAGTGCTGGGGTTAAAGGTATAAGCCAAGAAGTCCCACTTGGACGACTGATTCTATCCACAGACCAATGAGGACCACAGACCACTGATATACGTACGCCATTGATCTTACTGGATCTAGCCAGTCATAGGCTTGCACTGTCTCCCCAGTTCCTTCCCGTGACACCTGCTGTCTGTCTTTTCACAGCCCCAGTGCTGCTCTTAATGTCCCCTAGCATGAAGTGCTGTGTTATCTGTTTCTAGAGGGAGTATCATGTGCATAATCACTACACTTCTGTATTCTTTTTTGATACTTGATTAAAATAGTCAAGCTTTTTCTAAAACACAATTTAATTCATTAGACATCCATAAACAACAAACCACATACACACAAGTCGATCCACAAAGTACCCACCAGAGTAGAGTTGAAAAAAAACAAGAATGGCAAGTATTTAGAAGAGTTTGGAACAACTTCCATGTCCTGCCTGTCTGCTGATGCATGTGCAAACTAGCACAATTACTTTAGAAGATGGTTGCACAGCACCTGCTAAAGTTGAAGATGTATACACCCTATGATCTGTGATTGCCACTCTAGAAATAGGCTTGACAGAAACGTAGAGATTGTGCATCAAAATATACAAATGAGGATATTGAATGTCATAGCAGCATTGTAATGTTCCCAGATTAGAGACATCCCTTATGTTCATATAGAGTAGAGTGAGTAGCAGATGGCATGTAATTATGATAGAATACCACTGGGCCATGAAAATGAAAGATCTTCACTTATGAAAATGACTCACAAACACTGAGCAAAGGAAACCAGACACAAAACAGTATATGATGTATGAATCCATTTACATGAAGCTCAAAAATACAAAAAAATATAGTCCATGGTGATATTTAGTTGAAGTAATAGCTTAACATTGGGCTGGAGGCTCATGACTAGGAGAGTCATAGAAAGGAGGGAAACTTTGGTCTTAATAATGTCCTGTTTCCTGTCAGTGAGAGTCACAAGAGTGACCCTTAGTGAAAATCCAGAACTAAACAAGGTAAGATTTGTGTACCTATTGTATAAACATTACACTTCCAACAAAAATACTGGAAAGGTCAATGAGAATTCTAGTGTACAGAGTAATCACTACAGGAATATACGTTGTATTATAAATGCTTAAAATAATTTATGAACAAAACTTGTTCTGGCAGGGGAGTACATTACTGGAACACCTGCACTGTGGGGCTTAGGAGCCCAGTTTTATTTTATGAGCCTGCTTTTGTCAAATGCTGGTGAGTGACCATGAAGTTGTTCGATTGTTACTGGTATTGGAGGACACCCTTGAGAGCTGGTGGTTCATTTAGAGTTTTGTTTTACTTTGTGTCCTTGGCCTGGTGCCACTTTCTGCTGTAACTTAGTTTTGTTGAGTTTATTTACCCAACACTGGGACAGGGATAATAATAGTTATTGCCCCCGTGAGTTCTTGTGAGAATCAAGGGAACAATCTGTGTGAAGAACTCCACACAGTTCCTGGCACTCAGTAAGTGCTCAGTGAATATTAATCATTGCTATTTTCTGACTTGGTGTCAAGATGTATTGTAGTTGGTAATAATCACTAGCAACTGATTAAAAGGCTAATATTTATTAAGGGGTTTATATGAAACACTCACTGATTTAAGAGATTGAACAATCATGCAATTCTTGGAAAGCTGGACTGGTCTACTAGGTAGAAGTGGTTTGGTCCTTCCTCCATGACCATGAGACAGTAAACAAAGAGAGCCAGCATACACCTAGTCTTAAACTGGCCTGGCCATGACTTATACACTGGGTCTTCAAGGCCCAAAAGCATGCCTCTAGGTCAAGGTGATATTACCAGCTTCCCACTACAATGTATAATCCAGTTGTGTCTGGCATGTGGTGGGGGAGGGAGATGTTAGAGAGAGAAGTTTGTATATCCCATTCACACTCAAGTTAATCCATGTGTGATGGTTATTCTGGGGTGTCAGTTTGTACATCTGGAATTAAACCAAACCAAAGCTGCTAGGTGCACCCGTGAGGGACATGGAAGAATGAAGCTCTTTGCCTGTTTGTCCGTGATCCCTCTGGAATATTCGCTCACTTGCCTTCAGGCCTACTTCTTTGGGATATTGGCCTATGCCAAAGATCACCTGAGACATCCAGCCTTATGGACCGAACCATTATTGGAATCTTAGACTTTGACTCAGGAGACAGCCATTGTTGGAATAGTCAGACCACAGCCTGTAAGCCACTCTAATAAATCCCATTTGTATATAGAATTTATATCTATATCATCTATATCTATCTATCATCCATCTATCTATGTCTATATATTACCAATTTTTATTTTCTAATCTAAATCTAACTGAGGAGTCATAAGTACCAAAAACAGAGAACTCAAGGCCAATAATGACTAAAATGTCAAATAAGTCTGGCAGAGACCAAACATATGGTGCTATATTTATCTGCTTGTCTGAAAAATAGGTAGATCCTCAAAAGATAATTGTGAAGTTAAAGAAAATTTCTGAGTCCTGAAATCAGAGCTGTACTAAAGTATGCATGTGAAGATACTTCCTGCTTATAATGTACAATAAAAGATCTAATACTTGTATTTATAAAGTATAAAAAATGTGTCCTTAAAGCCAGATGGGGTCTGGGTTTCCCAGGAACTGCATATAACTGTCCCTGAAGCGTTTAGCTAGTCGGAATGCTTCTGTTAACTGGGCTCTGCAGCTGGTCTCTTACTTCACCATGCCACCCCAGAGCTCCAGCAGCAGCAGCCTCAGAGGCCAGATCATTACGGCATGGCCAGAAGCCTGCTGTTTATTCCCTATAACTCAGTGAGGACTAATGGAGATCACCATGTGGAATCTGCACCGTGTGAAGCTCCTCACTCTGCTGCGGCAGCCTTGACCAGGGACAAAGTCTAAGGAATGGGACAGAATTACTCAAGTTTAGGTTGAGGTCCTGCTCACGTAAGGTTACACGTTAACAGGAGACAAATAGTAAAGCTCAAGGGGGAAAAAGGAAAACCAAAAAAGAGTCAACAGAACCTGACTGTGTAGTGACTTGCCCAACTAGGGATGGATTTTATAACTCTCCAGAGCAACTCCGTAAGACTTCTTTCTGTGAGAAAGAAGAGGTTTTCTCACCAGCATTCTGAAAGCTGTATTTAAAATTATGTTTTTAGTTCTTTTAAGTTGATAAACAGCCATTGAACATCCAGACAAAGGAAGATCTGAAAATCTCGTTTCCTGACTCCAGCTTGATACATTTTGAATCCTTCAGGCTCATTTCACATGAAATTAGAAAAGAAAGAAAAATTGGCTTCTTGAGAGGGGTGACTTCTTGGGGTACACAGAGGTTCAAAGTGGGACGGATGAAGCCGTGTAACTTCATGAAATTAATGTAAGAACACAGCAGACTGACAGGTGTCCGTCAAGGCTCTCTCCAGGCCTAGCCCTCCTGCCCTCCAGAGGAGCTCAGCCATGACTTTCTTTGACTCCCACCAGTGTGCAATGCACTTAATTTGGAGATTTTCTGCCAAATTTCTATTTAACCAAAACCCTTGGAAACCCCCTAGCCTTGCAGTTTTTTAGACTATATGAGCCTCATTTCCCCCTATATTCAATGCTATTTTTTTCAAGCCTCACTTTAGAGAGATAACCCCATCTGATAGAAAATAAAGCTTGCTTAACTTGACTGAAGAATTTGGGTAACAGTCTTTACTCTCAGGTGGTGGATTAACAGGTGTGACTATCAGCTCTGATCTACACCAGGGTGACACATTCTCATAGAGCCCATCCTCTCTGCTTACAGCGTTATCTGGGATCCCTCCGCCATGTTTTCTGAATGCTAGTATAATCAGGTCATGTCCCTTCTCCTGCCCTTTGGTGGCCTGAATGGCTCTCAGGATAAACAGCAAAATCTGTTTTCTTGTAAATCCAAGCTTATCCTGCCTCACACACCTGTAGAGGTGCCATCTTTCCTGTCCTTTTATCTAGAAGTTGTTTTAAATGTATAGAAACATTGCAAAAATAACACAGAGATTTCTTATATATTGTAGCCAGCATTTCTCAAACAGATTTTATATTATTTTTAGTCACTCACTTTGTCCGAACTCTCTGAAAATATTGTAAGTAAACCCAAATGAAGGTCTCAAAGTATTCTAATCTTGCGTTGGACCTTTTTGAAAACATCTTTTAAAATTTTACTAATGTTCGATAATTTAGTCTTTCACAGCAAAGGAAAGAACACTCACCAAGGGTTATAGAGTCACTGTGTAGACTCAGTGTCTCTTCTATCTCTTTAACTTGCAACAATTTATCCACCTTCATCTTCTAAGACCTTGAAGTCTTATCCAGGACTCTGTAGGCCTTCTCTCAGCAGAGGTTTGTCTCATGTCCCTAATCCTCATGCTCAGACACAGGTTATACATTTTTGGTAGGGATATTACATGAGTGATCTTGTGTTTCATTAGTGGATAATATCAGGGGGTGCATGATAGACATTGATCCCATTCCTGCCAGAGAGGTGCCTACTTTGCTTATATAATTAAACAGGTCTTATCAGATTTCTCCACTACAGAGTTACTGATTTTTTTTCCCTTGTAATAAGTATCTTGTGCACATGGGGGGAGGTCTCTGAGACTATATAATGAACTTGTATCTTTCAATATTGGAATCCACTGCTAGTTCTTTGAAAATTATTATTATAGTAGTTTCCAAATGATGACTCTTTTTTAAACTTAAAAATGCAATACTCTCTTCTGCCCCAGGACCTTTGCACATGTTATATCTTTTGAAATAGTTGGAAGGATCCTCTTTCTTAGCTAGTCAATTTTCATTCTTTAGATCTCAGACTAAATCTTCTGTTCTAAGGTATGTCTTCCTTTGCCTTTATTTTGTTCTGGGCAGGCTTCCTATTTAGATGTTTTTGTGGTATCCCATAGTATCCAACAGTACTTGTCATTCTGTACTTGTTTATAATTTTATTTAGTGTCTGCTTCCTTTGGTGTGTGTTTTTTTATGCATGGTGTATTTTCAATGTCTACCTAACATGGACCCTGGTATACTCCAACAGTTTGTTATTTGTAATCGATTGAAGGAATGGATGAATGATCTCATTGGAATTTTTGTGAGGATTAAATTGAGATGCACAAAAACTTCCTAAGATGGAGTAGAACCTTAATAAACATTGTGACTTCTGTATCCTTCTGCCCCCTCCTTGGATTAGGCTTTCTATAGTAGGTAAAACATTTGTCCTGAGCATAGTTTGGTTCCTGGAAGTGATTTATATTTTAACTTTACTAGCACTTCTGTGTGAGCAAATCCCCAAAGAATTCCAACAAAAACTTTGCTTATTTGTTGTGTGTGTTGAGATGGGCTTTTTTTTTTTTTTTTTTTTTTTTTTTTTTTTTTTTTTTTTTTTTTTTTTTTTTTTTTTTAACCTGGCTTTAGAAATTAAATGCCCCTCTTTCAAAATGATCATTCTGGAGACACTGAGAGTTCCATAGACACTGACTCTTACACAAGGAACTTGTCTCAGGTCTCCTAACTCAGCCTTTACCATAGCTTCTGTGGCTTATAATGCTTGAGAGAGGGCCACTCTGCAGGGTGTATCTATCCCCTCAATGGCCGGTGTGGAACAACACTGATATTACCCAAACATCTCAAGGTAAGCTAAAGCTTCTGGCTCAGGTTGCCAGTGTTGTGCTCATTCATAAGCTTCCTCATCGTGAGACTTTAAAGTGTCAGGATGAAGATGGACAGAAATAAACTGATAACAGCATGTACCCTCAGGAGAGAGGCTGGGAAATGAACACAGCATTTCAAGAAACTCCCAGAAGAAAGCAAATTAAAACTTGTTGAATGAACAAAGCAGGAGGAACCAGAGAGGGGCCTTCATGGGAGCAAGAAGCTGACTTTCCTGGGAAAGTTAAAAGATTCTGGCCTCTGGGTCCATGGGTCTAGCAGTTGGCAACAAGAGGGAGCTTGGAAGACCTGCTTGAACGGAAGCTACAGAGGTCAGTGTGTGCTACAACCTCCTTGGCCTCCACTTACAGAGCAACAAGAAGCCTGGGTTTGTTCCTAGTCCAGAATCTAAGCCCAAATCAAACCAAGCAACAAAATGTCATAGATGCTTCCCTAACCAGAGAGATTGATGCTGAGAGCGCAACGCTGAGAGAGAGTATTGTTCCAGAGCGCAGTGTGCTTTCTTCTAGAATTATGGTGTTCTTCATTGACCTCCCAAACAAAACTGCCATCAAATATACCCCATCCAGAGATGCAGAGCCCACAATCCTGCAGTAAGAGCAATATGTTTTTCTGGAGGAAGCAGAGATATTTGAAGACACAGAAAATAAGCTTGAAAACCTGTCAGCTTTAGAAAAGAGAATGGAAGAACATAATAAAAGAATCATCGCATAATTATCTGTTGCAACAAAAATATTTTGCTAAAAATTTAAAAATCAATAGCAAGTACAAAATTAAGGCAATCTTACAAAATAGAGAAAAATGATAAATTTTAAAATAGCAAGAGATCAATGTATGACTCAACCCACACCTAATAGGAGATCTAGGCTATATGATAGAGTGTGTGAGGTGTGTGTGTGTGTGTGTGTGTGTGTGTGTGTGTGTGTGTGTGTGTGTGTAAAATTTATAAGAGTCAATGAAAGTCACAAATCTTCAGTTTGAGGGGGTTGGTCAAATACTAAGCCATGAGAAAGGGAAAAAGATTGATGCTCAAGAATAATTTTGTCAAATTTTGAGGCAAAATAAATAGGAGAAACCAAAATTTTCAATAGTGAAACAAACTAGCAAATCAAGTAGCCTGCATTTTATCTGATGAAAGTCAGCTGGCGTCAGCATTGCTGGATGCTGTAGGCTATGGAGCATTGCTGTAAAGTTCTAAGGGAAATTATGTTGACCTGGATTTCAGTTGGCCTAGAATTCTGTATCCCACCAAACTGTCAATCAAGTGGGAGGATAATGTGTATTTTTAGACTGAAGGGGTCCCAGAATACTTGCCTGGTAAAAGAAGAAAGTAACTTTAGCAAAATGGGGAAAAAGCAAGCCGTGCACATAGGAAGGGTGTGTCTGAAGCAATGAGAAGTGAAGGAATGCTCCAGTGTGGTGGGGTATGTCCTCCCTGGAAAACTGGTCCACATGGAAAGAGAATGAGAGAAACTTGAGGTCACCTCGAGTCAAAATGCAGATTTCATGATATTTTATCAGTAGAAGGCAGAAAGATATTGAAGATACTTTTTGCAGTATATTGATTTTTCTTTCAACCAGAAAAAAAAAAGCCAAAGGCTGGAGAGATGGCTCAGCAATTAAGAACACTTGCTGCCCTTACAGAGGTCCTGGGTTGAGTTCCCAGCACTCACATCATGGCTCCCAACTGTCTGTAACTCCAGTTCCAGGGGATCCAGGACTAGCCTCTGGGTGCCAGTCATATCCATGTTTCACATACATATGTGTTTCACAGGCTAACACACACATAATTTTTTTATTGAAGATAGATTTTCCTCTCATACAATACATCCCGACTACACTTCCCCCTCCACTCCTCCCAGCCTCCCCCAGCCTCCCCTTTCCCTCAGATCCACCCTTCTCTGTCTTCTCTTTAGAAAAGAAGGGCTTTCAAGAGACAGTAGCCACCATGGGGGGAAAAAAAGAAAAAGATACAGTAAGATAAGACAAAAGCCCCCATGTTGAGCTGGACAAGCCAATGCAATGGGAGACAGAGAGTCCCAAGAGCAGGCAAAAGAGTCAGAAATATACCCACTCCCATAGATAGGAGACCCACGAAGACACCAAGCTAGCAGTCACAGCATAGATGCAGAGAACCTGGTGCAGCCCACTGCAGGCCCTGTGCTGGCCACCTCAGCCTCTGTGAGCCCTAGGAGCCCTGCTTAGTAGATTCGGTAGGCTGTGTTCTCCTGGAGCCCTCCCTTCCCTCTGACTCCTACAGTCATTCTGTCCCCTTGTCCACCCCAATTCTGAGGTGAGAAACCTGATGCAGGCCTCCAGTTTAGACTCTTTTTCCACATAATATCTGGCTGTGGGTCTTTGAGCTATTCCCATCTGCTGCCAGAGGAAGCTGTCGTGATCTTCTGAGCTGGCTTTGGCATCTGTTGGAAGCATCATCTCTGATGATGACTGGACCAAGCCCTGATCTATGAATATAGCAGATACAGCGGAATATCATTAGGAATCAGTTCATTGATTTCTATTTCTTTCTTTCTTTCTTTTTTTTTTTTTCCTGTTGGGTTTGATTCTGCCCTAGATCTCTGGGCAATCCAATGCCTGGTTTTTGGCCATCCAGGCAGTGTGGAGCATGAGCTCTTTCTCTTTGCTAGTGAGGGATCTCTGTGAGTTCAAGGCTAAACAGAGCTATGCAGTGGTGGCACACACCTTTAATCCCATCACTAGGGAGGCTGAAACAGGAAGTGATATGGCTGGGCAGAGAGAAGAATATAAGGTGGGAGAAGATAGGAGTTCATGCCCTGTGCTCTCTGTTCATTTCGGCCTGTGCTTCTCCATCCAGCCAGAGGATTCCTGGAGACAGGGTCTACCCCTTTAGGCTGAGGAGTGGCTAGGTGAGAAGTGGCGTGGCTTGTTTCTCTGTCTCTCTGATCTTTCAGCTTTCTCCCAATATGTGGCTCCAGGTTTTTATTATAAGACCAACTGGGATTCGTGCAACACTCAGCTCTGTAGCATGCAGAAGTATGAAGACAAAAGGCAGCTAAGGACAGTGAGATCTCAGACTTCTGGTGGGAGATGGTGATCAGAGACAACAACTAAATGTCGATGAACAAAAAATAGCAGTTATGTCTATTACTTAAGACTCTGACAGCTGAGGTACTGTGAAGAGCTGGGTGTTATTATTTATTCCTTATGGGAAACACGAGGTGCTTGGAGAAGACTCTGCTGTCATTTATTCAGCTCATCACTAAGCAATAAATAATCATGCTCATTTCTAAGAGTATTGACTAGGGAATATTTTTAAATTAATGAGCACAGACATAGCATGCCTTTCAATTATTAAACATTTACTCTAAAGGAGATGGGCCTTCCAGGGCACTGACAATGCTTTCAGTGCTTAAGGTCCAAACAGAGTGAAGGATACAAATATTTCAGGTTTCCAACTGCCCTGATTATCTTTGGTAATCATCAAACTGCTGGAGAAACCTCATGTTAAAAGCCAAAGAGGGTCAATTTCCAGACACACCACTGAGCACAGTGCTTACTGTCGCAGCCAGTTTGATTACAGCAGCCTCCTTTGCCTAAGTCAAGTGGTGTTTGCTGGGGAGAAAGGCTGGAGGCAGCAGTCTCCCTCCAAAGGCACAGGAGTGCACAGAGGCATTGGCCAGGCCTCTGCTGAGAAAGAGCTCTCCCGATGTCGCTTGCTAGGCAGCATGTCCTGTGCAAGGTGCACAACAGGTCACTGACTCATGTCTGTGCTCTGCATTCCAACCCCCAACACAGTGAGACTAAACAAGGCAAACACTGTCTTTCCTGGGCATGTTTTCTTCTGGACCATCCTAGAACCATGAGCCTTGTTATAGTGGAAAGAGGTGTTTCTATTTGGGGAGAATTGCTGTACTTTTTGCTGGACTCTGAGAAAACTGGCGGACCTACCATCCTAAAAGAGAGGCTCCTGTTTAGTTTTTTTTCTTGTTGCTCAGGTAAAGCACCTTGAAAGAGCAACTTTAGGGAGAAAGGATTTGTTCTGATTCGCAGTCCATCATGGAAAGAAGCGGGAGTCACAGTGGCCAAGGCTTTGGGGAGCTGGTCATGCAGCATCCACAGTGAAGACACTGGGCAGTGGGTGCTTCTTTCTCCATGTTAGACTGCCCAGGATCCTGTCACTTAGTCAAGGTGGGCCTTCCCACATCAATTAATGTCATCAAGATGATCTCCCACAGAAAGACTCTGAGACCCATTTTTCAAGAAATTATAGATTCTGTCAAGTTGACAATTGACACAAGCCATCTTATCATCTACCCCCCATCAGCATCTAAGTCCTGTTTACTGCTCCAAGGCACCTCCCACGCTAAAGTAGAAATGGGGTGAAGTAACTTTAGTTCCCATCCATCTTAAGACAGAGAGAAAACTTTATATAAAAGAATGAATTGCTTTATAAAAATGTTTCAGGGTAAGCATATGTGTCTATGATACACACACGCGCATGGATAATTGACAACTCATTTATACCTACCTAGTTCCTCCAAATAGATAGGCTATGATGTCAAAAGATTGCTCT
Organism: Phyllotis vaccarum; assembly: GCA_033318265.1. Taxonomy (NCBI): domain Eukaryota; kingdom Metazoa; phylum Chordata; class Mammalia; order Rodentia; family Cricetidae; genus Phyllotis; species Phyllotis vaccarum. The sequence goes on from JARWLC010000006.1 coordinate 69,781,605, forward strand.
GACCCATCCCCTTACTGAGGCATCAATGGCAGAAGTGGTGTCTAAAGTCTGAATGATGGAAAAATCCTTATTTTAAGGCAATCACACTAGTAGAGGTACTCTGATGTACACAGCACCGATCTCTGAGCTGAGAAGTATTGGGCGGCCTGCCATGTCGCATGGCATTAATACTCTGCCAAACTAATATATCATGAAACGTCCTTGAAAATCTGAATTGGAATGAAAGGAGAAGGTAGGTTGGTTTGGGGAGGAAGAGAAAGAGAATAGCCTGCAGAGTAGAAAGAACAGTTGGTGTGGTGTGAAAAGGCCTCCTAAGGTCTAAAAGCAGGGTAGTACAGTGAGTTCTCTTCTCTAGGCACCCCCTCGTATGTCTGGCTCTTAATGGGGACATTGTCTTGGAAAAGAATGGTGGCCCAAGATTTTTCTTGTTTCCTTCTAGGCAAATTGGGAGATCTTTGAGTTTTTTGTTTGTTTGCTTTGTTTTTGTTTTGTTTTTGTTTTTGTTTTTTCGAGACAGCGTTTCTCTGTGTAGCATTGGAACCTGCCCTGGAATTCACTCTGTAGACTAGACTGGCCCTGAGATCTCCCCACCCCCCAGCCTCTATCTCCCAAGTGCTGGGATTAAAGATACATGCCACCACCACGCGGTGATCTTTGAATTTTGAGCAGGGAGAGCATTGCTCTGTAAAATTAATATGGATGACTGGAAGTTGAACAGAAATCCCTTCTTATGTGGGAGCCTGATGATGAATATAGTTTGAACCCTTACACACACACACACACACACACACACACACACACACACACACACACACACACACACACACACACTCGTGCACGCACTCTCATGGCGCGTGTGGACTAAGAATGCCTTTAAGACCATGCATCTTTTTCCAGAATCGGGCAGTTACGTTGATGGAGTACACGCGGTACATAAAACAGCCTGTTAAGTATAACCTGGTGGGATTTCTGCTGTTTCCCCTCGTTGAATCCCAAAGTAAAGAAGAGCCATGCAGATTAGACTCACATAAAATAAATTCTGTAAAGCAGGTCAACGAACTGTAAACTCAGACTCATTAACTCTAGGGAGACCCCAGGTAAGGCCTTCTCTCTTCAATTATCTGGTTACAGAAAAAGTGAAAACCTGCAAATGTCCCCTTAATGTCTCCTGTCACCACTCCATCACTATCCACATCATGTCTAACTGGACCTCTGCACAAGGCACAGAGTAACAGCTCTGGGTACATTTTCTTTCTGGCTGCTTTCTTTTTCATGTCTTCCTATCACAGGAGGTGGAGTGGAGGACGGTCTCCCTTCCTTCTTCTGGGTTTCTCTGTAATTGGCACCAAGAGTCGTACATTCTAGACCTGTCCTCTCATCAGAAAGTGTTGGTTTATGAGTTTCTAAGGTTTATAAAATAAATGTGTAGGACTGACTCAAAACCCGTGCCTGCTGTTGTTCTACTCAATAAACTTCATTTTCTGTTTCTGGTCTGTGTATGTATATGATACATATGTGTGTGTGTGATGTATGTGTATGTGTATGATATATGTGTATATGTGTATGTATATATGTATATTTATGTATATTACCACACACACACACACACACACACACACACACACACACACACAAATAGTGGCCTTTGGGGAAGATGAGGGAAGACAGAACAGAAGTATTTTTTCTTCACCAAACACTTCAAGCTCAGGGTACCTGGCACTTCCACATATAATGTATCACCTGATCACATAAATCACTGACAACACAGGTGAGCCCCACATAGAAAAGTTGTGTTCTCATTTCACAAATATGAAAAATGGGGCCTGGGGAGGTGGAGAGACTTAACTCGGGGATGGAGAGCAGAGAGCAGAGCTGACACTGGAAGCCGGTTCCCTTCCCACTTCCAGCTCCTTCTCCATGGACTAATCCAGGGTGACAAATGAGGATGAGCACTCATCTATCCCCATGGAAACCAAGAGAAAAGTACTGCCCCACGGAGTCCACACAGCTCAGCGTGGGCCCATGCCTGTGTCTGTGTGGCATTCTATTATGACGAACAGAATCTCAGTCCTTGACCCTAGAAACCAACAGCCTATAAAGAAGTCAGAGGCAGGCCTTCATTCTCTCAAAAGAGTCAGAGAAAGTGAGAACCTGTTTGTCTTTGCTCAAAACCTTTAAATCAACAGACCTGGGGCAGGGTTAAAAACTCTTTTGCAGTCTTAAAGAAAACTGGCTTATTTTTTTTTTTTTACTAATTGAGGTCTTTTCCATTTTCTTCCCCATATTCTCTGACTCTAAGAAGGCTTCTACAGCTTTTCACCCTCAGTTAACACTGGGAGGAGGGGGTATTGGAAGAGGTTTGAGGCTTACATTATTGCATATAGATAGATACTTCCTTTTCTTCCTCATTTCCAGCAGCTGCAATTTAAATGGGGGAGAAAGGATGCATGGAGCACAGCATTACTTCCTTGTCCTATTCTTTGAATTGGGCTCGAGATTCCCAAAATGGATAAGATAAGACACCACCCCCACCCCCACCCCCACCCCCACCGTGGATAGGACTAGGGTGGGGCCAGAGGCTCTGAGTATTACATGCAGTGCTTAGTTCCCGATAGAAGGTCTTCAGTTGGGCATCGAGGTACTCTCCCACCTGCATTCGATGGTACACCCAGCACGATGCAGAACAGGCTGGAAGGCCTTCTAGCTCTTGGCCCAGAAAGGGCACCTTGTCATGAACACAGGCAGCAATGGTTGCTGTCGCAGGTAGGTAGGGACAGAAGTCAAATATCTACAGCTCACATACCCCACCATAAAGGATCATTAAGCGTCATCCTGTGTGGAAGTCTAGGAGTCATTATCATGTGGTCCAGGTGATATTTGGAGCATGATGCATTAGGTACCATTTACTTATCTAATGGCTGTACTGGGGGTCAAACCCTGAGCCTTAAACACATTCATTTCAAACAGGACCTTTACATAAGAAACAAAGGAACTGTGGGTTCTGGAGTATGTGTTCTTTCTGCCTTTTGGATTTCTCTTCTAGCCGTCATCTAGAATAGAAGATAGCCACCCTAGGTTTGGTTTTCGGTTTTTGGTTTTCTGGTGTTTGAACCGGTGGTCTTGAAATTGTAGACCTGCCCCACTCATTAGAAGATGCCCATCCACGAGTTCCAAAGGGAGCACCCTGCCACTAATCTACAGAGCACCGATAGCCTGTCATACTACACAGGCTCTTTGGGCACTATGTCTATAGAAGTAGGTAAAAAACAAATCTAGGAAGAAATCTTTTCTCTATTATAATTTTGTTTCTAGTTTTACCTATCTTTTCTGAGACTCTTGAGCCTTCTTTATACAGGTTGTTTCTTGCATCTGCTGTTTACAAAGCAACAAATTCTAGCTCTGATTTTTCTCAGCAGGTTTGTCGCTCTGAAATTTTTCTCAGAGCCTTAATCTCCAGTTCTAAATATCCTGATAGACACCCAAGGCAAGATCATCACTCTAAGGTATTTCTTTTTTCCCTTCCCAAAGAAAGCCCTGCCACACCTAGACACCAATGAGGTGATGATGGTAACTGATTATAAACACCTTTGTGTTACTGGTGATCACTAATGTTTCTACAGGATATATGCTGATTCTTCTAATGCATCCCCCACCTAGGAGCTCTGTTAGCATCTGCTTTGACTAATTTTCTGTGTCCTGGATTCCCATGTTCCCCAACCTGTTTCCATGTTTTACTCTAGGAAAAAAAAAAAAAAAATTCCCATTCTCTGCTAGGTGGTCCTTTTAACATCAGTCACACACTACAATAGTGCCCAGCTTAAACAAATTGCTCTCTCAACCCCAATTTTCTTTCTTTCCTTTTGTTATAGCCTTTATTCTCTGCTTTTCTACTGAAAAAAAAAATCTATACTCACTACCCTCACTTCTCTTTGATTTCCTCTGGAGATCACCCATCAGGCTTTTATCTTCCCACCTCAGCCTTCTGTAGAGCACAGAGACCCAGTGTTAAGTCTTAGCCCTGGTCATCTGATTGACCTCCAAACAGGATCCGACACTTGACTCTCTTCACTCCCCATTGTATCCCTTTCTTCCTTGGCCTTAGGGACACTGCTCTTCTGGGGTTTTATGCTTGTTTTCAGATATCTTTGCCTAGGTCGTACCCCTTCCCGAGCTCTAAATAAGCACAGCCCTGCTTATGTTCACTCAGTAGAAAATATGCAGTCTTATATGTTAAATAATGCAGCAAAACTTTCTGTCTCTATGAGCTACAGACTTGCATGCCCAACTGCCTACTCATTATGTCTATCTCACATTTTCCTGCATCTTGTGTCTAATCCATAAACAAATCATTTTGATTAATATCTTTAGAATAAGGTATTCAAAGACTGGACATGGTGTCACAGGCCTTTAATTCCAGCACTTAGGAGGAAGGCAGATTTCTGTGAGTTTGAGGCCAGCCTGGTCTACATAGCATAGTTCCAGGACAGTTAAGGCTACATAGAAAGAGCCCCGCCCCCAACACAACAGAAAAAGAAAAGAAAGAAAAGGTGTGTAATTCTGTTTAGTTAATTCAAAGCAAGTAATAGCAGTGACATGACAGTTTAAAATTATGTTTATATGACCAAAAAGAGATATACAAAAGAAGCAGTCACAGTACAAACCAAGATGTTTTCCTTGGTGGTGAAGTCAGAGTGGGAATTGGGGATTTAAATGCATCTACCAAGGACGCTTCTCTAGAATGCTATATACGTAAGACTACACAGTTTTGATTTCTGTGCTTTGTTGTACATCATTCAAAGAAAAAAGATAAAATTACTAAGCATGGAAATAGTGCTGAGAATCTTAGTTTCCTGGCTGGTTTAGATTTTAGTCTTTATTTTGGTGAGCTGTTGAAATGTCATTTGTTAGGAAGAGGTCACCCTTCAGCATTTCATTAGCAGTACTATGTAAAAGAGTGGTGTGTTTCCATAACGACAGTTTTTACTTTGGAGTATTTTTTTTTTTTTTTTTAAGAGAAGGTTTCACTCCCACGTCAGATTCACATGAACTTATTGCATAACTAGTCTGGTCTTGAATTCCCAAGTGCTAAGATTACCAGTGTGTGCTACCACACCCAGATTTGAGTACTTTTAAAAATTATACTTAATAGGTCAAATATAATTAATTTTAAAATTTCAATACTTTAAAAAAACTAAAATAGGCCATAAGAATATTTCGTGCCAATGATCAGTCCTTATAATTTTTATTGACTTGGTAGTATTCATTTGAAAAGATTTGCCTCAATTTACTTAATCATTCTTGTGTACTACTTTTAACTCATTTGAAATTCCATTATTATAGGTAATACCTCATAAGCACCATTTCCACACTGAATGTTCACTTCAGGGTACAGTCTCAGAAATATTATTTTAAGGTCAAAGATTATGAATATTTTAATGAATATTGATACTATCAGATTACTTTCCAGAGGAACTTTCAAAGTAGTTCATATTACCAACTAGTGCAAGAGGGTAGGTTCATTCATTTAGCCATTCAGCAAATATTTAGTGTGTACCCATTACAAGCCAGCACTGTCTGCCACCAGAGAGTGTAAAACAAAGTGAGGAAGACAAGCAAGGAAGACAGTCAGCTACAATTGGTGAGCCTTGAAGGTTCTCCAGGAGACCAGGTCTGCACAACAGATCAGCTATGAAATGTGCTGTGCTGTGGCTGTGTTGTAGTAGGCAGAAACATCTGCCAATGGCCGCCTCTCAACAGTGGTTAATACAGGCAAAATATTTTAGAAAAATTACTTTGCTCATCGGTCATCAGAGAGGTAAAATACTGAGATTTCAATGGCCTACATGAGACTGAGCCCCTCAAGATTTCATGATAAATAGGAAGGGCTCATGAGACCCCACCCTAGTTTCTTAGTTAGGGTTTCTATTGCTGTGAAGAGACAATGTAACTCCGACAATTCTAATAAAGAAAAATAATTAAATAAAGCTGGTTTATGGTTTTAGAGATTTTGTCCTATAATCATCATGGTGAGAAGCATGTCAGTGCAGACAGACATGATGCTGGAGGAGCTGAGAGCTCTGCATCTTGATCCAAAGGCAGCAGAAAGAGATTGTGTGCTACACTGGGCATAGCTTGAGCATATGACACCAGAAAGCCCACCCCCATGGTGACACACTCCAACAAGGCCACGCCTACTCCAACGAGACTGCACCTCCAAGTAGTGACACTTCCTCCCATTATGGACCATTGTTTTTCAAACCACCACATCTAGACAAAGATAAGTAATGCTTGCTGTGGGAGGGAGAGTCATTTTCTTCCATGATACTGTCCCTGGTAACTTGCCCTTGCTTAAATAAATAAACTTCCACCTAGGTTCACAACAAGAAACTCTGATTCAACTCAATGGGTCATTTATAAAAATAGAAAAGAAAACTGCTGAGAAGATCAAGGGGCCTAGAGGGGTCAGAGTGGGCTAACATTAGATAATGGAGAGGTGAATATGATCAAAATATATTATATACAGGTATGAAATTGCCAAAGAGTTTATTGTTATAAAGTGAGGATTTCTAAAGTAAAGAACTAGAAGAAAGAATGGGGGGGGGGGAGAAGAAACTATAGTACCATTTAGTTAGGAGAAAATATTTAATCTACAAAAAAAGGTCATAGCACATATAAGAAGTAAAATCATACCATTAGGGTTGACAATTCCACATTGCAGATGGCTGATAGACTTTAAAGTCTAATTGTGAGACCCGCCAGCCCTGGTCTATGCCACATACAACCTGATGGTTAGATAATCATGTGGCCCAATTAGTATAGCTATGGGACCCTTGATGTCTACATGCCTAATTTTCTGTCTGCTTAGAAATATGCCCTGAATGCTACTTGCAGGTAGCTTTTTGCACTCTGTGGGCATAATGGTTTTCCCACGCTGCTGCTGTCCTTGTACCATACTAGATTCTGACTGTCTGAGACATTTGCTCTTAGAATACCATCACAGTTCACTGCTGCAGAGGAGAATAAGTGTCGTCAAAACACTCCCCCACTGCTTTCACCAGCTCTCTTCATAAAGCAAGGAAACCATACATCAGGCAGATGTTAAGCATCCATCTCTGGCTGCATCTGAAACTGCTTCTCTGGCTTGGGCCTAAAGTCTGGGCAGTCATTCATTTGAGGGTGGGATTGGATTGAATTCATCTTCCTGCCATGGCATATGGGATAGCACTAACTGAGAATTACAGACTTGGGGTGCTGAGACTCCACAAAACTAATGAACTGTAATGTTTTAAAAGAGACGAGGAAACAAGTGGCATAATGTAGGAAAATCACTTGTTTTTAGTAGCACTTTAAGCCTCTGTGTGGTCTGCTTCTGAGCATGTGAGTGGGTGTTATGGTCTGAATAGAGCAGCTGCTGCCCCAGCTCTACAGGGGTGGGATGTGTCATTGCTAAGAGCCTTCAAACTAGCGAAATGAGATTGTTGAATATTCAGGAGACCTTGACTTGACTTAAATAATTCAATGTCTTGTAAAACCAGGGGCAAGTCCAGAGACATCAAAAGCTATTTGAGGGAAATTTCACTGTCCAGATTACCCTCGCTTTCTCTTAGCTGTCCATTAGTTTCTTGCTATTTTCAGATCATTTATAATTTCTCTATTTTTTAAAGAGATTTTTACTCACTTTGTAATCTACAAAGCCCACACTTACTTTCTTATGTGAGTGTCTCTTAGAGCACTGAGGGCTTACTGTTTCCCAAGACTGTCTTGGTAATTTCTGTATAGTGTTTCTACAAGATAATCCCCATCTTTTACCAGAGACAGAAGAAAGCAGGCTGATTATTAAATATTATCCACAGTCACAAATTGGCAGTGGCTTTGTTTGGTATCGGAATATAAATCTAACAAACTCTACCAGTCACCTAAAGTGGAATAGAGTAACATAAGCTCAGCTTTTCTCCCTCAACAATTTTGAAACATTGTTTTCTTGTCTAAATGTTAGGATTCCGTTCTAGCCTCTGAAGCCGTGCCTAGCCCTGAGTTGTGCTCCATTTTAGAGGAAATCTCTCTGTGGACTCTCTTTTCTTTCTTCCCTCCCAGAAGCACTCTCTACCTCTCCCTCTTCCCTCCTTTCTCTCTTTTCTCTCTTTCCTTTTCTTCTTTCTATATTTTGTTATAATAATAAAATCCTTAACATGGAAGCGATCTAAGTGTTTCCTGCCCTGCCACCGCCCGACACTGCTTCCCACCATCCTGCATCCATGGGGCATAAGGCCTCTCTGTTCATAGCTAACCGCCGGCTATACTGGGTAAATCCATTATCGCCATCATATCATACCAGATCAATGCTAAGTGCACATGGCTCGTCATTACAGGATCTTGTCCCCAGAGTGGGGAATGCCTTGTTGGGCCTCAAAAGAGGCTCTAATGGACCTATAGATCCGGATGCCATTTTGCAGAGAATAAACAGATCTTCTTTTTGCAGGCTGCAGTCTCTTAGCAGTTTTGCCACTGAGTCTGGGTCCCATCCTGGAGCTGAAAACATGACTAACCACGTCCCTGTCTGGCAGATAAATCTTGCTGTCATCATGCCTGTCAATTGGCTGCATCTCACATGCTCTCAGCTGTCCTCTGAAGAAGGATTGCCTCTCTAGCCGACTGGTAGGCCTGAATCACTCCTGCATACATCAACCAGGCAAATTAGACTGAGCCAGGAGTGAATGCGCACCCTGAGGAGTGATCTCTCTGGATGAAATGTGTAATATGTTGAGGTTTCTGTAGTGCTAACCATGGCAGCCTCACTAACAGTGGCCAGGTGGCTCAGGGTGGAGAGTTTCCTACCTGTACCAAGGAAAGATCGTTTTTATCTTTTCAGAGTAACTTCTTAAAAGCCCCAAACTTAGAGGAAATAGTAAAATGAAATACCATCTAAATCAGACTCAACAATTATTAACATTTTCTTCCATTAATCCTCAAAGCCCACTTCAGCAGTCACATGTGAGATATCAGCTTATAGATCTCCCAGAGAAGAGGAATAAGCCAGATCAATCTCAAAACCCCGTTTTCTCAGTAAACAGATACCCATTTTTGTTGAGTGCCTTCTACATATCAAACACTGCTAGTCAAAGGCACTAAAATGCCCAAAAAGAACAAGATGGGACAGTATATAAGAAAGCACATCAGCTCTTTGGTGTTCAGTCAATGGTTTTGAATTAAATTGTGAACCATAACTATTTTAATACTATGAAGATTATGCAGTGTTCTTTGAGGGATCTCTCAATCTCCTTGTGTGAAATGGAATTAAAAATAACAGGAGTACTAAATGTTCCCTATGTAACAGTGCCCTGTTTCCAAGGCCCTGAATGTGGGCCTACAATCACTTTGTCCTGCTTAAAATTTGCCCAGAGGAGCCGTGATTCCCGCTTTTGTTAGTCTTAGCCAATAGGATAGGCTGGCTTTGCCTGTCACTGATGGCGGAGGATGACAGTCCTGTGCCTGTTTTAACTAAATGCAAATCTGTAGAGTCCCTTCCTGCCTCATTCCAGAAAATGAGGAATAAAGCTTTTGACATCATTGTTTCCAGAATTCTAAAGTACAAGCTGATACTATTCAAAGTTCTCTTACAACAATAGATTGCTTTAATATGTACTCAAGAACAAACATACCCTGTAAGTGTAGACTGACTGCTGACTCCAGGGGTTTTGATCAATACCAGCCAAACATTTTCCATTTGACATGCTCAGAATTGTGGTGTTGTGCTCCTGTGTGAGGGTATGTGCATGCAGGTATCCATCAGGATCAGTGCCCACCTGAATTAGGAGAATTACGTTCCTGGTTCTGTGTGAGAAGGGATGCAAAAGCAGAATAAAACAGCCCCCACCTTATTTCAAATAAGAATAATCTTAATCACCCTCTCTCAGAGCTGTACTTCTTTTCTCTCAAAATTAAAACTATTTTTTTAATTTAATAAAATATTTCTGGTGGAGGACAATTTGATACGGTGAGAGAAATATCATACTGAGTAACGGTATACAGCCTAATTTAAAACCAAACCCTGAGCCCTTTTAAAGAATAATAAAACATATTTTACAAAAACCAAAAATTGCCATAGTTATACCAAAATTATAATAGACTTGGGATTCAACGTGGGCAACAGTGGGGGGAAACAGTGATACGTGTGTGTGTGTGTGTGTGTGTGTGTGTGTGTGTGTGTGTGTGTGTGTGTGGTGCATGATAATAGAACTAGCCATGCACAGACACAGCAGGTGCCCTTCAGGCAGAGATTGGGTGCCTGTGGCAGTGAAAGAGGAAAATGAACCAGCAAAGGTAGAGAAGTGTAGAAACTGAAAATCTCCTAGCACTCAGGATAGGCATAGGCACCATGGCTGTGCTGGTGTTAGACAGGAGACACATTAGAAAGTGCTGTGTGTGCCTTTGAGCTTTGTCCTGTAAGTATGGGAAGCCTGTGAAGAATTTTAAGGAAAAAAAGTAGTGAGGATGTTGAGGCAGGGAGACTATTTAGTAGTGTTGGTCTAGAACAGAGAGAATACAGTGCCATCCTGACACAGTGGCATGTGAGGGAAAAGAGAAAACTTTCGGCGATAAGATGAATGTCAGCTTACTATATCTTTGACTGGAACAGGAACAGAGGTGCTCGAGGAAGAGGAGGGAATAGAGAAAGATTCTACAGGTTCTGGATGGGGATAAGAGGTCATAGCCGATTTCACGAAGAATTCAGAAGGCCGAGCAAGCACAAAATGCTGCCCTTGAGACTGATCACTGAGCATTTGGTCTCACGTAACTCAGGTACATTGTCCTATCTTCTCATGGCCACTATAATTTAGCTTTGCAGAGAAGGCCTTGGGAACTTCATGGGCATAGAATATGTAATAAAACTACAATAATTACCATGGGTAGTAAGGATGCTCACTAAACTGGGGCCCCAATCTCAAAGCGGGATTAAAAAAAAAATCCATCAACTAAAATGAAATTTCCAAACAAAACATATTTTTTTAAACTTGCTATTCCTGGTGAATTTAAAAAGAAATCGTGGTCTTGAGAAACATTTCTTTTTTATAACTCTCCTTTTCCATTCATTTCTCTCATAAGTTATAAATTCTCACCTGCCACTCAGCCACCCGCTCACCATGCTCATCCTTTTTTCCAAGAATGTTCTCACCCTCTTGTCCTGTTGTCTTTGCCTTTCTCTAGATTCTGGCTACAGAAGGCCAGAGGGCAAGAACAGGCAGAAACTGATGAGAGAGACAAAGCCAGATCCCTTGTTAGCAAGCAGGGAGAGAGAACAGGCTGGAACTATACAATTATGATCTTGATTTCATTACACTGAGATGAATAAGCCATCTGTGATGATGGACACTTTGGTCCCCAGTGATGTGTATATCATAACCATTTTATGTTTATTTTTGTTGTAGGCAACTTTCATCTTGTGGATGGCGATGCCAACATTATAATGAGCCAGGAAAGCTTGATTACTGGAGGAGGGTTGAGGGCAGCTTGTGTTAGGGGAGCTGCTTCTGCCAAAAAAGCTAGGACTATCTGCTTTGCATTCACATTCCAGGGTGATCTTGGCTGGTATTTTAGGGAGGTGTTTTGGGATTTGCTCTCCCTAGGGTAGGAATGTAAGCATCTGGAATGCAGCCTACAGGTAGCTCTGTCTCCTGGGCTCTCTCTCCTTGTTGCTAGCAGCCTGTGCCTGCTGGGTGTTCAGGCCTAGCCCTTTCATTGTCCCTGACGTCCAGCTTTGTCTAGTCCTGACTGTCTGGTCTCTGGCTGAGTTATTTGCTCCAGTTGCTTCGGGGCCTTGTAGGGATCCTTTTCTACCCTCCATTATTTAGAGAATGGTTTATTAGTTTCTGTAATCAGACCGACATAGATAAGATCTCACACATTTAATACAGTTCATTACCTCTGTACAAATGGACAAATTTAAGTTTTACATTTCTAGACCAATGTGGCTGTTAATTTCTGTACAATGCCAACCTAGTATGATAAACTGGGATTTTTTTTTCCAGTTGAAGCACAGCTGAGGTTTCTAAAAACCCAATATAAATGTGTGTGTGTATAGGTATATATTTGTATACACATACAAATAATAGTGATATTTTATACGTCAAGAGCAGTGATAGCCTTTTCAGGTTCTGTTCCTTCCAAGGATCTTAACAGCGTATGTTGTTACTTCTCCAGCCTCTAACCCACTGTGTCTAACCCTGAACTAGGACTGACCCTCCTTCCCTGGAACCTTCTACCTTCTGCTTCTGATGTCACTGTGCAGGATCAGAGAACACTCAGCCATAGGGGACACGACAGTTGAAGACAATGTGAGGAGGAAGGAGCAGGGAGATGAAGTTGGCCTGAAGAGAAGGCATCCTCAGGAACCGAACAGAGTGTGGGATTTTAGCTTTGGTGGCACAATGAGCTCTTACGGAGATTTAAAATGGAGGATAAGACAAAACAACAAGATGCTTAGGCCCCAAGTCAACTAAATGGAATTTTTGTATTGGAGTCTGGGAAGAGTAGCCTTCAGTCCCCAGCGATCCTTTCCACAAGTGTAAATGGCCTTGCTGATTTGCTTCTGGTGGTAGTGACTGGCATGATTGAGAAAAAATTCATAAGAGAGAGTGGTGTCACTTTCGGGAGGACCAACTGCCATGTTGTAGTCCAGCAGAGAGGTCCACATGGTGGAGATTCTGGTCATTTCAGTGTGAGTTAACTTAGAAACATAGCCTCTAGCCTAGTGAGGCCTCAGGAGACCTTTGATGGCTGCAGTTGTCCACGGAGCCCAGGAGCCAATGCATATGTGTTTCTTAAGCCACTAAGATGTGAAGTGATTTGTTATACAGAAATAGAGAGCTAATACATGACTTACGTGTTCCTTTCTCTCAGGTGACTCTAAAACGTAGCCCAAGTTGAGAGCTGTTGGCCTTGAGGATAGAATGAGCGAAGGAGCCTGGGAACTATGGAGGAGAAGAGCCTATGGGTACCTGTGCCTGACAGTTATGAGAGCATTTGCTGATATCACAGGACCCTCTGTGGGTCCTGTGGTGTAGCTCCGTGTTACAAATAAACAAACTTGGCAAAGTAAAGTCACCAAAATTGGGAAGACGTTAGACCTTACCTCATACAGAAGTCTGTTTCTTCTGCCGCCCCTTTCACAGCCTTCTGGATCCCAGAAGTAGGAACTTGGCTTTCAGAGAACAGTGTGCCTCCTGCACTCCTGCAAAGCCAGGAGCTGTAATTCGCCTGCAAGTCAATTTGTATCTGGATTTGCCTTCTGCTCCAGCAGCTGCTAAAGACTTGCCAGAAGGAGTGCTGATTACATGCTCACCAGGGATGTTATGTGCATCAACATCCAGCACTCCATAAACTTTGTGGGAGAGGCCTGAGGCAAGAGTAGTCTGGGAGGGGAGGAGGCAGCCAAGTCAGGCTGTGCAGTCCCATTCTGTGACACAGAAAGCGTCTCCGTTCAACCACTGGAGAAGAATTGGTTTCTTCTGTCCTGAGCCCCCACCCCTCTACATGCCACCATCATGATGATTAAGCTCAAAGCTTTCTCTGTTTCCCCTACAGTGTTCCAAAGTGGTGTAGGATGTACTAGGTTGCAGGTCACTACATACATGTGTCTCAATATTTGTCTCTAAGCACAGGAATTAAAGACAATCTGAACATGTAAAAGATGATGCTTAGAGGAGAGCTACCACCTAGACATTGAGAAAGTGTATGTGTATAATGATGCCTTCATTTGGAACTTTCCAGGAGTGTTTGTTTAAGATAGGGTCTCTGCATGTAACACAGGCTGGCCTTGAATTTAAGGCAATCCTTCCACCTTTGCTCCAAAGTGCTAAGATTGCAAGTGTGTACCACTGTGTTCATTATCCCCCCAACATACACTATCATTAGGACTGGGAGTGTCTGTAGCCCAATGGTAAAGGACTTGCATAGCGTATGCAAAGCCTTGGGTTTAACCCTCAGCACTGAAAAAATAAAAAAGCAAATGATTAAAAATGAATTATTATCATCCAGACCACATAGTGTTCATCAGGCCTCAGCTACAAAATCATTCCTAAAAGAAACACATTATCATAATTGAATAATCTTTAATTACTGATTCCAAAATGGAAAACAGCAAAACAAAACCCAAACCCAGCTCTTAATTTATGTTTCATGAGGATTACTTAAAGTTAATATCTCGTGGAAATAGTTCAGTAAATTTAATTACTCTGAAGTGGTGTTCCATAAATCTGGAGGCAAATAGCTAAGTCAGTTGTTCCAGAGTCCAGCTCATGGTTGCATCTGTTGCCTTCTTGGGTGAACCTTTAGTGACTCCATGCTGCTTTGTCTTCTTGCTCAAGCACACAGAGCTCTTTTGAAAGGTAGTAGTAGCCAGAAGCAACTCCTCCGAGGACCATCCATCACTGTAGGATGGAGTGTAATGAAGCACAGCACACCCAAGCAACCCAGGGCACTGCCTGGAAATCAATGAGGTGAGAATAATATGCCCCTGAGGTCAAGACTGTGTTCATGCTCAGCTCCCACTTTGTCCCTGCCCATCAAGTCTGTACACTGCTTTAAAGTGTTTCTGATAATGCTAGTGGCATGCCATGCACAGAGGATAAAAATTAACATAGAAAAGCATAAAGAACAAAATTTAAATGGCCCATAATTCCAGAATATATAGATAACTGCTTTTCAATATTTTGGTATTTTCTAGTTTTTCATGGTGAATGCATACATTTTTTTTTTAATCTGCCTTTTTTGTTGTTTCATTTGAAATCCAGTCTTCCTGTGTAGCCTAGGCTGGCCCTGCACTGCTGATTTTTCTGTCTCAGCCTCAGCACTGGGATTATAGGTATGTATGCCACCATCTGGGCTCATTTTTAAAATATTTTTTAATATTGAGAATTGAACTCAGGCCTCAAGCTTGCTAGGCAAGCCCTCTACTACGGAAGCTGCATCTCCATCCAGAACTCCTTTCCCATTTTGTTGTGAGGCAGGGTCTCACTGCATTCCTCAGGCTAACCTTGAAATCGCTCAGCACTCTAGGCCAGCTTTGAGCCTTCCTCCCTCCCTCCCTCCCTCCCTTCCTTCCTTCTTCCTTCTTTCCTCCTTCCTTCCTCCCTTCCTGCCCTCCTTCCTTCCTTTTTTCCTTCTTTCTTTCTTGCCTCCAACTAGCTAAGACCACAGATAGTATTTTTATATGGTGCAGCCACAGTTCATTAATGAATTTTCTATCATTGGACATACAGGTGTTTTTACTGTAAGTACAATCTACAGATTTTGTTCTACATTTAACTTTATCTTTCTCACCAATAATTTTCTTAAGGCAGGTCTTAAGAAGTGGACTTTCCGAGTTAAAGAACTATTCATTTGAAGTTCCTTTAGGGAGACTAAAAATCTCCATGCTTCTAGGAGCAGGCCCTGCCTTGTTTGATGGAGAGGATTACACACCTCACAGAGCTGCCAAGCTGCAAGTGTGGGCTGGGATTCACCTGCGTTTCCCTGGCTCAGCTTTCTCCCTGTAATGAAACATCCTAGAGAGAAGTGGAAATGTTTTCTACTTTGTCACAAAGCTTTACAAGGCTTTTTTTTTTTTTTTTTTTTTTTTTTTTTTTTTTTTTTTAATGCCCTATTATTCACACGTATGCACCCAAGTTTGAGGGTTGGATCTACATATCCAAAAGAGACTCACCTTTCCGTCTTTCCTGCCTAGTTAAGTATTCTTTTGTAGTTGATGCACAGGTACTATAAATGCTAGCTGGCTTATTTAAAAAAAAAAAAAAAAAACTGACAAACTAATAAGCAAAAAAATTGGTATCTCATTCAGATTAAGGATGAGGTCTTTTTTGGTGATTTGGACTGCCTGTAGTTTTCATCTAACACCCTCCACCACTGTTCTTCCCCCTTTCACCAAAATGACTTCCAATAGCTTCTCTGCACTGCCAAGGTCTCCAGGCTGGTGTCTTAGTTGGTAGTGTCATTGCAGCCAGATGTTAGCAACATGTCTTTCGTAGCCACCCTTCTCCAAGTCCATCACCCACTCGGGCAGAACCAATTATGCTGTAAAACAGCACAGCCTGTGCTTCCGGCCCTTTCTAATGTCCAGAATCTGATTTTGATACTACTAATTTTTTAAGAAAGATCACTCAAATTATATAACCTTTAGACTCTGTAAAGCATTGAGTTGTTTTTCCTAGGAGTTTCCTCTTTCCTAAATGTCTCCCAGCCCTAAATCCTACTTAGTCTCTTGTAGAGCAACGAGAGGTCATTGAAGTTACAGATACAAGGAATGGATTTTTAAAAATATTGCTTCATACTAGTCAGACATTTTAGTACCTACATTATATGTCCTTTATTTTTAACCTCAAAAGTAATTTGTGTCCACCAAAGTTATAAATAGAAGCATGTATATAATTTTAAAACATTTATTTATAACTTTGGTCTCCTTTGTTCTGGATTGCTAGCTCAATCCCGAATCTCTTGCTAGGATCCCCAATCCCTCTCTGGTTAACAAAGTTGTTAACGCCTGCTGATTACATTCCTACTGACTTTGGGCCTCTTGGCATCCACAGATACCCCTGGGGTTACTTAAACACATGCACATTGCTAGACTGAAATTTTTTTTGTGAGACATCTGTTCACATTTCAGTGGTGCTAAAGGCTCTAACTCTGCTTTGTAACTGTAACCAGGGGTGTTAAATCTAAAGGTATTTTAATCAAATTGTCTAGTATCACATCTTGTCATTGCCTGTCTCTAGTTTGGATGAATTATGAACTTTCTGATGGTCCCATTTGCAAAATGAAGATAACATCAATGCTTACCTTACTGAGTTTCCTGAAAATGTCATGACTATACGTATTACATATTTAGAGCCAGACTCTGGACTTTTATGTAGTTATCTCAATAATTATAGACTAGTTTTAAAAGAAAAATAGAATTGCCAGCTTAAGATGAGGTTCGTTCTATTGTGTCTGATACTAAGAGCAGTTCCTGGAACTTTGTAGCTGTTGGTGCTTAACTGAGCGAAAGAATGAAGTACTTCTCTCCAGAACTTACTGCCTTTGAGTTCAAGGGCCCCAAAGAAATTGAGGTTTGGCTCAAGAGACGGAAGCAGCAGATGGTGGATGCAGTGGTTTATGATTTAATCAGGGATTATGAAAACGTTCAAGTAGAGAAAATCAATCACTAAGGATTTGCCTCAGGGAGTTTAGCTGTTTCCACCAGACCCAGGAAACAACTACTGATCTGGCCATGGTGTCAAGTCAACTGGCACAGTCTTGTGCCACGCCGGCTAATCCAAAAGGCAGAAGGGAGTGAGGGGAAGAGAGAGACATTATCAGTAGAGGACCTGTCTGCAACAGTGTTTCCGAACTTTGACCCACAGGCTCTGGTGAATGGGAGATAAGAGCCCCCTTAAAATGTATTTGGGATCAGAAAGGTTATCTAACTGTGGGCAAACGTGTATTAGTCTGAGAATTTCAGTATTTCTGGACAGTTCTCAAAATATTCCAAGATTCAGAAAAGATTGAGAATGCAAAAGCTTGAGGGAGATGGTGGGGTCAGAGTGACAACTGCAATGGATGTGGAAAAGGAAGCGAAGGTGTTCAATACGAGCATCCCTGAGACAGAAGGGACAGACCGCACTGTGCTGTCCCCAGTGCTGCATTGTGGGTACTCAGCAAACATTTGCAAGCCTTTTCCTTTTGGACCATCAACTTGGTGCTCATCTTTTGCTTGGGCTCTACCCAGGACAGGTCACACACAGACAGAACTCAGGCTAAACATCTCAGGAGGAAAGGGGTGGCCAGCATCCATGTTTATCCCCCTTTTTCTTTTTTTAGTGGTTTCTCCACAGGAGGGTAGGGAGGACATTTCTGATCAAAGATTTGAGGAAATGCTGTCAAGATGAAGAGTTCCCAGCTTCGTTGTGAGAATCACAAACTCTCTAAACTCTCCCCTATCAAGAGAAACCGAAGTGACCCTGGCTTTACTGGTTGGTTTTGACAGGCAATGAAATGGTCACTTTAGGGCCAGCAGAGAACATCCAGCTTTACAAAGCTATAAACTGGGTGCCATTACAGAGTATGCTCAGATAGGGCCTGTCTAACCTGTGGATAGGGTCCTTTATATTTGGCAGGTTTATGGTATTTCTTGGTATTGTCCTAAAATCTTTTAAGGTTGTTCATGTAGAAGTCAGACCGGAGCCAGCAGTTAGCCCAGGGTGCCTGGACTGCATGACATGTTACCTTGTGGAGGCTTCCCTTGAAATTGAAAAGTGAACAAATATTCTCCTGATTTATTTATTTTTGATCAAAAGTTTTGCTATTCTGGGATTCACTATGTAGGTCACTATAACTTTAAATTCAAACACTCCAGGGTTCTGGGATTACAGATATATGCCACTATGCTTGGTTCTTTCTTAGTTCTGAGAACTTTGAAATATGTTTTGGAATAAGTAATTTTTATTCATTAACACTTTTTCAAAGCTAATTACTATTACTTATTTTTTTGTTGGGTTGGGGATCGAACATGGGGCAGCTCAAATGCTAGGCAAGTGTTCTACTGAACTACACACTCCAACCCAAAGGTTATTTTTAAAGATGAAACTATCAGACATGAGTAAGTGCCTATATACCGTGAGGGCCACATTGATTCCCAGATTCTTGATTTTACCATCCTTTACCTTCTTCCCAATATTCATATAATTTCAATAAGAAGTTTTATATTTTGAAATTTGTTTGTTGAGGTCTTGCCTCTCAATAAAGAACACTAATATTCCAATTACTCTGGCGATATTGATGTCTTCTTTATTTATTTATTTACATTGTGAGGATGAGATGGAGAAAGGGGCTATTTTACTGAGCACTACACAGATCATTATGCAGGAAAAGCATAACTTTATCATTATTAGTTTTTGCCCATTTTTATGGAGAATCTCATGCATGCAGATGTGTTTTGAGGAAGTCACTCCTCATTCCATCTTCTCCAGTCTTTCCCCTCATCACAAATGCTCCCAATTGCATGTGTTCTTCTTCTTCTTTTAATCTACTGTGCCCGGTTAGAGCGGCTAGCACATGCATGACTGTAGGGCCATTTATTGGATCGTTGGTAATCTCTCAGTGGCCGAATTCTTGAGGAAAACTGGCTCTCCCTCACCCTGCAGCCATAGCCCCTCAGTTAGTGGCGGACTTTGTGACCACCTCCCCATCCTCTATGCTATGATCCTGTCTGCTTGATTTTGCCTAGGTATTGTGCCCTCTGTCACAACTGCTTCCAGTTTCTGTGTGCAGCTGCCATATTGTATCAGGAAAAGGCTGTTTTGCTGCAGTTATCCACTGCCTTGGACTTTACCCATCTTTCTGCACCTTATTCTGCTACCTTCCCTTTTGAGCCCTCACTGCCCTACATTTTCCCAGCATTTCCAGAAAAGTTTGTCAGATAGTAAAAGATCATTTACTGTCTCAACAACCTAATTTAAATTACGCGATTAGAATTGCTCTGTTCGCGAGACTCATCAGTGTCTAAGTCTCTACTCAGAAAAGTGATATCACTGTATGGCCAGGAACTGGCAGCTGCCTACTTGTGAGGTCCTGCTCTTCTGTTCACACATCCTTTCAGCAGATCCCAGACTGTCATTTTTTATCCTACAAAGGCTAAAGGGTCAGAGAACAGGCAACGGAGGTCGGGAAAAGAGAATGCTCTTGCTTGCTTTAGTTGGGGTTTGTAGACATGCTCCTTTGCAGACCACACATGTACCTCTTGAACTGTGGGTCTGGCTTCTACTCCATAAGCAACCCTGACTCCCATGCTATTGTGGATCTGGATTGTGCCTGCATATCTGCACACGAATGTTGTTTGTGCCTCTATCAATTCTGAACTCTGTTCAGGGACTTCAGACTTGTAATTGGAAATTGGCCATGGTGTGAATATTTATGCCTAGGAAATTGGTTCATACTTATATATGTATATAGTAAATTGTGCTTATGACATACTCTGTGTGTGTGTGTGAGTGTGTGTGTGTTCAAGTTTTCTTTTCCTCTAGAGAGTTGTACCTTGACATTTATCAGCAAACCACTGGGTCCACTCTGTCCCAGGTTCATACTTGCTCTGTTATGCAGTTTTAGATAAATTTTAGCCAGTTTTAGTCCATCTTTTCTATTGTGCCTGCAGAAACCCTTTGTCCTATCAAACTTGGAGGCAGGTACAGGAGGTGGTAAGCAATTTTTCGAAAGTTTTATCTCTCCGACAACCACTTCACGTTTCTCTTATGCTTCACATAGCCTTTCATCTCACTGGCTAAGTGGCAAAAATCATCAGTTGATCGTTTCCTTTTTAAACTCTTCATCTGAGACCATCTCACACACTTAGTATTTCATGTATGTGAACCTAATTTAAAGCTTCTTCCTCATCTATTTGTTACTTTGTACTGAATTATTATCCTAGGGCTTTCAAAGTACAGAAAAGCAAGCACAGTCCCATGTCATGAATGTCATGAATGCTTAGCATTTGTGATATCCAATCTGGTAGCTGCTGGCCTCCTGTGGGTAAATTAAATTTTCTGGTTTTGATTTTTTTATTTTGTACTTTTGAAATTTATTTTTATTTTTTAAAAAAATGGATTTTGTGGGATTTCTTACAGAGGACTGGGTAAAGGGTTATTTAAAGAAACATGAGCAACTTTGTGGTGACTACACTACTGAAAATCCCCTCCCCTCACTTCATAACCATCAATAATTACCTCTAGCTCCTTGGGGATGTCTATGCCCTCCAGTTCTTCCCTCCCTCCATGACAGGATGTTGCTGGGTCCAACTTTGGGCAGGTCTGGCCTAGGCAATCACAACTGCTGAAAGTTCAAGAGTGAAATATCCATGTCACGTGATGCCCAAAGACAGCATCCCCCATACTCTTCCCCATCCTCCATCTCCTGCATCCTTCCCATTCCCTCTCCATCCACATCATCGATCGATGAAGAGAGTGATAGAGTGACAGTGATGTCCATTTAGGCCTGAGCATTCAGCGGTTTCTTATTGTCAGCATTTTGGCCAGTTATGAGACTATGCAGTGACTGCTTTCTACTGCAAAAAAGAAGCTTCTAAGACAAAACAGTAGCCCTAATATAAAATCTTATGCATCTCCCCGAGCTAGCTTCCAAACAGCTAGTGATTTCTTATTGGAACAAATATTTCCAGCATTTCAAGCAGTTGTTTAGGCCAGGGGTGATTTATATGGATATACCATGAGACATTCATGATATGAGAATGAAGGGAAGCTCAAATTCAAAATAGGATTCACTGCATGTCAGATTGAGAGCCCCGGAGTTCAGGCTCTGCAGGCTTCACAGCATGTCACAAGTAAAATTCTACCATCAGAAACCATCCAAGATAAATGAGAGATGGGGCTGCTTTATGGTGTAGCCTTTAGTGCCACAGAAAATGGTGCTGGCTAATGTCACACAAACCTAGGAGTCTTGTTATGTTTGCTCTAGAGTGTGTCTCTTGCTTTTAAAATGTTGATGTCTGTTTGACAGTGTTCACCTTATCCTTCAACATCTACTTGTCTACCTAGAGGGGGAATTTGGGGTGTGTGCCTAAGAAGGAGGCATTTAGGGAGGTCAAGCCAAAGAAAATGGAAAGTTGATAATTTCAGTAGATCCCAAGTTTCATGACAATGTCTTTCCACCAAGCTCTGGAAAAATGTTCCTTCCATATGAAAATTTGCAGAGTAGTTGTTCTCAACAGGAGAGTCTTGACTTTACCAGTTTATCATAAAGTAGTGAGTGAATTCTTATAGTATAGGCTGTGGATTCTCTCTAATCCTGAGAAAGGAAATTGGATGTTTATGTCTCAGTGTATGGTTATGAGGGAGTATGTGTTTGGGGTTGTTAGGCTAGTTCTGATCACTAGTTTGGAGTTCTAAGTAATAGGCCAAGCCTGAGAAATATCTCAGAACCATCGCCATCAAAATTGCTGGGCAGAACTTTGAGGCCCCTATAGACAGAGCTTGAGTAAAAAATAGCTTTGGTCTTGGACGTGGCCTTCTGAGGCTAACCTGTCAAGTACAGTGTTTGAGGAGCCTCTGTGAGCTGTGAGAAATTTTTATGGCCCAGAGCAGAGACAGCAGTGAGGCAGTTTTGCTGAAGTATGTAGGCTTAATGGTCTCTATATTGTCATCCTGAGTTATGTGGCTTTCCCAAGGCCAAAGGCAATGCAAAGCTTGATGGAGGAAGGGAAATTCAAGGTGGAGAAATACAATACTCCAAAGGTAAATCAGAGGGACCACCCTAGACATAGAGGGCTGGGCTTGGCCCGAGAAGGCCTTTTTCCTGGGAACACACGGGAATTCTGCAAGAAAAACCATTAAACCACCAAGAAAAATGAGGATATGGCCTAAGGATGACCTGCAGGTTAGTAGGTGAATAGACTCTTTAAAATATGCAAATGTAGAATGATCAACATAGTACAACAGTACACACTTCTCTCCACAGTTATGATTTGTAAATGTAACACTTTCTTATCTTGTGAGGGGGAGGGAGGCAGGGATGCAGGAAGATATCTGTTCTTAGAGAAGACCAAAGATCAAACAGATTGTATGTCCTAGAGTGGTTTTTCTTGTTTGTGGTATTTAGGTTAAAACTTTAAAATTATTTATTTATTTTGTTTGATGTGTATGAGTGTTTGCCATAATGTATGCATATGTAATACAGCATGCTCGGTACAGGAGGTCAGACAAGGGCTTTGGAATTGTGGACACTTGTGAGCCAGCACATAGGTACTAGGAACTGGGTTCTCTGTAAGAGCAACTAATGCTTTTAAACACTGAACCATCAGCTCTATAGCCCCAGTTACTTAGTTTTTAAAAGACAACACTTGTTTTTGTGTGCCTGGAGAAAGCCCAGGGAACACAGCCAGATGGTTCTAGGGTCCTGCTTCATCGAGGCAGTCAGACCACAGTTGATGACTGACTCCAATGATACCCATAAGAACGTAGGTGCAGAGTCAGAAAGACCTGGTTTTGCTAATTGTTGTCCTGATTCCTTTATGGGTCTTTCATCAACTCTTTTCTCTTTTCCATTGGGAATGGGGAACAAAATCTATTCTGCGTTAGTTTTGTTTTGTTTTGCTGTATTTTAAATCTTCGTAATACAAAGTCCATACGTAGGTTTTCAATATGTGGGTGTTTAGATTTCAGGTCTTCTGGTCCACTGGCCAACTTGTATTAAATAAAGAACATTTACTATGGATATAAACACAAGCTTACTTTCCATGTGCTAATATTTTGGAAATGCTAAAAGAGCAAAGTGGCCCTATTTCAAATGTTACCTTGGTCTTTTGCTACAAATATTTCTCAAGTACTTGTACAAATAATCTGTGAAAAATATAAAAACTCATGAGGCTCAACTCTATTCTTAAATAGCTTAAACTTTAGATATATAAAATAAAATAAGAAAAGTAGCTCATGAAATACCTACTATGAGCCAAATGATTTGTAGATGGTGTTTAAATCTTCAAAATTGTTCTATACCATTAGAATTTCCTAGAAAAGGTCCCTAAGTCTTAAAACAGGCAAGGAACCCTCCAAAATCCATTTGGTACCAGTGATAACACAAGGATCTGTCTCACGAATCAGATCTCTTTTCTCTAATTCACCAACTTGACATAATCTGACCAAGGGTGAAAATTAAATGCATGTGCCATATTGATGTTTAGTAAAAAACTTCTAGAAGACGTTCTGAAGATTGAAAGTGTTCTGTGGTGTGAGGTAGTTAGGGAAGATATTGAATGGAGGTGAACTGATCTGATATAAGGTCCAGAAATGAGTAGGCTTGCTTGGGGAAGGAAGGAGAAATCAGATTACTTGTAGAGAGTGCTGGAATCACAATATCCTCCAGGGAGTTTGAGGCATGTACAGGGAGAGGCAACTTTGTCTTAGCTCAGCTCAAACTGAGGACATTCTGCAAATAGAAAGAGTTGTAACTCATTTCCATGGTCTGATTACTTCTCAGCACCCACATCTGCTCTTGGGCTGTTTCCAGGTTGGCTGGGAAAAGAAATTTAGAGGATGTCACACTGTTGTCAGCTCACCTCTTGTTAATGCAGGGCTCAAGAATTGCCTCAGATGTTGAAGAGCTAGTAGTCTTAGGAGTTTTTTGAGGTTTGTAGTTCATAGGCTTTGATTCTGTGTGTATGCATCTGATCCAATAAAATCTCTTAATTACAGACTACTATTTTGAGTCTAAAAATTGCTGTTTTCCACCCAAGTACTTGGGCTTTAGTATCTCCAAGTTGTGAATTTAATAGTTTGGGTCACCTCAGAATCTCAAAATCACCTCAAGAAATCAGTAATATTATCATATTGATTTCACAAATGCTGAGACACACATAAATAGGTGTAGAAGGTTAGAGACACAGATTAGCTGGCAGATGTTTGCCATGTGCTTGTGAGTCCTCCATTCCCAGCACTGACAACAACTTGACCTTGAGGGTGAGGATGTTTATCTGAAACTCACCTCATCCCAGAACTCAAGGAGGTACCAGGGGTTCAAGGTCAATTTGAATTGACTATCCCAGACTATGAGACTCTTGTCTAAAAATAAAATGTAGCAGAGATCTTTAATTTTTTTTTCCTTTCTGGATTGAGACACGCACCTGGCATACAAGCTCTTCAAGCTTTCCCCAAGTACATGCCATCTAGTCTGGACCCACCTTCCTCAGCAGGCCATGTCCCTGTAGAGTCTTTTATGGCCTTCTCCCGTCCTTGATTTAAGAAACAACAGAAGCAGAACCTTTGACTTTGGGCCCTTCAGTTTCATGGGTTTTTACCTTTTAGAAGTGGTCAGCAATGTGCAAATCTCACAGAGTGCACCTGGCTCCCCCCTGTGCCTGTGAGAACCACAGGGAATAAATCCCCTCTCGGACCAGCAATAATCAGCCCACATCTTGAAGCGTGAAATTTGATTAGCTGTTTTATCTCAGCTGCATCAGTTGAGCCGTTATTATGAATCATAAAATGTACCAAGGCCCCATGTGGTCCACTGTTTTGTCAGTGTGACTCTAGTGTAGGACTGAGTAACCTCCAGGGAACAACACGCACACAGGTTGGCTGCCTATGTGTGAGGAGCTTGGCTCTTTTTCTATTATTTTGCATACACAGACCAAGGCAATGTTTCCAGAGAAGGGAACTCATTTATCAAGGCCATTGAGATAGGTTTCTGCATCCTTAGTAGACTGTTTAAATGGAGAAGAGACAGAGAGTTGCAAAAAGACATACTTTGTATCTGCAATGCAAATTTTATCCCTAATTTTATTTTATTTTATTTTTAAAAAAGACTTTCATTTAAACTCTAAAGTGAGTTGAAGGGCCATTTCTGAAATAGTAGCCTATGTGATTTCCTAAACTGATTTGCAAATAAGAAGAGTCTAGGAAACGGTTTAAAGTACATTTCCTCAGTCACATAGCATTTATGTTTAAGTCCATTTTTCTGGATTCAGCTCCAGAGTCTATACTGATCACTTAGATCAGTGTCTGAAATGCACTCGTGTGTCTCCATAGGAATGTCTCATCGATGCTGCAGATCAGGGCTTGAGTACCCTGCTTTAAATAAAGATGCCCTTTCAATGAACAAAGAGCTCTCAAACTTGAGTAAGGGGGAATACTTTAAGGGTTGTGAAATACACAGGGGAGATTCCTCTGGTAATATCTGAGAACAAAGACTTCAAGTTGCAACTGAGACTCAGAACAGAGGTTGTCCTCTTGTTCTTCAAAGGTCATCGGCTCCTATTTGGCCACTTTGTGCATCTCACTCTACTCTGACTCTGTCTCTGTGCATGGCCTAACTTGTTCAGATGAAGTGTCCAGGACAATGGCTATTTTCGGTGTTTTGTGATCCAAATTCTAGAGTGACAGTCATTTGCTTGTTTGTGGTCTTGTTCCTCCCCCCCCCCCCTTCCCAAGGCCTGAATTCTCTTGGTGAAACTGACTAGAGTCAAGATCCTTTAAGTTTCTACATTTCTTTCTTCCAAGTCTTCAAAAATTTTCTTCATAATGTATGGAAGCAATTAAGTGCATTGCCAACACGTTCCTTACACCCTAAAAGACTACCAGGGTGTTTTAGTAACAACAGACCAAATTCTGTATGGACCAGGTACAATTTTGATAATACTCTCAAATGTTTTCTTACTGCGGCCTGGTACAAGAAAGATAAAGGATGAGCAAGTCTTTTGTTGATGGACTTTTCATCAATTTATTAATCTAGTCTTCATTGGCACAGATCATACAGCAGCTACTTTGGAAACCTTTATACCATTTAGGTATCTGGAATACTGCTTGTACCCAACACTGACAGCCTGTCATTTCCCAGTCTATAACTTTACACCACTATCCAAAATAATCTCTATTCTGGCGCTGAACATCACTGATTAGCTTTGTCTGTTTTTTAATTTATTCTAAAAGGATTGATACATGGGCTTCTGTGTCTGGCTACTTCCACTCATCATTTGTCTGCATGATTTACTGATGTGCTTGAGTGGTAGAAATCTTATTTTATTGACTTTTAGTATTTTATCACACAGATACACCATAATTTATTTACTCTCCTGATTACTGTTGATTTGTTACTAAAGTTTGTCTACCATGGATATCTCTTGACTTTTGGTAGACATCACACTGATTCCTCAAGGCTCCAGTTTAAGATGAACTCTGGTTTTCATCGGGGTGAATGACTGAGTCAAGGGGAGGTACACATGGCCCAAATGAGGACATGATTGTACTGATATTACTCACTCCTGGAATGCATGAGAATTGCAATAGTTCCATGTTATCATAAACACATAATAGCACCATCTTTACATCTTTAGCCATTTTGATGCATATGACAAAATGTATGCTCTAGTGAGTAATATTACTAAGTGCTTTAGCATAGGTTTACTGACCATTTGAGTTAATTTGTGTGTGTGTCAAATACCTATTTATTTTTTCATATATAAAATCATTTGTTGGTCTGTTTTCTTAATGTTTTGAATGAGTTCTTTAAGCATTTTTGCTCCTAAATCTTTGTCAAATATTTGTGTTGTGAATATTTCCTTATAGTCACAGCTTATTTATTACTATTTAAAACAATAAATTTTAAGTGTATTCTACTTATTTATTGTGTATGTGAGAGACTCATTCTCTATTTCTCTTTCTCTCCCTTTCTCCCTCCCTCCATGCATGCATGCATGTGTCTATGTGTATGTATGATTGTTGTATGTATGCTGTGTGCCTGTGTGTACACATGCGTGTTTGATTGCTGTGTGTGTAATTGTTGTGTGTCTCTGTGTGTGTAATTGTGTGTCTGTATGTGTGTGTGTGATTGTTGTGTGTCTGTGTGTGCATTGTGTGCTTGCCTATGTGTGTGTTGTGTGTCTGTGCATGCTCGTGTTTATATGGAAGTTTAAGGACAACTTTTGGGAACTGGTTATTTCCTTCTACTCTGCTTATCATGCTTAACAGCAAGCACCCTACTCACTGAGCCATCTTGCCTGCCTTGCTGGCATGGAAGTCATTCATTATTCCTGAATTTTTGTGTTTTTTTCTACCTCCCTGTTTCTTCTCTCCACATGTGTGTAAGGCTGTTTTGGTCTTTCAGTTCTGTTTTACTAATCTATTTGTCTGTGGGTAAACCCTTAGCATACTGCCCTACCTACTGTAAGTAGCTATACATTAAGTCTTGAAATTTGGTAGCATGAAGGTCCCCAGCTTGGCTAATCTTCTTTAATGTTGTTTTAATTGTGCAGGATTCTTTACATATTTACAAATTTTATAACCACCTTGTCAATTGTCATAAAACAATTGTTTCTTTAATTTTGAGGAGGAATAATTGAACCTATAGGTCAATTTAGCAAAAAAAATTAACATTTAGTATTGAATCTTCTGTCAATGTACACATTTCTGCATTTATTTGGATCTTATCTCTTCCAGAAATTTACAGATTTTCATGTCAAAGACACTTTGTTCTTAGATTTTATTGAGCTTTTGATGGTTTTATGTTCTTGTAATTAGAATTTTTTCCTTTAACTTGAATTTTTTGAGATAGGTTCTCAAGTAGTCCAGGCTAGCATTGAACTCATTGTGTAGACAAAGATGACCCTGAACTTCTGATCTTTCTGCCCAACACCCTTCAGGGATGGCAAGCATAAGCCACCACACCTAGTGAGGTACTAGAGCTCTGTGCATGATAAGCACTCTTCCAACTAATTTGTACTGGTAGCTCTTTAATTTGAGATTTTTGTAAGCATATAGAGGTACAAAAATAACTTTTTATATTCATGTAGTCTCCAGAAACATTGTTCAATTTGCCTGTTCTAATATTTAGATTCTTTGGGGAAGAATTCAAGATATATTATAATATAATTTGTGAGTGAAAGTGCTTTACATATTTCTTCCTAATCTTTAAACTTGTTTCTTGCTATCTTGTTGAACCTCTGGTACAACATTCAAAGTAAGCCTGATAGTGAGTGTTATTGTGCTCCTTACCTAAGCTAGAGAGAAAGACTCCAGAGTTTCCAGTTGAGGAACATGTTATGTGCCATTTCTGTATCGTCATCTTTGCAGATAACCTGTGTTTTTCAAATGTAGTTTATAATCTTTTTCTTTTTTAAAAAATTTTACTGAAAATGTTTTAAAATTTTTAGCCAAGTATTGGTTTTGACTTTCATCAGATAGATGCTTATCATCTATTGAGATTATATGGTTTTCATCTTTATTCTGTTAATGTAGTGAATTACATTAAGAAAAAAATTTAGATATTTAATCATTTTGTTGTGTTTTTAAAAGGGCTGCTCTGGGAAATAAATTAGAGAGGTCACAAACAGAAGAAGAGAGTTGTTGACAGATTACCACTTCTATCAGAGAGAGAGAGACAGGGAGAGAGAGAGGGAGAGAGAGAGAGCTTAAATCAGTGTGAAGGTAGTAAAATGAACAGACAAATTATGGTTATATTTTGAAACACAGAGTTTCCAGGCATATGGTGTGTAGGGAATGTGAGAAAAATGCTGAAGTCAATATGAATTCCAAGTTTTTGACTTGGGCAACTGGAAAGACAAAGTTGCCATTGACTGAGCTAGGCATGGAGACCCTTGAAACTTCTGGGGATCAGGAAGTAGGTTTTGGACGTGTTAGATGACAGTGTGTAGATATGGACAGTGGAAAATGGTGTCTACAGCCAGGGAGGCAAGTTGTGACCACAGAAGCAATGCTGGATGAAGTCACCAAGAGAAAGAGTACAGATAGAAAAGAGGGGGGTATGCGGTCAAGAACAAAGAAAGTTAAGAGGAGACAGAGAGAGCAGGCTAGCCCGAGAGCCTGTGGAGGGGAAGGCACAACAGTTACATGAAGTTAAATCAAACCTAAAATTCAATCACTGGACGTAAGAACAATGTTAATAAATAAGGGAGAGTGTTGGGAGCAAGAAGTCAATTGGAAGTGTTAAAAGTCGATGAGGCTGGAGACCACTCCACAAACCAGAGAAGGAAGTACAAATGTTATTGTGTACTTAGGAGGTGAGTGAAATAATATTTTCACACTCAGAATAATGATCTAAGAGAAAAGGAAAAGCCATGATTAAGAAGAAGGAGAGTTGCTGAACATTAAGCCAAGTGAAAGAACTGGGACTGGGCATTAAGTGGAGTTGGTTCCAGAAAGGAAAAGAAAATGAACGAGTCATGAGCAGAGAAGCCAGTGCCTTAGGGCTGAAAGTCTCTGTGGGGGTAAAAGCTAAGCTCCTATGCCCCAGGAGACCCTGGCATTGGATTTGGCTCAGGATGGCACAAGCCCTATTCTGGTTGGTGAATCATCTCTCAACAGCTTTCAAGCTTGCTTTCTCTCATTGGGCTTCCTGTTCTTCATCAAACTAGAGCGTGACAGAGGAGGGATACAAAGCCCAAGGAGATACTTGTCTCCAGACACTAGCATATGCAGGCACCAGCAGCTCACCAACTGAAAACACTGTGGAAATGGAAACAGAGAGGAAGGGCCCAAGCACACTGGCTTGACCTTGGGAACACTCTGCCATTGTAGTATCTACTACACCAGATACTATCACCTGCCTAGTTCACCAGCATGTTGTTTATAGACGAACTCCAGGATTGAAAACTTTATCTTAGTGACTTCTCAGACTTTATGTAAATGTGGGCTAAAAATGGATATGGAACTTGGCCTTCTTAAATTCCCCCAGTTCCTATGGACTCACTACATATAGGATACAAATAAGGGATGCTTAATTAAGTGTACAATGGTATGGGTCTAAGTTACTTATAAGGATCTTTGACAAGGACATCTAGACCACTTACATCACCCTTTTTTCAGGACACTGTGGTTGACACTGCCAGCGGTTGCCCATAAAAGCTTTATCCCCATGAGTATTATAACTGATCAGCCCATATTTGCATAGGCTCACTGAATTTCCTTTACTCATGTTAATTAAATTAAAGATGTGATGGCCAAGTTGTGCTGGCCAAGGTATCCAGGAGTTTAGAAATGATTTCACTCATCAAATTCTGAGATTTTAAATTAATAGTCCAGATGAAAGTGTTTTGTTGGACAGAAATTAATGAGGCTTGTAAGACACACTATGGGAGGGGTTCCATGCTCCTTAACACCCCCACACAATGCTCTGAAAGAACCATGAATCTAATCTGTCAATGGAATGCAATTGATTTTTCTCTAAGTGAACTTGTCAATCTACCTCTTTCTGGATCTCAAGGATATTAACATAGTGTAACATAAATTATAGGGCTGCAATGCTGTAACGTTTCTCAGGGATGACCATGAGCAAGGTTTGCATTGATCTGGTGTTGGGCACTGTTTGTATTCTACCTCATGGTATCTGCCTGGTTCTGCTATTTGGTATTCACCTCTGAATTACTCGTTAACAGCCTCTTTATTAACCAATGGTAGCAAGACATATTCACAGAGTACAGAAAGACCATCCCACAGCATTCATCCTTATTATGTGGTCAGGATCCCTGCTTTGTGTTACTGAGTCCGCAGCTAGATCCTACTGGTTCAACCTAGAAATTTTACCACAAAACAACATGTTACTATGACAGCCATTTGCTGGCAGGTCCCGGAATGAAGGATTCAGAGAGAATATCACTGCATCCTCCTTTCCTGTCATAACCCTGGAAAGATGGACTGAGATGTGCCTGTAACTCCCTGCTGCCTTCCTGTCATTTCCAAATATATCTTCATTTGCCTGATATGTCAGCCAACAGTTGTGGAGAGAAACCAAATCCCAGTTTTTTCACTTTCCTTGTGACACTGAGAACATTTTGTTCTTTCTGAGTGTCATTGTCCTCATCAGTAATAATATGTTCTTCACAGTCTTAAATGAAACTGGGCAGAGAAGTTGGCAGATGGATCAGGCTAAATAAATGTCCGTGTCCTTTTCTCTGAGAAATTGCAATCACACAAGATAATATACCTAAATGGGATTTTACAGCTCAGTTTTACTCTCTCAAATATTGTGAACATGCAGGGCTGTTTTGTCTCATACTGGCCAGTGTGGTGATGAAGTACAGAGCACTTCATAAAGGCTGACCCTGGTCCATCCCTACGTCATCCCTACATGGTGTATGACTTAGTGCCTCACATAGGAAATCCTTAATGAGTATTTACGGAATGAATACATTCAGAATCATTCAGATTTGAAAGCTCAGACTCTCTGATGTTGCAGTGTTTTAATCTGAATTCACTTGTCCCCATTCAATCCAGCAAAAAACAAAACAAAACCCAAAAAAACAATAGTCTCTGTGTTTTTAACATGGGAATGATTATTAGCATGTGTTCACAAAAAGAATCAGTCCCTGCCATAATCCTGAGAGACTGTCTGTCTACAACACCTCAGTTCTATAACATGGAAGGACAGCTTTGGGCAAGGACAAAAGGCAAGACCAAGGTTTTCTATACAAAGCAGTGAAATTGAACCTGGGCCCACACCTCTTGGATCCCCAAAGTTTTGTTATATGTTTCTTATATGTTGCTGTGGGGTTTTGTTTGTTTGTTTTGATTTGCTTTTTTGTTTTTTACTCTTGAAGGACCAGTGTTTCTTCTCTGGGGTGGTTGTCCACTGGTGCACATTTGACAGGACACAGAGATAATCTTGAATGTACAGTTATAGGGTAAAATGTTTATGGCATCTAGTGGGAAGAGGTCATAAGTGCCTCTCTATCCTTTAAACACTTGATGAGTACACAAAAGAGGGTCCCACAGCAAGGAATCGTCAAGCCAAAATGTTCACGGTGGGGAGCAATGTGGCTAGAGAGATGAGTCAGTAGTTAAGAACATTTGCTGCTCTTGTAAAGAATCTGGGTTCAGTTCCCAGCACCCCGATGGTGGCTTACCGTCATCCATAATTCAAGTTCCAGGGAGTTCAGGCCTCTGTGGTCACCCAGACAGACATGTGGTGCCCATAAAACACTCAGGCACTTAAACACACACAATGTGAAAATATATTTTCAAAATATTCTAAATCAAAGCTGAGATGCATGGCCATAGAACAAACTGTGAAGAGTGGGCAATCTCTTTCTGGTATACAATAAAGGGTAGTTATCAGCTATCCAGATCCAGTGGTTTTGTTTTTGTTTTTTGTTTTAAGATAACTATTGTCATATATTAGTTACATTGAAAATGTGGGTGAAGAAGACCTGAGACCGTGCAGGGGAATATGGAGATGTTTTCTGAGGAGGCAGCATATGACTAAGGCGTAAAGAGAGGTGAGTTATGAAGGAACTAGCAGGTTGAGGGCATCTCTGGAAAAGAATACAGTAGACTGAAGAGTGGTGAGACCTGGGAGGGCTTATGCACTTTGGGACATAAACACAGTTTCCAATTTCCCTAGTCCGATGGAAATAGGCAAGAGAGAACATAGGGCAGGTACACAGGGGTGGATAAGATGCTCTGGTCAGGAACTCGGGGCATGTAAAGCATTGGATTGTTCTGGTTAGAAGTGAGACACGTGCAGCTTTGTGGTTGCCCTGGTGGCAGTGAGAGAAGAGAAGATGTAGGGAGAGAAGAGAGCTCAGTGAGGAGGCCGCGGAAACAGCAAAGGCAAGGAGACAGTCAGTCACAAGGAGTGTTTAAAAGCATGCCAGGACAGATCAGTGGCCGACCTTATAAGAAAGAAGGGGTTCAGGATGGCTACCAATGATAATGTAGAAAGAAGTAGGTGATGCTGACCTAAGATGGGAACAACACAGGAAGAAGCAGGCTTTACAAGGAGTGGTACCTGAAGACAATAGCAAAGCGATATTGTGACACAGATGTGTCAGTCATAGGCAAAGTCACTCTTGCTCAGTGACGTGGAAGAAGAAAGTGAGATATCCCAGCTTTGGGAAGAGTCACATTTTGGGGACAACTAAGAAGGAGAAGCCTGGGGAAAAATAAAATAAGAGTAGCCAGTAGGTGAGGGAATGAGAACAAAGGACACATTCAAAGACCAGAAAGTGGTCCCCAGTGTCACCACAAAAGTCTATCACTAGGAGTCCCCACAGGTTTTCATTAGGGTTGTCAACCAGATGGTGTTTATAACCTTGGTGACAGGATTTTAGGTGATGGGACCAGTAACTAGCCTGTGGTTAGTGATAAGTTCGAGCAAAGTGAAGATACTCTGAAATCTGAGGAGAAATTATTTTTTTGGAATGATTTCATTTCAAAGCTGTCTGTAAATGCAAGGCTTTGAAAACAGGGAAGCATCTGAGGACTCTGAGAACAGGATCTCAACAGTAGGAAACTCTTGGTACCCAGTTTCAAAAGAGAACCTGTATTACATGCATAAAATGAACAATCTTATAAGCAATTTCATAAAGGAAAGGAAGATACTAGAAGTTGTTTACATATTCATGAGCTCTAACCACAAGAGTGCCCTATTATAGGACTTACAATATCTAAGGACTTACTTGGATATTAGGTTTCCTCAGAATACAGTGCGTGCCTTTTTTTATATAAAACTTTAAATAAATGTATTTTTCAGTAACTGTAGTTTATGGACACTTGGCATCAAAATCTCCATATTTCAAACCAGAAACCCTCCTCGAATCAGATTCTCACACACATCATATGTTGTTTTGAGATTCATAGATTCACATAAATTTGCATCCTTTGGTGTGTGAGAGAGAGTGCACACTTTGCATAGTACATTCAGAATTCTCCTCAAATCCTGAATCCCCATAAAAAGTCCCATGAGTAGTACTCTCTTTAGACCCAGGGCATGCGTTATTTTTTATACTTTTTGAAAGCAGCCAAAATTGCTTTTTTAAAAATGTAGTAGGAACTTGGAATGCACCTCAGTGATAGCTAGCAAGCTCTACGTGTGTGAGGCTAGCACCTCAGACTAAAGGCAATAGCAAATGTCAGGGAGCAAAGAAGCCTCATTCTTGGGGGCCCTTCAGTGAGCTTAACACAACAGTGTGATCCTGAAGTTGGTCTGGGCAACCGTTCCTGGCTGGTTTTACATTGACACTTGAGGAATGACTGGGGTTGTGATTGAGCAAAATCCACCGGAGGGAAGGGGAAAGCCCAGGGTCTGGGATCCAAAACAATGAACTAAAGGATAGAAATGTAAAACATAGCATTTAGGAAGGAAGATTTTTGAAGAAAAATGGTTGAAAGTAAAAGTAGGAAAGGGGACTAAAATCAGAGTTTTGGGAATTGCGGGAGCCAGAACTATACAATTGTGTTAGTACGAAGGGAATTAGTTTGCTGTTGTTTGATTTGGGTTTTTGTTTGTTGGTTTGCTTGGTTTTTTTTTTTTTATTTATTTATTCTCTGCATCTTTCACATCATGCATCTTGATCCCATTTATTTTCCCAACCCCTTACAATGCATCCTCCCCCCCCCCAAATAAAATAAAATAAAATTTAAGAGGGGAAAATGGGGAATCTCATCATGGAAGCTGCAATGTGGCACAGTGAGTCACGCAGTAAACCCTTTTGTCCATGTATCTTTATTTGCAAATGTTCACTCCAGAGTCATTGATCTGGTTGATGTCTCTGGCTTCTGCTACACTATTGATGCTGGGCCCTCACTGGGACTCCTCATGGTTATCCTGCTGTTGGCCTGTGTCATGGAGATCCTCTGGCTTTGGATCTGCAGGACTGGTTCCTTCATGTGCTAAAGCAGATTCTAGATGGAGTGAATGGGGTGGGCTAACTCATAACCCTGTTTCCCAGCCTGGGTAGGGGGCAGGGTTGGTCAGCCTGCCATCCTTACCACTAGGGGGCATTCTCCTCATTGCCCTGGCTAGTTCGCTCCTCGAAGTAATGAGCCTGCTCTGCTTCACACCCTCAGGGTCTGCTCCCCAACACCTGGACCATTAGTGCCAGCTCTACTGTGTTGTCCAGGCAAGGTGTAAGGACAGCTCTCCCATACCATACCCTACATTTGCTCACCACTGAAAGGTGGGCCCTCAGTCCTGTGTATGGGTCTTCTTGTTCTGCGCAGTCTATCCCGGCATGGGCAAGGCCATGCTTGCTCATCACAAAGAGATCATGATAGTGCCTAACCACTCGTCACCTCTGCCAGTGGCTGGTACAGAGCTGCTGCTGGAGTCCTTTCAACAGCTAGAAACCCTGGGTTTGCCTCAGCCATTGATTTGTTTTTTAAAAACAAACAAACAAATCCCTATTTTTGATTTTTCAGTCAGGTCATGAAATCTAATCTCCTGCAGCTTGATGAAGCAGAAACTAAACTGAACTTAGAATCCAGAAGGACAAGCTAAATTCCAGTTAATGAGACCTGGGAAGAGGCTTTAGCAAGGGAGAAACTGGCTGTGACTGATTCTGGAAGCTAGACATGAGAACTGAGGCTCCAGAGAGGTGGATCTGTGGATCTGTGCGAGGTCCGAGAGTCAAGCATGCATTTGGATCTGTCTGGGTGACGCTGTCAGCACGTTCATCCTGGTGTTGATGGTCTCGCTTCCACACACCCTGGTTATCCCGGAGAAAACGGATGTTCTTGCTGGCATTCTTCACCTCTATCTTGAACACGGTTCCATCCTAGGAAACAAAGGTTTCCTCTGGGTGTAGCCCCTCCCCCCAGGTGAAGGCACGTGCCAGGTGGCCTGAGTTTGACATTTGGAGGAGAAGCAACTCCACAAAATTGTCCTCTCCACACGTGCATGTCTCACACACGTGCACACACATATACATTCGTATAATAAGTGTGCACGTGACAGGTATGTCTGAGCACTCTGTGGATCTTTCTTCTCTCTACCTGTGATCTGGATACAGATAACTTCCCCCACCATCGTAAGTCCAGGAAGACTTGTTACCTGGAGGTTGAGGAACTGGGCTTTGGGGTAGGTGTTTATTGCTTCACCTGCCTGGCTCCCTCTAAGCTCATAAACTCACTATGCTGAGACCTGTTCCCCTGCTCCCCTCCCACATCTTTTTCTTTTATTCTTGGCTTACTTTGAGCTGTGTATTGATCACACCAACTTAAGAACAAGTTGTGGGTGTTACTTGCTTTTCTTCACATTTATACTTGTCCTGGACCAAGCCAGCCTTCGGAGAGTGAGACCTTCCACGGTGTCAGCATAAGTTCGGTCTAGGTGATGTCCTATAGGTATTGCTCAGACCTAATGATGTACCCAGGAAGTCAAACTCATCACTGTGGGTTTCAACACCTTCACCAACCTTCACTGTAGAGCCCTAGCCTTGAAGACCCTGTACCCTTGGAAAGGAAGCTCATCTCAGACATTGGTGGCTTTGACACCTTGAGGCGCTTGGCAGTGAAGGCAATGTGGATTCTGCAATGGAGAAGTAGATGGTGACTCCTGATGGGGGATTTAGGAT
The DNA here is from genome assembly GCA_033318265.1 of Phyllotis vaccarum. Classification (NCBI taxonomy): domain Eukaryota; kingdom Metazoa; phylum Chordata; class Mammalia; order Rodentia; family Cricetidae; genus Phyllotis; species Phyllotis vaccarum. The sequence continues at coordinate 69,818,440 of JARWLC010000006.1, forward strand.
TAGACCATAGACTCTGACGTGACACACTCCAAGTTCTGCCCTCGGGCTTTTGCAGAAATGAAAGACTGAGCACATGCTCACTGGACAGTCAGAAGCTGGAGTAGGGCCAGGCTAAAGGACAGTCCCTTCTCCAGGTCCTCAGCTAATTCTCAGTTTTGAGGCAGAGTTCATTATCCCCATTTTATAGATGAGGTTAACTTCATTAATGGTGACACAGAGGTCAGTTTTACGTTCCAGGACTCTTTTCACACTGGCTAACTTCAGTGTGCACCAATGTGTCTGCTACATAGAAGGCCTCAAATAATGCCACCAACAGAATTGTCCTCACATTGATGCAGTTGTGAGGAACCACACTGAGTCTGATTTAAGCAGAAGACAAGTGTGGCTGGTACGTTAACAGAGAAACAGGTTCTCTTGTGTGTGGACTCCGTGGGTCTCTCTACTTACTCTTTCCGGTTCTCATGCCCTGATCTTTCTTTGATGGATAGATGCATAAAAGTCAGATTCCCAGGGGGAAGAGAGTTCTTTTCTCAAACTTTTTGGGGAAGTTTGAGGCCTTGATGACATTGGCTGTTTATGAAGCTACTGGTTTCGTGATTCCCCTTAGGATTTGTGTAAAAGAGAATTGGCTTCAGGCAGGGATGGGAAGGAGGTGTCTCGTCATCAGAATGCCTGGAGAGAAACCAAATGCAGAGAGAGGAATCAAGTGGAGTATGTTCCCTTCAGTCTCATTGATTTTCTTTTCCGTCAGGCTTCTCCTGCAGGCTTCACTTAAAGATATAGAATTATAGGAATTAGATATGTTACCCTCTTTACAGCAATGGCTGGATCATTTGTCAATGAAAAAAAAATTCAATTGTAAAGTTTCCAGAACACTCTTTATGCTTGACTTGTTTCTGAGATCTTTTTAATTGGGCTTGAGTTTCTCATTTTGTTCTGCTGGACAAAGTCATTAACCCTGTGTTCCACTGCTTGAGAGAGGAAGTGAAAAGCAGTTCTGACTGTCAGAGAATCCTGAGTGTGGAAACCTTCATCCATCCTCTTCTGGCTTCCTCGGGACTTCTAAAGAGGATAATGTGGTCCACTACCTTCTCATTCTAACCAGAAGTTTTCAGGGAAGTAGAGCATCAGAACAAAAGATCAGCAGTTGGGAAATATCTCTGTTGGTGAAGAGCTTGCCACACAAGCACAGGGACCTACCCAAGTTTGATCCACAAACATTCACTTTTAAAAGGCTGGGTGGGCATTGTGGCACATGCTTGTGATTGAAGTGTTGGGAATGTGGAGACAAGCAGGTGCCTGAGGCTCACTAGCTAACCAGCCTGTCCTAAGGGTGGGCCTCACTTCCTACTTCCAACTCAAGACAAGGTCACGGGCGTTGGGAATGTGCAGTTCTGGTAGCAAAGGTACAGATAGAGAAATGGGTCTTCTTTCTAGTTCAGATTCCATTATTGAACCCCAGATCCGAAGAAGTCAGCGTGTGGGTGATGAACGTACTTCCTTGTTGATAGAAGGAGAGAGAATGTAGGGGATTGTGTTGTTTCATGGTAAATAATTGTCCCACCCACTGGTTTAATAAAAAGCACTGATTGGCCAAAGGCAGGCAGGAAGTGTGGGCGGGGCTACCAGACTAAGAAAACTCTGAGAACAGGAAGCACAGAGCAGAATGCCAGAGAGAAGCCAGAAGAAGCAGAGGACAACTATGCTGCTCTAAGAAAAGGTACTGAGCCCCATGGCTGAAAAGGAAGAATCATGGGTTAGATGAAGGGTAGAGAGCTAGCAAGTGATATGTCTGGGCCTGAGGCCGATCAGCCTAAAACTATTGAAAGCATCTGTGTGTGTCTCTGTGGGACTGTGTATTAGTGGGTCCTAAACCTTGAGGCTAGGCCCGAAAGTCCGGAACAGAAATCTAGTACTACAAGAGAATGATTCAGCTGTGTCCTAAGTGCCAAACGGGGTTTTACTCTGGATGCCAGGACTGCAGTCAAACACTGGCACACATTTTATCCTTACTCCCCAGCCCTTCCTGATGGCTACTTAATCTTTACTCCTTAGTTTCTTCCTTACTTAATCCTGCTCTGAAGGCAGGATGCAGGATGGGCCAAGATGATCAAGATGATGTCAGGATTAGTATCAGTAGGAAAGCTACCCTATCTTGATCCCAAGCCAATGAACTGAAAATTGACCTTTTATTTGAGAACAAGTCTTAATTTAGCTTTTTGTCAGTCTCTCAAAAGCCGGAAGCCAAGCCCACAAAGAAGCTTCCCCTCATCCAGAATTTCCTCCAAGAGTATCTTACAAGAGCTGAAAACATCCCATAGTGTGAATTGTGTTAGAAGAGACTTCCTAGGAAGAGATGCGCCAGGGTCAAGATCATGCACAATTCTTCTATTGTATAGGAACCTTCTCTGCCATCAGTTGGTGTCTGTCTCTGCTCAGGCAGCCAGCCTCCCCTTCCATCTGTAGCCTCACACTAAATTTCTTTCCTTAAAGCCTAAATTCAAACATTGATGGCAGAGATGAAGCAGAGTAGAGGATGCAGCTCCTAAGGAATTGGAAGCGTGAACCTTCTGAATGACCATTTAACCCCAAAAAGCTTCACCAAGCTCAGAAAGACAGTCACTGTTAGCAGAGTAACTGGCAGAAATAAGCTACCCACAATAGATAGCCATTCAGTCAACTTTGAGAAGAAATATAAGTAATGTGATGTTTTTGGCTGTTTCTCAAGGATGACATAATTGCTCTTATGGCACTTTGACATGATTTTTTTTTTTTTTTTACTAGATTTGGCCAATGATATTTTTGTTATTTATATTTTTATTGAATACCTAATGCCACACATTATGCCAAACACTTTATACAGTGATCATGTAACTGTCTATATTATAAACCATGATTCTTACCATTTTACACATATGGAAACTAAGGCACAAGGAAGTGTTTCCAAGGGAACATCTAATAAGTAGTAAAGATCTGAACAGATCATCTAGCCCTATGGCTCATGTTCATAGCTATGAAAATTTCTAAGATCGAGAATCCTGCACCCAAGAGAAACAGTATGAATTAACTAGGGGCCGATTTACATTTTAAGAAAAGCCCAGAGGAAGATAGTTTTCTCCATTACAGATGTGTACGAACCATGTTACGTGAGCTAAAGTTGGGTGCTGTAACTTGATTCTGTGTTGTCTGGTTCACGTAATTTGTTTCATTACTGTGACCCAGGAAGAACTTATCAAGCACTTTCCATGTATCTGCCACTATGTAAAAGAATAAAAGAAGCACAGATAAGGAAATAATTTGTTCCTTTCTCCCTGGCAAGGTGAACTTTATTTGAAAAAAAAAAAAAGCACTAAGCAAGTTTAATAACCAAAGATTTCGGAAGTAATCTCCCATTTAACTAAACAAATCACTTGGAGAACTAGCCCAAAGATCTTTTAGCTCGAAGAATAAAAGGCAATTCTAGGGTGGAGACACAGATGCCAAAGCACTTGCTTTGCAAGCATGAGGACCCAAGTTCTATCCCCAGAATCCATGGAAAACAAACAAACAAAGGAGCTTCATGTGATGCCATGTAGTTGCAATCCTAATGCTAGAGAGGCAGAGAAAAGTGGGCCATGGTGCTCATTGGCTAGCCAACTTCAAGTCCATGGGAGACTTGGTTCCAAAAAACAATATAGACGTCACCTGAAAAGCAAAAGCTGAGGCTGTCCTCTGGATTCCATATGTATGAATGTACCGTGAAAACGGGGGGGGGGGGGGGGGGGGGGGGCGTGTAAAAGGGAGGGGGAGGAAATAAAAGACACCAAATCTCAGAGTAAACAGACACTCATAGGAGAATGATTTTGGAGTTCTCGTTGTATTTGGCGGAGCACTGGATAATAGGACAATAGAAGGTAACAAGTACCATTGAGGAGCTTTCAAAACCCATTTCTTGTGTTGAATTCAATGGTCACCACACCAGGACAAGCTTCCTGAGAAATCTCAGGGGAGGACTCCAGGAATACTTAGAAGAGAAGACCAGAAAAAAAGATCTTTAACTGTTTAATTAGCTAATTAAACAGTTTAATTAAAGTTGAGTGGATTTCCCAACACATGGATGCTTACATGGGAAAAATTGTTGACTTGGGCTAATGTTAGTTCCGTGTGGGGGAATCAAAATAATCCTAAGTAGACAGTGGCCCATTTGGAAGAACTGAGTCTGAACTGAGTAGGGAGTAATTTCTCTGCAATAGGAATCTAACTTAAATATTCATGATCGGTGACTCTGAATTTGCTTATGTCACAAAAAAATCTCTCAAATTTGGAATATAGATTAAGACAAAGGCTGACATCACCCTTGTTGTCAGGTAGATTGAATGCTGCTCTGTGTCAGGTGACAAAGGTAGAAGAATGACAATAATAATCGGGGATAATTAGGGAAGTTTAAACTGGCTGGGTGGGCTGTAGAAGGATCTCTCATAGAAAGAACAGGGATCATGCATACTGAGTGTAGATTCTCTCGAGATGAAAGTGACTCTAGTGGGCGCTGGCACTGTACTGAGAGGAAAATCTAAAAACAGCTCACAATCCTGTACACTCCCCGACACTCTGGGAGCTGCTGCACTTGACTCAGAGGATTTCTGGCCAGAAGGATGAGTATGGCTGTATCCCTTAAAAGTGCAACCCTGCTTCTCAGGCCCTTAAGAAGGACATCCAAGGAATGTGAGAAACAATTAGAAAGTTGAGAAAAAGTATGTATGCCAGTAAGTCCTCAGACAGTAGAATGGTGAGGCCCTTTTTCACTCTTCCCTGGCATAGTGTCTGGTAGCTTCTGTGTTCTCATTGGCTTTTCTATAGCATCCAATGCATAACTTGGTCCTCTTGGACTCTAGAGTAAAATCCCAGCCTTTATATAAAGGAAGACCTCTATTGCTAGCAGCAAGTCCCTGGGTTTGACTAACCTGAGCAGGGCTGGTGTGACTTCAAGAGCGGGTATGGGATTCCCATGGAACGGGAAGGAGAGCCAATACCAACGCTGATTTCTTAGGTCAATAGCATCTCTGGTGATCCTTACCTTCCTAACATTCTTCTACTGTTGTCTCTATTGTTGAATTTATTTGGAAGGGAAGTCCATATGGCTTCCTTTTCAGAAGTTTGGTGTCAAGTAAGTCTGGGAGAGCCTCTTGCTAGTGTTTTACAATCAAGGCCTGAAATGGACAGAGGGAAATCACACCACGAAAGGCTACACTTGAAGCTGGAGAGCTCCCCTCTGTCTGTCTGGGGGCACCTCATTTTAGCAATGGTATGGATATAAGGGCTAGGGAAGAAACTGCCTAGCACGCATCCACCACAGTTGGCCAGCCGAGCTCTGGGGTAGGTCAAATGCCTAATGTCACGGTGAGTATTAAACATTTTGTGACTTGGGGACACACAGGTGCTGGGTTGAGAGAGTACACACTGGAAACTGGATGCTCTTAATGTTTATTCTGTCACTGTGGCTGTGCCTAGAGGAAAGACCACACTAGGGCTACCAGGCTAGAGCCCTTATGCCTGGAAGGGGGAGGGCTCTTCTTCCAACTTCCAAGGTACTGCAAAATTTTCCTGAAAAACTTATTCCAAGGACAGGAACATATGTGCCTTTCTGGGGTGTCCACTGTGCTGTGAGTTCAGAATCACAGCGACTTCTCTCCCTTTCCTTCCTCTCTATGTACAATGGGGATTCGAAGCAGCTCCCATCCATTGGGAAGTCACAGACTTGGAGAAACCCATCTTGGAAGCTGTGAGACAGTAGCCCCAGAAGAAATCTAGATTGATGGAAGGGAGGCAGATCTGAAGGGGAGTGGGAGCAGGCAGTGCTTGCTTCATTAGGCCCCACCTGTGTTGGGAGAACCATTACTCCCTCCAATCCTTCTACAATGCCTGTCAGAAAAGAGGATGTCCACTTCTAACATCTCATATTCCAGAGAAAAGCTTTCCATTTTGGAGTCTCTGTTAAATGCATTTGGTTGTAAACAAAAGAGGGGTGGAGGTGGGCAGTGAGCTGGTGCCCATGGACCCTTATCTTTGCAGAAAACATCCTTCCTGAAGAGGTCCCAAGACAAATGTCAAGCAGATGCTCAAATCTCTGCCCTGATTTCTGACACTATTCAAGAAGCATTGTCATTGAGGAAATGCTCTGGGAAACTAATTTGAGCATCATCTGGTAATAACTTAGCATTATCTTGAGCAGAGAAATGACAAGGTTTTGTTGAAAATGCTTTTTGGATTGATATGTGTCTCTTCTCTTTCTGAACATTTCTGTCATCATTTGATAAAAAGGATATTATTGAGTCAGGGCTTGGCAAAAAGGAATGGTCTACTCCTCAGCCAAAAATTTTCTTGTAGGGAGAACAAGGCATTTTAGAAAACCCTTTCAGACACTCTGAGTCTTTTATCTCTGGTGCTCATAAGACTCACTCTCTTTCATGTGTTTCTCTAGGTATCTGAGTGGGCTCTTTATCTGGCTGTGTCCTATGGAACACAGTGATCTTGTCCCCTTCTCTTTTGACGTTCTGGAGATGGTAGTATTATATATTGGATTTCCTGGACTAACTTCTAACTTGCTTAAAATCTTTTCTTTCATGACTTTACTGTCTTAATATTTTGTTAATTAATTTTTAAAGTATTTTAATTATAAGTATGTGTCTGCAATGTGGGAATGTGCACATAAGTGCAGGTGTCCATGGTGCCAGGGGCATCATATCCCCTGGAGGTGGAGTTGAGAGTCACCCAAATGGATGCTAGAAACTAAACTCAGGTCTCCACAAAAGTAATACATATTTGTAATCACTGAGCATCTTTCTAACCCCTTGTTGATAAACTTTTAAAAATTTAAAACAAAGATTTACAGAAAAATAGGTAGAAGAAAAAGAACTTTCGGAAACCATTTGAAAACAACTGTAAGAATAATAAATTGTGTTGTTTAAATGCTTCAGTGTATATTTCCTACAAATAAGCACTATTGCCCACAAAACACTACAAAACCATAAAAATCAAAAGATTAACATGGTTGTACCAGTTATGTCTGATTGTTAAACTTGTCAATATTTTCCACTTTCTTAATAACCTTGCCCATAGCAAAAAAAAAAAAAAGGACTCAGTTCCTATTGCTGTTCTGGTCCTTCTCTCCAGCTTCCTTCAATCCACTCTTTAAGTCCTTGAGAATTTTGAAGAGTACAAGTTATTAGTTAGTTACTTTGTAGACTTTTTCCCTCTGATATCTTTTCAATTAACTTCAGATCCTGTATCTTACAAAGTAGGAGTATCATAGGAGGCTGCCGTGGGCTTCCTATTGTTTCCTGCTGTGTGGTACAGGACCTCTTTTTATTTCTTCTATTACAGATGATCTCTTTGATCATTTGGCTGTGCAGCATCTTCCTCCCCCTGGCTCAGAGTCCCCTGCATTGATGCCGTCTCGGGTGCCACTCATCTGTGCTACAGCTCTCCTGCTGGGGCCACCCTTATAGTGCCAACCCGCATCTCCTTCGTCTCCATTTATGGCTCTTAGCCACTATGGATCCCTCCTCTAAGCTCCACATGGTGAGGAACTATTCTTAGTCCTAAATCCAATGGCTTCCAGAACAAACTGTTCAGGAAAAGAAAAAGAAGAAATTCTCCTGCTGCTTCCTAAAGCCTTTCCTCTCTCTGACCTTCCAACATTTCTGTTAAGCTTCAAAAACCTTCTATATCATATTCCTGCCTTCAAGACCCCTTTATTATTCTATGCTCATTTTAAATGACATTCAGATCTTGTTTAGTAGGGTGTCTGTCTTATCTGCTGTGACATTTGTCATTCCATCCCCCTGAACTGTTTTTTCTGGTCTTCTGTGATCATTTTGACAGTTCTAAGTAATTTTTTGGTTTTTGTTATTTTTGCTTGATCTAGTATAATCTATGTTTTTCATGTGGGAGATTCCTCAGTTATCCATTACTGGCAGACTGTCTATTCATAATCAAGAATGAGCCAATAGAAAGCCAAATATAGACACTGTTTGAATAAAGCTTGTCAGATGGTTGGCCTCAACATAAGACACCCTACCCACTCCATATGCCTCTCTAGTATCAGAAGAAGTTTCATGACCATGAGGAAAAGTCACCACTCAGAAACCCATGGTAGCTTAGTCAGGTTCCTAACCTACTTCTGCATCCTTGTATTATGCAAAGGTATGCCAAAGGCACTTCTACTCCCACAGGCCTGAGAAGGTTGAGAAGCTGAGCTATTGTATTTGGCTTCTTCATTTCTGTTTCCTTTAGGAAACTTAAGGAAATTTAGATTTTAATCCAATATTTGGATCTCTGTTTTTTTAAATAAGCATAGGGTACATATTGTATAATGTATCTATTTTTTTCTGGTTCTACCTGCTGAGGGCTCTAGAATTGGTGACATTGTGGTAGTTAAGAGTACACTTAGAGTCACAGCTATGTTTTAAATACCATTCCCCAATTAAAAAAAAAAAAACCATAAAAATGGTTTCTTGCAAAAACCATAAAAATGGTTTCTTGCAGAAACCATTACACTGTGATCCCGGAATACATAATTGTATCAGAAAGTAAAAGAATTCTAAGAAATTAGGGATAAGACTCAAAAAGGAGGAACTCACTTTTAAAAGCTTTTGATGGTGAAACCTAAAATAAAATTAATCAACAAAATAATATACTCCATAAATATTTATCCAAGAGTCCAAACTAATATAAATAAAAAAGTAAGTGTAGTCTCACTTTAGAATTTTCATTAAAAATGTATAATTATGTCATTTTTTTTTACTGTTGAGTAATACTCCTGTAGGGAGATTATGTTACATTGAAAATAATTGTCCCACTTATTAGCTTAATAAAAATGCTGATTGGCTGAAGGCAGACAGGAAGTGTGGATGGAGCTACCAGACTGGGAAAACTCTGGGAACAGGAAGAACAGAGAAGAATGCCACAAAGATGCCACAGATGCAGAAGACAACTCTGCTGCTCTGAGAAAAGATACTGAGCCTCATGGCTGAACAGGATAAGAATCATGGGTTATTTTAAGAGTGAAAAGTTAGCAAGTTATATGCCTGGGCCCCAGGTCAATCAGCATACATAATATAAGCATATGTGTGTTTCAGTGGGACTATGAGACTGTGGGTCTGCAGGTCCAAGCCACGAGGCTAGGCCAGAAAGTCCAGGAGGAAACCTTGTATAACATACTCCATTGTCAATTCTTTGATTGAGTAGTATCTAGGTTGTTTCCAGGTTCTGACTATTATGAATAATGCTGCTATGAGCATAGTTGAGCAAGTGTCCTTGTGGTATGATTGAGAATTTCTTGGGTATATGCTCAAGAGTGGTATCATTGGGTCTTGAGGTAGATTGATTCCTAATTTTCTGAGAAGTTGCCATACTGATCTCCAAAGTGGCTGTACAAGTTTACACTCCTACCAACAGTGGAGGAGTGTTCCCCTTACTCCACATCCTCTCCAACATAAGCTGTCATTAGTGTTTTTGAACTTAGCCACCCTGACAGATGTAAAGGGACCCTGGACAATGGGATCAGGATTTATCCCTGGCGCATTAGCTGGCGTTTTGGAGTCCATTACCTATGGAAGGACACCTTGCACAGCCTTGATACAGGGGGAGGGGCTTGGTCTTGCCTCAACTGAATGTACCAGGCTTTTCTGACTCCTTATGAGAGGCTTTACCTTTTCAGAGGAGGAGGGGCACTAGGGGAATAGAAGGAGGGATGAGAGGGGGATTTGTGGTTGGTATGTAAGATGAATAAAAAATTTAATAAAAAAAGAAAAAAGTGTAATGAGTGATGCAGAACACAAGCCACCATTTGGCAATTGTCCTAATAATAACTGTTATAAGACCAGAAGCATCAATGAACAATTACAATTCATGGGTCAAAATCTGTCAAGGAACATAGCATTTTGCTTCCTATAATAGTTGTTCATTGCGAGTGCAACATGGGAGTGCAAAAGGCTGGACGACATTCCCTTCCTTGAGTGATCAGAGTTCACATCGGTGGTGCTGGGACATATGGAAACAGTGTGCTTCCCAACACAATGAAATGAAAAGAAATAGCCTCCAACGTAATTAGTCGATACTCTTTTAAAGTATCAGAGTCATCCAATACAAAATAATAATGAAAATCTGTTCTAAAGTGGAGGCTAAGCGGATATGACAGATAAAAGCACTGTGTGAGCCTGGATTAGTCAGGGGAGGAAAATCAGCAGCTTGACTAAGGACTATAAATTAAGTTTGATGGTAATGCTAATGTACTGGTTTGGTGCATTTGGGGAATCTAAGTGAAGGATATAGTTAAACATATAATTTATATATTTTTGTATATAAATATATGCAATTTGTAACCTTGTTTGGTTAAGTCAAATTAGTGAAACTTTTAATAAGCCTTGAGTCATGGTTCTGATTTTCTGCTGAGGATTGGAAAGGCGATGAAACGTCATTTTAGGTAGTTTTTCTTTGTTGGTGTTTCTTTCCTCCTAAGAACCCATTAGTCTTCTGGAAGAGGGTGGTAGAAGGCTTAGAAGTTCCTTTAATCATTATTTAGACTTGATGCAGTGCTCTACCTTTTATTGAAATGAGGGTCCCTAAGCCTGAAAATTTGGGCTCAGTTTCCCCTGTGATGGGTAGAGGAAGGCTGGTCCTCTGATGCACAGGGTTGGAGGAAGGATGGCCTGAGCAGACAATGCTTCTCACAATGAAGCCATTGCCTGGCCAGCTGTTTCCTGCCTCACTTCCTGCCCTTGTCTTCATTGTAGCCTGATGTCTTCAAACCTGAAGACTTGTAGGGCTTTCATGGCAGAAAGCAACTTGCTTCTCATTAGCCACGCCTCTCCAGGAAGCTTGGTTTGCCTCTCGCGTCCATCCTCTGTGTACCTTCTTTTATCATTTTCTCCATTACTGTTTACTTTCTATGTTTGCAATTTAGATTCATTTGGCTGGAAGTGGATGCAAATGCCTTCTAAACTTTATTATAAGTTCTCAAAATAGTTGGGCCCATGTGATGCTTCTGTAAAACAGACTGAGTCTAGCCCTAGTTTTCAGAATTTCTGAAGTGTATATGAATATTAGGTCTCTCTCCTTCAGAGCCCTCAACCCTAAGACCTTGGTTTTTCGAAAGGTCGTTTGTGTGATTTAAAATAATGTAGGCTTCATTTCAGCAAACAATACCACAAAATATTCGTTCAGGTCCTAGATCTAAAGGTGTGTTGTACAGGTTCCTTTTTCACAGGAGTTTGGCACACAGTCATTTGACATAGAGCAGAGATTCAGCGACTCCAGGAAGGCAGTACAAGGAGAAATTAAGAGATGATAATGTGGCTAAGACTATGCACATCAGTGCTAACCCATCTGTGTTCAAATCCCCCCTCAGGCATTCACTGTCTGCACAGCCTTAATTCTGAATTCCGAATGCTACAGTGGCAGACCAAATCCATTTTGCATGAGGATTAGGTGGACCCGCTAGAGAAATGATCCCAAATATTTTGAGAACTTGTAGTAAAGCCTGGAAATTAAAAGCATACATTTGTGTTCATTTAATGTCTATAAGTTACTCACCTGCTGAATGAATGTAGTGATATCTTACTGGTTTATTGTGGAGACTAAACAATGTAATATATAAAAAGCACAAATGATCTAACTTTTATTACTACAGCCTAATAAAATGTTTTACTTACTGGTTCTTCCATGGATGGCAGAAGCAAATAGTGTGAGCAAAATGCCTTATGTGCATTCAGAAAGATGAGCTATGGTAATCCTGCCCTTTAGAACTGAGCCGTAAAGCATGCACATAAAACCGCTCCCCTCCAAATGCTTCCATTTGGTTTTGGCGTCTGAGTCATTCAATGGCCCTGCTGTTATTGCTGCAGATCCCCTTCTGAGCTTCTCCCTATGATAATGTTTCCTCAGCAAACCAGAGGCCTGTCAGGTGAGGTTCCTGGCTGAAGACCTGCTTCTGTTCTTTGGAGTCTGTACAGCAAATAGTCCCCGCTTTGTGAAAATCCATGCACATCTCTGGCATCAATGTGGATGTCTTGCTCAAGGCTTCCTCATATTCCAGATGCAGAGCAGTGCCTGCAGGAAGCAGAGATATGTCTGGCCTGGGCAGCGGCTGCAAATTTTGCCGCAAAGTGCAGATATTGAATAGATATCTAGAAATGTGGAGCGCCTTACCCCTCCCCAAACCCCTCCTTTCCCTTCCTCCCCTCGTCTTCCTCCTCCCCCTCTTACTGTCTTACTTTCTTCTAATGCAGTCCATGAAGGAGGTATTTACCAACCTCCAGCCTGAAGGGGTAGCTGGTACCTGTCAGGGCTCTTCTGGATCACACAGAGGCCAAGGCCTTGTAGCTCCCCCACTCCTGGATTTCAGTAGTTTCCACCAGGGACATTATAGACCCATCTCAGTGTTGCCAAGGAAGATGGTTGCAATAAGAAAGAGCAGCTGTTGCCTCCAGGACTATTGTTTTAGAAACTCATAACAGTGAGCGCCTTGATTTTAATATTCCTTTATAGAGGGGCTTGGAGAAGACATTTACAGCTGCGGATGTTTGCAAATACATCAGGGTGTGTGTTCACCAAGGAACACTACAGAAGCCAAGGAGGGTTCAGGGTATAACCAGAAGCCCTATGGTTGCTTCAGAGAGCAAAGAAATGATGCTTTAGGAGGAAGATGTCCAAATAGCTTATTTTAAGAGCATATTGGGGGTAATATGATTACTTTTATGCATTTACAAATCTTGTATAGTACACACTCTTTCTTTCAGCCCATGCATAAAACCTAAAGCAGAGACTCACCCTGTGCAGCAGATGCCAATCCAAAAGTACCCCTTGCACTATTTTTCTGATTACAGCTGACATTTTTGTAAGTCTGCTTTCAAGCCATAGACACCTTGGTTACAAATGGACCATAAGTCCTCACATGCAGCAGTGATGATCTGAGCTCAGGCTTTGAGCTTTGCAGCCTTGCCATGGTCCTTCCACTTATAGGAAACCACCAGAAAAAGGGTTACCAAAAAGCTGACTCACTGAAGAAAAACCAAGTTGGATGTAATGGTTCATGATTGTGATGGCAGCATTTAAGGAACCGCAACAGGAGGACTGATGGGAGTTCCCAGTCAGCCCAGACTATAGAGCAAGACTCTACTTCAAAAGACTAACAAAATTTAGAACAAAAAAATAAAAAGAGCAAAAATCCAACCCTGTTATTGAAAATCCAGGCAGGATACAGTAAATGAATCTATTGCCTGATTGTTGTCCCCGAAAGACATGAATCTAAGGAGCGTCTTGAGTTAAATAAATGGAACCTGTACAATTTAACATATAATGTGTGATTTTAAAATCAAGATCCAGCCAGGATTACTGTGAGGAAGCCCTTAAATGCTCAGTTGACCACTCAAGATGGCTTCCTCATGGGATCATACGTGTTTGCAGAATAGCAGGTGCCTCTGAGCTTCAAGGCATGGGGGAACATTCTTCAAACCCATAAAAGACTGTTTACTAAACACATTTCCAAAGGACTTCTGTAGTGAGAGCTCCAGCTTCGCAACAGTCAGATTCTCATACCCACTTCTTTGGATTCCTTCCTTCCCAGTCTCCCCAGGAGACCATGATGTCCTTTGGTAAGCTTACAGTCAAAGGGAGGGTTCTCTAGACTCCTGGGAATACTGTGAGAGGCCAGAAGAATTGTTTCTGCTTTATTGGAAAGGGTTCTCCTGGTTAGACACACTTTTAATATTCCGGCTGAGGCTTCTCTGTTTCCTGTCTTGGGCTCCATGTGGAGTAGGAGTTCTCAACCTGTGGTCCACAACCACTTAGAAGGTCAAACAGCCCTTTCCCAGGGGTCAGCTAAGACTATCAGAAAACACAGATATTTACATTATGATTCGTAACAGTCAGCAAATTACAGTTACTAAGTAACAACAAAAATGATTTTATGCTTTGGGTCTTAGACTCAGAGCCACGCCCTCCCCTAGGTTCTGACATGACGTCAGGCTTCTTTAAAGCAAAGTCTCCACGTGCATCTGCCCGCCCCCTGTCTGGTCTTGGGCGCTCCCTTTCCTCTCCCTCTTCCTTTCTTCTTTCCTCCTCTTCCTCTTTCTTCTTGCTTCCTCAGCCGCTATAATCATACACAATAAAGCTCTTTTCTACATAGAAGCAGCTGACAAGAGTCCCCTGTGATCCGCCGCTGTCTTCTGCCGTGTTTCCCGCGTCCTGCATCCGTAGAAACCTACTGCCAGATAACTGGGTATATGTGAACTACACCAAAATATGCTCAAAACTCTAACACTGGGGTACCCACAACAAGGACCGCAGCATTAGGAAGATTGAGAAGGTAGCGTGTGTGGTTCGCATTTGTCACTGGGGTGTTGTGATTTCCAAAACTGTAGCTTATCTTGTTAAGCTAAATTCCATTTGAATAATACATACATATTATATAAATACAGAAGAGCTCCAGGGTGGTGGGCGGGCTTTCAGAGACCCCCGTTTACCATGGTAGATGGCTTAGAGTGGATGGAACATTGATTTTGTCATTTTTAGTTTTCATTTTCAGACCTTGTTTCTAAATTCTAGCACTAAATTTAGGGGCTTCAGACTATCAAGAAGAATCTTCTTTTTTTTTTCTTGGGGTGTATTTCCCAGGTCGTGGGTAAAACAGCTTGTTATAATGCTATTTAAGAGAGCTGTATACATCCAAGGTCAGTAAGAAGATATAAACAGTTCCATGCCTTGCCCCAGTCTGTTCGATTCACAGGAGTGCAGCTTCTCAGATTTGTCTCTCATTGGACATGATGGTATGTGCCTTTAATCTCAGCCCCAATGAGGCTGAAGGATCAACATGAGTTCAAGACCTATCCATGCTACATAGTGCTCCTCCAAACTCATGATTGTGTCTACCTCAGATATTTTTAGGAAAATCTTTCTTTGATCTGGAGAAAGTCCAAGAACACTGACCTTAAACCCTATGTAAGAATATGATGCAGAATGTTGGAAAATCTTTAAGGAAAAGCTTTATTTTCTTTTTACTACTTCTGTGGATTGCTAAAGGTTAAAGAAAAAAGTCATTTTGGTTCTTTGGTGACTTTTCAAAAAGGGAGGGGGATGAGAGTCTGAAGAGATGGCTCAGTGAGGAATAGGGCTTGCTGTACAACCCTAAAGAATTGTGCGTGTCTGTGACCCCAGTCCTGGGAGGAAGAGGTGTGGAGATCCTCAGAGCTTGCTGGCCAGGCAGCTTAGCCAACAGGCAATGAGGTGGAGAGAATTTGATCTGGTGTTTGACCAGTCTGTGACCTCTGGAGACTCAGCGACTTTTACACAAAGCTCCGTTGACAGTGATTTAGTACCCAGATGACTAAGCACTGAGATGAATGAATATCTAATAGATAAACACTGTAAGAAGAAATAGTCAACTGCGCAGTCTCAGAAAAGATGGGTTGAGATGGGGGCAACAATGAGAGCCTAGGAAGAAGTAAATTTCTTTAACTCCTCTGAGTCAGGGCTGTGTCTGCCTCTATATTTTTAGTAAAGTCTGTCTTTGTCCTGGAGAAAACCCAAGAACACTAACTTTAAGCCCTACATAAGAATGTAATGCAGAATATTGGAAAGTCTTCAAGGAAAAACTTTATTTCCAAAGCTTTTACTGCTTCTGTATATTGTTAAAAGTTAAGAGAGGGAAAAAATTCCCTTCAATTCTTTTGTTTTGGTGACTTAAGAAGCAAAAACAACTTTAGGCTGATGAAGTGTCTCAGTACATGTTCTTAGTATGGATGAGGCTGAATGGATCCCAGAACCATAAAATGAAGAAAAGTATTATTTAGAATGATTTTTTGGGTCAGGTAAAATCATGACTGTCTGGACTTCTCTTGGTGGCGACAGTTCGTAAATGTGTCTCTGTTTTGGTGCCCTTGGCATTTTTGCAAAGCTCTGGATAGGACCACCCTTGGCTGGTTTTTGTCTGACATTTTAGGATTAGATAGGGGTATGGATGATCACAAAGGCGACGTCTCACTTCATTGCATCATATAGACATTACAAAGCACCATGATTTATGGTTTAGCTGTTGAGCTTGACGACAGGAATGAGCTGGCCTTGCTAGTTTTCTGCCATGTGAAGCACCTCTTTCTTCTTCTCCTTAATTCCCACGTTGCATTCTCTGGAAGGAAGCCAGGAAGCATAGCCACACTTAAGGAGGGAGGTATTAGGTTCCTTGAGGGCAGATATGCAAGTAAATTATTTAGGATGCTTCTGTGTGAGAGACTTATCTCTCTCCTCTCTCCTGAACATATTAATTTACTCAGTCATTTTTATCACTATGGACTCACAGATATATTTGTATTATAACCCCAGACAACTTTGTTTTATTTTTCAAAATTTCCAGCATTAGTTTTTGATTGTGATCATTGGTTCCTAGGTTTCTTTGACATCTTCTCATCAAGGTAGATTTTTTTTAATGTTTCAAAAATATTTTTTATTAATTCTTTTACAATTTAATCCAATGTATTTTTACCATATCCACTCCAACTCTTTTCTTTAACTTCCCTCACATTCTCTGGCACCTCCATGCTGCTCCAAATTCATGGATTTTTAAAATAATTCACCAACTCTGATTTTCGCTGTCTATATGTGTTCCTGGGTATGGAATCACAAGATGTGATTATCACCCTCTCTTCTGAGATGTTCCTCATGCCTTGGATAGAAGAAATGTGATATAAATGTCCTATCACTGAACACTCACAGTAGATTTTTTAAAATTATAGTCATATGCTAATTAATGACATTTCAGTCAACAATGGATAGAATCTACTTTAATGGTCTATAATGGAGCTTAAAATTCCTATCTCATAATTATACTGTGGACATTGTAATAAAACAAGATACATCACCCATGTGTTTAAAAGGATGGTATCTGAGCAAAATTACAACAGCCATATGAAAGTACAAATTGTGTACAATATATAATACGTAGTAATGATAATAAATGACTGTTATCAAGTTTCCTATTTACTACATCATATTTTTAATCATTATTTAAGTACAGTCTTTCAACTCACAATAATTAATGTAAAACAATACGCCATGTTATGCTGACAATGGCATTTGCCTCTCTTAACTGCATTAAAAGGTCACTCTAAGTGAATGGCCTATAACATTAATGTTTATGCAAATAAATTCTATATTTACACAATGATAAATTCCATATTTGCATACTCTATAAATGTGTATCTGTCATTATTTGACTATGACTATTCCTTTATTTTCTAGCATCACAAGATTTCCTACCCTGTCTTACCATCAGCCATTTCTCCAGTGAGTCTGTCTTCCCTTCACTGGAGAAAAGCACTGGAAATAAAGGTGTGGACTTTGTACAGAATTAGCACATTTATTTTATTACATGCACTGTACTATTGCATATGTATATCACAATGTATTTATGCATTCTTCTGTTGATGGACATTTGAGCTGTTTGCAATTGGAATTGTTACAAATGCTGAGACTGTGACTCTTCCTGTGTACATATTCCTATACATGTACTTCCTGTTGAGTGTATATGTAGGGATAGAATTATTGCATAACACATTCTGCATGTAATCAGTTTAAGAAAGTATTTCCTAGGCTAGAGAGTGAGAGCTCAGTGCTTAAAAATTCGTATTGCTCATGAAGAGGCCGAGAGTTCAGTTCCTAGAACCCAGGCTGGCAGCTTAGAATCACCTGTAAGGGGAACCACAGCTCCAGGGGATCTGACATTCTCATCTGGCATCTGTGGGCATTGCACTCACATACGCAGCCCCTCCCACACATATACACATAATTAATAATATTTTTAAAGAAGGTATTTCCCAATAGAAGAAAGAAAGAAAAAAGAGATATCATAATAGTTCTTGTGTTAAAGACACTCCTCATTATGTGAATATCATTTCTTTCAGGCCCTCTCAGCTAACAGAGCACATTTATATGTGTATATCAATCTGTGAGTATACAAGGACCTATAAATATTTCAATATGAAGCCATCTGCATCTATATAAGCTAAACAAGAGTTTGTACTGATGACTCCAACTCTAACCTGATAGCATATGGCTCATCATAGCCTCCTTCCATTGCTTATCTGTAAATTCCCACTCCAACAGGGAGAAATCTGGCTCTGTAGAAAATTTATATGCAGATAAGCCAGTGCTAACATTTTGATATAAATTTTTTAGACATTTCTGCTTTTGTCTCTGTCTATGTTCTTGCCTTTCTGCCAATATTTTTCTAAACTTATGTATATATGATTATGCATACATATATCTATATCTATGTATATATTTCTTTCTTTTCATATAAATGATATACAGCTCCCTGCTCTGTAGCATACATTCTCCACCATAAAACTGTGGGCCAAAGTATCTTTTTATGTTAGTCAATTCTGGTATGCATCTAGGTTTTGAAGCATGTGTATTCTATAACTAAAGCTATCCTCTTAGTAATGAATGTTTTTGTTGATCCCACAGTTGACATTATTACAAATAATGCCACAATGTAAAATTCTCTGCACATGGTCTCTGTGGAAAACATTCCTAGAAATAAGATTTCTCTAGTGGAGATGAGAACCTTAATTTTTTTCCAGAACATACCCAGGAATTTAGCATTTTATTTAGTTTGGACTTCCAAGTCAAATAAAATCTGATGATTTATTTGGAGGTATGCTGAGTGGGGGCGGAGTGCTTCTGTCTTAGGACCTTGTAGAGAGAAGCTTTCAGAGGGGATCTGATCTGTTTTAGTCTCAACTAAAGGACTGAAGTTGTCATGCCTCCTGGCTTCCTCCTTAGGTATCACCACCAGCTCATAGAATCTCTCCATTGTCAGGATCCATATCATTTTACTTCATTACTTCTTGGCATGATCTGACCTTGTTCAGGGACAACCATCCCAGTCTTCTATAACCTAACATTTTCTCTCCAAGCTCCTCTCCCTGTGAATCTTTAGGTCAATCCAATCCCAACTTAATTGACCATTGACTGCTCTGTATACAGCAGCCTCTGCCTTACCTCCAGCACACCATTAACACATTTCCTGGAGGACCTGGGATGGGTGAGCCAATTTGCAGATCAAGACAGAAGACTGGAAATTGGATTAGATCTTCACTCAGAACTCAGGGGAGACGCCAGGGCAAGACCTGCTGGGAAGTGGAGGCAGGGATTTTGTTTTTCACCTAATCCCTCCCCAAGTCTTAGCTAGAAGGTGCTTACACTTTCTTAATTCACACAGCTATGACGCTACAATAAAGCAGTCAAGCAGGGTCTGGAGCCCTCTGAAACGCATACCTGGGAGGGGGTACTTACTCATCTCCTGCATTTGTTCTATGGGCTAGAGAAGATAGTAGACCATTTGGTATATGGGAGATATTCAATAAATAGCAATAGTCTTAAATAGCTAACACTTATCAAGTATTTCTTATACCTTGATGCTTTTATAAGTATTTTAAACATGCTAATTCATTGTATACTCAATAATACTATGAACTCGGTATAGGGAACAAAAGGCAAAGCAACTGGGCCAGAGCAATAAGGAGAACCGCCAAGATTTAAGGTGTCTCCAGAGTGTGAGTTTCCCATCCCCCCTGTCCCACTCTGTCTCCCTTCATTCTAGCTCACCCACTCTATCCACTCCATCCCACCCTATCCATCATACCCCATAGAGGGATCCCACTCCATCGCTCTCCACTCACTCTATCCTGCTTCATCTCACTCAATGCCACGGACACCCACTCCACCCTAATCTTACTCTGCTCTGTCCATCCACCTCTCTGTCACTCCACTCTGCTGCACTGGGTCTCATGACGTAGCTTCTCCCATGGAATGCTTGATGCCTTTGAAGCTCCTAGCTGACTCTCCCAATGCCTTTCTAGTACTTACTCTTCTCTCTTTAGTAGCTCAATACACTATTTGTTTCTCAAGGTGGTAATATGTTCATTTAAAAATGAAGGCCTCCCTCAGCTTCCTTTGTGGTTAGGATGGACGTGCGACACTGTTCTGGCCTGTGAGATATACCCACAGGGACCTCTGTACCACTCCCACCTCCTGCCTAATTGTGGTTATGATGCCTGGAGGTGCTGGATCCTTCTTGTGAACCAGAAGAGGAAGACCACATGCTTGGCAAACCACTCCGTCCTGTGATGCTGACATCTGAACCTTCCAGAGGAAGAGAAGTCAATTCATTCTTAATCTGTTTTCTGTCATCTACAGCCTGTAGCAGTTGTTATTGCAAGAAAATTCTTACCTTCCTTGAAGGTTCTTCAGTAAAAGGTGTGTGTTGTTATTGCTTCATTAATTCTGAGCCTTGATTTATTTTAACATTCACATTTCTCATTTTCTTCCTCACTGGATCTGAATAGATAGGGATGTAGCCCATGACCAATAAGAAAGGAAGGAAGAGGCAGAAGGAGAGGAGGAGGAGGACGGGGGAAGAAACACATAGCTAGGAGCTGGCCATGAGCATGTGCTTCCAGAGCATAGCACAAAACGGCTTGTGGTTCTCCTCCACCTCCTCAGATGGATTCCCCAGCATACCTCTGCTCTTTCTAGCCTTTTCTTTCTCCAGTCTCCAGACTTATCTTGTTGAAGCTCCCTGTGGACAAAGCCAAAGAAACATTCATTTTTAGTCTTTTCCAGAATTGCCAATGTGAACGTCAGCTCGGTAAACTGAACTACGGTAGTAAAAGCATGTGGGACTCACACCACACAGTTCATATCTCACCGTGTCGGTAGCCAGCTGTGTGATGCCATTGGAAAGGTGATCTTAACAGGGCCAAACCTTAATCATCCCGAAGAGGAAACAGGCCCTGTTACACATTTCATAGAGTTTTGTGAGTTTCTATATAAAATGTTTAGGAGAGTGATTCTTGGCCAGAGGACATTTCCTCCCCACTTCCCCTCCCCAGGAGACATTTGTCAATGTCTGGGGACAGTTTTGGTTGCCATATGTAGAGGGCATGCCTCTGTCTTCTGTGTATTGGCTACACATCAGAGATGTTTAAACACAGCACCCTACAAAAAATTATCTCCTTCAATCATCTATCAAAGTCTGGAAGCTCTGACTTCAAATGATGCCTTGTTCATGACGGTGTTATATAATTAGTGCAACCTTGATGTTGTGCTCAAGATTCCCTTTTGGCTCTGCAAGGTGAGAAGAAGTAAATACAAGTCAGAGGAGCAATGCCATGTTTGTGCATGGCGACTTTGAAGAGGATTCCAAGTAATCTCTCGAAAGACATGTCTTCAGCATGATCAGCCGGAGCCTGGTGCTCAGTAAAGGAAAGCTTTGGGACCTATTACTCCTTTTTCGCTGTCAATCTCCTGTGAGGCAGCATTACTTTGTCTGTTCCTGAAGACTTTTGATTGTAGGATATGATATGTTGGAAGGTGTGTGTGTGTATAGGAGGCTTGAGTTCAAGGAACTAAGGAGTATCATGGTAGCTAAGGAAAGGCCTGCTCGGCCAAGTGGATTCCTAGGATGGGAAGTTGGGGGCTGGGATAGAGAGATGTGAAAACACCATCATCCTGAGGTTGTTTACAAAAAGAGTTAGCAATGTGCTTTTGTGAAGGGCCACATAATAGAAAACGAAAGCTTTTGGCATTAAGAAAATTTAAAAACATAATGAAGATAACTATGTAACAAGAAAGAAAGAAAATTCCATAAAAATTTTCATCATAAAATTAATGCTTTATAAAATCTAAATTTGAATTGTGCATAATTTTCACATCACAAATTATTCAGCTTCTTTTCATTTTCAGAAACATTTAGAAAACTTATAAAATGTGAGCTTCAATCTCCAGTTTTAAATTATTTCCAAACAGGTGGAAAGCAGAATCAGCCCACGGGCTGTAGCTGGCTGCCCTGTGGCATCATCTGGTGACCTGATGACTTTGTAATGGTTTCCACAGCTGATGCTCCATCTTACCAGCCCAGAAACCCTTTCACATCCCACCCCTGCACACCAGCTCCCACCTCAGTGCGGGAGTTCAGTTCACTGGCTTTCATCTGAATCCTCATCTCCAGACCTTTCCTTTAGGCTCTGTGGAAAGTCATCTCATTAGATGACAACAGATTCTAAAATCCAAGTAAAAACAGAGTGATCGCTATTGCCCAACACTGTGCAGCCTCCATGTGGGGCAAGGATTCTGTGCAGCTCAAGACTCACAGGCTTGATGGGGGATGTCTTTCTATGGGCTGTGAATATCACTGGTTAATAAAGGGACTGTTTTATCCTATAGCAAGGCATCTTAGAAGCAGACCAAAAATCCAAGCATAGACACAGGGGAAGGAGGGCAGAATCAAAGGAAACTCCATCCAGTCACCCAAAGAGCAATATTTAAAAGAATTCAGGTAAGCCATGAGCCATGTGGTAGGACAAATTAATGGAAATGGGTTGAGTTAAGATGAGAGAGCTATCAGGCAATAAGCCTGAGTCATGAGTTGAACAGTATCTAATTAATATAAACCTTTGTGTAATTATTTGGGACCAAACAAGGCTGTGGGTCCAAACCGTGAGCTAGGCTAGGCTGTACACAGGAGAGATTCATTTGGATTGCAGGGGCTAGGCTGGGCCAGAAATTTCTTACAACACGGACTCATATATAAACATCTCCCAGATCTGTCAGGTGAGCATGCTGGCCTATGACATCATTATTCTCCCTTACTTATAAGCTCAGTGAGGGGAACAGTGAGTC
The DNA here is from genome assembly GCA_033318265.1 of Phyllotis vaccarum. NCBI lineage: Eukaryota > Metazoa > Chordata > Mammalia > Rodentia > Cricetidae > Phyllotis > Phyllotis vaccarum. Next base: position 69,841,156 of record JARWLC010000006.1, read on the forward strand.
AAAATCTCATGGGCAAGTAGGAGAGGCAGGGCACCAGTCAGGTTCCTAGTCACCAGAAACTGGCAGTTTATTTTTCTCTTCAGGAGCCAACGGGACTAGCGATCACACTGGGCAGGGCAGAGGAAGCAGCAGAGGGTAGGAGGGCTGGGTGTCAAGCAGGCGAGTTGTGTCCAGTTTGGAGTTACATGACTTTGAAGAGACAGAACCAACCACTACAGTACTACCTCAGAGCATGAGGCTGAGAAGCAATAAGGTGGTGAAGATCGGACAGGAACAAAGCAGGGTCTTGGCAGGCCCCAGATGCAAGCATGGGAGCCTTTGTATTCTGCTGTATCTGCTGGTCCAGCCTCACCATCTGCTGGACTGTCACTCTCCTCAAGGTGAAGTCCAACAACAGAAAAAGAACACCTGACTTAGGCCTCCTTGTGTGGTACCTTCTCTTTTGGTACCTTTCTGTCATTAGCATACACTGTTTCCACAGACCAAAGTATGAAGACCCTCTACATTGTCTCTAACAAAACAAACAAAAAAAAAATCATTCTTTAAATCCAAGCTCAAGCATCATACTCTGTGAAGCTTTGTTAATGCCCTGTAACATGCTCCTCCTCTCAGACCTTTGTGCTGTAGCTTGATGGCATCATTTTTCTCTCCCTACTGTTAAATGGTAAGCAAGTCCAGGGCAGGCATGGTGGCCTCAAGTAGTGTCTGACACTCTAGCAGTTTAAAGCTGCCCTGCTGTAAGGTCCAGCTTATGGGGAGCTAGATAGGAACTCTGTGTCTAAGTGTGAGGTCTCAGAAAGATTTCCAAAGCAATTGGTACCTCAAAAATGAAGGAGTAAAGATGAGGTGCCTCACAAATAAAGTTAAATAAACATCTGACTCAGTGATTTATTTCAACCTTAGTCATGTGCTCAAGAGATATAAAAACGTGTTCACACAAAATCTTGCTCCCAAATGTTCAGAGCTGCAAAGTGAAACCAGTGTACATGTCCATTAACTGATAACAGATAACAAATGCATGACATCCTCACACAGGGCACTAATCAACCTTGAAAAATAAGAGGTGACTGCTACATGCTGTAGTACATATGAGCCTCAAAAACATTAAGTGGAAGAAGCTGGACACAAAGGGTCATGTATTTTATGAGTCCATCTATATTAATAGCCAGAACAGAAAGTAGGTAGAAATAGGAACTCGATCTACAGCTGCTGGGAGCTGGAAGAGGAGGGAAGTGGGAGTGTCTACCTAATGGCACAAGATTTTCTTCTGGCACAGTAAGTGGTGATAATCGCACAATATCATAAATGCACGGAAATGCACTCAACTAAACACTTCTAAACCTGCAAATTTCATTTTATATGATTATTACCTCAATAATAATAAATTTTAAAAAATGAAAGTGAGATCAGCTTTCAGCTTCCTCTGCATTAGAGGCTGGCTCAGCAGAGATGCTTCTTCCGATGCCCTCATTCCCTGGCTCTCAGGGCTCCTGAAGCTGGTGGCTGCAGTCCAGGCAGGACCTCTCTCCACAGGAGGCCAAAATGCAATGCTGGCTGCACTCCAGGCCTGGAGCAAGCCGTAACTTCTGTTCTGTGACACCACAGAGACAGACAGGTACATCTTTATAGTCCATTTGTTATTCTGATGGATTTCAGTGTTGGCCTTCAGCTTGTCCCTTTGATTGGAGGCCTTATCTGGGCAGATGCTGTGGGGCCCCAAGGAGATGCTTCATTCCTCCTTCATGTTACCAGGTCCCCTACTCCCTACCTGTTTGCAGGTTCCCTTTACAGCCTGATATGGGGCTCAGAGGTTCACACATGCCAAGGCCATTGCTTAAAGTTTTGTGCCAGGCACTGTCCTAGGCTCTAAGGATCCAAGGATGAATAAGACATAGTCTGTGGCCTCCAGAAGCCAGTGGGGAAGGCAGATGAAAGTGCACAGGTGCACCGCTGGTGTGATGAGAGACAGTTGACAGAAGAGCTGGGGGGGAGACATGGGGAGTTGTGTCTGAAGGGACTAGAGCTCATCAGAAGAAAAAACAAAGAGGTCTCTAAAGGTCAAGGGTGTGGGAAATGGTCTGGAACTTCAGAGAAGGTCTGAGAATAGGTCAGAGTAGGAACAATTAGTAAATAGCAGATGCATTTTATATCTAAGAAGGGACAAAATGCGGCGTGCCTTCTTCAGCAGCTGGAGTTGGAAAGTTCTCTTGATGGTGGAGAGAAATAGCTAAAGGTTGTAGAGGGTAGGGCTGGGGGGATCTTCCATCGCTGATTTGTATTTTAGGTTTGAGAAATACATGTGGAAAATGGAGTCTTGGCGAGAGATGGGAGGGCCCGGGAGTACTAACTAGGTAAGAGACAGAATTGGGTGAGGGTTCTAGGTGGTGGGGATGGATGCCTAGAGGCAGAATGGAGAGGATGGTGAGTGTCTGAGCATGGTGAAGTGGCAGATTGGGAGGAGAGAGATAACCCCACTTCTTGAGTGTGGATCATTCTGTGAGAAAAGGAACAGATCTGAATGGAATAAAATAAGCTGAGTTTAGGGCAGAGTAAGATATGAGCCTGAATCAAGTCCAAGGGGAAGAGAAAACCAACTCCCAGGGCTTGGAGCTAAGGGTAGACATGTGAGCATATACCATTTCTCACCAGGACATCAGCTTTCAGAGGCATGACCTGCTGGTTCCTGCCCTGTCAAGGTTACTCTAGTTTAAGCTCCCTCTCCCCGTTGGCATGCGATTTCATGCTTTTCAATTCTCCCTTTAAATGGAAATGAATAAAAATGGTCTTCGTCCTCCAGTGGGGATTGAGAATTTTTCCTCTCTTAGCTCTGACACCTGCTACTGTTTCACTCACTATTAAAGGTCTGTGTGACCGGGTGGCATGCCTCCGGCAGTGCTAAATGGGTATGGGAAGGCCTAGAGAAATGTCAGGAGACAGGTGTTTAAAAGTGACATCCAGCAGCGGGGAGCAAGTTCAAGCATGTCGCCTGTGCTCTGGTGCCTGCTTGTACTACACCACCTCTGCCACAGGCTTAGCTCAGATACTCTCCTCTCCCCAGATTGCTTCTTGAAGGGCTGGCTTTGCAGGGTCTCTCCCTAGGAGATGTTTTCCTTCTCTTGCCAGCTTAAAAACTCCCCACCCGGGCTAGTTTCTCCTAAATCGCTATAGCAAATTGCTACACAGATAGCAATTTGAGGTCAAAAACGTGGCACAGGTTTCACTAGGTTAAAATTCAGGTGCTTGGGAGGATGTGTTCCTCTTTAAGGCTCCTGATAAGGTGTATCTGTTTTCTTATCTTTTGTAAAGACAGTAGCTGCCCCCATTCTTTGTCTCTGGGCCCCTTTTCATCATCAAGCCAGCACCAGTAGGTTAGGGTCTTTTACATGGCATTGCCCTGACCTCCTCAACTAATTCCAGCATCTGTTTTGAAGGGCCTGCATTTCATGTCTTCATCTGTTGTGTTACAGTAATAGTGAACTTTGTGGCCAGTGGTTTATAATGACCATGAATTTATTTGGCTCACTTCTTTGGAGACTGAGATGTACAAGGTCAGTGAGCAACTTCTAACAAAGGCTTTCTATTATCACAGCCTGATTGAAGGTACCACATGAGAAGAAGCTATGCTAATGTGATACCCTATGAGGAAGTCAAACTTACTTTAGAAACAAACCCACACCCCTGATAAACCCAATCCCTGGATGTCAACATTGATCCATTTATAGGACAGAGGCCTCAGAATCTACTATAAAGATCTCACTTCTCAATATGGCTTCTGGTGGGGGTCAACACACGAGAGTAGGGGATGGAGCACGTTGAAATAACAACATGATGTGATCATATTAGGGCCATTTGAGACCTCTAGCTCATCTCTCTAGTTGGAGATCATCTATTTAACTGTTTTAGTTTGGTTGGACATGTAACATGTTTACAGGACCCAGGGATTGTGATACATGTGCCTTTGTGGTCTCTGTTGTCTTCATATTGTCTACCAGGATACCTTTCAAGTTGTAGTTTAGGTTTATCGTCTTCTGAACTCTTCTTCTAAAATCTGCACATACCAGACTCCTGGCAATTGCTTTACTTAAACCACTGTGTGGCACCTATACTCTCCCAAGTCTCTGCTTTGGTTTATTATGGTTTTGATCTCAATTGTTCTCCAAAGACGCATGCATTAAAGGCCTGATCACCATCCTGTGGTGCTATTGGGAGATGCTGAAACCATACTGGGGTAGACCTTAGTGAATGTAAGGTGTGTCTTTGCAGGAGGACAGTGGCACTGTAGTATCCTCCTCTGCCACTAGGCTCTCCTGCCAAAATACTTAATATTCAACCATAGCCCCAAAGTTACAGAGCAAAGTGACCGTGGACTGGGTCCCCAAAACCATAAGCCATAATAAGCCTCCCCAGGCCTACTGTTTTGTCTCTGGCATTTTGTGACATTGGTGGGAAGCTGGTGGCTACATTTTGTTCCAGGCTCTATTGAAGGCCTTCTGAGAGCAAGGCCAAGGTTCTGCACATTCTGTGTTTCCCTGCCCCTAGCAGATCACCTTACTCAGAGGTTAAGGTATTATGGGAATGTGAAAACTAGCCAGTTGCCTATCACTCTCACTCCATTCCAGAAACCCAGAAGTACCAAGGTGATAGTAAGAATAATAACCATAATAATAATTATATGTATACCAAAAATCCTCACAGAACAATTTCCAAAAGTAATTTATAAATATGCATGTAGTTAGTAAACATCATGGTAGGATGTAAAGTGAGGTGGCCAATAGAGGAACCACTAGGCATGAGTAGCTATTTACATGTAGATTTAAGTAAATTTAAACTAATTTGTTATTAAGTGTTTAGTTGCTCACTTTTACTGCATTTCAATGACTCAGAGCTATGCTTGATAGGTAATTACCATGTTGGACAATGTAGATACATCACACAGTTCCTGGAAGTGCTGGCTTAGACCTAAGGGAAACTTTGCAAGCTATGCTTGAACTGGAATGTTTAGGTTGAAAGAGAGTCAGAGGTAAAACAGGACACATGGAAGGTTATAATTACCTTCAGCTCTTTGGGGGAGCATCATTCGTAATAGCTACTGAGTCTTTTGCTGTATAGCTAATATGTAAAATCTAAGAAGTATTTTTCTTTTAGATAAAATTAGCAACTCATGGAGCTAGCTTACTATCTTAGTTAAGGTTTCTATTGCTGTGAAGAGATATCATGACCATGGCAAGTCTTATAAAGGAAGACATTTAACGGAGGCTGGCTTATAGGTCAGAGGTTCAGTCCATTATCATCATGATAGGACATGGGAGCATATAGGCAGACATGGTGCTGGAGAAGGAGCTATGAGTTTTACATCCTGATATGCAGGTTAACAGGAAGTGAACTGAGACACTGGGTATGTCTTGGGCACGTATGAGACCTCAAAGCCTGCCCCCACAGTGAATCACTTCCTCTAACAAGGCCACACCCACTCCAACAAAGCCACGCCTCCTAATAGTGCCACTCCCTTTGGAGGCCATTTTATTTCAACCTACCACACTTACTGTGCTGGCCACATTCAAATGTAGATTAGATCATTCCTTTGTATGTCTCTGGGTTGTTTAATTGACAAATGCAGTGTGTGTGTCTACATTGTGAGATGGCTAAATCAAGCTATTTGTGTCTGTATTTTTCCACATATTTATCTCTGCATATGGTAACCATACCCAATACTCTCAACTAATTTTAAAGATACACTCTAATGTCCTCATTCTCCATGATGCATAACAAATCTCTCGAAGTGACACTTCCTAAATTAAATTAGGTGACCTTTGTGGCCCACTTTAGGTCATTCCATAATATAAATATAGTCAAAACCTTGACTAAGTTAGAATTTAATATACTGTACTAGTACTTAGTATATTATTAATTATATATTATTTAATATAGGATAAGCTTTGGGTGCCATGACAAAGTCCCACAGACTGGTGTCTTGCATGGCATACTTTTATTTTCTCTCAGTTCTCTGGGCTGGAAGTCCTAGATAAAAGTTCTATTTTTTTGACTCATGGATGGCTACTTCCTGTTTCCTCACATGGCCTTTTCACTGTGAGGAGTGGCATTACCTCCCCTTTTTATAAAGATATCAACCCTACAGTCTTCATGGATCAGGACCTCACTCTCATCCTGAAGTCATTGTCTCTAAATATGATCCCTTTGGAGGTTAGGGCTTCTCCTATGAGTTTGGTAAGGTGGGGGAGGGTATGCAGTTCAATCCACAGTGAGTACTTTGCGATGCTGTTGTATCTATGGCTAATACTGACAGAATAAATGGAGAGAAGATGCGAACCTGGAAAAGACTCTATAAACTGAGATGTGGCCATATTTGTAAATAGTATTGGATCTGGGGAAAGTTCATTCATTCACAGATTGCTGCTGTAAGAATGAGCTTGAGACTTCTCCAGTGTCCAAGTAAGAACTCAGTAACACATACTGTTCAACCTAGCGACAGAAGACATGATCTAAAAATGTAGCGTTTGAGTCTGCCCATGTCAGTTCATGTTTTAAGGGAGGTGCTCACGTTTGCACATAAAGGCTGATATTTGGGATCTCAAGTGTACTAACACTGGTTAATATTTATTGAGCAATTGACCCATTTGCTAGCAACATGCTAAGCAATCCTTGTGCATTTTCTCATTAGATTCTTAGAACTGCCCTGAAGTGATAGTATTCTTACACTCTTCTTATGCCAAAGTGCTTTTGAAGACCTACAGAGGTTTATCAGTTTGTCAGAGGCCACATAGTTGGTGAACTGCAAAGTCAGACTTCAAAGTTGGATTGTGAATGACAGTCTGTGCTCTTCATCCCATTCCCTGCTGTCTCTCTTGGGAGGATGTTCCTAGGAGGACCAATAAAGGGCAAGCCTCCCCCCCCCGCCCCGCCCCCCTCTCACCCCAGTCTCCCCACCCCCACCCCAGCCTGCCAACTCAACCCTATCCTACCTAGCTCCAGACACAAATACCTGGAGAGAGGGTTCCATCTGTGAAGCAAATCATAAAGAGAGAGTTGTGGGGTAAGGACAGGGGTGTGGTGGGATTCAAGTGTCAGCTGATAAGGTCCAAAGACGCTTATCCAGGGTCCCAGGCCCCTGAAGGGGGCGTGGCCAACCAGATTGATAAGGGACTGCTGGGATCTCGGAAAGCTGGAGAGACCCGGTTTGGAATCCATCGTCTACCATTCCAGACTCCAGTCCCTGTTCAGGCTCCGCTATAAACTGTTACCTGTACCGTGAGTGTTGGTTTATATTTTAATAAATATCTATCCTGCACTGGTGCCTTCTAAGTAAACTTCACCTACACAGGGGCTTCTGTGTAGCCCTGTCCCTGGCTTCCATGAGCCCTGGCTTTCTCTTCCCCCAGCTCTGCTCAGGTGCAGCATCGGGCAGAGCCATCTTCCAGTCCCCGTAAGTTTGCCAATTTATTATTGTGCAAACAAATCTTGCCTAGTGGTATCGTTGCTGTAATGGGAAAGAAGTTCATCCATTTCCAATTCTGCAATGTGGGCAGACTTTTAAAGGCTCTGTTTTCCATTCACATATTAATTTCCTTCCTGCCACAGCTCCAAATAGCTTCTGCTCCTAAACATGAGCCATTTTGCTCGGTCTGGGGGGAAATGGAGTAATATTTGGCTTGTGCACCCTTCCAAATAAGACAAGGATAAAAGGCATTACTCTTGTCCTCTCTCCAGACAATACGTGAAGGAAGCTAGACAAGATAAAAATCTAAATCCTTTCTCAATAACAGTTTCTGCTCAGGAGAGCAATAAGAATATTCTCTCCCCCCCCCCAAGTGTGTGTGTGTGTGTGTGTGTATGTGCACACACAATAAAGTTGTGAGATCTCAGGAACATGACCTGCATGTTTCCTTTTTCCTTTCTTTCTTGCTGGGAACACCGCAAATCTAAGAAGAACCCAATTCATGATACCATGTCCTTTGTGTGCTCTTAAGGATGCCCAGGAACACATTTTTCAAAATCTTTTTCCTCAAAGAGCTCTAGGCTGAGCTCCTGCCAGTTGGCTACCCAACCCCACAAGGCTTTGGTTGGTGTTCTGTCTCCCTAACCCAGACGGTGCTATGGTATCATCTCATGTTTCACAAAAGGAGGCAGTGCATCTCCTTGGCCTCAGTGGGCAGACTCTGTCAGAGTTAAACTGTTGGCTAAGGAATAAAATCCCATTGTTCTGTTCCAGTATCACTTTCCTCTGAGAGTCAAAATGAGGACTTTCAGGCCAGGAGAGGAGATATTAATATCTTTCTCTGCCCTGACACTTTTTTTTTTTTTTTTTGTTAAAACCCTAATGTTTTAATCCTTTTTGCAGATGGCTTTTCATCAGTTAGTCTCCCTCCCCATTCCTGAAGCTAGTGACTTTCAATTGCTATTATCTGAGAGGTGCAGTGTTTGTGTACACAGCCAGAAGCTTGGATGCACTTATATTTGCAGTTTTTTTTTTTTTTGTTTTGTTTTTGTGCTCTCTCAGGCTTGCCACTTGACACCACTGTGTGGATTTTATTCATTGGGTCCCTTTTGCAGCCAGGCTTCTGGACCTTCAGACCCATGTGTCACTTCCCAGGCTATGAATTATTCATAGACACTCGTATTTTTGAGTTAAAAATTAATTTATTTTTAATGGGGGTGGGGCTAAACAGTGGATAGGCAATCATAGCTTTGATTTCTAAGCCCAGTACCCTGTCTGCTCACATTATTCCAGAAACCATCACTGAAAAATCTTCCTACAGCAAAGAGCCCACCTCTTCTCCAATGGGGACTTGGAGTCCACTGGGGGCACTTCTAGTAATCTCCAAGGTTAGTCATATTTTTCCTGCCTGGCAGGGATGGGTCAGCTGTGAGATCAGGCTGCACGGGAAGGAGATTTGCAGATATGAAGCATGCACCAACTTGGATCTGATGAGAAAATCTCAGAGACAAGCCTGATTATTGGAATTTAGTCTTTGCTATTATCAATTTCTTTGGGTTTCAAATTTTGATTTGTCAGCATTTGAAGTTCCTGTGGCAGCTGATTACTCCTGGTTGTCTTGGAGCTGGAACAGTACCTGGTCCTGTGGTTGATTTCTCCTCCATATGGATCAGCTGCCACTTTGATTAAGAGTGATATGTTATGAATTGCAGGGAAACCAGGAAAACTCCTAATAGAAAGTGGATATTTTGAAGTTAATAAGACTACAAAAATGTTTGCAACTATGTAATATAGTTTAAGTAACTTACAGGGGGAATTCTCTTGTTAGGAAAAGCCCAGACCACATATCAACTAACTATCATTGGGGAAGTTACTTAATATATCTCTAAACCTCAATGACCCTTTATAGGCAGAAGGAAAGAAGAGAGATCAAGAGCTTTTAAGTGAGATATTACATTTAACACCAGCCACCTTAAGTAAGGGTTTATGAACCAAGCCTTACAAATAAGACATCGAATGGAAAATGATTAGTAATCTGAGATGACGTGTAGCTGGATGTTCTGGGGGGGGGGGGTTGATACTGAATGAAGCCATCTTTATGACAATCATAAAGTCATCTACTGAAATAGTACCCCTGATAAATCCACTATGGCATTATTTTGCTTTTTAGCTCCACAACTCCCTGGCCATTCTGGGACTCATTCTGTGGACTAGGCTGGCCTTGAATGCACAAAGATTCGACTCTGTCTCCTGAGCCTCCGGGATTAAAGGCATGGAACACTAATGCCCAGCCCCTGATTAAAAAAAAAAAAAAAAAAAAAAAGATCAAATGGATAGATGAACACTACATCATCTCTGTTCTCACATCTATTCCAGAAGTGGCTCTCACTATCAATTAGATGAGCCTCAGGCATCTTACAATGCATTAAACATGGACGCCACTGAACCTGTAGAAAAGGTACTGTGTTATATGGTGGATTTTTATATGTGTTATGGCATTTGTCTTCTTTGTTTACTCAAAAGTAGGCTTGAAGATCTTTTCTGTCAGTACACATAATGCACCAAACCAAACCAAACCAAGTCTGCCATAAATGGCGCGGGGAGCATAGCTCAGTGGTCCAGTGATGTCATGGCATGCAAAGGACCCCTGTCTTCACACTGAGCACTGCAATAAGCAAACTTTTTTTTCCCCATGAGCCAATGTATTTATCCAAGTCCATTTGGGTGGTCATTTAAGTGATTTCCTATTTTAGTAGCTACTGTCAGATTACCCTGCCAAGCTTGTAACCCTGCCACCAGAATATGAAAATAAGTTGGTTCGGATTTTTGTAGATATTTTCTAGTATTTGAATGTTCATTTTTCCTGCTAAATAGTCAAACTGAGTACTTCTGCTTGTATTTATGGACCAGTTTGCTTCCTTGTCTGTGAACTGGCGTTTACAATATTTACAATATTTTCCTATTGGACCCCTTTTCAAATTTTTATTTCTTATCATTGGAGGTTCTTTATATATTCTAAATACTTACTCTCTATTAAAAGCATTGTAGTTGTTTGCCTTTTAACTTTGGTGTTTTCAACCATACAAATGCTCTTGGTGTTCACATAGTCCAATGTATTAGATTAGTTTTATATGCACTGGGGATTTTTGTACATTATTTAGAAATCTCTATCATACTAAATCAAACAAAAAAAATCTTCCTAATTCCTATCGTTTCTTTTTGCATCTAGATCCTTAACCATAGAGGGTGTAGGTAAAAAGGTCGCATTCAAGTTGGAGGTGTCTCAACAACCCAGCTGCGACTGCCACCTTCACAGCTCAGCTAGCCCAGCCCTCAAGGAGCATGCGCGCTCCCACTAGTGTCCAGCAGAGGGCAGTGTCTGAGCAGGTCTGCCTGTCTCCATTAGGGCCGGGAAAGCTTCCGTGCCTCACCGAAGGGAACATTTTAACTGTTCAGAAATTAGTAAATTCCAGTGAGACAGACTGTAGCTGAGCCAGGAAAAAGACCAGGAACAAAGTCTGTTTCTTTGTGTACTCCACAGTGGCAAGTGAACCGGGCCAAGGGGAAAGTGTCCTGGCAGCTTCTGTGTTTTCTCGGCATCTAAAAGGGCGCAGATCAAAGCATGTAAGCATCACAGAGGGTTTTCTCCAAGAGAAACTTCCATGGCTGCTTAAGTCTGGTCCACACTCCTGAGATGAAAGCTCCAGTTTTACAGAAGAAATGCTATTTACTGGACAAACAAAAGGCAGGATGGAGACATATAACCCCCCAAACTCAGTCTGATTTCATCAATAATTCAGAATCCTGTCTCCTTTTGTTTGAGGGGCCGGGTAAAAAGAGACCAGTGGCCAGAGGCACAGCTGACTTCAGAGGAAGAAGCCCAGGAATTACCAAACAGTGCTGTTGAGCCCAAGTTTCCTTCTAGCCTCAATGGCACACATACTGAGCTAACAGCTCTGGTTTCTGTTGGTTTGTTTAATATTGTTGATGTGGGCTCAGCTATATCATGAAGCTAGAGGAACACTAGCAAGGAAACCCTTAGACCTCCATAAACGTAATGATGCACATAAATGAGCCAATGTAAACAGGCCTTTGTGATCATGGGTGGATTTTCCCTGCTTGCAACTCTGAAATTTCAAACCTCCCTCGGTGCCTAGCTGTTTGTATGGATCCAGATAGTAGGTATGAGGACTCACAGAATGTCTCACTTGCTAGCTATGGTTCTGGTTCTCATTGGGCCAACAGGGAGGCTTGGTGAGGGGCATGGTTTCCGTGAAGACTGGGGAAGCTTTCCGTAATGGAAATAACTAAGCACACAGTTATCTCCCCCATTCACGCCTGGGAATGTTGGTTAAGGTTTTCAGATAGGCTGGGGTTTCCATAGCCCCTTTTGGCTTCCATTAACACTACTTATAAACAGCCCATTCATCCATTTCTTTTGAGAACACTCTTTGATCTCTGCCCAAACCTTAACTAATACAGAAACTAATAGATCCATCTTAATTCCTCATGCTTAAAACAGGTCAAATGTACAGTCAATGTTTACTGTAGTTTTGGACTCCTTCAATACAAATCATTTGTAAGTCCAGTAGTGACTGATGTCTTCATGCCTTTCCAAGCTACAGATCAAGACCTTGCAAATCCGCCTTTAAAAACTCTGCTGGAGAGGCGGGGCTCTACCTGGGTTGGTAAAGCTTGTAACCAGTATGTTTGATCCTTGGTAGTACAATCCACCCCCCTCACCCTACCCTATGCCCTCCCAAAAGCTACCCTGCCATTTAGACACATTTTCTGTAATTCCCTGGTGTTGGTTCCTCATAGTCCCTTCCCCTGGTTCACAGAAATGTCTCATTTGCTGTAAATATTCTCCAATTCCATCATAAACTTTGAAAGCAAGGACCTGGGAGATGAAAGGATCACAGGACCCAATTTGGAGACCCATGATAGTTTGACTGATTCATTAAGGGATGGTTGTAGATAAGTTGCCAGAGACATAAATTGCATTTATATGCTGCCCTCCCCTTCAGGGAGGGGACTGCTGTCTTGTAAGCTAAACAGGCAATAAACTGCCACTCTAAGTAGGCAAAGCCATTTAGTTCCCATGTTTCCATCAGACAAACATGACTATGTAAACTGGTCTCCCAGCCCCCTTCTCACCTTCCACCTGCAGCTGAAAGGTTTAAACTAAGCACCAGAATCCAGACACAGCGACAGGACAAGACCTTAATTGGTAACCCCAATAACCTGTTTTCATTAAGCCTTAAGGTTGTTTGGTTTTCTTGGGGTGCTGGAGATTACACTCAGGACCAGAGCAGGCTACCATTGGGCTATTTCCACCAGCTCTTTATATATTTTATTTTGAGACAGGGTCTCACTATGTAGCCCAAGCTAGCCTCAACCTTGAAACCTTGCTGCTTTAGTCTCTCTGCCAGCTGAGATGACAAGCCTGTGCCACTGGGAACCGAATCTTGTTCCCACAGACTGTCCTACATTCTGTCTCCTGTCCTTCTTGGGTGTCCTCATTCTAGTGGACTCTGCCTCTTGTCTGGCCCCTCTCCCCTTATTTCCAGCCCATATGTACTGACCTGATCCTCTACAGTGTAGGACTGTTCACATCTCCAGGTCTGCATTCTGCTCCCCCATGTCTGCCCAGAACTCACTTAGAGTTCCCTTGGTCACCACAATGGCTCCACTATTGCTCTTTCTGTTCAGGTGTGTGGGCATTGATGGTAGCACCACAGAATAAAGACATCAGACATCGATGTTCTGGGTCTGGAGAGGAGACTGGGTACTGATACTGATGAGAGTGAGCAGTGACAGGCAGGGCTTCCGTGATTTGGGATGTTCTACTCCTTCTGTGTAGACCTCTCTCTAATCTAGTTCGATCTTGTGTTGGTGATGAGCCCACCTTACTCCCAACCCAACCTTTGGCCTGGAAGACCCCTTCTTCCTCCAGGCACTCTGTCCTGCTGACTCTTGGGACAATGGGAAGTCTGGCCTCTGTCCCTAGCCATCCCTCCAGCTAGATGCAGTGGCAGAGCTTGGATGCTAGCTGTCTCCTGGGACTTCTTTCTCTCTGTTAATTATTGGCAATGCAAATGAAGCATTAAATTACAGGGAGGAAGAGATTCTGTTCAGAAGCTTGAGTTTTAAGAACCATTCTATAGGAAATGAAATGGAAAAGAGAAATCACGTGCACCTTCCTTCCATTCCCCCAAGTATTAGTGGAGACTGCAACTCAGGTCCTGTGTCTAAGGCAGTGGGGGGCAAGGCCTGGGGAGCTTAACACTCTGCATGAAGCTTTCTCAATCCTCCTGGGACCTAGCTCCCCTACAGGGATTCTTCAACACAGCTGTCTGATCTTACCCCCAATTTCTTAGTCCTAGCAAGTTCTCAGGTGTCACAGGTCTTTGGAAGTCATCTTTGAGAACCTTGGAGCTATGCTATGTTCCCTCTAACTCAGAGACCCTCAGGCTTCAATGCATATTTTTTCCCCTGGAGATCTATTAGTGTGAGTTCCGATACAGTATCTTGTAGGGGAACAGGAGGCACACTATTAAGCAGCTCCCGGGTCATGGGAACACTACTGAGGCAGTGAACACTGAACACTGGACAGCAGGGTGACCTCCATACATGAAGACTTGCTCTTCTCTGGACTCCTAAAGTCTTTTCCTTCTGCCTTCCGAGAGTGTTGGGTATTTTGGAAAACCTCTTGAAAAGCTGAGTGTCATGGAATGTTCCAGAGTCTTACTGGAAAGCCACATGCTGACGAGATTCTTTTCTGCTTTGCCTTATTTTTCTTCTCAAGACAGGGTCTCATATAGCCCAGGCTGGCCCCACGCTTGCTATGTAGAGAATAACCTTGAACTTCTGATCCTCCTGCCTCCACTCCCCAAATGTTGGCATTACAGGCGTGTGTTACAATGCCCAGTTTATGTGGTACTGAGAATCTAACCTAGTGCTTCCCGTATACTAGGCAGGCAGGGAACTTAGCATTTAAACTGTATTCCTAGCTTTCAGTGGAAGCTTTTATCTGTATTACAGCAGGAAACTAGGGGGTTTTGGGGGGGGGATTTTTTTTTTAATTCCTCTTTGCAGAGGATCCCCTGGTCCAGGATGCCAGCTACTGAATGGTCCTTGGTAGAAGCAGAGTGTGGATTGAGAAATATCAGAAACAGCAAGAATTAGAGACAGAAAACTTAGTGTTGGGAGGGCTGTTCAATACCAAAACCTCTGGTTTATTTCTCAGGTTCTTTTTATACTCAAGGCAAGGGAGGGAAAGACCTCCCCCTCTCAAGGACACCACGGTTCAAAGTACTGACAAGTATAAACACCTCTTTAATTCACAAAAAAACATCTAGTAGCCATGCCTTATTTCCATAAGGCACCTGGTGACCACACCTTTGGCCAAACATCCTATTATGCAGCCTTGCCAGGCAAAACAAGCTTGAACTCTTTGACCTTGAGTCAAAGGGAAACCAAACCACAAGCTGGAATCTTTGTGGGCTCCCACACTAGTGTGAAGCAGAAAGTTCACGGTAATGCGAAGTGTCTCTACCTGGTTTCCAGCAGAGAAGTGGATTCTGTGAAGAAAGCTCCCTGCTTTATCAAAGAGCCACTGTAGCAAACAGTGTAAGAGAGGGGTCTGGGAATTCTAAGCCTCAGGTGAAAGTGTGTGGACCGTCTGCCACCACATTGTGACAGTGAGGGTCACAACAGAGACCGTGACAACAAAAAACAAGAAGTTACTAGTTACAGTAGAATCCGAATTCATATGAGAAGAAAGCTGACAACTTCACAGACTAGAAAATAAAACTGACCAGTGGACTTTTTGTGCCCCTTGGCTTGGTTCTTAGCTCCTGGAGATAAGGGGCCTGCAGGTCAGGGCATGGAAGCAGATACTAGACGAGACTGGGAAGTTTGGGAAACGAGGAACGTAGACAGGAGCTTATGGGAAATTTCCAGAGAAGAAAAGTGGACGGACTGACTTCTTAATTGGGAGATGTCCAGAGCCTGTGCCACTCTGCTTACTTCATTTATTAAACTGGCAACTACAGCTGCTTAGGGATCTCTGTGGAAAATGTCGGGTAATGTCTGCCAGCCTACATGGTCAACTGTAGTAAATAAATCAATGCTTTTCATTTTAACAAAGTAGAGTGCTTCTCTGGTATTTGTTGGACTGTGTCAACTTCAGTGATGTACTTGAAAGTGAAAATACCAGACCCTTAGGTTATACGTTGCCTTTATCTTTTAGCCTGACCCTCTGTTTGTTAGAAAGTCTCTGGGATTTTAATTATTATTTGACAAATGAGATATGGACCTCATCAGAAAGCTGAGTACAGGTGGAGCCCAGGTAAGGCCACCAGAGGACTCATCTCAGCTGACCAGACAGGGAGTCTGTGAGCTTGGCTGGAAAAGAATAAGAGTCCTGTCTCCCTCCCAGCCCACTGTTCAGTCTGATGCATCTCATTTATTGTTAATGTTGTTTCTGCTGGCTCATTTGCAAATAGCCTGAATAAAACATCAGTGTGGCGTGGGAGGGGCCCTCACTGTCCTCCATCACGCTTCTGCTACATTCCTGCCTCCTTTCCTTTCCTCTGGTCCCTTCATTATTCTGATTAACAATCTTTGTCTAATTGGCTTGTCATGAAACAGCCAGATAGGACTCCTGGGCTCTTGCTGGGTGAGAAAAGAGGTCCTGTAGGCCTCCCCTTTGTTCTTCTGATACTGTTTCTACGGATAGAGAAGAAAGCCAGCGCTGAATTTGCCTGTGACCTTGGGGCAGATGTATGAGAGTAGACGGCTGTTCGGTTCATCCTAGTGATCGGCCTCCATCCCGAGGAGGTTGGTACAGAAGGTTAGTCCAAAACAAACCACTCAGTTCAAGTGAAGTCCTGGGTGATGGGTGATGTAACCTGGCTAGGAAGTGAACCTCTGCATAATCCTAAATAAAGCAGATTAGAAAAGGGCACTTAGTCAGTCTAGCACTCACTACACAAGCCTAAGGACATGAGTTCAATCCCCAGCGACCACATAAAAAACAGGCTTTGGTAGCAGGCAGAGAAAGGAGGACCCCTGTGGCTTACAGGCCACTCAGCCTAACTAATCAATAAGCCCCAGGTTCCCTTGAGAGACCCTGTCTCAAAAAATAAACTGAGGTTAACTTTGGCTTCTACATGTGTACACACACACATCACGCAGCACATACATGCTGCATGTGGGTAGCTGCACATACGACACACAGAATTAAAATAAAGAAAAAACAGTGTTGTAGATTAATATGATGAACACGCCCCTCAATCCACATGTATAACTTAGCTGGAAGTATAGTTTTGGTTATTCTCACTTGAGTGCCCTGATTCCTAGGCCAGCCATTTTTTCATGTTTCTTTTTAGCTTTACCAAAGTGGGCATGTGTGCAGGATGGGGGTGAGGGTGAGGGGATTTCCACCTACATTCTCTCTTGTCAGTTTTCTGTTTGAAGAACCCAGGCTTTTAACTCAGGAAGTTTCCCAAAGTCTGGATTTTGCTAATTGCACATTGAAAGAATAGCTCAAAAGCCAGGCATCGCAGCACATGCTTTTAATCCCAGTGCTCCTGAGACAGAAGAGATGGATCTCTGAGTTGGAGGCCAGCCTGGTCTACATTGCGAGTTCCAGGACAGCCGGTACTGCATAGTGAAACCCTGTCTCTAAGTAAATAAATAAACAAAAAAGAAAATAAGAAATAAGTACAATTTGATGTGTTCCTTGGAGATTGGTAAGTAGGCTTTCTAGGGTTTAAATCTGATCCCTTTGGCAAGATTGTAGGTGGTGTGTTTGTCATCGGGAAGCAAATCTTGCCTGCATGTCTCCCCTTTGGTGATGTCAGCAGCTGTTGATGATCAATGCCACATCTATTAATTCTCTGAGAGTGTTGCAAAATGGTGACACCGTGTCTCAGTCATTCTTGTTTTGGTGGGGACCCTTCCATAAAGAGCTGTTCTCACTCAGCCTAGGATTTGTTACCAGGCGCCACAGCCCACAACAGGAAGGCGAAGCAAACAGTTTTAACAATTTTCAAAATGGTGAATATGTCATTCATTCTCCAAAAGTGGTCAGTTATTCCCACCAAATACCACTGGGAACCTGTAGATTTGTAGTCTTAATTATTCTAACATTTTATATTATAAGTATAATATTTACATTTGAATAGATTTTTTTTTCTTTTGGCTGTTGTGGGGATTGCGCCTAGGGCGCCACCACACATACGAGATGCACGCTCTACCACTAAGCTATATCCCTATCCACTTTCTGACTTTATATTTTGAGATAGGGTCTCACTAATCACCTCAGCTGGTCTTCAACTCCCTCTGTGATGATCCAGATAGTTCTTAAACTTTCAATTCTCCTGCCTCAGCTTCCTGGGATTATAGACATGTACTACCAAGCTCAGTTTGAATGGATTTAAAATATTTAAATGCTGTGTGGGGAGCCCTGAGTTTGTGAAGTCCTGATTGACATAGGTATGGCCATGTCAGGTACCACAGAGCCTTAGACCTATGGGTAGACTGCAAAGCCTTCTCCCTAGGGTGAGGTTCAGATCGTGGCAAAGCTTTTCTCAGGGGACTGATCTAAGTGTTTACATGTATGCGAAGGATATCCACCATCGCTTTCTCCCTCCTAGGATATATACAGCGTGAAGACTGTTCCCCCACACAGACTGCTCCTACCAAGATTGATTTCAGGTGTCTCCTGGATCCAACTGTTTACTGTAAACTCTCTTTGTAGTAACATTCATTCTTCCTTATCCAGCTGAGTGCAACTTCTGTCCAGTTTCTAGGGTACTACAGATTCTCCATCAGAGAGCCCCAACTACCTGATCCCTTGTCTCTGTGTATTCATCTGTATTGACCTTTACTTCTGTCCCTCATTGTCCCAGTAAGTTCCAGTTCCTGGAGCCATGAAGAGACACAATGATATTGATTCCATTTTTAGTACTGGGAGGGTCTTCAGTTAGCTCCCCATCCTTGTCATATGATCCCAGAAATCTTGGGTAAGATTCTATACTACTTGGAATAAGGAGACTGATGTGGGAATGTCCTTCTGTACGCGGTGCATATCAATCTTTAAATAAAAGACTGTTTTGGCCCATGACAGGCACCATAAAAGAAATAAGTGAGGAATCAGAATAGTTTAAAAAAAAAAATAAAGTGGGTGGAGTCAGATCAAATCAAGTCAGCCAAAAAACAACATATAAAAAACACAAATAAGACACAAACCACATGACAGATAAATTAATAAAAATAAATTAAAATGAAATAAAAAACCGAACTAACAATATGCCTAAGCCATAGGCCAAGCAACATAAAATTAATATGAACATCTAAATCATTTTTAAGGGGCCTAAACAGTAACAGCCGGCTAACAATCTAAGACTACAAGTCTACGAGTCTAGACCTCTGGCCACCCGGGGCCAAAAACCATATTATAACAGGAGACATTCCAGGTTTATCTCCAACCCACATCTGAAAGTAGCCAGGAAGCTCTCATGCCTATTACTGGGCTCTTGTCTTTCAGGGATCAATCTACTGCTCTCAAGGCTTATTGCTCTGTTATGAGCTTACTGGCTGCTGTCTCTTGGACACAGCTAAGGAGCTAGTGGTAGAAGAATCTATACACAGCCTGTTCTGTTATAGTGTGGGATTTTCAAAGTTCCAATTTGTTCAAACACAACTGGCATATTAGGGACTGAGTGGAACATTACACGAAGTTTCTATTTGGCAATGTACAGGATTATAGGTAGGAAATATGGGGTGCATGCAGAAAACTCCATCCAGCCAGAGCAAGCCACATAACAATGTATAAAATATCAGAGGAACAAAATACCAACATTTTTTCCCAAGGCCAAAGAGAAAACTCTGACTACTTACAAAACCTTTCACAGAAATGGCCAAATCCTGCAGAAAGGCACCTCTTATACTGCCAGGTGGCTAGTTGGGTGACTTTAAGTTTCCAGAGTTTACTGGCGGGTGAAATTTGAAGTCCGAAGGCAAAAGCAGCTACTGAGGGAAAAGCCCGGACAGTAAATCAGACGTAGAATTCTGATGAAACAGGTTATGTGTCAAAATACATGCCTCCATAAGTCTGCATCTTTCACAGTGTGACCCAGGACTGAGGGCCAAATGATTTTGTAACCCTGGAGTTTAGTGTCGATGCCCCACAGAAGTTAGTGAACAACGCAGATCCAGTCTCTGGAGGATGGGTGCCATCTGTCCAATTTGTTGAGGGTCTACTCAAATGTAACGAAAGCATCCTGGGGACAGGGTCCACCCTACTTCTTGCATTCGATCATTTACCTTCTGCTGCCATTGAGTCCCAGAGCTGTCAGCATCCAGGATTTATACCAATGTAAGTGCTTTTTTCAACCACGACTATGCTTATCCACTACTGCTGGTTGGCTGGTTGGCTGGTTGGCATTGCAGTCATGAGACAGAATGAATAGGGTTGCATGGATTACAAGTTCATGATCTGATCTCTCAAAGTTTCTGAAACCAACTGACTTCACAGGCCTAAATTGGCAGTAGCAACATAATACATTTACACCCTGAAGTTATTTATCTACAAATGTCTTTCAGCCCTGATCTTGTTGAAGCCCCCCCAAGACAAAACCAAAACCAGCTAACATGCCCCAAAAGTGGGACAGAAATAGACCTATCTTATAAATGAACTTGGAAAATAAGCTGTAATATCTCAGAAAGGGTCAGCAGAGAGCCTCATCTGATAGTCAATGGATTTTATTTGATGTTTTGTTAAAAGGAATAAAAAGAGCCAAAAAGGAAAACCCAGCCTTCAGGAAGATGAAGAGGCTCCTGTTGGTCAGCAGTGAATCCTCCTGAAAAGCTGGCCCTTCATCTTTTCCCGCTCTTTTATTTTTTAGTAGTTGGGACCTTCAAAGCTTCAGTTAGCAAACACATTCACCATTCCATGAATGCTTTACGGTTTAGAGCAATGAGAACTTCAAGAAGAATACTTCCACCCTCCTTGGCACGTCTATTAGATGCTTCAGTCTGAAAGGAGTACAAAGACCCTTCGAGCAAGCCTGTCTGCAGAAAAAGCTGGCCCTTCTGGGTCATTGCTGTAAACCAGCATCTGTGTGCACAGGTTCCACGAACTTCTCCTTTTATAGATGAGCCAAATGAAGCAGGTGCAGGGAGATTGTCTCATCAAATTACAAAGGGGTGTTCTGGAAAACCCACTAGTGAGAAAGTGTTAGAGCTCGGGGATGGCTCAGTGGCTGACCTGTCCACTGTGCAAGGGTGAGAACCTGATCCAGATAGCCAGAACTCACACGAAAATAAAGCAGGATGCAGTGCTGGACATATGCCTGTAATCTGCATGGGGAGATAGATACACAAAGATCTCAGGAGCTCCTAACCAATTGTCAAGGCAGGTTCAGTGAGAGACCATGGCTCAAAAAATTGGGTGGAGTTCAAAAGAGGAAAACATCTGGCATCAACCTCTGGCCTCCCCATATATACACATATGGACATATGGTCCCTCACACATACTTGCATACATACACATATATGTACACCACACACACATCACACACATGGACATATGGTCCCTCACACAAACTTACATGCACATACATGTACCACACACACACATTACACACATGGACATATGGTCCCTCACACAAACTTACATGCACATACATGCACCACACACACACACACACACACACTACACACACGCTACATGAACATAGGAGCCCTCAAACACACTTTCATACCCCTCACTCCACCCACAGACAGAAAATAAAAGAGAAAGAAGGTAAAAACAGCAATGAATAAAACCTGAGACCAGAGATTGCATGTGGCTACTTTTGCATAAACTGCCGGCTGTGGTCTCAGAAAGAAGTAGTCTTCTGAACAGACAGAAATGGAACAAACAAGCCATGTGTCTTAATTAGCTAGAAGACACAATAAGGAATAATTTTAAGCTAGGAGGGATGCCATAACACCATAAGAAAAGTCAATATGTTGCTTAATACATGAATTAATTAGCATTTAAATAATAGAAACGACTATCAATTATAAAGCATCACTACAAATTACTTGCTGTACTAACAGCTTCTTTTGCCATTACTAATAATTTCAGCCACCATCTTCCTTTGGATGAAAAGTCAGGGGAGTTTACAATTCAAAGCCCTTTTTCCATTAACAACATAAAAGGGGTTTCCAAAGCCCCTTCCCTTCTGTTGCCAGAGCTGGCTGCTGTCAGCCTCTGTGCTGTGCTGTCAGAGAAACCTAAGAGAATCAATCACGTCACGTTTGCCCATTATGGGTAGAACTAGCCTTAATATTAAAATCAAACACCCAAGAAAATGCCTGAAGCGACATTTTCTGTTTCTACACATGGTTTGTTCCAGTGAAATTATTCCACCTTATACACCCAGCCTAGTGAAGGTGGGAGGCAGGTCTTGCTGGAGTCCATGACAGGGGTGAGTTAAGGTAATTTATTAGGAAGCCTGGGCCCACGGTTTAGGTGCCAGTCTTTGATAATCTCAATATGGGATTTGGGACAAATCAATTAATCAACAAGACACTGAACAAAAAAAAAAATGCACATGGGCAGCAGAGGCTCCGACTTCCTTGAGTAGGTGAGATAATAGAAGAAAAACCTTCTCTTGTTTTTTTTTTAATATAAGATTAAGTTGTCTGTTAATTCTTGGACTGATTATAAACAGGCCCAAGAACAAAGGTGCAAGCTCAGGTGTGCCTCACCCTTTGTCCTCCTGAGAAGCCACATACACATTTACACTAGCTTAGATCTTTAAGCCACCCAGTTCCCTTAGCAAGCAGCTCTCTGTGGTGAGCCACATGTACCCTCTTTTGAAAAACTAAAAAACAAAAAATTTAAAAATAATTTTTTAAAAAAGGAAATCTAAAGTTAAAGGTTGCTGAGACAGGAAATAATCCAGCCAGTATATCAATTCAGAGACTCTGTTTTAAAGATTTATTTTATTATTTTTAATATGTGAATATGTGGTAGGCCTGTGTGGGGGGTGGGTAATGTGCATCTGGAGTGTGGGATCCCCTGGAGCTGGAGTTACAGGCCATTGTGAGAGCTGCCAGATATGTACAGAGGGAACTGAACTCAGGACCTCCCAGACTTGACTGATGAATCATTTCTTCAACTCCCATTGGAGTGGATTGTTAAGCTATCAAATGTACACTTGTCACTGTATCTAAGTCTCTGTATCCATTTCTGTCTTTTAATTCAAGTCTAACTCTGCTAGACCTGGGATCTGAGGACCTGAAAGACTGGGGCAGAGTACAGTCCAATGCTGGAGACAAAGTTACTTCAGTGACTGTGTCCTTTTATACATAAATGTAACAAAGAAAACAAAAAGAAACAAAAACTAAGAAAAAGAAAATGATCCAAAGGTTGTTGGAACCCAGGAAAAAACATGATCAGAAAAGCATGTAAAGAAATGTCACTGAGCATTTATTAATTATTAACAGAGCAGCCCTTTCCCAGAACTCTCTCAGGACAGAGCAATTGAAGCACAATTGCCTGGCACTTACTATAGATTATATCTTGGAAAGATGAAAGCCATATCCAGATTCAGGGCACACTGACCAGACTGGGTTCTATAGCTGGGTCCTGACATCCAACAAGAATAAATATGCCCTATAAATTGAATGCAAATGTTTGTTACAGGAGACAAGAAATTACATCCAAGAACAATCCAGGGAACAAAACACACCTGAGGTAAAAGACCCTCTGCCTTTATTCCTGGGGCCTCTTTCACAGTTCCCCAAGGTACTGTTCACCATGGGTCATTCCTTTGACCATGTTCCAATACCTAACAAGTTAGAAGAGGGTTGTCTCATACAACTTCTGCTTTCTGCGGAAGCCAGCACAGACTTTACCTCCCAGGAAGTCTTCCACAGTGTGTTCATAGAAGCCCAGGCTCATGCTATCCTCAGTGACCCCTACAGGACTGAAGAATCTTCTGGAAAACAGAGACAATTTATTATTGGATCCCAAATCCTTCCCAGGCCTGCTATTCATAGGTAAACATGTGTGTAAAAAATGAGTCTCTCTCTCGTACACAAACTGTTGGTGAACAATGTTCTCCAAGCATACCAGATGCCAGATATTACCATACCCACCAGAATAGCTGTGAGTACTCCCAAGACACCTTCAGGTATTTCCTCATTGAAGAAACAGGAATAATTGTTATACCCTCATCTGAGATCACAGCTGTTCCTTCCTTCACCTCTCTGACACCCATATGCACTTATGGCTCAGCTACAGTTGGTCTCCTGGTCTAAGGTTATCTGAAGGGGTAATTCATCTATACATCTACAGGAAAATTGTTATCCGTGCTCATGTTAAGAATGCCTCCTTCATGCTCTAAAAATAAGTCCAATTAGTGCTCTGATTCACCAAGATGGACTTTGGTGGGCTCATGCTCTGGTCTGTTGTCAATGTCCTCTTTGGAGTGAGTAGATACTAGTTCATATCTCCCTAGGAAGAGTTCACATAAGACATACTCACAAAGGCCTATTCATCTCCAAAGTCCTTGAATGCATTTCCTAAATTCTTGGGTCTATGACCTCATCCCCCTGACCGATGGCCAAGGGTGGCAGTCCCTGTCTGAGTCACCGGGGCTTTTCTCTGACACAGTATGGGGTTTCTGTGGTCTTCTTTACCTTTCCCCCCGGGACACTTGACATCTTTCTCTAGACATTTTTTCTAGGAGACAGGTGGAAGTAACAGTCCATGAGGACACAGGTTCCTTTGTCTCCACTGAGCTACATGGCTAGCTGTGGCCTGTGAACCGGTCTGCTGTGCCACGCCCTCCATCTGAAAAGGTGAATATAGTAAAAGAGGAAATAAAAAGTAGAAAGCATATTCTTTGGCTGATCAATCTTTGTAATAAATGCTGTAAGGTGGAACAGGAATAAATTTATGAAGTATCTGAACTGCAGTTTCTTGATTTCAAAGTAATCCAATCGTGGGGAAATGTCAGTTCCAATTGAAGAGGAAAACAAACTTTGAGTCCCTGGCATTTCTCAACTTGAGCAGCCTCTCAGGTGACAAATATGGCAATTGAGAGCTCTGGAAAGTCCTGTGCTACCTACCCTATGCTGTGTCTGTACTCACACTGTAGCAAGCCTTGCATGTAAGAGTTCATGTTTCACCTGCCCTCCAGTGTGCTACCTGCCCAGCTGGGAAGTAGTGCTTGTAATGTTAGCCACAGCTAATCTACAGAATCCAGACTCCAGAACACAAGGAAGGGCACCCCCCCACCACCACCACCATTCTGCTGTAAACAGGGGCCATAGGGATCCCAGGGGCAGAGCCAGGCTGGGTGGAGCACAGGCCACTAGTGCATTCAGAAAGTTCACTCACACCAATGAGACAGGAGTCAAAACTACAGTTCCTCAGGTCCCTGACAGATGCTGCTTCTATGGAACCATCAGGGGGCTGGACTCAGAGCAGAGTGGCCAGGATGATGTGGATTAGGAAAAACAGAGGTCTGTTCCAAGTCTCTGCTTCCCAGTGGGATCAGGACAGGATAGTGTGTAAAATACCCTGGATTTTGCTTTTATTCAGTTTTGGACATGTCATCACACATCAGTGTCTGAGATTGTGCCCAAGGCTTTACTGACTTGTGTGCATTGGAGATTGTTTTTCAACTTCTTGGGCAGGGATCTTTCTCTTTTTCTTTATTGGACTGTAAATTCTTGGTGGTTCCCTGTAAATTTTTTACCCCCTTCATTTTGAGCTGTTTGCAGAATTTAGCACTCTTCACCTTCCAGAACACTGTGTTCCCTGAGCCTCCATTCTTCCATCAGAAGCTATTTGTCCTTCAATACTGGCCCACTTAGCTGCCTCTCACATATTTTTGGCTCCACACTGTCTTCCACATATCTCTATCCAAACCTACTGCTTCAGGGTCGACATGTGTGTTCAGGCATGACTTAGACTGTGCCTACTTTTCCTGGTCACTCATGCCTACTGGAACCCTCTATCTGAATGTCTTAAAGGCCTCAGACCCAACACAATAGTTCATTTTCTTCTCCCTGTGTTCCCCAACTTAATGAACAGGTATCCAAGGAAGACTCCCCGAGGCATCCTTAACTCCTTAGCAAGTTTCTATGTTGTGATCCTTCAGAGTATCTTCTGAGTCTCTGCCAACCACAGCAGTTTCCAGCTTCCTCTCTCTAGTGTGGCTGCCTCTTCAGTTAGCTATGGCCGCAATAATGCTAGATGTTGCAGATCTCAGCATCACAGTGGCATACAAACAAAGCATCTCATTCTCCCTTATGGTTGGTGGGAGCAGCTGGGCCAGCTCTGCTTCAGGCTGCACAGCTGGGCCGGCTTTGTTCCGTTTCCCAGCTTCCTACTGGGCCCAGCATGCTGGCTGAGGTATGTTGTTCTCATGGTAAATGCAAAGGTACAGGAAACAAGTGACAATACTCAAACATCTCTTAAGCTGGCTTCAGGTGGCACACAGTCACTTCTACATGCTCGCCAATGACCAAGCAATGTGGCTTCACCCGAAGTCAAGAGGTAAAGAAGCACAGTTGGCTGAATCTGGCGCCATGACAGGAGTGTGGTGTAAGGGGCCCCAGAACCAGTGATACAATCCAACAGTGGCACTGAGCCCCACCATCAGATGGATTTCTCCATTGTCCATTTAGACACAGCATCAGACCTGTCTTTTCATACCAACAGTCATGTGCTAACTCTTGCTCTAATGAAATAGATTTGCTTTCACAATTTGCCTGAATTTTTCTTTTGTTCTAGATTATTCCCAGCTCCTGGCTAGTTCCCATCCTGAGATTATCTGCATTCCCCGATTTCCACCTCAGGCCTCTAAGTCACTTCTCCTCCCAAACTCTTCCTGACCTCAAGGCAAAATTAGTTGCCCTCCTATCTAGATAAATAGCCCCGAATTCCTAGCTCTCCCCTGCAGGCCCACTTAACCATCCAGATTGTATTTACCCAAGGAGAAGAATGGTGTCTTGCTTCAAGTGCTGTGTTACTGTGCCAGGGTCATCCCCTACAAATAATGTGTAACAGATGAAGGGTGTCACACAGAACCATGACTATCACATTTACTACCTTTGCCTTTTTCTTTTCTGAGAAAAAAAAAAGTTGTAAACTTGGGGATGAGTGTATATATAAAGAAAGTAAATCTCTTAAACTCTTCTACAATATGGGCTGAGTCCTCAATCTCAAAGTAGTTTTCTGATTTTTTTTTTTTTTAAGGCCTACCTACACGGTGATAATTTAGCACACCCCATCGCCTAGCCTGGCCCGTTACACCTACTTGAGTGTCCATTTGGGGGTGGTTCCCTTGGTGGACAGCACCCAGACCTGAGTAAATCAGGAGTGCCTGGTTTTGCAGGCAATAAATCCAGCTTACTGTATTAACTTGCCAATACTGTAGTAACAAATAACCACAGGTGGAGTTACTTAAACAACATAAATTCTGTGTCTTACGACTCTGGAAGTTAGAGATCGGAAATGACACTTGAAAAGTTGTCTGATCTCATGGAGGAGAAACACATCACAGATTTGGACATTAGCTTTCCCTTCCAGGTAGAACTTTATCTGTTCATGAATTTGCACATTTTAAAATAATCATGAGAGCTGGAGTGATAGCCAGGCTGGCCAAGGGTCTGAGTGACAGTTCCGGCCACCCACTAAGCTGAGAATGTGATAAAGCTCAGAGGGGAAGGGTTCCTCTTCTTCCTGACTTTCTTTGGGGAAGATGTTCAGCAAGAATGTAATTCTAAGAACTATGGCATCCATTTTACTAATTTGAATGGGACCCTGACCTACTGAGAGACAATGGAGAGGTAAAAAGAGCAAGGGTCCTCACTGCCCCTAAGCTGCCACCTCAGTGCTAACAGCTGCCATGAGCTTTGTTACAGAAAATGATTAACTGTCTTTGTTGTGTGAGCCTCTCTCATATGGTTACCTTGGTATTGGTAGCTGAAATAATTCCTGGTACAAATAGCTTTGAAATTTACCCCTCAATACCTCAAATTTCTTATTAACAAAATATCAGAAATCACACAACTGCAGTCTGTTATTTAACATAGTCGGGGGCCAGAAATGTTTTCACAGCTGCTCTTTATTGACTGTCATGCCTGATAATGCTGGAGAGTGAGCCTCATTGGTGTGAGGATCTGCCATTCATTTTTTAATCTAGCATTCTAATCCCCACTCCGACTCTTTAGAGGAATCAGAGGTGGAACTAAACCTCAGCACCTGCTTTTTGAGATATGTCCTGGGAAGAATCTACTTACAGTGTAGGAGGGAAAACATTACCACCCATGTCTGAGTTCTGTTCCCTAAAAACTGTCAACATTTCACTTTTCACGGCAAAAGAGATTTTGCTATGTGAGTGATTGAAGGTCCTCAAGATGAGTGATTATCCTGAAACATCTGGATGGGTCTGGCATAATCATACTTCTTAAAAGTGGAAGGGGATGAGGCTGGAGAGAGGACTTAGCAGTTAAGTGTGCATACTGTTCTTGCAAAGGGCCTGAATTCAGTTCCCAGCACCATCATTGGCTCACAATCCCCTACATAGAGGATCCAACATCTCTGCCATCATAGGGCACCTACACATACATGCACACACACTCACAAGCACACACACTCAAAAATACTATACACATATATATACACATATATGTATATATACGTCTATATGTAAGTATGTATTTAGTAGTCAGGGATTAGTGTGTAAGGCCCCCTCCCCAAGAAGTAGAGTTAGCAACAGCACGTTGTAAAGACAGTAAGCAACTCGCCTAAGACATATTAACAAGACAGTAAAGATTAGCTTCACTGATAAAAGAAAAACTGCAGTTAAGACTAAGACCAGGTGCCTAGGATAAAGACAAAAGAATGTGGTTAATAGCCATGGTCAGGAAACAGCCCCCAACCAAGGATTCAGCTGGGCAGAGGGGGAAGGGAGGGGAAGCAGTTACTTAGCTATGTGATCAGGCCCAGCCGGATCAGGGGAGGAATTCCAGAAAGAGATAAAGAACAAAAGAACAAACAGCAGGCCTGGGGGTGGGTGATAACCAGGTTGTTTGGTCAGGCCGGATGGCAACCTGGGAGCCCTCACCCCTCACCCCTCAACGGGCGATTTCATTCAAACCAGCCAATGGAAACTTTGTAACTTCGCCTTTGCCTCTGTACGCACGATTTTGCTTCCCTAACCCTATAAAAAGGCCCTAAACAGAGGGCTGGGCGCGCCAGCCATCCCAAGTGGCTTGGTAACCCGCAGGTCCTGCGTTATTCAATAAACCTCGTGCTGTTTGCAGCTGATCTGTGGCTCGGTCCTCCTTGGGTCATGGGGTCTCCTTCCGAGGAAAGGTCCATTTCGGGGGTCCCTAACCCCCGGGGGTCTTTCAAGTGTACCTGGAAGAATGGTCAATGATGAGGAGTGGTCAGCTTTGAAGAGGGAGGAAGCAGACCCTAGGGAGGACTGCAGGCAGCCTCTGGAAATGGAAAGGATTAGAGAAGAGGCAAGTTGATGGATGGGGGTGGGGGAATGGAGCATTCAAAACAATGTCGTTTTTTTTTTTTTTTTTTTTTTTTAGGAGGCTTTGACTGTTTTGAGGTAATAGTTCAAGGTTCTTTTTTGTTTTTTAAAGCTTTCTATGCTGACTATAGGTGCCAATTTATTGCAAACAAACTAGTACAGACCAAGGCTTGAATTTGCACATTTCCAGCCCATTGTTTCCCTAGAGAATGAGTGACAGGGCAGGCAAGTCGCACAACAATATCACTTGCAGTTGCATGGCTTCCCAGGCTGACTCCTTTGCTGTAACCTCCAGAGCTTTCAAAATTAGAATCATTACCTAGAAGTGGGGCCTGCAATGGAAATCAAATGAGAGGCTGCAGCAGGCTAATGAAGGCCAGTGATCTGGCAATTTAATGAAAGTGAAGAATTCTGCTAGGGAGAGAAAGGCACTACTTCATAATGCTTGGAGGTAGAGTCGGATCTTTACTGTGTTTTACAGAGAAAGCAAAGTATATATGTGTGTATATGGGTGCTGCATGTTTATGGGTGCATGCGCATGTCTGCTCACCTATCTATCTACCCACCCATTCATTCAAGTGGTATGGGAAAGGAATGATATTTGGATGCTTCGGCTAACACGGCTAACACAATGCTATTCTTCTGTGACCTCATTAACTGACTCCCCCCAACTCTCAGTCCAGCTTCAGTTAATGAGATTAGAAAAGTATCCAGAGCCCTCGAGAGACAAGTGCTGCATGCACTTTGGAGTATCCAAGCCAAGTGTCCACATTCAAACTGAGGGAAGAAGTTGCCTAACAACATTATCCATATGCTAAGACTTTGCTACTTATACAAATTATGTAATACTAATTCACTAAAATCGTTCCTTGAAAAATAAGTTATGTGCCAGAAACTATTCTCTGAATAGGATTTTTCTCAGACATTTGAAGAAATCTCGATTGTTCCTCAATTCTAAACTTCGTGACAGTTTCACAGTGTAATCTGTCCATCCTCAACCTACGCTAATGGATATTTTAATTAAAGAACTCAATGATTTCTAGTACTGAGATGTTTGTTCATGTAGACTCCCATTTGTCTAAAATCCCTTTCTGTTGGATTTTCATTTATTGAAGAAATACTAATAAATGCAAGGATGAGAGGCCAGGACCATCAGGGTCGGGTCAAGATGACAGTGAAGCCCACAGCTGTCAGTACGCTGGCAATCACCTGGGAATCCGGGATCAATTCCTCCTGGGAAGCAATTCCAAGAGACTCTTGTGGGCTCAAGACTAGGACCAAGCTTCTACTGGTTCACTTTTATGAAAATTCAGCCCTGCTTTTATTGTCACTAAGATAATAGATTTTATTTTTATATCTTCTTATCCTGGCACATAATTCTTTATGTTCACAGATCAATATGGGGGTAAATTTCTTTGCTGACTAATGATCCTTGTAGTCATAACAGAAGGGAACATTTCCAAAGCTTTCCAAGGCCCAGAAGAATGGCTGCAGATTTCATGTGGTTCTATAATTGTGTTGTCCAAACGTCCCGCCAAATGTATTAACCATTTTCAGGTCTTTTGTGGTTGAGAATAAACTTCTTAGTAACTAAGGACAGGAAATAGTTGGTCACATTTTCAAAATGGATGACTTCTCAGAGGCTATTTAATCTTATGTGCACACTGAGAAGACTGACAGATGCCAGCCTGCTGACAGCTCCCGCCCACTCAAAATCTTCTAGGTCATGGTCATTGATTTCACAAACTGTAAGCAGAAGTCCTATTGACCCATGTGCTTGAATTTTTTTTTTTTTTAAATCAGTCTATATTACTTTTTGAGAAAGGCTGTCTCATATATCACAGTAAACAAACAAAAAACTGAGACAAGAATTTAAGTCTCCCCTACTATCTAGGACTAGTTCCCACACAACAGGATAGTCTGTAAGAAGGGGCTGCAGCTTTGTAGGGCTTTCTCTCCATGTCTTTCCTGGACATTTGCCTTTTTGATTCCCTTTGATGCTTCCTTATCTACTGACAGGACCCTCGTTCCTCTGAGCAATCAATCTGGACCATTGGTTCTTGTGTGGGAGAGACTAACTCTCTCATTCTCCCTGGGCAACCTCCATGCACAGGTTACAAATTCAGATGAGGGCTTTCCAGACAGAGCTGACGGGTTTGAGCTAACAAATTCAAGTCCTCAGAACACAAGCCATCTGAACGCAGCCAAGTTGAACCATGCTGGCACACCGCACACACTCAGCTGTGCCATCTCTCTGTCAGCAACTTGTCTGCAGGTGGATGTGCTTAATCTACACCCTCCCAACCTCTACCATTTCCTCTTGGGACCAGGAAGGATTAGACCAACTCTCAAAACAGACCTGGCCAATTTGCATGAGACTAGGCCACTTGTCAGAGCATCTGCTTGGGCTGACTCTGTTCTCTGCAGAGCAAGTTGCAAGAAGAAATCTGGTGAACTGATTTTTCTCCTGGGCCCTCTGATCAAAAGGCTTAGGAGCCCAGTTCTGGAACCAGCTTGTGACTCACACCCATTAGTTCTGTCCCCTAATCCTTCTTTTCCTGCCCTCTCCAAGGGAGATTGTAGTACTGGATATTTGTCTCCACCATTAAACAGAACCTATCATTTTAAGACCCCAACTGTTCCATGGCCCTTTCAACTCACGGTTCTTCCTGTCGGGTAAATTAGCACAGAGCTCCCAGATGCTGGATAGAACAACATTGAACCCCAAATAGCCATCCTGCCCTACCTAGCTAACCCACTTCCATAAAGGTCAAAGCATGTGCTGAGTGTCACAGGGTTTCATAGCCTCAATCTCCTTGGGTTGCTCTTTTCCTGCTGTACCTCACACCTACTTCTAAAACTCAGATGACTCTAGAAACCATTCCTTTCCCACTTTTACACCAGGCCGGAAACCGGCATGTGAAGAGAACTACTTGACCCTTCCAAAGTCCTGCTGACAAAACCACAGCCTCATGGCCTCACACCTTGAGTGTGGTTGGAGCACTTGGTGTCATCTTAGGCTTCTCCAGACACCGAGGCCAACAACAGAGTTCTAGACAGAGCACCCAGGAGGAAAGCCATCCCACTTCATATGCTTGCCTACCCTCTACAAGATGCTCAAGTCCCCAGTACCTCCTCCCCCATCCTTGCTCTCTACAGATGATCTTATTTCTAATACTTGAGAAAATTGAAGCAATCAGACATCTTCCACAGCTTCTCGCTACCACATCTACCTCCCACCAGCATCTATACCCTCTTCCTCTGAGGATATTAGCTGCGATGAATATCCATTCTCTTTTGTCTCATTCAAGGACACCCTTCCAGCAGTTTATCATTCTCTCTCCTACATCATCAATTTCCTCTGACTGAGTCATTCCCATGAGTACACAAGCAAGAAGTTATTTATCTCATCTAAAAAAAAAATGTAAAAGTAAAGAAATCCAAAAGTCTCTAAGGAAAAAAAATTCTGCATTTCCCAATATTCCCATGTCTTTTGTTGCTTCTGTTTGCAACAAGATTACTAGGAAAAGATGTAGGCACTGGCAATCTCCAGCATACATCCTCCTGTCTATCCTAAAGCTTGTAATGTCACACTTCTTGTCAACTTCTTGTCAAAATTACCAATGAAACTGGGTACAGTGCACAGCTTGAGACAGAGACAGGAGGATTGTAAGTTCCAGACCGGCCTGGCCTACATAGCAAAATCCTGTCTCAAAAGAACAAACAAACAAAACCACCACAACCACAAACACTCAAAAAACTACAATGATCTTTTAGCATCATTCGACACAACTGATCCTTCACCTTCCTCAGCATCCCTCACACGGCTTCCGCTATAGCACCACTATCCTGGTTTTCTTCCCACCCCAACGATGCTTCTCACCCTTCTCATTCACCCTCTTCTCCACAAGCTGCTCCTGTTGGAATATCCTTGGTTCAGCTTGACTCTCGCACGTCACCTGTTTTAGCCTCAGTTTCTTTTCTTACTGCCCTGGCTAAGGATCTGACCAGAAGCAATTTAAAGAAGAAAGGTCTTGTTTTGGCTCACAGTCTGAGAGAGCATTTGATCATGGCGCCAGGAAATGGACATGGCTTGTCTCACTGTTATCACAGTCAAGATGCAAAGAGATGTCAATGCTGATGCCATTTTTCTCCTTTTGATTCTGTGTCCTTAGTGCATAGAGTGGTGCCACTCACTTAGGTAAGTTTTCCTCTGGAAACATCCCTATAGACACCCAGAGGTGTGTCTCCTAGGTGATTCTAAATTCAGTTAAGTTGGCAATGAAGACCAATCATCATATAGAATCTTATTGTGCATCCCAGGCTGGCCTTGAACTTGAAATTCTCCTGCCTCAACCTCCCAGGTGTGAGTGTTACGGTTTGGGGTGTATATTACCCACCTGGCCAACTGAGTGAGTCTTAAATAATGTAAAAGTTTTTTCCTGTAGTTCTACCTTCAAAACATCCAGAAAGGACCCTTTCCATCTCAACCACTACCATGTGGAAAGATAGTCCCTCACGGAATTTTTCAAAGCCTTCCTACTGGTACCTATCCCACTTCTGTATTTTTTTGTCTCATTACTATCATTCATAAAGGTAGCTGATATGAGGTTTGCTGAATAGCATAGAATAGAAACCAATGGAGGCTGTGGAAGGCTGAAAAAGATATTCAGGAAAGATACCCATGAATCTTAGAATCTGTTTTGACTTTTGTGTCTTTGTGGAGATAATTAAGAATCTTGTGAGAAATTTTGTCTCAGATTCTGTGGGTGGACCCTAAGTGAGATCACAGGTATTCACATAAAAGGAGGGTGGACAGCCACTTACTCATCAGAATAACAAGAGGAGACAATGTGACCACGGAGGCAGAAACTAGCATTACTCACCACAAACCAAGAGATGTCTTAAGCTACCAGACTCTGGAAATGCAGAAACAGACCCTTTATTGGAGGTTCTCCAGTGTTAGCCCTATTCACACCTTAATGTCATCCCAGTAAAACTGACTTTAGCCTACAGCTGTGAGAGAATATATTCTGCTGAGTTGAGCAACCAAATTTGTGGTCATTTGTTAGAGCAGCCACAGGAGACTACAATTTCCTCATGATCTTTCAGAGTCTATCATCCCAACAGGACCCTGCCCTGTGACCCAACATGGCCCCATCCCTTCTCTGCCCTCCTCCATTCTAGGCCCCCTGTCCTTGTCCTATTGTACAGACATATTTACAGTTACAAAACTTTTTCTCAGGGAAGGACCATTTAGTGCCTGAGGGCAGGGCCCAGGTCTAAGATGAATCTATAAAAAAATCTCAGGAACATGCCCAACAGCCAATAGATTCAAATCTCAGTTTTATGCCAAAAGTTCAGCCAGTAGATTCAACGCCTGTGTTTGCACCAAAAGTTTAACCAATAGTTTCCAAGAATCACTCTACCCCATACCCCTTTACCCAATCCTGAAATGCCAAGATGCATAACACACTACTTACATGTTTTTTCTTTAAAAACTCTCTCATTCCTGAGCTCAGCCCCAAATTCCTTCCGATGAGTCTGAACATAGGGTTTTGACCTAGGTTTGTTTGAACTTGTTCAAAAGAATAAACTGACCCTCATGGGTTTGTATCAGAACCCAGCTCCCTGGTGGTCTTTGGGGGTGCCTCAACATGGGCACAACACTATTTATGCACCTACACAAACCTTGACTCCATCTTCTGCCACCATCTTTAACTAGTTACTCCCTCAATTTAGGTCCCTCCCTGACTTTCTTGGTCCTGGCTTGGATGCCTCTAAATGCACCCTGATTCTTCTTTTATTATATTATTTTCTTGGATTGTTAGCCTCTGCCCAATCAGAAGCTTCTTAACAGAACTGTTCTGCATTGTTTCCCAGTTACTAGACTAGACCTGACACAAGCAAGCATTCAGTAAATATGTGTTAAAAAAAAACAAAACAAAAACCTTATATTCCTAGGGTAATGATGGAGGTCACTGTTCCGCCCCCATCTTCTGGCCTCACATTCATTGTACCGGCAAAGCAAATAGCCCACATGAAGCAGCAGGAATTTGAGTCTAAAACACATAATCCCTCTAAATATCTTGTGTCCTGTTCTATGTAGTTGAGGCTGGCCTTGAACTCCTGATCCTCATGCCTCCACCTCCCATGCACTGGGATTTGAAGCATGTGCCACCACTCCTAACTTTCTCCTGTTCTATTTTTGCTTGGGGACAAAGAACAACTTGGATTAATGATTCACTTTAAGTTTACTGTCTTTCCACCTTTCTCCAGCCTGGGCTTTACCTACTGGGGCTAACATGGTGCTGCGGGTCAGAGGCCTAGCAAGCAGGCTTGGTCAAAGCTCCTACTTGTCCTTTTTTTTTTTTTTTTTTTTTTTTTTTTTTTTTTTGGAGAAATAAATTTACTCTCCAGAAATTGAGTTTGTGTTGGTTACATAAAGAGCATCTTGTCACTTCAGTTAAGAAACCAAAACCAAATAGGACACCTGTGTCATATGCAGGCTACCTCAGCATGGCTGCCTGAGCCACAGAGAGATTTGAAAATGTTTCAGAAGCACCACATTTCACGGGCCCTAGGAAATTTGAGAGATCCAAGACTTTCTGCCTTCTGGGCTTATATTCTGGAGAAAAAGTACAAGTCACAGATCCAAACACAAGCAAATGTAGAAGGTGATGTAGGTTAGTGTGTGGGGCACAGGAGCAGGAGGAGGAGCTGAAACAGGAGGATGCCAAACTCTGGAGAAGTGGATTTAAAGGGCAAGAGTCAGAAATTCCAGGCTTAAGACAGGCTTGAGTTTGGGGGTCTAAATAGGGAGTGGACAGATCTGGGGCACAATCAGATCACGCAGGACCTTCCTGCTGACTGACTCATCTGCAAAGATCTCATGAAGCCACCTCTACCCATCTCTGTACCTCCCTACAGTCTATGGAAGAGTCCCTTGTTCCATGGAAGCTGCCTGGAAGACTGGCCTATCTCGACTGTCCTTCGAGTCTGTGGTTTATTTTGCCTGCCTTTGTGTTTAGCTGGGAATAGGGAGAATGGAAAGTCCTCTCTTAGGGACATGAATGAACTAACTGCCTGATCAGGAAAGCTTGTGAACTTCTAAGAAAAAGGAAGGTCGAATAGAAGGAGTCCTACCAAGAAAGCCTTTCCAGGCCATCTTTTATGATCTATCAATTGATTTTACAACTCTGTCAAGATGTAGAGTTCTACTTCTTGTTCATAGGACTCTTCCCCACAGAAACTCAAACCCTGATTAGGAGAAGAAAGTTGGTAATTGCCCTAGAGTTGCCAACACTTTTACATTTATATATACATGCATATATACAAGTGTTCTTACGATCAATCTTCTTTAAAACCTTCCTTTGAACTGGTTTCAATGTCTTATTGATTCCCCCATTATTAAGTACATACATACAATTTCTGTTGGTGTGGGATGATTGAGATTTTATATTTTATGAAAAATTTCCTTCAGCAGCTTTACTGAACATCCCCTTTCTTCTTCCTCCTCCTTCTCTCTCTCTCTCTCTTCTTCTTCTCCTCTCTCTCTCTCTCTCTCTCTCTCTCTCTCTCTCTCTCTCTCTCTCTCTCTCTCTCTCTCTCTCTCTCTCTCTCTCTCTCTCTCGTTTATCTCCTTGTTCTGAAGAAGCATAAAGCCTGAAGGGAAGACAGGAGCAGATGGCATCCTCTGCTGTGTGCATGGGAAGCAACTGAAGCTCAGGAAAATGGAGTCACCCTAGTTTCCTGGCTCCAGTTCTGCAGACCCATGCTGGGTGGGGAGCACTGCCCAGTATACTTGGAAAATGCACTGAGGAGAGAGGTCTGTTCCCAGGAATGTACTGGAGTGCACAATTCAGTTCTCTAACATGAAGACCATTCAAATGCCAGAAGCAGCCAAGTGAGAAAACACTGAATGACTTCCGTCTAGAGCTATTGCTCTTAAGTATCTTAGTTGCTACGGCTCCAGAACCCTGCTGGGAATGGACAAACATCCCATTCACCCACCAAATCACCAAACCATGATTATGTTCATACTTCTATCCCTAACACCCTTACCCGAGACATCAACAAAGGAAAATAAATAGGCAAATAATGGCTTATAGCCTTCCCTAAAGACTTTTCTATTGAAAGGCTTTTCTACTGAGAATGGAGTTAGGTATATGTTGTTTTTAAGCTCCAACTTCCTCCAGTAAGATTTATATTCTTGTTTTGCTTAAGATTCACATTTTAATGTGGTAATAAAAGCCAGTGAGACGGTCTCATTGCAAGGGATCCTATTTACTTAATTATAAGGCCCCATGCTGCAAATCACTGCACTGAGCTTCTCAGACACAGAAAAGGCTGATGTTGCCTCCCCTTCCCCCATACAGGCCACAGGAGCCTGAAAGCCATGTTGGAGAGATAGAGCTCCATTCACACACCAGCCCAGGAGGCATGGGTGAGTGGAAAGGGTCCAGATTCTGGAGTCAGACCTTGACCTCTTATCCCTGCCCTTGGATACATTATTTAACAACCCTGTAGCTCTAACTTCCCTCATAATAATAATAGTGCTCTTTCAACCTCCTGGGTTTGATCTGCAAATTAAATTAGGTAATAGATTTAAAGAAGTGGACAGACACATTCATAGCACCAAATATGCAGTGGGTCTTTCCCAGATGGTGGCCAGCGATCTTGATAAACATCTAGCACAATGCACCTGATTTGCCAGCAGTCAACAGATCTACAAACAAGTAGTCAGAAGACTGGGAGCAGACACAGGCACAGAGGAGGAGCTGTGGACTTAGAAAGACCCAGATGGTAGGAGGCCTGCTGAGGTCAGAAAGGAGGCAGAGAGACTCTAGCACATATTTAAGGCAAGTCCGGCGTGGGGGTGGGAGGTTGAGACCACGGTGAGAACAGTAAGCTTCATCACCTGAGAAGAAAATCAGAGCTGCAGCCCCATGCAGTGTAAAGCAATGGTTCTCAACCTGTGGGTTGTGACCCTCACAGGGGTCTTCTATCAGATAGTTACATTGCAACTCATAATAATAGCAAAATTACATCTATGAAGCAGCAATGAAATAATTCTGTAGTTGAGGGTCACCACCAGATGAGGAACTGTATTACAGTGTGGAAGCTTTAAGAAGGTTGAAAACCTTTGGTACAGAGTAAGACCTGTCTTTAAAGAGACTT
This sequence comes from Phyllotis vaccarum, assembly GCA_033318265.1. Lineage (NCBI taxonomy): Eukaryota > Metazoa > Chordata > Mammalia > Rodentia > Cricetidae > Phyllotis > Phyllotis vaccarum. The sequence goes on from JARWLC010000006.1 coordinate 69,879,358, forward strand.
TGGTTTTTCTTTGTTCTCTAGCTCCTGTTCAGCTTGGTAGTGCTAGGGCAAACCCAACCATCCAAGAAGGTAGCTATCATGCATTCACAACTTTAAAATCAGCTCAGGGGAGCACTTCAACAGTTATTTGGAAACCCTTGATGGCTTTATGCCTGGTGTAAACTCTAAACAATTAATAGTGGCTGCCTGGAACATTGCCTTGTGAGATATTTTGAAGGTCACTAGTAGAAGAATACTGTGATTGATTACTCATGTCTGTCAAGGACTTGGGAATGAGAAGTGAAGACACACCTGCTATCTTTTTAGCCTGAGGCAGTCAAGCCAGTTCCTTTAGGCATGCCTATTAGTTGCTGGTTGAGTTTTTTTATTCATTAGTGATTCAATAACCCTGACATACCTTGTATCCACAGCACTGCTGCACTAGAGGAAGTAGGGCTGTGGGAAGAAGTTCTAAGGAGCCTTAGCCTTTGTCCAGACTCAAGCATGATTTGTACATCATTTAGTAGATTCAACATAAATGAGCAATCCTATAAAAAAAGGAATTACCAGCCAAGCTATTGTAGGCAAGTTTCATCTGAATTTTGGAAATGATGAACAAAATAATTCCTACTAGTGTAGACTTTTGGATCTTTTACTGAAGGCACTGAAAAGGGAACCAAGCAGGTGGGAAACCATCTTCCCTCTATGTCATTTAAGAGCAACCTTCATGACACACTGGCCTTCCCTCAGCCAAGCTCTGAGTGTTCCCTAACCTCAAGGAATGTGTCTACAGCGAATTGGCCCATATTTTACCTCTCTACAAAATAGCTATTTAAATATCCCTCGAGTCTGCACTTTCTGAATCATTAAGGCTTCAGGGTGCATCAATTACACTAATTTGGGAAAGTCATCAAATTCATGCAAGGTTGTTATTTTTAAAGAAAAGACATTTCAGCATATTGATGGGGAATTGGTGTCCGGAGTACATAGATTTCCAGTTATGTCCTGTCGTGGCAAGAGTCCATCGGTTTCCTTTAAAAGATGGAGAACACATTATGCCCGGTATTAACAAAGATCAATTTCAGTAAAGGAAGCCATTCGACACAAGGGAATTGAGCTGAGCTGGGAATAAATGACGTAATGCTTGAAGCGATAAGGGATAAGTCATATGGGGACTCCAAATTCTTGTGTAAATGATGATTAAATGGAATCTTTGTCCTGGCTTTTCTACAGGAGGTGATTTTTTTCTTTACTGTAAAGTATAATATATCTATTTTGGCATTGCCAGTGAAGTATGCAGCTCATAATTAGCCTTCTTAAGGATTTCAGATTTCTTTGGTCCTAACGCGAAGGGAGGGTCTTATCTTTCCTGCCGACTCCTTCCTCCTCTTCAAACCCCAATGACAGGCCTTGATAAGAATTTAGCTCCTGCTGTTATCTTTCACAAAAACTTCATTCTAAACTTCAATGCAGCGAATAGTTACAAAGACACCAAGAGGAGAATATGGAAGATGTTGGAAATAGAGTCAAGATAAGCTTGCTGCTGAGATGTGAGATGCAATGAAAAAAAAGAAAAATGAGACGGAGCAGAGCAGCTCGGGCCCAAGGTTTCTGTCAGTATCTCCCAGGAAGAGTCAAATGAAACCAGACTTTTTTTGTTTCTCTGTGAATGGATTTCTTGAGGCTCTGCAAAAGCTATTGTGCTATTTGAGTATATTCATATTAATGTTTAGAACTGGGAGAAGCCTGAGGTCTCTCAACAAGCCAAGCCAGTAGTGTTCAGGGCCTGACTTACCAAAGCCCAGAAGCCCATTCCTCTTCTGTCTGCCTTACCCACATTGCTCAAGCTAATTTAGAAAATTTTAATTTTTAAAGGAGAATTACTCCAATTCTCTCAATTTTGATTTTGAGGATAACATTGATTTAATGTTTTTTTTAAAATTTGTTAAGGGAAAAACTGGCATGACCAGTAGATGCCAAAACAGGCCTTCTTAATGTAGGGTGGGCTGTACTTCAGAGCCCATGCTTGCTGGGGACCAAGGGCAGGGAGGGATACAGGATGCTCATAGGGCGGCCCTACAAGTGAAAGAGAGTGCTCACGCATGAGAGTTAGCTTGAGTCCATCAGATAATGACCCTTTCTTTACAGACAAGCTCTTCAGAGGGCTGGGAAGCAGAGAGAGGGTTTCACTACCCGAAAGGCTGCCTTTGTGACAGCTTCAGTTCAGGGACAGTCATCGAGGAATCAGGATCTGAACATTTTTTCCATGCTAACTAGTTTAGACAAGTACTTTTAAAGATGTATACAAATGAAAAGGCCATTTGGGAGCTAAGAGCCTTAACCCCAGAAAGATATATTCTTGTATTTTCCTAAACACAGACAGAGCTGCCATCTTGCCACCTAGAATAAGAATTCTGAGGCGGGGAGAGAAAGCTGGGATGGAGGCAGCCAGGAGAACAATGAAGAAGGAAGTATAGGATATATATGTATGAAGATGTGACAGAGAAACCCACTCTGTGTGCTAGCCTAAAATTTAATTTACAAATGTATTTCAGACCCAATCGTGTAAAATTAGTCTCCATGAATTTAAAAACAAAATCAAAACAGTAATTCTGAGTTGAAGCTTCCTGAAGCTCTTTTATTTGTGAGCTGCTTCCAACACGGAGGTCAGGAATGGCAGGCCCTGCCTGACGGAGCTCAGATGGAGTTTTAAGCACAGAGCTGTAGCTCCAATTTGGGGGTGGAAAAGCACAGGACAAGCTCAGTCCCTTCTCTCTCTCTGGGCTCTGTCCTTCAACTGCCCACACACCCTGAAGCTGCCTACCCTTTGACCTGACTATTTCCTATTTCTCCTACATAGCTGGCACCACCGTTCTTCTTTATCTCTGATTCTCAGCCCCCCCCCCCCCCAGTGTAGCACAAATTCTGGTTGTATTACATGAAGCCCAGAGCCAGATATCAGGGGAAAGGCTGGAATAACAGAGAGAGGAAACACTACAGTCAGATCTCACCCAGCTGTCTTCCAGCTTCCTCAGCCTCGCTCCTCCTGGCTTCTTCTTCTTCTGCCCTGTCTTTCTATGCCTGCCTTAAATACTTTCTTGCCCAGTTGTTTCTCAACCAGGTTAAGATTAAAGCTGTGAGTTACTACTGTTTGGTAGTTAGCCTTGAACTCACAGAAACACAGAAAGATCTCCTCTGTCTCTGGAGTTAAGGGATTAAAGGCATAGGTCACCACTTCTAGTCTTTCCCAGGTGCTGGGATTAAAGGCGTGAGTTACCACTCTCTGACCCTCCTGGCTTGACTGTGGGTGGATCTGTTCTCTGATATTCCAGACTAGTTTTATTAAACATATAGCATATCACCACACCCCTGTCCACTCAGTGGCAATTCTGGCTCTTGTCCTTTTTTGTATCTTAAAAAAAAAAAAAAAACTAACAAAAAACCCCCAACAAGTGGATTTATTTATTTTATTGTATGTGTTTCCCCTGAATGTGAATCAGTGCAGAGAGTGTGCACATGTTCAGAAGAAGGCATCACATCCTCCAGAACTGAAGTTACAGATGGTTGTGAGCCACCACATAGGTACGGGAACTGAACTCTGGTCCACTGCATGAGCAAGAAGGGCAATAACCACTGAGCCATCTATCCAGCCCCCACTGTCATACTCTTCACAGTTACTCATTCCAAAGACATCATGCACTGGCCACCCAGAGTCTCAGTGGATCCACGTATCCACTGCCTTGGCACTTGTGGATGAGGGATGCCCGTGAAAACCACAGTGCCATCCTGACAAGTTACAGATGCCAAGCCCTTCCTTGGTCCTCGATATTTCCTGTTTGGTCTCACATAGCTGCTCCAGTTTTCAATGCTGTCCTCACGCCCTCTAACCTGCTTTTTGTTCCCTGAGATGGAGATTAGTAGGAACTGAGATGATAATTTCACAGGACTCTTGGAAGGTCTTTAACTGGGAGACTAAAGATCAGTTCAGACAAGAGTATGAGCCAGAGAGATGATCTTGCTGCCATAACAGGAGATGAGACACCCACTGAGTAATCAGGGTGGAACTACCCAATGCAGAAGTCCCCGACTCAGAGGCAGAGGGGCTCCCTTAGATACCCTTCCACAGGAAAGCAGCAAGACATTATTGGATTTCTAGTTTTTATGATGTTGTTTCAAATCTCAACTAAAATTGTTCAGTTTCATCTCTACTTGAGACACGCATTGTCCAAATCACAAGTGAATTTACTCTGGGAGGCAATTTGTGATATAGACAGGAAGAAAAGATGCTATTTAATAGTTGCCTCTTTTTAAAAAAAAAAAAAAAATTGAGTTAGGCTAAAGAAGCCTTTCTCTGAAAATTTGTAACTGAAATAGACTTCTTGCCCAATTATTTTCCCCTCAGTTTACATTACCCAGTTTCCCAGCAGGTGTAGAATTGCAGCCTGAAGTAAGGTTCTCAGTCAGGGAACCTGCTGAACAGGGAGTTGGGAAGAATGGCTGTTTGTGTCTAGCTGCTTTGCCTTATCCTACTTTTATTCAGCTTGATTTTGTGTGCAGGGGAGGGAGGGAGAGAGAAAGAGAGAGATTGAGAGAGAGAGAGAGAGAGAGAGAGAGGGAGGGAGGGAGGGAAGGAAGGAAGGAGGGAGGGAGGAAAGGAGGGAGGGAGGGAGAGGGAGACGGAGAGGGAGACGGAGACAGAGAGATTTAAGTAGAATGGAAAAAAGGAATTACCCAGAGCAGAAAGTATCCACTTATTTTTATTTCTTTTACTCCTAAGATGTTGATAACTTTGGGCCTTCCCCTATGAGAGGAGATGATCAATAGTAAGGTTATTTATTTTGGTTTTTGGGGGTAGAGTTCTTAAGAATCAATTCTTTATTATGAAAGTCAGTAGATCTGTATATAAGCAGAGCCCAAAGACCCCACAGCCAATGAAACAGGGTTTATCCAAAGTGTAGCTATAAAGTCTTTTTTCTTAAAAGTTGAATAAACTCAGAAGGGAAATAGACATATTGAACAAGCCAGTAGGCAGATGGACCACCAAAGCCTAGAACTACTGGCCAATGGGAAGGCTGTGGCCAGGGCATCTTTTCAGATAGTTACCGAGTCATTTGGATACTTACACTGAAAATAGAAAAAAACAACAAACAAAAAAAAAGATGGAAGGGAAAATTATCCACCTCCCCCCCTCCTCCCCCTCCTCCCCCTCCTCCCCCTCCCCCTCCTCCTCCTGAAGGGGAGTCTAGGGACTAAGGAGTGGACAGTCTGGGTATAGAAAGGGCAAGGGCTCTCATTCAGTCACGCTTCTCTCCTTCCTGTTTTCCCTGTGCCACCCTTCCTCCCCTACTTCCTTCATCCTTTCCTTCTCAGAGTCTTGTGCTAGTGCCCAGGAACTGCTAATACACAAAGCCATCACCTTCCCTGGTCCAGCCCTGTTAAACCTTTGTTCCTGGAGACAGGGTTGCTTAGCCCTTCCCATGAAGATGGCATGGAAGTGATGATGCTCTGGTTCCTGGGTCCATTTCACCAACTCTCATCCCCATCTTCTATTTTCTACTATGCCATCTATGATGACACTTCCCATTGGCACAAACCAACCATAGCCAGAGGGAAAAGGAGGCCTGGCGGTGCCGTGTCTAGGAGGCTGCTTTGTGTATGTGGGTGGATAGTTTAAAAGAGCTTAGAGAATGATTGGAAGCAGGGCAGCGGAGGAGGCAAATCACACCTATGACCATCTTAAGACTAGAGGGACAAATGGCAGGTGTCCTTTTGCTTTATCCCTTCCCTCACCTCCAAATGGCCACATCGATTCCTTTCTTGATGAAGTGTAGAGAGCAAGATCCACTGTCACACTGGTGACTTTATTTTTCCTCTCTTTTCTCCTCTGTGGATGGTCGGCTCTCTAGAGCAGTCTACCCATCTTGCTGCTTAGGCCTATCTGACTGGCAGCTTTATCTCTTGCTTCCTCCTGCTTCCTCCTGCTTTCTCCTCATCCAAATGCTAAAAAAGGAATAGTAAGTTCCATGGGTTGTCTTCCAAATGAACCACGGCAGGCGTCTACCGCCTCAGACTGTGACAGGGCAAGGCAGTGCAGAGCTTCCTCCATCTTGTAGTCTTACAGAGCCTATTTTAGGTTTAACCAGAATTTTATCTCTTTGATGGAAAATTACCTAAGTCTATGCTAAGAACCTCAGGTCAGGATGTCCCAGCTAACTTAGCTTCTGTCAAACTGACTGTGTGGACACCCCCCCCCCCCAATCCCATACCTCAGCCTCCCCTCCTGCTGACCACTTACCTTAACTTTGTTAAACTGCTTGCATGTGTGGAGCCCCCTTGCACCTGCTGACCAAGATGCCAGTATGTACCTTCAAAAACCCTGTGTTTTGGACACTCAGGACCACACCCAGGTCCCTGAATACCAGCTGCTGGAATAAAGATTTTACTTTTCACTGTGTCTGAGAGGTCATGGATTACCTGTAACAAGGTGGCATCCATATTTGGGACATTCTTCTTCCACACATCTGCCTGTCACTCAATGCTGGAAGGAGACAATCTTACTATAATGCTAATCAAACTAATCTTCAGCACCTCCTGCCTTCTTCACATAGGCCCTAAATTCTACTTACACTGCCTTTTATTGTTCCCTCACAGAGGGCTCTCAGAACAGAGTAACCTCCAAAATCATGACTTCCATTTTGCTCTCCATCTCTGTCCACAGTGCTGTCTTTCCTGCCTGTGAATTGCTGGGAGTGTTTGCAATAATTCAAGGCAGAGTTCAATGATAACAGTAGGCCTCTTGGCCAAGACCCTTCAGATGTACTGTTTAGTTAATGGGCCAAAAATAGGAACAGTTGCAAGATGTTACCAATCCTAGTAAAGCTATTACAGTGAGCACAGAGGGTGGCACCGATGATAGACAGCCTTGGAACCTAGCCAGTCACAAAGCTCTGACGCTCTGGCCATTTAATAGACCTTGCATGTGACGTTGTGGGATAGTCATCTCAGCTTCTGGATGGCCGGCACGCACACCTATTTTTGTGGGGGTCATGGTATAGGAAGTCCTGGGCAGGCTTGCTATGTTGGCCCTTCCAGCATGGAACTTTCCAGGCTGTGAATAAAGAAGCAAAACTATTGCACCTGGATGTTCTTAGAGACACTAGCCTTGAGACAGTCCTAGATGTGCCTCTTGAGTTGGGTCACAAACTGAAGTGATGGTGCATTAATCCCAGCCCTAACTCACACTGCCAGGGCCTGGGTTGGTCCTAGCCAGTCAGCTTTCCTGTTATCCATAGAGAGCCTGTGGTGTCTCATGTCATTAACTTTAATCACAATCTTCCTCAATAGAAAAGCAAGTCAGAAAGACCCGGCATGCTCTGGGGGACCAGAAAACACTATTTACCCTTTAAAATATTTGCTACAGTTTAGAACCTACCATGCCCTTGTTTGGAGAGGAGCGGAGAGAGAGGAAGGAAGAGATGGACAGCATAGAAGGGACAAGAAAGAAGGAAAGGAAATCCTCACAAAAGAGATTAAGGACAAAGGCTCTGAGGTTGATCCCAGCTGCTTTGAGGGCTGGATGGTCCAGGACAAGAAACTAACCCCTCAAGGCCTAGTTTCCAATCTGGAGAATGTGAATAAGATAACGCCTATTCACCAGGGCTGCTCTGAGGACTGGATGGTTAAAGACCCCCTTGAGCTTTCCCTGGCTCACAACTTAGTGGATGTGAACTAATGTTATCCCATAGCTCCTGGGTTGCCTCTCAGGCTCTCTTTGCTTGGGAAAGGACTGGAAAGCTGAGCCTTGAAGCCATGGGGCCTATGTTGCTTGACAGCCTCTCTCCATGTTTCCCGTCTGTGGAATAAGGATGTTGACAATTTCTACCTCATCAAGTATATTCAACGGAACATGAGGCTGGCTCTGTGCCTCAACTTTCATTCTCTGTGAAGGACAATGGAGTGGCTTTATTGTTTGAAACTTATAAAGTACTACTCAGATGTCTAGGAGTTGCCTACGTGCTCGCTCATGTTACTAATTACTTCCTCCATTTCAAGACCCCGAAGAAAAGTCAGTCCAACCTTCAGAGCCCACAGGATGCTACAAAGATCCCATCCTGGGCCATTCACTGCAGAGCTGGCACTCCTGCCTAACTAGGAAGGGATGCTGAGGACTCCCGGAGCTCCGGCTTCATCAAACAGGTCCCCTAGAGCCACAAGGAAGGGAAGAAAGAGTGACGGTTCCAGGCCTGGAGATCAGGCCCACTCTGGCACACAGTCTGCCTGCTCCTTTCCAGCTGGCAGATCTGCTTAATGAGCTGTGCTTGGATGGGGCTTTTTGATGGGCAGGGTTCTTAGCACTTTGTTTTAATTACGCCTCCCGGTGTTTTCCCTTCACTTTACCTGACAACGCTATTAGAGGCTCCCAAATACCAACTGGTAACAAGTAAATTGAACTACTGTAAATAGGATGGGTTATCAGGATGACGGAAAACAAAAGGCATTAATGTCTTTCTTGTGTCAACTGAGCAGGCCCTGGCTCCTTGGGAGCCCGAGGAGGAGGGGTCCTATCTGAGACTCACTTGTGTATTAATGTAGTCTAATTTTTCACATCAGGTGAAGACAGCTCATTCTAAAAGTACAGAGAACTTCTCAATAGCTCCTCCTCCGTGCAGCTTCTACAGTGAGATAGGAAAAGAGCAGGCAGTCCACCTACCCCATCCGGGGAAACTGAAAACAGAGAGAGAGGAGGCTGTGTATGGAGAAATTCCATCTGGTATGTCTCATGGCCAGTGTCCTTCCTGAGACATATTCTCCAGGGAGAAGGAGGGATCACTGGAGGGGACATTTAGGGAGTTCTGCCTGTAGCAAACTCTCCTGACATTTCTCTGAAAGATAATTTTTCATTTGCTGTGTTCCTCAAAAACATGCTTTCACGGATATACTAGGCTTTACAGCAGCTGCTTTCTCTTGGTCCTTTGGGGACAGTGTCTGTCTTGCTGCTGGCTTCATTGTAGCTGTGGAAGAGGTAATGTCAGTCCATTACTGTGGCTAAGATTGGAGTTTCCCTCAGGCTTCTTTTGAGATCTTCCCTTCATCATTGGGGTTAGAGATGTTTCATTACAATGTGGCAAAATGGGAGTTTCTTTTCATTATCCTGTCTGAAATTTGCTGCAGTTGCAAATCCAGAAAAGGCTTACTTGATATTTTTCTGATAGGGTACCTCTACTGTTGTCTGCACTACCTCTCTCTAGAAGCATGTTTAGACTTGTATCTGGTTTTTCTATCTTTTTCTCAGGACTTTATCTGTGGAAACACCAAGACAGTGGATGATGCCTATTCCTTCAGAGAAGGTTTCCATTGGCCTCTACTTTCAACATTGGGCTGCTCACTAAAACCTATTGTTTTGTTTTGGGAGTACACACAACCAGTGTGAGTTCAAATCCCAAACTTTCATATACTCAGGCCTTAGCCACAAACCTGCTTCATCCTCTTTGTCTGTGTCCTTTGTGAAACAGTCCCCTAGTTTGTCCTTTTACTGTGAGTGGAGCATGTAGAGACCCCTGTAATTCCAAATTCTTGTTTGTGGGGACCTGGTGCCTGCACATAAACACCACAAGATGGCCGTGAAAACCCCAGACTCTATAAAAAAAGAGCATCTGCTGACTTCCATGGCCATGTTTGATGTAGGGTATCTTTATGCTGTGAATAAAGGACTGTTTTGGCCTATGTCAGGCATCTCAGAAGTAGGCAGAGAAACTGAAGCATATATAGGGGAAGGAGGGCAGAGTCAGACAGAGACATGATACAGCCGCCCAAGAGTCAACATGTAAGGGTGAACCACTGGTCATGTGGCAGACAGATTAATGAAAATGGGTTGAATTAAGATGCAAGAGCTAGCTAACAATGTGCCTGAGCCATAGGCTAAACAGTATGAAATTAATATGTGTCTGTGTGTTTCTTTGGGACTTTGGGATTACTGGTCCAGAGAAGCAATGATGGACAAGCCAAAACTGTGGCACTAGTTTGGGCCAGAAACTTCCGGTTACAAATGGTGGCCCAACGTGGGGCACATAAACCCACATAAAGCTTAATATTTAAAAAGGTTCTTAGAGCACAGAATCGGAACCAAAAGCAGCTTCTGAGTTGTGTCTCTCACATGGGCCATGGTACAGAGTTGCCCTGATATGGCACTCGAGCTTGGGCTACAAAATGGTGGGTTTGCTTTATGCATCTAAAGCTGCAACAAGGCTAGCTCCTGAGCTTCAATGTAAGTAACCAGATGCATGTGGTGGATTTAAGATTTCTGTTCTTATAGACAAAAAAGGAACAGAGTAAAAGACTGCTTCTTAGTAGCAGCATTTTCTTGGGAAAGCCCTGTTTGCTGGAGGCAATCAGAGGTGCAGCTTTTTAAAACAGAGGCTTCCTGACTCAGTGTTAGTAGCAAAATTCTTGTCTTTTAAGAGGCCCTGCTGCCAAATACTTAAATAGAGTTCATGAGCAGCAGATGGTCGTGCTTTTACTTGGTGGTTATATGGATCCTAAAATTCCCCAGAGTGGTAATTGTGGGTCCTACTAGTATCTCTGCAAAAAAGCTAAATTCTATGAAGCTAGACTGGGAGCTGGGAAGAACCAGCCATCCATCCTAGCAAAGCCTTTGATTCTTAGCCACACCTTGGCAGATTAAAGGTGTGATCAGAAACAGGAAGAAATAGAGGGAACTTGGTAGAATCAGCCATCCTAACCAAGCAAAGGTGTGGTCAGAAACAGAAAAAGATAAGAAATAAGAGATATATACACTAAAGACAGATTTTTAAAAACTCTAAATGGTTTAGAGTGTGTTGAAAAACTATATGTATGCTTGAGAGAGAAAAGAAAAAGGAATAAAGTCCTTAAAAAAGAAATAGAGTAAAAGAATAATAAGCCACATAATGATGGAAATTACAAAGAGTGTCTGAATGCTGTATATTATTGAATTGTCTTAAAGTTTTTTGACTGCAAATGAAGTAGTTAGAGCTTGTAAAAGCCATTTGATTATAAATGCTGTTGGATTAATTCAACTTATGTATTTGATAAACAAGTTGACTTTAAAATTGAAATAAAAAAATATGCTACTTTGGAGAAGAGGTTTTCTTTTTATTTCCACAGAAAATGAGAAGCTGTGAATTTATTTCTGGATAAAGAAAATAAAGTTTGATCAAGGAAGACCCCCCTGAAAAGTCTCCAATGGAAACAGATGGCCCAGATGATTCAGCATTTCAGAGTACTTCTGTTGCAGTTTCTTCTGAGCTCTGCATTCAAAACAACTTCAAGGAGACGGGCTGAGATGACCCAGCCTTAGAGACTACTCGACTAAAGACTTGTCCATAATTCTAAATTTTTCTTTGGGTCCCCATAAGATTACCAGCACCCCCATTCAGCAAGAAGTAGCCTAGATAACTGCACCTACATTCCCCCCAAATGAATTATGGATAACAGTGTTAATTACAAGTTTTTATAGATAATGGGGAAAATATACAAAGGAAACTATGCTACTATGGTCTACATAGCAAAAAGATTGGGGTTCTTGTTTTAAAAAGAAAATAAATGAGAAATGTAGTGGGACTATGTTCTGGTACATTGTGAATATTTGTTCCTCCTACTTGCTTAAGAAAAAGCTGATTTGCCAGAAGGCAGACAGGAAGTATGGGCGGGGCTACCAGACTAAGAAAACTCTGGGAACAGGAAGAGCAGAGCAGAGAAGCTAGAGAGATGTTGAAATGATGCTCTGAGAAAACGTACTGAGCCACATGACTGATCAAGATAAGAATCATGTGTTAGTTTAAGAGCAAGAGCTAGCTAGCAATATGCCAGAGCCATTGGCTTATCAGCATAAAGTTAATACAAGTGTTTGTGTGTTTCTGTGGGACTGTGGAACTGCAGGTCTGTGGGTCTGGACCACAGGCTGGACAGGCCAGAAACCTACTACAACACATGTTATTTTTAGAGCCCTTCTGAACTGTCTAGGGTTTATGCATTTTTAAGAACATTTATTCAGTCTTTAAAAGTTGTTCTTTCCTGTTTGTTTTGGAAAGGAAGGAGTTTACTAAAAACAAGAAGAGCCCAAGTAAATCTTCTCTCCCATCCATTTTGCAGCTTCTCACTCTCTCGACCTTGCCTCTACTCAATTATGCTTCCACAGGAGTCCCGGAAGCTGTCTCTCTTCTTGCCTGCAACCTACTTCCAGAACAGCAAACCTAGCAGGCAGCACCCAGTTTTCAGGGAAAAAATTACTGTGCTAGAATGTCTGTTTCCTAATCCCCTAAGCCCCTGCTTTTATATATGCTTCATGTTGTTCATGTCATAGGACATGTTTACACTGTGTCTATATTACATTAAGATTATATACACATACATGTATATATACATATATGTGTTTATATAAATTTTTATATAAATATATGTACAAAATATAAATACATTTATGGAGGCATTTACTAATCAAGAGTTTTAGGGCCCCACTGCCTTGTAAAGTCTTAGATGCACATTGTTTATGTTCTTGTGACTTTTTTTTAACAGCTGGAAAGAGAATATCCAGAACAGTATACATATTAAACTCTATTTCTTCCAATGAACACCAAAGGTTTGACAGGGTTATAAAAGCAGGTTCTGCACCGCAGGGTGGAGGTGGGCCGGTAATGTTCTTGCCTGCCCAGAGGGTAGCAGGCTGGCTGACCCTCGATTGTACCCTCTCTCTGAGAGTCATTCCTGCTTCTTTGCTGAAGCTCACATTTCCTCATCCTCATTTCAGCATTTTCTTCTCTGCAAAATATGCTTCTTCACCCTTTTTGATTCACCCTATTGACCACAATAGTATAGCTCCTTCATTTAAAGAAAAACAATAAAACTGCCGTGAAAAACATATCAGACCCTGTAAAACCAACTTATACCTCATGGCCTCCCAGCACCATTGGAGCTTCCTTGGGCTATCTGACCTCTGGGGAATCTTGCCTGGGTTTCTAGTCAGCTCTGTCTGTTTCTCTCTCTCTAGCTTATGTGTTCAAACTTCTGAAAACATGTTTCACATTGGTGCTGAACACAATGAGATCAAGAGCCTGAGGCTGAAAATGGCTCAATGCTTTATAAGCACTGACTGCTCTTGCATGCAGAAGACCTGGGTTCAGTTCATGATGCTCAGATGGAAGCCAACGTCCCTGTTGACTCCAGTTTCAGGGGGATCTGATGCCCTCTGGCCTCTGAGGGTACTTGCACACATGTGGTGCATATAAACACACACAGGCACACATGCATACACTTAAATAAAAATTTAGAAACAGAAAGAAAGCCAATTGACTTCATGAACACGTACTACATCTACACATAGCATTCAGAGCTTTCTTACCCATTTTGAAACAGAATTCCAGCTTTGTTGTTCTTTCTTTACTGTAACTAAGGACCCTCAATTCTAACACTGGACTGTAAGACCCCAAGTGGGGGCTAGAAAAATGTTCAGTCCATGGCTGCATTCTAATTGATAGCCTAGAAAACATTAAATAGAAGTCCCAGAATGAAGTGTGTGTTTGTGTGTGTGTGTGTGTGTGTGTGTGTGTGTGTGTGTGTGTGTGTGAGAGAGAGAGAGAGAGAGAGAGAGAGAGAGAGAGAGAGAGAACTGCTATCACCCTGGTCATACCAAAAGCAGATTTCAAAATGACAGATTTTTAGATATAGAATTATGATGCCCAGTTTAACATTTCTGAGAACACATGGAACACACAAACAAGACATTTCTTGCTACAGTTCTGTGTGTACTGTTCTCCATTGCACAAGAGCACAAAATGCACCCCTGTCACCCCTGAGCCTGCTCATGGACGTGCAAAGTTGAAGCCACAATCATTTCAAATCCTTCAGAACTCTGAGCCCATTAGTGTGGACAGACTCAGATTCTGACTGTACTGAGCTGGTGGGCATTATTACCTCCTGCTCAGTCAAGTGAGGCATGCTGCGTCTCCAAATAGGCTGTGTTTTCTGAGGTAACAGCCTCCTGTTTATATTTCCTCCTTGAGGGGGATATTTTTTAAAAGCCTGTTTTACAGAATCAATTTTAGTGGGCTCTTTAAAATGGGAGGTGATCTGGAGGTAGCTCGGTTTGTTTTAACAATAACTTCGGCTTATTGAAGCAAGCATTAGTATATCGTGCCCCCATATGGCAGTCATTAGAGACGGGAAACTTGAGACAGAGCTTATGGCTCTTACATAGCTAGTAAAAAGAATTGAGGACATTTTTATAGGACCTAAAGATTGTGCCAATAAAAGCAGAACAAAATCCATTTGTACGTGAATAGTGGAGAAGAAGAAACCTCTGAGGAACTAGAAGGTCCTAGCCTGGGAGTGTATAAGATAGAGAAAGATATCTTATAAGTATATAAGATAGAAAAAATTTTCATTTTCTTAGATCCTCAGTTAACTGTTTACTGAGACCTTATTAGTTTTCAAATGTAGTGACTTCTGATGATGTAATGACCAAGGGGACATCACCCCTGCCTGTAGGAGCTTCAGCCCAGAAGAAAGACAAGGTCATTGGATGTAAGGGAAGGATCCATATACTGTAAATAGAGGGGTCTGGAAGGCTCAGGAATGCCTCTCCCCAGCAGTGTCATGGCAAAACTTAGATATAATTGTTTTAGGCTAGAGCTGGAGGTACAAGAGACTCGATGAGAAAAAAAAATATGGTCTCTTTGAGCAACTTCCAAGAAGTTCTTTCTGTCTCTACTAACTCAAGGAAGGGACCATCTGGAGGGAAAGCTGAAGATATAAGCTACGGTCAAGATCACAAATAGCTTTTCATGATGCCAGGCAACAGAAAACCATTAAAAGCTTTCAAGCAGGGGACCGATGCAATTGTATTTCCATTTTGAAGAAACACGTCCTGGTTAGTTCTGTTTGTTTGGTTGGTTGTTGGTTAGTGTTGTGTGTGTGTGTTTTGTCAATTGACACAGGACAGAGTCATTTGAGAAGATGGAACCCTAATTGAAAACATTCCTTCATAAGACTGATCTGTAAGCAAGTCTTTGGGATATTATTTTGGTTAATGATTGATATGCGACAGCCTAGCTCATAAGGATGTACGGGGTGCCACCCCAGGTAGATGTTTCTAGATGCTAGAAGAAGGCAGACTGAGCTAGTCAAGATGAGCAAGTTGGTGAGCAGCAATCCTCCAAGGCCTGTTTCAGGTCCTGCCTCCAGGGTCCTGCCTTGACTTCCTGCTCCAACTTCCCTCAGTGATAGACAGTGATGTGGAACTGTAAGATGAAATAAACCCTATTCTTCCAGGGCTGCCTTTGACCATGGTCTTTTATCTCAGCATTAAAACCCTGACCGAGGCAGATGGTATTAGCTACAGTATGGGAAAGGGGGTGGAGTCAGAAAAGATGTTGACAGGAAGCAGTTTGGGATCCCTGTGAAGTAAAGAGGCAACGATGACAGCAGCCTGGACTCAGTCAACTCACATGGAACAGACTGAAGATATTCTAGGAAGAGAATATTAACAAGACCTGGAAATGAGTTGTAATAGGAAAAGAGGCAAGAGAGAAGCTAAGAAGACTCTGACTGAAGCCACTGGAAGGAGATGGTACTGGTCAGTGAAATGCTGAACCAAGAAGAGGAGCCATCCAAAAGAAGTACATGGTGAAGTTCTATTTTAGACCTCTTGTGTTTACTTCCAGAATATTCAATGGACTTCAGGAGTCTGGAGCTCAGGAGAGGAGATAGTTGAGACTTAGAGACTTGGGAGTCTTTGCCCTATTCTTGGGAACAAGGAGACGAGGTAGGAAGAGATTACTCCAGGCACAATAATAAGAGAAATACTCCTAGAAAACCAACCAATACCTAAAAGAAAAATGGGGATACCCAGGAGCATCATGAGGATCAGCAGAGGAGACCCAGGATCTTGTCAGAGGGATGAAAAGATGCTTTGGAATAAATGGATTGTCAAAATGTTAAAGCCTACAAACATAGAATATGAAAGAAAAAAAAAAAAAGGAAAAAAAAAAGAAAAGGAAGTGAGGGTTTTATTCATTATAGTCAACAACTCAGAAACCATGACTAGCCCAGGAAGAACAGTCCCAGTGGTGTGACAGAGGCAGAAACAAGGCTCTCTTCAGTCCTAGAGTTAATGAGAGGTAAAAAGTAGGATCTGAGAGTAGGAAAATCTCTCTCAAAGAGGGAGAGCAAGATGAAAAGGTGGGCTGATTCAAATGCTGATGAGAAGAGGGGAGAAGAGGTCCCAGAGATGGGAGGCAGAAGAGGTGATGGATGATGGTGTATGGGATTGGGGCTGTGAAGAGAGACGCTTGTCTGAATGGGGATCTAGTCAACAACTACAAAGCCCCAGGTGCCTGCACCAGCAAATGTTCATGGCCTCAATTCTTGAATCAATCTGAGCTCAGTTATGTGGCTTCCTTGATTTGGGCTAGACTTACCTCCAAAACTGGTCACCTCAGACAGCAGCCAGAGGGAAATCCTGCAAGGGATAATGGACTTTCTTTGGGAATGGAGGAGCTTTGCAATGGGGATGTAGACACTCCAGCCAATGCTAAGTACATTTCAGGAGGCTGAGGGAATGAGAAGACTCTAAAAAGCAAAAATTAGAACTAGGCAAAGCTACCTGGGGACAACATCCCTTGGCTGCCAGGGTCAGTAAGAATGTCATTGGTTAAAGATGAAGGTTTTCACAGAAGCATTTCTGTGTAAGCTGCAGCCTTGGTGTGGGGTTGTGGTGCCAGCAAAGTGCTTCTTGCATAATTCTTATTATCAGGTACATCTTCATGAGACTCCCTTCTCTGTAACCTCCAGACTTTAACTATTGGTTAACACTGACAAAAGTGACTCCATTTTGATTCTTACAACTTTGAGAGGCTCCCCAATAGTAAGTTAAAGGGAGTAAATCACATCTACTTCAGCCTGGGACCAGAGGACTTGCCCAGGCTTGCCCTTCTTGTGAGGGTTGCTGAGTTTCAGGAAAGCAAGCTCCAATAGTCCAATGCCCAAGCCCACTGCAGTTTCAGTGTCCTTTCAAGACTGCAGATCTCCCACTGGCTGAAGCAAGTCATGTGACTGAGTCCAGCGCCTGGTCATCCCACCCACGCTGCATACCCAAGTGCCTTCAGGCAAGATGAAGGTTTTCCTTTTTTCACAAAATAAGAAGAAATACAGCTTTGACATTGTCAAACACGGAAACAAAAACAGTTTGCAATGATTAGAGGTAAGAGACAACTTGAGGACTGTGCTTTGGCCTCTGCTCTGCTCAAGCCCGTGGCTGTAGTGTTATTTATGTCTGGAAAGCTTTGGTTAATAAGCAAAGCAGTGAAGATGAGGACACTTTGTATGTCAAACTTAATAACAGGAAATCCAGCTTTACTGCTTTTGAGAAGGAGAGAGGCCTCCACCACATCCTGCACCATGGCTGGATCATCTGCTCCAGAGCAAAAGAAAAAAGAAAATCTCCCAGATGTGTTTATGAGAACTGTGAGTTTAATTTAGAGTAGTGTGTGCGTGCATGTGTGTGTGTGTGTGGGGGGGGGATAAGAATGTCTATACCAATGAACTGTGGGCTTCATTCATATCACACCTAGAAGGGCATGAAATGAACTTCAGTATCTGAGAAGTGGGGATCTCTAGGTCTCAAGCAAAGGGGCAGTACATGGGCTGAGAAGTGAGTCTGTGGGAGCATGTGCTCTCTCTACCTGCTTGAAACACCCCTAAGATAATCCACACCCATCTCTGGACTCTGGGCTCCCTTCTTCTGCAAGGCAGAATTGTTCTATTGCTGTCTCCCTGCCCTTCAGGAAAAGGGTGAAAGCAGATCGCCAGGAGTTCAAATGCTCTGTGTCCTGTGACGAATGCCCCACAGAGACACTGGCTTCCGTCAATTTCTAAACTCAGTTACACTTTAAGAAAGTGGATGACAAGTCCGACAAAGAGGGAAAATTGGAAATGAAAGTGATTATTCAAAGTACATGTTTATATGTACTATGGCTAGCTATTATTACTATGCATGTCAAGCCTAATGTTATATTTATTTACATACGCAGCAAGGCAACATGACTAGGAGGTTGTTCGTTAAATCTTAAGAATTTAGAGGGTAAATCCAGGTGAGTGTGGTGGTCTACCTAATCCAGCACTGGGGAAACAGACACAGAAGGTTGCTTGGAGCAAGCTGGCTAGCCAGACCAGTTAATCAGTGACATTTGGGTTCAAGTGAGAGATCTTGTCTCAATATGTAAATTTGAGAAAGGTTTAGAACAATATCTAACCTCAACCTTAGGTCTACACATTGCACCAGTATATATGTAAGCACACACACATAGATACCATATACACAGAATACATGAAAAATTTAAACAAAGAGATACATGCCTTCATTTAACTCAGCAATATTCTAAGCTTTATGAGTCCAGATCCACTATTTTTTAAAAATGTCTCCCTTCAAAAAAAATAACCAAAAATGCTTTAGAGTTAATGTGGGTATGCAAATTTATGCATAGGTGCATGCAATTCTAGAGAGTGTGTATGCTCAGGAAGATAATGAGTGTCCGTAAAATGAAGTATGGGCTTTGTCCACCTAGAAAGTTTCTATGCTCTTCCTCATGGGGTAAAAATGGTTATAGCTAGATGTGGAAAATATGATTATAATCTAAAATGCATTTGTTTGTCCAAATAATATTAAATGGTGCATAGAAAACACTGGCAAAGATTAGAAGAAATGTGGATAGAAAATACATGGACTGGGAGGCTGCCTAGACTCAGCAGAAAATACAGATGTTGACCGAGTCAGGGATATTGCTAGGATCTGTTTACAATGAATTGTAGAAAGAACTGATTCTGTGTCACTAGAGAAAGAGGCACCAAAGAAGATATATCCTGCATGGAAAGTGACTTTTTATAAAAACCGAGTGTTACCACCAATGAAGCAAGTAGTTTGAGCTGAAAGAAAATAAAGAATCTGAAGTCAGGCTTTCCCTTGTGTGGAATTCATTAACTTCATTTTCTCCTTAACAAGCTGCAGATGCCAGAATTTCCTATGGTGAATTCTCAAACCTGAGTATGTGCATAGGTCACCTGGGGATCTTGTTAAAATATACACGCAGTAGGGCTGTCTCATTCCTAGAATTTATATTTCTGTACATTTCCAAGTGAGATCAATGCTTCTGGTCAGTGGACCACACCCTGAAGAGTGATGCATAAAGAAGTATATAGAGCAGGAGCTGAAGAGATGGGTCAGCTAAAGATGGGTCAGCTGTTAAGGGCACTGGCTGCTTTTCTAGAGGACCAGGATTTGATTCCCAGCACCCACATGGAGGCTTACAACTCTCTGTAACTTTAGTTCTAGAGGATTAATTTTTCTCTTCTGGTCTCCTTGAACACTGCATGCACATGGTACACAGACATACATACAAACAAAATTCCCATACACATACATATAAGAATAAATAAATAAAATGCATCATATGTCTGAGTAATGTATTATATAATTATATATTATATATGTATAGTTAGGATGGGGCTCATTTTGTGAAAATTAGATCATCTAGAATCTGGTAAATAAACTTTGATTATTAAGGATGGATTATGTAAATCAGTAGTTCTCAACCTATGGGTCTTGACCCCTTTGGGGGTCACATATCAGATGTCCTGCATATCAGATATTTATATTATCATTAATAACTGCAGCAAAATTACAGATATGAAGTATCAATGAAATAATTTTATGGTTGGGGGTCACTACAACATGAAGAACTGTATTAAAGGGTCACAGTGTTAGGAAGGTTGAAAATCACTTACATAAGTCATGTGCACCACATAATGTTACATAGCCTATTTGTGATAAGCTCCTCACTTAAGAGTTGCTATATGCAAAGCTGTGGTATGGCCCAGTGACACAGCCCTTGTCAGTAAGCATGCTCAAGGCCTTGGGATCAGATCCCAAACACTGAAAAAATAAAGTTCTGATCGGCTTCCTAAGATCAAAATGGGAAGTGAGCAATGGATGGGAAAGTAACTGAGCCGCAGAGAGAACAGTAGGAAAACAGAAACCCATCCCAAGCTCACTGTGTCCCCTGGCAAAACTTCCCTAGCTTTGCTCTAGGAAACTCAGAAACTGAATTTTCTTTTATGTATCTTTAATTTTTAGAGTATAAAACAATGGATTTTGTCATGATGGCTTATATATATATATACATCATTGTGTTTCGCTCATTTTCATGCTTCCCATCACCACCTCTTGTCCTTCTCTTTCCCACAAGTGGTCCCTCTGTACTTCATATATGTTTATTTAATTTAGATTCCACATCTGAGGGAAGCTATATACATTTATCTCCTCTGAGTCTGGATTATTTCACTCAGCATATTAATGTCCTGCTACATACATTTCCCTAGAAACTGAATTTTCTGACATTAATAATCATTCACATGATAAATTTTGAACATGTTTGCTAAAAATATAGAAAACACAGCAACTTCTCTTTTATTCATTAAAGAAGTTGGACTGAAGGCTGATATAGGAAATACTAGCTGATTTCCATAAAATCCTTTGATAAATGAGATTGAATAATGTAAAAAAAATTTTTTTGAGAAAGATCAAATAATGGATATCAGATTTAGTAAGGGTAAAAGACAATGTTATCTTATGTGAATCTCTGAAAACAAACCAGGCTTTGAAGTAAAGCGCCAAAGTTTAAGAAAATATGTAATTAGTTTCACTGTTCCTCCTAACATGGCCTAACAGGATGCAGTAAGACCAGGCACAAACCCTCACATCAAGGCTGGGCAGGAGGAAAAGGGTCCCAAGGGCAGGTAAAAGAGAGTCAGTCCCATGAGAAGTCCAAGCTAAGCAACCATAACATATATGCAGAGGACCTAGTGCAGACCCAGGCAGGATCCGTGCCTGCCACTTCAGTCTCTGTGAGCCCCAGGAGCTCACATTGATTTTGTGGGAGATGTTCTCTTGGTGTCCTGAGCCACCTGGCCCTTACAATCCCTCCTGCCCTCTTCTGCAGAGCTCCCATCACTGCTGGAGGAATCCCCTCTGATGGCTGGGCCCCACAC
Source organism: Phyllotis vaccarum (assembly GCA_033318265.1). Classification (NCBI taxonomy): domain Eukaryota; kingdom Metazoa; phylum Chordata; class Mammalia; order Rodentia; family Cricetidae; genus Phyllotis; species Phyllotis vaccarum. Next base: position 69,900,412 of record JARWLC010000006.1, read on the forward strand.
TGACCTATGAGTATGGCAGAAAATCATTAGGCATCATTTCATTGACTTCCTTTTCTTTGCCAGTCATACTTATTTCTACCCCAGGTCTCCCAGTCATGCAGCCTCTGGTTCCTGACTATCCAGGCTGTGCTGGACATGGGCTCTCTCTCATGGTGAGGGCCTAAACCAGACCAGTCATTGGTTGGCCACCCCCACAAGCTCCAAGTCGCCATTGCCTCAGTGCATCTTGCAGGCAGGACAGGTATAGGTCTAAGGTTTTTTGACTGGGTTGGTTTCCCAGTCCCACCAGTGAGAGTCTAGCCAGAATATGGGCATTTTGGGCTCCGTATCTTCCCTTATGAGTAGACTTAACTAGGGTCATATTCATAGGTTCCAGGAAGCTTGTATGAGTTGTTTATTTTTTAATAGGTTGTACAATCCAATAAGACCAGAGGCCTAATGTGAATTACCACGTTTATAGACTATAAACTCTGAATGGTCATTTTCATTCATTCAATGAATATTCATAATACACAAATATAGTTTTAATGAGTACTCCTTACATGTATTTTCTAAAGTACGTTCAACCTAACGATGATTGGATTTTGTTAGCAATAATATGCAAACACTGTGAGTTGTTCATGTGCACAGAAAGAAAGGTCATCTCTTGGGCTAGACGAGGCTTCTGTGTGCGGTGGCATGCCATCCATTTGGATGGTCCCTGGACAGCATCCTTTCCAAGTCAGGGAGGATGGGATCCTGGTAGTTCACTAAGGAGGCACAGTTGAACCTCTGCTGTTGCACACAAAAGCTCAAATACCCAGTCAGGGGCTTGGCAGGGTCACCATCTTTTGTGCTGAGGATATCTAATTCTTTCTCTTGGAAAAGAGTTTCTGGGGGAAATCTTATCAGGAAAACAGCTTTTTATAAATTGCCTCTTGTCAAACCATTGCTATTGGCTCTGATAAGAGAAGTGCTATTGTACATAATCAGAACTTCAGAGAACTTCCCGCGGGAAAACAGAACAACGGAGGTATTTGACTGTTGCTTAAAGAGAAGTTGAAATTACTTTCTTTGTTAGAACAAAAAAAGTAGGGACAGAGCTGCACTTTCAGGATAATGGGATAGGAATTCTTTTCTCTCTGTGTAATTGTGTTGTAGAGAAGAGAAGTTGATGAGGTGGTACCAAGAAAGTGATGCTGAGGCAGCAGGGGAAACTAAGTCATCAGCAGGCTATAAGGGAGGCGGGGTTCCAAGCCTAGAGCAGTTACTCCAGGCTTTGTATGAGTCTAGCCTGAAGGTCTGGCTCATCATGTCAGCCCTGAAGCTGGGGAACTCAAGTGGGGTCCATGATCCAGAATCATGAGGAACATTTAAAAATAATAATGACTAATAACAAATAGAAACAACTTTCTCTGCTCATCTTTTCAAACTGACACATTTTAAGATATATTACCGTATTCATAATTAATTATTAAACTGTTTTCACAGACTCTGGCAAATGTTTTTTTATCCTCCCAGTTCTGGGGTTCATCCCAGGGCCTCATGCATGATATTCAAATACTGCCCCAAGGTGGCTAATCTCTAGCCCAAAAGACATAATTCAAATCTCAGGAAAGACACTCTCCTAATACAGTACACATAATCAATACACCAGTCCCTATCACTTGGTGATGGTACTTAATAACAGCAGGAAAAGATTTTTTTTTTAATGAGTCCATTGATTTAACAGTTTGTTCACATTTGCTTCATACAGCGACAGGAATTTAAAAAATTCAGGGTTATGTAACTTAGCAAATCACCTTCTAGGATCTACTTGGTGTGGGGCACTATTCTAGAGGAAGGGTAGGGGTGTAAGAGGGGACACCAGTATCCAGGTTAGCTCTTGCCAACTTGACACAAGCTGCAGTCACTTAAGAAGAAGGAAATTCAGCTGAAGAATTACCTTGATCAGATCGGCATTCAGTGATGTCTGTAAATGATTGTCTTGACTGGTGATTGATGTGGGAGCTGCAGCATCCCTAGGCAGGTGGATGCAAGCTGTATAAGAAAGGAAGTTGAGCTTGAGCCAGAGAGTAAAGCAGTAAGCTGCCATTCTCATTGGTTTCCACATCAGTTCCTGCCTTGACTTTCCTCAAATGATGGATTGTGACCTGGAAGCGTAAGCTGAAATGAACCCTTTCCTTGACAAGTTGCTTTGGATTGTGGTGTTTATCACCACTGCAAAAATCGGTGGCTGTGCTTTCATGGTGCTCAAAGTCGGGGTAAGAAGGCACTGATAAAGGACTTACCTGATTTGGTGAGTGTCACATGAAAATCCTACAGGACAAGGCACATGGAGTGACTGGAAGAAGCATTCAGAAATGAATGTCCCTTTCAGAGGTTGGCAGTTGTACTAAAAGAGAAAACAGAATTCTGTTTCTTATGGAACTGAGGAAAGAGCGTTCCAAGGGGAGAAACCACCAAAAACAAAAGCCCTAAAGTGTTGTATGAGATTTCTGGCCCGGACTTTCCAGCCTAGCCTCGAGGTGCAGACCCACAGACCCACAGAGACACAGACACTTATTTTACGCTGATTGACCTGGGTCTCAGGCATATAATTTGCTAACTCTTTACCCTTACTTAAACTAACCCATAACTTTTATCCTGTTCAGCTATATGGCTTGGTACCTTTTATCAAAGCAGCATAGGTGACCTTTGCATCTGCTTCTCTGGAGTCTCTGTGGCTTCTCTGATCTGTTCTTCCTGTTCCCAGAGTTTTCCCAGTCTGGTAACTCCGCTCACACTTCCTGTCTGCCTTCAGCCAATCAGCGTTTTTATTAAACTAGTAGGTGGGACAATTATTAACAATGTAACATAATCCCCCTACACTAAAGTGAGAACAACCATTTATAGCAGCTAAGGAGACATGGGTAACAAATTAATTCACAGAGAGAAGTGGGTGCTAGAATATGCAGGGCTATTATTTTTACTTTATGCTTAATATGTGAATTTATTTTAATAAATAATTTAAACGTTCTCCTAAGTGCAATGGAAAACTGTGAGAAATAAAATCAAACAAACCAAGAAGCATAATATTTTGCAGCTCTCTACTAGGCATGAGGATGTTTTTTTCTCATCTCTACAATCTATGCTAACCTTAGAACTTGCCTTCATCTCAGAACATGGCAGAAAGGATGTTTTAATTCCAAAGGCTCATCTCCAGGGGTCACGGCCGCTTCCACCTTTATCTTATTGGAGCACTTCTATCAGCATGCAAGAAATTCTAGAATGGATTACTAAGTGGACAGTGGCTGTAAGGTCAAGCCCTGACCAATAGATAATCTGGCCAAGCACAGAACTCTTGAAAGTGTAAACTGGGGGATTGGGATGTTAGACTGCACGGAGTGCCTCAGGACCTACAGTCACATGTTTGAAAAAAACAGTGAAAGAACTGCCTGTCACCACCTGAAGCAGTGACCCAAAGAATTACAATGGCTTTACATTTTGGGATGCTTTGTTGCATAGCAACAGGTTTCTGAAACAGAAACTACAGGATAATTTTAATCCTACAAGTGATGCAATGTCATTTACATTTTAGAAGATCACTTTGGCAGGCTGAACCCAGAGAAACGCTGGAAAGCCATGATAGCGAAAATTGTCAGGACAAAACATACCATAACACTTTTCTGAATGAGCCATGTTGTCTAGGAGCTGGAATAATGTTTCCTATTCACAGTGAGTTGCCATACGAGAATATGCATTCCACAGCTAGTGATGTCTCAGCAGCAAAGATGAAAAAGAGGACATTTAACCCTTCTGAGTAGACACAAGTCTCCTAAAGCCTGGGAAAGACTCGCTTCACTTACTGAAATTCCCTCTGCACACTGATGACATTTCTGTGGAAACTGATACTCTAAAAGAGTACCGTGCAAATATGAATAAGGATTGTTGCTAGTTTCTGACTCCAGCTACATGAAGCTATTGATACAGTATGGCTTGGGTATATTTAAAAAGACCCAACCAAAGAGAGAATTACAGGCTTTATAATTTGGAAAACAATATTGTTAAAATGTCAGTTTTCCTCCAACAGAACTCTGCATTCTTTGTAATGCCAATATTTTTATTTTGTTTGCTTGTTTTTTTTTATTTTAGAAATTGATATGGTCACTCCAAAATGCACATGGAAATACAATCAAAATAGAATAGCAATTCTCAAAAACAATAATTTGGAGAATCTTATATACTTGGATTTCAGGCTATAGTTATATCAGTCCCCCAATTATGTGGTTTTATATAAGAATAAGTAAATAATTGGAATTCAAGAATGAGGAAGGAAATTCATGTACATGGGCAATTGTCTTTAGCAATGATGTCAAACTTAGTCACTCAGAAAGGGACTTTAATAAGAAATGCTCTAACAACAGAACTTTCATAAAAGAGTAATACATCTTAGACTCGATTACACATTTTATATACCAAAAATACATTTCAAATAAACCATAAACCTAAGCAGAAAACCTCAGGAGAAAATATTATTGACCTGAGAAAAGTATATATTTAGGCACAGACAACAATAGCCATAAAAATGGATGTAAGTGAATTTGTTTATATAAGATACCATTTTTAAAATAAAAAAGCAAGGTACATGTTATGATAAAAAGTCACAGATGTCTTGATAAAAATTTAAACTCAGAATATATAAAGAATGCCTAAAATTCAACAATTTTTAAAAAATCACAAGTTTTCTTAAAATGAAGCAGGTGCTGGTTACAAATAGACATTTTACAAAGGAAAATATCCGTAGCAATAAGAGAACTATTCAACGCCTTGGTTATCAAGACAACAACGAAAACCCCAATAAGATTTTACCCTTCATTAACCAGAATGACTAAAATTAAGAAGTCTGAGTAAATGGTGGCAAAGATACAGAACAACACTTAAATATTTTTGGTGTGGATCTGACATGTTTCAACCACTTCAGAAATCTAATGGGCAGTTTTCAGTTAAGCTTTTTCCATAGGGAAGCCCCTCTGCAATGTATTTTTGTTCTAGGTATCTATCTAAGTGAAATTAAAACATATATCCACAAAAAGACTTACACAAAAATTTTCACAGCAGCTCATCAGAATTCAAAGTGGTCAGCTTCTGTGTGTTCATTGAAAGCAGAATAGATAGAGACACTGCAGAATATTTTAGAATTGTGTATTCTCCAATACAGAGGTGCTAACAGTCCACCAAGAGCATGGGTAAATCTCAGAGGCATTATGCTGAGGAAAAGCAGCCAAGTACAGAGAGTAAGTATATGTGGGATATTGCACTTGTACACTGTAAAGATTTGTCATCCATGTTGCTCTAATAAAAGGCTGATTGATCAAGTAGCTAGGCAGGAAATGGTGGTGGGGTGACCAGACTAGGGAAATGCTGTGAAGAGGAAAGGCAGAGCAGCAGATGCCAGCCAGATGCGAAGAAGCAGGATGAGAAAAATGTACCAAGGCACATGGTTAAACATAAATAGAATTATGGGTTAATTTAAGCATAAGAGATAGATATTAATATGGTTGAGCAACTGGCCTAGCAGTTACTATAATATTAAGCTTCTGAGTCAATTATTTGGAAAGCAGCTATCAGGTATTTGAAAGTTTCTGGCCGGACAGAAACTTATGACTACAAGTATATATGAAGTCCTAAAATGAGCAGTGTCTAAGGTGGTGTAATCCAGAATAGCACAGATGGGCATTAGCGGACAAAGGGAAGATTGACAGGGAGGCACTTTGCTATGTAATGATCATTTCCCTAGCTTAGTGGAATATGAAATGCATCACTGTATTTACTTATCAAGCTGTATGTATTTCAATTATACAGATTTTTCAGAAGAAAAAAATAATGAATGATTCTGTGTCAGAATTTAAGAATACTAATAGATACAGTGATTAAGATGTGGTGGTGTTTGGGGAACCTCTAGATTGAAACTTAAAGGAACAGAATTCTGTGTTGCTTCGTTACTACTTTTGACTCTTGGCAAGCTCTTTAGACAAACCACCCATGCTACCATAAAATGGGGAGATTTCTTTTTATATCCTGTCTATCTCTCAAGACAGATTAAATAAACCAGTGTGTTGGGTTCCTTGAGCACATTTTTTTTTTGTATAGTATAGTTAATGATTTCTATAGGGCTTTATTGAAATTTTAGATTAAGATCCAGAATTACCAGAAAGGTCGCTCATCTACCTCTCTAATATAAACAGCTCACGGTGTTGTTTAATCTGGCCCAGGGTTCTGTGCAAATCTCATATTCCACCTTCACAAGAATCCTTTCATTTAGGGTTGAGGAGGAGTGCTTTATTCTGTTTTGTTTTGTTTAGGTATAGCATCCCTGCCCCAGTTCAGCAGCAAATTCAGAGCTTTCATAGTGGTGAGCAAATAATCCACCATGAAATATACCTCCAAAACCCAAACTGTGATTTAGTGAGGTGAGTTAATAGTCAGAAGTCGCTCAGCTAGGAAGTGACAGACAATGATTTGTACCTATTTCTGCTATTCTGCTTCCCCCATTCTCCAGTGCCCCCGGACTCCAAGAGACAGAAAAAGCCACAACACAGGTCACAGGAAACTGGAGAGATCATGGAGGAGAAGTGTATTTCTGGCAATAAGGACCCGGTTACTATAGTTTAAAAGCAAATGGAAGGAGTCATGCCATACAACAGGGCTCACACCAGAGGCTTATTGGAAGAGGAGAATAAAGGGGCAAAGAAGGGGGAAGAGGCCTGTCCTTAGGGACAAGAACAGTAGAAGACAAAGAGATAGGAGGTGGGCAAGGTCTGCCTTTTATAAGGGAACGGCACTCAGTTCACACAGGAGATGCTTTTAGTGGCCGACGATATATCCTGTCAGGACCCCAAGAGCAGGCCAGTACAGATGCCTGAATGCTAACATTTCTCTCTTTTGTTTATAATTAAAAGGTGAGGAGTTAGAAAGAAGTGGCATGTGAAGTGAAGATGAGGAAGCCATGCTCTCCATGTTCTCAAAACTGCTTCCTGTGGACCTAAGGGGTGTAGGTCACCTTTGGAGGACCTGAGAAAGCTGGGGTACTGGCTACGTCCTGGAGTAGTTGGCTGTTTTACTTCACTGTCCAGGCTCTGTGGAACCATTAGGTGCTGCTTGGACCTGGCAAAATGCTGTTAGAGGTGGATCCCTGGAGCTCACAAGAACTTTGAGTTTACAAAAAGAGAAAAGTTTTAGCCGTAAGAGAAAGAAACCAAGGGGATTTAAAATCCTGAGCTATGTGGCTATGATTCTATAATGGTATAGTGTTCAGTACTCTACCAGAGCTAGACTATAAGAATTCCATCAATCAATGTTAAGGTTCTAAACAGTAACATAGCATGCAAGAGAAATCTGGAAGGTTTTTCATTCTTTTATACATTTCAAATCACTTTCTCCTTACCAACACTTAAACTTTCCTATCTTCATATAATCAAACCTTAAAGCACCTGTTTCTTTCCCGTCACAGCATCATCTTAACACCCTCTTTTTATCCGATACAATAGGAAACACAGGTGGTTGGTTACTAAGGGCAGTCAATAGTAAAAAGCTACACTGAAATCTGTTCTTTGAGTTTGTATCTTTTCTGATCTGGCAACAGTGTAAATTGTGTCTAGACCCTGTAGTAGCTCTAGTTGAGGGAGGCTGGTGGCCTGAATTTTACACACAGAGAACTGGGAAGGCAGCTGAAGTCTTGGTTGCTGCTCTTAAACTGACAAAGCCATCACTAGCCTAGTCATCAAACAGCTTCTCAGAAGGAAATTTTACTGGAGTTAGCAATAAAAAATGACAGAGACTTATTTTCTGGCCACCTAGACAGCCATCCCAGGGTTTTCTGGGTGCCTCCATTGGGGACAGAGGTCTCTGGGCAGCATCAGTCTTTGTGTGTGTGGGGGGGGGCAGCCTATCTTGTCTATGCAAAATGAAGCCATTGATTTCCCAGTGCTCTGTTGTCCACAGTCTAAACAGGGTCATGGCAGCAGTCGAGGTAAAAAGCAGTTTTTTGCTCAGTGGCTAACGTTGCCACATTTAAAGCAAGCTTCCAGGTGGAGGTTCTTCTGTGCTCACCTATCTTTTTTGAAGGAAATAGGAGTGCTGCCTCAAGCTGGCATCGTCTTTCTGTCATAAAAAGCTTTTTTAGTTAAACATTTAAATGGCATATTCCACATATCTCCAAAGCATTTGAGGACTGTCTATTAGATGTCTGCTTGTTAGTAAGCTAAAACTGAGGAAACACAGAGGCCAGCACTGCCCTTGACAAGCCATGGGGGCTTCTGCCCAAATGCAACTCCAGTAAAGGACACTCCCGGGGGGGGGGGAGGAACTTCATTAATAGAATATATATCTTGTGTGGTGATATTTTGTGTATCTTCTAAGCAATAAAGCTTACCTGAGGTCAGAGGACAGAGCCAGCCATAGAGTTAGCCAAAGAGGTCAGGCAGTGGTGACACACACCTTTAATTCCTGCACTTGGGATTCCATGCCTCTGCTCCCAGTGCTTGGGAAGCACACATGCATTTATTACCAGAAATAGAAATGTTGAGACATGAAGTGATATGACTGGGCAGAACAAGAAATATGAGGCAGGAGGGGACAGGAGTTTGGCCTTGCCACTTCCCCTGTATTTCCCTTCCCTTTGGGCTGAGGATTTGAGACATTCAATCTGAGAATTTGTGGAGACTGGAGCTTCCCCTTTTCAGCCTAGGATTCAGAACTATGGCTGGGGATATGAGACAGTCAATGGTCACCTCCTCATACTCAGGGAGATAGCTACACCTACTGAAGGGGAAACTTACACAGTTGCTGTTGGTGGACTGGGTGCTGATCCGTCAATGCGCCTGAAGGTGAGCCTGTTGTGGGCGGACTGGAGATGAGGGATAAGGTCCCAGCTCTGACCACAATGGGGGGGGCACAGACACCAGGAGAACCTGACCGAGTTTCAGCATCAAATGTTGCTGGCAGGAAGGAGCCACATTATACAACAGGGCTCACATGGGAGGCTTATTGGAAGAGGAGAAAGAAGGAACAGAGATGGAGGCAAAGACCAATCCTTAGGGACAAGAATGGTAGAAGAGGAATCAGGAGGTGGGCAAGGCCTGCCTTTTATAAGAGAACTTAGTGCATGCACACAGGGAATGCTCTTGGTGGCTGCAGCTGAGGATGACCCTGTCAGGGCTCCAAGAGCAGGCAGCGCAGCTACCTGAATGCTAACACTGGTAGCAGGGAGGAGCATGCTAGAGAGAGACTGCAGGTGTTAGATCTTAAAGGGGCTGAGAAGGCTCAGTTCCTGTTCTGCAGCCTGTGTCTGCAGAACACACATTAGGTAGGAACTGGCCTAGGCTGTTGGAGCTTCTGGGAAGCCCAGGAACTAATGGATTTGAATTGAGAGTTTTAGGCTTTGGAATGGACAGTTTTAAAAACACTTACCCACTTATAAATTTTACACAAGTCTGACTTAGACCAGCTTCAGTCAGAGTAGAGAGACAGAGACTCTGCATTTTCCACTTAGGCTTTTAAAGATCAAGAAATTTTTGCCCCTTGATACTTAAAGTTGCCTTCAATCTTTAGGTAGTTTATTCTTAAGTACCAGTGGCAAACCGTCTAAGGCATCTGTCTTTTCCCTAGTTGATAGTTACAGTCTGTAGAAATCTAGGTTCTAAAGAGCTGACCACGTGGTACTGGGTATTAGAGAACTCGGATACCCAGACACATTGTGAAGCCCAAATTCTTCCTTGTTTGTTTGAAGGTGGTCATGAGATGCCAATGGCCTCCCTGGACAGCATCTCTGAGAATGAGGGCAAGGCCTCCAACTAACTTCTCCCATCTGTCCAAATAAAGATTCCCCCTTCCCATCACACAAGAGAGTGAACATAACATGAGGCGGCTGAATTGCCTATAAACAGTGAAGGCAAAACATGCCCTCTGGTTAAGACAGTCTATTCATGTCCTCTTTGGAGTAGGAGAAACTTCCATATCCTCAAACGTTGTTCCTTCAAAGATCTCTCCTAAGACTGGATTCCATTTTAAATTGCATTAGCAACCCCCAATGAGGACAACCACTAAAAGGCAAATCTTAGCATTGCTAACTTACAGCTGGCTCCCCAGCCCAGCATGGAGGCATTTCTCACCTGCCATCTGGACTACACAGTCTGTGCTTGGGCAGGACTATGCCCATCATTTGTTACCTCTACCCGTGCTCCCAAGATCCTCTCCCAGGTGCATCTGCAGTTGATACAATGACCTTCTCTTTTCTACCTACATCAGTCTTCACTCAGGCCTGTTCTGGGACCGCTTGGTTTTATATCATTTTTCCTTTCTCTAGATGAGTCTGTCCTGTCTGGACCTGGTTCCACTTGAGTGGGTTCCAGTCTCTACTGGGCAACTGGTTTATATTTAGGTTTTGTTACAAATGAGCACACTTTTCAAGCAGCAGGTGTCCTCTTCTGGGCTAGGTCTACTTTATCTTCCTGACAGTCCCTCTAAGAGGGAAGGATGGTTTCTGTGGGGGAAGGGGTGTCTCAATCACCAGGAAGCAAGAGAATCAGGGTAAAGGGAGTGGGAAGTGATTCAAAATTAAAGCGGAAGGTAGACAAATAAATAAGGGAATGTGAGGAGAGACACACCGGGGTTTCTAAGCATTCACTGTGCCAACTAGAGACCAACTAGAATTCAAGCATATAAGCCTAGTGGAGACACTCATTCAAACCACCACACTGCCCATGCCAAACATTTTTTTAAGACCCTTGTCATATCTATTTCTTAGAAGTTGGATTGTGATGTAATATAGACCATTTATACTTACTAATACCCATTATGCATCTGAGACAGTCAGTGTCCCCAAGAGCAGATTTCAAGTATAAGAGACACATTCTACATAACAGAAATAATGCAGGAAAGAAGAGAATTTTGTGGACTACCCTGGGAGCTCAGCACCAATCCAAAGGGATGGAAGGGAAGCCTGAAATTAGCTCTGGGCTTATGAGGTTTGTACCAAGTTAAGAAAATGTGAAAAAAAAAAATAAGTGAGCAACTGGGTGAGGGGAAGCATGGAGGATGCAGTGAGGAGAAGGTGGAGAGGTATGTGGCCGAAGTCCATCAGAACTGGAGGAGGACTGGAAAGAAGGAAGTGGCAAGCATGTGAGTCCAAGTGGGAAAGGCCAATGTGTACCATTTTGAAATGATTCAGGGGACAGGATGAAATGGAGTGACAGTGGATGGCACGAGTCATAGACACATCTGCGACAGTGTGGCTTGGAGGAAGTTGAAGGCAGGGGACAATGTACACTAGCCTTTCGTGGAAGCAATTTCTCATTCAAAAGGAAGGCAGACAGGGCATCTGGACTGGAGAGAATCCATCCTTAAGATTTCATTATGAGGAATGCTAGAGAGATGACCCGGAGTTAAGAGTACTGACTGCTCTTCCAGAGGACATGGGATACGGTAAGTTCACCTTCACCCAGAAGAAGCCGACTCAGGGATTCCTGAATTGCAACATGTTCCAATTGTGATGGATGACTTTCCAGACTTTATTCCCACTTCGGTCTGTTTCCCCTCCAGCTTTTAGACAGCAGCAACCTGAGGAATAGACAAATGTGAATGATCTTTATATCTAAAAGTCCCACTCACCTAGAGTTCAGGGAGACAAATGTGTAAAATTTTACAAGCTTTCCAAACAAAGCATCATTGTCCCCAAGATAAAGCCCCAGCACGGTTTGTGAATGTGTGCTGATCAGTAATGCTAACATCCTGTCACTTAGGAGCCATTCCCAGCCACACTAATGCCAAGTAAACAGCTAATGCCAGCTTCTGGGGTCAAGGAAAGAGTGAGTTTAATCCTATAAATGATTTAATATAATACTTTTGAAATATTAATGGATGATTCCACCTCTTGTCACGGAAGGGACTCCATCCCATTTGAGCACTCAACATGGCCAGAGATAGAATGGTAGGAAGCAGGGGAAGAGAAGAAAGAAATAATAATTAGAGCAATCAGGGACTGTTTCAGGCTTTCAAGTTTTAAGAAACTAGGCTTTAGGGATAAGATAAGGACCACATCTCCTCATAAAGTAAAGTTCCCTGAGCTTGAAGGCGGCATGCAAGAAAATATGTGAGTAGATTCTGAGTACCTACTTACTAGGAGGTTTCTAAGAGAGGAGGAAAATCAGTTTGAGATCTTCTTAAAGAATTTTCACATTTCAACTCATGTCCCCAGCAAATGTGGCCCCTCCTTAGTCTCTCCATCAGTTTATTCCCACAACACTTAACACTCACCACTCCTGCCTGCCAGGCAAATGGATGGTTGGAACAGGAGGTCAAAATAAGTAGGAGGCAGAACCCCATGCCTCTGATGTCTGTCCTTTACTCCTTTTCTTTCCTGATAACTGGTCACCCCCCAGGCTCCCACTCCCCAACCCTCCACTCCCCATTACCCCGTCCCCCACTCCTGTCCACAAGGCTCACCTGTCGATGCTTACCCATGGATATGTCTGCCTCCACTCTCGGGTGTTCTTACAGGTACCCTGGTCAAAGATGACCCAGGCCTCCTCCTGGAAGGAGCCCACTGAACTAACTATGCTAGGATGGACTCGTGACATCTCTGTCCCCTAAGGGGCTTCTGGGATATTGAAAGTGCTATAAGTTTTTGAGTGCTGGCTAGTTGAGTTCCAAAACAACTTGAAGCAACACCACCCCAAACCTAGACTTCCTGACCATTCCCCAATTAGCAACTTCACACTCTTGATCTATGAGAAGACCAGAAGTAATTGCTGGTCTCCAGTAGATGGCCCAGATAGACTAGCTGAACAGCACAGATTAAGTCATGAACTGGTACAACCTCTGAAGCTGGATTTCGATGCTAGCTCCAGTCTTTAGTTAGTTGCTCGCTAAATTACATCCCAACCTCCATTCCCACTACCGTAAAATAAGAAGTTAGCATTGTACTCAAGATGGCTATGAAGAATACATGAGACAACACTTCTGCTGCATTACCTCTATAGCTAATGTCTTGCCTGCATCTAAGAAGTTGGTGGTAAAGCATGCTTCAACCCACACATCATCCCACCCTCTCCTGCAATGATACATCATTTCCTTACATTGCCCAGTTTCCCCATGTTGCCCATGATAGTGATCCAAACTACCCTTCTATAAAATGGAGAAATAGCTAAGAGTAAGATACAGTGGGCAATGGGGTTTGATCCCTGACCTGGTAGCTTTGCCCAAACGGAAACTAAACAGACTCTGGAAGAAAACTGAAGAGCACCCATGAATAACCATGGATGTTCAAGATCCAGTCACATCATGTGGTTCCCAACTAAATGTCCCTGTGTTTAGTTAATTCCATGGCTTTGAAATCAGAGATTAATTCAAATCTTAGCTCTACTAATTAGGCATTATGTGGCCTTGGAAAAAAAAAATCAACTTTATTTTTTTTTCTTTTTGAAGTTTAGTCTCATGCACTTACGCTTAGCTAACAGAGTATATAGAGATTAAGGATAATATTCTCACTTCCTAGTAGCTCTTTAGAAATTGGAGCTATTTCTTCTGTGTGCTTCAGGCTCCTCCAGCCTTGTTGGGAGTGATGCTAACAGCCAGTAACACAGTGGCACAATTGTGAATAAGCTTGTTTCCCTAATCACTGAACCAGCAAGTTCATGCAGCTAAGAGAAAGCCAGGAGACAGCTGTGCCTCTCAGCCCTGGTTGCACATCAGAATCATAGAGGGATTTCTTCAACCTCCAGTGCCCCCACCCCCACCACAGACCAATTAGGCCAAAGCTCTGGAGGAGGGGCTCTGGGTCCAGTATCAGAATTTGTAATGCTTCCCCAACAATACCATTGTGCCCTCTAGTTTGGGAAAGTCTGGGCTGCTTCTCAAACATTAATGTGCACATTCAACACCTAGGAGACTTATTAAAGTGCAGAGCCTGATTGAGAAGGCCCAGGATGGGGCTCAGATTCTGAGTTTCTAATGAGCTTCTAGGTGATGTAAGGCTAGAGAAGACCTGCTCTCCTTACCAAGATAAAACAACCAAGAGCCTGGTATTTGAGGAATGAACAGAAAAATTATAAAATGAAGCTTTGAGTTCCAAGAGTCAAGTGGCCTGGGGACCATTTTAAGAAAGAAGCAGGTAGTCCTGAGCTTATGAAACTTCTAAGAATATCACTATTCTGTAACAAAGCCCAGGTTAATCCTTAAATTATGATCCAAAGTCTCAGAGAAAATTATTCTTTCACAATGTAGAGGATTTTTCTTAGTCAGTTTGGGTTGCTCCAAGAAAGTACTACACACGGATTGGCTTATTAAGACCAAGAACTTATTTATTGTGACTGTGGAAGCTGAAGTCTGAGGTGGGCATGGCAGGACCCAGTCAAGCTGAAGTCTGAGGTGGGCATGGCAGGGCCCAGTCAAGCTGAAGTCTGAGGTGGGTATGGCAGGGCCCAGTCAAGCTGAAGTCTGAGGTGGGCATGGCAGGGCCCAGTCAAGCTGAAGTCTGAGGTGGGCATGGCAGGGCCCAGTCAAGCTCCAAGGACCTTTTAGTTAACAGGGGATGACTTCTCCTCTTTTTTATGTCTTCACAACGAAACAGGAGGAGAATGTTTGCCAAGCCTCCTTTCATAAGGGCACTAATCCTGTTTAGGAAGTGGCTCTTCTACGATCTAATTATTTCCCAAACACCTCGCCTCCTAATATACTTTACAGGTCAAATTTTCCTTATGCATACACAGACATCGAGCCCAGTGCAGCAGTAAACCCTTTAGGGACTCATGAGAAAACTCATCTTCCAACTGTAAGAGATAAGTTACAGACAACTTTTCTATGAGAAAAAAAATTGTTAGTGCCAATTACTGTGCTTACTAACAAAACAATTCACCACTCAAAGACATGATTCTTCAATCTCCACACCTGACATGACAGTGTGACTGTTTGAATCACTCTCCTCTCACTCACTGAACCTGTTATTTCACTGGAATGGCAGTGTTTTTTTGAATTTTTTTTTTTTTTTTAATTTTGGACAATGGTTTGATCAGGTGCAACAAACCCCATGCCATTTCCAAGCAGAAGCCTCGAGGGCTAACACTTGGCTCTTTGCTGTTCTTTTCCTCAAGGAAAAGAGGGTTTGGTTCTTGAGTTTACATCTGACAGGCATTACTTCAACCTGATTGTCACCTGAATGGCTAGAAAAGCAAAGCATACACACTTTGAATGTGTCTGTAGTGGTGTTTTCCAAAGAGGACTAACTAGGGTTGGAAGGTCAGTCCTCCATGTAGACAGCCTCAGATCTCACAGGCTAGCAGAGGGATGCAGGTAGAAAAGGACATCCAAAGCTGGGCATGGCTGCATATGCCTTGAGTCCCAGCACCCTAGAGGCAGAGGCAGGTAGATGTCAGAGAGTTTGAAGCCAGCTTGGTCTACATAGTGAGTTCCAGGAGAGCCAGTGTGAGATCTTGCCTTAAAAACAAAGAAAAGGGCATCCAGTACAGATATGATGTTCATCCCCTCCCTCCCAGTCCCTCCCTCCCCCTCCCCTCTCCCTCTGGATACTATGATTTCCGTGGGGTAAACTGCCCTGCCATGATGGTCAGAAAGCACTGAAACCATTGCTATAAATGCCCTCCTTTTAATCCACTCTTGTCACACATCAAAAAGTCTAACATAGTTGTAAGAAGTGAGAAGCATCAGTGGCCATGGTGTAGCCTGGTGAAAAGTGGCCAGTACTGAAGCAATGGAATGAAAGTTACAGAGCATAGGAAGGTGTCAGTCAGCCCTTGCTACACAGAGGATGGATGGCACGCCACTGATGTCACCAGCCTTAGAAGTAGATGGCCCTAAGAATTCTGTCTAAAGTGAAGAGCTTTAGTCAAACACCCCCAATAAGAGTTGGGGATATTGCTACAGAAAATGTTCTCTTTGAAATGGGGGCGCATAGCAGGACAATATGAAGAAGCATACAGGTAGGTGTGAAAGCAATTAATAATTTATCCTCAGAGATGTAAGATCTGAAGCATCAATTAGAGTTAAGGTAGAGGGGGCCAAAGGCTGTGAGAGTGGCTGAGCTGTAATGAACTGACACACTTGTTTCCTTGGACACCATGATTTCGAGGTACTTCTTTTCTGGTCTCCATGGAGAAGGCACTTGAAGCCACTCCGGTCCTTTCTCGTTAGTTGCTGTCTACTTTAGAGACCTCATCCAGTCCCTGAGGAGCACAGGTTCACAGCTGACACATTCGGGGGACTGGTGTCCTTATTCCTTATTGTTTCTCTCCTTCCATTCTTGATGACCGTGACAGGTATAGTTTGAGGGAGTAATTTTCTAGTTTAGGGAAAACAAGATATTCTAGACCTAATCCAGCTCACCCAGACTCTGCCCTTGGTAACAAGCAAAAGCTCACTGTGTCACAAAGTGCCACTCTGGTTAGTTAGCGTTGCCTGTGCTCTACTATCTCCCTTGGAGAGTTCACTTGTGAGAAGTAATTATTGGAGGCAGGTTTCAAGTGTTCCTGGGTTCTCTGGCCAAGTCTCTATCTGTGACAAACACCATTTCAACACTGAATCTCTCTGATTTCTAAGCCCCGTGCTGGCTGTCTCTGCAGCTACCAATCGATAGATTTTCCAGCCCCAGTAAAATCTTGAATAACAAACTGCACTTGTATCATTTTAAGTACTATAATTATGCCGATGGAGGGATTGTTCTCTCAAACTTCCTCATCAGATTATCAGCATCCAAATGGGAACAAAACATCCAAAAAAACCTCTGATCTGAATGCAACTCAGCTATTCTGGACATCAAAATGGTGGAACCAAGGCCCAGGAAGTAGAAGAAGGTCAAGGGTGAAGAAAAGAAGACAGACAAGGAATCCATGACTTTGGAGTCTTCCTCTACTTTTTAAATCTCATCTGGAGAAGTAACCACTTTTGGCTTGGTGAGGAGAATGTTTCTTTTTGTCACAAACTAAGTCTTAGAAAGCTACTTCCTTTCTCTGCATGCAAAATCCATTACAAAGCTTGAGGCCATCTCTCTACTCTAGGAAAAAAAAAAGTATTTACGAAAGAGGCAGAGGGATGTCTCCAGCACACACAAAGCAGAAGGGCAATTAAAGTTCTCAATGGGGGAGATTTTTGTGAGCTTGTTTCTGTCAGAAATAGAAAAACGTGCCTGTCAACCAGCTTCCTTTAGATAAGAAACCAGACTTGAGTTACAAGATATGAGGAGTGGAAAGCCGATTGGAATTGGGCAGCCTGCAGCTCTTCTCTGCCATCAGTTCCCAGGCCTCAATCATGAGGGTGCCAGACAGAGGCCCACTGGTAGTAGGAGAGACCACAGCCCAAGTCTGTCTCCATCTATTGAGCTGCTTACCTATGCCTTTTCATTTCTCCTCGGGTGTGTTCCTTTTCCTATTTCCTGACTCCTTGAAGAATAGACTTCTTTTACTTTCTCCTAGTCACTGCCACTTTAATATTAACAAAGATGGCTGTGCTCCAATTTAATGCCAATTTCCAAAACGAGGTCAGCACACAGAGTGCCTTGTAGATGATGGGGGGTAGTGGGGGTGGGAGGGCAGGAGGCAGGACCCAGGTGGGGGTAGAGTGCTGGAAAGGCAGGAGATTGACATCAGAGTTGAGCTTGGAAGGAAAAGGCCACTAGAAGCATTGGGTGCTGGGAAGCAGTAGGTGATGGGCTAGAAGGCTGGACTTCCATCTCATCCCAGGAGATCAGCCGTTGTTATGACTGAGAGCTGAGCCGGCAGTGAAGAATCAACCCTGTTCCCTTATGTTTGTTGATGGTATCTACCCAGCCTTTCCTGTTCTCCTACATGCCTGCATCATGTCTGCATTTGAAGATGCTTATAATAAAGTCTGAGTGCTTTTTCCTTTGCTGAGGAGAGTAGGTCAGGAGGAGGAGAAGGCCAGCCTTGCTGGGAATTCTCATGCTGGTCCCATGACATCTAGAGGGACATTAATGGATCCACAAGAGAAACACTGAACGAATCTCCATTCATGATTCTCACAAGCCATTTCAGACCCGCACTATCCTCCCTCGGAGACTTAAATGATATAATTTTTTAAAATCCTAAGTGTTAGTGATATCATCAGAACAATATTTGAACCAATTTTTAAGAAAAGATGTATATTTATCTAGTGTGTGCATGTGGGGGGTTTACCTGTGTAGGTCAGAGGACAATACAAAGGCGTCAGTTTTCCCCTTCAGCCATATGGGTTCCTGATGACAAATATCTACATTTTGCCGAAGGGCTATTAACCTTTCTTCCATTCTGTATGTCCTCCTCTATGCCTAGGTGGCTGTTGGCTGCCAGACTGGCTAGCCCTGGGTATCCCCTTTCTTTCTTGCTTGTTCTTTCTTCCATTCTCCCCGGAGCCTAGATTCATCCTTCTATTTATCCTCTCTGCTCGCCAGCCCCACCTATCTCTCTGCTGCCTAGCTGTTGGCCATTCAGCTTTTTATTAGACCAATCAGATGCCTTAGGAAACAAGCAACATATCTTTACATCATTAAACAAATTCAGGATAAACAAATATAACACATCTTTACATAGTTAAAGTAATACTTCACAACAGATATCTAGATAGTAATAGAACAATGTGGGAAGCACACCGGGGAAAAAGCTGGATCATATATACAAGGAAAAAGCAAGGTTAGAGGCTGCTGTAACTGATGGTTGATGAAGATGGCATTTTAAACCTCAGCTTATTGTTCAGGGTATGTCACTTGGGTTGTTTCAATGGAAATGGCTCCTGTAAGCTCATAGGGAGTGGAATTATTTGAAAATATTAGGATATGTGGCCTAGTTGAAGTAGGTATGGCCTTGTTGGAGGAAGTTTGTCACTGTGGGTAGCTTTGAGGTTTCAACTGCTCAAGAAAGGCCCAATGGCTCACTTTCTTTTCCTCCTGCCTCCAGATCTGGATGGAGGATTCTCAGCACCCTTCTCCAGCACCATGTCTGCTGTGGAATTATGCTCTTGTACATTGTCAGTATTTGTTCACTCCTTTAATAAAATGGTTTAATAAAATGCTGATTGGTCAGAAGGCAGACAGGAAGTATGAGTAAGGTTACCAGACTAAGAAAACTATGGGAAGAGGAAGAGACACCAGCGAGACTCCAATAGATACAGAGGAAAGGAAGATGCCATGAGAACGGGCATCAAGCCATGTAGCTAAACAAAACAAGAATCATGAGTTAGTTTAAGAGTAAGAAACATGCTTCAGCCACAGGCCAAACAGCTTGTAATTAATATAAGACTTTGTGTAATTATTTGAGATTGCTGGTCTGAGTCTTGGGGCTAGGCCAGGCTAGAAACTTATTACTATAGCATGTCTATCTGCATGCTGACACATTTCCCTCCATGAAGATAATAGATTGAATCTCTGAACCTGTAAGCCAGCTCCAATTAAATGTCTTCCTTTATAAGAGTTGTATGGTCAAGGTGTCTTATAGCAATAGAAACCCTAAGACTCCCATAAGTTGGACACTACAAAACTCAACTACTATAATATTTAAGTCATGAGCTGGGAGCTTTGGCAATGGTTCTAGGGTGCTAGTCAGCAACCATTGCTTATTTCACTTATTTTGACCCACCCTAGTTCAGAGTCATGTGTCGTGCCTCCCCCCCCACTGCTTCTCTCTCTGCCTCCCATTTTTCTATTTTGTGCTCACAATTTAATGGCCTGCCTTGTGTGACTTGAGTTGGTATTTCTTCTTATTTCATCTAGAATTTGATATTTATTTTTGCTACCACACATCAGGGCTATAATTAAGT
Organism: Phyllotis vaccarum; assembly: GCA_033318265.1. NCBI lineage: Eukaryota > Metazoa > Chordata > Mammalia > Rodentia > Cricetidae > Phyllotis > Phyllotis vaccarum. The sequence goes on from JARWLC010000006.1 coordinate 69,920,188, forward strand.
AATACTTTATAAACCACCCCCCCTCCCCGCACACACACACATCAAAGGTAACTGTGTGTGAATTAGATAGATAAAAGGCTAATAGAATAGACAACTCTCATGATGAAAATTGGGGGTTTTGTTTTCTTTGTTTTTTGTTTGTTTGCTTCTTAAAAAAGGATACTTGGTCCACTAGTGTGTCTGTTTTACAGTTAATTAAGATTTGTTGTTAGCTGAGAAGTGAGTTTGAGACTATGAGATTTTATGTGTGTTATAAACCAATTCAAAGCAAGCTGTACAACAGCAGAGAGTAAAGTGAATTTTTAGGTCAAGCTTTACCATTCTCTCTGTCTTTATTTTTTTAGGTGTCAGTTTCCTTATCCATAAGTTGGTGAGTTTAGATCAGTCTCCAGGGTTCTTTCAACATTAAATTTTTAGTGAATCTCCCAGGCAGGATATCTAACTTCTGTTGCAGTAACAAACTGTGAATTTCAATGGTTTAAAGTTTACTTATCACTCATAGAAAACACTGTTGTGGATTCTCTTCTACATTCAGACTGACAAAGATCTCCCTCATTTCATTGCTATTCCTCCTAGAAGACAGGGCCTCTAGGTCTTTGCAGAAATGCTTTGGGTCAAGCATTAGTTTGTAACTTCTCTGTCCCAGATGTGATATGCCTTACTCTCACTCACAGTCTCTTGACAGTACTGTCTAACTGCACAAGTAAGGTGCAATGAAGAAGAACATATGGATGCTTGGGACCCTAGGCCAACGTCATATGCTCACACCATGCCTGGACTGCTTAGCATAACACAGAGATTGTCCAGTGATCATGAATACTATCTCCAAAAACAAGCTCACATCTTCCAGGAATGATTAACAAGAATACTAGAAAGTGAGGGCTTCAAGCATATCACCACTAGGAAAAAGAACCTGCACACAAGGTCTAATAGTGGGGAAAAGGTACAGGACATCTGTTTGGAATTTAACTGGAGGTGGGTGCAGAAAAAGCCTTCTACGTGAGACTAGCAATCACATAGTAACTAAAAGTGTGCCATGAGTCTTGTAGTCTACCTTTGAATCATGTGCTGGGAGACAGTATATACAGGCAAGATGCTTAAGGATTTCTTTTCTGTTCAACAAGACATAGCCATTAGACAGGGAAGATCTTTGAGTCCAATAATGTGTTCCCTGGAAAGATGATGGTTGTCTCACTCAAAGTCAGCAACCAGGGCATAACTTCCCAATAGTTCCCACCAACCTGCAGAAGAATCGTGACTGTCTTCCACAGATTTTGTGTAGCCTTGCTGAATTGAGGGATGGAGGTCCCATTTTACAAAATGATTTTATTTATACAAGGGAAAGAGGGTTAGAACAGAGCCACATTGCATCATCATAGTGTGACAGGACAATGCAAAGCTTCCTCCATTTTGCTTTCTCGCTGAGGCTTGTTGTCATACGTTGTTTGTAATCTAAACAAATAAAGTTTGCCTGAAGGTCAGAAGACAAAGTCAGCCACAGAGTTAGCTGTAGAGGTCCGGTAGTGGTTGCACAGGCCTTTAATCTTAGGCACTTGAGAGGCAGAGATCCATTTGGATCTCTGTGAGTTCAAGGCCAGCCTGGACTATACAAGATTAATCCAGTCCAAAAGAGGAACAGAGCAGGCAGTGGTGGCACATGCCTTTAATCACAGAACTAGGAAGGTTGAGATGAGAAGTGGCTGGGCAGAGAACGGAATATAAGGTGGGAGGAGGCAGGAGTTTTATCTTCCATGTGCTTCCTGTCCCTTCCACTGAGGACTGAAGCATTTTATCTGAAGATTGGTGGAGACAGGATCTACCCTGATTGGCCTGAGAATTTAGCAGTGGTGAGAAGTTTCTCTAGTGGTTTGTTCCTCTGTCTCTCTGATTTTTCAACTTTACCCCAAACTCTGGCTCCAGGCTCTTGATATAAAACCAATTAGGATTCATACAATAGAGGTTGTTTAGGATTTTACTAAAATTTGCTAGAGAATTCTCCTTGCTGGAGAATCCCATAGAAAATTATCCTACTCTATCCTAGGAATCCATTATTAAGATGTGGTAGCTAACTTCCCCAGCTTCTGTTAAACTAGCTGTTTGTGTGGACCCTTTCCAACTAACTGCTTGTCTTAGCTTCTGTTAAATTGCTTGCTTACATGATGTCCCATACCCCACACCCCCTGCTGCCGAGCAAGAAACCAGAATGTGGTTTCTGCTAAACAAACAAACCCAAAACCTTAGTGCTCTGAACAATAGAGGCTACACCTAGGTTCCCCAATATCTGGGTATAGTCCCAGCCAGTTGGAATGAATACTTTCAATTGGCGATAACCTGTGTCTGAGTGTCATTTCTGGTGGGTTCCCTGTAACAATAGAAAATGCTAACTGCGTAATAAGAATAAATTTGATTTCATAAGGCTTTAAAGGGTCCAGGAGATGTGAAAAGGAGAGGAAGAAAAGCAGAGTGATCTTTTAGGTTGCAGTTTGTTTTTTCTTTAAGCTTGGATCCACTTCAGTCATCTCTTCACCTTCCAAAACACCCACTGGAGAATGTTTGTAAAGCATATGTTCCCTTTTGCTTTACTGGATCTCCATCTTGAAAAAATAAGTCTCCCTGGGTAATGGGCAATTTGTGTAGGTAGCTTCATGTGTAGTTTTCCTCAGAGGGCACTTGCAAAGCAGGAGAAAAATCCCAAGTACATTTGCTGAGACTTTGGGCTCTGGGCTCCCTCCTAAGCCCTCCTCTTCACAGCCTACTCCTGCCCTGTTCCTATATACACTCTGCAAGATCTTCCACCAAATAAAGCATACAATGGCAAAGGACAGATGGAGGTTAAGCCTGTTCACTCAACTCACAAGGTAGATTTGTCTGAAAGTAAGTATTCTATGAGGTCAAAAATTCTGAGCAATTAAAGAGTCAAGAACAGTTAGCTACATTCTCAAAACAAAGAAACAGAAACCTCAGTGATCAGAGGATGCTCTGGGTTCATTTTAGAGTTGTTTGTTTGATTTTATTTCCCAGCTAGTCTTGAACTCACATTGGACTGATAATATAACTAAGAATCTTTTCCTGGACAGTTATAAATCCTAGTGTTTGAAATTCTTTAGCTGACTTAATCCTCAGAACAAGTTGAGACTTCCTAAATTAAAGAGACTGATCTGCTGGAGGTGAGTGGCTAGGCTCCAGGGCTGGTAATCACAAGGAGTCTCTCACCCAGGAAGAGGTGCAAACTCCAGGGTTACTTTGTAAGGGTTGAGAAATCCACCATGAAAAGAAGGACTCCCAGAGATGTTCTCTCATGCAACATGCAAGGGTTTTTTTTTTTCCAAGTATACCTGGGGCTCAGCTCACTGAACACGTAGGAACAGAGAGAGCCCCCCCCCCAGCTGAAATTGAACAAAGGTTTCATAGGTCATGGGGGTTGCTACATGCAGGAATGCAGGTAGGTCATGGGGGTTGCTACTGTGCAGTAATGCAGGATGCAAAAGACGTATATCTCAGGAATGCAGGAGACAGATAGGGTGTTTAGACAACAAAGTTCAGGTATAGGTCAGGGTTGTTATTCTGCACAGGAATGCAGGAGGCAGATAACTATAACTCTAAAGCCCCTACTTGGTGATTCATCAGTTATACAGAGTTTAACAAAATTTTCTCTAACAACTTGGTATAAGACACTGTTATACTTGTTATGGTGATTTCTTGGACAAAACATTACCTATTGAAAGGTATCATGTCTCTTAAGATTTCAGCATACGAGAAAGATACTAAGTGATAGGGAACATGGATTGTGAAATCATTCTCCTCTGGTTTGATTCATTTATTAATTATCTAAGATCCTGGGCAAAATGATTAGATAAACCCCTTTATTCTCAGATTCTTTGTCAGTAGATTGCAACCCACCTCTGCCTATTCAAAGGCCGAAGCCTTTCCATTATTCCATATACCCCAAATTATAAGACATAATGTAACACACAAGAGAAGGAAGCAAGGTATTGTCTCCAGCTTCCCAAAAGTAGGTTGGGACCCTTGGTTTCCTAAATGATGAAATAGAAGAAGGAAGATCCTGAAAGCTGGGATGTGGTTCAGAGAGTAGCAGGCACGATGAGATGGAAGAGTAGTGTGCCTTACAAAAGCAGACAGGTTGATCAGCCTATGAGAAACACTGCTGCCCCCTACCTCTGGAAGCACATTGGGACCACATACAGGGATTGAGGTCCTCAACAGGCAGCTAGGGCAAACACCCATCTAAACAAGTTAGTATCCCCATGATACCATTGATTTTTCCCCCATTTTTAATGCATGTGTGGATGTGTTATGCATGTATGTGCACATGTTTGTAGGATGTGAACATGAATATGGAGGCCCATGGTTGTTGCTAGGGGTTGCTTTCTACCTTATATATTGAGGTACAGTCTCCTAGAACTTGTCAAGATGGCCAGTCTCACTAACCAGCTTGCCCTGGAGATCCTATCTCCACATTCTAAGACTAGAATTACAGAATGGACTACCATGCCCCTCCCGGCATTTTTATGAGGTCTAGGAATTTATTTATACTCTCATCTTCATGCTTGAGCAGGGAAATGTTTTAACCACTAAGCCCTCTCCCTAGCCAGACACCATTGATTAGCATAGGAAAATGATACCCTTGGAAGCCAGTACCTACAAACTAAAAAACCCAAAATCATAGAGTCAGTGAATTAAGGACCGAAACTCTCTGGTCCAGGAATTGTCAAACATTGAATATTTTTATTTTTGATACATTTTGGGGAGGGGGTGGCCCAGTGAATTTTTTAAAAAAGAAAGCCAAATCCAGCTGGGCATAGTGGTACATGTCCTTAATCCCATCACTCGGGTCAGAGGCAGGTAGGTCTCTACATTCAAGGCCAGCCTGGTCTATAAAGAGAGTTCCAGAACAGCCAGGGCTGCATATAGAAACCCTAGCTTGAACAAAGAAGAGGAGGAGGAGGAAAGAGAAGAGGAAGGGAAGAGAAGCTAGCCTTACTTCCTCTTTTTCTGTCATGGTGGTCACTAAGCAAATCCAATCCCTTTATTTTGCAAGTAAGGAAGCAGGTCCTGGGAGAAGGGAGTTGTTCGGGGTCACAGAGCCACCAATTCAGTTGTTTTGAACCTGGGTGAAAGGTCCTTTAAATTCCTCCACAGACCAATCCTTGCTCTTAACACCAAACCTATGACTGCTTGTCCTTTAAGGATTCTGTTGTGCTTGAATGAGAAATGTCCCTTTGGGCTTCCATATTCAAACACTTGGTCTCCTGTTGGTGGTGCTGTTCAGGGATGTTATGGAGGTACAAGTGGTAGAGTTTTTCTGGAGTAAGTTTCTTACTGACCCTGGGTGTGAGGATGGGCCTTGAGAGTTCATACTTTTGTTCAGATTCCTGCTTGCTCTCTGCCTTCTTGTGGTTGAAATTGCTCTCTCAGATTCCTGATGCTGCCACCATGCCTTCCCCATCATTATGGATATCTAGCCCTTTGCAACCATAAGCTGAAATAAGATCTGCATTAAATTGCTTCTGGTCACCACACCGACAGAAAGGTAACTGATACAGATGCTCAGCTCTACGGAATTTCTAAGACACATCTGGATGTGTCCTAGAGCCATATTCCTCAAAATGTGGCTCACAACAGTTTGTATACACACACACACACACACACACACACACACACACACACACACACACACACCACATACAATTTTAATTTTTAAGGATTTTTTTTAGTTTTAATTTTGTATCTATGTGGGGATATGTACACATGAATGAAGTTGCCCGAGGCCAGGTGAAGACATCCAATCCCATGGAGCTGGAATTTGGAGTTTTAAGCAGTTGTAAGCCAACCTACATGGGTACTAAGAACTGAACTCAAATCTTCTGCAAGAGCAATCCTTGCTCTTAACAGCCAAGCAATCCAACTCCAACATACCAGTGAGCTCTTCTTAATAGTATATCAAATTTATAATTAAATATCACCCAAAGTTGGGTGCTTTTGAGCAGCTTCTGGAGTTCCCTGAGCACTCTGGTGTGCAGACATGCTTCTTCACACTCTCTGTGTGTGGCTGAACGCATGATTGTGAAGGGACCTGAGATTCATGGAATTTTGTAAGATGACTCTGTTACTGATACAGTGTCACTATTGTCTTGAGTAGAGTTTGAATGGGGTTGGCCACTCCCCCTTCAGGAGCCTGGGACCCTGGATAAGCATCTTTGGACCTTATTAGCTGACACCTGAATCCCACCACAAGAGTTTTTAATTGCCCATGTTTGGAATGAAGCTGGCATCAGCAGAATGCCCTTACTAATCACGTAATTCACGATGTTATATTTGCAATGATATTATGATCCTCTCCAATGCATTGTTGTTACAGAGTTCTTTTTCTACTTGAAAGTGAGACCGAGGCAGAAGGATAGTTTTGTCCTATTTGGACCACCAAGAAAATGGAACTATAATGAGAGATAGCTGTGTGGAGAGATAGCAGTCTGGTTTCACTAGAAGAAGTGACTTGAAGCAAAATGGGAGCAAATTTCTGAGCACCTACTGTGTGTTAAGAGTGGAACTGGATGGATAGACATAGATGGGAAGAATGAAGCTACAGGACAAATACAAAATTGAGTCTGTTTCTTCTGTGCAGTTCCATATGTCTGGAGCTGTGCCTGGTGCTCAGCCCTGGTTCACTAGCCTCCTATGCTTCTACCAATTGTTTTAATCTTTGGCTTATTACTCCATCATTTTTCTCTTCCCCAGGCTGCTGACCTTGGATTCATCTTTGAGTGTTCCATCTTCCTGAGCCATCAATCAATTATGATGTCCCTTAGATTCGGCCACTATCCCTCCATAATCATTGTTTAAGCCCACGCTAATCCTCATCTGAAATATTATGGCAACTTTCTCTGCCTCCATATCCCTCTCTGCGAGTCACCTGATGAGGATAATTACTCTTCCCTTAAGCACGGCTTTGAGTAGATATTCCTTTAGCAAACCTCCAATGGCTCCCCACTGAGTAAGAAATTAAGTGTAGATTTCTCACCCCAGCATTTAAGGTCTTTTATGATAGAGTACTGTTCTACATTACCTCCTCCCAACTCTCCCCTCACCTTGCACATCAATCAAAATAGATGACCTTGGGGATTTCTTTGTCATTACATTTCTGCTCAGCATTCCCTCTACCTAAAAATTCCGAAACGCTTTTTCCAATTAATTTAGTTTCCACATGATAAAATCCTACCGATCATCCTTTAAGGGCCAGCATGAACATCCTCGCCTTCACATGACTCTTCTACCAGATAGGGTCCCTGTCTATCCTCTCTGACATCTCTTCACTCATGGCTTACACCTCTTTTAGGTTTTATTATATCTTTATTTTTTGCATTCTGGTCTCATCCCCATGGTTGACCATGTCCAATCACCATGAGAGAGGGCTCATGTCAACTTTAGGAACTGGTGACATTCTAGAAGTGCCATGTGTTGGAATATGATGATATTCCTAAAAACTCTTTGCTAAAACACAGAAGAAAGGTCTTCAGTGAATCCAATATGCCATAATAACCTCTCATTTTAAGATTTAGTGGAATCTAAAAGAAAAGGAAGAGGAAAATTTTAAAAAGCTTTTCTTACAGAGGGAAATTATAAAAATAACAGCCAATATTTACAGGTCAGTGACCACATCAAACATTTTTCTAGATGTTTCACATGTGTCATTTCCTCTAATCCTTACAAAACTCCTTTGCTGATGAGAAATCTCTAAACACAAAAGATTTTATCTGAGCATCTTGTCAAGACAATAGATGATTAGTATGTGGGCAAATCCATGTAGACTGGTTTCATGGTTGATGTTTCCAACCATCCATATTTATCTTTATCCATTTTACAAAGACACCCAGAAAGTCTCATCCCCAAGAACCGTGTTTAATGCCCCAAAATACACTACATTTCAACTTGCATGCTTTTGTTCAAGAAGTCACTGTAATGAGTGAAACAGTACCCCCATGGTTTTCTGAGAGCCTTTCCAGACCATGTTGCACTGGAGGGACTCATCATGTGAGCTTCTATTTAGTTGGAAATGTCTCTGTTCCACCCAGCCAGTCCTATAGTCACTTATGAAATAATTAACTCAGAGGCTTAATATTGTACTAACTGCTAGACCAGTAGTTCAGGCTTATTACTAACCAGTTCTTAAATTTACATTATCTCATAGTTCTATTTATGTTTTTCCATGTGCCTTGGTACTTTTTCTTTAGTCCAGCATTCTTGTTTTCTCTGTGTCTGGCTGGCATTTCTGCTCTGCCTTTCCTCTTCCCAGAATTCTCCTTAATCTGATAGCCCCACCTATACTTCCTGACTGCCTACTGAACAATCAGCATTTTATTAAACCAATACTAATAACAAGTCTTTGCAGTGTGCATGAGCACTATCCCACAGTTCTACATGGGTCTTTCCAAATATGGTCCCAGAGCTCTGACCAGAGAGTAGACACAATAGGGTGTACAGCTTAAGTGATCTGAGGAAAATGTCCCAATTCTGTGTTGACATTTGGTGGCTCTCTGAGCAGGCTGTCTTCCTCCTAGGCACCTTGTGGCTTTTCCCTTTCCACCCCCTGCTTAAGAGTATGACTTACTATAGAATGGAAGATCATACTCAAGCTAGACACCTACTTCTCTCCAATACCTCTTCAAATCCAAGTTCATGATCTCCTTTACTTTCAAGGTATCTTGTGAGAAGATAAACTATGGAAGGACAGGGTGTACAGTTGCCGTGGGTAGATGGACAGGCTGGCAGTGGGAAGCATCCCTGCTATATTTCTATCTCTATGGACCAACCACATGACCTCCCATTTTATGTCAGGCACTGTTCTAAGAACATTTAAATATAATAATGTACCAGTGTTCTAAATAAACATTTGCTGAGTTAGTGCACTCTGTCTCTACAATCCCTCCTGTACACATGTATAAAAAGCCTGAGGCACAGAAAAGTGTCATTACAGGATTCCATAGCTGATTGGTGGAGAAGTCAGCATTTGAATATATCCAGAGCTCTTGATCTTAAGCACAATTTCATACCAAATGCTATCTTCACTAAGAATGTAGGTTGTAATAAAACAGAACTTGGTTAATGACTTCTAACCCAAGTTGCATGTTAAAATCAGTGGGAGTACTTTCAGGATAGCAGTGGTCAGTCACTACTCCTAGAAATTCTGATCCCCTCCATCCAGAATGTTATTTGAATGGCAGTACTTTTTACAACCCCCCCCCCCAACACACACACACTCTGCCATGACTTCTAATAGCTGGGATTTGGGCATTTATATAAAATGTATTCATTCTTTCTTGTATCCACCCAGATATCACATACTTTATGTGCCATCTTGCAAGATTGTCTCTAAACCACCGCTGAAAAGAGGGTGCTGTGTGACTCTTCCAGAAGAGGCATGAACAAATATCTATCTAGAGCCCTGGTGATGGACAAAAACCAGCTCCATCTGAGTCTATTTTGGTGAACTGATGGGTTTATTGGGTCTACTTGTAGGACTATGGGCAACTCAAGGCAGCTTACTGAATCACCCACCCCAGCAAAGTGATAAATCCCAAAGCTGTATCATTGGAACTCCATGCTCAGCTTGTAGACACCTCTAATGAAGATTCTCCCGTGATCCTGAGAGTTACCCGCACACCCTCATATTAAGTAAGACAAAAATCATTTCTTCAGTCTGTTATCAATGCCTAGTTGGTATAAACAAATGCGTGCTCATCTTCCCAGAAGAAGCTGTGCAACAGAATCCATCCACTTGATCATAGGAGTGTTTAGAAATACAGATTATGTATCAGAATACTGACTTATCGGACAATGTAAACATATTTATTTAAAGTCATGCATGTACCCCCATGGGGTGGTAATTTAACATAGAAATTCTGCTTTTCTTCTTTTCATATTTCACACAATGTTATCCAAACTTCTCACACACATCATCTATGATTCATGTCTTTACATCCCTGAAGCAACATGGAGTGTCATCTGCAAAGGTTTCTGGTACATATCACCTGTACTGCTATTCATGGATAGTAATAGCTATTTTCTTTCACATAGCACGGCTGATGGAAATTTGTCCATGTTACACAAATACCCACGAAAACCATCAGGACAGTTACTTGTTCGTGTGTGGTATGACCAGGGCCAGTACTTGGTTTATACCTCAGTCCATTAAAAGTTACCTCACTGCGATCAGATCAGCTATTTCAGCTATATCAGCTGTTCTTGAGTGTTATAACCTGTTCTGGGATATTTGTCCGTTTCGTGAAGATGTATTGCTGTGACTGGTATAATAAAAAGCTAAATGGCTAATAATAGCCAGGCAGGAGGAATAGACGGGGATTCTGGACATAGAAAGAACTCTTGGAAGAAGAAAGGCAGGGTTGTGAGCCAGACAGGGAAGAAACAGGCCATGCAGGAGGAGAGGTAACAGTCACAAGCCATGTGGTAGGACGTAGATTAATAGAAATGGGTTAATTTAAGTTATAAGAGCTAGTGGGATAAACCTAAGCTATAGGCCCAGCATCCATAATTAATAAGAAGTCTCCATGTCATTATTTCAGAGCTGGCTAATAAGACAGAGAAAGATTTGTAACAATAACCTACAACCTCTTGGTATATTGCTGCTTTTAGGAAATCTTAAAATGGCTTAATTGTAAAAACAGCCACACTTAGGATCACTTACTGTTAAGACTGCCTTGGCTTTCTTTACCTCTTATTACCCAGTGTGACCTATTGTGTTGTTCAGGGTGGTTCCTCCCACATTCTGGTTTCACACAATGTCACCGAGGATACATCCTCTACCACAGGACACTGATCCCATTATAAGGTGACTGACTCTTTCAAAGGTAATTCCAGGGGATGAAAGGGAATTTCAGTCTTCATTCAAGCTCGGCCCCTTAGCCTCACAATAATGACAAGTGAGACACCATCACTTACCTATTTACACACAACAGTCCAAGTAGCATCATCTGGCTTGCTTTGCTAGATTCTACAGAACTTTCCTCCTCTGCCAGAGCTTTGCCCCTCCTCCACCCTGTCTCCTCCTGGTGTCTGTCTCTCTGCCAGCTCCCAGTAGGACCTCCGTGAGGTATGATGCAGCCACACCACCTCTGGAAGACTATTTGAACAGGGCTGAGACAAGGCTCCTTAAGCTGCTTATCCTAAGTTGAGGATTGTACCTTCTAGTCAATTGATACTGAAAATAATTGCCTCTTAGGATCTTAGAAAATCAAATGTGTAAAGAGAAATTAAAATCTAATTAAATGGATGGAGGCAGCTCTGTCTGAGCTGAGAACTCTTAAGCCACTGCAGTTTGTCAAAGGTTATGTTATCTCTCTGGCCCTGGGCCCTTGGGGTCTCCTTGACTCCAAGCCTAATGCTCGCTCCCTCTCTCAACACCCTTTGATCTGCTTTGTCCTGGGCCTAGTGGGCTCATTGTTCTTGGGTAGAACATCCAAGCATTTCCAAAACAGGCAAATGCCTATGGGCTGCTGAAGGGACTCCCATAGAATGGGAGTCTCTCTGGTCTTCCAGCTTCAAGCCAGTGTTTCAGCTCTAGTCAGACGACCCTGCATGTGACACTGTGTACAGAAGACCAGTGAAGTAGCAAAAGAATTTAGCAAGACACGATCCAGCGAAGAGAGGGAGTATTGACATATAATGCAAGAAAGCAGCAGGCAAGGTTCCAGGGGTGGGGGGTGGGGGTGCTGCTGAGAGTGGGTAGAAGTTCTTGTCTGGTAGCTGAAGTGGGGAGTTACTGTGTCTTGTAGTCCTGGACCTCCTGTGTGGAAGTCATATCTGGGTAGACATGTACACTGTTATTGGTTTGAGTAGTAATTCTCGTCAATTTTATAACATAAGGTGTGTGTGTGTGTGTGTGTGTGTGTGTGTGTGTGTGTAAATGGCCATCTGTGGAAGGTGCAATGCCATGAGAGATTAGGCTTCATATATCTAAGATATCATGGGTGACTGAGGGCCAGGCTTCAAACAGTTTTGGTTTAGTCTTAAAGTGTAAAATTTTGCTTTTATTTTTGGCCTTATGTGGTAGCTAGTAGGGATGACCCTTAGAGTCTTCTCTGCCAATATGACTACCACTCAGATTAATGTTACCCCAAGTTTGGCATGCAGACAGATCCAGTCTATGAATATATGACTAGTCTGCACTGAGATTCCTAAGTGGCCAGACGTTTTACAGCACTTTGGCACTGCCGCATCTTAATTACACTTTACTGATTAGAAAAACCGGTGCTTAATGGATCAGAAGGGCTGAAAATGAGCCCTCGCCACAGAGTGTTTGTGAAGCTGTTCTAGGACCCCACCCCACTACTTTGCCCATTGTGAAACCTGTTTGTTCTCCACTCTTGCGAGGGTGGGGGTGGGGTGGGGGGTGTCTTTTGTCTTGGTGCTTGAGTTTTTTCTTAACTCTGCTATACCATGCTTTCCTCCCATGGTCACATTTTCCCTTCCCACAGAGACATTTTGATGTTAAGAAATAGTCACAAAAAAAAAAAGAAAAGAAAAGAAAAAGTTGCCTGGAGGGAAATGTGAAGTGGAGGTGGTCACTGCAGAGATTCACAGAGAAGGATGTATATTTGTGAGAGCTGACAGGATCCAAGGGATGTGAGAACAGGGAGCAACTGCTGTCTCCCCGTCTTTCCAGGGCCACCTGTCTCCTCTGTCTCCTGAGGTCCATCCCCACACCCCACCCTGAGCTGTCTCTGTGTACTCTCCTCTGCATGTTCCTCTGCTCCAGCCTCATCTTCAGCTCCTCATGCTCTGGTGTAAAGTAGCAGGTGGGCTGTACCCACTTCTCTTGCTCATGGATTGGTAGTGCTCGGGCGGGGTACTCTCCCCTGGCTCATCAGTTTCCCGATTCAAGGGCAGAGGATGGAGCTACTTGGTGAAGCGTAGACTCTTTAAACTGCAGGGCCTTGGAAGGGGTGGTGTCTTCAAATCAGTCTATCTAAAATGTTCCATTTCATTCTTACCCCAGCCTGGGGTAAAACTCCCTGTCCCATGCTGGCTCTCTCAGGAGACATCATGATGGGTATGTTGCAGGGGCTGTCCATATCGCATTCTGCAGCACCCATGAATCACACAGTGTAGACTTTTCTCTCCTCGAAGCCAACCCAGGGCAAAGGCTTAACCAGTCTTCACTTAGGAGCTTGCTGGAGACATTCCCCTCTACCCAGCCACAGAGTGTTAGATCGCTCCACAGGGGTTAATTGGTTTTTGGCTGATGAAATCACAGCGGAGTTATCCATTGTTGAAGCTCTTCAAAGCCTAGCAGTTATTACTCTCTGGGTGGGTTCCCATTCCCTTCTGAGCCATTTCATTTCTTCAGTCTTGTCAGAAATGAGCATTCTCATCAGCATGTCAATGCCCGCCCCCCTCAGTGAGGCAATAATGTTATTGTTTTCAGACTATTGCTGGGAGTGAATGTCACAACAGCTAGCACATATGCACCCCATTTCACTGGCCCAGCCTCCCCCCGGATCCCAGGCATTACCCAGTGATGTGCCTGTCTGGAGAAGTCATTCTGCACTGCACAGACTTTATCTGGTCCCAGCAGTGGACCTCATAACTACTGTAGGTGCTCTTGCCTCTGTGATCGATCACTAGGAAATTAAATCTCTTCCCTTGTCTTTCTTTTAGGTCATGGGCAAAGTATCTGGACAAGCAGGAAAAGAATAAGCCACAGCTCCTTCTACATGGGTGAGGATCTCTACGTGGCCCTTAAGGAGAGCTCAAGGCCTCCCTCAGTCTTCAACCAGAGAAGGCCTAATGTCCATGGACATATGACAGAATCTAGAAGGCGCTTTGTGTCTAGGATAACCATGAAACAAAAGAACCGTTGTACTAAGCTTGGTCCTGGCTGCAGGAATCAGCAAAGACTTTGACCAACACGCAAGCATTGTTGGATGTGCTTGTCTGCTTGGCTTCATTCCCTGGATGTCTCTGCCTCAGGGGTTGGATTGCTGTGAGAAAAAGAGTAAAGATCCCGGCTAGAACAAAATTACTCTCAGAGTAATCTTTAGAGACTACTATGTTAGTCGGGTGTTTTTTTTTTTTTTTCTCTTGTGACAAAAAAGATGATAAAAAAAAAGATTTTAAAGAGATTTTTATTTTGGATCATGGCTTAAAAGGTTTTAGTCCATTTTGTTTGTTTGTTGTTTGGTTTTTGGCTCCTGGCTCCATTGCAAGGGGAAGATAGAAGATCGTGATGACTACCCCATATAGCAAAAAGAGCTGCTCACCTAAACTGTAGCCAGGAAGCAGAAAGGAGAGAAGAAGATCCCAGGAACAAGGTATAAGTCACACGCTAATAAGCCATTCCTCCAACCAGGCCCTACCTCCTAAAAGACTCTATAACTGTGAACCCATGGACAGACTGTTGTCTCCCGAATAAGTGCCATTCTGGCCTCTATGGCTCACCATTCTCCCCTAAGGACTAAAACCTTATGTTTACAGGGGGAAAAGCTAAAACAAGCTTTCCTGCACTATAGACGCTGCCACCTGCTGAGTGCTAGCCTCTTGGGAGACTCCAAGACCTTGGGCGTGCCTGGATGAGGGGGCAGGGTGTGAAAGAGAGTTAAGGTAATAGAGAGCTGGGACAAAAGGGGGACACGAGGAGAGACACAGGCAGAAGCGGGAGAAGCTGGGGACAAGCATGGAGTAGAGTCAGTGTGAGTGGAAGGAGCAGAAGGAATCCAGCATGGCAGGAAGATAGAGGGGAAAAAGCTAGGCAAGATGCACTGGCAAGACAGAAGCAATGGCTAAGGGACAGACAGGTCTAAGATATAAGATGTACTGAATAAAGCTCGAGTCTCTCAGTGTGTTGAGAGCCCCCGGATGATGGAACCTAAATGATTCCTGAGTGCAGATTGTTTAATCTTGACGCCCCTCGCCTGGGAAAAACTCGGCCCACAAAGAAACCGGACGCGGTAACAGACTATCTTGTAGATGGAATAAAACCTTCCTGACCCAATCACAGCTCATAAGCCCTTCCTCTAGACATTGTGTTGGGAACTAAGCCTTCTATACATGACTGTTAGGGGAACATGTTATATCCAAATCATGATAGCTACCATCTCCCCAAGCCTCTCCGAGCCACTGCCTTTAAGAGTCAATGCCTGATCTTCATCCAATAACCCACAGTTTGATGTTCTTCATGCGTCAGTGAAATGAGTACACAAAGGTGGCTGAAGTGGTGCTTTAATGAATTAACAATCTGTGTGTAGGCTTGGTTTCAAGCAGTTGCCTCTGCCTTTCATACTTGGGAGACTTCATGCAAGTCCTCACACAAGTCAGTGCTGAATGACACATTTAGGATCAAGAGTCAGTGCTGAAAGTACCCTGGGATTCTGTAGTACTTCTATTGAGCCTATATACCTGCTACTCAGTATCAGAGGAGGAGAGATAGGAAGTTACAACACTTGGCTGGGGACCCAGCTCCAAGGACAGTAACTAGCCAAGGGCACCAGGCGAATATCTTCCCTCTAAGCAGCAAAAAGGTGACTAATCATTCCAAGGATTATAAATACATGTCTAAATCTGATACTATCTCCCAATACATTATTTATGACCCCAAATATGATTAATTCAGTATCCAGTTTTAGCAGGTTTCCACTTAAAAACAAAAAAACAAAAAAAACTAGCTTTGACCTGGCTCTTGACTCCTGATCCAGGTGGGACTGGCAGAGAAGCAGCCCAGCTCAAGTTCTGAGACGCAGTAGATGCTCATCATAGGGCACAGGGTCAGAGAGGCTATTTCAATCCAGGCCCTGCCTTGATATGGGGCACTCTTTTAGCTCCTTCTCCGTATCATCCCACCATGTAATGAATACAGTGACCCCAGATGATCACTACAATCCATTCCAGCCTTGAAAGTCTGAGGATGAGAAAACAAAACAAAGAAAAGAAGCCACTAATAAAAGTAGCTGGAGGGGCTAGAAAGATGGCTCCGAGGTTCAGTGTACCGATGTTGCCGAGAACCCAAATTCAGTTCCTAGCATCCACACCAGGTAGCTCCCAATTGTCTATACTCTAACTTTAGGGGGTCCAATGCCCTCTTCTGGCTCCCTTGAGTATCTGCACTCACATGCACATACCCACATATAGACATGTATACATAATTAAAAATAAATTATAGCCAGGCGGAGTGGCACACACCTTTAATTCCAGCACTTGGAAGGCAAAGAAAGCCAGGCAGTCTTTTGGAGTTTGAGCCCAGCCTGGTCTACATAGGAAGTTCTTGGCCAGCCTGGTCTACATAGGGAGTTCTAGGCCAGCCAGAGCTACACAGTGAGATGCTGTCTTAAAAATAACAATGTAAAATGAGGTTAGAGCAGATGTACTATTCACAGTTTGAAGCAATTTGTATTCAATGGCCAAGTTCCAAGGGGCAAAACTGGGATTTTTCTAGTACCTTAAACCTCTGCACAGCTGTGTGAGTGCATCAGCTAGCCACAGGTGAAACTGTCTGAAATGTCCCCGAGTCGAGGCTTCTTTGGCTTTGAGTTTATTGTCATCATGGTATCCAGGACTCTGTGAGGTCCTTCAACATTATGTGAAATGAAAGAATTAGCATGCGGGTATGAGGTATAGATATAACCTTATTCTTTTATTGCTTTGCTCCATCTCAGTGACAAGTGTTACAAAGTGTCTGTCCAAACCACTTGTGCAGAAGGCTTGATCTACAATCAAGGCTGGTGATACAATTGAGAGATGACTGGATTACCAGGGGATTCGTCCATTGATGAGTCTGTAGTGAATAGGATATTCAGAGGTGGAGTCCAGCTGAAGGAGTTAGATCTCCATTAGCACCAGCTGAGAGGGGTGTCTCTAGGCTCTGGTTCCCAGTCTCTTCCATGCACTGAGTTTTCTTTCCCCTAGCTTTATCTCCATGTTTTTGTCTTGCCCCAGGCCCAAAGCAACAGAGTCATCTGTCGATTGTTGAAATCTCTGAAAGTCAGAGAAAAAAGTGATCCTTCTCTCGCATAGGGTGCTTATGTCACATGTTTTGTTACAGAGATTAAAGCTGTCCAATCAGTAAGAAAGGAGGTGTGGTTTTCCCAGAAGTTCATAACGCCATCTTTAGTCAAGTCCATTTAATGCTTTACTGTTAACCCAGCAAGTTTGAGAAAAAACTAAGAACTCGTGGCCCTATAAAATGCATATCTGGAGTTTAACTGCCTACCAGTCTTTCTAAGAGCTAATCTTCCATCCCCCTGGTTTTTGACTAATGTCACAGGAGGAGATAGAATAGCTTAGGTAGCAACAGGAACCTACCATGTGTGACCCTGATTGTCCAATCCCAAATTTTGTTTATTTGCAAAACACAAGGGCCAGACACAGATTAGCATGGGATTTTTTATGCAATATTTTAAAAGTAACTATGTTTAGTGGCATTCAGAAAATGAAAGTGGCATTTGTCCAGTTCATCATGGTTTTGAAGATGGAAGAACAGTGATATGAGCTGTGTACGCCATCCCAGGACTGGGGCCAGTAGACAGCGGTCCAGATTTGTACTCATTATCGGTGAAACCAGCAAGTAGCTGCTAAATCACACCTGCTCCTATAAAAATAACTCCCTGTGTGCTCCTGGGGGAAGGGGACTAACAGGGCCACTTGGGGTGATGTGTAAACTCCCAGGCAGGAGCCAGCATTTAGTGATGATGGGGTTTAAAGCTGGAATTCTCCTAGTTTAGCCAAATGTCCCTGAGTGCACCTGTTCTTAGATCATGTCTGAGAAATGGAGAATTATTCTATTTTCAATGATACAAGCCAGTGGAGGCTCAATTACCTCTTTCAAGAGCCTATTCTGGCTTGTGATCATGGGCACAGCTTTCTTCTAATTGAACTTTCTTGATGAGGCCCATTTCTGCTACTTCTTTAATCTTTGGAGTTGATGGAGAGGCTCCAGCTATAGTTAGAAACTGAATTCCAATCTCCCACCCCCACCCCTTTGCTTTGCTTCTTTTCTGTAACAGCCTTCCTAAAAGAGGTCTCTGCTTCCTCCAGGATAAAATGCCCTGTACCACTAGGCTTAGAAGCTACCCTTATATAGTCCATAGTCATTCAGTTGCTATGCCTTATTTTATAAATGCAATGGCCTGAGATTACATGCCCTCTCCCCTCCATAATATCATTTTCTCTTTCCCTACCCCTCCCCTTTCATTTTGCTTTTAAATACTGTGACTTCTGACTTAATTCAGCTGCTGGCTCACTGAGTCTCCGATCATTTTCTCCCTTACATGCCTATTTTCGCCGTTCTGTGCTCAGCTTATTTACATGTCCAGAGTGACACTAAACATTGTCCACAGTGACAGCGGTGAAGATCACAACCAAATGAAATACTGATGGTGCAGTTTAGGTGAGAAGAAACAGCCTTGGCATCCTTAGAATACACAACAGCCTGCAGAGACTTCTCAGCCAGAGTTCTATAGTTAGAGCAAGCTGTAGATAAGGAACCCATGGCACTTAGCCTTGGCTGTGACTGGTCACAGTTGTTTCTACTTTGCTGGAGCATTAATGTTTACAATCATTTGAATGCGTTCGTGATAAAGAAAAAGATAAGCTCTCTGGGAGTTATGAACAACACCGCTGTGACATAACCCTGGAACATTGTTACTAGTCTCGGGCACAGAAGAAAAAGTCAGAAAAGGATAAAGTGGGTGGAAACCTTGCTGAAAACATTTGCTGTCAAATTAGAGTTAGAGCTCTGTAGCCCAGAAGCCATTCCTGCCTCAGCCTCCCAGTGTAACCCGATGCTTTAGCATAAGGCAGATGAGGTGGTAGAATTGGAAAAGCCCATGCCCAAAACTCTTAGCTAGCCAAACCTCAGTTTTTGCACATGTGTAAAAGAGATGATGCCAGTCTCAAAAGTTATTCTTCTATATGTGATTGGGATTGTGGGCAGCTGGTTTTTATATATTTCTAATGCATTCTGGAGCCTCATGCCATGGCTCAGTGTTTATTGAACACCTGCCAGCCACTAGGAACTTTGCTAGGTGCTATAGGGGGTACATGGGCCAAAGTTCTGAACCCAATTTTGGAGAAGAGAGAGGGAAGGTTAGAAACCCCCAAATATCTAGGACTCGTGCTGAGATTCATGAAAGAAGCAGGTCCTGCAGTTTGGCAGAGGAGAGAAGGGTTGCCTTCAATCTGGAGAAGATGGCATTTGTAGTGTGCAGGAGAGGAGAGGGCTTTTATTATTACAGATGCAGTGAAATACATCCAAAAGGATAAATAATATTTTAGTGAGCCCCCCAAGTGCTTACCTCCCAGCCTCTCTCAAATATCAAAACAAGACAATTCTGACTTCATAAAAGTCCCATCCAATTCCCCTACAGCTACCCCTACCCTGTGAATCATTTCCATTCAAATCCAGGAAACCATCATTTCATGGGAATATATTTTAGTGTGTCTCTAAGAGATAAAGAAGATTTTAATACAAGCACAATACAATTATTACATCTCAGACAATTTCTTTAATATTACCAAATGTTCAACCAGTACTCAGTTGCCTCATAAATAATTTTCATAGCTACTTTCTTCAAACCAGGATACATGCTGAGAGCCTATCGGCAGTGCCACTGTTGGCCTTGGAAGATGATGACAGAGGTTGCTCTGGAATTATTCTATACCTTGAACATGTATGTCTCATGGAATTTCCAGTGTGTGCTATATCACATTAAAATATTTGAAAGTTGCACCGGGCTTTAGGGACTCCTGGAGGCTTTGTGTACGGCAATCAAGTCATGGTATAAAAAAGCACTTAAGAGGTTAAAGTAAGGTCTTAACAAATGAAATCCTAATTTCTGAAACCTAGAGGCCAATTAAGGTAGAGTTTGTATAAAAGCAATCACCCATAAGCCTCCAATGTGTGTGCTCCTGCCTCTTCCTACCAGGATATTCAGAAGGTGACGATCCATCCTGGTAATGAGATCTACAAAAGACCTTTATCTGTCAACATTTAAACCAAACTAGAAAGTACTTACTTATCATGGTGAGTGTAGATATGATAAAATATAAAGATAAATTATTAAATCCAGTTTTAAAAAGCAATTACTAGTTTTAAATATTTTATATTAGATTAGATTTTTTATATATTATATACAAATTGTCTATATTGATATAAAGTTGAGATTAATTTTATTACTATACATATATTTCTATGCTTGTTCAAGATATTATACCTATACAGTTTATTCACCAATGTACTACAAATTACTAGTCCTTAACAGTTATTATTACTAACTAATTAAGATATAAAAAACACAAGTTAATATTTAGACATTACAATCAAACTTATAGTCATATTAGATATGTTTTTCATGGTCAAAGATACATTTAAATAGATAGGTCTACAAATACTTCAGAGATCTACAGAGTACAGCATTAAGATATTTTAATAAGTTCTTACTATTTTTATGACAATGGGGTATGTCTGCTCCTGACAATACTAATCTACTTCAAAAAAAAAAAAAAAAAAAGATGATAGGCATTAAAAAAAAACCTTCCATATAGAGTTGATCTTTTTTTTAGCAAAAATTAGTCACTAGACAAAAAAGTGCCCTTGCCTCGACTGTTGACAATATGAATATGATATCCAAAATAGACAATCAAAACACACACAAAAAACTTACCAAACCTTGCCAAAACAAAGCAAAAACAAATCTTTAAACATATCCTGCTTCATTAAAAAAAGTCTGTCAAATATGCTAGGGCTGTAGGCCGAAGATGTATCTTCCAACACTACAGAAGAACCATAGGTGACTGTCTAGACAGCCAGCTGTTTCATTTTTTACATTTTTTAAAAGTTGCTTGCTTACACATCCTGTTTACTTAGTTAATATTATTTTCTTCTCAGGTCTCTGAGGGAATTAAAGATCAAATAGTTACAGTTTTCTAACAACTTTTTTAAAAAGAAAACTTATTAAAAGATTAAAGTATATAAGTTTGAGTGGCATCAAAAGATAATATTTAGTTAGAAAGAGAAGTTAGATAAAAGATATATTAGATATTACAAATAAGATAAATAATAAAATATTTTCTTTAAATTTTTCAATTGTTCCTAAACTAGTCATTACTGATATAATTATTGCTTATATATTATATATAGTTATTGTACCTATTGTATATAGTTTTGCTTATATTAGTTATAACCTTTTTTGACATAGTTATGTTATGAATGAAATTCAGGCAGCAAAATTATCACAATCTGGTCAGTTAATATTCAGCCTTAGAGAGAGTCCCAGACACGAGGGAAGGAGAAAGTACCTAAATAGAAGCCCCAGCTACTGCTTATACACGGAGACACCAAGGGCAAGTTATTAAGCCTGATCAAGACTTAGTTTCTACACCTATAAAATGGGAAGAACTGTATTAAAATGCTACTCTGATGACTAAGTGATGCTTGAACAGCAGCACTGTTATTATCAGCATCTTATTTCCTCTGACATTTGCTTCCACAGGCACAGAACAGCCAATTTTTAAGAGATATCAATTGACCGAGCTACTATTGAAAATGTAGGTGGGAATACAAAGACAGCTCCATGGAAGAAACACTTGCCACGTAAACAAAAGGACCTGAGGTTGAATCACCAAAACCCAAGAAAAGCCAGATACAACAGCACAGATCTGTAAAGCCCACTGTGAGGTGCAAAGCAGAGACAGGGGAGTCCCTGGAGCTCAAAGGCCAGCCAGCCTGAAGTACATGGTTGTACTCAACAGAGAGTCTCTAAAAACAAGATAGAAAATGAGGACTAAGACCATCACATACATGCTATAACAAATGCATGCCTGAATCGTACATACAAATCTGGAGAGAGAGGGAAAGGGAGAGGAGGGAGGGAGAGAGAGAGAATAGGGTATGTGTGTGTTGAGGGGGATGATCTGGTGATCTAGTTCCTAATATGGTGGACACTCCAGGTACATTCCCCAGTTCCAATAAAAAGAACAGAAGAGGTGGAGGAAGTGACACCTGTGTGGATGGAATGGCTTCTTCTGTTTCCTTTTAATCTGTTCAGGAAGCTGGTGAAATTTCTGAATCTGAGCAGGATAAATTATGATGATCACACTGATTGTCAGGCTGTGCCTTTGACCCTTTGCCAGAACCCTGCCAATGTCTCCACAATAACTGTAAAGTCATTAGGAATAAGGATATAATTAACATCCAAACCAGGCAAGGAGACAAGTTGTCAAACTTTGTGATCTGCAAGTGACAGAGAGACTAAAATCACTGAAGAGAAAATTGAAAGCCAAACTTATCTGTCTGGTTCTTTCTTGGGTTTAATGAAGGCTGCCTTTGGGGTTATTGTCAGGGACGAGCTGCACATTAGACGGAGGCTCTCTCTGAAGGGTGGTTCCTCTTTCAGTTCAGAAATTATCTGTAGATGAGACACCTTCTAGGACTCTCATCACTGATGTGTAGTCAGACATAGGCTGAGACTCTGGAGAGCCAGTCATAAATCAGACAGAACAGAGCTTGACCTTGGGGACACTCGAGTTCTAGGGGTGGAAACAAAACACCACGAGCAATTATAATGGGATGAGATATAATATAAAAGAGTTGGATCTAATGAAAAAATATCCAAAGAGCTGTCTAGAAGTCACTAGTCATGGTTTTCATAAGGACTGTATGATATAAATTATCTTGGTCAATTGTCGGCACTTGTTAAAAGCATATTCTGGGTGTGAGAAGCCTTCCTTGTCCCAGACATGGGACATGTTTATTTCAACTGTCCTCTGAAATTCCCTGCCCTAGGATAGCCTGGCCCGTGGGGTCTGTAACAAGAAGGGAGACTAACAAATAGCTAAGGATATTACAAGCATGTGCCCTTAGGAACAGCTAGTAGGTAAGTGATTTTAAACTGAGGTTTTCTTGTTTATCCCCTTGTATAAAAATGCCTGCTGTGGGAACAGGAAGCTGGAAGGTCACCCATGGCCTGAACATTGTGGTTTACCTGAGACTTGATGAGAAACACCAACATGACTGTTCTGGTAGGACTTCCACAGTTATTGTTCATAGCTGTCGGTAAGCCCCTGGTTTTACTGTTATTCGCTCTCTCTCAATCCAGCTACTCAAGCTGTCTCTGCTGGATGCTGTAACCAGCTAATTTGATGGTGTTCTGATATCCATATGCAGCTTCTCTCCGGATTTTTATTTGTCCTCTTGGGTTTGCTTGCTTAATAAACTCACTCGTTCAAGACCCAAAGGATGGCTGCTGTGCATCATTCTCAGTATGGAAACAAACACACAAAAAACCCAAACAGGTATTGTACCATTTCTACCCCTTATGTAACTTTAGTTGAGTTTCTTACTACTTTACACTTACGCTCTTAAAACTTCCATCTGATAATTCTTTCCCAGAAAATTATTTTCATAATATCAAATCCTTGATATAAAAAGCAAACAAACTTACAAACAAAAATTAAATTTAAAAAAACCCTTTCAACTCTGACAAGATTAAGTTGTGAAACTCGAGAGCATTTTTGCAAGTAGATAAGGTAAGTGAGGTTGATGCAGAAGATTTTGTTGCAAAAGGCTGGAGCAGGAAATGGGTTGGGAAGGAACAATGCCAAAGAGACAGGTGTGATCAGTGACCTTCCTTCTCATTCTGCTCTGCAGGTGAGCTCCTGGACTCCTGGAGGCCACTGGGCTTCTGTCCCTGCCAACCTGCTAAGAGCCCAGGGGATGTGAGCCATTCCAGAAACTCCAGTGCTAAGGACAAATGTCAAGATCCCCAAGATCTCACATGTCAGTGCTAAGCAAGAATAGTGGTCCTAGGTAAGGAGAGTCCTTGAAAGGCTCAACTAACAACTTCTGCTAAGAAACCAAAGGAAAAAAAAATTAACAAAATAGGTTAAGTCTACCCTATGTGGAGTGTAGCACTCTGACCCAGTGGCCTTTCTATGTTGGAGGATAGTTCCCCAATTTAATGTCAAATATTAGGCTGCTCACCACATTGCATTTTAAGGACATGCCT
This sequence comes from Phyllotis vaccarum, assembly GCA_033318265.1. Taxonomy (NCBI): domain Eukaryota; kingdom Metazoa; phylum Chordata; class Mammalia; order Rodentia; family Cricetidae; genus Phyllotis; species Phyllotis vaccarum. The sequence continues at coordinate 69,944,217 of JARWLC010000006.1, forward strand.
TACTATCTCTTGGCTCTGCCTGACTGTGGCATCTTTAAGAACCACCTTTTATTCAAGTAAGATGCATGGCATAAGCATACAATAGGCACTCAATAAACTGTGAGTTCTGTCCCATGGCCTCAAAGCTGATTCTGAGAACCTGAGGCCACAGTAATTTGTCTCTTCTCTTGTTTCAAGGCCTTTATCTGTCTTATTCTTATATTTTTATGAATTGCTTTTCTAAGTTTTAAATTGAGCTCTAAAAGTTCTCAGGAATACTCTGTTCACAAGGAGGAAGTCACAAACTCAATGGTTGCTGAGTAAGCTCACAGAGCTGTTTTTTAAGGCCTTATAGGCCTTATGTTCAGTGTAGCAGACACTTGTGCTACTCCCAGAAGAGGCCCCAGAAGTGCAGCAGAGACCAGGTCCTGTCTTTCAGAAGCTGGAAGTTCCTGGGCCTGGTAGCCCATAAAACATAGGAAAGTAAGAATAGGAGATGATAGGTTTGAAGACAGAAAGAGCTTGTATAATTAATTAATTCACAATCAGAAAGAGCAGGCAAATGATGGTAGCATGATAGTTTAAGCAAATGCAAGCAAAGTTTTGAAAGGTAAATTAGAGTTTAATGCATAGCAAAGGTGGGAAGTGTGAGACATTGTGCATCCAGTAAAGTTTGCCTGAAAATCAGAGGACAGAGTCACCCACAGAGTTAGTCTTAGAGGTCAGGGAGTGGTAGCTCATACCTTTAATCTCATCACTTGGGATCCTATACCTTTGCTCCCATTACTTGGAAACACACAAGCCTTTAATCCTAGCACTAGGAAAACTGAGCCAGCAAGTAAGCTGGGTGGAGAAAGAAAGATAAGGCCAAAGGAGATAGAAGTTGAGCCCTTTAGCTGCTACCTATTTCCCTTTAGGCTGAGGATTCAGAGGCATCCAGTCTGGGGATTCCTGGAGACAGGCCTGAAGAGCTGGCTGGGTGAGAAGTGGCTGTGGCTTGTTCCTCTATCTCTCAGCTTTTCCCCAATATCTGGCACTTGGTTTTTATTAGACCAAGTAGAATTTGTACAATATCTGATGCCAAATTTGTGGGCCACAAATTTTGGGGTGAAGCCACTGGCAAAGGCTGAAGCTACATATAGCCCGAGTCACTACCTTGCTGGCTGAAGAATTACCAGGATTCATAGTTTCTTGTGCAGATGGCTGGCTGTTTGGGTTGTTCCCTTTTCTGGTATGTTGTGGCTTTCCCTGGACCCCCTCCTTGAGCTACTGCCACATTAGGTATCTGCCTCACTTTACCCTCATCTGAATCCTCATTATCAGCAGATTTGGGGAGTCAATTGGAATTTCTTAATGAGGGGAATTGTTTTAAGACAGATTTTTATTCACATTAAAAAATAGGAAATAGTGTTACAATGGAAGGAATTTGGTCTCTGTTTGATCTCTCTACATGGTACAAAAAGAGAACAATTAATTGAGAGAATAATTAATGTAGATGAGATTAATGAACTATTACAAATATTATTTGTTTGATATTTTGTTTTATCATTAAAAATTGATTAATATGAATGCCAAGATAAAAGTCTTAGAAAAACTTGTTTAAAATATCATAGAGATATTCAGACCCAGACAGAGGAATTTAAAGAAGAACCAATGTCAGCATTGTCTTATGAGGTTACAGAGAAACAGCCTAAGGCTCTCAAATAGCCAACCTTAATTTATTCAGTAACCTTACAGAAATTGACAAATGATAGATATCCTCAGGGCTGTATAAGAACTAAATGGATTCCTGTTCAAGATTAGATTTGAAGAGATTCAAGGAAGCAACAGTCTTATATGGCATGCACTCACCATTTGAAAACCATATGTGAAACTCATGGTCAACTTATAGTGATTTTTCCCTAAATACTGGACAGATATGGCTTCAGCGGTTGTAGAGGCTAATCCTCGGTTACAATGGAAGACCTGGTGGAAAGATGAGGCTAAAAACATTAAATAACAATATAGAGCTAGAAGTATTGAAATCTCCTAAGACCAACTTCTTGGTGAGGGAGAATATGCTAATGTAGAAAGGCAGTACTATAGTTTTATGCTATATGGAAACCTTGAATGCTTTGTATAGAAGTGAAGAAGCAGGAAAGAAAATTGAGTCGTTTATAAAAGTGATACAAGACCCAAATGAAACCTTCACTGATGTCTTACAAAGATTGGTTTCAGCAGTAAATAGAATGGTACCAAATTCAGAAGAAGCTAGACAAATAATAATTAAATCTCTGGCATTTGAAAATGCTACTGAACAAGGCAAAAGGATAATTCGGCTGTTAACGGCAAGATAAGCACCCTTGGAGGAATGAATCTGTGTTACAAGAGGTTTCTGGCTAGGACTAGCCCCATAGTCCAGACCTGCCTGCTGCTGCTTATCTGGACCAGCAACCCCAAAGTCCCAAAGAAATACTAACTTCATGTTGTTTTGCCTATGGCTCAGGCACATTGCTAGCTGGCTCCTTCATCTTAACTCAACGTATTTTCACTAATCTGTCTGCCACATGGTTGGTGACTCACCTGTGTTCCTTACACGTTGCTTCTTTGGGCATCTGGCTCAATGCATCGTGACACCTCCCTCTTTCTCATACCTATGTTTGATTCCTCCACCTACCTCTACAGTGTCTGCCATGGCCAAAACAGTCCTTTATTTACAACATATAGAAAGACATTCCCACATCAGATCTGAGATACAATTAATACAGAATTTCATAACTATGATGATGCTTGGGTAGGAGAAGTTATTTCTAGAGGTTTGAGAAAAATCAAAATATAAAATGTTCAACTGTGGAAAACAAAGTCACCTAAAATGAACTATAAATAGGACATTCCTAGAAACAATATTTTGCTAAGAACAACCCTAACACACTGCCCCTCCTGTATGAAGTATGCAGGAGGTATAGCAAAGGCAGGTATTGGACAAATAAACGTTGATCAACAAGGGACAGGCAAGGTAATTTTTGCCTTTGGGAAACACCCTGAGGGGCCTCTTTCTGATCCCCGATATCAAATTCAATCCAGTCTTATCCTGTCATCATGGAGGAAACACCTTCCCAGAACAATTTTAAAAGCCTAAAACCACAATGCTCTAGATGATAGAACAGCTATAGAAAAGAGAATAAAGATTTCAGGAAAAAAACATAAAGTGAACATTTTGGCAAACTTTTATAAATGAACAAAGACAAAACTTAAAAATATAAATAAATGATGATGTCATTAAAGGTTTGGTGAACACGAGTATGGGTATAACAATAATTGCACCAGAATCTTAGCATCCAAATTGGCCCCTTCAGGAGATAAATGTTGAAGCTTTTAGGGATTGGAATGTTATTCCCAGGTAAAACAAAACTTGAGATGGCTTAAATGTTTAGGGCCGGAAGGACAGAGAAGAAAATTAAAGCCATATATGGCTGATATTGCTATGAATTTATAGGGACATGATTTATTACCACATTGAATATCTTAAATTAATATTTCTCCAATCTCAGAAATAAACCATAAATTAATATATGTTTCTGGGAAAAAATACTAGAAGATATTATAAAAAAAAGTCATCAATGATTCAGGTTGTACATATACAAGACACAACAGCTGCTAATCTTTTAAAGGCACCAACAGCTCTACCTTTAAAATTGTTAACAGATAAACCTATATGGATTTAGCAATGGCCTTTCACAAAAGAGAAATTTCAGGCCTTAGAACAGCTAGTACAAGAGCAGTTTAATGTTCAGCATACCGAAGAATCAACCATCCCTTGGAATTCTTCTGAATTTATTATCAAAAATAAATCTGGAAAATTGAGAGTGGCAACAGATCTCAGAATGGTTAACAAGGTGATTCAGCCAATGGGCTTTTTATACTCTGGAATTTCTTTGCCTTCTCTGTTACCTAAATAATGACATCTTATAGTTATCAATTTAAACGACTGTTTCTTTATTCCTAAAGAATGACCTCTTATAGTTATCAATTTAAAAGACTGTTTCTTCACTGTACCATTGCAAGAAAAAAAATGCCTTTACAGTGCCTACTTATAGTAATTCTTGGCCTATAACAAGATATTAATGGAGGGTTCTCCCACAGGAAATGTTAAGTAGCCCCACTCTGTCAATATTTTGTAAACAGCCATTAGAAGTGGTATGTTAGTAATTTCCACAGTCTAATATTTACCACTACATAGATGACATCTTATTTACTGATTCAAATATAGATACTTTATAAAGAATGTTTGAAGAAGTTAAAAAAAAAAAAAAACAAAAAAACAAATCCTGCTGGGGGATTACAAATTGCCTCTGGAAAAATACAAAGAGGAGATTCTATTAATTATTTAAGATATTAGATAGGTCTACAAAAAATTAGACCCCAAAGATGCAAATTACAAGAGATAAATTGAGGACTTTCAATGATTTCCAAAGATTGCTAGGAAATATTTTCAATTTGTGGTCCACTATTGGGATAAAAAAAAAAAAATCATGAACTGGATAATTTGTTCAAAGTCTGAGATAGTGAGGACTTAAATCATCCAAGAGAACTATCAGCTGAAGCTGAGAGAGAATTGGCTTTGTTGGAAAAGAAACTACAGATGTGCATGTGGATCATGTGAATTCACACCTAATTGCATTCTGATTATTTTACCCTCTTAGCCACTATCCTGCAGAAATTTTAATGCAAAGGGAAAATATTATATTAAAATGTTCATTTCTACAACATAAACCAAGTTAGAAGTTAAAGACATATTTGATTTGGTTTTTAAAGGAAAATTAAGACTTTGTCAATTGACAGAAATGGACACAGAATGAATTGTTGTCCCTCTAACTAATGATGAAATTGACTAATTATGGGCAGAAATTAAACCTTGGCAAAGAGCTTGTAGTAAGTTTTGGGAGAGATTGACAATAGATATCCCCAAAGCAAAAGAATTCAATTTATAAAGGAACTTAACTGGATTCTTCCTCATGTTGTATGGGTAAAACCAATTTCAGGAGCCCCTATATTTTATACGGATGCAAACAAATCAGGAAAGGTAGGTTACAAATCATAAAATTTAAGTAAAATGTCTCAAAGCCCTTATAGTTCTGTCCAAAAGTCAAAATTATATTTAATATGATGGTATTTATTAATGGACTTTACAGAACCTCTTAATATAGATACTAATTCTCAGTATGCAGAAAGAATCGTTTTACATATTGAAACTGATGACTTTATTTCTGATGAGTCGAAACTAACTTCATTTTACTTACTCTGCTATATGAAATAACTAAGAATAGGAATCACCCTGTACATATAATACACATCTGAGCCTATATAGGTCTGCCAGGCCCTCTAGTGCAAGGTAATGATGAAATTGATTAACTATAGAAAATGTGCTAGAGGTCTCTATCATTTGGCAACAAGCCAAAGAAATTGTAAAAAATGTCCTACCTGTTCCTTCTATAACCAAACTTTATTACCATCAGGAAATAATTCTATTGGTTTACATAAAAATGAAATTTGGCAAATGGAGGTGTTTTATTTTACAGAATTTGGGAGATTAAAATATGTATACCATACAATTGATTCATTTTCGGGTTTTTAATGGTCAACTGTTTTGAGCTCAGATAAGGCTAAGTCTGTAATCACACATTTGCTAGAAGTTAAGACCATCATGGGAATACCTGTACAAATTAAGACTGACAATGCTCTGGCATATGTCTCGAGTAAAGTAAAACAGGATTTTTTGCTTACTACAGTATAAAATATATCACAGGAATACCACACAATCCTACAGGGCAAGCAGTCATAGAAAGATCAAATTGAACTCTAAAAGATATGCTAAAGGAATAGCAAAGACCCCAGAGATAGACTACATAATGCTTTATTAACTTTGTATTTTCTCAGTGCTAACAAGAAACAACAGCTGCTGAAAGGCATTGGACTATAAGAAAAACTACTCAGCTAACTCACCCTGTCTACTTTAAAGATGTGTTGACCTCAGAAGGAAAACCAGGATTCTGCTACATTGGGGAAGGGGTTTCACTTTTGTTTCTGCAGGTGAAGAAAATATATGGATATCATCAAAATTAAAAGACTCAATTGAACAGGAGAAACTTTTGATAAGGTGCCTCATCCACTGATGCAACAATTCTATGTTGTAAGAAAAACACACCAAAACAAGGGTCAGGGAAAGATTTTGTTGTTGTCTTTACAGAAAACAAAACAAAACAAAAAACCAAATAGAAACACCTATCTTCAAGAAGTCAAAAGACCTTGGACATACAGACATGTAGCAAAATGAAAGGCATCCAGAAAAAGTTTACAAACAAAGAAAAGTAGGGCTTATTGGTACCAATATACTCTACAGGGTAAAATCTCACCGCCTAACAGCTATATTTCTTTACTTCTAAGAAAAGTTGAAGTCCCAGTTTAATTGAAAATTAAAGCTGGCTTTGGAGTTAGAGTGTAGTTCTCTCCTTCTCTAAACCCAAGCATGCTTGTTAAGGAAAATAAAACTCTCTGTATTATATTAGAAGAACCACTTGATATAGAACAGAATAAAACCAAAATTAAGGGTCTATTCTATTACTGTTAATCTCATGATCTTTTGTTTTATTTTAAATATTACTAGTTTTTTTCTTACTGTAAGAATTCTATATCAAAATTTATAAGATTATATATATACATATATTTTAAAACTTTTTGTCATAATATCAATGATCATATAAAGTACTAATTCTAGGCAGGGAAAAGGCTTTATCTAGCTTCCTGTACATTGTTTTGGGTTTGAGTCTCTATCAGTTTTCTGCAGGAAACCATGACTGTGCCTAACTGTAACCTTTGAAGTCTCCAAAAGGGAGATGGGGACCCACAATGGTTATTTCACATGGACTGTGACAATGCCATTAAGCTGACAAATATTATCTAAAAACTAGTTTGGGGCAACAAACTGCTCAGGCAATTTCAAGGTAGCTGTCTGAGATGAGATGATCCAGCCTCACAGACTACTATAGCCAGGACTTGAGACAAACCATGCACTTTCTTATTATGCAGAGACTGGACAACAAATGATACAGCTATTCACTTCAGGACTTGACAATTAACAAGATTTTTCTTTTCAGGATTCCTTAAAATTGCCATTACCCATAGACATCAGAAAATAAATTTAAGAACATGATGCTCACATTCCCAAGAGGTAGGGTGAATGGTTTTGGTCTTTCAATGGGTTATGAACAATTGTAATTGTGTAGGATGGTTAGTTACAAGTTGTATTGGTAATGGTCAGGAAAAAAACTGAAAAAAGAAATTAAGTTGAGGGTTCTTGTTTTAAAAAAAGTAAAAGAGAAAAAAGGACATGCAGATGTACTAGGACAAAGGGGTAGATTATTAAATCTACTTTTAAAAAGCAACCACTTGTTTTGAATAATTTACATTGAATTAGATTTTGTATATTGTATGCAAATTGTTTTTATTGATGCAAAGTTGAGATTAATTTTGTTACTGTACAGATATTTCTACTCTTGTTCAAGGTATTGTGCCTCTACAACTCATCTAACAATATAACACCAAGTGCTAGTCCTTGAAAATTACTATCACCAACTTATTAGGATATAAAGAACTGCAAGTTAGTAGTCAGTCATTACAATCAAACCTGTAGGCATATTAGATAAGTTTTAAAGGTCAAAGAGAGATGTATTTTAGATAGATGGGTCATCTACCATTTTGGAGATCTATAGAATAGAGCATTTACAATATGTCATCTATAATAACATAGGTTCTATTTATTTTTATGACAATGAGACATGTCTGCTCCTGGAAGCACCAAACTACTTCAGATGATGGGCAGCAAAGAAACTCCATATGGAGTTTACTTTCTTTATGGCAAGCTAGCTAATGGGCAAAGAAAGTGCTCTTATCTTGACTGCTGACTGTATGAGGTCCAAAATGGACAAACAGGACACAAAATAAAGAATTGCGGAATCTTGCCAAGATAAGGTAGGAAGGTCTTTAAGAATATCCTGCTTCACAGATAAGTCTGTCAGATATGCTAGGCCTATAGGCTGAAGATGGATGCCCCAATGTTGCAGGGAGACCTTGGGTGACTGTTCAGGCAGCCAGCTATTTCTGTCATTTCCTACATTTTTTGAAAGTTGTTTGGTTGTTCTTCCTGCTTACTCAGTTAATATTATTTCCTTCTTGGGTCTCTGAGGGAGTTATATTTATTGATTTCTTATAGATTCAGAAAGAAACTCACTTAGAGGTTAAAGTGTTTAAGTTTGAGAGACATCAAAAGATAATTTTCAGTTGGTAATACATGTTAGATAGGAAATGAATTAGGTACAATCCTTTGGCCTCACCAAAATAGAATAAATAATGAAGTATTTTCTCTGAATTTGTCAATTGTTGATGAACTGGACATTATTGGTGTAATTATTGCCTGTATATATTATATATAGTTATTATACTTATTGTATATAGTTTTTTATATTAGTTATAATCTTTTTTATTTTTGACACAAAAGGGGATATATGGTGATGTGATATATTGTATACCTAATAAAGTTTGCCTGGAAATGAGAGGACAGAGCCACCCACAAAGTCAGTCATGGATGTCAGGGAGTGGTGGCCCACACCTTTAATCCCATCATTCCAGATTCTATCCCTATGCTCCCAGTACTTGGGAAACTCACAAGTCTTCAATCCTAGCACTAGGAAAGTTGATCTAGGAAGTGAGATAGCTGGGCGGGGAAAGAAAGATAAGGAGGGAGGAGGCAGGCATTGAGCCCTTCAGCTGCCACCACTTCCCTTCAGGCTGAGGATCCTGGACACAGGCCTGAGAAGGTGGCTGTGTGAGAAATGACTGGGGCTTGTTCTTCTGTCTCTCTGACCTTTCATCATTTCCCCAATATCTGGCTCCCAGTTTTTATTAGAAGACTAAGTAGAAATCTGTGCAATAGAAGTGCCTGAGAGTGGAGGGGTAGGAATGCTGCTGGGGGGAGGGGGGGGCGGGAGAGGGAGGGCAGGAGGGAGGAAACACAAGCTTTTAAGACTCTAAATGACTTTCATCTTATCATCTATACATAGACAGGAAGGTGTGTGGGTGGGGGTGTGGCGGGGTGGGGGGACTTGACAGATGACTACTCAAGTTGCAATCCAGAGACCATATGTTGGGGGCTCTGCCAATAGAGACAAAAGCTGACCAAAAGATGCGTGGGCCTGGTGAGCCAGTGAAAGGTGGAAGGCAACATCATCTAAGCTTCCCTAACCCTATCCTGATTGTTCCAATTGTCTTCTTCTCCCTATCTGTGTCCTATCATCTCCAAGGAGTAGACAGTGGTCTGTAGGCTTCAGTGTGTTTATGTGCATGAGTAGGAAATTACAAATAGGGAACTAACTAATGTTGATCTCTTGTCTGAGTCCCATCGGCCAAGAATGTTAAACATTAAAGGCCAAGTGCTACTCTATCTGTCTATTACCCTCCTGTTCAGCCTGCAGTGCAGTGCCCCTCATGTCTAAACCAATGAAGATTTGTGAACCTTGATTTGTTCTCACATAAAGGGGCTAAAATGCGTACTTTGAGAAGGAGGGTTGGTATTGTGTGAGCATCTTGTTCTCTGTAGGCATATTGTATACATAGATTCCAATTAAAAGGACAAAACCCTGACAATGCTAATCTAACAGATCCCATGGTATGCAGTTACAGCATGGAGATTAGCTTGGGCTTGGTCCTCATTCTCACTTAGGCATTTCTGCTACCTGTATATAGGCTGCAGTGGTTCAAATATGAATGGCCCCACAGGCTCCAACAGTTGAATGCTTAGTTACCAGGGAGTGGAACTCTGATTTAGATTAGAAGGATTATGAGGTATGACCTTGTTGGAGGAAGTATGTCATTGGGGGTAGGCTTTGAGGTTTCAAAAGCCACTGTCATTCTCAGAGCCTCTCTTGGCCTGCAGACCAGAATGTGGCTCCCAGCTATTGCTCCAATGACATGTATGCCACCATGCTTTCTGCCATGATGACAATGGACTAAACCTCTGAAACTGTAAGCAAGCCCCCATTTAAATGCTGTCACTTGTAATAGCTGCCTTGGTCATGGAATCTCTTCACAGCAATAAATAAAAACAACTAAGATGTGAATTTAGTTAACTCCTTTAAGATTCATCCAGTTGTGGTGACACATGTTTTTAGGATGTAATCAAGAGGTTGAGGAGACAAGAGGGTCAGAAGCTCAAGTCTAACCTGGACTAAAATTTAGACAAAGGGCTAGAGTGATGTCCCAAGTATTTACCCACAAGACAAGAGGACCTGAGAATAATAGATCCTTAGCACTTATAAAAACCGGATGTGGCAGCATGCATCTGTGAAGCCAGTGCTTTGGGGTATTTCAGAAGACCACTGGCCAACAAATCTAACTGAAATGGTGAGCTGGAGGCTCAGTGAGAATCTGTTTCAGATAGCAAGAGAGAGAAAGAACCTAAAGTCATAGCTTCTGGTGTACATACATTCACACATGTGCATACCTCAGTCACGCACACACGCACACACACACACACACACACACACACACATATACATACATGCACACATACATACACACTCACACACACACACACACACACACACACACACACACACACACACACACACACACAATTCAGACGAGGCTCTGGCTCCCCTCTACTTAAGCAATGGCTTCAATGGTCCCTCAGAGTAAGAAACAAGTGACAGGCAAATTGTTTATGAACATGGCTGACAATCACAGACAGGTGTTTTGTTTTGTTTCTCAATTCGGTAAGGAGAGAATTACCCAATATAGCGTAAAGGATTCATAATCATCAGAAATTTCAAATACAGCAAATTATATTGAAAAGTAAATGACTCTCTCACAGGACTGAGGCATTAGGGAAATGTCTACAGGTCCTCCATGCTCCACATTAGAGCCCAGACTTAAAGCTGGGCATGGAAGTAGACACCTGTAATCTCAGGTCTCTGAGATGCAGGCAGAAAGATCAGGCTCTATAGGGATATTTTTCCTTATAAATAAATACATACTCTCTTTCTAGCTCTGTAGGGCGAGAGTGGGTGTGTCAGCCCCATACCCTTGGCAGTGCCTGCAGCTTAAAGCTCTATGGATAGAGCTCGCTGATTGGTGGACAGTATCAGTGTGACAGTCTTTCTTGTGTTTATTCATTTTTACTCCCCTTTGTTGAGTAGGAATGAATGCGTTTGAGATGTCAAAGCACAAACTGAAAATCTAATGGGGAGAAATCACCCACTTACTCAAATCAAAAGGCTCTGACTCTGGGTTTCCTTCTGAAGCAAGAAAAGTTGCTGAGCCTTCTGAAATCTCAGGTACTTCTCAGTAAAAGGAGCCAATAAAAGATCCTCTGTGCCTTAATGATCTGGATTTCACTGGAGTCTTTGGTGAACAGTCTCTTTACATCTTAATTTTATGGATTTGAATCATCTATTCCTTTTAGTTTGGGCAGAGGTTTGTAAATCTTGCTAATCTTTTCAAAGACCCCCACATTTATTTGATGTTTGGAATGTGATAAGGGCAAAGCATGCTGCAGAAATGGCCTTGCATGGCTCTAATCTTATAGACTGAACTGTAAAATGAGATCTCCTCCTTGTAGGGAATCTTAAAATTCATGACTGAATACAAACAGGAACCAGATAATTACATGAAAGCAGGATCATATTGCACTAATTTGAAGCAAACTGTTCAGCATCAAACAGAGGGAGCTACAGCTCTCTGGCAAGATGTTGCTCAGAGACCTAGGGTAACTTTTTCCAAAGATCCATTCTAAACAAGTGTTGCCATGAACTCCGCTTTAGCTGAGCTCTGGCTTTGTGGCACTTAGGAAATCTGTGACATTAAAAGTAAAAGTAGCTATGACGAGGCATTGCAGGTGTTTGGTGAGCAATTTCACGGTTGATGACTCAAGGCTTCCTGTCTGATGGAAATTCACAGTTCACCAGAGGGGAGGAACCGAGTCCCAGCCAGTCCAAAGGAGATAAGAACTTAGGCGTGTGACTGCTTCTGGGAGTGAAACCTTGGGCAAGCAGCTGTGTGTGTGCTCGCCATGAAGAGTGGATGCCTTTTTCTGAACCTTCTTCAGCAAGTGAAGATTCTCTCCACTAGAGTCTGGGTCAGGAAATGTAGCTTAGTTTCCCAGATCCTCTGAAGTCCTTCATGGTAAGCTTAGATTTGCAAATGCAGGTAGCCACCTGGCACCCCAGGATTCCTGAGACCTCTTACTTACCCCCCAGTTCTCTCCCATGCTGCAGAGTCTCCTTTGTCACCACCACCTGTTTCCAACTCTATGGCCTCCTCCTTTGATGTCTTTTGGGTCTTGCTGTATATAAGATCTTCTTTGCAGCACATGTCAGAAGATGGAGTTCCTGAGTCCACAGCCAGCCGATGACAGTCAGCCTCTAGCAGCAGAAAGGGATTCAGGCCCAATTTTCTATATATTCTTGTTTGTCCATCTACCAGATGGGACTTGGCAGAGCCCAGAGCCCTTCTGGGTTATCAGGCAGAGACTGGTCATCAGACCTGGTCCTTGTCCAAGAGAAAGAGTAGAATTAGGCTATGTGTCAGCCATCCTGAAGAAAGAGCCAAAAACCCAAAGTGTGGGCAGAATAGATCAAATTGGACTGGTCTGAAGCCAGAGAAGGACAGAACCAAACTATACAAAGACAGGTTGGTAATGAGAGAGTGGCTGTGTCTATAGGAGACTTAGTTGGGGCAGCTTTGTCAAATTTCATCAAATTGTCATTGACCCAGCTATAAGGACTTTTTCTCTAGAAACATCTCAAATCAGCTCCTGCTACATCTGTAAGAGTTGGACCAAGTATGCCGGTGGCTCTCAGTAATACCCTCCACTCAGCATTTATGAACAAGCTTAGGGTTTAGAATTCATTAGCATTTGCCACCCATTAGAAGGTCTGACCAATTAAAACCCGTGGTTAGTTGCTACCTAATGACTAGAGGTTAACCTGTAGAGCCTAGACTAGAACCCACTGCTTCCTCCATGCAGAACCTTGGGTTCATGTTATCACCATGTGGCAAAACAGGAAGAGAGAGACATGTGAATTCAGAAAGCTAAGGGAACTTAAGAGGCTCAGGAAACCCATATGACAAGATTCTGGAAACTTAGGAAGTTATAAAACACATAAAGCCTCCTTCTCACTTTGATCAGAGCAGTAAACGCTTTCTGAGAAAAAGAGGGCTCTTCAGGGGAGCTGCCTATAAGGGTAGAGAACTCCAGGGATGCAGACTTTACAAGTTGTCACCTGTCCTGAGGCAGGCTTTTTGCAATGCAATTGCTTTTGAGTCACCCATACTTTTCTAAGTAACTTCATACCCCTGCACCTAGAATTAATGCTGACACCCTCACTAGTTCACCAAGGTGGGATTGATTGGAATGATTTGGGGGGGTTCTGTTGTCAGAACTCTCTCTGGAGTGAATAGATGACTGTTCACACCCCTCTCTCCCCAGGAAAAGTTACACACACAGCAGTTGCATTCACACCCTATTCTGGTCATTGTAGTCAGAACTCCGCTGGCTCACAGCTTGCAGGGTGGCCATCTAAAGAGCTAGGACCCATTTCTCATGTTCACCTGCCCCAACCTAGAAGTTCACAGCAGCCTTAAAGGGCAAAGTGTAGCCCATTCTGGCTGCTTGTCGCTCATCTGTATTTCAGGTGCTAGTGGTGGCCTTTGCTTGTCCTCTCCATATATCCAAATCTCATTCTCTTTGTGTCCATATGACTGCACTTTATCATAAGAGTTCATTTTGTACCTGATATTACTTGGCTCTTGGACAAATCATGACACAAATTTTACAGCTCTCTCATGGCTGGAAATCATCACCTGCGTGAAATCTCACCAAATAGAGGTACCAATCAATGTACAGTTAATTAATATAAAACAACAAGTCCCATTAAAACCAAACATTGCAACAGACATGCTTGGTTGACTAAATACCCGTACCATTTGTAAGTGCATCCTTCGTGGAATTGCCTTAGACTTGAAAATATTTTTTATTAACTAGCTGATATTTAGTAGAAATTAATTGTTTGCTACACATCATTGGTTGCATCCCTTGGAAATGAGACATAGGGCTGCTTTGGAAAAGCTGTGTACACAGAGGTGCTTTCTGGGTAGTTCTTCCAGACTCACCTTCTTTCTTCACTGCCCTTCCCAATTCTTATCTCTCTTCCAAATTCTTCTACCTGGCATTTAGTGCTCCTTCTAATTGGTTTATAACTTTTCAACGTATTCCCTAACTTCTGCGTTTAAACTACTTATTTTAAAAAATATTCTATGATTTGTTAATGCTCTCCTAGACATACTAATTCCATGTGAGGATGGACTTGTAAGAAAAATTTTGGTTCTGGGATAGAATGGAGAGCTATATGGCTTTGAACCAGATAATTCATGTTACAGTGTGGGGGGGCTATCATTTATGGAAAAATAACAAAACTATTTCCATCTACCTGTCCCATTTGTATTAATTGACATTTCTTTATTGGGAAGAAGTGACAGAACCCACCAAAAATTAATATAAATTAATCAATGACATTTATTGCTTATATAAGAAAGCCCAGAGGAATTCAGGCATGGCTGGATTTAAAAAGTGTCTTTATGGCTTATTCAATTTCCACATGTCTGAAGCAGTTTTGGGCTGCTGTTACAAAGTACCAGAGACCAAGTAACTTGAAACAATCACCTATTCTGTATATCAATGTGAATATACTTAAAGCCACTGAGCCACACACTTCAACAGTTAAAAGGTAAAACTATCTTGTGCTGATTTTATCAAAATATTAAAAAAAAATAAAGCAACAAACACAGATATTTACCTTCTCACAGTTGCACAAGCTTAAAATCGAGGCATCAGCAGAGTTTTCCTCTCTCTTTGATGCTTGGAGATTCTGATGACTGCCAGGATTTCATCCCCAGCTTCTGTCCTCTGACGACACTCTCCCTTAGTGTGTGCCATTCTGTGTCCCTTCCTTGAATTAGGGCCCAGTGTGGTGTCATCTTAACAAAGCACATCTGCCGTGATTCTGTTGACAGCTAAGGATGGATTCTGAGGTTCTGAATGGGCGTGGATTTTCCTGAATATCACCGTTCTTCCCAGTCTATTCTCTGAACACATTTGATTGTCTTATTTTCAGTGAGTTACATCTAAAATGGAAGTGATGTAACTCCAGAAAACCCAGCAGTCTCAGACAACAGCAGGGAATTTTCCTCACTAGCATCCATAACTGGATTCTGTTTGGCTCTACTTGGATCAGGATCTTGCTGTAGGACCAATCACCATCTGAACGAGAAAGTCAGACCACTTCTGAAACAGCAAAAGCCAGGTGAGGTGACCGACACACAGTATTTCTAGAAAATTATGGAGATACAAGACAGACTCAGAGAGCAAATGTTTCTTTAATATTCCATAAATACATTTCTGTTATTGGAGAAAAGGTCCTGTGGCAGTTTGAAAAAGAATAGCCTCATGGGCGTACATATTTGAATTCTTAGTCACTAGAGAGTTGCACTGCTTGAAAGGATTAGAGGATTCGGAGGCCTGGCCTTGTTGGAGAAAGTGTGTCACTGGGAGTGGGCTTTGAGATCCCAAAAGCCTAAAACGGGTCCAGTGTCTTTCTCTTCCTGCTACCTGTGAATCCAGATATAGAGCTCTCAGCTACTTCTCCAGAACCATGTCTGCCTATGTGCTATCATGCTCCCTGCCATGATGATAAAGAACTAAACCTCTGAAACTGTAAGCCAGCCTTAGTTAAATGCTTTCTTTTATAAAAGTTGCATGGTGAGAATGTCTCTTCACAGCAATAGAACACTGGCTAAGACAGGCTCATTGAACTGTGTTGGTAAATAAATGGAAAATAAATGATAGATAGATAGATAGATAGATAGATAGATAGATAGATAGATAGATAGTTAGGTAGGTAGGTAGATAGATAGATAGATAGATAGATAGATAGATAGATAGATATAGATAAAAGGATAGATAGCATAGGTGAATGAATGGGTGGATATGGACAAATATAAAACAGAAAGACAGACAGATAGATGGACAAATGGATGGACAACAGATGGCTGGCTGGATGGATGGATAGATGGATAGATAGGATGGATAGATAACATAGATGAATGAATGGATATATATGGACAAATATAAGACAGACAGACAGACAGATACATAGTTGCAGATGTAGATACATAGCTATTACTTCAATGCAGTCTGTTCTCCCAAGGGTTCATATTTTATAAGTTGGGTCCTCAGTTTGGTGGACTGAGTTGGAATGAAACCTTTAGCAGAAAAGTTTGGGTGACAGTGAGAAGTCATTGAGAAAGGGGTCCTAGAAATCGACTGTGAGGTCCTGGTTTCTCTAGTCTCTTACATCACGCTATCTTCCTCCTATACATGTTCCCACTGCTGTGGCATGTCAAATTAGGTCTCTGACAGAGGCCAGACTGGTGGGAACACCAAGAACTCTGTGCTAAGTACACCTGTTTTCTTTATAAAGTGGGCTGCTGTGCTGATTTGAAAGAGAAATGTCCTCCACAGGCACAGGTATGTGAACACTTGGTCCTGATTGGTTCCACTGGTTAGGGAAGTTATGAAACTTCCAGGAGGTTTGGTTAAGGAAGTGCATCACTGGGGGCAGCTTTGAGAGCTTAGAGCCTTCCACTTCCAGTCTGTTCCTGCTCTGCTTCCTCTTTGTGGTTGAAGATGTGACCTTCCAGATGCCTGCCGATATGCCTCCCCTACTCTTAGGAACTCTCCTATAAACCAAACTAACATTTTTCTTTTGTAACTTTCCTCTGATGGTGTTCTATCATATCATGGAAAAGTAAGAATTTGCCTAGAATATCTATAGGAATGTAAAACTGACAAATACACATATATAAAAGGAATAGATTCAACCAGGAGCCACAAGTCCAAAATTAATAATACAATTTATTTTCCTTTTTATTCATAAACAAAAATCAGAAATTGTGGGGAAAGGCACTCCAAAGGTGACCTGTGGCACCAGGCATGCTTCGTCAGTAATTTATTAATGAAGACCTTCACTCTCATCCCGTCTCAAGTCTGACTCTTCTCACAGAGTCACAGCAGGGCCATAAACTGAACAGCCCCTTCCAAACCTAGGCTTTCCAGATGAACGTGCAGCTTATGTAGACCACTGAGTCTGACCAACATTTCCTCTTTTGGCCATCAGCAGTAACATCAGATGTAATGAGGTGAAAGATGTTACTCTGTTTTACCTGATATGTAGGGTCTAAGGCTATGCTAAAGAGGTTTCAGCCTGCCTCCAGCCTTCAGGGAAGAAGCTAGCAGTGTTCTCTGGCAGCTCTCATCTTGAAAGGTTTGTTTAAGTGCTTGCTTATGCTCAAATCTGGAGGAGGAGATTTATCTAGACAGACATGCCTGCTGTTGTTTCACTAATTTGCTTGGTCAGCACATGGCTCTGGCTAGCCCATCAGTTACATCAGGCAGAAGCTAAGTATCCTCTGTGGGGCCTCCTTTGCCTGGCCATGCTTATGCATCCGTTAACAGACTGTTTCTCCAGAGTCCTGACAGCGTGAATGATGGCCCGGGCTTAAGTACCACAGACAGAGACATTGTTCCTTGTCCCTGCTTCGCCTCACTGTTCAGGGCTCATCTGAGCTGGCAGTAGTTTTGATGGGTCCCAGAGTAATTTAGTTGCAAGATCCTCAGCGGTAACCAAGCTTCCCAGAGATGCACTTCATTCAACAACCCTCATCCCAGATGGAATCAAAGGGTGGTGTCTCAGATTGGTGATCAGACAATTTTAAATCTTAAAGCAAGAGAAGAAGGGGAAGGAGATGTGCCAGGGCAGAACAAAATGGCAAATAACTGATCTGATCAAGAGAGAAGGCAGAACAAAGTATGGCTGGTGACACCAGTAACAGAGTAACCAACTCATGTAGGCTTGCACAGGACTTTCCCAGTTTTGAAGCTGAAAGGCATAGGTTCTGGAAACTTCTCTAGTTTTGGGCAAAGTGGGACAGCTGGTAGACACAGATGGGTTTTAGTTATGTAGAGACATAACTCTGACATCATACTGAAGACAAAGCCCTTCAAATTTGAAACTGTGATCTTTGATCCTGAAGGACTGGCCTAGAAACATGCATAGGTACAGCCTATTGTTTGGGGATCTACTCAGTTTGTTCCTAAAGCCTCATTGAAAAGCTGCAGACTTTTCAACAAGATCTCAACACATCCAGTTCCCAGTGTTCACTGTAGAATTGTATGGATTTTTAAAATGGCATATCTACATAGCTTTCTTTTTTCTTAGGTTGTTTAAGTCTTTAATGAACAAAGCAACGCTCTTGTAGGAGAGGCATGAGGCTGCTGCTAATGGCAAGTGGTAAGATGATTGTAGGAAGCAGAAGTAGAGACCTTCCCCTGTAGTCAGCATAAGCCCACCTGCAAGTGAGCACGAGTCTGTCCAGGTCCTCGGACACAGACAGACACTCACCCAGGAGGATGTCCTGTATGTCTGGTGGCACAGGTGGGACCTTCACCCTCTAGTCTGCTTGAAGCCTTATAGATTGCTTCTGGTAGTGTCAGTGGTGATCTCACTGGGGTTCTCTGATGTTATCACCGCGTGTTCACTTCTCACAATAGTCAATAAGCTTGCTCCTCCCTGCTCACTGGCCTTGGCCTTGGCTTTCTGGCACTTATGTTGGTCTCAAGAGGACTTCATCTAGATTACACAAAAGTATCTACCAACAAAGTGACTCTCCTGTGGTTGCTATGCTGCTGACCACCATGTTAAAAGAGTGAAACAGACTAGATTAAACCAGATATTCTTACAGAAGGGGAAAGTAATATCCACCCTTGTTTTCCCACAGTGCTCATTTCAATGCCACACAAATTCACATATCCATTAATTTATTACACACACACACACACACACACACACACACACACATGGGTGTGCACAGAGGGGCTGCTGGAAGGGAAAGAGAGAGATAACATCCATCACTAGTGTTCATATATGCTTTGGATACAGCAGAGACCAGATAGGGGAGTTCTTTGATTATGGGGTGCATATGCCCTGGATAGGGAAATAAGATAGTGAATAGAAAGTAAAGAAATGTGCAGTATATTTCAAAGGGCAATAGTGCACCCAGGGAGGAGTTTTTACCTTTATGAACCTTCTCACCCAGAGTGTAGTCTACCAACTCCCCCTAAAAGCACACCACTGCCTCCTATTAGGCCACCATGGACAGAACATGCTGCGTTCTCCTGAGTTTGCCTCCCAGCCCCTGAAATTCACAGACTCTGGATGCCTCTGTGCCCTTTCTTAGCCCCTGCTATAGTCTGAGTCCTTCAAGGAAGTGGGATTTTAAGAGCCAAACTCTTCCTGGTGATGTTCCTGGGCTTTGGTACTAGCCTGTTCTTTTCCTTTCCATCATCTGCCTCATAGCTGATGCGGGTCAAAGCACATCTAAAGTGCGCTCCCATCTAAAAAGCCTTTCTTGGTCCCTGGATGTAGGTGTCATGGCCCTGTGACATTATACATGCCACATGCCCATCGTCAAGTCATATTTGTTTATTCCTGAGTGTGGCATCTGAGACATAATCATAGAGAGAACTCTTCACATTTTCTAAATATACGCATAAAAAGATGTGCCCACAACTTAGCATGCTAGCCCAGATATGATACATCTACCCTTTCCCCTCCTGCCTCTTTGCATATCTCAGAAGTCTGTAGGGCAAGTTGCCTGTTTTCTCACAAATCTTATCACATACAAAGAACTGAAAAGTCTTTTGGGTGGCTAAGATTGGGTCTCCCCAGGCTAGAAGCACAGAACTGTTTCTTGTCAAAGCTACACAAAACTTTCATCTGTTGACTCCTTCTGAAGCATCTATTGATCTTTAAGAAGAGTATAGTTTAACAAATGTGCTTCTTCCCACTTCTTGTCTCATTCCTTGAGATCCCTCCAAGTATTTCCAACTGTAATGCGAAGTTCAGCAGTGTGTCAGCAGATTTGCAGTGAACTGGCTTGCTGGGAGACAGCTGTTTTCATGAGATGTTGACTCTGACAAGCAGTCAGGGCCCCCGACTGTGCTCCAGTACAGGCATCTATGGAGATTAACCCCAACCAGCCCTGGCTTTCAGTCAAGGTTTTTGGCACTTCCCATGGACTCTGTCTGACAAACAGAGAACTGGGCTTCAGATGCTTGTGAGGAATAACAGAAATGTCAGAGTAATCTCTGCGGCTAAATGCCTTGGTAGGGAATAGGAAGAAATGGTCACAGGTCTCCTGAATTGGAGGAGAGTTTACAGTAACTCTTCAGAAAACACTTCTCCTTTATTTTAGCCTGGGAACTCCAAGAAAAGGCCAATGCCAAAGGGCCAGTCAGCTGAAGTGTTATCTTCGTAGTGAAGAAGATGAATTTTTTTTTTTCTTGCTTAACTTCTGCTTTGATTAATAGAGCAGGATAGCTCTAATATTTGACTGACTGGACAGGCTGTGGTGTGATACTGTAACATTCTCTTCTCAACAGAGGCGGCCTGGAGGTATATGAGAACACACTTTACAAAATGTGTAACAACAGGATGGGCCACCCCCTAAAATGACTGGTTTACCATTTAGTATCTCTCTGATGTTTCACAAAACACCATGCTCTAGCCATATCACCCACTTGGCCTGTCACAGTCCTGGTCAGTTCTTCAGCTCCAGGGCACATCCCTGGGGAACTTGGCTGCTTAGAATGATGACAGGAGATGTCACCACTAGGTGGCACTACTGATGACATTTCTTTGTCAGTTGTGACATTTGAGGGGCCAAATCAAGAGTACAGGAAGACTGTCTAGTCTACAGCATAATTAATTATTTAGAAGTTAAATCAATATAATACCCAAAGTCAATAGAATATGTTTCCTTGAAGGAAAAAAAAAGACACTCCTTCCT
Organism: Phyllotis vaccarum; assembly: GCA_033318265.1. Classification (NCBI taxonomy): domain Eukaryota; kingdom Metazoa; phylum Chordata; class Mammalia; order Rodentia; family Cricetidae; genus Phyllotis; species Phyllotis vaccarum. The sequence continues at coordinate 69,965,190 of JARWLC010000006.1, forward strand.
GGCTAAAGGAAAGGGCGGATGCAAATATTCAGACTCTTGTGGGGAGGATGGGGGGGGGGGCATGGGATTTAGCCTCTCCCTCCAGCCCTTCTCATGCTATGAGGGTGTCATACTCAAGCTTCCCTACTGAACCCATCCCTGTACCGTCAGTCCTGGGCCACCCTTAACCAGTCAAAAGTCCCCTGGGGTTTTGGGACACTTTGTGTGAAAATAGGAAAATCCTGTAACCCTTTCCCCCTTGACCCCTTCCTGAGGTCCCTGAAACTAGCCTAGGTTGAGATGGCTGCTTGGGACACACCCGGCAGCCTGAGCCTAATACTTCCTGAATTCCTGAGACCCACCTGGTGAGCAGCTTGATCTTCCAAGATAAGGCCCTGGGGTCACATTCCTGATCTAGCAACCTGGGTGGGGTCACCCAGGAAAGCCCTACCATGACACAATGTGCTCTGCTCCAGGAAATGAATGTCTTCAGGTGGTCCTATTGTTTCACAGGAAATAGCTTGCCTGCCAGTCTGCCTGCCTGCCTGCATTCCTAAACTCTGTCCTAAACTGACCTTTGGCCCCGCCCTGTTATCACACTGAGCCCGCCCATACCCCCTCCCCTACCCAGAGTATGGTATAAGAATTCTACCCCAAAAATATTCCGGCTCCAGGCTTTTCTATACAGTGCCTGAGCCCACACATGTGTGTACCAGTATTCATATTCATTAAACTCTCTTTTTCTTTAATGTTAACAGTGGTCATTAGCAGTGGTCTTGGGGTGTCTTGGGGTGCTCTAGGGGTGCCCGCCTATTACATTTGGATTGTTCATGCATGGACTCAGGAAGTTCTGGAGATACTGTGTGGGGTTGGTTTGATCTCACTGTAAAGGGTCAGATAATAACCATTGTGTGAACAATACAGCCTCTGGTCACAACTATTCAACTTTGTCATTGTTCCACAAAAGTAGCTGATAACAGTATAGACATGGCTGTGCTTACATGCAGTAGAGCCTTGTGTTCATAAATAGATTAGCATTGCTCTTCAGGCTACAGTTTGCCGACATCTGATCTAGAAAATGGACCCAGAGCTGCCAAATAAAATCTATAACAACAGGATAAGTTTGAATTCCAAGTGACATAAGATTGTTTGGTATAAATCTCTCCCAAATCTTGAAGGGGACATACATATTTAAACAATGAGTGATAGTCCATCTGATATTCAAATTGAACAGTGTATCAGGTATTTATTTATTATTTTTGCCAAGTGTGTGCACTCTGGCTGGGATGGGAGCTGTGACCTCTATGGACTCTTCACCCCACCAGGAAGGAGGCTAGAGCCAGGCCTCTAAAGCTCAGGTGTGAAGGCAAGGCCATGCCTTCCCAGGTCTAAGGGCAGTGCTGGCTTTTAAATGGCAGTTTTTATACTCACACAGAATAAATAGAATGTTAATTTTTGCATTTAATTTAAATAATAATTGCACGTTGGAAGGCAAGGGAGGCTACCTATTCAGGGGTTTGGGCCTGAACTAGGAAGCAGCTGCTGCGGGTGCTAGGCGAAGCCTGAGAGGAAAGGATTCCAGGCAGAGGAAACTTCCCAAGTGTAGACCTAAAGACTGACCCAAAAAGAGCAGGTGAGAGACAGGGGTGAGAAGGATGGACTCATATGTTGGCAAGCCTGCCACTCAGATTCCCTTGGGCAGCTCTGGGGTTTCCTAATACATGGAAAACAGCCAGTGTTCAAGGAGTGGAAATGCTAACAGCTGCACATTGTACACATATATCAAATTAACATACTGTACTTCACAAACAAATATCGTGTGTCAGTTAAAAAGCTGATAAAAGCTTCAGGAAGCCCCCACAGGTTTTAAGCAGGAAGAAAATAAAATCCAATTCTCATTTTAAAGCTCACACTTGCTGAATTCTTCTGCAGATGGGATTAGAGGAAGAGACTTAGGGGGAGCCACAGCAGGAAATGATGCCGGAGTGTAGCCCTCCCTAGATATGCTGTTGCAGGTGCTGGGTGGGAAGGGCAGAGAACAGAGAAAAAGGGCCTACATGCCTAATGGCAGAGGAGACTGGCTTGGCATGAAGACGGGTATGCTCATTGTTGATGTACAAAGTTGAAGATGTTCTGACTCTATGATTTTAACATCCTTTGACAGTCCCCAAAGGCTCGTGTCATAAGCTTTGTTTTCCAGTTCATGCACTAGTGAGATGTGCGTGAACCTCTGAAAGGTGGGACTAAAGGGAGAGATACCCTCAAAAGACGTATAGTGACCACTGCTCTATTTCTTCCTCTTTCTTTACTCACAAGCCATCATGATATGAGAAGGCTTCTCCATCTGGTCATGGTGTGCTGCCTCACCACAGGCTCCAAAGCAACGGAACCAACCGCCTGAAACTCCAAAACTGTGAGTTAAACCTTCCTGGGTCTGGGGAGATGGTTCAGTGGGTAAAGTGTGCATGTATGTATGTATGTATGTATGTATGTATGTATGTATGTATGAGGGCCTAAATTCAGATCCCTGTACCAAGGTTGTGGGGATATGTTTCAAATATAATAATAAAAACCAGTCTGAGATATCAGAGGGATCTACCCACAGTCAGTCTAGGAGGATCAGACAGTGGTAACTCACACCTTTAATCTCAGCACAGGGAATATCCCGGGAGTGGTGACCTATGACTTTAATCCCAGAAAATCTGAGTTTGAGTTTCTAGAAGGAGTTCCAGGCTCCCAGGCAGGTTAGTGGTGGCACCACTGTTAGTCTCAGCACTTGGGAAGCAGAGACAAGAGAATTTCTATGAGTTCAAAGCCAGCCTGGTCTTCAAAGTAAATTTCAGGACTGTCAAATCGGTTACATAGAAAACTGTCTCAAAAAAACAAAAAAAAAAAACCCACAAAGACTGGAAGAGATGGCTGTCCTCTGATATTCCAGACTGGTTTGTCTGGCAACTCTGTGGCATTTCTGCTCTATTCTTCCTGTTCCCAGAGTTTTCTTAATCTGGTAGCCCCGCCCACACTTCCGGTCTGCCTTTAGCCAATCAGCATTCTTATTAAAACAGTAGGTGGGACAATTGTTTACAATGTTACATAAATCCACTACACAAGGTGGCATGTACCTGGAACCCAACATTGGGCTTAGACATTCAGAGACAGGCAGATCCCTAGAGCTTGCTCTCAGCTGGTTTAGCTAATGGTAAGGTTTGCACTTAGTGAGAGATGTCTCAAAAGTGGAGATCAGCCAAGAAAAATGTCTGATGTCTACCTCTGGCCTCTACACACAAAGGCATACATATACATGTGTAACTAAACACATGCCCCCACACTCCACATAATTAAATATGTTCTCTTTTTAAGCTGAGCATTTCAGGCATTTCACACCAGTAACAGGACACTACCCAATGCAACTGCCAAGAGCACAGATCAACTGAGCAAGCTTGGAAGAGAAATCAGGACTGGAATGGAAGCCGAAGGGTGGCAGGTGGCCTATAGGAGGCATTTGAGGCCAGGAGAATGGTTAAGACCTTCTCAGTGAAGTTAGAAAGCCTGGGACTGATCCTGAAGGCACGTAAGTGTTTAGAAGAACAAAAGAGAAAAGCAGGATCCCACAGAAGGGGAGTGTTCCAGAGCGTCACCTCTAATGAGTGCTGACTGCAGCCTGTTTCCCTGAGACCACGTGAGGACCCTCCTTGTCACTACCTCCCTTGCTCCATCTTTGTTACATCTGTGGTACTAGAAAGTGAGTAAGAGAAGGCACCTGTCAACAGCTAGTCTGTCACGCCTATCTTCACACTTGCCTCTGAAGGAGTAAGAGAACCAAATGGAGTGGGAGGTCGCAAAAGAGTGGATGACTTTCGAACAAGGAAACTCTCATCACTAGATAACAGATTTTAAGTCTTTCAGAATTTTCTCTGACTAAAATAGCAGCCAGTGGTGTGCTCCCCTCGCTATGTCTAATATGCATTGGCTGTGTAGGCATGGATTTGTTGTTACAAAACTTTTTTTCAGGAAAAGAACATTTAATACCTGAGGGCAGGGCCCAGGTCTGGAAGTCTGGGGGAAAAATCTCAGGAATGCACCTGGCAGCCAGTAGATTCAAAACTTGGTTTCACTCCAAAGTCCAGCCAGCAGATTTAGGGTTTGAGTTTGCGCAGAAAGTGTAGCCAATGGTTGCTGTGCCCCAAACCCCTTTGCCCAATCCTGAAATGCCAAGATGTGTAGCACCCCACTTATGTATGCTTTTCTCTAAAAACCCTCTCACCTCTGGGCTTGTGGCAGAAACCCTTCACTGTGACGGAACAAAGCCAGGTTTGTTTGAAGCTGTCCAAAGCAATAAACAGACCCTCATGTGTTTACAACAGAATCCAACTCCCTGGTGGTATTTGGTGGTCCCTCGACACAGGTACAGCAGGCATGTTCCAGCTTAGGGTGGGAGCCCTCTTACAGCAGGGACAGGAGTCACTCCTGGGCTAAGCTCCCCAGGATGAGGGGAACAGCATATTGCTCTGACTACTGGGAGGGAAATCACAAGGCTTCCGATTCACTTTAGTGACATTTCTTAGTTCCCGGTAAGTAACCTTGTGTTTTGACCTGTAACAATGTGAAATGCTAACAAAGCTGAGAAGAAATTAAAATCTCTTGGTGTGGTTTGGAAGCCGTCTAAGCGGATCCTGTCTGGGTGACAAAGGTCTGCTAGACCTGCATAGGAACAAAGGAAGTAAAAGGTTACAAGGGAAACAGCTGCAGGATGAAATGTCAGAGTACAAGAGTTTATCTAGACCAAAGAGATACACCTTTTGCATAAAGAATTCCGAGCCACGGGTCACCGGCACCCAGTAATATAGGTTATGGAAGCTGGTGACTGAAGAGACCCAGCTTCGTATCACTATGCTGCAACTAAGCCTCACGAGGAACGTTCACAACCCCTAAATATGAAATCCAAAAAAGTCCCAAACTTGAAATGGGGTGAGCACTGACATGGCACTACGGGTGGAAAATTCCCCACCCCACTTTCTGTGGCCGTCAGCATGCAAGCACGGAGGCCATAGGGCTGAGGGATGAAACCCAAGGCAAATTTCTCACTCTTCAATAATCAGATCATGGAGCCAGACCCAACGCATGACTTTGATCAAATGCCCGCAAAGGCAGTTAACGGAGGGTATGTCTGGGCTTTCGGTTTAAAGAGGACACAGTCCACGGCAATGTGGGAAGACATTATGGCAGGAGCGTGTTGTAGCTATGTCATCACATTGCACCCGCAATCCAGAAAACAGAAAGATGAATGCTTGAGTGCATCTCACTTTTCCTCCACTTGTCACCTCTTTCTATATAAACAGAAGTTGTCAGTTAAAATGGCAGCAACAGAATCCCAGAACAGGTGCCGTGTGGGAAGCTCACATTTTCTGACAGAGCCCTGGCTATTACTGCAAGTCATGGAGGGGGGAGGCATCAATATCACTTTGTTGCGGGGAGGCATCAATATCACTTTGTTGCTGCTAGTTATCATGCATGACTGTGTTGGAGTACAGTTCCCCAGGGGATCTATGGAGCTGGACAGAAGCAATAACACTTGATCTGTCTCAGATGGCTCGATCTTTCTTCCCTCCCCAGCACTCTTATGGAAGTCTATCAAAGAATTGACTGAAATTCTGCCAAATTCCTGCCCCACCAAGCCAGGCTCTGGTATAGGATGGGAATACAAGTAAGAAGATACCAGGGCCAGCTGAGAGTTCTGTGCAGCGAGGGGCCCTAAGATCTCACACTCTTCTGAGAAAAGTTAAGCTGAGGCACAATGAGCTCTGAACTATACTCCTTTAGGAATCTCAATGAAGCAAGTATAGACATGCAAGTAACATTAAGTGCAGGCCACAAAATGCATTGCCTTCCACAGACAAATGAGCCCTACAAATCAATAAGAAAGACTTGCAAAATGCCTGAAGAGGCACTTCCCATAACAGAATATCTGAACAACCCGTAAGCCTAGAAATAAGTGCTTAATGTTGGTTAAATCAGGGATATGATAATTAAATGACCCAAAATGAAAACAGCCTACCCTTATCTGAATACATACTGTTGATACATACCGCTGGATGTGGAGATACCAGTGTAGGGGTATTGTGTTGTTTCATGGTAAATAATTGTCCCACCCACTGGCTTAATAAAAAACACTGATTGGCCAAAGGCAGACATGAAATGTGGGTGGGGCTACCAAACTAAGAAAACTCTTGAGAACAGGAAGCACAGAGCAGAACGCCAGAGAGAAGCCAGAGGAAGCCGAGGACAACCATGCTGCTCTAAGAAAAGGTACCGAGCCGCATGGCTGAACAAGAGACATGGGATAGATTAAGAGTAGAGAGATAGAAAGTTATATGCCTGGGTCTGAGGCTGATCAGCTGAAAACTATTGTAAACATCTGTGTGTCTCTGAGTCTGCGGGTCTGCAGGTCTGACGGTCTGTGGGTCTGTGGGTCTGTGGGCCTAAACCTTGAGGATAGGCCTGAAAGTTCGGGCCAGAAACCTCATACTACAAATGGCAGCCCAACGTGGGTCAAAAATACCCACATAAACCATAGAAAGCTTAAAAATGGTCTAGAGCCCAAAGCAGCCTCTGAATTGTGTCTCCCACGTGAGCCGTGGTACAGAGACACCTTGGTTAGGCATGTGGGTCTGGGCTACAAAATGGCAGGCTTTTGGAGTACAGCTTAAGGGTAAAATGGCTTGTTCCTCAAGTCTTACAGGAGCCTCAATATAAGCAAAAAGTTGTAAATGATATATTTAAGGTTTCTGCTCATAAGGACAAAAAAGGAACAGAATCAGAGATGGCTTCTTAATGTCAGTAGTTTTTTGGATCAGCTCTGTTTGCTGGAGGCAAACTGAGGCTTGGCTTCTTTAGAGAAGCTTCCTGATTCAGCCTTAGAGGCAAAAAACACTTGTGAGTTTTTTAACTTGTGAATTTTTTTAAGAGGCCCTGCTGCCTAACACTTAAATGGAGTTAATGAGCAGCAGATGGCAAAGCTTTACTTGGCAATTATATGGACACTGAAATTCCCAGAGTACCTGGGCTAAAAAGCTAAATTCTATGAAATTAGACTAGGAGCTGGGTGGAGCCATCCACCCATCCTACCAACCTTGAATCCTGGCAGATTAAAGGTGTGTTCAGAAACAGAAAGAAATAGAAGAATCTGGGTGGAGTCAATCACCCTAGGCAAACAAAGGTGTGGTCAGACACAGAAAAAGTTAAGAAATAAATATACAGTAAAGACAGTTTTTTGTAAAAAGTCTAAGTGGTTTAGAGTGTGTTGAAAATATATATACATAGGCTTAGAGAAAGAAAAGAAAGGGAAAGCCTTTAAAAAAGAAATAGAATAAGATAAATAAATAAGCCATGTAAAGATGGAAAATACAAAAAGTCTCTGGATATTGTACGTTATTGTCTTATCTTTAAGCTTCTTGACTGAAAATGACATAGAAAAAGCTGCTGAAAGACAGTTGACTATAAATGCTGTTGGATTTATTCAATCTATATATTTTGTAAATGAGTTGACTTTAAAACTGAAATCCAAAGATATGCTACTTTGGAGAAGAGGTTTTCTTTTTATTTTCACAGACAACGAGAATCTGTGGATTTATTTCTGGATAAAGAACATAAAGTTTGATAGAGGAAGACCCCCTGAAAAATCTCCAATGGAAATGGATGGACCAGATGATTCAGCATTTCAGAACACTTCTGTTGAAGTTTCCAGAGCTCTGTATCCAGAACAGTTTTAAGGAGACTGGCTGTGATGACCCAGCCTTACAGATTACTCCACTAAAGACTTGACAATAATCCTACATTTTTCTTTGGATTCCAATGGGATTGCCAGTGTCCCCATTCAGCAGGAAGTAGCCTAGAGAACGACGCCCACATTCCCAAAACATGGATTATGGATGTTTGTGTTTATTTACAGTGTTGTTTATAAGTTTTTATAGGGGAAAAGAATATTAGATTTGGAGTTCTTTTTGTTTTAAAAGGAGAAAAGGGGATACGTAGGGGTATTGTGTTGTTTCATGGTAAATAATTGTCCCACCCACTGGTTTAATAAAAAATGCTGATTGGCCAAAGGCAGGCAGGAAGTGTGGGCGGGGCTACCAGACTAAGAAAACTCTTGAGAACAGGAAGCACAGAGCAGAATGCCAGAGAGAAGCCGGAGGAAGCCAAGGACAACCATGCTGCTCTAAGAAAAAGTACCCAGCCACATGGCTGAACAAGAGACATGGGATAGATTAAGAGTAGAGAGATAGAAAGTTATATGCCTGGGTCTGAGGCTGATCAGCTGAAAATTATTGTAAACATCTGTGTGTCTCTGTGGGTCTGTGGGTCTGTGGGCCTAAACCTTGAGGATAGGCCTGAAAGTTCGGGCCAGAAACCTCATACTACATACCAGAAATCTCAATTCATATATATTGGTCAGCTATTTGCCAGCACCTACAGAAGTGTGTGTGTGTGTATTTCCATGACCATGGTATATCAGTCTCAACATGAATCTAAAGAGTGCACTCCATGGTTAAGAATACTGTTACTCCTAACAGCCAGACTGGAAGTTTCCCAAATGTCCGTCAGTGGTAGACCAGGTAAACAATGATATAATCACAAAGTTAAAGATGGCACAGTAATGAAAATGAATAAACCACACCTGCTCTTATCAATATAATTCTGAACAAAGAAACTAGACACAAAGGAGTTCATGCTATGGGATTACACTCCCACAAAGCTCAAACTTGGTTGATATGGACACCTTTGCAGGGACAGTGGCCTTGGTTGGGGACTCCTAGAGTGCTGTTCACATTCTGTTCACTGGTCTGGATGATGGTTATGAAAGTGTATTCTCTTTATGAGTATTTCTTGAGCTCTATATTTATGTTTCACAATGTTATAGCTCCATATGTATACGGAATATATATATATATATATACATATATATATATATATTTATTTAAAATTTCAACAAGAATTGTTAATTCTGTGACTGCTTCTGCCATTAACCCCTAAAAAATGCAACTTGGAAAGTCTGTGAAGTTTCTCCTTTCTAATATGGCCTTCTATTACGTGCCCTGTTTGGGTAGCGCCCCCACCCTACACACACACAGCCTTTTCTCTTCTTTACTAATGTTTAAATTTAACTCTTTGCTCTCGGAAGGTCTGGTCAGAGGGAAGCGTCAAGACCAGCACAAAGTTGGAAGCCCAGGTATGTGCAGGAAGGCTGGCTCACACAGCGTTTTAAAAATGGATTGCAAAAGCAAGAAGACAAGCTAAAACAAGCAAACAAGCAAACAAAAAACATGTTACAGAATGCACCTTTAATCCTCCCTAGGTGAGGTGGAGACAGAGGGATTCTGAGTTCCAGGCCAGCCTGGGCTACATAGTGAGATGCTGTCAAAACAAAATAGTGTCAGACCCCAGAGATTCCTCACATTGCTTACTGTTGCCAGCATCAGCAAGGGACACATTTACATCAGACAGTCACTGGAACAGCGGCTGTGAGGTGCTAACGTCAAAAGAAAAGCAAAATCAGAGCCTAGAGTTTGGGTTAGGAGCTTAGTTTATCCAGGGACAGGAGGGACACATATCTTATCTTAACATTAGAGCTTAATTGCTCCTCCATGGGCTGATCCATGGTCCCAAAGAGACAGATGGTATAGATGCCAACCACCAGGGACCGCAGGGAAGCAGGAGGGAGCCATGGGGAGAGAGAACAGGGCACCCAGTGATTAATCACAGACAGGGGAGTCTGGTACTTACCACCTGGCACTTCTCCAGGTTCTGCTTCCGGGTTTAGTTTCCTCTCTGATTCTAAAGCCAGCTTTGATAATTGGAAAATCACGTTTTGTTTTTCCAGAGGATTTTTTTTTTTACTCCTTAAGAAAACATTGATTTACTTCCTCATTTCTGGAAGAAATTACTGGAGTTGAGCTGCTTCTGCCCAAACAGCTTGAGGAAGAGGTTTTGGGGGGTTTAACGCCACTGCAGACAGAAAAGAAAAAGTAAAGAGATGACTATGCCCCACCTCCACCCAGGTTTACAACCACCACAAACCAGCAGCAGGGGCACTGTGCACACACACACACACACACACACACACACACACACACACACACACAATCACTGGGTACTCTGAACTTTGGACATCTGGGGTTTTATGTTTGTTTGTCTTGATTACCTAAGTCAAGGTATAGATGAATCACATTGCTGACAACAGGTCTCCTCCATCCTAGGAGATCAGGAGTTTCAGTGGGCCTGGGGAATCCTAGATGTGAGGAGCTCCTGAGAGAAAAGAGACATAAGGAGCCAGACTAAGGGCATAGGTCCTCTCAGGGGACTGTGAAGCATCACAGCCCACAGCCTGGCTTCCTTCCTAGGCTGTCACAGCCCTGCAGAAGGTGCATGGGAGCAGCTTGGAGATCCAGCAGACCTGGGTGCATTGGGGGCTGAACTGGTCCCTCCTTTTCCCTGTGTAAAGGCTGATGAAGTCTCCCTTTGACTCCATCCTTCCTTTATTCTGCCATTTGTATCTATTTGTTGGCAGAGGGATGAGAAAGGACTGGAAGACAGGAGAGTAGGCTAGCTACCCTGGAGGCTGTTGGGTTGCTCATCACCATGCTGTCAGAGATCCCACTGCACTTGACATTCAGAGACCTTCATGGCTACTCGGCCTGTGGGCAGTGCTGGAGCGGGCTCCAATGCACAAGATGATGAGGGGCCATTTGTACACTCAGAGATCTGGAAAGACAAGCATACACTTCAGAACCAAGTCCCAGGGCCTGGGGAGATGATGAATGAGTAGGAGTACTTGCTATACAAGCATGAAAACCTGAGTTCGAAGGGCCAGCAGCCATGTTGAAAGCCAAGAATGGTTGTTCTCTCACAAGGAACCCCAGTGCTATAGGGAGCAGAGGCGGGGGATCACTGGGGCTTACTGGCTGCCACACCTAATTCCAGGTTCAGTGAGAGACCCTGTCTTAAGGGAATCAGACTCTTGGCATATTCTGCACATCACACACATACACACCAAACACCAAAATCAAGTCCCAATGCGATGGGATAAAAACTGAATGAAACTTCTGAGAATAAGCCTTGTTTGCAGACTCTGGGTGATGTACTGTGAGGAGGCCAGGGCAAGGGCTCCTTACCTTGTCGTGGGCTAGTTCTAGCCCTCTGGAAAAGTCATTCCTTGTCCATTTCTGAGTCAGAACTAGCACCTACTAACAGCAGACCATTGTCTTGTACCATCCCAAGCTAAGAGTATTGACTAGCATCTTGGGCCTATCACAGGTTGGCTCTAATCGCCTCTCTGGTGTACCCACTAACTTATTTTAAACTTGCCTTGATTAGGATGGTCTTTGTTCCATAAAACTATAGAATTTCCTGAAACTGCTTCCAGGTTGGGACATGGGATTTGGGGTAACCTAACCTAAATCTGTGTTCTTAGGCCATGGCCACTCAAAATGGCTCTGGAACAAACCCCCTCTTTGTTTCCTTTAAGATAAGCGTGTGGTTTTTACATAAACAGAACTATGGTGGAGTTCTATTAGAAAGAAGCTGTGTGACTTTAGGCAAATCATTTCACAAACCCAAGTCCAAGTCCATGGGCCTCTCCGGAAGCTAAAGAGATGATGACCACAAATGTGAGGCTTGGCAGGTGAGTAGCTCTTCACTATTGGCTCCTCTCCCATGCATATCGCTGTTCAATACACGTCTCTAAGAGAGAAGCAAGCAAAAAGCTGTGTCATCACTGGCCACTTTGATCTGCATAAGTGCTACTCAAAGCTGAGGTAGTCTCTGTGGAAGGAGGCAAGTCTGAGTGGGCTAGCAGGAAAAGTCTCTCATGGGTTTTCTGCTGAATTAATAAACTGGACAGTTTTCAACCGAGAGAACATCTGGGTCTTAGAGAGTAAAGAGCTCACTAGCACAAAAGCGGAAGAGCATGCAAATGAGAGGAAGCAAGCTAAAAGCCTGAAGTGGTGTTGGGTGCACTGATTAGATGTCTATAGCTCAGGAGTCTGCTGCTCTCTGGGTCACAACACCTACAAGGCCAGATAAAAGGGCAGTCCGCCATCCAGGGATGCTAATTTGATTAAAGATTTTGGTAAATAACTTCATAGGCACCAATTAAAGGGATTTTAAATGAAAAATAAGCATTACGTTATGCAAGAAAAGGCAAAGTTGAGATGAATATTTAAGATAAAGGATTATTGTGTATTTGGTGTCTAGATCCTAGACCCCAGGGTCTTGATCTGCTTGATCTGTCACTGGGGCACTCTGAATAAAGTAGGGGGGAAGCCTGGATTACAGATAACGCAGGAGCCACCTGATAAACTGCGCAGGGTGTGTGAGTGCCTTTGAGCTGAGCTTTGTATGCAGCACAGAGCCCTGCCAGCCTCCCCAAATGAGCCAACTGTCCTGCTAATGCTCCATGATGACATCATTGTAAAGCCTTGCTATCCACAAAGCAGAACTGAGACAGTACTACCTGATTACTCTCCTGATTAAGACCCTTAGTGGCCCCTCACAGCTGTTGAATAGAGTCCATACTGCTAAACTGGGCTTCAGAAGCTGTTTTGTGAATGGACTGCAAGCCGGTAGGGATGGAAGTGAGCTTCCTGGGAGCTGCCTGGGCAGAGCTGAAGAAACACAGCAGGATGGAGAGAAGTAGATAGCATTTGCTTTGAGATCCTCATTCTCTGACTTGCTGCTGAAATCTCCATTTTCCCTCATTTCAATCAGGCCAAATGACTCTCCGCCCAGGACTTGGTGAATGCATTTTTCCCTCATTCCAGATTGTCTGAACGTCTTCTTCTGACCCAGTCTCCTGATGTTGAAAATGCCCTTGTCTTTCATATTATTCTAACTACATGAGGTGAACCCTTTCAAGTGAGCATCCACTGTGTGCTGGGGGCACTAGACTAGGTGTCCCACACAATCTTCCATTTCTCTTTTCCACAAGGAGAGAAATAGCATCTTTACTTCACAGAGGAAGGTGCTGAACAGGCTTATTAAGTAACCACTTGTGATCACTTAGCCAGAAGGTCCCAGACTCAGAATTGGAGTTCTGACCTGCAGTTGAAACCCATATTCTTCCCACAACTCAATATACCTCCTCCTTCAACTAAAACACCTCATAATCAAGGCCAAACATGACTTTAACCCCTCCCATACTTTCTCCCTATAAACTGGCACCTTCTTGGCTGTATAGCAATTGGCATGGCGGGGTGTACCGAAGGAGATGTGAATAGACACAGCTCCCTACCTTAGAGAACAATACTGCTTGTGTGATTTTAGGCAAGTCATTCACAAATCCAAGACCAAGTTCACAGGACCAATAGGAAGCTAAGTGAAATACAGAAAACACAAGTCTTGGCAAGGGTGTTGGCATCGGCTCCTCTCTCATCCACCTAGTAGTGAGTGGTTCAATACATGTCTTCAAAAACCATGAAACAAAATGCATTGCCGCCACTTGATTGTCCAATCTGCATGAAGCTTTCAAAAGCCTGTGTTTGCATTCAATTTTCCCCGACAAAACACAACATAGTATAACACACACACACACATCAGATATTTCCAAAGAAATTGAAACTATTTTTTTCCTGGAAAATTTGAAGACAATGGCTCTGACCCAAGGGAACTCTGGGCTAGAAGAAAGTGGCATTTGTCATGGTGATCTTATGTCCTGCAGGCCTCAAGATCTGGAGTCCAAGCCCTGAGTTGAGTAGATATTTGTCACGTCAATGGGCTGGGCTCTGTACCTTCATAGAGGTCACAGAAGTTACAACTAACGGCCTCTTACGATTTGAATCTTATATTGGCTCTCAAAGGCCAGGTGTTGGTGGCTCAGTTGGTAATTTGGTGGGAGGTACTTTAAGAAATGACATCTAACAGAAAGAAATTAGGCCATTGGCCTTCAAAGAGCTCTCTCCCTCTGGTTTCTGGCTACCATAAACTAAAAGACCTCTACCAAATGCTTCTGCCATGATTTACTGTGTCATCACACACTCAAGCATGGGCCCAGGTAACCATGGACTGAAATGAGCTGAAACAAACCCCACCCCCACCCCCGTGTGTGGGGAGTTAGCATTCAAGGATGCAAGTATCTGTGCCTATGCATACTCCTGTAAAGACCAGAGAAGGTGTTGGGTGTCCTTTTTTATCTTTATCCAACTCGCTGCCTTGAGACAGGGTCTTTCACTGAATTAGAAACTTGCCATTTGGACTATATTGTCAGGGCAGTAGACTCTTGGGATCTGCCTGTCTCTGCCACACAGAGCTGGAGTTACAGGCATGGGCATTCATGCCTAGCTTTTTACATGAGTGGTGGGGATCCAAACTCCCATCTGCATGCTTGCATAGCAAGTGTCCTAGCCCCCACTGCCTCATCCTCCTTTTAAATGGATCATCAGTTATTTTGCTACAATCCCATAAAGCTGTTTAACATGATGCCCTTCATCTCAGATCTTCCTTCCTTTCATTCCTTGGACAGTCTGAGGACTCCGTGGACGCTATCATCTGCCCACCCCACCATGGGGCCATCTCTGATTGGAGCTTCTGTCATTTCCCTATCTTTAGCCTCCAGCCCCATTGTCCCCAAAGCCATTCTTTTTTAGAGAAGTCTGAATGTGATGATTCTTAAATTTAGAACTATCCAGATGCCTCTTGCAGGGCTCCTCTCACTTGACAATAATGCCTATGAGTATCTGGTTTGGCCAAGGGTAATGAAGCTCTGAATGAAACAAAACCTGCCCAGGAAATACAGGCTCTTCAAGATGCTCCCACGGTGTGATGGTTGGTTTCCTTGCCTTAATTGAATTAAGAAACTCCTGCAGTATTAGTGTGGCTCCGGTCTAGCTATTACAGCCTGAGCTTCTGTTTCCATTGTCCAACCATCCGAGTTATGATGGACTGAAGGACTGACTATACCTTCAACCATAAGCCAAAATAAATGCTTCCTCCCTTCAGTTGCTTCCTGTCCATTGTTCTGCGGCAGTGATAAAAGTAACTACTTCAAGGGATCTTCAGCATCCTTGAGCATCCCTCCTTGTTTCCAGGTCCTTTAGGCCTCTGATTCCTCTGGTCCTGACATCCTTCCCCATCCACATTGAGCTCCTTGTCTCGGGAACACAGCCCACTCTTTCTCATTCCCATCCATTTCACTCAGGCCCTCCCCTTTATAAGGAGTCACCTTTTCCATGCTCTCTTGCCTGTCAATTCCTACTCATCTTCCCTTTCTCGGCCCCAAGGACACATCCTCCATGGAGTCTCCTCTAAGCTCTGAAACTAGTAGGTGGCCTATGGGATGTCACCTATCATACCTTGTGCTTTCTGGGCCCTCCTAGAAGGCAGAGAGCATGTTTTGTTTTTACTTTATATACTTTATATAGCTCTGATTCCCAAGGACATAGCATAGTGCTCTATGTTTGATCAAACTGAATAATTAAATAGCCAGCCAGGTTATGTGGTTGAGACATGCCCTGGAATAACCCCTAAGGCAGCCCAAAGCTACAGAAGGACCAAGGAAGGAAAAGAAAGGGACAGACTGGCCAAGAAAAGTGTTGCCCAGCCTCTTCCCTGCCTTTCCCTCTCACCTCCAAGTACAGTGAGAACCGCTGTTCAGTTCTCCATGGGTCTGACCCTAGTGCCTACCTCAATTCTCTATCTGCCTCACAGAAATGGAATTTTCTTTCATACTGAGCCATTTTGCAGCTCACAGGAGCTCTTCTTCTTGTTAGCGTCTTACACACTTTTCACAGGAATCTGTGTCAAGCAAGAGAGGCTGGGAAAATTTGGGGGTGGGAGTGTGTCATCCTGTCTGCCAATGGAAGAGAACGAGGGTGAGCCTGGGATGAGGCATCCTTGAGTAGTGTCTGAAAAGCCAGTGTCCTTCAGCTTCTCATACTGGTAAGCATTTTTCAGGTCTGTTGGGTTTTGGCACCTATCAGCAAGGCTATTTTAAAGCACTAAAATCTGAAAATAAATGGAGTGGGGGCTGTGGCACAGAAGGCTGGTTTGGCAGACTCTGCAACCAGGAGGTTAGAAAGGCAAAGCTAGAGACAAAAGATCCAGGGGTGTGTGTGTGTGTGTGTGTGTGTGTGTGTGTGTGTGTGTGTGTGTGTGTGTGTGTGTGTAGGAGAGGTACACTCCCACCCTCAGGCTTCCTGACCAGCTGGAAGAGATGCTCCCGAGAGGCAAAGCTGGAAAATAAGGTTTTGGTCTGGAGGGCCTCTCTCCTGTCTGAAGTTGCTCTACAACCCACCTACTGTTATTTCTAGAACCTGGAGGAAGAAGGATGTGTGGAGAGAGAGAGACTAGACAGTCATACTCACCAGCTTCCTAGTACTCCTTCCTCAAGGGTCCCAGCTGTGCCAGCAAAGCCAGGTGGCATCTGCCGCCTCCAGCATCTTCTCCTTGACCCTAGTGACTAATGTGAACTCTGCTGTTCTTTATTTTCAGCTGCATTCTCCCATGCCCTTCTGACTTCAGCTTTGCCTCCTGTTCACTTTGGAAGCTAACCTCTGGCTACATGTGTGTCTGGCTCTGTTCAGATCCAGCAGAGTTCATGCAGGATACAGCTCATGTGGGACTAGCTTTTGTTCCTCTTGTTAAATATTACCTGTGCTTGTATTCTGGATCAAACATTTCAGGGCGCTGAATCCAACTGAGGCATCGTGGAAGAGCAGAAGCTGCGCTAGACACTCCCCCCTCCCCCCCTTCACATATAAAACCCATGAACCTACTTCTGGAGATGGACGTCCATGACTTCAGTGAATTGCTGGCACTTCCTGAGGCTTCATGCTGTTTTTGTAAAATGAGAATCATAACAACACAGGCCTCAGGCCTCGTGAGGAGAATTTACTGGGCTAATTTACAGGCTAGGTGCTTGGTGAGGTGTAATCTAGAAGCACTCTACAAGAAGAATGGGGACTGGGAAGAAGGCTCAGTCAATAAAGAGCTTACCTTGCAAATTTGAGGGCATGAGTTGAAGCCTCAGAAATCATGTAAAAACCATTGGGTATGGTAGCATACATATGTAATCCCAGAGTGAGATTCCCATACAGATTCTCATAATCACTTGTCAATTGGCCTTGCTTATTTGATGAATTCCAGGCCACTGAGGCACCCACTTTCAGAAACACACACGCGCGCGTGCGTGCACACACACACACACACACAGGGGAGGGGGGAATAAAGGATGAAAACATACGATGTCTGAAAAATGACACTTGATCTTTTCGTCTGACAACATGCACATACACACCCATATGTCCCTGTGCATGCATGCATATGCAAATAAAATAAAACATGGACACAATTCTTCAAGCCCCTACTACTCTTGGTTAGTGAGAAACAGGATGTCTGGCATCTATACCCCCAAAATCCAATATAGAAATAGTTACAGCAATTTATGTTTCTCTATTCTGGACAAGAGGGATGGGTGGGGCTCACAGGGCAGGGGGCCTAAGGTATGAGAAGTGCTGATTGGGTAGAGGTTGTTAGTAGAGATCTAGGGGCAGAAGTGTACAGGGCAGCATGTCTGTGACCTCTCCAGAAAGCCCAGAGCAATAATGAATACAAAAGGAACCACCTAGAGCTTCGGGGCCCCAATCTCTAGGAGGTCCAGGGCTACTTAACTAACAAAGTCCTGGACCACAGGTCTTAGGCAAGCTCTGAGGAGGCAAAAGGAACCTTTTCAGAAGCACCTGCCAGGGCAAATCAAGCCCACATGTTGTTCTTCCCTCCTTGGGTTGAACTAAAGTTCAAGTTGATGTAGGGTGGCAGAGGCATGGTCTGGAGGCCCGTGTCTTCTCTGCCCCTTTCTGAGACTCCTGCCTTCCCCTAGACCTCCAAACTCAGCAGTGATGAAAATGCTGGGACCTCCCATAGGTCTCTGGGGAAGACCAGCCTGCTCATCTCAGGGAGGCACAAATCGTTAGTGTCATCTCATTAAACTGCAAACTGCTGCTGACTCAGGCTGAAGCTTGGAAAGAGCTGCTACCTCCAACTTCCCCAGAGGCTCCAGCCAACCACCGGGCTACAGCAATAGCAGCACCCAGATGAGGCTGTCCTTGGGGATAGAGGTTTGCCTGTGCTCACGGAGACACTGAATACAGAGGCTTAAGCAAGACAGGGTACTTCTCTCGTAGCCCCCAAATCTGAACCTGCATAGAATTCCCACTGTTAGAGACCCTGCTCTCTTCTGCTGTTCCCCTGTTCCCAGACCATTTCCCCTTCCTTGCTGTCAGGAAGAGATTCTCATCACGTCTGTACTCTAATGAGCGGGAGGAAGAATAGAAAGTACAGAGCTTCTGAAAGTGCCCTTGGTATGTGACCATTGCTGCCTTGGCCAGCACAGGACCCCAGTAGGAAAACTAAGAGACTTTCCTAGGGCAGCCATATGCCCAGATAAAATTCAGATACCCTTTTAAGGCAGATACAAGTGAATAGACCCTGTTAACAGGATGGGGACAAAGACCTGGCACAGGACTCAGCATGGAGGCAAATCACCACCAAGCAGACACAATATAGAAGCACCATTCGTCAAAGAATTTACAATTAGGAACACAGTGATAAAGAATTAAAGGTGGAAATGCATACAGCCCCTCCCTTAATGGGCTTCCATTCGAGGTGGGTGATCATCAAATGTTCTAGTGCAATAAATAAAATTTGCTTATTTATTATACCCCTGTTACATGCCTGCTACTAATACACCTATTCCATGGGCACCATGGTAGAAGACATGGCCATGAAGTTACTGACTTTTTCAAAAGGGAAGCAGAGAGCAACACAGCCCATCTCAAAGCTGGTAGTTAGGACTGTGAGTGTAATAGTACCTGGGCTCCCACTGAGCCCGTAGCTCTCATCAGGCCTAAGAGCCACCTAATGCTTTGATACCAAGTGAGCCTGTAAAAGTCCTCATGCTTACCTGAGGCAGGAGCAGTTCCTATTATCTGAAGTTAAAGTTCTGAAAGTCTTTTGAGAGGCTCAGAGTTGGATTGGAAACTGCTTCTTTAAAAAATACAGAATTAGGTTCTGTTTTGCCCATGGGGCTACGAGCTGAGCCTCGCACTGATGTGTCTTCCTCAAGAAAAGCATGGACCCAGGAGACAGGATGCATGAGGATGCCTGGTAGCAGAAGTCAGTTTAGAAACTACAGCCTGAGCATCCTAGAGCTCAGGATTCCTCCTGCATGGTGGGAATGTATGCTATTGGTGGCAAAGTCAAAGCTGTGTCTGTCCTGGGACCTTAGTCCTCAGCTCGCCTCCAGAAAACATATTGAGCATCATTTACATGGTTAACAATCAAAGTCAGCCTTTCTTGACTTAAATTCTATTTTCTTTTAAATTTGAACTCAGAGGGGCTAGGCTATTATTTATCACTCTAAGTTATGAGTAAATGCCTTCTAAGCTATGAAGAATTGTAGAAATATCAAATAGTATTTCTTTTCTCGTACCTAAGCTCATATGGTAGTGCGACAGGGCATGGCTTGAACCATGCCAGGAACTGTACTGAGCATCTTGCACACACAAACTCCTCCAGCTAACCACAGCCCTGCCAGCTAAGCATCATTTTATTGATTTTATACCTGCAAAACTGAAGTCCAGAGGGGTCAAGTAACATGAGCTGGTTTATGACAGAACCATGACTGGAACTCAGCCCCGAGAACGTCAATTTTCCCCAAGCTTAGATGGTTATAACTAGGTTATCCAGATACCTTTCTTCTTTAACCTAAGCAACTTCTGTTCTATTTAATTCTGTTCTTTTTTTTCCTATGGTGGGGATTTCATCTTCTGAAAACTTTACAATTAAAAAAATATCAAGCTATATTCTTGGTGTATTCAAATAGGTTTGAGTGATTATCACAGGAGTCTCTTCTGTGAGTATGTACATCTCAAAAACCTGTTAGTACTGGAGCCTTAGAACAATTATGACCAGACATGGCCTGAACTGTAAGGTGGTATGTGAGTCAATTAAAATAAGTAAAGGCACATACCTGTCAATGAAACCTCCAAGTCCTTTGATTAAAAAAAAAAAAATCCTGAAAGGTTTAAAGTGATTGTAACACAGAGTTACATGAAGGCAGCAGGGATGGTGGCAGGTGGCCTAATATTAAGTAGGCAGCGATGTGTTACATTTGTTTCTTCTGCCTTTGTTAATGATATAAAGATGTTACATTTGTTTCTGCTGCTTTTTGTGTTTAAATATTACTGTTTTCTGCCTAAGGCACCTGATTGGTCTAATAAAAAGCTGAATGGCCAATAGCTAAGCAGGGGAGGGATAGGCGGATCTGGCAGGCAGAGAGAACAAATAGGAAAATCTAGCCTTGAGAAAAAGAATATGAGAAAAGGAGAAGGGAGAAGAGAATGAGGAGCCAGAAGCCAGGCAGCCACCAGACAGACAGACAGGGACAGGAGGAGCATAGGACACACGGAAAGAAAAAACAAAAAGCCTCAAGGCAAAATATAGGTAAAGAGAAATAGATTAATTGAAGTTAAAAGAGCTAGCCAGGAATGAATCTAAGCTAAGCCAACCATTCATAACTAATATGAAGTCTATATATCACAATTTGGGAGCTGGTTGGTGGCCCCAAAGAGAAAGCCTGGTACACCCCATCTAGCAATTATATATTATGTTCAAGACCAATACTGAGCACTCTGTGTGAGTACACATGCACATACTCTGTGTGTGTGTGTGTGTGTGTGTGTGTGTGTGTGTGTGTGTGTGTTGGTATGCTTGGGGAATGGAGAGTTTTGCAAATATTTAAATATTTGTTACATATGGCTAATCTTGCCCTCTTGGCTTAGTTGTTGCCAACTTTTATATTGTGCTTCTTCTTGGTCTAATTCTAAGAAAAACATCAGAAAAATCTCTGTAGCAGTCAATGTATTTGACCGATATTCCTTGAAGCAAGGGAAGTCTAGACACCATCACAACCACAAGAAGCCTAAGAAAACTGGATGACTAAATATAGTGTCTTTGTCAGATACTGGAATAGAAAATGATGTGCGTTCAAAACTAAGGAGACCTAAGTAAGCTAAGAACTCCAGTAAACAATTGTGGCTTTCTTTAACCACTCACCAGTTTCAGCTGGTTAATTATATGTCATCTGTTTATCAAGGATGCAGAGCTGAGGCCAAAGAGACCACAGTGGGATCAAGGATGTGCCCAAGCCCCAGGAGACCCTGGCTCTGCCCTGCCGTTAGCTCTGTTCTAGGCTCATCTTCTCTACAAGCCTGGCCTGTGCCCTCTGACCCATGGATCCTGGGTTCTTCATCACACTGGAGGCTCCTAGGGGAGCAAACCCATCCTAAGCCATGGGTTCTAAGCCATCTCTTTCATCTCTCCTTTCAAATGGCCATCTACTTTATTTGGTACATATTAAAACAAACCCGTTACCCTAAAACTCCTCCTTTAAATGGGGGGGGTTGTCTATAGTGGTAGCAAGTTATCTGTGGTACATTTCCCTCTGTCCAGCCAATCACAGCCATTTGGGCAGAACTTCTATGGGTCCGTCAATAGCTCAAGCCATGATTCTTCTTACAGTGCTCCATCCATACTGCCAGCTCACTGAGCATGACAATCTGTGTTTGCTTCAATGCTTGCAGGGCTCTTCTCTTCCCAGGATGGGGCTATTACAAACCAGAAATATCATCATTGGGGAAAGAGAGAAATGAACCTGTCTTTGCCCAAACCCCTCATTCCTACTTCTCGAAGGCAGGCAGCAACCACAGTGACGCCAGGCTCTTCTGTATTTTTCCGCATTAGCCACTTGATGCAGAGCTGAGCAGCACTTTAGTGGAGGAAAAGCCCACTTTATAAGATAATTGTATAATGCCAGGCTTTAGATGTGTAATGGTTGTGTGTCAAGGAGTAGTAAACAATCAAATCTTATTAGCTTAGATTTCTCTGCACTCTGAATTACTCACCATCTGGATGGGTCTGAATTATTGTACTTTGTCTTTTCTCAAGTAGAGCTTCTCCTAAGGGATGGCGTCATTCACTATCGTTGGCAAAAACCAAAGGGGTGTGGCCTGAGGAAGATATTTCTGAGGATTAGCTTTTCCAACGTCACCTGTCACCCCAACCTTTAGAAGCCCTAAGTCACATACAAAGAGCCAGTGCATTTCCTCAACCCCCCTTGACATCTGAGAGCTGAGAGACGCAGCCTAACCTTTCCCAGCTATGTGCGCAGTTCTTTCTTTCTTAGTTTTATTTGGGTTTGTTTTTCTATGAGATAGGAATGTGACCTTGCAGAAGTGTTGTCGGCATAAAATGAAGGCAAATAGAGGGTGCTGACTTCCAAGCACGGGAACTGGTATGCCCATTCACTGTTTAATGTGTTAAAGAGGGTGTTATAAAGGGCTGGAGATACAGCTCAGTGGTCTAGCCCTTACAGATTAGGCAAGGCCCTGAGATCCATCCCTGGTACTCTAAGCAAGCAAAAACAACCCAAAAGCCACACAGAGAGAGAGGGGAAATGTAACAAGCATCTTCTGAAAACTTTCTCTTGTTTTTATTATGTTTTATCCACTTAGATTTACTACATGTTACTAAAACTTAACCAAATTAATTCTCTTAAGACTTATTAACACGCAGTATTTGGCTCCATTCCCATTCAGTAGCAATTATCTCTGAAGAGGCTGCCTTCTTTTGCATGAAAGAAATCAAAATACAACTGGTTCTGTGAACTTGAGCCATTGAGAACTGGCAGCTTGCAAGGCAGGCTAAGTACCATTTGAATGACATTTCTCTAGACATGGAGGTTTTTCAGAAGCATTCAAAGTATGATGTCATGAATGAGCACCCATGGAGCTCTGTGCTGAAAAGCACCCAATAGGAGAGGAGGTCCTGAAGATGATGCAAGCCTTTTCTGAGGGGCTAGTCTTTTTTTTTTCCCCCCCTGTGGGAGAAAATGGCCTAATTGGCTGGGAAGGGCACTGTATGGACATGGCCTTTGTCTCTTTAGGAAGTGCTTGGGGTTCACCTGGTTTTTAATCAGTGCCTACATGCATGAAGTCCCGTAGTGAGCAAGCTGCCCAGAAGCTTAACCTGGTTGTTTAGATCAATGACATCACTGAGAATGGTCCCGAACACCCCACTATAGAACACACGGTCACTACCTCACGGAAACACCTGTCTCAGCCTTTCCTTTCCTCGGGTACTCTTAGCTGGAGTTCAGCAGCAATTCACATTACATAAAGTGCTCACTGGAATCTGTATCCACAGACCCGTCCCGGGGCAGGCAGTTCATAATCATGGTTATTCTGTTTTCAGCCTCCATCCGCCACACCTATTCATCACACTTTAAACTATTCAGTGAGAGCACTATTGCATATATTCTCTGTGCCGCTCTTTCCTTATGGTCCAGGAGAAATGAAAGCAGGAGGGGCACAAAGTGGGCTGGAAACAGCTGTCTCTTTAAATGAAAAAGAACATGAAAACGGATGATTTCAATATGAGCATGAACCATGCTTCATCCTGGAAGACTTATTAGAAAGAGAGGGACATATATTTCTGTTGACATTGTATATTAAGTAGACTTTGGAAAACCTATTTGTCTGTATTGAATAAATATGCTCAGTTTCCATCTATATCTTTTATTTCTTCTGCTTTTAAATCAAAGGGATTAAGACTCCTAATTAAGACACTGGAGGAAGGCCTGATCAGTTTTACCAGTGCAAATTAGTCCAGAGGCCCAGAGCTGCTCTGTTCTGTTTGCTGGTATGGGAGGTTTGTTTGATTTGACATGATTGAGGAAATGAAATATCCATAAGACAAAGAACCAACATTGCACTTCTGGAGAGTGGCTGAAGGGAAATTGGAAACGAATGCGTATTAGCAGTGATCCAAAACGCAACCAGAGGAGAGATGTTATTTAGAAAGAAAAAGATATGACTGGGCTCATCCTCTGAAATGGAGTGCAGCCTCTTCTTTCTTTATTTGTTTGCTTAAGGAAAATAAAATAGGATCTCAATTGCCTAACAAGGGGCTAGAAGCTTGGGGTATTGTCTCTTGTACACATCTTAGCTTGTTAATATTCCCAACATTTCTAATTAGTGATTAGCATCATCACCCCTATTGCAGAGGTAAAAAATTCCAAGGCTCTGAACAATAGACTGACATAACATAGGCCCATGTTCTGAACACTCCATGATTGTTTCTTGTTAACCAGGATCTATTTAGGAGGTTTGAGGGCCCAGAGCTCTCACTGAGCAAGGCCAGTGTAGATTTGGCTGCTTGGTCTGGTTTGGTCCCTGCTCACTAGATCTGGTCAGGCCTGGCTGATTCTCCATATTGGTAAGATGTACACACCACTCAAGCATCTGCTGCAGTGCAATAAGGAGCCACACAGAAGGGCTGCCTCACCCCATAGCAATGGGTTTGTTGCAGAATTCCTGGCTCTCTCTTCTCTCGCTCCCATGGGTGCGGAGACACTGACAGCTTTTGTGGTCAGTAAACTCAGTTGTTTATGATTGGTGTTAGGAATGTTCGTTAAAAATGACAGTCTTGAGGCTTAGTGGGTAAGAATTCCTACTGAGTAGTTATGAGGAATTGAGTTCAAACCCCCAGAAACTATGGCAAGTGTTGGGTAGGGCTACACATGCCTACTACACCAGCAATGTAAGAGGTAGAGACAAGAAGATTGATGGGGCTTGCTGGCTGCCTGCTTAGCTCTATGCTCAGTGAGAGACCTTACCTTGGCGGAATAAGGTAAAGAGTGACACAGCCTGATACTTGATGCCTTCCTCTGGCCTTTGCTCTCAAGCCTGGCATGTGCATTTGCATTCACATGTATGTATACACAACACATGCATATACCACATGTAATTATGTGCTACACATACACAAGTACACCACCCATAACACACACACACACACACACACACTCACACACACACACAAACAAACAAACAATTAAGGAAAAGATAAAACAAATAAACAAAAACAGTTCCTTAAATCTGAACCTAACAGGGTTGGGCATTCTCCAGTCCAGCTGTGTGCTTTGTGTTTGAATAATCAGCACCAGGGTTGTGGGTTGCCCGAGTCCTCCATTGTGGATCCCATTTTATGATGAGGTGCCTCACAGCATTCACTACTGAAGAGGATGAGCATGTATTGAGATTCTATAAAAGTACATATTGTCATGCAGTGCAAACCAAGCACCCAGCTCTTACTTGCTGAGCTGTCCTTGACCAACGAGACAAAAAGAAGACAAAGTATATAAATAGGTGTATTTATAAGCAGATAAAACACAGAGTTTGAAAGCCTGTTTTCCATGGAAACCCATCATGAAGTAGAAATGTTTGATTGCTGTGTTTCCTAACTGTGGCAGGGAGCAAAATCTGGCAGTTTCAACATCTGCCTTTTGTTCCTGCCGATTTCTCTATTGTCATGTGACTTCTAACAGTATATCCGTACAGGGCTTGATGAGTTTCCAGAAATATTCTGTTTTAAGAGCACCCAGGATGTGTTCTCATGAGGTTTGACAAGGCCCGCAGACTCAGAACTGTATGACTGTGGTGAAGGAAAAGAAAGAGAAAAAAAAAGGTTCTACTGTCAGGTCCCAGGAGGTGTGGTGTGGGAGGCTGAAGTACATGCCCGCCAGGAGACTGGAGCATGATGGGAATATTGCTAAGGGCTAGGGGTTCTGCTGGAAGAGGTGTGCAGGCCCAGGTAAGTAGGTCTAGAATGCCCTAATTTGAATACTTTTGGCAGGGCAGGCTTTGAGGTACTCACAGCCCGCATTGTTCAGCCCCTTGCCCATGGGACAGGAACTAGAAGCACTGATTTTGAGAGGCCAATAAAAAAGGTTGGAATGTGGACTCTCCTTTGATTGGTTTGCATATAAGGACAGACTCTTAGGCATCTGCTTATTGTCTCTAGAGCCTGGCCAGCTCTGGATGATATCCCAACACCTCCCATGCTGCTTCACACATCAGTATATGTCACACCTTTAATAGGTGAATAATACTCCTTTGTTAGATACACATTTTGTCTGCCTATCACTAGTTTATTGACAGTTGTATTGTGTTCACATTTTGACTATTATGAGCAAGGCTGCTACAAACATGTCTAATATTCATGTGTGTGTGTAAATTCTAGAGCATATAATTCTATGCTTAAATTTTGAGAGGTTCTCCAACTGTTTTGCAAAGTGGCAGGGTGAGCAGCCTTCTGCACAGACATTTTTCTTCCTTTTGTTGACACCCAGGTGTGGAATTATATTTCATTGTGGTTTTGATATTTCTTTTCTTATTAGCTAATGAGACTGACCACTTTACCTCATGAACACGTGTGTGTGTGTCTGTGTGTGTGTCTGTGTGTGTGTGTCAGTGTGTGTTTCTGTGTCTGTGTGTGTGTCGATGTGTGTGTCTGTGTGTGTGTGTCTGTGTGTGTGTCGGTGTGTGTGTGTGTGTGTCTGTGTGTGTGTTGGTATGTGTGTCAGTGTCTCTGTGTGTGTCTGTGTGTGTGTCTGTGTGTGTGTCGGTGTGTGTGTCTGTGTCTGTGTGTGTGTCGGTATGTGTGTCTGTGTCTCTGTGTGTGTCTGTGTGTGTGTCTGTGTGTGTGTCGGTGTGTGTGTGTCTGTGTCTGTGTGTGTGTCGGTATGTGTGTCTGTGTCTCTGTGTGTGTCTGTGTGTGTGTGTGTCTGTGTGTGTGTCGGTGTGTGTGTCTGTGTCTGTGTGTGTGTCGGTATGTGTGTCTGTGTCTCTGTGTGTGTCGGTATGTGTGTCTGTGTGTGTGTCGGTGTGTGTGTCTGTGTCTGTGTGTGTGTCGGTATGTGTGTGTCTGTGTCTCTGTGTGTGTGTCTGTGTGTCTGTCAGTGTGCATTTCCTTAAGCAGAATATATGGTAATGAGAAAAACTAAAAAAAAAAAACAATAATTGAGTCAATTGAATTCATAGACTTTCTATTGTTAAAGTATCTAGGGGCTGGAGAGATAGGGGCTTGCTAAGAGCACTGGCTTCTCTTCCAGAGGACCTGAGTTCAATTCCCAACACCACATGATGACTTACAACCATCTGTAACTCCAGTTCCAAGAATCTAGCTCTATGGTCTGGCTTCTGAGGAGACAGCACACCACGTGTAACACAGATACACACTCCACTACCCCCCCCCCCCCACACACACACAATGCTTAAATTAAAACTGAGAAGGCCAGGCAAATATCATGACAGCCTGCCCTAACAACTCAGTTAAAAACTAGGCCTTTGTTCCTGCTCTTGAAACTGCCTGGACAGTTTCTGAGGGAGCACGAACAAAGGACAATTAATCACTGGTGCCCCTGACAACAGGGACAAGGGAGATAGGGCACACCAAACCTGGGCCACTGAGCCAGC
The DNA here is from genome assembly GCA_033318265.1 of Phyllotis vaccarum. Lineage (NCBI taxonomy): Eukaryota > Metazoa > Chordata > Mammalia > Rodentia > Cricetidae > Phyllotis > Phyllotis vaccarum. Next base: position 69,992,531 of record JARWLC010000006.1, read on the forward strand.
CTCCACAGTCAGGTCCTTTCTCTCCGAAGGACCTACTCAGGATACCACAAGAAGTATTGACGGTAGTTACCTAATTGCTTCCAGCTACCTTCTACATTTGAAGGTCCACCACCTTCTAATGCCACCATAAGGAAGACCAAGCTCCCAATGCAGGAACTCTTAGGCTACATATTCAAACCACATCCACACCACAGTAGCAATAAAAATTGTTTTTTATAAACCAGAAGTAATTACTAATAATTTATATTTTTTTAAAACTTTTCTATGAAATAATATAAACATGCTGCATTCTATAATTTCTTTTTTATTTCATATACACCATTAACATCTTTCTATATTAAGATATATTTTGTATAATATTATTTTATATGGCTGCATGTTATTTATGGGGTTTATTTGCATTGTTCTATAGGTTGAATTGTTTTGAGTCTTGTGCACATGCAGCTTTGGACGTTGGCATCCACATAGTTGAGTCTTGGTGGAGATATCTTCTCAGTCCCTTAGTATAACTTGCCCGAGTGGAGTTTGTAAATCAAACACTATATAAAGTCTCAAGGTTTTAATGTGGGCTGGCATGGCAAAGCACTGCCAAGTTCTGTGCTTTGCTGATTCATCTTCTAGTTCCATCTCAAACCTGAGGCTGTGGGTGAAGAGACTGATGGGTTATGGAGCAGAAGCCATGAAGCTTGCTCTCTGCCTGAGAAGCCTTAGAGCCATCACTGAGTGAGAAGTTACCTGAAGCAGAGAACATGACAGCTGTCAACTTGACCACATCTGCAAGTAAATAAACTCAAGAGGTACACCTGCAAGGGTTTCTTCTTATTTAAATCATCCAGATCTTTTGAAGTGGGAAGATCCACCTTTTATCTGGACCACACCTTCTGCTGGCAGCCTATACAAAGACATGAGAGAAGGAAGCTCTCTGCCTCCTCGCCCTCTGCTCTGGCTGGCAAGTCCATTCCTTCACCTTTGGTAGAGCTGACATCTTCAGGATTTGGCATATAGTGAAGATCAGCTGAGATATCCAGCCTTGTGAACTGAACAACTACTGAATTTTGAACTTTCTGTCAAGAGACAGTCATTGTTTGAATAGTTAAACTATAACTTGTAAGCCATTCTAACAAATCTTCCTGTATGTATGCACATGTGTAGTATGTACGTGTGTATGTACGTATGTTCAAGTGTAGTATGTACATGTGTATGTATGTATTAGTCCTATTTCTCTAGAAAACCCTGACTCATACAGAAATTGGTACCAGGAGTTTGTCCTTATTAGAGTAAAAAACATATTCTGGTTATAGATTGCCTTTCCTACATATAATGTGTCTGCCCAAACAGACATGGACTTACAGAATGTCGTATCCACCCACCATCATGGTATTTCACACAGCATTGTTTCTTATGAAGAAATACATTTCATAGCCAGAGAAATATGGGCCCAAAATCATGGAATCCACTGGTCTTATCATGTTCCCCACTATCCTGGAGCAGCTGGCCTGATAGAAAGATGAATGGCCTTTTGAAGACACAGTTACCACACCGATTAGGTGGCAGTGGCTTATAGGGGAGGGACAAGGTTCTCCAGAAGGCAGTGTATGCTTTGAATCAGCATCCAATATACAGTACAGTTTCTCCCATAGCCAGGCTCCATGGGTCCAAGAATCAGAGTGTGGACAAGGGAGTAATTCCATTCACTATCAACACTGAACTAGTTTTAAAAAAATTTCTGTTCCTCTGACCTTAAGCTCAACTGGACTAGAAGTTTTGGTTTCAGAGGGGGGGAGTACTCCCACCAGGACCCACAACAGATATCCCATTGAACTGGAAACTCAGGCCTCCCCCTGGCTACTTAGGGCTTCAGATGCCCATAAGCCAGCAGACTAAGAAAGGAGTAACAATTTCAGGAGGCATGATGGGTCCAGGTTACCATGGAGAAAATGGATGCTTCTCCACAATGGAGATCACGTCTGGAGTGCAGGAGATCCTTTAGGGATCTCTTGGTGCTAGCATGTCCTATGACTAGAGTCAACGAGAAACTACAACAAACTATTCCAAAACAGGATGACAAAGGGCCCAGTCACATCAGGAATGAAGGTATGGATCACCCCTCCAGGAAAAGAGCCAAGAGCTGCTGAAGTGCTTGCAGAAGGTGGAGGAAATTCAGAATAGGTAGTAAAGAAAGGTAGTTATAAACACCAGCTAAGAATATGTCTGTACATATTTTGCACATATTGGTGGTTTATTTTTTACTATTATTATTTCTGAGACATGGTTTCCTGGCTAATGTGGAATTCATTCTATAGACCAAACTGGCCTTGAACTCAGAGATCTGTCTACCCTATGCTCCCAAGTGCTGGGGTTAAAGGTGTGGGCCACTACTGTCTTTGATTTATCACATAATGGAACATCAATTGAGAGAATATTAGTGGTTTTTGTATTAAAGTTCTGAGATACAAAAAAGACTCTATCTCAAGGGGCATTGTTACCAAAAAATATATAATGTGTTTACGGTTGTACATAGGATAGTAATATCATGGTAGGCATAATATGACCTGGCTATTGTCTTCATTTGGATTAAGCCATGACATAAGGAGATATGATTGTATGTCAAGTTGACAAGGCTGACTTGTGATGGCTATTCTTGGTTGTCAACTTGGCTACACCTGGAATTGGCTAAAACCCACTAAACTGGTTACACCTGTGAGGGATTTTTCTTAATTGGACCATTTGGAGATTCTTTTCTTACAAATACATCCTGGTTACAGTTTCTCCTTCCTCTCTTTCTCCCCACATTCCCTCCCATTTCGATCCACCCCCTCCACTAGAAAAGAACAGGGTTCTAAGAGATAACAACAAAACAAGATAAAATATAACAAGATTTAAAAACAATCACATCAAAATCAGATGAGACCAACAGGAGGAAAAGAACCCTAAGAGCAGGCCCAAGAATCAGAGACCACTTGTTCACACACGCAGGAGTCCCATAAAACTACTAAACTGAATGCTATGATATAAATGCAGAGGACTTGGTGCAGACCGGTGCCGGCCCTGTTCTTCTGCCCCTGTGATGTCATGTGAGCTTTGCTCAGTTGGTTCAGAGGACCTTGTTCTCCTGGTGTCTTCCATCCCCTGTGGCTCTTCAGCTCCTCTCTTTTCTTGGGGTTCCCTGGGCTCTACGAGGAGGAATTTGGTGGAGACATTCTATTTAGAGCTGCATGTTCCAAGGTCTCTCTCTGTGTAATGACTGGCTGTGGGTGTTAGCCTCTAAAGCCACATCCTCCTCTGAGCTCTGGCATCAAGCCCCATTTAAAACAATATTCCTGCTTTTGAATCCCTCTTATCTCTCCCTTTATTTTCTCTTGGGAACGCTCCTATCCACTCTCCTTTTTCCTTTCTTCCTCCTTTCTCTTTCTTCTTGTCCTCTCTGCTATTATAATCATAATCTTTCTGTTAATCACAACCATACTCATCTGACAATAAAGCTCGTCTCTACATAGAAATGGTTAAAGCATCTCCTGCTATCCGCCATTGCCTTCTGCTTCCTTCCTGTGCATCCATAGAAATCTGCCGCCAGATGACCAAGTAAATGAGAACTATACCAAAATACCCACAAAATTCTAACAGTGGGTCTCTATATTTGTTCCCATCTGCATCAGAAGGAAGCTTCTCTGATAATGGCTGAATAAAGGACGGATCTGTGAGTACAGTAGGATATTACTAGGAGTCATTTTATTATTACTTTTCATTTTCAGACCATTAGCATTTGATTTTATTTTTGGTTCCTGGGCTATCTAATCTTTGGTTTATGGTCATCCAAGCAGTGCTGGGCATGAGTTCCATCTAGTGGAGTGGACCTTAAGTCAAATCAGACATTGTTTGGTTACTCCTGCAAACTTTGTGCCACCATTGTCCTAGAATGTTATGAAGGCAGGATACATTTTAGATCAAAGATTTTATGGTTGGGTTGGTATTTACATTTCTCTTTTGGTAGCCTGCAGAGTACTGGAGTATCTACCTTTAATAAGATCTTTTGAGATGGGAAAACCCACCTAATCTGGGTCACCCTTTCGAGGGCCACCCTTATAAAGGGCATTGGAAGAAGGAAGCTGTGACTCTTTGCCTGTTTTCTCTTTCTCTGCTGGCAACTCTATTCCTTCACTAATATTAGAGCTGACTTCTTCAGGATCCTAACATATACTGCAGACCAGCTGAGACACCCAGCATTGTGAACTGAACAACTACTGAATGCTTGGACTTTCTATTAGGAGACAGCCATTGTTAGAACAGTCATACCATAACCTGTAAGCTACTCTAATTAATCCCATATGTGTGTGTTTTCTTTCCTTGATTTCCTTATATACAATGTAATATCAATTGAGAGATATTAGTGGTTATCATATTAAAGTTTTGAAATACAAAAAAGAATGGCCCCAAGGACATTGTCACATATTCTAAAATATATAGTGTATGTGAGGTTGTATGTAGGATAATTATATCATGTTAGGTATAATTATGACCTGGTTATATATATATGTTCTATCATTTCTGTTTGACCATCTCTGTATATTTGCTTCAGGTCCCACCCAAGCCTCACTTCCTCTGACAGGCACCTTCTGCCAACCCTGACCAAAGCTCTGCAGAGAAAATTGCAAAATATACTTGAGCCTTATCACCAGTTGCTGCATAGCAACATAAATATATATTGGATATTATTGGGCACAAGAGTCCCAAATAAGACCCTGGTAGTACTCAGCTACCACACTGGTTGGCAGCTGCCAACAGGGACAACTTAGTAGCCAGACATGTTAGCTTCCTGCCCTCGACAGAAAGGTGCAGGGCTCACACAAGTGAGGTTATTAATTCACACATATTGTGCCATTTTACCCTATCATGATATACCTTACTGTTTCCATTTTAAATGAGAAAACCAAGAGCCAAGGAAACTGTATTATTTAGGCACAACATTCCACCCAGAACACAAGGGAGTTGGCATCCAACACCAGAGCTGACTGCAAGGCACCTCCTTTGACCACAGGGTAACACTTCATTTGTTTCAGAAACTGAGAAGCAAAACTCATCATGTGTGGTCCGAGCAAAACTACAAGACTATTTACATGGCTGTGAGCAGGACCGGCATTGTCCTGAAATGACTGTGTTTCCTATAGCTGTGGTGATATCAGACTAGAGATGTCCACATTCGTCCAGAACATCCTTGGCCCTGGAGCCAGTTTTCTGTCTATGCTCCTGTCATGGGGACACTAAGACAGAGGTCAAGGTGACTCCTAAGTCCTAATTGCATTAATAGTGCTCAGGCTTCTGGCTTTACCCTAACAATTATATTGTGAGTAGCTTCCAGCTAATTCTCAGACCCATGTCCTCTTATTTCAAATTTGTTGCTCTCTTGGGCCCTGCAGGCACATTTAAACAATGAAGATAAACTGTTCAGCAAAGAGACACTTCAGATGTTACCACAGCATTGACTTTTTCCACTTCTAACATTCTGCTGGCGTGACTCGACACAGGGCCACCAAGTAGACCAAAAACTATCAGTTCAGGAATATGTGCTAAGAGAAGTCATTCTCAAGAGCTTCACCCCTCAGCTCCCCCCCCCCCCCCACACACACACATCTTTAGTGGGTCTGAGTTCAGCTGAGCCAGGTCAAGCAAGCTGCTTTGCTATCCCAGGAGGGATCTTCCCCCTTTAATGGAGATAAATGGTTCCTGTCTAACCACAGAGCAGAGAGTAAACTTGGCCAAAATGCTGTCAGGCCTGAGAGCCATGACCCTCCAGAGGATTAGGAGCCTGAAATTCTTTCTTTTTGAGTTCTGGGATCCCAGGTCCACAAAACTATTTTTAAATAATTTTTTGCCCCCCACTTTTTCTTTCTTTGAGACAAGGTCTTGATAGTAGCCTAGGCTTTTCTAGAATTGGCTGTGTAGTTTAGGCTACCCTCCGATTCAAGATTCAACTCCCTTAGGCTCCTGAGCACTGGGATAACAACTGTGAACCACCATGTCTGGCTGAAACTGTTTCACTGTCAGATTTTGAAGCTGTCACAAAGTGGGTTGGAGACAGGGTTTAAGGATTACCCCCACCCCGCAGTATGGCCAAGCTCAAAAGACAAACAAACAAACAAAAAAATCAAAAAAGCTCTAAACCAGAATTTGGCAGACTGGGCGGGAAAGTTGAAGAGACCTGCCCCTAATATTATTAGAGGTTTTTGGTAGCTTCAGATCTAGAAATTACCAGATCCCTTATTTAAGAGCAGAAAGAAGGAGGGTGAGCCAGCAAATTGAGAAGTGAGAAGCATAAAAAAAAGCATAGATTTTAATGGATTGATTTTTCTGTTGCCTCTCATCTGTTCAATAGAAGACATTTCTACCAACCATTACTCACAAACACTCATAGATAACAATTATAGCAACAACAACATAAATCTCCCTGATAGATACAAAGAGTAGTTCCCAAGACTTTTTTTTCTTTCCTCTTTAAGCTGGAAAAAGAGTAGAAATGGATAATGAACTCTTTAGGACACTTGCAATTATAAAATGAGAAATAGCGATTATTTGTCTTTGGAATTTAGAACCATTCCAATACATTCCTCCTGCTTCAGTGGTCTCCAAGCTCATTGACTTACTCTCTCTGTAGAGTTTTATAGGCACACACTCTCCAATAAGTTACATGATCAGATATTTTATGCATGTCTCCCTATCCATTATGTGCATTTTAAAGTATATGTGAGAAATTAAAATTAAAAGAATCAGATGAAGATCAATAGGTATTGATCAATATTGCCATATTCTCCTCCCATGTAGACGTAGACTCATTCCGTTTTAGAGACCACTGTCCCAACTCTAAAAGGGAGTCTGTCATAGTTTGATTGGACTTCTGAAATAATCTTCCACAAGCAGAGAGGCTTAGACCACAGAAATTTGTTTTCTCATAGTTGCTGAGGCTACAAGTCCGAGACCAAAGTGCCAGTATTTAAAGTCAACTCTGCACCCTCTCTGCTTGGCTTGCAAATGGCTGGCTATTGGCTGCCTCTTCCGATGGCCGCCCCTCTGTGCATTTGCAGCAAGAGGTCTTCGTGTGTCCATATTGCCTTTATCTATAAGGTCACTCATCAAAACAGGCCTTGTCAACAAATAAAGTCACATTCTGAGGCACGGGCAACTGGAGCTTCAATATAGAAGCTGGGAAAACCTGATTCATTCAGCTCTTACTGTGCCTTCTCCAAAAAATTCCTCACTAGGCTGTCGGGAAGCCAATGGCTGCTGCCTGGGCCCAGGGGAGGTTTGGAGTTCTCACGGAAGGCTTTTTATTGACTGCTTACATAGAAGTCTTCTGGAGGTAATGCTACCCCATGAATTAGCAAATGAGTTGCCTTTCCCAGAGGCCAGGGTTGACCCTTCCAGGGTCAGGATGTCCTCCAAAGAAGATATTTCCTAATCTTACTATGGAGAAATACAAAGGAGCCTCCATGGCTCTGCTGGGCACTGCTCCACCTGTGTCTCCTTCATCGGTGGTAACACAAGCCAGGGAGTCTAGCATCGGGATATCCAGGGATGAGTGTCATCCCCAGACTCTTTCCAGCAGCAATGTGGCTTGTCCTCAGCAACTCCCCCATGAGTGTTCACAGACACAGCCTTCATCAAGGGCTCTCCAATCTTTCAGGGCTATTACTATGGATGATAGCCTTGGAATTCCTGGTTTAGGATCCCAAGTGATGTCTATTTTGACAGGGACAGACTTTGTAAGCAATTAATGTCTCTAATGCTGGAGTTTGAGACACTAGAACTCTAAGGGGGTTTTGTTTGAGGTTTGTTGTTGTTTTGACTAGCAGGAGAACCTGCTTTGTCCTTCCAAAGTGTCATTTAGTGAAAGATACTATTTTTATTACTCTTACTGAGGATTGCTGTGTTCCCTAGAGCTGACCTTACTTACTGTTTTTAGAGGAGATTTAGTGAGAAGCTACTGGAGCCAAGTGAAGGGGAAAGCTGGAGTGGTGACCTCCCCTGATGGCAGAGGAACAGCAGTGGACATGGAGCTTTCGGGCAGTAAGGATGGGGCTCTGAAATTGTCTGACACCACTCTGCTGTTCCCTCCTTTACTTCCTGAGCCCTGTACCCAGTCGCCCTATCTTAAACTTGGGACAACACTGGTGTAGACACAGCATCACTAAGAGATTTAAAGAAGTTAACACAAGTGCTTTACATAGAGCCTGATTTATGATAAGCTATCCCAACCAAAGTCAGCAGCTCTCTGTCCTTAAAAGGGGGTTGTCCAGTTCAGGAGGCCTGAAGTCAGACAAGTATCCAGTAGGCTTCAGCCTCCTAAAGTAACAGGGACTTCTCAGATAATGACCTCATTTCTCCAGTTAATATTAACTTGAAGGCTGGGCATTGTAAAGTATGATATGAAGAATGGTGTAGGTTTTCCAAGGGAACAGACTCAACAGGCAAGTGCTTCTCTGAATTCCTTCTGCCAACACTCTTAACAGGATGAGGTGATCCTCATCTAGGGGCATCTGCATCAGGAGATTGTGTTGATAAATGAGGGTAACAATTGGCCAGGAAGCTTTAATCTAGGAAAATCAGAGCCCAATCCAATGGACCATAAGCTTTTGGGGATAAGAAACTCCTCAGAGAAACTGGATAGCTATAAATACACTCCCCAGAGAAGGCTCCTATGCACAAGGGGAAAAAAAGGAAAGAAAAAGAAAAAATCCTCAATGTATAATTCCAGAGTGGCTAGAGAGTCAGCCCCTGATCCTGAAGGAAGCTCTCTTCAGTGGATTAGAAGCCAGCAGACAATAGAGCTTGACATCGGAAAAGACTTAGAAGACTTACCTCTGCTGCTAAGCCAGGCTGACTGGGCCCCAAGAAGGCCCCTGGCATGTATCAGGGAAGATGTTGCTTCAGGAGGGACCGTCACTGTAGCTACAGAGTTACATAGACACAAGCCCATCTTGGGACCAGGATGTGCAATGAGTATGGATACCTGGGAAAGGCAAGAGCTGGGGAAGCTGCAGAAGTCACCTTTCTGCAGCACAGGGTACAGAGAGGCAACCTGAGTTGGGTAGCACCAGGCTTCTGAGAAGTAGCCTGCTTCTGCTCCATAGATCTGTGGGGTCCTCCAACATCCCTCTAAATCCCCTTAGTTCTTCTACGACACTCCCCTGTTACGTCACACATATTGTGGGATGGTCCTTCTGTTCACTTCATTACTCTTATTGGCTAATAATAGAGCTATTCTGCCAATAGCAAGGCAGGATAAAGTTGGGTGGGACAATCAAACTGAGGATTGGGATGAAGAAGGTGGAATCAGGAGAGATGCCAGCAAGTCACCCAAGAAGCATGATGCCAGAGGACACCTAAAGCCACGGCCCATGTGGCAATACATAGATGAATAGAAATGGGCTGATTAAAATGTAAGAGCTAGTTAGCAATAAGCATGGGCTATTGGCTGCACATTTTGTAATTAATATAAACTTTTGTGTGTCTATTTGGGATCAGGCAGTTGGAACAATAAAGAAAAAGAAAAAAACTTCTGCCTCCATTTACACATGGCTGCTTTGCCTTCCTGGTTCCTACTGTGGTCCCCACCCCTGACCTTCGACTCCTGTGGTCTCATTGCCCAGGCCCACTTTTCATCTATGCTTTATCCTGAAGCCAGAGTACTCTTCCTCAATGAAAAGGCTGATAATGCCTTTAGAATGGTATCTAACTTCTTACCTGCCTGATGGCCTGGTCCCTACTCACTTGTCCAACTTTCCCCTTCCCCTCTACCTACGTCCTGAGCACGCTGAGATCCAGCCCTCTACAGGCCCTCCAGGGCTTGATCCTGGCTAAAACATCTATCTTAGCCTTATCAGCTCCAGTACTTGCTATGCTTCTGGAGGAGGAATATGGTGTCATTATTTGTCACCTCTGCTAGAAACTCTTCCCTCTCCATCCATTTCTTATCAGGCACCTAAACTAAGCCAGAAAAGCATTTACCCCTGCAATCATCTAAGTATGTTCTGACTCCAGGCCTTCTGTCTCAGCTAGGCTTCTTCAAGAGACCTCTGTTAGCCTCACAAGGTGGAGTGTAATCCCTGTGTCTTACATCCTTGGGCCTCCCAGAAGTGATATTGCCTCCTAAATTCCATGCTCCCTGCATGGTTCTGCCATGCTTACCCATGTTATGTAGGGGTGATTATTGTAAAAAGGAATGGAAAAATACAAGAAAAACTTACCACAGTGTGGGGATATTTTGTAATATAATAAAAACATTCGGAGATATCAGAGGGATCTACCCACAGTCAGTCTAGAGGATCACACAGTGGTGACTCAGACCTTTAATCCCAGCACAGGGAATATCCTGGGAGTGGTGACCTATGCCCTTAATCCAATCTGAGTTCCAGGTCATTTTAATTTACAGAAGGAGTTCCGGGCTCTCAAGCAGGCAGTGGTGGGGCCACGGCTTAACTGAGAGAAGAGAGTATTTAAGGCAGATATAGAAAGACAGAGCAGGCAGAAGAAGCCAGGAGGAGCAAGGCTGAGGAAGCTGGAAACAGCTGGGTGAGATCTGACTGTGGTGTTTCTTCTCTGATATCTCCAACTTTCCCAGAGATCTGGCCCTGAGTTTCCTTTATTTGTGCAACATCACAGTGCCTGGGAAACAGTAAGGCTAACTAGTTACCATGGTAATTAGTAACCACTGTAAATGATTGCAATGGTAATTGCTTCTGTTATCATTGGCTACCACCATGCCTTCGAGAGGACACTATTTAGTACATTTCTGTTAAGTACATGAATGAACAGAGGAGAAATCTTCAAATGTGTATCACTGTAGACATCCTTGATGCTTTTTATTTTTCTTTCAATGTCTCAAAAAAAAAAAACTTGTCAAAACAACACAGGCTCTTGTCATTTTCCATTTCTACCTACCAAAGGTTGATGGTAAGAACCTATTGGTGCTGTGTGGTAGTGCACACCTTTAATCCCAGCACTCAAGGGGTAGAGGCAGGCAGATCTCTGTGAGTTCAAGACTAGCCTGGTCTATATAGCAAGTTCCAGGACAGCCAAGGCTACACAGAGAAACCCTATCTTGAACTCCCACCTCCCCCCACAAAAGGACCTATTATCGAAGATGCTGCGTACTTTCATAAGAGAACATAGAGAACTCCCGCTGCAGCTGGCCTGGAAGCTTCCTCCCTGCTGGATTTCACAGTCCATGAAGGTTATGTGGAGGCTGCGGGGGCAGTACAGTTTCAACAATAGTCTTACCAGCTGTAAACACTGCAAGCTAAAATAACCATAAGTCTGACAAGATGTGCCCATTGGGGCAACAGTGATACAAATGTTATGGGGTAACTAACCTCCTTTTTAAAATTGGGGTTAAGGCTCTCTACACAGAAGGGAACTCATGCCTGGCACTATAAACCTGGCAAAAAGCATGTGGCTGGGGAGGTAATAAGCCCTAGGAGAGAACCCATTATCATTATTTTGCTGGATGGACATGATGTCGGGCTGCCTTCTAAATGCTTATTTTTATGCCCATAGATTAGTACAGCTTTCAGTTTTCATCAAAAATAAACTTCAGAGAATAAGTAACTGTGAAGTGCTTGGTATTAAGTGGGACATGTATCACACACACACATACAGAGACACACACACAGGTACACAAGTACATACACACACAGGTATATATACACGCACACACACACTGGGCAAGCACATGCACACACACACACTCAGACACAACATGAAAGTAGGAGAGGACTTGTGAGAAGAAGTAGGGCTTCATCAGGAGGAGTGGGGATGAGACACGGTAATGATACACATGTCTAAAACTCATATATATATATATATATATATATATATATATATATATGTATGTATATGAAACTTTCACAGAACAAAAAATAAATGGAAACCTTTACAACAAAACAACTTGTGATCTTCAAAATGTCCTAGGGATAAGAATTCTGGACTTGCAAATCCTGAAGAAAGACTAGTCCATCCTTATACCTCAAGATGCCAAGGAATATGAGAGTGGGCAACTCTGGGCTCTTGACACACTTGCCTTCCTCTGGAGAGCTGATGGGATAGTGACTGTCTTCCAGAACCCTTTCCCTGACCAGAGGCGTACATTTCGGCTGCTTTTGCTCCAGAGTGCTCCCTGTGACTTCCTGAGCTGCTGTGCAGAGCGGAGGAGGGGCCAGTGGCGGAGCACATTCAGTGGGATTGAGATTTCATTAACTCTCGTTCATTTGTGTCAATTATTGCGGTCTCGGGCCTTCTCTAATGTGTTTTCCTAACCCGTAGCCTCTGGGCTATCATTCTAACCATATCTATTATGACTGAATGGCTTCTTGGGAACACAACGACCTTCTTCGGCTTGCTGGCTGAGCAGGCATATTAACAAGCTTTAGGAAGAGAGAGTTAGGCAGCAAGTCACCTGAGCTGGAGACTCAGCCCTGCTTGCCTCATCAGCCCAAACAAAGGAAAAAGAGGTGCGATTGTGTGTGTGGCGGGGGGGGGGGGGGGGGGGGGGGGGGGGGGGGGGGGGGGGGGGGGGTCAGGAAAAAGGAGGGCACTGGGCAAGCTCATCTGTCCCCATCGACCTGGCAACTGGAAGGTGTTGAGGTAAAGAGAAGCATAGGCAGCCCCAGGAGCAATTTAAATGTTGCTTCTTTGTCAGATCTAGGAGTCCATACAAGATTTTATTTTCCTTTGCTCACTGAATCAGATGAACAATTTGCTCTTGTCCTTCAAAATAGACGGCACTGGCCAACAGAATCTGAGTTTGGGCTGGTGTGGTCAAGACTGCTCAAGAAGGCCTGAGTTCAATTCCCAATGCCTATGTTCCGGTTTACAACCTCTATAACTGCAATCCCATGGAATCCCATACCCTCTTCTGGTGTGAAGATGTGAGTGTACAAAAAACACTCATATACATAAATAAATAAACAAATCTTTAAAGCGGGGTGTAGTGGTGCACACCTTTAATCCCAGCACTCTGGAGGCAAAGGTGGGTAGATCTCTGACTTAGAGGCCAGCACAGTTTACAGATCGAGTTCCAGGACAGCCAGGGCTATCTAGAGAAACCTTGTCTTGGAAAACACACACACATACACACACAGACACACTGACACACACAGACACACTGACACACACATACACACTCAGACACCTACACACAGACACCCACACAGACAGAAACACACACACAGATACAGACACAAACACACAAAACAAACAAAAGAACAACAACAAAAACTAAGCTATTGTATTTAATCGCACACTCCACACACAATTGATCAACTATATCTGTATTGACAAATGCTTGTCTTTTGTCTTTACAGACACTTGGGGCCGGTATGCACAATCCTCACAGAACTCTATGCCTTGGGGAGATTTGCCTTCTTAATTATATTTTTACTTCCTCTTGGCTTAAAATGAGTGCACCTTGCCTGGGCAGCCATGGCCTTACATAGCTGTCAGGAGATCCAGAGGGAGACAGTGGGGAGCAAAGACTAGTGTGTTATCAGACATCTGGGACCGGTCCTGCAGGAGGACGTCTTTATGGATTGGCCTGGAAGATCTGAGAGTCATCCAAGCCTCCATTACCATAGTCTTGGGAATGGTGTTCTCCAATGACAAAGAACACGGCCGATTTCCACAGATTCATGCATTTTAAAGAATTTACTGATCAGTGAAGCGAAAAATGGAAATTGGTATATGGGCTCTGAGTGGCCAAGAGCAAGAGGACCTTGGCACCTCCGCAATAAGAGGCCCCTCGAAATGACTGGAGCTGTGGCAGCCAGGCACTTCACCTGGCCAAGCCTGGGAGTTCTGGTCTAAAGAAGCTGTGGTTACAGGGATGTGGCAGCTCTGTGCTGCCTCCTGTACTTGTGCTACCAATAGAGCAATGCTGGGCTATAGGCCAGATTTTGTCAGCCCAAGACCAAAAGTTCCTCTAAGAAACCAGATTGTAGAGGAGCATTTGGCAAGGAAAAAGAACTGTACCCGCCCTCAAACCTTGTTCCTGCCTCTTGCTCTCTCTTTATGCCTCTGGCTGACATTAGACCCAGCAGGCAGAGACAGTAGACAAAGTACCTCTGTATCTTCAAAGCCTACCATAGAATGCCCGCTGTGAAGCACACCGTAGTAATAAGTGATATAAGGCAGGAGGGGTGGAGAGGGCTTAAGGGCTCCTGCAGCCATCTCTTTCCGTACCATCTGAGATCAGAGAATTCCCAGAAGCTCCTGGGCCAGCCAGACTGGTAGACACAACAGGTAAGAACAAAGAGATCCTGCCTCAAACAAGGTGAAAGGTGAGGATTGGCACCTGAGATCCTCAGATCTCAGCATGTGAGCTGTGGCCCTTCCATTCTCATACTTAGAAATGCTTGAGCAAACATACAAGTCATACACACACACACACAAACACACATACACAAACACACACACATACACACAAACAAACACACACATACACACAAACGCACACATACACACACACATATACACACAAACATACATTTTTAAAGAAAATACTGCATTTGGAAATATGGGGACTTTGAACTTCATAAACTATAACTCTACACACTAGACTCTACACGCTAGCCCAGGAATAAGTATTATTTAATCTTAACCAGCAAGCCTTTATGTTAGCTATCATCCCCACTAGCCAGGGAAGCAAACTGAAGTTTATAGAATTTTTAAAATTTACTGGACATTTAGCTCATAACCAGGAAAGCAGGGATTTTTATCCAATTTGCTTGCTTCCTTTATATTCTTAAGCAAGTACGAAAATGTCCCATAAAGTGTGTTTCTCTTCCAGCCTTTGCAGACAAAGCATCTGCCCTCTAGGTAATTTTTTTTTTCTTCTCCCCTCTCACCCACTGTCTTGATGCTAAAAACAGAAATGGTGCCTGGAAATGTTGTCATTGGTGGTCATTTATATAGACCCATCAGCACACTGACATTTGGGATTTCATTTGATGTCCTTATCAACCATATAGGTACTTAGCCTCTGGTCTTTGTAGTCACAAATGGAAGCTTAGAGAAATGAGGTGACCCCTGGTCATATTGAACCCAGGATTCACATCCAGGCTTTCAACAACCCTAGGAGGTCATGACAGACAGGCAGGCAGTATGAACCTTCCTGAGCTGTGGAGTCTGGCCATCCCTCACAGAAGAACAGTTTTAAATACATACACAGGATCTCAAAGGAAACCAATTATACTGAAGTAGAAAAATATTTTTAATAAAATGTGTGATATAATGTTATATGTGTGCTCCTTTATTAACTCAGCCAGCTCCAGCAGCTGGTCTAATAACTTTTGCAATTTCAAAGTAGCAATCAGAATGAATGGGATTTTAAAGAATGTGCAACAACCACAATGTCATATGAAAATGTCTTTGATTTCTGGTATCAAGAAAGACACTGGTCCTATTTAAACTGTTGTGGTTTTGGCTCATGTTATAATTGAAGAAAATAATTTCAGTGAGAGGTTAGCAAAAATAAGATGTTTTGTTCTCCATCTTACAGAACCATTTAATTCTTTACACAAAATTTCCTGGACCATGGGCTTGAAGCCCCTCAAACTTAGGACTTCAAAGTCATCATCAGGACCAAATCCTATGTCCTTCCATGACCATTGGGAACTCTGAGATTGCTGGCTTGGGTTAAGTGAGGCAAATGAGAAACATTCTGATGGTCAACTTGGAGACTCACCAGGGTCACGGTGTCCTCTCTAGTCCTTTGGTGATTCCCAACCACCCAGTTCTCAACCTTGCATCACCTTCCTTTCCAGGGTGGAGGGACTACATCCTTGGGCAGGCAAAGACTCATACTCCTGTCTTTTTATTTTGAACTTTCACTTTTATAACTGATTAAATGAACAGCCCACTTAAGTAGATCCAAGTATGGTATGATTTTCTCTGCTTTGTAGATGAGTTTGAAAAATGCTATGTAGACCAACTGAGGGATTATCCTACAGTCACAGAGTATCACTGCAGATACAAACATCAGAGATGTAAATGTTTAAGTCCAAGTCACTGTTGAGAATCTAGACTAAGTGAAGGGTAAAGTCAGCGGGAACCTTCAGGTAAATCGGGCCAGGTGTTGTGCACGGAGCTGAGTTCCCAGAGTGAACACATGACTTCTGTTTCCACACCAGAAAGAGTGAAAATAAAGGAAGGTGACCCTGCAGATCTGTCAACTCAAATATCAAGGATGGAGTGACACGTGGCAGAGTGCCCAGAGCTCGCAGGAGCTCTTGGCTAGAGGGAGATGTTAGATCTCCAAGCACCTGCAGATAAATTTATAGCTATTCCGTGATGTGCCCAGGCAGTGTGACTGGCTGTTCCAAATCATTCCAGAACTCATGTAGGAGAACAAACGGGAAATTACATTCATGCTGCCTCACCCTTGAATAAACCACTGTATTATTTTTCTCAAGCGTCAGATGACTAAAAGCCTGTGTTTTCTTTGGTCACTAGTCTTAGCCCATTAACTGGATAATAAACAAGGATTTAATTAAAAGCCCCTGGCATATTTAAAACTCATGACACAGACCAGAAATAAGCTTATGCCATCAAAAGGCTCACAGAGTAAAGTGATCAGGGGAATTGTAAGGAAGTTATTAAACTGAAAATTCATTTGCTTCAGTAGAGAAACCCCAGGTACTTGATTTTAACCTGTCAAGGATCCTTAATTTGTTTTTCATCTAGTGTGGGATTTAGAGATTCTCAAGTGTCTTGGCAATCTTTTCCGCCCGGTCCTTTTGTTTCTCTTTCTCTGGGCATTTAGCAAAGAATGCACAGAGCTAAAGTTGGAACGGATCATTTGTGTGTGATAGAAAGAAAAACCAAACTGTCTTTTCAAAGCCTGCTACAAATGTCACCATGTCACTACTGAAACGTCCTCAGGATTGAACTTTGGTAGAAAGACTTTTAGAATTCAGCGGGAAATATGCCTATTTCTATGCTTTAGTTATAACGAAAGTAATTCCATACATCCCGGAAGAGCATGAAGCAAGATGAAGAAAGAACCCCAAGAGCTTGCCTAGTGGCCTCCGGGGTACTTAAACTCAGCATGGTACACATTGGGGAACATTCATGGAAATCCTTCTTCAAGGGCTTGAAAATAGAAGCAGGTATATGTTCTTTCCTGTGGAAAGAAACAAAGGTAAGTAACTAGAGTTGGCAACAACACTCACACATCCAGTTTCCATACAAGGTCCTGACAGTTCCACCCCCACCACCCCCGCATGCACCACCCCCACCTCTGGCAGACATCGCCCACAGGTCTTGTTTAGATGTAACCTACAGCATTTCTGGCAGTGTTCCATTCTGTAGACCATTGGCATCAAAGGCTGTGGAGCTTTCCTACCTTAACCCCACATCAGACATCACTAATAGACTCAGCATTCTTATTCATGTAACTCAGCCTCTGTCCAGAAAATTATCTTCATACACTGTTAGCCCTCCCCGCTGTTGCCAGTGAGACCAAGTCTCAAGAACTGAAGGATATATTCCGAAAATCTGAGTGGAGACAAATCAGGGACTTGAGGATTCTGAGCTAAAGAGTAATGCAAACAAAGTACTTCTCGTTTTTATTATTAAAGCAGGTAGAACATGAGGTGCCGTTTACAGTCAGCTTAAGCAAATGCAAGTACAATGGGAGAATACCCCTGGTGGATGGCTCACCATCTTTAGTCATATGAAAAGAGCCAAGAATATTCCTCCCAGGCCTTTGCGTTTCACACAGAGATAATGTAGACATGCTGGGACATTCCCTTCATGTCTTTGCATTCAAGAGCATAGTTTATGCAATTATTTCTTGAAGGCCACCCGGTGGGAAGAACATTCTGCACTGTGCCCTATCCATAATTCACAGGAAGGTTACAGCTTTCTTACACAGGGTCCCACGACATGCAGGCACTCTGCATCACTGGAATTGGTTTGAGGAAATCCCATTATTGTTTCTAACTTTTGCTCATCCGGCTGCATCTTTTGTCTGTGCTTGTTCTCCCTTTATGGCGTCTCATGTGATAAATTGTGAATTAATGCCTTATGTCAACAGAATTAATTCACAACAGAATGGGTGATAATCACACAGTTAGTGTAGTAGCCATAACTCCACAACTCCCTGTCCGATGCAGGAAAGCATATCCAAATACAAGAACACCATTCTATAAATAACATGCACTAATCAGTTTTTGTTACTGTACACCATGCCTGGGGTGAACAACTTAAAAGGAGAAAAAGTGTATTTTGTCTCATGATGTCAGATTTCCTTGGTCTCTTAGCTACCCTGCCCCCCCCACAACCACTTTGGGGCTGTGACAAAGGGCAACATCACATCAGGATGCACATGATAAAACAAAGCTGCTCACTCCATGTTAGTGGGAAGCAGAGAAAGAAAAAGCCAGATGCTAAGGGTCCCAGGAGCCCCTTCAAAGACATGCCCCTAATGAACAATCTTTCTATCCCTGGGTCTCCTCCAAAAGGTTCCACAACCTCCCAATAGTGACACAGACAGGCAATGAAGCCTTCGGTATGTGGGTGTGCTCTTTGAGGGAGGTATTTAAGATCCAAGATATTGAATTGTGAGTTTTAAAAAATAATCAGTCGATTCCAATATAAAAGTTATAAGAAATGACACTGCTACGTATCTCTTGGCTGTGGATCTTGGTATGGCTATTAAGCACTGTCTTGGACTTTGGAAAACAGCCTCAGGGAACAAGATAAAAAGCCTTCATACTACATCCTGCAAAGCAGAGAATGATGGCAGGAGCTGGCTTAGCATAAAGACCACAGCTAGGCAGCAAGTCTACTTGCATACCCATAAGCACGGTTATGGCTCAGAGGAAAATTGAGGGACCAAGGGCCCCTTTGTCTATCTTATGAAGTACTTCAAATACCCTTCAGGTCATAATACAAGAGAAGCAAGAGCCTTCCACCTTCTCCAACCCTCTGTGCCCTCCCTGTCTTTGCCTCTGTCTCTCTCCTTCCCCTCAATCCCAAACACACAAACCCCCACACTGTCCTCACATGCTATTGGCTAACACTGGATGGGTAAAAGGCTGAGATGTCAACAAAGAGAAGCTTAAAGCTGGGGCCACCTAATTGCTCAGAGTTGAGCCTCAACTCCTCCCAAGCAAGGGTTTGATGTTAGGCCTGAGGAATCTGAAGTTAATGCATTTATGGAAGACTGGTCCAGGGAAGCTGAGAATGGTGGCCCAGGCCCATGGTCTCAGCATTCAAGGGGCAAAGACAGAGAACTGCCAGGAGCCAAGGCCAACCTGGGCTCCATAGTCAGCTCTAAACCATGCTGTCCAGCTGCCTCAGTAAGAAAAGGGCAGGTTGAGTGTATGGAATGACTCATACTAGGGAGGTGGGCCAGGTGAGAAGTTTAATTGCAGACCATACTAGAGTCCATAGACGCAGGAGGGAGGATTATGTGAGTCCCCAACCCCAGCCCAGGCTGTCTGTGCGTTATTTTTGCCAGGGTTCTCAGTAGCTGTTCTGCTCAGTTCCTTCTGCAGGTGAGCAGAGGCAGCCTTGTGAATAATTCAACACTTTGCATTATTCAGCTCATTACTGAGCTGCACCAAAGTCAGGCCTGGGATCACAACATTCCCAGGAAGTGCTCACAGAGTGAGGCCAGCAGAGCTCCACCCAGAGCCAATGGAGCCTCTAGGAGGAGGCCCTAGAAGGTGAGAAGGAATATTCATTAGAAATTCAGAAGAAAGATTTTTGCTTTCCCTTTGGGCCACACTGGGCTGCAGCCCTGTGGAGTAATTGAAAAATCCCATATGTCAATAACTCTCTGGGAAGTGGTAAGGCCTTCCCACACAGGGATTCCAGAAGGTTTTCTCCTATCTGGCAGCAAGAGGAATGACTCTTTGAGGTCTACTCTGGGCACACTCAGGCAAATCACTGGTGATTTATCTCAAGGCCAAGGTGCTTCGGGCAGAGATGACTGTGGTGAGACAGCTGGATGAACCTGGGGTTCAGACCTGCTCTGTGAATAGCTTCTAGCTCAGGTATCCGTTGGGTTCACTCAGCAATCCAGGGATAAGTTGTTTTAGTTCTAGAGATAATGAAGAGTTCAGGGTAGAGTGGAGAGGAGAAAGTAAGAAAATGAAGACAAGACAAGGAAAATCAGTCTCCCCGTGGCCTAGTGACTCAGAACTGGGAGCACAAGAACCCAGCTGGCTCACAGGGGCTGGAGATTCTCTGTTATCTTTTTTACACAGGGGGAAAAAAACAAGAAAAGCAAAAACAACAGGGGAAGATCCTAAAGTACAGTAGGTGAGCTAGAAGATCCTAAAGTACAGTAGGTGAGCTAGAAGATTCTAAAGTACAGTAGGTAAGCTAGAAGATCCCAGTCACTAAAATCACACAAGTCCGACCTTCCCCCTTCTCTGGACTAGAGAGTCATCCATTGCCACTTCAAAAATTACTTTTATTTATTTATGTATTCAATTATTCATCCATTCGTTCATTCATCTATGTGTGCTTGGTAAACACACACATGGGTAAGTGGTTTTTCTAAAAGAGGACATCAGATGTCCCTTAGCCCTTTCCACACTGTTCTTTTGAGACAGTCTCTGGGTGAACCTAAAGCTCAGCTGGTAACCTACAAGTCTCAGGGATCCCCTTGTCTCCATATTCACAAGTCTTGGGGTTATAAGTATTCCTTGGCCATGCTTGGCTTTTATTTACAGAAGCTGGAATCTGAAGTCCAGTACTCACTGCGTATCATGTGTCCTTAACCTCTGAGCCCTCTTCCCAACTTTCCCAGGACACATTTTGCTAAAAAAAATCATTTTCATAATGCTATAAGCATATTGGGGCACTAACTCTGTTTCTAGGACTAAGGTTTTCATTGGTTTGGGGTTTTGTTTGTTTTGTGTGGATACTATTGGAATAAAATGCCAGGGAGCTGGTAACCCCAGGCTCCTGAGTGGTGCCTTCTCATGGGGCCCAGTGATGTGGTCCCTCAGCAGCTTCCCACTCTCCATCACTGCAATGGCATCCAGGCTGTCTGCACTAAGCAGAGCCCTGTCCTGAGACTTGTTTCCCATCATACCAGAAGACACTGGCGACTATAGCTCAACCCAGCACAATCTCCAACAGACATTACCTCATTCATTTATTATTATTCTAAGAATTTCTATGACTGACTTTAGAAAAGGCAGAGAATTTAAAATGTTAGTAAACATCACCCTATTCTTAGTATAAACCACATGCAATGGATCCATAAATTATATATACATATATTTCCCAGATCTCTATGAACTTCTAACTATCTATTTTCTACTGACTGCTATTCCTTCCCTCTTACCCTTCTTAATGCCACAGAATATCCTAATGAGATTACACCTGAGCGGAGAGAACATCAGGGATTGATGTATTTGTTGTTGGTCTCCAAAGTCAAGGCATGTGGTCTCGTGTGTCTAAAATGATGGAGCACCAGGGTCACTGTGGGTAGAATCTAAAAAAGAGCTTCGGCCAGAAGGAGCACGTTATTCACTTGATAAATCTGGTATCCAAGCAAAAGGCACTTGACCCTGGGGGATTCCATGAACCACAGGACGATAGTCTTGTCTAGTGGATGCCCTGTCATGGGACCTCCTTGCTCTGTCCTTTTGAATAGAATAAAGCATTAGTAAGAAAATATAATAATAAATCATTTCTGAATACTAATGGCTATTTGTCCTTGCTCAAGTGCAGAAAGCAAGAATTTAGCATAATGCTGAACTCTGGATTTTTAACTATAAAAAGTTGAGAAGGCTAATGGGTCAAAGTGATGTGTTATAATATGTTTCTAGCCTGGCCTTTCCAGCTTAGCCCTCAGGTTCTGACCCACTGTCCCACAGAAACACAAAGGCGCTTATATTAATTTTATGCTGATTGACCCAGGTATAGTAGGAGGTTTCTGGCCCGGACTTTCAGGCCTAGCCTCAAGGTTTAGGCCCGAAGACCCACAGACCCACAGAGACACATAGATGCTTACAATAGTTTTAGGCTGAAAGGCCTATGGCCCAGGCATATCACTTGCTAACTCTTTACCCTTAACCTAACCCATGACTCTTATCCTGTTCAGCCATGGGTCTTGGTATCTTTTCTCAGAGCAGCATAGTTGTCCTCTGCTTCTTCCTGCTTCTCTCTCTCGCGCACTCTTCTCTGTTCCGCCTGTTCCTAGAGTCTTCTAGTCTATTAGCCCCGCCCACACTTCCTGTCTGCTTTTGGCCAATCAGTGCTTTTTATTAAACCAGTGGGTGGGACAATTATTTATAATGGAACAACATAATCTCCCACACCCAGGCATATAACTTTCTAACTCTTTACCCTTAAACTAATCCATGACTCTTATCCTGTTCAGCTATGTGGCTCAGTGCCTTTTTCTCAGAGCAGCACAGCTGCCTTCTACATCTGCTGGCTTCTTGGGTGGTCTCTCTGGCATCTCTGCCCTGCCTGCTCTTCCTGTTCCCAGAGTTTTCTTAATCTGGTAGTCCTGCCCACACTTCCTGTCTGCCTTCAGCCAATCAGTGTTTTTATTAAAGCAGAAGGCAGCAGGACAGTTATTTACAATGTAACAACATAATTCCACTACAGTGATGAGCTAGGTGGGGTTTGTGAATGGATTTATAACAGTGGGAATGACCTCATAGGGGAATTAGTAGTGCCAGATCTGCAGGTTGACAGGAGATGCTGAGCTTGAAACTCTCATAGTAAAGGGGTAGAGGATGCATGGCTGGCCAGTGCTGGAGCCCACTGAGAGCTAAAAGGGGAGGTGCACTGGAACTGAGAAAGAAGAGGAGTGGTCTCTGGAAAGAAAAAAGAATTGGAGTGTTGAGACAGAAACAGAGGCAGCCTGGCTCAAGTCCATCCTCTAGCCTCCCTCTCCCCCAGATTTTCCACCTGCCAGTTTTCCAGCTATGTGGTATAGCCTTCACTCATACAGCTCTGTGTGCCCTCTTGGGAAACTCCCACATACCCTTCGAAGTCTCATTATTCTGATACTTTATCTGACCAGCACTTCTTCAACACCTAGTCATCAAAGAAACCTTACATTTACCTCTGTTTAAACACACATAAACACAAACACACATACATGTATACATAGTAGAGGAAGGGCTTATAGAGGCTGTTCTTAACGTAGCCATTTATCCCCAGCTGTGGGCCAGACTGCCCTGAAGGGCTAGTTTCCAAGCCCACCTTACAATCTCAGCATTACTAAGTATGCCCAGAAATGGGCATGTCTGTATCAGCAGGTGCTGATGCCGAAGCCACACTGAGTGTGTCCCCTCCTCATCTGTCACATGCTGAAGGAGGTGTCAGACATCCTTTCTTCCTGTCAGCTCTTGTCTAACCATATTCTCCCTCATTCATGTCCTATCCCACATGGACAGGACACTAGGACCCCTTCTTCATGTCCACCTATGCCAAGTAATCCTCAGAGGACCCAGGGCTGCAGCACGTCTGGGGACCCACCTACCTCCAGCACAACCCAGGGAGGGATTACTTAGCCTCCATTTGCTATTCCAGAAATGATGGTGGTTCAGCAACACAGGGGGCCATACAATTGGCCAATGAGTTTTGGGCAGTGTTCTAGAGGATGGCCAGTGCCACTGGGAATGGCAATGTTCTGAATTAGAAGGAAAGTTGATTAAAGAGTGCACGTCAAGTAAGGGATTAGGCTCACAGAGACTTTTTGACAAACAAGTGAAGAGCACAAGCCAAGATTTGTAGCTATCCGGGCACAAATCCATTCTGAAGCATTAGCAATATATATTTTAAACATCCTTCCAGTAGCTAAACTTTGCGGTGACAGGCTGAGATGGTCTGTTCTTTCTTTTATAAAACTGACTGTTCTTTCATACTGCCTACTGGTTCCACCATAAGGTTCTAAATCACAGCTCCTCCAGAGTCTGTCATGGCAAAACAGCACATCCCAGCTCCAACTTCTCACTTGCCCTTCCCAGGTCTCCCACCACCAGAGCCTGTAGTAGGGTGCTTTGTAATCTGATCCCCACCCAAATTGAGCCTGGTTCTCTGTGCTCTACACTGTAGGCTGGCTTCTCTTGGCTAGTAGGCAGTGCTGGATGTTGTTTGGTTTTGTTTACTTCTCAAGTTTTTGACGGTGATACTGTCATCGTTGTTGAGAACCACATCATAAAACTTAATTTTCCTCCCTCCTGCCTTGCTCACAATCCTACCATTTTAGTTTCATTTGGTTGCTGTGATAAAATATTCAGATGACAAGCAACTTGAGAAGCATTTATTTGTCTTAAAATTCCAGGCTATAGTCCATCATACGGGGGAAGGCAAGGCAAGACAACAACTCAAGTCACACCGCATCCAAGTCAAGAGCAAAGGGAGGATGCTTAGTCCTTGATTGTGTATAACTCTCTCTAATCCTATTCAGTCCAGAGCTCAGCCCTTGAATTGGTGCCACCCACTTTCACCTTCTAACCCCACAGGACACAAGACAATCCCCCATGAACCATGCCCACAGGCCAACCTCATCTCCAGAACTCCTCAGTAAGACCTTCTTTTTAGGTAACTCTACATTATGTCAATTTGACAGAAAAATTAACCAGCACATACACTTGCCCCCCCAACTGGCTCTTCACCTGAGAGAAAGAGTTAGCCAAGCAAGGTCTGGGCCTCTCAGCTTTACCTGTCAAGAATGACTGTATGTTAGTAGTTCTCACACTGTGATCCCAACCCTTTGGGGAGTCAAACAACACTTTCACAGGCCTAAGACCATTGGAAAACACAGATATATAGTATCAAAATTACAGTAATGAAGTAGCAACACATCATGAGGAGCTGTATGAAAGGCTGACAGCATTAGATAGTAGACAACCTCAGTTTAGCAGGTAGAAAGTGCCAGGTTAAGCATTTTCTATTCATTATGTCATAGTCCTCACAATTTAAGAGATAGAAACAAATCAGTCCCATTTTATAGATGACAATACCAAGGCTTAGGCAAGCAAAATGTCCTTAGGCACATAACTAGCGAGGAACAGAGTCAGGTGATCAATAGTCTTTTGCTTTCAGCATACATTATATAGAGACAGCAGGAGGGAGGGCGCTAATTCTAGGACCGAAGAATGGAGAATATAACATCCAGAAAGAACCATGCTGAACCTGTCACTCTACCCTTTGCCGTGAGCATTGTTATAGTTGACTGGGTTGCTCAAAAGTCATGTGCTGAAAAATTAATCTTTGGTGCACCAGGACTGGCCTGATGGGAGGTGTTTAGGCCATAGGGCTCTGCTCTAGCGAATGGGCTAGGATCGCCACCAAGAAGCTCATGGAAGCGGGCTGGATCCCCTGCTCTTCTGCTGTGTTAGGACATGACATGCTCCGGAGAGGAAGCCATAGGCACCATCCTTAGAACCAGAATCAGAGAGACATTTGGCTCATTCTTGGACTCTCTGTTCTATAGGACATCGAAGAATAAGTTCTGCTCTTGGGAAATAAAGTATCTATGCTACACAAAGGTTAAGGTAGCCACTATCTTCCGTCAGCTACTGACCAGAGGTCCAGGAAGGAAAAAATTTGGGGTTTTGTCTTTACACAATCACTCTTTAGCTTTGTGTTGGGCGCACAGTAATAGGACATTATTCAGCACTGAATAGAACATTTAGTTACCAAAACACCTTACAAGCAAAAGGAAGGAAGAAAGAAAGATAGAAAAAAGAAAAAAAGAAGAAAAAGAAATATTCCTGATACTATCTGACAGTTGAAAGAACAGATCTCAGGTCTTCTGCAAGAGAAGTATGCATTCTTAACCACTGAGGCACCCCTTCAGCCCCTAGAACGTTAAAACACGGCTCAAATTATCGCATCATCTAAAGGGATGTAAGAATCCTGTGGTATCATAGAGCTTGCCTCTGTAGTTCACTGCCTTCAAATACCCTGCCCACACACCACGCCCACACACCACACACACACACATCATGCCCACATACCACGCCCACACACACCACGCCCACAAAGTGCCTTATGGGCTGGGATAACTTGGAAAAAAAAATCAGGTAGATACATATTAAGGAGCAAGTTCCCTGGACTACATAATCTCCTTGCAGCATCCCCTATAGGAAAGTCTACCAGAAAACCATCTGCAAAATCTAGAACGGCAGTATTAGGGTCACCGTTTAAAAGGGTGGAGTCTCTGAGCGAGGCAAATAGCTAAGTGGGGCAGTTCATTGTGGCGGGTTATGGGGAGCGGAGTTTTTGCTTTTGCTAAAATGAGAAATTAATTAGGATAGTTCCCTTAGCTTATAATTGTTTTTTGTTTTTTGGTTTTTTTTTTCTTCCCTTCAGCATCCTTTCCTGTGGTGACTCGGAAGCATCTATTCCGCGGTGATGTTTACCAGGTAAACCCTACAGAGACGGGTTTATTTTATCCAGGGGATCCTTGGGGCTTTCAAACAGTTCTAGGAACTATCAATGGGAAGTCATGGAACTCTGAGTGATGAATAAACTCTTGTCAGGAATGGCTGGGAGATTTACGTCCTTACCACCCCAAGCTGGTATGGTTTGGCTCTAAACACCATAACTCTAGTTAAACCATCATATTGGGTTTTAACTCCTGGACTCACTCATGAAAAGTACTATTTGAATGTACTGCAGATGATTCTTAGAACAAAGCTTTGTACTCATGAACAGGTGCTTCTGAATGGTGCCTATGTTCATCCAGAAAGAGATATCAGAATCCTCAAGTCTAGCACTGTGTGCTGCTCTGCAATAGCTTTCTGAGTTTTTGTTTGTTTGTTTGTTTGTTTGTTTTTGAGCTGTGTGTGGAGGTAAGCACCTACCTATAACCCTTGCACTCAGAAGACAGGGGCAAAAGGTTCAGGAATTCAAGAGTATCCTTGGCTAAAAACAGAACTCTAGGCCAGCTTGAACTACAGAAGAGGCAATATAAATAAGGAAGGAAGGAAGGAGAGAGGGAGGGAGGGAGGGAGGGAGGGAGGGAGGGAGGGAGGGAGGGAGGGAGGGAGGGAGGGAGGGAGGGAGGGAGGGAGCCCAGAAAACCAAAACAGAATCAGCATTTGTTTAAAGGCAGACTGTGTCCTAAGCCCGGAAATGGCCCACCCACAGCTGGTTCTTATCCTTAGTTCTAGTCCGCAGGCTCTTTTTATTGCGGACTCTTGTGTGCTTTGGTGGCATCATAAAATGCTGCTCTCTTTCCTCTTGTCACTTCATCCTGACTGTCTGACCTGTTTCTCCATGCCTCCTTTCCGCAGGGCTCTATAGTTGGACTCTGAATAGCAAGCATCATTTGTGTATAGTGACACTGGGTCAGTCAAGTTAAAGTCCAAAAGGAGACTGTACCCTGTGCAGCTCACCATCACTGAAAGGGAGGCCCCAGTCTAACAGAATGGACCATCTAGACCTGGACCCATGGTCTGTATGCCACTGACATATGACATAGTCTAAAATATCAGGATTGTGTGGCCTTCCTCCTTCCCTCCCCCCCTTCCTTCTTCCCTCCCACTCTCTCTCCCTTTCTTTTTCTTTGAAAAATATAGACAATTTAAGCAATAAAATATGTTGCATATCAAATGAAAACAGATAATATACACACTATTATTGAGTGTTGTGTCTTTGAATATTATGAAAGTGATTAGGGGATGGGGAAAAAGACATTTCCCAAAAGGACGCTGGGAAGAAAAAAGAATTTGTGGTGATACTTCTTAAATAGTCCAGATCTGGATTTTAAGATGAAAATCAATCCTGTAGGAGTATAGTAAGAAGAGATGCTCTTTAGCTACTGACAGCACTGTGTACAGTTCTAAAGATAACATGAAATTACATAACAGAAGGCTTTGAAGGGTTAATCTACTGAGTCCAAGTAATTGCAGATTCATGAATCTATCCAAGAAAACAATTAGCAATGTTATCAAAGATTTACATAAAATAATATTTATGAAAATGTGACTTACAGTAGCAAGTTTTAAAAGTAAATTAAATATTAAAATGCAATATAAATAAGTCTTGACATACTCTCATGACAGAATCTTATTTGGTACATTTAAATCTGATTACTAAGGAAAATTTGTCAACATGAGAATGTGAGAGTGATGTAATACGACATTTAATGTTTGGTTAAGATGGGACCTTGCTAGTTGTAAGCTAGCGCATGCTGTGTGCCTATTATCCCCAATACTCAGAAGACCAGAGCAGGCAAACCTTTCAGCCCAAGAGTTCAAGACTAGTTTGGGCAACAGACTAAACCTTCTCCAAAAACCAAACAAAAGAAAACAGCAGAACACAACACCG
Organism: Phyllotis vaccarum; assembly: GCA_033318265.1. NCBI lineage: Eukaryota > Metazoa > Chordata > Mammalia > Rodentia > Cricetidae > Phyllotis > Phyllotis vaccarum. Next base: position 70,020,842 of record JARWLC010000006.1, read on the forward strand.
TGTGTATTCTTTGAGCCCGATGCTTCAAAAAATAAAGTGGAAAGTGAATATAATGTATATAACATGTGAACATATGTACAAGTACACAGATAAGTTTACTCTCTTGGTAGACCCTGTTATAATTTTATAATTACCTTTAAATAAGAAATGTCTTATTTTAGAAGCATATATAGTTGATAAGGGAAGTCACACAAGCATATTTTTTGTTTTCTCTCAATATATAATCTTAGGTTAACAAGAAAAATTCTTTTTCAAATTAATTTACCTTTTATATAAAATTTTCTCATATAATATATTTTATTATATATTTTCCCTTCCTCCAACTCCTCCCAGATTTTCCCTATCTCTCTACCCACCCAACTTCTCTCTCCCTCCCTCCCTCCCTCCCTCCCTCCCTCCCTTCCTCCCCCCCTCCTCCTCTTTCCTCTTTCAAAAACCACAAGACAACAAAAAACAAAACAAATTTAAAAACAATCAAAAATATCAAAACAAAAAGTACACACACACAGATACACACTCACACACACAGACACACACACACACACACCATCAAGTCCATTTTATGGTGGTGGACTGGCTAGTTTTATGTTAGTTTGACACAGCTAAAGTTATTTGAGAGGAAGGAGCCTCAATTGAGAGAATGTCTCCATTAGGTCATGTTGTAGGCAAGCCTATAAGGCATTTTCTTAATTAGTAATGAATCGACAAGGGCCCAGGCCATTGTGAGTAGCTAGTATACTCCTGGGCTAGTATAGTAATTCTGGGTTCTATGAGAAAGCAGGGTGAGCAAGCCATAAGACAAAGGCAGTAAACAGCTCCCCTCCATGGTCTCTGCATCAGCTCCTGCTTCAGGTTCCTAACTTGTTTGAGTTCCTGTCCTGACTTCTTTCAATGACGGACAGTGATGTGGAGGCACAAGCCAATAAACCCTCTCCTCCCCAACTTGCTTTTGGTCATGAGTGTTTCATCACAGTGATAGTAATCCTAAAACAGCTGGCCAACTACTTCTGGTCATGGGGCTTAGCCTGTGACACGCCATTGGGGAAAATGGATTTTTCCTTTCCCAACAGGTATCAATTGCAAACAGCTTCTTGGTTAGAGGCAGGAATTTTGTGTTCACTTCCCCTTCTCAGTGCTAGGAATTTTTCTAGTTTGAACCAGTCCAGGTCCTGTGTGTACTGTCACAGCTTCTGTGAATTCCTGTGTGTCGGTCCTATTGTATCTGGGGACTCTTGGAGGCACCCCCCCCCACACACACACACACTTCTGGCTCCTAAAATCTTCCCACTTCCTCTTCCACTGAGATCCCTGAGCCTGGAGGGGAGGGTTTAAGAAAGGCAGGCCATGTGGGACTGAGTGCTCCAAGGTCTCTCACACTCTGCACATTGTTCAGATGTGGGTCTCTGCCCAAACTCCCATCTACTCAAAGAAGCAGCCCTTCTTAAGAAGACCAAGTGATGCTCTGATCTGTGGCTATGGAAACATGGTGAACAAGAACAATGCTAATAGCATTGCCTCCCAAACCTTTTGTTTCTGATAATGTAAAGTCCACTGACTTGTGGTCATTCCAAATGTCACTTTTCTTACTATCTGAGGCTGAAGGATTGGGGATAGATGAAATCCCCCATGCTGGCAGCCTGTACAGACTCACAGAACTCAGCTGTAAATTGGGCCACTTGAGAAGTAACACAGGAGTGTTTGAAAACCATAGGAAAGGACTGATTTAATTTTTATTTAATGTTCGAGGTTGAAGGAGGATGTAATTATGTGTAATAATCAATATTCTTTTTGAAGAAAACAACTAGAATAACATAAAAGCTACTGTTTTCTCTCAAGTCTTTTGGAATAATTTGGCTATTTGAGGTTTTTACCAGCCTTGGTTTTTGCTTTCTGCTCAAATTGGGTAGAAATTGAAGGAAGAAATTGTTTGCTATGAACTGCTAAAATGTGTGATTGACTAAGATCCATGTTATTTTATAACTTCAGATATGAGCCTCATTTGCTCATCAGACAATCCTAGGCCAGGTCAACTAGCATCTCAAGTTATAGAAATTAAGTACAAGATAAGTACATTTGTCCAAGAAATCCCAGTGTTTTTTTCTGAAATCCTTCATTCCGTTGTGGCCCAAGGCTTCTGCATAGTCCTTGGCTGCCTCAGAACCTAGTGTGGTGTTCTGATGCCACTCTCAAGAATACCTAGACTAAATTCTAGTCCCAGTATGCCTGAGATTAGTGTCCCAAGAGTTGAAACTCTCCTCTGCCTCATACCATGTGTCCCGAACAGTTCTCTGACAGAGACCTGTCACATTCTACCTCGCCTCAGATAGGTCTGGATTCCATTTGGTTTAGCTAGATTCTCTACACACACACACATACACATGCGCACACACACACACACACACACAGAGAGAATGGGGGGGGGGACAGAGACCACCACCACTGTCTCCATTTGGAAGCTGAGTCCCTGAAGGTCACACCAAATCATAAATCTGTTTAGCCGTGAAAGCCATAACAGAAGCAGGATATTTCCAGATCCTTCCAGTCTTTCTTCTTTTTGATTCTGTTACTTCATGGTCCTCGACTTCAGATATCTAGGGCTAAGTCACTTAACCCTTCAGCTCATGGCACACAATCATCTGTCCATGTACACCTCTGCATTGTCTTATTGATTGGATGATTCGTTCTTATTTCTCAAAGCCATCTTTTTTGGGGGGGAGTTCACAAGGCAATTACATTGTGACTAATGCATAGTAACCCTTTGGTATTGATGTAAAGTTAAATAATCTCTAGATTGCTTATAGTACTAATACATTGTACATGCTATATAAATAACTGTTGTATTGCTAAGGAATAACAAAATTGGCTATACCTGTTCAGCACAAATGAATGTAATATAAGTTAAATCCATGGTTGCAAAACCCAAATATGAAGGACTGACTAATGTCCTCTAAGTGCTATAACAAAATATAGACAACTGATTATCATGTATATATTTTTAATTCACACAAACAGATATACAATACAGATCTCACTCTGTTTCCAACCTTTTTACTCAACATTGTGTTTTATAATCCATTCACGTATGTAGGTGTCTATCACATGCAAGATGCCTAACTGTTGCATCAGTGGGCCTAGGACCATAATATTTATTCATCTGTTTCCATACTGGCCTTGTCCCAGTAGCCGGAAAAGTCAAATATGAACAGAACCAGCTCTGCTTTTGGTTTTTTCAGTTTTCATTTTCCCTGGGTGTGCAGCTGGAGAGCCTGGGCTGCCTAGCAGAAGTGTACATAAAAGCTTTACAAGCTTCAGTCCCCAAATGACCACTATCTGCCCGGCCCTGGTGTCTCCTGCCCACCCATCCCTATTCACAAAGGTTCACTTCAAGTCTTTGCAGGCACTGCACTCTATCTTCCTTGGTGTGAGTTCATATCATGAGTTGGCAAAATTTGTCCACAAAGAGCCAGAAAATTGCTATTTTAAGGTTTGAGAATCATGCAGTTGCTGCTGAACTCTTTAACCCTGCCCTGTCAGGATGAAAACAATCATAGATCATGCATAACCAAATAAATATAGCTGCATTTTAATAAAGCTCTGATTATTAAAAACAAAAGATGGTGAATTGAATTGGGCCATGAGCTGGGTTTGTTTGTGAGTCAAGCTTTGGCCACAGGCTGTGGTTTGCCAATTCTTGTTTTATAGCAACCAGTGTTGGAAGAGATATGGAAGAGACAAATCTGGGATGCCCACTTGCCTTACTGCCATACCACCAGTGTCTATTTATTACATTGCCTGCAGCTGAGAAGCTGAGGTTATAAAACTCTCTTCCTTTTGATGTGCTCCGTACCTTACCTCCCAGAGCACTGATAGATCAAAGCCTATGGTTCTTAGCTTATAGCACACATCTAGTCACAGCTCATGGAAGGGAAAAAGGCGCTTAACACATGCAAGCATTTAAGTTTGCTCCTAAAGATCACCAGAGATCAACCCCGAAAAGCTGAAATTCAAGTTCTCACTAAGGAGGAAGCTGTTTTCTGCTAATGTTTTCTGCTTTTCAGTGACAGTGAGGCAGATTCTGCACACAGCCTCTGGGGATCATCAGCTGAAAAGCACTCCTGAGGTTGTGCAAAATGCTTCCAGTATGATTGTGAAACCCTTGTTTCTCCTGTCTTCCAATTGCCCAATTGTAAACCTATGACTGCACACTTCAGTTGCTAGTTAACCCACCCTGGGACTCACCCCTATACATCAGACTCTCAGCCATGTTGCTATTAGCAACCAGGAGAAATGCTGTTGGTAGTAGCCTTTAAGCAAGCAATTGCATTGGCTATATGTATGAACTCTTCTTAAAGTGGGGCTAGATCCCTGGGACTCTAAAGTCAGTGAGGAAGGTCTTTTGGGTTCTATATAGAACTATCTAGATATTTATATGTTCTAGATGGTTATAGGTTATCTTGGTCACATGTTTTATCACAGCAACAGAAAAGTAATGAATATCCCTTGTGACCTAACCACCTCCCAAAGGACCCACCTCCTCACTATCACCTTGGAGGTCAAGATTTCAATGTAGGAATTCATGAGAGAGACACAAAGAATGACCACAAAGCTGACACTGGAATGTGTTGGTTTGGGCATTGTTTATATTTTTTTTATATGGACTAACTAAAATAAACATAAAATAGAATTTTCCATCCAAACAAGATTTAAGTGTGTGATTCAGCAGTACTACTTATATCATCACAAATAAAAGCCATAAATCCTTCAAGCAATGACTTTCTGCCCTTCCCTAGCTCCTGAAAACCTAAAATCTACTGTCTGGCTTTATGAAATCTTTCTATCCTAAACATTTCATGTAGTACAAATACATAATGGCTGTCTTTTTTAGACCAGCAATTTTGAGGGCCCTGACATTTAGCAATGAAAGTTAGTATATTGCAGTTTTTGTCTCACGAAATAAGTGAATCTCAAAAATAAAACAGAAGCCCATAGTAAAGTTACAAGTAGTCAAAACTGCCAAGTGGTAGGGGCAGGGACTCAGCGGAATTGCACATCAGACAGTGGTCGCCTCTGGGAATAAGGAAAAGGTTTCCCTAGGCTCAAGTTTACAAGTGGCAGAGCTTGGGGAGCTCACATTATCACACCAGTGAATATATATGTGCTCATTTTATTTAAAGCTATTTCTTACTGTTGTTTTATATGGTTTTTAATTATGTAGGTATTTTCATAACTGCAAATAAGTTAATTTTAAAATTTGCAGAGGGCTGGCAATACCAGAAGAAGGCAATAGTCCAAAAGACAGACAACAAGGCCCAAAATAAACCAATTTCTGTGGTAATTAGAGAAAGGAATTGTCATTGTGAGCTTGGGCCATAGACCAGGAGAGGAGTCTACCTTTGCTACATACCCTGGGCTTCTCCATACCCGAAAAACAAAAACTAGGTAGCTGATCTCAACCAAGTAGGGGTGAGGCTGCTGAGTCAGCAGCCAAGAGTGGCATCGGTACTCTCTTATTTATACACATTCCCTCTATTCAACTCAATTTACTTAAAAAAAATTAATCTATTTGTATTTTATGTTCATTGGTGTTTTGCCTACATGTATGTCTGTATGAGGGCGTTGATTCCCCTGGAAATGGAGTAACAGGCAGGTGTGAACTGCCATGTGGGTACTGGGAATTGAACCTGGGTCTTCTGAAAGAGCAGACAGTGTTCTTAATCACTGAGCTATCTCTCTAGCCCCTCAATGATCACTTTCTTGATGGCATGTTAATATATCTTTTAAAAATTTTTGTCTATTAACTTTTTTTTTTTTAATTTCATGATGGAATAAAACTTTTCTCTTTCTAGTAAATCCTACCCTCAACACATGCCCTATTAGCACTGGCCCCTGCCTGATACCAGGGCCCCCTTCACATATCCTAGGCACAGACTCCAGAGTCATGTGCCTGTTCCATACCAAATCAAACCTCATAAAGTACACTGAGAGCCCGCTATAAAATCTAAAACAATCTGTGTGACACATTTTTTAAATCATTTTCATACTTCTGAGTCGTGTATGTAGAAGACTGCGAAACAAGCCAAGATAAAGAGAGATTATGATATGCTTTCAGTGGAAATCTATATGCTGTCTGAAACATGCCCTTCAGGACTTCTGATCTATGAGGTCTGCACTTTATTGTCTTTGAGCTGCTTCTCAACTCTATAAATCACGGATAGCTGGTGGCAATGCAAATCCTTCTTGCCTTTGAACGAAAAACTTCACCCCATCCGGTGGACAGACAATTGACCTTGTCTCCATCTCACTATACAAAGAAAAGGAGATTTTATATTTATTTCTAAGTTTATATAAGTGACAGGATTTGGAACATGTCACTCCAAAATAAGGCATGTCAGACACTTGGGACCAAAGGGATCTGAGTAAAAGCATGTAGAGGCCCCTCTGCCCTTCCCTAGATCCTTTTCCCTGGCACAGGGAAACTAGTGTGTGAGTCCCCAGAGGATAGGATCATCCTTAGTTTTGAAGATGAAGAGCACAGAGAACCTAGACAGACCCCACCAAGTCCCCACTGGTCTCCCCACTCTCTATCATATGTTCTTCTTGAAGCCCAGCCTTCATCTAGTCTTTCTTTAGACACTCAGTTTCAAACCAGGTGATGGTTGTGCACACCTTAGGTCCCAGCACTCAGGAGGCAGAAGGAGGTAGGTTTCTGTGAGTTTGAGGCCAGCCTGTTCTATATAACATAGTGAGTTCCAGGACACCTAAAAGTGCAGAGAGAAATACTTTCTCAAAAATAAAAACCAACACAAAAGACACTTGGGTTTCACTTTGGTTTTTTAGTTCATTTCTAGGCCCAATGGCACATCCCCGATACAGAAAAGTGTTTGCTTTTTTCTGTTAATCTGTCTTTTGTCATTTTATCATTTTATCAGCCAATGATACAGGAAGAAATAGAAGAAATGTTCCTTTTTCTCTCTATATGCTTCTCTCTGGGTCTCTGCCTTTCAGACCTCTTCATAACACTCACAACCTCCTGCCAGTATGTGTGAATTCTATCTGGTATTATAATAAAAACGCAGAGCCAGATATTAGGGAAAAGCTGAAATCTCAGAGAAACAAACCACAGCCACTTCTCACCCAGCCAACTTCTCAGGCCTGTCTCCACAAATCTTCTGACCCCATTCTTCTCTGTCCTCAACCAAAAAGGGAAGAGGAGGCCAAGGGGGAAAGGCCTGCTCCTCCAGCCTTATCTTTTTTTACCCCCCCAACCCCCACCCCAGATATCTCACTTCCTGGTTCAACTTTCTTAGAGCTAGGATTAATGGTTCTGCTAGGCCTTGAACTCACAGAGATCCAGAGGGTCTCTACCTCCAGGAGTGCTGGGATTAAAGGGGTCACCACCCCCTGACCTTCAGGGCTTGGCTCTGTCCTCTAATATTTCAGGCTCTTTTTATGAAATGTACAGTATATCACCATGTGCCAGCTCTCGTATTCATTAAATAACATTATAGATGTGCATTTCTTTTCTATTTGTAAAACAGTCCTGTTTCCTTCTTTAGGAAAATATCCTTGGAGGGCTTGAGAAGCTTCTACCATTATGCCCAGTAGAGTCAACTGACAGACTTTTCTAGTATGAGGTTTCTGGCCTTGACTTTTGGGCCTTGCCTCAAGGTTTAGGACCCACAGACCCGCAGTCCCATAGTCCCACAGAGACACACAGATGCTTTCAATAGTTTTAGGCTGATCAGCCTAAGGCTCAGGCATATTACTTGCTAGCTCTTTACCCTTATTCTAATCCATGTCTCTTATCTTGTTCAACCATGCAGCTCGGTACCTTTCTTTAGAGCAGCATGGTTGTCCTCTGCTTCCTCCGGCTTCTCTCTGGCATTCTATTCTGAGCTTCCTGTTCTCAGAGTTTTTCTTAGTCTGGTAGCCCCACCTACACTTCCTGCCTGACTTTGGCCAATCAGCGCTTTTTATTAAACCAGTGGGTAGGACAATTATTTACCATGAAACAACACAATCCCCCTACAGACTTTTTCAGACAGCTGGGATCCAAGCTGTAAACTCTTGACTCAAGAGGTGGCAGCAGTGGAGCACACACTTTTAATCCCAGCATGTGGGAAGCAGAAGCCATCTGTGAGTTCCAGGCCAGCCTGGTCTACAAAGAGTTCCAGGATAGCCAGGGCTGCCCCTCGGGGTATGAGGTGGGGAATATAGAAATAAGTTTTTTAAGAGCGATGAATTTAGGTTACACCAGGCCTTCACTGGCTGTTTCTCTAGTCATAGAGAACCAGTTTGGGTTCTGTTTTATTCGCTCATTTCTGCCAAGCAATTGCTCTGCTGGGTCGTAGTGAGGACTGGAAATTCGCTTTTGGTCTCAGCATTTGAGATCGCAGAAATCTGTTTTCTGTTAAGTAAGAAGGTGCTGCGGGGAGATTCTGGCTGGCTTGTCTTATTTATCAATTGGTCTATTTTGAGCTCAAAGAGTGTTGTGTCCACAAGAGGAGGAGCAGTTTTTTGGTGTCTGGTCCAGAGGGCTTTGTGTTTTGGTTCCTGATCCTAAGCCTACAGACTGAAGCTCTAAGCTCTCCTGTGTGGTTTTGTGCCTCACCCTCACCTCTGAGAGTGCAGTGCTTTCTTACCCTCGAAGAGTGCAAGAAATTACGACATATGTTTAAGAGTGTCTTCAGTGATTGACCTGAGTGACAAGTATTTAGATCACTCAAGCATTCTTACATTTTTATAAAATCAAGAGTTTCTAATACTCTAAAATCCCCCCAAAAACCTTCCCACAGAAATGAACTCCAAAACATTTAAAAATCCATATTCACATAATCAAGGTAAACTTTCACCAAATAAAATTAGTTTAATATTCAGCTTATTAAAAGAATTAAGTCTTCTCTGATTTGTCTGCCCCGAATATAATCAAAGCCTACATTTATTCTACTTGGTTTGCTTTTTTTTTCTATAATTATCAGGTTGCCGATCAAATAAACTGGCACTAATCTTGCATAATGTAAATGCATGCTCAGTGAAACTGAATCATGATTTCCTTAACTTTATTTTAATTTTTTTTGCCAGTGTTGAAGATAGAACCCAGAGCTTTGTGCATGTTAGACAAGAAATCTACCTCTGGGATATGCCTCTAGCATAGGAGTAAAGATGTTTTTATAGCATACTAGCTTGAAGATGGATTCTAAGACCCTTAAATAGCAGCTGTGGCTAGGGCCCAATGGTAGAGCTTTGCTGGAGATAAGGCTCTGGGTGTGATCCTTAAGTAGCTTAAAACTGTGAACTTCTCAAGTTAAAAGATAGTCATTGAGAGTGTAGATACATTCTAAGACAGAATGCCATAAATAATTAATTACATGCTTGAGAGGCTGTACATCTGTTGAAGGTAATGGATGTGTTCACTCTTGCCATTTTAGAACATGGAAAAGAGAGGTATGTGGCTGTAGGGATGACATTTGTGAGCTTTTTCTAATCTGCTGTGAATCTGATAGATAACTAAAAGTTCTCCATCATATGTTCTCTTATCCCATCCATTTTTCTCTGTGACTGACAGGTTAGTTACTCCGCTTAAGAGTTGTAATTAATATGAGCAGTGACAGCTGTGCTTCGGGACAATGATCTAAAGAAATCCAAGTGCATCGAGTCTCGAATGTTCAAGGGAAAACAGTAGTTGTCAAATGTTTTGGTCTTGAAATGATTTCTATTGAAGACCCCAGAGGACGTTGAAGGAGACAGCTGTGAATATCAGTGGAAATTAGAACACGGGTTTTCATTGTTCCCGTTGGTGCTTGTCCTCAGTTTGACTGAGACCGTGTCTTGGTCTATAGCCCTGGAACTAACTACAGAGATAAGGCTGGCCTTGGTCATCCTACCTCAGCCCCTTGATTCTAGAGTTACAAGCTGAGCTACCAAGAAGTTTTTAAAATATCAACGTATAGTTTAATTTGAGTTTTAAAAATATCAATTTATTTTTAATTTGAGGAGCAAAGTAATAAATTATATGTTCATTTAAATAGTTTTTAGAATGATAAGAATTTACTTTCATCTTATGGATCTCTTAGGATCTGTATTAATAAAAGCATCAGTTTGTTTGAAGTATAATAATGCAAAATTAAAAAAAGGCCTTGGGATGTGAACACTGTAGCTAATACAGAAGCCTTAAAAGAAGTTGTGAAGTGCATTAAACTCTTGGCCAAGGCTGCTCTCCATTGGCAAGTGTCCACTTCTGATTTTTAAGATGAATGTACTTATAAGGTAAACAGTTATGCTTTACTTTCTGTAGAGAATACTTCCTTTGTAGAATTAATGAATTCTTTCTGGCTGGAGAGAAAAGATTGTCTTTGAAACAGTGTTTGTGTTGGCTTCATTATGTCTTTGATTATGAAAAAGACTGAAGTTTCCATATTTGCAAAGGTGATATGGCTACATATTTTGTATTTGCATCATCAACTGTGTGTACATTTTCTGTTGTCGTTCTGAATAAATAAGTCATCAAATATTGTTCTCAAGCATCCAGGAGCCAATCTTAAACACACCCAGAAGACATTGTTCTTTGATCCTCCCCAACCGCTGGTTCTTACAATCTTCCTATTCTCCTTCTGAGATGACTTGGCCCCTGAGCCTTGGTGGTGGCGACAGTGGGGTATGGATGGAATATTTGGGGCTCTTAGCTGCTTTGTTATACTGGTGGCTTTTAGTCTTGACTTTTCCAAACAAGATTTCAAATATGAAGAAAAAAAGGGGGGAGGGAGATAGAAGGAAGGGAGGGAGGGAGGGAGGGAGGGAGGGAGGGAGGGAGGGAGAAGGAAGGGAGGGAGGGAGAAGGGAGGGAGGGAGAAGGAAGGGAGGGAGGGAGAAGGGAGGGAGGGAGAAGGGAGGGAGGGAGAAAGGGAGGAAGGAAGGAAGGAAGGAAGGAAGAAGGAAGGAAGGAAGGAAGGAAGAAGGAAGGAAGGAAGGAAGGAAGGAAGGAAGGAAGGAAGGAAGGAAGGAAGGAAGGAAGGAAGGAAGAGAAAAAAAACATTTTTGACATATGTGGTTTCCCAAAGAGCACCTGGGGAAATCATGAAGTTGCTTTTTCTTTTTTGTTATGAAAACAGAAGTATTAGAAATAATTCTGTCTGTTTGATCTGGGACTAATGTGCAAAGTGTTGTCAGAAGAGGCAGCCTGCCCTGAGTGAAATTTGTATAAGTGAGATAAACACTTTAGAAATTGTATGCTTTGTGGAAAATCCCTGGGGATTTGTCAGTGTTCCTACCTTCTAGGACGTTCTCACCTTGTGGGAAGCACTGATCAGAACTCACAAGCCACTAAGCCATGGTTCTTTTTAAGTGCCCCTGTATTCATTGTTATCCTGGAAATGCGATGCCTGAAGCTATTAGCGAAATCAGTGTGAGGTTAGCGGTTATCAACTCAAGTATTATTTGAAACACTAACTTAAACAAGACCTTACTTCCTTCATTTAAAGCTAGGGCTTCCACGACTGTGTTTTTCAGTGTCTTACCCAAAGTCTTAAGTCATTAGCCTCACCCATGGAAGTGTTTTAAAATTTAAAATAAGACTTATTTTTTACTATAATGTATATACTATAACTCAAGATTATTATGTTATGTCTCAAGATTTTTTGCCTCATGAAAATTACATTTGGATGTTTTTAGAATTCAAATGTATCATCCATTGATATCTTTGGGGTTGTGAGAGAGGGAAAGGAACTAGGAAAGGGAGGGGGGATGGGAGGGAGGGAGAAGGGGGAAGGAGGAGAAAATATGGTAGCATTGGATATGGGCTTGAGTGTGCTGGTATTCTATCACACTGACCTGAATTCACAGCCCACATCTAAACTTTGTGAATGGCTATAGTAACATTGTTTCACATACTATAGGATCTTTCAAAACTCAAAATTACCAAATTACCAGCAATAAAGTATCCACAGCTTGAAATCTATGGCTGCATTTTGTAACCCCAGGTCAACCCTAATTAGGTACCACCCAGAATTTATGCTTTAAGTAAAGAAACACAGTCACTGCCTTAGAAGGACTGAGCCAGGTACTAGCTAAGCATCAAATGCCAAATCTAAGATCCTTCAAATTCCAAAACTTTTGACATACTGACATGATGTCAAAAGAAGACTATTTCACAGCTGACCTAATATCTCAAGACAGTCTAAAACACAGGTACGCTAAAAATATTGCCTAGTGTATCTTCACAACATGAATATAGAGTACCCAAGAAACAGAAGTAATTTCCTGTTTGGACTTGTGTCCCATCCTTGAGCAATATCATTACCCACAAGTAAATCTTTTAAAATCTGGGAGGCAGGAGATGCAAAATCTGAAAGACCTCTGGCTTTGGACCAGGAGAATACAACACCCCCCACATTCCCCAAGCCCCCCCCCAACCCTTGTGAACCAAACTACTGACCAAATCCTCCATAGTGGAGGCTGCTGAGCTCCGAAGGAACAAGTTTGCTGTGCCACTGGGCAAACTCATGAGGAAAAGGTTACCCGATGTTTTTCCAGAATGTTCTTAGTTTCTGTGTTAATTTTTCTGGACTTAGGAGAAGACGCTACAACAATCTAGTAAACTCTGTTTTTTAATTCATATGAACCTTTAAAATATTGGATTTTCCATGAATCCTCAGATATCAGGAAGTTTTGAAAGGATTTCCACAGGTTCCATAGCATATAGTCAATTCTATAATTTTGATAGGAACTGGTTATAATTTAGACAGATTGATGGGGCAACCAAAATCTTACCTGACAGGCCGTATTTCAGAATCAGATAAGGCTTTGCTTTTGGAAGTAGACATGGGGTGTGATCATGAATCATTTCAAAGTAGAGTGGGAATTTTAGGGTCTTTAAATGGAAAAGAATTTACCCGAATTCATAGGTACTTCAGGTGGAATTGGGGAAAGCTTCTAGGGGTTCCTTTTCTATTGCTGTAATAAGATACTATGGCCAAGGCAACTTATAGAGGAAAGAGTTTACTGGGAGCATGGCGGGGCTCTTATAGAGGGTTAGAATTCATGAACTTTCATGCTGGGAAGTATGGTAGCAGACAGACGTGGATCAGCAACTGAGTGCTCATATTTTGAGACAACAACCAGAGCTATTGGGGATGGTATGGGCTTTTGAAACTTTAAGGCCCATGCCCAGTGACACACCTTCTTCAACAAGACCACACCTCCTAATCCTTCCCAAATAGTTTTACTAACTAAGGATCAAGCACTCCAATATATGAGTCTATGGGAGCCATTCTGGAGTTTCTGGCCTGACATCCGGACCTATAGTCCTAAAGTCTCTTAGTCCCAAATAATCACACAAAGGCTTATATTAATTACAAGCTGTTTGACTATGGCCCAGGCTTATTGCTAGCTAGCTCTCGCATCATAACCCATTTCTACTAATCTATGTTTTGCTGCATGGCCCATGGCTTACCTGTGCTTTTAAGTCTTGCTCTCTTGGTGACAACTTGAAGCACCTCTGTGTGACTCCACCCTCTTCCCCTTTATTTATACTTGGAATTCTTGCCTGTCTATAAGCTGGCTTGCAATAGGCCAAAACAATTTCTTTCTTAACCAATGGTATTCACAGCATACAGAAAGACATTCCCACATCAACATTCTCATCCATATCACCACAAGCAGTCTTCGGATAGTAAATAGGAGAGATGTGAGACTCCATCTGAGACTTCTTGTGAGAAGTCCTAGATAAAAGTTAATGTAGTGTGATGGGGTAGTTTGAATGTTATTGGTCCCCATAAACTTATAGGGAGTGGTACCATTCAGAGATGTGGTTTTGTTGAAGTAGGTATGGCTTTGTTGGAGGAAGTGTGTCACTGCAGAGGCTGAGATCTCCAGATATTGCTAAAGTCATACCCAGTATTGCAGACCCCTTCTTGTAGTATGAGGTTTCTGGCCTTGACTTTTGGGCCTTGCCTCAAGGTTTAGGCCCACAGACCTGCAGACCCACAGACCCGCAGTCCCACAGTCCCACAGAGATACACAGATGCTTTCAATAGTTTTAGGCTGATCGACCTAAGGCCCAGGTATATCACTTGCTAACTCTCTACCCTTCATCTAACCCATGATTCTTCCTTTTCAGCCATGTGGCTTGGTACCTTTCTGTAGAGCAGCATAGTTGTCCTCTGCTTCTTCTTCTGGCTTCTCTCTGGCGTTCTGCTCTGTGCTTCCTGTTCTCAAGAGTTTTCTTAGTCTAGTAGCCTCGCCCTCACTTCCTGCCTGCCTTTGGCCAATCAGCACTTTTTATTAAACCAGTGGGTGGAATAATTATTTACAATGAAACAACACAATACCCCTATACCTTCTGATTGCCATGCAAGATGTAGAAATATCAGCTACCTCTCTAGTACCATGTGTATCTGCACAACACTATATTCTACCCTGCTGATAATGAACTAAACCTCTGAAAATGTAAGCCACCCCAATTAAATGTTTAGAAGAGCTACCATGGTCATGGTGTCTCTTCACAGCAGTAGAAACCCTAAGACATGTGGTTAGTTGCTCAATATAAATGGCTCAAGATTTGATAAGTTTTGTAAGCTCAAGGATACACGTTAGTAGTTAATGATCATCCTTGTCTTGTCTCTACAAATATCAGGCCACACCTAACTAGAATCAGTCCTGTTTATTTTGGTGATCAGGAATTATCTTTTTTTTTTTTTTTTTTGAGAAAATATAAAAAAGACCTTAAAACGTGCCTAAATTATCACTAGATATTTTACTTGAAAGTAGGGTATTATCTACATGAATTTCATAATACTATTATTGCATAAACTCTTGTTAGCAATAAATGAGAACCCGGAGCCAAGTACTGGGGAAAGCTGGAATATCAGAAAGAGAAAAGAGACCATGGTAAATTCTTACCCAGCCAACTTCTCTGGCCAAACAGGGTAAATGTTATCTTCAAGGGTCTTCAGCCTGACTGGTTACTTCTACAGAATAAATGAATGTCTGCCTCCTCCTGCCTTATGTATCTTCCCGGCTCAGCTGTTTCACTTCTGGGTTCAACTCTTCACCATAATCCTAGAGTTAGGGTTAAAGGTGTGAGCTACTACTGCTTGGCTGTCAGGCCTTGAACTCACAGAAATCTAGAAAGATCTCTGTCTCCTGAGTGATGGAATTAAAGGCTTGAGTCATTACTCTCTGACCTTCATGGCTTGACTGTGGGTGATTCTGTCTTCTTATATTCCCGGCTAATTTTATTAAATATGTAACATATTACCATGGACTCCATAACTCTGTCTTACAATAAAATAAAATAAAATGTTAGCAATGCAAATGACTCCTGTCCCTAAGCAAACTAATTTTGCCCAGTAGAATAACTTATTTTTACCCCCATTTTGGGAAGAATTTTGCATTTATTTGCAAGTTCATTTCATAACTTCCATATACCTGCAGTATTTGATTAGTTATAATGTATTACTGATTTTCTGATTGATTCATAAAATATTTGATGCAGGTTCAGATTATATACTTAGATGATAGTCATAGTTTCATCTTTTAAAAGAAGAAGATTAGCCATTCATATGCTAAATTCCTTACTTTATTCTTGAGGTGTAAAACCCATTATACACACACACATATATAATACATTTAATTATAAAAGTGTTACATTGTTAACAGTTGGCTGGTTGGCATGATGTTAGCTTAGTAGACACTCAATTAAGCATTTATGAAATTTTACTTTCTGTCTTGGAGTTAATAATTTAATTGTAGGTCTCCAACATTGTTGAAGGCACTTGACAAGCTCTTAAGTCCTAAGCACTGTGCCTAATGGGAGGGGGGGGGTCAATAAAATAACTAAGTAGTCATTCAACATATGTTCATTGAATAAATGCATGATCTATAAGGAATACCTCTCTGGTTACACCTCTCAGATAACATATAGTCATACATATCTCAGAAATAAAGAGTACAGCAGGAGAAGTTAATTAAGTGTGGCATTTGGTTGCAATCATCATTGTTACTATTGTTACTCCCCTTTGGTAGGTGAGGAGTTTGAACCGCCAGTATCAGTGAGCTTTATGCCTCTTCTCCAGGGAATACTCATTAGAGGGGTCACTCTTTAACCTCCAGCCCCTTATTCTTGCTACTGTAAAGTAACTCCAGGAACACAGTGACCCCAGCCAAGTCCTTCAAGTCTTGACCAAAAATAAACCTGTCCCAGCAAAAGCAAGAGCTCCCAAACATATTACTTTACCTTTTAAAATAAGAAAAGTCTAACATCAACTCTTAGAGTGTTTGGAAAAGGAGCTCAGGTAATAAATGTGACAAGCTTGGAGCCACAACACGGTTGCTTCCAGATTCTGTTTTTCCATGACTGTGCCAAAGCCTCATGGGGAAGCCCAAGGAAACACTCTAGGCAGGAGGAAATGGTGCCAGGTGGCCATGATTTACAGACAACTCAACTGGGCATGGCGGCACAGACATCTAACCCCTGTTCTCCGGAGGAAGAGGCAGGAGGATCAGGAGTCTAGGTGATTCTCTGATACACTGAGTTCAAGGCCAGCCTGGGCCACAGAAGACCCTGCCTCCAAAAGAAGAAGAAAACTCATTTAGATTTACAGTGGAGCCGTACAATCTAATGACAATCTAAGTAAATTGAAATCAGAATGTTAAAAGGGAGATTGTAAAGGGGAACCCAAGTAAAACCTTCATGGATCCAAACCCCAGTGGGCCTGAGCGGAGCAGGCTCTAAATCTGCCAAGCTCTTCCCACACTGAGCCTGAGTCTTCCTCCAAGGCACAGGAGTGGCTGGTCAGACAGAGGAGAAGAGATTGGGAGGGTATGTAGGAGCCAAAAAACTCAAGCCTGGTCTAAAACTCCACCCTTGAAAAAGTTCTTTGTCAGCAAATGGGATCAAACCTGTTAAGGGCTTTGTGGAGTCTCCAACATACACAAAATCCTCAAACCGAGATCAGTAAAAACAGCTGGAGGAAGATGCCTGCCCCAGGCCTCAGACTTCAAGGTGCCCCTTTCCTGTAGAGACTTTTGTCTTGAGCCATCACCTTGGATTCCAGGTGTCATGACACTGGTAGATAAAGGTCTCCAAAAGGAACTGGGTGTTTCGAATGAGATATGACTCCCGTAGCCTCATATGTTTGAGTGTTTGGTCCCTAGCTGGTAGGACTTTTTTGGAAAAAAAAATTAGGTGAGACCTTGTTGAAGAAGGTGTGTAACTAGGGGTGGGCTTTGAGGCTTTGAGATTTCAAAAGCTCATACCAGGCCCAATCTATTTCTCCACCCCGACCCCTGCCTCCTGCACATGGATAATCTCTCAATTACTGCCTCAGCACCATACCTGCCTGCCTGCTGCCATGCTTCCCACCCACCATGAGGGTCATGAACTCACTCCCTGAAACTGGAAGCAAGGCCCCAGATCGGTAACACATACCAGCAAAAATATTTCACAGCCACATAGATAGGAACCTGCTGTCTTACACCAAGCCCAGCGCCTTCAGTTCATGGTCCTAAAGCACTCCATTCCTCACCTGTGTGCCAGATTCTTAGAAGGAAAGTCTCAGAACAGAGAAGGGCAGATCCCTGCATGGGCTGTTTCTCTTCTCAGATGTGAGCCATGCCTACAGACTTTCTATTTTCATCCGTAATCCTATAAATGTCATCGTAACATTTGAAACCCGTCTTCAGGTTTTCTTTCCTCATCTGCTGCTCCCCAGGACAGGTGGAGAGTAAGGAGGGGGAAGCTGCAAACCACACTTGGGGAGTCCTGGCCTCCTTTGCTCACTACGTTAGGACTAGCTCCATCTGGTCCTGTCAGTTCAAAATTGTTTTTCAGTGCTGAATTATCAAAGCTCCCAGGCTTTCCTCAGAACTGCCCATGAGCATGTGTGCTCTCACATGCCAGCATGCACACTGTGCCTGCACACTCTCTCTCTCTCTCTCTCTCTCTCACACACACACACACACACACACACACACAACTTAAGCACAGTCTGAGCAGATGAGCCCTGGAGGCCATTTCCCACGTGCAAAGCACCAGCCCACCCACATATTTGTGCATCTCTCTCCCTTCCCTCTGTTATGATACAGAAATTGAACGTGGAGAAAGCTAAGGAACTTTCTTCACCTATTTCCATGTGCTCTCTTCTGTCGTCCCAACAATCTTGAACCTCTACACTCCCCTTGAGTTTTTCCCAACAACTGATCTCTTACTGAACACAAAACCAAGCCCACTGTTCCTGCTCACTCCACACTCTTTCTCCTGTTGCAACCTCTTTTCTCCGGATGTGCCACCATCTTATCAGCAGCCTTGCCTGAGCCCCTTGGCTACATTCCTCACCTTAGACTTGCATCTCAGCCCTCCCCAGCCTGGCTCTTTGCACCATAGAAACAATTCCATAATGGCAAATGAGTGGTCCCCAGGGGAGGGATCCAATGGAGAGCATCCAGTGACCTCCCAGGTAAGTTGCTGGTAGCATGACATGTCATTCTTTAAAGACCCCACAAATATCTCTCCCTGTGAGTGATTTCATAACCTTGCCCCAAAAGTGACCCTGGCCTGGCATTCCCAGCTCAGGAGTAGCATTGTTGTCCAACAAGTGACAGCGATAAGAACTGATCAGATGCCATCTACAGTCTTTCTTCTGTACCCTCTGTGTCTAATCCACCAAGTGCCACTGAGTGTCTGTCATCCATGCTCACTGTCTTCTCATTGACTAGTAAGCATCCTTCATCCCTCCAATGCTCACCTAGCATCCATTCCAAGTAAGAGTTCTCCTTTTCCTCTGAGCCTTCCCTTTCTTCCCTGAAGTGGATCCTAAGCTCTTTCTTGGTTATCAACTCTTTCCTTACCTCTCCAAGCAGAAGAACTCTGTAACTTCATCTTAGAAAATAAACCTAATCTTTATACTCCCTTCTTAGTCTTCCCTCCCCATTTTAAAACAGAAGCACATCGGAACAAAAGTTGCTTCTGCTCTGGATGCGCTGTACACTGGTGGCACATCTGTTGCTGACCCTGAGGTACTTCTGCCTGGACTTGATTTAAACCCAATCTGGATATTAGACCTCTGACAATTTTAGTCTTTATCCTGGTTGTTAGGGCAGTCTGCACAATAATGATGTGTGTATATCTCTTAGTTCACACACACACAGGGAGGGGAGGAGAGACTGACATTTATGTCTCAAATAAGACATGTAAACAGCCAAATGCCACCTAACAAAGACAAATATGTACCAGGCCTAAACATTTCCAAATATCAGTCCAAGGAGTTGGAAGATTCTGATCCAAAGCCAGCCACTATTCAGCAGAGACCTCAGCCCTCAGAGCTGGGGATTAAGGATATTCTTCAATCCAAAGCACAGACAAGATTTGTCTCGGTGCCTCACATCCACCTGGGTAATTTACTTTTGTTTCCCAGATTCTCTGCAGACTCTTGTTCTTTATGAAAAGTACAGTGAGATCATTCTGTTCTGTCACATGTCAGTCAGATAGTGCGTAGTTCTGATGAAGATCTGCTAGTCTTCATAAAAAAGAAAGCCTGGGCCTTACAGAATGTCACCCCTGATCACTGGCCATGAGATAGGTGACTTGGCTGGAGACAGTGGTTAAACAAAGCCCGTAAAGGGGTCTAGGGAGATGTCTTGGTAGGGTAAATGTCTGCCGTCGACCATCTAAGTTCCCTAGCCTCCAAACAAAAGGCAAGTAGAGAAGCCCTGTGTAATCTCAGCCCTGAGCAGTCAGCGAGTAGACAGGCAGAGCCCTGGGACTCACTAGCCAGCCAGTCTAGCAGTAGTGGTGAGCTTCAGGCTCCATAAAAACTCCCATCTCACTCAATAAGTAAGGTAGAGGGTAACAGGTAAGACACCAAGACACTGGCATCTACATGTCCATGCAATGGCATATACACTCATGCACACATGTGTACATAGGCATACACCTCCTGCACACCTCTCTCTCTCTCTCTCTCTCTCTCTCTCTCTCTCTCTCTCTCTCTCACACACACACACACACACACACACACAGCACCCAGGACATTTTATCAACAGATACATCTGCAAACCATACAGGAAGCCTGTGGAGTGTCAGCACTAACAAGCTTGGCAGTTGCAATGTGAGTAGTGGAGAAAGCATGCTTACGTTATCTGTGTTATTTTTCAGCTTAAATTTCTGATTAACAGGCTCCTAGAGCCATGGCAATTAATTGACACTGGCCAGAGAAGCGTGTGTTGAGTATGATGCTCTGCCTTCTACATGAGATATTTGAAAGACTGCTGTAGGCCACATTTGAAACAGCTCTTGCTCTCTCTGTCTCCTATTTCTCCAGTCAAACTTCTTTTCCTGGGGAGCAGTGTACATTCAAGGGAGTCTCCTAACTTCCAGGACTCCCTGATTTGATTATATTAACCTCTTATGCCTCTGTTTCCTCCACTGCCTTAGATCCAGGGGAGAAATTCAATGAGAAAGTGTACCTAAAGCTTTTATATGGTGTGTGATTCCTGTCACAAGTCCTCATTAACTGTTAGCTTCTCATTACTGTCAGTATGACAGATCCCAGGCTTGTTGGAGCTTAGCTGAGCTCAACAGCTTTCCCCTACTCAGCACAGTGAAGCTGGGAACATAGGCAGGGTAACGAGCCCCTGCCCCAACATGGCCACATTCCAGAACCTGGGAATGTTCAAAGGACCTTGCCAGGTTTAAGATACAACTTGGGGTAGGTAGGATAGTTGTCTGGCATATGCATGATCCTGGTTCAGTTCCTAGTATCCTGGGTTTGCTGGAGTATTAGCCAATGTAATCACTGTGTCCTCACAAAAAAAAGCAACAGAGCATCAAAATTGTCAGATGAGGAAGCAAAGCAGAGGGGAGAAGAGGCTGCACCATCTGCTTTGATGCCCAGAGGTGGGGGAGGAGCTAAGAACATAGCCAGCCCCTGGAAGCAGGAAAAGGTGGAAGTAGATTCTTCCCTATAGTCTCCAGAGGGAAATTGGCCAAGACCTGGAGTTCACAGCAATAAGGCGTCTGAGCTCCAGAGCTGTAAGGTAATAAGGTCATATTCATTTAAGCCACTGAGTCATTTGTTTCAGAGCCTTAGCAAACAGGCTGAGCAATGGTGGAGACCGGGAGGCCAATCAGAAGCTCAGCAAAAGAGGCAGTGGTGCAAGCTCTCCATCCCATGCCACCCAGAGGGCTCCTGGCAGAAGGTCTTCAGCATGCAGGGAAGAGCATCTGCCAGCCAGTTGCCCAACTCCTAAAGAGGGGTGGGCCATGCCACAGTGATATCCCAAAGTAGAGGGTCATGAGAATGAAAGTCATTTAGGGAAGGGACAGTTTTCTCTCCCCAAAATGCCCTAAAAAAAGAGGATTGGGGGAAATTGGGACATCGCTCATGAATGTGGCTTCCATAGGCTGCTGTGGAGTTCCTGCCAAAAAGGAAACGCCCTTTGTACACAGCTTAAAAGACCAGTCTCATCTTCCCATAGAGTCTGTACCTTTTTCACACACACACACACCCCCCCAAGAAGTCGGTGCTCAGTACAACAGATTGAATGAACAATCTAATGAGCAAACAAATTAGTGAATGGACAGGTAAAAAGATTCCAACTATTATCACAAAAATCATTTTTCTTGACTTGGAGTGGGAAACAGGGAGTTAGACAGAGGCCAGGAAAAGGTCCTTTTAATGAATCTTGCTAAGAAGGGCCTGACTGAGCAAATCTCATGCCTGCAGTGAGACAGGCTGCCAGGTGTCCTTGGGCCCAGAATAGAAAGGTGGTTCAGAGCCTGGTTGCTATTGCTGTCATTGGTATGCAGACAAATGTTCTCAGCATATTCAGAATCCACGAGGGTGGATGCTAATAACCCATAATCAATGTTGCATTTGCCAACGGCCAAAAGAAAAATGAACCTTTAATTGAGCAAGATTTGGCATCAATCAATGATGTGACTTTAGTCAAGCAAAACCAACAGATTACTGAGCTGGACACCCAACTGTGAGAATTGCTCTCCACTGGGGAGAAGAATGCACAATGTGGATCTATGTATATCTCACAGGGTCTGGGACCATAACTCTTGGTGAATAACAACATCTTTTATATCTGTTTTTGAATCTTATTTTCTTTTTAAAGCTATGTTCCAACAGAGTTATTCTGTAACTCCAAGCCTCTTTACAAAAGATGTCTGTTTTATTAGAAGGTAATAGTTTTTTCTAAGAGATAATTGGGCTTAACAAAAATATGGAGATTCTTAGGACTAGCTACAGAGATGAAAAAAAAAAAAAAAGAAGGTAATTTGAGGTGACCAACAGCAGAAGCCTCGAGAAGCAGATTGGCAAGATGGTGGCCAGGAGGCCAGCATGGGTTCTGAAATTTCCTACAGCACTGCCTAAACTGGAGAGAGCGACAGAGCAGAAAAGAAAAGGAAGTGCCATCCACCAGCCACAGACATTTACAACAAAACCAGTGGATGAAGTACTTCCACAGCCCCAGGTAGCAAGAGGGACAAGTGGACGCCCCACGGGGTGCTGTTGGCAGCCTTGAGAGGGCTGAGGGCATCCCAGGGTCTGTTAGACATAGAATGGCAGACCCATAAGAGTTAACAGATGGGAAGCCCTGCAGGCCTGCTGAGAACCGTGACTGCAACTGGGCCAAGCCTGTTCCAACCCTCGGAGTTAGGCAAAGGATTGGTGGTGGGCTCCAAACTATGAGTTTTGAAATCAATCAGTCAGTGCTCCCCTCCAAAAAGTCTCTCTAATTATAAAAACAAACAACAAAAAGTAGTAGATGAGCCAAAAACCAAGCAGGAACCCAGATGTGGTGGCGCACCTATGCAATCCCACACTCAGGAGACCAAAGAAGACGGATCAGCCTACATATCTGCATAAGCTACATAGCAATTTCTAGGCCAGTCTGGAACAGTGTGAGACCTTGTCAAAAAAAAAAAAAAAAAAACCAAAAAAAACCAAAAAAAAAGCAAAATATCAACAAACAAAAGCCAAACTAACAAGAAAACCCGAGCAGCAATTTAGTGATGGCAGATTGAGCCAACCACAATATCAGTGACCATCCAGCTACAGACATTCACATTGACGGCCCTTCTGCTGCCTGCACTACATGCTGACCTTCACCTTTCCAGGTTCCCTGCCAGATCTCAGGTCCTTGCTTCACTGACCAGTACAGACACAATTCAGAAGCTCTAAGATACCTAACCTTCACACAACGTTTTGCATTTGACCTCTGGCTTTGCACAAATTAGTCTCAATTCTCATGCAAAGAATTATTTCTCCTCTCTTTATGACAGGTTTCAAATATGTGACAACAGCTATCAGGGACTCTCTGAAATATCTCTTGTTAGGTCTGGCTTCTCCTGTTCTCCAGGGCACCCTCTGGGACGTGGTTTCCAGAACCTTCGTCTTAACCACCTGCCTCTGGGCTTATAGCAGGTACTAGAAGCAGTGTGGTATAGCAGAAATAATACCAGCCCCGGAGCCTGAGAGCTTGTGTTCGCTCTAGGACTTCTGCCCGGAAGCCAACCTAGCAGCCTCTCTAAGCCCCAATATTCTTATCTGCAGTACTTAGATTCCTAAACCATAGTTTTATTATAGAACTAACAAGACTAAATGAATCTTCTTTGAGAACCAAAGCAAGTCAGAGTGTGCATGCATATTTGGTCAATATTTCTCAAAGCTGGAACATCAGCCACACTTGGTATCACATCTCTGGACCAGATCTTCACGGATGGGATCTGTTAAAGGAAGGATACAGGGAAGCCATTACTGGTCTCAGTTTAGTCTCCAGGCTCCTCCTATGCAGTTGCAGTTATACAAGCTCAGCTCTTTATTGAACTGGCGGTCACCTGGGCCAGAGCCGTTCCATTTATTCTCAGCTCTTAATTGTCTTAGACAAGGTCATCCATAATATCACACATCACCTTTACAAGGAGTGATGCCATCAGTCCACACACGGTGAACTCAGAGGCTGAATTCGATGGGCCCATCCTTCTCTCCCCAACTTAGTCCCAAAGAGTGTTTTACCAGGATGGAAAGTGTAGAGACTGCCCTTTCTCACTTAAAAGTATTAACGGTTGTACGTATACTCTCCTCTTCACTGGCTCACTGATCTTCAACTAGAATGACTCTAAAACTCATTATTCTCATCTTTGACCTGTCCTGGCTCTTCCAGATAAAAATTACACATTCGGTGTAGGATATGGCACATTCTTTTTCTTGGTCGTGATCTCCATCTCCTGGATTTCACGAGGTGTCAGGCCAAGATTTGTCAAGTGCATCCACTACCAAGCCCACGTGTTCTTGGCTGTTCCTTTAACCACTGCACTCAAGCTCAGTCAGTTTTGAAAGTCAGCACAATGTTTTTGGAAATGCATGGGCTGAGCTGTTTTAATGAAAGGGTGCTTTGAAAAAGAAATACAAGGCAGTATATGTTATTCCCTTTAGTTAAGTAAACTGGACCTCCTGTTTAGGGCAGAAACAACAGGCCTGTGTAGTGTCCATCACCCTGAATCCTAGTCAAAGGCATAGGATAAAACAATCAGTTTTATGAGAACTAGTGATAGAGATGCAAATAATTTGTATTTTATTGTGGCTGTTCACCTGTGCATACTGAAAACATGCCATAATTCATATATGCATGCTTTTATGTACCCATACAGATTCTTCTATACATGTTTATGTAGTTGTGTGGTTTCTTGGTCCCGGGCAGCCAGAGGCCCAGACCCACAGGCCTGCCACGCCAAACCCCTTAGCTGCCTGCCGCTGCTGCTCAGGTCCCCAGAAATGATTCAGACACTTATATTAACTTCATGTTGTTTGGCCTATGGCTCAGGCACATTGCTAGCTAGTTCTTACATCTTAACTCAACCCATTTCCATTAATTTGTCTGCCATGTGGCTCGTGGCTCACCTGTGTTCCTTACATGTTGCTCCTTTGGGCTTCGGGCTTGGTCTCTCTGACTCTACCCTGCTTCCCCTACCTATGCTCTGATTTTGCCTCCTACTTTTTCTATGGTGCCTGTCATGGGCCAAAACAGCTCCTTTATTTAAAGATTGATATTCACAGCATACAGAAAGGCATTCCCACATCATGTGTGTTCATATGTGTTTGCCTTTGTAGCCAGCAAAGATGGTAACTTCACATGTATTTGTGATAAAAAGGTGATAACGACCCCCTACTGTGCGACAAGATAAGAATTAAAGTCTCATCTTAGATGGCTGCAGAGATATAGGAAGTTGGTGATTAACAAATCTGGAGCTCTGGGGACAGTCCCAAAGGTAAAAACTCCAGTCACATCAGCAGAACATTCTTGACATTCAAGAAACTAAGGAAGCCAAAGGCCCTCATGACACTAACCACTTTTAACATGTGGTTAGATCCAGAACTTCTTTAGATGTGTTCCAACCCAAAATGTGCTTAGTTAATGTCCCAGATGAAATGGGTGGATTTCCAGTGTTCCAGTCACTTTCTTCTGTAGCTTCCCTTGTCCCGTTGGTGCTTTGTGGCTTATTTTTTTTTAGAGAACTACCTTTAAATTGTTTGACCTGCAGGATACCTTCCAACAAGATTGTAAATTCTGTGGATACAAGAGCTATGTCTTCAGATCTCTTTCTGTCTCTCTTCACTTAGCCCTTAAGCCCAAACCCTTCATAAAACAAACACCCAATAGACATTGCCTGACAAGGCTTAGTGCAAACTCAGATATCGACATGATGTCAGTCTTGCATTGTACAGCACTCTGCGAAAGGAATTGTGAGAGGGAGAAGCTGGGGTTGGAAATCTTCCTGTAAAGTCACTGCACGTGTCCTTTGGTTATCTTTGCTTTGACAGTGTATATTTTATATCATGTTTATGTATATCAATGTAACTTATAGTATTTATGTAATATTATATATATACATGTATATACACACACACATTTTAATCATGCTATTGACACTAAGCTACTCTTCCAGGTGGTGAGTTCAAGAGCATCTTATTATTTCTCCCCATTTTCCAAATGTGTTCATTACATTTTACAGTCACTTGGGTATAAGATCTAAGGAAATTCAAGACGGAAAACAACAGGCCAGCATGTAGGTAGAGAAGATGAGTGATCACAGGGGGAGCACCACTTCCTGCTAAAGATTCAGTTAATCCGTGTCATGGGGCACCAGCCTTATTGCATGAGGCAGCTGGCTATGTGCTAAAACTAGACACAACTGGAAATGATCCTTTTGCAGTTTTCTTAGTCCTTTTCATATGGTCATACTTTATATAAACCGCAAAGTCTCACATTCCTAGCCAAAGAGAATGATCTAGCCAGTCTAGCCATTCCTCACACGGACTTCCTTGTCAGATGTCAGCAAGTATATATAGACAGGTGTAAACATATCAGAGGATCATGCTAGAGAGGAAGGAAGACAGGCCCATCATCTAGCCTGTGGTCAACGGAGACAGTGCCTCGCCCTGTGTCCCCTTACAGCTAGCTGGGGAGCCATTCTTCCATGGTTCATTGATATGGACTGTCTTCAAAGAGTGAACAGTCTCTGGTTGAGTTGGTCAGGGTTTGGCTTCTAAGATCCCAAGTCTAAAAGGGACCTAGATGACGGTTAACAGCCATGCCTCTGCTCTTCCTCACAGTGACTTCAAAGGGCACTTTCTTTGGGTAGAATTAACCACCACTTTAAAAAAAAATGAGCCAAGGGGTTCCCAGAACATCTTGACACACAAATTTGTTAAAAATTGGAGAAAAAAAATAAACAAAAGTAATCAAACAAAGTTAAAATCCAGGTCTGACTGGGTAACTGTTTTTCCTGCTTGTGCTTCCAGGACCTTGCCTTCATCTGAGTCTGAGCGCAGATGTAATCCTTGCTGGTGAGCTGTTCACATCCCAAGCTATGTCTGCCATGAGAGGCCCTTCTACACTACAAACCCTCTTTCTATACAAGCAAGAAAAGTGACCAGTATGATGAATCTCCAACACAGTTGGTATAATGAACGAAATACCACTGATTTGTCAAATCCAAGACAAGAAAGAAAGTCCCTTCAGCTAGGCTCCTTGGCAACCAGGGAAAGAGGATTGGCATGTTGTCATGGGGATGTGGGGACATGAGTTGCACTAGTAGTAGGGCATGGGCAAGATTCCACTCTATTGGTGATTGAACTTGACCAGGGTTTTAATTCAAGAATGCCTCTCTTGGTACAGTGGTAGACATTCGACATTAAGACTTTGAGGGTAGTTTTGCTGAGACAGCACAGTGTGATTTATATAACTTTCCTTTAGAATATAGAGCCTAGGAAGATGAGTCACCACATGGGAATCACCTTGACTGCGCAGAAACCATGCATGCAAATTCAAATAAAGAGAAACATACCCTAAAGGTCTGATGGGATTGGAGCAATGCCTAGACCTGTCATACAGTTTCTATTGCTGTGACCAAAATCAACTTCAGAAGAAACGGCTTTATTTTAGCTTATAGCTAAAGTCACACTCCATCCCTGAGGGAATTCAGGAGAAGAACTCAAGGCAGTAATTGAAGCAAAAGCCATGGAGAAACACCGCATACTGGCTTGCTCTCCACAACTTGCTCAGCCTGCCTTTTTTTCTTTTTTTTACAACCCAAGACAACCTTCAATGGTTAGAACCACCCACAGTGAGTTGGACACTACAACATCAATCGTGAAACAAGAAAAGGCCCTATAAACTTATGTAGAGATCTTTCCAACTAAAATTCCTTCTTCTCAGGTGTGTCTAGGTTTGTGTCAAATTGACAACTACCAACCAGTACACTTCCCCTCTGCTGCCTGCCAGTTGCAATGACCTGCTTCCTGACTCTTCCATTTTTCTTCCCCAAGAGAGGAACTCTGATTGTCTTCTGACCAGTTAAAAATTGATTCTTTTTGGCCAATGTCAAATGGAGGAGGAAGGAGACTGTATGGTAAAAGAAGAATCATTAGCTAGCTGTGTTAACAAAGTCCTCTAAGAAGGAAGGAGGGTTGGGAGAAGATGGACAGGCAATCCTGTGGCTGGAAGCTGTCAGCTTACTGTTAAAAATGGAGTAGGCCTCCTACTTCCTGTCATTCTGAATGGAAAGAGACCCTGGAACTTGGCCATCAGGGAAGATGGAAGAGAAAAGAAGTGCCTATTGGCCAGCACTTGGATAATTTAAGAAACCCAAAATGAGGGTGAAAGGGCAAGAGGAAATGCACGCTGCAGATTAATTGAATGTCTCCAAAGAGCACACTCTCCTGCCTGCTCCCAGACCCACCCAGAGGAATGGTTGATTGGTAAGAGGTCAGTGCATTCATCTAGACCCATTGCAATCTGACGGAGAGGCTGGAAGGGCAAGCAGGAGTGGCTGTTGACACACTATTATGCCATCATCTGGAAATCTAATTTGTGGAACCAGTAGCCATCTGTTCTGTGGGTAATATGCCAGGGTACCTGCCAACAACAGAGCAGGCTTTCTGCTGTTGGGTAACTCCTCATTATCTATGGGACCAACACAGCATGAGACTCAACTAATGGAGAGTAGTCCTCCACTGCCTGAGTGTTTCCTGAGACTCTGGACGCATCATCGGGTATCTGACACTGCAGCAGGAAATAGACTGCAGTGTTCTGTGACTCCAAAATGTGATGGACATCAGGTAGGGATCAAGCAAGTCTCTGGAATTATGCTGGAGATCAGGGTACCGTGCTTATTCATTTTTTTTCCCCTCTTGGAGAAACAAGAGCATTTTGTAAAGATGTTAGGGCTTAAAAGGGCTCACACACAGGTATCAAAGCCTCCTTTCGTACTTTGTTTTAACAAAAGAAGTAGAATGTATAGGAAACTTGAATTCTGTAACTTCACGCCTGACACTGCTGATGACATAGTGGCCAACAACCATCTGGTTTAAATTTTAAATTGTGAGTTCCTCTATAGTAATCCACTTATGTTCTTTCATTTCATCCATAACAACCAATAACCAGAATGAAGCAAACCAGTTGTACCTAGGGTCTGAACATTCTTCACCAGACCCTTGTCCACCCATAAGCACAGGAGTCCTCAGAGATCTGAGCATACTTATTTCTGGATTTCTGTTATATTAAATAAATGATCATAGGGTGGATAGATAGAGGGGTAGGTGGGTGGGTGGGTGGATATATGAATGAGTTGATGGATATCTATTCTACCTAAGAGGACTTAATCTCCAAACCCAAGTGATGGTACCTTTTTTACAGCATCACAGGAAATGTACCAAAAATATGAAGTGTTACACATACCTTTGTATCAGTTGCTTCTGGCTTTGTATGGACCAAAGACAGAGTTCCCATCATATACCTGTTTGCTGGGCCTATCCCAACTGCTCATTAAATCTATTATATTGTGCTGGATTGGCCCTGAGTTTTAGTGAGAGAAATCTAAATTTTGCTTTCCAGACAGCAGTCCTAGTGTGCTGCCCTGGTGTGATGAATGCTTAGAGATTATCTTGGTGCAACCAAGAGGAAAAAAACAAGGGATTTAACCAGCATGAGGGAGTATGCTTCCCACTCAAGGAGCTAATCGGCTAATAGGCAGCCTGAGCCAAAGGCACTTTGACTCTAGTCCTCTGGGGCTCTGCAAAGGGTATTGCATCAAAGCTGCTGGAGAAGGAAACTCACCAGCAAGCAGAAGAGCCATCGGACTGAGAAAGACAAACAAGAAATCCTCGAGAAGACTGAACTGACTTTACTGAAACGTCTCTGTTTTCTATGGGGATGGTGCCAAACAAACTAGTAGTCCTAAAAGCCATTTATGAAAGGGGTTTGCTGTGGGGTTTAAAACGTGGTTATAGAATACCTTTCTTGTTGTATTTTGCTTAGACCAAGGGCACACGCAGGGTGGCAAATGGCCACAAAAGGAATGTCAGCTGAGGACTCAGAGCACACTATGATGATGTCAGTCAGAGATGGCATCTACCCCCGCAAGCCAAGTTGGCTGTCCAATAAAAACCTTGATTTGTGGCATTTGCCACTTTTAATAATGTTCATCATGATATCCCTGAGCATAAGCTAAGAAGAACAGCATCTATACAGAAGGTCCAAACAGATTCAATAGGCACAAAATACCAAGAATAGAGAAAATAGCAACACATAATCAAACGGGTAGGAAGTGATGGGGCTGAAGTATTTCCTACATTGGTTTTGGATATAATTCACTTAAGTGGGAGTCTATTTATTGCATCAACTTTTAGGGAAAAATGTTTAATACCATGCCTCTTCAGCCCACAAACCCACAGCATCCACCAGTGCAGAGGCTGAGTTCAGGTGACCCAAACCAGAAAGCCCAGCAAACTTCAGTGGCTTTTTTGCAAGCCAAGGTGCATATATTGTTGTATGTCTGGTGCTGTGATTAGATTCAAAGAAAGTAATTATGTTTAATGAAAGTATCAAAAACTGAGAACCATCTGAAGGGCTGTGGTTTGGTGTATCAGTGAAAGCAAAATATTTGTCAATAAATTCTCAAATTCACTTAACCCTGGTGTCCAATGGCTTTCAATGACATTTGAGATGGAGTCGAAATTGCAGCCTGGAAAACTGTGCAGAAGTGATTTGTCGCCAACAAATCTTTGCTTTTTAACTTGAAGTTTAACTAAGCTTAGAACATTGAGAGACATCAAGAATCAAGAACAATAAGAAATCTTTTCAGGATTTCCCAATTTGTATTTTCTTCTCACTTTTTCTGGCTACGCTTAATTTAAAAAAAAAAAAAAAAAAAAAAAAGATGCCTTTTCTCATAGATATCCCTGAGGAGTATCTGAAGATAAATCTGCTTTTGCACAAAAGATAAAAGGTAAAGAGGCAATTTCCTCTCCCAGAGCAGTTGGGAATGCATTATCAACAGGGCAGAACCGTCCCTCCTTTACTTTACAGCATTTA
The DNA here is from genome assembly GCA_033318265.1 of Phyllotis vaccarum. Lineage (NCBI taxonomy): Eukaryota > Metazoa > Chordata > Mammalia > Rodentia > Cricetidae > Phyllotis > Phyllotis vaccarum. The sequence goes on from JARWLC010000006.1 coordinate 70,051,721, forward strand.
ATCTGAAAAGTGTCACTTCCAGCATGAGAAGCCTGAGAGCAAGATTTCTAAAGGAGGCCCTCAGAAATGGGAACATGTTCTTTTTATGGCACTGCCTGAAGGAGTGAGTTTGAAATCTCTTCCCTTCACTGATGACTGTTTCCTGTGTCAAACCCAAGAGTCAAAGTGATAAGCATGTCAAAGTTTAAGAGTATAGAAGCAAGCATCTCATAGGCCTTCATCCTGGGAATATCCACAGTGTCTTCCCTCTCCCAGCCAGCCAGTCATCTCAAATAGACAAATAAAAATGCTGTTTATCCACGGGAAGCATGATGCAGTCTTTGGACCCTACTTCCTGTAACAAGCCAGTGATAAAGTGCCCAGGGATGCTGCCCAAGTGTGGCATGATCTCTGAAACATCTTGGGTTGGATATGGCTAAGGATTTTCTAAATTCCATATTCCCAGCATGCATGCCTATGTCCTTCCCATTTTCCCTGATTTTTACCTCTTCACCCATCACAGCTCAAGTCTAATTTCTGAGGAAATACAGGTGTCTAAGTTCTTAAATCTAGTGCCATTTCCATTCTACGTGTCGCCTGTTAGGTTCTGGTAAAGGAAACCTCTTTAGCCCTTTGCTCAGTCGTCATATATCTCAAATGCAGCTTTACGAGGTAAAATGCAACCTTAAGTAGGCATTTATTTGACTCATATTTCTAACAGAGTTAGGTCTGGTTCAAAACAGCAGAGTTAGCTGATTCTCATCTAGTGATGGTTGCTAGGAAACAGTTCTGCGGCAAATTAGAATCTGAGTCACATAAACCTCGACCTCTCCCTCCTGTGAACTCCTATAGAATTAATGCAGGTATAATTCATTTAGTAACAAATCTATCCTAGCCAGGGATATCTTTTCTCAAACACTGTTAAATTGTTACTTACAAAACCAATTTTTATTTATGGCTAAAATATGAATTTCCCAGTTAGTTTTTAAATACTGACACATATGCCTTTGAATCTCCACTTCCAAATGCCTGGTCATCAGGGCTTCACCCATATACACCATCTGTGTTTGAAAAGAGGTGGTCCTATGAAAGAAATGCTTCTAGACAGGACAAAGGACAATCAGAACATGTTCCATTGATGATGAGTAGAGTCCACAATGCTGTTTTCTTTCTTAGCCTTGCATTTCTGTTTCCTTTCTAGAACTGGAGGCATGGAAGAGCTTATTCAAGGAGAGGATTACAGGAATTGGTCTAGGTTCTTCAGAGAACAACTTGACAGTATTTGTTGAAGTTAAGTTGCATATGCACTATGGCCTCGGTTCAGTGTGAGGCATATCAAGTTCTCACACTCCCAGAGAATTCCAGAAGGTTTCATCCCATAGACAAGAGCTGCAGCTCAGTAGTGGAACTTCATCTCATCCACGCAAGACCCTGGGCTTGATTTCCAAAACCTGGAGAAAAAAGTTATTCAAAGATTTCACCTCAGCATTGTTCATATTAACAAAATGAAAGTGATTTTACTTCAGTCAAAAAAGCATGTGTTTAAAAATGACACACTCATATGACACACTATGTCGATCACTCTATACTACCCAACCCTATGTGACACCTCTTCACAGTCAAAATAAGATATGCTTACAAAGATCAACACAGCCATGACTGAGCAAAACAAACCCATCTTCAAAGAGAGAAAGGCATACTCTATGATACCATTTTATAAGGCTAAATCTATGTCTAAGCAAATTGTATATGCACACATCATACAGTGAATATAATATGTATGGGAATAAGAATACTGAGTTCCCCACAGTGGTTTCTTTGGAGAAGGAGAGAAGAAGAATGGGTTGGAGATGTCTACATAAATTTTCCTATAATGCTTTATTTATGAAGAAATATATTTGAAGAATGTGTAGCAAAATGTTAAGACTGGACATAGCTGTACAGTAAGAGCTTGGTGACTGGTATATTACCTCCATGCTTGTTTATGTTTGATATATTTGTTGACTTTGTTTTCTGAAATTTGTTTTAGGATGAGAACAGACTTGAAATTCTTGGCCCTGGGCAGATTAACATCACACAAAGCTGGCAGGCAAGAGGCAGGGAGTCATTTGACTTGCCTCCTGCCAAGTTCGATGGATTTATGGGAAGTTCTAGCTATATATTAAAAAGTTCGCATGAATTATTTTTTTTGTTTTTTTTTTTAGATGCTGGCATTAAAACAAAGGAAGGTCAGACAATGGAGTTTGTTTTTTTTTAATATTATAAATAAAAATTCTTTGCTTTGCTTTGTTTGAACAGAGTTAATTGTAAAAACAGCACATCACTTTGTTAATGAATGCCTAGAGAATGGATCTGAAGCTTTAATAAGCATTATACTCCCATGCTTGTTAAAATACAGATTCTCCAGTTGTGTGCATGTACACACCCAATACACTCTCACACACACATACACACTCACATATGCACTCACACACATACATACATACACACTCACGCACATACATACACACTCACACACATACATACACACTCACACACACACATTCACATATACACATACACACATACACACTCACACACACACACACACACACACACATGCGTGCACGCATGCACACCTAATTTGGGAAGCAGGGATGGTTCCCTGCTGTTTTCACCCAGCGTTCCCAGTCATCTCCAGTCCCAGGATAATGGAAGAGTAAACCAAGACGTCTATGACATGTATCACACACGGACACTATTCAGCATCCATCCATTCATCAAGTGCTTCCCAATGCCTTCATATATACAACACTCCTTGTCTTTGACTCTGTTCTTATATTAATTTCTTTGCAGTACACATTCAGAGGATTTTGCTTAAAAGATCACAAACAGCTGGATGATTCACCGTCTTTCCTCCGTATCTCTTTCTCCCCCATCTCTCCTTTCATTCTTTCAAACTTGCATGTACCATGAATATTTCCCAGGAAGATTTTCTTTTTCTTTCTGTGTTTTTTTTTTTTGATTTATAACTTTATTTGATACTCAAGCAGTTAAGCTTTTTATCGTGATAACAGGGACATAGGTTACCCAAGTATAGAACCCGTATGATGAATCCCTTCTCCTCATTGTGGTCAGGACAAATGTACATGGATGTTACATAACATCTGTGTTGGGCCTGCCACCAAGATGTACATCTGGCATCCCCATCTCCTCCATGGGAAGCTTCTGGATTTCTTTGAGTCCCTGATGGGTGGGCTTCCTGTGATTATTGATGGTGCATCTTTAGAACAATCTGTCCACTGCTCACCATTCTTCTTTGCCATGGCCATTTCTGCCCAGCCCAAGTTGGAATGGAAGGGCCCGAGGGCTTGTGGGAGGAAATGGGAAGACTCCTGTGTGTGGCTATGTTCCACTTCTTAGCTTCTCCACCACTCAGCTCTCCTTTCTGCATGCTTGTGAGGCACTGCTTAGACAATTCATTTCACAATCCCATATGTACCCACAAGTGTATTTTCTTAAGCTTGTAGTCTTATACAGACACAAGCTTTAGTGTTCCTCGCCACACTTCTAAATATGTGTGCCCAGTGTGCTTCATAGCACATGTGTACAGACAATTCGCTACAGTAAAGTATTCCATCCTCTGCCAGGAGTATGTCTTCTGGGGTAGACATATGCATTTATATCAAGACAAAGAGCAAGTCTTTATACAAGAGTATGGGATTATACTCAGGCACAGAAAGACCCATGGGAAACACAAAAATAAAGGGACCACAGAATCAGAATCAGCTTAAAACCTGGGCTTATTTGTGAGGTTCTAAAAGAAATATCTCCGAGAGCATAGAAGAAGGGAGGGGCACCCCCTGAGCTATCCTCCTAGATCCATGGAGTACCCAGGGGCTGGCCGAAGAGAAGGAAGACAGGCAAAGGCATAGTGTTTAACTTTGCAAATGCCTCAGTGATATTTGCAGGCACAAGCATGTAAATGTTATTTGCTGTAAAAAAATGTGTTTCTAGAGCAGATGTTCCCACCGTCTATCCACTTGGCTGCCGCTGAATGAAGCAGTTTCTTTCTCAGCATCCCAGGGGTATTGGGTACCAGGGATTGATACTTAGCATAGCATCTGAACTAAAGGGGCGACTAATACCCTCCCCTCCCCGAGGTCGACAAGACAGGAATGAACAAGTTATACAGAAAACTGCCACTCCCTCCCTGCAGCCTGAAAAAGAGAGAGAGAGAGAAGAAGAAGAAGAAGAAAAGAAATAAATGGAAGACCTGACTGCTCCTAGATGTGTTAGATGAGAAGGTTTAGTGTAGATATTATAGAGAGACAAGCATGAGACAGAGACATGTGGGAGAGTCCAGAGTGAACATGGCCAGACCGTGTGAGGGGAAAGGGGAGGAAAGAGAGGAGTCAAGAGCAGTGGTCAAGAGGGTAAGAGGTCAAAAGGTCAAAGGGGCCAGCTGCCATAGCCTGAATAGCTGAAGAGCAGCCCAGCTGGGTGAAGAATTCAGGGTAGAGGGTGGGATATGCCAGTCATGAGGACCTTATAATAGGTAGGGACCAGGTTGCTGGGAGAACCTGGTGGCTGGGAAGAGGTTTGCTGTGATAATAGGCACCTCATTAGCCTTTGTCCTGGATTTGACTTAACACGAGTCACCTGGGTAAGTTCACCAAGAAGGGCAGCAAAGCTGTGGATAGAGCCTACTCAGTACAGTGAGCTCAGACTCAAGCTTAAAGTGAACAGCGGAGATAAAGAGCCTAGAAATAGGACCCAGGACCCAGCAGGTCTTGACAATCAGCTGGAGTCTGGTTTCTTGTATCTACAAATGAGCTCTATTCAAGATAGCTTCTATTTTCTGTCTACCCTCGTAGCAGAAGAACCTATAGTCAGAGGGCTCCTTAACCCTTTGCTGCTCTGAGTATCAGAAGGATAAGATCTACTGAGTAAGAAAACTCAGCCAGACCTTTAACAATGAGTTACTTCCTTGTCCATTCAGAACCCACCAGCACCCATGAGAGATATCCCTACTGTGGCTTTTCACTAAAAACGTCACAACATCTGGAATACCTAGACAGCAGCATATAGCACAACAGAAAGAAAGCAAGACACCAGCATTGTTATTCCAGTGGCAACAGCTGCCCACTGGTAACATCTGCAAGTGTCTCAGCCTCACCAAGAATCTCCATGGCTTCATATGTAGAATGAAGACATCAGCCTTCCCTCACCAAACTCACCTGATCCACGAAGTTCACACACAATAAAGACCACATAAAACATTTTTGAAATAGGAGATTATATAAAAATAAGATATTTGTGGTGTTGCCTTAAATCTTCAGCTTCTAAAGCCTGTGGTGAGGTGGAACATTCAGGAAAGGCATGCTTGATCACCTGTCACTCAGAGGAGCAAGTAGTCCCTGAGATAGGAGAGGAAGAGGTGGCTTCAGCCCTTTAAAAATATCCAACATTAGATGAGAACCCAGATGAACACAGCAAGCAGACTGGCTCTGTGTGTGGGCAAAGGACAGCCACCGTTGCCTTCAGAGTCTGTGAAGAGGAGCTTGAGTCTCCTCTTTTAGTGACTGAGTGGCCTTTTGGTGTCCTCTGCTGGCCCCCAGATCCCACTTTGAGATCAGACAATAATCCACAAAAGCCCTCTGACTTCTGTTCCTCATCCATCTTTTTTCCAGTTTTACCTCTAAACCCGCATTCAGTATTTTGAAAGATGTTCTATGATTGAAAAAAAGTGGTTGGCAGTTAGTTCAGTCACTTTCAATCTACTGTATAACAGGACAGGGTGTAAATTACAGACAAGTAAGAGTGGACCATCACCTCTTTCCTACACAATTCAAAATGTAAACAGCTGCCCTCTGAGATGGCGACACACACTTGTGCTCACAAGATAGCCCAGGATCACAAACTTCAGGGCTAGCTTGGGCTACTTCGTGAGACCTCCTCAAAAGCAAAACAAATCAAGTCCAGATGGCTACCAATCTGCTTTTTAGTCAGCCAAAGATAGTAGCATCGTTCTTACCCTCAAAGCAAAGAAAGTTAGCACTTTGGGGTAGCATATCCATTATTGTCTATGAAAATGTACAACTTCCAAGAGACATTCTGAAACACTAAACAAACCAAAATATCTGATTAGACCTGGAGGCTCAGCTCTCTCAGAGGTGAATTCCCAGAATCCACTCCATTCCCTGGGGAGTGTGAAAAGGTGGAACACTACTGAACATCAGGCTTAAGGTCACAAAGGTTCCTGGAGAGACTGGCTTGCATACCACGGGTCTCCATCTTTGTTCCCCTTGCTTCAAGACCCTGCTGGGATTGGCTGAGGAAGCACCCCAGAACCTGGGCTTCTTGGTTCTGGAAATTATACCAGTTTCTCTTCCTCTACCCGAGAGTCTTAATTGTCTCTTTATTTTGGCCTCAGGCAGAGCTATATTCTGGGTGGCCACCAAGAAAGTGGATCCAAAAGCATAATGGGAAGACTGACTGACCCGTCCCTACCACGAGTCATAGCCCATGCTGGCTTCCGGCAACAAAGCTTAGCTGGCCCTTGGTCTCCTTGTCTTCTGATTCATTGTTCTTTCCACTTCTTCTTTGGAGAGCAGAAATTTTAACCTATTACTATAAAGTAAAATTATACTAATACGTTAAAATCTTCCCACGGTTTTTATAGTAGTGCTATGATGACAGTGGTTGTGGGGGGGGGGCTAGGGAAGAATACTAAGAAATGAAATTTGGAGAATGAGAATGTACTTGAACCTCTCCAATATCTATCAAGGAGAAAGATCTGGATAAGAGAAGGAATAAGAGAGGAAAGGGGGGAGGAAAGCAGAGTTAGTCACTGATGGGGATACCCTTTAAGATAGTGCTGGGTCACCCCCTGAAAAGGCCACCTGCCAAGAGAAATCATCACACAGATGGAGGTGTGGATTGTCAAACATACTAACATCTGCAGCCTGGAGTCTTGAATGCTTTTGTGAGAGCAATAGGAATTCCCACCCCAGCTCCATATTCCGTAGACAGATTGATAACGAAGCTTCTGAATCCAGACCACTAAGACCCTGCTGAGATTGAAGGTATCAAAGGTACAGCTCCGTATGCAGGTCAGAGCAAAAGCAGCTTCTTAACTGTGTCCTTAGCTCACCTGATCTGCACTGGGGATGCTTAGCATAAAAGTCTGGAGAGGCAGATGCAGAATACAGTGGGTGAGGACCTGAGATTTGGTGTTAGGAGCCAAGCACTAGCTGGCAAGTCACTCAACCATCTTAGTATTAGGGTCCCCAGCTACAAAGGGTTGCAGTGATAATAATACCTCCTTCCAGGGGTCATAGTGAGGATTAAACCGTGCTTAGCATGGCATCTGGCACATTGTAAATGCTCCATAAATGCTAGCAGTTGCTATTAATACCCAGCAGGCTTCCACCACATTGCTTTGGCAAGGCTGCTGCATTGTGCTTTGCAGAAGTCGAAAGCAGCCTCTTTTTAACTCTGTCCTTCAGCACCCTGGCCAGAGCCCATCAGAGTCCAGGGGAGGTTGTTTGACTACACTTTATAAAACAGGATCAGAGGACAACCTGCCAGCACTGTGGAGTTTGGCCCCCTTGACCAAGCTGTGGGACTGTTGGTCTTTTTAGGGTGCTGGGAGCTCAGAACTTCAATCACCTATAAATGGCAACAGATTAAGAAGCAAAACAACATACTGTCTGACACTGGATATTTCAGGAAAGGGAATCGTTTGATGGCCAAGGGGAGGCCTGGATTCTAACCTCTGTTCTGGACGAGTCTCAGGATGGTTTGAGACTCATCTGCTTAATGCAGCAGAGACAAGATCTAAGGAAAGAAGTGTGTGATGAGAGATGCCGTGACCCCAGTCTCTTCCCTCACTTCTCCCAGAAGGGAGCTGCGGTGGACAACATTGATTTAACATCAGAACACTGCTTTAATGAAGGCTCCTGGAGACTCCACGGGCCTCTGACAGAAAGGGGAGCCAAAAAGAAGGGAAAAAAAAAGCCTCCAGGGCACTTTTTCAAGTTGCTTTCTTGATGTTCCCAGAGTAGTTGAGCAATTATTGCTTTTCAAAGCCCAGGAAAAACTGGAGAAGAAATCTCTGGGAAAACAGGACTCTTTTACCAGAAAAACAGTTACAAGGTGAGCAAAGAGTAGGAGTCTACAGTGGTATATAGGATCCAGGTGAGGAAGGAGGGTTCAGAGAAAGCTGGGGTTCCCAAGCTCCCCACCAAGTGGAGGCAGCCCCCATGGTCGGGTTTTGCTAATCCTGTCCCCATATTGAATCCACAGATGAGTTACTGCCATAGTCTCCCGGTTCATTTACTAGGTCTTCTTGCTTTTTGAGGCTGATGTCATGGAGGAATGAAGGAGGTGATGTCTCTCAGAGTGGTGAAGCCACTCAGGGACAAACACCCACTAATCCCGGTAAGTGGAGCTGATGCTCCCTCTGGTCAGAAATCAGCCCTGACTTCCATAACAAGGCAGGCATGTCATCTGCCAAGAAGAAGGGGATCCCAGCCATTCCTTACAAAGGATGCCCTAGGAAAGGAGACAGCAGGAGGCTGAGGTAGACCCTGCAGAACCAAAGGGAATCTTAGAATAACATTTCCACAGAGGACCAGAAGGGAGGAGGAATCTACAGAAAGAGACCTGAGAAACAAGATTTTCCACAGGGCAAAAGCCAAAGAAAAGTGTAGATAATGAAGGGTTCAGCATGGGTTTCTGGGAAGGTGATCTCAAGGACATTTAGGCAACTGATAGGGATCGTGGCATTTTAGAGTTACTTTGTTGAAACATTTACAGCATATATCTCTACAGTTTTTCTAGATACCTTTTGAGCTTTGGAATCCATCAAGATGGCTTAACTTAAATACTGAGTGGGATGTGAGGGCCCCTGAGGATATGAATGCAGGACTTGAGGCATTATGTGTCTGTGGCCTCTGTGAACATGGAGGGTCAGGTCTGGGTGGGTCAATCTTGAAATTTTCAACCCAAAGAACTGCTCTAGCAAGGAGTCAAAGGAGCTTTTGTTTTGGTAACATCACTCGGTCACCTGGCAGGAAATATGCTGGCTGTGCAGGTCCTTCTCTTTTTCTACATCTACGATGCAAGGCCAGCTTTGGAACAAGAGAAAAGGCACTGAGCTCCTGAATCCAGGAGGGGCTTCCTTGGTGCATTTGCGTGGACCACATCTCTACGGCCCTGTCTGCATACCAACAAAGCCCCAGTATCCTTGGGGATCAACAACTGATTTTTTTGTCAACTAGTGACTGAATTTTAGGTCTTGTCCTGAACCTGATTAATTAGGGGGTGAAGCATCAGGTCAGAGTATACTATAATCACAAGAGACTTTTAGTGCATAAAAATGGATATTTTCAAATGAGCTGGAAACAATTAGACCCAGGAAGATAAATGCATCCAGTTTGTCCTATAAAAGACTCAACACAAAGGATCTTCCAGGCTCCCCCCCCCCCATTTCCTCTACACTCTTTCTCTTGGTGAGTCTATCTCATCCCTCATCATCAGGAAGGGCACAATTCCCAAGGGCACATTTCCTTGATCTTGTTTGCATACTTCCAAATGTCACACATGCCACCCCTGCCCAAAGCATCCCTCCCAGTGCAGTGTCAGCCAAGTTCTCTAGAACTAAGTTCATCACATGCTCCTGCAAGGCTGTTGCTCTTCAAGTTCCCTCTCTTTTCTGGGACATCACATACTATAAACTATAAACTTCTTCCACTTCCCAGCCCCAGATATTTCTTGAGCTTTCAGGCCTTGCCAGTTCTACCCTGAAAGAGTCTGCCTCTGCCTTCTGTTGCACCAATAAAGGAAACTCAGAGCCAGATCTCAAGGAAAGGTTGAGATATCAAAGCGTAAACACCACAGTCAAATCTCACCCAGCTGTCTTCCAGGTTCCTCAGCCAGGTTCCTCATGGCTTCTTCTGCCTCCTCTGTCTTTCTGTGCCTGCCTTAAATACCTTCTTCACTCAGTTGTTTCACATCCAGGTTAACATTAAAGGCTTGGCACCACCACTGTCTGTCTGGGAGCCTGGAATTCCTTCTGTAAGCTAAAATGACCTCAAACTCAGATTTGATGGATTAAGGGCGTATGTCACCACTCCCAGACATTCCCTGTGCTGGGATTAAAAGTGTGAGTCACCACTGTCTGATCCTCCTACTGTGGGTAGATCCCTCTGATATCTCAGACTGGTTTTTATTAAATTTGAAACATATCCCCACAGCCTTCTCTATGCTGTATCCATCACCACTGCCCTAATTATGGGCTTGGTCACTCTAGCTGAATCATTTCAACAGCCTCCTAATATACCTGCCAGATTAATTCACTTCTTATCCTTGCCTGGTTCCTGTTTGCTGATTAATCATCCAAAGTTCCATGTTTGATTATATTACAGGTTAAAGTGGGAACAAAAGACCTTCTCTCCACAAACCATTGTCTCTAGAAATGTTCATTCCTTTGCTCACCTAAGAGGGAAATAGAAAGAGTCTTTCTTCATCAGCCAACTCTAAATGATTAGTGGCTGGGTAAAGTCCAGTGTGGGAAAGGACTCCTGGGTTCCATGCAGAGTTAGTTCAAATGTTGCCAGAATCCACTGGTGACACTCTTCTTGAAGACTGGAAGGAGGTGGTGGGATACCTAGGCCTCCAGGGGTCTCAGGCATCTACAGCTGCATTAGCGTCTTTTTAACCTTAAAGCATCCGTACTCATAAGCAGTAAAAATAAACAAGAAAGGCTGAGGCCTTCTTAAGCCTGTCCTGTTCATGGCACCTGCTGTCCTCCCTTCCCAAAGCCACTTTCTCAAGGCCCTAATCAAATACCACGTGATCCCTAAATAGCTTCTTACCTTTCTGAAACAGAGCATACTTCTTCAACAATTTCTTAGCATTCCTTTCTGCCTCCCTTTCCTCACCATAATCACAAAGAAGCAGAAGCCTTGTATTCTAGTGTTCTGCACATGGTAGACAAACATTTGTTGAGTGAATGGATAGTCAACTGTGATATGTGTCTCTGATAGGACACCCTCCATCAGTTATTTTTCAATTAGATCAATAATACAAGTGTCACAACCAAAACACTGGATAATGATTAGCAATCACAGCCACAATGCAATTACAAGCTAAGCTCCCATCTACCTGCCCTTCCCTTTATTCTGAAACCCCGGGATCCTCATTATTGAGCATTTCAGTGCCTTCTCTTGCTGGGCTCCCTAAAAGCACATGTGTGGAGGATAATTGAACCTCTCCAAGGCCTGCACTCCACTGAGGCAGACAGGAAGGCCTTAGAGAGTTGTGTTGGCAGCTCAGTGCCATTTGGGGGATTTATGCTGATTTCATTGCAGATGGTGTATTGTTTCAGTTTGCCTCCTACAAGTTCATGGTTATTGTTCTATTCTGCTTTTCCAAGACTCAGAAAAATTAGTTGACTCAGAGCGCCCCCAGATTAGAAGGGAAAACTAAGCACATAGCCCAAGTAAATATACTAAAAAGCTGGTGATGAACTTTGATTCCTGAGTATTGATTAAAGACCATTGTTTAATCACTTATGGGTGTCACTATATAGGATGCAGAGTCGGGACAACTCAGCATTCCCATAACAGATTGAGCATCAAAGACCACTGGAGACTTTGTTTGGGGTTTAGAGTTTCTGCTTTGTTTGTTTTTAAGAATGATGTCTATTATTGGGCCCTGGTCTGTGAGACTTGATTTAGTGAGTTTAGATGGAGCCTTGAAACACATCTTAGAAAAGTCGATTTTGGCAATGCTAGTTTGGAGGAACTTGGGGAAGCTACTGTGGTAGACGGGATGTAGTATAGAAAACCAGGTCCTCCAAGGACTAAGGGAGCCCTGTACCTGCTCCCTAGCCTTGGAGCCTATACATGAGGGCCTCTGCTAGTCCTTCCGGGTAGGGGCAGAATCCTTCCTAAAGAGGCTTCCCCTGCTTGAAGTACCATCAAGAGAGACCGCTAAATGGGCAGATTCTTAGCCTCCTAACCCTCAAATGGGAGGTTTGGGGAACCCATAACTCTACTTGTCTAACAAGCCACCCCATTTGAAACTGATAGAGGTGCCTCTATTGACCACTCAGGGGAAACCCTGACTTTATAGACTAGAATCCAAGTACAGTTTAGATGCAGCCAGTAGTATGAACCTATATAGATGCCCCTAGATGCCTCCAACTACTTCAGCACACAGGACATCTGGCCAGCCATGACCAACAGAAATGACTGTGCTGTCCTGGCTCCTTAACATCTAGGGCCACACAGCAGGCTTCATGGTCTAATAAAATGTAAGATTTTTTTTTCTGCCCACAGAACAGAGGACCCATCAGGAAGAATTCCTCTCCCAGTCTTGTCAACAACCACAGAAGATGATGAAGATGTTGTTAGGGATAAATAGTCACATGTCCTTCCCTCTTGGAGCCCCGAATGCACCACTGTTATGTGCCCCCCACTTCCTGCTACCCAAAGTCATCCTTCTTCCAAACACCTGAAAATGACGTGTCTTCTTAGCATCTTTTCATTGCCTTTAATAGTGTGCTCAGCCAGCTAGTCAGTCTGGGCTCCATGTGGGCAAAACCAGGAGTGCCTCCCTGGCCCTCTAAGCTGGCTCTGACCATTGAGTCCTCACTACCATAAACACAAGAAATACAGTGAAGATGCTCTTGTCTAGTCAGGCTTCTCCACCTCCCCCTTCGAAACGATGGCACAGTGGAGAATTCAGGAATTATTTCTATGTTCAAACTGCCATCATTGTGTGTGTGTGTGTGTGTGTGTGTGTGTGTGTGTGTGTGTGTGTGTGTGAGAGAGAGAGAGAGAGAGAGAGAGAGAGAGAGAGAGAATGCTATCTTATAAACCATTCTAAAGCAATTACTTGTGAGGACAATTGTTGGGTACCTGTCCATGAGTTGCCTAGGTCAATAAGTTACCTAGGTCAACTGCTCTTACCTGGGCTCCCTGGCATCTCCTCAGTCAGCAGAGGTTGAATAGATGATGAACACATATTGGCTGGAGAACAGCAGACTGAAGGATAACCATCAAGGAAGTCTGGATCCTTCTCCAGGCAGCCTCTGGGTCCTGAAGTGCTCTATTTCTGGAGGCCTGGTCTCCAAACTGCATGCCACCATTCCTGACATTGTTACTGGTCAGAAGAGTAGATGAAATTTAAGGGCAGAATCACCTCCATGGAGGAAACTGCAAAGACATGAAAAAAAGGCCATTTAATGAACATTTGACTATAATGTGGAAAGACCTAGAACTGTGAAATAATTTTCCTTAGAAGCCATAGTCTCATCTTGTAGTATATTGCTCTTACAGGGATGAATATCTGATTATGTAAATGTATAGTGGGAAATGAATAAATGAGTAACTTTAGGCCCTTGACATGGGTTTAGCCACTGCCAGTCCATCCTTGGGCCTGCATAGCTCAGGACTTCCACTTGACATCGGAGCTACATGGTCTCTCCCATCACAAATTCCCCCTGCCATTACAGGACATCCTTGATGCAGGACATCCCCAGGACCAGGGAACTGAGGTCAGCACAAATGTGGTCCAGGCATTGTAACCCAACACCGAAAAGATGTGAATGAACCACACAGAGCACAGTGGCGTAACAGTTGCTGAGCTTGGGAAAAATACACAGGGATGTCCTCTTTAAAAACAACTGATACAAGCAAGTCCGACAAGGGAATCAGGGTATAAATATGAACTGTAGTTGGAAATATGATCCTCATAGCAGCAAGAGAGAAACTGCCTGCATGGCATGGGCAATGCCAGTGTGTCTGGAGACACTCCCACCCGATCTTCCTTCCCATTTACCTGTACGTCCAAAGACTGCTGGCCTCAAACTGCATTCTCCCATGTCTTCTGTTTGATCAATGTCCTCCTCTGGCTCAGTTTAGAGCTTAAAATGTTGTTTTCAGTGTGAATTGATGTAAAAATGGTTCCATCTAAAAGAAATGGTGGTAGGATTCAAGGACATGCAGCCACCAAATCCTGACCTGTACTTGAAGCCTGCTCCTTGCTGACCTTCCCACGGGGTCCTCTGCTCTCAGTCCGTCCTCCTGGAACTTGTCCACAGGCACCGGTCTCTGTTGGTATGTGTGTGTGTGTGTGGGGGGGGGATGCTTGCAGAGCTTTCCTGGGGCATTCACAGCTCTCCATCTAGCAGTTTATTTCCCATCTGAAACACCAGCAGAGGGAGCAGCAGAGCCCTCAGCCTTGTTTAGATTTTTCACATCAATCTCCTGCACACATTTAGACATCATCTCCTCATCCCCTCTCACGACTGTGATCAATTTGTTCATTTCAGATACAAGACTGGAGCTTGAAAAAAAAAAATCCCAAATACTAAATAATTAACTTGAGGACATCTTCCAAGAAAAATACAAGAATTCAAAAGAATAATCTTCCACTTGAACGATTTGGGCCTCTATTAATTATAACTTCTTATTCACTGTGATTAATGATTGCTAGGATGACATTTAGAAAAGAAAGTTGGAGAAAAATAATAAAGGGAAACTTGTCCCTGTGATCAGATCCAGCCATCTTCCCCAGGGAGTGACAGGGCCCTTTGAAAGATCAGATCTGGTAAAGACTTGAATAGTCCTCCAGGGAGAGGTTGGCAATGACCTAAATAGTCATGCCCCTACCCCTGCTTTCTGATATGATTGACAGTTCTGATAATCATGGCAAGAACAGCAATAACAAATAGATAATGCAGACTTGGAGGGAAGTTTCAGTCATTTTCTAAATAAATAATTGCCACCAGCTTAGTAGCAGAACACCGAGCTCAATAATTTTATACTGGGGAGTCTCTCTCTCTCATTTTATTTGTGTATGTGCACATATGCTCATGCATGCAGAAGCCAGAGATCAGTGTGATCAGTGTTGGATGTCTTTCTCAAGTGTTTTCTACCTCGCCATAATTATTATAATCATTGTTATTTTGAAAATAAGTCCACCACAAGTTTGCAATGGAGGAAAGCCCTAACCTCAAGCCCTACCTTGCATTTTCAGTCAGGGTACTTATCGAGTCAATTTGGTTAAACTGAGTAACCAGTGAGAACGGGGGGACCCTTCAGTCTCTACCTCCTGGAACTGGGTGCTGGGACCAAAATCAATTCTCATGCCTCCAAGCGCTTCACTGACTAAACCATCTCCTCAGCCTTCATATTTCTCATCTGAATCTTTCTCCCTTTGCTATTTGGACTAGATTAATGCATGATTTGGATCACCTGCTTCACCCAATACCAAATGTGCTACATAAGTCAAATGACAGCCAATAATTTAGGGAGAAATTCTCCAGAGATGCCATTTGTCTGTTTGCACATGCTATAGCTCCAGATTTGCCTCATTCAGGGTAGAAGGATTGTGGGTAATTTAGTGTCTCTGAGAATGAGATGCCAGATCCATGTGGTAATTAATAGCAACTATTGCGAATGAGCAATAGTGATCACCTGTGCTCCCCAAAACTCCACAGCTCCAACTGCCATCCAGATCCAGCAGATGTCTTATCTTTGCCTGATCTAAGGGACTTTAACCTGACCATAGCCTGCTGATGAAACAAACCCCAGAAAGGTTCCTGTGGATCCAAAACCCCAACATGCTAGAACCAGTTTCTCCGTAGGTACTACCCTCTCCAGCCAGAAAAGGAGCCCAGGGTTAGTGAAAACAGGGCCAGCATTTGGGGGACCCTGTCTACTTGCAGGCATGTTCACTGGCTGAGAGAGACCACCTACCCCCATCTTTCCACTTCAGCCTCAGCTGCTGCAGCCCAAGCTGGAGAAGATGTCTTTAGAGGCTCTGCCTGAGCCCCATGGGGACTCATGTATATGCCCCTATTTTACGCGTTTTGAGCAGGGCTACTTTCATCCGTCATCAGTGTGGAGGAGGGTCTTTCTCCCTACATTCTATATAACTCATACTTTGGATCACTTGCTGTAAAATAGCACATGCTGCCATTCCCTAGGCCAGGCCAAGAGAGGCACAAGCCCCTTCCTCAAAGGAATTCCTCTGAGGGGCCCTGTTGTCATTTTCTGGTTGAAATGAGCAGAATCTGTCAGATCTGGCTCTCTCTCTCTCTCTCTCTCTCTCTCTCTCTCTCTCTCTCTCTCTCTCTCTCTCTCTCTCTGTGTGTGTGTGTGTGTGTGTGTGTGTGTGTGTGTGTGTATGTGCATGTGTCTCTATGTCTGTGTGAGGAGGTGTATGTGTCTCTGTGTCTCTATGTCTGTGTGTAGGTGTATGGTATGTGTCTCTATGTGCCTGTATCTGTGTGTGTGTGTATGTGTGTATGTATGTCTGTGTCTATGTGTGGTATGTGTGACTGTGTGTTTCTGTGTATCTGTGTGTATGTGTCTATATGTCTCTCTGTGGGTGGTTGTGTGTATGTTGTTATCAGGATCCTGATCTCGCTTCTCCGGACATTTTTGCTTCAACAGAACTAAGCAGACATAAAAAGAGCTACTTCTTCCAAACCTAAAATGCTGATTGGGAAAATAATCTGCCTCCATTTGACTCCAGTGGGACTAAGAAAATGAGAGGCCTTTGTCCCTTTACCATCCCAAGAGGTCTCTGTATGGGATATCTGGAATCCTTTTCAGGAGCGCTTTGCTGGCACCTCAGTTTGGGGCTATAGCCAGAAGTTGAAGTGCCCCAGAGAAAGTGTGCATGTGCACATATGCCCACCCACCCCCAAAACATATCCCAGCTGGAAGAACAGGACAACCAAGGAAGGCTAGGAGGGAATAGCTTATTTCAATGTGTGTGTGTGTGTGGGGGGGTCTTCCTCTAGACTAGAGAAAAGGAAGAGCTAGTGATATCTATCAGTGCTGTGGACTTGGGCCCACCCCACCCTGCCACACAGAGCACCCTGCACCCCACCACACTGAGCATTATTCCCCCACATACACACACACACATAGCACCACTCCCCAGAGCACCTCCCACCTCCACACAGAGCACCACCCCCCACCCCACACACAGAACACCACTCCCCAGAGCACCCCCACCCCGCCACACAGAGCACCCTGCACCCCACCACACAGAGCATTACTCCCCCCCACACACACACACACATAGCACAACTCCCCAGAGCACCTCCCATCTCCACACAGAGCACCCCCACCCCTACACAGAGCACCACCCCCACCCTTACACAGAGCACCCAGGTGCCAGTTGAGTCCCTATCAGGACACCACTTGTAGAGAATTAAGAACACACAGCATGCCTGGCAACATGGGGCCTTCAGCCATGACCTTACATGGAGCAGTAAGCAGTGGGCCACATATTTTCTCCACAGTGATACTGAGAACATGGTGGTTGGGCCAATGCTTCCCTAAGTGAACTTAACTCTTCACCCATTCCGACTTGTCACTGGGATCTCAAAGCCAGATTAAGTGCTGTTAGAACAATGGCAAAGTATGGCAGTTGCCTCTGTCTGTGCTACTTAATAGATTCTGGATCCCAGACCTGAATATAATGTATGCATCCTAATACACGGCAACACAGACCGTGCCCAGAGTTCACATTATTCAGAATCCTGCCCTGTATGAGCAGTGAAAACCCACACTCTTGTATCCTGTCAGCTTCCCTCCCCTCCCCCTCCCTCCCCCTCCCTCCTCCTCCCCCACCCCTCCCCCTCCCTCTCCCTCCTTCCCTGCCTACTTGGGTGGGCCTCAGCTGCGTCTGGGCAGGGGTAGCTGAAAAGTCACTATCTAATGAAATTAAGGGCTACGTTTTAGCTCCAGCTTCTCCCTTCAGCCCTTCCTCAGTGCCCCCCCCCCCCCCCCCCCCCGGCTGTCAGTGAGTACTGAGTGATTTATTAGCCAATTTTTCCCCTCCATCCTGAAAAACCTCACGCTGCTGAGGACTAGCTGGAGCAGCATTTTCTGGGCTGGGTCTGTGAGTCAAAGCCCCAAGTCCTGGGCTGAACGTGCCTATCCCAAGGAGGAGGAACATTCTATAAGCCTTGATGGCTCTTACTGTTTAACTGTGTGTCCCCAGAGTACATCAGTTTGCCTCCCATACTGCCATACCTGCAATAGAGGCCAGCTCTTCATCTCTAAGTCCCAGGGCCGTATTCCGTACCCTAGGCTCTTTACAGAAATGATTCTCAACCTGTGGGTCTTGACCCCTTTGGGTTGAATGACCTTTTCACAGGAATTGACTAAGACCATTGGGAAACCCAAATATTTATGTTATGATTCACAGTACTAGCAAAATCACATTACAAGGTAGCAGTGAAAATAATGTTATGGTTGGGGGTCCCCACAGCATGAGGAATTGTGGTGAGGGGTCCCAGCATGAAGAAGACAGAGAACCACAGCTTTATGTGAAAATGGTATCAGGAACCAGAACTGCACCTTCAAGCCCTGCCCCCTCTCCAGCCCCTCCGGCTTCTCCTGCCTAAAGCCAAGGTTAAGCTTCTTCCTTGCCCAGGTTTGAGAGGACTGTGGAAAATCATAAGTGCCTTAAATCAGTGTTTTCAGGACAGGACCAAATTTAGGAATGGAAGCAGCCAACCAGCTCTAGTCTATTAAGAGCCGACTTGCTTGGTTTGGCTCTATAAGTAAACAGTTTTCTCAGCTGAGATGGATTTATGGCCTTGCCAAGGACTTCCACAGCTAACTAGACCTGCTTCTGAATTCGTTTTTTTGCTTTAGGGTCCTGCCAGCAACAAGCCCCTAGTGAAGGGAGTGGTGTCTACACCATCCCCCCAACCACAGCATTTTCAGAAGCCAGACATATCCATTTCCTCTAACACACTTGTCAGCCTGGAATTTCTTGCCCAACCCATCTCTGTGGGAAAGTGAGAGAGCTGGTCCAAAATGATACCTGGTTCCCCAAAGATGTTTTCCAGACCCTTTGAACGCTGTCATCCCAGGGCGGAGTGGCAGAAAGGAATTCCAGCTATTAGGGTTCCCAGGATTAATGAAAACACCAAGCTCACTAGCTCCGTTTTTCACACCTGACCAGTCTGAGGCAGCAAATCCCAGGGGACAACTTGAAGCAGACACACACCTGTGCCATGTAAAGAGTATCCTAGTAAGATGTCTGCAACTCATTCCCTCCCTTCTTCATGGAGGCCAAGGCAAGGGAGAGAGGAACCCAGCCTAGTAAACAGAAATGGGAAACAGCACATGGAGGGTGGTGGCCAGGCTGTTCCGTTGTCCCCTTCCTAGTCCTCCTATTGCACCAATTCTATTTGGTCTTATTAATAAGAACCTGGAGCCAGATATTGGGGACAAGCTGAAAGATCAGAGAGACAGAGGAACAAGCCACAGCCACTTCTCACCCAGCTACTCCTCAGGCCAACAGGGGTAGATTCTGTCTCCACAAATCCTCAGACTGAATGCCTCTGTGCCCTCACCTGAAAAGGGAGCTTGGGCAAAGGGCTGAACTCCTCACTCCTCTCCCTCCACGCAACCATCTCACTTCCTGGCTCAACTTTCTTAGAGCTAGGACTAAAGGTGTGTGCCACCACTGCCTGGCTCTGTTAGGCCTTGAACTCACAGAGATCCCGGATTTCCACCTCCTGAATGATAAGATTAAAGGTGTGGGTCATCACTCCCTGACCTTCATGGCATGGCTCTGTGAGTGACTCTGTCCTCTGCTATTTCAGGCTATTTTTATTAAATATATACTATATCACCACATCCTCCTTTATGGTAGAGTATGCAGGCTGCCATACCCATTCCCTCTAGGATATGGCCACCAGCCCAACTGTTGAGTTGAGCATTGTCTTGGTGTTTGCATAGGAGCATGAGCAGACCCGTGAGTCCACCCTTCCCAGATGAGATGATAAGAATTCTTGCTGGATAAGGTACCTAAAAATCCCTTTCTGCCAAGCCTGTGTCCTTCACTTCTTCCTTTCTTCTTCTTCTTTTTGTTTGTTTGTTTGTTTGTTTGTTTGTTTATCAAATACAGAAAGGGGTTGGCCTCCTTCCAGATCCATGGTAATAACTTCATGCATGCAGTTTGAATGTATCTCAGTCTCTAGGTCACCAAAAGGAGTGCCTTGACCTGAATCAGTCACCTTCGAGGGGATGTGTGGATGTGTGTGTGTGTGTGTGTGTGTGTGAGAGAGAGAGAGAGAGAGAGAGAGAGAGAGAGAGAGAGAGAGAGAGAGAGAGAGAGAGAGAGAGAGAGAGAGGGAGGGAGGAAGGGAGGGAGGGAGGGAGGGAGGGGGAGGGAGAGGGAGAAGAGGAGGGAGAGGGAGAGAACTAAACAGCAAGCCTACCCTCCTCAGGTGGATGTGAGTAAGCAGCAGCCAAGGATATTTCTCACAAGAACAGAACACCACCTGAGATCCAAATTAATTCAGCAAGACAAAGCAGTGGGTCAGAGGAAACTGGGATTCTGAAGATGCTGTTTGAGTGTCTGAGTCCAAGCCTAAGGGAGAGAGCCACAGTGCTGTTCTGTGAGCCAACACATGGCTTTTATGATAAGGCTAATTAAGGGTAAAATTTCTGCAAGAAACCATTGCCTTGATGAGGCATCTTCCTACCCAAACTCCCTGAGTCATTTTTTGTTAAGATGGTTCTTAGAGTTGCAAGTGACGGTTCCAGTTATTAATTATACCAGAAATGAGAGAAAATCCTAAACTTCAGAAAAGGGTGTGAGTAGAAGTGGCCTCTGGGACAGTACCAGGAGGACATCCTTAGTCGTGGACCCTACATCTGTCACTGGTGGGCTTGCCCTCAGCCTGCACATCCTACTAGGCTGTCTCCTTAACTGCCTTCAGAGAAGGTCACCATACTTGTCTGTTTTTTAACTACCCTCAGGACTAGATCTAAGTGTCTGTGATGCTCACAGGTCCATCACAAAGGTAGGAAAGAGGTCTGCCACCAGAAGACCAGAAGACGGTGCAGGAAAAAGGGAAGGGAACACAGACATGACCACCCAGCTCTCCTGCATAAGAGCAGGAACTGAGGTCACAAGGTTGGTCAGCTCATTCACCTGGCATTAAAAAAATGCCTGCATGTCAGGGTGTTCAAATAGTGTTTGCTTTATACTTAAAACTGTAAACATTTTTATTTGGAGCTAAATTTCCACCCCTTTGTTATTTGACTGTTTCTTTTTTAAAAAAAAAAAAAATGACCACAAAGAAGTCAGCCTATAGGAATCTGTCCTGCTGCCCTCACCTAAAACAGTAAATACAGCCAGCCCGGCCTATTCTTCTTCTCCAAGACCCAGTTCCTACTGGTCAGCCTTCAAGATGGCTGTGCAGCTGTGTGTGTGTCCATGTCTGTGTGTCTGTGTGTCTCTCTGTGCATGTATGAGTGTTGGTGTATATCTGTGTGTTGGGGAGATGTGTGTAGACGATGAGGGTTGTGGAGGACAGGTGAAGGGAGGAGGAGGAGGAGAAGGCTGACTCGTTTGTTACAGACTAGGAAGGACTGGGAACAGGAGCTCCTTCGTGCTAACATCTAAATGAACAGGCAGTAGGATCTGGTTTACAGACAATTCTCAGCCTACGTATTTTCCTCCATCCAGAGCACTTAACCAAGATTACTAAAAACTCTTCAGACTGCGAGGCATGGATTTGCTCACCAATATCTTAACATTGTCATAGACCATAAATAGACTAGAATAGGGAAGGTCTGTCATGTTCTTTCAAGAAAACATAGATACTATTAGGAATAAGGACTGATACACACACACATACACACACACATACACACACACACACCAGAGAAAGCAACATAGAACTACTTTTAAATTATTCACAATTAATGTTTGATTTAGTAAATTAATCTATTAATATTGAAAAAATAAAATTTTAATTCCTCAAGTAATTTGCAATAATATTCAATAACTGACAGTATTTAAGTAGCAATTAGTTCTTTTGATGAATCATTTGTTAATTAAATGAATAGCCCTTCTACCTCTAAGAATGTGTATCTATTTCAATTAGTTTTAAGCAATTTTGTGTGCTTCAAATATACTAAAAGCAACTTAATAACCAAACTTTGAACATTGCCATTCAAATCACAAAATTACATTAAAGGCTTTTCTTAACAACATCCAAGCCTTTAGATCAGTCAGCAATTCCTGTTGGTGCGGAAAACATTTTAATTGACCTTGATCACAGGTGCTGAAATCAAGAATTAGACCAGTTCATTCAAACAAATAACTTAGTGTGATGACCTGTGTGCACCAAGGATGGGGGAAGGTGACAGAGTGAGAGGTGGATGGCATTCTCTGGGGATGAGAGAGAAAGGCTCCGAGTCCCCCTGTGGACACCCCAATCTGTGGGTGCCAACTCCCTGATGTAAAATGTTGCAGTGTCAGTTCTTCACAGCTTCCTTCCTTTATATTTTCAATCGCTTCTAGGTTACTTAAAATACCTACCATAATGTAAACCTTTATTGCATTGTTTAAGAAATAATGACGGGGGAAATCTATCCATATTCAATATAAGCTAAATTTCTTTTTCTTTTTTTTCTTAATATTTTTGGTTCATGGTTGGTTGCATCCGTGGATGCAAAGCCTTCAAATATGAAGAGTCAACTGTTCACCATTGTACTTGAACGAAGAATGTATTTTAGTTTGGTACCTTTGATGTTCATTTCCTGGAGGCCATACCCAAAAACCTAATTAGAAATAGGGTTCATGATTCATAAGACATAAATATTCTTTATTCAGAAAAAGACCTGAGTAGGTCACACTTGCCTCCAAAGAAAGCTAGTTTATTCTCTCTCCCTCTCTCCATACTCAGGACTTGTATAATGCATTCTAGTTTTCAGAGTGATTTCATATACATTATCTTATTTGGGAGGCAATGTTGTGTAGCAGAAAGAAAATTAGACCTGGGTCAAGAAAGCTAAATTGCAGCAGCTCCCTTCCGCTAGATGCCTGTGACCTTGGCTAAGGTACTTAACCTGTGCAGCAAAACTACTTCATATGTAGCACTACACCCTTAGCTTAGATCATCTCTAAGGCCCCCCAAATCCAAAGCTCTAGAATTTTACAATTTATATGGCATAAAAGACTGTGTGTCCACCCGCAAAACCTGTGAATGTGTGCGCCTCTTCTTGAATGTGAATTCTTTCTAATAAAAAATGATATCATGGCTCCACTGAAAACACTTTCCCTTTCTGCCTTGGAGGAAAGA
This sequence comes from Phyllotis vaccarum, assembly GCA_033318265.1. Taxonomy (NCBI): domain Eukaryota; kingdom Metazoa; phylum Chordata; class Mammalia; order Rodentia; family Cricetidae; genus Phyllotis; species Phyllotis vaccarum. The sequence continues at coordinate 70,074,831 of JARWLC010000006.1, forward strand.
TACAAATACCAGGGAACTCCCAGGCAGTGAAACAGCCCCTCTGGGACACAGTAAGTCCCTAGATTGGGTTACAAAACCTAATGTGGATATGAAATGTTTCCATCTACTTACAATATAAAAGTCCAATAAAAAGCAGTAGCTTTTTATTATTATTTAGACTTAAATCATCCCCTGCAGTGTTGAAAACCCAAAGGCGACTTTCTGACTTGAACAGAATCTCAGAATCTGATGGAAACTGAACATAGACCTGGAAATAGATGCATTCAGCTCCGTGTCCTGCCTTGCAGCTCACTCCTGCTCACGTTTGTTATGTTCCTTTGAGTCCAGCAAACAGAATAAGTGTTAGAAGCTTGTTAGAATTTTAAAGAATTCCTAACCTACTGATAAATTCTAACTTTTAGAATTCATGGATTGTTTGGTCTTGCCACTGGCTCCTGTATGCCATTTTCATTAAGCTAACAAAAACCAATTCTCATCCCTAGCTTTGAAGAAATCTTCTAACTCCCCAACCTGGTCTTGTTTAGGCATCCTCAAAGGATGCTCCAACCATGCCTCCTCCCACTTGGGCCTCAAACTTAGTGCTCAAGAAAATATTAGAGACGGAGTCTAGAAAAAATGGGGGTCTAGTCGGGGATGAAAGGAGTGGTTTCCTGGACCGATCTGGTCAGCACTTGGGCAAAAGACCTGAGATATCCCAAGGGCCCAGGCTATCCATGGGGTTTCTCCAGAACTGCTCAAGCACATTTGGTTGATCTGAGAAAGGGTATCAGACCACACAAGGGATTCCACTCTGAAAGGACTTCCAAGTAATCCATGAGAAGCCTTAGAAAACATTGCAATTAATTTTCGGGTGATCCCTTCCCACTCACCAGTGCTTACTCAGCTCTTACATTATTCTAAGAAACAAGGATACACCAGTGAGCAAGCACACACCAGACAAAAGTCTCTGCTGCAGCTGCTATGGAGCCTGTGTTCTTGGAGAAGACAAATATTGTCAAGTAAGTATGTGATCTGGTGCATGAGGTGCAGTAGTAACAGCCGTGAGCGAAGAAGGAGGTGAGAAAGACTAAGTGGCACTGGGATCAGAGAAAAACCATTTGCTATTTAGAGTGGCCAGGTAGGGCCTCACTCACTGAGGTGATTGCAGCAAAGAAAATAGCCACAAAGCCAAAGAGGGCACATTCCCGACAGAGGAGCAGGAAAGGGAGGCAGCAGGGTGTTGAGTGAAGACTGGAACAGAAGCAGAGCAGCTGAGAAGGGAAGAAGAGAGTGTGAGGTCAGAACAGCGGCTGCGTGAGGGTGTGCTGGATGTGCCAGGCCATTGTGAAGACATTGGCTTTTACTCCGAGCAAAATGAGAAACCACTGGAGGTCTTGGGGCTGAGAGCTTAAGCATGAGTGACATGATCTGAATGATGCTTTGAGAGGTAGCCATGTTGCCATTAGCCTATAAGAGAACAAAGGCAGAACCAGAAAGAAAGCCAGTGCCATGCTCATCGGAAGCATGGCAGTGGTGGGTCAGAGTGGCAGCCCAGGAGGTAGAGAGAGGTGGTGTAATGATTCCCAGGTGAAGGAGCATCAGCAGCATGGGGTGTCTTAGGCTTCTGTTGGGATAAACACCAAGATCAAATGCAACTTGGGTCACAGTCTAACCCTGAGAGGCCAGGGTAGGAACTCCAGGCAGGAACTGAAGCAGAAGCTTTCTCTCCATAGTCTGCTCAGCCTCCTTTCTTATAAAACTCAGGACCACCTGTCCAGTGACGGCACCACCCACTGTGGTGTCATCATTAATCATCAAGGCAATCTTGATGGAGGCTTTCTTTACTTATTTACTGATGTATGTATAGGGTATTGTGTTATAAATGCTGTGTGTATGTGTGCCTGTGTGTGCAGTACATATATAGAGTTTGTGTTTGCATGGTATGGTACAATATTACATGCCTATGTACACCTATGCATGTGTGTATTGTGTATGATATGTGTTGCATGAGCTCTGTGTATGGGTAGTATGGTATTTGTGTGAGTGAAATGTGGGCATATATGTCTATGTTTGTGTTGAATAGTACGTGTCTATGTACATGTGTGCAGTGTATGGGTTTGTGGTATGTGTATGTGTATTTTTTATGTATATGATGTGTGTGTGCCTGTGTGTATGTTTCTATGTATCTAAGTGGCATAACATCGAGTATGTGCGTGTGTATGTGTGTGTGTGTGTGTGTGTGTGTGTGTGTGTTTGTTCGCGCATGAGCGGCGCATACATGTTAGGGAAGTGAACCGGGAATGGAGAATATGACCAAGCCAGACCCTGTCTCAGCCATGGTAAGAGCACTGTTTGCTACTTGAGTCTGCACAGCTAGTAAACAGAGTAAAGCTAGATTCTAGCAGTCTGGCTGATTCCACACATCCCCTCTCCTCTGCTCACATCAGTACTAACATAGCACCCTTACCCAAGCTCCTGCACTCCCCGACTAGTGATCTGCGGGCTTAGGCAGGAGTTGTAAAATACGTGAGTTGTAATTGCGTACCTGCGTAAATAATATCTCAAGGAAAACTCTAGGTGGGCTGGCCAACTCCATTCTACCTAGGATGTGATTCTCCCCTTGTCCAGGGTACCCACACATGACCCCTATCCTGCACCATTAGGCACTGAGTCTTGGTCATCAGCTGGACTGTAATGGTAACTTGTTCAAAAGCTCTAACTTTACTTAGCAATAACCCTAAACTGCAAGAATACTGGTGCTAGCAATTAGGATATGCTAAAGAAGAGCCATGAAATGCTTCATTTAAGTGAAAAGGAGTTAAAGGTTTGGTGTTGACTGTTTTTTATAACTGTAACAATCATGAAATGTGAACCTGAAAGAACATAGAAAGGATACAAAGGCGGGAGGTGTGAGCTAAAATGAATAACTAGAAACAGCTACCACGTGACACCACCTTCCAAGTGTCTCACAAAGGCCATTTGGTCTCAAATAGACAGCTGAGACTTTCTGGCCCTGTGACTGACTCCATTGACAAAGATTGAGACTGGATTATGTTGTACAAATTCTATTTGGTATTATAATAAAAACCAGGATCCAGATATTGGGGGAAAGCTGGAATATCCAAGAGACAGAAGAATAAGCTACAGCTAGTCTCACCTAGTCATCTCCTCAGACCAAATGGGGTGGGCCCTGTCTTCAGTCGTCAGCCTGTCTAGGCGAGAGTTCAAAAAGGGCTGAACTGCTGCTTTCTCCTGTCTTCTATTTCTTTCCTTGTCCCAGCTGTTTTTACTTCCTGGTTCAGCATTTCTAGAGCTAAGAATAAAGGTATGTGCCATCACTACGAGCTGTTTGGCCTTGAATTTATAGAGATCCAGACGATCCCTGCCTCCCAAGTGCTGGGATTAAAGGCAGGGGTCACCATTCCCTAACCTTCATGGCTTGCCTCTGTTCTCTGATATTTTAAGCTATTTCTGTTAAATACATACCACCACATAGTTCACACTGTAGAAAGCAGGCAGGGAATACATCTCTCCACTTGGCTACTATCTGCCTCTGACACAAAGGCTTGTCATTTACCTAAAGAGACCCTAGAACTTTCTTAGTTGTGTGGGCCTAGGGCACAGATACTGAAGCATATTTAACTAGACATTGAAAAGAAGTTTGGAAAAGCATGCTTTCAGTAGAGCTTCAGATTCTGAGTCATGAGGTGTTACAATGTGTGACTACTGAATGAAATGGTACATGCAAAGGAGTATTGAGAAGCATTGTTAAGCAGATAAAAGTTTAGTAGGGTTATCTCCCCTCCAAAAAAAAATCCATGGTAGGTTAGTTGGGTGCACTTATTTATTCACAAGTCCTGTTGGAGGGTCAGCTCTGCTTGGGGCCAGAGATGCAATGGAGAATGAAGACTGGCCTTGGTTTTTGTGTAAGATATACTTCTTATGAACAACAGGAAGTAAATAAACAACTCCAAGATGTGAAAAATGATGTGTATGTGCATCTCACAGACAGACAGACAGACAGACAGACAGATAGACAGACAGACATAGAAATGATATAGAACTGGTAATGGACAAGGGAGCATCCAGAGATGGAAGGAGGCAGGTTTCCTATGATAGGCTCTGCAGCTGGATAGTGATGGGGAGTCAGCACTACTTGTCAAATCCTTGGGTGAATTTCTGTTTGGTGGCTGGGTGTTCTTATCACCAAAACCCAACTGACTAGTTTTGCATAGTGCTTGAGAGAGTTCAGGAGTGCACAAAGCATTGACAAGTAGAAAGAACAATGCAGGCATTCTTGATCTAAGACAACAAATTCACTCCAGGGAGTTAAGGCTAGCTCTGAGCATACACAGAGACAGAAAAGTGGGGTTCCATTCCAGAATAGTGGATGCCCAGCACCCAATACTGCCAAACACCTTCCCATGCTTGAAAATCTTCTCACATTGTACCTCCAGTCCACCTAGCAGAAATCAACTCTGCCAGACCTCAAATCACCAAAGCATGAATCCTGCCATCCAGCCTAACATTAGCTGCTCCAGGAAAAACAGGATCACGGTTAAACATCGGTGAGGACAACACCCTAGGAAGAGCCACCACTGTGGACTACAAAAAGCAAGATACCTCTCCACCTCTTTATCAGACTAGCACCCCCACACATCCTTCATCAAATTCCATACATATTGCATGTGGGTGCATCTGACTGACAGATCATAAACACTACCTAGGTCCTGAATCCCAGGTTTCTGGTTTCCACCTAAGTGAACAGGACACATAATATGTTGTGGCTGTTTTTCTCCAAGTATAGAAACGCTGGTTATCAGTGCTGGGCACTATACCTCCCAAACACCCAAGATACAGAATAAAAATCCACAGGGCTGGACAACCCAGCCTATGTCCAGTGCTCACCCTTCTCACTCTTAAGACAAATCAGGGCCAAGCGAGAGTCCCTTGGCTTCTGTTTCTCTTTTCCTGAATTGGTTATGAAAATGAGAGAGGGATTGGGGAAGACAACAATTATATATGATTTTACATCACTGACTCTGAAAAATGTAGAAGTCTAAACATACCAGGTGCCCTTGAACATGGAGAGAAAAAATAAACTCCTATGGGGGGGGGGTGACCCAGCTCTTTTGCTTTGCAATTCAGAAATAACCAAAGACTTGAAGAGGCCCATGCTCAATGACCCCAAAGTCTCACTCCTGGGGAAAAATCCCAAGTGTTTATATGAAGAAGCAGTAATGAATATCAGAGCATCACTGTTTGTAACACTGGAAAACTGGAAATGACCAGAATGTACATCAACCAGGAAATAGATGAAGAAACTAGGCTTATCAGATAATAATGATAATGATAATGATAATGATAATGATAATAATAAACATTTTAGCAGTCCTACATGAAACAGAGCTACATTAGCAACGTGGATATCGCCTGGGATATCAGCACCGAGTGAAAACAAGTCACATGAGGAAAGCAGAAAGCCACAAACCGATGCCAACCAGAACAAAGCAAGTATACATTCACTGTTACACTTCCATAGTGTAAACATGAGATCACAGGGGGTGATGCATGCCTCCGTCAAGAACGGCCCATCTTAGGAAAGAGAAGAAATTGAAGGAAGGGTTTGATTATATATAAAATACATATGGAGGAAATGATATTTCTTTGTGTAGTTGATAATAATAATAATAAACTAAATAATAATAATAATAAACTAAAGAAAGATTGGTCCTCGGAACCAATCAGACCTGGGTATAAACTTGGACTCTACCAGCCAGGATAATCATGTTAAACATCTCTGTGTCTCAGCTTCTTCATCTGGGAAATGGGCCTGATAATACCTGACAGGCTGAACCCGAATTGCCTGGATAAAAATCACTGGCACAGTAACCACTTGTCAGTTGACCATCATTTGACCCAGGCAGAGTGCATGACTCATTTCAATAAACTGTCAGTGTAGGAAAAGGAAAGTGTTCTACAAGCTATGGGATGATCTCAGCCAAGAAACAAAGGTAAAGTTAGGCAGCCTCCGGAGACTTCCTCACCCCAGGCAGCCAGGCTCCTGTCAGGCTGGCCTGAACCATTGAGACCCATTCTTGGAACATAGCTTTTCCAGGACCATTCCAACAACCGAGTCTGGCAAAGACAAATGAGGCTTCTCTGGCTTGTATCAGATGGCCAGCTGGAAGAGACACATCTGTTTAGCTAAAATACAGGACAGTACTGGCCAGGACCAAGCTGTGAGGTCAAAGTCAATTGACAAACCTGTAAAGGACTCTGAAAAGGCCCTTCTCTTGCCTTAAGCAGAACAGATGGGCACCTTCTCAACAGACCGTACCTCTAAAACACAGTGCATATCTTCATTATACCAGGACTGAACAAATCGTCTAGTAAATGTACACAGAGGGACAGAGCTGGGAGTGTGGATACTGGCTTAGCAAGGGGAGCAAGTGAGGAAGGGCCAAAGAGGATTAATGAGCAAAGCCCGGAGGAAGAGACACTCCAGACACTTTGTGCTGGTTTCCTTCTGACTGAACATGGGAGAAACCCATGGGTTACTCAACCTTAATTGGTGCTTTTGCAGCGAAGGAAATAAAAGATGCCTAATTCGTATGTACACTTTCCAAAGTCCATTACCAAGCTGTCGCCCCATGAGCCAAACCAGTGCGTTTTCATGTCATTTCCCTGTCCATGTTCAAACCTGCACTTGGTAGGATGCCTTCCCTAGGCAACTGCCTGGCTGACTGGGGTGGGGGGTTGTTTTGTTTTTGTTTTAAATAAGATAAGTCAAGTTGAAGAAGACATATAAAAAACAATCTGGACAGAGAACGAACACCTTTGGTCTCGACAGCTTAACAATTTCACTTGTTTTACTCAAGTTGAGATTTTTGGGTCTTGACACCAAGATAGCATTTAAAGATTTATCAGAAGTCACTGAGGTCACAAGAAAACAGCTCTAAACTCTTGAAGAGGTCTTTAACCTATCAGAGTACCACTTTGCTTCATCTATCTTACCAAAACATTAGGAGGACAAGGAAGGCAAGACCAGCCTTACAGACAGCTCTGATAAAGGGCATCAGTCATCGGAGAACCACAAGCATTATGCCTTTCCCTAACACTTATGGGAACATGTGATCTTCATGGATATTACCCTAAACCGTGATGACTGGAGAGGAGGACCAGGGATCAGAGGATGTGCAGCCTGCAATAGCCTTTATTAACTAATTCTCCCTCCTTTGACCCAATGGCTTTAAGCGTGTCACCCAGCAGTACCCAGAAATCTCCAGTGAACCTTATAAAACCAGTACAAGAACAAACTGTGAATTTTTCCAAAAATGAGTTAGCACTTACAATCATACCTAACTAGCTAAGGGGAAGGCAGGTATCTTCAACAAAGCCTCTCAAGGCTGTGCTTTCCAGTGAGCAAACACCATTTAATTCCAGCTCCAGCTACTATGGGAAATGAGAGGGCTGGGGTGTTTGTACAATAAGGAAGGGCTGACCCTGCAGCATTGAGGCTCATCCAGGGAAGCCCTTTCCCAAGTCAGGCCTCTGAGGATGCTTTGGCAGTCAGCAGCGCTGCCCATTTAGCAGCACTGCCTACTCAGCAGCTCCCAAACAGCCCAGCGGGCATTCATAGGGAATGGAAATCCCACAGAAAAGCTCCAGAAGAACTAATTGCTGTCTGGAGTTGATATGTATTTCTTTTGGAATTAAAAAAAAATTAGAACTCACAGAGAAGAGAAGGAGGAAGGGAGGGAAGAGGGAGGGACGAAGGAAGTCAGAGCGAGTAATTGGATGCAACTGAGATAGAAAATAGAGCATGTTAACTCCCAATCTTTGCAAAGAGTTGAAGACAGACAGGCTAAGAGGACACAATGACCCATTTACAAACTCTGTTTGGAGTTGGTCACATTTACAAACTTTGAAAAAGGGAGCAATAATGCTGCATTGACCAGCAAGGGACATGGCCATTTGGGACATTAGCAAACAGCACTGTTTTAACTATGGTAAGAAGAGCCAAATAAGAGGTTAAGACCCAGAAGGAAGCCACCATAGCATCAGTGACAACCCAGAGAACTTCTCTAGAGACAACAGTTAGAAACCAAATATCTCTTGAGGTCTTCCCCCACTTGGACCTCTGTCTATTTCCTTCATCCCACAAATCTCAGAACCCCAGTTCTCCACTCTTTATAAAGGCTCTTCGAAGCCATACAGGGAAATTTCCATTTACAGAGTCTCTTTGAGTGTCCCAAGCTCTGTCCCCGGCTGGACTCTATGAAGCACTGTCACTCTATTGCCCTAGTTCATGATCCTTGCCCTGGTGCTCCTCATTCTCCCCAGGCTGCTCATCTGCATTTTCTGTTCCCTGTCTTCTGACACTAACGTGTGCTGTACTCTGTGCCACGATCCCAGCCCACCAATGCTCCAATGCCACGTTCAGTCACCCTGTCCCAAAGCCCTGACCTCCTTTGACCTCCAAACTCCATGGGACCTGGTCTAACAAGTGCTAACCCGGAGCTCGTCTGTATCACCTCATACCTGTATCCCTAGCCCATGTAGACATATTTCCGGACCTTCTCAGGGGTGAAAGCTGCTTCAGTTCCAGGTGACACAATTTGTTACACAATCTTCTCTTTAGAGGTATCCCTTCTGGGGAGAAGAAGATGTAGAGATAAAGGGACCAGATGATGAAGAATCTCAGTGTTCAGTAGAAGAAGCAGATGTCCAGCCAACTGGCCATGCTACTTAGCAAGAGTCTAGTCTGGAGTAAGTCAAGTTGATGCATTGGTTCTTAGGCATCAACAGAAATCTCGGTGCTGTCCTTTAGTCTGTCAGTGAATCCTGTCTTCTTACCCTCCATTCTTGTCCAAATCACCATTATCTTCCACCTACCTCTGTCTGTGACTCCTATAAACCCTCAGGAGGACAGTCAGAGGAGTCATGTCCAAAAGGAAGTCAAGATGGCAGATCTAAACAGAGAGAGCCCTCTGTGCCCATACACCACATCCTCACTTGAACCCCACATGTCCATATGCCCTGGGTCTCCTTATGTTTATCCTCGTCTCCAGCTATGAGGCACACTGGCATCCCTACTGTCCACTCTGGACTTTCAGGCCCACTTGTGGTATTTTGAATGTAAATGGCCCCCATAATATCATGGCGGTGGCACTATTAAGAGGTGTGCCTTTGTTGGAGTGGATATGACCTTGTTGGAGGAAGTGTCACTGTGGGGGTAGGCTTTGAGGTTTCCTATGTTGAAGATACTGTGATGATAATATATTGAACCTCCGAAGCTGAAAGTGAGCCCAATTAAATTTTTAGTTACAAGAATTGCCAGGGTCACGGTATCTCTTCACAGTAAGACAAATGCTAAGACACCACTTCTGCCCAGAACCATAGCACGGTGCATAGTGCATAGTGCTCTGCATGGTGCTCCTGCTGGATAGATGAGTGCTCAGCTACATACTCTCAGTATCTGCTCAGGAGACAAAAACATGATTGTCCTGCTAAAAGTCTCAGTCCCCTCAAAAGATGGTTATCATCTATCTCACATGCTTATCTTGCTATTTATTTCCTCCCTAGACTGTAAGATGGTAAGAATTTCTCACTATGTGTACTCAATGTTGATAAATAGTTGTTGAGTGATAAAACACTGAATGCAAGAGGAGACTGAGGTGACAATTCAGAAAGGGACAAAGGACCAAAATGCTTCTGATGAACGTTTCTGTTGTCACATACCTGCACAATGACCTCAGGTCATTAAGGGAAAAGGCTAATTTTCCACAATTCTGAGTCTATAAACCATCTCTAAACCAGAAACTTGGCTTACGCCCTCTCTGAGGAATCAGGTCATGGTGCCCAAATCATTAAGTCAGAAAACCATCTACTTCCTAATAAATAGGAAATAAACACACTATTGCTTGGGTAGGAAAAAGCCCAGGAAAGTGTGGTGGGGACAGTCACTGCCTCCAGAGGATCAACATTTATTAGAAGGCATTGGTAATCATAACTCCAGCTTGAAGAAGGTAGGAAGAAGCAATAGGTAACTGTCAGCAAGTTCAAATGGTCTGTGGAACAAGTGATTAGCAAGATTCTTTTGCTTGCAAATAAGAAAATCCTACTTAACTAGTTTAGACTAAAGGAATGAGAACTAAGGAGAGCCACAAGTGAAGCTGCCTTCATGCATGATGAGATACAGTTCTCAAAAAGATCTGGCTTCTCTATATATCTTATCCCAGTTTCCCTCGGCTAGCTCCATGTTTAACATAAGTTCTCAGTGGTGGCAAGGTGGCTGCAGCAGCACCAGCCTTCCTTGAACACTTCCAAAACTAGGCAAGGACAAAGTCTATTTTCTAATAGTCCTTGACACCTGTGCTACAATCAGAAGAATGAAGAATCCTTACTATCTATGCTCGTTCGCTTTGTGGATAGATTGCATTTGGTTCCCATAGACTGCAGGGACATAATTATGGGCAATCAATCCTGCAAGCTCATTTTCTTTAAAGTCTTGGGTTCTACCTTAATATTGAATATGGATTTTTGCTCTCATTTAGATTAAGATTTTATTTGCCTATCAACACAAATTGGATTTCAAAAATTTCAATACATGTTATACTTCCTCATCCCCTACTGAACTCCATTCACCTGGGTCGTATGTCCACTTCTGTAGTGGGATTATGTTCCAGTACATTGTAAACATTTGTCCTGTCTATTGGTTCAATAAAAATGCTGATTGACAGAAGGCAGACCTGAAGTGTGGGTGGGACTACTGGACTAAGAAAACTCTGGAAACAGGAAGAAGAGAGCAAAGATACCAGGAGAGATGCCAGCAGATGCAGAAGAAAGAAGACAACCATGCCACTCTGAGAAAAGGTACTAAGCTACATGGTTAAACATGGAAATAGGCTGAGTTAAGATGAAAGAGCTAACTAGCAATATGTCTGAGCCATAGGTCAATCAGCATGAAATTAATAAAAATCTTTGTGTGATTATTTGGGGTTAAGTAGCAACAGGGCTGCAAGAGGGTCCAAACCTCAGGGCTAGACCAGAAAGGCCGGCCCAGAAACTTAATATTACACACTTCCAGACCCAAATAAAATCTGCCCCACAAAGCTTGGAACTCAGATGTCTACTAATGGACCAGTACTGAGCCATGAAATACAGAGGGGTACAGTGTCAGGTAAATGCCCAGGGGAGAAAGAGAGTCAGGCAGACACACTCCCTCTCTCCTCCTCACACGGGCTATTCTGAAACATGAGTCTCCCTTCCCCCTTTTCCTGTCAGGTAACTGATGAGGTGTCTAAGGCTGTGATGAAGCAAGGTCAAGGCTGCTGGGTGTGTTCCCCCTTTCCACTCACCTCAGGCCACCCTCCTTCATTGTCTTCTCTATTAAATGATCGAGTCATCATCATCAGAAGGGTCCTGGCTGGGTAGTTTGGCTCTTGGGAGAGTTCCCAGCTTCATAGAAGATCTCAGTAGAGTCTCCCAGATCTGGCTTTAAACAGGGAAGAAGAGGGGAAGAGCCAAACCCAAGACAACATATAGCTGAAGCCTAGAACTGTGCAGGTCTGGAGTGGACCAGGGCAATGAGAAAACTCGGAAGAGTGACAGTCAGGACTGGACAGCAGAGTGGGTACAGGAGACAGGCCAAGGGGTGCTGACAGGCTGTCTCTCACTTTCTTCAATAAGTGCACCCAAAACAGTGGCCCCTCTGTTGTGTTTGGACAAAAAGAAGCCTAAGTGGTACAGGGAAGAAATTAAGGTCAAGTTGTGACAGGCACACTGGAGAGGTTGGACACCATATAAATGACAGGAGGAATGAGAAGACCAGTGCAGAGATGTGACCAGATCTGACCTGTAAGGACGCGCTTCTGGGGCAATGTGAGTGATCGATCATGGAGAAATACATTAGGCAGCTTTGCCCTTCTAGCTCATGAGTCCTGTAATGAGGGAAGGTGTCAACACTGATCTGAAGTTGAGCTGAGATGCTGTGACACCAGGTAGGAAATGGGTGAGAGGTAAACCCTTGTTCCTCCTGGGATACTTTAATAGGAGATCATTTTGGACATCTGAGTGTACTTGCCTGAGCAGCTCAGAACAAAGGCAGGAACTGAAGCGTGATCAGTATGTGTTGATGTGGGAATGTCTTTCTGTATGCTGTGAATATCAATCTTTAAATAAAGGAGCTGTTTTGGCCATGGCAGGCACTGTAGAGGTAGGTGGAGGAATCAGATCATAGGTACAAGAAAGAGAGAGGAGTCTGAGACAGATCGACCCAGACGCCCAAAGAAGAAACATGTAAGGAGCACAGGAGAGCCACGGGCCACATGGCAGACAGATTAATGGAAATGAGTTGAGTTAAGATGGAAGATAGCTAGCAATGTGCCTGAGCCATAGGCCAAACAGCATGAAGTTAATATAAGCATCTGAGTCATTTTTGGGAGCCTAAGCAGTGGTGGGCGGCTAAGCGGTCTGGGACTCTGGGATGGCAGGTCTGTGGGTCTGGACCTCTGGCTAGCCAGGCCAGAAACCTCATTGCAGCAATGTGTGATGTTAGAATCTAAAGCACAAACCGAGGTTGACTGTGAGCTTCCAAAGGTGAAGAGAGAAAGGATTGTGGGTAGAACTCAGCACAAACTCATCCAGCTGAACAATTGAGAAATGGGACCAGGGAGGAATGAGGAAAACCAAATTCCAAAGCTTCCAAAGAAGAGACGCCAGGATACAAATGGGACTATCGTGTTAGATAACTCCGGGCTGCTGATTCACTGCAAAACACTAGCTCCCATTCAAGTGAATCTAACAGATTTACTGCCTGCTTAGCACTCAGCCATACATCCATCAGGGAATGCTGGGCTGATAGGAACTATTCCCTCCCCTCCCCTCCCCTCCCCTCCCCTCCCCTCCCCTCCCCTCCCCTCCCCTCCCCTCCCCTCCCCTCCCCTGCCCTCCCCTCCCCTGCCTTCCCCTCCCCTCTCCTCCTTTCCTCTGAAGCATCTACTTGGCCAGAGAGGGGAGAGCCATGACTTGGACAGGAGGGCAGAGCCGCTTACAAAGACAGAGCCCCAAGGCTCCTTTGCCAGCCTCGAAGCTTTTGTTACCCTGTTGTTCATTTGCTTTCATCAGAGTCCCAGAAAGGAAAGGAAGATCAGAGTGGGCTGACTGTACCCCGCACTTTGCTATAGTGATGGTGCTAAATCAGGAAAGATATGTATTTACTTGGAAAGTGTTAGGTTAAACAGGTGACCTGAGGCTGCTCTAATTCTTACATCCTCTCCAGAGGGGATCCTCACTGGTATGTTGACAGTAAAGGCATTTGTTAGCAAGCCTTTAGAGTTTTCTTGTGATTACTTATTTCTTGTGATTACTTATTATTTATGTGATAAATTATTTGAACTGCTGGACAAAGAAAAGGTACAAACAGGGACTCTCCATGCTCTTAACCTGATACCATAAGAAACACACCACACATCACCTCGCTTCATGTTCTAAGTGACCCTGTGCAATGGAGGTTGGTATAAACCACATCCACTTAACTCACAAGGAAATGTGAAAATGTAGAAGTCATAGCAAGCAGGAAAGAGTGTGGGTAACATAGCAATCTAGAACCTCACTTGGCTTAAGTTATACCCATAGCCATTTCCCAACAAGGTACTTAGCAACCTGGGAATGCACCTAAATAGAGCTATGCACACCGTTCTCAAAACAATCAAACAAATAAAAACCCTATTATTTATTTTAACCTATACCATGACAAGCTTTAGAATCCTCCTGTAAAGGCCAAACACCCTGAAACTGGTGGCAGCCGGGGCCAGTTCAGACAAGACTGGCTTCAGGCTCATACATAGTATAGCAAGCTGCGTCTTCTGAGTAAATAGGGGACATCCCCCACCCCACCGCCTGCCCAACTTCCACCTTGTGCTGTGCATGATTAGGGATGCATATGATCAAAACCAGATGCATTAGGAAAAGAACACCCACAGGGAAGAAAGACTTACATAACCTAAGCCTGTCAATCAAAACAGAAAACCATCTACACTCTGTCCCTAGCAACTAGCACTTCTTCCTCTTGGACCCCTAAAAGAAAAACCCAAGATGCCACCTCACACTCCCGAGGATCATGCTTGCTAAGGGCTTGCTGCTCCCTGCCATGTAAGCACCCTTCATTTCAGCTTTGCTCCTAAAAGGATCCTATGCTTCTCTCTCTCTCTCTCTCTCTCTCTCTCTCTCTCTCTCTCTCTCTCTCTCTCTCTCTCTCTCTCTCTCTCTCTCTCTCGTGTGTTTTCTCAATTCTTTGAACAAGACACTAAGAATCTAGAAACACAAAGTCAAGGCAAAACCACATTTTTAGTTTCCAATAACAACTTGGAAGTTCACAAAATTCTTCCACTTGTAACGTTCCCTAATGATTTATAATGATCAATACTGACTGAGAATCCAGGCTGTATTAATAGACCCTCAGGGTTTACTTGACTTGCTCAAAATCTAAATTTTGGGCATTTAGGCCTCTTTTAGCCTATTCCCCAAGAGCTAGCCTGAGAAGACAGGTAGGCAAACTCCTGTCATTAACAAAGAATCCCCTGAGAGGCCTCCTGAATAGGCCACATTTCAGAGTGAACTCTGAGGAGCAGAAATTCTAGGTGGATGTCAATGTAGAGAGCATGATCACTGTTTCATGAAGGTCCAGCCTTCTGATCCGGAGGAGTCAGAAGCTCAGTCTCTGTACCTGCTTCTCTGTCAGCCTTCCTGTGTCTCAGCTCATGTAGAATCCAGCAGGATGCTATCTTAGTTGTTCAGTGTGTGTTCTAGAACCTCAGACTCCATGTCTTCATGGTTTTCTGTTGGTTTATGTAAGTATCACAGACTGCATTATTCATAAAGAATAAAGGCTAGTGAGATGGCTCAGTAGGGTGACAACACCTGCCTCCAAGCCTGATGACCTGAGTTTGATCCCTTGGCTACTCATGGTGAAATTAGAGAACCAAACTCCAGCAAATTGTCCTCTTATCTCTACATACATTCTGTGACACTCACATATGGGTGCATATATGCACACACCTAACAATACATAAAATGAAAATGTAAAATGTGATTTAAAACATTTAAGGAAGTCTGGAAAGTTTAAGATTGGGCAGCTATGTAGGGGGATTATGTTGTTCCATTGTAAATAATTGTCCCCGCCTATGAGTTTAATAAAAAGCGCTGATTGGCCAAAGGCAGACAAGAAGTGTGGGCGGGGCTACCAGACTAGGAGAACTCTGGGAACTGGAAGAACAGAATAGAATGCCAGAGAGAAGCCAGAAGAATCAGAGGACAACTATGCTGTTATGAGAAAAGGTACCGAGCCGCATGGCTGAACAGGATAAGAGTCATGGGTTAGTTTAAGGGTAAAGAGTTAGCAAGTTATATGCCTGGGCCTTAGGCTGATCAGCCTTAAACTATTGTAAGCATCTATGTGTCTCTGGGTCTGTGGGTCTGCAGGTCTAAACCTTGAGGTTAGGCCCAAAAGTCTGAGCCTGAAACCTCCTACTACATAGCTGCATGTGTAAGTCATCCTTGCTGGCTGGGACTCATCTGCAGACTTCCAAGGTAATATGGGCCATGGAGATACAGCATTCCAGCTCAGGTATTTCCTTTGTTTATAAAGCCACTATCCTTTTGGAATAAGGTCTCACCCCGCCAGCCTCATTTAATTCTAGTCACCTTCCAAGGGTTCTATTAACAAATACTCTGGTTGGGTGAAGCTTCCTATCTCAGTGGATATTAAACTTGAACACAAGTTTCCAGAGAGCCAAGACATAAATTCAGTCCCTACATCTCTTCTCCACATCACAGACTTCTTTCTGCCATTGTTCCAATACCTGACCACAGAATACCCCTAAGATTTTGTGTGTTTGCCTTATACACTCATTTAACTCACCCCTAATCAGTACTTCCTGCTCATGTGTGTCGCCTTCAGCATTGCCGTTCACCACTGAAGGAGGTCAGGACAGGAACTCAAACAGGGCAGGATTCTGGAGGCAGGAGCTGATGCAGAGGCCATGGAGGGGTGTTGCTTACTGAGTTTCTCCTCATGGCTTACATAGCCTGCTTTCTTATATAACCCAGGACCACCAACCCAGGGATGGCACCACCCACCATGCACTAGGCTTCCCCCTTGTTCACTAATTGAGAAAATGCCTTACAGCTGGATCTCATGGAGGTGTTTCTTCAACTGAAGCTTCTTCCTCTCTGATGAGTCTAGCTTGAGTCAAGTTGACAAACAAAACCAGCCAATACAGGGACTTATTTTGCCATGGAGTCTTCCCTTCTAAGCGTGTGGTCATGACACTGTTCCCTAGAGAAGGCATCCTAACCAGTCACAAGTTTGGAGTTACCTTGTTCCCTTTTGCTAAGCACAAGCTGATGGAGAACACAGCAAATTACTAAGTGCCTTACTGTCAGAATGAGGTCCCAGACACACAGACCTGCAGTCCAAGACTGCTTAGCCTCCCGCCACTGCTTAGGCTCCCAAAAATGACTCTGATGCTTATATTAACTTCATGCTGTTTGCCCCATGACTCAAGCACATTGCTAGCTAGCTACTTCATCTTAATTCAACCCATTTCCATTAATCTGTTCTGCCACGTGGCCCGTGGCTCACCTGTGCTCCTTACATGTTTCATCTTGGGGGGCTGGCTCAGTCTGTCTGATTCTGCCCTTCTTTTCCTACCTATTCTGATTTCCTGCCTACTTTTTCTATGGTGCCTGTCATGGGCCAAAACAGCTCCTTTATTTAAAGATTGATATTCACAGCATACAGAAAGACATTCCCACATCACCTTACCAAAGTCTTTAGTTTATTATGAGGAATACTAAGAAGCATAACACTACTATCACAATTTCTCATTTTTTAAAAATAGCTTCTTGATTTTAGGGCTGGAAATGGCCTAGAGATGGGGCATGTTCTCATTTACAGATGAGATGATAGATGATGCTTAGAGAACATGACATCCTGAATGGCACTCTCAGCTTGCAAGCATGGACCAACCCATTTCACAGGTAAGGAAATTAAGGCACCGCACTGACCCGGGTGTGATTGAGTCTCCAGCTTCCCAACCCCAGGTCTGGTGTGCTTTCCACTTAGTCTCCTGCTCCTTTCTTTGGCCAACATACAAGAGATGAGCATCCCATGAGGAAACAAACAAGCTGGACCACCCATGACATTGCATCTGACCTTGGCCCATGCTGGCATACAGCACTGCTTCTGAAAGCTTTTCTGCTTCGGAATGTTGTCTCCTTTCCTAGTACTTGCTCCACTTCCAGCCTCCTCTGCTTCCCAGGCTGCCTTGAGGCATATCGTGTGACAACCCTGAATACCTAATCATCTGTTAGAGACAGTTTTGAGCTGAAGGCTGAATAGTTCCCTGTCATTTTAATTAATGAAAAGTACATTGTCTGAAGCTCCCTACAGCAGCAATTCCCATTTGTTGGAAGATGTTTTAGCTCTAAGTGATGTGAATCATTATGCAGCCCTATTTGACTGGAACAGCAATGGGGATCTGGAGACCCAGTAAGGCTGGAGACCCAGTAAGGCCTTCAGAGGGAGGCACCCCCACAAAAAGACAGTAAGGAGCTTCAGAGATGGGAAGCACTTGATGTCCTTGAGTAAAAGAGGAACTATTGAGGGAACAAAGTTGGCCAGATTTGACAGCCAACGCCTTGGCCACTTTGCAGGTTAAGTCTGTTGACAGCTACATTTGAATGGACAGTGTTTATTGTAGTACTGGTATTGTGTCCTACGGGACTCAAAAGAACTCTGTGATCCAGGTTTCCAGCCTAAGAAATTCAGACCTGCCTAGGAACTCAGAGCACAGAGGCCCTGCTATCATTTGTTTCCTGCTGGCTGGTGCCTGTTTCCTTTCTCTTGGGAAAAGTACATGAAGCTTCCTTGTGCTGCCCTTCCTTAGCCATCTGGATTGAATTGTTCCTTTATGGAAGGACTGTGGGAATTCAGAAAGCCCAAGAAACTTGTAAGACTCAGCTCACAGAACACACAAGGATCACAAAGGCACTTCTTTCAGGTTGTATAAGCGGTAAACAACTGGGCAAGAGAAGAACGTTCAGTGGTGTAGCTACCATCACTTAGTATAGAGAATTCCAAGGATACAGCTTCCCATGATAGGAAGCCCCAGTCACCCCAGTTCCTATAAGTAATCCCTTGTCCGGTGTTATAATGAGTAATGTCAGTAAACCCCTTGGTTCACCTGGATGGACTCGGATAGTGTAGCTTCTCTGGTACATTGTTGGCCTCTCTAACTGGGGCAAATAGAAATTCTCTCAAGAAAAATCATTGTTGAGTCTCCATAGCCAGGACTTGGTTCTAAGGGTTTAACAACCTAGACTGTCTGAAGAGCACCTGTATAAGCCTGTGAGACCCAATAAACGATCCTCCCTATTCTAGTATGTCCTTTGAGATGCTGAACAGCATTACTCAGCTTTTGCCATACCCCTCCCTTCTTTCTGCGTTCACCACACTGAACAGCAACAGTGTGTTTATGGCTCTGTCTTCCTTTTCATATTGGGCTTTAAGTCTGAAATGTCTTTCAACTATTTTCCTATCAGCAGTTTCTAGCACATTGCCTCACATATGGTTAGTGCTCAGTCAATGTGGTTAAGAGTTACAAGACTCATATGCAAACTATAAATAGTCATGTACATACCAAATGCATAGGTAGCTGAGCACACTTGGGATGATTTTATCAACTTAGGCATACAGAGGCTTAATTGTAGTTATCTGTGGGGCCAGATGAACCCCATCTGATAGGCCTTCCTGGCTGTATAAAAACAAATAAAGCAATATTAACCAATCATCCTGCCGGACACCCAACATCACCCCCAAAGTCAGGCTAAGAACCCAGGCAAGAAAGCTTTCCTTCCAGAACTGTAATGGTCCTCCGGGTCTTTCCCTGGATCAGGAATGACTTGAATTTGACAACCTGGAGAGGATGAGGGTTGTGCATCTGCCTTAAATTTTTTGTTGTGTTGTGTTTCAAAAAACAAAATGCTTGTTGCTCCTGAATCGACTTCGGACTGCCTGAAGCTGGTGTTTCAAAACAGTGTTCTCTGCTGTAAAAAACAGTCACACCATAAGACAGGTTTAGTACAATCCATTTCTCCCCTTGTAAAATGCATGAACTCAATCGATAAACATGCTTCCACAGCTTGGAAGCCCCAGGACAAGCTTGCCTCAAATGGAAGAATTTCACCATTGGAGGCAACTCAACCACGCTCTCCAGATGGACAACTCCAGCAGAGCTGACCTCTCCCCTTCCCTTTCAGTTTAAGGAGAGCTAATGCAGATTTCCAATTTCCCGAGTTGAAATTCAGAGAAAAAGAGAAAGACCCACGCCATTGACCCATGATATTCTTCCAAATACACTTTTTATGGCCCTAAGCATCTTCTGATGGAAAGAAAATGTTTTCATTTTGTACGGTTTGTCTTTAGGAAATTCATAAACCCTGCTGATTATCGTGACACTCCTGTCCTTTATTTGTTTCAAAATGACGGCCCATTGGCCCAGCCATCTCCGGGTCTTGAGTTCACGGAAAAGGACATTACCACTGCATCTTTGTTATTGTTACTCCGCTGCAGGGCAGAAGCAACATCAGCAGTCAGAGTTTAAGAACATTTGCTTCCCTTTTGGATGAGGACCAATCACCAACATCCGGTGATGCCCTCAGACACTAAGCTGGTTCTCAGAGTTTGGGAGTTCACCTCCACTTTTGGCTTTTTATTATTCTCACCTGAGCAGCTTCTAGAATAGTGCATGGCTCACGCTATGAGCTCTGTAGATGCTTGGCAAATGAGTGACGAGATACCAACCTCTTTTCTATCAACACTATTGTAGGTGTCATACAAACAAGCAGGGATGCAACTTTATGTGCTCCAAACATGACAGGCAGGCAGAGTCCTTTCTGTGAGACTTTGTCCTTCTCTCTGTGGAAGGACACCTTGCATTGCCAACACTTTCTCAGCTTCCTTTTTTGCTTCCCCAACTTCCCTCTCAGGCTGGGAGGTCAAGGGAGATCATGGCCCTTACATATCTGTTTTGAATGACTGGAGGTAACAGAGCTGCTCACTACCTATTCCATCCTATTAAAATCATACCTCGCCACAAAGTCACCTGATATTTCTAGACAGAAGTTTGGACCTGCCATCCAGGAGAGGGAAGACAGTCAATGACTCCATCTTTCTAAGTTTCCATCTCTTCATCTCTTAACTGGGGTCCAGACTGCCCATAGCCATCTTGGTGAAGTTATGGCATGTGAGTTCCCTATAGGAAGTACCCAAGAGCTGCTGTGATTTACATTAGTGATCTTGCTGTGACTTAGCTAGGACTTCTGTCTCGGAGTCAAAGCCAAGCACTTCCCAAGCTGATCTGTCTTCAGTCTAGGTCTTGACATTAGTATTTCTTTGTCCACCTTCCTTTATTATTCTGTCAGCCAAACAATCCTCCTTATTGCCAGATTTATGGAATGTTGTTTGAGTTTCTAAGACACTTAGGAAGTACCTTCCATGGAGAGAAGATTCATGCCAGTCACGGTCCCCAAAGAAGTCAGGCTTCAGGCAACAACCTATCCCTCACCTTCTCTTGTGAAACAGAAAGTTAACTTTCTTTAAAGCACTGGGTTTGGCTGGCCTAGCTGTAGATAAGGTCCTGAGATGGCATTGCCCAGGCATTCACCATCTCCCCCCTGCTCACTTATGTACCAGGTACTTGTTAATATGCCCCAGTGACATATTCAGGGTCTCTGCTAGCACTATATTCATGTGTAGACCATGAGCTAGCCAGCAAGTAGTCTATGCCTCCAGCTTGTTGTCCACAAAGAGCTTAAGCCTGGAGACCAGACTGACCCTCCAGGGCCTGCCTCACATTGCATCACTTCTCAGACATCTCCTACTGTTTGGCTGCAGGTCCAAAGTCATGCATACCCAGTGTGGCCACCACTTGGCTGTGTTGTCCTACACAGCCCTAAACTCATGCTTCTAAAGCACCTGGTTAAAGATCATGCTCACTTTCTTCCAATGACTGTGAGAGTCAATACCAAAACCCCCAAAGTGGAAAGCCCCCTTTAGTGGCTGAAGCTCTGTTGTGTCCCAGACAGCTGCTAAAGCATGAAGCACAAGACCCTTGGTACAAGTGCTGTTCTCTCTGCCAATCCCTCATTCTTCAAATACCAGCTCCACCAGGAAGTTTCCCCCAGGTTCTCGAGACCTATGGCCACCATCATGCTCTTCCTCCTTATTTGGATGTCTGTAAGGTCTCTTCCCTCGCCTCTGTTATTTCCTGTACCTCTTTCAGGTTCTCTCACTTTATATCTCTGTCCCTGGCCTCCAGGGGTGTGGCCTTGCCTCGTTACCCTCCATTGCCTTCTTGTCCATGCTAAGCAGAGAAATACTTAACAAACACACCCGCTTGGAGAAGTCATGAGTTTGTTCATGCAGACTACTTTAAACTGTGAGAAAAAAAAAAAAAAAAAAAAAGTTGTCCTAACCACCTGCAAGCATCTTTGCCATTGTGCACCTTTTTTTCCTGTTTTTATGCCCTCAAGGTTTTGGTGCTTCTCCCATAAATTCTTACTAAGAGCAAGCAGGCCAACCTGGGGAAGCTAGAGGCCTCCTCCACCCAACGTTGTAATTGTGGATGGTTTGCGCTCAAATTGTTGTTCAAGCAAAAGCAAGACCACTTTTCAGGAGGAAGAGAAAAGTGACTGGAGGACACGGGCACTGAAACTGAAGGAAAGATGTGGTCCTCGAGGCAGAGGAACAGATGCAGAGAGTCGGAAGTACCTGGCAGGAAGGAAACACAGGGGAACCTGTGCTCACCACAACCTGGGGACTCAGGGTGAGGAAGCCCTGAGAGCCTCTTCCTTTCCTGCCTCACACCAGCAAAGTACTCAGAGATCAAGCCATCGGCCTGGCTGGAATGCTACTGTTCATCTGTTTCCCTGGCACTGGAGTCTGTTAGCAAGTCTGTCCCTTGTCCTTTTTATTTTTTTAAAGATACATTTATTTTTGTTTTGTGTGTATGAGTTGTTTGCCTGCATGCATGTCTGTGTACCATATGTGTGCCATGCCCATGCAGGCCAGAAGCAAGGGTTGGATACCTGGGGCCTGGAGTTATAGATGGTTGCAAGCCACCATGTGGGTCTGAGGACAGATCTCAGGTCCTCTGGAAGAGCACATAGTGCTCTTAACTGATAAAAACATTCCTCCAGCATTTCTGTTGGCTATTTTGAGCTTTTCTGGCCAAGGTAGACACCCCCAAACTCTTGGAGGCAGATCTAAGAGAACATTTTTGTTACTTGAACATGAATTGCCTCCCATTGTCAATGATCCCCATTCCTCACCTCTATACATCAAGGGACCAGGCAGGGACTACCCTGTCAATCAGGGCTGGTGCCCAGATGATGACATGGTGTACCAGAAATGCGGCGGATGCATGGCAAACACAGATCATGAGTGATAAACTTACAGGACTGGGGCTACTCATTGGTAGAGAGAGGGCTTGGCTGCCATGGGAAAAGCCCTGGTTTCTGTCCCTGGCACTGCAAAGTAGCTTGTGTTTGCAATCCCAGCAATTGGGAGGCAGAGGAAGAACACAACAACCTCAAGGTCATTCTCCTAGTTTGATACCAGTCTGCATTATAAAAAGACATTCAGAGTTCTGAGGGAGCAATTGCCCAAGGCTATGTTGCCAGCAGATGGCAGTGTCTTCTAACAGGGGAGGCCACAGGCTCCACGGACACAGCCTCCCTGCCTGCCTCCTTTGCTACCTATCTGGCTGTAGTACTTCAACTTAGCTGCAGATAAAATGTCTTCTCGGGTCCCATTTTTGTGGCTTGTCCTTAGCCTGGGCACCATTGGCCACTTCCTCATGCTTCAGAGGCACCCTTGAATCAATCAGTTGCTGAATGTCTTAGTTCAACCTTCAAATCTTTCTAAATTCTGACCTTTGCTCCTCACCTCCTTAGCTTCTGGATGGTTTGGATCCGTTATCTCTCTTGGAGAACACTGTGACAGCATCCTAGCTACTCCCGTGGACTCCACTACCCTCTAGTTCCGACCTCCACCTCCTACCAGAACATACTTGCTACAGGACAGGGCCATTCACTCTGTTCCAGGCTCATCATCTATGGGCTGGTCACCCACCTCTTAAAACACATCTCCGTGGCTCCCTCATCATACCACACCAGCCTCTTGCTGGCTGAGGACTCCCTGATAAAACTCTTCCCCAAATCTAAGGACTTTCTTGGACTGTTGTTCAGTTGCTTTCAGTTCTAAAGACCCTGGCCAGAGAAAGGCCACCTGGTCAACTGTTACAAAGATGGCTGCAGCCTGTCTCCCCATATCTGTTCTGCCCTGCATTTGTCCCCTGAAACATTCGAGCTTTGCTGCTGCTCAGTTGTTTCCCTAATAAGGACACCAGCCCATGAGAGTGGGGACTCTGCTCTGACACCTGCCTCACCTCCGATGCTTAAAAGTACCTCCCAACACCAGTAGGTGTTCAACATGTTTGTGTTGAATGTTTGGGTGGCAATGTTGAAGTCCTGAATTTAAAAGCCACGAGGCCTCTGAGGAATCAAGGAAAGCAGCAGCACCCAGGGGGACAGGAAGGAACAGCAGACAAGAGATGAGCCACGTGTCTGAGAATAAAGGAGACACTATTCCTGACTGCCACTGTCAAGTCCTAAGTACGCATCTGCTTCCTACCTTGGGATATAATAATGCAGCACACAGAGGTACACATACCACATCACATACCACACATGCATTTGCACACCTCATACACACACATATGCAAACCACAGACACACACTATATGTACATATACATGCACATAGCACACATCACATATCTCACATATATATCATACACACCACAAGGCACACACATCTCATACATACCACCATGAATGCGTCATAATATACCCCACATCAAACACACACACACACACTTTTCTTCACAAAGGAGGTTTCTGAGTGCAGCAGTGTATGATCCCTCACACAAAATCTGCACACTCTAGGCTTCCTCTAACTCAGTTTGCTCACATCTAAGAGTTCTGACTAGGGCCAATTGGTGGTTCTCATGTAACATTTTCAGTCACTCATCTGTAATGAACTTGACCAGCCCCAAGCTGACTGTCCTATTTAACTGATTCCCAACCCAACCGTTCTGATTGATGGCAGCACCTTCAGTTTCCAGTTAACTTGGTTAGAAACTTAGTCAGAAGTAGCATCCATCTCCATCATCCTCCATCTGTGCACACAGCTTGTTAGTTCTTTCCAAACACTTCCTAGAGTCAATCTCCTTTTTCATTTACAGGCTTTGTCCTCATCACATTTATCAAGAGTGTTCTGACCCCAGAGCAAGCCAGGTCCCCATGTTTGTTCCAATAACTCCTGTATTTTCTTGTATGGCATTGGCCATGGTTTGTAACTACACATCTGTGACAGTTATTTGATTAATATCTCTATTTCCCATTAGACCACACACTCCACCAAGGTAGGTCTCAATAACCTCATTGCACGGATGAGTAGAGCATCCAGAAGGATGCAGCTGTGTGCTGTTGCTGTTTGTACCTCCTATCCTCAGCACCCCAGGTGCCTACTGCACAGGGACTTATGGCTCACTGTGTTTCTATCAGTCTGTCAGCTAGAGTGTTTGTTTGGGGAAAGGTGACTGCTCACTCCCAGGTGAGCAGTCAGGCAGCCAAGTCTCAGCACTCACAGGAACCCGAAAACCAGGCTCCTCAGTGTTTCCACAATGGCCCAAGGCTGGTGGCAGCTTGTCCCTTTGCCTCCTGATATGGCAGTAATTAGAAACAGCAGCCATCACCACAGTGCAACCCCCCTCTCCGAACCCCATTGGATGCAGGAACACATGTAGCTGTAAGACCACCTGCCAGGAAGAGAATAGAAGAACCATTTGCTGAACATAGCAGGGGTGGTGGCAAGGGGATGAGCTACTGAATAGCAAATAGTTGGCCCTCTTCCCCAAAGCCCTAAATAATTTCTCCACTTGAAAAAAGAAGAGGAGGAAAAAAATGCAAGATTAATTTTTCATGTTGATTTTCTCACTTGAAGCTTAGGGAAGAGCTGTGCATACTAAGAACCAAGCTGGAGGTACCGCAGTTGGCTGGGCTCAGACAGAGCCACAGGCAAGAGCATATGGCTTTCACCTGTGGCCCTTGTTATGGGGATGACAAGGTGTAGGTTGACAGGCAGTCCTCTCTTGTCTTTGGGGTCCCACTTCATCCTAGGTGTGGTCTTGTTTGCCATAATGGCCTTAGAAGTGGGAACTGTACTCATTTTAATCACCGAGAAACTGAGGCATGGGGGAAACTGAGCTCACTGGCCAAGGTCATTCAGCTATAGGAAGCGAAGTCAGGATTTCAAATCCAGCTCTCAAGAAGCCCTTGCCCACACTGGGAATGGCTCTGCTCCTGGCAGGGAGAGAGGTAGGCACTGGGTGACCATCTGTCTGCGACACTGTGGCAGGCACTCCTTCCTCAGTGTGCAGAAAGGCTCCAGCAGCGCTGTCTGTCCAGATGCTCTGTGTGCACTAGCTGTGGGTCTTCAGTCTCTCTCGTAAAGTGAGGAAGGAGAGACAAGCAGGGACAGCAGTGAGGAGGCTGAAGACAGCCTTTTGGGGACATCTACTCTCTACCACTAACTGCCATGTTACCATGGCCAGACTGCTTACCATATCTATTACCCTTACAAAGAAGTACATATGGTAGACGATTAACTCATAATCGGGAGGAGCATGAAACCAGTGTGTTCCCAGGACTCTGAGGAAGAATCTGTCCCAGGCTTCTCCCTCGCTGTGATGGCTTTCTTGGCTTGAAGACTAGCCCACTATCTACATAAGGGAGGTGTTAGCCATTCTTTCTGAGAAGCTGCTGAATAAACTCAGCTCCATATAGAAGCAATGTGACTAGATGTTTGAATACTCAGTAGATAGAATCTTTGGTTGCATAGAAGAGAAATATACTTGGATCACTACGGGGGGGGGGGGGGGGGGAGACAGAGCCAGAGACTAAATGTTGATGATCCCTGAAAATTCATGTATTGAACCTTAACTCCCAAGGTAATGGTATTTGAAGGTGAACCTTAGGGGATAATCAAGTACTAAGAGTAAAGCCTTGATGAATGGGATTAGTTGCCTTAACTAAGGGATCCTCAGAAGGCTGAGGCAGAAGGATCACAAGTTCAAGACTAGCTTGGACTACATAGCAAGATCCTGTCTCAAAAACAAACAGAGAAATCAAAAAGGGACACCCCCCCCCCAGAAAAAGCTTGTTTCTGTCTCCTCATGTGAGGGCAACACCATGAGAAGCCAGCCTCCTGTGATCCAGAACACAGGCTCTCAGCAGACCTGTTCAGTCTGCACCTTGGTCTTGGACCTGTCCACATCTAGGACCACGATCAATAAAATTCTGTTTCTAATCCAGAGTTCTACCAGAGCAGCCTGAGCACACTAAGATGGCCAGGCCAAGGTGTCTCCTGAGACAGAAGCAGGACCTTCAAAGGGGCTGGAAATGCATAGTCTCAATGGCAGGGGACCCAGTGAGGCCTGCTCCACCTTGTCTCTGTGCGCCTGCTCTCTTCTCCCTCCCTGAAGTACCTGTATAACTCGAGGTTACTTCACCTCTCTGTGCCTCCTATAAGTGGAGATGAGATGTGTGAGAAGGCTAAGGAGTTTGCAGTCATGAAGGGCACAGAGGAACACTGGCCCACCGAATGCCAGCGGACAGGCTCATGCTCCCTTTGCCTGCTGTGCTGCCCAGCAGGCGGGAACACAGTGCAGCACTCCACAGTGTGTTCAAAGCCTCCCCGTAAGGTCAGTCTGCGGATGAATCTCTTCTTAGCTTGGCTGACCCAAGAGTAAGCCTGCTGCCCAGACCCTCAGCCTCAGCCGGATCACATTCCTCCCAAGTGACACTGTCCCCTTAACCAGAACGGGCTCCATTTTTGTCAGTGGACAAACCCCAGCTTCCTTCACACACTATTGTCAGATGTCTCAGCTTTGGCAGCCACCCTGGCCTTTCCTAAGCTTGGGCATACTTTAGCATGCTGTTCCAACCCTTAAGTGTTCTCGGGATTTTAGATTTGCAAGTGAACCTTGGATCTCACCTCAGATGGTGCATGCCCCTGCTTTCCTTATCAGCTTTCCCCCAGGCCTGCTCCATCTAATCTCTTGTTTTCCTTTCTTCAAAGTAGCTGCCACTGACTGTACTTTGCTGTACACGAATGTCACTGAAATGCAGTGACATTCCTCAGTTACAGTCTTAGTCCTCACCAACAATACTTACTGAAATCAAAGCTAAATTACCCCCTCCCTCTGTGTCCTGAGCTATCACAGAACCTCTCCAAGCCTGCAGCATATCATCTAGTTTATTATTACCCAAGGATGTAAGAAGAGTCATTTGCTTACGTAAGTTCCAATCATTCAAATACTTCTTTATCCTTTCTACAGTGGCCATTCCTTTTCCATTGCCTTAATTGTATCTTATTAGACATTTCCGTGGTGTTTTATGCCATATGGCCTTAGGATATCTGAGATACTGATGTGTTTTTAAGCATCTTCATGCTTTAATATATTGGAAGGCATTTAAGCTCATCCAATGCGTCTTTGACTAAGAGAGTGCCACAGATTGCTCTCCTGGAAAGAAACACTGAAAACAAGTGTGTTTTCCCCATACCCTGGCATAGCGCCCAAACTTGGACGTGCCCTAGTCCCGATTCTCTCTACATGGTGAGCTCAGTCCGGAACCCCTCGAGGAAGAAGAGAGGAAGCAGATAGCCCTCCACTAGCAAACAGCTTCTCAGCAGCACGGTGACCTGAAGTGTTAAATCCTGTGATACGGGCATCGATTAGTCTCTGATTCTCATAAAATTAAAAAAAAAAAAAAAAAGCAATGTAAGGAATTACAGAAAATACATTCCCTATCCTCCTACTCTCGCCCCACCCCACATACTCCATCAGAACCCAGAGAATGGAAAGCATTGCTGGAAAGGCCAGCAGTGTTAGAGTCTCCTCTCTGGAGCCTCTGAGTTCTGAGTGCTCAGACTGATCGTAGGCTATCTGTCCACCATGACTCTGGCTCCCTAGCACATGATAGAGGTAGGTGGTGGGACCCTCCTCGGGTTCCCTTATAAGGACAAAAGAGTCAGAAGCTGTCCTGTTTCTCTGAGTGTCTCTGTAGCCCATGGCCCTCTCTGTAGCTGAGGGCATGGCAATGCGGCTCTGAGCCCAGGCAGCCTGGCATCTCGGTGACCTCATCAGAATAGAGTCACATCCCCGAATCGCAGGCGGAAATAGATAGGTGCCCCTGCACATCCACCTCATTTCATCAGAGAACACTGCAGCTGCTTAGGGCTGACCTGAAATTAATTCTCCGCTTTAATGAATCACCCAGGAGCTTTCTTTTTTTCCAATTTTCCTCCTAGTTTTAAGGTTTCCTTTCGTCTCCTTTTCTTCTGACTCCCCTGGGGTTGGGATGCTGAAATTGTTTCTTCTCCTGCTGAACCCTTTCTGTCCACAGCCATTGGTGCTGGAACTTCCCCGTGGCTCCTGAGCTCAGGTCGGCTCCTGCCTAATGGAAAGCAGCAGGTTTACAGTGGTTGTGTTGTCTTTTTTTTCCAAGCCATAAGACTTCCTTTCGTGTGATTTAAGAATCTCTCAGATACTGTCCTGATCTCCCAGCAGAGAGCACTAGTTAAACCAACCACAAGCAATCTGTTATTAGATTCTGTATTGGTGGTGACCTGTGACCACAGTATATATCTGGTGGACAAAATTCCTGGGACTTTTTTTTAAAATCCATTCACTACTACATATCTATGAGGTACTTATTGAGATGACCAGCTTTGATACAGCTGATGAAGGCCATAGCCATTACAGTTCTGCATGGCCGACCCAGAGTCCTCTTAACCCAAAGACAGATGCTTCCACTTCATTAAAAATCACTAGAAGAAGAAGCAGGGGAGTTCTGTTCGCCCTGTCCTTGTACCACATGGAGGTGGCTCCTTCCCCTCACCCCATGCATCCCCACCAGACCACAGAGAATGGAAAATACTGTTGGCAGCACTCTGCTAACACCGAAGAGAAAGACAGATCTGGCTACAGTGGTTTTTATTTCGTGCCTACTCTAACTCTAGAGAATGCAGAACCTCTTAGGAAAAAAAAAAAAAATGCCTTGTCCTTTTACAGGGGAAGTGATGGGAAATAACCAGGAAAAACCAAATTATACATCAAAGCTAAGACAACCTAAGGTCAGAGTTAGTGACCAAGAGGATGAGAAATGGGCTTTTGCCTTCCCAGGATGTTGCTGTTGGGGGCACTACGACAGTTAAGTAATGACTGGCCACTGTAGAGTGTGTTGGGGTGGGCAGTGAGAGCTAGCCTCAGAATCTTTTAGACTTTGCACTTGCTCAGGGGCACTGAGGGCTAACAGGAACTTTCCCTGGTCCAGATCATACTTAGTTGAAGACCTGTTTATGGGGCTGAGCCATCCAGCCTCGGCTCACAGCACCACACTCATAATTACAGCAACATATATACTACTTCAGGGAGCCCACAGGACACTTGACATTTACAGACAAGAAGAGCATGGCTGTTTATGTAAATTATATCATAAAATTGAAAGGAATTTAATTATTTTCTGTTACTTTGGCAGCAACACAAAATGATTTTTAATAACATATTTAACAAGGTTTTTTTTTTTTTTAATGTTGAAGCCTAAGAAATTTATTTTCCGGGGTAGTTATCCACTCACAGTTAAAAAACAGAATATATAAATACATCCTAATATTTATAATTAAAATGGAGTATAATGTTGAATTTTTTAAAAAGTGATCTTTTGGTGTATGTAAGCAGTGTGGAATGCTATGTGGGGGTTTGTCATTGCAGTAATATGCATGATAGGAGGTAGAGGGGGCTCAGTGAAGGGGTCTGGAATCAGCCTCCTGGGATCAAATTCCAACCCTGCCACTTCTTAGTAGTGGCGTCCTGGGTAGCAATAAGGCTTATAAATTAATATATAATATAAATTAATGCAGTAATAATCTTCCCCTCTTCTCTATAAGGAGGGGGTTTACATGAGTTTGCTTATGTAAACTACTTAGCTCCATGGGCAATACGAAATAGGCACTTGAGAAACCGCACTGTTATTTTATGAAGAGGA
This sequence comes from Phyllotis vaccarum, assembly GCA_033318265.1. Lineage (NCBI taxonomy): Eukaryota > Metazoa > Chordata > Mammalia > Rodentia > Cricetidae > Phyllotis > Phyllotis vaccarum. The sequence goes on from JARWLC010000006.1 coordinate 70,105,049, forward strand.
ATGTAACAGTTTTCAAATATTTCCATGAGGTGGATGGAGAGTGGGCACTGGAGTATCTGGGGGCCAAACACAAAAGATCAGTAGCAGCAATCCTTGGCTACCACTGTAGGAGGAGGCATGTTTTACCTGGGAGGCTGAGCCGAATAAGAGAATGGTGGGCATTGAACACTGACTTGGTAGAAAGAACCATTCAGTAGGGTAAGAAAGACAGGCAGACAAACTCTTAGACACTACAACTAGATCTCTGGAGAGGGTTGTAATTATGTATGAGAGTGGGAAAGAAAAAAATGTAGAATCTGCTCAGATCATTGCAGCCAACAACTGTGCCAGAGTCTTCATATTCTAGAACTTTCCCTGCCCACTAGAGGCTACAGAACATCCCAGAGAACTGTATTTGGTGTTTTGAATAAACCACAGTGGCTACCTGGGCTAGTACTTTTGCTAAAGCAACAATCCCTACAGACAGACTCCACTTGTGGCAACAAGAGCTGGCTACCTGCATCAGTCCACCGAGTCAGGTTTAGTCAGAGCTGGGAATCTGCTGCATCTTCATGCAGAGGTTCTTGTGGGGTGTCACCGAATCACTCCTAGTCCACAAGTAAATCGAGACAATATGCTACAGAGAAACTGAGGTGTTTAAAGAAGGGTTCTTCACCGGTGTGAGCAGGTCATGAGTGTTGAGTCTATATGAGGTGGTCCTGTGTGCATCATCTCTCTAGTATGGAAACAACTGACTGTGGCCAGAATCAACCTCCTGCACCTTTTCCAACAGGAACCATCTAAACTGGGGGCAGAAAGCTGGAAGTTCAGCAGTTGACTCTGTCCCCAAGGGTGATCCTTGCCCGCGACCTTGCCCTCCTGTTCCCCAGAAGCTTTCTCTGTATGCTCCATGAACGCAGCAGCCCGTCTTCATCTGGCTAAGTTAGTATTTTTAATCACATTGCCACTGAGCCTTGTGGACATGAGAGCTGACTTTTCTTTGTTTCTCATGATATCCCATTATGCACTAATTTAAAATTAACTCTCAGTGGAAACCTAATTTCCCTTATTTTCATAGTCCAAAGGAAAAAGTTGAGGCAACTCCAAATTCTCTCTCTCTCTCTTTTTCTCTCACCTTTCCCCCACTACTGTACACACATGCACACACACAGGCACATGCGTTGAGTTTCCTAACTATCCAACAAGTTACTAACAACCATACCTTATGTGACCCTTGGACTCAGTGAGGTATCTTTTTATACACAATATAAATCTCCTCATTACCACATAAATAGCATGTGGTAATGAGGAGAGAGGAAGAAATATCTCTGAATGGAACTAAATCCAAGTTCCTCAAGAGAGTCATTTTCAAAGAAAGGAGCTAACAAAATAGTTCATGGAGTAAAGGTCCTCGCCACCAGATCCGAGGGCCTGAGTTTCGTTCCCAGGACCTACCCAGTGGAAGGAGAGAACTCACTTCGTTCTGACCTCCAGAGAGCAGTCGTGGCGGGTATGTGCCTCACTACAGGCACACAATAAGTCAACAAGTGTAATATAAATCTATACATCTAAATTAAATATATTTTATGTTAAATAAATATTTACATTAAATATGTATGTACATATACATATGTTTAAAGAATTTAACAGAAGAAAAAAATCATTTTCTCCAAAGGAAGCTGATAAAATGTGTCTTTGAGTTTTGGTCCGTGTATCCAGGATTTAAAAAGGTTAAATTTTAATCCTGTTCCCCACAGCGTTGACTCGCATGCTAGGATATTTCCTCTTTTTCTTTCCCTGGTCTTGACTTTCTGTGTTATTGCTTCTTCTCTTTTATGTCCCCTCTTGTAAGCTGTCTGGAATTCCTGTTCAAAGAGGTGGGATATAAACAATAAAAATAAAGACAAGACACTCCATAAAATTTGGCTGAATTTATTGAATTGCTGGATCTTTTCACATAAGCCACAAAGCTTCTGAAAACCGAGCGAGCACCAGAGAGGGCAGTAACTGAGGGATTCCGCCTGCTTTTCGCATTTCTGTGATGAAATCCCACCCCAGAGAGCAATCCCATCTCTCATTTCCTGTTGCCATGATTCATATGCCCTTTTCCTTGTTGGAAGACCTGAGGGTCCAAGGGCAGATGCTCCAAGAGGCTCATAGAGCAAGTTGCAGGCCATCTGCTCACCTTCTGCCTCTGGGCATGCGCCACTTTGGTGGAGTGGCGGCTTCCACGGCTAATTTCAGCCCTGTCTTTTTATTTTCCTCATCACCCCTGCTCTGTCCCACCTCATGGGGTAAAAGTAGAAAGAGAGAAAAGAAACATCACACCTGCATCCTCCGTGATCAAAAATATCTCATTTGAAGCCATTCTTGAGGTTGCTATGGTGATGGACAATTCTGACCATCAGGGTGCAAAAAGCCACTGTGTTGCAGTCACTGAGTTACGAAGCTGGGGACAGAAGGGTACAGAGAGAGTTTCAGAGGGCCTTCTGGCCTGAGAAAATGACTGGCCTGCACATTCAGCCCGCACTCCACACTCCTCCAAAGCCTTCTGATGGGAAGTCAAGTCACTCCAAACTCAGATAAAATACTCTGGCCCTCCTCTGCAACCCCCAGCATGCTCGGAGGGGAGTTCCCTTCCATTATACTCTAATGGGTCGCATAAGGGCGCTCTTAGGAGTGAGCAATTCACTCTGAGAGCTCTGAGCTCGCTGATTCTGAGTGGAGCCCAATTTCTTCCCTGATGGATTCCTGGGGGACTGTTTTTTTTTTTTTTTTTTTTTTTCCTACAGTGCCCCCAAAGCCAGAAGCTTCTGAGCCTGCTTCACTCTACGACTGGCTTTCAGCTATTTGGGGAGTGACAATCAGGCCTTTTAGGCTGATGTAGTTCAAAGTCTAAATGCACTCTGTGGTGTCCCGTCTACAGCTGGTTGTGGCCCAGCCTTCCTTAAACACCTCTGTTCCCAACACAATTATATGCTTTTCTCATTTTGTAAGAGGTTTTCGAGGTCCACTAGAGAAAATTCACAGGATATAAAAACTAACCAGTTTGTGCTAATTCAACTAAGAGGCAAGGCAGGTATAAGAGATTGGCACCAACGTTCCCAGTCTTAGGCTGTGGAGCCCAGTACAGAACTGAAGGTTGGTGGGACTCATAATGCACATTCCCAGCTCCTTTCTCCTAACAGGTTCCCCCACTAAAATGGTTCCCAACTGCAGAAACAGCTATGAAATGCCATTCAAGCTAGGAGTCTCCAGGTACCCCTGCAAATTTTGGGGTTCCCATATTTAAAATCAAGACTGTTCTTTCTGTCTTTATCCTTCACTGAGTTGATGTTTATAGTTATCAAGGCACGGTGCCACATGCCTCGAAAGGCTGAGCAGGAAAATAGTGAGCTCAAAGCTAGCCTGGGCTATACTAAACCAACAGTCTCTAAATAAAAAGAAGGCATGATGGCTTGTGCTATAGCAACCATAGGACGGCCATGAGAAATGCCCAGACATTGCTTAAGCATTCACCCTGGTCTCATTGCACCTCTGAAGAGACATTAGAGATGCTCCAACTTGAGAGTTCTTGCTTAGAAAAAATAATCTCATCTATTTAAAAATCACTGTGATTCCAAAATTCTCTTAGTGGAAGCTCACCACATATGTACTAGTCAGTCTTCCATAACTGTAACAAATACTTACGATAATCAACTTGAGGAAATGTTCATCTGGGCTCCTGACTGCAGATGTTTTGGCTCATGGTGGCTTGGCTTTGCTGCTTTGGGCCTGTGTGTGATGTCACATCAGGAAGTGGGGAGTGTATGAGGGAAAAGACTGTTCTCATGATGCTGAGAAGAAAAAATATGGAAGGAGAAAGGCTCTCAAAATCTCACTTAATGGCATTGCCCTGCAATGTCCTAATTTCCTGCTCGTAAAGCTTGCCTCTGATATTCCAATAGCATCATAGGCTGGTGATCAGGCCCATACAGCACATGCACCCTTGAGACTCAAACTGATCCAGCATTCTTCACTGGCTCAAATCCTCTTGCCGGTTCCGACTCCCGAGATATGAACATCTGAAAGTAGCAGATACCCAATCTGATAAGGACTGATGCTTTGAAAACTTTTCTTACTCAAATATCATTTCTTTTTCAAGGCTCAGTAGTTTCTCACACATTATTGCTGTTAGCATAACAGCTGACCAGGTCAAGGCTTCCTTGTTTGTTGGTGGTTTTATTTTGTTTGGCTTTGGGGTTATTAATGATTCTGTTGTTTAAGACAGGGTCTCTCTCTCTCTATGCAGCACAGGACAACCTGGAACTCTGTATGCTATCCAGGCTACCTGGGATTTATGATGGGCTTGCCTCAGCCTCCTGAGTGCTGGGATCACAACTATGTGCCACCTTGTCTGACTCAGTCACAGTTTCTTAAGGCTTCAGAAATTTCTGCTGGAAGCTGTGATGAGTGGAAGCAAGATTGCCAGTTCCTTTTTACTAAACCATTGTGACTGTGAAGAGAGTGGAGAATCAGCATCAAAGAACGATACAACTACTTAGCCCTGTAATCTTCTGAAGACAGAAATGAAAGGCCTCTTTAATAAGTAAAATCTCCAAATGGCTCAAATGGAGGCATAATAATGAAGAGAGAAATGCCACCTAATTTCCTTTTCTCCTTTCAAAGACAAGCCTCCGTCTTCACAGCTCAATCTGCAACAATTTTGAGACATCTTCCCCCAGGGAAGGAACTTGAAGATGTCACAGGAGTAAGTCCACCTCAGACATGATGGTGGGAGACTCAGGACACTGGGCTTGCCAAGCTGTCTTCATTTAATCTGTGCTCACCATGGTGTTGGTGACTGCTCCATACATCCAAAGTGTAGCTTCATAGGGACATTCAGACTGGTACTTGATCAAACAGCTGGGGACTGTAAACCTAGCCAGACTTACACACAAGGTTAGCCATCTCTTGCTCAGTAAAGCTTTCTG